>OY728160.1:1713783442-1718583442 GCA_963277665.1 Viscum album | reverse complement strand
TTGATTTTTATGTGATTATATTGACAAGTTGACCATGGTTAAGTTTATCTTATGAATAAATTAAAAACATACATAATATAAATACAGTTTAAATATTGTTTTCATACATAAATAAAGTTTTTAAACTCATAAATTTTGGGTGATAATGAAAAAAATTATTGTTGATGTAGATGTGGTAGTCCACACGTATGCAAAATTAATGAACCCATTTCTCAATGGATAGTCAGAGTGAAAATATATAAAAATTTATCATTTTAAAATTATAATAATGTTTTAAACATCTTATTAGTCCATTAATTACAATTTTATATGGTTATGATAAATAAGACACATCGTTCATGAAGGTAGTGGTCCATACACACGCATGATTAACAATCCCATTTCTTAATGAATGGACAGAATGAAGATAAATATAAAAGGTAAAAAATTTATAATTTTATAAGTGAACTAAAAAAATAATTATTTATAAAACCCTCCTTTATACCATCCCTAATAGAAAGTGATGAAAAATGAATCATATCATGTCATGAAGGTGGTAGTCTGTACGTACGCATAATCAATGCGTTTTTTTTTTCTTATCAGATGATAAAGAATGAATGAATAATTGATGTTACACTACCATAATTACATTTTAAAAAATATTTGATACTAAATTCATTATGTTAAAAATTTTAGGGAATATTAGGAAGAGTAAAATTAAAATGAATACTAATAAGAGAGTAATACTCATGTTGAGAACTTTTATTTTCCTTAGAATTATCCTTACAAATAATGGTCATATTTTCACCAATTAATTCAAATGGATGGTTGGCTAAATAAGGGGTGTAATTATGTCCTTTTATAAGTGACGGTAAGGATGTTTTTGGAATTACCTTAACTTATTAAATAACTTATTAATACTATTCAAGGTCAAAGACCTACATAATTCGAAATTATGGAATGTGGAGCATGATATGGTATAAAATCCTCCCATTCACTCATTTTGGAGACACTTTTGAGTGATTTGGGGGTTCTTACATTCACTTTTCTCTTTTCCCATGTATACTTTTTCCCAAGGTAACTTTTATTTTCACCCATGTTAATTAATTAAAAATATTTTAGTTAATAATGATATTACCACATAATTTTATTATTATAATCCTAGATATTATATAAATTTTAAAAAATAAAAATACAATGATTAAGAAAATTTAATTTCCAAATAACCACGCTTAACACTTATAAAATTTTTTTAAGATAATTGTATTTTTAAGCATAAAATGTATGGGTGGGTTAAAATTATTAATGTCAATAATTTATATGACCTAAATTGATTTATTATAAATAAAATTAAAATTAAGTGCCATTAAAAAATATCCATAATCAATTTTTACCAGAATATTAATTAATTGAACGAAAATACAAAAAAAAGTTTTCTTTATTAGAGTAACCTTTTACTTTAGTTCTAAAAATGTTGGTCATGGGTTCACTAACTTCAAATATTATTCAAAAATTCATAGTGTCATTATTTAATTTCATAATTTATAGCATAAATTGTTTTTATCCTTCTCTTCTATTCTTATATATTTATAAATTCATCAAAATTATAATTTTTGAAAAACCTCATTTTCAACTAAAAATGACATTTTTCGAATATTCTCAAAAATTCATACTAAGTAAATTTTGATATTTTAAATTCAAAACTAAATTTAATTTTATCTTATTCTATTTATAAAAAAATTATATATCTTACTTTCAATATAAAATAAAAAAAATACAAAAATGAGTCGCTTTTATTTAAAAATGACCTTCTTAAATATTAAGAGTTTCTAATATTATTTCAGACCAATTTTCTAATTTAAATAAATTTAATATTTTATTTCATATATAGTTATATTATATTTTATAATAATGATATTTTAAAGGTGATTATTTTAATTTAATAATGTATCATGACCTTTTTTAGTGCATTTGAAGAAAGATATTGAACTTAGTATTATTTAAAGGGAAAATATATATACCAAAATCTTCGGATGTTACATTCTCCATCTAAATAAATTTAAACCTAACAATTTTTCTACAAATAAATCAAAATATTTCCTATTAATTTTTTTAATAAATTAAATGTTGTTGAAAATTACTTCTTTTGAAATAATTTGGAAAAAATGTATTTTGGAAAAATTTTAAATATTACTTTATAAGAACATATTTTTGAAAACTAATCATGAGGAAAACATTTAAAGTATATCAAAACCATTTAGTGAAAAACACATAGTAAAAAGGATTTTAAAACCTTTCATTGGTAATAGGAAAAGAGAAGTATAAAGGTCACTTGTAATATTATATAAAATACTTGTGTTCGGTAAAACATGTATATGGAAGAAAAAAAGTTGTATGCTTAGGTTGGGAATCATTCCTTTAAATGATGCATTTTAAAAGATAATTTTTCCCCCCAAAGAGTAATTTTTTAATAAAAGGTATTAATTTCCTCAAAGGTAAAGGAAATAAAACATATGTAAATGAGATTAAAAATGTACCCCAAATACCATGAATAAAATATATTTCATTATAACATAAATTTTTTGTAGCATATACACCATATAAAATTTAATTTATGAATAAATTACAATGTATCTCAATGAAGGGAGTTTGAGACAAAAATCTCTTAACATTATGTCCAAAGCACTATGCACTTATACTTAACTTAATTTATAATTAAATTAAGTTCATTAAAAATCTTAATAATAACCTTATTCATCTATTATTAGTTTCATAGGGTATATTTATTATCATAAGATATTCATTTATTAAATATTTTCCAATCTGGTCAGTTACCTGAGATATTTTGGCCGATTTTTACATTGTCCTCTAGACATGTTGACCATGGTTGGGTTTATCTTAAAAATAAATTCACAAACTCTAAAACATAAATAG
This sequence comes from Viscum album, assembly GCA_963277665.1. Classification (NCBI taxonomy): domain Eukaryota; kingdom Viridiplantae; phylum Streptophyta; class Magnoliopsida; order Santalales; family Viscaceae; genus Viscum; species Viscum album. The sequence goes on along the minus strand of OY728160.1, from coordinate 1,718,580,529 downwards.
ATTTATAAATATCATTTTTATACTTAATAAATATCTTTAAATTCATCCATGTTAGGTGATAATGGAAAATAGAATGTATCATTGATGTGAAGGTGGTAGTCTGCACATACGTGTCATTAACGAACCCATTTCCCAATGTATGATAGAGTAAAGGTATATTAAAATTTATCATATAATAATTTTAATAATATTATAATCATCATATTAGTTTATTAATTATAGTTTTATTTCTATCTATGTTAATTGGTTAAGATAAATAAGACATTTCCTTTAAGGAGGCGATAGTCTGCACATACGCATGATTAATGATCCCATTCCTTAATGAATGTACATAATGAAGGTAAATGTAAAATGTGATAATTTAATAATTTATAAGTGAAATTATAAAATTAATTATTCATAAAAACCATTATTTATACCATCCCTGATAGGTAGTGATGAAAAATTAAACACATCATGTCGTAAAGGCAGCAGTCCACAAGTATGCACGATCGATGTGTTTTTTTCTTAGTGGATGCAATGAATAGAATAAGTAATTAATGTTACATTAATATAATGAAATTTTAATATATATATATATATATATATATGCAACTTAATTCTTTATATTAACAAAGTTACGTAATATTATGAAGAGGAAAATTAAAATAAAGACTAAGTGGAGAGTAATTCTTATGTCGATAACTTTGATTTTCTTTGGAATTATCCTTTGGAAATAAAGGTATTAGGATAATTAAGGGTGGAAAAAGGATATGTTTCATGTTATATGGTTATATAATAAAAAATCACTTTTTTAATAATTAATTCGAATGAATGGGTGTGTAAATAAGGGGTTATGTGTGTCCTTTTATAATTTATGGGAATGGTCGTTTTTGAATTACCTTAACTTATTAAATTATTTGTTTACACAATTCATGTTCAAAGACCATCTTACTTAAATATTATTTAGTAAGGGTCATTATATAGCCAAAACTCACCCCATACACTCGATTTGGAGACACCTTTGAGTGATTTAGGGGTGTGTGCTTTCACTTTTCACTTTACCCATGTGTACTTTTTCCTAAGGTAACTTTGACTTTAACCCATGTTAATTAATTAAAAATATCTCAATTAATATTAATATAACATCATAATTTGAGTATTAAAATCATCAATTTGAAATTAATTTTAACAAAAAAAATTACTATGATTAAGAAAATTTAATTTCAAAATAATTTCACTTAACATTTAAAAGTAGTTTTTAAGATAGTGTTTTAAGCATAAAATTTATTTGTGAGTTAAAATTATTAATGTAAATAATTTTTATGAACTAAATTTATTTATTATAAATAAAATTATTTTTATGTGATATTTAAATCAATACATAACTTAATTTTACCTAAATATTAATTAATGGAAAGAAAAGACATAAAATAATTTTCTTTATTAAAGTAACCTTTTACTTTACTTGTAAAATTGTTGGTTGTGGGTTCTCTAAGTTAAAATAATATTTTAAAATGAATAATTTTATTCAATAATTTTATATTTTATCACTCAAGTGGTTTCTTTTTCTTCTAGTTCATTCTTATATATTTATAAAATTATGAAAAATTATAATTTTTGTAAAACCACATTTTTGACTCAAAATTGATATTTTTTAAAAATGATCAAAAATAATTCTAATTAAATTTTGATATTATAAATTAAAAAATAAATTTAATTTTCTCTAATTATATTTCTCAAAAATTATATATTTAAATTTTAATATAAAATAAAAAATATAAAAATAAACTGTATTTAATCAAAAATGAACTTAAATATTAAGTGTTTCTAATATTATTTCATACCAAATTTCTAATTTAAATATTGTTAATATTTATTTTCTATATAGATAAATTATATTTCATCGTAATGAAATTATAAATATTATTATTATAATTTACTTATAGATTGTGACCTTCATTTTAGTACATGTGAAGAAAGATGTCGAACTCAGTATTATTTAAAGTAAAAATATATATACAGAAATTTTGGGATGTTTCAAATGTCACCTAAAACCATCAATGATTTTACTTCTATTCCTAGATATTTGGATCCTAGATCTTTAGATCTCTCAATTACATGAATGATAATCTTGCAAACCCTAAACCTTTAATTATTGTTCAAAATGGTGAAGATGAATAGAACATATAAAGTTGGTCCATATAGTCTAAAGATATATATATTTTCGAGTTCTAAGCATATTTTTCTATATGTAAAGGTTATAGACTGGGATGGTTGTTCAAAAATAATATACTTTTGAAGTATTCATTGTATTTTCGTGGCTTTTAATTTTTTTTAAATATAATATTGAGTATGTTTCCAAAATTTAAGTTAATAGATTATTTGAAAACAATTAGTTTAAATTTGATGAAAGTGAAAATGTAGTCTCTTCAAAGGTGGGAGATAAGGAATTTTTGATATCATATATGGAGATGGATTAGTTGTTTTAGTTACCTAATAAAGTAAATTTTAGTTTTAATTTTAATTTAATTGTTGATTCAGTTCAAAAATCTGAAGTTATCATGTCTTTTATTTTTTGAACCTCTCAAATAAATAAGATGATAGTGAATATAAGGCCCCTGCCTTAAACATTACATAATCTTGAGATAATTCAATAATGTAACTTTATTTAACATTGAGGATATTTTCAATTATAGATCTCTAGATAATTAGGCCATAACTCATACATAAAATAACCATAGAAATAAAAAGTGGACACTTCTAACAATATCCAATTCTTCCATAAAATAGAAACTTTTAAAATGAAATGTGGTTTATTTTCATGTTTAATCACCATAAATTTTCTCTAATCCCATAATTGACTCAATTATCCCTTAAAACAGTGAAAAATATTTCAAAAACTTGGGATGGGCACAAAATCTCAGTAAGTGAGATAAAATAAGGAATGAAACTGTTAGCATATGAATACTTTAAAATCAAGAAAGTATTTTCCCAAAATCATACTTTTCACCCATAAAACATAAAATCTTTATCTTAACTCATGAAATAATAAGATTGCTATGAAACTTCATATAAATAATAAAACATAAATGGAACTTGTGGCATCCATGTCATACTTACATTTTATCTTTCATAGCTACATAGGGAGTAACCTTAATGGTTACGTTTGGAATACCCATCATAGTGTATTCCCTAAATATTTTAGGAGAAACCTTATCATTTATCTCTGTCTCATTACCCAATTCATTGGAGAGCTATCATGGGCTAAACTTCCCTAGTTTTATCATAGAACCACCCATATACTTAAATAATTCCCAAGAACCATAACGTAATCATAACACATAAAACATGAATAAAGGAAAAATAAAATTTTCACTTTAAAATCACATTTCATCTTTTCAAGCCGCATATTCATAAATAAAAAACACATTATTTAAAATAAAATGATAAAATTGTAAAGTAAACATCAATAAATGATAGAGACATAAAATCAAGAAATTCCATTCATGGTGTATACGTTAAAAAACATTCCAAGTTATTGAAATAATCAATCCATTTTTAAAACACAATTAAAACATTTAAAAAGAAGATTTTTGAATCAAAGTGTACCATACCACTTTGAAACTTATGAAAGGAATTAACATTTAAAAACATTAATTTCCTCATAAATAAATCCTTCAAACCATTTTTAAAACATGTACATTAAATATAAATATTTATAATAATAAATCATCAAAACATTAAAATGAGGTTTTGAGTTAAAAAGTCCCTTACCTTGAGTCTAACTCGTCACGTAAAATCTTTATAATCATGAATAGTAAACTTAGGTTAATTTATAATTGCTTTAGAACCTTTTTAATGTTTATTAATTCTTTTATATCACTTATTACTAAGTTATAACAATTACATATTAATTTAAGTTCATATGGGATGTTTTGTCATTATTCGGTACTTGAGTTGAAAATGAACTTGGTACGATATCAATAGTCTATGTGGTCAAAATTACATCAAATAAAAAATAATATTAATTAAAAAAGGATAAATTTTATATATCCATTATAATTTTAAATCAATCCATTAACTATGGTTATGAAAAAATGAACAAAGTTATAACCATAGACACGGTAGGTCGTACGTACACATTAGTAATGTATTCCTTTATCATTGATCATTATGGAAAGAAGAAAAGTAATTTTTATCTTTAAAAAAAGATAATAAAATCATTAATATCATATTAATAATTTAAATATACTTATATAAATCATAAAAGTTATGTCGTGAATAAAAACAAATCACATCGCTTCGTGGAGGTGATTGTTCACATGTACGCACGAACGACGTTATCATTTTTATGTGCATGTAAAGTAAGAAAAAAATTGATTTATTGTTATATTATAATGATTAATATGTTATTAATATCACATATGAACATTAATTCCATTATTATAACCAGTCATGAGATATGGTTATGGAAAATAAATTAGATCGGTTCATGGAGGTGATAGTTCACATGTACGCACAAACGATTAATTCATTTCTCATTTAATGGAAGTTTAGATATATTTTGGTGATGATATTATAATAATAACATCTAATTATCTTGATAATACTGTATTTATTATTGCATTATTTTTTTATGAGATTTGAAGGTTGTGGAAGAAGATATAAAATAGAAATTCTTAAAGAAATTGATACCTCTTCTTCGATTAATCACTTTTGAAGAACATCTTAACACCTCTAAGGAGGGTGTTATACCTAAAATAATACCTCAAGAATGTGGGTAGGTATTATAGGAATGTTTTTGGGTAGATATTTTCCAAACCAAAAGGTTTTGTAAGTGTGAGTAGTAGATATGAATGGATTCCTTTTTTAGGAGAGGGGAGGAGCACCCTTGGAATTATTAAAAGTATTAAATTAATATAAATCTAAGTTTGAATACAAATGGACCCAAACTTATTTATTTATAATATAAGATGATTTAGAGTCTAATAATCATAATCCAATTAAAATTATAAAAGTTTTTAATATTTTTTAATCCTTATCTTTTTATTTTAACCCCTTTTAACTCTTACCATTTTATTAAGTAATTCACACTTTGAGGGTTAAAATAATTACCAAATCATGCCAAACAACCAATTAATGAGTCATTAATGATATATTTTTACTTAAATAATATTATTTTCTAAATCATATATTTTTATAAATTTTATATCATTTAATTAAATATTATATTTCTTAAGTTGTAATTTAGGTCAATTTTGACAGTATTCATCACTTGACTTTTTTAAAAAATCCTAACAACTTCATTCCTTAAAAAAAACTACATTAACTCAATCCTAAAATGTCATAGTCATCTCAAAAACTCTTTTATGGAACAAAATATATAAAATTATATTTATTTTAGTATTATTAATATCATTTATTTGATTCTTTCATTAATAAATCTATTACTACATCATCTTTGTGTCACAATGAAATTTAATTATTTAATTTTTAAAAATTATAAATAAATTACTATACTACAGGTAATAATTTTATATTTCTAAATAATATTTATAGTTGAATATATCCCATGTATAACTCCATATTAAAATAATTTACTTTTTAAAAACAAAAGTGTATAGAAAATGACTATTCATTGAATATAATATTATAAATACTTTAAAGTCATCCAAATGGATCCATGTGGTCCAAAAATCAACCCAATGATGATAATGGTCAGAATAGACTCATAAAATAGCATTATTAAAAGTTTTATGGTAGTTTTATATTATTATAACATTATTTTTACCTTTAATTACCCGATTTACCTTCAACCATGGTAATAAAAATAATTACTAAAGTTACTATTCATAAAGTCTAAAAATAAGAGGGACCTATTTGCATAATTTTAAACTTATGATTATAAATATGGAATCTATTTTAGTAAATTCAAAACATAGAATTGGCATAAATTAATTAAAAATTAATCCTGGTGACGGAATAAGAAAAATGGTTTTTTTAAGTAAAACATTCAAAAGTTCACATAATTTTTATATTCAATTTCACTGTGAAATTGATTAAAATGACCAAAATTGTAATAAATGATAAAAAAATAATTTAAATATAATTTAAAATCAATTAAAAGTAAAATATAACTACATAAATAATTTAGACAAAAAAGCAGTTTTGAATTAAAATGTTGTATGTTTCACTATTCATTAAAAAATGAATATTATCAGAAAAATACCAAAAAATTATCCAAAGTAAAATTTTATGCCCTAATTCCAAATAATAAGTTTATTTTTTTCAAATAGAACTTATAAATGTGTGAAAACTATATTTAAAATTGGTTCTCTATCAAAAGGTGGCAAAACTGGATTATTAGAAAAACACTCATTTTATCTGTAAAATTGTATTTTTATAATATAATGTCTAAAAAACAAATAATATGAATTTCAAACATTATATTGAATTAATATTTCTTTAATATAATCCAAAAAGAGTGGTTTTACTATTTTATAAACACAATTATTCACATTTAAATATTTTTTCATAAAAAAAATACATCCTTTATATTTGATTGGTTTTTAGTTTCATTTCAAGTTAATTTGGAAACTAATGAATCATTATATAAACATGTGTAAAACTTATTTTTAAAATTTAGTTAACACTATTCATTCTCTTCATTCTAATGGTTAGGTGATAACTGCCATATTAAATAATAATATTTAGTTGATTTTTTAAGCTCGATACGGTGTGTCATGTATGCTATCGAACATTGTGTTTCCTTTTAAAAACTCGGGATGTTACATTCTCCCCCATTTTTGGAAATTGTGTCCTCTAAATTTGAATTTATGTTCGGTAACTAAGGTATGACTCTTCAAAATACCTTTATTTTATTCCCACTTCAGAAAAAGGATTAATAAAACATCCACTTTAAAAGAAAGAAAGGACAGTTCAAAAGTCACCTGAGATAATGCATGCTAGGATTCCTTATAGGAAAGAATGTATTTGGAAGAAAAACTAACCATCATGTTCTACTGGATAGTGATATAAAACATTGTCAAGAAAAAATTTAACAATCACAAAGCAATAAATTTGTGATGGGTTAAACGGTCTTTGACTCCGTAGTAGGAAAAGTAAACAAAAAATGTTTTCGTTTTAAGAACCTTCTCATAAAGTTGAGGAATTATTTTACTTCATTGACTAATAACATAAGGAAATATACTTACTTGAAAAGTACCATTTCATCCTTTAATCAATTTCCACCACAAACTCATCTTTTTCACCAAAAAATGAGTATTCAAGATGAATCAACTTCTACAGAATCATATAATCCACAAAACATTAACTCCATATTACTCCTATCTTGAAGCATTAACCAAAACCAATTTCGTTATGATAATATATGATAATTCCCCAAAAAATAATAATCCTTTATAAGAAGAAAGACTACTTTTAATCTCCAAAATTTAACAATAATACCCAAAGTTCTAAATAGACCATTCAACAAATGACTGTCCTTAAAATTCCTCAAAATAATACAAACTAAGTTTGAAACCCAAAATTTAGAAGTATTTGATAACATGGTCTTTCAGAATAATTTTTAACATTTTTCTCCAAATAACATAAATTACTATTAATATCTCACACCAAAAAGTAATTAACCTAATCACATATTCTCCAAGATAGGTTAATCATTTTCATAAATAACAAAATTATACATAATTCCACAAATAAAATCATATATTCTTCCAAAATATAATTAAACCACTAATACTCAATTACAATCTCATTGTATTCTATTTACCTTAATCATATAAAGTTTATAAATTAGTGAACTTATTCCAAAATAATATTTATCACTTAATTACCAAACCATTTTCCAATACAAAGGATATCCATTTGATAAAACCTAAGTTCCAAAAGTCAACTTATAAAAAAGTTTAACTAAAAATAATGAATTTGTACTAACCAGGGACTTCACAAAGGCCAGTGGTAGGTGATACACCCTTGTCGCCCTTCGATTGTGGGTTTGAACCCCACAGACTTGTAGGAAATGATGGTTTATCACCCATCCTACGGGTTTTCCTTTTTCAAAAACAATATCAAACTTATAAAATTCTCCATATATGATATAAAATTATCAAACATAACAATAACATGTTTTATCCTCAAAGGTTATTTCATACCTCTCATTTTTCATCCCAAAAAGTAATAACCCATAACTACCTCAAAGGCTAATTTCTCCTAAAATACTATTAGTCACCTTAAATGTTCAAAACATGTAACCTCAAAAGGGATTTTAAGAAATTAAACTTATAATAAACCTTAAAATTATAAACTCATGATGATATACCTAACTATTTAGAAAACATCTTAATCTCTAAATCTGTCTAAACTATCCTCTAATACCAACTATAAGGCCCCATAACTCACACAGAGGATATTTTCAAGTTTAGATATCTAGATAATTAGACCATAACTCGTACATAACAAAACCAGAGAAATAAAAACGAGGCACTTCCAATAATATCCATTTCTTCCATAAAACAAAAACGTTTAAAATGAAATGTGGTTTCTTTTCATGTTTAATCATCATAAATTTTCCCTAATCCCATAATTGACTCTTTTCTCCCTTAAATATTGTGAAAAAATATTTCAAAAACTTGGTATGAGCATAAAAATCTCAGTACGGTAAATATAATAAGGAATGAAACAATAAGACCATAAATATTTTAAAATCATGAAAAAAATTCACAAAATCATAATTTTCGCCCATAAGACATAAACTCTTTAACTTACCTCATGAAATCATAATATTCCTATAAAACATCATATAAATCATAAAACATAAAGGTAAATTTTGGAATCCATATCATACTTACATTTTAGATTTCACAACTACATAGGGAGTAACCTTCATGGTTACATTTTGAATACGCATCACAATATATTCCCTAAATATCTTAGGATAAGCCATATCATTAAACTTCATCTCATTACCCAATTCATTGGAGATCTATCATGGGATTATGAACCCTAGTTTTATCATGTAACCACTCATATGATTAAAAAATTCCCAAGAACCATAAAATAATCATAACACATAAAACATACATAAAGGAAAAAATAAAATTTTCACTTTCAAATCAAATTTCATCTTTACAAGCCACGAACTCGTAAATAAAACCACATTTTTTAAAATAAAATGGTCAAATTGTAAATTAAACATCAATACATTATAGATACATTAAATCAAGAAATTTAAATCATGGTGTATATATTAAAATAAATTCCAATTTATTGAAATAATCAATCCATTTTTAATACACAATTAAAATATTTAAAAAGAAGATTTTTGAATCAAAGTGTCCCATATCACTTTAAAAATTCTGAAAGGAATTAAAATTTTAAAAAGTAAATTTTCATATAAATAAATACTTAAAACCATTTTTAAAACATGTAAATTAAATATAAATATTTATAATAATAAATCATCAAAACATTAAAATAATGTTTTGAGTTAAAAAGTCCCTTACCTTGAGTCTGACTCATAACGTACAATATTTATAATCATAAATAATAAACATAGGTTAATTTATAATTGATTGAGAACATTTTTCATGTTTATTATTCCTTTTATATCACTTATTACCATGTTATAACAATTACATATTTATTTAAGTTTATATCTAACATTTAGTCGTTATTCGGTACTTGAGTCAAAAATGAACTTGGTATGATGACAATAGTCCATGTGGTCATAAGTCCATAATCTCCAGAATAATATTCATGACATAATGATCACTTTTATACATCCATTATAATTTTAAATCAAACCATTAATTAAGGTTATGAAAAATTAACAATGTTATAACCATAGAGATGGTAGGCCGAATGTACGCATGAATAACGTCTTAATTTTTTCATTGATCATTATGGAAAGAAGGTAAGTAATTTTTTATTTTTAAGAAATTATAACAAAATAATTAATATCATTTTAATAATTTAAATATACATATATATATCATACAATTTATGTAGTGAATAAAAATGAATCACATCGCTTCATGGAGGTGATAGTTCGCATGTATGCCCAAATGACGTTATCGTTTTTATGTGCATGGAAAGTAAGAACATAATCGATTTATTATTATATTATAATGATTAATATATCATTTATATCTCATATGAACATTAATTCAATTATTATAACTATTCATGAGAGATGGTTATAAAAACGAATTAGATCGGTTTGTGGAGGTGATAGTTCACACGTACGCACAAATAATTAATTCCTTTCCCATTTAATGGAAGTGGAGGTGGATTTAGGTGATGATATAAACATTATAAAATATCATTATCTTGATCATACTGTATTTATTATTTATTAATTGTTGGAGAAGATTTTAAGGATGTGGGAGAGGAACTAAAATAGAAATTCTTAAAGAAAACGATACCTCTTCTTCGGTTGATCACCGTTGAAGAATATATTAACACACATAAGAAGGTTGTTATGCCTTAAATAAGTCCTCAAGAATGTGGTTATGTATTCTATTAATGTTGTTGGGTATATATTTTTAAAAAAAAGGTTTTTTAAGTGTGATTAATAGAGAGGAATGGGTGTCTTTTTTAGAAGAGGGGAGGGGCACCCTTAGAATTATTAAAAGTATTAAATTAATATAAATTCAATTTTGATTAAAAATTGTTCCAAACTGATTTATTTTGAATATAGGATGATTTTGGGTCGAATAATAATCATAAAACGAAAATTATACAAGTTTTGAATATTTTTTAATCCTTATCTTTTTGTTTTAACCCCTTTTAACTCTTACTATTTTATTAAGTAAATTACACTTTGAGGGTTAAAATAATTACTAAATAATGAAAAAAATATAAATTAGTGAGTAATTAATGATATTTTTAGACTTATATCAACTTATTGGCCTAATATTATATTTTTATAAATTTTATATCATTTAATTAAATATTTTATATTTTAAGTTATGAATTATGTTAGTTTTGACACTATTCATCAGTTGACTTTTTAAAAAACCATAAAAAGTTCATTTCTTCAAAAAAACTACATTAAATCAATAATAACATGTCATAGTCATCTCTTAAATTATTTTATGGAATAAAATATATCAAATTTTATTTATTTTTATATTATTAATATCATTTATTTGATTCTTTCATTAAAAATATATTATGGCATTATCTTTGTATCACAATTAAATTTAATTATTTAATTTATAAAAAATTAAAATAAATTACCATACTATAGGTAATAATTTTATATTTCTAAATACTATTTATAGTCTAATAGATCCCCTGTATAACTCAATATTAAAATACATTAATTTTTAAAAACAAAAGTGTATCAGAAATGACTATTCATTGAATATATTATTATAAATAAATTAAAGTCATACAAGTGGATCCAAGTGGTCCTAAAATAAACTCAAGGATTATAATGGTAGGAATACACTCATACAATAACCTTAGGGCATGTTTTAGGGTAGTTTTATATTATTATAAAATTATTTTTACCTTTAATTACCTGATTTACATTCAACTATGGTAATAAAAATAATTACTAAAGTTACTATACATAATGTCCAAAAATAAAAGAAGACTATTTACCTAATTTTTACCTTATTATTCCAAATATTTAATCTATTTTTAAGAATTAATAACCTATAATTGGTATAAATTAATGAAAAATTAATCTCGTTGACAGAATAAGAAAACGAGTTTTTAAGTAAAACATTCAAAAGTTCACATAGTTTTTATATTCAATTTCATTGTGAAATTGATTCCAATAGACAAAATTGTGTTAAATTATAAAAAATAATGTAAAAATACTTTAAAACCAATTAAAATTAAAATATAACTCTATAAATAACTTATATAAAAAATCAATTTTCAATAAAATGCAGTATTTTCACTATTCATTAAAAAATGAATATTATCATAAAAATACCAAAAATTTATCCAAAGTAAAATTTTATTCCCCTCTTAAAAATAATAAGTTTATTTTGTAAAATAGAACTTATAAATTTGTCAAAAACAAGATTTAAAATGCATTCTCCGCCAAAATATGATAAAACTACATTTTTAGAAAAATGCTCATTTTATCCTTAAAATTGTATTTGTTCTTATATAATGTATATAAAACACATAATATTAATTTTAAATATTATATTTAATTAATATTTCATTAATATAATCCAAAAATAGTGATTTTAATATTTTATGAACATAATTATTCACATTTAAATAGTTTTTCATAAAAATATACATCCTTTATATTCGATTGGTTTTTAGTTTCATTTCAAGTTAATTTGGTAACCAATGAATCATTATATAAACATGTGTAAACCTTATTTTCAAAATTTAGTTAACACTATTCATTCCCTCCATTCTAACATTTAGGTGATAAATACCATATTAAATAATAATATTTAGTTTTTCATTTAAGATCAATATGGTGTATCATGTACGCTATCAAACATTGTGTTTCCTTTTAAAAACTCAGGGTGTTGCAGTTAAGGATATCAAGTCTAATCAAAAGGTTCTTGTTAAATTTATTCGAACTCGTGTAGTACCTAGGATTGTTGGATAAAATAAAATTTTGTTTCTAAATATGTATATTGTGTTTCTTTTAATAAGTTATATAATTTGAATCTATGTTAGTATATGTTGATATACATGTGATAATTCAGTTAGAAGGGATCACAGATGACCTTATACCCATATAGGAGAATAATATATCTTATTCTATAAAATTTAGTAGTTATTTCATATATAAGTATAGAGATAATATGTCATCACAGAAAAATATTATTAAATGGAACCTTGTGAAAATTTATGTTTTTCCATAGTGTATCCAAAGGAAAGTGTGTTCCAGTTAGAGATGAAGTGGATGAGGCCTCTAATGATGACGTTGAGGGATAGAAAAAAATAATCAAGTCTATTAAATCAATTAGATATTCTATAGAATAATTTAGTGAGTCTAGGATTAAAGATGGTACTACTGTAGTTTTTGGTATTGGTCCATGATTGGTTTGATCTAAATTTTGTGTTTCTAGTTTAAAATATTCTATTTTCAGTGATGAAAATAATAATTTAAGTATAAGGGGTAATTAGATAAAAAATAATTACAAGAGTGGAAGAATATATTTAGTTTTAAAGGGTTTATCGGGAACCATCTGTTGTGATAGAAGGTGGAGATTTTTTTGTTCATAGATCTCAAAGGATAGATCAACCTATAATAGTTGTGTAAGTAGTTGAGACTATTGTAAGATAGGTTGAACAGACTTCTTGTGCTTAAGATCAACTTTTTGAACCTAATATTTATTCTTCTAAGAGATATAGAATATAAGAAGTTCATTTTTCAAGACAAGAAATTGTTTGAGTTACTACATCTTTTAAATTTATTGATAATCATTCAGTTTCCTTGGTTGATAAATATCTAGAGAATACTTATGGAAAAGTTATTAAGAGTAAAGATAACATTGGAGAGCTTTTTTCTCCCTTGGGTGATGTCATGAACCAACCCAGTTCAACCCCAAACCAGTCACTCGAGCTGGCTCATAAGAATCCCCAAGAGGTGTTCTTGATCCTCCTAGGCTAGAAACTAGTTCATTCCTAGGAGTATTGGTAATTCCTCTCATGACTTATTGTGGGACGGATCCAATGATCAGTTCAGGGTTGACCCAGGTTGTTTCCTGAAGAAATGGTATCAGGGAAGTTATCTCTAGTTATTAGGGGATGTCTGGTAGTTTAGATCTAGGATTTTTAGAATTCAATTATTCAGTCATGGGTAGGTTCTTCATCACCACCTATTCAGAAGGACTCTTGAATTTCTAGGTTGGTTTGGGATTCTTTTGCCTCAAAATATGATATTGTATCTTGGATGTTTTTGAGGTTTTTTTTTTGTTTATGATAAGAATTAATAATTTTTAGGTTGTTTTGAGAAACTATATAGGTTAGAGAGGATCTTTGGAGGGATTTATATGGTTCATGGTTATTGTTCATGGTCTGGAAAACCATGTACAGACTATGCAACTGCCTCTATTAGCCTCTAATGTGCCCATCTGATTGGAAAATGGTCCCCCAAACCATGTATCCAAGTTTTTTATAGCATAAATTTCTCTATGTTTTTGGAATTTTGATCTGATGAGTGTTGAGTTTATTTTTATTATTCTTGGTTTGGTTTTAAATTGGTTTGGTGTGTTACCCTTGGATAATAAAAATGATTTTTGGTTTATCAAAAAATTGGATTTATAAAATAAAAGATTTGTATTATTTAAAAAAATGATAAGTTTTTTGAAAACTTTCAGGGAAGTTGGTTTGGGATTTTATAAATTTTTTAAAGATTTGAAATTATAAATCAAATAGAGAATTATAAATTTTTTTGGCTTGACAATAAGAGGTGGTTTCAAAATTGGTTTGGGTATTTAAAGATTAGTTTTAAAAGTGATCTTGTTTCTTTTGTTCGACCCTTGGTATTCCTGTGAATTATCTCTCTCTCTCTCACACACACATATATATATAGATGTATGTATGTGTTAATTGGATATTTATTGGTATGTATGTATGTGTGCTTGATTTATCATGGGAATTCATATTTGTAGGGATTTATGGAATACCATTGTTATGTTACTAACCTTTTTAGATTTTTTTCTTTATGAAAATGTTTTTAAAAAAGGGTATTGTGATGTTTTGATAAGTTTTTGATTTTTAATTATCTTATTCTAATAGAACATGAAATGGAAAGTGTATTTTGAATTGGGTTTTGATGTTTAAATTAATTTTAAGTGAAAAATGGTTTTGAATTTGGAATAAAAGTGGTGGTTTCAAAAATGAGACTTTGGTTCTATTGTGTGGGGCTTGGTTTTTTAATTGGTTTTTTTGGGTTGAAATTTTATATCAATTTATTTTTGGTTGATTTTTGGTTGATTTTTGGTTTGATATTGATTTGGTTGGGTTTTTTATGTTATTTAGAGTATTTAACCTAGAAAGGTCCTGAAGGTTTCTAGGGAGTATCTTTCGGTTGTTGGTTTTGTAAAGAATCCTAGTAGAGAGGTAGAGTCATAATATTTTCATCTATTCCCTATTTTTCATGGT
Organism: Viscum album; assembly: GCA_963277665.1. Lineage (NCBI taxonomy): Eukaryota > Viridiplantae > Streptophyta > Magnoliopsida > Santalales > Viscaceae > Viscum > Viscum album. Next base: position 1,718,565,427 of record OY728160.1, on the reverse strand, counting down.
GGTCTAGGATCTTTAGAGGTTGTAGGATAGCAGAGCTTGTGGGTGTTCATCTTGGTTAATAGTCATAGAATGGTTGTGTTGACCATCTTGAATAGGATAGTTTCTTTTCCTCAGAGTTAGTATTGAGTGATCAGTCGAAATATCCTCTATTCATTTGGGGTATTTGTCTATAAATTAAGGATCATTCTCTCTTATATAGGTATGTTTTTTTGTGAAGTTGGTGGATGAGGTGTCTCTAGATGAGCTGGTTTTCAAAGAGAAGTATGTGGTTGTCGGTGGTTTGGTTTCACTTGGTTCTTGTGAGGGTTCCTCATTTTGTTATGAATGTAAACTGGATAAAAATATTCCTGAAAAGTATCCTTCATCAGTTCTGGTTTCTTGTTCATCGTACCACTCACTTGTTTTAATACATGGTGGTTGTTTGGGGTATTCTAAGCTATTTTTTGTAATCCTTTGAAGTCTTGTTGATGGTGTAGTTGTCTGATTCATATGTAGAAGTTCTATAAGCCATGTTTCTAGAATAGGAAGCCTGAGTTTGAGTTTTTTATCTTCTAACTATGGGAAAAAATATGCTTCAAGTCATCATGGCTTTATCCATAGGCCTTGGAGTGAATATTTTCATGAAATCAAGGAATTTCCAAGTGTGGGGGATGTTTTGATAACTTATCATCTCCAACGTTAGAGAGGAATCCACTTTAGTTTTTTCTGTTATAGTTTTCATTTTTAGACCACTTTTTGTTTTGTATGCTTTGGTGGCCTCATTCATTTTGGGATCTCTATGTGAGTTTTGGGTGATTCATTATCCTGTTTTTTTTTGTAGATGCTTGTGTCTAATGTAAATTATGAATTGCATTTTGGTTTGAATCTTGTCTCGAGTTTTCTTAGTTGGGTTCTTCTCAAGTTGAGGGTTGGCCATCATGATTAATGGCTTCTTAAATGGTGGGGAGACCCCTATTTTTCCCCTATGGATCTTCTTATTGTTCTCTCTTTATCCAATAAGGCGTGACTTTTGGGGTAATGTCTCACTGATGTTGATAGTATCGTTTGGTTTTTTTCAATTTTAGGTTATGATTTTTTCCCTCGTTAAACTAGGTGACTTTGGGGGGGGGGGGGGAGTTTTCAGGGTGGGGAGAAATGTCACAACTCAACCTCAGTCTTAATTTTTTTTTAATGTTTCTTGGTCTTTGATTTTTTTTCCCTTGGATTTTGGATTGATTCTTGGGTGTTTTTTTCAGAATCAAAAGTTTTGGGGGTAGGAAGGTGGCGCACAGTCGGCTCACATTTAGTAGAAACCATGTTCCATCCCCCCAAAAAATTGTAAAGCCTAAAAAGTGTATATGTATAGACTGCATGGATAGGTGAACGAATATATACCCCTCCCATGTAGCTTTTGTGGCCCCAAATTGATATGATCGTACGGTTAGCTCATGGTCTGGTAGACCGTGTGGCCAAACCATGCGGCCTTCCCTAGTTAAAAAAAATAAATTAACTTAAGTTAAAACTAAATGATAAATAGGTATGTGTGTGCATGCACACACACACACACACACATGTATATATATCCTCCTTGTACATATTCCCTCATGGAAAGGGGGATATGTATATTGGAAAAAATATTACATGTTTGTGTGGGAGGGGGTGTATATATGTGTAAGTGTGAAGTGTTCATCATCATAGGTAACATGTTTTGAGGTAGGTTCCCTATATTTGAGCCTTTAATTTGAATTACTTGATTGTTTTAGTTTTTTAAAAGAATGTTTTTATTATTGTGTAGTATTTTTATGATATAAAAAATTTTTTGGCTCTTATAAATGGTTATTAATTTTTTTACATGATTTTCCTAAGATTCTATCATGGGTTTTTCATGTTAAAGCATTCTCTCAACCTTGTTTTGGAAAATGTAAATTATTTTAAATATTCAATTGGTTTCCTAAATGATGTTTCTTTAAAAGTGGTAAGGCCTTTTTTTCACCTTAAATTATTTTATGGAAATGGAAACCCCCTTAAGAAATACCCCTTGAAATGGAAATGTGACATTTTCATGTTAAATTATTAGTGTGAAAGGTATGTCTGATGATGGTCTATTTCCTTATTTATGTGTGACTTGGAAAGGGGTTGCGCTTAAGCAGGGAGATCATAGGTAAGAATTTGAATGGGTTTTTTCTATAGAATTTGATATTTATATATATTATAGCTTGATAAAAACTCACCTTTATTGAACAAAGCACTTGGGAACCATGGGTACCTAGGTGGGTGGACTAAGGATGAATACGCTAGATGAGTCGGAAGGTCCCCAGTCGGGGCTCCTTAGAGGGATTACACTACAACACTAACCAAACATTATGATGATTCTTTGGGGATTTCTAGAAATTTGGATTCAACCTCTTTAGTGTATTTTTCATGAGGAAAGATTATATGGTTTGATCACTAAGAGTATGAGGATCCTAATGACCCAACTAACCTAGCTACTTAGGGATTTTCCATGGAGCTATGTAACACTCTGAGATTTTGGTGGAAACAAATTCCGAATTAATTTAATCTTTTGAAAATTTTCACTTTACACAATACTGAAAATATATTTTCACTAAGTCAAATATTCCTTTTACACTAAACTGACTTGTCGTATGTTACATGCAACATTTAGTTGTTGTACGATGCACGCAACACTGAGTTTCTATGAAACATCTCTCTTTATTGTTTTAATTATTTAAAATATATATTTATAACCTATCCATTAAACATAGTTATATGAATATTAATAACTACTTTTTAATTATTGATAATAAAAGATATGATTCTTGGTAAAGTCCCTCTATGTTAAAAAATAGTGTTTTCTCGAATGAACTGCTTTTAATTTCCTTTTAATAAAGATAATTTTATACACTCTGGAAATTGATTTTTGGTAAAATAAACATCATTTTTGAATTTATAATATCAAAATTAAATTTGGGTGTTTTTTTTATTTTATTTTTTTTGAAAACTTTTAATTTTTGATGAATAGTGAAAAACGCTACACTATTGTTAAAAAATTGACTATTTAAATTAAATAATAATTTATACATTAAATCGATATTAAAGTCACAATAGATATATAATACATATATTAATCCAATTTATTTCATTGGAATCTTTTTACAATAGAATTAGATATAAAAAATTATTGAACTTTGGAACATCTCTTTTACCCTCCTTCTAGCCACATTCTCAAGATTAGCAGTAAACGTAATTTTACCACTTATGTGAATTGAATTTCAAAAAAAGGACATATATGGCTGTAATCAGTATAAAAATGTGTTTTAATAGGATGAAAATAATTTTTGGTGAATAGTAACTTTTGAATTTTATTTATCATGGTTAAAGGTAAATAGGGTGATTAAAGGTAAAAATAATAATACAACAATATAAAATTATCCTAACACATGTATTAATTTCATTTGATAAGTTTTCTTCAACCCAAATCAATCTTAGTTCAATATGATCCTCTTTAATCCACATGTGTTAGATTAAGACATTTATTATATTTTATTTAAAGAAGAGTTAAAAGAGTCATATTCAAAATTCAATATCTAAATAATTTTTTATATAAAGTTATACATAAGATAAATTCAACTATAATTATTTATTTTAAATATAAGAAATTTATATTCATCATGATAATTTATTTTTAATTTTTAAATAAGAAATAACTTAATTAAAGTCTTGTACAATAATGATGCAGTAATTGTTTAATTAATTGAGATATCAAATAAATGATATTAAATATTTAAAAATAAATATAATTTGACTTAATTAATGACATCCATAAATTTTATAGATAATTTAGACATGTTATTTAAATATAGGAAGTATTGTTTTTGAAGTTATCATGTAGGTTTGATATTTCTTAAAAAGAAAATAATGAATTGTATCAAAATTGATATAAATGATATTTTAAAATAAATAATATTTTATTAAATGATATAAAAGTCATAAAAATATAATTTTTATCCAAATAACTTTTATAATATCAAATATTTCATAAATTATCCAATTGGGTTCATTTGACATTTTATAGTAACTATATTAACTTTATACTATAAAAAACAAGTTGTCAGAGTAAAAGTTAAATTATTTAACTAAGGGTTAAATCCAAAAGATAAAGTTAATTTTGTGACCTAAACATGTCTTACTTTGGGAATAAATCCATCCTAAGGATTCCTTTTGTGCAAATCAAAAATTGATACCTGAAAAAGAGGTAATTTTTTTATCGCCTCTTTCAAAGTTCATTTCTTATTCTACTTCCTATTTTTAAGTTTTTTTCATAAAAAATTAATAACATGAGAATATAATATATTATGATATGTTTTTATGACTATGGTATAACTATATTAATCCTTTTACCCATCCTATGAAAAACAATATCACCATGCGTGCGTACGTACAACTTACCGTCTCTATGCCATGGTGTAAAATGTTTTTAATGTATACTTTATTTCTATGGGTATGATAATGAATATAAAGGATGTAAATAATAAATATGAAATAATATCATTTATTTATAATTCATATTCCATCAAATTACCTATCCTTTACCAATACATAATGATATCATCGCTCATGCATATGTACGGCTTACTGTCTCCACGATGCGATGAGATTCATCTTCCATATTCACCATTCAAGGATGATTATAAAAATATATATTATTAATGACTGAATGGCCCGAAGGCCTAAATTTTTATTTCTTTTTTAGATAAACCCCTTTTAAGGGTAAAGGGTGAAAACACACATGACTTCATGGACATAGAGACTAATAAACCCATAACAAAACTACAAAGGAAACCTCTCCCCAGCATCAACATCATTCTGGAAATCCATCCCCAATACACAGCTACTCAGCAAACTGTCCCATGCCAAAAAGCATGGGCCTGGTATTGATGGTAGAGTCATACCCTCTCAATATTCCAATTTCAAATTGACCTGCATGAAGAAATCATCCTGCTCTGAATCCTCTTCTAAATCTTCCTTGTAGATGTCGAGAACAAGCCATCAACCAACAAACAAAATCAACAAACTGATTCATCCTTCCAAGGGACCTTCACAAATCAAAAACACCACCACCAGTGTTGTAACACCGCAAAGTTGTCACTCATTCCTCCAAAATCAATTCCATCAAAAAAAACCAAAAACCAACAGAAAAAATAAAAAACCATATCCCCCCCCCCCCTCTGATCCACTCTATAGCCAACGTCGAGCCGCTCCGGGATGAAGAAACACGTCGGAACTGTCTGCGGGCCGCGCTGCCGATGACCTGAGATCCTGGAGCCGAAGCCATGCCAGAGATGTTGTCGGGCCATCCCGAAACTAGAAGCACACCTTGTATTCCAAATCCAACACCGATCTGAGGTCAACGCCAGATCCATCACCGATTCGAGATCAATCGAATCTGCCACCGAGCAAGGACGAGACGACCATAGCTGCACCAAGAGCAGACAACACCACCCGAGAGAAGTGTTTCCAGATTAGGACAAGGAAACCACTGTCGATCCAGGCGTTTCCGAGCCTAATCCAACCTGAGGATGTGGAAACCATTGTCGAGCCATCCGAGCAAGCTGGAGGAGGGGAGGAGGAGAAATGGAAAGGAAACCCTAGTCAGCACGCAAGGGAGATGACGCCGCCGCTCAGAGGCGTTCGGGGGACCAAAATATATATTATTAATAAGTATGAAATTTATGATATAATAATGAAACTGTAATAATGATATATTTATATATATACATATATATACATATGTCATTTACATACTTTTGTTCAACATGACAATTAAAAACAGAAACAGCGTTCATGCGTACATAACTTACCATCTCCATAAATGGTGTATTCCATCTAGTACTTATTTATACTATTGATTATTAAAATATAAATATAATGTATATACATGATATTTGTATCATGATATACATTCTGGAATCATGATATAAGTATAAGGAGAAATGATATATCAAATTAAGACACATGCGAAGAAGAACGTGAATATTACCCAAAGTAAAACCTTAACATATGATCATTAACAAGTGGGTAATATAAGGTCATAATAAAACCATATATGGTATTATGTATAATAATATTATTCTTTAAAATATTTATAATAATCTTATATTTATTATACATGAATCTTTTGTGTGAACAAAGAGAGTCAAGACACAAAGTAAAATAAAATTTCACAATCTCATTGTTATTCAAGATTGTTTATACAAAAGCTTTTACTAGGGTTTATTTATCATCCATGTCCATGTTTTCTAAAACTTCTTTCATAAAATGTTTTAATATTCTCCTATGGATGTTTAAATTAATTTTTACCCATTTTTTTGACTTTTTAATACACGGTTTGGAAGGAATCTTTCTTTCATTTTCCAAACGAGGTACTTTTTGACATTTTTGGAAAAAGTGTGAGAAGAATTTTTTTTTTGTCTGATATGATATGAATGGATTTTTAAGATTTCATGATGCCTTATTACCTTGAATCTTCCCCTATAATATTTCAAGGTTATTTTCAAATAAAATGTTTTCTTTTAAAATTGTGTGGAATTTTAAGAAAAGAAAACTATTTCAACAAAGAAATGATATTTTCTTTAAGAACTGTTTTAACTGATTTTCATGATTCCATTACATGTTTTCAAAGTGGTTTCAAAGAAAAGTCCATTGAAAAATTTTTATGTTTTAAAAAGTGATTTTTAAGAAAAATTCATGTTCCAAGTGATCTTTCAAAATCATTCCCCACCAATGATGACATACTTTGTTATAGTTCAATAATATCATTCATATTATTTCTACAAATGGTTTATGTTTTGATGGCATGATGTTTAAGAAACCTACCTATTTTCATGGGTTATTCTTTTGATGAAATGATTATGAAACCTGTCTTTTTCCACAGGTTATGATATGTTTACATGTTTATGATAACCATTTAATTTGATGGGTTATGTTTTTATTTTTAATGATCTTGTGGAACATGAATGTATGATTTCATTATGAGATGTGTGGGGCCTATATCTCCCTCTAATACATTGGGTAAATATGGAAAAATCATAAGGTATATATGTTATGTGTGAACCTGGTTTCATGTTCACAATTCTTTGTGTGGACCTGGTTTTTATGTCCATAATTTTATGCATGGACCTGGTTTTCATGTCTATAATTCTATGCGTGGACCTATTTTCATGTCCATAATTTTATGCATGGACCTCTTTTTCATGTCCATATGTTTATTCAAGGGCTTGATTTCATGTCCTTAATGATTGAACCTATTACTATTTATACATATTCACAAAGTTATAAATTGATGTGTATGCCACAATTTTAGTCCTTATGTCAATTTTAAGATCTTATTGATTATGTTCTTTAATTTCCTTATGATTCATGTAATATTAACTACCAATATCTTTATTCCAGGTCTTGTGATTATGATATTTGATATGCAAGATATGATCTATTATTTTGATCATCTTCGCATACACTTATGCTCTTGATATACTTATGTATCTCTTTTGTTTGCACTTATTGAGCATTTGAGCTCACTCATTTCTTATGTTTTATTTCCCAAGGTTATGAAGAACGTTTTTAGGTAGAATTAATAAAGGTGGATATCTTTATGTGAGATTTTGAAGATCTTTCACCATGATAGAAGATTTTGTTTCTAAGGTTCCAAAGACACTAAACTATTATGATCCTCAAGCATGTATTATTGTAATGTACTGCATATTCATCTAAAATAATTTAATATCCATGTATGTTAAGCATGGGTCACTATAGTTGGTATCATAGGAAAGGTTAGGTTAAATGATAGAGTGATTGGTTTCCAAGTAATACATCCCTATTTGGATACTACAAGTGGATGTGGCTCTGGCACAGATGTACCTAGGGGTAACAACTCTGATAATATGTTTTGAGATTGAATCCTGGTAATATGGTACATGAAAACGTGCCTTGATGTACACCTGGTTTGACACTCCTAGAGGATATCCTTTGGGAATTTACAAACTCTTCACAAACCATCATAAAGGATTTATATATAAGTTAGCTATGAATAACCTAGGATAAACCCCTGGTGTCATAGATTATGTAAGGTTTGCAGATTTAGAAATCCTACAAGTAATTATTTTCATGATTAGGAGGATTTTTGCTATGATAAGTAATGATCACACTATGCTTTTGGATTTATTCAATGATATGAAGTAGAAGGAATTGGATTAATGTTGAATGTGATGGATGATTTGTGGATGAGAAGTCAAGTGGGATGATCACTAGAGTGAAATATGTTTTGATCATGCCATATCAGTTTTCATAGAACATGATTAACAATGTTTACCATAACCAACTCTCAAACTAACCAAGGAAGAGAAAGAAGGAGTTCACTGAGAGTTGGGGTAATGTAATGCCCCAGATCCGTGTGCCACACAACGGGTGCCCCGAACCCGTTTAGTCACATAAACTCAAGCACATTTCCCCAAATTCCATAGGATGTCGACTAGCTACGAGGGCCTAGGTCTGATAGTGGGGAAACTATGCCCTCATTTTTCAAAGTGTAGCGTAGAGAAAAAATATAAACATACCCAAAAGCGGAAGCGGTAAACAATACAAAGCTAAAAGGAAAACGGTACTGAAGCAAAATATAACCAACAGTCATACATATATGATGATGCAGTATGTCTTATTTCTAAGAAAGTAATCAAAATAGGATACACTGCAATCAAATACAATACAGCACAAAGTACAGCAAAACAAAACAAAATAGTGAAATAGGAAATCAACAGCATCGCAATCCTAAGCTCAGTCCCATGCTCTCCCAATCCTCTGCAATAATCAAGTACCTATATAGGGACTCTTACCCTTATTAAAACCTGCAGCAATATAATCTGTTTGGGACCAAGACATGACCTAAATAGGGTGTGAGAAATAAATCCCAGTAGGCAACCACCAAAGGCTCGTGCCTAACTGACAGTGAAAATGTGCAATAGTAGTGTGCAATAAAGAAAATGTAGTGAGCTAGGAAGTACTCAAAAGCAGCTACTCCTACCAGTTCCATTACCATTTAATTATTATTTAACAATTCAATATAATTGAATTAAAGGTTCCTGATACCCAAACTCAGCCGAAAATCTCCTGTACAGTGCCACAGCAAAAAGTAAAATAGGATATATAACAAACATAAGGTAATAAAAATACCAAGACTGTGATTTAGCTTGGCAATAATAACACAAGAAAGCACCATAGTGAATATTCAAGTGAACATTTCCCTCAGGCTAAACAGTACATTGCCCTCAGGCTAATCGGAACCTTGCCCTGAGGCATACCAGATATTGCCCTCAGGCACAAGATCTACTACCCTCAGGCATAAGAAACGTTTCCCTCAGGTGAATCAATACCTTTCCCTCATGCGAATCAATACCTTTCCCTCGGGCGAATCAATACCTTTCCCTCAGGCATAACAAAAACTACCCTCTGGCTAAGAAAAACACTTCCCTCTAGCTAAGCAAGTAACCGGGCTGATCCCAACCCATATGCAAGTAATAATTATGTTTCCTCTCAAGAAAACTCAAAACATTCTATCATTACAGCATACCCATGGGTATCCTGTCCAAACGGCTAAACAAAGGGAACGCACCCTCGGGGTGGCCCTGGATCAAGGAAACGATCCCAAACAGAATTTTATATATGTTCATTATATTATCTATGAAATTCTAGATATCTTAACTGCTAATTACTCATCCAAACGACACCCCATACATGGGCGTTTATCACAACAACACACAAAATCAACTCAAAAGTTGGAAATAAACACCAGACCACCTACCACGATCACCTCTGATCGATATATGTGAACGACGTCTTCTGAAACAACCAAGTACGTAGATATGGGATAAACATTTATCCGTTCAAACTCAAATAATTTTCCATGGGGAAATAATTGGAAGGATAGGTTCAATAAGAGAGAAGAACTCACCCGCGTGGTTCAAACGAGATAGATGGTGAGGGAATCGGAGTCCCGGTGTGCGGTCAGGATCTCTTCCAAGTTTTGGCCTTCACTCCCACGGCTCTCATCGAATTCTATTCATCCTCTTCTGAATGAGGAGGATACTGCCTATTTTTAATGAAAAACCATAACTAAATAGTGTGTACTCTCAAGTACACGGCGTGTACTTTCCATTTTCCCCTGACATCTTCTTTCTACCACATTACTATTTACCAGCTGACTTGATTACATGGCATGTAGTACAAAGTACATGGCATGTACCATCGTTCCTCTGGTGGTTACTCCCACCACCTTATTGTTCACCTATCAACTGATTACACGGCGTGTATATACTAAGTACATGGAGTGTAGTCAGTTTTTACACCCTTCATCACCGACAGGGCTACATGCCCGATATTCTTATCCCACACGGCCAAAGTGCACGACATGTGGAAAAAGTACACAGGGTGTACCCATAAATTTTGGTATTTTTCCGCATTTCCCTTGTTTTCTCAAAAAAACATAAGGAAAAGGAAAAGAAGAAACCCATACCTCAAGAATAAGAACTGGGTTCTTACAAACATCCCCCCTTAAAACAATTTTCCCTGAATTTCCCTTCTAAGGGTGGTGAAGATAAAGCTGAGAATAACTCTGGCCACTGAGCACGTATATCTGTCTCTCGCTCCCTAGTTTCGTCCTAAACTCGGCCATGATGTCATAGAACCCATACGAGAGGAACTGACCAACCTCATAGAACCTCCATGCTACTACCAACAATACGAATCAGATGCTCCTCAAAAGATGCATTGACCTGAAGTTCAACCTCCTTGGGCTGAAAAACATGAGATAGGTCTGAGTGATAATGGCGCAGCTGAGATATGTGGAAGATGTCATGCATGGCTCAGTACCTCTATGGTAACTGCAACCAATAGGCAATCGACCCGACCCTCTCCAGAATCTCAAACAGCCCCACATACCTTAGTGAAATTTTTCCATGTCTCCTGATCCTCCTGTGTCCCAACCTTGGTGAAACAAGAAAGAAAACTTGATCCCCGATCACAAACTCGAAGGGTCCTCTGCGGTGATCGGCATAAGATTTCTGATGAGACTTTGCAGTATCCATCTGCTTCTGAATCAACTGGACCTTCTCTAAAGACTCCTATACAAGACGTCATCCCAGTAAAGCTACCTCACCAGCCTCCAACCATCACAAGGGTGATCGGCATGGCCTACCATATAAATCCACATAAGGTTCCATCTTAATAGTTTCTAGAAAACTATTATTGTAGGAAAACTCAACTAGGGGTATTTGTTTCCCCATGATACGACAAAGTCTAAGACACATGCACGAAGTATGTCCTCCAGCACCTATATCGTACGCTCTGACTGGCCATCAGTCTGAGGGTGGTAAGATCTACTTAGAAGCACCTGTGTAACCAGTGCCCTCTGAAATCTATGCCAGAAACAAGACATAAAATGGGCATACCTATCTGAAATGATAGAATTAGGGACCCCTTGAAGACATACTACCTCTCGGATATACAAATTTCTGAGCTCGTCAAAACTGAAGGTCTCCTTGATCCAAAAAAAAGTGAGCTACCTTTGTAAGTCTATCCACAACAACCCACACGACATCATTGCCTCTAGGTGACCTCAGCAACCCGATCAATAATTTCATTGTGACATCATCCCATTTCCACTCTAGAATGGGTAACTACTGTAACAGTCCAGCTGGCCTCTGATGCTCCGCCTTCACCTGTTGACAGGTGGAACATCTTGCAACAAAACCAGCCACCTCTCTTTTCATACCCGGCCACAAATACTGACATCTCAAGTCACGGTACATTTTGGTAACTCCAGGATTCACTACCCAAGCTAAATCATTAAATTCCCGCATTAAATCCATGTGTATATCCCCTAGAACCGACACTTTTACATGGATATGCATTACCTCTTCATCGCATATCGTCCAACCAGGATGAGGGTCCTCACTTGCCACCGACTCCCATAGAACTAGGCCTTCTGAATCTGAAAGTTTTCTCATCCTCACTCTATCCAGGAGGGTATAATTCACAACTAAGGATTAAAGATAGGCTCGCCCTTGACTATCGTGAACCTCTAAATGCATCTCAGAGAATAAAGCCATAAGCTCCCACTCACCACTGACCTCATGCACTGTAAAGACCCGTAAATTTCAAGAAATTTTTTTTTCTTAATTTTCTTTGGAATTTTACAAGAATGCAGTTTCTGACGGCACGTGATTCCGAGGCCCGGTGTGCCCGGAATCATTTTCCGAAGTTTGGCTTGGGTACGTTCAGTGAACGAACGAGCGGGTTTTTCTAACTTTTGAACTGGTGCTCGGAATCGAATTCTGAGGGAACCGATGGAACCGCAGTGCCGGTACTTGCTTAGAAATTCCTCTTCCGGAGTTGTGTTTTCTCAGGTGTGGTTTTTAATTTTTGGGGGTTAAGTGAAGAAAATAAAATAAAGTGGTGCGACAACTTTATTTTATTTCACTTGAAGCCGCTTAAATCCACTTAAAGCTGCTTAAGCTGAGTTGAAGCGGATAGGGTGGAACCCAAAATATCCTACCCTCTTGGTAGGATATTTGTGATGTGGGGACCGCACGAGCCCCACCGTTTCTTTTCCTCTAAGTAACGCACCCGCGAAAACCCCTATTAAATGAAAGTCAACTGACGCATTTTCTAAATTCTTAACGCCCCTTTTAATTGGGTAGTTAGTTTCATTGCAATTAATTCTATGAATTAATTTTTTCGTTACTTATCTTTAATTTTTGTTTGTTGGCATGTAATGAAATAAGAAAAACACATGTCTTCTTGAGGATTGTTCATTGAGAGGATTTGACAGAAACTTTAAGCCCTTTATCCTCCTTCACGAATAATGTGAAGAACGCGAAGAACTCCGGACTCCGACGAAGGGCGATGAAGAACGCCAGACCCCCGAAGATCGACGCGATGCGACGCCGATGCTTCTTCTGCGATGTTCCATGCCTGCGAAAATATTTGATTGGCATCTTGAGGTAGGGGGTTGCGGTCCTTTTAATTCTTTATGGATTATAACATCAACAAGGATTTAATTGTTATAATTAAATCTGTATGTTCTTGATCCTCAGAGTTTGTCTATGCGACGCTGAGTACCGCGCGACAGCGACGCCCTTCCGTGACGCGATGATCCTTTTTCTTCCGCGACGGTCAATTCCGCGATGAACTCGTGTCTGACGACGACGTTGAGGTAGGGGTCCTTTTGAAAATGATAATACCCATGTTTTTTTTCCTCCAAGGCAAGAATGTGGACCAACCAATTAACAAGTTGGTATGTGGATTATTATTGTGGGTCGAGGTTTATCAATTGTTGGGAATTATGGTGTTGTTTCAAACCGCTAACGCGGTGGGTGCGGACCAACGAACAAGTCCGAACCCACCACCCTTTTGTTCTTGGTGTACGGAATGGTGGACGACGACAAAACGGGCCGCAGAGACGATTTTTTGATTCTGCAGTGAAGAATGGGACCCGGGATGACCTACAACGAAGACAGAAATGAAATCGGACCACCAGAGCAACTCCGGTGGCCCGCGGACTCCACCAGCGGCGCCGGTGGCCGGAGGCGGCGGCGCCCTGGCGCGACCCCAGACGGAGCCGCCGCAGCTGAAGCCGTGGCGGCGGGGTGCGGTTCCACGGCTGCGCGGAACCGAAGGCAAGGACGCGGCCGGCTGCCACGTCCGTTGGCGCGAGGCGGCCCCAATCGGGGTCGCGGATCCTTCACGTGGGGGCAGCGCGCCCCCGCCCGCGGCTTCCCTCGCTCGGCCGAGCCGAGCCGAGCCGACCCTCCGGGCCGGGTCGCGCCAAACCGGGTCGGACCCTGAACCCGGGTCGGGTCGACCCGGTTTGGGCCAACCCAGGGGGGGTCGGGCCGGGTCGGTTCGGGCCCAGACCCCCGTTTCCGGACCTTTTTGGTCTTTTCCTCATAACTTGAGCTACGGGCCTCCGAACGATGCGTCGTCAGCAGCGATGCGATCCTTGGATAGAGACGGTTGTTTCGGTATATCACACTTAAGGTTTCGAAATACTTGGGTTCGGCCGGGTTGGTTCGTACACGAAACCAACCGGGCCCTCGGAGCGGAAACGCTCATATCTTGAGCTTCAGACGTCTGAATGACGTGTCATCGACTTTGTTGAATTCCTCTAAGTGAGATGGATCTTTTGGCTTACTCCGCCGGAGGTTTGGACGTAGGTGGAGTACGGTCGGGTTGGTTTTTCCTTAAAAACCAACTGGGCCCCTGGGACGAAAAAGCCAATAACTCTCACACCGGGCGTCTGATTGACGCGCCGTCTGCGACGTTGAGTTCCTGTTGACGATACAGAACTTTTGGATACATCAACTCTGGACTATGTGTCATTTCATGTATCAGCCTCTCAGCTCGTGGAGCGGACCCTCCCGAACGAGCTTGCTGTGTGCAGGAACCCTAGAGTTGGATGTGACAGTTACTGTGACGACGACGACTGTGCAGAGATCCTCAGTGGATTCGACGGCGATGACTACAGCACTCAGCAATCCTTTGTGGTTCAGTGCTACCGATCCTATGTGGGTCAGCGCTCAGTGGTCCTGTGTGGGTCAGCGCCTACAGATCCTGTGTGGGTCCAATCATGTGTGGGTCATTGCGGGGGTTAGTTACCTATCGATCCTTTGTGGGTCAGATCCTTTGTGGGTCATTGTGGGGGTTAGTACCTATCGATCCTTTGTGGGTCAGATCCTTTGTGGGTCATTGCGGGGGTTAATACCTATCGATCCTTTGTGGGTCCGACAACTTAGATGAATCAGTGGAAATATCTGGTCATCTTTATCGTCATACAAAGAAGTATTCATGTGTGAGCTGAATCCCTTTTGCTTTCCTTTGTGGATTGTGTTGTGTTATCCTGTGTGGATTTACGTTTTTCTCTCCTATGTGGACTGGGTTGTGCTTGGGCTCGGATGTTGGAGCTGAACGAGATTTGATGACTTAGGTATATGTATGGGCATATACCTAAGTAGTGTCGGATGTTACTTCATGATTGTATCTTTCCTTTGTGGATTATCCTTTGTGGATTCTGGGAGACCTTCGGGGGTCTCGGGGTCCCTACTGAGTAGCTTATATCACCCCTGCATGGGCTATGCCCGCACTACATTGTGTTGGTTGCAGACGACGGACAGCGCTGATCGTGGTGGAGGCTTGCGGAGCAGGACGGTACCTGGAGGTGGACCACTGGGTGGGATGTACTCGGAGCGGTCGGCGGGACCCGAGGAGCAGTGGAGGCTTTCTGTACCCACCCTTCAAGTGGGATTTCCAATGGGAAGCTTGACATTGCGTCTTTACTTTTCAGTTGTTGTTTTCCCTTTACAGTTGTACATTACTTTCAGTTTGGGTTTGTATTCTGGACCACTTACTTTTCCACACTTACTGTTGTACTCAGCTTTTACTTATTGTTTACTTCTGCCTGTTTACTCTGTGGTGTTTGTTGTTTACTTTACAAAGGCAATGCCTTCCCTTTTTCTGGGATTTACGCCTTGGTGCTAGTCGCCAGCCCCTGGCCTATGGAAGGCGGACTTGGGGTAGTCACAGCACGGGCCCCGAGGACGGGTCGTGAAAAATTGGTATCAAAGGAGTTCGGTTCTACCGCAGACTCTAATCTTTCTTCTATGTGAAGCAATAGTGTTAAGTGTATTGAGTGTGGTTATCAGTCCAAGGATCCCAGTGTTGGTGCGGCGGCTGACGTATCCGTACACCAGGACCCTGACTTCTGATTTCCGACTTAATGCACGAAAACATTGATTTCATGTGTGTTTCAAATTTTCTTTGTGATTACGTTGTATCAGCTCACCAGGTATACTGTTCTGACCGTGGCGCGCCTGTTTCCTTTTCAGGATGGCCCCACGACAACAGCCATCTAGGGTTCTGAGAGTTGAGCATGACGACAGCCCACCGAGTGACGAGCCCTCGGTACAGGGCCCTTTGACAGCTGAGGCACCGGCGGTACCTCTACCCACCGAGCCACTAATGCTTCCAGCCCCAGCTGCTGACAATGCATGTCGCCTTAGTGCACTTCATGAGTTCCAGCACCAGCAACCGCCCAGGTTCTACGGGGAGACGAACCCCCAGGCAGCCGAGGACTGGCTAGAGGCAATGGTGCGAGTTTTCAGGCTAGTGAGGACACCAGCAGACCTCATGGTGATCCTCACAGCGATCCTACTGCACGCAACAGTGGGCCGATGGTGGAGCTTGATGCTCCAGGTGCATGATGAGGCGTCTCTCCTATGGGTAGACTTTGAGGGCCTCTTCCACTCAGAGTTCGTCTTAGCCACCCTCCGTGCGTTGCGCATCCAGGAGCTTCTTCAGCTGAGGCAGGGTAGCTTGACGGTCGCCCAGTACTCGGCGAGATTTATCGATCTCTCGCGTTACTCGACAGAAATGGTACGGGACCCATTCTTCCAGGCCCGGACCTTTGAGCATGGATTGAGACATGAGATCAGGGCATCGCTGATCTCCCTCAGCATTCTGACTCAGGCAGGAGTACTAGAGCGAGCCCTTTTTATCGAGAGCTTCCTTGCTGAGCCTTCATCAGCAGGGAGACCTACCGCGGGGCGGCACGTAGCAGAGTCTTCTGTAGCATGAAGTCGACGGATGACTTAGGGGTACAGGCAGACCAGACCCTCACGCATACGACCTCAAGACACTGGCTCAGCAGTGCGAGGAACACAGCGCGGAGCCAGTCTTTCGAGAGGTAGGTAGTGCTACACATGCGGCGGGCAGGGCCACATGTCTCGTGACTGCCAGACCCACCATGCCGAGGAGCAGTAGATGGTTGAGGGGCCACCCAGGCAGAGGCAGAGGGTCGAACGTGGTGGTCCGCATGGAGGAGGTGGATGAGGCAGAGGAGCTGGCCGAGAAGCAGGTGGTGGGCGACGTTTTGAGGCTCTACCACCACCACCACCAGGAGGTCCACCCCGACCACAGGGAGCTGGCGGGAAGAGATAGGCACAGCTCCAGGCAGTAGAGGCCTACGACCACAGCGCGCCCGAGATAATTTTAGGTACTATCTGTGTTTATTCCACCCTTACTGAAGTTATTATAGACATAGGAGCGAGTCACTCTTTCATAGTCGCTTCCCTTGTTTGGAGTTCGGAGATTCCGACAGAGCCGTTGGCTCGATCATTACGGCTAGAGACTCCTACGGGAGCGGACTCGACGATTACGCACTGGTGCCGGCAGTGTGAGCTTACTCTAGGAGGCGAGAGCTTCGGCTGGGATCTTCTTGTAGTGGCGTCGAGGCCTTACGATGTCATCTTGGGCATGGATTGGTTATCTACATTCCATGCACAGATTGACTGTATTAGGCACAAGGTGCGATGTGTGCGCACCGACGGGAGCAGGTTCACCTTCACCGGCGAGAAGGGAGCCTTCGCAGCACAGGATGGACTTCCACAGAGGTGAGGATAGCCCATCACTCATCAGTTGGCTAGCCTCATCCTTGGAGCAGTTGACGTGTAGAGTCCTAGTTTTCCTGCAGTGGTGGAACAGTATGAGGACGTCTTTCCCGACGATGTCCTAGGGCTACCTCCTCGTAGATAGGTACACTTTTATATTGATCTGTACCCAGGGACAGCCCTGATATCCACTCCATCATATCGGATGGCCCCTGCTGAGCTTCAAGAGCTATGGGTACAGTTGGAGGACTTGCAGGGCAAGGGATTCATCCGACCTAGTGTTTCACCCTGGGCTTCCCCGATATTGTTCGCCAAGAAGGCGGACGAGAGCTTGCGACTTTGTGTCAACTATCATCGCCTGAACCAGGTGACGATGAGGAACAAGTATCCTCTACCGAGGATTGATGACCTATTCGATCAGCTCAAGGGAGAACGGTGGTTCTCGAAGATAGACCTTAGGTCAGGCTATCATCAGCTTAGAGTTCGGGATGAGGACGTGCAGAATACGGCCTTCAGATGTCAGTATGGCCACTATGAGTTCTTGGTTATGCCATTTGGCATGACCAACGCTCCGGCAGTGTTCAAGGGCCTCATTAACAGGATATTTCAACCATACCTCGATCGATTTGGCGTAGTCTTCATCGATGACATTTTGATATACTCGACGACTGAGGAGGAGCACGCATGCCACTTGCGGGTTGTACTAGACACACTCTGAGAGAACCATCTTTATGGAAAGCTCTTGAAGTGTCAGTTCTGGATACATGAGGTCCACTTCTTGGGACACGTCGTCTCTGAGGCGGGAGTTGCGGTGTATCCTGCGAAGATCGAGGCAGTTCTAACTTGGGATCCACCCAAGAGCATGACGGAGGTGCGGAGTTTCTTGGGACTAGCTGGATACTATCAGAGATTTGTGCTAGACTTCTCCAAAGTTGCGGCACCACTCTCAGCTTTGAAGAAGAGGGGGAAACCCTTTGTGTGGTCAGACAGATGTCAGTAGAGCTTCCAGGAGCTGAGACAGAGATTGACCAGCGCCCCTATCTTGAGGTTGCCTTAGGAGGGAGTAGGGTACGTAGTCTACTGCGATGCATCAGGGACCAGACTCGGATGTGTCCTGATGCAGGATCGGGTGTTGATCACCTATAGATCACGTCAGTTGAGGCCTCATGAGCAGAACTACGCTACCCATGACCTGGAGTTAGCAGCAGTGGTCTTCGCTATGAAGACATGGAGATACTATCTGATGGGAGAGCGCTTTACAGTCTTTTCTGACCATCAGAGTCTTAGGTACATCTTCTCTCAGAAGGACCTGAACCTGAGACAGCGGCGATGGATCGAGTTCCTCTAGGAATATGACTTTGATATAGTCTATACTCCTGGGAAAGGGAACGTGGTAGTCGATGCTCTCTGCCGGAGGACGGGCATTCAGCTACTCTAGGAGGCGACAGAGCAGCTAGTCGCTTTTCAGATATCCTTCATGGATAGAGATGGAGCAGCCTTCCTTCAGTCTCTCACAGTCACCCCTCCACTACTACAGCGGGTCAGAGAGGCACAGCGTGGGGATGTCGACTGTGAGACGCGGCGTGCACAGATATCCTCGGGACAGGCGCCTGATGGCTTCTCCTTTGAAGCAGAGCACGACATCTTTTTCAGAGGACGTACCTTGGTACCAGTTGCTTTACAGGAGGAAGGGCTGAGAGAGTTTCACACTTCTCCCTTACAGGTACATCCTGGAGTGGCGAAGATGTACCAAGATCTCAGATGACACAACTGGTGTCCAGGCATGAAGAAGGCTGTGGCAGAGTTCATTTCACGATGCCTCACCTGCCAGTAGGTGAAGGCAGAGCATCAGGTACCAGCAGGCTTGGTACAGCCCTTGGAGGTCCCGGAGTGGAAGTGGGATGGGATATATATGGACTTCGTGACTAGGCTTCCACGCACTTCCAAAGGTCACGACTCCATCTGGGTGATTATCGACCGACTCACCAAGTCATCTCACTTCTTACCCATCAGAGAGTTGGGCTCAGTGGAGATCTTGGGGCGTCTCTACGTTCATGAGATTGTACGGCTTCACGGTGTTCCATCATCTATCGTCTCTGATCGGGATGCTCGCTTTACTTCCCGGCTTTGGAAGGGGTTGCAGGAGGCGTTCGGGACGCAGATACGTCTGAGCACCGCCTTTCACCCTCAGACGGATGGTTAGACAGAGAGGACCATTCAGACTCTCAAGGACATGCTCCGCGCATGTGTCCTCGACTTTGGTCGCAGCTGGGAGGACCACCTACCCTTGGTGGATTTTTCGTACGACAACAGCTACCACTACACCATCAGGATGGCACCATACGAGGCGTTGTACGGCAGACCTTGCAGATCTCCTTTGTGCTGGACAGACCCTGGGGAGTCAGCACTTGTGGGACCAGAGATGGTTCGGGCCATGACAGAGAAGGTCCAGGTCATCAAGGAGTGTATGAGGATAGCTCAGAGCCGACAGAAGTCTTATGCTGACAGGAGGCGGAGGCCACTAGAGTTCGAGGATGGCGACCACGTCTTCTTGCGTCTCTCACCTCGACGTGGATTACGGAGATTTGGCCAAGGCGGCAAGTTGTCTCCACAATTCATCGGACCATTACAGGTCCTCAGCAGGATCGGTGAGGTGTCTTATCACCTGGCTCTACCACCTCAGTTACACCAGGTGTACGAATTCTTCCACGTATCTCAGCTGAGGAGATATGTGCACGACCCGACACATATCATTGACCATGGGGAGCTGGACGTTGATGATGGGGAGACTTTTGCGGAGGTCCTGGTAGAGATCGAGGATCGACAAGAGAGGGTCCTATGTGGACGATCGATTCCTCTTGTGCGCATCAGATGGCAGCACGGGAACCTCCAGGAGAGCACTTGGGAGCGGGAGGCTCAGATGCGTGCTCAGTACCCACATTTGTTTCCCTAGATTATGATGTATCTTTACGGGGACGTAAATCCCTGAGGTATGAGTGATGTAAAGACCCGTAAATTTCAAGGAAATTTTTTTTCTTAATTTTCTTTGAAATTTTACAAGAACGCAGTTTCTGACGGCACGTGATTCCGAGGCCCGGTGTGCCCAGAATCATTTTCCGAAGTTTGGCTCGGGTACGTTCAGTGACCGAACAAGCGGGTTTTTCTAACTTTTGAACCGGTTCTCGGAATCGAATTCCCAGGGTACTGATGGAATCGCAGTGCTGGTACTTTCTTAGAAACTCCTCTTCCGGAGTTGCGTTTTCTTGGGTGTGGTTTTTAATTTTTGGGGGTTAAGTGAAGAAAATAAAATAAAGTGGTGCGAAAACTTTATTTTGTTTCACTTAAAGCCGCTTAAAGCTACTTAAAGATGTTTAAGTTGAGTTGAAGCAGATAGGGTGGAACCCAAAATATCCTACCCTCTTGGTAGGATATTTGTGAGGTGGGCCCCGCACGAGCCCCACCATTTCTTTTCCACTAAGTAGCGCACCCGCGAAAACCCCTATTAAATGAAAGTCAACTGACGCGTTTTCTAAATTCTTAACACCCCTTTTAATTGGGCAGTTAGTTTCGTTGCAATTAATTCTATGAATTAATTTGTTCGTTACTTATCTTTAATTTTCGTTTATTGGCATGTAATGAAATAAGATCAACACATGTCTTCTTGAGGATTGTTTGTTGAGGGGATTTGACAGAAACTTTAAGTTCTTCATCCTCCTTCGCGAAGAACACGAAGAACGCAAAGAACGTCGGCATCCGATGAAGGGTGAAGAAGAACGCCAAACCCCCGGAGATCGATGCGACGCGACGCCGACGCTTCTTCTGCGACGTTCCATCCCTGCAACAATCTTCGATCGGCATCTTGAGGTAGGGGATTGTGGTCCTTTTAATACTTTGTGGATTATAACATCAACATGGATTTAATTGTTATAATTAAATATGTATGTTCTTGATCCTCGGAGTTTGTCTACGCGACGTCGAGTACCGTGCGACAGCGATGCCCTTCTGCGACGCGACGATCCTTTTTCTTCCGCGACGGTCAATTCTGCGATGAACTCGCGTCCGATGACGACGTTGAGGTAGGGGTCATTTTAAAAATGATAATACCCATGTTTTTTTCCTCTAAGGTAAGAACGCGGACCAACCAATTAACAAGTTGGTCCGTGGATTATTATTGCAGGTCGAGGTTTATCAATTGTTGGGAATTATGGTGTTGTTTCAAACCGCTAACGCGGTGGGTGCGGACCAACGAACAAGTCCGAACCCACCGCCCTTTTTTTCTTGGTGTATGGAACGGAGGACAATGAAAAAACGGGCCATAGAGACGATTTGTTGATTTTGTAGTGAATAACGGGACCCGGAATGAGCTACGGTGCAGACGGAAATGAAATCGGACCACCGGAGCAACTCTGGTGGCCTGCGGACTCCACCGGCGGCGCCCCGGCACGCCACTGGATGGAGCCGCGGCGGCGGGGTGCGATTCCGCGGCCGCGCAGAACCGAAGAAAGGGACTCGGCCGGCTGCCGCGTCCGTTGGCGAGAGGCAGCCCCAACCGGGGTCGTGGATCCTTCACGCGGGGGCAGCGCGCCCCCGCCCGCGGTTTCCCTTGCTCGGCCGCTCGGCCGAGCTGAGCCGAGCCAACCCGACGGGCCGGGTCACGCCCAGGCCGGGCTAGGCCTCCTTGGCTGGGCCGGGTCGCGCCCAACCGGGTCAGACCCGGACCCGGGTCGGGCCGACCCGGTTCGGGCCGACCTGGGGGGGTCGGTCCGAGCCCAGACCCCCATTTCCGGACCTTTTCGGTATTTTGCTCATAACTTTAGCTACGGGCTTCTGAACGACGCGTCGTCAGGGGCGATGCGATCCTTGGATTGAGACAGTCGTTTTGGTATATCACACTCAAGGTTTCAGAATACTTTGGGTTCGGTCGGGTTGGTTCGTACACGAAACCAACCGGGCCCTCGGAGCGGAAACGCTCATATCTTGAGCTTCGGACGTCCGAATGACGTGCCGTCAACTTTTTGTAATTCCTATAAGTGAGACGGATATTTTGGCTTACTCCGCATGAGGTTTGGATGCAGTTGGAGTACGGTCGGGTTGTTTTTTCCTTAAAAATCAACCGGGCCCTTGGGACGAAAAAGCCAATAAATCTCAAACCGGGCGTCCGATTGACGCGCCGTCTGCGACGTTGAGTTCCTGTTGACGATACGGAAGTTTTGGATACATCAAATATGGACTATGTGTCATTTGATGTATCAGCCTCTCAGCTCATGGAGCGGACCCTCCCGAACGAGCTTGCTGTGTGCGGGAACCCTAGAGCTGGCTGCGACTGCTACTGTGACGAGGACGACTGTGCAGAGATCCTCAGTGGATTTGACGGCGACGACTACAGAACGCAGCGATCCTTTTTGGGTCAGTGCTACCAATCTTGTGTGGGTCTGAGCCTGTGTGGGTCAGTGCTCAGCGGTCCTGTGTGGGCCAACGCCTACAGATCCTGTGTAGGTCTGATCATGTGTGGGTCATTGCGGGGGTTAGTTACCTATCGATCCTTTGTGGGTCAGATCCTTTGTGGGTCATTGCGGGGGTTAGTACCTATCAATCCTTTGTGGGTCAAATCCTTTGTGGGCCATTGCGGGGGTTAGTACCTATCGATCCTTTGTGGGTCTGACGGCTTAGATGAATCAGTGGCAATATCTGGTCATCTTTATCGTCATACAAAGAAGTATTCCTATGTGAGATGAATCCCTTTTGCTTTCCTTTGTGGATTGTGTGGTGCTATCCTGTGTGGATTTATGTTTTTCTCTCCTATGTGGACTGGGTTGTGCTTGGGCTCGGATGTTGGAGCCGAACGAGATTTGATGACTTAGGTATATGTATGGGCATATACCTAAGTAGTGTCGGATGTTACTTCACGATTGTATCTTTCCTTTGTGGATTATCCTTTGTGGATTCTAGGAGACCTTCAGGGGTCTCGGGGTCCCTACTGATTAGCTTATACTCACCCCTACACGAGCTATGCCCAAACTACGTTGTGTTGGTTGCAGACGATGGACAACGCAGATCGTGGTGGAGACTTGCGGAGCAGGACGGTACCTAGAGGTGGACCACTGGGTGGGACGTACTCGGAGCGGTCGGCTGGACCCGAGGAGCAGTGGAGGCTTTCTGTACCCACCCTTCAGGTGGGATTTCTAGTGGGCAGCTCGACGTTGCGGATTTACTTTTCAGTTGCTGTTTTCCCTTTCCAGTTGTACTTTACTTTCAGTTTGGGTTTGTATTCTGGACCACTTACTTTTCCGCACTTACTGTTGTACTCAGCTTTTAATTAGTGTTTACTTCTTCCTGCTTACTCTGTGGTGTTTGTTGTTTACTTTACAAAGGCAATGCCTTCCTTTATTCTAGGATTTACGCCTTGGTGCTAGTCGCCAGCCCCTGGCCTATGGAAGGCGGGCTTGGGGTAGTCACGGCACGGGCCCCGAGGACGGGTCGTGACATGCACTGCCTGTATCTGAGTCCTCCTACTCAGTGCATCAGTTACTGCATTACCCTTACTAGGTGTATAGGCAAGCTCAAAGTAGAAAGGCTGAAGGTATTCAACCCACCTTCACTATCTCAAATTCAAGTCATGCTAGGTAAAGATGTATTTAATACTTTTGTGGTTCGTGAACACCACAAAATGTTCTCATAAGAGATAATGTCTCCAACAGCGCAGCTCATGAACAACTGCATCCAACTCGAGATCATGTGTCTGGTAATTCCTCTCATGTGGCATCAATTGTCGAGACCCATACAGAACTACTCGATCACCCTGCATCAACACTGCTCCCATCCCAATACATGATGCATCATAGTAAACTATATATGTCTTCCCTTGATCTAGAAGTATCAGGACTAGTGGTGATGTCAACCTTCCCTCCAGATCCTGAAAGGTTGTCTCGCAAGCTTCTGACCAAACGAACTTCATAACCTTCTTAGTAAAACCAATCAATGCTGCTGCTAAGTGGGAGAAGTCCTGTATAAAGCTCCTGTAGTATCTAGCCAGCCCCAAGAAACTTTGTATTTAAAACACGTTATTAGGCTTCTCCGAGGTAACTACTGCTCTCACTTTATCTGGGTCTACCACAACTCCTACCTCTGAGATAATATAACCCAGGAAGTGTATCTGGTCCATCCAAAAGTGTCAATTTGAGAGATTAGCATATAACTGATTCTCTCTCAGTGTACTCAGTATGATCTCAATATGGGTAGCATGGTTGTGTTGAGTGTGAGAGTACACCAAGATATCGTCCATAAAGACTACCACAAAAGAATCCAGATATGGGTGGAACACATGATTCATCAGAGCCATGAAAACTGATGGCGCATTTGTGAATCCAAACGGCATGAACAAGTACCTGTATAGACCATATCTGCTCTGAAAGGCTGTAAGCAGTATGTCGATGGTCTAACGTGCAACTGATGATATCTAGATCTAAATTCAATCTTCGAGAACACTCGTGCTCCTAGAAGTTGATCAAAAAGATCATCAATCCTCGGTAAGGGATATCGGTTCTTGACCGTCAACTGGTTCAGCTTCTGATAATTCACATAAAGTATGAGGGTATAATCCACCTTCTTCACAAACAGGATAGGAAAACCCCAAGGAGAAGTACTGGGTCAGATGAAACCCTTTGCCTACAACTCCTCTAACTTCCTCTTGAGCTCCTGCAATTCTGGCGTAGCCATCCTATAAGGAGGAATGGACACTGGCGCCGCTCCTGACAGAATATCAATAGAGAAACCCACCTCTCACTCTGGAGGTAGACCTGAAAAGTTGTCCAGGAAGAGATCCCTGGAACAATTTACCACTAGAGGGAAACCCTTTGGACAAGTTCCTTGGTCATCCAGATATAGACTTGCAATCTGGGATGTCACTCCACCTCACACATGATGCTCGGGTCCATCTCAGCTCGCCTGGACATACCATTCACCCTTGTATAGAAACTCTTCTCCCTCTAGTGACGTGAAACTCACCCTGCGACAATAGCAATCCACAAAGGCTCAGAAGGGTACCAACCAATCAATCCCGAGAATGAAATTATAGGCTGTCATCTCTAAGAAATATAGCTCCCATAGAAAGTGGCACCCACCAACCTCTAGGGGGCACTCCTTGCACTAGAGCACACCTTCCATTCTTATTCCCAACAGAGTGTCTAGTGTCATGATATCAGAAGAATAAGAAACACATAGCCCAAGGCTCTTCACAAAGGGCACAGATATAAAGCTATGCATAGAACCAGTATCAAAAAGTGCAGAAGATAAAACAGAAGCAACTAAAATTGTACCTATGATAGTGGAAGGTCCAAAATACTGCTTCTATTAGGTCCGTTGCACTACATATGCCTTCCCAATGTCACGTCCCTGGGACACAGCCTGGCTACCCTGAGCTGACCCGCCATGATGTCTTTGAGATCCTGGTGTCTGGCTACCACGACCATGACCACCACCTTGGCCTGAACATCCTGATGTGTTCCAATTCCACGACTAGTAAGAAGTTGTTAGCCCTACTCCTGCACGCGGAGTCTTCACAGAACCCCTCTCACTATTCACTAGTGGAAACGCCCTGAAAAAATGCTAGAGATGACCCATCTTTCCGCAATCTCAACACTCCACTGGGTCACATGGACACTATGGTCTCATGTTCCCCTCTTTACCACATTGGTAGCACGTTATGTGGCCACCTGAATAATTATTTTGTCTAGTTCTGCCACTGTGAGAGAAATATATATGCCTCTTCCTCTTACTGGTAGAAATAGTACCAGAAACTGGTGCTGAACTGCCTTGTCCTGCACCACTAGCTTCCTGCGGGTTCTTCTCGGTAATCAGTGTCTGGTTTACAATAGTGTGCACTATAGACAACATGAAAATATTCACCAGCGCTCAGATGTCATATCAAAGACCATCCTCAAAGCGTCTAGCCCTCAACGTCTCATCACCCACATGAACAGGTGCAAAACTCTATAGCTCGGTGAAGCGAGCAGAATAATATATCACTGACATGGCGCCCTACTGCAGATTCATGAACTCTTGAGCTCGATCTGCCTTTAGTGTCTCCGGAAAGAAAAATTCATAGAAGACTTCCTGAAAATCTTCCAACACCATGTCTTGTTGATGCTCAGCGAGGGTGGTAACATCCCACCACCTCTTGGAAGAATCATACAGCATGTAAGTAGCGAGATTGACCCTCCTCCTAGGAGCCATCTCCAGATGCTCGAAAATCGTCTGCATAGAATCCAGCCATGATTTTGTAGCATGTGTTCCACCATACTCTAAAAACATAAGTGGATGATGCTGCTAGAATATATGTGTCAGCTCTGACATAGATGTGGCAGCCGGAGGTGCTCCCTGGAAGGTCTTCATAAATCGTATGAAGCCTTCACGGAACTGTGCATCTGTGCCTGCATCCGATATAATGGCTCGCACCATATCTGGCTCTACTTGAGGATCCATCGGTAGCCCATGACCTACCATCTCTGGAGTATAATTGTTGTCACTCTCTTGGAAATCAACTTGTGTTCATCTCAGTGGCATGAGTCTACACGGTCAAACACACGCCTTAGATTATGATCATCAAATAATAAGAACTGGAAACATAAGAAGGGAAAAGGGAACAAAAAACATTCAAGATTTACAAAACAAGAGTACACGGCGTGTTCCCATAATTCTTTCACATGGTCATGTACTTTTTCTAGAACTGGTCATGTAACACCCCAAACACACGGCGTGTTGTCTACACACATGGCATGTACTTTTCTTTCCATTTCTGAGTCCTTCTACATGGATAAGCCACACGGTTCTCTTTAGAACGAGACTACACGGCGTATATAAGTCCTACACAGTGTGTAAAAGATGAGCTTCACCGACCCATGTCGTTTGGGACATGGCCAGGTACCCGGCTGACACTACACGGCGTGTTACAACCACACACAGCTTGTACACCACCCTATTTCCCCAGCCACATGGACAAGTCCACACGGTCTCTCACCGGTCAAGACTACACGGTGTGTCCCACAGGTACACGGTGTGCACTAGAAAGGATAACATCGACCCGTGTTGTTAGTTACACGGTCAGATTACCAAATTACACTACATGGCATGTTTGGAAGTGAAATGGCATGTTTAAGCGAAGATTTATCTATTCGTGTTGTTAGCCACACGGGTGGACACAGGGTCAATACGACACGGCGTGTACAAAAGGAACATGACATGTTCCCTCTAGAGTTTTCCCCTCCCATGTTTCTGCCTACACAGCCTATGACACGGTTAGAAACTATATACACTCTGTGTACTTAAAACATTTTCATTTCTTCCCAAACAGAAGAGTACATGGCGTGTGTTCATAGAACCACACACCGTGTTGTTTGGGTTTCCAAATAGTACACCTCATAAACTACTCTAGAGCCCATTTTTCCTTAAATTTCAACCATCATTATGCCAAATTCCGATCCGTGGGGGCCCATACTCCTTGCGAACAAAAGTTTAGCACCTGACCATTCACATTATAGTAAAAAACACAACAAAAGGATGAATCATGATCTACTAAATTCTGGTCTAAGAGAGCCCATAATTCTTAGGAACCAAAGTTTAGCATCCATAAACCCAACTGTAACATGTACCAATACCCTATCAATTGTAGGCGTATCTAACAAGTTACCTATCACAACAACATGCATTTTATAGCACATCATCTATCACAACAACATGCAATTTCTAATTCACCTTCATGGCATGGAAACTATGCATAGAATGTGATTCTAACATGTGCCTAAATGATTCATGTGATGGCATACCCTCATCTCATCGGGTTGCAACTAAATAGAACCCAAGTATAAAATATAAACAACACACCACAAGTACATCACCCAATGGTGAAAATCAAATCAACTGTAAAATTGAAAAACCAGATAATTCACAATTAAATGAGGTAGATTGGCTTTTCCCTGTACACGGGTTAGCTACTCCCGGGCACAGCTTATTACCAAATACCAATTTCATTCTATCCTTGACTATAGGCTCTAAACATTAAGTCAATGAAACAAAATTCCTCTGATTCCACTTTGTAACATCCTGGATCCGAGTGCCACACAACGGGTGCCCCGAACCCGGTTGGTCACATGACCTCAAGCGCATTTCCCCAAACACCAGAGGTTGCCGACTAGCAGCGAGGGCCTAGGTCTGATAGTGGGGAAACTATTCCATCATTTGTCAAAGTATTATGCGGTAGAAAAATATAAACATACCCAAAAGTGGTAGTGGTAAACAATACAAATCTGAAAGGACAATGGTACTGAAGCAAAAGATAACCAACAGTCATACATATATGATGACGAAATATGTCTTATTTATAAGAAAGTAGTCAAAACAGGATACACTGCAATCAAATACAATATAGCACAAAGTATAGCAAAACAAAACAAAATAGTGCAATAGGAACTCAACAGCATCACAAGACTAAGCTCGGTCCCATGCTCTCTCACTCCTCTGCAATAATCAAGTACATGTATAGGGAATCTTTCCCTTATCAACACCTGTAGTAATATAATCTGTTTGGGCCGAAGACATGACCCAAACAGGGTGTGAGAAATAAATCCCAGTAGGCAACCACCAAAGGCTCATGCCCAACTAACAGTGAAAATGTGCAACAGCAGTGTGAAATAAAGAAAACGCAGTGAGCTAGGAAGTACTCAAAAGCAGCTACTCCTACGAGTTCCATTACCATTTAATTATTATTTAACAATTAAATATTATTGAATTAAAGGTTCTCGAGACCCAGCCTCGGCCGAAAATATCCTGTATAGTTCCATAGAAAAATCTACAGCAGGATATCTAACAAATAGAAGGTAATAATAATACCAAGCCTGTGATTTAGCTTGGCAGGTATAACACAAGAAAACACAACAGTGAAGATTCAAGTGAACATTTACCTCAGGCTAAACAGTACCTTTCCCTCAGGCTAATCAAAACCTTGCCCTCAGGCGTACCAGATATTTCCCTCAGGCACAGAAGCTATTTCCCTCAGGCATAAGAAACATTTCCTTTAGGCGAATCAATACCTTTCCCTCGAGCGAATCAGTACCTTTCCCTCAGGAAAATCAATACTTTACCCTCAGGAGAAACAAACACTGCCCTCAAGCTAAGAAAAACACTACCCTTAGGCTAAGCAAGTAATCGGCCTGAGCCCAATGCATAAGCAAGTAATAATTATATTTCCTCTCAAGAAAACTCAAAACATGATATCATTATGGCATACCCATGGGTATCCTAGCCAAACGGCTAAACAAGGGGAACGCACCCTCGAGGTGGCCCTAGATCAAGGCAATGATCCCAAAAAACATTTTATAAATGTTCATTAGATTATCTATGCAATTCTAGATATCTTAACTGCTAATGTCTCATCCATAAGACACCCTAAACATGGGTGTGTAGCACAACGACAAACAAAATCTACTCAACAGTTGGAAATGAACACCAAACCACCTACCTTGATCTCCTATGATCAATATACATGAACGATGCCTCCCAAAACAACCGAGAAGGACGTATATCTAGGATAAATATTTATCCATACAAACTCAAATAACTTACCTTAGGGAAATAATTGGAAGGAGAGGTTCAAGAAGAGATCAGAACTCACCCGCACGGTTTGAAGGAGATAGACGACGATGGAATCAGAGTCTCGGTGTGTGGTCAGGAGCTCTTCCAAGTTCCGACCTTCTCTCTCATGTCTCTTATTGAATTCTAGGTCTCCTATGCCGAATGAGGAGGCTACTACCTGTTTTTAAGGAAAAAACATAACTACACGGCGTGTACTCTCAAGTACATGGTGTGTACTTTCCATTTTTTAAATTGTTCCCCTAACAGCTTCTTTCCACCATGTTATTGTTCACCATCCGACTTGATTACACGAAGTGTATTACTAAGTACACGGCATGTACCATCGTTCCGCTAGCGACTACTCCCACTGCCTTACTGTTCACCTTTCGACTGATTACACGGTGTGTGTATATACTAAGTACACGGAGTGTAGTCATTTTTTACACCCTTCATCGCCGACAGGCCTACACTCCCTGTATTCTTATCCCACACGGCCAAAGAACATAGCATGTGGAAAAAGTACATAGCTTGTACCCATAAATTTTGGGATTTTTCCCCATTTCCCTTATTTTCTCAAAAACACCTAAGGAAAAGGAAAAGAAGAAACTCATACCTCAAGAATGTGGAAAGAATCACCTAAATTAATGTCTTAGATGAACAAGAAGGTTTTTTGACTATGGAAAAGAAGGACACAAAGTAAATGATTGTAAGGGAAAAATAAAGAGTTTATTCAATGAAATTGATGGGAATTTTGGTTTCCATAAGTCGTCATCAAAGGTTAAGTGTTTTAAGGTGGAGAAAATGGTCATTATGCAACCCAGTGTCCCAAGAGGAAAGTTCCTAAAGAGAATCAACAAGTTGGTATAAATAATGGTTTCATTGTAGATAATGATGAGACTATGGACGAAATGTGAAAGGAAAGAGGTATTATTATTAATGGGTTAAGGATGAAGTAATCAAAGTATTTATGTATTTGGATTAAAAAGTTATGAATGATGAAATATACAAGGATTATTCTAATTATGTTTTTTTTTTCTCAGTATTTACAAGTATATGTTAGACTAGAGAAGTGATTTAATGACATGGTGATATTTTGACTAAGGGAAGGTAACCCTTGATATGTTCTTTATGTTAAAATAACTTTTTATGGATAAACATATGTGGGATATGAATAAGTAAATTGGATAGTATTCATAAACTTGGAACTAAGTAAGGACTCTTTGATAGGTGGTTTATGCTATCATTGATGAAGTTTACAGCATTTTTAGATTTAATGAATTGATCCAAAATACATTGGAATCAGGAAGCATGCATGATTTCCAAAAAGATTAACGGTAATTCATGTTGTTACCATGTTTCAAGAGAATATAAAATAGGGGTATTCACATGTTTGGAATGTTATAACCAATATCTACTTTGTGATATACAAGGGAATAAATTTTAGGCTGATTTCGTGACTCTCTTTCTAAAGTTTTGGATTTTCACCTTTAAGAAGGGTTATAAGGTTAAACGTTCATGAAAAGTTTAGGTTAAACTTCAGAGAAAGTATTTGTGCAATGAATTTGTGTTGAAAACCTTGGTTAAAAGGATAATTATTGATTGACCATATTTCAAGGATGTCCATCTTATATATTATATTAGTGTGGTTTTATAAAAAAGACATCATGTATGTCAGGTGACAACCAATCAATTCTGGTAAGGTCATGGGTCCTGAACCCATAACTAAAGGATGCTAAGGGTTTCACACCTACCACTAGAATACGTGATGTCCTGGTCAATGTATAATTATTTTTGTTGAATAAATATTTATGATGAACCAGTAGTGTTACTTTTTATTTTTATAGATTAATTCATGTTAATTTTTTTAAGAGACAAATAGTTAGACTTTTCATTCTTTTATGAGGTTTAAGATCCGTTAAAATAATATTTTAGTGCTTTATTCATCAATGTTAATTTCTAAACATTCATTCCATGAGGTAATGGATGTATTATAAATTGTTTAAATCACAACATAAGAATGAAATTTATTTTATAGAAATTTATCAAGAATTACTCAATGTTCTGAAAGTGGTCAAAAAAATTGTCCTAATACCTTAATTTTTGTTGAGTTAATATCCTTTTAAATCATTAAAAATTTATGAATTTTAGTCTCTCAACTTTAATTTTATCATTCACTTTTTTTTATTGATGACCTCAATTAATCCCAATAAATATTTATGCTTTTCCCCCCATGTCCAATCTTGACTCTCAACCTATGTTCCCCTATGTGCAAAACCAGTTATATGTTACTTTGGGTAACCGTTATGGATCTAAATTTTCCTTTTTAAGGGAAGTTTTAGTATCCATTATTATGATGTGGGTTTCTATGAATGAAACCTTCAAGTATTAAACCTTTGATAATCCAAACAAATTTCGAGGGAGAAATTCATTTTAAGGGGAGTAGAATGTAACACCACGAGATTTTGGTGAATTTTTTTTGAATTAATTTAATATTTTGATATTTTTTACTTCACACAAAAATGAAAATATATTTTCACTAAGTGTAAGATTTATTTCACACTAAATAGACTTGTAATATGTTACACGTAACATCGAGTTGGCGTATGATGCACACAACACTGAGTTTACATATGATACACGCAACACTAAGTTTCTATGAAATATATATTTTAATTATTTTAATTATTTAAATAATATATTTATAACCTATATATTAAAAATATTTATATGAATATTAATAACTACTTTTCAATTATTGATAATAAAATATATGATTGTTGGTAAAGTCCTATGTTTAAAAATACGGTTTTCTCGAATGAAATGCCTTTAATGTACTTTTACTAAATATAATTTTAGAAACTAATAGAAATTTATTTTGGTAAAATAAAAATAATTTTTTAATTCATATTATCAAAATTATGTTAGGGTGAAGTTTTTTTGTTTTTCTGAAAACTTTCAATTTTTGATGAATAGTGAAAAACACTACATTACTGTTAAAAACTGACTTTTCATTTAAATAATTATTTTTACATTAAATTGATTTTAAATTCAAAATGTATAAATAATAAATATATTAATTAAATTTAGGTCATTGTAATCTTTTTATAATATAATTAGATATAAATATTTATTGAACTTTTGAACATCTCTTTTACCCGCCTTCTAGCCACATTCTCGGGATTAGCAGTAAATGTAATTTTACCGCTTCTATGAATTTAATTTCAAAAAACAGATATACATGGTTGTAATAATTATGAAAAATTTGGTTCAATGGGATCAAAATAATTTTTGGTGAACAGTGACTTTTGAATTTTTTTACCACGGTTAAAGGTAAATAGGATAATTAAAGGTAAAAATAATATTACAATAATATAAAATTACCCTAAAATTTTTCTTAATTTCATTGGATAAGTGTTTTTTTACTCAAATCAACCTTAGGTCAAAAATATTATCCTCTTTAATACAATTTTTTTATATTAAGATATTTATTATATTTTATTTAAAGAAGAGTTAAAAGAGTCATATTCAGAATTTAATAAATAAACCATTTTTCATATAGGGTTAAACATAAGATAAATTAAACTATAATTATTAATTTGAAATATAAGAAATTTATATTCATCAAGATAATTTATTTTCAATTTTTAAATTATAAATAACTTAATTAGAGTCTTTTATAATAATGATGCAGTAATTGTTTAATTAATTGAGATATCAAATAAATGATATTAAAAATGTTGAAATAAATATAATTTGACTTAATTAATGACATACATGAATTTTATAGATAAATTAGACATGTTATTTACATATTGGAAGTATTTTTTCTAAGTTATCATCTAGGTTTAATATTTTTTGAAATGAAAATATTGAATAGTATCAAAAATGACATAAATGATACTTTAAAATAAATAGTATTTCATTAAATGATATAAAAGTCATAAAAATATAAGTTTCTTCCAAATAACTTGGATAATATCAAATATTTAATAAATTATCCAATTGGTGTTCTTTTGTTAATATATAGTATCTATATTAACCCTATAGTGTAAAAAACACTTGTCAAGGTAAAAGTTAAATTATTTAACTAAGGGCTAAAGCCAAAAGATAAGGTTACTTTTGTGGCATAAATAGGTATAGAATTAATTTTTTGAGAGGATTTAGACCCATACTCATCTAAACTTATAAATAACTCACTTTGTTTCTATTTGAAATCGAAAATAATTTTTTAATAAATTAATAGTTTTAGAGTTTTCTAAAGTGCTCGTCCCCCCCTTATAAAAGGGAACTTCTCTTTCTCTTTAATTCAAACTACCAAAGCCCTTTAGATCGGACAAACCCTATCCATTTCCTCTCACAAATTCTCTCAATATATCCTATAGTAAATAATTTGTGAATAAATCCATCCTAAGGAGTCTTGTGAAAATCAAAAGAAGAAACCTGAAAAATAGGTAATTGTTTTATCACCTCTTTTAAAGTTTTTTCTTATTCTACTTCCTCTTTATTTGTTGTTTCCATACCAAATTAATAATGAGAGAATATAATATATTATGATATTTTTTATTTTTATGGTACAAATATATTCATCTTTTATCCCATCCTATGAGAAACAATATCACCATGTGTGCGTACGTACAGCTTACCGTCTCCACGTCATAGTGTAAACGGTTTTTCATGTATAATTTATTTCTATGGGTATGATGATGAATATAAAGGATTTAAATAATAAATATGAAATAATATTCTTTATGTATAATTCATATTCCATCCAATTCCCTACCATTTACTAATACAGAATGATATTGTCGTTTGTACGTGCGTGCGGCTTACCGTCTCCATAATGTGATGAGATTCATCTTCCTAATTCACCATTCAAGGATGATTATAATAATATATATTATTAATAATTATTAAATTTATGATATAATCATGCTAATGGAATAAAGATATATTTGTATACATACATATATATACATATTTCATTTACATACTTTCTTTCCACATGACAATTAAAAATGGAAACAGTGTTCATATGTACGTACGACTTACCGTCTCTATGAACGGTGCATTCCAATTCGTACTTCTTTATGATATAGATTAGTAAAATATACATATACTATATATAAATGATATTTATATCATTATATACATTTTTTAATCATGATATAAGTATAAGGACCAACGATATAACAAATTAAGACACATACAAAGAACAAAGAGAATATTACCCGAAGTAAGACCTTAACATATGATCTTTAAAAAGCATGTAATATAATATCATAATACAACCATATATGGTATTATGTATAAGAATATTCTTCTTTAAAATATTTATAATAAACTTATATTTATTATACAGGAATATACTCTGAGTACAAAGAGAGTCAAGACACAGGGTAAGGGATAATTTTGCAATCTCATTGATATTAAAGATTGTTTATACATAATATTTTACTGGGGTTTATTTATACTTCATGTCCATGTTTTCAAAAAATTATTTCATAAAATGTTTTAATATTATCCTATGGATGTTTAAAGTCATTTTTACCCATGTTTGATGTTTTACTACACGGTTTGGAAGGAATCTTTCTTTCATTGTCCAAACAAGGTACTTTTTTACTTTTCTAGAAAAAGTACGAGAATAATGTTTTTTTAAATAATATGGAATGAATGTATTTTTACACTTTCTTGATGCCTTATTACCTTGAAGCTTCCCATACAATCTTACAAGGTTATTTTCAAATAAAATGTTTTCTTTTAAATTTGTATGGAATTTTAAAAAAAGAAAACTATTTCAACAAAGAAAGGATATTTTCCTCAATAAATATTTTAAATGATTTTCATGATTCCTTTATATGTTTTCAAAGTGGTTTCAAATAAAAGGGTTTTGAAAATTATTTTTGTTTTAAAAAAGTGATTTTAAGGAAAATTCATGTTCCAAGTGATCTTTCAAAATCCTTCTCCGCCTATTATGGCATACTTTATTATAGTTTAAGAATACCATTCATATTATTTTTCCAAATGTTTTATGTTTTTATGGCATGATGTTTAAGAAACCCACTTATTTTCATGGGTTATTCTTTTGATGAAATGATTATGAAACCTGTCTCTTTCCATAGGTTATGATATATTTACATGTTTGTGATACCCATTTCATTTCATGGGTTATGTTTTGATTTTTAATGATCATGTGAAACATGTATGTATGATTTCATTATAAGATGGTTGGGGCCTATATCTCCCTCCAATTAATTGGGTAAAGATGTAAAAATCATTAGGTACATATTTTATGCATGAACATAATTTCATGTTCACAATTTTATGCATGGACCTAGTTTTCACTTCTTTTATTTTATGCATGGACCTCATTTTCATGTCCATAATTATATGCATGGACCTACTTGTCATGTCTATAATTTTATGAATGGACCTGGTTTTCATGTCTATATGTTTATGCAAGGTCCTGATTTCATTTCCTTAATGAGTGAACATGTTACTACTTATACATGTTCATAAAGTTATAAATTGATGTGTATGACAAAATTTCATGCCTTCTGTCAATTTCATGATCTTATTGATTATGTTCCTTGATTTACTTATGATTCATGTCATATGAACTACCAATATCATTATTCCATGTCTCATGATTATGATCTTTGATATGTAGGATATGATCTTCTATTGCTTTGATCATCTTCCCATACCCTTATGATCCTGATATGATTATGTATCTCTTTTGTTTACCCTAACTGAACATTTGATCTCACCCCTTTCTTATGTTTCCTTTCCCCAGGTTATGAATAAAGGTTTTAGGTAGAAGTAATAAAGGTGGAGATATTTATGGGAGATGTTGAAGATCTTTCACCATGATAGAAGATTTTTTTTCCAAGTTTCCAAAGACACTAAACTAATATGGTCCTCAATCATGTATTATTGTAATCCACTGCATATTCATCTAAACTGATATAATATCCATTTATTTTAAGCTTGGGTATCTATAATCTAGCTCCCTTTTTCTCATATTTTTCATGGTACTTTTTTTAAATGATATTTGTTGTTATGTTTACATACTGCGACACCTATTTTGGCGTTAATTATCTTTTATAATGACTTTTTGTGAAATTTCTTTCAATATTTGAATACTACTTTGAAAATATGATGGAAAATAGTTTTCTTAAAAATAGAGTCTTATTATTTGTTTTTCTTAAAGAGTATAAATCCCTATTTTTTTTATTATTTTAGAACTTTCATGATTGGATTTCCTTTTAAAGGTAAGGTATAGGGAATAATTTCACTTTTGGAATTCTTACTAGTCATTTTAAATGATCATGCCCATACTCTTTATCATTTTTCAGTTCTAGGTCTCCCAACTCTGGTTCTCTCTTGGCGTGATTGTGTTTCCACGGTTGGTGGTGACTCATGAGATCACATATAGGTATGTCAAGTTTTATTTATTTCCCACTACTAGTTCAGTTTTATTTGCTCTATTATTTATTTATTTATTTATCAATTCTTCATGGGATAAATCATTCCCAATTAAGTTATGTTTGATTCTTGGCACTAGTTTCGAGTCTGTGAGGATCAATAAATCCTTTTGGTCCTTATTGAATACTCTATTGAATGAATAGTATGGGGTTAACCTAGGTTGGTTTGTGACAGATTAATGTTTGAATATTCTATCACTTCAGTTGATGGAAGAGGCAAACTCTTCGATATGATAGAAGATGGAACCCTCAAGATCTAAATAGAAGGAGTCTATATTTAAGGACCATGCTCAAAAATTTTCCTCTAATATTTTTTCTGGATTATATTTGTTTAATAATGAAGTTATTAATCTATAATCATAACTTGAGAGTTTTAGTAAATATCTTCAAAACATAAGAAGTAGTTATATTTTGAGAGAATATTATGTGTCTTTTCAAACTCTATTTCAACTTTTGAAAGAAAATTAAAATTTTGGAAGGTATTTTGATGCTTTTATGATAGAAATATCATGTTATTTTGGGAGTTTGAAAGGTGATCTGATGTCAAAATAATATTTCAGAAATATAAATAAGTTTTTAGTAACTCAATTTGAGTCTTTTAAGACTACCAGTTTAGGGAAATGAAGATATACTTATTATGGAATAGATTCTAGAGATTTTCTGAAATGGCTAGAGATTTTATCATTTAATCTCAATTCCTTGGATTCAAAAATAAAATCCCAATAGTTGAAACTATTCCCCTAAAAATTATTTAGTGTAATAAATAAGAGTTATTTGGTAAATTATAATTTATAGAACCCAATGTGTGAGGTCTATTCAACAGAAATTAGAGAATGATGGATAGATTTATTTAGTATTTTAAGTTAGTTCATACCTTTTTGAAATTAAATTTGGTTAAGAATTTATATTTTAGTTAGGACTCTCATCATTTGGTCCATGAGTTTGTTGCACCTTTGAATCAGAATTTCAAGGATTTAATGAAAGATCTTTTGGAATTTCATTAGGTCTATAATGATTGTCTAACCTCTACCTTATATTTATAGGAGTCTAAGCCTATTGTAGTTACTTAAATATAACCCTTTATTAGCCTAATAATTATTCTTGAGCTTAATTATTATTAGACTCAACAATTATTTTTAAAAAAAATTCCTATGACTTCATCAATTATTTATTCTTATTTATCTATTATTTCTTTTATTTTTTAAGCCTTTCCATTATATATTCAACTTACCTTTATCAAGAATTACATTCACTTAAAGTTTTGTGAAACATTAATAGTGTTTTATTATATTTTATACTTTATTTTTTATCTCCCAAAAGGGTGGGAAAGTTTTTAAAAACACACAACTCAAAATCTGGAAAAACACACAAATATACATCTTTTATTTAAATAATATTATACTTAATTATCTTTAACTATCTATGATATTTAAAACCTATAAAGTTATTATGTTTTTATGGGATTATTAATCATAAAAAAGGGGGAGATTATTGGTGATATGAATATTGATTCAATAAGTTTTTAATTTATTTTTATGCTCATAAAACCCTCATTTGTTTTAATAATAAATTTTATTTGAGTGGATTTCATGTTTATACTTTTAATTAAATACATTATATTATTAATTGAATTATATAAGTCTTTTGTTCAATTTTGATCATTATATTAGTTGTAATAATCTTTTGATATGTTTTTAGGTTGTTAGAAAAAATTCTGGAATCACTGTTCGTAAAGTGTAGTTGAACCTAATGATGGTCTTCAACCCCACATTTTTGTTGAATATTATGTTTTGTAACTACACTTTTTTAATAAACATCTCATTAGAGTACCTAACATTTTTTATATAACTAATGAAACTAACCTGACATTGGTGATATACCACTCATTAAGACCAAGATGTTAGTATTGAACTTTATGTTTTGGAACTCTGTGTTTGGAATCATTCATACACTATCTATCGTACTTTTGTAATCAACCATGTGCGCAATAATCCCCATGTTGATCCAATCATCTATTGGATTTAAATTTTGAATTATTTTGAGATTTTTTCTATGATTTTATTATATAAAATATCTCGATAAAATGATTAAAATACCATTTAAAAGGATCTGTATAGATAGATTAATTCATTTTTATTTCTAATGGAAGTTATGAATTTTTATAGATTTTAAGATTCAAATTTCCAATATATATAATCGTTTGAATTCATGCTTTATCTGAAGAATTTTTAGATCTGTTTTTTTAGAGATATTTTACAAATCCTATTTATTTTAATTTCAATGCATTCATCTACAAAACTTGATTCTCTAAGTTCTGAATCCCTTGCTTTGAAAAATAGCATCGGATCCTTCATGATCTCATAATAGAATTTTTTATATAATTATTATTGTGTGTTCATCCTGATCCTTTAGTTTGAAATTTTATTCTTAGAATAACAACACTTTTTATTGTAAAAATTTGTGATATATCTACTATATTTTGTTGGATTTTACAGGACTACACTTTAGACACGTACATGTTCTATCTACTACTGTAAAAAGGTATAATTGGTTGATTCTTATTTATCTTCATATTTTCCACAACAATTCAGAGTTTATTCTTAAGGATTACACTTTAGAGATATACATATTCCTATGAAAATATCTTCATCATTTATCTTTGGTTTCCAAATTTTAATGCACCATTTGAGAATTTATCCAACGAAAGTTATTATTTATTTCATTTTGAATACTCTATTTTTGAGTGCTTAGAATATTGGTATTGATCTTGTAAAATGTCTCTAAAAATAATAATTTTAATAAGTTATAGTTTCTTTCAATCAATTGTCAAGATATCTTGGAAAATTATCTTCTAGTAAAAATCAGTAAACTCGTGGAGAGAGTGTTAGTGGAGTGGATTAGGGGATCTTTGTACCCTGAACCACTATAAAATTTATTTCACTTGTTTGGTTTTCTACTATATACTATAATCAAATAATATAGAACATATCCACTATAAAAGTTCAAGAGGGGTTGTTTTTAAAATTTTCAAGATTTTTAAAAGGAAAAAATTCTCCCCCCCCACCACTTGTGTTTTCTTCATCATCTTAAGGAAAAAGAGAGTTCATGTCATATTATGCCAACAATAATTTTGTTATAATTATTTTCACTAGTATAAAAATATCATTTAACATTAGTTTTTTTACCATTAACATCGGTTCTCTATCCGACGTTAATAAATCCTACATTTTAAATGTTATTTCAAACGTCAGTTTATTCAACTGATGTAAAAAAATTGTTTTCAGGTCTTTTGGAATCGGTTAATTTTATACCTGATGTCAAAACATAAAAAAATTAAACATTGGATGTTGGTTTTTTTGGATAATCGACATTGAAAAGTGAAAAAAGAAAACATTCAACATCAGTTATATAGAAAAACTGATGTTGAAACTTCATTCCACATTAGTTATTTTGATAACTGGCATGGAATGTGTAATTTTTGTTTTCATAAAATATTTATGCATCCTATATTATTAGAAAAAAACACGATAAATATAAAGTAAAAATAAAAAAACCAAACGACATTAAAAATAAACTCAAAGCATCAATTTAATTTAATTTCCTATTGCATAATCCTTAAAATTGATATGTTTGTTCATATACCTATTCTTTTTTGGGAAGAACTCATGTGGAAACCACAACAGAGGTTGATTAGAAATTTCAAACTTTGACTGGTGAATCTTATGAGGAAGATCTATCTACTTAAATCAGTCAGAAGAACTATACATCATCATAAAAAATAATTCATCAAAATTTTCTCAATGAATAAACCCAATAATAATGAAATGAGATGATAAAAAATACAACAATGAAATCATAAAATGAAGAATCGATGAAACTTTTATGTGAGTTTAAGAGAAATAGATCAAAAATATTGAAATAGAGAGTATGAGAAGATATATAATTGGTATGAAAAATGTTTGGTGGTGATATAAAAAAAGTAGGCAGGATTTGAAAATTTTAAATAGCGTTGTTAAAAAGATGAAAATTTTATTTTGTGCTATTAAAATTAGTGTTTTAAGGTCTTTTTTTTAAACCGATGTTAAAAAAAATTAGACGTATTTTGATTTCTAAAAAAACATTGAAACCTTTCCTGCAGAAATTTTTTCACATTGGTTTTTAATAAAATAGATGAGAAAACCCATCCTCACTGGGGTTTCCACGTCAGTTTTAAAATAATCTGATGTGGATAACCAACCGCGTTAATGTTTTCACGTCTGTTTTGTGAAAACATTAGGGCGGTTGGTT
Organism: Viscum album; assembly: GCA_963277665.1. NCBI lineage: Eukaryota > Viridiplantae > Streptophyta > Magnoliopsida > Santalales > Viscaceae > Viscum > Viscum album. The sequence continues at coordinate 1,718,523,561 of OY728160.1, read as the reverse complement.
TTCCATGTTGGTTTATTTTTAAATTGATGTTAAATAATATTTTCCACTAGTGTTCATCTTTAATTTTTATATATGATATAAACATATGTATTGTAACTTGTACTACAACCCCAAATATCCACCTATATAGGTCATATTCCCTAGAACTGAGTAGCTACTTAAAGAAATTCTCATATAAATTATCTTTAGTCTCATTTATAAAACTAATTATCTATTTCCTATATGTTATCAAGAGTATTTATCTATAAAAACTATATTCCTCCCACTAACCTCTTGTAGACACATAGAACATATTCATTCCAAATGAATATTCAAGGATCCTTATACTTCTTTTGATCCATAAAGTGATCCTTGAAACTTTATTTTCTTATTGGATGTCACTAATATCACCAACCCTTATATCACATCATACCATATAGACATATTCAATAAGGTTTCCTCCAAGGAAAATTATCTTGACATCTAATGCCTAATATGATAATCAAAGAAAATTTCTATAACAAGTAGACTTGAAATGGATTTAAGAATGATGACTTGGCATAACCAATCAAACTTTCTTAGTACCATGCTTGTACCACCCATGTCTAGTATCTATTGAATACCCACCAATTACTTATCATCGACATGATGAACTAAAAAAATACATAACTAAATTTTCATACAAGGAATCTATCTTTTAATTCGTTTGAACTTTTCAATAACAACTAATTTCATCTTACAAATCCATGTGGGATTAATTATTTATACCAAATAATATATCACCTTAGACACATATGGAGCCTAGATTTCACTAAATTATAGCTTTCTCCCACTATGTACAAAGATATGTACTTCACTCATAAAATTATATTTGGTATAAATCAATATTTTTATATCTTGTAGATTTTATTATCCCAAGTAGCTATAGGATAATTAAATAAGATTCACTTTGTGTTTATTTTTATGTAAGTTTGTATCTTAACTATGTTTAAACATATGGTTCACATAAAACACTTTAGGTTGTGATGTAATGGAATCCCATTATATCATAACTTATATGATATCAATTAGTCAATTTAGTTATCATGTGGTTAGGTTATATGCAACAATATATAATTTATATACTCAAAAGGATAATGGAAGATCTTCCTGACTCATCATCAACCTCACCATATCTAACAAGGTGTGGTTCCATCTTTCACTAACATCATTCCAATATGGTTTATTAGGAGGAGTGAATTGAGATAGTATCTTAAACACCTTGAGATATTTTATGAACTCTTAGTTAATACATTATCCACCTCAATCTAATTGGAGCTTCTTTATCTTCTTAGATGGATGATTTTCTACTTCATTCTTGAACTCATTAAGTTTCTAAAAGGATTCGAACTTGCTCATTATCAAGTGAATATATAAATTTCTACTCAAGTCATAGGTAAAATTAATAAAGTATGAGTTCCCATTTATTTTTTCAGGATTAATATGGAATGGATGGGATCCACTCGATGGTTTGATTATAGGGGGTTGTGTTGTGCACAATCATGAACATTGGGTTACCACTATCTTTATCACTATAAAATCTCAATAGTTCCCTCATCCACAATTGGGTACCAATATACTTTCCAATGGTAGGAGATCACCTAGGTTTTTATGCCCAATTACTCTTGGGGACTAGAATTGGTTGAGAGGATGTGAGGTTAGGCTCATCATATGCTTTTGAGTGGAATTATTACCTGCTTTGGAACGCTCTTATAGATTTAAGATATGTTCAATAATATCTTATTAATATTAATATGGGACCAGTTACCCAAACAAAACAATCATGAGTTAATTCTCTTTTATGTTAAAAAGAATCGGTGTTCTTTAGTGAATCCATCTGTATGTCGGTTCTTCATCATTTTACAGTATTGGGAAGTTTCTCATGTGATAAAGCCATATAACCAAGTGCTTTATAATGTGATTACATACAAGGAGGTGGTTAATATTACAAGGAGGGGATTGAAGCATTATGAGGTTTCCTACTTATCTTTTTTATTTCATGAATCAAAACCCACATAGTTCCTTAGACCTGTGTAGTTTAACGTCATGTGGAGAGGACTTATATAGGTGTTCTAGGAAACCGGGTTTTCAAGTTCGAGTCTTGGATGGAATTCCTATGTATCTTGAGTATATAAATAATCATATTCTTCATAGTTCATTCATTTGGGGATTACACTCTAAGGTATACCTTATCATTTTAGATTCTTGTGATGTAGATGGCATGATTATTGCAATTCCCTAAGCCCATGTGACCTATGATCAGTGTGAGAAACAAGGGATGTCAAGTGATCATTTTTTTCATTGCTCGTGGTATGGGACTTATATGTTGGGACCGCCCTGAGAAGACTTATAATAGATGTCTAGCCTCAAAGAGACATCCTACATATCTTGGTTTTGGAAGGAATCAGATTCATCATAGATCCTTTGGTTGGGGATTACACTCTAATGTTTTCCTATCCATTGGGACATATCATGTTATGTCACTGGTTGGGGTTTACACTATGAGGATTCCCTTGTGACCTTCTTGCCTTCCTTACATGCATTTATTGTCCTCTTGTCCGAATATATTAGAGATTATTTGCCTCGCATATATGAAGATAACTAAATGATATAGGTTTTCTTTCTAAAGGAATTTGCATAACCCAGGTGGTATATCCAAAGGTTTTCACATGATAAAAGATGACTTGTCTAGAGGAAATCGCAAGATCTAGATGTTCTATCCTGAAAACCATCACATGAACTTGTTGGATTGTCTAGAGGGTGTCGAATGATCTAGATGACTTACCCTGGTTTCATTCACAATAGTTGGCTTGATACATATGGAGGGTGTCATGAGAGTCAATACAACATGTCTTGGAGGGTGTCTCATGTCTTGGATAACATCCCTAGAGGGCATCACGAGACTAGGATGATATTTCTGGAGGGCATCGTGAGTCTTGGATGACTTTCCCATAGGGTATTGAGAGAGCTTATTTGACATGGTTAGAGGTAACCACAAGACTTGGATTACATGATATGGCGTCGTTATATGAGTCAGGAGATGTATCTGAAGGACGTCGTGAGGCTTAAGTAATAGGCCCTTCGAGTTTTAAAAGACTAAATTGGCATGCCCAGGGGGACCGTGGGACTTTCTCTAACATGTCTGAAATATTTTTCATAACCAAAATAACATGTTTAAGGACTGTCGCGAGAACTAGTCAACATGTCCCGGTGTTGTCGCGTGTTTTGGATAAATCACACAAAGTTCATGAGGGTCATAAGACATGTATTTTTTTGTTTAAATCTTTCAAATTTAATATTTGTTTTATCCCTTATATCGTGAATTCCTTAAATTTATTTAGTATCAGTTTATTTTAAGCCTCACATGATCTATAAGACATGTGGTATGTTCCTCATGTGTCCTGCCAAAAGTCCTTCATGTGATCTATAAGTGATCATGTTAAGTGCATTTTTTGTGGAGCATGATCGATCTGGATTTTCACCTATATATTACTTGATGGAAGACTTTTTGGTTGCAGGATCAGTTGGTCAGAGAAAACCTCTCTAGTTCTTGGGTGTGCTGATGTGCCAAGATACGAAAAATCCAACCCCTATCTCTAAGGCTGGGGTGGGATATTTATTGGTATTTCCACCCTGATTGCTCATCGGTTTGCATGGAATATCTGGCACAGATCCAGTCTAGAGTCAGCAAAGGGGTATGGCGCCACACATCTTCGTGAGCCTTTGTTGTGGATTTATCTGAGAGTGTCACCTAGTTTTCAGCGACCACGAGTCCCTCTTGTCAATGCCTCTATTATTGAATTATTTCCAATTAATGTGGACTTGTTTAATCATGTGTTCATGTCGAAGGAATTCTATATTTTCATATTGACATGTCCAAGGGCCTTTATGAGATCAAATTTCATGTTGAAAGTAATTCGCAAGATTCTTAATGCCTTGGATGGGACATTTTGCGAGGAAAGGGTGGTTTTTCTGAAGTGGGGTCTCTGTGAAATCAAGGTTGATTTTCTAGGAGTCTTGTGGTACCACACCACTGACTTTCTTAGCTGTTCACGTAAGTTTTATGACTAATTTTTCTTCTACCTCCTCCCTCTTTTAGTTCCTTTGTTTATTTTAAAAGGGTAGGGAGTTATACAGGGTTTCACGAGTATTTTCAAGGAAAATTACTCTATTTTTTATGATGTGTCTCATGAACAATAGGGGTTTGATGGAGGTGTGAATGAATTTTGTGGACAGATACATTTGTTTTTCCTTATGGAGCCAAAAGGTATGTGCATGATTGCCTAGACATACCTGAGGCTTTCTGAGTGACGAAACTGACAAGCCTAAGGGATTTCATGAGATGAGGTGTGTATATCTCTAGGGAATAGTGATGTCTTTTAAACCACTGGGGGTGCATCGCATGATATTTATGACCACGAGTAGCTCCCTAATCCTCCCCTTTTATTTACATTATTTATTTTCTATAAATATTAAGGGTCATGTGAGAGTTCTTAGATGTTGTTAAGTATAATTACACTTCCCATTAGTGATGCATCACATGAACATTACGACTACTAGGGTTGTCCTCCCTTTGGATATTTTCTTACTTATTTTCAAATGATTTATAGGTTAGATTTTCAGGATTTCACTGCTGAAAACCCCTATGGAATGGGGGGTCTTACTCGAATATTTTCTGGCATCTATTATTCATTTAAAGAACCTTTTCAAAAGTATAGGGACTTTTCAAAGGGGGATTCATGGGTATTACTGTAGGTTATACACTAATTTTTAGTCTTTGTGTGACCTTATAATGGTCACATGATCATGATTCATTTGAAAGATCATGTGATCCACAGGTCTTGGACACCTTCTTATTCCTTTACATTTTTTGGGAAAATAATACCCATATTTAGGTATTTATTTCTTTGTGAATTTTTCAATGATCATTTGGAAGGTGTCAAAAATCCCCCCCCCCTAGGAGCGATGTCCATGGGGATAAGGGCTCAGTTCTGAGGAATGTAAATGCTCGCTTGATTCTTTGGTAGTGTCATGAACCATTGTATTGGGTGACGTTAGGTATGCCAATCAATTCTTGGTATTCTGTGAAATTCCCTATATATAGAGAGATGGAGGGAGACTTTATCCACCAGCTACCATTTCTCCATATTTCTCTTTCATTTCCTCCACCACACATATTAGTCACAAGACCATTCTATAAGACCCAATCGTGAGACCCCATGGCAAGCCTTCATCACGTGATCTATCCCGCAAGACTGCTTTTTTCTTATGTTCTCATTTGAACTATCCATGAAATATATTTCAGTAACTATTTGAACTTTGTGCATGAGGTATTGTGATTGTACTGAGGGTTTTATAGGATCTGATGGTTCTATCATATAATGAATTGACCATCATTCAATTCATGTGACCATGTCCAGGTCACATGATCATGAGTCTCCAAAGGGTTAATGAAATTGTATGATGCCTTTAGGGGGTTATTTGACCTGCGAATCCTTTGGAGGTTAGGTGATTCATGAACCCCTTATGAAATTTTTGAATCCCTTACTGATGCATGTGATGTGAATGATTCTTCTTATTATGTCTTTGTTTTTAAAAATATTTTATATTCTCTTTTTCTGATATATTCCACTTACTTATTTTTATATGGCTTCTAGTTCTTGTTGATCCTCCCCAATCACGTCCAATCAAAGGGCTATGATTTCTAGGAATCGCAACAGCGATCCTCGATATCATGTATACATTGATAATGAGAGTTTAAATAGGTTCCTTTCATCTGAGATTTAGGACTATCCTTTATCTCAATGACTCCCTTGATATGGGTTTGGTCTTCTAGATGATGCTCTCATCCCCCCTTCACACTTTAATTTTCCATCTCACTAGTTTTCGGATTCTCTCAATTGTGTCCAAATAATAATTACCAAGGATGATTGGGTGATCACGTATCTATCTCAGGAGTTATCTTATATATTGGGAAACTAACCTTTAAGTCTAGATGGTAGTTATTTTTCTCATCAACCCATTACTCGAAGTTATTAGAGTATATTTTCCTCATATCTGAACAATCCTAGTGTTGTATGGGGTTTGAAGTTGGATCTTCATCCTAACAGTAATTTCTCTGATGAATGGGCGCAGCCCTTTTTGGTTAGGGAAATCTATATAGAGTTTGCTGATATGCAATACAGAGTTCATCTTTATGATATTTTGTGGATTTCTTAGTTCACAGTTTACCGTCAACCTGACCTTGTTCAAGATATGATCAGTTCTTGGTGTCCTGGAACCAACACATTCTACTCATCCCACTGTGAAGTGGGTATCAGCTTATGGGATATCTACCAAATGGGTGGTATCCCACCTCTTGAAGAAATGTATAATGAATTCCTCCCTACTATAGATTTCTGGGATGATCCTTTAGAGACCCTAGTCTTAGTGAGGGAAATTATAATTATCATAAAGGAGAAATTGAAGAGGATATGATGACTCATTAACTCACTTCCTTCAAGGATTAGATCAATATCTTTCTTTTTTTTGTAGCAGATACAGGACAAATGTTATACGTCCTCATCGGTTCCCTTCTCAACAAGTCTGTGATAGCACTAAATCATATTGGGATATCTTGGAAGCTGAGTACTATACCTAATGGGGCTACCGAGTGAACTCAGAGATCTCTTTATACCTTAGGTTGATATGATTTATAGACATGTTTTTTAATGGATGGATTTTCCCAGCTAGAAATGCACATTCAGGGATCTGAGTTAGCACTTTGGTGATGGCGGCACGACTTGAGGAAGGATAGCACATCAATTTGGTAGTACCAGTCCTTGCACACCTTTACCAATTGTTGGTCCATATTCAAAAAGGTATCACCCCTTATAGGATCAAAATTCCTCTCCAGTTTCTATTATATTGTATGGGGGAACACTTTCATTGTTATGAATATTATAACACCACCTGTATCCTTAACACTTCATCCTACCCTAGATTGTTTAATATATTAGGGGTTGGGTCAATGTATCTAAGAAATTTTGAGGTTAAAGATACACTTATCCAATCTGAAAGCTTTAATTTTATTCCTTTTCATGCACTGACCAGACCAATTATTTATAATGGTAGCGGTTCTCTTGATTAAAGGTTGTATATGATCTCTCTCCATGATGGGGTTCTTACAGAAAGAGTGGACAAACTAGTTATCTGTGAACCTTATGCACCTCATCAGTTTTCTCATCAGTTTATATGCATTCAAAGAGTCTCCCATTTTCCTTTGGTCAGTTTTTGATGGGAGATACATCTTGGAGTCATTCTCCTATTTTGGAATATGTTGGAATTTAAAGATACTAAGGATGATATCATTCTTCTTACTACTGATGCTTCATTCACTTTCATTACCCTGGATTATTCCTAGGCTTGGGTAGTATCTTATCCGAGTGGTATGATAAACTAGTTGGTTCATCATGTGTATAGGACTTTTTCCTTCCTAACCCCATTGTTAGAGGCAATTATTGAATTGATCAAAGATCTAGGTGAGACATCGATAAAGTGACCTCATTTGAGTGATGACTATTTTGATGGTGAAGCAGACTCTATTGAGAAATTTAATCCTCTAACATAGTCTATAGATGGTATTCCTATTGAGAGAAGGTCATATTGGGATTCTTCTCCTTTTTTCACATTGGTTCAACTGGTTAGTCATCCTCCTTCCATGCCTACCACATCAGTTGTAGTGTCTCAGGAACAATATAGGGTAATCTGAAGAAAAACAATCATTCCTTGATCAATGAGACCCCATTAAAAGTATTCTATGATTTAGGGGAACACCTTCACCAGTTATTTCATGACTTGGGGGTAGGTGGTTTCGACCAACAACCTCTGTATAAAATTATGCATCAAATCATCCAGACCCAGTGAGATATGTCCATGAGTGAAATGGATTTTCATAATCTTGAAGATTAGTATACTCTTTCTAGGAAAATGAGAGAGATATTAGGGGCATTAGAGTTGGGATGTCAGTTCATATCTGAACTAAAAGATCATATGAATGCCTAGAATATGTAGATATAGAGATGTGAGTATATTATTTCCTATCTGAGGTATGACCTTTTGGAATCATCGTCCTCATTGTCAACTTCTCATAAGAGGGTTAAAAAGTTGACTACTTTGGTTGATACCCTTCGTCCTGGGGTAGAAGTGGAATAGGCGGGGAGAGAGGAACTCCAACATTCAATTGATTATTCTCTCTAGTCTCTTTCTGATCTTACCAACACAGTAGACCAACTTTTATCATGATTCAACTTTGTAATGCACTCTATTTTGTATGAGACTTCAGAGAGACTCTAAAATGTGGAGATTCCTCCCTTTTTTTACATTGTAAATGGATAAATTTTCTTAATTTTATATATTACTATCCATTTTTTCAATCGTGATGTTCATGATATCTTGTTGCTCCAATATTATGAGAGTAACTAATGATACTCATCCTTTACATAACATCAAGTAAACCTGAATGTCTTGATCTGAATACCTAAATCATAATAGATTCCTTTTGAGAAGTACTCATGAATTCCCACCAACATGAGACTCTTTAATTATGATCTATTCTAGTTATCTTGAGAATGCCTGATTTGTAGAAGGACCGTTTGGGTAGGATATATGTCCCATAGGGAGAGTGATTTTTATTTTACCAAAGATGATAGTCTTGGCTTGAGAATCTTGATTGTGTTAAGGCCATGTGGTAGTCCTTAAAATATTTTCCTTCATGTATACCATATTAATGTTTTTAAATAGATTAGGTTCTTTGAGCACTTACCTTCTATCACTTTAGTTTAGATTGTTTTAGTTTGGACCTTATGTCAATTTAGTTTAGAGTCTTTTAGCTTGGACCTTTTATCACTTTAGTTTAGGGTCTTTAGCTTGTACCTAATATCACTTTAGTTTAGGTTATTTTAACTCGTACCTAATATCACTTTAGTTTAGGGTCTTTTATCTCATATCTAATATCACTTTAGTTTAGGGACTTTTAGCTCAGATCTTCTATCACTTTATTTTAGGGTATTTTAGCTTGGGCCTTTTATCACTTTACTTTAGGGTCTTTTATCTTGGACCTTCTATCACTCTAGTTTAGGCTCTTTTATCTCAGATCTAATATCACTTTAGTTTAGGTTCTTTTATCTCAGACCTAATATCACTTTAGTTTAGTGTATTTTAGCCCAGACCTAATATCACTTTATTTTAGTTCCTTTTAGATCAAACCTGATATTGCTTTAGTATATGGTCTTTTAGCTCATACCGAATATCTCTTTAGTTTAAGGAATTTTAGATCAGATCTTATATATCTAAATTTGTGGGTCTTTTAGCTCAGACCTTGTAGATGATCATGGGATATGGTGTAGACATTCCAGGAATGACCTAGAACACTTTAAGGTGTTGGGTTCTACCATGGTGTTGTTGAGGCTTGTGAGGATCAAAAATCCCTTTCTGTAGAGTGAAGAATTTGGTTGACGACTGTAAGCGTATGTGCAGGAGTGATAGGTATCCATGCAAAGTCAAGAAAAGGGTCTCTTGAAGCTAGGTATCTCTTCCAGTGGCTATAAATGATTTAGGGAGGTGATATTAGTTAAGGGAAAAATACTGGGGATATTAAGTACTATTGGATAGTTAGAGGATAGGTGATGTAAATCATAACCCAAAAGATTCAATCCATGAATATGATATGGGGAATACATGTTGGGGATAACTCATAACAAATTGAGGTGCCGAGTTACACTGTAGTGTTTTCAGGGATCACAAGGATTAAATCTCCTTTATGAAAAGGAGGAGATTCCTTTAGTCGGTGGGTTTAAGCCCTTATGCATCGGTATAATGTCCAATAAAAATATGATATCCACTTATTTCCAAGGGATATGAAAGATTTATGAATATCCAAACATCTAGATGATGAAGTTGGATATGAAAATAAGGCTATCCAGGAATGGTTCTGGTACCCTAGGGAAACTTAGCTCTTAATGTGAAGCTTGATCTCTACTCCATGTGGTTTTGAATCATGAGGTGTGGTATATCAAATGTTTGAGAATGGAGTGTTGCATTATGACCTTGATAAAGGATACAAAACACAGTGATGTAATGTCAAGGATATCGAATCCACTTGGATAGTTTGGTATGATGATTATAAATCATGGTACAAAGTTCTCGGATTAAGAGGATGATATGGGACAATCATACTGGGAGTAGTTCAGAAACATTGAGGTGTTGAGTTTTGTCATGATGATGTTAGGGTTCATTAGGATTGGAATGTCCTTTTTGAAGAGTGATGCATTTGGTTGACATCCATGGGTGCATATGCATGAGCCATAGGCATGCATTCATAGTGAAGAAAAGGGTCCCTTAAAGACAGATATCTTTTCCATAGGACAAGAAAGGTTTATGGTGATTCAAGGCACCCAAATCATGAATTGTGATTTGTGAAAAATGTAATATCCAAGAAGTTTTCAAGAACCCTAAAATTTATTTCACCACCTAGTGAACATATTCTCATGTTGAGGAGATATAAAAAATCATTTCTATAACTTTTTCTTGGACCAAGGGGTCCAGAGAGCATAGCTTGGATTTTATTAGGCCCACAAGGTAGACCCTATGAGATTTATTCCTTATTTGTTTGAACCCTAATTTTTTCCTAAAATCTAGAGATAAAGAGTTTAGTGAGTGAATACTTGACTTTTTATCATATCACGTTTTTCAATTTTTCAATATTGTAAGTTTTGTGTCTCTTTCACTAGAAGTTTAGGTTATTTTGATTTAGACCATTGTAGGATAGAATTTAAGGTCATACAACTTTGACCAAAGTGACGGTAGTTTAAGTTCATGACTCATGTGGACCTAATATGGGAGATGTTACACAAGATCCTAACTAGGATCCCCAGGTTCAAGGGAACTCCAACAACCTTGTGAGTGAGTGATGAAAATGTTGTAAATCATGGCTCAAGGTTCTCATGTCATGAGTAGTGATATGGAATAGTAATACAAGGGGAGTTTCAGATCATGCTAAGGTGTTGAGTTCCACCTCAATGATGTCATGCTCGCAAGAATTATAAAGCCATTTATATTTTTCCAATATATCATTGGTTGGTGGTTCTCAGTACCTTTTTCATTAATGGAATGGCTAAACTAAGAGATCTTTTTTCTTTTACAAGGGATATAAAAGGCTTTCAGAAACCTAAGGTAATCAAGACATGAAGTGTGGCACATGGGTTGAGGTTCTTTTAAAAGATGGTTGTAGCACCCCGTACTCTGGTTGATCGAGGTAAGCCTCTTGTGGTCCCCTGATAGGGGATGAAAAATGGATGATGGTTTGCATAGTTTATCTTCATGTAGTGGGGACATCTTTCATGTAGTTTAACATCATGCGGTAAGGACATTTTCCACGCACTTTATCATTATGTGGTAATCACATTTGTTGTGCAGTTTTAATTTCATGCAACCAAGACGTTTTCCTTGTAGTTTAACATCATGCAATAAGTATGTACTTATTTGAAATGTATTTTCATGTGGTGAGGAAATTTTAAATGCATTTTATTGTTACACAGTAACGTATTTGTTGTGTATTTTTAATGTCATGTGACCAAGATGTTTTCCTTGCAGTTTAACATCTTGTAGTAAGGACGTACTTTTGTGCAGTTTACTTTCATGTAGTGAGGAAATAGGAATGTGCTTGAATAGATAGAAATTTCATATTTGGGACCAAGGGTGGAAGATTAGGAGTCACTATGTATCCCAAGAAAATGAGAATAAAACCATGCGTAGTTCTGAAAATCCATACAGTTTAACATCATGCGGTGAGGACATGGATTCCCCAACGTGAAATGGTGGTATCATAGTGGTGCCCATAAATGGAATTATGGGAATCAAGAAATATGTAGTTTCTAATGAATTTACCAATATAGGATTGACTTGTACGTGAAGAGGGTGCATATTTATACTGATTTAATGTGACTAGGCCCAGTGTTGGAAATATGAATGTCGTTATGTATCCTATGAGGACAATAATCAAGTCACACATAGTTATTGAGTTGTAAATACTCTACATAGGTTTGTCCCATACGTATATTTGGGCATTATTTCTGTTAATTGTTGCATTCGAGCCCAGGATTGAAGACCTAGGTGTCACTACGTATCATGTGATGATAGGAATCAAGTCACACATAGTTCTTAAGGAACCATTAATTTAATGTCATGTAGAAAGGATGAATATGGATCGACATGTAAAAGTGGTTATGTTTCACCTAGTCTCAAGGATGGAAGTTTTGGAGTCACTATATATCATATGAAAATGAGAATCAAGCCACGTGTAGTTCTTAAAGAACTGTGTAGTTTAACTTCATGCAATAAGGACATGGGTTACCTAATATGAAGAGGGATATAATGGATGAGGGGTGGTATAAGAACAACACCAATTATAGTGGAACTCTCAGGAGAGGTTCACTAGAGTGTGTAGTTTCATGTCATGCATGGAACATTAATTTTAAAGTTTAACATCATGAAATGAAGAATCATGGTAAGCCTTCTACGGTCTTATATTTAGGACTGATATGGGTATATTGAAAGATTTTATGCCTTGTTTTTGTGGTAAATCCCTTCTTGGGACTCCTAATCCCATGTGATATATGATCAGTGTGAGAAAAAAAAGGGACAGAAAGGGTTCCTATCACATTGTAGAGCATTTAAGAGAAGGACAAGGGAATTTTGTACCTTGTGGTGGCTAGAACAAGATATAAGATCGAGTCATTCCTTTATATCTCATTAGAAATGAGAATTAAGATATATTTAGTTCTAGGAAACTCATGAAGTTTAACTTCATATGGAAAATATGTGGGTGAATCAGCATGAATGGTGATGGATATTATGGATTCATGTAGTTTTACATCATATGGTAAGGATGTAGATCAACTAATGTGAAGGAAAATGGAAGTTGTGTTTCTATAAAATTTTACATCACGTGGTAAGGAAATTTTCCTTATAGTTTAATTTCATGTAGTAAGGAAATTGGATCACCCAATGTAAAAGGAAATTAATCCTATGGTTGGGCCCAAGAATAATGTTTTTAGAGTTACTATGTATCATGTGATAACAGGAATCAATCCATACGTAGTTCTTAGGGAACCATGTAGTTTTATGTCATGCGGTTAGAAAAAACTCTATACAGTTTATCATCATATGGTCATGATGATTTTTTATAGTTTAACATTGTGTACTCAAGAAAAATGATGGTTGGATTCCCATTTGATGATGGCTATACAAATTATTTCTTGAGAAACCTCGCATTGGTGGTGGGTGTAACATGCTCTCTATCTATTTTCACAAATGAGTAAGCTTCATTATGATAAAACTTATATATGACATAAGCCCCTTACCACTTGGGTTATAGTTTCATGGGATTATTTCCTGATATCATCAGGGTTTTGAGAGACAAAACTAGTTCTCCTTAGAGGAATGAATGAAGGCCAACCTTTTTATTAAAGGATCATGTTATCTGATTCTGATGGACCTCCAGGATGTGCAGTGTGCACAATATGTTCTCATAAAGCCATTCTAATTTGTCCATCCACTTTTACTATTGTTCATAATCTGAGAGATTTCTACAAACATCTCCCTAGAGTGAAGGTGGATAGATCTCTATGGGTAGCACTTCTTATAATGACCCGACCCCAGAATCCCAGAGTTGGTGCATTATTTTATAACATTGTCATGATTATAAGGAATAAAATCCCAAAAAAATATTAGTTTAGAAGACATGTAAATCCATATTACATACATTATACCCATAATACATTGAAAAATAGAAAATACAAACACTATACAAAATAAAAGAAAATTAACTATATCCTTGAATGCTTATTCAAATATTTATTCTTCATAACGTGGGGGAAGAAACATAATAAGGGTGAACTCAAATGTTTAGTATGGGTGTGTAAAGTAGAATCAATAATGAATCAGTGATAATAAATCAACATGTAAAGGTTATTAACTAAAAACACATACCTTTCAATAACTAGATACATAAAAATCAATATGGTAAGGTTATAAACTGAAACACATTCCATCAAATCAATAAACTAAGAATGAATTATATCCATAGAAATATCGATGCAAAATCTCATGGATAAATAATAACTAGATCTATATGAAGGAAATGCTTAGTTATTGGATGTCATGTCTGAGGCCCACGAAAACCTATACCGTCAAGACCTTTCACAATATGGTTAAAACTATGTATAGAACCCTGTTTAATTTGTCTAACTTATTTATCTCATGAGAACTTGTCGATGCATCGAGGTGATATATAAATTCTGGGATCCTCCCTTCATTTAATGTCCAAATAATTCTTCATAAATAACAGTCAAAATAAATAACATGCCTTATCAAATATCTGTATTGAATAAATAATATAGAATTATCCATATTTCCTCAAAATAATCAAATAACTTTCAAAGTAGACAACATATGTAAAATGGTATACTGTTTAGGAAATACTAATATCAATTGTTTGAGAATATGGATATTCAATTAAATTTCTAATGAAAAATAATTACAATTAATTTATTGTTTTAATAGAAGATTAACAATATCAAAAGTAAGTGAGATTTCAAAGATAATCATTAAGAACAATCTTGAGGAGAATAGTCTTTAAACATACCAAAGTATCCCATACCACTTTGAAACATTTGAATCATAATATCCCGAAATTTATGACAATAAATAAAATTATAATATCATGATAATAATAGGATTTATGATATAACTTGAAAAAGGTAGTATATACACCAAATAAGAGTGAATTGACACATAATAACAAATAAGTCTTAGTGAAATTTAAATTGAGACGAAATTACCTTACCTTATCCTTCCTTTTCATTGTGTGGTATTTATACTCCTTTATAGTGGTTTAAAAAATGTTTATAACTAATACCCAAACCATAATCATGTTTATAAAATCATATATTAATCTCATATAACATTTTATTACCCATTTTTTAACACTCTTTCATTATTTTAACTATTTTGGGTTCTAATTGCCTAGTTTTCTCAAGTATGTTTTGACTTGTGATTTGTTGTTCCTATTAATTAGATAATTATTTCATCATATCAAAAATTTAAAACATGAATTAATAATAATATATATTCAGTATATATTTATTTTTAGTAGTCTATAATATTTGGATATTAGAAATGAAGTGCATCGTTCATGGAGATGGTAGGTCGTACGTATTCATGAACGCTACTTTCATTTTTTTTGTATTAAAAGAATGAAAAATAAATGATACATATGTATATTATAATTCCAATATCATATATATTTTATTTATGTTTCATATTTTTACTAAAACCATCCATTATACATTCCATGTATGGAATGAATGAGTAATATCACATTAAGGGGGCGGTAGTCCACACTTCCTCAAACAAAATTATCGTATTTACACAAGATGTAAATCATAAAGGTATGTTCTAAATAAAAATTACAGAAGAATAAATACATTATAAATATAATATATAACATATATAAACATATTTTCCATCATAATGTCCACCATGAGTGGTGTTAAATGAAAAATTAGCAATCATCATTTTGTGAGGTAGTAGTTCGTCGTACACAGATTCAACATGTTCATTACCCATTACATTTAAGTGTGTGTAAGTGTCGGTAGAACCATTTGAATAAAAAAATACTAGAATATTGAGGATACTATTTATTTTATTCAATCATATAATAATAAGAGTATAGTTAGTGGATAATGGAAATGAAACTAAAAATCTTAATAGAAGACGTTACCACTTAATTGGGTAACCTCTTTTGGTTTATACTAAAAGGATTCCTTGGAAGTATTTATACCCAAAGGGAGGATTAAATGTTGAGGTGAGGTATTTTTGGAATACATTTGGGCATATCTTGGCCAAAAATAAGTGTTTTTATAGGTGTGAGGAAGTGGTAGAGGTGGTGGGTTTTTATAGGGTAGGAAAAGGACTCACTTGGAATTTTTCGAAATAAGTTAGGTGTACACATGTTCTTACCTAAAAAGTCATAAAAATAACAAAACTTGATAATTTAAGGTTTATGGACGATATATGGTCACAAAATGGGTGTTTTACAAGTGTCTAGGTCATTTGGTCCCTTAATTTAAAGGTTTAGTCCTTTATTAAGATTAATTTTACCTTAATAATTGTAATTAATTTTAATTACTTTCACTAATATTTTTGGAAAAAAACAAATTTGGACTAATTATACATTATAAATTATTATTATTCCAAATATGGACTCCATTTTTTCAAATTCCAATCATATAAGTGGCAAATTTTAATTTAAAATTTATCCCACGGGCGGGATGACAATGCGGGTTTTTAAAGTAAAAACATCCGAAAGTTTGTTATGTTTTTATAATAAATTTAAAAGTTAATTTGATTACAATTAAATAAATTGTATTAATTTATAAACATATTATATAATTAAACTTTAAAACCAATTAAAACTATAATTTAACCTTACAAATAAAATATGAAAAATAGTAGTTTTAAACTAAAATTCAATATTTTTAACTATTCATTAAAAAAATGAAATGTTTCAGAAAAATATAAAAAATTCACCCTAACATAATTATTATGTTTCAATTTAAAATATGAAGTTTATTTTGATATATTAAATCAATTAAACTGTCAAAATTCATATTTAAAATGGGTTTCCATTAAAAGGTGGTAGAATTTCCTTTATAAAAATATATGTTTTTATGTGTAAAAATGGGTTTGTTTTTATCATATGAATATCAAACCTAATTGGTTGATATTGAAAACATTATATTTAATATAATATATGTATATATATATATATATTACATTAATATCACTCACTAATTTTAATTAATTTAATTTATTAGGGTAAAACAACATTGTGATCATAAAAAATAGTTTTCTATAAAAATATTCCCTTTATATTTAGACAGTCCTTATACTCATTTATAATTAATTTTTTAACCAATGAATTAGTTATTTAAACTATATATTACATTATTTATTTAATACTATTCATAAAATATAGTTTATATCTTATTATATCAAATAATAATATTTTAATAATATGTTATTGTTCGGTAAAACTCTGTCTTGCATGTAATGAAAGCCATCGAAGAAGGTTGATCTTGTGTGTAACGTAAGATAACTCAATGGTTCATGTATCAAAAAATATAAAATATAGTTAATATAGTTAAAATAGTAAATATATTTTTAAATTATCAGGGTATTATATCCCCTTACATGCTTGGTGTCGCGTGTCATGCATGTTATCGAATATAATGTTCTTACCCAAGAATTTTGGGGTGTTACATTATCCCCACATTAATTAAATTGTGTCCTCACAATTTAAACATGATATCTATGATAGAGGTATTGAAAATAAATTATTGTTGAAATACCCACATCGTAAAAGTGTTAATGTCACATTTTCTTAATAAGAGAGAAAGCGAAGTATAACGGTTATGTAACTAGGTTCCCTAGTAGGAGAACATATGTGGGAAATGGAAAATTGAATATGGAAGAAAAAATAAAACAATCAAGTTCTGATGGAGAGTTCTAGAGAACATGATTAGGAGAAATTTAACAATCATAAATCCCTAAATCTGTAATGATCTAAGGGCCATTTGATTCATCGAGAATGAAGGTAATAGGACAACATTTTTTGTTTCAAGACACTTTTTTATATAATTTAATAATTATATCAATCTATAAGAATATAAGTAAATATATGTTTCTATAAATACAATATTATCCATTGGTTTTTCCGTGAAATATTTCTACTTTTATTCTTATATGGTGAAGTAATACAACAATCTATAAACCCATATCCAAATATCAACTTAAACCATTTCATAAATGGTTACCTTTTCAAAAATATTATGATCCAAAACCTTAGAAAGAATGTGACTAAATTTCTAAAATGAAAATATCATTAGCCTTTATTCAACATGAAGTGGATTTAAATTTTCACATTCCAAACCTGTGAATAACATCATCATGTATCCTATTAAAATATGGTAATAACTTGAATTACCATAAAACCTTATAAAAAATGCATTCTTAATTATTACTTAAGTAAGAAATATTATTGGATATATCCATTAAATCCAAAAGTGTTGTAAACTCCATCAGTGATATAAAATACCACTTGTCAACAATTCATTATTTAGTTCCAAGGTAGTCAACACTTATCCAAATAAATCATTTCTTTGTCATTATCTAAACATTAGAAACATATTAAGGGCTTTCTTTCCCTAAATCATGTGTTTTCCAAAAAATATTATCTTTCTATTGAATAATTTTTCTTGGTACCATTCAGAATATGATCTCAAATACTTAATGAAAAAGTATTGTAGTGAAATACTTATATATTTCATAAATCATTTGATGAGAACATCATAAAAAATACTTTTATGATATATTTCATGGATCTAAATATATAAGTACATTAATCATTCCACTTTGGTTGTGTTAACAACATATGATTGACCTTGATCCATTGTCTTCTTCAAAGGTATATTCCCATGATTCTTGGGGAATTAGTTTGCATAGTGCCCTATATCCTTGCAGTTTTAACATTTAATAGTAGTGTTTACCTTATTTTATTTTCATTCTTTTTCCTAGAGACCATTTTCTCCACACTTATAATAAACTCCCAATACTTTCAATCATTTACCAAGGTTATTATTTCCATAGTTATCACATGTTTTAAAATCCTTATTTCCCTTTATCTTCTTTGAGTAATTCCCTTTTTCATGGTGTTAAAAAGACCTCTTCTTCTCTTGGATTCCCTTGAATCCATAGGATTTGGAGAATTATTTATTTGTATTAATATCACATAAAACTATTTCATCTTATGAATAAAATTTTTGAGAAACCATTTCCCTTTAGATATTTGGATTAATTATTTCAAACAAATAATCAATCTTACATTCTATGTTGCATATGAAATTTATAGCATACCTTGCTAACTTGGTAAAGTTTGCTTCATACTCTGCAACACTTTCTTACTCCTTTTTCTTTAAACTAAGTAAATTCCTATTCATATCAATTTATTTATCATGAAGAAATTATTTATTAAATAATGTCTCCTTAAAAGTTATCCATTCTATGAGTTCAATTTCTTCTTCCTCCCTTGTATTTTGGATCAGAGACCACCACTAGTTAGCATCACCTTGGTGAAAATAGACCGTAAGTGTAACATTTTCCTTTTCGCTACATTCCAAGGTATTAAATATCTTCTACAGATACTTAATCCATTTCTTAGCTATAATTATATTAGTATTCCCACTAAACGATGAGAGATTATTCTGCATAAAGTGATCTAACATAAGAGATTATATTTGTGGAATAGGTTGATCCATTCGGGCAAGGTTTGTTTTCATAACCTGACTAAGTTTCCCTAATATGTACATAACTTTCTCATTTCTAATACCAACTGTATTGAACTTAATGTATCCTCACTCTCCTGCTCTCCTGGATCTCTCGAATACTCTCCTACCCCTAAATTCTATGGTTTTATGATTCTGTTAAGCGATGATGGCTATTCCTACTTGAATTGATTCTATCGGTGCTCCCAGCGCTCATAGATCTCTTGAAATATCTCCTTCCCCTACATTCTAGGGTTTTTTAGTTTCATTCGATGGTGATGGAATCTCCTTCTTTTATTGGTTATCTCTTTCCATTCTTCTCTTGCTCTCTCTTTTCCTCTTCTCAACAGATGTTGCTTGCTGGTGTGGATAGAATATGTCGCTCACCACCCCTATTCCTATCTAACCTTGCGCATCATACCTCCATGATTGGGTCTGTGTGATGGAGCTTCATATGTTTTGGGTTGTCATCGGTGGAGGCATTCGGTTTCCTTCTACTCCATTGCTCTTGCTGACCAACCCTTCGCGTTCGACTCCATTTTAGTCAGACTCGATGTGGGATCCAGGTCATCTTGGGATGGTGTTGGAGTGGGGATTACTGTGGTCTCAGTCTGTGTTCTTAACTAGAACTATCTTCTTCTTATTATATTATGATTTTATCCTTTATTTTTTGGGTTCATTACTTCTACCTAGTAATGTGTTCCTATTTTTTTGGTGGTTCGTTCTCCTTTTTGGACTTGGTTTTTTTTTTTTGCGATTTGGTGTTTGGACTGGCAGCGTGTTTGGGTTTCTTATTTTTTTTAAGAGATTTATTCTTGATTAGCCACTAAATGAGGCTAATATTAATTGGTAATATATATAATATTCATGTTCTTTATTATTCATAAACACCATTTTAGTGCATTTTACACTTTGAACATCACCTCACATTATGATTGTAATACCTTCTTAAAATGCACTATTATGTGGTACATTTTTGAACATCATTTAAAGTACCAAATGATTCATCTGATTATACATATTTTAATTTGATAATTGATCTACACTCCAATATGAACATGTTTCATTCAGGGATCAATGGAGAATTTATGGAGGGTGATGGAGATATTTGGCAATGAAAGGAAGCAATTCTAGAGAAGGCAGATTGGACACCAGCCCACTGATGAGACTGTTGGGTGAAACATACAGACCCAATTAATCCAAAATTTCGTGTGATGCTATAATCCATGTATAGGAACAAATCACCCTTCATTATCCAATGCTAATTCTACCTCTATAGTGGTAATTGAGGCGGACCAAGTTAGAGATACAATTCTGGGCCAGATTCTGCGGCCCAGAAAAACATCCCACTAATATGATTATATCTCAAAATAAAAAACTCCAAATGGGCCCAAATTTTAAAGGAAGTTATAAGACATCCGTAGATCCATTTTCTTCTTCTATGGCCCACTCTGATTCGGCCGTCTAGAAGGTTTTCCAGATGCGTCTGTTCGTTGAAGGAAAGATGGATGCCACCTCGGGTCAAATGTGAAAAAGTTCAAATTCCACAAGCTTTCCACCACCTATGGCCTACCAAAATTAATTGATATGCTTTGTACTGTTTGAGGCTCGACCCAAGGCTCCAAAAATGACTATTTAAGGTAGTGGTGGTGAATGAGTTTGAGATCTTGGATGCTTTGTTCAATTGTAATGTTATGCTTCATTTTTGTTGCCTCAAATTTGTCTTTCACATGTAAGTTGTTCAATTCACTTTAGTTTCTTAATAAAAGTTCTTTTTATACTCTTATTATGTTTTTATTCATATCACATTGATACCGTTGGATCAAGGTGTGAATTTATTCACACCAACCCTTGTGAAATTTTTCACACAATGGTGGAGTGAACATTTTATTTTTGTTTCTCCATTTCCTCCCTCATGAGCCTACTTTCTGCTTCCATTGAAACCATGGGATCAATGGAGGGATAACCCACTTATGGGTTGATCCAAGGGAGTAGAAAGGGGCTGAATTGGATGTTATTTATCACCTAATTAATGTATAATAACTTCCTTAATTGGGATTTTTATTTGATGATTTTTAAACTCCATCGTCCTTGTTGAATTTAAGGCCACACACTCCAAGTACTAATACGAACCTTTACCTTGAAGTGCTCAAAACTTTGATCCTTCAAGTGTATAGGTGATTAGTATTAAAGTATGTAGGAATTAAACCATTAAGTGATGATGTTTTTTTATCTCCTTAAATGAACCCATCTCAAATTTAAGAAATTGAAATCATTAAAAAGAAAATATGTCCAATCCGCCCTGAGCGATAACCTAGGATCAACTCATTCTTTTAAATTGAATTCACTTAAATCTATTATATATATTTAAAACCCATCAAAACTAAATCCAAGTTGGACACTTCATAGCCAAAAACAGTCCATAGAATGTACGTGTCTATAGGTTTCTTCTTAGGTCTCTGTGGATTCGATAACCCAAGCTAAGCTACAAGGACCGTCTTACCTTCTTCTCTTGGGTAAATTTGAGCGAAAATCAAATTTTGGCGCCGTTTTCGGGGACCCAAGTAATTCATCTAAACACCCATTCTATTCTCCCCAATTTCTTCTTTTCTCATCCAAATTCTCTTATATTGTCCCTTTCTCATTTTTTTCTTTTGGCGCATGTCCGCCTACACCCGCAATCAATCAAACCGTCTTGTTAGGGTGGATAGTCCTGGGGTTGGGGAGTCAAGTACACCAAGGTAACTCTTTAAATTAGATCATAATCTTCCTAATACTCTAGAGTCCAAAATTGAGCCAATTTAAATGGAAGGTCTTCAAAGAAACCAACTCATAAACCCGGGTGGGAACCAAATTGGAAACCCAAATGAGGCAGCCCCAAACTTGGGGAATGCAATTGATCAAACCATGAATGACTAACTCACACCTTCTTGGACCAATGCCTCCTCATGCATTAGACACAATTCCCTAGGATATTCCAACTACATATTTAAACCCCATTTCCTAAACCACCTTCCCACATTCCATGGAATGGAGTCCGAGATGCCATACCTGCACATTAAGGAGTTCAATGACATTGTAGAAACCTTGTGTCCTCCACATCAACTAGAATCTTCTAAGATGAGGATATTTCATTTTTCTTTAAAGGATCGAGCTAAAAATTTTCTAAACAATTTGAGACCATCATCCATAAACTTTTGGGACCAACTACAAAGATAATTCTACAAAAAATACTTTCTCCACCACAAAACAATTGCACTTAAAAAGAGCATCCAAAACTTTTTTGAAAAAGAGGGAGAATCATTCTATGAAACATGGGATAGGTTCAAAGACACTCTAAACATGGTTCCACACCATGGTTTTTCTATTCCTGAACAAGTGAGAATTTTCTATGAAGGGTTGGGTCTGGGGAACAAACAATTCATTGACATGATGTGTAATGGAACCTTTAAAAACAAAGCTCCAAATGATGCTTACGAGTATCTAGAAAGCCTTTCTAAACAAAACCAAACATGGGGAAATTCACCTTATTCTGAAAAGCCACAAAGAACTACTGGAATTCATACACTTAGAGAAGAGGAAATCCTTAGGGCTAAACTCGCAGCACTCTCTAGGAAGGTTGAAGAGATAGACCTTAGGAAAGTCCATGAAATCCAAACTGTAGACCTTGTTTTCACAATTTGTGACAAACATGACCATAAGACAGACAACTTCCCAACTATTCTATCCATCAAGGATGTTCTTTTAGGAGGACCTGCAGCGGAAGTAAATTCCTTGAACTTTCAAAAGCCTCAATACCAAAACAACTTCAATCCAAGGTATAACGACCACCCAGGCTTCCGCTGGAAAGATAACCAACAACCTAGACGACCACAGGGACAAAATCCTTACCCCCATCAGAACTACCAATCCCATAACTAGTTCCAAACCCAACCTATCCAATACCAACAGCCACCAGTCCATTTTCAACAAACCATCCCACCTCCAAAATATCCCCCTGGGATAAACCAACCTACTCAATCACCCACCCAAACTGTTCCACAAAGTCTACTAGAACAACTGTGCAAACAAATGGAGAGTATGAACTCAGAAGTCTCTCCCTTAAAACAAGAACTTCAAACCATCAAAACTGGAAAGGCACCCATGCCTACTCAGGCGGTGTCATCCTCAAATTCAAGGGGAGAGTCAAGTTTCACTCAAACAACTCATGAACAACTAAAGGCTGTAACTGTTTTAAGAAGTGGAAAATCAATTGAGAAACCTGAACAACTAATTCAGAACCCACCTGAAGATTCAAACTTGGATGAAAATTCAAATGAACCACAAGATCAAACTGAGGAAACTGATAACAATGTGAAAGAAACAACTCTTCAACAAACAACCCCACAACCTGCACCATTTCCTCAACGCATGAGTGGGGAACCCAAGCCTGAACTGAGTGAAACATTGAGGGAAATCTTCTCAAAATTCAAGTTGAACATTCCTCTTCTCGATTCCATCCAAACCACACCTGCCTACTAAAAGTACCTTAAGGACTTGTGCACTTTTAAAAGAAAATTTTCACATAAAAACCAAGTCCTTTTGGCTGCTAATGTGAGTACAACAATTCAAGGGACCATTCCTCCTAAGTTGAAAGACCCGGGTTGCCCTTACATCAATGTTGAACTAGGAGAAAGCAAAGTTGTCAAGGCCTTGTGTGACCTAGGTGCTAGTGTCAATCTCATCCCATATGTTGTGTACTGCTAGTTAGGCCTAGAAGAACTCCAAACCACATCTGTCACACTTCAACTTGCTGATCGTAGCATTAGGGTTCCAAAGGGGATTTTGAAGGACATTATGGTAAAGGTTGAAAACTTCATCTACCCTGCTGATTTCATTGTCCTTGACAACCATCCAAACTTAGGAAATAAGGAACAAACCCCAATCATCCTTGGTCGTCCTTTTCTTGCAACAATCAACTCTGTTATCTGAGTCTGAAATGGGAACATGACCATCACCTTTGGGAACATGAGTCTAGACTTGAACATCTATAATGGAAGCTCACAAATAGGGGATGATGAGGACATTCATGAAGTAAACATGATAGAAATAATTGATAATGCATCCATAGAACATCAAGGAATATTTTATGTATGTTTAATTCAGGATGAGATTGATTTCCTTTGTTCATATGAAGGAAGTTTATCTTCTTGGATTGAATCATTTTCAAATTACTCTTATGATGAAGTCTTAGGTCCAAAAATCAGTGAATCCTTTCAAGAAACCACCTTCATGGAGACCACTCCAATTTCCTTCCCTGAATCTGATCAAGGAAATCTAGTAGCTGAAACTTCTACATGTGGAGAATCAATCCTATCTGAAACTCTAAAAAAATAAATTGATCTTGATCCAATGTCCCAATCTTCTGCAGAAATTCTGAACCAACCTGATCTTGAATTGAAGGAACTTCCCGCTACACTCAAGTATTCTTTCCTAGGGGACAATCAAACACATCCTATTGTCAATTCTTATTCTCTTGAAGCCAATCATGAAAGGATGCTTCTAGATGTCCTTAGGAAGCATAAGAAAGCCATTGGTTGGAACCTTTCTGATATTCCTGGGATTAGACCACTTGTTGGGACTCATAGGATTGTTCTGGAATCTGATTTAAAGCCATGTCGTCAACCTCAACGGCGACTCAATCCTAATCTCATGGAGGTAGTAAGGAAAGAACTTCTGAAATTGTTAAAAGCTGGTATCATATATCCCATAGCTGAGAGTGAGTGGGTGAGCCCAATCCAAGTGGTTCCAAAAAAGGCTGGAATCACAGTGATAACCAATGAGGATGGAGAGATTCTTCCAACAAGGGTGAGTAGTGGATGGAGGGTCTGCATTGACTATAGGAAGCTAAACTCATTCACCAAGAAGGACCATTTCCTCTTACCATTCATTGACCAAGTCCTTGAGAGAGTGGTAGGTTATACCTTCTACTATTTCTTAGATGGGTACTCAGGGTACAATCAAATTGAGGTCTCCCTAGAGGATCAAGGGAAGACTACATTCACATGTCCTTTCGGTACCTTTGCCTTCAAACGCATGCCCTTTGGTTTATGCAATACCCCTGGAACCTTCCAACGATGCATGATGGGAATCTTCTCAGACATGGTAGGGGATTTTCTAGAGGTCTTCATGGATGACTTCTCTGTGTTTGGGGATACATTTGAGGGATGTCTGCAGAATGTGGAGAGAGTCTTGTCAATATGTGAAGAAAGGAATCTGGTCCTAAACTGGGAAAAATTCCATTTCATGGTTAAAGAGGGACTTGTTCTAGGCCATCTGGTCTCGAGTAGGGGGATTGAAGTTGATAAAGCAAAGGTTGACATCATTCGTCACCTTCCATCACCCAAAAATGTCAAGGAAGTGAGGTCTTTATTAGGACATGTTGAAGATTCATCAAGGACTTTATTTCAATATCTCGTCCCCTTTGTGCTCTCCTAGTAAAGGATGCTCCATTTTTTTGGATAGAAAGCTGTGAAGGTTCATTCTCAACCCTCAAATCCTCTCTCACCTCTCCTCCCATCATGAAATCTCCAAATTGGAACCTTCCTTTCGAAATTATGTGTGATGCCAGTGACTTTGCTGTAGGAGCTGTGTTAGGACAACGTTGTGATAAAACTCCTTATGTCATTGCTTATGCAAGAAAATCCTTAAATGATTCCCAAATAAACTACACCACCACTGAAAAGGAGTTACTTGCTATTGTGTTTGCCTTAGATAAGTTTAGGTACTACCTCTTAGGATCCCCCATCATTGTGTTCACTGACCATTCTGCACTTAAATACCTCTTCCAAAAACAAGATGTTAAGGCTAGATTGATTAGGTGGGTCCTTCTCTTACAAGAATTTGACCTCACAATCAAGGATAAAAAGGGAGTTGAAAATTTTGTAGTTGATCACCTCTCTAGGATGGAATTAAAAGACAACTCAAATCACCTTTCTATGTCTGATTCGTTTCCTGATGAACACCTATACTCTGTGAGTGACTGCCCTTTGTATGCTGACATAGCAAATTTCTTAGTGACAGGAGTCATTCCAAAATTCTTAGGGACTCAAGCTCGAAGTAAATTTCTTTATGATGTTAGACACTATGTGTTTGATGATCCATACCTCTATAAGTTCTGCCCTGACCAAGTCATTAGGAGGTGTGTTCTAGAATCTGAACAAGAGTCCATCCTTAAATTCTGTCACAGTGAGGCATGTGTAGGTCACTTTTCCTCTAAGAAAACATCTGCTAAGATTCTTCAATGTGGTCTTTTCTGGCCCACCCACTCAAGGGACTCCTACACATTTTTTCAAAGATGTCCTAGGTATCAACAAGTAGGGTCCATCACAAAAAGGAATCAAATGACACTCACTCCCATCTTAGTGGTTGAAATATTTGACTGTTGGGGAATTGATTTCATGGGTCCCTTCCCAAACTCTCGGGGATACCTCTGCATACTCTTAGCTGTTGATTATGTCTCAAAATGGGTTGAGGCCATTCCCACTAAGTCCAATGATCATCAAGTTGTGATTCAATTTCAGAAAGAGAACTTTTTTTCAAGATTTTGGAATTCCTAGGGCTATAATCAGTGATCGAGGAACCCATTTCTGCAATCGCCCATTCTCTTCACTCATGTCTAAGTATGGTATTTCTCATAAAGTGTCCACTGCATACCATCCTCAAACTAATGGTCGAGCTGAGTTAGATAATAGGGAGATTAAGAAAATTCTTGAAAAAACTGTCAAACCCTCTAGGAAATATTGGTCTGAGAAACTCTTAGATGCTCTTTGGGCCTATAGAACCGCATATAAAACCATTTTAGGAATGTCCCCATATAGGTTGGTTTATGGTAAAGCATGCCATTTGACAGTGGAGATTGAACATAAGGCCTTTTGGGCAATTAAGAAAATGGATTATGACCTCTCATTGGCCGGAACAAAAAGGAAATTAGATCTCAATGAACTGGAGGAACTAAGGATGGAGGCTTATGAAAATTCAAAGATCAATAAAGATAGAGTTCAAGCCTACCAATCTAGGAATATCAAGGTCAAAAATTTTGAACCGGGAAAACTTGTACTCTTGTATAGTTCAAAACTTCATTTACACCTGGGAAAGTTAAGGTCTAGATGGTCAGGTCCTTTCATAGTGCATCATGTATACCCCCATGGGGCAGTAGAGATTCAAGATCCCACTAGTGGTCACATTTTCAAGGTCAATGGTCAAAGGTTAAAAACATTCATTGAATCATTCAATAAAAAAGAAATAGATGTTGAGTTAATTGAGCCAATATATGAACCAGGAAAAAATTGATAAATTTAGGATCTATGTCGGGCTAACGACGTTAAACAAAGCGTTGCACGGGAGGCAACCCGTGGTTTTTATGTTTCTAATCTTTCTGAATCATACTTATTTTTCAAATAAGATTAATTAATAATTTTTATATTTAAAAATTAAAAAAAAATAGACTTTTGACCTGTTCTTCTATTATGAGTATGGATGGGTACGAAAGGGGAGCACCATATTCATCTGTGTCACGTGGTGTGATCCTTGAGTAATACCTTACCCAGAAATTTAAAAAGAAGACAATGTATCATCAGTTTATTTTGTTTTATTTTTATTATTTTACAGTTTAAGATAAAAATAATAAAAACAAAAATAATAATATAATAATTAAAAAAGGGACACGCCATAGGCTGTGGGGAAAACCCCGCCACAATCGGCGAAGCCACGGGGACTCGAACCCGGGACCGAAGGGAGATAGGGGCGCGCGCCTACCACTAACCTATGGCTTAATGTGCTTACTTATTCTATAATTTTTATATATATACTTATATTTTACTTATATATATATATATATTGTTTTGTTTTGTTTGCTAGTTTTTTTTCACTAGGGAACTTTTCAAGTGACAAGGATATCAAAGGACTAAATTGGAGCAACAAGAACTTCAAACTTCAACCACTAGGTGACTTCATTCCATGACCCTCATTTTCAATTTCCTTTTTGAACTTTCATTCTATACCTCCACCCCCTTCTAAATTTTCTTTACTTTAAACACTGGGGATAGTGTTATTTTAAGTTGGGGGGGGATAAAATAAAAAATGCTTTTGTGTCAAAAAAATGATAAATGATTTGGAAAAAAAATTGTGAAAATGGAAGGAAAAAATTCCTTTAACTTTAAACATGGTAATACACATTGCACACTTTGAAACTGAATATCAAATAATTTAGTATACCCTGATTCTGATTTTAATCCTTGTATAATTTCATGAGCATTGATTTTGGAAAGTGTGGCTGTCTAATGTGATATTTCATCGTTTATATTTTCATCCAAATAAAAAAAAGATCACAATGCACGTCCCTTGGATAGTGGGGTATTAGTTTGAGTTCATGGGGTCACCTAAATTTATAGCATAGTTTTGGTGATCATTTTAGTTTAATATGAGTATTCAAAAAAATATTATTAAAAAAAATTGTTCATAGAGCAATGAAATGACCTAATGCGTGGCTTTCGGCACTTGGGGATCGTGACTCCATAGTTGTCTGGCCCAGAGTTAGTAATTTTATCTCTATTTTTGGTAATTTGAATTTGTTTTGACTGAGTTAACTCGAGATGATGCCCGAGTATGTGGGATTCACTTGGTTCCCTAAGGTCTTTGAGCCTGGGAGTCATCAGCAAAGTCTCGTTACAGGGGTTGACTCTTTTGAGTGCAACTTCAATTACCATGGAAAAATTGAAAAAACAAAAAAAAAACAAAAAAACAAACAAAAAATTATACAAAAAAATGAATACTCATCTTAATATTGAAATGTGATTCCACTTAGCACTTCCGTAATTTACCCCTTGAATAAAGATGAACCCCCATGTCTATTGTGATGCACAACACATCCTCATACTTAATTGATATTGGATGAAATATGGAAATGAATTTGAACAAAGGAATGGGATTGGGATTGGGATCTGCTTATGAAACTATCTCGTATTAAAATATTTTTATGGGTTTCATGATTGTTTGGTATAAGTTTTTTTGGTGATCATTTTGTATTAAAACGTTTTTGGAAAAGGGAATTCGAATTTCATTTTGTTGAGATATATTTTGCTCAGGACTAGCAAAACTCAAGTTGGGGGGTGTGATTAGCCACTAAATGAGGCTAATATTAATTGGTAATATATATAATATTCATGTTCTTTATTATTCATAAACACCATTTTAGTGCATTTTACACTTTGAACATCATCTCACATTATGATTGTAATACCTTCTTAAAATGCACTATTATGTGGTACATTTTTGAACATCATTTAAAGTACCAAATGATTCATCTGATTATACATATTTTAATTTTATAATTTATCTACACTCCAATATGAACATGTTTCATGCAGGGATCAATGGAGAATTCATGGAGGGTGATGGAGATATTTGGCAATGAAAGGAAGCAATTCTAGAGAAGACAGATTGGACACCAGCCCACTGATGAGACTGTTGGGCGCAACATACAGACCCAATTAATCCCAAATTTCTTGGGATGATATAAGACACGTATAGGAACAAATCACTCTTCATGATCCAAAGCTAATTCGGCCTCTATGGTGGTAATTGAGGTGGCCCAAGTTAGAGATACAATTCTGGGCCAGATTCTGCGGCCCGGAAAAACAGTTTAATAATTTGATCATATCTCAGAATCCAAAACTCCAAATGGGCCCAAATTTTACAGGAAGTTATAATACATCCGTAGATCCATTTTCTTCTTCTATGGAATACTCTGATTCGGCCGTCTAGAAGGTCTTCCAGACACATCTGTTCGGTGAAGGAAAGCTGGATTCCACCTCGGGTCAAATGTGGAAAAGTTCAAATTCCACAAGCTTTCCACCACCTATGGCCTACCAAAATTAATTGAGATGATTTGTACTGTTGTAGGCTCGACCAAAGGCTCCAAAAATTCCTATTTAAGGCAGTGGTGGTGAAGGAGTTTGAGATCTTGGATGCTTTGTTCAATTGTAATGTTATGCTGCATTTTTGTTGCCTCAAATTTGTCTTTCACATGTAAGTTGTTCAATTCACTTTAGTTTTTATTAATAAAAGTTCTTCTTATACTATTATTATATTTTTATTCATATCACATTGATACCGTTGGATCAAGGTGTGAATTTATTCACACAAACCCTTGTGAAATTATTCACACAACAGTGGAGTGAACATTTTATTTTTGTTTCTCCATTTCCTCCCTCATGAGCCTACTTTCCGCTTCCATTGAAACCATGGGATCAATGGAGGGATAACCCACTTATGGGATGATCCAAGGGAGTAGAAATTGGCTGAATTGGATGTTATTTATCACCTAATTAATGTATAATCACTTCTTTAATTGGTATTTTTATTTGATGATTTTTAAACTCCATCATCCTTGTTGAATTTAAGGCCACACACTCCAAGTACTAATACGAACCTTTACCTTGAAGTGCTCAAAACTTTGATCCTTCAAGTGTATAAGTGATTAGTATTAAAGGGTGTAGGCATTAAACCAGTAAGTGATGATTTTGTTTTATCTCCTTAAATGAACCCATCTCAAATTTAAGAAATTGAAATCATTAAAAATAAAATACGTCCAATCCACCCTGAGCGATAACCTAGGATCAACTCATTCTTTTAAATTGAATTCACTTAAATATATTAGATATATTTAAAACCCATCCAAAATCAATCCAAGTTGGCCACTTCATAGCCAAAAACAGTCCATATAATGTACGTGTCTATAGGTTTCTTCTTAGGTCTCTGTGGATTCGATAACCCAAGCTAAGCTACAAGGACCGTCTTACCTTCTTCTCTTGGGTAAATTTGAGCGAGAATCAAGTCTCTATCATGGAGATGGACCTAAAGACCTATGATATTCTCTTTTTTTTGCTTTTTAATGTCAACTATGGTGTGGTATTCCTCATCGGTGATGGTAGATGAAGGGTGAAGATGGTCGGGAGGTGGATGGTTTATCTTTCCTGACAGGAAAAGACAATGATGCTGATTTTTTTGTATGAAAACTATGTGAAGTGAATGATGGCGATGTGTTTGGACGAGATAATGGTGATTTTGATCATGTTATTCATATGATGTGTTGAATTTTTATTTTCCTGACTAGTTTTATTGCAGGGTTCAGCTTGTGTCAAGGTGCTTATCGTGATACTATTCAAGTTCTGATGTGGTGATGATGGTCTAAGCTCATATTTTGAAATGGTTTGAAGTTTTTAATTTGAATTTTTAACTCATGTGGTGAATTTTTTTTTAAGGTTACCACTTTTTCTTAAAGTGTATCCTTAAATAAAAGAAAAAAATGGATTGGAAATACCAGCTATATTTGTTTCCTCGGTAGGGAAACTTCTACATTATCCACGAGTATTGATACCATTCTTCCTTCCAAGCATCATTTCTAAACAATGGCATATACTAAATTATCTCATAAAGTTATGAACTTTTTATAAATATAAATTTGGTATATCACATAACATGAATTTATACATCGTGAATCCTAGAATCATAAACATTGGTTACTTTGGGGATATCTTTACTTTTAAATCCTTCATAATGGTAGGTAAATAAAATATGAATTATCCTAATAATATCCCCTAGGAGTGTCAAAATAGGTTCATAGTAAGTCCCATCTTCATGTACCAAGTTTCCCCAGGTCAGGCCCAGAACACATTGTTAGAGTTGTTACCCCTTGGTACATATATTCCAAAACCACATCCACTTGTAGTATCCAGACAGGGATGTATTTCTATGAATACCCACATAATCACTACCATACCAAAATTTTAGGATGTTCTTGTATACTTATACTCAATTTATTACTTAGGGTTGTGTTCACTAATTTATGTTTTATAAATCTAGTTTCCAAGGTTGTTGTTAAACATCCTACGATACTAACTGTAACGACCTAACCCCAGAATCCTAGAGTAGGTGAATTATTTTAGTATATTGTCATGATTACAAGGAATCAAATACCAAAGGACCAATAAGTATAGAAATATTGGAAATACATATTAGACACATTATACCCATAATAAATTGTGAAATAGAAAATACAAACATTATACATAATAAAATGAAATAAATTGTATCCTTGAATGCTTATTCAAAGATTTATTCTTCATAACCTAGGGAAAGAAACATAATAAGGGGGAACTCAAATGCTCACTAAGGGTAAGTAAATCAGAATAGATAATGAATCAGTGAGAATAAATCAACATGGAATTTTGATTCACTAAAATCATATGCCATTCAATAACTAGATAAGGAAAAATCAATATGGAAATGTAAGAAACTAAAACACATTTCATCTTGTCAATAATCTGAGAATTAACTATATCCATGGAAATGTCCATGAAAAACCTCATGGATAAATAATAAATTAATCTATATGAAAGAAATGATTAATTATTGGATGTAATTTCTAAGGTTCATAAAAACCTATACCATCAAGACATTTCAAAAGATAGTTAAAACTACAGATAGAAACCCATTTAATTTGGCCAACTTATTTGTCTCATGAGAACCTATCGATGCATCAAGGAGCTATATAAAGTCTGGGATCCTCCCATAATTTATTGTCCAAATAATTCCTTATAAATAATATTTAAAATAAATAATATGAATTATCAAATATCCATATTGAATAAATAATATGTAATTATCAATATTTCCTTAAAATGATCAAATAACCCTCAAAGTAGACACTATATGTAAAATGGTATGTTGTTTAGGTAATACTAATATCCATTGTATAATAATATGGATATTAAAGTAAATTTATAATGAAAAATTATTACAATAAAGTGATTGTTTCAAGATAATGTTAACAATCACAAAATTAAGTGAGATTACAAAGATAATCATTAAGAACAATCTTGAGGAGAATAATCTTTAAACATTCCAAAGTGTCTCATACCACTTTGAAACATTTGAATCATAATATCCAGAGGTATGAAATTAAATGAAACTTATAATATCTTGATAATAATTTTATTCATGATATAACATTTAAAAGGTAGTATATAAACCAAATAAGATTGAATTGGTGCATAATAAAAAATAAGTCTCAATGAAATGTAAATTGAGATGAAATTCTCTTACCTTATCCTTCCTTTTCATTGTGTGGTGTTTATCCTCATGTATAGTGATTTAAAATATGTTACAAACTAATACTAAAACCATACATGTGTTTATAATACCATATACTAATCTCTTATAATAATTTATTGCCCATTTGTTAACACTCTTTAATTATTTTAACTATTTCGTGTGTTAATTTCCAAGTTTTCTCAAGTATGTTTTGACTTGTGATTTGTTGTTCCTGTTAATTAGATCGTGATTTCAAAATATACCAGAATTTAAAAATGACTTGATTATTATATATATTCAGTATGAATTTATTTTTAGTATTCTATAATATTTCGAGATTATAAATGAAGTGCATCGTTCATTGAGACGGTAGACCATACGTACGCATGAACGCTTATTTTTTGTTGTATTAAAATAATGATAAATAAATGATAAATATTTATATTATAATTCAAGTATAATATATATGTTATATATTTTTCATATTCTTATTAAAACCATCTTTTATATGTTCCATGTATGGCGTTAACTAGTCATGTCTCTTTGAGGAGGTGGTAGTCCACACTTCCTCAAACAAAATTATCATATTTACACAAGATGGAAATCATAAAGGTATGTTTTAAATAAAAATAAATTAAGAATAAAGACATTATAAATATAATATATGACATATATAAACATAATTTCCATTATAATGACCACCATGAGATGTGGTAAAGGAAAAATGAACAATTTTCATTTTGTGAGCAGTAGTTCATCATGCGGAGAAATAGTATGTCTGTTACCCATTAGATGGAAGTGTGTGTAAGTTTAGGTTGAACCCTTAGAATAAAAAATCCTATTATATTTATTATATTGGTTTTTTATGTAATTATATAATTATAAGAGTATAGGTATTTTATAATGGAAATGAAACTAAAAATCTTGAGAGAAGACGTTACCTCTTAATTGGGTAACTTCTTTTGGTTGATACCAAAAGGATTCCTTGGAAGTATTTATTCCAAAATTAAGGTTTAAATTTTTATGGGAGGTATTTTAGGAAGATATTTGGGCAGATATTTTCCAAACATAAGTGTTTTGATATGTGTGAGGAAGTGGGAGAGGTGGTGGCCTTTTATAGGGAAGGAAAAGGACTCACTTGGAATTTTTGGAAACAAGTTAGGTGTATACATGTTATTACCTAAAATAAGCCATAACAAACCAAACAAACACAATAATGGAAGTTTTATGGAATATATATGGTCATAAAATTGGTTTTGGACAATTTTATAGGTCATTTGGGCCCTTAAGTTAAAGGTATAGTCCTTTATTAAGCTTAATTTTACCTTAATAATTGTAATTAATTATAATTACTTTCACTAATACATTTGGTAAAAACATATTTGGTATTATTGGATATTATAATTATTATTATTCCAAATATGGAGTCCATTTTTTCAATTTACAATCACAGAAGTGTCAGAAATTAATTTAAAATTTATCCCGTAAGCTGGGTGATAATGCGGGTTTTTAAAGTAAAAACATCTGAGAGTTTCATATGTTTTTATAATCAATTTCAAAGTTAAATTGATTCAAATGAAATAAATTGTATTAATTGATAAAAAATATTAACTAATTAAACTTTAAAATCAATTAAAACTATAATTTATCCTTATAAATAAAATATAACAAAAAACAATTTTGAAATAAAATTCATTATTTTTAAATATTCATTAAAAAATAAATGTTTCAGAAAATTATAAAAAAAATCAACATAACCTAATTATTATGTTTATATTTCAAATATGAAGTTTATTTTAATATATTAAATCAAATTAAGTGTCAAAATTCATATTTAAAATGGTATCTCCATTAAAAGGTGGTAGAATTGCCTTTATAAAAATATATGTTTTTATGTGTAAAATACGGTTTGTACTTATCTTATGCATATAAAACCTAATGGATTAACATAAAAATATATTATATTAAATATATATTATATATATTACATTAATATCACTCACTGATTTTAATTAATTTCATTTATTGGGATAAAATATCATTGTGAGCATAAAAAATATTTTTCTATAAAAATATTCCCTTTATGTTCAGTCGGTTCTTAAAATCATTTATAATTAATTTTGTAACAAAGGAATTATTTATGTAAACTATATCTTTTCATTATTTATTTAATAGTATTCATAATGGATGGTTTATATCTTATTATATCAAATAATAATATTTTAATAATATGTTATTTTTCGGTAAAACTCAGTCTTGTGTGTAATACAAGCCATCGAAGAAGGTTTCTCTTTCATGTAACGCAAGATAACTTAGTGTTGCATGAATTAAAAAATATAAAATATATTGAATCTATTTAAAATAGTAAGTATATTTTAAAGTTTTAGGGTATTATATCCCCTTACATGCTTGGTGTCGCGTGTCATGCATGCTATCGAATATAAGGTTATTACTCTAGAATTTTGGGGTGTTACACTGCCTTGGTCCCATACACCAATTAGTATAGAGTTTCCTATGTAGAAGTATGTATGGTGATACAGTTGGCCCATAAATCATAAAAGAGCTTTTCCAACTGATATTTTTTATCCTTATTCACTATCTTCTGGAGTATATTCGATAGAGTCTTATTGAATGCCTCTATCAATCCATTTTCAACTACATGATAACAAGATGAGTGACTAGAATCAATATTGTACTCCTGGTATAGTATCTTCAATTCTATATAATATAAGTTGGTGTTGTTTTCTATGAATATTGTGTGAAGGACCCTAAACTTGGTGATGATATGGGACTTCACAAAGTTGATGATATTCTTCATCCCAACTTCCTTGAGGGGTATTGTCTTAAACCATTTGCAAAAAAAAGTTGGTAACAGTAAGGATGCAGTTGAACTAATTAGTTGTGTCTTGGGA
Source organism: Viscum album (assembly GCA_963277665.1). NCBI lineage: Eukaryota > Viridiplantae > Streptophyta > Magnoliopsida > Santalales > Viscaceae > Viscum > Viscum album. The sequence goes on along the minus strand of OY728160.1, from coordinate 1,718,487,077 downwards.
ATATGGCCCCAAAATATCCATTCCTCAAATAGTAAACGACCAGGAATATTTAGTTGTATGTAGCAATTACAGGGGCTGATGGATGAAGTTTTAAAAGATCTGTCATGCAAGACATTTCTTGGTGAATTCCACAAAATCTTGTATCATGGGTTTACAGTAATATCCCAACCTCCTGATTTTGTGGGAGATCCTGGTTCAAAATTGGTAGGTGTCACAAGAGCCTACATGGACTTCTTCCATGATAGTGAGAATATATCCTTCTGTTATGCATCTGAGGAGGATTCCATCAAAGACTCATTTATAGAGGTATTTTTTCTCATTTAGACCAGCTTGTAGAGTGAAATTTGATACCTGGTGCCAAATATGTTCCCTTACAACATGATCTGGTGGGAGACTCCTATTTTGGAGATAAAAAATCATAGGATCTATCCATCCAATGGTGTTTGTTGGATCATCACGCTCTGGGGTGGTGCTAAACTGATTTATTTCTTCCGTATCACATATGATGATCGATGAGACCATTATTTGATGTGTGATATAGAAGATTTATTCCTCCTGGTTAGAGTTTTCTAGGACGGTGGATGAATTTTCCAGTGCTTTAGCACGTGCATTCTGTGGTCATGGAACATGACATAATGTGTGATCAAAAGGTAACTCTTCCATCAGTCCCATGGCATAGCTAGTAAGGGGGGAAATTTCTTCCTTTTTGATGCCATACTCACCATTGATCTTCTTTATCGCTAATTATGAGTCCCATTTAATATTTAGGTAGACTATGTACAGTTATAGGGCTAGTTCTAATCCAATAATGAGGGCTTTATATTTGGCCTCATTATTTGGGTAGCCTTCAAATAGTGAGAAAGAGTAAGAAAAAACTAATTTTTATGGGGAGACAAATAAAATCCCTAGACCAGTCTGATAGAGCTGTAGGTTTTCCAACTTTGTTTCAACGAGGCTCTGGGAGGCATCATCAAAGTACATATCCCATGTCTAGGGAGTATCATGGTAATATAAGAACACTTTATCTAGGAGCTTAGTGTCTTCTGGTGTATTTTTCAGGGGAGGATGTGCTGCGAGGAAATCATCCAGGGATTTTCCTTTTACTGTATTTTGTGATATGAACTGAATGTTATATTATTGCATAATGACCGCCCATCGATCCAAGCACCCAGTCAACATAAGGAATCCAAGGATTTACTCGATTGGGTCATCAAAAGATACTAGGTGAACTTTGTGGTGCGGCAGGTAATGCCTCATCTTTTTCACCACAAAGATGAGTGCAAGGAAGTTCTTATCAACATCAAAATATCTAGTCATAGTGCCTAGAATTGTCTATCTAACATAGTAGATAATATTCTCTCTCTCCAAATCATTTTTCTATGAAATGAGGGAACCCAGTGAGCATTCCATGGTAGCCACATATAAGATTATTGGCCTCTCTTCCACAAGAAGCATCAAAACTGGTGGGTATAGAAGTACTACTTGAGACTTTCAAAGTATTTTTTGTAGTCATCGTCTCATTGATAGGCAATCCCTTTCTTCATTAGCTTGGTGAAGGGGAGATATTTATCAGCTAGGTTGGATATGAATCATTGAATACAGGAAAGGTTACCTTAGAGTCCCCTTGGTTCTTTGATATTATTGGGGGTGACATTGCTAAAATAGAACTAGTCTTTTATGGATCAACCTCAATGCCACGGGGGCATTCCACAAAGACAAAGAACTTTCTTGATGTTACCCAGAAATTGAAGTTCAGTGGATTCATATTTATAATGTATTGTAGAATCTTATCAAATATTGTTTGGAGATCTGTGAAGTGATCACCTCACTGTTGGGATTTAATAACCAAGTTATTGACAAAACACTTTTCTATTCTTCCTATTAATGGATTAAATATGTAATGCATGGTGCGCTGTTATATATCATCAGTGTCCATTAATAAAAAGGGAATGAAATAATAGTAGAAGATCCATTGAGATGCTCTAAATTTAGTGGATTCTTCATCTTTAGGGGACATATTGATTTGATTGTAACCAGAATACTCGTCCATGAAGGAAAGGGCTTGGAAACCATTAGTTGCATCGATCAAGAGTTATGTGATTATCAATGGAAAATATCCTTTTAGGAAATGATGATTAAGTTCTCTGAAGTCAATTAAAACCCTAATTTTTCCATTATTTTACTTGATATGTGTGATTTAGTAAATCCATCTTGGGTATTGCACTTCTTGAACATAGTTTTATTTGATAAACTTGTCAACTTACACCTCTACATTGGTGGCATGAGAGGTTTTCATTCTTATGGATTCTTGTTTGAAACCTCAATGCTCATCAAGCAGTCTAAGATGGTGTATATCCAAATCTAGATTCATTCTAGGAATTTATGTATAGTTTCAAGTAAACACATATCGATGTTGATTTAGAAATGAAATATACATCTATTGCTCCTCGAGGGGCATGGAGGCACTAATTAGAGTAGGTTTTGGGTCTTCTTCCATTCCTAGATTTATTTTTATGAGATCATATATGGTGGTGGAGATGCCTTACTCAAATTCTAAAGGGGTATTTTTGAGAGCATCCTCGTCTTCCTCCAATTCTAATTCTATGGAGAAATTTTCAGATGAAGCTGGAAATATGGGGGCTTCTTCATCACTATCAGGGTGAGGGAGGCAATTAAAAGAGACATTATCATCCCTTGCTATCTGAGTTGTTGTAGAGATATGTTGTATTTGATTTCATTGTATACATTCACTAAGTACATGAGGGGCTTAGACATTTGGGATTTGATCTTCTACCTCGACCACATTTATGTGTAGCACACAGTCTATGTCGAGCATACTCTAGGGATTCATAGGGGGGTCCCAAATTCATTAGGATATAAAACTTGTATATCATCATCTGAAATTGGTTGCTTTCCTCCCTTCTTGTAGAAATATACTTTAGTATATTTGGATCTGTAAGTCTCTAAGGGGGCGTTGTCACCATTTATTATGTTGATGTTTCCATCAATGGGATACTTTAGACACTGATGGAATATTGAAGGTACTTCCAAGTGGATATGGAGCTAGGGCCTCCCAATAAGGACATTATATGTGGTTTCTTAATGAATAACCATGAACTCAACGTCATATGTGAGTTACCCAAATTGGGATTTGAGTTTCGTCTTCCCAAGAGGTCTTTTCTCATGCTTATCATACCCTTGAATGGTCATATTTGTGGGAGATAGGTCCCCTTTGCTATATCCCAAACATCGGAGGGTTCGAACTAGGATGAGATTGATCCAGAACCATTATCAATCAGAACCCTTTAGAAATTTACATTATTGAGTCTGATCAAAACATATAGGGGCTTGATATGTCCTTGAATGACCTCTTCCTGATCCTGGTCAATGAACGAGATGGCTACATGAAATTATGAGGACATGGTCTCCAATCGATAGACCACAGCCACAATGACTTCTATTTCAAACTCTTATGGGATCCAAAGGGAATAAAAAAGTGCCTCCCTGAGTTCTTTTGAAATATGAAGGGAAATTAGGATTGAGATCTTGTATAGGAAAATAGCCAACTATTTTAGAACATTGTACTTATGTGTCAAAGGTCAGTGCTTCCCAATATGGGGCTTCTCCTAGGCATGTGGATTGGGATTTGAGGCATCTAAGGTGGAAAGGTCTGGGACTTGTGTAGAATTAAAGGGGGAATCTTCTTCCATTTTTGTATATATTTCTAACCTTTCGTGTCTCCTAAGTTGATTACATTTAACCCTCGCTAGGTGGTCATGCAAGATAATCGGATGTGGGAAACTGTTGGAGTACTCTGGGGAACCTCCTTACCTCTTTTGGGCCCACTAGAGTGTTTTCCTGTGATTTTTAGCTATATATACATCCTCCATGGGGATATTATTGGAATATTGGGTTTGACCATGCCCATATTGTTCCCTATATCCTCATTTTTGGTGCATGCGGCCTCTCGTTTTCCAGTTATCTGTGGGAAAACCATATTCAGGGGAATATTCATCATCAGAGAAGGGGTCTTCCAAGTGTATCACATTGAATGAACCAAATATGAGTTCTTAATCTGATGAGGATTCCATTAGGTGGGGTTTTTCCCATGTTTTGGATGCTATAGGGAAGAAATATGCAAGAGTTAGGGTTTATGTTGGAGCAGAATATGATTCCCCCTCTTATGTTTCTTCCTAATTCTGGTGATCACACCCAACTTTGGGAGGATAATTTGATGATACCTATTTAGGTGGTGGATCTATTACGGGTCTTCACAACTATGATTTCATATTTTCATGAGTTTGACCAACTATTTTTCAAGTTATCTAGTTGTTGAATTTTTTCGCATGCCTGGTTGGAACTTTCTACCAACCATCCTCTTCTTCTGTCCACACAACGGTTATTCTTGACAACTACTCTAGTGATTTTTCAAATGATTTAAAGGAATTATTTGAAGAAAAATCAATCTTTGATATTATTACCCAGCCTTATATGGTAAGGGAAGTATTTGGGGCGGTTGGTGAGTTTGACCTCATTAGGCTTTCTAGGATGTGGAATCTTGAGCAGGTTATTGTCTGTGGTGGATAAGAAATAGTTGGGTACTTTTTTATTTCAAAAGGAGTATACTTTTTTATCTATTCCTCAAATCCAGAGTGACCTTGATTTCTCAATTATTTTTGGATGAGGGTGATTTTATGGTTTTCCCTGATCGATATGAGGTTTTGGGCGGTTTGGAGCCTACCTAGGTGTCTGGATAGTAACTACTCTTGGCTTGAGAGTGATAGATGCAACTTCTACTCTGTCTATAATTTTCCCCTATGTTTTGGGTATGAGTAGATTTTTGGATCAAGTTCATTGAATAGAATTTTCAAGATGTTGTTCTATTTCAAAAAACTCTTGAAACCCACCCAAATACTTCATAGAGATCAGAGGTGTCTTCAAATAATCCCTGAGAATTTTAGCACAGAATTCCAACACTTTATCTTATGGGAGAGGGATACTGAGCAAATAGGTTATGCTTTTCCACGTTGATATAATGTTAGACACACTCTCATTCTCACATTGTTTATAATTTATCAGGTCAACAAGTGTTGTCTTTCTCAGTAGAAGCTAAAATGATAAAGGAACTGACGATGAAGGTCTTCCCATCCTACAACGGATCCTACTGGCGGGTTTTTGTACCAAAAAAAGGATGGCCATGTTAGAGTCTGTACAAACACCTCATCTTTTTTGCCTCATGTTGATCTTGAAGGCCCATCATCGGCCCGCATCAGGATGTAAATTGTGTGAGATATTGTTCAGGGTCACCTGCACCATCAAAGGTAGAGAAGTTAGGATTGTCGAAGTTGGGTGGAGGTGGAGTATCATCCAACCATTTGGGATATGGATTTTTTTCAGGCTGTATAGGTGAAATTTTCCCTTCTATGGATTTCATTCGAGTATCTAAGGACTCTATGATGGCACATGAGCCTCATCCTGGTTGGTGAGGACTCCTTAAGTGAATCTAGGTGACCCAGGATCAAATCCAAGTGGAGGCATAATTTCCTGGGGTACTGTAGTAGTACAGTAGCAGTACTGTAGCAATACTATAGTAGGTACTGTGTGGGAGTTGTAGTAGGAGCTGTAGTGGGAGCTGTAGCAGGTACTGTTTGGAATTGTAGCACCTATTAATATTCCCTCGTTTGGGCCTTTGGGCTGCCGATTTGTTCTCTGAGTCCTTTAAGGCCTTCGGGCCACCCAGGCCTTCGGGTCAGTAAGGCCTTCGAGCCACCTCGAGGCCTTTGGGCCACCTTAAGGCCTTTGATCCACCTTAAGTGCAAATGAAAACTAGACAACCTACAGGGAACAATCTCTAGAAGGAGGATGATCAAGGAGCATTCACCATAGTAGAAGCTAAACAGATTTCAAGAATGAGAGGGTATAGAACCTACTATCAGGACAAGCTTATACATGCACAGTAAAGCCTAGCCGAACATCCATGCGAAGGTGGAGAGCTGATTTCACGATGAAGATGCTAGGGAGGAGTAGTTTCAAGTAGTTAGTCTGGGTTGTGTGTAATGTTTTAATCCAACGGGAAATGAATTACTCTAATGCCTATGGTCCATGTAATATTTATGCCTATAGGCCTTGTAAGGGTTCCTCCCAACCCCTTGAAAGGTGGATTATCAAAAATCAATAAAAAATGAAGGCCTTCAGGCCATTGGAGGATGGAATATATGATGTTAAATAACTCCTAAGGCGCTATTTTTGAAGCCTTCTTCCATCCTTAGGGAGCGAACTGGGGCTGATGAGGTGGTCCCACATTCCTCTCTTGATTATTATTGATTTTTCCTATGACTAAAGGATTTCCATGAAGAGGGAGAGAGAGTGTGTCACTACAATAGAGGGAAGTCACAATTATTTTCAAATTCCTCATTTATTTATATAGGATATCTAGATCTGGATCCAATCTGATGTTTAGGTACCACTTTTTTCGACGGATTGGCTATGGGAGGGAGAATATTTGTCTCTTCCATACGAAGATACCAAGCATGAATATTTCCCCTGAGTATCTCCTCATTGAGTTGTCTGAGAGTTTGTATTTCACTCTCATATTGTGATAACTATTCCTCTTGGGAAGGAACTTCAATTCTTCTGGGAAGTGATTGGGATGTATTCGTACCTTTCCCCTTGGAAATATCCCTTCATGGAGGTGGAAACTCGATATTCAGAGGTGCTGTATTTTGGAGCCTCATTTGGTTTTGGGTGTGTGTAGCATCATTTGGTGTAACAAAATCACCCTCCTCTCTCCATGTTGTGGCCCTCTACATTTGAATCATGATCAACATATTCCATATTGATAGTGAGGACATTCACAGAGGCATATCGGGCAATGGTGTTTATGCTATTACTTTCAATGCAACACACTGATTCTGTAAAATTTTAATTAGGGTCATTATTTGAACCATTTTCCATGTTGGACCATTTTAGATTATGACCTTGGTAGCATCTGATATTTTTTCTGTATGCTCCTCCCATATCAGCCAATGAAAAGTGACCTTAATGGAGTTTTTGGTTATGGTTTCTGTATAGGCCCCGAACAGCAGAGGTTTGTCACAGGGTGGGGGGATAGGTGGGACTCCGAATATTTTCCTCCCAACCTATAGAAGGTTGATTCTCTATGTGGTGATAATTAAGATGAAAATTCCTCTGTTCATATGGGCTGGGGATCATTCGAAGCAGTAATTGGCACTGGTTGGTCATGTTGTTGAGGATCCAATGATTCTGGTCAAGGACTCGATGATTATCAGGAGAGAAATGAAGATATAAATTCACCCATACCAATGGGATGGGGATGATTTTCAATCACCTCTAATTCTTCTAAGACATTCTCAAGGGATGATTAACCAAGATACGGTGATTGAGTTATAAAGTCCATATCCCAATGGGTTGGGGTTCGCTCACAACTGCCAATTGTATGTCCTAAATCCTCTCGATAATTGATGATATGAGGGGTGGAGGAGGTTCTAGATATTCTCCTATCCTAGGGGTTTGGTTCCACTCCTATATGACTATTATGGAAGCTACTATTGCGGCCTATTTGATATAGTGTAGTTGTTCTTGTGTAAAAGATGGGTGTGATGGCAACCTATGATGAGAACCATTTTTCAAAGAAATTTGGATGGGTGATCGCAAATTTGTTCACTATATCCAAAATATGTTCTCATTTATTTGAGGGGGACATTTTGATGTCATGTTAGCTATCAGCTCCCTCCATTCAGGATTTTTAGGCATCGTTGAAGTGAAGGAATTCCATTGTAGTGACCAACTAGCCTGAGTGTTGCATGGTCCCCTAATTTTTCCAGAGTCTATAACATTACAGGACGCTGAATCTGAGTGGTTCTATTATTCCAGGGGCACAGAAAAGTGTAACACCCCATAATTTCCCCATCCTTGAATATGGATGCATGAAATGTCTTCGAAGATCAGATGTCAAAGTGTCACGAGGAAATAGTGACAAGCGTGTTATAGAGTTGCATTGTGCTTTACCAGTTTTGGATCTAGAACTATGAAGATATCAGTTAGGTCTCACTGGAAATAGAATATCTTGATCGTCTGAAGTTGAAAATCATATCCTAGATAATGGATATATTGATCCTTCATTCACTTATTAGTAGCCCACATATTTTGGCATTGATAAGGAATGAAATCCTTTTCTCTCTCATTTGGGATCTCATAGATTAAAGTAGTGAGAAGGAAAAACATGATTGAGAGGTTATTTTTGACTAACTCTCTCTATATTTCATTTTTAGCCTCCTCCTCATCAGACTTACATGCCTCCATTTGGCAGACTATAGAATATGGCTCTGATGGTCTCCTACTGACGTGAGTGGAGTGTTGTTGGAAGTTGATGGGGAACCATATGCAGTTGACCCAGATGTTTCAAGAACCTCTATATATAAAGGTGTTGAAGTTTTTAGTGCCTCTCTATATAGAGATGTATGGGAAAGGGGTTGATTTCCGTATCCGTGGGAGATATCATCATGGGGAATTCGACCATGGTGGGTGTCAGGAGTAGAGTTCATGTGATCCATATCCACACTACCATGAGGAGGAATATTTTGGTAATTAACTTCTTCTAATTATGCTTCAATAAAAGAGTATAAGGACCCTTGTGATGTTGACAATGTTTCTCAAATAACCTCAAGTACACTGGCATTGAGCGGATTAGGAATATGGTCCATGTTATGTGTCGCAGTCAGAATGTTTCAACCTAACTTTTGGAATTGTGTAGGTATATGAATCTATTGTGTGTTGGTTTTTGGGACTTATATATAATTTTCTAGTGCTGCGATAATATGCGCATGTTGCTGAGAAGCTACTGGAATATAATGATGATATGTCTCATTATTGATAGGAATACGAACATGCCCTAATCCATGTTCCATTCTCACTTGGTGAGCCTCAGTCAAGATGGGAGTATGATCACAATACTGAGCCATTGGGATATGTTGTTGGTATTTCTTGGAATAATTATGAGCCTTAACAAAGGCATGTTCTTATCTCACTTGGTTATCCATGTTTGTGATAGGAATATGAGCTTTTTCCAAATATTCATTCCCTACCGGAATATGCCAATGGACCTCTATAATGGGATAATGGATATGAGTCCCCTATTGTATTTCCTTGGAATGATTTTGGTATAGTTGTTCATTAGTGGAAGTAGGAATATGTGTCTAGATTCTATGATCTTCTAAAATATGCTAGGTAGATTCATTGAAAAGAATATGAGCCTGTCCTGAGACTTGTGACATTCTTGCTTGGTTAGCCCTGAATAGAATAGGGATATATGCCTGATCCTGGGCCTTTGGAGTATGTTTCTAGACTTATTCAAGAAAAATATGAGCATGTACTAAGACTTTTCCCCCTCTTACATTATGAGTCCTGGCCAGAATGGGGATATGAGCCCAATCTTGGGCCTTTGGAATATGCCTCCGGACTTTTTCGACAGGAATGTTCCCCTATCCTGAGACATGTTCCACTCTCACCTGGTGAGCTCTGGTTGGAACGGGAGTACGATCCTAGTATGACACCTTTTTCTTTATCAGAATATGTCGATAATCCTCCTATAAGGAATCAAGAGTGTGTGATTGATTCAGTACAACCACTTTTTCATGATGAACAGAGTGTTGAGTTTCCCAAGCTATAAGGATAGAAGTATGTGCATGTCCCTTTATCTGCAATAGTGTCAGAATATATTGGTGGTGTTCTTCAGCTGATGCTAAAATATATTGTCATTTTAACAAAGTTTGTGTAGGTATATAAGCCTACACATTTTCTATCTCCATTATAAACTAGAATATGTCTTTGATTGAAGTGGGAATATGTTCCCTCTTCTATCCCCCTTGTGTCTTAGGAATATGTCAATTGGATTCATGCATCGGTGTAGGGATATGAGTCTCTCTCATGCCTACTATGGGAATATGCACATAGAATTGTTCTGAGTCAGTAGGGATACGATCCTTCTTGTTGGTTCCTATTGAAATATACTGGAAGACATCATCAACAAGAGTGGGGATATGAGACCTCTCTTGGATATCCAGTGTCTTCCTCCCTAGATGATCCTTTCTTGTTTCTTATGCATGGGTATCAAAGGCAGAAGCATGTCAGGTGGTACCCTCAACATTCGGATTGTGGGTACCAGTAAGATCATGTTGGAAATGATGGTTGATAGCTACCCTCCTCAACAACACCTGAATGGGACAGGATCTGTATTTTGCTTCCTTTTCTACCTTCGTCAGAGACTAAAGGTGGAAATTATCTTGCTCTAGGGATAATATCCCAAAGCGGTTGGTTGTAATGATTAGGGTTATTGGATTAGTAGCAGCCTTCCTCAGGTGATGTGGACTCACCTATTACCATTCTTAGAGAACCTCATGGGCAGATTCCATGGTCGGGATTGTATCATGTTAGTGATACTCTCAGACCATCATGTTTTCCACCTGTCATTGGAGATGTTGAGCAGGTGAGATTATTTTCTAACCCACAATCATAGGTGATTTACCAGAGTGATCACTGTATGAATAATACATTGTCTTGGATCGGGATGATGTTAGTTTATGCAGTCATGAAGAAAAAAATTAACAAGGTTGTTGATTAGTTCAATATCTTAGGTATGATGTTCTTAATCAGATATACATAGTTAACACAATTATTCTGATTTCCTGATATGACCATTCTACTCATGTGGACATATCAATTTCGAGGATGTACTTATAGGAACCCTGGTTACAGAGGATTATCTGTAAGATAATGTCGGTCTTACTAATTTTTTTGTATAGGGTATGAAAAATAGAGTGGTTTATGCCATTATTAACCGATCATTTGGTTATTAGAGAGATTCAAACTGGGTTCACCATTTTTGTTTGCATATGGTGTGCAGAAAAAATGGATTGATAGATTATAACTGATCATTTGTTATTATAGATATTCACATCGAGTTTACAATTTTTTTTGCATATAGTGGAAAAACAAATGGTCTGAAGAATAATAACCAATCATTTTATTTTTAGAGAGATTCATATCAAGTTCACTATTTTTGTTTCATCAAGATTAAGATGGTGTGGATGGGATCCACCTAATGGTTTGATTTTGTAGGGTTTTTATTGTAAAAAATCATGAAAATTGGGTTACCACTATCATTCTCAGCAAAAAATCCCTATGGTTCCCTTATCTGTAACTGGGTACATACCTTCTTTCCAAAGGCAGGCGATCACCTAGGTTTTCAAGCCTAATGACTCTTGGGGACTCGAATTGATCGAGAGGATGGGAGGTCGGGCCCATCTGACCCTTTTTAGGGGAATTATTTGCTACTTAGAGACTCTCTTATAGATTTAAGATATGTTCATGAATCTCTTCCAAATCATGATATGGTGCTGGTTACCCTAACAAAATGATCATGGGTTAATTCTATTTTAAGTTCAAAAGAGTGGGGGCACTTTAGTGAATCCATCTGTATGTATTTGAGGTTCTCCATAATTTTCCATAAATGGGTGGTTACTTATGTGTTGAATCCATATAACCAAGTGCTTCGGAATGTGATTCCATGCAAGGAGGTGGTTAATATTCCAAGGATGGGATTGAACCTTTATAAGGCATCCTAAATATCCTAGTTATTGTAGGAATAAAAACCCACATAGTTCGTTGGACCCATGAAGTTCAATTTCATGCATAGAGGACTTATATAGGTGCTCTAGGACACCAGGTGTTCAAGATAGAGTCCTAAAGGGACATCCTACATATCCTGAGTATAGAGAGAATCAGAGTTGTCATAGTTCATTTATTTGGGGCTTACACTTTTAGGATGCCTTTTCATTGTAGAGACTTAGGATGCATATAACATGATTATTACAGTTCCCTAAGCCCATATGAACTGTAATCAATGTGAGAAACAAGGGATGGAAAATGGTCATTTTTCAATTACTCATGGTATGGGACTTATGTGATGGGACCACCCTAAGAAGAGTTATTATAGATCTTGGGCCTTATATAGATGTTCTACAGATCCTGGTTACGGCAGGAATCAGATTCATCATAGATCCTTTGGTTAGTTCTTACACTTTGAGGTTTCCCTGTCCATTAGGACATATCATGTTATGTTTTTGGTTGGGGATTACACTCTAAGGATTCCCTTGTGACCATCTATCCTACTTGACATGTGTTAATTGTCCACTTGTCCTGATATGTAGGAGAGTATCTACCTAGAATTTTTGAAGAAAACTAAATGATCTAGTTGGTATTTCTAAAGGACTACAAAAAACTTGGGTGGTATATTTAAAGGTTGTCACATGATCAAAGATGGCTTGTCTAGAGGACATCCCAAGATCCATATGGTCTATCCTAGAATCCATCGCATGACCCGATTGGCATTTCTAGAGAGTTTCACATGATCCAACTGGATTTCCCTAGTTTCATTTGTAATATTTGGCATGACAAATACGGAGGGTGTCATGAGAGTCAATACGACATGTCTAGGAGGGTGTTGCATGTCTTGGATAACATCCCTGGAGGGTATCGTGAGACCTGGCCAACATGTATGGAGGGCGTCGTGAGTCACGACTGACATACAAAGAGGGTATCGTGAGAGCTTAGTTGACATGGGTAGATGAAACCATGAGACTTGGATAACATGATATGGCATCATTATATTAGTCAAGCGATGTATCTAAAGGACATCGTGAGGCTTGAGAAATAGGACCGAAGGGTTTCGTGATACTAAAGTGGAATTCCCAGGGGGCGTGTGACTTTCTCTAACATGTCCTAGAGATTTTTCATTACTAGAATAGAATGTTAGAGGAGTGTCATGAGATCTAGGTGGCATTTCCTTGTGTTTTCACGTGTATTGGATGACTCACGCGAAGTGCATGAGGGTTAGTGAATAGGTATTTTTTTCTAATTCTTTATCGTTTAATATTTTCTCTATCCCTTGTATCATGAATTCCTTATATTTATTCAGTATTCATTTATTTTAAGTCTCACTCAATATATTATACTTGAAGGATGTTCCTCATAAGTCCTTCATGTGATCTATAAGTGATCACGTGAAGTGCTTTGTGCATGGTGCAAGATATCTCCAGCTGTTCATCGGTATATTACCTGACGGAAGACTTATCGGTCATGGGATCAGTCACTCCTAGAAATACACTCTAGTTCTTGGGTGTGCTGATGTGCCTAGATGTGAAAAATATAACCCATTTCTCTAAGGATGGGGTGAGGTATTTATAGGTTTCACCACCCCAATTTCTCTTCAATTTGCGAGATATATCTAGTGTGGATCCAAGCTAGAATCGGTTAAGGGTTTCGGCACCACGCATCTTCGCAAGCCTTTTCCTTGGATTTATCTGAGGGAATCGTCTAATTTTCAGTGACTATGAGTCCTTCTATTCAATTCCTCCATTATTGGATTATTTCCAATTAATGGGGACTTGTTTGATCACATGGGTATGTTAAAGGAATTATATATTGTCATATTAACATGTCTAAGGGTCTTCACAAGATCAAAGTGATTGTTGAAATGCATTCCCAATATGATTGATTCCTTGCCTAGGATATTTAATGAGGAAAAGGTGGTTTGTACAAGGGTATCTGTGAAATCAGGGTGGATTTTCCAAGAGTCTCACGGGACTATGTTGTAAACTTCTTTAGTGCGTCTCATGAGTTTTATGATCACGAGTGCTTTTTACTCCTCCCTCTTTTAACTTTATTGTTTATTTTACAAAGTTTAGGAGTCATGCGGGGTTGCATGAGTATTTTCAAGGAAAATTACTCTATTTTTTGATGATGTGTCACATGACCAACAGAGGTCCTATGGAGGTGTACGATCATTTTTTGGACAAATCCATCTGTTTATACTTAGTGATCCAAAAGGTAAGCACATGATAGTCTGTACATACCCAGTTATTTTTGAGTGATGTGGATGACAATCCAAAGGGATTTTTCGAGATGAGGTAGGTATATCACCAGGGACCCGTGGTGTCTTTCAGACTACTAGGGGCACATCGCATAATATTTATGACCATGAGTATCTCCCTTCTCCTCCCCTTTTATTTCCTTTGTTTATTTTCTTCAAATTTTTTGGGTCAAGAAAGATTTATTGGATGTTTTAAAGGATAATTACCCTTCTCATTAGTGATGCATCACATGAACATTATGAATTCTAGGGTTCTCCACTATTTGGATATTTTCCTCCTTATTCTCAAAGTAATTTCAGGTTGGATTCTCAGGCGTTCACTACGAACAAACCATGTGGCTTGTGGGAGCTTACCCAGCTACTTTCATGTTTCTATTGTTCATCTGAAGCACCTTTGAAAAGGTAGAGGGTATTTTAAAAGGGGGATTCTTGAGTATTTCTACATGTTATATGTTATATGTGGAGTCTTTGTGTGTCCTTATAATATTCATGTGATCATGAGTCCTTTGAAGAATCATGTGATCCATAGGTCTTAGACACCTTCTTCTTCCTTTACCTTTACGGGGAAAATAATACACATATTCAAGAATTTTTTCCTTATGAATTTCAAAATGCTCATTTGGTGGGTGTCAACACCATTGATAGCTTCAAATAGAAATTTTCCAAACAAATTTTAGTGTATCAATTCAAGAAGCTCAATGGACCTTTCACCCATTCCATAAAATGGAGGTTTGTTCATCTTTCCTTATAAACAATTGTTACATCTTTCAAGTGGTTTTATTTTAAAAGAATATAAATACCCACCTTGATAGAGATTTTTTAAATTCTTTTCATTTACATGACCTAGTCATTGATTCTAAAACTAGGTGTGATATGAGTCTTTTAAACTTGATTCTTTATCGATTTCTAACACTTATTCTTCATACTCTAGTATATAAAGACCATTATTGAGATGTTTCATACCAAAAAAATGTTATATTTATAAAATAAGCTACTTTTATTACCAAAATTGAATAAAAATCCATCCATGTATAAACTTTACATGGATATATTGGTAACATAAGGAACATAATAATAATTCTTTAAAATAAAAATAATTTTTATTGGTGATGTAATGTGATAGTCTATTATAGCCAATATCTCCAATCTTTCACCATTGGCACTATAAAGATCCACCTCTCCATGAAAAACCTTCATTAATCTACTTGGATCTTGTATTTTGATATAAATTTAAGCACCATAAGCAATATCCAATACACAAATTATAGGAATGGAAAGGTTGTACTCAATAACAAATGCATCTAAAGCTTCCCTAGGATTCTTCACTGAGGTGTAGTCCTTCTTCCAATGGCCCTTCTTACAACATGAAAAAAATAATACATATTTTTCCTTATCATACCTCTAGATATTCCTCCTTTTGGTTGGGCAGTGCATAAAATCTTTAGACTTGAAAATGGTATTAGAGACCTTTTTCTTTCCCTTATTTTTATTCACCATAAGGATTTCATGTTTTTTATGTCTCATTTACTTATCTTCTTGGGGAATTAGGGTGATGATATTTCTAAGATAATTCTAAATATTACATATATTATAATTTACAATAAAACTAGATAAGCTACAGGGTATTGAAGAAAGCATGTGATATGTGTTGAACTCATCAGGTAGCTTAAAAAACAAGATTTCCAAATGCTTAATATAGAAAATCATCTCATAAAATTGAGGTATTGATGGAACCCCTTCTCCAAGATTGCACATAAAAATTTCCTTGTAGACATCATATTTCTATTTTCTCTCCTTCTATTGATAAATATGACGGGGATAGGAAAATATGTTGTATGCATCCATATCCTCATGAATCTTTGAGATATAACTCGACATAAAAGATAACATAAGACACCATACATCAATTTCATCATCTACATGTTTTCAATATTCATTGATATCCTCCTCACTAGATTTTATATAAGACTCTTCCTCAGGAACATAGGACTGTAACATATAGAATTTTCACTTTTAACATACAATGATGTGAAAGCACCTATACCAATCCTAGGAATTTACGTTAGTGTGGAGATTATATTTCCCTCATATCAATTTTAGTGGTAATGTAGAGGTCGTGTTAAATTCTATTTTTCTATAAAAAATAAAAGTAGGTTTTGGTACATGATCTTGATTACCAAATGTGATGTAATAAATTTTTATTTATTGGTCTCTCACTATTTTATCAAATCCCAATATACCTCACCATAAAATTTGGAATATCTTATCTTGTGGATATTCTAGTGGTAAGGATTCATATTTCCATTCTCATAATATAAAATTTGGTCATGAAAATTACTTAAATGTATTTAGGAAAGCGATTATTTCTAACTACATTAACCTATAGCTCCTTGATTCATTGAGTGGACTCTCCAATCATGAAATCCTAGACTCGTATTTCCTTAACACTTGTCTCCAAAAATTTATTAAAAATTTTATATATTACACTTGATACTAATTTAGTTAAGTCAAACAATTATCTTTGTTAATAATCCATGATAATTGAAAGTGCCTCCGACTTTGACTTGACCGACACTTTAACTATGGGTTCATCTTGACGTAGAAAATTAAAGGTAATTTTTGTCTTAATATTTTTTGTGGTATTTTTATAACTTATGCATAAAAATTATTTATTTTATCCTTTTACATTTTTGTTAATATTGTGTGGATTTTATATAACATTTTAACCATGTATTAATAAAATAATTTATGTATATTTAATTTATTTCTCTTGGAAACTAAAATCCAATTCTATTTATCATGTTCATTACTATGTTATCAATATTATATATTTAACCATCCATAAATAGAAACATCCAACATGTAGTTATTTGTTTTTTTTCTTTGAATACTTATTAGCTATTCTATGTGATCATATAGCGCCCATGAATTCACATAATTTTTCATACAAGAAAAAAAAAAAATAATGACATGATCATGATATATTCCCTATTGGTTAATTCATTGAGTGAATAATGGATCAACTAAGACCATAGGGGAACACCTCGAGTCATATCCCAACTCATATTGTAGAACCCATCAAACACCTAGGAATAACACCTGTTTGGTTTCATACTGGCTCTCAAATAAAACCATGTCATTAATAACTCCAATGATCATTAAAATGTATACTCACACACATGTGAGAGAAACTCAGGATGTGGGAATTACATTTTATCACTAAAATGTGGACACGTAAAGTTGTATACTTTTAAAGATGGAGGGATGATTCATAGATCATCAAAATGATAAATAATTAGTATATTTTAAAACTCAAATGATATAATTAAATTAAATAAATAAATACCTAAATATTCATGGGTCTGTCCCAACTCATGATTTGTCAACATGTAATAAAATTTTGTAATAAAAATTAAAGATGCTAAAATTCATCTCAAGTGGAATTTTAATTCTATAAATTAGAATTAAAATAATTATAATTAATCATTGATATGCTTCATGGCTCATGAAAAAAAAATTATAAATTAAAAAAAAATAAAAAAAAATCAGTAGGAAAAAAAATTAATTTTCAAGTCAATTTGAACTCGAAATAGGTGCCTAGAAAGAAACTATACCCCTACTAGACCTAGTTGGGCCAGGTGGATCGAGTATGGTTCTACCCAACCCAACCTAGGTTGGGAATCCCATCAATTCATTGGGTCAATCATGAGTCACACATGCCATGTGGGGCATGCATGTAAAGGATGTCAGTGCCTATATATCACTGCCTTAATAATAAATAAAAACTTTTTTTTCAAATAAGCATAGTGCCCATGGGGAACTATCATAAGGTGAACCCCCCCCCCCCCAAAAAAAATCAAAGGGGGGTTTAGTTAATGTGGTTTTCTAATGTATCCCACCACTTTATGTTTTTAATATTTAAAAACTTATTTATTTTTGTTTAATATTGGACTTATCCATGCAAGGCGTGTGATTAATGACCCACACCCATCATTCTTCTTCAGCTATTGTGCACCGTCAATGCTTGATGTAGCAACAACTCGCATGTCAACTCCCTCTTCTCGATTAGTATAAATATATCATTTTTCAATTTTAAAAAACCAATTGATCTTCAAATGGTCATTTTTTGGACATTTGAACTAGAATCAAAATTTACTCAATGGTTTTGGGACTATATCAATTCCCTCTTTTTGAATTTTAGAAAATTTAATCAAAATTTTTACTTAAATAATTCCACATTCATTCTAATACCATTGAAGGAACCATACATGAAATAGGAGACTAAAAAATAGATGAATATTCATGTTTTATCACTAAATATATCATAAAATACTTGATTCACTATAGTGATTCCCAATTCATACCAAGTATCTCATGAAAATTAATTGAAGTATGAAAACAAAATAAAAATTGTACTTCATTAGAACAATGTGATCCTAGAGATATCTTTTCATCTTCAAATCATCATAGTTAGAATATGCTAAATTGTATTCTCTATATATCATCCACTTGTGTACCATAGATCCATGAATGGTAGACTTCAATTCTCGGGTGCTCGCATTGAATATATAAGACCCTACTATACTTGTATGACTGCTAGAAGATCACGTAATCGATCCCCAAACATGGATCGATCCATTATTGATCTTTCTCCCCATAGAATCTTGAGATAAGGGGGAGAGGAGATAATGCCTATAAATTCGCACAAATATCTTTCCATGCTATTCATGGATCAAAAATAATCTTAAATAGTTAGATTTAACTTTCTAAAATTTTCTATAAGTCAATGGATAATTTAACCCTATTAAACCATCCCAAAACAACAAAAATAGATAAATAAATGTTTTGTACATGTCATGAATATTTTACCACTCACCAGTGACATAATAAAATTCCACATGATAAACTGTGATCAATTAACTTGACTTTTTCCTCTTATAATTATTTAATTAACCCTAAAACCAAAGAGTTAATTCAAAAAATAACACTTTCTCATTTTCACTTTTATAATTAAATAACTTATTAATAACTTAAGAAATAAATTCAATTATCATTATTATAAACTAGAATAATATAATAGAATTAATTTTCTTGTGATTATTCAATTCAATTTCCACTTGTCTCCAAACATGGGGCCTACCTTATCATGAACTCCAATTTTTATAGATTTTTGGAACTTATGAATGCCCTTTGTGTGTGACCCTTTTGGCCCTTATCTTGATATTAGTGTGTCCAATTCACTGACCAAAATTAGTATCTATGACATATCAGGGCTCCTAAAGAGATAAGGATAATTAATAGCTACAAATACCTCCTATGAATGATCATCATGTAATATAATCCCTTTGTCTTGATATCTCACTAAATAGATTGTGTTTCATGTTTCATCAACCTATATACTCAATATATCTTTCTTTGAATTTCAAGAAAATAAAACCATTGATGAACCACCATGTCCATGGAATTAATAAGATAGTTATATTTTTATCAAAGATCTAGATATATAAATTTTCATTTACTTGGAAGCGAAAAATCCTTTCTTGACTTATTCATTAATGTCGCATCACTCATGATGCACCCAATATATCCTACCTCACTGCAATAATATTTCATCATAGTTTTCATCAATAAATAAAAGTATGTGACTAATTATATGAATTAATAATAATATCAAGTAAAAATTACAATACAAAAATTCATATATAGGAATATCCAAGGACACATAAAACATATGGAATTCCTACATGCAATTTAGTTCTCATAACCACCTCTTTGGAGATTACCAAGGGATAACTTCATGAGAAGAACTATCAATGTCTTATGAGCCCCTTATGACTGATATCCTATATCAACAATGTACATATATATTATTTTATCCAACCATAGAATATAAATTTAATAAGATAATCATTTTACTTCTAGGTTCTCATCATAACGAAGAAATGTTATAACCTTTCATCGTGACAGATTCTCTGTAGACATTTAAATTCCCCAAGAACCAATTCACCGTTGATAAGGGGGGATGAATCAATGGTAGTTGTATTTTATAATTTCTTTTTATTATAAATAAAACTATGTTTTCAGTTAATACATGATCCCCTCATGTTTTATAATTATACATACTCATATATCACAAATAAACAAGATAAAGCACAAAAAGTTTTAAAAAGGTTTGGTTGTAGTGTGAGTTCCTACTCCTAGTTGTGTTTTACTCCCATAAATCAATTGGTTATGTACTAAATAATATGTTCAAATATAAGTGGATAGGACATTTATTATCGTGTATCCTTTTTCATCTGCATCCCATTTGGATTTTCACAACATCTCACTAGTTATATAATGATTAGAACAAGATGAGAAAGAGCCCTTGATAGTATGGTTGCTTCGTCAAATATTGATGATCTTACCATTGATACTTCAATATATATAGAATAATTTTCTCAATAAAAAAGGAATCATATGATGATATATTCTTCAAAAATTATACTCAGATAAGATTCTTCTAAATGCTCGAGCTCACATAGATGATAAAAACTTCTGAACTTCAAACTTCAATATCCCTCTCTCTCATAGTTTTTCGATCCTCTATTTTTATATAATGTATTAGTAAATATATTCTCTCATCGTTATTACCTCATATTAATAAATTTATAAACTCAATGAATTAAAAATAAATTTAGGTATTGTCATTTACTGCTCATCATTCTCAAAACCTCATTCAACAAAATCATACTTCACGATCCTCCATGATTTTATCATTCAGTTAAAATTTAATTTTAAAAACCCATGATCTTAGAATATTTTATCTTAAATTAACTAAATTCCTATATAAAATTCTTATTATATCCTTACAATTTATTGATACCTTAATATAAACTCAATCTAGAATCTTCTCCAGTATCAATCAATATTGAAAAAAATTTAAAAATAGTGAATTTCTGAATTATAAGAATACCCATGTATTATTCATTATCAAAAAAAATCAAGATATATCTTCTTAAACCTGTTAACACAAAACATCAGCTATTAAAAAGATAACTCAACTCATCAAAAACTCATTCATTCAAAACTCATCAAGAATCACTACATATTAATATGTCAGTGATTATTTAAACATAAAAACAGCATGGCATCATCACAAAAACGTTCCATATTTAATATCTATAGATTATTAAAAATATATTAAGTTTTAATACACATAATAATTTATTAGAGAAACCATATCATAACTTTAAAGAGATAAAATCATTAATTCCTATTTTGAAATCTCACATGAAGCATCTGGAATCACATTTTATATGTGATGTTTCACTATTTAAATAATATCTTGAAAATCATCAGATTTTATTTCTTCAGAATATTAAATATCTAGAAATTTAGATTCTAATCCAGTAGAATCACTAAAAAATCTCTATGTATATAATTGACTATGAGTCAGATCAACTGTGTGAAGCTAACACACTATCTAGATCAACCTTGTGGATCGACCGCATTAACAATTCACTAACCATATGAGTTGACCATAAGATAGTTGGATAAACTACATCAACAAATCACCTACTATATGTATCTATCATGAGACATTGGATTAATCATATGAACAAATCACCAACCATATAGATCGAACATGATTTGGATCAACTGCCTGACCAACTGATCGATCGTATGAAGCATGTGGTCACTAGATCGACTATATGTAAAAACTCAAGAAGAATTCAAAAACCATCAAAGTAAGCATAGAATTACTTCAGAATCATTTCAATCCACCTAGAAACAACTCAAAAACATTTCAAATAGATCTAGTAATATATCATCAACCTAAAATAACTATTTTAAGTTCTTCAAGTATGTTGACAACAAATGTAATCAAAAAACTACTTCATCAATAACTCCAAGGGTATTTCAATCTCCCCCTTTTTGTTTTTTTTTTTGAAATATCACTCAACCCATTCAAAATCACCAATGATATATTAGATAAATCATAATAATCATGAGAATCATCAAGTTATAGCACAACTCACATGAGGGGTGTTTTCACCACACAACTAGATAAGATTATGTTTCTGAGAGAATTATATCCCTTGATGTTAAGAAAATTTGGTCAAGTGACATATATGGATCCCCTCTCATTTTATACATAAAATATCACTATAAAAAACTCCCTAATTTAACATTATCCACATATTCAAATGATAGGTTAGTAATCACTCCCCCTTTTATCATAATTTATCTTCCCTTTTTTCAAGATTTGTGTCACTATTTCTCCCCCTTATTCCACACAATCCAATGGACAATAGGGACATTTATCTACACTTATTCAAGAAAGAGGAATTTTTTAACATCTAGTTTCATTCTAGGATCTTAAAATATCTCTGTTGGAATTGATTTTATAAAAATGTATATAATTTGATTCTTGGGGAAAATATAATCAAGATTTATATCACCACTTTCCACCCATTTTTAATAAAATCATTCTTGATATCAATATGTTTAGATATAGAGTATTTATTGGGATTTTTTTAGAGAGATATGTCCCTAATATTATCTAAATAAATTGATAATGGTTTATTAATAAACTGTTTTAAATTGTTCATAATTAACTACATCCACTACATTTGTGTGTAGCCATGTGTACCCATGATATACTCAGCCTCATCTATACTCATAACCACTGACTTCTACATATTTTTTTCCATATTACACAACTATCACCAAGGAAAAAGGTTCCATGAGATGTTTATTTTTTATCAGTGAAATACCCTTCCCAATCCAAATTTTTTAACCCCTATACCTATAATATTGATCTTCTTCTGTACATCAGCCCAATATTAAATATTCCCTTGATATATCTTAGAAACTGCTAATCTTCTAGAATATGATATTATATTGGGTCACTCTGAAATCTAGCAGAAAGATTCATTATAGATACAAAATATTCCCTTTATGTGGTGAGGTAGAACAGGTTGCTAATAATTTTTCAAAATTCCTTTTGATTTACACTTTTTACATTCTCATCTTTGCTCAATTTTTTTCCAACTACTATGGGAGTGGAAACCTACTTTGAATCCTTAAATCCAAACTTTTCCAACAATTCATTGGTATATTTTTATTGAGATAGAAAAATGTAATAAAATAATTATATAATTTACAATCCCAAGAAATAAGTCATCTCTCCCAATAATGACATCTCAAAATTTTGCTTCATTATTTTTTAAATTCATCATAGAGATACTTATGATCACTTGTAAATATTATATCATTAACATAGATAGTAACAATGAGAGTAATTGTGGTTTATTATTTCACATAAATGTTGTTTTCAACTGTTCCTTTTAAAATTTTCATATTCTTTAAGCAACCATGTAGTTTAGAGTACCAAGTCCTTGGAGCATGTTTCAATCCATATAATGTTTTCTTCAATTTTCAAACTATACTTCCATCATTATCAAGAATAAACCCCACTGGATACTTGATAAAAAACTTCATCTTCAAGATCTTCATTAAGGAAAGCTTAGCTCACATCCATTTGGAAAGCTTTGTTCATTCTAAAACCTTACACTATTAATAGAATCCATATGGATTACAACATTGAAACTAGATGAAATTTTTCTTTAAAATATATTTATTCCATTTGAAATTATCCCTTGTAAACTAGTCGGGATTTTTCCCTTAACACCTCTCCTTTCCCATTGATTTTGTTTCTAAACCCCAACATGGTTCCCATAGCATTTTTTTATGGCCATGGAACAAGATCCCACTTAGAATTATTCTCAATTTTATCCAGATCTTAATTCATGAAACTAATATATTCTTCATGTTCAATTTCTCCTAAATAGTTCATTTTTTGAAATAAGAGCAATTTGATTCTCAACTCTCAGCTTTCTTCTAGTATAGACTGGTGCCTCAATATTACCAATAATATTTTCAATATCAATATGTTTCTTCATACTTCTATGCCTCATTATACTATTTTTAATATCTTCATCATTATAAAAAATATGATTTGAATATGATAATTCAAAATTATGCACATTTTTGCTAGTTTAATTGGATGATTTTTTGAATTCTTCTCACTATTAGCTTCTGAAAAACTATCTTCTATATTAACTGAACCTCTTATCTTGGATTGGTTATCAATAATTTTGAAATCAAAATAGTTAATGATTTTATGCTTCCTTTTTCTTCTAGTACTTGTAGTCACTTCCAATAGAGAGATAACCCATGAAAATGTCATCATTTTATTTTTCTTCAAATTTACCTAGATTTTTACCCTTGAACTTTATGAAACATTGAATTCCAAATAATATGAAATATATTATAGTGGTATTCCTTTGGAACTACATTTAATATCGTGTTTTTTTATCTCAGGCCCCATCAGTCACCTATTATGAATATGGATAGTGGTTCACACATATTCTCTCCAAAAAAATTGAAAGTTTTTGCCTGGATAACATTTTCCTTCCCATTTAAACAATGATTTTGTTTTTCATATCAGTTATTACATTATTTTATAGAGTGTAGAGATTACTTAATTGATGTTTAATTCCATGAATTTATAAATAAATCTCAAAAAAAATACATGTAAATTCCCAACAATTGTTTGTTCTCAGATTCAGGATATTATCTCCAAAATATTTCTCTACTTGTCTTATAAATATTCTAAACAAGTTAACTACATTAGACTTATGATTCATGAACATGACTTTAATCATTTGAGTGAAATCAATGATGAATGTAATGAAATAAAAATCACCTTTGGGGGAATGATTTCTCATTGGTACACACAAATCCGAGTGAATGAGTTCAAATTGTCTTGATGATTGTATATCAACTTTTTAGTGTGTTGATTATACAATCTTTCTTTTTTAGCATGTTTCATAAATTTCTAATTTTTACCTTTTCAATTGGAGAATAAATTTTACCATGTCATTCTTTGAGATTTTATTCAAACTCTTTTTTCCAAGGTGACCAAGTAACATGTACAACAATTCATTTTATTCTTTTCAACTTAAGTAGTGTGAGTTAGTTGGATCATCAATTTGGAATAAATTACCACTTGTAATTTTTCCTCTAGTTATGAAACTTATATCTTTAGAATTATTTATGAAATATGAGTTTTTATAGAATAGAAATTCATTTCCTTTATCACATAGTTGGATTACACTCAAGATATTGTGATTTATCCCTTTCGTATAAAGACATTTTTCAATTAATCTTATTTTAGTCAATCTCAGATGAACCATTGCCTTTAATTCTCAATGAACTATCATTTCTAAAATTAACTACTCCACCTTCATATTATTTAATGTTATTTAAAAGTTTTTTATCACCTAATATATTTGATTAATATCTACTATACAATATCCATGGTTTTACTCTCTTTTTAAACATCCAAGATACATCCTTAATAAAGGATCTTTCTTCTTAATCTTCCTTCAGTTTTCCTTTCCCCTTTTCATTAAATGGATTTTTTCTAGGAAAACTCATCAAAAAATCTTCAAATTTATGACCCTATTATTCATATCTTCTATATATTTCATATAAGCATTCAAATATTTTTTGTGGGTGAAAAAAAAATTATTTCTATCAGTTTATTTTCTAAGTGAATTTATGCTCATATTCTCATAACTGCTCCCCCTTGATTCATATCTTTTTCCTAGTAAAGAAATATTTTCCAATCATGAATAATAATTGTGGAAAAAAATACCATAACACCATTAGTGCCTTCTAAATCTATTTTTTCTATAGTAATGTAATTTTTGTCCAAAATTTTGATATGAATGTACTGGAATTGACATAAATTTCTTATGTCTTGGAGAGATTGTGTATCTTGATATTTTATTAATTTCCTTATATGAAATAGAGTGTTTCTCGTCACCTTTATTAGCCCATACATGACCATCTTTTGAATTTTAACCTGCATGATTAGGTAAAATAGATTTAAAATTAGACATATCAGATAAGGCTATGACCTACTACTTTGAGTTCATAGTTTTGGAAGACTCTGATGAATCATATTTGATATCCATGGATCTATTCAAATAATCTCTTAGATTTTTCAAATATTTTATAGATTCTAGGAATTTATATTGAATCCTTCAAATATCATCATCTTTCAACTTGAGTTTCACCTCAATATATTTCATGATATTATCATTTTCCACAACATTTAGCTAAAAATTTAATATCATTAATATAGGAAGATTACATTACGGTAAATACATTACAATCCTCAAATTTCTTTTCATCCTCCTTCAAGAGTCTAACATCTTTCTTGAGTTTCATATTCTTCTTTATATATGCTTCTAGTTCAAATTTCAGAATATGTTCCATATAGGTTACTTTATAGTTTATAGCTTCACTAATAGAATATTCCTTATGTTTCACTATATTATCCATGAAATTTATGAATTTGTTATCATATTCTTATTTTGATTAGAAAATATAAGAGACTTATTTCTCTTTCTCCTCAGTATATTTCTTCTTTTTCTTATTGGAAACTTCTTATTATTCTCACCATATTTTAAGGCTTCTTTTAAGAACATTACCTATCTCTTATTTTGAGGCTTCTCATCCTCACCATCATACTCTCATCTTTTCTTATTTGGATAATTAATGGAAAATGAAAAATTTCAAAATAATTAAAGCATCTGAGTTAGAGTTTTCCTTTATACTTTCCATTTCCTTTTCTATAGTTCATTGTGAAAAGTGACATGATTATCTTATGTTTATCAACATTATCATCTTCACTATCAGGGTCACTTTATTCTATAGCTACTTCATCTTTGATCTTCAACTTCTACATGTATTTGAATAACATTTCATATTTGTATTTATTTTTAAAAGTATGAGCCTTCTTCATTTTATATGTAATTAGAATGTTGTGTAGGTCATCAAGGGAGAGATCTTATCTATATTCTAGAGCTAAAATATTTGGATCAAACCTATTTAGAAAGTTTCTCATCAACTTATTAACAATTATAGAGTCATCCATATTCTCACTAAATCACCAGATGTTACTAACAATTTCATTCACCCTTGTAAAGAAGTTGTAAATGATTTCATCTTCATCCACCTTGATGTCTTCAAATTGAATTCTCTAGATCTATAGCTTATCCATTTTTTACTTTAAAATCTCCTTCAAAGATTACCTCAATCTTATTATATATTTACTTGGAAGTTTATAAGACCATCACCTTAGTGTAGAATTTTTTAGATAATGACATTTGAATTTCATTTCTTACCTTCTCGTCAATATCTAAATTTCTTTTATCAATAAAATTAATTTGAGAACTTCTATCAAATGGTGGGAACACATATGTAACTACATCAGTGACTTCAAGGTTAGGTGATAAAAGAAATAGAGGCATCGTATTATTTCTTGTATGATAATTCTTACCATTAAAGTTTGGAATTCCACTTTTATTAACCAAATTGATATTATCCATCAAAAATAAATCATGGATCTTATAGAGGGAACTTGGGAGATCTAATACCACTTGAAATATTAAAATAATCAATTCACCACTGAGAGGGGGATGAATCAAGGGTAATTTTCTTTTATAATTTCTTTTTATTAGAACTAAACCTCTATTTTCAGTTAAGATATTATCCCCTAAATTTTTCCACTTATCCATACTTGTATGAAACAAATAAAAAAGATAAATCAAAAGTGGTTTTTATAAGGTATGTTCCTAGTGTGGGCTCCTAATCTTTTTCATGCTTAAATCCCATCAGTACATGGATTATAAACCAAATAATATGTTCAAATAAAAGTGGATGGTCTAGGTATAATATTATATCCTTGTTCATCATTATCCTACTGGGATATACATTGTATCTCACTGGTTATATAATTATTAGAACAAGATTAGAAAGGCATCTAGATAATTAAGTTTCCTAAAAAACTATATATGATCTTAAAATTGATCCTTAAACATAGATATAATAATATAGTCACTCAAAATATAATCATATTATGATCCTATATTTAAAAATAATACTCAAATATAATTCTTCTAAATTATTAATCTTTCATAGATGATCAAATATTTTGAACTTTGAGCTCCAGGAACCCTCTCTCTCATAGTTTTTTGATACTCAATTTTTATATAATGTATCATTATATATACTCTCTAATCATTATCTCCTCATAGTCAGTAATTTTAAAACTATTAGAATTAAAAATAAATTTAGGGACTATCATTTACAACATATCATTCTCAAAACCTCATTCAATAGAATTTTACTGCACAGTCCTTCACAGTTTTATCATTCAGTTAAAATTAAAGATTAAGTACCCATAATATTATAATATTATATCTTTCATTAACAGTATTTATATTAAAAAAATCCCTTTTACCTTTATTGTTTCTTGACAACTCAATAGAAACTCATTCAAGTATCTTCTCCATACACAATCAATATTGCTAAAAATCACAAATAGTAAATTTGTGAATTCCAAGAATATCTATGTATTATTCCTTATAGAAACAAACATGATATCTACTATCTTAATCCTTCTCTCATATCACATTATCTCTTGAAAAACAACTCATCAACTCAACTTTCATTCATTTGAAACTCAGTAAGGGTCATTTTATATCAAGATGTCAGTGATTATTTTAACTACAAAATGATAAGGCCTCATTATAAAAACATTATAGATTAAATATATAGAGATTATTCAATACATATAAAACTTTTAACAACATTAAAATTTATCAATGAAACCAAATCTGAAAATAAAATAAATAAAATCATTGATTGCAATTTTTTAAATCTCACATGAAGCAGATTTAATCACATTTCAGATGAGATTTATCACTCTTTTAAGGATATCTTGAGCATCTTCAGATTTTATTTCTTAATAATATCAAATATTAGGAAACTTATATTTCCACCTAGCAGACTCATTAAAAAATCTATAATTATGTGAATGATCGTGATTCGGATCAACCATATGAAGCTACTATATAGTCTAGATCAACCTTATGGATTGAATACATGAAAAATTCACTGAATGTCCCGATTGACCATGATATAGTTGGATTGACCGTATAAATAAATCACTTACCACATGGATCAACCGTGTATAATTGGATTGGTTTTATGAAAAAAAAACATACCGTGTAGATCATCCATGAGTTGGATCAACCCCATAACTAACAGATTGAATGCATGATAATCAATTCAATATATAAAGAATGTAGTCACTGGAATGATCATGTGTACAAACTCAAGAAGAATTATAGAATCATAAAATTAAGGATATAATTTATTTAGGATAATTTTGATCCAAATGGAAATAACTCAAAAATATTTTAAACAAATCCAGTAACATCTTGAGAACCTAAAATACCCATTTCAAGTTCTTTATGCATGTTGGAAACAAATGAAAACCAAAAACCACTTCATCAATAACTATAATAGTACTTAAAACATTATCACATTAAATTACACACAAAATAATAATCATCATATGATAAGTTATTTATAAATATCCAACACTTAGAATATACTAGTAATTAAAAGTATAAATTATTTGGTTCTAGGGAACTAACTCCAACACATTATATAATAATGTATGATTTTAATTTTATCATCTATATATTCTATATTTTTTGTTTGGATAACCATGTGATAATGATTATAAGAGTTTTTTGTCGATAAATAAATTCTTTAAACATTAAATAAATTGAACATAATAATGACACATCATTGAAATGTTATGAAATGTTTAGGAATTTTCACATTGATTTCAAAACATTTGAGTAATGTTTAGGGTCCAAAGAGGCTCCTTGTATAGATATATAAATAGTATCATCATTTATGATGTGTGTAATGTGTGTATAAGATTAATGTTGTGAAAAATTCCTTGAACTTAATCTCCCTTTAACTCTCAATTTTATTCAAACCTTTAACCAAAGGCTCTAGTATATCATGGATTGAAGGAAATCCTTCCCTAAGTGTTGTAGGATTCGTAGATTCCATTGATATCCTAGGAAAATGAAGTATGTTCGATAATTATTAGTAATATCTATCAAGCACATGTATAGAATGATGAATATATTAAATCATTAAGGAAAAACTTGTGCATTATTCATTTATTTTATTTAGTATAAATGTATGGATGGATCTTATATAAAAAATTGATTTTGTTTGATTAATTTTTCTATGTTTAGAAAACTTTTCTCCACTATAAAACCCTTTAGCGGTATTATAGAATCTTTTATTATTATTTCATTGAGTTTTTTTTTATGAATAAAAAACTAAAAAATGAGTTGTTTTAAAATACAATTTATTTTAGAAAAAATGATCATGGTTCTTGATATTGTTCATAACCATGAAAATTTTAAGGATAAAAAATCAACGTCAAATTTATAAAAAAAATATAGTTTATAAAAAATGGGTGTGGAAAAGGTTCATGAAAATAGTGCATCATGGAAGGATAAAATAACGTTGTAGTTTTTAATAAAAATGATTGTGGTTAGTATAGAAATGTGATTTCCATAAAAATCCGGACATATTTAGGAAAAACTATGTCATTATATCAAAAGTGTGACTTTTTAAAGCACTTTCCAAAATGGTTTCACTTATATAAAATGGATTTTGTTTCCCTTAATATGATTTTTCACCCAAGGTAATCCCAAGGAGGAATTAAACTATACTAAAATTGTTTTAGTATATTTGGTATATGTTTAAAATGATCAGTTTATAAAATGTTTATAAACTATAAAAATAAGGCAAGGTATAAAAAATTATATTAATTTATGAACTATTAATAAAAGATAATATGAAATATTTATATTGAAAGTAATTATTTTGGAAATTTATTTAAACCGTACTAAAAGGAATTTTGGTACATTTGATCAAGGTTTAAATTAAATTAAATATATGATATTTAGTTCATATAAAATTTTTATATAAAATATGAAATGTTTTTATGATTATAAATGTTTTTATAAATATCAAAAAATTTGAAATATGAAGGAGTTCATATAAAAAAAATTAAATTGATAATGTGAGAGATTTTTTATTAAAATAAATGTGGAATTTTGATATTTATTTATTTATGGAATGTCCATAAATCATGTTTAATTATAAAGTCGTTATTATTTACTTATTTATGAATTTTTCATAGGTTTTTATCTCATGTATAAACTTATAAAATGTTTATTTATTTAGTTTATTGTATTATTTATCATTGATGAATATAAATTGATTATATTATGAATTTTTGTATGCATTAGTTTAAAGTATTGAATAGCTTCTTATAAATTTTACATAATATATATAATGATTTAAATACTAAATATGATATAAAATTTGGTTCAACCATGACTATGATTTGTTTATGGGTTATGAAATTTAAATTATAGGTATATATAGATATTAGGTGTTATAAATGTATTGAAATTGAGGTATCTCTTGAGTCATAATCCATGGATAGTAGTTATTTAGGTTAGAATAGTCACTATCTAATGGACTTAATATCTATCTAGAAAAGTGAGGGTTGATTTCCTATCACTCTATGATTTATCTTGTGGGAATATTGGTTTTGTGTGATTATTATATTTTACATGAAAGTTATTTATATCCCTTATACATTTAAGTTAATATTTATGGATTTTATTGGATTTTATTTTTAGGTAAGAAACAAAAATAATGATATATCTAACTAGTTATATATTAATATGTTTTAAACTTATAATTTAGTTGAAAGTATAGGATTAAAAACCTAAATTGTTAGGAGCATGCATATATGAAGGGAACACATAGAATAAGATAGTGATATTTTAAGAAAAACTTTTGAAAATACTAATTGTTAGATTCATTTCAAAGTGATCTCTTATCAAGACCTAAATTATCAAAATGGTTGGGTCATGTTAATGTTGGGTGCTCATTGATTATTTTGTGTAAGTAAATTGGGTTATGGGTGACATTAATAGGATAAGGTGTATATATCTAGAATAATATTTAGGTAGTTATGTTAAATGAATGGGTTAGGGTAGGGTGAAAAAAACCCATGTGGGGTTTAATATACATGGGTTGGACCTATAAAAACTCATATAGTAAATAAATAAATATAAAAAACCCACCCAACCTCATAGTATATGTGGGTAAGACCATGGAAACCCCACAATTCTTATCCTGATTCTAACTTCTCAATTGAAAAAAAACCATATAATAGATCAATATATGTGTTTGAGGAGATCAATCATAGAAAATTTAACATTATATATCTATAATGAGGTGGAAGAGTTTATGAAACCAAATCAGTTGATGAGCACAAGGCAATGATCCAACCCAACATTTTTTGCCTCCAACATATCTTCATGTATGATCATTCCCTATAACTCATCACATGACTCTAAAACACTTATGACCTACAATAATTCCTTTCATTCACTCACTCCCACCACTTATTCTAACCAAATGATATATGGTAATTCTCTCTATCCCTAAGGCCCTCATTCTCTCTCGTTTCCACAATGTTATATCCCCCGTGGTGATTTCATTGCCAAGAATGATCCCTTTGAAATAAGGTGTTGGATGGAAGAACTAGGATTGAATATTTTTGGTTTATGTTTATGATTGGATGGGGGACTTGGTGGAAAAGTAAGATAATGTGGATATATATATTGAGGGGGATATTATATGGAATTTTATGTGAGGGTGATGGGTGGGTGAGTGGATAAAAATTTCAAGAGGGAGAGGG
The DNA here is from genome assembly GCA_963277665.1 of Viscum album. Lineage (NCBI taxonomy): Eukaryota > Viridiplantae > Streptophyta > Magnoliopsida > Santalales > Viscaceae > Viscum > Viscum album. Next base: position 1,718,454,408 of record OY728160.1, on the reverse strand, counting down.
AGCGTCAAAAATTGGGACTTGGGGATAGATACATGCCATTGGAACTCAGGGAAGTAATGTGGGTAATCATAAGAGTGTGTAATTATGGGTAAGTATTTGGTTCTATTTTTTTAATAAACAAGCCTACAGCCCACCGTGAATTTTCAAGATTTTATGCATTCAGGCTTGTTACCCACATGAGATATCCACATATACCCATTTTAAATGAAATTAAATTTTAAAAAATTTACCTCACCACAATACCATCCATACAATGGCCTATTTTTCATTACTATATTTGGGTCCCACTTTTTTGGGAATCCCTAATAAGATTAATATACTACAGGGATTGAGTTGGGATAATTTGTATGATAGATTGGGAAAGGACTTGTATACTCAACTATATAAGATTCATATATTATTTAATTAATATTTTCGTCTACCTAAATAGATAAGTGACAATAAAAATAATAAATTGATATAAATATTAATGAAATATTTATCTTTTTCTACTAATGGATATAATGAAAATTTAAAAGGGGAAATCATTTTAGTGGGAGAACTTTACTAAAATTCCTTATTGAATAATTATAAAATGTGATACTCAGTTGCTAAAATATTATATTATAGATAAAATAAAACATAATCATCAAACCTAAGTTTAAGATCAATTTTGGAAAATAAGAAGCTAATAAACTCCCTTTATTGGTATAGAAACTTGAGAATCATCCTTAAGAAAGAAGGAAATTTCCATGTGTTAGAGTAACTCATTCCTAAGAAGTCGACTGAAAAATATATTTAAAAATGAATATAAATTCTCATGATAATCATTTGAAGGATTCACTCGATGTATCCACTCCCATGATTATATACATTGAGTCTCAGTTACAAAAAACATGAGAATATGGTTGTGTTCAGGATAATATATAACCTAAAAAGGAATTATTAAGAACAAGTAACACATGAGAGGTGTAGGTTTTCAAAGGAATTATTTAAATGTAATATGATAAAAGGAACTTCAATCTATAATCATTTATACAATATGATTGGGAACATCAATTAATGGAGTTATCAGGGTCCCCTTTAATACTTGAACTAGCTATGGAGTTCAATTTATAATAATTTATAGTAAAATTATAGCATTTCATTATAAAATATAATATGGATGATTTCAATAAAAGTTTACTAAATATTCTCAATATATTGATGATATATGAATATAATTTGGAGGTTTGATCTCTAAAATTTTTTTGAAGTAAAAAATGAGATAAAATTTTATAAAAAATAAAAATATTATAGGGTTTAATATTAATTTTAGGTTATTATAACCTAAAGTAGGAGTTGTGAAGAAGGGATAGTGTTTTTATTGTGGAAATCCCATTAAACAGATGAGGAATTTCTTTAAATGCCTGATGGTTTGTAAGAAACTCCATAGAGGGTACACATAATGTATTAATGTTATATAAATCAATTCTTCTAGTTTAAAGGGTATAATATACCAATCATATTCTAAAAAAATGTTATAAATATGTAAAAAAGTTCAAAATTGATAAAGTGTTTATGGTTAGAGCTTGAAGTATTTATTCATATTAAAAAGAGGAATATTTATATATTGAGTAGGTGAATGTATTAGACTACTTGAAATATCAATAGGCTTTATAAATTATAAAAATGTGTATATTCATCTTGTTTTCTCTTATTTTATAAGATAATGATTATTTTAATCAAATATTAATTATGAATAATATGAGATGATGGATTTGGTGAACATGGTTTATTATTTATTCCAATTCTATAACATGTTTGAAATAATATAAGGATAAATATATTTTATTCAGGATAAAAGATTTTAACCAAGTAATTTGTTAAAATATAAGGGAAAAGATCCCACTACTCAATGGTGGAATGTTTTAGAGAATATTTTTTCTTTGAATATTTCTCTAAACATAGAGAATAATATATATAATAAAATTGTTATGAAAGATTTTGGGGAGTGGAATAAGTGGTTGGGCCCATTCCCAATGGTGGTTTTTCCTTAGTTTCCTTGGATTTATCTTTAGAACTTGATGAATAACAACCCTAAAATCCACAAGATAGTATCTTTCACATATAATTTATAATTAATTTATATAAATATAAATTACCTCAACTTTTAATTATTTATTTTTGGATGAATTTTTTGACCTATTCTAATTTATTTCTCATTGTATTGAAGGATTTAAGTGTAGAATCCTTCTAGTAGTATCCACATGTGCTTTATGAACCTCAAAAAGCCATTATGGAATCATTGGGTTCTAGTGTGAATGATTATCACTATTTACATCATTAATCATTCATCATAATAAGAATTTATTCAAGTCTTGAATGATTTCTTTCAGATCTCCTAGGACTTACGAGGGAGGGGGAGGATTGAATCTCTCCATTATCAAGATTATTCTAAAGAAATTTCTCTTTGGGTAGAGTAAATTCTCTAAAGAAGGTTTGTTATAAAAAAGTGACTCCAATATATTACCATAGAAATGATATAACCAGGTTTATATAGCAAGGTTAGTGAATTAATAATTGCATGTAGGGCCTTATCCAATCTATTAATCCTTAACAAACCCCACTATTCATATTATTATTTTTATTATTTCTTTAATGTGAGAATATATCACAAATAATATAAATTTCATTTCTTAATTAAATGCTTTAGTATTTAATTAAATTATATTTAATGTATTATTCTTATCAGACCATTAACTCAGTCCTTATTTCCTCCTCTATATTTATCAAACCTGGAATAATAACTATTTATTTAAATAAATAAGTATCATTTCAATATTCATTCAATAAATAAATAAATATTATATTCACTAAACTCATGAATAAATTTTTATCTAATATTCAAATCAAATATTTATTCTCTCGAATAATCGGTGACTAAATATATGTGATTAATATAACTTAAATAATTATTATTCCTTGAAACTTGAGAGTAATATTTATTTTAATATTAAATTAAAATTAAATTTGTATTGTGTTTTTTCATACACTTAGTGTGTGTCCCTATAGACTTCATTGTTAGTGAAATTAGGCTAACTCGCTTAAAATCATATGTTATCATCTAGCGAAAAGTCTAGGAACTCATAGAAAAACATGTTAAATGTCACAATAATAATAACCTCCTATGAATTTTCATTGTGTGATATAATATCTTTGTCTTGATATCTCATCAATAAGGTTACATATCATGTGTCATTAACCTATATGCTTAATATATTCTCTTTGAATTTCCTAAAAAGAACTCCCTGATAAAATTTCCTTATTCATAGGCTTAATAGGGTAGTTTGTTGGTGCCTTGGGATGGTGTAGATTGCTTATGGGGAGATGAATTGGGTGTTGTTAACTTTTTACCAAATCCAAAATATTCTTTTAAGCTTTACCCCTTTGATATTTAAACCCTAGTTATCTATTTGGATATGAATAGACCATTTTATCTTTTACCCAATATACCAGAATCACATGAAATAAAAAATATAAACTAGCGGTCATAACATGATATTTTTATAAGTTTTGACCCTAATATTGGAATCCTACTAATTTACATGTTCGACTCCTGCTGATACACATATTTTCCACCAAAAATTTTATCATCAAGTAAAAGTGGGATTCTCAGGGGTCATTATGAAACTATATTCACCATATTACATAGGTGAGGTCACCATATTGTATGTAGTATTATCCACTATATTACATAAGTATACTAAACTACCTATGGTAGATTGTTTAAACTAGAATTACACCACTTATTCTAAAAATTCTCCTTAATTGAAGTAGATCACTAAGAATTTATAGGGATTCGACTATATTTAAAATCTAATATACTTCCTACAAACATGGTCTTCAATTACCATCTAATCTTTTGAATACAACACTTTAAACTTGAAATTTTTATTCATACCTAGCTTTCCAGATCTAATATAATATGATCACTATAAACCCTCAACTCATAAATTCTCTAAGAATACAGATCATAAAATATTATCTAGAAATTATACATTGAATATCATTGCTTCTTATAATTTTTTCCAAATAATGAACACACTAAAACTTATGGTTCTATTCTTTCTCACTTTCTTCTTCTTCCTCAAACTACCTTAACACTCACTAGTTCTACCCAAGTATCCTTGGTTAGGTTCCTCCTCTTCTTCCATTTATTTTAAACCTAATATATTTTCCTTCATCACATTTTGACACTCTCTATTATTCCTCACTACATTATGCAATGACATCTCAAACTACTACTTCTTCAAGAGAACTGGATTCTCTCTCTTTATACTCTTTGTATCTCACCCAAATTTTTTACAAGATCACCCAATCACATTTGTGGGGTATTCTCACATTTATATAAATTTAAATATAAAGGATATAATTTATAAGTTAAATAAATAATATTCTAATAAATAAACTCATTATTTTCATATTTACTCACTTTAACAGAAACATGAGGGGTGTTCCAAAATTTTATTATTTTTAAAACAGATTTCCTAATTAATTTAAAACATTCCCCTTCATTTATTTCTCTCAATTTGTCACTTTTTTTTTCTTGGACAAACAATTATTCTAGATTTTTTATACAATAACCTAAGAAAGTCTTCTTCTCATCATTTATTTATACACCATCTACACCTAAAACAATTTTCATGGATTTATAAAAATACATAAGTATTAGTAGGTATGGTTTGGATTACCTCATTGTAGATGGAGTTATTCACATTAAACCTATACATATTTATCTTTAATCATTACACATCATATAATACTAAGCTCTAGCTTGTTCTTCACATTATTTTCATAAATTGAAAATTAATTTATGATATTTATACATTTAATGATATCAATTTAATCGATTAATTTAATTCTTAATTTTGATCACCATATGTAGAGTTTCAAATACTCTTAGTTAAAACTCATTAACTAATTGAACAGTGATATCCTCATCGCATATTTTTCAAATAATACCTTAAATCATAGATATAAATAACATAATGGTATTTATAACTTTAAATCATAGCATGGGAGTCATAAAAAATTATTTTTATATGAATAATTAAATTCTAGAAACTCAAATTTTATACTTGAAAAAATCTTTCAAACTCTCACTTACTTTGATCTTCTTCACTACAGCTTAAAGATCAGCTTCTCAAAAATTCAGATCTTGTATAACATTTACTTTTTGATTTTTTTTATTTATGATAATCATCCCAAAAATTATCCTAGACATTTATTATTTATAATCTAAAATTATAGAAAGCTCATACTTTTAATAAGGATAAAATTATCCTTACATAGGTCATGCTTATGAAGCACCTATAAATAATTCTTATGATGAGCACCATATTTACACATTAGAGGATTAATCCTTACAAATCCTTTAATTCATAATTATGAAAGTTCTAATCTTTAGAGTGATTATCTTTATAGATAAATGATCTTTGTGCACCCTTCATTCTTACATGGGATCATGCTTAAACAGGCCTTCATCCTTATGAACTGATCATTATATGACACTGGATAGTCCTTAAAGGATTGATCCTTAAGGAATCATCCTTATGGATTTGGATTATCCTTATAATAATCATCCATATAGATTCATCCTTAAAATTCTCATCCTTATGGATTTCTTCCTTACTAATTTCGATGATCTTTATAAAATCTTAAGGACTTGACTAAAATTTCAACTCAAACTAAAAAAATTCATATTTATTAAAATAAACATAGGACCATTTTCACTTCATATTCAACCTTAATAAACTCTTTTAAATCACTTAGGAATAGCTAAAAATATTCTTAAGAATTATGATAATAATTATAAACCTTTTATAACTTATTCTAAAGTTATATTATAGAATTTAAATACTCAAGTTTAAGTATTTCCAAGAACTCCACTATATTTAAATCTTCAAGTTCACTTAAACCATTATAAACCTTTATCAAAGTGTTATTGAACACCCAAATTAGAAGCTTTCATACTCAATTCCACTAGGATAGTTTCTCAAAAACCTTGGCTCATCAATATCTTAAATCAGATAGCTTTTCACACATTTTTATACAGCTTTTAAAACTATTTATAGTAGCCTACTTCTTTATTTCTATCAATTATTGTATAAAATTTATCTTTCTTCCATCAACATAAGTCTCTTACATACATGAGGATCATATTTTTTGATAATATAAATTTAAGGTATTCTCACCAAGTATCCATCTCTTCAAAATTCATTTTCCAACATAAAACAATTACTCTTTTTCATTCCCAATAGTATCCAACTCCAACTCAAATCCACTATATCACACATTGACATTCCTTTATATTGAATAAAAATCAACTCAATCTTCATACATCCATGGGAAAATTCATAGCTCTATTCCAATCAAAGGTATTGATATACCTACTTCCATTAATTCATAATGGATAAATCCTTTCTTGACTTATTCATTAATTTCATCACTCGTGATGCACCCAATGTATCTTGCCTCACCGTGAGCATATGTCATCATGGTTTTTGTTAATATATAAAAGAAAATGAATCATGATATTCATTAATAATAATATCAAGTATAAGGACCAATACACATGTTTATATATAGAAATTTCTGATGGCATGTAAAACATATGGAATTCTTATAGGTGGATATGTTCTCATAACCACCTCCCTTGGATATTACCAATATAGAACTTCATTAGAAGAAGTCTCAATGTCTTATGAGAACCTACCCCTATAGCCTATATAATATATGTTCGGTTAGATGGTATCATTCAGCCATAGAACATTGATTTAAGAGTACCATCATAACATTTCAATGTTATCATCATAGTAGGGAATTGTTATGACCTTTTGATGCAACTGATACTCTAAGGAAATTATCACAATAATGTTACATATAATAACACTCATCGTATGATAAGATATTTATTAATTTTTAAAATCATGAATATACATGTAATAAAAAGTACAAAGTAATTGGTTTAAGTGAATCAACCACAGTAGAATTCCACTTTCACTAGATCCAACTGCTAATGACTTTTAGTTAGCTAGATATCACATGATATTAATGCTTTTGTTGAGATAAGGCTTCAATAAACTAGTCCATCATGTTTTCCTATGTGGATAATCTAATTACTTCAACCTCTACCCTTTGAGAAAAATCCCTTAAGTGATGAGACATTTAAATTATATGCTTTATCCATTAATGCAACCATGACACCTTGGCTAGATACACCCCTACAATATTATCACAATAAAATGTGATAGAATATTTGTTATTAGGAACTACATAAAGCTCCTAGAAAAAATTTCATATCCATACTATTTATTTAGTTATATAAGAAGTCATAATATACTTGGAATATACTATATAATTGGAAATCACTACCTTCTTTTAGCTCTTCTAGGTCATGAATCCTCTATTTAGGGTGAATATATATCCTGAATATGATTTGGATCATTCTAATCAGTCTAGAAACTAACATTTTTATATCCTTTAAAGAATATCTCCTCATCTTATCCATAAACCAAGAACATATACATAGTATGAATCATATACTTAAGGATATTATTCACCATAGTCCAATTTTTTCTCCTAGATTTTATTTATATCTACCTACAATTCTCAAGGTGCATGAAACATCAAGTTTGGTACATAAAATGGCATATAAGATAGATCTTATCACATGAGCGTACATGATTTTACTCTCTCTCTCTCTCTTTATCTCTCTCTCTCCACCCCCTATTATGTCTAAGGATATATTTTCTTGTATATATGTATGCCATGTGACACTATAACTAATATCCTCATGAATTTTTCTACATTGAATATCTTCATTATATGGTCAATGTATATACTCTGACTTAGTCCAAGCAACCTCTTAGATCTATCATGAAGATATTGATCTCTAGAATGTAATCTGATTCACTTAATTATTTCATAGAGAATCACTTTTTCAACCATACCTTAACTGACTGTAATATTGGCATCTCATTTCCAATAAGTAATATTTCATCTACATATACTATTAGGAAAATTAATTCTCTCCCATAAAAATGTTTATAGTCATAGGGATCACATTCATTGTTTATGAAACTAAATCCTCTTATGGCTTCATCAAGGTAATTCTTCTATGATCTTGATATTTTATTTAATCTATAAATGGATCTATATAACTTGTATACCTTATCTTAATTTTTTTTATTCACAAATCCTTATTATTATGTCAAATATACATCTTCCATAAGGTTTCTATTAAGAAAATTTGTCTTGACATCCATCTTCAGAATCTCATAGTCATGATAAGATTTTATGGAAAGTATAATTTTGATGGATTTTTTTATAGATACTATTGAAAAGGTTTCATCATAGTATATTACTTAATGTTTTTTAAACCCTTTATCCACTATCCATGCATTATAGGTACTAAATTTACCTTCCATGTCCAATTTATTTTTGAATTCACATTTACACCCAATAAATTTAATATCAATTGGAAGATTGACCATGGCCCAAACTTGGTTCTGATACATATAATTCATCTAAGAATTCATGGTTTCATTCCATCTTGTAACTTCTAATATACTTTCTACCTCTTTTTAGGAAAAAGGTTCATCATTGTAAATCAATAATGAGGCACCTTCCTCAGTGACTAACCATATCTCTCTTATTCTCTAACCTATATGGTTCTCGCCTACAGTCTTTGTGCCTCTAGAATAATCTCTTCCATGGGTTCTTATAGAACTTTTTCATGTTCTAACTCTTATGTATCTTAAGCATCAACTTATTTGAATTCAATCTTGCTCCCACTATCTCTTTTGGAGATGTGATCCCTCTCAAGGAATATAGAATTCCTTTCCTCTATTAGCATATTTTATAAGAGGGGGTATAGATAATATACCCTTTTTCCCATGGGATATCCTATAAATATGAACTTCATGCTCTGAGGTTCTAGTTTATTTCTATAAGTGACCTTAAAAAACATATCACAATTCCATACATGATTATGCGACAATGCATATTTTCCCCATAAATTAACTTTTATAAAATTTTATTTTTTACTTTAGTTGGCACTATTATTAGTATGTGTTTAATATCATTTAATTTATATCCTAAAGAAGATAATGTAATATCTACATGACTCATCATCAACCTCACAATGTTCAACAAGGTGCAGTTCCTCCTTTCACTAACACTATTCCACTATGGTGTATAAGGAGGAGTGAGTTGAGATAGGATCTTAAACTCCCTGATATAGTCTATTAACTCTCGATTAAAATATTCTCTAGATTTATCTGATTGAAGTTTCTTTATCTTATTACTAATATTATTCTCTAATTCATTATTTAACTCCTTAAATTTCTCAAAGGATTTATAATTATACCTCATTAAGTAGTTACATCCTTGTCTACTAAAGTCATTAATAAAAGTTATAAATTACAATTATCCACCTCTAGATTCAACTAGAAAGGTCCACACACACTATTTTTTACCAATTCAAAAAGATCTATGAACTTTTCACCCTTTCCATAAAAAATTTATTTAGTTATTTTACCTTACAAACAAGTGTGACATCTATCAAGTGGTTTTAATTTGAAAGAATTTAAATACCCATATTGATAGATCATTGTGAAGAACTTATCATTTATAGGACTAACTCGGTTATGCCACTATTGGGTGTGATATGATTCATTCAAATGTTATCCATTATTTATTTTCAACCCATGGTTATCATATTCTATTACATAAAGTCTGTTATTAAGTTTTTTCATACTATAACAAATGATATCTTTATAAAAGTAGATGTTTTTATTCCCAAACATAAAAAAAATCATCAATGTATAAACTATAAATGGATATAGTGTTTCTGGTAACACTATACCCATAATAAAAATTATTCAATACTAGAATCATTCGTATTGGAAATTTAAGGTTGTAGTATCCTATAGTTAGGGAAGTTAGTCTTACTCCATTGGTAGCTCAAAGATCCACCTCACCCCCGGTAACCTTCCTGAATCTACTTGGTTTCTATATTGGGATAAAAATGTGATCACCATAATTTGTATCCAATACCCAACTTATTGATATGGAATGATTTTACTTGATAACAAATTATAATGAAGGTTCTCCTTGATTCCTTACTGTAATCCAGTTCTTCTTATAGTGTCCCTTATGAACACATGCAAAACATTATACATCTTGTTCCTTTTCTTTCCTATGGATCTTCCTCTTCTTAGAAGTATAAAGTTTAAAAGCATTAAACATGGAGTGAGACTTGGATCCATTTACCTTCCCCTTCCTCTTGTTCATTATAATGACTCCAATTTTTTTACACCTCATGTTCTTATCTTCTTATAAAATCAATGTGAGGAATTCCAAGTGAGACTTCTCAAAAAATTTCATATTATAATTAATAATAAATTTATAGAATATCTAATGTAGTGAAGCAAGCATGAGGTCGATGGATAACTCATCTTAAATATTAAATCCCAAGATGTTAAAATGATCAATATTGATAATAATATTTACTATATGTGGTTTGGTTAGTGATCCTTCTCCAAGATTATAGGATAAAAGTACCTTAGAAATATTATACCACTATAATCTATCATTTTCCTAATAGAGATCATGGAGATGAGAAAAAATTATATATGCATACATTTCCTTATGAAAATTCTAGAGATCACTAGTCATGGGTGATAACATGAGACATTTTACATATAACATGCCATCCAAGTGTTTTAGGTAGATAGTGAGATCCTCCAAACTCACCTCCTTAGAAGACGCATCAAGAATAATAGACTCTTGCATGTAGGACTTTTTATTTTGTCATATTATGATGTGAAATTGACCATACTACTCTTTGAAGTTACTGGTAGTGTGGAGATTATCTTCCTCCAAAATCTATATTAGTGATAATGATGAGGTTTTATTACTTTCCATCTTCTACAATAAAAGAAAATAGGTTTTAGTACCTTATCTGAATAAAATCGGGTTTTTTAGAATCATGGAATGATATTATTTAAAAAAATCAATTGTATTAGTCTTTTAATATCTAATTTGTTATATCAGTGTCTAGATTCACCCATGTATCACAAGAATTTAATTTAAGTATGGATAAAAAAAATTGGAAATCGTAAATGATACCTTATTCATTCATCAATGCCAATTTTATCTGCTCAGGCATATAGTAGCTCTAAGGTGTCAAGTGAGATATCCTCTAGATCATCCACATGTTCAATACAGATCTCAGATCATCATTATTCAATTCTTTGGTGCTAGTGTTACAAATCAAAGTTCTTTATGACATCCCTTCGGTCATGTGAAGAATGTGGAGTCGATCTAAGAAAGTGGGATCGACTAGACCTTATTCTTCTCTTGGGGTTTCTCTCTCTATAACTTGGGAAAGCATAGGAGGAGTGGGAGGGGATGAAATTTTAGAAATACTCTTACACTAACTATTTGGGTATTAAAATGGTTTTTATAGCTAGGTTAAACTCTTAAAGAAATTGACTTAATCCCTTAAAAGAGTTAACCATTAAAAACCATCTTGTAACACCACTAATGAATTAATTAATGTGATGTATGTGACATAAAAATTTTATCACTATATTACGACATAAATAAAATGTCTCATGATAAAATTTGATCCATTTAATTGGCTCATAATCACCCCTTATTATTTAACAAACCTTGAATGTGTTATGTTTGTTTGAAGAATAATATTTTCTCATATTCACTTTTATAATTAAATAAATTACAAATACCTTAATAAATGAATTAAATTATTATTATACAAAACTAAAATTATATAATTGAATTATTTTATTTTTGATTGTTCACACTAGGATTTTTACCATCCCCCACACATAGGGCCCACTTCATCCTAAAATCTTATTCATCAGAATAGGTGGAACTTGTGGATACACTTTGTATGTGACCCTCTAGGCCTTTATCTTTATAACATTGAGTCATACCCATAGACCAATAGTAGTATCTAAAAACACATCATGAAACCTAAGTAGATAAGGATATTTCATAATTATGACTACCTCCTATAATCATGCATCATGTAATATAATATATTTCTCTTATTATATCTTATAAGTTGATATGCACAATTAGTTTCATCATCCTTACATACTTTATTTATTATTTTAATGAAAACATAAGATATAATTACCTTATTCTACCATGTACATGGATATAAAAAAGGTATTATCATACTATTCAATTGGGCATGAGATATATCTTCCTCTTAAAAGTGAAAATTTTTATCTGATCATTTAATAAATTTCATACCACTGATGATGCACCAAACCCAAGCTACTTCTCCAAAGCATTAATGTCATGGTTTTTCATCCTAAATAAAAGTAAAGAATAAAATGGTACACATTTAAAATGAACTTAATTAGAGAGATCAATACACATTCTTTTAAATAAGAATAACCAATGATGCCTGAAATGTGTGGAGTTCCTATTAGAAAGTCATTTCTCGTGATCTCTTTTACTCGATATCACCAAGCGTCAACTTCATGAGAAGAATTATCAATGCTTATGATCCCCCAGAACCTAATAGTCAGACATCATATATGTACCATTAATATGATACATTTACACCATAGGACATATATTTAAGATTACTATAATAGTATCTTGAGGTTCTCATTATATATGGTAACTGTTATGACATGTTGACATGAAAAATAAACTAAGGACATTACCATGTAAATAGTGTATATAGAAGTATCAATACTATTATGGTAAGAATAAATCATTCATAACTCTTTGTATAAATTATATGATAATCAAAATTACTACTCAATTTGGTTCTATGGCACCCACATTCATGTCATTGTCTTTATTACAAAAATAAGTGACACATTATAATTTTGTTAATTAGTCTCCCGCTATTTTATCATATCTCAATATCCCTCACCATTAGATTTATAATATCCTATAACATGGATATTCTAGTAGAAAGGACCCATATTTCTTCTCTTATAACTTATATGGGGGGATGGAAAGTTATTAAAAGGTATTAGGTACATGGGTCTTTCCAAATTTATTAACTCATAGCTCCATGATCCATTAAGTGGAATCCCCAATACTGAAATCATGGACTCATATTTCCTCAAAACTTGCCTACTAGTTGCACCAAGTCTCATAGAGGTGATAAACACTTGATATGAACTAGGTTAAATAGATCCAAAACTTTTTTTAAAACTCCCTAATAATTTAAAGAACCCTAACATAGTCCAAACAAGAACTTTGAACTATAGTTTCATTTTAACTCGATTAATGAAAGGTTATACCGACTTAATATTTTCCTTTGATATATTTTATGTTATGCATAAATTTCCATTATTTTATCCTTTTTCATGCTTGTTAATATTATATGGATTTAACATAAGTGATTAACCATGTATTGATAAAGTAATTTAAGAATTATCTATTTATTTTATTCCATCTTACATTCTTGTTAATTCATTTATTTTATGTGATTGACATAAATCTTCTAATAAACATAAATAATTAACCATGCACTTGAAATATATATATATATATATATATATATCGTGATCTTCTAATGGTCATTTTATTGACTGGATGATAAACTAACCCTTAACCCTATAGTAATAACTCCTTGAACTAGGACTTGGATTGAGTTACAACATTCCACTTGTACTTCTATATATCTCCTTGGTTGGTTTCACCTAAAATACACCTTGAATCGCCTCCACTTTCCTAGGATCTATATACTTTACATATACTTACTCACATGGTAGAGAGGGGAACTAGGGGTATGGGGTTACATAAAAGAAACCATGGACACATAGGCTCATACATAATAAAGAGGGGGGATGATACATAAATCATCATTTTAATTGAATAATAATTATAAAAAATCCAATGAAATAATAATTAAATTAAATTAAATCCAATGCATTCATAATTCAGTCAAGATCATGATCATTCATGTATGAAAATAGTGAAAATTTTAAAATTTAGCTAACCTTCATTTCTATTTGTTATTTATTAAGATAAATTACTTAAATTGATAAATTAATTATCTCACTAATTAATTCATTAATTTAACTTGATTTTTCATCTAAAATATCCAAGAGAATCTCATCATATGTAATTTTAAACAGATTAAATTAATTAATTTAATTTAAAATTAATTAAGTACATAGTGTCTGCTAGAGGCAACACGGTGTGTACCCGTATAAACTATGAAATGTCTCGTATGGTCCTTTTAATGTACTATATACTTATACGGCATATATAAAACATGGTTTTTCACAATATTACACATGATGTAGTTTTGTGAGTCAAGTCCTATAGCTTATGAAGTATTTATGACACATGGAATTCCTTAATATATGTGGTGTGTACCACTTTGAATTCCCACAAAGTACACCACATGTATAGTGACCATACACAGCTTTTAGTTCCTAAATTCACATTAACATTAATTAATTTAATCATTTATTTTTATAATTAATAAAATAATTAATCTTTATTATGTGTAATTAATTCACTTGGTGTATATCCCGACTCGGCATGTACTCCATGTGATTGAGTATGGGTTACATGAATTGTACAACCTGTTATACGTAATGTATTATGTTCTCTGGTCATTTGTGATACATGCATAGGAACTCAAAGTGTATACCTTATGAACGTTTATAAGTTACATGACATGTACACCAACTACATATCATGTAATCTAATGTGGATAGTTTTACTCTATTTATGGTCAATATGCAATTTGTAATTAATATATGTCACATCGACTACTATGTTTCTCATGGGGTGAAACTATGTTGGTTTTATATACCAGTTACATATTGTTTAAGCCACCAAGTTTCATGACATCTGTCTCTATCAATACATGGAATATAATAATATTGTGTAGTATTTTTCCACATGATATGCCTTAATTTAAGTGAACACATTCTGGTACAATGAATAGGGTTACACGACGTGCATGTTTCCATTACGAGTCATGTATTTGTGTTATCTAGACAAATTTTCAGACACCTACTGATGGTATCTCTAGTTATTATTCATCTATTTTTTACTTTTTATTAGTTATAAGAATGTAAACAAAAAATTTATCGATACTTTCTTATTAAGAACAAATTAAACTCAAAATGAAAAAACTAACAACAAATTTGCAATATGTTCAATGATTAATAAATAATTATAAATTCAGGTGAGACTTATATGATACCACTTAAAGATTCTAGGGCATAAAGAAAGCATTCAATCCCATGACCAACAATGGTTTGTCACGACCCGTCCTCGGGGCCCGTGCCGTGACTACCCCAAGCCCGCCTTCCATAGGCCAGGGGCTGGCGACTAGCACCAAAGGCGTAAAATCCCGATAACTGGGAAGGCATTGCCTTTATAAAAGAAAACAAGCACCACAGAGTACAAGCGGAAGTAAAACACTAAGTACAAAAAGAAGAGCTGAAAAGTAAAAAGGGGCCGGAAATACAAGCCCAACTGTAAAGTACAACTCGAAAGGGAAAACAGCGACTGAAAAGTAAAGCTGCTACGCTGAGATGTCCACTGGAAATCCCACCTGAAGGGTGGGTACAGATAGCTCCTCTGCTCCTCGGGTCCCGCCATCCGCTCCGAGTATGTCCCGCCCAGTGGTCCACCTCCGGGTACCGCCTCGTCGTATAGTCCACCTCCAGGTACCGTCCAGTCCTCGAACACTCGGTCTCTGTCAGTACTGGCCGTCGTCTGCAACCAACACAACGAGGTGCGGGCATAGCCCGTGCAGGGGTGAGTATAACGATACTCAGTAGGGACCCCGAGACCCTCAAGGTCTCACTAAAACCAACAAGGATAACCACAAGAAGATCACAACAGATAAACTCTACTTAGGTATATGCCCATACATATACCTAAGTTATCAAGTAACTCATCTCAGTCATGAGGAAACACAAGGATCATGAGATCAACGGATAACCACCAGAAGATCACAACAGATAAACTCTACTTAGGTATATGCCCATACATATACCTAAGTTATCAAGTAACTCATCTCAGTCATGAGGAAACACAAAGGTCAAAGTCTCAGCTCAAACCAGGATTTTCATTATAGAAACCGTAACTGCTGAAGAGCTCCGTCTCTAGAGTGTACAGTGGTCCTGTCACGACTCCGAGGCCGCCGCTCACTAACCTAAGACTGCTGAAGTACTCCTCCTGTCGAGTACTGCGGGTCTGCTGCCAACTACCAGGCGCTCCGTCCGCTGAGGGTCTGCTGCCAAATACCGGGCGCTACCCAGATAGCCTACTGAGGTACTCCTCCTGTCGAGTACCGCGGGTCTGCTGCCAACTACCAGGCGCTCCGTCCGCCGTGGGTCTGCCGCCAAATACCGGGCGCTCCGTCCACTGGGCTAGTCGACTCACTCCAAGTCGAGTCGGTCAAGCAGTCGTCAGGTCTCAGCCGGCTACACGGTCTCCGTACTCTGCACGCTCGTCTCCGGGAGGGTCCGCTCCACGAGCTACTGGTCGATACTCCAAGTATCACAAGGTCCCGCGAAGAAGTGTCTCAAAGGACCGTCTCGTCACAGGGGTCTCAACGCAACAGACGGCGCGTCGATCGGACGCCCGGTCTGTGAGTTATGAGCCTTTTCGTCCCAGGGGCCCGGTTGGTTTCGAGAGCGAAACCAATCCCGGCCGTATCTCAACTGTACCCCGAACTCCCATAGGGTAAACTCAAAGGGACCGTTACTCAACGTAACCACCAACGCCGCTGACGGTCCGTTAAGCGGACGTCCTGTCTGAAAGATATTAGCTTTCCCGTTCCAGGGGCCCGGTTGGATTTCGGGTACGATCCAACCCGGCCACTACTAACTGTATTCAAAACTCGGGCGAAGGATACCAAAAGTTCCGTATCGTAAACAGGAACTCAACGCAACAGACGGTGCGTCGATCGGACGCCCGGTCTGAGAGTTATTGGCATTTTCGTCTCCGGGGCCCGGTTGGTTTTTAAGGCAAAACCAACCCGACCGTACTCCACCTGCGTCCAAACCTCGGGCGGAGTATACCAAAAGATCCGTCTCACTAAGAGGAACACAACGCGACTGACGGTGCATCAATCGGACGTTCGTAGCTCAAGATATGAGCGTTTCCGCTCCGAAGGCCCGGTTGGTTTCGTGAACGAACCAACCCGGCCAAACTCAAAGTAATCCGAAACCTTGAGTGCGATATACCGAAACGACCGTCTCGATCCAAGGATCGCGTTGCCGCTGACGGTTCGTCGATCGGAGGTCTGAGGCTCAAGTTATGGGCCAAAAACCAAATCTGGTTCGAAACGGGGGGTCCGGGTCCGGGCCGACCCGGCCCGACCCCCCCCCCCCCTGGGGCGGCGCGGCGGCGGCGGCGCGGCGGCGCGGCGGGCCGCGGCGGCCTGGCGCCGCGAGGAGGCTGCGCACGCGGGGGCAATCAAGCCCCCGTTTCTTGGATGGCGGCGCGGCTTTGCCGCGCCGTTTTTGTAAAACAACGGCCCCCCTCCTGGGGGCCCGCTTTGAAGGGGATCTGGGGGAGCCGCCTGCCCCCCCCCCCCCCCCCCCCCGTGGAAACCGCTCCCCCCCCTCATAAAGAGGGGGGTTTTAAGTGAAGGCCGGGGGATTAATTCCCCCGGTTTTTAAGACATCCGGCCGGCCAGCTGGCCGGCCGGTTTTCTCAGACGGGACCGGAATTTCCGGTCCCCTCCTTCGGCTTCCGACGCCGGCGGCCCGGCCGCCGGTCTTCTCTTCCGCCGCGGCCCGGAACCGGCCGCGGTCTCCTCGTCCCGTCGCGGCCCGGAACCGGCCGCGGTCTTCTCGTCCCGCCGCGGCCCGGAACCGGCCGCGGTGTTCGTCGTCCGGCGCGGTGCGACGGCACCGCGCCCCTTTCGCCGTGCCCTGATTCCTTTCAACGCGGCGCGACGGCGTCGCGTTCTTGAAGATTTTTCCTTGGCGTAGCGCGACGGCGCCGCGTAAAATAAAAGTACGATCATCCGCGTGGTGCGACGGCACCACGCCACTTGCTTCCATCCGCAAAAATAAACAAGAACGATGGAGGGGGGTTCGGCCGTGTTCGTGCGGTCCGGCCCCCCTCACGTTATAATAATAACGCAACTTAAAACATTCAAAAGTCTCATGTTTGACATGCGAAGTCCATGATCAAGAAATGGAATAAATTAACAAAATTCAACAACCCCTACAATTAACTTTCAACCCGCAACAAACACAACTCCCGAAAAGGTCTCTTTAAGCGAATATCGGCGCTGCGAGTTCATCGGTGCCCTCGGATTTCAATTCCGAGCACCGTATCAAAAGTTAGAAATACCCGCTCGTTCGTTCACTGAACGTACCCGAGCCAAACTTCAGAAATTAATTCCGGGCACTCCGGGCCTCGGAATCAGGTGCCGTCTGAAACCGCGCTCTTGTAAAATTCTAAAGAAAATTAAGAAAAAAAATTCCCTTGAATTTTACGGGTCTTTACATTACTCCCACCTCAGGGCTTTACGTCCCCGTAAAGATACATCAAAAACTAGGGAAACAAAAGAGGGTACTAGGCACGCATCTGAGCCTCCCGCTCCCATGTGCTCTCCTGGAGATTCCCGTCCCGCCATCTGTTGCGCACAAGAGGAATCGATCGCCCATGTAGGACCCGCTCCTGTCGATCCTCTATCTCCACCGGGACCTCCGTAAAAGTCGCCCCATCGTCAACGTCAAGCTCCACATGGTCAAGGATGTGCGTCGGGTTGTGCACGTATCTCCTCAACTGAGACACGTGGAAGACGTCGTGCACCCGGTGTAACTGAGGTGGTAGAGCCAGGCGATAAGCCACCTCACCAACCCTGCTGAGGACCTGGAAGGGTCCGATGAAGCGCGGAGATAACTTGTCGCCTCGGCCAAATCTCCGAATACCACGTCGAGGTGAGACCCGTAAGAAGACGTGGTCACCATCCTCGAACTCTAGTGGCCTTCGCCTCCTGTCAGCGTATGACTTCTGCCGGCTCTGTGTTGTCCTCATCCGCTCCTGGATGACATGGACCTCCTCCGACGTGGCCCGAACCATCTCTGGTCCCACAAGAGCTGCAAGATTTCTTCTTTTCCGATAAGAGAAACATGGTCTCATCCCCTGGATGAACCACATTCTTTGCCTAAAACAGTCAATCCTAACATGGATAATACTAATCCATTCCAAGGATGACGTCGTAAGGCCTCGACACTACTACTAAGAGATCCAACCGTTACTCTCGCCTCCAAGGGTTGAGTCACACTGTCGGCATCAGTTTGTGGTAACTGGTCTCCTCCAGTAGATGTCTCACAAGTGAGGGTCAAGTCAACAGTCAACTGGAACCTCTTAGTAACATCACAAAAGAGGACAGGAATGAAAACATCACAAAGGATGCGTCTTTTATTATTGCAGCTCATAATACAAGACGCTACACAAAAGCAACATCAACATGGAACTAGAAGTACAAAAGATGTATCCACTAGTTCTGCTCCTGTCCACCTGCTCCCAGAGCTCCATGATCGTAAGCTTCAGCTGCCTGAAGCTGTGCTCTCGCATGTTCACCTACTCCATGTGGTCGGGGTGGACCTCCTGGTGGTGGTGGTGGCAGAGCCTCAAAGCGTCGTCCACCACCAGCTGCTCGGCCAGCTCCTCTGCCTCGTCCGCCTCCTCCCTGCGGACCGCCACGGTCGAACCTCTGCCTCTGCCTAGGTGGTTCCTCAACCGTCTGCTGCTCCTCCGCATGGCGGGTCGGGCAGTCACGAGCCATGTGGCCTTTCCCGCCGCATGCAAAGCACTGTCTTCCACTCAAAAGACTGACTCCGCGCTGTGTGCCCTGCACTGCTGAGCCAGTGCCCTGAGGTCATCTGCCTGAAGGTCTGGTCTGTCTGGACCCCTGAGTCATCTGTCGGCTACCTGCTACCGAAGACTCCGCTACGTGCCGCCCTGCGGTGGGTCGCTGCGCTGGTGAAGACTCAGCAAGGAAGCTCTCAATCAGAAGGGCCCGCTCCAGTACTCCTGTCTGAGTCGGTAAGCTGAGGGAGATCAGCGATGCCCTGATCTCGTGTCTCAAACCCTGCTCGAAGGTCCGGGCCCGGAAGAATGGGTCCCGTACCATGTCGGTCGAGTAGCGCGAGAGATCGGTAAATCTCGCCGAGTACTGAGCGACCGTCATGCTGCCCTGCCGCAGCTGCAGAAGCTCCTGGATACGCACCGCACGAAGGGTGGCTGGGACGAACTCCGAGCGGAAGAGGCTCTCAAAGTCCGTCCAAAGTAGAGATGCCTCATCGTGCACCTGGAGCATCAAGCTCCACCATCGTCCTGTTGCTGCGTGTAGTAGGCTCGCAGCGAGGATCACCATGAGGTCTGCTGGTGTCCTCACTAGCCTAAACACTCGTACCACTGCCTCCAGCCAGTCCTCTGCAGCCTGGGGATCCGTCTCCCCGCGAAACCTGGGCGGTCGCTGGCGCTGAAACTCATGCAGTGCGCTGAGGCGACGTGCATCGTCAGCGGCTGCTGCTGGAAGCATCGGGGGCTCGGCGGGTAGAGCTACCGCTGGTGCCACTACTGACAAAGGGCCCTGCACCGAGGCCTCGTCGCTCGGTGGGCTGTCGTCACGTTCGATTCTCGGAACCCTAACTGGCTGTCGTCGTGGGGCCATCCTGAAAGAAACAACGTAACACGATCAAACGATTATACCTGGTGAGCTGACCTGGTTTGAGCTGTTTTAAGGGGAAAAACCTTTGAAAACACACACGCAATCAGTGTTTTCGTGCACAAAGTCGGAAATCAGTTTTCAGGGTCCTGGTGTATGGATACGTCGGCCACCCGCACCAACACTGGACTCCCTGTACTGAAAACCACACTCGGTACCCTTAACACTATTGCTTCACAGAAAGAAAGATCAGAGTCTGCGGTAGAACCGACCACCTTTGATACCAATTTGTCACGACCCGTCCTCGGGGCCCGTGCCGTGACTACCCCAAGCCCGCCTTCCATAGGCCAGGGGATGGCGACTAGCACCAAAGGCATAAAATCCCGATAACTGGGAAGGAATTGCCTTTATAAAAGAAAACAAGCACCACAGAGTACAAGCGGAAGTAAAACACTAAGTACAAAAAGAAGAGCTGAAAAGTAAAAAGGGGCCGGAAATACAAGCCCAACTGTAAAGTACAACTCGAAAGGGAAAACAGCGACTGAAAAGTAAAGCTGCTACGCTGAGATGTCCACTGGAAATCCCACCTGAAGGGTGGGTACAGATAGCTCCTCTGCTCCTCGGGTCCCGCCATCTGCTCCGAGTATGTCCCGCCTAGTGGTCCACCTCCGGGTACCGCCTCGTCGTATAGTCCACCTCCAGGTACCGTCCAGTCCTCGAACACTCGGCCTCTGTCAGTACTGGCCGTCGTCTGCAACCAACACAACGAGGTGCGGGCATAGACCGTGCAGGGGTGAGTATAACGATACTCAGTAGGGACCCCGAGACCCTCAAGGTCTCACTAAAACCAACAAGGATAACCACAAGAAGATCACAACAGATAAACTCTACTTAGGTATATGCCCATACATATACCTAAGTTATCAAGTAACTCATCTCAGTCATGAGGAAACACAAGGATCATGAGATCAACGGATAACCACCAGAAGATCACAACAGATAAACTCTACTTAGGTATATGCCCATACATATACCTAAGTTATCAAGTAACTCATCTCAGTCATGAGGAAACACAAAGGTCAAAGTCTCAGCTCAAACCAGGATTTTCATTATCGAAACCGTAACTGCTGAAGAGCTCCGTCTCTAGAGTGTACAGTGGTCCTGTCACGACTCCGAGGCCGCCGCTCACTAACCTAAGACTGCTGAAGTACTCCTCCTGTCGAGTACTGCGGGTCTGCTGCCAACTACCAGGCGCTCCGTCCGCTGAGGGTCTGCTGCCAAATACCGGGCGCTACCCAGATAGCCTACTGAGGTACTCCTCCTGTCGAGTACCGCGGGTCTGCTGCCAACTACCAGGCGCTCCGTCCGCCGTGGGTCTGCCGCCAAATACCGGGCGCTCCGTCCACTGGGCTAGTCGACTCACTCCAAGTCGAGTCGGTCAAGCAGTCGTCAGGTCTCAGCCGGCTACACGGTCTCCGTACTCTGCACGCTCGTCTCCGGGAGGGTCCGCTCCACGAGCTACTGGTCGATACTCCAAGTATCACAAGGTCCCGCGAAGAAGTGTCTCAAAGGACCGTCTCGTCACAGGGGTCTCAACGCAACAGACGGCGCGTCGATCGGACGCCCGGTCTGTGAGTTATGAGCCTTTTCGTCCCAGGGGCCCGGTTGGTTTCGAGAGCGAAACCAATCCCGGCCGTATCTCAACTGTACCCCGAACTCCCATAGGGTAAACTCAAAGGGACCGTTACACAACGTAACCACCAACGCCGCTGACGGTCCGTTAAGCGGACGTCCTGTCTGAAAGATATTAGCTTTCCCGTTCCAGGGGCCCGGTTGGATTTCGGGTACGATCCAACCCGGCCACTACTAACTGTATTCAAAACTCGGGCGAAGGATACCAAAAGTTCCGTATCGTAAACAGGAACTCAACGCAATAGACGGTGCGTCGATCGGACGCCCGGTCTGAGAGTTATTGGCATTTTCGTCTCCGGGGCCCGGTTGGTTTTTAAGGAAAAACCAACCCGACCGTACTCCACCTGCGTCCAAACCTTGGGCGGAGTATACCAAAAGATCCGTCTCACTAAGAGGAACACAACGCGACTGACGGTGCGTCAATCGGACGTTCGTAGCTCAAGATATGAGCGTTTCCGCTCCGAAGGCCCGGTTGGTTTCGTGAACGAACCAACCCGGCCAAACTCAAAGTAATCCGAAACCTTGAGTGCGATATACCGAAACGACCGTCTCGATCCAAGGATCGTGTTGCCGCTGACGGTTCGTCGATCGGAGGTCCGAGGCTCAAGTTATGGGCCAAAAACCAAATCTGGTTCGAAACGGGGGGGTCCGGGTCCGGGCCGACCCGGCCCGACCCCCCCCTGGGGCGGCGCGGCGGCGGCGCGGCGGCGCGGCGGCGCGGCGGCGCGGCGGCACGGCGGGCCGCGGCGGCCTGGCGCCGCGAGGAGGCTACGCACGCGGGGGCAATCAAGCCCCCGTTTCTTGGATGGCGGCGCGGCTTTGCCGCGCCGTTTTTGTAAAACAACGGCCCCCCTCCTGGGGGCCCGCTTTGAAGGGGATCCGGGGGAGCCGCCTGCCCCCCCCCCCCGTGGAAACCGCTCCCCCCATCATAAAGAGGGGGGTTTTAAGTGAAGGCCGGGGGATTAATTCTCCCGGTTTTTAAGACATCCGGCCGGCCAGCTGGCCGGCCGGTTTTCTCAGACGGGACCGGAATTTCCGGTCCCCTCCTTCGGCTTCCGACGCCGGCGGCCCGGCCGCCGGTCTTCTCTTCAACCGCGGCCCGGAACCGGCCGCGGTCTCCTCGTCCCGTCGCGGCCCGGAACCGGCCGCGGTCTTCTCGTCCCGCCGCGGCCCGGAACCGGCCGCGGTGTTCGTCGTCCGGCGCGGTGCGACGGCACCGCGCCCCTTTCGCCGTGCCATGATTCCTTTCAACGCGGCGCGACGGCGTCGCGTTCTTGAAGATTTTTCCTTGGCGTAGCGCGACGGCGCCGCGTAAAATAAAAGTACGATCATCCGCGTGGTGCGACGGCACCACGCCACTTGCTTCCATCCGCAAAAATAAACAAGAACGATGGAGGGGGGTTCGGCCGTGTTCGTGCGGTCCGGCCCCCCTCAAGTTATAATAATAATGCAACTTAAAACATTCAAAAGTCTCATGTTTGACATGCGAAGTCCATGATCAAGAAATGGAATAAATTAACAAAATTCAACAACCCCTACAATTAACTTTCAACCCGCAACAAACGCAACTCCCGAAAAGGTCTCTTTAAGCGAATATCGGCGCTGCGAGTTCATCGGTGCCCTCGGATTTCAATTCCGAGCACCGTATCAAAAGTTAGAAATACCCGATCGTTCGTTCACTGAACGTACCCGAGCCAAACTTCAGAAATTAATTCCGGGCACTCCGGGCCTCGGAATCAGGTTCCGTCTGAAACCGCGCTCTTGTAAAATTCTAAAGAAAATTAAGAAAAAAAATTCCCTTGAATTTTACGGGTCTTTACAGGTTTTTCATCTATTTCTTCATATTTCTCCTCAGAAAATGATAAACAGAAACCCCAAAATCTATAAGAAAATATCCTTCACTTATAATTTATAATAAATTTATATGAATAAGAATTAACTCATATCATAATTCATTTTTCGTTGTTGAATCAATTGAACACTTCTTATCGTACTGGTGTTGTGTTAAAGGATTCCAGTGTAGAATCCATCTAGAAATATCTAAAAGTTCTCCATGAACCTCATAAAATAATTGTAGAATCATTGGGTGCTAGGTTGAATGATTCCTGCTAATTTTTTAATTTTTTTATTACAATAATAATTCCTTCATGGCTTAAAGGATTTATTTCAGTTCTCTTGGGGATGAGAGTGAGGAGTAAGATTGACTTTCTCTGTTATTGAGATAATTATAGTGAAATTTCACAATGTGCTTGAGAGAAATCACTATCGGGGATTTGTTATACAAAAAAACATCTCTAGTGTCTTGCCCTATAAATGATATAATTGAGTTTATATATCTAGGTTAAATAATTAGAAATTGATCATTGGCCCTTAGCCAATCTCTTAATCCTTAGCAAACCCCATGTTGAATATTGTTGTTGTTGTTATTATTTCCTTGAAATGCACATGTCTCACATATAATATAAATATTATTTCTTAAATAAATAAATTAATATTTATTTAAATTATATTTAATATATCATTCCCACTGAATCCTTAACTCAGCCCATCTTTACTCCTTGGAATTTATTAAACCTTTAATAGTGACTATTTATTTAAATAAATAAATATCATTGAATTATTAAATAAATAAATATTATATTCACTAAACTCATCAATAAATATTTATTTAATATTCAAGTCACATATTTATTCTATTTAATAACTGGTGACTAGATATATGTGATCAAAATAACTTGAAAATTTATTATTCCTCAAAACTTGAGAATAATATTTATTCTAATATTAAATTCAAATAAAATGTAAATGATAATGTATGACCCTTTGGGATTATTTCTCAGTGGTACTAGTCTAACCCACATAAATTTCTATATTAGCATCTAAGAACATGTGTAGGGACCCAAATAGAAAGAAGTTGAATATCACAATGAAAATTACCTCATATTAAGACTCACTATGTAGTATAATCCCTTTGTCTCAATATCTCATATATATTATTGCATCACATGTTCCATCAACCTATATACTTGACATATTCTATTTATATTTCTTTAAATCAACTTATTGATAAAATATCCATGTAAATGGACTTAATTAGGCAGTTACATTCTAATTAAAAAGTCGTACATATCTACTTCAATTAACTCGAAAGGGAAAATCATTTCTTTATTTATTAATTAGTGTAATATTACTTGTGATTTTCCTGACATATCCTACCAGTCCATAATTTTATGTCAACATGGTTTTCTTCAATACATTAAATTATGTAACTCATGATATGCATTAATAATCCTAACAATTATAAGGACTAATAAACATGTATTCATATAAGAATATCCAATGACACATAAAATGTGTGGAATTATTACAAGAGGATATATTCTCATTAAATCCTATATTAGAGATTTCTGAGGGAAAATTTAATAAAAATAAGTGTTAATTTCTTATGAGTATCCTACCCATCATATCCTATATAATTTGTGTCCATTCAGATGATATCATCTTGATATAAAACATTTATTTAAGAATATATTTATAAAATTTCAAGGTTCTCATCATAGTGGGGAACTAATATGAACTTTCAATGTAAAAGATACTCTAAATTCATTATCACATTAATGTTATGCATAAGAAAACTCATCATGTGATAATATATGTATTAATATTCAAAACCATAAATACACGGGTAATTGAATGTACTAAGTAGTATGTTCTATAGAACCAAATCCAACATGTTAGTCATTTATTTTTTAAATATTCCCATAAAGGAAATAGGTGGTATATCCTAACATAAAGGATTTTTTGTTTTATAATTTTAGTTTTTTTTTAAATATATATATAATTTTTAAGAGGTTAATTGGATTTTGTTTAAACTTAGAGAATTGTAACAAATAAATGAGTATACCAGCTCAATTCAAAGTTAAATTTAGTTTATATCTAAAAAGTTCTTAGGGTATGTTGGTAAAGAATGATATTAATATAAGGAGTTATATTTAATTTTTTTTACAAATAATACCAAAGAAAATATTGAGTGGAAAAGTTAAAAAATGATAATGATGAAATTAGAAAGATTTTCTAAGTATTTAAGAAAACTAAATTTATTAATTTCATAACATTGGATGCTTAAAGTAAAGTATTTTGAATATTATGAAGATTGGGATTATCAATCTCAATATTACCATTATTAAAAAAAATTGTTTATATATTTTAACCCATTAAAAGAGTTAAGTAATATTATTTATTAGATGTAATCATAGAGTTATGGTGGAAATTTTATAGTGATGTAATGAGTTTAATAAAACCTTAGAAGTGAAATAAACATAAATCGTCTCAAGTGGTTTATTATATAGGATATTATTATACTGAAACTTATATATAGTCTTATTAATGTTGTTAAAGGAGTTTAATAATATACAAATGTATCATGTTATAAAAGGTAGTCTCCACTTTTTCATTCTCTCATGTTGGATACATATATTCATGAAGTGAAATAATAATTGAAATCTCAAATTATTACATTTAGGTATCCCAAATCAATTTTTATCATTAATTATTTTAATTTATAATGAAAAGTGAGGATTAGTGTGGGTTAGATTTTTTATAAAGATATGAAAATCACTCATGAGGAAAAAAGGGTTATATATACTAGATAACGCACTACATATATTTCATATAGTGTCATACAATATGAATTAAGTATATCAGGAGTGCATATTTTATATTTAATCCCCATTAACTATGGTTGAAAATATAATTACCATAATAAATTTCATTCTTTAATACATTTCTTATTTTATCCTTGAGGCTAGACTAATCAGGTAGTGGATGGGTATGTTTTTACCCATGTTTTCAGTTACAGTTTAACTAAGATGGTATTTTTTCCCTCATATGATGAGTATGATGTATAATCCTTCAATTGAGATAAATTAAATAATTTTATGTACATACCTATATAAGTCGTATGTAATGTTCTTATCTATTTGAGTGAGAAGTATGTGATGTAATCATCCATCTAGGGGAATGGCATGTGATGTGTTCAATCATCTAGTTATTCTATTCTCAAATAATTTAAAATGTATGCATAATTTATATTAGATTGAAATATGTCATGTTTCATGGTCACTTTATGTCTTAAATATTTGGTTTATATGATTATATATACTTTTATATGATAAAACTAATATACACAAGTATGGAGATACATATATTAGATAGAGGTCACATTAAATCAATTTTTATCTTTATTAGTATTGATTCATTGATAAAGACTAATTTTTTACAAAATATATTGGAGAATTTATAATTATTTTCAGCACTAAAAAGTACTAAAAGGTCACACTTTGTGGTTATGTGACTGAATTTTATGTTTTTTACAAAATATTGGTTTAAAATTTTGATATTTTACCAAAATTATTTTGGAAGATATTCCAAATAGTTTTTTGATAGATTTTCACAAGTTATTATATATGATATAACATGTGGTGAAAATGAATCATATATTTTTAAAACGATACTTGGAAGATGACTAAAAATATATTTGGATATAATTTTAAAAAAAATTAGGCTGGTAAAAACTTTTTTTTGGTTTTAATCTTGAAAATTCAGAAGGAGGGTTTTCAAATACAGGTTTGTGGAATTGGATGGAGGTATTTTGGAACCATAATCCATAACCAACAACAAAAATATCTTTAAAAAGGTTTGGATGTAGGATTATTATTTCTATACACATTCACTCTTCACTAGGTGTAGAGATTATGTTGGTGGAGTTAAGAGGTTTTTTAAAAGTGGCTAGGATCAAGAAGAGGTTATCCACAATGATCATATAATGGTGGAACCAAAGAAACCAGTTGAGATTATCGCTAAATAAATGGGTGGGTCACTTGAACAGTATATTATTGTCATATTATTTAGATTGTAGTTTATTCTATCTTCTATTTCAATTGAGTATTTCACCTATCTTGAGGCACTTGTAACTTAGTTGATTGTTTGTAATTATCTTATTCTTATTCTATTGAAGTTACTTTTTCCCCATGGAATGAGACTTTTTTCAACACACATAAGTCTATATATTTTATGTTTAGTGTTTCTTTAATTTTTATTTGTACCATTTTGGTTGTGTGTTCAGAGTTATTAGAAGGTTTGTGGATAGTGTGTGGATGGGGGGAATGGTCTCTAAATTCTAGATACATTGATCTATGGCATCATGTATTTCAGAAAATTTAGAAAACATGTTTCCACATTTTTAGTTCTAAAAGTTGGATCATTTGGGTAATGGGTAGTAGTACAACAAGTGGTGTCAGATATTATAATTATGGTATTTTGGTAGATCATACAGGTACTTTTAAAAAACATGGGTTTCCTATCCTTTATTCCTTTCAATTTTAGTGGGATTTTTCTATTTTGGAAGGATGTCATTATAAGTGAGAAAGGTGCGGATAGAAAAGTTTGATAGACTAGATTTTGGATTACTAAGGATAAAAATTGAGGATTAATTGTTTGAAATAGATCATTATAATCTGTTAAAGGTGTTAAATTCAGAATAAAAGTTAAAGGAGTATTGGGAAAGGCTTAACCAAAAAGCATTGGGTGTGATTTGAGTGATGTTGGCCCAAAACATGGACTTAAACATCTGTGAGGTGAATACAAATTCTTAATTGATGTCTATATTTGTGAACACATATGAGAATAATTCTAGAATGAATAAGGCGTTTCTAATGTGGTGACTTTTTAGAATGAAAATATTGGAACTAAGGTCTATGGGTGATCATGTGAATGACTGAATCATGTTTTGAAGCCAGTTGGACTTTATTGGAGTGAAGTCTTCTAGAGATGTGTGGGAATTTATACTTCTCTCATCACTTCAGGATTTATAGGATGTGATGGTTACTACTATGAGAAATTAAAATGGTAAGGAATAATTGAAATTTAATGGAATCTGGGATCTAATTCTAAATGGGGAGATCCAGAAGAAGTAAGCCTCAAGTGATTTTGGAAATTCCTTTAGCACAAAAGGCAAGAGAATTTCCACTTGATGAATTAAAAAAAAGATAAAAAAAGAGAAAGTATCTATATAAAATCAATTGGAAAATTTTAATATGTATTTTTATACTTTGGAAAAAATATAAATTTGTGAATAGAATGTTAGGAAAGATGAGATAACTCCTAAAATCATGCTTTTGTTTCATCTGTAAACTCTATATATAAAGGGGAGGGTGTCACTTTGATCTTAAGTGTCATAAGTTTAATGGGGTTATGGATTCTTCACTTTAGAGATCTATTTCCCTCAATTTAGGAGGAATATTTCATGATGAACTATATATCTAGAAGCTTTCATAGGGTTTACATTGAGGATGGGGAATCACTAGAGGTTGTTCGTAAAAGTGATTTGAATGTTCAGACAAGGAACAAATACTTGCTAAACTTTCAATTCATTCATCACATCTGAGGTTTATATAAGAATTTAATTTATATTGTTTATCTTAATAATGTGGGATTTTATACTATCTTTGTAGATGGTATATGTAAGATCACATGGGGTTCCATGGTGCTGGACTATGATTTTAAGTATGTAACATTATTCCTGATAGGGAATTTGGAAGGTATAATGCATGTTGTAGAAACAACATCCAAAACTATGATGTTAGAGAATTACTAACTTAGAAACATTGGTGAGAAAGGGTTATGTACCTTGATTGAAAATAGATTGTTAAATATTAATCACATGGATCATGGAACATGTGAAATTTTTATCCTTAGGAAACAACTAAGGGTTTCCATTGCATTTTTGGACAAGGTACCAAAGAATCAGAAGCTCGAGTTGGTTCATACGGGTATATGGGGACCAACACTAGTTCAATCCCAAGGGGGAACACTATACTATGTTACCTTAATTTATGATTAAACATAAAATGTGTGGGTATTTTTCCTAAAATACAAGTTCAAAGTTTTTGAAACTTTCATCAAATAGATATCCATGGTGGAAGATGAAATTATAATGAAGTTAAAATGAATTTCATTTGATAATGGTAGTGGGTTTAGAGAAAAATAGTTCTGGAAACTCTATTAGATGAAAGAAATTTTTATAGGGAATATTATTCTTGAAACACCTGAGAAAAATCGTATGGTATAACAGATGAATCAAAATTTGAATAATTGATTCAAGAGCATGAGATTAAGTTCTAGTTTTTCAAATTATTTTCGGCAAAAAAAGTTATTTGTGAATTTTATCTTGTGAATTAGAGTCCATTAAAACTAATTAGGTGGAAACATTCATAAAAATTTAGATTAGAATATTATTGGAATTGACTCATCACCTTAATTTTTTTGAATTAATCATGCATATCCATGTCGATGATAAGGAAATGAATAATTTAGAAATTAAGTCCTAGACATGTTTCTTTATTGGATATGAGGATAAAAACTTTGGATTTTTTATTTGGGATAACAATTAATGAAAGGTAATCAAAGTAAAAAATTTCCTCTTTAATGAGGAGATCCTATAGAGGGATTGGAACCAATATGAAGATGTGATTAGGAGTAAAAACTAGTTCATTTCATGGTTAAAATAAATAAAGGTTGATTTGTTCCAAATTGTTTAGGGAGAATAGATGTTAGAGTGGAATAACCATACTTGGGAATGAAATAAATTGATAAAGTTACAAAATTAAAAATTTCCAATGTATCAAAATATTAAAGGATGATGGAATATTGGGGTAGATTTTTAGAAATGTGGGATCTAGAAGAAGATGAAACTTAAGACTTGAGCTAGTTTATTGGGGTTAGAAAACTAGTAAAAAGGATTGATTCCATAATATAGTATCTCATAATTATAAATGGTGGATAACTGAAAATCCTAGTTAAAGTATGAAGTATAATTAAATCATTATAGTGAGAGTTAGAAATTAAGGAAGAGATGGATTCCTTACATGTTTTTGATACATGAGAGCTAACAGAATTACCACTATGAAAGTGGGTGTTGCAGAACAAATGGGTTTATTATCTGGAGGGGGAATTTGATGGTTGGAAATGGTACAAGGAACAATTGGTTATAAAAGGATTTAAACAAATGGAATAATTGGATTTTGGTGATATTTTCTCTCATGATGTTATGTACATAAAATTTTATATGGTTCTCAACATAGTTTCTATGGAAGGCTTATTTCTTGAAAAACTTGATGTTAATACATTCCTTTATGAATATTTATAGGAAGATATCTATATTGAGAAATCATAAGGTTTTATTTTGAATGGAATAAAATTTATAATGTACAGGATCAAATAGAGTTTGTATAATCTTAATAAGGAACCAAGATAGTGGAACCAGGTGTTCAATGCCTTAATAGAAAAACAAAATTTTGTCTAATGTGATGTTAATTATTGTATTTACCAAAAAGGTGTATGGTGATGGGAGCTTCATAATTTTACTTATTTATATTGATGACATTTTATTAGCTAGACTATTCAAGTAAAATCTAAAAGAGTTGAAGTTTTAGTTGTTCAAAAGACTCTAGATGAATGATCGTGGTTTTATAAAGAGTATATTAGGAACAATGCTTGAAAGAGACTAAAAATCTGGAACTTTATTTTAGACTTAGTCATAGTACATTAGAAAGTTATTGGAGTGATTTAAAATGAGGGAATCAAAAATAGTGAGAACCCCTGGTCGGACACTCCAAGCATTCCAAGGGGAGGGCACCGAAAATTGATGAAGTGGTTTCTTACATAATGAAGGTTTTGTATGCATCATCCATAGGAATTTTTATGTAGATCATAGTTTTTCAAAGTCCTAGTATCATTTGTAAAGTTGGTGTAGTTAGCATATTCATGGTGAATCTAATAAAGGATCGTTGGGAAGATTTTAAGTGGAATCTTTGATATCTCAAAGGCATGGTGGATCTAGAACTCTATTTTAGAACAGATGATCTGTTACAAGGGTTTTGGATTCTAAAAAGGGGATACAAACTCAAGGAAGAGTACCACTAGTTTTATTTTTACTTTTAGAGGCACTACTATAATTTACAAACCAAGACTCCAGCCTATAGTATCATTTCCAAAATCAAAAGTTGATTGTGTTATATTAACAGAAGTAGGGGAGGAGTTGGTGTAGTTGAAGGGATTGTTAGATAAAATTATAAGAAAGTGGCGAATTTATATTTTGTTCTATGATATAAAAAGTTTGATTTTCTTATTCAAGAATCCAATGTTTCACTCATGAGTGAAACACAATCAGTTAAAGTACCACATCATATGAAATCATGTGAAAGATGGAATTTTGGAACTTTATAAGGTGAGTGAGAGTCAAAATCATGTGGATATGCTAACTAAAGTCATAGTCTGGTAAATTTTGAAGAATTTCTATGCTTCAATAGGTCTTTTATGACTTGGTTATTATGAGATCATATAAGAAACAATGGAAAAAATAGTTTAGATAAAGAAGATATCTTTTGGAACATGGTGACTTATAACTGAGAAGGCTTTGTGGTAAATCCTTGGAAATAAATCTTTAAGTGGGAGACTATTAGATTAGTGAAATTTTCTTTATGGTTTTAATCCAAAAAGATTGGAAGGTGGGTTTCTAGAATCAGGTTTGTAGAATTGGATAGAGGTAGATCATAACCACAATTTGGAACTAGTAGCAAAAACATCTTTTGAAATTGAAAATGTGGTAGGATGATTTTTAGACATATGCATTATTCACGGGATACAAGATTGATTTGGTGTCATTCAATAGTTTTTTGGTGGTAACCATGATCAAGCAATGGTTTTCCACAATGATCAAATAGTGTTGTAACTAATGAAACTAGTTGGGGTTTTCTATAAATAAATGAATGGGGTCACTTGCGTAGTATATTCACTACAGGAAAAAGTCATTTAGTAGTGATTTTTAAAACAGTCACTAAATATTTTTATTTTTTATTTTTTTAGAGGTAGTTTTAGAAAACTGCAGCTATTTAGCAGCATTTTATAAACAATCACCACAATATAGTGGTTTTTTTATTAGCAGTTTTTAAAAATCATTGAGAAATTAATAATAATAATTAAATAAATAAATTTTTAACTTCTTATTGATAATTAATAATTAATATTTATTATTTATTATTTATTATTTATTATTTATAATAATTTATTATTTAAAATTTTAATTTATTATTATTTATTAATTATTTATAATTATTAGCTAGTAATTACTTTCAGATTAGAGTGCACCCAAGTGGCAGCCTATGTGATCCTGCATCCAAAAGACTCAGGATCAAATCCAAGCAGGGGAGTATTTCCAAGTTATTATAGCAATATTGTAGTAGTACTATAGTGGTATTGTAGCAGTGACAATATTCACCCAAATTGGGATTTCAAAACACCAAATTGGGCCTTCAGGCCACAAGGTCTTAGGTCCATCAAAGGCCTACGAACTTCAGGGTATCTTTGTCAAGTAGGTAAGGCCTACAAGCCACGAGGCCTTCAAGCCATCAATGTTGGGCCTCAGGTCTTCGTGACGATGTAGTTCCAAAACCGATGGAGTGTTAGGGTTGGGTCTTGGGCTTGGGCCTTCAAGCATATAATGGCCTTTGTGTTATTGGGATTTTTATCCATGTATCTAAGGGTTTTGGGCCATGTAAGGGTTCCCTCTCAACCTATTTAAAAGGGGGATTATCCAAAAAATAAAAATATTGAATTTTCAATTAGTTAGTAATTATTTAAAAACTAAATAAATTGTTAATTATTTACTAATTATTAATTATTAATTGATAATTATTCATTATTAATTATTTATATATGAATATATTTATATATAAACACATGAACACGCGTATACATACATATATATACACACATTTTATACATACATGTGTTTATATATATTTATTTTTATATATATTTAAATTTATATATATTTATATTTATATATATTTATATTTATATATATTTATATGTATTTATATTCAATTATATATATGAATGTTTGTATTTATATATATTTATGTAAACTTATTTATATTTATAAATATGTACATGTATTTATGTATGTTTATATATATATAAATATAATTACATGTATTTATATTTATATATATTATGTGGGTATATATATATTTATGTATATTTATACAAAGATGATGAGGTATCAGGAGCTTTTCTATGTTGACGGTGATGGTGATTAGGGATCTTTCACAATCATGGTGCTTATGCACTCCTTGGGGTTTTATTTGTTGTATGGAGGGCCTTTTTAAATGATGGATTTTCCTAAGTATGCTTCGACTGGAAACTTTGGACCCTTGTATGGCTCTAATGGTGACCATAAGTAGATATTCATAAATTCTAAATATTTGGATGAAATTGGGAATTTCCTTTTCTCCTAGTTTAAGGATGTGAAGATTGGTAGGATTCATAATAACAACAACATTTCCCATGTGGTTTCTAAAGATGAAGTTATCTTGGAATGGAATGAGTTAGGTAAGCACTCCATTATTTCTTAATTAATTCTTTTATGTGGTTTTAATCCAAGGATTATTGAGTATTTATTTGATCACCTCTCTTCCATTTGGTATTTCAAATCTTGGATATGTGTATAAATGGGTCGTGGATACTTTCATGTGTTATTTCCTTCATAGGAATTGAAGATAAATGCTTTTTTATTTGACTCTATATCCTTCAAGCCTAATTTTATGAAGATTCAAAAATGAGATTACAATTTCAATCCTATCAAGGACAAGAATTCTTCTATAGAGGTATGGTTCAAAGTTTTTGTTTTTAATTGGATGCTCTAACATCCAATAATTCTATATGATATTTATTTATCTATTTGTAATATAATAAAGAAGGATGGGGAATCTGATAATGTTAGATTTGGTCACCATGGTCGTATTCTAGTAGATTTCAATCTTTTCTCCACTTTACTTGATAAAGTGTTCCTCTCAACACTTAAAGATAAATTTTCTTTCTGAATTATGTATGAAAAGTTTCCAAAAAAAATTTCATTATAATTCCATAGGATACATGAAATATAGTTGATTAAGGAATATTACCTATTTATTATTTCTCTAATTTTCCATGAGGATAGGTATTTCCACAATAAGGGTAGAGAAGATAGAAAACCTATTAATTTAGGGGGAATTTATCAGGACCAACTTGAAGGACAAATTCAAGCACATATGGGTGTATCGCACTGTAAAAGTCCAGGTAAAGTTAATAGAAAATTAATTTCTTTCCTTATTAATATTTATTAATTATATTTTATATATTTATATTCATTATAAAAATATTAAGTAATTTTTCATTCAAAAAGGAAATAGTTTTATTATAATTAGTTTTCATATATTATAAGGTTTTATTTAAAATATTAATTTCTAAATTTTATAATTTTAATTTGAGAAAATGAACTTAATTTTTGAAATCATCATATCAAAGTTATCCTAGGGTTAAATTTTGGTATTTTTTAGAAATTATTCATTTTTTAGTGAATAGTGAAAAATGCCAACTTTTGTAAAACTATCATTTATTTTCATTATATAAAGTAATTTAAAAGATTCATTTTATCTTAAATTTAAATAAGTATCCTTTAATTATAAATAATATAATTAATTATATAGGAATTTTCATTTTTCCTAATATTGGTATAAGTTCATTTTTTGGGCTTAAAAGCGCATTTTTTTAAAAACTGTTTTTCATTCTGTTTTGCGTTTTAATCTTAAATTAATTTATGATACTTACAGAAATTTAAGCATGAAAAATGGATACCGTATTTGGAATCATATGGTTTAAATTTTTAAAATTGTTTCGTTTTATTTTTTCTTGATTAATAGTAAATAGGTTTCATCCTTATGACCAACCATGTAGGTTGGTATTGAAAAACGAATCGTATCTATTCATGGAGGTGGTAGTCCACACATACACATGAGCGATGTTATCATTTTCCAAATAACAAAAATGGTAATAGGGTTTGTAATATATTATCTTTATATGATCATAATAATTTCATACCATATTATATATTCGTTAATTCTATCTTTATAACCATATGTATGAGGCGGTGATGGAAAATAAAATAAATCATTTCATGGTGGGGGTGGTCCACATATATGCATGAGTGATGTTTTAATTTATCATATGATAAAAATGAGATAGAAAAAAAAATTTATGTTAACATAATAACATTTTAGTATAGATAAGATATTGATATCAATATTTTTTTATTGGTTAGAATAGATTTAAAGGTGGAAGAAGAATAAATAAAGTTTAAATTGGTTGGTTAGAAATTATACCCCCTCCTCAAATATCTCCCTTAATCTTATACCTTAAGCTTTATAATATTGGTCTTTTGATAACACCATGACCTCTAATACATGGATAATATAGTTGGAATTGGATTTGGAAAGGTATTTTCCAAGATAAGTGGCACAAAATTTGTGAATAAGTGAGGAGAGGAGGTTCCCTTTTATAACTGAGGGGAGTGACTCTCTTGTAAATATTAAAAACTTTAAATTAATAAAACAAATTTCTCAAGTAAAGTCGATTTAATTTAGTAAAATTTATATAAAAAGATATCTTAAATATTAAATTCACTCATCCAATAAAATTTATTTAAGTTTTATAGATATTTTATGCCTTACCTCTAAGTTTAACCCCTTGTAAACACTTTTAACTTTTATTGAGATGAAAAAGTTTTATTATGATGGCTATTCATTATAAAAAAATGAACACATTAAAAAAATTTAACCTCCTTATTATAAATATGAAATCCATTTTTCAAGATTTAATTTGTAGAAGAGGCAGAAATCAATTTTAATATAAGTGTACAAAACAGAATGAAAAACATTTTTTTTTAATGTTTAACCCATAAAATGAATTTATACCAAAATCAAGTAAATGATGTTTCCTATGTAATTAATTGAATTATTTGTAAAGACCCATAAATTCCAAGGAAATTTTTTTTCTTAATTTTCTTTGAAATTTTACAAGAACGCAGTTTCTGACGGCGCCTGATTCCGAGGCCCGGTGTGCCCGGAATCAATTTCCGAAGTTTGGCTTGGGTATGTTCAGTGAACGGACGAGCGGGTTTTTCTAACTTTTGAACCGGTGCTCGAAATCAAATTCTGAGGGCACCGATGGAATCGCAGCGCCGGTAATTACTTAGAAACGCCTCTTTCGGAGTTGCGTTTGCTCGGGTGTGGTTTTTAATTGTCGGGCTTAAAGTTAAGAAATAAAATAATTTTACGACAACTTTATTTTATTTCACTTAAGCCACTTGGAAGCCACTTGAAGCCACTTAAAAGCGGCTTAAACTGAGTTGAACCGGATAGGGTACTATCCAGAAATATCCTACCCTCTTGGTAGGATATTTGTGAGGTGGGGCCCGCACGAGCCCTGCTGTTTCTTTCCGCTAAGTAACGCACCCGTGAAAACCCGTCTTTATGAAAGTCAACTGATGCGTTTTCTTAAATTCTTAACAGACCATTTAATTGGGCGGTTTATTTCGTAAATTAAATGAGTTGTTTCTTTCGTTGAATTAATTCTACGAATTAATGGTTCGTTTCTTATCTTTTGAAATTCAAATGTTTAGTTGTGTAAATAAAATAAGGCTTCAGCATATTTTATTTTGGGTTGGTCTCCTTTGCCACCTTGAGAGATTTTGAGAAGCTCTCTTCATCTTCTTCAACCTTGACGAAGAACACGAAGAACACTTAAGCTCCGACGAAGAACGCCGCTTCTCTTCTTCGTAGCCGGTGTGTTTCCGAAGATCGACGACGCCGCTTCTTTGATCTTCTTCCTATGTCAAAGAAAGGAGACGTCGTTTCCTCCTCGAACTATCTCCGTCAGCTTACGAAGCTTCTCCAGCGACGTACCTCTTCGGACGCACCTCGACGTCAACGGAAACGACGTTCGATTTCCGCGACACCTGACCTCCGCGACGCTAGTCTTCCGCGGCTTGATTGGCGTGCTCCGCACTTGAATCCGAGGTAGGGGATTATTGATATTTTATTTATTTATTTTCCATTCTTGATTCTAGAATGTCGAACTTCGAGGATAAAGGATTAAATGTTATTGTCTAACGAGAGGGGGGGCCGGACCGCACCAACACGGCCGAACCCCCCTCCTATGTTCATAATTGTTTCCTTGCGGATGGAACGGGATGGCATGGTGTCGTCGCACCACGCGGGAATCGCACGGCAATTATTGTGCGGCGCCGTCGTGCTGCGCCGTGGAGAGAAATCCAAGAACGCGACGCCGTCGCGTCGCGTCGAAGAAAGTCAAAGGCGCCGCGGCCGGAGCGGGGCCACGACGGAGGGAAGCGATGTCGTCACATCGCGCCGGACGGCATAGGCCGCGGCCGGTTCTGTGCCGCGGCGGAGCAAGATGACCGGCGGCCGGCACCGGGCCGCCGGTGTCGGTGAAGGAAGGACCGGCCGTCGCCGGTCCTTGCTGGCGAAACCGGTCGGCCAGTGCGGACCGGCCGGACAGTGGAGATCGGGGGAAATTAATTTCCTCCGGCCGGGTCTCAAAAGCGGCCCCAATTAAGGGGCCGCGGTTCTCAAAGGGGGGCTTTGCCCCCCCCCCCCCCCCCCCGCGCGGCACCCGAACGGCGCCCAGGTCGCGCCGCCGTGCCGGTCCGCGCCGCCGCGCCGGACCGCACTGCCGGTCGGGCCGGGTTATCCGAGCCGGGTCGGGTCGCCGCCCGGGGCGGGTCGACCCGGTTCGGCCGACCTAGGGGGGGTCGGGCCGGGTCGCCGCCCGGGGCGGGTCGACCCGGTTCGGCCGACCTAGGGGGGGTCGGGCCGGGTCGGCCCGGGCCCAGAACCCCAGTTTCGGACCACTTTCGGTCAAATGCTCGTATCTTGGGCTACGGGCCTCCAAACGACTCGCCGTCAGCGGCAACGCGATCCTTGGATTGAGACGGTCGTTTCGATATACTATACTCAAGGTGCACCTTCCTTTTTGGGAGCCTACGTGGTTAAAACTTCATAGTTAAGCGTTCTTGGCCTAGAGTAGTGATCAGGATGGGTGACCTCCTGGGAAGTTTCCCAGGGTGGGTGTGGAACGAAAAAGCCAATAACTCTCAGACCGGGCGTCCGATTGACGCGCCGTCTGTTGCGTTGAGTTCCTGTTGATGATACAGAACTTTTGGAATCCTTCGCCGAGATTTGGATGCAGATGCATAGTGGCCGGGTTGGATCGCACCGAAATCCAATCGGGCCCCTGGAAGGGAAAAGTTGTTATCTTTCAGACCAGACGTCCGTTTGACGAACCGTCGGCGGTGTTGGTGATCTCGTTGAGAAATGGTCCCTATGAGTATACCCTATGAGTGTTTGGGGTATATTTGAGTTACGGCCGGATTGTTTTGCACACGAAACCAACCGGGCACCTGGGACGAAAAGGCTAATAACTCACAGACCGGGCGTCCGATTGACGCGCCGTCTATTGCGTTGAGACCCCTATGAAAAGGTGGTCCTTTGAGATACTTCTTTACGGGACTTTTTGATACTTGTAGTATCGACCAGTAGCTCATGGAGCGGACCTTCCCGGAGATGAGCGTGCGGAGTACAGAGACCGTGTAGCCGGCTGAGACCCGACGACTGCTTGACCGAATCGACTTGGAGTGAGTCGACTAGCCCAGTGGACGGAGCGCCCGGTATTTGGCGACAGACCCACGGCGGACGGAGCGCCCGGTAGTTGGCCGCAAACCCGCGGTACTCGGCAGGAGGAGTACCTCTGTAGGCTATTAGTGGGAGCGCCCGGTATTTGGCGACAGACCCTCAGCGGACGGAGCGCCCGGTAGTTGGCCGAAAACCCGCAGTACTTCACAGGAGGAGTACCTCAGTAGTCTTAGGTTAGTGAGCAGTACCTCGGAGTCGTGACAGGACCACTGTACACTCCAGAGACGGAGCTCTTCAGCAGTTACGGTTTCGATAATGAAAATCCTGGTTTGAGCTGAGACTTTTGACCTTTGTGTTTACCTCAGGATTGAGATGAGTCACTTGATAACTTAGGTATATGTATGGGAATATACCTGGGTAGTGGTTATCCGTTGATTTCACAATCCTTGTGTTTCCTCATGATTGAGATGGGTTACTTGATAACTTAGGTATATGTATGGGCATATATCTAAGTAGAGGTTATCTGTTGAGATCTTCTTGTGGTTATCCTTGTTGGTTTAGTGAGACCTTGAGGGTCTCGGGGTCCCTACTGAGTATCGTTATACTCACCCCTGCACGGGCTATGCCCGCACCTCGTTGTGTTGGTTGCAGACGACGGGCAGTACTGACGGAGGCCGAGTGTTCAAGGACTGGACGGTACCCGGAGGTGGACTACATGACGAGTCGGTACCCGGAGGTGGACTACACGACGAGTCGGTACCCAGAGGTGGACTATACGACGAGTCAGTACCCGGAGGTGGACTACGCGATGAGACGACTCACAGAGGAGGTTGACGGACGAGAGCATGGAGGAGGCTATCTGTACCTAACCTTCAAGTAGGATCTGTGGTGGACGACCAGGAGCTGCGCTATCTATACCTACCCTTCAGGTAGGACCCGAGGAGGAGGACCCAGGAGCTGCTTCCCTCTTCCAGTTGTTTGTCTTTTTGCTGTTGTACCTTGTTCAGTTGTAGTTGTACTTTCTTTTGGGTTTGTATTCTGGCCCATTTACTTTTCAGATTTTCTTTTGTACTTAGTGTTTTGTTTCCGCTTGTACTCTGTGGTGCTTGTTTTCTTTTATAAAGGAAATGCCTTCCCAGTTATCGGGATTTTACGCCTTTGGTGCTAGTCGCCAGCCCCTGGCCTATGGAAGGCGGGCTTGGGGTAGTCACGGCACGGGCCCCGAGGACGGGTCGTGACAAATTGGTATCAGAGGAGTTCGGTTCTACCTCAGAACTTATAACTCTGATGTTTCCTTCGGTGAAGCAATAGTGTTAAGAGTACCGAGTGTGTTTTTCAGTTCAGGGAGTCCAGTGTTGGTGCGGGCGGCCGACGTATCCATACACCAGGACCCTGACAACTGGTTTCCGACTTTGTGCACGAAAACACTGATTGCGTGTGTGTTTTCCAGAAGTTTTATTTAAATATCAACTCAAACCAGGTCAGCTCACCAGGTATAATCTTTTGACCGTGTCACATTGTTTCTTTCAGGATGCCTCCCCGTGGACGACCAGCTAGAGCCCCGAGAGTGGTACGTACTGACATCTCGCCGAGCGACGAGGCCTTAGTACAGGGCCCTATCCCAGTTGAGGCACCAGCGGAGGCACCAGCGGTACTACTACCCATTGGGCCACCGATGCCACCAGCCCCATAAGCAGAGGATGCACGTCGCTTAAGCGCACTGCATGAGTTCCAGCGCCAGAGGCCACCCAGGTTCCAGGGAGGGACGGACCCGCAGGCGGCTGAGGATTGGTTGGAGGCTGTGGTGAGAGTCTTCAGGCTAGTGGGGACGCCGACAGATTTCATGGTGATCCTAGCTGCCAGCCTTCTTCAGGCAGCAGTAGGCAGATGGTGGAGCCTGATGCTTCAGATGCATGATGAGGCGACACTTCTATGGGCAGACTTCGAGAGCCTGTTCCGGGCAGAGTTTGTACCAGCCACCCTTCGAGCGGTGCGTATACAGGAGCTACTTCAGCTGAGGCAAGGCAGCATGTCTGTGGTGCAGTACTCAGCGAGATTCACAGACCTCTCGCGCTACTCCACAGATATGGTACGGGACCCGTTCTTCAGGGCCCGAACCTTCGAGCAGGGGCTCAGGCGAGAGATTAGAGCTTTTGTTGTTTCTCACAGCTTTCCGATGCAGACAGGGGTTTTGGAGAGATCCCTCTTAGTGGAGAGTTTCCTTGCTGAGCAGTCTCTAGCAGCAGGACCCACCACTAGCCGGCTTGCGGCAGAGTCTTCTGCAGCAGGCAGTAGACAGATGACACAGAGGTCCAAGAGGAACAGACCTACCGGTGGCCGACTGCACGACTCAGGTTCAGTTGTGTGGGGAAACCGGGGTGGAGTCAGAGCCAGACGTGCCGAGAGTGGACAGTGTTACTCCTGCGGCGGAATTGGTCACATGGCACGTGACTGTCCGACCCGCCATGCAGATGACCAGCAGTTAAATGAAGAACCTCCAAGGCAAACGCAGAGGTTCGTTCAGGGCGGACCGTAAGGAGCAGGCGGCCATGGCAGAGGAGTTGGCCGTGTAGTTGGAGGTGGACGACGCTTCGAGATGTTGCCACCACCACCAGGAGGCCCACCCCGACCGCAGGGGACAGGAGGACATGGGA
This sequence comes from Viscum album, assembly GCA_963277665.1. NCBI lineage: Eukaryota > Viridiplantae > Streptophyta > Magnoliopsida > Santalales > Viscaceae > Viscum > Viscum album. The sequence continues at coordinate 1,718,411,782 of OY728160.1, read as the reverse complement.
GAGCTCAGCTTCAGGCAGCTGAGGCCTATGGTCATGGAGCTCTGAGAGCAGGTGGACAGGAGAGGAACTCGTGGATACGTCCTTTGTACTTCTAGTTCCATGATGCTTTTGTATTCGTGTCTTTGTACTATGAGTTGCAATAATAAAAAGACACTTATATTTTTTTTGCTTTCCTGTCCTTTTTGTTTGGTTGATACTGAGTGGTCCCGGTTAAACCGTTGACTTGACCCTCACTTTTGAGATTCCTACTGGAGGAGACCCAGTGACCTCACACTGATGCCGACAGTGTGACTCGACCCTTGGAGGCGAGAGTGACAGTTGGATCTCTTAGTAGTTGTGTTGAGGCCTTACGACGTCATCCATGGCATGAATGCATCATTTATGTCAGGATTGACTGTATTAGGCAACGAATGTGGTTCATCCAGGGGATGAGACCAGATTTCTCTTATCGACAAAGAAGAAATCATAGCAGCTCTTGTGAGACTAAAGGAGGTGCAGTTCATCCAGGAGCGGATGAAGACTGTACATTGCAGTAAGAAACAAGGAACCGGTGCCAGTCTTAGAGACTCGGGTGTGTTAAATGTTTCAAGAAGAGGTAGCTTTAAATAGAGATGAGTCTGCAAAGAGGCAGACGTGGAGGCAGAGCTAGGAGAGCAGCATGAGGTGGTGTACATCTTAACATGCTACAACCACCCGCCTTAGTTATTCCCGCCAGGCTCAGGGAGCTGGAGGGCGGAGGAAGAGTGCGGCTGCATGTGGTCAAGGAGTGTGACCCAATGGCTCTAGAAATGATTCAAGAGACAGTCTGTGTCCACTACTAGCTGCTGTAGTAATAGACGTCGATATGAATCATTCCTCGCTTTCACAAATCTTGTTCCAGACCTAGAGTTTCCGGTAAGCCGTGGACTTGACCCTCACGTCTGGAGATACCTTGGGAGGAGACTCGATAATCACACTTACGCCGACGGTGTGGTCAGACCCTCGAGGCGAGAGTTCTGGTTGGAATCTCTTGGTGGCAGCGTCGAGGCCTTACGATGTTAGTTTGAGTATGGAATGGGCAATAACTGTTCATACTCAAATTGATGGTTTTAGGCAAACTTCGGGATGGGTTTTCCTTGGTCGGTGGAAAAGGAAACCCCAGCCAGTGCAGGGTAACTCTTGCACAGGAGGGTGCGACCGATCACTCTTGAGTAGGTCAACCTTACCCTCGTAGCAGAAGTCGTTTTGAGTTTCAGTTCTAACAAAAATGGAGACCTCTGGAGTTCGAGGATGACGACCACGTCTTCTTACGGGTCTCACCTCGACGAGGTTTAAGGAGATGAGGCATGGGAGGCAAGTTATCTCCGAGGTTCAACGGACCTTTCTAGGTCCTCAGCTGGGTAGGTGAGGTGGTTTACCGCTTGGCCCATCCACTTCAGTTGCACTAGGTGCACGACGTTTTCCACGTATCCCAACTGAGGAGATACTTGCTCGACCCCTTCGCATATCATCGACCATGAGGAGCTGGACGGTGGCGATGAGTGTCTTCTACGGAGGTTCCTGTGGGGATCGAGGATCGACAGGAGCGGATCCTAGGAGGACGGTCGACTCCTCTTGTGCACTTTCTTTGGCAGCGCGGGAACCTCCAGGTGAGCACATGGGAGCGGAAGGCTCAGATGCGTGCTCAGTACCGCTTTGTTTCCCTAAGTTTGTGGTGAAGCTTTACGGGGACGTAAAGCCCTGTGATGCGAGTAATGTAAAGACCCGTAAATTCCAAGGAAATTTTTTTTCTTAATTTTCTTTGGAATTTTACAACAACGCAATTTCTGACGGCGCCTGATTCCAAGGCCCGGTGTGCCCGGAATCAATTTCCGAAGTTTGGCTCGGGTACGTTCAGTGAACGGACAAGCGGGTTTTTCTAACTATTGAACCGGTGCTCGGAATCGAATTTTGAGGGCACCGATGGAATCGCAGCGCCAGTAATTACTTAGAAACGCCTCTTCCGGAGATGCGTTTGCTCGGGTGTGGTTTTTAATTTTCGGGCTTAAAGTTAAGAAATAAAATAATGTTACGACAACTTTATTTTATTTCACTTAAGCCACTTGGAAGCCACTTGAAGCCACTTAAAAGCGGCTTAAACTGAGTTGAACCGGATAGGGTACTATCCAGAAATATCCTACCCTCTTGGTAGGATATTTGTGAGGTGGGGCCTGCACGAGCCCCGCTGTTTCTTTCCGCTAAGTAACGCACCCGCGAAAACCCGTCTGTATGAAAGTCAACTGACGCGTTTTCTTAAATTCTTAACAGACCATTTAATTGGGCGGTTTATTTCGTAAATTAAATGAGTTGTTTCTTTCGTTGAATTAATTCTACAAATTAATGGTTCGTTTCTTATCTTTTGAAATTCAAATGTTTAGTTGTGTAAATAAAATAAGGCTTAAGCTTATTTTATTTTGGGTTGGTCTTCTTTGCCACCTTGAGAGATTTTGAGAAGCTCTCTCCATCTTCTTCAACCTTGACGAAGAACACGAAGAACACTTAAGCTCCGACGAAGAACGCCGCTTCTCTTCTTCGTAGCCAGTGTGTTTCCGAAGATCGACGACGCCGCTTCTTCGATCTTCTTCCTGTGTCAACGAAAGCAGACGTCGTTTCCTCCTCGGACTATCTCTGTCAGCTTACGAAGCTTCTCCAGCGACGTACCTCTTCGGACGCACCTCGACGTCAAAGGAAACGACGTTCGATTTCCGCGACGCCCGACCTCCGCGATGCTAGTCTTCCGCGGCTTGATTGGCGTGCTCCGCACTTGAATCCGAGGTAGGGGATTGTTGATATTTTATTTATTTATTTTCCATTCTTGATTCTAGAATGTCGAACTTCGAGGATAAAGGATTAAATGTTATTGTCTAACGAGAGGGGGGCCCGGACCGCACCAACACGGCCGAACCCCCCTCCTATGTTCATAATTGTTTCCTTCCGGATGGAACGGGATAGAGTGGTTCCGTCGCACCACGCGGGAATCGCACGGCAATTATTGCGCGGCGCCATCGCGCCGCGGCGTGGAAAGAAATCCAAGAACGCGACGCCGTCGCGTCGCGTCGAAGAAAGTCAAAGGCACCGCGGCTGGAGCGGGGCCGCGGCGGAGGGAAGCGATGTCGTCGCATCGCGCCGGACGGCATAGGTCGCGGCCGGTTCCGGGCCGCGGCGGAGCAAGATGACCGGCGGCCGGCACCGGGCCGCCGGTGTCGGCGAAGGAAGGACCGACCGTCGCCGGTCCTTGCTGGCGAAACCGGCCGGCCAGTGCGGGCCGGCCGGACAGTGGAGACCGGGGGAAATTAATTTCCCCCGGCCGGGTCTCAAAAGCGGCCCCAATTAAGGGGTCGCGGTTCTCAAAGGGGGGCTTTTCCCCCCCGCGCGCGGCACCCGAACGGCGCCCAGGTCGCGTCGTCGTGCCGGTCCGCGCCGCCGCGCCGGACCGCACCGCCGCGCCGCCGCACCAGCCCGCGCCGCCGCGCCGGACCGCGCCGCCGGCCGGGCCGGGTTTTCTGAGCCGGGCCGGGTCGCCGCCCGGGGCGGGTCGACCCGGTTCGGCCGACCCAGGGGGGGGGGGGGGTCGGGCCAGGTCGGCCCGGGCCCAGACCCCCAGTTTCGGACCACTTTCGGTCAAATGCCCGTATCTTGGGCTACGGGCCTCCAAACGACTCGCCGTCAGCGGCAACGCGATCCTTGGATCGAGACGGTCGTTTCGGTATACTATACTCAAGGTGCACCTTCCTTTTCGAGAGCCTACGTGGTTAAAACTCCATAGTTAAGCGTGTTTGGCCTAGAGTAGTGATCAGGATGGGTGACCTCCTGGGAAGTTTCCCAGGGTGGGTGTGGAACGAAAAAGCCAATAACTCTCAGACCGGGCGTCCGATTGACGCGTCGTCTGTTGCGTTGAGTTCCTGTTGATGATACGGAACTTTTGGCATCCTTCGCCGAGATTTGGATGCAGATGCATAGTGGCCGGGTTGGATCGCACCGAAATCCAACCGGGCCCCTGGAACGGAAAAGCTGTTATCTTTCAGACCAGACGTCCGTTTGACGAACCGTCAGCGGCGTTGGTGATCTCGTTGAGAAAAGGTCCCTATGAGTATACCCTATGGGTGTTCTGGGTATAGTTGAGTTACAGCCGGATTTTTTCGCACACGAAACCAACCGGGCCCCTGGGACGAAAAGGCTAATAACTCACAGACCGGGCGTCCGATTGACGTGTCGTCTGTTGCGTTGAGACCCCTATGACGAGGTGGTCCTTTGAGATACTTATTTAAGGGACTTTTTGATACTTGAAGTATCGACCAGTAGCTCGTGGAGCAGACCTTCCCAGAGATGAGCGTGCGGAGTACAGAGACCGTGTAGCCGGCTGAGACCTGACGACTGCTTGACCGACTCGACTTGGAGTGAGTCGACTAACCCAGTGGACGGAGCGCCCGGTATTTGGAGACAGGCCCATGGTGGACGGAGCGCCCGGTAGTTGGCCGCAAACCCGCGGTACTTGGCAAGAGGAGTACCTCTGTAGGTTATTAGTGGGAGCGCCCAGTATTTGGCGACAGACCCTCAGCGGACTGAGCACCCGGTAGTTGGCCGCAAACCCGCAGTACTCGACAGGAGGAGTACCTCAGCAGTCTTAGGTTAGTGAGCAGTACCTCGGAGTCGTGACAGGACCACTGTACACTCCAGAGACGGAGCTCTTCAGCAGTTACAGTTTCGATAATTAAAATCCTGGTTTGAGCTGAGACTTTTGACCTTTGTGTTTACCTCATGATTGAGATGAGTCACTTGATAACTTAGGTATATGTATGGGCGTATACCTAGGTAGTGGTTATCCGTTGATTTCACAATCCTTGTGTTTCCTCATGATTGAGATGGGTTACTTGATAACTTAGGTATATGTATGGGCATATATCTAAGTAGAGGTTATCTGTTGAGATCTTGTTGTGGTTATCCTTGTTGGTTTAGTGAGACCTTGAGGGTCTCGGGGTCCCTACTGAGTATCGTTATACTCACCCCTGCACGGGCTATGCCCGCACCTCGTTGTGTTGGTTGCAGACGACGGGCAGTGCTGACGGAGGCCGAGTGTTCAAGGACTGGACGGTACCTGGAGGTGGACTACACGACGAGTCAGTACCCGGAGGTGGACTACACGACGAGTCGGTACCCAGAGGTGGACTATACGACGAGTCAGTACCCGGAGATGGACTACGCAACGAGACGACTCACAGAGGAGGTTGAAGGACGAGAGCGTGGAGGAGGCTATCTGTACCTACCCTTCAGGTAGGATCCGTGGTGGATGACCAGGAGCTGCGCTATCTGTACCTACCCTTCAGGTAGGACCCGAGGAGGAAGACCCAGGAGCTGCTTCCCTCTTCCAGTTGTTTGTCTTTTTGTTGTTGTACCTTGTTCAGTTGTAGTTGTACTTTCTTTTGGGTTTGTATTCTGGCCCATTTACTTTTCAGCTTTTCTTTTGTACTTAGTGTTTTGTTTCCTCTTGTACTCAGTGGTGCTTGTTTTCTTTTATAAAGGCAATGCCTTCCCAGTTATCGGGATTTTACGCCTTTGGTGCTAGTCGCCAGCCCCTGGCCTATGGAAGGCGGGCTTGGGGTAGTCACAACACGGGCCCCGAGGATGGTTCGTGACATTATTTTTAGTAAAATGGGATTAATGTTACTTTAAAACCGATACAAAACATAATGGGACTTTACTTGAAAATAAATGGAAGTTTATAAAAAATGGTATTTTCTATTATTTACTCAAAAATCAATATTTTCATAAAAATAAAAAAAATCACCGTAATCTAATTTAGATATGATAAATACATAAATAAATTAAATTTAATAAATTTAAAACTCTAAAATTTAGAAAAAAAATTAAATAAAACCATATATCTCATGAAAAACATTTTCAGCAAGAATAAAATCATTTATTTTATGACTGAAAAATCATATAAAATATTATATTATATATTAATCCATAAAATATATTTATAAACAATAATAATACATGAAATAGATTTATTATTACCATTACCTAGGTTGTCACATTCTTCCTCCCTTTTAGAAATTACGTCCACTCAATTTTATTCATTACTTAAATATGTGAAGGTATTTTCCCTCATAGATTTTTCTAATTCTCATGATGAATCCTTAATAATTGGATTATTAAATAAAACACGTACTCAGTGAATCGTGTTATTTCAAAATAATTAATCTATGCAATCTAAAATCTAAACTAGTTTTTCCCCATAAGAAAGATTGTCTTCTTATAAAACAATATCAGGGATCAAAACATGATATATATCAGATATGAACTTCCTTACAATGAAACATGAAACAAATCATGTACCTGAGATAAACATGGAGTTAATGCTACCGGGTAAGAAAATGATCCCACTTTATTCAAAATTTCATAGGGGTCTAATAAACCATGGACTAAATATTCCCTTTTTAAAAAAATTCATAACACCATTATAAATATATATCTTAAGAAATACATGATCATTTAACTAAAATGAAATATCATTCCTCTTATTATCTAAATAAATATTCTGATTTCTTTGAGTTTCCCTCATTTTCTTCCAAATTATCTTCATTTTATCAACCATTTTTTTACCAGTTTTGGTCCTAGGAAATTCCTTTCACTAAATTTTTCTAAACATGCTAGAGTCTAACGCCACTTTTCATATAATGCCTCAAAAGGTTCAATCTTCATATTATAATGAAAACTATTTTTATAAGAAAATTCTAGTGATGAAATATATTAATCCCAACTTCACTAGTGATCCAATGAATAAGATTGAATCATATCTTCTAATTTCTGAATCGTTTGACCTGGAAATCCATCAGATTGAGGTTTAAAAGTTATGCTAAAATTTAATTCAGTACCCAATAACATTTGAATTATTTTCCAAAAATTAGAAGTAAATCTAGGAATATAATATTAAATAATAAAGAGAGGGACTTCATATAATCAGACTATCTCCTTAAGAAATTTTTTTAAAAGATTATCCAAATACATAGTATCTAAAATAGGAAAAAGTTTCAAAAATTTATTCATATGATCAATGATAACCCAAGTCACATTATTACCCTGAGATAAATTTGGTGATCCCACCAAAAAATCCATGGATATGTTCTCCCATTTCCATTATAGCACTAAAAAGTGATGAATCATCCCCTTTGGTAGTTTTTATTTAGCTTTAACATACTAAAAAGAAAAACATTTAATTGTAAAATCAACAATATCATTTTCCATACCTTCCCACTAATAATATTACTAAAGGTATCTATACATATCAGTACTACTAGGATAAACATAAAATAGATAGTTGTGAGATTTACTTAACAATTCCTTCTTCAATTGGGAATCACTCAGAATATATAAACTCTTTCCAAATCTGATAAAACCTTCTTTATTGATATTAAACTCAAGAAACATACCCTTATTGAACAATTATACTCTTTATTGAAAACAATGATCTTCCTTCTGAGCCTCCTTAATTATTTCTGATAAAGATAACTACATTGATATCTGATCTAAAACCAAAGGGGGTTTCTGCTTATAAAATCTCTAGGCCAAAATATATTAAATAATTAACTAAATTATCATGTTATAAATGTATAAAAGTTCATGATGCATCATATTTTTGAATCAAGTAATTGAATTCCTTATTTACTTTACACTGATGGTAGTGAATCATATAATTATAATTTTTTATCAGTTCTAACCATCTTATCTACCTCATGTTCGACTATTTTTGAGTGAATATATACTTTGAACATTAATAGTCAGTATATATTTCACATTTCACCCCATATAAAATAATTCTATAAATTTTTAAAGTAAAAAACACCATTGTAATCTCAAGACCATGTGTAGGGTAAATCTACGCATGGATTTTTAATTAACATGAATCATATACAATTACCTGATCATATTGCATCAAAACATAGCCAAGCCCCTTTAATGAAGAATTAATGTAAAAAAACTCACCAATTATATATTTAAAGGATATAAATAAAGTATTAACAATATCAATTATTTAAAATATTAATGACATTTCTTTATCCAGATGAATTTAACTTCTATTTGAGTTAACTTGGTTAGTGGGCATAATAACCAAGAACATTTTTCAAGAAACCATCAATAGTAACCTGACAATATAAGAAAAATTCAAATCTCCATGATATTTTTAGGACTTTACCACTCTTCCACTAATTTCATTTTAATGGGATAAATAGTTATTCCATATTTAGAAACAATATACCTAAGGAAATAAATTCTTTGTAATCAAAATTCACACTTTCTAAATTTCATATAAAACGTATTTTATTTTAGGTTAAGTAAATTAATCCTTATATGTTTCTCATAATATTCATAAATTTTAGAGTATACCAGAATATCATCGATAAAAACAACCATAAATTTATCCTAATAATCATGGAAAACTCTATTAATTATATTCATAAATGCAAAGAGGGTGGTTAAAACTAATAAAATAGTTGAACATGAGGAAAAGAAGATAGTTATAACTGATAAAAAACTATGATTTCATGATTCAATTAAATCAAGGTAAATTAAATAAGTTAGTTGATGATTTAATTTGAAAATATAATTCATCAATAAATATGATACATTTGGAACATGGTCCTTTAGTTAATGATTTAATAAATATTGTCCAAAAGATTTTGTAAGTAGAAAACCATTCAGTTTTTGCTTTGGTATTAGTGTAGTTATCACTATTATAATGAATTGAGTAGGCTCAAAAGAAAGATTTTGGTTTTCAAGAAATAGTGTAATTGTTCAATAAGGGTGTGTGGACAGATTTTAATATTGATAAATAAGGTTTTATCAAATTTGGAAAAACTTTATGTGTTATGAGTGATTCCCAATTGAAGAAAGAATTGTTAAGTGAAGCTCATAGATCTTTGTTTTCTGTTTATACTAGTAGTAATAATATTTATAGATACCTTCATGATTATTATTTTTGGGAAGGTATGAAGAAGGATATTTTCTATTTTACCATGAAAATTTTGACTTGTTAGCAGGTTAAAGCTTAACGACAACTACTACTGTGGATGGTTTAGCCTTTGTGAGTGCTGAAACGGAAATGGGAGAACATATCCATGGATTTTATAGTGATATTACCAAATAAATATAAATTTAATAATGTGATTTGGGTTATCATTAATCTTCAAACTAAATCTATGTAATTTTTTTCTATTTGAGATATTATGTCCTTGGATTATCTTTCGAAACTTTTTCTTATGGAGATAGTATGATTACATGGAGTTCGTCACTCTATTATATCAAATCGTATTCCCATATTTAATTCTAATTTTTTTGGAAATTACTTTAAAAGTCATTGGGTACTGAATTTAATTTCAGTAGATCTTTTCATCCTCAATCTGATATATAGTCATGATGAATGATTTAATAAGTATAAGATATGATTCAATATTTCTCATTGAATTACCAGAGAAGTTGGGATCAAAATCATTCATTATTATAATTTTCTTAAAAAATTAGTTTTCATTATAGTATAAAAATGGAAAATTTTAAGGAATTATATGGAAAACAGTGTTAGACTCCAATATTTTGAGATAAAGTTAATGAAAGGAAATTATTGGGACTATAATTGGTATAGGAAATGGTTGAGAAAGTGAAGATGATTCGGAAGAAAATGAGGGAAACTTAGATCTAGAGAAAGAGTTATATATATAACAAGAGGAAAGATATTTCATTTTAGGTAAGATATCATGTATTTCTTAAGATATATCCATAGAATGGTGTTATGTGTTTGCATAAAAAGGGAAACTTTAGTCAATGGTTTATTGGAAACTATGAATTTTTAAATAAATTAAGATCAGTTGCTTGCCTGGTAGCCTTACCTCCATGTTTATCTTAGGTACGTGATGTGTTTTATGTTTCATTTCTATATAAGTGTGTACCTGATGCATCTCATGTTTTGAGACCTGAGGTTGTTCTGTTATAATAAAATCTTTCTTATGACGAAAAACCATTTCAGATTTTGGATTTCATAGAGTAGGTATTATAAAATAATTTTATTCTATAATTAAACATTTTAGGGAAGAATCACATGATTAAGGAAGCAACATGAGAATCAGAAAACTCTATAATAGAAAATACCTTCACTTGTTTAAGTAATTAATAAAATTATGAGGACACAATTTCTAAAATGGGGGATGTGAAAACCCAGGTAATGTTAATAATAAAACAATTTAATATCCTATTATAATTCATAAATATATTTTATGCTTTCACATAAATAATATATTTTTATATGATTTTTTAGTCATAAAAGAAATGATTTTATTTTAGATAAAAATGTTTTTCATGAGATATATGGTTTTATTTAAAAATTAAATTTCTAAATATTGGATTTTTCAATTGATAAAATGAACTTAAATTTTTGGATTTATCATATCAAAGTTATCTTAGGGTGATTATTTGTATTTTTCTGTAAATATTGGTTTTTGAGTAAATAATGGAAAATACCCATTTTTATAAACTATAATTTATTTTCAAGTAAATTACCATTTGTTTTTTGATTGGTTTTAAATTAAAATTAGTTATATTTTAATAATAATAATTCAATTTATTTCATAGGAATCATCATTTACTTTACTTTGGTATAAATTCATTTTAAGGCATAAACATTTTTCAAAAAAAAACTATTTTTTGTTGCATTTTACGCACTTATATTAAAATTAATTTATGCCACTTTTACAAATTAAATATTGAAAAATGGATTTCATATCTATAATCAATTGGATAAAAAAAATTATTGTGTTCGATTTCATTTTTTTCATAATTAATAGTCACCAAAATAAAACTTTGTCACCTCAATAAAGGTTAAAAGAGTTAACGATGGGGTTAAACTTAGAGTTAAGGAATAAAATATATATAAACCTTGTCTAAATGTGATTTGTTGAATTAATTTCAACCTTACCATATATTGGGTTTGAAATTTGACTAAATTTTATCTTCTTTACTTTATAAATACATTTATGTTAATTTAATTTTTTAAGTATTTACAGAGTGTCACTCCCCTCGCTTATAAAAGGAAACCTCCTCTCCTCACTTATTTACACTTATTGAGACACTTATCTTGGACAATCCCTATCCAAATATTATCCCAACTATATTATACATGTATTAGAGTTCATTTTATTCTCAAAAGACTAATCTTATAAGTCTTAAGGTCTAATCCAAAGTGAGATATCTGAGGAGGAGATATAAGTCCTAACTAACCTATTTCAACTTTATTTATTCTTCTACTTCCTTCAAATTTGTTATAACCAATATAACATAATGATATAAATATCTTATCTATACTAAAACTTTATTATTTTAATGGAATAAATTTTGTCTCTTTTCTATCATGTGAGAAATGAAAACATCACTCATACATACATATGGACTACCACCACCACAAAGCGATGCATTTTGTTTTCCATCACTGCCTCATATGGATGGTTATAAAGATATAATTAATTAATATATAATATTTTTATGAAATTATTATTATTTTTATAGATAATATATTACTAACCCTCTTACCCTTTCCATTTATTAGAAAATGATAACGTCGTTTGTGCTTACATGTGGACTACCACCTCCATGAAGTGATGTGATTATTTTTTCAATTCCACCTTACATGGATGGTCATAAGGATGATTATAATTAATAAATATGAAATTTATAACATAGTTATGATTCTAAAAAATTAAAGTATCGTCAATTTTATTTCTTTTCCACCCAATAGAAAAATGAAAGTGTTGTTCAGGCGTATGTATGGACTACCATCCCCATGAAATGATGTAATTCATTTTTTATGACCACATTACATGGATGGTTATAAAATAATATTAAATTTATAAAAATGATAATTATAATATGTTAAAGATTATATATATTATAGAACCATGTCCATTTGACCATGGTCAATTCATCAAATATATTTTGGAGATTATGAACCAAACCACCTCAAAACATTTCATGTAAACTTAACCAATTTAGGAATAAATTAAATAAAATTAATAATAATAAGAAAATAAAGTGAAAAAGGTTCTTAATTTAGAATAAAAATAATATAATTTTATTACTCGTGAGGGTATATGTATCAAATAAACAAGTTAGGACTCAAGGTAATGGATTTTCTTTTAAAAATCTTGTTTCAACATTTACCTTCCAACTCTTTTTCATCCATGTTGAGGTTCCTTTAAATGCTTCAAGAATGTTATTATTTGTTCTTAAAAAATTATAAAGGTATTTTTAACTATTTTTTAATTTATTTATAAATTATTTAAAATGAATCTTTCCACCCTTTTCCATATGTGTTGTTTTTAACTTTTTACAAAAATAAAAAAAATAATGTATACAACATGACCACATTTTCTCATCATCATATCCCTTATTCATTATCAATATTCCTATAAAAGATAACATAGTTTTTTAAATAATATTTTTTACCACTATTTTTTTGAATTTTTAATTTTAAAAAGTATTTATAATGAAATATAGAATTCTTCTCATTTTTATGAGATAACTAAAAGTATTATTGCTTATGGTCTTGGATTCTAATTCAAATGAGTTTTTTGCTTAAAATAAAATTTATATGTGTTTTATTCATTATATGGTTCTTGAAAATTTTATATTAATTATGGGTGATCCCAATATAGCTCTAATTATGAGTGATCCTGATATATCTATCCAATGAATTAGTTAAAGTGACAGATTTTATCAGTGATATGTTACTCCTAAGAGATGAGGGGATTATATGGTTAGGTGGTTCCATTGTAAGGGTTATTGTAAGGGTAAATGAAATTATAATTTCCCAATGTTCCTAAATTATATTATTTTAATGGTATTGAAAGTAAATATTTTATTTTAAAAAGTTAATTAAGTGATCTTATGTTTTTAAGGAAAATTTATGACCTTTTAACAAGGTTAAATGATTTTTTTTTAAGGAAAGGTGTTTATACTTTTTCATTTTTCCAATAAAACCTTATGATTATGATTTTTAATTTATGATTTCTTATAAAACAATTATAAAATATAATGAAAAATCAATTTTTTTATTTCATGAAAAAGTAAATGGATATTTAAGCCCAAATTTATTATGAAAAAAGTATACTTTATTATGGATTTTCTAGTTTGCAATTAGACTAGTGGGTTTCTTTTCTTTTATATCCCTTTATGAGCTATTGGTTTCTCATAAAAAAATTTAAAATGTTTTTAATAGATCTTAAGGATGATTAGGAGTGTTAATAAATCCAAAGATCCAGTTTTGGGTGTTATCTTTAATGTAGAAAGTGTGTTTTTATAAAGAAATTATTTTTTGGGGAAAATGGATATTCTATAGAAGTGTCCACTTTTCAATGTAATGACTTTCCTAATTATCTAAAACTCTAAACATAAATTTTTTTTTGGGATCTAAGTGATGAAATATATTTCATAAATCATGTAATTTATGAGACAATTATGTGTGAGTTGTTATAATGTAATTCAACTTGGTTAGATAATCTTTTAGGAGGTTTCTGTTCACACTTGACAATACTTTATAAACACTCTACATCTTAAAAATCTAGTGGCTTAGTATATTGTAAAAAATGAAGTTTATATTTTAAAATATCCAAAAAAATATTAAACAATCTCAAATTCTCTTCAAACCCACTTACATTGTAATATATATAGATAAAATTTGTGAAATAAATTATTTATGCATCCTAAATGGATTATAATGGAATCCAAATGGGTGAAAATAAATTTGAAAGGGAAAAAACCACATGAAACACCATGTGGAATATTAGATGGGAATCGACCACTATTCACCCCCCTACGTAGTAGTGTTGAGTTGACTATATCACAAAAATTATCAAATTTTAAGTATAAACTCATTTCAATAAAATCAATAATTTTATATTTTATAAAAAACCCAAAATCTCTACATTTTAAGAGAAAATTTTAGTCAACATGATTTAGTCAAAAACAATTAACCATAGGTATATGGATTCTTTCTAGTATGATTGATATAAATCATAAGATATTATAACCATACTGTTGGAGTTTTTTATTTAATGGTGGATTGAAATGTGATGTATTTTTTTGTATTGTTTTCAATATAGATTTTTAATTTATTTTATTTTTATTTTAGAAATAAAATGTTTATTTTTAGTTTTTTCATTATATTTTACCTCAATAATAATCTGGAGCTATGGATAAGAAAAAAGGTAGCTAAAGGGAAAAAGTTACAAGATTATGGTGTAATTTTATAATATTTTCCCATTAAAGTTGGATTTTTTCCAATAATTTAAATAGATATGCATGCAGTTCATGCCACCTTTCACAAGTTCACACCATTTTCATTAGTTATCATTGACCGATGAGTAATTTAGAGACATATTTTGACCAATTTAATGAAATGTTTAATGGGGCCATGCTACTTTGGGAAGGGGTCATTCAAAAACTATTAAAAGCACACACTTATAATCATAATGAGGAAAACATGTTTTAAAGAGGGAGATTATTTAAATAAAAATGGACATTTGAATTAATAGAGTAGTAATAATAAGGGATAATGGGGGTTGATGATTTAGGATCAATGCTTAGGAATTATATATTTGTTTTATCTTTTATCTCGGAACATCTCCTTCATAGTGAAACATATTTGAGATTTCTAATGTAATATTTGAATTTATTATTTTTATTTTACTATAATTTATATTTTTTTGATTTAGTACTAGAGTGTGGAAGTGAAAAAATTGAGTTACAGAGGTTTGGGTTATGGGTGATGTTGTTTTACAACAGGTGGTACCACTAGGTACCTGATAGAATACATTGAGTGCCTGATGTCTGAAACAATGGTTATGGTGTGGCTCAACCAAAAAAAATAGGTATATTTTGGGTTTTTATCAAGTATATTTTGGTTTCCATCAGGAAACTAGTAGGCTTAACAAACCCATTTTCACTAAGGGGTCAATCTAGTAATTTTATATCAAAATTCCGGTTAAGTTTTAATTTTCTAATTTTTTTAAAGAATAGTAACCTATAAAAACTCCTCCATATTCTATCTTCATGATATTATTATAAACTTTAAACTTCTTAATATATTTGTGATATATCAAGTGCATTGAATTCTTAAAGTAATTTCTCACAAAAATTCATGTTTGGCTTTTTCAGTTTTGGTATTGTTTCATATAAATTCGACTTTATTCTTATAATTCAACCAAATTTTTAAATTTAAATGATTAATGTGGGGTCAAACCTCTATTTCTTATAAAAAATATTGATTATATACCATGTAGGTTTTCACGGCCCAACCCAATAGGGCTCGAGCTGCAACTACATCAAGCCTACCTTCATAGGTCAGGGGGTGGTAACAAGTGCTGAAAGTCATAACCTAAATGGGAGAAATTTTCCTAATATACCTATACATACACACCCAACCATATCAATGTATAAGTGAAATGGAATAATAATAAAAAGATGAAATATATAGAATATAACCATGCATGTAAAAATCTATATCTTGTACAAGATTATGATAGAGAAAAATGAAAGTAAAGGGGGGAAATATGTGCTAAACTAGAAAGATGTCTCAACATGACAAAATTGGAAAGTAAAAGTGTTGAGAGATCCCTTCTCCTGATCTCCAAGCTCCAACCAACATATCTAGTCCAATGAACTAGGTATCCATATACTTCTCTGTAGTCACCACTAACCTATCAGTCATCTGCATAAGACATAACACATAGAGGCAAACCCCATATAGAGGTGAGTATATACATACCTAGTATGACACCTCAAAAGATGAAGGCGGGTAGTAAGAGACATGATAGGAATAGATAGATAGCTCAACCCAAAGAAAGAGAGTAACAAAATCCAACTACATAGATACGGATATATATATATATATATATATATATATATATATATATATATATTGAAACCAAATAAACCCAAATTAGAGAGAAGGGAATATCTATCTCACATCCCATTCTAGGAAAGAGATCCAATTGTTTCATAAGGTCCATCACCGATGCCTAGTATCTCATGTATCTGTATGAAGAGACATCAAAGTCAATCCACACTACGTCATTGTTTCTCACAGTCTAGGGGGATAATATATAAGTTGAGGACCCATTCTCAAGTACAATAGGAGGGTACCACTCAATAGATATTTATAAGACCCATTCCCTATCTTGACAGGAGGGTTCCACTCAATTAATTGGTAGAGTACCCATGCCCATCCCAGTTGGAGGGTACCACTATAATGGTTGGTAGAGGGACCATGCCTAACCCAGCAATAGGGTAACACTCAAGTAGTCAAGGACCTATGACCTAATACAATAGGAGAGTGCCACTCAGATAGTAGATAGAGGACTCATTCACTTCCCAACATGATGGTGCTACTCTAGTAGTCAAGGACCCATACCCTGACTCCATAGGAGGGTGCCACTCGGTGGATAGGTAGAGAACCTATACCCTAACCCAGTAGGAGGGTGACACTCTAAGAATAGATGGAGGACCCATGCCCAGCCCCACAAGAGGGTTCCACTCTAAAGATAGGTAGAGGACCCATGACCTACCCCACAAGAGGGTTCCACTCTAAAGATAGGTAGATGACCCATGCCCATCCCATTTGAAGGGTGCTACTCTAAATCCCCTGGTGATCCAACCCGATCGCTGCCATCATCGAGCATTGGCTAAATAATTGTCCCACTCATAAAATCTCACATAGTATATCAAAATCCACTTTAGAGGCCAATGTCACATTCGACATGGAAAAAACTCCGGATAAGCTACTCATAGGCCAAAATCTAAGTCCAAACGAAGGAGATACAAGAGGTTAAAGTTTCTTCATAAGGAAAAAAGGTGTACACAGCATGTAAGGGGAACCACATTGTGTGTAGTCCTGCACCATCACCTGTTCATGTCCCTACTAGTACACAGATCAATACTTGTTTAGCACTATATAGAGTTTAGTTAGAATACATGGCATGCCTCAGCCACCTAAGGTCTTGACCATGCACCTGGACTTGTCCGTGTAAATCTACCCATGTTCGTGTACTTCGGTACACTGTGTGTTCTCTCACAGGATGACCTGCTCATGTGCTCCATTGCATGGATTTTACACCCGATGAGAGTCAAATGACATTTCACCCAGTCATATAGCGTGTTATCCTTAACTATTCCAAAACCTTAGAACCACAGCCATAGGGGTACTACACAGCATGTGTTCATCCATGTACATGTTGTTTTATTGGGATTATTCCAGAAACTTAGATCTATAGATTCACATTCTAAAACTGGCTCCTTTTCCATGGATCTCACCTTCATACTGCCTGGAATCAGTGGATCTTGCCTCTATTCATCATTTTTGTCCATCTGATGGTCAGAAATTGGTTTTTTGTTGGCATGCTCAAATCCCAATGCATTGTGCATATCTCATGTTGCCTGGATTCATTGCTTAGGATCCTGAATCGTCAAAATAATAACCTACTTCCCATATTTCATCCCCATTCATCCTCGATTCACTAAACCATTCCTCACACATGATTTTTACATGAATATGGGGGTCCAATCGGACTTAGTCCCACCCAAAAATGTCGAACTAAGACCTTATAGTCCAATTAGTGAAGAATTTAAAGAATTAATGGGAGAAAAGCACAATAAAAAGGGTGAAACAATTTTTTTTCAAGCGTTCTTGTCCAAATAACATAAACAGGGATAACCAGGGTGAGAAAAACTAAATAATAAATTTAAATCCATTATATAGACACATGTAAAGGCTTAATTAGTGCATATAAAATGAAATAATGTGATCATGCTTAATAAATTTAATCAATAAAGGAAGAATACAAAAATTGACAAGTCCTACCTAATTTTTTATCATTTGTTGATGAAGGATGAACTTTCTAATGAAGAATAGGAATCATTGCATCTGTTGTGTCTTGATCTACCTAGATCCAGAATCTCATCATCATCTGATTTTGATTCACCAACAAATGGTGGAATTATTCTCTCAATTATATTAGGGTTTATGTGGGAAAACCTAGAGAATTATTATAACAGTGTATTTAAAGGAATTTCGATTCAGTTAATTTAAATTAAATAAATAAATTTAATTATTTATTTAACTAAATGCACCTTCCCATGGACACTTTTTTCTAAATGCCCCACAATGATCTATTTTAGGTCACACCTAGGGTAAACATCACATCCTAGACTCAAATTTGGTATCAAATTTCTAATCCGATATTAAATTTAAGAGTTGTCCCATTTTATTTAAGAAATCGTGCGTGCATAATATAAAATAAATTTAATATTTTTATAAAATTAATTCTGCATACACCAGGCCTCGGAATCACATGTCTTCTTAGATCCCAAAATCAAATATATATATTTATTTATTTATTTATTTATTTATTTATTTATTTAAAATCCTTTCAAGGATAAAATAGGGTCTATAAATCATTCTGTCCTTTAATATTTGTGTCCCTAAAAATCAAAACTAAACAAAAATATTGGGATATTGAGCCTGTATCTGGCTCTCCCACTCCAAGGATCTCTCTTACACACTCTCATTATGCCATAGAACATGAACCAAGGGGATGGTCTATCCATGCATGGTCCTCTCCTACCAATCCTCGATCACCCCTAGGTGCTCCACAAAAGTGGTTCCACACTCAATGTCTAGCACTCCCCAGTCAATAACGTGTGTGGGGTCATGCATGTATCTCCTCAACTGCAACACATAGAAGAAGTTGTGCAACTTTTTTAACCGTGGGATAGGGAAAAGTGATAAGTATCCTCGCTGATCCTCTACAAGATCTCAAACGGCATGATGAACCTCAGGAATAGCTTTCCTCCCATTTGAATCTCTGCAATCCTCATCATGAGGAGACTCTCAGGAAAACATTGTCTCCCTGCTCGAACTCCAAGGGCCTACAACATTGATCTACATAATATTTATACCTTATCTAGGATATTATCCTCCTATCATAGACAACCTAGACCTTTTCTATCATATCCAATACTATCTATGGACCCACAAGATATGCATTTATGATCTCTATCCAGTACAAGGGTGACCTGCAGGGTCTCCCGTATAGGGACTCGAATGATTTCATGTCTACAGTATAGTGTTAGATATTGTTTTATACAAACTCTACCAAGTAAAATTGATCCTATAAACTCCATCCAAAGTCTAACATTCAAGCCCTAAACATATCCTCCCACACCTGGATAGTGTGCTTAGTCTTCTAATCTGTTTGGGGGTGAAAGGTTGTACTCATCTTTATCTGGGTTCTGGATTCCTCATGTGGGCCTCTCCACAACCATGATGTGAACTATACATCACGTTCGGATATAATAGTCGAGTTCACCCCATGAAGTCCAACAATCTCCCATCTGTACATCTACCCCAAACTCTCCACTGAACTCTACTCCATGATATCAAGGAAGTGTGTCGAATTCATGAGTCAATCAACTATTACCCAGATGGCGTTGTAGACCTTAACTATCCGTGGAATCCTAATTATTAAGTCCATGGGTATTCCATCTCATTTCCACTATGGGATCTCAAGATTCTACAAAAAACCTATCGGAACCTGGTTCTCAGCCTTCACATGCTGATAGGTGAGGCAACGTGAAACAAACTCAGCCACGCTTTGTTTCATGTCGACCCACAAAAACTATTACTGAAGGTATTTGTACATATTCCCCACCTTAGTATGTATAGATAAAGGAGAAGTTTGAAACTCCCTCATCACCTCCTCCCTTTTCATGACTAGGACCACCATTTGTCCCTAGAAAATGATGACAGGATTCCCTCCTTTAGAAAATCCATCAGGTGAATCTCCTGAGTACATTTGGTCACACAAGACCTCATAGTCAATGTCTTCCAACTGGGACTCTCTCACATGGTGGAGGAGAAGAGGATTAAACACCATCTACTAAAGAAAATGTGTACCCTCCTTCTCAAATAGGTTTAGCTATAAGTAATCCAACTACTCAAATGCCTCCTGAACCAAATGAGAATGGTATTTTCTGCTAAGGGAATCTGCAACCTTGTTTCCCTTCTCCAAAGTATAGACTATCTCAAATTCATAGTCCTTAAAGAACTCCAACCATCACCGTTATCTCATTTTCAAGTCTCTCTACATGAATACATACCTAATACTCTAATGGTCTAAGTAAACCACGAATTTCTCTCCCATAAAATAGTGTCTCCACATCCTTAAAGTGAAGACTATCACTGCCTACTATAGGTCATGAGTCAGAAAGTTATACTCATGGTGTCTTAACTACCTCTGTCCATATGTAATAACTACATATCTCTACATCAACACATAGTCAATCCCAACTCTTGAGGAATCACAATACACTACATACTCTATTCCCTCATTAGGTAGTCTCAAAGTAGGAGCACTTTTCAGCCTCATCCTCAACTCCTCGAAGGCCATCTAACACTACTCAATCTAGGTAAATGGAATCCCTTTATATATTTGGGTGGTCAAATGGGATTCAATCCTATAGAAGTGTATCAAAAACCTATAATAGTACCCTTCCATTCCAATAAAATTCAGCACCTCAAAAAAAACCTTGGGTGGCTCTGAAGAAAGTACTACAATGATCTTTACTAGATCCATGGATAAACCATGATAAAAAATGACATGACCTAGAAATTGAACCTTGTGAATCTAAAACTATCACTTTGAGATCTTTCTATAAATATGGTTCTCCTGAAGTAAATCTATGACCATCATCAAGTTCTATGCATGATCCTCCTCTAAGATAGAGTATATGAGTATATCATCAATGAAGACAACCTCAAACTGGCCCAAGTATGGCTGGAAGATCTGGTTCATCAAAGGAATAAACACGATGGTGGAATTAATCGCACCAAAGTACATCACCTAGAAATCATATTTTCCATAGCAACATCAAAATTATAGCTTAAAAATATCATCCTCGTGAACTCTCAACTAGTGGTAGGCAGACCTGATATTGATCTTTGAGAACCTTATCATGCCTCACAACTGTTCAAAGATGTCATCAATCCTCAGTAGGGGTATTTTTTCTTTATCGTGTCCTGGTTTAGGTGATGATAATCCACTCAAATCCAAAAGCTCCTATCTTCTTTTTTACGAACAACATTGGAGTTACCGAGGGGGGCACATTGTGCCTGATAAAAACCTTCTCTCAAAGGCCCTCCAACTACAACCACAGCTCCCAGATCTCGGTAAGGGACATATAAAATGCCACATAAGATATTGAAGTGATACTGGGATGTAATTCAATACAAAAATACATCTCCCACCTTGGAGGTAGTCTTGGAACGTCCTTGGGCAAGACACCCATAAAATCCTCTATGACTAAAGGAATCCAGATGCTTGAAGAGCCTATTGTACCAAGAGCTACACTCACCATCTGATGGGTGATGGGATGAATCCTCTTAGTTTGAAAACCCACTATCTATACCCTAAGATATATCTTGATCGTAAATGAGAATCTCATCCCATCATTGAAAAGGCATCTGACTCATCTTTGGTGATAGTCAATCCAGGTTCAGAATGTGGAAAACCAATCCATACCCAAGATGATGTCATAGGGTTCCATCGTAATGACCAAAATTTCTCATGTGAATCTGTCTCCACCAATCCATAGTTCACACTACTGAAAGATATAAGATATACAAGAAGAATTCCTTGTAGGAACCTCAAGACAAATCTATTGGTCAAACACCTCAACTGGGAGCTCCATATCTCACACCATGAGTATATATATATGAATGAATGACTCACACATGTGTCCAATAATACTAAAGTAAGAGTATAATAAATATATATCATACCTATAATAATTTTGTGTGTTTTTGTGTCATATTCCCCCATATCATGTTGTTTTCTGCGGCCCTGACCGCCAGTTCCCTAGCCTGACATGGGTCACCTGGTGGTAATGGTGGAATGATATCATAGCATCATCCACCACTCACATATCCTCCTCATATAGATTCACCTACTCCTCTACTATCTCCAACTACCTGGGGGACACACTACCCTCACCCGGGGGATCCCTGATCATGGATCTGCCTCTGCTATGGCGGTTCATCCATAATCTTCCTACACTCCTTATCATGTCTAGTTGGGCATTCACGTGTTATGTGAACTTTCTCATCAGAAGAATAGAACCACCCCTCTCCAGGATTCCATGGTCATATGTGTTATCCCTGACCATGTTCCCAATCCTAGTCCTAGGAATATCTCCTACATCGAGATCCTATCGACTAGTGTCTGTTAGCTATTGTAGAAGACTCAACCATGTAATACCTACTACCAGCTCCAACTTCCTAGCATCCCTCTGACAATAAACTCTTTGTCACCAGTGCCCTCTCCAAAACCCTAGAATAGGTGGAAAAGTTCAAGGTACCACATTGAAATGGATATCTCTAAAAATTCCCTACTCAAACTTCTTTTGTTGGAAGTAGCCATCCCAGATCATGTTAAGGGAGTACTGCATAAGGTCTTCAAACCTCACAGCATACTCATCCATTGTCATCCATCCCTAATGTATCTCTATAATCTTATGAATCTGAACCTAGCACAAGAAGGAGGGGTATTACTCCTCATGGAATATCTGTTGGAAGTCCAGATATGAGAGTAACAACTCATCGTGTGTCTATATAACAAGACTCTAATAGAGTCCAGCTACTCCATGAAAAAGTCTAGCAACCATTACAACCACTAGATACATCAATGCCTAAATAATCCTAAAAACATAAACCACCAACTCTATCCAATCCTTCGCTTCCTAAGGATTTGGCTCAACATGGAACCTCAGTAGCCTCTAGCACTGGAACTCGTGGAGTGCTCTAAGACAGCACACATCCTCAACCTACCATGCTAGTATGATTTGATGCTTGATAAGTGGGGGTGATGCTACCTATACACCTATAGGAAGGATCTTGTGGGATGGACCCTGAACTGAGGCATCATCACTCGTCGTATTTTCATCATGATCTAAAACTGGTAACTTGGATGGCTATTTTCATGGAGGAATCATAAAAAGTTAATCAAGATGTACCATAACCATATGAGAATATATATATATATAATAGGGATATTACTCAATAAGAATAGTCAAAAGACTCAATCCTATATGATGTAGGTACCATTGATCCATGTAACCACTATATTAGTATGTCGGGTTGACAAGTAGGTAGTTAAGGTCCTAGTGAATGGATACATCAGTTTCCATACCAACACTAGATTATTTGGCCTAAAATCCACACTCGAAACACTTTTACAGCATTTCCCTAAATTCCAAACAAATACTTATAAGGGGAATAATCTAAAAATAGTCCTAAGGAATGAACTTCTCTAATACCAATATGTCATGACACGACCCAAAGTGTCTTAAGCGACAACTAACCCAAGCTCACCTTTATAGGCCAAGGTATGGAGACAAGAACCAAAAGGAATAACCTAAATGGGAGACCTTTACCTAATGTACATGTATGCACACACTTGACCATCCAAATATATATTTGAAAAGCAATAATAATAATAAATGATATATCTAGAATATAAAAATTCATGTGAAAACCTCTATGGTGTATAAGAGTATGATAGTGAAAACTTAAATTAAAGGGTTAAAATACATGCCCAAACAAAAATGTGTCCCAACCTGACAAAATAGAAAAGTAAAAGTGTTGAGAGAACCCAGCTTCTGCTCTCCAATATCTGACCACCGCACACGGTCTAATTCACCAGGTATCCATATGCTCATATATATTCACCATTGTTATGTCTATTATCTATATAAGACAAGATGCATGAAGAAAAATCCAATGTAGGGGTGAGTATATACATACCTAGTAGGAAACCTTGAAAGCTGAAGGGGGAGAAGTAACAGACATGATAGGAATAGATAAATAGCTCAATCCAAATACATGGATATATATATATATATATGATAAAACCAAAGAAACCCCAATGAGAGAGAAGAGAATATTCATCTCACAACCCATTCTAGGAAAGAGATCCAACAGTTCCAGAAGGTCCATAATCAATGCTCAGCATCTAGTTATTCTATCTGAAGAGACATCCAAGTTAAGAAACACCTTGCCACTATGAATCATAGTCGAGGGGAACAATATCTAAGTAGATGACCCATTCCCTGGTACAACAAGAGGGCTCCACTTATTAGATGGCTAGAGGACTCGTGTCATATCCCAAAAAGAGGGTATCACTCATGTAATTAGTAGAGGATCTATGCTTGACTCAGCTGGAGGGTGCCACTCTAATGGTCGGTAGAGGACCCATGTCTAGACCAACTGGAGGGTTCCACTATAGTAGTCAAGGACCCATGCCCTGATACAATATGAGGGTGCCACTCTGATAGTAGATAGAGGACTCATTCCCTACCCAGTAGGAGGGTGCCACTCTAGTAGTTGAGGACCCATGCCCTGACTCCGTAAGAGGGTACCACTTTATGAATAGGTAGAGGAACCATATCCTAACCTAGTAAGAGGTTTCCACTCCAAGAATAGATAGAGGACCCATGCCCTACCCTATAGGAGGATTCCAATTTAAAGATAGGTAGAGGACCCATGACCAGCCCAGCTGGAGGATGCCACTATAAAGCCCCTGGTGATCTTATCTGATCATTGCCATCATTGAGCACCACCTAAAGAAGAATCCCACTCAGAACATCTTGCATCATATCTCAAAATAAACTTCAGAGTCCAACATCTAATTCTAATTAGAAAAATACTCAGGATAGTCTACTCACGAGCCAAAATGGAAGTTTAAAAAAAGGAGATATAAGAGGTTGAATTTTCATCACAAGAAAATAATGGGCACACGGTGATAAAGGGGACCCACATAATGTGTGGTCCCAATCCATCACTTGGATGTATCCCTACTAATACATGGTTCAATTCTTGTGTAGCACTACACGACATGTAGTTTGATTATATGGTGTGCCTCAACCACCTGGGGTCCATCCCATGCCCCTAGCTATGTCCATGTAAATCTTCTCGTGTTTGTGTACTTTGGTACACAACATGTTCTTTCATATGGGGACCTTACTATGCACTTTTTCACGTGGTTTTTCCACTTGGGGAGGGTCACATGGCATGTAATCCATAAATTTTCAAAAACCCTAGATCCACAACCATAAGGGTATTACACGGCGTGTGTTCATCCATGTACATGTTGTATAGTCAGGACTTTTTAAGTAACTTAGATCTATGGTTGTGCATTCTAGATATGGATCTTTTCCTATGTATCTTGCCTTTATACCACCCATAATTGGTTATCTTTCCTCTATTCAATGTTTCCAACCATCTGGTGGATGGAAATTGGTTTCCATTTCCCGCTCGAAGCTCGAAACACCGCTCATATCTCCAATCGCCCACCTTCATTGTTTAAGATCCCAAATCTACAAAACAATCACCTAAATCCCACATTTCATCCCCATTAATCCTTGATTCTCCAAACCATTCCTCACACATTATTCTTCCATGAATATGGGGGGTCTAATTGGGCTCGGTTCTGCTCAACAATGTCAAACCGAGACCCTATAATCCAACCAGTAAAGAACATGAAGAATTAATGGGATAAAATCACAATAATAAGGGTTCAACAATCGTTGGTCAAGCATTAATGGCCAAAGAACACAAATGGGGATAACCAAGGTGAGAAAAACTGAATAATAAATTTAAATCTATTTCATGGGTATATACAAAGGCTTAATTAGCAAAGATCAAAGGAAACAATGTGATCATGCTCAATAAATTTAATCAATAGGGGGAAAATCCAAAAATTGATGAGTCCTACCTGATTTTGGATCATTCATCAATGAAGGATGCACTCACCCATGAAGAAGAGGAATCATTGTATTCGCTTCATCATGATATTTCTGGATCCGGAGTCCCGTCGTTGTCTAATTCGGATTCACCAATGAACGGTGAAGGAACCTCTCAATTCTCCCAGGGTTTATGTAACTAAATCTGGAGAATTGGCATAATGGTGTATTTAAAGCAATTTTTATTATGTTAATTTAAATTAAATAAATAAATTTAATTATTTATTTAACTAAATACACCCAACCAAGACCTCTTTTGTCCGAACATCCCACACCGACCTATTTTTTATCGTGCCTAGGTTAAAAATCACATCCCAGACTCAACCATGGTCTTATATTTATAATTTAAGTTTCTATTTAAGATTTATCTCATTTTCCTTATAAAATTGGGTATGTTTAATATAAAATATATTTAATATTTTTATAAAATTAACTCAGGGAACACCGGACCTTCGAATCGCATTCCATCTCAGCTCCTAGCTTTGAAACAATATATAGAAATATTTCAAAGTATTATAAGGAAAAAACAGGGACTCTAAATAGGTTATATTAAACCATTTATTAATTCCAATTAGTTATTTAATGTGTATTTATATAATATTAAGTGTGACATTATCTCTGATTAATCCAAATTATGATATAATGTAATTTAATCTAAAGAATAATTTTTTAATTTAATTTTCTTGATTGAAATGGATAATTTTTCTTATAAAACTATTGAAAATGTGTGTATAGTGGATAAATTATGTTTATGTTAAATTCTTTGAGTGAGAATGAATTATGATCAAATTTTTCACTAATTAAAATAAGGTTAAAGGATGTATTTATTATAGAAATTGATGTTTTGATTTCTTAATATAAGTGTTTGGGTGCTTTGAAGCTATTTATAAATTTTATTGATGTTTTATAAATTTTAAATGATTTAAAGGAACATATAAGTGAGGTTTTACATGATAATATTGTTATTTTTACTAAAAATAATATTGATGATTTATAGAGGGGATGATTGGGTACTTTTATGATATCAAATGAACTATATATGATGAAAAATGATTTAGGGAAAATAAATACCAATTTTAAATGAGGGATTTTTTAAGGGGAGACACTTCTCCAAATGCATTGGAAATAAATAACCAAAGCCTATTTTTTCCACACACAATCTTGATAGGGATCATTGATAAGTATTTAACAGAATCTTTTCTCCTAAGGTGTCCATGGGATATATAAATCTCTCAATTATTTGGAAGGACCACCTTTAATCCAAGGTTTTTTAAAATCTTTGGTGGAAGTCTTAAAGAAAAATCCAATTTAAAGATATCTTTAGTTCTAAGAGTTTTTCAAATCATGAATCTTATATTTGAATGCCATACTTAACAAACCATGAGCTTGTTTATATATAAATATAATGACCCTCCATGGACTCCAAACATTTATCAAAAAAAATATTATCAATGATACATTTCATAAATGTTTCATAACTTTGTAGCAACTCACTGTTGTGATCAATATATCAAATTTTGAAATAATTTATTTATCCATTAAAACTCATCTAATCATCATTGCATGATGATCCAAATGAACATCATAACATATTTGGAATATAGAATCTATATCATGCATAAATATATAACACATACACTAACATACATAAAACCATTGTGGGGTTTCCTTTACTACATCATGGTTTACACCGGCTCAAACCATGATTTGGTTTACATTACCACATCATGGTTTAAATTTAGAGAATAATTTTATCAATACTAGAGTTATAATAAAGAATCATATACTTAATAAAATTTCACCTTATGTCATATTATATGTAAAAAATTCTCCACCACTACTCATGATCCAGGTGATATAACCTTTAGAGCCATAAAGTCATAGACAGGTTGTTTGGAAGGATTGAAATGTATGATGTTATAAATTAGTGTATCTGAAACTAAGAATCCCCAAATATAAGACCCCATGGAATAATCAACCCATAATTACATGATTTGTAACAAGGGTTTCACTTTATTATTTTTAAAATATATTTTAGTTTTATAATTTTATAGAATTAAGAAAACAATTATATAATATAATGGAAATTTTCACACAGTTCATATTTTTTTCACAAAAATAGGTTCCTCTTTTACACTCTTGTTTCATTCAATACAATTTTTATTCATTCAGTATTTGTCACCATTGACCTTTATATAATCATGAAACATCCTTAATCCCAATGAAAAAACATTTAAAAATGTAGGATGGGCCAAAAAAATCTCAATAAGGGATATAAAATAAAGTAAACCTAATAGTCCTTTTGAAAGTTCATGAAACCCCATAAGGAAATTTTTCATTTTTACATAATAAACTTTTGAGCTAAAAATAATCATTACTTAATCATGAAATCAACTTCAATGCACAAAGTTTTTATAAAAAAAATTGTAATCAATAATAAAGGAAAAATAAAAATCATGAAAGTTTCTTGGGAAAACATGAGAACTCTTTAAAACAATCCTTACACCTTTATATTATCATAAAAATTCCTTGAATTGAGAGTTCATTCTCTTACCTTATGAAATAAAAAGATTTACTTTAAACCCCATAGCAAGCATTAAAAAACATATAGATATTTTGGCATATTATTTTTATATTCACCCTTACAAGATCCCTTACAAAGGAATAACCATCACAGTTAATTCTAAAATATCCCTTAAGAGTAACTTAATTCTTGTTAACTCTATCACTATACTTAATATATTAGAGATATATATCAGGATCACCCATTATCAGAGTTATATCAAGCTCATCCATTATCATATAAAATTTATAAGAATAATATCATGATAAAAACACATAAAATATTGAATTTCCATTATAAAACCCATAAAAATTGGCACTAAATCCTGTAAGAAAAACTATTTTCAGTTATCTCATAAAAATGAGAATAAATACCCTTTTCTCTTGAAAGCATATTTTTAACTAAAAAATACAAAAATAATGAGAATATGATGTTCTTTTAAAAAAACATAGAAACTTATAGTGGAATATTGATAAAAAATAACGGATATTAAAAAAAGAAAATGAAATCATGTGATAAATTTTAAAAAAATTCTTTTTCACATTAATAAAAAAGTCAAAAGTGACCTGTATGGAAAATTTTTAAAATATTTCCTCTTAAAACCTTTGAAAAAATTAAATTGTAGTTGAAAAATACTTTAAAAATCATTTTATTACAATTAAAAACATTATTTAAACATTTTAAAGAATATGGATATATAAGATAAATATTTTAAAACATTTAAAATAATATTTTAAATAAAAATCCCTTAGGAATTTAGTTTCCTTTAAATCAAAATAAAAATGAATGGGAGCACTTGAAAATGATTTTTAAAAAACTTTAATTTCATTAAATGAGTAAAAAAATACCTTCATATGGAATTTTATACCCCAAATTAAGGAAAACATGTGGTGAGGATGGTAGGAGTCTCAAAAGAAGGAAATTGAGATGAGAAATCCCTTACCTCATATCCTGACTCTCTACACACATCCTTTACTTTACTGAATAATAAAATTATATTAATTTTATTCATGATAAAAAAAAATATTTAGGTTTATTCCATTATCATAATCCCTTTTATTTCATTTATTACCATGTCTTATATAGTTACCAAATCGGTTAAGTTCACATTGGACATTTTGAGGTCGTTTGGCGTATAACCTCAAAATAGCTTTGGCGTGTTGACTGTGGTCAAAGGGATCATGGTTAGGTAATTTAAATAATCTTAAATATTTTATAATTATCATATTTACACATTCAATATACTTTTATAACAACCCGTGTAAGGTGTTCATGAAAAATGAAGCACATTCTTTCATGGAGATGGTAGTCTATACATACGTATGAACAACATTTTCATTTCTCTACTAGGTGTAAAAGAAATAAATAAAATACTATTTTACTTTTATATAATCATAAATATTTTATAAATTTCATATTTATTCCTTATTTTCATCATTATGATCATCCATGCATGGTGGAAAAGAAAAATGAATCACATCACTTCGTGGGCGTGGTAGTCCACATGTACGCACGAGCAACATTATCATTTTTAAACTGATAAAAAGGGTAAAAAGGTAAGTAATATATTATATTTATATAATAATAATAATAGTAATTTCATAAAAATCTTATAAATTCATTAATTCAACATTTATAACTTGTCATGTGGGGTGGTGATGGAAAACAAAATACATCGCTTCGTGGAGCTAATAGCTCACACATGCACACTGGTGATGTTTTCATTTCCCATGGGATAAAAATGATATGAAAAGAGGTTATACCATAAAAAACTAGAATTTCAGTATATTTTAGATATTTATTTTATTATATAAGAGTGGTTATGATAGGTTTAAATGGGGTATGATAAGAAATAAACATGAAATAACTCAATTAAGAGTTATACCTCTTCTTTGGAGAACCTTCTTTAGATTACACCTTAAGAATTCTAGGTTGGTATTTTATAGATAAAAGGACCTATAATATTTGGGGAATAAATTTAGTATGGGTTTTTTTAGGAATTTTATTAGTTATAGTTCTCAAGTTTTATGAATAATAGAGGAGAGGGGTGCCTTTTATAAATGAGGGGAGTGACACTCTTGTAATTATTCAAAGTTTTAAAACAATATTAAGTTTCTATCATGGTAAAGTGGCACTAAAACAATTAAATTTTGAATATAAGGTGATAGGATTTAAAATTAAATCATATAATGATAATTAAGATAATATTTTGTGACCTTATCACTTAGTTTTAACCTCAATTAACCTGTTTTATCCTTTACCGTGGTAACTAATTTTTACCAAGGTAACTACTCATTATGGCCAAAAATGAAATTAAACTCATTAATTAATTTTAACCTCATAATTAAAAATATTAAATACATTTTTCAAGATTTATTTTTTTATAAATGGAAGAAATTAATTTTAATATAAGCAAGAAAACATAACAAAGAATAACTTTTAGAAAAATGTTTTTTAAGCTTAAAAATGAATTTATACCAAAAAATATATATAATTATAATCTCATGGAATTAATTAGATTATTTTTAATAAAATGGAACTAATTTTATTTTAAAACCAATCTAAAATATAATGGGACTTTGTAAATATTTGAAAATAAATGATGTTTTTTATAAAAAATTGTATTTTTTACTATTCACCCAAAAATCAATCTTTTTAGAAAAAATGGAAGAAGATGTCAACACAAAACATAGGGATTCACATAGTTTAAAAAAATTATGAATACATGGGAAATAAGAAACATCAATATAAAAAGCAACAAGATAATTAAAAACACTCAACTAAGTTATAAGTGCCTAGATTTCACGAATCAGTCCAGGCCACCCCTGAATCGGGCACCTAAGCCAACCCAAGACATACCTAAGGGGTGTTCTCGATCCCCATGGGATGGTGAAAATTACCAAGGGAATAAAATTGAACATAGTGGGAATTATTTTTATCAATAAATATGTTAAACACATGTCTTCCCATTAGAAATCCTGCATGACCCCTCTATACATAAGAGGTCCACGTGCTAGAAGAAAAATAGTTTTATAAATAAGAATAACCAAAAAACATAACTTATAGATGAACATATAACTCAAATAAATACATAAAAATAGAAAAATAATCTTATGAAATATTTTATGACTTTTCTAGTATAAAAATAAAAAAATAATACTGAACCCAATCTCTATGTGACTCCATAAGTCACCATCCAACCTCAATACCAAAAACACTCTAGCACCAATCAAATGTTGGATATAAAACTAAAATGTAAATAGGCATGAGCAAAAATACCAATAGGTATTCCAAAACCATACCCTATGTTTAAACTTTAAAAAAAAGTTCCAATTAATTCTAGTTTTAAATAAAGTTTTAAAATATAGGTTTTCTCTTTTGAGTTGAAAAACCAATAATAATTCATTTCCCTTATTCATTTAAAATGGTTCTATTTAAAACATGAAATTTAAGCCATTTTTAAAACTTTCTTTTATAATTTCCCATGTTTAAGAGTTGTTAGAGATGGATTTATAAAACCTTTAAAAATATTAATTGTTAATTTAAAAATGGATACTCTAGTTTATTTAATAATAAATAAGAAACAACAAAAATAATAATAATAATAATAATGACAACATCAAGATAAAAATAATATAATAAATAACCAATCAACTATCATAGAAGTAGGGTAAATATAAACCATAAAATAGAGCCAAGTACAAGTGATCATGGGAACCTAGAAGCTCAGGGGAAAGTTTAAAACAATACTATATAATATTTATCTAATCAATGTTCTTGATGCAATTAAACCACCTTAATGTATAGTCATACCCTACCCGACCTAATATAATAGAAAATTCCCAAACCATTGTGTCATCTATACTAATGGACACTATCCAAATAATAATACTAAGCTAGTACAAGATGTACTCTCAAATATTACACTAGATAATATTAGTTCCCCATTATATGTTAAATAGAGTTGAACCAATTAAAATCGTAACAAACAATAATATCAATATAAATACATGTACATATATAAATATATGTGTCTAATTAAATGAAATTGGAACCATAAACAAAGACTTATCCCACAAACACCCTTTATGGAAATAACTACATATTCATTAAGTATGAAAATATAATAAACATGTCTTATACCGAGGAAAATTTCATTCTTTTCAAAGAAAACCAGAAATGGGTATGATCTAAAGGCGAGTTTTCACCAAGAAACCCCTTTTTTAAAGGTTCCAACTAGGCCTCATAAACATTATTTAAAACTTAAAATTTATAAAAAACAATTTATAAAACCATTCACATAATTTTTAAAAACATCCAAAACATTTGTGTGGTTTAAAAAACCCTTTCAAAAGAACCAATCACACCCTTTAAAATTAAATTAAAAATTTAAGAATAATTTTAAAAACCAAAACACCTTTTGAAATTTTAGAATTTATTTATACAAACCATTCAAACATTTTTTCAAACATTAGATGTGTGTGGGTAAGTGAAACTGATTCCAACTTTATAAATAAGGGGAAAACATTGACATCCATATAAATCAATTGAAAACCTAGCTTTATTTTCAAAAAACTTTTAAACACATTTTACACTATCATTTGAGATAAGAAAAATGAATTGAAAAAAGAAAGTAATCATGGTTAAAGAATTTCTTGGAAAAAATAAGGGGTAACCCACCTCAAATCATTTAATTAGAAGTTTGAGGTGATAATCTGACACAAAAAAGGAAATAAAAGTACCTATATAGTCCAATAGAACCCTAAAATCAAGAAAACCCCAATTCAAAATCAATCTAAGGAGAACCCTCAGTCATTAAGACCTCAATATGGTGAGAATAAGTGAGAAAAGGAAGAATATAAGGAGAGGAAGAGATAAATAATAGCATGCCTTGTAAAACCAACCTCAAATCATTAAGATATTCCATGGAACCACCATGGAATGAAGGATAAAGGAGGGGTATAGGTGCCACAGGTTGACGGTGTAGCAATCCCACCCCAGCAAGCCTAAAGTTAGAATCATGCTACCATTATGTTAGTATAAGATACAACTAAATCATGCCCCAAATGACCAAATAGTTTAGTAGTCTTGGTAAACCAGATACATATATAACTCTTGTTTTATAAATGAATACACTAATTACAACATAATTTTTTTCTTTTAAGTATAATAAATTTATCACATCTAATTTATCCTTTCATATCTTTCTTAGTACACATTAGGGAATCTGGGGGAAAGGAAATAAAATAAGGGTCAACTCAAATGATAAAAAAGGGTAAAGTAAAATGTAAGAAATAATAAATTAATGAGAATAATCAACATGGAAAGGTAAATAAATGATAACACATTCCATTCAAATAAATAGATAAATCAATGTCAATATAGAAAGTTAGATAATTGATAATATATTCCATTCAAATAACTAAATAAGGAAATATCAATATGGAAAATAAAATAACTGAAACTAATTTAATTTAATCAATGAACTGATAATAAAATTAATCCATAAATATGTCGATGAAAAATCTTATGAATAAATAATAACTGAATCTAAATGAGGTAAATACTTAATTATTAGATACTATGTTTCTAGGTACATGGTAACTTTACATTCAAGACCTTTCAAAGATGTTTCATAACATACTGGGTGAAAATACCACTAAGGCTAGCCAACTGACTCATCCCATGAGACTACAGATACATCAAGGGGCTATCTATAATTGGGCCCCACCCATGCCATACCTTTCCAAAGAATTCCACATATATCGAATAATCAATTTAACAATGTTCCTTATAAAATATTTATATGGAGTAGAAGATAATAATTTATCAATATTTACCCAAATAAAAAAAGTTAAAAGTAAACACCATATGAAAAATGGTATATGGTTTAGGCAATGAAAATATCCATGATAAATTATATGGATAATTAAGAGAAATTAAATGTTCAATGATCATAAGAAATTGAATATTTCAATGGGACAAACAAAGGAATCAAGAAATTGAATTTCAATACTATCTTTGGTCAAATAAATAATAAACCATATAAATAAAGAATAAGGATGGTGTCAATACAAAATATCCCAAGTGGATTAAGGATAAAGGGTTGTTTTCATTGATGAATGTAAATACAATAAAAATATCTTTTAAAAACATTCTTGAGGAAAATATACTTTTTATTTTGAAAAAAAATTGAAAATACTTTTCTTTGAAAATTAATTTTGAAAGAATTTTCTTTAAAAATAAACCTTTTAAATTTTAAAAGAAATATTTGAAGATATGATATTGGGTAAATCCATACATGCCATACAAGGTAAAAAGAACATTCCTTTTGCACGTTAAAAGTTTAGAAAATTGTATTGTTCAGAAAGAGAAAAAAATATTCCTTTGAAAAAAAATCAAATAAAAAAGGGTAAAAATGTATTTAATAAATCATTTTGGGAAATTTAAAACATTTTTGAAAACCTTTTTAGAAAACATGTTTTTTAAAAGAAAACAGGTTCTCCGACTAAAAAGCGAAATGAATTTGGATTTTCTTAAAAACATTTTCTAAAAAATTTTGAGTACCAAAGAATGGAAAAATGGTTCTAATACTTGAAAATTTCATTAATAACCATATTATAATAAAATTAAAGGGTTTATTAAATAATGGTCATATAATTTCCTTGAGTGAAAATTAAAGTGTAAAAAATCCCTAATAAAATGAGATTCTGAAGTAAACCTTGAAAAGACCATAACATTGATGTGAGAATCAATCAATGGATAGATTATGGGTATCAAATGAAAATACACATAAGATAAGTGGAAATAAATTAATATATATTCAAAATTATTTATACACATAATCCTATAATATTAACAATAATGAATAAATAGTATAACCCAAAGAAAAGAAATTTGGGTTATGAAATTTATTTACCACTTGGTAATTTTAATTTCAAATTATATTAGATGAAATAATTCAAATTTAGAATCAATATACCATGAAGATAAAATAATTCATGATATTATATACTAAAATGGACAGTATATACACCAAAAAAAGAAATAAGGGGTGATTATGATGTGAGCCTCATGAAAGTAAAAGTGAGACAATAATCTCTCACAATTGTGGTAACATTTGAATAGAAACCCCCAAAAATAATATTCACCAAATGAAACATTTAAATAAAATGAATATAAAAGAATTAATACACAAAAGAGGTAATTGGTTAATATGACATTTAACTCACAGATGAAAAAAGTGAGATGAAAATATCTTACATTGTGTTTCCTTTTGGGTGAACACCATTCAACCTCTTATATAATGGTTTTAAACATGTCAATAACTTATACCATAACCATACTAATATTTATAATATCATATATTGTCTTCTTATAATATCTTATTACTCGATTGTTAACAATATTTCATTATTCTCGCTATATCGATGTTAATTGCCAAGTTTTTCGAGTATGTTTTAACTTGTTATTTATTGTTCTTATTAATTAAATCATGATTTTATCATCTAAAAAATTTAAACTATGATTTAATTATCATATATATTCAGTATATATGTATTTATAATAATCCATAATATTTGGATATAGGAAATGAAATTCATTGTTCATGGAGACGGTAGGCAGTAAGTACGCATGAATGTTACTTCCATTTTCTTGTCAAATTTAAAAAAAATAAAAATAAAATGATATATATATATATTATAATTATAGTATCATATTTATATCATATATGTAACATAGGTTTATTAAAACCATCCTTTATACATTCCATGTATAGCATGAACGAATCACATCGCTTTGAGGAGGTGGTAGTTCACACATCCACAAACGATGTTATCGTATTCCCAAAAAATGGAAAGCATAATGGTATGTGTTATATAAAAATTATAGAAGCATAAATAAATTATAAATATCATATATAACATATAAAAATAGTTTTTCCATCAAAATTCCCAACCATGATAGATGGTAAAGGAAAAAAATGAACAATAATCGTTTTACGAGACAGTAGTTCATCGTACATGAATGGTAAGTTCATTACCCATTTTATGGAAGTGTGTAATTTAAGGTAGAAACCTTAAAATAAAAACAAATCAGTATATTTAGGATAATTATTTTATTATATAATCATAGAATAAGAATATTTTAGTGTGTGTAGAATGAAAATGAAACAAAAGAGCTTGAGGAAGGATGTTACCTCTTCTTTGGGTAACTCATTTTCGTTTGCACCAAATGGATTCCTTGGATGAATTTATTCTCAAAGGAAGGATTTTAGGATTATAGGAGGTATTTTTATGAGATATTTTGGTATATATTTTTCAATAAAAAGTGGATTTATGGGTGTGGGGAAGTGGGATGGGTGAGTTTCTTTTTGTAGTGGGGGAGGAGTGACATTCTTGTAAATTTTTTAAAACAAAATTTCACCCATGTTTTTCCTATGAAAAGTGGATCCAATAATGGTAAAAATTAAATATAAAGGATTATATGGTATAAATATTTCCATACAATGTATTTTATAAAATTTTCTAGGTCATTTTTGGCTCTTAAGATTAAGGTTTAGTCCCTTGTTAAGCTAAATTTCATCTTAATCGTTGTAATTAATTTTAGTCACATTCAATAATATTTGTGGTAAAAAACTAAGTTGACCTTATTATAAATTATAAATTATTATAATTCAAAATATGGAATCAATTTTACCAAATTCCAATCACATAAGTGGTAGAAATTAATTTAAATTTAATCCCATAGGTAGGATGACAAAGCGGGTTTTTAAAGTAAAAATGTTCCAAATTTTGCAAAGTTTTTATATCCAATTTAAAATTGAAACTGATTATAATGAAATAAATTAGATTAATTGATATAAAATTGATATAATTTTACTTTAAAACCAATTTAAAATATAATTTTACCTTATAAATAAATTATACAAAAAAGCATTTTTGAATTAAAATTTAGTATTTTTCATTATTCATCAAAAAATGAAACTTCTCAGAAAAATACAAAAAATTAACCCTAACATAATTTTTATGTTCCTATTTAAAATATTAAGTTTATTTTCACATATAATATCAATAAAATTTCCAAAAATTTTATTTAAAATAGATTCTCTATTTAAACGCGATAAAATTTCCTTTTTTGAAAAAAAAACAAATTTTAAAAATAAAACTATATTCATTCTTATCTTATGCTTATCAAAACTATTGAATGAATATCAAAAATATTTGATTGAATATATAACATATATATTTAATTAATATAATTCACTAATTTTAGTTAATTTAATTTATTAAGACAACACGCCTTTAGGAGTATAAAATTATTTTCTTTATATTCAATTGGTTTATATTTTCATTTATAATTAATTGGTAACAAATGAATTCATCTTATATTTTTATAGACTATATATTTTCATAAGTTATTTAATAATATTAATAAACTATAATTTAATTTCTATTTTATATCTTATTATACAAAATAATAATTTTTTATTAATATATTATTGTTCGATAAAACTTGGTCTTGCATGTAATGCAAGCCATTGAAAAAACTCATTGTTGCGTGAGACGCATGCTAACTCAGTATCAAATGAATTGAAACATACATGATATATTGATTTTATTTAAAATGGTAAATATATTTTAAAGTCTTAGGATATTATATTCCCTTACATTCTTGGTGTTTCATTTCATACACACTATTGAATACAATGTTCTTACTTTTAAATTTCATGGTGTTACATTCTCCCCACCTTAAATAAATTGCATCCTTGAAATTGGAAATTGATCATGGTAATAGATTTTTTGATATTTCCTATGTTCAAATCCCATATTTTTAGGAGATTTTATAAAATATTCTCTTAATAATAGAGAATTAGAATTACAAAGGTCACATGGACTAACATATAACTAGATTTATTTATAGGAGAACATTAGCGGCAAGAAAAAATATGGACCTGGAGGAAAAGCATAAATATTTATAAGGTGTGATTGAGTTAATCAATCAAAAACAAGTCAATGATCAATGGAAATTTGAGGGTCTAAAATTCATAAATCAATGATGATTAAAAGAGAATCAGTTTAACAAAAATTAAGGTATCAGGATAAATTTTTTTATCATTTTCCTAATGTTGAGAAAATCTTTTACTACCTAAAAAATAAGAAAATATACTTACTTGATATATTCTTATAAACATAATTTTATCCTTTGTTTGTCCTTTTATTAATTTCAAATTCATCCATTACTTCATGAAATGGATATCTAAAAATTATCTTTGATGTTGAAAGCACTAGAATTCACATTTAATGGATCGTAAGGCCCATAAAATAGGTTTTTATGTTTTTCTCTAACTATTTTCCAAAACTAATATGGTTAAGACATTAATATCTAAAACTAAAAAGTAAAACAATTGGTTTATCATTAATATTAATTCATCAAATTTTTTAACTAACAATAATGACATATTAACTAGGAAATTGTGTAGGTTAGTGGTTGGTATTAAATCCTTATCATCCTTCGGTCATGGGTTTAAGTCCCGTGACCTTGCTAGATTTGATGGGTTATCACCCAGCATAAAGGTTATCCTTTTATAAAACCATATTAATATAATTTCCAAAATAAATATAATAGAAATACTCGAAAATTAATCATTAAATAGCCTTTTAACTAAGCTTTTCAATATAACCTCAACACATAAATACTTCATCTATTTATTTCCACATAGGTCCTTCCATATCCTAGAGTTTATCCTTTGGAAGAGAGAATTTTATAAAACCAAAAACCATAGTGTGATCATCAATTATCATATTATAGAATCCATATAATAATTTTTAGGATGTCGAGATCTTGATGCATTATTTTCAATCTGAGACACCTCAGGTTTAACCTAGGTCATTTATTGTCATTATCTATTCAAATCCTTCATAATGGTTTGTAAAAAAAATGTGAATTGTTTTAATAATATCCCCTCATGAGTGTCAAACTAGGTGCATGGTAAGGTTTGTTTTCGTGTACCATGTTATGTCCTATTCAGGATTGATACACCTTTTTAAAGTTTTTACCCCTAGGTACATCTTTTCCAGAACCACATCCACTTGTAGTATCGAGACAGGGATTTATTACTAGGAAAACTGCATAATTTATATCTAACCAAAAATTTAGGATGTTATTATATACTCTTCCATATATTCTGTATTATGGATATGTTCTCTAATATATGTTTTCCTAAATCTATTTTACAAGGTTTCTACTAAACCTGCTCTGATACCAACTGTAGCGACCTAACCCCAGCAAGCTCGAAGTTGGTGCCATTCTACCATTACATTAGCATAAGATACAAGTAAATCACATCCCAAATGATTGAACAATTTAGTATTATTGGTAAACTATATATGTGTGTGTGTGTGTGAGAGAGAGAGAGAGAGTCTTGTATTAAAAATTAATACCCAAATTACAACATAATTTTTTTCCTTTCAATGATAATAACTTTATTCCATCTAGTGTATCCTTTCATATATTTTTTAGTACACTTTAGGGAATCCTGAGAAAATAAAATAAAATAAGTGTGATCTCAAATGATTAGTAAGGGTAAAGTACAATAGAAGCAATAATGAATTGATGAGAATAATCAACATGGAAAGGTAAATAACTGATAATACATGCCGTTCAAATAAATAGATAAGGAAATATCAATATGGAAAGGAAAATAACTGATAACACATGTCATTAAAATAACTATATAAGGCAATATCAATATAGAAATGAAAATAACTGAAACACATTCCATTTAATCAATTAACTAAGAATGAAATGCATCCATAGATATGTAGATATAAAATCTCATGGATAAAGATTAACTAAATCTAAATGAGGGAAATGCTTAATTATTGGATGCAATGTTTCCTATATACATGGTACCTTTACCTTCAAGAACTTTCATGAGACAGTTTATAACATACTAGGTG
The DNA here is from genome assembly GCA_963277665.1 of Viscum album. NCBI lineage: Eukaryota > Viridiplantae > Streptophyta > Magnoliopsida > Santalales > Viscaceae > Viscum > Viscum album. The sequence continues at coordinate 1,718,371,345 of OY728160.1, read as the reverse complement.
AAAACTCCACTAAGTCTAGCCAAGTAGCTCACCCCATGAGACTATTAATGCATCGAGGGGATATCTATAACCGGGCCTCGCCTATGTCATACCTGTCTGAAGCATTTCTCATATATAAAATAATAGATTTAATAATTTGCATTATCAAATATCTATATGGAGTAGAAGATATGGATTTATCAATATTTCCCTAAATAATCAAATAAATTTCAAAGTAAAAACTATATGAAAAATGGTATACAGTTTAGGCAATAAACATATCCATGATAAATGATATGGATAATTATGGGAAACTAAATGTTCAAGGATCGTAGGAAATTAAATATTTAAAGTGGACTAACAAAGGAATCAAGGAAGTTAATTTCAATACTATCCTTGGTCAAATCAATAATAAACCATCTAGAGAAATAATAATGATGTTATAAATATAAAATATCCTAAGTGGAGTAAGGATAAAGGGTTGTTTTTGTTTATGAATGAAAATACAATAAAAATATCTTTTAAAAACATTATTTCGGAAAATATCCTTTTAATTTTGAAAAAAAAATCATTTTCTTTGAAATTTCTTTTGAAAAAAAAACCTTAAAATTAAACCTTTTAAAATCAAAAATAAATCTTCAAATATATGATGGTGAGTAAATCTTTACATGTCGTATATGGTAAAAATAAAATTCCTTTTTCATGATAAAAGGTTAGAAAATTTCCTTGTTCATAAAGAGACAAGAACATTACTTTAAAAAAATGTTGTAAAAGGAAAAAAGGGTTAAAATTTATTTAATAAATAATTTTGGGATGGTTAAAACATTTTTGAAAACCTTTTTAGAAAATAGGGTTTTTAGAAGAAAATAGGTTCTCTGACTAAAAATAGAAATGAAGTTGGGTTTTCTTAGAAACATTTTCTTAAAAAATTTGTAGTGACTCGGGTTTTGGCCCTGTCGGACTTTGGAATATTCCTAAAAATATTTCCTGAGCTAGTGCGAAGACGGCGTGCGATTCTGAGGCCTGGTGTGCCCATAATTAATTTTATAAAAATATTAAGTATTTTTATACTGTGTACATGGAGGGGTTGTGATTTCTCCTAAATGGTAGCTCAGATCAGAAATATGAGGGCACAGTTGCGTCTGGAGCATGTTGTTTACCCTAGGCGGGGTGTAAACTTTGCAGGCACGGGCCTGCTGTGGAAAAGGCCACCAGGGGCATTTTCGTAAATAATTAGACAAGTTTCTTTATGAGTATCCTCTCGAATAACTCCTGAACGGAGTTTCATATCATGATTATAAGCTCGTTGTTGCATTCAGAATGCCATGTTTACCCTAGGGACGACCTCATCTTCTCTGCGCTGGGAGGTTTGCTCTGAGGCAGGGTCGTGTGTTGATTTAATTGGTTTTTTTAAAAGAAATAAATATCAACTCCCCCCTCTCCTTCCTCTACACGCTAACAAGCCCCTCCACCTTCCTCCTTTGTTCTTCGCTGAATATCCTCCTAATCGATCAAAGGAAGCACCCATGAGCTCGGATCTTGACGGCAGACGCTCCTAGACCGACTAGCAGCAGCAGCGAAGCGCGCAAAGCGTTGGTGATCCGCCAAAAGGTAGGCGATTTGAGTTTTAAAAAACCAGATCTCGCGTTTTTTTTATTCAAATTTTCATAAGTTTTGTTTATTTTGGGTCCCGAACTTTCCTAAACATGTTTCAGATCTAAATTTGGAGCACCGGGGTGTTCCCGGTGGCTCCCGGAAGTTTTCCGACGGAAAACCCGATTTCTGGCGGCGGCACGGCGGTGGTGCGGTAGATTCCGGCAGGCGGTAGCAGTCCAGTCAGGTGGCGGTGTGGCGGCAGTGTGGCAGATTCCGGCAGGCGGCAGTCTGGTTAGGCAGCGATGGTGGTTTCCGGCGACCCTGCGGTGGTCCAGCCAGATTTTTCCTTGGGTTCTTTAAACCCCCGTAACTCGAAAACCGTAAGTCCGATTTGTGATTCGTTTGAGGTGACACAATCCTCATGATGAGAAGGACCCCTTGAGAATGTTTTTGGAATTTTATTAGTATTATTTTTTTCCTAGGTCCATGAAACGTTGAAAATAATAATAATATTTTATTATTTTCAACTTCGACCCGCCGTAACTTTTACACGGAGCTTCCAATTGACATGCCATCAGTGATGTTGTGATCTTGATAGTAAGGTGGAATTTTCAGGATATTTTCTGGGTTTTGGGATGGAGATCAGTATGTGGGCCCCACAAGGCTGCTTTTGAGCGTTTACGGAGAAACGTGACTTTTTCACCGGGTGTCCGTTTTGAATGAATGAGTAGTCGATCTCGTGCATTTTTTCAAGGGGATCACAATGGTGCATTCCACGTGATGAGTTTCGGGATCAATTCATGGGCACCACCTAGTCTTGCTACGTTGAATAGTACATTTTCACCTTTTTTCCATTTTGGGCGATTAAATAGCCTATCCTGTGTGTTTTTCCGCATAGAATGTGGTGGAGACCTCGGTTCAGGCCTAGGAGGTGTGTGGTGTGGTGATATTGTTGGTCGCTTGGTTTAGCGATGTTTGGACCAGCAGTGGTTGATTGTACTCACTTGATTCATTCCTATGAGGGTTTATGTGGCATTACAACCCTATTGTAGGTTTGTGATCCCCTCGATAGGATGTTTTCCTAATAGAGTTGTGGCATCCCTCCGGTGGGTCTGGAGTAGGATCCTCTAGCTTTTCTTCCCTAGATCGGGTTCTTGGTATCGCTGTGACTGCTTATACATGGTTGGTGATCCCCTATTTAGTAGTTCAACTCCGTAGGGTTTGAGGCATCATCAGAAATATGATCCCCTACACAGAGGTTCATTTAGTAGGGTTGTGGTATCGTTGCTTATACAATCCTCTGCTCAACTCGTGGTTTTAGTAGGGTTGTGGAATCGTTGGTTATAGGATCCCCTACTCATCGCATGGTTTCGGTAGGGTTGGTGCATCGTCGGTTCGATCCCCTACATCGCGAGTTATACCAAATAGGCATCTGGTATCGTCATGACCACCTTTACATGGGCGAATATCCTCTATCTAAGTGATGTGATTTTTGGAACACCAAGTCAGATTGTGGTATCCCCTAGCGGTTCCTGTAAGTGATACCCTATCTGTGATATCTTTGTGATACCGGAGTGGGTTCTTGTATCCCCTAGCTGACCCTAGGAGTGATCCCCTCTCTGAGAAGTTTGGTGTTTCCACTGTTTCAGCGTGATGTTCTCAGTGACGATAACCGACGAGTGTGATCTCTCAGATGGGTGTCTGGGATGTTGGTGTAAGATCTGATGGAGTTTATCTCTTATACAAGTGTCATCTGGGATGGCAGAGCTCGTGGAGTGTGTTCTCCTGGTTTTGTGTAGAACTTGTCGTTGGTTATGAGGTCGGAACCTCATGAGGCTTGGTGCATGAAATGAGTATATCTGGTTGTTCATGATATATGTATGGGCATACACCCGAGCGGATGGTCATGGTGTATATATGGGCATACACTTGAGCTAAGCTGACTTGTCATGTTTAACCGAGGATGGTCTCGAGATGGAGTTTCACTCTCGTTTGGGTTCCCTCTAGCTAGGATGATCTGACTGTTACCTTTCAGTTTTTCCCTTTTATTTTGGGGTTTTTGGGGTTCCTATTGAGTATTTTTATACTCACCCCTGTATGGGATTTTCCCACACATGTTTGTATCTTGTGCAGACCACAGGCCTTTGATGGAGTCCTAGGTGGATCCAGAGCAAGAGAAGCTTTGTGAGTGAGACTGACCAGGGTGTTTACCGGAGTTGTGCCGAGGAGCTTACCGATGGGTAATTTTGACAGTGATCCCTTCCTTCTGAGTAGGTTGGACTCTTTTTCAGTATACTTTTGGTGGGCCCTGTATTTTCCCTTTTGTACTTTTTTTGTACTTTTGTTGTACTTTGGTTGTGGGTTAGATGTATGCATGCATTTATTTTCAGTTTTTAAATATATCTCTGCACTGTTTCATGGAGGTGTTTGTGGGTGCATGTGTACAGGTACCTTAGGCTAATTCCTCCCATGTGTGTGATATCCTACTCAGTGCTAGTCGCCAGCCCCTGGCCTATTGGATGCGGGCTTGGGGAGTCATGGCTCAAGCCCCGTTGGTTCGGTTCGTGAAAAATTTTGAGTACCAAAGAATGTTAAAATGGTTCTAATACATGAAAAATATCATGAATGGCCAGGGGATAAGAAAATTAAAGGTTTTATTGAAAAATGTTCATATAATTTTCTTGAGTGGATATTCAAGTGTAAACCATCCCAAATAAAATGAGACTGTGAAGTAAACCCTTGAAAATACCATAGTGTTGATGTGAGAATAAATCAATGAATAGATTATGTGTATCAACTAAAAATAAACATAAGATAAGTGTTAATACATAAATATATAGTAAAAATTATTTATACACATATTCATATAGTATTAACGATAATTATGAAATAGTATAACCTAAAGAAAAGAAATTTGTTTATGAAATTTCTTTACCACTTGGTAATTTTAATTTCAAATTCCATTAGATGAAATAATTCAAATTGAAACTCAATATACCATGAATATAAAATAATTCATGATATTATAAACTAAAATGGACATTATATACACCATACAAAAGAAATAAGTGGTGATTATGATGTGTGCCACATGAAAGTAAAAGTGAGACAAGAATCTCTTACAACCGTGGTAAAATTTGGATCAAAACCCCCAAAAATAATATTCACAAGATGAAACATTTAAATAACATTAATATAAAATAATTAATGATATAATATACCAAAATGGGTAGTAGACACCACACAAAAGAGGTAAGTGGTGAATATGACATTTATCTCACGAACATAAAAAGTGAGATGAAAATATATTACCTTGCATTTCATTTTAGGTTAATGTTATTTAAACTATTTTATAATGGTTTTAAACATGTCAATAACTTATACCATAACTATAATAATATTTAAAATATCATATATGATTTTCTTATAATATCTTAGAAGTCATTTGTTAACAATTTTTCATTATTCTTGCTATTTCAGGTGTTAATTACCTAGTTTTTCAAGTATGTTTTGACTTGTTGTTTTTTGTTCCTATTACTTAGATAAGTATTTAATAATCTCAAGAATTTAAAACATCATATAATTATCATATATAATTATTATATATTTATTTATAATAATCCATAATATTTTTAGCTAAGAAATGAAATGCACTGTTCATGGAGATGGTAGGTCATATTTATGCATGAACGCTACTTCCATTTCCTTATCGTATTTAAAAGAATGAAAAATAAATTATATATATGTTTATAAATATTATAATTCCAATATCATATTTATTTCATATATGTAACATAGGTTTATTAAAACCATCCTTTATACATTCCATGTATAGTATGAACGAATCACAATGCTTTAAGGAGGCGGTGGTCCACACGTCCACAAAGGATGTTATCGTATTCCCAAAAAAGGGAAATAATAAAGTTATGTGTGATATAAAAATTAAAGAAGCATAAATGCATTATAAATATCATATATAATATATAAAAATACTGTTTCCATCATAATTCCCAACAATGAGAGGTAGTAAAGGAAAAAACGAACAATCATCATTTCGTGAGGTGGTAGTTCACCGTAAATGAATGGTAAGTTCATTTACCATTATATATAAGTGTGTGTAAGTGTGGTTCTATTCATTATAAAAATAATATATAAGTATATTTATTATAATGAGTTTATTATATAATCATTTAATATGAATATTTGAGGGTTTAGAGAATGAAAATGAAACAAAAGATCTTGAGGAAGGATGTTGCCTCTTCTTTGGGTAACTCCTTTTGGGTTTCACCAAAGGGATTCCTTGGATATATTTCTTCTCAAAGGGATGATTATATGATGAGGGGAGGTATTCTTGTAAATTTTTGAAAAGGGAATTTCACCCATGATTTTCCTATGAAATGTGGATCTAGTAATGGTCCAAATCATATAAAAGGTAGTATATGGTATAAATATGGCCATAAAATTCCTTTTGGAAAAGTTTCAAGGTCATTTTGTCTCTTAAGTTTATGTTTTAGTCCCTTGTTAAGCTAATTTTCCTCTTAATTGTTTAAATTAATTTTAATCACATTCACGAATATTTTTGGTAAAAACTATGTTTAAATTATTATAAATTATAAATTATTATTATTCCAAATATGGAATCCATTTTTCCAAATTCCAATCACATAATTGGAAGAAATTAATTTAAATTTAATCCTGCGAATGATACGACAAAGTGGGTTTTTAAAGTAAAAATGTGCAAAAGTTTGCTAAGTTTTTATATCCAATTTCAAAGTGAAATTAATTATAATGACCTAAATTCAATTAATTGATATATAATTTATATAATTTTACTTTAAAAATAATTTAAAATATAATTTAATCTTATTAATAAATTAGATGAAAAAATAGTTTTGAATTAAAAATCAGTATTTTTCATTATTCGTCAAAAAATGAAACTTCTTAGAAAAATACCAAAAATTCACCCTAACCTAATTTTCAGGTTCCAATTTCAAATTTAAAGTTTATTTTGATATATAAAATCAATAAAAGTTAAAAAAAATATATTTAAAATAGGTTCTCTATTTAAAGGTGGTAAAATTGCCTTTTTTGGAAAAATACAATTTTTAAGCATAAAACTGGATTTATTCTTATCTTATGATTATCAAACCTATTGGATAAATATAAAAAATATTTTATTGAATATATAACATATATATTTCATTAATATCATTCATTAATTGTAATTTATTTAATTTATTAATACAAAATGCCTTTGGGAGCATGAAAATATTTCATTTATATTCAATAGGTTTATATTTTCATTTCTAATTAATTGGTAACCAATGAATTAATATTATATTTTTATAGACCATATATTTTCATAATTTAGTTAATATTATTCATAAATACTAATTTAATGTATAGTTTATATCTTATTATACTAAATAATAATGTTTTATTAATATATTGTTATTCGGTAAAACTCAGTCTTGTGTGTAACGCAATCCATTGAAGAAACTCATTATTGTGTGTGATTCATGCTAACTTAGTATCACATGAATTTAAAGATATATCATAAATTTATTTTATTTAAAATATTAAATATATTGTAAAGTTTTGCAATATTATATTCCCTTATGTGCTTGGTGTTTTTTGTCATACACATAATTGAATACAATGTTCTTACTTCTGATATTTAGGGAATTATAAAGGGGATCAAATGGGAAGAAATAGGATTTCTTAGGGATTAAAATTAAAGAGTTTTTTAATGGTAATTTTAATATTTTTTAATATCTAGTCAGGTTTCATGGTTTGTTCATATGGTTTACCAAACCATGCACCAATTATGTACCACTCACTGGACACACCTAGGAATTCACATGGTTTAGTTGTATGGTTGGAAAAACCACACACCAACTGTGAAAAACTTATATGATAAGAATTATATCCCTTCCACATTATTTTAACATGGTTATAACTGATTATGTGGCTAACCATGTGCCCCACACTGAATCTTAAAAAATATAAAAATTAAGGGAAAATAACCCAAAATTCAAATACAAGATCCCAAACTCATAAATAAATAAAATAATAAGAAAAATTAAGGTTATAGTGTGACAATTATCCCTAATACAATGCTTTATACCCCAAGAAAACTTCATTGTATTCAATTGATCAATATAAAGGATAAAATTTAACCTCCTCAACATGAATCGTTTCTCAAATTAAGGAACACCATGACCACCACCCAAAAAAATCCTAATACACTAACCAAGATGATCCATATTCATCTTAAAAATAAATTCATCTCTCTAATAAACCCCAAAGTCCACAACTAAAAACCATATACTCCTTTATCAATACAGACATTCATAGAGGACTCTAATATATATCACCAAGAGAGACAAGGTTAGACCAAATATAGTTTTCTCCCCAATATATTAAAATTCATCTAAAACAATTATCCTATATAGATAATAAAAAATAATAAGGGACCTAATTTACAATCCATATAAATCACTAACAATATGAATAGATCCTAAACACATAAAACGATGATTCAAAATTTCCACAAGAAGGCATTAAACCCAACAAGATTAAATGTTTCCCCAAAATTAAAAAAACTTAAAATTATTATAACATCAAATAAAGAACAAGGGATGAAAACTGGATAGGTGGAACACAGAAGAATGAAAAATACCATAAAAATCCACTTAAACAATATTTTTTTCAATAGGTTGGACCTAGGAATCCTATAAAAGGGTATATCTAGCTCCATTTCCTTTAAATGTGACTCCTTTAAAAAAAACCTCTATAGTTTACCCAAATAACCACACACATGATAAGTATTTTGAGTATTTTTACATGAAGGCTTCTTATAACCCAACTTGTCACACTGATGGAACACTAGTTTCCTACCCCCAGAAAAATCTAATAAAGATATATAGAAATGCCTCTTAACACTACCACTTACCTAATCAGGCTTAGACTACTTCACCTTTACTCTACTAAAATTCCTTTCTCCACTCATAGGAATAGAGGAACTAGCATTCATCTCAAGCACTCCTACTAAGGCTACCTCAACCTAAACCACTTTCCTTACCACTTCTATATATGAGGTTAAACCAAATTCTAATACCCTCTTCTAAAATATTAAGATGAAGGCTTCTTTTTAAATATTAGGTCTTTAAGGAATAATCTATGACCAGCTCTTAAAGATAGAGGGCTAGGTCAATGAAATGATGAATTTACTCTAACACCTATCAATCACCATATTAGTAACAATACAACACCATTTACTTTTCCACATTCACAACCTTAAGAAAATACTATTGGATGAAAAAATCCTTAAAACTCTCCCAGGATAGGTCCTTTTAATAAGAGACTTTCATCACTAAAAAATTGGACCTTATATCATAAAGGTAGTGAACTTTATCTTGAGAGACTCGGGGAGATTAAGAAGACCAAGGATCCTTTCAATACTCTGTAACCATTATTTCACTTCACAAAGTTATGATTTACCATAAAATAGAGAAGGATTCAACTTTTTAAAATCTAGAAGGAAATATCTAGGTTGATCAACTAAATGGATCAATTTTGGAAAACCACTTGTAGATTCACCTTAGGAATCCATCGAGAATTGGTGGAGGCATACTCTAAATAACCATAAAAGAAAAAAAATTAATCAATAATCATCTAAACTCAAAAAATAACCAAACTAAAGTAAATATCAACTTAAAATAACACTCCAACAAAATTAAACTATGACCACTTAAATGAAGTTAAAGACTCTCTTTTTTAAACTGTTTCGAAATCCAACATCTTAATTTTTAAAATCTTAAAACATTATTTGAAATTCATTTTAAATTTTCCAAAAATTTTATATTAAAATCATTTACATATTTCCAAACATCGATTTCATTTTAGTCACCATATACAACCTCTTTTTAAATTTCAAATCTTTTAATTTTACTTATAAAATCATATTTTCATCATGAAAATATCTTTTTAAATTTTCAAACCTTGATTCCTTCCTTTTTTAAAACCACCATCTACACTTCCAAATATTAAATCCACTTCAACCCTTTTATAAAATATTACTTATTAATTTCAAAATGTATCATCTCTATTTAAAAATACAAATTCTTTTTCAAAATATCATTAAAACCAATAAAAGTAGATCAGCACACCACACAACATAAAACTTAATTAGGAGATACTAGTAGTCATTCATAACCCAACTTCATAGTTTGGAAGACCATGAGTTAAGTATCCCACCCTGGAATCCACTAAGTGGTTCCCCGAGATGGTTTTAACCCATGACTTCAAGCACGCCTACCCATATGTCAGAGGCTTCTGACTAGCAATGAGGGCATATGGTGTGTCTATAGAGAGATTATACACTCATGAGTTATAGTGGATCATAGAGATAAATAATACATGGAAAACAAAGGAAGTAGTAACAAAAAAGTATAATAGAAACAATAAATAAACATCCAATAAATAACCAAGAAGAAATTGGATCATAAAAAAGATACAAAAAATGATGATGATCATGTCATGTAGCTGTACAAAATGGAATTACATAGGATATAGGAAAAACAGGAATATACCACATGCTATAAAAAAAATACAAAAGGCCAAAATCTTCCTATGCTAGCATCATGAGCATATGCTTGGTCCTCTACTCCCATACTCTAACCTAGTACTAGAAATCAATCATCAGAAGATGGATACTTCCATTTATCTACACCTGCAATCATGAAGTCTGCTCAGGTACCAAGGGAAGCCTGATCAGGGTGTGAGATATAATCAGTAAGCCACTACCAATGGTGTCTAGAACAACCCATCCCGTGCATATAAAAGGAGCAGTGTGTCAATAATAATAAATTCAAGGTAATAAATAAATAAATACATCAGATCAGTTTCTCATGGATACTCGAACAACACTACCTTCTTCAGCCTACGCTGGATGTCTCTAAACCAAGGTAAAACTATACATGTATGATATGGGTATATAAATGGGTCACCATAAAACAAGCATCATAAGAGGACTAACCCCAATCATGTGATTTGGCTTGGCGGATGCATCCCTGGAGTATCATCTATGCATTCTCTGAATTTAAATAAAATGTGTCCTTAGAAATTATAAGTGGAAAACTGAACCCATCCATGGTGATCCATAACATGAATCCCAAGTATCACTCTGGGATCTCTATAAATACCCCTCACTGTAGAGTATGTCCATGGTAACCCATAAATGGAAACCCATGTATCACTCTTGGCCTGGTGTAAGAGTGACCCTTTGAGTCCATCCTAGGTATCTCACATAGGGTACCAAGTATCACTCATGTCATGGTATAAATATCCTTCCACTGAGTTTATCTATAGTTAATCCCCTATAAAACTAGTATCACTCATGAGTAGGTAATTAGTCTACCTGGTGAGCCCATCCAAGGAACCCCATAAGGATCCAAGTATCTCTCTCGACGTATTTATAATTTATAAAAAGTTCTAATTATTTATCATAATGAGACTATACAAGGCATTCCATAAGGGTCAAAGTATCACCTGCAGCTTGGATTTGAGGTATGAATTATCTATCATGATTTATACCATTTAGTAAGGAATTTAATTCATAACATTTTAATCAGGTTTTCTAGATCATTTGATTCCTATGATGTCATTAAAATTATAGCATAAATCATTGGGGTATAACCAAATAGACACTCTTCTTATTGGTTAAATTCACAAGTCAAGGCATCAATTATTACAAGGAAATACACACCTCAAAAGGTGGTTAAAAAATCAGGAAATGGGTACTTAGGACCTTAAGAAAAATCACACCCATAGGGGTGGATCATATTAAGGAAACACTCAATGACATTTTTTCATAGGTAGTTAGGATCCCATTATGCATGGAAATAACCTTTAATTTTATTAATTTAACATTGGAGGAGATGCCTAAAGATATGTTTCATGGAACAATGACACATAATATAAATTCTACAAGATTTTAGGGAAAATAACTAGACTTCCTACCTTAGTCCTGTAGTTCTCTCCTCATCCAGTGTCATCCCTTGAATCGATCTAGAATGGGAGAAATTGGAATAACGATTCAGTGATCTGAAAATAGGTCAAATAATCTCACACCAAAATATCATAAGAGATGGGATGATAAATGATAAATTAAAGAAAGAGTATTAGGGAGCTTACCATTGTAGATCTAATGCACCTAGTGGCAATAAAATTGGAAATTAGATGAAGAAGCAACAACAAATCCTTGTTTGGCTCAAAGGAGGGGCTATCACATGATGAGGCCATCTATTGGAGGAGGAAGGAATAAAGGTTTAAGTTTTAAAGGAGAAAATCCAAAAAGGGTCATTTCACCCACTTTTTAAAGGGGTGCACGGTTTGGATGCACGGTTGTCCAAACTATGCGCCAACCATGCTCAAGGCACTACCCAAGGACACCCCTCACATAGGTTAGGCATACGGTTTGACTAATCATACATAACCCATGAAAAATGGATCTACCAAAAATGTTTGCAACCTCACATGGATGTGTGGACCTTCTTTCATGGTTTTAGAAAAACAGTGTTTCCTCCTATTGCGCACTAAGTGCCTCGCATGGTTGATTTGCATAGTTAACACTAACCATGCTCTAACCATACGGCTCAATCTACCTCCTCAAATTCTGGATCTCTATGCTTCGAATAATCCCTGAACTCTTCCAAACCACTTTTTATCCCTTAGAGAACATTATTTTCATAGAAAAAGAGGTTTGAACAGTAATATAAGCATTTGTACCTCTCCAAAAATATGGGATGTTACAACCTCCCCTCCTAAAAATAACTCATCCCCCATGTTTCTCTTATGAGCTAAGAAAACCAAATATTGAGCATGTTCATCAGCCTCTTGCTCCTAGGTCTCATCCTATACATGGCCATGCTTCCATATCACCCAAACCAAAGGGAATGGAATTCCTCAGAGATCCTATATTCTCTAATCAATGATATGTATTAGATGCTCCACAAAGGATGCATCTACTGCTATCTCAATATCCTCAAGATCAAACAAATGATATGGGTTGGAATGATAATGAAAAAGTTATGATATGTGGAAGATCTCATGCATGGCATGGTACATATGGGGTCACTATAGCTGATAGGATATCGAACTGACCCCTACATGATCTCAAATGGCCATACATTATAAGGTGATGGATTTCCCTATCACTAAATCTGTCAATGACCCAATCAAGGCAAAACTCACAGAAATACCCGATGTCCCACCTCGAACTCTAGAGTTCAGTGACGATGATTGGTATAAGATTTATACCTGGACTGATTTGTATCCATATGCTTCTAAATCAACTTTATTGGCTCTAAAGTCTCCTAAATGATAGGAGCACCCAGTAGTATTGTCTACCTACCTTTAACCATCACAGGGGTGAATGGAATGGCCTACCATAAAGGGACTCATATAGAGCCATATGAATTGTTTCTTGAAATTTTTTATTATAGGTAAACTCAAAAAGAGGTATATGATTCTCCAAATAACCTCTTAAATCAAGGATGCATGCCCGTATCATGTCCTATAACACTCATGTCATGTGCTCTAACTACAAGTCGATCTGAGGGTGACACGTTATACTCAGGAGAACCTATGAACCCAATGCATTTTGCAACCCCTTCCAGAGCTATGATGTAAACCGGGCATCTTGGTCTGATATGATGGAACAAGGAACACCATGAAGTTTCACAATCTCCTAGATATAAAGCCTCCCAGGTTCATCAATTGTGAAATTCTCTCAAATATGTAGGAAATTTGTGACCTTGGACAACCTGCCTATGATCACCCATACCACATAATTTCATCAAGGGGATCTTGGAAAACCCCATCACAAAATCCATAGTGACATCATTCCATTTCCACTTAGGAATGGAAAGAGGTTGTATAAGTCTAGTATGTTTTTGGTGCTCCACCTTCACCTGCTGACAGGTGGAACACCTCATGATAAAAATTATAATCTGACACTTCATACCTATCCACCAATACTAATGATGTATGTATCGTCACATATTAGTAATCCCATGTGAACTACCCAAAAATATGCATGTGATTCCCCCATCAACTCTTCCCATATGTCTGAAGGAACCCAGATTCATCCATGGAAGTACATGATCTCATTCTCATCGATAACCTAACCAAGTGGTGGGTTATCACCTAATATGATTTCCCTTAGGATGAGTCCCTTAGGATCAAATATTTATCCCATCTATACCTATTTCATAAGGGAGGATGTCACTATTAAAGCAGTAAATATAGGTTTCCCATGATATTCCTGAACCTCCAAGTGTATCTCAGAAAATATGTCCATCAACTACCACTCACTACTAGCCTCTTGGATAGCTTGTGTCTAAGTATTTCAGCTTAGGGATTTATCTACTGAATTTCTCTTCCCATTTGTATAAACAAGCTCAAATTCAAACAACTATAGGTATTCTACCCACCTGCACTACCTAATATTCAAGTCACACTGTGTAGAGAAGTATTTGAGAATTTTATGGTCCATGTAAATGATGAACCAATCTACCAATAAATAGTTTCTTCAACAACATAAATCATGAATCAAGGCTTCTATCTTGAGGTTGTGCATAGGGTAATTCCACTCATGAGGTCTCAAATAGCGGTACCTGTAGGTGACAACCTGGTCTCCCTATATTAAAACCACTCCTATCCTAATCCCTAAATCATCACAGTAAATGGTATGGCTTCTGCCCAGTTCTTGAATAATCAGAATCGGTGTTGATATCAATCTTCTTTTTAACTCTTGAAATGTTGTATCAAAAGATTCAGACCATATGAATTTCACACCCTTTCTAGAAAATCCCATAAGAGATACTACTAGGCATGAGAAATCCTAGATGAATCACCTATAATAGATAGTTATCCCCAAGAAACTATGTATTTCAAATACATTCTTAGGCTGCTCCTAGGAAACCACATTTCTCACCTTCTCTAGGTCAACATACATGTATGCCTCTAAAATTATTTAACCTAATAAGTGAACCTTATCAATACGAAAGTGGAATTTTCTAATCTTAGCATACATATGGTTCTCTATTAGTGTATTCATCACAATATCATGGTATTTGGAATGGTCAATTCTAGTAAAAGAATACACCAAAATGTCATCCATAAGACTACCACAAATGAATCCAGGTATGAGTGGAAAACCCAATTCATCAAGGCCATGAAAATGACAGGAATGTTCGTAAGAATGAACAGCATAAATAGGTACTCATACAAGTCGTATCTACTCTAAAACATTGTACATGGTATGTTTGATGGTCTCACATGAACCTAATGGTAGCCCAAACTCAAATTGATCTTAGAGAAAACTGTCACTCCTTGGAGCTAGTCGAAGAGGTCACCTATATGTGGCAGTGGATACTAGTTCTTAACCATAAGTTGGTTTGACCAGTTGTAATCCATGAAAAACCTGATGGTTACGTCTACCTTCTTAGATAAAAGGATAGGTGAACCCCATGGATAAGTATTGGGTCTTATAAAACCCTTTTCTTCCAGATCTAATAACTTCCTTTTGAGTTTCTAGAGATTAATAGGTTCCATCCTATAAGGAGGAATTGACACTAGTTTTGATTCTAGAACTAGAATGATGGTGAACTCCACCTCTCCCATAGGAGGTAATCTAGAGAATTCATCAAGGAAGACATCCTTGAAATGATCTTGTGTAAGAGGTAATTCTATAAGACACATTCCTTGATTGATCATGAAGAGACTACCCATTTGTACTATCACTCCAGCCATCCCATGATACTCGGTCCTAGCTCGACTCGCATATGCATCCCATTCTCCATTTTGAACATAATCACTGCCCTTGGGTTATGTAAATGAAACCCTCAGGTGATAGCAATCTACATGGGCATGGTAAGGAATAAGATAGTCCATTCTGAGAATGATTTCAAAGTCGGTCATCTCAAGGAAAAGGAAGTTACACAATAAATGGTACCCACTTACATCAAGGGGAACTCCTTAGATAAGGAACACTCTCTGATCAAACCCCTAATGGTGTTCCGAGATTCATCATTCCATAGAATTACTCTATCTATAGGACAATACTTTCCATAATTGCAACAGATATAAAATAGTGTGATGAACATGTATCAAATAGGGGATAAACTAAGGTAGAGGCTACCAAAAAAGTACCTAATATTATATAAGTCCATGGAATTTTCTCCTTAGGTGTAGGTTGCACTAAAAATACATGGCCCAATCTATGACCTTGATATGCAACATGGATAATCTAGGAATCTCCACTCTACTGAAACTAAACATCAGAGGTCTAACTACCTCATCCACAAACACCTCTTTATCCTAACTGGCCAGTATTAGATCAGCTTCTAGCCTAACATGGAGCTACTAATCCTATACCTAAATACAATTTTGATAAAAATACCTTCTCATTGGGTACAAGAGGATAATTCTAGCAGAAATGCTGAAGGTGATCTATTCTGCCATAAGCTCAACACTCAGTCGGGCTCCTCATACATTGGGGATTCTTATAGCCTACCCTACCACACTAGTGACACATCGCATAGTTTTCGGTGCATGTCATATAGATGGAACAAACCTTGTGTGCACTCATGAAATAATGTTTCCTACTACTAGACACAACATCCCCATATTTTGAATATGAACCACTTTGGATCACATTGTCATCTTCCCTTAGGTAGCACTATGTGATGAGGTCCTAGTTCACTATCTCTGAAATGGTGGTCAGTCAAAAAAATTTCACCGGTGATCGGATGGAATATTTAATCCCATACTATAATTGTCTCATAGTTGTCAAATCATCACCAGTAAAAGTAGGTGAAAATGATGAATCTTGTTAAAACAAGTTGCGTACCCCATCACCCACATGGAACCCTACTGAATATGCATAAACTCCCAAGTGTGTTCCTATCTCATGGTTTGTGGCAAGAATTTTTCATAGAAGGTTGTCTAGAAGTCTTCCCAGACCATGCCCTGATGTCAATCAATCTGATATATAACATCCCACTAATGTTTGGTAGAGTCACAAAGAATATAGGTGGTGAGATTGACCATCCACTATGGAGGCATCTCCATATTCTTGAAGATAAAAATCATGGACTCAACAACCTAAGGATCTCCATCCCCCAAAAACGTGGGGGGATATTGCTATTGTAATTCCCACAACATTTCTTCCATGGTAGGGGTAGGTTGTGGAGCTCCTTGTACAACTACATAAAGAAATAGAATATGTCTCAAAACTAAGAATTGACACCCAGTGGAAGATCAAAATGATGTTCCTATGGAGGCACTATAGGAGGTAATATGGGTGGCTCAAGGCCCACCACCTCTGAAGCATGGTCATTGCCACCCTCCTAACATACGAATTGAGGAATTCATCGAAACATAGCTCTAAAATTGAAATTTTCACACCTTATATAATATTTAATATTAGATAGAAAATAGATAAAGTAGGAAAGTATAGGTATATAACATTCTTTTAATGAGTCAAACCCCTAATTCTACTCCCAAATCTAGGTTTAGGTGATAAGAAAGATCACAAAAGTATTAGGATACACTGTCTACTTCCCACTACTAATGTCATTCCAGGTTCAATGCCTCATATAACATAGTAGACATACTAATATATGGAGTGTCAATTTCATGGTATAAAGGAAAACACCCTTTACTTCAAAATTGGCATCCCCATTTAGTAGTAACCATTTTATTTTAAAACTGTAATTTATTGAAGTTCATTCTTATTTATATGGATATAGATATCTAAATCTAGTTAAATGTGTCATTATTCCCAATTTATAAAGGCTCATACTCTTTATAAATTCCCACTGGTGTTTCAAGTAACTACAATATGACCTTTATATCTAGTATCAGGATGTAATAGGTCATGTATATTGATTTTATTGAATGAACTACCATTCCCAATTTATATAATTACATGCTTCATAAATTACAATTGGAATTCATCAATCAAATAAACTAATATTTTATCCCATAGAACTGGTGGTTCATGGATCAATTGTGTCATAATTGGTGAATTAAGGTGTCATCATCAATCTATGTGGGGAAACACCATTTAGATTCATATAGGCACTTTAATTAATCTAATTATGTTATACCTTCAAGAAGATTTATCACCTTTCAATATATAAATAGTTAAGGCACTCACAATAATCATAAACAATATAGGAAATGCACATAGTAATATAAATATGGCATAGAACAATGTATGACATGTGAATCTTCAAGTGTCCAATATGATGCATGAAACGATACCTCTTTTCCATACAAGTCTAAGGAAAATAAACCCATAATAGTAATAATAATAATAATAATAATAATAATAACATCAATAATAGAAATAGAGTCACAAACATGTGCGGCATCCAATGGTGAAATCAAATCAACTACAATAGGTACAAACCAAAAAAACAATAACCCATCCAGGTAATTTGGGTTTCCCCTGTACGTGGGTTAGCTACTCCAAATAATAAGCTCATTTCTAAATTCTGATATTTCCTAGTATCCTTTCTAAAACACAAATAGTAATATAAAAGTAAAAGAGGATATGATACCACTTTGTAGCATCCCACCTTGGAAGACACTAAGTAGTTCCTTGAGACGGTTGGACACATGACCTCAAGCATGAATCACCATATGTCAGAGGTTGTCGACTAGTAGGGAGGGACTAAGGTGTTTCCATGGGGATACTATACCCTCGTGAGTCAGAGTAGAGAACAGTGGTAAATAATATATGGGAAATAGTGGAATCAACAACAAACAAGCAGCATCAGAACAAAAATAAACATCCAATAAATAACTAGGCAGAAGATAAATCATAAATAGATACAAAAATTATGATGATCATTTCATGTGGCTATATAAAATGGAAGTACATAGGATAAAGGGGAAACAAGCATATACCACATGCCATACAAAAATAAAAAAGACCAAAAGATGCCTCTACTAGAATCACAAGCATAGGCTCGATCCTCTACTCCTGTACTCCAACCTAGTATTGGAAATCAAACATCAAAAGATGGATGATTACCTTTATCTAAACCTTCAATAATGATGTATAATCACATACCAAGGGCGACTCAAGAATGGTGGTTGATATAATCAGTAGGAAACCACCAATTGTTTCTAGAATAACCTAGCCAATGTATATAAAAGGATTAGTGTGCCAATAATAATAAATGCAAGGAAATAAATAAATAAATACATCGGACTGGGTTCCTTATGGATAACTGACTGGAACTACCTGCTTTGGCCTAAGTCTTATGTCTTTGAACCAAATATAACATGTACATATATGATATGGGTGTATAAATGGGTCATCATAAAACAAGAAATGGAAGAGGACTGACCCCAAGAATGTTATTTGGCTTGGATGATGCATCTGTGAAGTATTAGTTATGCATTCTTAGAATTTAAATAAAAGGTGTCCTTATAAATTATAAGTGTAAACCTAATATCATCCAAGGTGATCCATACTAGAAATTCCAAGTATCGCTCTGGAAGCTCTATAAATGCCCCTCACCACAAAGTCTATCCATAGATACCCATAAAAGGAAACCCATGTATCACTCTCGGTCTGGTGTAAGAGTGACCCTCTAAGACCTTCCTAGGTGTCTCGCATAGGGGACCGAGAATCACTCATGTCATGGTATAACCATATTACCATCGATTTTTTCCATGATGACTCCCCTAGGGAACTGGTATCACTCATGGGAAGGTCAGTAATTCACCTAGTGATCTCATCCAAGGAACCCCATAAGAATCAAAGTATCACTCTCTACGTATTTACAATTCATAACATGTTCTAGTTATTTATCATGATGAGACCATCCAAGGCATCCCATAAGGATTCAAGTATTTATCTCAACTTGGATTTAAGGTATGTCTTAGATATAATGATTCATACCTTTTAGAAATGCATTTCATTTATAACATTTTAATCAAGTTGGACAGATAATTTTATTCTTGTGATGTCATTAAAATTATATCATAAGGCATAGGGGTATAACCACATGGAAACTCTTCTTATTAGTTTAATTCACAATTCAAGGCATCATTTATTTCAATTCAACAGACACCACAAAAGGTATTTAAACAAATTGAGGTAAGGGGAACTTAGGCCCTTGAGGAAGGGCATACCCATAAGGGTGCCCATGTCTAGGAAATACCCAATGGAATTTTTTCACATGTAGCTAGGGTCCCAATATGCATTAAAATAACTTTTAATTTAATTAATTTGACATTTTTTGAGGCATTTTTGGAAGATATGAACCATGACACAATGAATCATAATATAAATGCTACAATACTTGAGGTAAAGGAACTAGACCACCTACCTTAGTCTCATAATTATCTCCTCATATATTTTAGCCCTAAAATCAAGCTAAAATGGGAAAAATCATAATAATGAATCAATGGTCTCAAAAATAGGGTAAATAATATTGCACCAAAATAGCGTAGTATATGGGAAGATAAACAAAGAAAAAAATCAAGAGGATTATGGAGATTACCATTGTGGATCCAACCCACCTGACAATGATGAAAACAGAGATCGGATAAAGTAACTACAAAGACTATATTGTCTCTAAGGAGTATCTCTCATGTGAGGAGGTTTTCCACTGGAGGAGGAAGGAAGAAAGTTTTGAGTTTTTAAGGATAAAAGGTAAAAAAAAGGGTCATTTTACCCACTTTTTAAAGTGTCACACAGTTTATAAGTCCCCAGCCTTAAACATTACATTATCTTGAGTATTAAGTCAAGAAATTATTCTCTTACATTTTAGGATCTTCTCAAGTTTAGATTTTTAGATAATTAAGACATAATTCATACATAACAAAACCATAAAATAAAAAGTGGACACTTCTAATTAGTATCCATTTTCCTATAATATAAAACTTTTAAAATAAATCATGATTTATTTCCATGTAAAATCTCTACTATATTCAACTTGATTTCTTCCTTTCCCTCTCTCATCCTTAATCCCTATGAAAAACATTTTAAAAACTTGGGATGTTCACAAAATCTTAGTAAGGGATATAAAAAATAAAGGAAATCACTAGTTCAGTAAAAAAATGAAAACCCATGAAAAATTTATCATAAAGTAATACTTTTCACCCTTAAGAAGTAGAAAATAATTTCTTTTAAAAATAAGCTCATTGCTTACCCTTCTTGTAATCACAAGATTACCATCAAATCCATAGAAAGTATAGAAACGCATAAAGGTATATTGGGACATCATTATACTTTTCATTCTTATAAATTAAATAACCATGAGGTTGACTTCCATACATGTCACCTCTTATAAATGGAATAACCATATAGTTGACTTCCATAACCAATGCATTGGAGGGCTATCACAGACCCAACTGTCGTTAGTTTATCATGGAACTACCCATCATTGGTTTATCATGGAACCACTCATCATGGTTTTATCACATAACCACCCATCAAATGTACAAGTACCATTATATAATCATAACACATAAAATCTTTCAATTTTAAATATTTCACTCATAAAATTTCATTTTAACTCATAAGAAAACATTTTAAGTTATTGAAATAATCAATCCATTTTCAAAACCCATTTTCAATAACAAAATAACCAGAAAATAAAAATAGGGGTTTCTTTTTATCTTAAAAACATGAAGGCTTGTAGAGGAATCCAAATATCAAAATAGACATAAAATTTCATTTATAATCCTTTTATATCCATATAAATAAATATGTAAAATAATATCAAGAATATTCACATATAGGAAAATATTTTTAATTTAAATATTTAAAATTTTAAAAATAGATTTTTAAATCAAAGTGTCCCATTCCACTTTGAAATATTTGAATCATAATCCCCATGAAATAATAACATTTAAAAAACATTAAATAACATGAGAATAATCAAATTCATGATATAATATTTCAAAGGGTTTTTATATACACCTTATAAAAGAATGTGGGTTTATAACATAAAAATATTCGTCAAGGAAGTGATATTGAGGTGAAGTCCCTTACCATGAGTTCGACTTGTCACGTGTGTATTTATCTTACTAAATAATAAACTTATATTAATTATTTACTTGATTTGGAAACTTTTTCAAGTTTATTATTATTTTTATTTCACTTATTACAATTTCATATAAAACTACTTCATCAATTAATTTTATGTCGAGTGTTTTGACCATATTCGATTTATGTGTCAAAAATGAATTTGTTGGGTCGACTATGGTCAAAGGGGTCATTATTCAAACATATCCAGAATAATAATAATGAAATAATTATCATATTAATTATTTAATAATACTTATATATATTATTATTATTGATGTGGTGATGAAAAAAATAATCACATCGCTTTGAGGAGGTGATAGTTCACACGTCCACAAATGACGTTATCACTTTTTCAGTGTGTGAAAATGTAAGAAATAAAGTGATATATTATAATTACAGAAATATAATTATGTCATGGATATAATATATATCTCATTTATATCATATATATTTATTAAACTCACCCTTAATACATTCCATGTAAAGTGTGAATGAATCACATCGCTTTAAGGATGCGGTAGTTCACACTTCCATAAACAATGTTATTGTATTCCCACAAAAATGGAAACCATGAAGGTATGTGTTATATAATAATTAAATAATCATAAATAAATCATAAATATAATATATATATATATATATCATATAAAAATAGTATTTCCATCATTATTCCCAACCTTGATAGGTGGTAATGGAAGAAAGAATGGTATCGGTTCACTATGTGGTAGTCCGCCATACACACAGACGATGATTGTGTATCCCATTTGATGGATGTGAGTGAATATTTAAGTAATAAAATTAACATAAAAACATCTAATTATATTTAATATACTTATATTATTATATAATAATGATATAAAAATAATTTAATGGGTTGAGAAGGAAATAAAAAAAAGTGCTCGTTGAAGAACGTTACCTCTACTTCAAAAAACTCCTTTTGGTATGCACCAAAGGACTTATTTGGTTTTCATTAAGGAAAAATTTAGTATTTTGTGATGATATTATGGGTGTTTGTAGTTTAGTTTTCCAGGTTTTGTATGATAAAAAAGGCTTTATAGGTGTTAATAAGTGGGGAGAGTGAGTGCCTCTATATAGTGGAGAAGTGGAATTCTTGTAAATACCAAAAAGCAAACACTATTGGGAGGTATCACTTACATAATGTGCCTCCAATAATTAACAAAATTAGATAAAGGAGATTATATTGTCTAAATATGTACATAATATGAGTTTTTTACAAGTTTTTAGGTCATTTGGAACCTTAAGATTAAAGTTTAATCACTAAGTAAACTCATTTTATCTTAATCATTGTAATTAATTTTAATTTCCTTCACTAATATTTTTTATCAAAAATAAATTTTAACTTAATAGAAATTATAAATTATTATTATTACAAAATATGGAAACTATTTTTTCAAATTAAATACACATAAGTTGTGGAATTTAATTTAAAATTAATCCTACGGACGAGACAAAACAATGGGTTTTTAAAGTAAAAAAGTTCAAAATTTTGAAATTTTTTTATATCCAATTTCAATATGAAATTGATTCAAATGGAATAAATTGGGTTTATTTATTTATAATTTAACTAATTATAATTTAAAAAAATTAAATTATAATTTAACTATATAATTAAATTATATGAAAATGCAGTTTTCAATTAAAATTCAGTGTTTTTCACTATTCATCAAAAAATGAAACTTCTTGGAAAAAAACAAAAAATTAACCCAAGGTAAATTTTGATATTAAGATTTTAAAAATAAAGTTTAATTTGTCAAAAAAATTATAAAAGTTTCAAAATTTAGTTTGAAAACAAGTTTTCCATTAAAAGGTATAAAACTACCTTTTAGAAAAATACAGTTTTTATGTATAAAATTAGATTTATTCTTATCTTAAGCCTATAAAAAATATTAGATGAATTTAAAAAAAATGGTTCAATGAATCATATATAAATTTTATTAATATATCTCACTAATATTTATCAATTTAATTTGTTAAGATAAAACACCTTTGAGGGAATAAAATTAGTAGTTTTTATAAAAATATTTTCTTTATATTCAATTGGTTTTTATTTTCATTTATAATTAATTGGTAACCAATGAATTCATTTTATAAACATGTGTAAACTATATTTTCATAATTTATTTAATCTCATTCATTACCTCCATTACAAATATAGGTGATAACAATCACATTAAATAATAATATTAATAGTATATTGTTGTTCGGTAAAACATAGTCTTGTATGAAACACAAGTTATCAAAAAAACTCAATATTGTGTGTAATGTAAGATAAACTTGGTGTTGTTTGTAATGAAATATAAAACATTTATTACATGTAACATGATCTATTAAAGAATTAAAATTAATTTGAAAGAATATATTTCATAAAATCTTAGGATGTTACATAGTTTGGCCACATAATTGGCCAAACTGTGCACTAACAGTGCTCAAGGAACTACCCAAGGACACCCCTTGCACGGGGAAGGTGTAGAGTTTGACTAACCATGTGAAAACCATTAAGAATGGCTCTTACAAAATGTTTACAACATCGCACGGGAATGTATCCCTTCTTGCATGGTTTTATAAAAACCATGCGGCCTATTGTTATGCATTGAGTGCCTCACACAGTTGTGTCACATGGTTAGAAATAATTGTGCACTAACCATGTGACTTGATCTGCCTTCTCAAATTCTAGATCTTCAGCCTCTAAACAAGCCCCAAACTCTCCCAAATCACTCCTTATCCCTTAAAGAACATTATTTTCATAAAATGAGAAGTTTGAAGAGTAACATTAGTGTTTGTACCTCTCTAAAAAGCCTTGATGTTACAATGATTCACTCATAAAACTACTACTGAGGGTTATACTGAACCATGTACTTGGGTTCCACATAGTTTTCCAGTCAACAGAGGTCTCCATGTAACACTAGTTAAACAATCATTTTCATCCCCTAAAATATATTAATCATTTAAATAATCCATACATCATCAATCTAATTTTGAAAACCATTGATATAGAAAAAAACATACCAAAAATAAATTAAGAAGGCTAAAATTCCAATACTCACAACCCAAAACTCACATAATCTTCAACAAAATCAAAATAA
This sequence comes from Viscum album, assembly GCA_963277665.1. Lineage (NCBI taxonomy): Eukaryota > Viridiplantae > Streptophyta > Magnoliopsida > Santalales > Viscaceae > Viscum > Viscum album. The sequence goes on along the minus strand of OY728160.1, from coordinate 1,718,346,544 downwards.
TCATTAACCCAAACCAATATTCATTAGTTATGAATAAATAAAAATCATATCCTGACATCCCATATTAAATCACGGTTTGACACTAAAAGTGTTAGCTAGAAACTTCTTTGTACCTACACCCCATGTTTCAAAAACCCTATCTCCAATCTACCATTACTACCTAAATAATAAAGGGTATTTGAGAATCTAATCCATCCTAATAATTTGGATCTAATTACATTATATCATGAAATAGTCTAATACATACATGAACTAAACACCTGAGTCAGCCTGTGACATACCTGAGGGGAATTCCCAATCCCCATGAGATAGCGATATGTGATAAGGGAATCAAATTGAACATTTTGGTAATTATTTCATCCAATAAATAATTTAAAAACGTGAATTCCCCTCTAAAATATAGCATGATCACTCCATACATTAGAGATCTGTGTGCCAAAAGAAATTTTTTTTACAAATAACTAGAAATAAATAAATCATAATAGATAAATGAGCATAAAACTCAAAGTATTACATACAATTAAAAATAGAATGTGATTCAATATTGGTTGACTTGGATGGAATACTGATAATACAAAAGAAAACTAATACTCAACATGGTCTCCATGTCATTCCACAAGTCATCATCCAACATCAATACCACAAATTCTCCATGAGAAATAAAATTTTGGACTTGAAGATAAAATGTAAATAGGCATGAGCACTATAATTACCCAAGCCTTTTACACATATTATTACATGATTTTAAGCATAATTATCCATCAAATAAAAACCAAGGATCGAAAAGCCTGGTGAATTTAGAAGATTAGGTACATAATTAGAAAGAATGAAATAAGAATAAAACATCTTTTTATTAATCTCCATAATGATGACCTAACTCCCATTGAGCTTCTACAACTACATAGGATAACTTAGGGAATATATAGACCGAAGGGATGAGATAAAAAACTCAATAAGGGAATAAACATGGAAAAGAAGAATAGCATGTGAGTCAAGAGGAATAACATGATAACATAAAAGGTGTGGATTATGAATAAACATGTAGAGGAATAACATATATAACATGAAATCATATTATCATGGAAATATAGGAATGTGGCAGTAACATATATCATGACATAAACATGAGTCAAGGCTAACCGCCAAGATGATATCACAAGGTGGATAACATCCCATAATGGATTGGGTTTAGTCCCTAATAACATACATAACATCTCATGAGACAAAACATTACCCAATTTATTGGACCACTATCTGGGTGCACCCATTATAAAATTTACATGAATATGTGTTTCATATAAATAAATCAAACATAAGGGTTACCCATGGAAAGAAATGGGTTTCGTAATCATGTCACAAGGCATAACCAAAGGGTGTATCATAATGGTATCAATTAAATAGAGTATTAAATCATTATTGGAAAATCATAAAGTAAAAAAATAAGAATATATCATAAATGATGATGTCAGATTAAAGTGAAAACTTGAAAAAGAGTGTTTAAGTAACTTTAGAAATGTGCCACTTTAGTGTGGTTTAAGGGAAAAGATTAAAGAGCCCTTAAAGAAGATAACGTAATAATTATTTATATAAAATATGAAATTAAATAAAATAGTTTTTAATGATAAAATGATTGATTTTATAAAAAAAATCGGTGGCTTAAAATAGTTTATGTATTGTAATTTAAAATAGGTAAGAAATAGAGAAGTTCTCTTTAATCGGGTTTGCTTGTGGAGAGGAATTGAGAAAGGAACCTTTTTAAAACATGAATTTCCCATAAAATAAAGATGAATTTAACTAGAAATATATTTTTTTAATGTGTATATATAATATAATATAATTATATAAGAATAATTAATAGATAAATTGATTCAAAGGTAGATAAATCATTACCCAAAGGAAATATAGAGGTTCAGAGAGATCCCTTACCTTATATTCAAATGTGTTATACAATTTCACTTAATGTACTGGATAACAAAATTAGATTAATTAATTAATTAATTAATAATATATTCCACATATATTTTATTTATTATAATTTTATTAAGTTTATTTATCATCATTTTGATAAGTTATAATGTTTGATTTCTTCATTCTGGGAGTATTTGTTTCATGGTTTCACAGTCAGTTCACTTGTGTATAATTATGGATGTTATTTTAAAATAAAAAAAAAACTCTATAAGTGAAATTAAATGGTATTCATGCACTTAAAAAGTTTAAATGGTCCCATATATCATTTTTTCTGATATGGGGATGGTTCTGTGAGTAAAAATTTTATCGTTATGTGGTTAGTTTATTTAGGCAGTTTTACTGATCATTAAGGACTTGTTTTATTTTATTTAATATTATATTTATATATTAGTTCAAAAATATTAAATAGGTTATTATATAATTATTAAAAATTTATTTAACCATAATAATATTTTTATGATCGATGTTGATAGTGGTAATTGAAAATAAAAACTCATTATCCATGGAGACAGTTAGCCGCCATAATTTGGACAATGGTTTTATTTCTTTGAATAAGAGGATGGGAGAAAATGGGTTTATAGAAGATATAAAAATATAAATATAAAATTCCATTATATAAATTATATTATAATTATTATTCTCTAATGGATGAAGGTGGTGATGAAAAGTTAGAAGAAGAAAATAAATTGAAAGAGGTAGTTTGAGAATGTTACGTCTTGACTATCAACTCCTTGAAGGAACCCTTAATGAACTTAGAATTGGTCTTTTGGTGATACCAGTAGCACTTTGACATGGGTATAGTGGGTAGGATAGGTTTCAAAAGCGATTTGGAAAGCTTCAAGGCTTATAATGTGTGAGGAGAAGAGGTTGTGAGGGGTTGTATTTATAAGAGGATGAGAAGGGATTTTTATTATTATATTCATTAGTTTATTATTTAATCTCAAGACTATCAATAGTATTGATTTTTGTGACTATATAAATTAAATGGTGCTTTTTAGTTCAAAATAATATGTTCTTTCATCATCCATGTCTTAAAAATTTATGTATTTTTCTTAAAATGTTAAATACCATAAATTATCGTATTACATTATTCACCAAAAATTCAACTATTTTAGAATAATCCCAAAAAAATCACCATAACCATTTTTTACATGTAGATTTAAAAAATGGAATCCATTTTATGAAAATAACTTTCTAAATATGATAAAATTTATTTTTAAATAAAATTATCATTTATTCAAAAAATGTTGATTCTACTATTATAATCAATTTTATGGCCCTATGAAAAATTACTTATGGTCTCATTAAATCAAATTATAATTATAATACAACATAGTAATTAATTATAAATCTATTTTATGAAAATAAATTTTCTTGTAAATATTTATATTCATTATAAAATTTTAAATAAAATAGTTACGTTTTACAAAAAAAACAACACTTAATTTATCATTTTTAAAACATTTATTTACTTGTAATATGATATAAATATATCATATTTTCATTTTATAAGATACCTAAATATTATTTTACATTTACATAGGTTATTTTACTATTCTAAAAATCATATTACTATTATCAATTATCATATTACTATTCCAATGGTCAAGATACTATTCCAATGGTCAGATTTCTATTCCAACGGTAAGATTTATAATAGTCGTATGGGTTCACTACTTCCTATACATACCTATTATTCCATTAATTATTAATTCATTTATATTTTCTCTCAATTTTATATATACATTAATCTTAAAAATGAATATTATTTTACTAACATTATGTTTTATTTCTTTACCTTTTTTCGTGAGTTAATTCATTCCAATGGATCGATGAGATCCAAATTATCTTATTCTTATTCTTTTATTTTCTATTTATTGTCCCTCTAAAATATTCGGCATTGTTATTGGTTTAGTTTATTACTAATGTATCATTCTTCATTTATGAGAATAATGTTTTTTTGGTTTCTCTATGTGATGTTCATGCTTTATACTACATGACATAATTATAAGAAGGTAATTCTCATTGATAAAATTATGGTTCATTACATTATTCCCCCCATATAAAATTTCACACTCAATTTTTTTTTACTTACTAAGGTGAAAATAAGTGAGGTTGTTTCTCCTTGATCACTTACTCTAGTTCCTATTTCACCTATTCATATTTATGGTTCCTCCATGGTACTTTTACTAGGTCAGTGGTCTTATTACATAGAACTTTATCTCCATAATATAAGATCTTCACTGGTTACACTTCATAAGACAGATCATTTTCTAGTTGTACCACCTCTGAATTCAGTACATGTGATGGATCTGGTATGTACTTACTTAATTGGGATACATGAAATACATCATGTACTTAAGATATGGTTGGTGGAAGTCCTAGTCGATAGGCCACAAGGGTTGATGTACTTGCAACTTAGCTTTCCCTTCTTCCCAAATCTCGTGAATCTTTTCTATGGAGATATGTGGAGGAATTCCTTATCCCCAACCTCAAACTCCATATCCCATTAATGATTTTCTACATATATCTTTTGTTGATATTGGGAATCCCTAATGTGTTACTGAATGATATTCACATTTTCTACCATTTCCTTGACCATTTCAATCCCCAAAAACTTATTTTAACCAAATTCATCCTATTATGCAGGTTTTATGCATCTTTTCCCATAAATGGATTCATATGGATCCATTTGGATGGTTGAGTAAAAATAATTATTGTAATGGAATTCGACCAGAGGAAGATATTAGTCCTATCCTCCTTTAAATTCCATAGATCATGCTTTCAACATATCTTCCAATGTCTAAATATTCTACTCAGACTATACATTAGTCTAGGGTGTGATAATCCATATTGAAGTTTAGCTCAGTGTTTAGGGAATGTTGGATACGTTTCCATAACTTGGAGGTAAATCTAGAATCTCGATCAGATAAAATCAATAATGGTACTCCATACAACCTCTCCAATTCTATGATATATATTTGTACATGTTGATTGAGTGATAAGTCCCCTTAAATTTCAATATAGTGAGAATTCTTTATAAGATGATCCACAACAACTCATATAAAATTATTTTCTCTAGATGTCTTCATAAGTCTGGTGATAAAGTCCATGGTTATGTTTTCCCATTTCCATGTAGGAATGGTAATGGTTGTATCATCTCCTTATACTTTTTCCTTTTATCCTTCACTTACTGACATACTAGGCACCTTGATGTATATTTAGTGATCTCCTTCTTCATATTGTCCCACCAATATTGCTATCGAATATCTCGATACATCTTTGTGCTCCTTAGGTAGATAAAGAAGGTTTATTTATTTGTAGAATTAAAAATATCAATATTTATCATAGGATTTTATGGTACACATAGTCATGAACCAAATATTATGACTCCTTCCTCATCAATTTTGAACTTTGGGGATTTCTTATCTCTAATAGATTCGACCTTCTTATGAGTTTCTACATCATCTCTTTGAGCATCCTTTATCTTATATAAAATTTATGGTTGAGCAATCATTTGAGAAAGGAAATATGGTGTTAATTTGTTTATGATTCCCATTTTCATCCTTTTCAAGTCTAATAAGTTTTGATCCTTATTAATTCTTATCATTTATAATGATGTAGGATCCATTCAACTTATAGAATCTTACACTTTATTTTCTTTATCAGGATAGTAGTGGATTGAACAGTCATAATACTTGATGATCTATAACCATATTCACTGGCATATATTAATCTCCTTATGTTTGAATATATATTTGAGGCTCATGTGATTAGTATATATCTCACACTTCTCCCCATAGAGATAATGCCCCCAGATTTTCATCGTGAATATCATAGCCACCAACTCCAAATCATGCATGGGATATTTTTTCTCATGAAATTTCAATTGTCTTGAGGAATAGGCTATAACTTTATTATTTTTCATAATATCTTAATCCCTTATTTGATGCATCATTGTATACCATAAAGATTTCCCCACTTGTGGGTAGTGTATGTACCGGTGCAGTGATAATATAATTTTTCAATTCTTTGATATAGTATTCACATTCATTGTTCTAGAAAAAATTTAATCCTCTCCAAATCAACATTTTTAGTGGGTTTGAAAATTGTGATAATTTCCTCACAAATCATCAATAATAACCAGATAGACCAAAGAAAATATGGATCTTCATTATAGATGTCGGTATGGGCCACTCCTCAATTGACTTTGTCTTAAAAGGGTCTATAGATATGCATTTTTTGGTGATAACATGCCCCAATAATGATACTTACTCTATCTAGAACTCACATTTAATATAATTTGCATATAGTTTCTCCCCTCTTAAAGTCTTTAGCACAGTATTCAAATTCTCCTCATACTCCCTCTTTCTCTTATATTATATCATAATATCATCTATAAAGACTATCAAAAAAATTTCAAAGTAATATCTAAAGACTCTATTCATTAGGTCCATGAAATTTGTTGGAACATTAGTGAGTCTGAATTGCATCATTATGTACTCATAGTTTCCATACCTCATTCAAAATGCAGTCTTGGGAATATCTTCTATCTTCACCTTTAATTGGTGATAACCCGAATGAAGGTCCACCTTAGAGAAATAATTGTCCCCACATAGTCGATCAAACAATTCATATATCCATGGTAGGAGATACTTTTTATTTATTTTAATTTTTTTGATATCATGATAATCAATTCAGAGGTGCATTGATCCATACTTCTTCTTGATAAAGAGGATCAGTGCACCCCATAGTGAAGCACTCCAGTGTATAAAACCCTTATCTAGATTCTCTTATAACTGCTTATTTATTTCTTCCAACTCAATTTTTACTATACTTTAAGGATTATTTAATATGTAAATAGATCCTTGTATAAGTTATAATAATAAATCAACCTCTCATTCAATAGGAATACTGATAAATTCTTCAGAAAACACATTAGTGTAGTCCCTCACAATGGGAATGTCTTAAAGCATGATCCTCTCCTTTGTCTCAATCATTTGATCTAGATATGATTTCTCGTAAGTAAATAGTATCCATTCTTGAAAAGGTGATTCAAAAGGATATTCATCCTCCTCCTTAAATTTTTACAGAATTGGAGGATGCATTGGGATGTGAAGAGTGATCTCTCTTTCCCAACTGTTGATGTTATATTTATATAAAGATATTAAATCAATGCTCAATATAGAATCAAAATCCACCAAATGAAGTAAGATGATATTTTTTAGGAGGTTTAGTCCATAAACATTGACTGGAGAGGAGTTATATACTTTATATAAAATAGTTTACCTATTCTCTATTCTAATGAATAACTCAACCTCCATATTTTGAGGTGGTGTTTGAATAGTTCTACTAAACTTGAAAGATATAAAATAATGTGTAGAACCAAAATCAAAAGTTACATTTTCTATTATTGAATGAATAATCAGTGTACCGATCACCACATCATTTTCAGGATCCACCTCATTAGTAGTGATAGTATATGCCCTTCCTTGCTACCTTGGAGGTTGTTTTCAACGATTATCTCTAACAACCCTTAGCTTAGGGCATTGGATCACATAATGTATGTGTTCATTGCAGTTGAAACATGGTACTGAAAACTAAGTTTTGATATGAAATTTCCTTTACTCTTCCAAATTAGTGGGATTCTTTATATCCCTATGGAAATAATTATCTTGATACCCCTCATTTCCGCATTTAAATCATCTCCCAATTCCCTTTAGACGGTTCTCGTTATTCTTCTTCTCACACTTTTGACACATGGGATTTTGGGTTTTCTTTCCTCTGTGGGATTTATCTATTAATCCTCCCATATTAAACTCAATTTTCCTCTTTTTACATTTGATCCCATGAGACCACTGAGAGTCTCCAGTCTCTATCTTAACCTTAAGGGCACAATGGAAAATCTCATCATAGTTATCGAAGTCTCGAATCACTAAGTCTTTTCATAAACTAGGCTTTAATCCACTAAATAAGAGATCCACCTTAATTTTTGTGTTCATGACAAATCTATAGGAATATCATGCAAGACGTGTGAATTTTGCCTCATACGTCATGATAGACTCATCTTATTTTTGATTTAGTCTAAGAAACTCTCTATCTATCTTAAGATGGAGAGTTTGGAGAAAATATTTATTGAAAAATATTTTCTTGAATCCTTTCTATTCCATGGAATCAATTTCCTCTTTAGAGTTTATTTTCTTTATCAGTTTCTACCACTAATAAGCTTCCCCATCAAAATTATAGACCACCAGCATGACTTTCTCTTCTTATAAGCACTAGAGGATAGAGGATATCTTCTTAATGGAGTTAATCCATTATTCTACGATGAGGGGATTAGAAGATCCACTGAATATATGAGGCATTTTTCACATAAATTATTTGACCATAAATTTTTATTTCCTAGGAGAAAGAGGGAGTTCCATGTGATTCAAGTTAATATTTATAACTTGAGCTAGTTGTGCCAGTATTTTCATAAAGTTCTGAGCTCTCATCCCCATTAGGTTTAGAATCTCATTGGGGAAATCATCACATTGTATATCTCATTGGTTGTTAGCACGAATTCTTCTATTTATATCCATTAATTAAAAAAAGAAAAAAGAAAATTATTAGGGATTTAATACTTATCCAATGAGAATATAAAAAAGGAAACTATGAATGTAGAAGTATAAACTTATAAATAAAAATTTTATCCTAACTTATGATTCCTTAAGTTTTAATATAGGTTATCCATGGTGATGGAATTATCCATATGAATATTACTAATGTTTTCTAGTACATATGTATAAAAATAACTAGACCATCCTATTATACCAACTATAGTGACCCAATCCTTTTACACATATTATTACATGATTTTAAGCATGATTATCCATCAAATACAAACTAATGATCGAAAAGCCTAGTGTTTTTTGAAGATTGGGTACATAATTAGAAAGAATGAAACTATAATAAAAAATATTTTTATTAATATCTTTAAGGAGATATGAACTCCCTTTGAGATCATACAACTTCATAGGTTAACCTAGGGAATACATAGACAAAAGGGATGAGCTAAAAAGCCCAGTAAGGGAATAAACATGGAAAAGAAGCATAACACATGAGTCAGAAGGCGTAACATTTTAACATAAAGGAATGAATCATGAATAATAAACATATATAGGAATAACATATAGAACATGGAATCATGTGATCATGGTAGTATTGGAATTTTCTAGTTACATATATCATGATATAAACATGATTCAAGGCTAACTATCAAGACGATATCACATGGTGGACAAAGTCCCATAATGGATTAGGTTTACTTCCTAATCTCATACATAACATCTCATGAGACAAAAAATTACCCAATTTATTAGAGAACTATATGATTTCACCCATAATAACATGTACATGAATATGTGTACAACATAAAGAAATCAAACATAATTAATAAAAAAAAGGGTTACCCATAGAAAGAAATGGGTTTTGTAATCATATTATAAGGCATGACCAAAGGGTGTACCATTATGGTATACATTAAATAAGGGATTAAATAATACTTGGACAATAATAAAGTAAAAATAAGAATAAATCATGAATAGTTATTTCCAACTGAAGTTAAAACATGAAAAATAGTGTTTAGGTAACTTTAGAAATGTGTCATTGTAGTGCAGTTTATGGGAAAAGATTAAAGAGTCCTTAAAGAGGATAAAGGCATAATTATTTCTATAAAACAAAAAATATAATAAAATAGTTTTTTATGATAAAATGCATGATTTTAAAAATATGTGGATTAAAATATTTTATGTATTTTACTTGAAAATGGATAAGAAACATAGAATTTTCCTTTAATTGGGTTTTCTTATCGAAAGGAATTGAGAAGAGAACCCTTTTAAAACAAGTATTTCCCATAAAATAAATATGAATTAATCTATATATATATATATTGAACATATTTACATAATATAGGAGAATTATATAATAATAATAAAGGGATAAATTGAGGAAAAGTGAGATAAAGTGTTACCTAAAGAAAATATGGAGGTTCAGAGAGATCACTTACCTTATGTATGAATGTATTATAAACTTGCAATTAATATATTGGATAATAAAATTAGATTAATTAATTAATTAATTTATAATATATTAAACATATATTTGATTTATTATAATTTTATTAAGTTCATTTATAATCATTTAGATGAGTTATAATGTTCAATTTTGTTATTTCAGGAGTATCAGTTTCATGGTTTCATGGTCAGTTCACTTCTGTATAATTATGGATGTTCTTGTAAAATGGAAATAAAACTAAAAAAGTGGAATTAAATGGTATTAATGCACTTCCATAAGTTTAAATGTTCCCATATATCATTTTTTTTCTAACACGTGGATGGTTCTTTGAGTAAAAATGTTATTGTTGTGTGGTTAGTTCATTTAGGCGGTTTTACTAACCATCACGAACTAGTTTCATTTTATTTAATATTATGTTTATATATTAGTTCCAAAACATTAAATAAGTTATTATATACTTATTATAGTATTATTTAACCATAATAATAGTTTTATAACCATCCTTGATGGCGGTAGTGTAAAATAAAAAAATCATTATCCACATAGATAGTTAACCGCTATAATTTAGCCAGTGGTTTCATTTATTTTAATAATAGGAGATTATAAAATGGGTGGATATAATATATTACATTAGAAATATAACATTTAAGTATACACATGATATTGTAGTTATTATTCTTTGATGTATGAATATAATATCCAGACCTATTCTGGAGTTTTCTCGGGCTCATTTGTAGGTACTCTTTTTCCTTGTGTTGATTTCTTTTTATTTGGTTTTTAACTTGGAGTGTGTTTGGGTGGAAATTTGAGAAATATTTAAGAAATATTGAAGTACATAGTTGGTTCATGGTTTCTACTAACCGTGAGCCCCATCCCAGCAAAGCGTACAGCCCTAGACAGGGGAGAATTGCATGGCTAGCACATGGTTTATCAAACCATACACCCTCTTAGGAGTAACCATGCACCCCTATAAAAGAGGTTCATGGTTTTGGTGCACGGTTAGGGGAAACCATTCACCCCTTCCCAGAAAACTGTTCATGGGAATTAAATTAACCCAAAAAATTAGTTTTAAAAATTCCTTAACCCCCATTTTAATCCCAAATTAACCCATATTCGACCCTAATGCCTATTTCATGATTTTAGAGAACTATGGATAGATTAAAATCCTTCTCGACCTCCTTTATTCACAATTTGAAGCCTGGATCAAAGATCTACACCTTTCCCAGTAAGTTAATCTTATCCTTCTTGGTTTCTCGTTCCTCTTCCTTTATTCTCCCATTCTAGAAAGGGTATGTTCTTCCTATTTTGTTTACATCTAGATCTAGTTTTATGGATCTATATATAGTATTTTAGATCTATATTTATAATTAAAGGATCTTAATTTTTTCGATCTTGGTTTAGGGTTTTAGATCTGGATCTCATTCTATGTTGTTGTGCCGCTCAAATTTTGGGGATTTCTATTGGATAATCATTCATCAATGATTTGAGGTAGGTTGTCTATTATTCAAATCCCATAGTCATGATTTAAATTATGTGTATGTAATTTTATAATTTATAGGGTTATTTTAAAAATTGGAAACTCCCAGAATGAATTAATTAATATGGTCAATTAATTAATTAATAGAGTGGGGATTTGATTGAATAATGTGATTTTAGAATAGGTATAATTAATTGTTAAATTAATTATTGAGTTATTGGGATTGTGAAATCAGGAAAATTAATTGATGAATTGATTATAGGATATTGAGATTGTTAATTTGAATAATTAATTGATTAATTAATTGTAGTATAATGAGATTGGGAATTGAATGATTAATTGATGAATTAGTTATGGGATTATGGGGATGGTATATTCTGATTAATTAATTGGAGAATTAATTAAGGGAATTGATGTGATGAACTAATTATTGAAATAGTAATGAAGTAGATATGGTTAATTAATTATTGAGTTAATTAATAGGATTAATATGATTAATTAATCATTAAGTTAATTAATAAGGATTCAGATGATTAATTAATTATCGAGTTAATTAATGGGATTGACATGATTAATTAATTGTTGAGTTAATTAATGGGATCAGGTTGATTAATTAAGTGTTTAATTAATGAATGAAATGATAAATGGTAATAATGTAATTCATATGAAAATTGAGATCTAGAATGGTAACAATGGAATTTTGAGATATTAGATGAGATATAGAATGGTAATAGTTGTATTCTTGGACATGATATCCCTTGGGGATAGTTTGGACCCCTAAATGGGCTGAAGTAGGAATTGAGGTTTGAGTGTCCTCGAAAACCATTAAATAAAGAATATCTTAATAATGTGATAATTTTTTACTTATGCATTGTTTTTATTTCTTTATACAATTGCATATGTTTTTATCGACTGGATATTGTCTTAGACACTATTGGTGGTGGCCTACTGAGTTGTAGTCACACCCTACTTAGGTTACCTGGTCGGTACCTGAATAGATTTCATGATTTCAAGACATGTTAAGGGAAAAGGCCCAATGTTAGACGAATGATTCATGAATGGAGCATGGATAAGGTAATTGGACATGGTTTGGGACCCTCTTGGGAGTTGTTAGTGTCTTTACTTTTGAGTTTCATTTTGAAATTTAGAGTGTACTTTAGTATGATATATCTACTTCTTAGTTTTGATATTGTATTTCCAGTTTTGGTTATCTTGTTATACTGGTATTTTTTTAGTTATAATATCCTTTTGTTATTCAGTTATTATTTTCTATCTATTTCCGCTGGTGTATTACTATGATAAAAGAGGGTATAGTCTCCCCATGATTGATATTAAACCATCGCTGCTAGTCAGTATCCTCTTGTGTATGGGGATGCATGCTTGAGATCATGTGGTGGTCCAACATAGGGCATTGGCGAGTGAAACCCAGGATAGGATGTTACAAAGTGGTATCATAGCAGTTTTCTTTTCTTTTCTTTAGTCTTACTACTTGGTAAAGGTATATAGGAGACTAGGAAGAGTTGGTCCTTGGTTATGATCTCGAGCATGGTAGTACCTAACCCATGTATGAGGGAGAACCCAAGTTCCTAGGGTGGGATTATTGTTATAGTTGTTTATTATTATAGTAGAACATTATTTCACCTTGGGTGATGCACTTATGGTGTGATGTGATTATTTTTTCTAATATTTTCTTAGAATTTACTCATGTCTCGGTATGTAATGAGAGTTGTGTTTTCATTCATCATACTAGGCACTCATAATTATTTTGTGACATGCATTATTTTAGGCACACATGGAAAACGGGTTTTGGAAAAGTTTTTGAAATTTAACTATTTTCCCTTACTTGTGAAATTGAATTCAAAATTGTGCCTAATATGAAATTAAAAGTGTAAAAATGATGCAAGATGAGAATAATTGGGTGTTTAAATGAGAAATTTTAATAATGAAAATGATTTACCCTTTGTTAACCTTGGCCTAGATATAGGATGATTAAGGGTAGTGTTAGAACCTCAATTTTGACCATGTGGTGGAGTTTTGGGAAAAATAATTTTTGTTCCTTATTGTTTCTTCCCATAATTTTGTTAATGTTGAGAAACATATCCTAAGGTATGTGTTTTTCTTGTAGATTTATGCCTCTGCAACAAAGATTGTTGAGAGGATGACAGGAGGACATTGATAGGGATGATCCTACAGTGGTGGAACCTGAGGCACTGATAGTGATGGATGAGAAAGTTGAAGAGAAGTTCTAGGAGAACTTTTCTTGGTTCATGAAATTCATGGAAAGAGAACTAGGGTGGGTTTTTAAGATAATGTCTTACTTGAAGAGGGAGTTTCAGTTACAGCACCCTCTGACTTTTGCTAGAGAGGGTGGACCTAAGGGAGATGAGTTCTAGATTGATTATATCTAGAATATAATTGACCACTTGGATATTCCTACTGATAATAGGGTCAATACGGCTATTTATATTCTTCGAGGGTCAGTGAAGTGCTAGTGGGATGTTCAGGCTCTGACTAGACAGGCTGATGGTATGTTATGGAAGGAATTCTTGGAGAGGTTCTTGGAGCACTTATATATAAAGACACTGAGGTGGGAGAGATTAGTTGAGTTCATGATATTTACTTAGGGTAGTAAGTATTTTATGGACTATACTGGATACTTTATAGATCTATAGTGATTTTCTTCAGTGTTGGTAGAAAATGAAGCTACTTCAAAAACATAGTTTCAGGAAGGACTTAAGTGTGAAATTAAGTCCCAAGTGAACATATTTAGGCTAAAGAAGTTTTCAAAAGTGGTGAATTATGATCTCATATCTACGGGAAACCTGAAGGAGGCTTCCAGTGTAGGAAATATGGTTGTTACTAGATGATCATGAGGTATGACTTTTGAGATCAAGAAGCATTGTTACGAGAACTTTATCCAGAGCAGTGGAAAAAGTGGCTAGGGAGAAAATTCATTTTCACATGACCTTTCTCTATTAATTTTCCACCAATACAGTAGGCTAGGAAATTATTGTAGACACTTTCCCTGACCACCAGTGGATTTTCGATCTTATAGAAAGATGGGACATCTACAGAAGTTCGACAGGAACCCGCAACATATGGGTAATGATTGGGGCATCTAGACAGAATCATAGTATAGGAAGGGGATATTATACACCTTATCAAGATAGAAGTTGGAGTTCTACTGACCATGTAAGTAGAGCCAATGGATTTGGTACTTCTGGGAAATGGTTCCCATATCAGTACAGTAGTGTAGCACAGGGGAGTCAGACTACATTACAGGGAAGAGAAGCAGGACAGTTTCATGCAGTTCAGGATACACTGGTGGATAGTGAGGCTGGACCATCGATAGTGAGAGGTACTATTCTTGTATCTTCTATATTATCTAGTTCCTTATTTGATATTGGTGCTTATCAGTCCTTTATTTCTACATAACCTATGAACGGTTTGTGCTTGACGATGTAGTTCATGAGCAGGGTGTTAACGATTGATACACCATTGGGAGTAAGGTCTAGGGACATATTCTTGTGCAAGGTATGTTCTCTTGAAGTTGGAGAATATCATTTTTGTGTTATCTCTAAATCCTATAAATGTTAATATTAAACATAATTTTTGTTATGGACTGGTTAGTATCATACCAAGCTCATATTGATTGTTACATTAGTAGAGTGACTTTTATATCTCCTAAGGGTGACAACTATGTTCACAGTGGAGAGTGGGATATCCAGGAAGGCCAATTAGGGCCAATTACTTAGAAACTGGGAGAGATCATAGCCTAGGTTAAAGTCATATTTCTAGATAATGGAAGTGTAAAGAAGGATTTATTTCCACCCATAGTGGACATATTTTAGTATGTGTGTCCTGAATACTTCTCAGGTTTTTCAGCTAAGAGTGATGTGGAATTTAATATTTAGTTCATACCAAGAGCTAAAATGGTTTCTATTCCACCATACAAAATAGTACTTACATACCTTCAATATATCAAGACTTATCTATAGGAGTTGATGGGTAAGGGGTTTATTTTTCTGAGTACGTCACCTTGGGGATCATCAGTGTTGTTTGCAAAGAAGTCTAATGGGATTTTTCACTTGTGTTTCAATTATCAGAAGTTGAATCAGATGACTATGAAGAACCAATATCCTCTTCCATGAAATGAATATCTTTTTGACTAGTTTATAGGATATTATGTATTTCCAAGATTGAATTGAGATCAGGGTATCATCATTTGATATTTCAAACTTTTTATATACCAATAAATGCTTTCAGAAGAAGGTATAGCCTATATGAGTTCATCGTAATGTTGTTTGGGTTGAAGAATGCACTAGTAGTGTTTATAGCCTTAATGAATAAAATCTTCCATTTGTACCTGGATTAGTTTGTGGTAGTGTTTGTGGATGAAATCTTGGTGTACTCCAAGACTCATGATAATCATTCCCAACATCTTTACATCATCCTAAGTACACTAAGAGAGCATTGGTTATACACTAATCTATCTAAGTTTCAGTTTTGGATTGATCAGGTGCACTTATTGGGTCACATTAGCTCAGAGGAAGGCATATCTATGGACCTAGAGAAAGTCCAGACAGTGGTTTCTTAGAAGCATCCCAAGAACATATTCGATATACGTAGCTTTCTGGGATTATCCATATATTATCTAAGATTCATCTAAGACTTTTCCCAATTGGAAATGCCACTTTCAGACTTGACCAAGAAGGGGGTAAATTTTTAATGGTTGGAATCTTGTGAGGATTATTTATAGGAGTTGAAGAAGCACTTGACATCATCACTAATATTGATCCTACCCGAGTTAGGTGATGAGTGAACGGTGTTTTGTGACACTTCTGGGATAGTGCTTATAGCAGTGTTGATGTAGGGAGATCAAGTTGTGGCATATGGGTCTTGGAAATTGAGGCCACATGAACAGAACTACCCTACACATGACCTCTAATTATTTGTAGTGGTTTATTATTTAAAGTGTTAGAGGAATTATCTATTATGCGTGTAACACCCCAAGATTTCATAGTACGTTATTTCTTCAATGTAATTCAATAACTTGCACTACACGCAACACCGAGTTCTAGCGCACCATGAATTACCAAACAAGTCATTCAAAAGTGGTTATGAATAGTATTAACTGAATTTTGAACTTTATATAATCCTTATAATTTTATAAACCATATTATGAGTTTCTTATACATAATGTAAGAACAAATACATTTTTTCAGATAAAAGAAGTATTTTTCAAAAAATACAATTTTACCGCCTTTTAATGGCGAAGCCTTTTTAAATACAATATTTGAAAATTTTATATATTAAATTTGATAAAATAAACTTCTTATTTAGAATCAGTACATAAGAATTTAGTTTCAATAAAGTTTTGGTGTTTTTCTGATAACTTTCATATTTGGGTGAATAGTGAAAAATACTATATTTTAACTGAAAACAACTTTTTAAATCAAAATAATATATATTGTTAAATTATAAATTTTAATAGTTTGGAAGTATAAATAGATTATATTTTTACCATTTAATCCAATGATGGTCATCTTAAGTAATTTCACTTTGAAATTGGACAAAAACAAGTGTCAAACTTTTGGTAGTTATTATTTCTTAAAAATACGCCTTTTGGTTTGAACAGCGGGAATTAATTTTAAATTAATAAATTCAACTTATAGGTTTTGAATTTGGTAAAATAGAATTTATTTTTGGATTTGGAATATCGAAATTATATTAGGGTGAATTTTTGGTATTTTTCTGAAAACATTCAATTTTTTATTAATAGTGAAAAAACACTGAGTTATAGTTTAAAACCGAATTTTTATTTAAATAATTAATTATTTTATTTAAATTTAATTAAGGTAAAAATAGATACATAATACCTATATAAGGTCAATTTAATTCATTGGAGTTAGTTTAGAATAATTTTAGATATATAAAAATTTTATTGAACTTGTCACCGTCTTTTACCCACCTCCTATAAGAATTTGGAAATTCACATAAAACTTAATTTTACCACTTCTGTGAGTGGAATTTCGAAAATCTTAGAGACAAGATTAATATCAAGGAGTAAAATTTGGTTCAATGAGATGAAAATATTTTTTGGTGAATAGTAACTTTTTACTTTTATTTACCACGGTTAAAAGTAAATAGGGTAATTAAGGGTAAAAATGATATTAATATTACCGTAACACATGTCCTAATTCTATTGGACAAGTGTATCTCGACAAAAAACAACCTTAGGAATAAAATATTATCATTTAGTTCCAATTGGATTAGATTAGGACATTTATTATTATTTAATTCAAAGAAGAGTTAAAAGAGATAAAATCAAATTTTAATAACTAAAAGATTTTTAATATAGGGTTATACAAAAGATAAATTCTATTATAAATATTCATTAGAAATCTAAAACTATTTCCTACATAATGGTATTTTATTTATAATTTTTAAACATTAAATAATTTAATTTATTTATGACACAATGGTGATGCAATAATTACCTAATTAATGAAATATTAAAATAATTGATATTATAAATATCAAAAATAAATGTAATTTGAGACTTTTTAGGAATTACACTAATTTTCTAGGTTAATATTACATATTATTATTGGTTATATAAATTTTTTTTAAGTAATAATTCTGTTATGAAATTATCAAAAACAAAATACCCAATAGTGTCGAAATTGACAAAAAAGAGTTTTTAAAACAAATATTATATTATTAATTGATATTCTATTCCTAAAAATATAATGTTAGGCCAAAGGACTTATATAATGATAGTTGTATCATTAATGGACCACTTGGGGTCTCTTGGAGGTATATAGTAAGTTTATTAACTATATAATATAAAAATACAAAGAGACATGGTAAATGTCAAACTATTTAACTAAGAGTTAAATATAAATGATAAGGTTAATATTGTGACCCAAACCTGTCTAAAATATATTGGTTGAAAGGATTTAGACCCATACCCACCTTAACATTTAAATAATCCACTTTGTATTCATTATAAACTGAATATGAATTTATTATAAAATAATATTTCTAGCTTTTCCAAAGGTGCCCCTCACCCCTCTTATAAAAGGGAACTCCCCCTTCTCTCTAATTTACACCTTCAAAGCCTTTTGGATCAGCCAACCCCTGCCCAAATATTATCTCAACTTCCCTAAATTTGACCTAGAGGCCTTAGTTTGATCAGAAAGCCAACCTAAGGAGCCCTTTTGATCAAATCAAAAGGAAGAACCCGAAGAAGAGGTAATGTTTCCACCGCCCTCTTTCAAGTTCCTTTCTTCTTCAACTTCTTCTTTATTTGTTATTTAAATTATAAAATAATAACTCCAGTATCTTATATATACTATGATGTTATTATAAATATGGTACAACCATATTCAGTATTCTATCCATCCTTTGAATGACATGTCACCATACGTGCGTACGTACGGCTTACCGTCTCCACGTCGTGGTGTAATTGTTATTCAAAACATTATTATTTGGATGGGTATGATAATGATGTGTAATTTATGTAAATAATAAATATAACATGATAATGATTTTTTATATATGATATATCATCCAATTATATATTATTTTAATATCAAAAGAATGATATTTTCGCTCGTGCATACGTACGGACTACCATCTCCACGAACGCGATGAGATTTATTCCTCATCGTATCCATTCAAGACTAATTCTAATTTGATGATTAAAAATAATGTTTAAGGACATGATATCATTTTGTATATGAATAAGATACAACCTATCCAAAACAAACACGGCTTATGTAACAAAACATATAAAAGAAAACAAGTAAGTTAACACACGAAACGACGATAATACTAATATATTATTAACAAAGCAATGTTAAAAGATCATATATGATATCATATTAATTTATATGATTATTTTATAATTTAATAAAAATTATTTCACCATTATACAGGAGTTTAACCTACCCTCAACCAAGTAAAAGTAAAAGGTAAGGGTTTATTTCACAATCTCTTCATTATCTGAGGTTGTTTATACGTGATTATCTACTGGGACCTCTTTATCATCCACTTCCATGTTTCTTAAAAATGTATTTCAAAACATTCTTACTATTTTCTATACTTTGGTTTAAATTAATTTATACCCTTTTATAATTTTTATAATATTTTTATAAGGAATCTTTCCATCGTTTTCCAAACAATATCCTTTTTAACCTTTTCGACAGAATTAAGGTAATAATGTCTTTTTTAACTTATACGGTGGGTGCGGCTATTTTATGCCATTATAAAATCTTCAAAGCTTCCCTTACAAGATTATAATAATATTTTCAAAGTAAATTCTTTCTTTTATAATTATTTTACTTTAAAATTATTTAAAAAAAGAGATATTTCTCTCAATGGTTTTGATTTCATCTATGTCAACATCCTTTGATGGATTTTAAACTTATTTGATGTGATTTATTATGATAAAAAACTTCCATATAGTATTGAAGGTTTTGTGATATGTTTGACTATGGATATGTTATTTTTATACCATTCATGGTTTATGGTTAAAGTATTGACATTTCGTATGTAGTTTTAATACAAATGTTTATGTTATGTTTAAACCTGTTCATATGAGGAATGCATTGGACTTAGTAAGTGACGAGTGGAGCCCGCTATAGCTCCTTGATTCATCGGTAGGTCTCATGAGACAAAATAGTGTCTTATAACAAGGCCTTGAAAAAATCTTATTTGTAGTCTTAGCACAAGGCCTTGACTATGTGGTTATGATTGTCTGGCATTATGCATTCCATCATTATGAAAGTGGTTATTGATATTGCATGTGATTATTCGACTAGTAAAATATCAATGTGAATAAGTAAATGGAATTATTTCATTTTATCTTTGTCATATTATGTTGAAGTTCAAGTTTAAAAGTCTTTTGTTTTAGTTATACATTACCTTAAATTTTTATGCTTATTTATGAAAGTTTCCGCTATATTATTATCCTTACTGAGCATTTGAGCTCACCCCTTTCTATGTTTTATTCTTCCCAGGATGTGAAGAATTATTTTATGAATGACCTTCAGAGATAGTATAAGGGGATATGAGTGTGGAGACTAGATGTTGTTGTAGTTTTCACTTTATTATGTAATGTAAACTTTATGAATGTATATAGTTATTCCAAGGCTACTAAACTAATCGGTATTTCGAGACTTGATCTTTTATGATCATGCCAATGTTATGTAATAATGCACCGACTCTGGGTAACTGGGGTCGGGGCGTTACAGTTGGTATTAGAGGAAGTTTAGTACAAACCTTGGAAGCTATATTTAGATAAACTCTGATTAGAGAACATATCCCTAAGATATACTTTGAGGATTAGTATAGAAGAATTTCCTAGAATTTTGGTATTATAGAGATTTTATGAGTTTTCTGAGCAATAAATCTCTGTCTGGATACGAGCAAGTAGAGGCTGCTCTAGCATAGATGTACCTAGGGGTAAAACCCGAAAACACTACTTTGTGCTAGACTCAAACGGGAACTGGTGCACGACAATGGGTCTTGATGCACTCTTGGTTATGACACTCCCGGGGGATATGCTTAGGATAATTCTCATTTTCTTTACAAATCATTATGAAGGGTTTATGAGTATATAATTCCTCCATGAAAACATCCTTATGATTATGGATTATATCCATAAACAATTTAATTTACGTTAGTTATTTTAAAAGTTTGTAATTATTCATTGCAATTCATAAACTGGCCTAGTTTATGTTATTATATAGAAATGGCACCCAGTAGAAGGAATGTGAACTCCAGCAATACGTATGATCCAAAGAGTTAGAAGGATCATATCTTACATAGTATTAAGCAATCATTTAGAAGGGAAATAGTCTCCCATGTATTCTAAACATATGAAGAAATGGTATCATGTGTTAATAAGATAAGTAAGGAATTCTCCGAGTTCTATGGCTTTGAAGGGAAGCAAGAGAAAAAAAGGATGGAAGAGAGAAAGATGGATAAAGGGAAGAGGGAAAAGAAGAATTTTCCCATATGTGATAACTCTGGGAAGAAACACCCTAGAACTTGCCTGAAGGGAATGGGAGTTTGTTATAAGTTTGGAGAAAAAGGACACCGAGTACATGACTGCAAGGGTAAGAAAAAGGTTTCAAATGAACAATGCTTCATCTGCAAGGAGTTGGGACACTATGAGAACCGATGTCCAAATCATCAGAGTATTCCCCAGATGATGCTATTGGATAATAATCAAGTTATGATACTACCACAGATGAGGAGGAATTATTAGAGTTCTTATGTTGTTATTAGAGAATTATGTCATTTGAGTGTTGTATCAACAATGTACTGGTTATAATAATTATGGAGTATATAAGGATTGTACTGCAATACTATTTCATTAAGGACTTGAGACTGTGTGGAACAAAGAAAAATGAATCAATAGCAGGTTAAAATTTTGGAAAATATATGGTTGAGAGAAAGATAAACCATAATATAGTTCTGATACTGATGTAGTGATTTTTGAATAATACATGATTGATTTGGATAAATTATATTAGATATTCTTGATTACCTTGAAACTGATTAATGATTTGTATATTCCAACATTGTTGGAGTTTACAACATTTTTGGATAGAAGGAGTATATCCAGTATTCTATAAAGAATAAGGGATCATTAATGTAATCAATAAGGTTTTATAGTAATTCAGGATATTGCAGTGTTTTAAAAGAATACATGATGAAGGTTTTCACATGTTATTACGCGGAAAAAAGGATCTTTATTGTGTTTAACTTCCTTATAAATTTTGGACTGTGAGTTTGGACATAAGTATTTTGGATAATTCTAGTTTGAGATTATTTTTGTATTGCCATAAAAGGACAACTCGGAGGTCGGGCGGCAACCCGTCGCGTCCGGCAAGGCCGCAAGACTTGAACCCGCAACTGAAGGGCGACAAGGGTGTATCACCTACCACTGGCCCATGTGATGTTCTGGATTGAATAATGTAGTCTTTTTAAAAAAATCTAGTATATGAATTATAAATTCATTTTTTTAACCCTATATGAATAGGATAAATATAATATTATTTTTAAGTTCTATTATCTTTTAGAGTGAAAGATGAGTTTATGGTAGAAATTAGTTAAAGGATGGGACTCTACTTATCAAGTATATATTTTTCTTCTTCTCTTATTCTATGAAGAAATTAATTCTTATACTTTAGTGAAGGGATCTTAAAACAAAAAATGTTTTATCCTAATACCATATGTTTTGTTGAACCGATGGTATTTTAAATCATCGTAGATTGATGAATTTAAGGCCCTCAATTTTACACTTATTTGTTATTTATGACCTCAATCACTACCTATAAATATTTATGTTTTTCCTCCAATTATATGTCTTTAATTTTCACCAATGTTCTCCTAATCGAGATCATAATTTGGTGGTGACTCTTTCATTTCCCTTTTCCTCTTATTAAGACTAGATTTTATTAACCTAATTTCCAATGTGGGTTTTCCTAAAGGTATTTTCTATTTTCAACCTTTTATTTTAGAAAAATAATTTCAAATTGTGAGGAAAAAATTTATTGAAGGAGGGAAGAATGTAACACCCCAAGATTTCAAAGTACGTTATTTCTTCAAAGTGATTCAATAACTTGCACTACACGCAACACCGAGTTCTAGCGCACCATGACTTACCAAACAAGCCGTTCAAAAGCGGTTATGAATAGTATTAACTGAATTTTGAACTTTATATAATCCTTATAATTTTAGAATCCATATTATTAGTTTCTTAGACATAATGTAATAACAAATACATTTTTTCAGATAAAAGAAGTATTTTTCAAAAAATGCAATTTTACCGCTTTTTAATGGCGAAGCATTTTTAAGTCCAATATTTGAAACTTTTATATATTAAATTTAACAAAATAAACTTCTTATTTAGAATTGGGACATAATAATTTAGTTTCAATAAAGTTTTGGTGTTTTTCTGATAACTTTCATATTTGGGTGAATAGTGAAAAATACTATATTTTAACTGAAAACAACTTTTTAAATCAAAATAATTTATATTGTTAAATTATAAATTTTAATGGTTTTGAAGTATAAATAGATTATATTTTTACCATTTAATCCAAGGATGGTAATTGTAAGTAATTTCACTTTGAAATTGGACATAAACAAGTGTCAAACTTTTGGTAGTTATTATTTCTTAAAAATATGCATTTTGGTTTTGACAGTAGGAATTAATTTTAAATTAATAAATGAAACTTATATGTTCTGAATTTGGTAAAATAGAATTCATTTTTTTATTCGGAATATCTAAATTATCTTAGGGTGATTTTTTGGTATTTTTCTGAAAACATTCAATTTTTTATGAATAGTGAAAAAACACTAAGTTATAGTTTAAAACCGAATTTTTATTTAAATAATTATTTATTTTATTTAAATTTAATTAAGTTAAAAATAGATACATAATACCTATATAATTTCAATGTAATTCATTGGAGTTATTTTAGAATAATTTTAGATATATAAAAAATTTATTGAACTTTTCACCGTCTTTTACCCACCTCCTAGGAGAATTTGGAAATTCACATAAAACTTAATTTTACCACTACTGTGAGTGGAATTTTGAAAATATGAGAGAAACGATTAATATCAAGAAGTAAAATGTGGTTCAATGAGATGAAAATAGTTTTTGGTGAATAGTAACATTTTACTTTTATTTACCACGGTTAAAAGTAAATAGGGTAATTAAGGGTAAAAATGATATTAATATTACCCTAACACATGTCCTAATTCTATTAGACAAGTTTATCCCGACCAAAAACAACCTTAGGAATAAAATATTATCATTTAGGTCCACTTGGATTAGATTAGGACATTTATTATTATTTAATTCAAAGAAGAGTTAAAAGAGATAAAATCAAAGTTTAATAACTAAAACATTTTTAATATAGGGTTATACATAAGATAATTTAGATTATAAATATTCATTAGAAATATAAAAATATTTCCTACATAATAGTATTTTATTTATAATTTTTAGACATTAAATAATTTAATTTATTTATGACACAATGGTGATGCAGTAATTATCTAATTAATGAAATATTAAACTAATTGATATTATAAATATCAAAATAAATGTAATTTGAGACTTTTTATGAATTAAACTAATTTTAAAGGTTAATATGACATATTATGATTGGTTATATAAATTTTTTTTGAAGTAATAATGCTGTTATTAAATTATCAAAAACAAAATACCCAATTGTGTCAAAATTGACAAAAAAGAGATTTTAAAACAAATATTATATTATTAATTGATATTTTGTTCCTAAAAATATAAGTTTAGTCCAAAGGACTTATATAATGATATTTGTATCATTATTGGACCACTTGGGGGTCGTTTGGAGGTATATATTAAGTTTATTAACTATATAATATAAAAATACAAAGAGACATGGTAAATGTCAAACTATTTAACTAAGAGTTAAATATAAATGAAAAGGTTAATATAGTGACCCAAACCTGTCTAAAATATATTGGTTGAAAGGATTTAGACCCATATCCACATTAACCTTTAAATAATATGCTTTTGAGCCATTAGAAACCGAATATTAATTTATTATAAAATAATATTTCTAGATTTTCCAAAGGTGCCCCACACCCCTCTTATAAAAGGGCACTCCCCCTTCTCTCTAATTTACACCTTCAAATCCTTTTTTCTCGGCCAAACCCTGTCCAAATATTCTCTCAACTTCACTCACTTAGACCTAGAGGCCTTATTTTGATCAGAATGCCAACTTAAGGATCCCTTTTGATCAAATCAAAAGGAATAACCCGAAGAAGAGGTAATGTTTTCACCGCCCTTTTTCAAGTTCCTTTCCTCTTCAACTTATTCTTTCTTTGTTATTTCCATTATAAAATAATAACTCCAGTATCTTATATATACTGTGATGTTATTATAAATATGGTACAACCATATTCAGTATTCTATCCATCCTTTGAATGACATGTCACCATACGTGCGTACGTACGGCTTACCGTCTCCACGTCATGGTGTAATTGTTATTCAAAACATTATTATTTGGATGGATATGATAATGATGTGTAATTGATGTAAATAATAAATATAACATGATAATTATTCTGTATATATGATATATAATCCAATTATATATTATTTTAATATCAAAATAATGATATTGTCGCTCGTGGGTACGTACGGACTACCGTCTCCACGAACGCGATGAGATTCATTCCCCATCGTATCCATTCAAGTCTAATTATCATTTGATGACTAAAAATAATGTTTAAGGAATTGATATCATTCTGTATATGAATAAGAAACAACCTATCCATAACAAACACGACTTATGTAACAAAACATATAAAAGAAAACAACTAAGTTAACACGCGAAACGACGATAATACAAAGATATTATTAACAAATCAATGTTAAAAGATCATATATGATATCATATTAATGTATATGATTCTTGTATAATTTAATAACAATTATTTCACCATTATAAAGGAGGTTAACCTACCCTTAACCAAGGAAAAGTACAAGGTAAGGGTTTATTTCATAATCTCTTCATTATCTGAGGTTGTTTATACGCGATTATCTATTGGGACCTCTTTATCATCCACATCCATGTTTCTTAAAAATGTATTTCAAAACATTCTTACTATTTTATAGATTGTGTTTTAAATTCATTTATACCCTTGTTTGAATTTTTATAAGATGTTTATAATGAACCTTTCCATCGTTTTCCAAACAAGATCCTTTTTAACCTTTTCGACAAAATTAAGGCAAGAATGTATTTTTTAACTTATACAGCGGGTGCAGATATTTTATGCCATTATAAAATTGTCAAAGCTTCCCTTAAAATCTTATAAGAATATTTTCAAAGTAAAATATTTTTTTATAATTATGTGACTTTTAAATTATTTAAAAAAAGAGATATTTCTCTCAATGTTTTTGATTTCATCTATGTCAACATCCTTTGATGGATTTTAAACTTATTTGATGTGATTTATTATGATACAAAACTTCCATATAGTATTGAAGGTTTTGTGATATTTTTGACTGTGGATGTGTTATTTTTATACCATTCATGGTTTATAGTTAAAGTATTGACATTTCGTATGCTAGTTTTAATACGAATGTTTATGTTATGTTTAAACCTGTTCATATGAGGAATGAATTGGACTTAGTAAGTGATGGGTGGAGCCCGCTATAGCTCCTCGATGCATCGGTAGGTCTCATGAGACAAACTAGTGTCTTGGCACAAGGACTTGACAAAATCTTATTTTTAGTCTTGGCACAAGGCCTTGACTATGCGGTTATGATAGTCTGGCATTATGCATTCCATCATTATGAAAGTGGTTATTGATATTTCATGTGATTATTAGAATAGTAGAATATCCATGTGAATAAGTAAATGGAATTATTTCATTTTATCTTTTCCATATTATGCTAAAGTTCAAGTTTAAAAGGCTTTTGTTTTAGTTATAAATTGCCTTAAATATTTATGTTTATTTATGAAAGTTTTCGCTATATTGTTATCCTTACTGAGCATTTGAGCTCACCCCTTTCTATGTTTTATTTTTTCCAGGATGTGAAGAAGTATTTTATGAATGACCTACAGGGATAGTATAAGGGGATATGTGTGTGGAGACAAGATGTTGTTGTAGTTTTCACTTTATGATGTAATGTAAACTTTATGAATGTATCAAGTTATTCCAAGGCTACTAAACTAATTGGTATTTCGAGACTTGATCTTTTGTGATCATGAAAATGTTATGTAATAATTCACCGACTCTGGGTAACTGGGGTCGGGGCGTTACAGGGCGAGAATTTTACAATGTATACCGATCACAAGAGATTAAGTTATATCTTCTCACAGTGAGATTTGAATCTATGGAAGTGAAGATGGGTTGAGTATATGTAGTCATTTGATTTTTAACTAGAATGTATTCTCAAGAAATGGAATAGTTTTATTGATGGTTTAAGAATAAAAACTCAGACTAGAGCTGTTCAGGAGTCTAGTGCTGAGTGGAAGATGATGACTTTGCTGGATGAGATGTATGTGGTGGTTTAAGAGAGTCAGGAGCAGATGAATCTAGTATCATTTTAATTGTAATATATGATTTTGAGACAAATCAAGGATAGACATTATGAGGATCAGGAATATTTATCTTTGATTTAAATCCTTGAATGTGGGGATACACCTTCAGACTGGTTGATAGATGAGGATGAGAGCATCTACGTTAAGAATTGGATTGTTGTGCCTATGAGTATGTGGGAGGATTTGATGTGGGAATTTCATTCCTCAAAGTGGGTGGTACATCCAAGGGTGACCAAAAATGTATTGTGACATACGATGATAGTTTTCATGGCTAAGAATGAAAAGGGAGATAGCATGGTTCATGACACAATGTTACACCTGTCAACATGTGAAGGCGGAGCATCAATGACTTGGAGGTTTATTACAACTGTTACCCATTATAGAGTGGAAGTGGGATGATGTGACTAAGTACTTTGTGGTATTTCTCCTGAGGATTCCTTGAAAGAATGATGATATTTGGGTTATTGTAGATATACTGAAAAAGGTAGCGCATTTCTTACCTATACGAGAGACTTTCTCAATGGAGCAGTTATAAGAACTATATGTTGGGGAGATGGTCCATATACACGGGGTGCCACGGACTATAGTTTCATATCATGACTCATGTTTTACTTCATTATTATAGCATGGTTCATAGTTTTTTTTAGTACATATTTCCACCCATAGACAATGGGAATTCAGAATGTACTATACAAGTGCTTGAAGATATGATGTGAGCATGTGTTTTAGACTATGATAGATCTTGGGGGAAGCACCTATCTTTGGTGGAGTTTGAATATAAAAATAGTTATTAGGCTAAAATTTATATGGAACCATATTAAGATCTTTAGGTAGGCCATGTAGATCACATTTATGTTATATGGAGTCAGGTGATTCAGAGTTGTTGGGACCGAGTCTTGTGTAGGAGACATTGAAGCAGTTTCAGCTAATTTAGAAGTGTATGGATATGGTATAGAGTAGACAAAAGTTGTATGCTAAAAAAAATCTATGACCCTTAGAGTTTATAGAGGGTGATGGTGTATTCCTTTGGTATTAACCAAGGTTGGGTCACCGCAGGATACGGAGATTGGGAAAACTGGGGCCCAGGTTTGTTGGACCGTTTGAGGTTGTGGAAAGAATCGATTCGGTGGTGTACCAATTAGATATTACAAATAAATACAGTGTTATACATAATGATTTTTCATGTATCAAAACTTAGGTGGTATCACCCTAACCCTTCTCATGTGAACTATGTGGGTGATGTTGAGCTTTAGATTGATGCGTCCTTTGAGGATCATCTTATACATGTGTTGGATCGCAGTGAGAAAGTGTTGTGGGGAAAGACCATGCTGATAGTTCATGTATTGTTGCAACATGGATGAGTACAGGAAGAAACATTGTAAAGGGAAGCATATATGAGGGATTATTTGCCCGATATTTTTGACTCGGAATCTTAGAGATGTTTGGTAGTGTAGATTAAGGATGATTTATTATAGGGTGGGGAGATTTTAAGATCCCGACCATTTCTGGAGTTGTCTCAGGCTTGTTTATAGGTACTATTTTTCCTTTTATTGAGTAATTTTCATTTGGGTTTTACCTTTGGGTGTGTTTGGGTGTAAATTTGAGAAAAATGGAAGAAATAGGGCAGTGCACAGTTGGCGCATTATTTTACCTAACCGTGCACCTTAGCTCGGAAAACCGTGCAACCCTAAACAGAGGGGAATTGCATGGTTGGCACACAGTTTTTCAAATTTTGCACCCTATTAGGAGTAAATTTTCGTCCCTATGAAATATTTTCATATTTTAGGTTCATATTTATGGGAAACCATGTGTCCCTTCCCAACAAATCATGTGCGAGGATTAAATTAACCCAAAAAAATAGTTTTAAAAATTCTTAAACCCCCATTTTAATCTCAAATCAACCCCCATTCAACCCTAACACATCTTTCACAATTTTGGATCCCTACAAATAGATTCCAATCCCTCCTAGACTCATTTATTTTTTATTCAAAACTGGGATAGAAGATCTACACCTCTCCTAATAAGTGAATCATATCCCACTTGGTTTCCCATTCCTCTTCCTTTATTCTCTCAATATAGAAAGGGTTCATTCTTACTATTTTGTTTAGATCTATATCTGGTTTTTTGAATCTAGATCTTGGAATATGGATCTAGATCTATATTTTAAAGATCTTGATTTGTTTGATATTGATTTATAGTTTTAGATTCAGATCTCGTTCTACGTCATTGTGCCGCTCAAATTTTGGGGATTTCCATTGGGTGATCGTTCATCAATGATTTGTGGTAGGTGGTCTATTATTCAAATTTAATATTCATGATTTTAATTAAATGTATGTAATTATAGAATTACTAGGGTTTTTTTAGAAATTTTAAACTCCTAAATTAAATTAATTAACATGGTCAATTAACTAATTAATGGATTAGGGGTTTTATTGAATAATGTGATTTTGGAATAGGGATAATTAATTGTTAAATTAATTATTGAGTTATTGGTATTGTGAAATTAGGATAATTAGTTGATGAATTAATTATAAGATATTTATATTCTGAATTTGAATAATTAATTGATTAATTGATTAAAGAATAATGATATTGGGAATTGAATGATTAATTGATGAATTAATTATGGGATTATTGGGATAGTAGATTCTGATTAATTAATTGGGTAATTAATTAGGGGAATTGATGTGATGAATAAATTATTGAATTAGTAATGAAGTAGATATGAATAATTAATTATTGAGTTAATTAATGGGATTGATATGATTAATTAATTGTTGAATTAATTAATAAGGATTGATATGATTAATTAATTATTGTGTTAATTAATGGGATTTAGATGATCAATTAATTGTTTAGTTAATTAATGGGATTGAGGTGATTAATTAATTATTGAATTATTTAATGAAATGATGAATTGTAACAGTGGATTTCATATGAAAATTGATATCTAGAATGGTAATAGTGGAATTATGAGATATGAGATGAAATATAGAATGGGAAAAGTGGCATTCTTGGACATGATATCTGTTGGGGATAGTTTAGACTCTGGCATGAGTCGAAGTAGGAATTGAGGTTCGGGTATCCTCAGAAACCTAGAGAGTTTATGTGGTTAAATAAAGAATAATTTAATAATTTTATTACTATTTACTTATGCATTATGTTTATTTCTTTATACAACTTCATACACAGTTATTGATTGGATATTGTTTTAGACACTGTTGGTGGTGGCCTACTGAGTTGTACTCACACCCTACTTGTGCTGCATGATCGGTACCCAAATATATTTCATGATTACAAGATATGTTAATGGAAAAGGACCTGTGTTGGATAATTGATTTGGGAATAGATTATGGATGAGGGAACCGAACGTGGTTTGGGATCTTCTTGGGAGTTGTTAGTGTCTTTACTTTTGAGTTTCATTTTGACACTTGGCATGTACTTTAGCATTACCTATCTACTGCTTAGTTTTGATATTGTATTTCTATTTTTGGTTATCATGTTATACTGTTATTATTTTTTTATTATGTATTTTGATTATTTAGTTGTTATTTTTTATCTATTTATGCTGGTGTATTACTCTGATAAAAGAGGGTATAGTCTCCTCATGATCGATATTAGACCCTTGCTACTAGTTAGGAGCCTCTGGCATATGGGGAGAAGTTCTTGAGTTCATGTGGTATTCCATCTCAAGGAACCATCATGTAGCACCTGGGCTAGGACATTACAATTAAGGAGTTGGAGAAAAGTTAGAAGAATAAAAGAAATTGAAAGAAGTGGTTTGAGAATGTTACCTCTTGAATATCACCTCCTTGAAGAACCCATTGAGGAAATTAGAATTGGTCTTTTGGTGAGATGAGAATCATTAAGAAATGGGGAGAGTAGGTAGGAGATGGTTTGTCTGAGATTTGGAAATCTTAAAGTCTTATAAGGTGTGAGGAGAAGAGGTTCTGAGGGGTGGTATTTATAAGGGGAGGAGAGGGGTGTTTTGATTATTATATTAATTAGTTTATTATTTTGTCTCAATACTATCATTATTATTGATTATTGTGACTATATATAGTAAATGGTTCATGTGAGTTTTAACTAATGGGTGCTTACATCATCCATGACTCAAAAAATCATGTATTTTTCTTAAAACATTAAATACCATAAATTGGTGTATTTCACTATTCACCAAAAATTAAACTATTTTAGAAAAATACTAAGAATCCACCATAACCATTTTTCAATGCATATATTTAAAAAATTGAATCCATATTATGAAAATAATTTTCTAGATGTGATAAAATTAATTTTTAAATAAAGTTATCATTTATTCAAAAAATTGTAAGTTTTAATATTATAATTGATTTATGGCCCTCTAAAAAATTACTTATGGTTTCATAAAATTAAATTATAATTATAATAAAAAATAATAATAATTTATTTATCCATTTTATGATAATAAATTTTCTTTTAAATCATTATATTCACTCTAAATTTGCAAAAAAAAAACACGCTTTACAAAAATACCAACACTTAATTTATCATTTTAAAAACATTTATTTACTTGTACCCTGATATAAATATATCATATTTTTATTTTATAAGATACCTAAATGTTATTTTACATTTACATAGGTGAGGTTAATATTCTAACGGTCATATTACTATTCCTAATGGTCATATTACTATTCCAACAATCAGGTTACTATTCCAACGGTCATATTATTATTCCAATAATCAGATTTATAACAGTAATATAGGTTCACTGATTCCTATAGATACCAATTATTCTATTCATTATTCATTCATTTATATTTTCTCTCGAGTTTATATATACATTAATCTTCAAAATGAATATTGTGTTACTGAAATTATGTTTTATTTCTACAATTTTGTTCGTCAATGCGGTCATTTAGGTGGATCGAGCATATCCAAATTATCATATTCTTATTCTCTTATTTTTTATCTATTATCATAATTTAATATTTAGAATTATTATTGTTTTAGTTGTTGAATAATGTACCATTCTTCATTTATGAGAATTATTATTTTTTTGTTTCTCTATGTGGTGTTTGTGCTTTATACTACATGAAATGATTATAAGAAGGTAATTTTCATTAATAAAATTTAGGGTCATTATATTCTTCCCCCTTATTAAATTTCACCCTCAAATTTTCATTTTAAATACTAAAGTAAAAAAAGGAGAGGGTACTTATCCTTCATCACTTCCTCTGGTTCCCATATCACCTCTTAGTATTTATGGTTCCTCCACAGTACTTTGTCCAGATGAGTGGTCTTATTGTATATAAATTTATCTCTATGGTCTAAGATCTTCACTGGAAGTTCCTCATAAGAGAGATCATTTTATAGTTGTACCACCTATAAATTTAGTTCATGTGGGGGATCAGTTATATACTTCCTCGAGAGGGATATGTAGAATATATCATGTACTTGAGACATGGTTAGTGGAAGTGCTAGTTGATAGGTTACAGGGGCTATTGTACCTAGGACTTAGCTTTCCCTTCTTCCCAAATCTCTTGAATCTCTTCCATGGAGATATACAGAGGAATACCTTATCTCTAACCTCAAACTCTAGGTCTCATTGATGATTGTATGTATAGATATTATTTCAACATTGGGAATCCTTGATGTGCTTCTAAATGGTCTTCAAATTTTCTACCTTTTCCTTGACCATTTTAGGTCTCAAAAGCTTACGTTCACTAACTTCATCCCAAAATGTAGGTGTTCTGTGTATTCACCCATAAAGGGATTCATATGGATCCATTTGAATGCTTTAGTAGAAACTATTATTATAATATAATTAAACTATAGGAAGATTTTAGTCCCATTCTCCTTTTAATTACATCAATCATGCTCTCAACATATCTTTCAATGTCTGAGTAGTCTACTCAAACTGGCCATTAGTCTGGGGGTGATAAGTTGTACTGAAGTTTATCTCGGTGTTTAGGGAATGTTTGAGACTTTTTCATAACTTGGAGGTAAATCTCATATCTCAGTTGGATACAATCAATAATGGTACCCCATGAAACCTCGCCACTTCATTGATGTATATTTGTGCAATTTGTTCGAGTGAGAAGTCATCTCGAATTGAACTAAAGTGAGAAGCCTTTGTAAGATGATCCACAACAACCCATATAGCATTATTTCCTCTGAATGTATTTGGAGTTATAGTGACATAGTAGATGGTGATGTTTTCCCATTTCCATGTAGGTATGGTTAATGGTTGAATCATCCCCTTAGACTTTTTCCTTTTAGAATTCACTTGATAACATACCAGGCACTTTGATGTATATACAGCGATCTCATTCTACATATTATCCCACAAAAAGTGATCATAAATATCTTGATACATCTTTTTTATCCCTGGGTTGATGGAGAAGGTAGATCTATGTGCATCATTAAAAATCTCACTATTTATCTCAAGATTTAATGGTACACATATTAATGACCCAAATCTTAATACTCCCTCCTCATCAATTTTTAACTATGAGGATTTATTATTTCTAATAACTTCCAATGCCTTCTAAATTTCCACATAATCTCTTTGAGTATCCTTTATCTTCTCTAAAAGGGATGGTAGAGAAATCATTTGATAAAGGAATTATTATGAACCTTCCTTTATGATTCTCATGTCCATCCTTTTCAAGTCTAAGAAGATTTGATCCTTCCCAATTTGTATCATTGATAATGTTATGGGATCCTTTCTAATTAGAGAATATTCCATTTTATTTTCTTTACTAGGATAGTAGTGGATTGATTATTCATAATACTTGATGAGATATAACCATATTCTTTGGCGTATATTAAGTTCCTTTTGTGTGAATATATATTTTTGGTTGTTGTGATCAGTATATATTTCACACTTCTCCCTACAGAGATAATGTCGCTAGATTTTCAATGCAAAGATCATAGCCTCCAACTCATGTATGGGATAGTTTTTCTCATGAACTTTTAACTACCTTGAGAAGTATGATATCACTTTTTCATTTTTCATTAGTACAAAGTCTAAGCTCTTCTTTAATGTCTCGTTTTATACCACAAAGAGATCCTCACTTGTGGGTAGTGTAAGTATCGGTGCAGTGATAAACTTATTTTTCAATTATTTGAATCATTATTCACATTAACTATTCTAGAAAAAACTTTACTCCTTTCTGAGTTATCTTGGTTAGTGGGTTTTAAAATTATGATAAGTTCTTCAAAAATCATTGGTAATACCCAGCTAGACCAAGGAAACTGTGAATCTCTATTATAGATGCTGGTCTTCTCCACTCCTCAAATAACTTTGTCTTATAAGGGACTATAGATATCCCTATACTGGTGATAAAATCCCCCAAGAATAATACTTACTTCATCCAGAAGTCACATTTACTATAATTTTCATATAGTTTCTCCCCTCTCAAGTTCATTAGAACAACATTAAAATGCACCTCATGCCCCCTTGATCTTGGAGTATATCATAATATCATATATAACGACTAACACAAATTTTTTGATTTATTATCTAAAGAATATATTCATTAGATCCATGAAAATTTCTTGATCTTTAGTGATTCTAATGGGAATCACTATGAACTCATAGTTTCAAAACCTCATTCAAAAATCAATCTTGGAAATTTCTTCCTTATTCACCATTAATTGGTGATAACTCGAACAAAGGTCCACTTTAGAGAAATACTTGTCCCCACATAGCTGATTGAACAAGTCATATATTAATGGTAGGGGATACTTGTTATTTTTAATGATTTTTTTGATATCATGATAATCAATGTGAAGGCGCATTTATCCATCATTCTTCTTGATAAAAAGGACTAGAGCAACCCATGGTGAAACACTCAAGCATATAAAATCCTTATCCAGATTGTATTGTAACTACTTATTCAATTATTCTAAATCAATGGTGGTCATATTGTAAGGAGTATTTGATATGGTAAGATATCTAGGCATAAGTTCTATTGAAAAATCATCCTATCATTCAGGAGGAATAACAAACAATTCTTCAGGGAACACATTAGTGTAGTCCCTCGTAATGAAAATGTCTTCAATAATGATTGTGTCATTTATCTCAATCATTTGAGATAGATATGATTTCTCATAATCAAATAGTATCCATACTTAAAAAGGATATTCCAAATGATATTCATCCTCCTTCATACATTTTTATATAATTGGAGGATGCCTTGGGATGTAAAGAGTGATCTCTCATTCCTAACAATTGATGTTGGCTTTATATAAATATAGTCAATCCGTGCCTAATATAGCATCAAACTCCACCAAATGAATTAAGATGATATTTTCTGGGAGGTTTAGTCTACAAACAATGACTGGGTAGGATTTATATACTTTAGATGCAATAATTTCCCTAGTCATTATTCTCATGGATAACTCAACCTCTATATTTTGAGGTGGTGTTTGAATAGTTATACTTGAAAGATATGAAAAAATGTGTAAAACTATAATTAAAAAGTACATTTTCTATTCTTGAATAAATAAATAATGTACCTATCCCCACATAATTTTCAGGATCCACCTCAGTAGTAGTGATAGCATATACCCTTCCTTGCTTCCTTAGAGGTTTTCTTCATGGATTATCTCTGACAACCCTTGTATTAGGGCATTAGATCGCATAATTTTCATGTTCCTTATAATTGAAACACCATGTTGTAGGCTGAGTGTTGATCTAAAATTTCCTTTATTCTTACACATTAGTGGGATTATTCATATCCCTTTAGAAATTATTACCCTAATTCCCCTCTTTTCCACATTTGAATCATCTCATAGTTTCCTTTAGATAGTTCTCAAGATACTTCTTCCCACACTTTTGACACATGGAATGTCGGTTTTTCTTTCCTCCATGGGATTTATCTATTGATCCTCTCATATTAAACTCTATTTTCCTATTTTTATCTTCAATCCCACGATACCATTGAGATTATCCAATCTATATATCAACCTTAAGGGCACAATGGATAATCTCCTCATAGATTTTGAAGTCTCAAATCTCCAAGTATTTTTGTAGACTATGATTTAATCCACTAAAGAAGCGATCCTACTTGATTTTAGTGTTAATGAAAAAGCCAGAGGAGTATCATGAAAGCCTTGTGAATTTTTCCTTGTATGATTTGATAGACTCATATTCCTTTTTCTTCAGTCTAAGGAACTCCCTCTCTATATTAAGATGGATACTTCAGGGAAAATGTTTATTGAAAAATATTTTTCTGAATGATTTCCATTCCATATAATCAATTTCCTCTTTAGTCTTATTGTTCTTTATCAGTGTCCACTACTAATCAGCTTCCCCATTAAAATTATAGACCGCTAGCATGACTTTCTATTCTTCTGAGCACTGGAGGATAGATAATATCTTCTCAGTGGAGTTAATCCATTATTATATGATGATGGTATCATAAGTTTCACTAAATATAGGAGTATTTTTTCACATAAAGTATTTGACCTCAAATTTATATTTCTTAGGATAAGGAGGGAATTATGAACGATTCAAGTTATTATTAATAACTTGATTCAGTTGATCCAGTACTGTCATGAAGTTCTGAGCTCCCATTCCCATCAATTTTGGCATCTCATTAGGGAAATCATCACATTGCCTATCACATTGGTTATTATCACAAGTTCTCTTATTTCAATCCATTAACTAAAAAATAAAAAATAAAATTAAGGGGGCTTGAATACTTAGATAATGATCATATAAAAAGGAAACTGTGAACATAGAAGGATAAACTTATAAATTAAAAATATATCCTAACTTATCATTCCCTAAGTTTTAATCTAGGTTATCTGTGGTGATGAAATTATCCATAGGGTTCGTAATAAAGTTTTTTAGTCATAATCCAAAAAAAATATCTAAATTGTCTTCTAATACTAACTATAGAAACCCAATCCTTTTACATATATTATTACTTGATTTTAAGCATAATTATCCATCAAATACAAACCAAGGATCAGAAATCCTATTTTTTTTTTGGAAGATCAGGTACATAATTATAAAACATGAAACTATAATAAAACATCTTTTTATTAATCTTTATAGTGAGATCCTAACTCCCTTTGAGCTCCTACAACTACA
Organism: Viscum album; assembly: GCA_963277665.1. Taxonomy (NCBI): domain Eukaryota; kingdom Viridiplantae; phylum Streptophyta; class Magnoliopsida; order Santalales; family Viscaceae; genus Viscum; species Viscum album. The sequence continues at coordinate 1,718,308,827 of OY728160.1, read as the reverse complement.
TAGGATAACCTAGAGAATACATAGACAAAATGGATGAGATAAAAATCCCAGTAAGGGAATAAACATGGAAAATAAGCATAGCACATGATTCTAAAGACATAATATGATAACATAAAAGGAACAAATCATGAATAAACATATAGAGGCATAACATATAGAACATTTAATCATATGACAATGGAAATATAGGAATTTTTAAACAACATATATCATGACATAAACATGAGTTAGAGTAAAATACCAAGATGATATCATATGGTGGACAAATTCCCCTAATATATTAGGTTTACTACCTAATCCCATACATAACATCCCATGAGACAAAACATTACCCAGTTCATTGGATCCCTATATGGGAACACACATCATAACATGTACATTAATATGAGTGCTACATAAAGAAATCAAACATAAGTAATGAACATAAAGGTTACTTGTGGAAATAAATGGGTTTTGTAATCAGGTCATAAGGCATAACCAAAGGGTGTATCATAATAGTATCTATGAAAGAAGCGATTAAATAATTATTAGATAATTATAAAGTAAAAATAATAATAGATCATAGATAATGATGTCCAACTTAAGTGAAAACATGAAAAATAGTGTTTAGGTAACTTTAGAAATGTTCCACTTTAGTGCGGTTTAAGGGAAAGATTAAAGAGTCTTTAAAGAGGATAATTATTTCTATAAAACCAAAAATGTACTAAAATAGTTTTTGATGATAAAATTATTTCTTTTAGAAAAAAATTGGTACCTTAATATAGTTTATGGAGTGTACTTGAAAATGGGTATGAAATGGAGAAGTTCCCTTTAATCGGGTTTGCTTGTCGAGAGGAATTGAGAAGGGGACATTTTTAAAACATGTATTTCCCATTAAAGAGAAATGAATTGAGATATATATATATATATGTTTGGAATATATATAAATAATATAGGATAAGTATATAATAATAATGAATACATAAATTGAGTAAAAGGTAGATAAAGTGTTACCTAAAGGAAATATAGAGGTTCAAAGAGATCCCTTACTTTATATTTGAATGTGTTCTTCACTTGCACTTAATGTTCTGGATAATAAAATTATAATCATTAATTACTTAACTCATAATATATTCCACATATATTTTATTTATTATAATTTTATTAAGTTCTTTATGTCCATTTTGACGAGTTGTGATGTTCAATTTCGTCATTTCAGGAGCGTTTGTTTCATGGTTTCATGGTCGGTTCACTTGTGTATAATTATAGGTGTTCTTGTAAAATGGAAATAAAACCCCATAAGTGAAATGAAATGGTTTTAATGCAGTTCTATAAGTTTAAATGGTCTCATTTATCTTTTTTTCTGACATGGGTATGTTTCTTTGAGTAAAAACATTATCGTTATGTGGTTAGTTAATTTAGGTGGTTTTACCAACCATCATGAACTAGTTTAATTTTATTTGATATTATATTTATATATCAGTTATGGAAAAATAAATAAGTTATTATATACTTATTAAAATCTTATTTAACCATAATAATATCTTTATGACTAGCCTTGATGGTGGTAATGGAAAATGAAAACTCATTATCCATGGAGATGGTTAACCACCATAATTTGGACAATGGTTTCATTTGAATAAGAGGAGATGATTAAAGGGGTGAATAGAATATATTTAATTAGAAATATATAATTCTATTATATACATGATAATATAGTTATTATGATTTTATGGATGAATTAGGTGAGTAAAATTTAGAAGAAGAAAATAAATTGAAAGAGGTAGTTTGAGAATGTTACCTCTTGAATATCACCTCCTTGTGAGACCCCTTATGGAACTTGGAATTGGTATTTGGGTAAGAAAAAGAAGTAATTTTATGTGGGAAGAGTGAGGTGTAGAGGGTTTGGAATAGATTTTTAAATCTTCAAGTATTAGAAGGTATTAGGAGAAGTGGTTGTGAGGGGTGGTATTTATAAGGGGGGAGGAGTGTTTTTTATTATTATCTTCATTAGTTTTTTATTTTGGCTCAAGACTATCAATAGTATTTATTATTATGAATATATATATAGTAAATGGTTCATGTGAGTTTGAACTAATGGGTTCTTACGTCATCCATGACTCAAAAATTTATGTATTTGCCTTAAAATGTTAAATACCGTAAATTATTGTATTTCACCATTCACAAAAAATTCAACTATTTTAGAAAAATACCAAAAATTCACCATAAAAAATTTTCAATATTTAGATTTTAAAAATAGAATCCATTTTATGAAAATAATTTTATAAATATGAGAAAAATAATTTTTAAATAAAATTATCATTTATTCAAAAAATGTTGATTTTAATATTATAATAGATTTTATAGACCTTTGAAAAAATACTTATGGTCTCATAAAATTAAATTGTAATCATAATAAAACATAATAATAATTTATGAATCCATTTTTTGAAAATAAATTTTTTTTCAAATCAATATATTCATTATAAAATTTCAAAAAAAATAGTTACCTTTTACAAAAATACCAACACTTAATTTATCATTTTTAAAACATTTAATTACTTTTACCATGATATAAATATATCATATTTTTATTTTATAATATACCTAAATATTATTTTACATTTCAATAGGTGAGTTTACTATTCTAATGGTCATATTACTATTCCTAATGGTTATATTACTATTCCAACAGTCGGGTTATTATTCCAACAGTCATATTAATATTCCATTAGTTAGATTTATAACGGTCATGTCACGACCCATCCCAGTGGGGCCCGCACTGTGACTCCCCAAGCCCGCCTCCAATAGGTCAGGGGCTGGTGACTAGCATCGAGTAGGAATATTACTAACATGGGAGGCATTGCCTATGTACCTGTACACACGCACACATCTCCAAGCCCACAATGCTAAAATGTAAAAACCACTAAGGAACAAAATGAATGCATACAACTAAACCCAACCAATAGAGTACGACAAAAGGTAGAGTACTAAAAAGTAAACTGGGCCAGAATACAAACCCACCAAAAACAAGAGTCTGAAAACTGCAAAGTCCAACCTGTAAACACAAAAGGTACTGGGACTACTGCTCGTAGGCATAGGAATGCCTCGTCTTGTAGGTAACTCAGAGAGCTCGGTCATGTCCTGGTCTGCCCTGGAATCTGTCAAAAGGCTTCTCATCTGCACAAGACACCAGACGTGCGGGAAAAGCCCATGCAGGGGTGAGTATTACAATACTCAGAAGAGGACCCCGAAAACCACAAAACAGTACACAAAGTAAAGGTACAGTCAGATATGCATAGTATATGTCTACAGAACATATAGAACAAACCAGATATACTCCAAACCCAAACTCATGGTCTAGATACAAGTCACCCAACCGCATACCCCCGTTAGGGATACAGTTCGAAGATTCCGCGAAGCACTCGTCCCGAGAGAACACACTCCACGAGTATTACAGCTCTGATGATGTCTTTCCGAGAAGTACTGTTTGTCAGGAACCGTCACAAGAGGTAGTCACACTCATTACGGGAGACACACTCTTGAGTGGGAATATTTCCGATAGATAGAAGCACTCATTACAGGAGACACACTCCTGAGTGGGAAAGATCACGATACACAGATGAGGATCACTGCTAGGGCCATGGCAAATACCACAACTCATCCGGATTCACCAGTTAGGTGATACACCAGCTAGTTAGAGGATCAGCGCTCGGTAGAGTTGGTCACATCGATGCCTGAATCTACCTAGGGTCAGGAATGGATAGAGGATCTCGATCTGGGCCTCTCGAATGGATGCCTGACTCTATCACAGAAAGTCCTGCTGAACGGATCATACTCCTGTGTGAGGAAATGATACCTGACCTTCAGGGGAGCGAGAAGAAGGGGCACTAACCCAAACAAGAGATGTCCAAGATATGGTGAAAAAGAGGACCATGCCTTTTTCCAAAAAGTACACGGCGTGTAGAAAAGTTACACGCCATGTTTTTTGACCCCGGGTACTGCCTGTGTACAATGGCCCGTGTCATAAGGTTGGTCGTGTAGAAAAACTGAGTACACAGCATGTAGTACGATGTACACGCCATTTCTGAGTAACTAGGGTTGGCCCCATGTCACTGACCATGTGGTCGTACACGGTCATCAACCCGTGTACTACTACCCGTGTCCGTGTACCCCCTAGATACACGCCGAGTTCCGCATAGCCGCCTCTGCCATGTTGTATACATCGTGTCGCCTGAAGCCGTGTAGATCATCCCGTGTCCGTGTATTTCCCAAGATACATGCAAGATTAGGGGAAATTCTAACACTCTGTGTGACTAGGGTCACACACCGTGTGATTCCATTCTAACCCCCGAACCCTAGCCATCGCTGAACTACATGGCGTGTTCTTAGGAAGTACATGCCGTGTATTCTGGAAATTTCCAGAAACGGCGCTCTTCACCGATGCGCCTCCCGTGCTACTCCGATTATTGATCCGTCCATCTGATCGCCACGAAACCTTCAGGTTTTGGTCGCCTCGACACCACGAAGACTCTTTCGGTGTTTCCGGGCCTCCGATTGGCTCCAAAAACATATTTTGATCTTCCTGCGTGAAGAACGCTCGAAGAACGCCCTTTTCTGATCTGGTCTGATCTGTCATCCTCCATCATCGACGCACCTCTGTGAGGTCATTGCGGTGCCAAACCTTCGATTTGGGATCGTTGTGTCACCGAAAATATGCACAATGATCCTTTTTTTTCACCCTGCAAAGAACACAAAGAATGTGTGATAAAGAAAAAAGGTAAAGAAATTCAATAAAACAACATGAGGAATGAACCTCCGTCATCGTTCGTCACGGCGTTGATCCGCTCCCGTAAGTAGGCTTAAACGGATCAGGATCAAACAATAAAACAAAATATGGTTCAAATTCCCAAGATTATCCCAAAGAAAAATCCCTCCCATAAGAACATATGAATCCGTGGATCAACTTGTTCGTGGTTGACATGTGTTCGTCGTTTTAAATCAAGAACGGGGAAAGAGGGAATTAAATAACAAACCCCTACCTCAACTGGGATCGATCGCTGACGAAGGTGTCACGCTGCCGCTGTCATCAAGATCCTTCAACTTTGTTGGCACAATGATTCTCAACTTCGATCCATCATCATTCGTCATTGAGGTTTTTCTCCAGCACTCCGCGGATCCTCCAGTGATTTCTCCCAAAAGTTCATCAACGACCACCAATTTCTTAACCCATTAAAAAAGGAAACATGATTGGCATTTAAGATACGCTGTAGTATTAATGACTCCAACTTTCCATTTTTGAGTCATTATGACGCGTCATTAATTAAGGAAACAAATGTCCCATCGCTTCGATGCAGCGGATGTTTTTATAAAATAAAATAAACATTTAGCAATTTATTTTATTTTTATTTTACTAAAAATGTCTGAAAATTAACTTTTTCCCTCGACCCGAACCAGTCGAGGTTAGGCTCATTTTTAGGTAAAGTCATTATCCTAGACGCAACGGTGCCCTCAGATTTTTAATCCGGGCATCCATTTGGAAACTGCAACAACCGCGCACAAGTGCCGACTCACTTAACTTAAAAAGTGCAAACCACCATTCCGGGATCACCGGGCCTCGGAATGATGTGCCGTTTTCGCGCCCAGTCTCAAAATAATTCAATATAATATTAAAAAAAATACATGGAAAATCCAAGACATTACATTCTCCCCACCTTGGGGATTTACGTCCCCGAAAATCCAAAACAAAGGCTATCCAAAAAGATGAGGGTACTGGGCATGGATCTAGGCCTCTCACTACCACGTGCTCTCCTGAAGATTCATGTGCTGCCACCGGATGTGCACCAAGGGAATCGATCACCCACGAAGGATCCTCTCCTTTCAATCCTTGATCTCCACTGGGTACTCAGCAAAGGTCACTCCATCCTCAATGTCGAGATCACCCTAGTCGATGACGTGTGACGGGTCGTACACGTACCTCCTCAGTTGTGACATGTGGAAGACATCATGTACCCGATGCAACTGTGACGGTAGAGCTAGGCGGTATGCCACCTCACAAACTCTACACAGTATCTGGAAGGGTCTAATGAACCTCAGAGATAGCTTGCCACCTCGGCCAAATCTCTGTAACCCTCGTCGAGGTGAGACCCGAAGGAAGACGTGGTCTCCCTCTTTGAACTCCAAAGGCCTTCGTCGTCTATCAGCATAGGACTTCTATCAGCTTTGTGCAGTCTTCATCCACTCTTGGATGATCTGCACCTTCTTTGTTGTAGCTCTCACCAACTCTGGACCCATGAGTGCTGACTCTTCGGGGTCGTTCCAGCAAAGCGGTGACTGGAAGGGTCTCCCGTACAAGGCCTCGAACGGTGCCATACCAATGGTGGAGTAGTAGCTGTTATTGTATGCAAACTCCACCAGTGGTAGGTGGTCCTCCTAGCTGCGACCAAAGTCCAAGATACAAGCTCGCAACATATCCTCCAGAACATGAATGGTCCTCTCCGTCTGACCATCAGTCTGGGGATGAAACGTTGTGCTCAAACGTAGCTGAGTCCCAAAAGCCTCTTACAATCCCTTCCATAACCAGGATGTGAAGCGGGCGTCTCGATCTGAGACTATAGTCGAGGGGATTCCAAGAAGTCAAACTATCTCCTGAACATAGAGGCGTCCCAAGCTCTCTACGGAACTCTACTCCCTGATAGCTAGGAAGTGGGCCGACTTGGTGAGTCATTTAATGATCACCCAGATGTAATCATGCCCCTTGGAATTATGTGGTAATCTTATCACGAAGTCCATCGATATTTCATCCCACTTCCACTCTAGAACTTCCAGGTGGTGAGCTAATCCCTCTGTAACCTGGTGCTCAGCCTTCGCCTGCTGGCATGTGAGGCATCAAGAAATGAACTCTGCTACTGCTTTCTTCATGCATGACCACCAGAACTGTCGTTGGAGATCTTGGTACATTTTTTCCACCCCATGATGTACCACCAAAGGGGATGTATGAAACTCCCTCAGGACATCCTCCTACAACGTCACTGGTACAATAGTGTGTCCTCTGAAAATAAGTATGTGCTCCCCACCTTGTGAATATCCATCAGGAGCATGTCCTGTAGATAACTGAGCATGTAAATCTATGCAGTCAACATACCCAAGATGTTCCTCCCTAACTCGCTGTAATAGTAGAGGGGTGACAACCATCGACTGAAGGTAAGAAGTATCCTCTCCGTCCATGAAGGATAACTACAACGTGGCTAACTGTTGTGTCGTCTCACTCAACAGCTGTGAGCTCGACCTTATGCTAAGATCATCTTCCACCTTGTTCCCATTTCCAGGAGTATAGATGATCTTGAAATCATAGTCCTGGAAGAACTCTAGCCATCATCTCTGCCGCAGATTCAGATCTTTCTGCGAAAAGATATACCTGAGGCTCTTGTGGTCAGAGTAGATGATAAATTGCTCGCCCATCAGGTAGTGTCTCCACATCTTCAAAGCAAAGACCACCGCTTCCAACTCGAGATCATGGGTCACATAGTTATGCTCATGTGGCCTAATCTGGCATGAACCATAAGCAATCACTACATGCCGCTGCATTAGGACACAGTCGAGCCCAGTCCCTGATGCATCGCAGAAAACTACGTACTCGACACCCTCCTCCAGAAATCTCAAGACTGGGGTGCTCGTAAAACTCTATCTCAGCTACACAAAATCTTGCTGGCACTTCTCCTTCCATATGAAGGGTTTCCCATTTCTGGTCAAGGTCGTAATTGGTGCTGATATCAGAGAGAAATCTGGAATGAATCTCCAGTAATATCCTTCCAACCCAAGGAAGCTCCGCAACTCCATCACGCTTTGAGGTGGCTCCCATGCTAACACAGCCTCTACCTTGGCTGGGTCCACAGCTACTCCATCTGCTGAGATGACATATCCCAGAAAGTGGACCTCCAGAATCCAGAACTGACACTTCGAGAGCTTCCCATAAAGCTGGTGCTCCCGGAGTACGTCCAGAACCATCCGCAAGTTTCTCGCGTGCTTCTCCTCTGACGCCGAGTACACAAGGATGTCATCGATGAAGACCACTATGAACCGGTCCAAGTATGTCTTGAAGATCCGGTTCATCAGTCCCATGAACACTGTGGGGGCGTTCGTCACGCCAAAAGGCATCACCAAGTACTCATAGTGACCATAGCAGCATCTGAAAGTCATCTTCGATATATCCTCATCCCGCACTCATAGATGGTGATAGTCTGATCGAAGGTCAACCTTCAAGAACCACTATTCCCCTCTTAGCTGATTGAAGAGGTCATCGATTCTCGGCAGTGGATACTTGTTCTTCACCGTCACCGGGTTCAAGTGCCGATAATCCATGCACAACCTCAGACTCTTATCTGCCTTCTTGGAAAACAAGACTGGGGCCGCCTAGGGTGAGTCACTGGGTCTCACGAAACCCTTGATCTGCAAATCCTCCAACTGCACCCTCATCTCGTGAAGCTCTGCGGGAGCCATCTGATATGCTGATAAGGAAATCGGTTCTGTCCCGGGGTGTAAGTCGATGCAGAAGTCAATCTACCAGAGGGGAGGTAATCCTGGAACATCTTTAGGAAATACATCCTCATAATCTTCCACTACTGCTGGGAATTGGGACTTCACAACATCCACTACTCTGAGGGAAAGTCTAGCCAACTCATGAGCGATTGGCTGCACCCTCCTGTGCATAAGTCCATTCTGTGCTGCCTAGGTTTCCTTTTCTCCAACAGAGGAAAACCTTGTTCCATCACGGCGGACACACCGCACTCTTTTCCTAAAACATTCAATTTGGGCATGGACCAAAGATAACCAATCCATACCGAGAATGACGTCGTAAGGCCTCGACGCTACCACCAAGAGGTTCCAACTGAAACTCTTTCCTCTAAGGGTAAGATTACACTGTCTACAAAGGTACATGATCGTCGAGTCTCCTTCCGTAGGTGTCTCCAAATGTAAATATTGAGTCAACGGTTCTACCGGAATCTCGAGGTTTCGTGCAAGATATGTGGCTATGAAGGAATGACTAGAACCTATGTCTATAAGCACGGAAGCTAAGGTAGAGAAGACACGAATCATGGCTCGAATCATCCCTGGAGTCCCTGGGTCATATGCCTCGACTGCATGTAGTTGTCCCTGCCCCTGTCCCCCAGCTCCTTGAGCCTAGTGCGGACCTCCTGGGGGTGGTGGTGGAAGTACGTCGAAGCATCTGCCACCACCCATAGCTCTCCCTACTCCTCTGCCACGTCTGTTTCCTGGAGGGTCTGCCTGTTCCGTTCTCTGCCTATGCCTCGGTGGTCCATCCACCGCTTCCCTATCAGCAACTCGACGGGTCGGGAAATCTCTAGAGATATGTACCCTACCGTCGCATGCATAGCATCGCTTCTCCCTAGGCTGACTGGATCCAGCTTGAGAGCCATGGACTATCAATCCCCTATCTTGGGTCCTCCTATGACTTTTCCCACATCCAGATCCTTGTGCCTAACATCGGCTCCCTGCTGTCGGGGTCTCTGCACCTGTCTTCCTGCTGCTGACTGTCGGCGGCTGTCTTTGCTCTGCCAAGAAGCTCCCGATCACCAAGGCCCACTTGAGCACTCCCACATAAGTCGATATTCATAGAGGCATGACACTAGCTCAGATGTCTCATCATAGACATTGCTCGAAGGTCCGAGCTCTGAAGTACTAATCCCTGGCCATATCCATCGAGTACCTAGCGAGGTTGGTGAACCTTGATGAATAGTCACCTACTATCATACTGCCCTGTTGGAGCGGAAGAAGCTCTTGGATGCATATAGCTCTCAGCATAACAGGAGAGAACTCCTCCCTGAAGAGTCACTCAAACTCCTTCCATGAAAGAGTCTCCTCGTCGTGAGTCTGTGTGGTCAGACTCCACCATCGTCCTGCCAAACCCTAAAGAAGGCTCGCTCCTAGGATCACCATCTGTTCTGCTGGTGACCTCACTAGACAAAAAACTCTAATCACCGCCTCAAGCCAGTCCTCAGCCGCCTGAGGGTCGGGCTCACCTCAGAACCTGAGGGGTCTCTGTCTCTAGAACTCATGGAGCGCGCTAAGCCTGCGTTCCTCACCGGTCGGTACTGTAGGTACCACTGGCTGTTCCACTGGTGGTGGAATAACTGGTGCACCACCTGGCGGCAACGCCTGGGGGACTGGTCCCTGTATTGAATCCTCATCACTGAGGGGGTCATCCTCGTGATCATGATGCTGAATCCTAGTGGTTATGCGTCGCGGAGTAATCCTGTAAGGATACAAGATATACCATGGTCAAAGAGTATATATGGATAGCTGACACAAAAAACATGGAAAACACAAACCATTCCTATATGATGCATGTACCTTTTATTCCACCGAAACTAGTGTTTTCATGTACCAAGTCTAAAAGTAGGTTATCAGAGCCCTGGTGTATGGATACATCAGCCTCCACACCAACACTGGAGTCTCTAGCCTGAAATCCGAACCCGAAACACTCAACACTGTTGCCCCAAACCAAACTCACAGACTCTTGGTCCTAAGGTAGAACCAACCACCTCTGATACCACTCTGTCATGACCTGTCCCAGTGGGGCCCGCACCGTGACTCCCCAATCCCACCTCCAATAGGCCAAGGGCTGGTGACTAGCACTGAGTAGGCATATTACTAACATGGGAGGCATTGCCTATGTACCTGTACACATGCACACATCTCCAAGCCCACAATGCTGAAATGTAAAAAACCACTAAGGAACAAAATTCATGCATGAAACTAAACCCAACCAACAGAATACGACGAAAGGTAGAGTACTAAAAATTAAACTGGGCTAGAATACAAGCCCACCAAAAATAAGAGTTTGAAAAACTGCAAAGTCCAACCTATAAATACAAAAGGTACTGGGACTGCTACTCATAGCCGTAGGAACGTCTCGGCCTATAGCGAACTCAAAGAGCTCGGTCCTGTCCTGGTCTGCCCTGGACTCTGTCAAAAGGCTACTCATCTTCACAAGACACCAGACGTGTGGGCAAAACCCGTGCAGGGGTGAGTATAACAATACTCAGTAGAGGACCCCGAAAACCACAAAATAGTATACAAAGTAAAGGTACAGTAATTTATGCATAGTATATGTCTACAGAACATATAGAAAAAACTATTTATACTCCAAACCTAGACTTGTGGTCTAGAGACAAGTCACCCAACCGCATACCCCTATTGGGGATATAGTTCGAAGAATCCACGATGCACTCGTCCCGGGAGAACACACTCCACAAGTCTTAAAGTTCTGATGACGTCCTTCTGAGAAGTACTCTTCGTCAGGAACCATCATGAGAGGTAGTCACACTCATTACAGGAGAAACACTCCTGAGTGGGAAGATTTCCTATAGATATAAGCACTCATTATGGGAGACAAACTACTGAGTGGGAAAGATCACGATATAGAGATGAGGATCACTGCCAGGGCCATGCTGGATACCGTGACTCATCCGAATTCACCAGTTGGGTGATACACCAGCAAGGTAGAGGATCAATGCCCGGTAGAGTTGGTCACGTCGATTCCTGACTCTAACTAGGGTTAGTAATGGATAGAGGATCTCGATCTGGGCCTCTCGGATGGATTCTTGACTCTATCACAGAAAGTCCTGCTGAAGGGATCATACTCATGTGTGAGGAAATGATACCTAACCTTCAGGGGAAAGAGAAGAAGGGGCACTAACCCAAACGAAATATATCCAAGATACGGTGAACAAGAGGACCATTCCATTTTCAAAAAAGTACACGGCGTGTAGAAAAGTTACACATCGTTTTGTCTGACCCCGGGTAATGCCTGTGTACAACGGACCATGTCGTAAGGCTGGTTGTGTAGAAAAACTGAGTACAAGTCATGTAGTACGATGTACAAGTCGTGTCCAAGTAACCGGGTTTGGCCCCATGTCACTGACCATGTAGCCATACACGGTCATCAATCCGTGTACTACTACCTGTGTTCGTGTACCCCCTAGATATACGCTGAGTTCCGTGTAGCCACCTCTGCCATGTTGTACACGCCCTGTCGCTTGAAGTCATATAGATCATCCCGTGTCCGTGTATTTCCCAAGATACACACCAAGATTTGGGGAAAGTCTAACATGTTGTGTGAACAGGGTCACATGCCATGTGATTCTGCTCTGACCCCTGAACCCTAGCCACTGCCGAACTACACGGCGTGTTCTTAGGAAGTACACTCCGTGTATTCTGGAAATTTCCAGAAACGGCGCTCTTTGCCAGCATGCCTCCCGTGCTGCTCCGATCGTCGATCCGGCCATCTGATTACCATGAAACCTTCAGTTTTTGTTCACCCCAATGCCACAAAGACTCTTCTGGTGTTTTTGGGCCTCCGATCGGCTCTGAAAACATATTTTGATCTTCCTGTGTGAAGAATGCTCGAAGAACGCCCTTTTCCGATCCGGTCCGATCAGTCATCTGTCATCGTTGTTGCACCTCTGCGAGGTCATTGCGGTGCCGAACCTTCGATTTGGGATTGTTTCATCACCGAACGGATGCGCAACGATCTGTTGTTCGCCGCCCCATGAAGAACACGAAGAACGTGTGAGAAAGAAAAGGGGGAAAGAAATCCAATAAAACAACATGAGGAACGAACCTCCGTCGTCATTCGTCACGGAATTGATCCTCTCCCGTCAGTAGCCTTAAACAGAGCAGGATCAAACAATAAAACAAAACATGGTTCAAATTCCTGAGATCATCCCATAGAAAAATCCCTCCTGTAAGAATGTACGAATCTGCGGATCAACTTGTTCGTGGTTGACCCGCATTCGTCATTTTAAATCAAAAACGAGGAAAGAGGGAATTAAATAAAAAAAACCCTACCTCAACTCGGATCGATCACTGACGAAGGTGTCACGCTACTGCCTCCGTCGAGATGCTTCAATGTTGTTGGCGCAACGATTCTCAACTTCGATCCGTCGTCATTCGTCATTGAGGGTTTGCTCCATCACTCCGCGGATCCTCCAGCGATTTCTCCCAAAAGTTCATCAACGACCACCAATCGGTTAACCCATTAAAAAAGGAAACATGATTGGCATTTAAGATATTTTGTGGTATTAATGACTCTAAATTTCCATTTTTGAGTCATTATAACATGTCATTAATTAACGAAACAAATGTCCCATCGCTTTGCTGCAGTGGATGTTTCCATAAAATAAAATAAACATTTAGCAATTTATTTTATTTTTATTTTACTAAAAATTTCTGAAAATTAACTTTTTCCCTCGACCCACACCGGTCAAGGTTAGGCTTGTTCTTAGGTAAATTCGTCGTCCTAGATGCAACGGTTCCCTCATATTCTTAATTCGGGCATCCATTTGGAAATTGCAACAACCGCACACAAGTGTTGGCTCACTTAACTTAAAAAGTGAAAACCACCGTTCTGGGATCACCGGGCCTCGGAATGATGTGTTTTTTTTGCGCCCGGTCTCAAAATAATTCCATATAATATTAAAAAAAATACACAAAAAATCCAAGACATTACAGGTCATATGGGTTCACTAATTCATATAAATACATCTTATTTCATTCATTTTTCATTAATTTCTATTTTATATCATATTTACATATACATTAATCTTCAAAATGAATATTGTGTTACTGAAATTATGTTTTGTTTCAGTAGCTTTGTTTGTGAGTGCGGTCATTCTGGTGGATTGAGCAGATCCAAATAATCTTATTCTTCTTATCTTATTTTTTATTTATTGTCCCATAGTAATATTAGGAATTTATATTGGTTTAGTTGTTGAATAATGTATCATTCTTAATTTATGAGAATAATGTTTTTTTGGATTCTATATGTGATATTTATGCTTTATACTACATTACATAATTATAAGAAGGCAATTTTCATTGATAAAATTTTGGTTCATTACATGCACAAATACCAGTAAGTATTCCAAAGTCACACCACATTTATAAACTTTAAATAAAATATTCAACTCATTATAGTTTGAAATATTTCTTAAAAACATAGTTTTTTTATTTTTAGTTTAAATACAAATAATAATTTGTTTCCCTTATTCCTTTAAAATAGTTTCATTAAAAACATGAAATTTAATAATTTCTAAAAACTTTCCTTTACAGTTTCCCATGTGCAAGAGTTAGTAGAGAGGGAGTTATAAAACCTTTCAAAATCATTTAGTGATTAATTTAAAAATGGATACTCTAGTTTATTTAATAATAAAGAATCAATATAAATAATATAAATAATAATAATAATAATAACTATAAGATAATGGAAATGTAAGTAGTGACTAATAAACTATCATAGAAGTAAGTGAAACATAACCTGTATAATAGATCCAACCTAGAAGCTTGATGAAAGTCTAGAAAAATAATATACAAGATCCATATAATCTATATGACTAATTCAGTCCAACTACCCTAACACTTGATAATACCCCAACTATCCTAACTGAAAGAAAAAATCCCAAAGAAGGGTGTAATTCATACTAAGGTCCATTAGCCAGAGCATAATCCTAAGCTAGTGCAACATGTACTCTTAGAGATTACACTTTCTACTCTTGGTTCCCCAATATGTGTTAAATTAAGGATAGTTCATTTAAATATTAAAAATGATATAAATATAAATATATTTATGTATATACATATATGTGTCTAATTATAAAAAACTAGAACTATAAAAAAAGGATCACCCCCAAACACCATTTGTGGAAACAAACCCTTATTCATCTAGTATAACAATATAATAAAAATGTATTGTACCAAGGAAAGTTTCATTATTTTTAAAGAAACTAGAAAGGTACATACTCCAAAGGAATGTTTTCAATCATAAAACCTTTCTTTAAATGTGCCTACCGATCCTCATAATCATTATTTAAAACTTACTAGATATAAAACAAACTTCTAAAACCATTCATATAACATTAAATAATGTCCAAAAAATATTTTGTTTAGATTGCCCTTTTAAAAGAACCAATCACACTTTTTAACCTGTAAGGTGTAACTATAAACTCACAATGGTCATACCTAGTCCTGAACATAATCCTTGCAATGTCCACTCCCTTCACTAAAAGCTTATAGTTCCCAAACCTAGGTTTAATCTTTGAAAAATATTTTGCTCCCTATAGCTGATCAAACAAGTAGTAAATATTAGTCAAAGGATGCTTGTTCTTAACAGTAATGTTTTTGATTGCTCTATAATCAATGAAAAGTATCATAGATCCATCGTTGTTTTAACAAAAAAAATAATATCACCCCAAGGTGAAGTGATGGGGTGGATGAAACCCTTATCAAGCAACTCTTGTAACTTATTTTTTATTTTTAACAACTCAAATGAAGTCATTAGATAAGGATATTTTGAAATTATCTTAGCATTATTAAATTTCAATAAAAAATCCAACCTTTTGATCAAGAATAACACTATGAATATTATCAATAAATACATCCCTATATTCATTTACAACTAGCACATCACTATTTTGAATGATTTTCTTATTTACTATAATATGCGCAAGATAACTTTCATTCCATTCTTTAATAAGTTTATCAACATTTTGATATGTTATCAAAGGTATGAACTCATACTTATATACAAATTTAAACTCACTCTAAGGATTGAATATGAATTTTTTAGCTCTGTAATCTATCTTAGCTTGATAAACTTAAATCCAGTCAATAACCAAAATAACATCACTCTCCCCTAAGGGTAGGACAAATAGATTTTTAGGAAAAACCATTACACATATGATTATAGGAAGGTTCCCATAAATTTTGATTACTTTAATACTTCCATTATGAGTTTTTACCAAAAATTTTGTCTTCATTTCTTGAAGTGATATTTTCATTTTACTAGAAAATTTCTCAAAAATAAAAGAATGTATAGATCCTAAATAAAAAAAAAGACATTAGCATACTTAGATTAAACAATTAATGTACTTATCACTACTTAATTTAATATCATATAGATAAAAAAAACTTTTCCAAACCTTTTCTCTTACGATCTTGGTGATCACCATCCTTCATAACTTCATTTTTACAAGCATTCACATAATATCTCATCTCACTATTATTAAAACATTTCACTTCCTTATTTTCATTACCATTATAACCATTACCATTTATCATTTCTTTATATTCATGATTCATGTGTCCCATCTTTACACATTGGTAAAAATTACCATATTCCATATGAAATTCCCCATAATTCTTCTTACCACACTTATCATAAGAGGGTAATTGAATTTTCTTACCTTCAGGTTTTTTTAGGAATGATTCCCCTTTTCCTACCACTTAGATCGCTTCTTATCCTTATTATTATAAAATTACAAAAACTTTGTCTCAACTTTATCAGCACACTGCACAATTTCCTCCTAACTTCCAAACTCAAAAGTAATAAAATACCTTTGTAAACTTGGATTTAATCCTAAGTAAAATTGATCAATTTTACTATCTTAATCCAGAATAAAATTTGGTGCATACCTGGCCAATCTAGTCAAATTAGATTCATAAGAGGCAACATAGTCCTCCTCATTTTTCTTTAACTTTAGGAATTTTCTTTCCATTCTATGTTAAATTACTTTAGTAAAATACTTTTCTAGGAAGATATATTTAAATACCATTTATTCCATGATATTAATTCCATAATTTCCATTGGTGTTACTAATAAAATACGACTAATGATTGGATTCACCTTCAAAATTATAAATATAAAGGTTTACCTTATAATTTTCCAAAAATCCTATAACTTCAAATATATTCTCCAAAACATTAATCCATTTTTTAGATTTCACTAGGTATGAGGACCCACCAAAAGATGAAGGGTGCTATTTCATGAAATGATCTAATATATACATATTCTTATTTAAAGAATATGTCTACTCCCTTGCATTATTAACTCAATTAATAGTCTGTATCAATTGATTTAACATGGCTACCAATAGATTTGTTCCAAAACAAACCATTCTAGGTTACTGGTTCGATATGATATTAACCTCTTGATGCATTTCTACCTCAGATAATCTATTTACTCTATGGAAAACCATTCTAAATAAGCATATATTAGATGAAGCAACATGAAAATCCTAAAAATATATCTCATGATAATATAAACATAAATTATAATCTCTTAATAGTGTCTTTTAACATCATCTTAACCAATAAAGTTATCTAAACCCCTACTTTGAATCCAACTATAACAACTCACACATAACCATCCCATAAATTACATGATTTATAGTGTACATTTCATAACTTACATCTCAAATACATTTTTAGGTTTTTATTTTTATATAATTATGAAATGCGTTACATTACAAAGTGAACACTTCTACACAATGTTCATTTTTTTCACACAAAAAATTTCATTGTAAATACACAATTGTTACATTTAATATAACTCCCATAACTAGATATATGACTTTATTAACATTCATACTCATACTTAAGTCCTATGAAAAACATTTGAAAATGTGAGATGATAAAAATAAATATTAACAAAGGATATAAAAGAAAATAAACCTGATAATCCATTTTTAAACCTGAAAACCCATAAGAAAGTTTTCTTTTTTCATAATAAACTTTGAGCTCAAATATCCATTTACTTTTTCATAAAAAGAAAAACTTAATTTCTCATTATCTTTCATAAAAAATTCATAATAATAAAGAAAAAATTATAATCTTAACGATTTCTTATAAAACATAAAAACTTGTGAATACCTTTCCTTGAAAAAAATCCTTTATCCTTTCTAAAAGTTCATAAAATTTCATTAAAAACATAATCTCACTTGTTTACCTTTTTAAAATTAAAAAATTCCTTTAAAAATACTTGAAATCATATCATGTTGGCACCTTGGTACATTATCCTTTCATTCGCCATTAAAATTCCCTTATAATGTAATCAACTAACTAGATAATCTCCAAATATCTTAGGAGTAACTCGTCACCGATAAACACCATCACTTTACTCAATGCATTAGAGATATATATCAAGATCACCCATCATCAGAGCTATATTAGGATCACCCTCATTAATATAAAAATATATATGTACCATAAAAATAATATATATATATATATATATAATTTTTACTATAAAAATAATTTTAATTGGTATCCAATCCCATAATCAATAACACTTTAAGTTATCTCATAAAAATGATAAGAAATTGATGTTTCCATAGAAAAAAATTTAAAACTAAAAATTAATAGAAAAGTGGGAATATAATATTCTTTGAAAAAACATGTTAAATTTTAGAGTAATATTAAAAATGAATAATTCATATGACAGTGGGAAAGGGCGGTCAATCCATATATGTTAAAAACATTACTTTTATACTTTTGTAAAAAGTAAAAAACAACCCATAAAAATGTTAAAAATAATAATTTTTAATCATTTAAAAATAAAGTATAAAATATTCAAAAATGACCTTTAAAACCCTTTTAATCATAAATAATATCATTATTGAAACATTTAAAAGAACCTCAACATGGAATAAAAATAGTAGTAAGGAAAACTTTAAAACAAGGTTTTTAAAAGAAAGTCTCTTACCTCAGGTACTGACTATTTTTTTGTACATATACCCTAAAAATTAATAAAATTATATTATTTTTATACTTTTTTAAGAACATTTTTCATTTTATTCCCTTATTATTATTCCTTTTATTTCATTTATTACTAAATTTGTTAAGTTTACATCATATGTTTTGAGGTCGTTTGGTTTAATATATCCAAAATAACTTCAATGAATTGATCATGGTAAAAAGGTCCTGGTTACATCATATATAAAATATTAAAAATGTTATAATTATAATTTTTATTCATTTAATATAATTTTATAACCATCCATATAAGGTGTTCATGGAAAATTAATTACATCATTTCATGGGAACAGTAGTCCGTACATACACATGAAAGGCATTTTCATTTTTCTACTAGGTGAAAAAGAAATAAATTAAATAATATTTTAATTTTATAGAATCATAAATATATTATAAATTTCATATTTATTCATTTTATCCACCATTATGACCATCCATGTGGGGTGTAAATGAAAAACAAATCACATCGCTTCATGGAGGTGGTAGTGCACATGTACGCGCGAGTGATGTTATCATGTTCCAACGGATGAAAAGGGTAATAAGGTAAGTAATATATTATCTTTAAATAATAATAATAAATTAATAAAAATATTATATATTCATTAATTCCATATTTATGGCCATTCATGTGAGGTAGTGATGGAAAACAAAATACATCACTTCGTAGAGGTGGTAGTTCACAAATACGCACGAGCAATGTTTTCATTTCCCATGAGATGGAAAAGAGATAGAAAATATTTGTTACATAAACATAATAACATTTAGGTATATATAAGATAATTATTTCAATATTTTATAGTGGTTTTAATATATTTTAAGTAGGTAGAAAAATAAATAAACTTGAAGTAGGTCGGTTAGGACTTATATCTCTTCCATGGATATCTCCCTTTGGATTAAACCTTAATCCTTCTTTAATTTTTATTTTGAGAAGACCATAATATATATTACATGGTGAGGATATTTGTAGAGGTATTTGGGTAGTTATTATCTAAGATAAGTTGATAAAAGGGTGAAAATAAGTGGGGAGATCAAGTTCCCTTTTATAAGTGAGGGGAGGGGCACTCATGTAGATACTTAAAACTTTAAATTAATATAAATGTATTTATCAACGAAAGTAGATAAATGTAACGCTCTGACCCCAGTTTCCTAGATTTGGTGCATTATTTCATTACATTGGCATGCTTACAAGAAAGTCTTATCCTGAAGGACTGATTAGTTTAGTATTTTTGGAAAACTGTATACATATATAGGTTCAACATTACAACTTGAAATGAAATACAACATATAAGTTTTATTGGTAACATCCACAACTCTAATTTTATCCCTACAGGTCATTCATAATAAATTTATTCATGTACTAAGAAAATGAAACATAATAAAGGGGTGAGATCAGATGCTCAGTAAGGGTAAGCAATTCAGCGGAAGATATCATAAACATAAACAATAGGTGCATAGTAAATAACTAAAAACACATGCCTTTAAAAAATAAACTTGAACACATTATGGTGGGAATAAGAGCTAAATAAATAATGCTATAATAAAGCATAATCATGGATATTATACTAGTCGAATAACCACATGAACTTTAAATTACTAGTTTCATAAAGAGGGAATGCATAATACAGGACATCATAACCATACCTTTAAGGCCTCATGCCCAGACCATAAATATCCATTTTGTCAAGGCCTTGTGCCCAAACCATAGTTTATCTCATGAGACCTACCAATGAACTGATAGGATATATCATCCCCCAACCAACACTTACTAAGTCCAATTAATTCCTCTTATGAATGGGGATAAACATAAACAACATATACATTCATATTGAAACTAACATATGAGACGTAAATAACTTTCCTTGTACATTAAACATAAACACTAACCATTTGAAGTAAATTAGTGAATAGTATCAAGATAGAACATCCACAATAAAACTAATCAGAAAACCTTCAAAAAGATATTATAGATGATATCATAAGATATAAAACTCTATGAAATACAAGATTCGTAAAAGGATGTTAACATAAATAAAGATACTTTTAAATGAGACCATTGATAAATTCTTGAGGAAATAATCCTTAAACATTCTGAAGTGTCCCATACCACCTTGAAACATTCAAATCATAATCCCTTAGAATATCATGATAATAAGGAGACTATTTATATGATATACCAAGGGGAATTACATACACCACATGAAAGGAATAATTGGTGCACAAGGCATATATCTCATAAAAGTAAAATTGAGGTGAGAAAAAACTATTTTACTTTGGAAATAAGAGTTCTTTTGGAAAATAATTTGTATTTGTCATAAATATGGTTTTAAACATGTATATCCTATAAAATAAAAGTTAAGGACATTTATATTATATTTGAGGCATAAATTATGTCCCACTAAAGTGAAATCATGTAAGAAGTGTTTTTAAATAATCTTTAGAATTAAAACATTTTATTATAGTTTAAGGAATTCGTTAAATATATTTTAAAATGAAAAGAAATGTCTACTTTCATAAAACCAAAAATGAACCAAAATAGATTTTCATGTTAAAATTTTTGATTTTAGAAAGATAAATCTAGCTTAAAATAGATTATAGATTGAACTTCAAAATAGGTAAGAATTCGAAAAGTTCCTTGAATCGGGCTTGCATTACAAAATAATTTTTGAAAGATTCTTTTAAAACATATAACTCCCCATAAAATAAATAATAATTATGATTGGTACACATATATAGAACATTAACACATACTTTATGATTAGTACATAGTAATAAATAAAAATTTCTTTGTGGTGAGTAGAGAATAAGAGCAACCCAAATGAAAATGGAGGTTTGGGTAGAAAATACTTACAACTTTGTAATCAATTCAATCGTATGGAAAAAAATTAATGATCATCAAATGATACATTTAATATAATGAAAATAAATATATTCATGATATTAAACATCAATGGGAAGTATACATACATCATACACAAGTAATATTAGTGAATATGAAATATCTCACAAAAATGGAAGTGATATGAAGAAACCCTTACCTTAAGTCTGAAGGTGTTTTACGCTTGTTCTTAATGACCTAAATAATCAAATTTAGGTTCATTAATTAATAATTAAAGAACCTAATATCCATGTAATTTATTTTTTATGGCCATATTAAGATCATTCATGGCCTTTTTTATGGGTTAAGAAGTTCAATTTCATTGTTCGGGTCTGTGTGTTTCATGATCGGTATACTTATATACATAAACGGAGAATCGTGTAAAATGAGGATGGTTTTCCAAAATTGAAGTTATATGTTATTAGTGAACATCCATAAGTTTACATGGTTTTAAATTTAATTTGGTTAATTTGAGTGAATATGAATCATTATATAAATTATTTAATGATAACTGTTTGGGTTAATTGGCGGTTTTTGAACACAATAAACTCATTTTGCTTTATAAATCAAAACCATGTGTAAAAAAAGATTCTATAACAATAGATGATACATAATACATATACTATATTATGTTTCAACCATAATAATGGTTTCATGACCATAATTAAGGATGATAATAGAAACTGAAAACCCATTTTCCTTGAAAAGAAAGTAAAACAATTGAATAGAAGAATTTACCTCTTGAATTAATCTTCTTTGAGAGCCTATTTAGGGGAGAGGATTTGGTCTTTTTATGAGACCAATGGCTGCTGGAAGTGTGGTATGGTCTTAAGGAGATATTTGGGTAGAATTTTGACAAGTCACAAGGCTTGAGAGGAGTGAATAGAAGAGGGAGTAAGGGGGTTATAGTGGAGGAGATGAGTAATTTTTGAATATCTTAAACATTATTTTATTATTTTTCTCAAGACCAGAAATATTATTGATTCTTGTGACCAAAAATAGTAATATTTTAATGTTATTTTTAACCAAGTGGCCTTACATCATCCTTGCATCACCTTTGAATCAATAAATCATGTATTTAGTATTTATCATAAATTATCATATTTTACTATTCATCTAAAATTGAAGTATTTTAGAAAAATCCCAAAAATTAACCATAACCATTTTTCAACATGTAGAATCCAAAAATGAATTCAATTTTATCAAAATAATTTTTTAAATATGTGAAATTTAATTTTTAAATAAAATCATTATTTAATTGAAAAATACAGATTTTAAATTTAAAATAGATTTTGTAATACTTTCAAAAAATAATCAAGGCCTCATAAAATTATCCCAAAATCATTGGACAAAAAACTTATTTAGTAAAATATTTTATGAAAATGAATTTTAAATACATTTATTAATTTAAAATTTTAATTAAATATTTATCACTCACAAAAATACCAATACTTAATCAATAATTTATAAAATGTTCTATTTTATTTATAATGTACCTAAATTTTATTTATACATCCATGGGTGATGTTAATATTCATAAGGGTATATTACTATTCATAAGGATACATTAATATTCATAAGGGTAAGTTACTATTCACCAAAAATTAAGTTGATTCTATCAGACTCCAAATATCAACCTGAACGTAACTGTGTATGTCAAATTTTTGAAATTCAAATCCTAGAAGCAAAAAAATAGTTTATTGGATAGGTTATAACAAAGTGTTGTTTTTAGAGAATTAGTGTTTCATGCATTAAACCTTAGGGTGTTACATTCTCCCCTCCTTAAAAAAATTCATCCTCGAAATTTGAAATTGAACTTCGAAAGCTAATGGTTGATACTTGAAAATTTTCTTGTTGGAAACCCATATCAAAAATACGGTTAAAATATCCTCTTGATAATAGGGAAAGGGAAATGCATCGGTTACTAAAAAACTATTCATTCTAATTGGACAACATGGTCATGGAAGAATAATCAATCCATCATGTTTTAATAGAAAGTGATAGAGAACATTCTCAAATGAAAGATCATTACCAGAGAACCATAAACTACAGTTATGAAAATTTTCATTTATATCATGAAAAGATATGATAATAGGACAAATTTTTTATTTAAGACTCTTTTCCTAGAGTTGAGGAATTATTACACTCTTATAAGAGTATAAATATATGTTTCTATTTCATAAACACAATATTATCATTTTTTTGTGCCTTGAACTATCTATACTTCATCTATTAGCATAGGTTGCATCATGTGGTGTCATTCAACTAAAAAATCTCATACAATGAGCAACTTAAACCATTTTATAAATTGTTTAACTTTCCAAAAGATCATGATCCAATAATTTAGAATTATTCCCATATCCATCATTTCTAGATCCATGTACATGGGGTCCTTGGAAATCCTCATTTTTTTAGAACTCCATGATCCATCCTACTCAATGCATCTACTACCTTATTTTCCTTTAATTGACATGAAGTAGCCCTAAATTTTTACATTCCAAACATGTGAATATAGTCATCATGTGTCTTATTGAAATATGGTAATAACTAAAATTAAATAACACCTTATTAGAAACATGAATTCATCCTTACACATGTCATTGGATATATTCCTTATATCCCAAAATGTTTTAGAATCCATTAATGACAGCATATACCACTTGTTGAAAAGACTATAATAAGTTTTGATATAGTTAGTACAAATATAAATCAATCATTTCTTCATCATTATCTTAATCATCATGAATATATTTAGGTTTGTCTTTCCCTCAACCATATACTTTCCCAAGATATTAAATTTCTACTGAGTCACTTATCCTTGGTATAATTCATCATATGACCTCAAATACTTAATGAAATAGTACTGTAGTACAATCCTCATATATTCCATAATTCTTATAACCAGTACATTTCTGATAAAATATTAAAATGACATGATTCTTGATGAGGCATATTAATCCTTCCACTTCATCTGTGGCAGTATCATGACTTGATCATTATCTAGTATCATCATTTGGGGCATAATCCTTTGATGCTTGGGACATTGATTTTCATAGTGTCACATTTCCTTACAGTTTAATCATTATACATTAAAAACCATTTTTTTACCCTTAAAATCATAAACTTTGTGGCCTTTTTCTCTACACTTGTAACAGAATCCTTTCCCTTTTATGTAGGATCTGGGGTGTTTCCTTACACAAGTACCACATGTTGGAAAAATAACCTTTTTATTCTTCTCTTTGTCTATTATTTCCTCTTCCAACCTATTCTTCTATTTTTTTCCTTCAAATCCATAAAACTCAGATAATTATTTATATACCTTTTTAACATGTGATATTATCTCCTCGTATGATGAGGATAATTTGGAGACTATCTTCCTTCGAAATGATGGCTTAAGACCATAAGAGATATGATCTTTCTTACTCTTTACATCACGTGAATTGGTAAAGTTTTCATTCCTTCTACTAGGCACCATTTCTAATCAATTACATATACTAAATTAGATCATAAAATTATGAGCTCTATATAACCCAAAACATGGTATAGTATATAACATAAATTTATGCATCACAAATCCTAGAACCATATATTTCGGATACTTTAGGGGCATAAATCCTTCATAATGGCTTGTAACAAAAATGTGAATTATCCTAAGAATATCCCTCAGGAGTATTAAACTAGGTGCGCAGTAAGGCCTGTTTTCATGTACCAGGATACCCTAGGTCAAGTCTGAAACTCCTTATCATAGTTTTTACTCCTAGGTACATCTGTGCCAAAACCACATCCACTTGTATTATCCAGACAGAGATGTATTTTTCTAGAAAGATCCACATAATCTATTTTTTAACAAAATTCCAGGATGTTTTTGCATGTTTATCTTCAAAGACTATATTAGGGTTTTATTCCCTAATATACTTTTTTCTAAATCTAGTTTCCAATTTTTCTACTAAACTTCCTCTGATACTAACTGTAACGCCCCGACCCCAGTTGCCTGGAGCTGGTGCATTATTTCATTATATTTTCATGCTTACAAGAAAGTCATATCCTGAAGGACCAAGTAGTTTAGTAGTTTTGGAAAACCAGATACATACATAGGTTCAACATTACAACTTGAAATGAAATACAACATATAATATTTATTGGGAATATCCACAACACTAAGTTTATCCTTTCAGGTCATTCATAATAAACTTTTTCATGTCCTAAGAAAATGAAACATAAGAAAGGGGTGATCTCAGATGCTCAGTAAGGGTAAGCAATACATCTGAATATATTATAAACATAAACATTAGGCATGGTGAATAACTAAAAACACATGACTTTAAAAAATAAACTTGAACACGTTATGGTAGGAATAAAAGCTGAATAAGTAATTTTATAATAAAGCATAATCATGGGTATTCTACTAGTCGAATAACCATATGAACTTTCAATTACTAGTTTCATAAATATGGAATTCATAATGTGTTACATCATAACCATACCATCAAGGTCTCATGCCAAGACAATAAATATCCATTTTGTCAAGGCCTTGTGCCAAGACCATAGTTTGTCACATGAGACCTACCGATGCACCGATGGGCTATAGCAGGCCCCACCCAAAACTAACTAAGTCTAATTCATTCCTCTTATGAACATGGATAAATATAAACAACATATACATTCATATTGAAACTAACATATGAAATGTAAATAACTTTCCTTATACATTAAACATAAACACCAAGCATTCGAAGTAAATTGGTGAATGGTATCAAGATAGAACATCCACATTCGAACTAATCATAAACCCTTCAACAAAATATTGTAGATGATATCATAAGATATAAACCTCTATGAAATACAAGATTCATCAAATGATGTTGACATAAATAAATATACTTTTAAATGAGGCCATTGATAAATTCTTGAGGAAATAATCCTTAAATATTCCAAAGTGTCTCATACCACCTTGAAATATTCAAATAATAATACCTTATAATATAATGATAATAAGTAGACTCTTGATATGATATACCAAAGGGAAGTAAATACACCACATGTAAGAAATAAGTGGTGAACAAGGAATATATCTCAGAAAAGTTAAAGTGAGGTGAGAAAAATCTATTTTACTTTGGAAAGAAGAGTTCTTTTAGAAAATCATTTGTATTTGTCATAAATTTGGTTTTAAACATGTATATCCTAGAAAAGAAAAGGTAAGGACATTTAGATTACATTTGAGGCATAAATTATTTCCTAATTAAGTGAAATCATGTAAAAAGTGTTTTTAAAGAATCTTTAGAAATAAAAAATTTTAGTGTGGTTTAAGGAATTCATTAAAGAGATTTTAAAGCGCAAAATCATGTTTACTTTCATAAAACTATAAATGAACCAAAATATATTTTCATGTTAAAATGTGTGATTTTATAAAGATAAATCTAGCTTAAAATATATTATAGAGTGAACTTCCAAATTGGTAAGAATTCGAGAAGTTCCTTGAATCAGGCTTGTATTTCGAAATATTTTTTAAAAGATTATTTTAAAATATGAAAATCCCCATAAAATAAAGATGTATTATAATTGGTAAAAATATATATAACATTCACACATAATTTATGAGTATTAAATAAGAATAAATAAAAATTTCGTTGAGATGAGTAGAGAATAAAAGAAACTCGAATGAAAATGGAGGTTCGGGTAGAAAATACTTACAACTTTGTAATCAATTGAATCGTACGCCCCAAAATTAATAATCATAAAATGATACATTAAATATCATTAAAATAAATATATTAATGATATTAAACATCAATGGAATATATACATACACCATACACAAGTAATAGTAGTGAATACAGAATATCTCACAATGGAAGTGAGATGAAGAAACCCTTACCTTAAGTCCAAAGGTGTTCTCCACTTGTTCTTAATGACCTGAATAATCAAATTTAGGTTCATTAATTAATAATTACAGTACCTAATCTCCATTTAATTGATTTATTATGACATTATTAAGTTCATTCATGGCCTTTTTTATGGGTTAAGAGGTTCAATTTCATTGTTCGGGTTCGTTTGTTCCATGATCGGTATACTTATATACATGAAAGGAGAATCATGTAAAATGTGGATGGTTTTCAAGAATTGAAGTTATATGTTATTATTAAACATCCATAAGGTTACATGTTTGTAAATTTAATTTGGTTACTTGTAGTTAATATGAATCGTTATATAAATTATTTAATGATAACTGTTTGGGTTAATTGGCGGTTTTTTGAACACAATGAACTCATTTTGATTTATAAATCAAAACCATGCATAAAAAAATATTTCAGAACCATAGATGAGATATAATACATATATTATAGTCTAGTTAAACCATAATAATGGTTTCATGACCATAATTGAAGATGGTAATAGAAATTGAAAACCCATTTTCCTTGAATGTGGTAAATTGGCACATCTTGAATGGTGTTTTTACTACTAGCATAAAAGAAGTGTAAAGGAGAGATGATAATAAATTATTCCATAATCATAAAAAATTAAGGTACATATAAGGTAATGGATTTATCATAAAATTTGGATGATTATAGGTGAGGATAGAAAAGAAAACAAAGGAACTTGAAAAGAAAGTAAAAGAATTGAAAAGAGGAATTTACCTCTTGAATTAATTTTCCTTAAGAGCCTATTTAGGGGAGAGGATTTGGTCTTTTTATGAGACCAAGGGATATTGGACGTGGGGTAGGATATTAAGGGGATATTTGGGTAGAATTTGGACTAGGAACAAGGCTTTAGAGGAGTGAAGATAAGAGGGAGTGAGGGGGATTTATAGTGGAGGAGAGGAGTAATTTTTGAATATCTTAATCATAATTTTATTATTTTGCTCAAGACCAGAAATAGTATTGATTATTGTGACCAAAAATAGTAATATGTGTATTTGAGTTCAAAACAATTGGTCTTTAATCATCCTTACATCACCTATGACTCAATAAATCATGTATTTAGTATTTATCGTAAATTATCATATTTTACTATTCACCTAAAATTGAAGTATTTTAGAAAAATTACAAAAAAATACCACAATCATTTTTCGATGTGTAGAATCAAAAAATGAAGTTCATTTTATCAAAATAATTTTTTAAATATGTGAAATTTAATTTTTAAATAAAATCATTATTTAATTGAAAAATATAGATTTTAAATTTAAAACTGATTTTGTAATACTTTCAAAAATTAACCAAGGCCTCATAAAATTATCCCAAAATAATTTGACAACAAAAAATTTATTTAGGAACATATTTTATGAAAATTAATTTTAAATCCATTTATTAATTTAAAACTATAATTAAATATTTATCACTCAAAAAAATACTAATACTTAATCAATAATTTATAAAATGATCTGTTTCATTTATAATGTGCCTAAATTTTATTTATACATTCATGGGTGAGGTTACTATTCATAAGGGTATATTACTATTCATAAGGGTACATTACTATTCATAAGGGTAAGTTACTATTCACCAAAAATTAAGTTGATTCTATCATACTCCAAACATCACTCTGAATGCAATCGTGTATGTCAGATTTTTGAAATTCAAATCCTAGAAGCGGTAAAATTTAGTTTATTGGACAGGTTATAACAAAGTGGTGTTTTGTAGAGACTCGGTGTTTCATGCATTAAACCTTGGGGTGTTATAATAAAATTTAGTAAAATTTAGAATAAAATATATGGTAAGGCCTCAATAAACTCAACCAATAACATTTATACAATCTTTATAGATATTTTATGCCTTATATCTAAATTTAACCCCCCCCCCACCATTAATCCATTTAATCCTTATCAAATTTGCAAAGATTTACCATGATAACTATTCATTGTGACCAAAAATGAAATTTACCTAATTACCAAATTTTAACATAATGATTACAAATATGAAATACAGTTTTCAATATTCAATTTTTATAAGTTTCATAAATCAATTTTAATATAAGTGTGAAAAATTTAACAAAAAATGATTTTTTTGAAAAATTCAATTTTAAACCAAAAAATGAATTTATACCAAAATAAAGAATAATGATAATTAATATGGAATTAATTGGATTATATTTATTTAAAGGGGACTAATTTTACTTTAAAACCAATCCAAAACCTGATGGGGATTTATTTGAAAAGAAATAACAGTTTATAAAAATCGATATTTTCCAATATTCACTCAATAATCAATATTTTCACAAAAATACCAAAAATTCACCCTAAGATAATTTTGATATGATAAATCCAAAAATTAATTTATTTTTATCAATTTAAAACTTTAAAATTTATAAATTCAATTTTTAAATAAAACCATGTATCTCATGAAAAACATTTCAGCTAGAATAAAACCATTTCTTTTCTAACTGAAAAATCATATAAAATTATCATATTATATATAAATACATAAAATATATTTATGAACAATAATAAGAAATTAAATTTATTTATTATTAATATAACCTATGTTTTAACACACATTTATTTCAAAATTATATTGTCTAACCCTAGTTGGACAATATTTGACTAAGTTTGACCATTATTAACTTGATTTGACAACTATTAACCACCTTAACCCATGATTGACTTGTTATTGATCAATTATGGTCGTTTTTGATCATTTTTATTTTGGTTAGTCATTTTAGATTTCATTTTATTGGATTAAATCAAGTTTAAATTGACATTACCAAATTTGATTGAGGCTAACTAAATATTATCATATTTGGCCAAATTAAATGAGATTAATGAAATTTCTAGTTTTAACTAAAATGATTAATTTTGGGTGGGTTTAACCCATAATAATTAAAATTGATTAATTTTTACTATACGTGTTATGTAATTTCTTATTTATCTTATTATATTGATGAAATGTTACACAATGATGATAATGCTAGTGAAAATTGCATGATAATAAAGGATGGGTTGAAGAGAATGGACATACCTAGAGGTATGGACCATCTTCAGTTTTCATAGTCTAACGAGGTCATCATGTTATTTGATACATGATAGCAAGATGGTGAGTCGTATTTTTTTAGTGAATTCAATGACACCCCTTTTATTTTATGATGATTTCAATCATTTTTTAGGGGTGTTCAAATGCATTTTTTATAGTTTATGGAAAAATGGTGCGCCCTTGATGAATTTGAATCTTCTGATCATTTTATATAGAATATTATTTTCATTTTTACACCCAATTTATTTTAATATATGAATTTTCTCTTCGCATGTTAACATCCTATGTTCTTGTTTCTATGGGCATGAATTTTCCAATGATATGTGATGTTGGTGTAGATGGTGCATTGAAATTTATCTATAACTCATCGCTATGTAATTATACCTTGGAAAAGGGAAGTTAGTCATTCCATGTCTACTAGTAATGTCACAAGTTCCACTTTAAAATCAATTAAACATTGGGATAACCATAAAAAATTTAGTTAGTGTGGGTGTTAATGTTTATGTTCTCCTATCAATTAAGATAGGGTTTATGGTTTCTATTCTTAAGATTTTTCCACTGGGATTTGGTTATAATTTTTTGTGATTGATTATATGTGTTTTTTTGGTACCAATGTAGGTTTTTTCATCCCACATTGTTAGCTAAATATGATTTTAGATATTGATGAAACTATTTGATGTCATAATTCAAATAATGGTGTGATTCCTTATAAATTGGGTGTTGTGAATAAGACTCAATATATATTTCATTTTAATAGAAATATCATTTCATTTTACCACCACCTTAAGTTCTTATTAGTTATACCATAACACCATAATAGAGGTTATGATGGTTATAATCAGAAACCAAATTGTCATGGAGTTTAGGTATTACTTTGTCTAACACTTATGCTTAGGGGTGTGTGATCTTATATAGATTTATATGTGTAATTTTGGTATTCCTTTATATGAAACTTATACTCGATGATGCATAATCCTCCATACATTAATACAAGAAGTTTGAGTATTCCTATAATTGATATTTTCAGTAACGGTGTGTGTGATCTTATAATGACTCTAGTTTCAATAGTTTGATACTTTAAATATTTCTATATATCTCTCTGGATTTTT
This sequence comes from Viscum album, assembly GCA_963277665.1. Classification (NCBI taxonomy): domain Eukaryota; kingdom Viridiplantae; phylum Streptophyta; class Magnoliopsida; order Santalales; family Viscaceae; genus Viscum; species Viscum album. Next base: position 1,718,277,292 of record OY728160.1, on the reverse strand, counting down.
CCATGGATTTGGAACTATTTTTTGGTTTTCACAGGACTCTAGAATTGATATATTAAAAAATATTAATATATATTAAAGCACACACATACATATTTTTAGAATAAATGGTTTTCCCATTTATTGAGACATCTGATGGTAAATTCAAGACAATGGTTGTTTCCAAAACATAGGGTTTACCCAAGGCACAACATAAGGTTGGTCGGAGTTGGATGTTATGTGGAAGGAGGATTTTTGTGGGTGCATTAAGTGAATTAAATAATTTATTTATTTATTTTACTCAATGACCTAAACCCTAACCTCCCTCTATAAATACATTATTATGATAAATCTCAAAGGTTAGTAGTATAACCCTAGGAGATTATAGAGGAGGGATTAGGAACTCCATTGGTATCAACAGGATCACCAGTGATGATCCTCAATGAACAATCAAGGGTATTCATGGGATGAATGATGAACATAGCAGTATCTTCACCTTCTACACTAGTGGACATGTTCTTTACTAATGATTGATCTATTCCTGAGGTAGGGCTTGTTATTTTATGGATTTCCACCCTTTGAATTAATTTTCAATCATGGATTATAAATCAGCTTTGTTTTTTTGTAGAAACTATTCTTCACATGAGCCTATTTTTTATTAGAGTTCTTGAAACTAATTATTTATATCTATCATTCCCTTGTTTCACCCTTTGTTTTTGAAATATGAAATCATTGGTTAGGATCATATCATATAATGATGATTTCACTTTTTTCTTATGTTTTTTCCACCACCATTATTGGGTTCTTCATCATTATCCCATGGTTTTGTGATTCAAAATTGTTGGGCCAAATTTGAGTGTGATTGAACTCCTATATTCATGGTGGATGAATTAAAGCCTTAGGGATCGGTGTTGTGTGGAAGGATAAATATGGATTTGTAGATATTGGTGATGGATTCATGGATTAGGAACCTGATCGGAGATGGGAGGCATGATGGTTACCACTAAAGTAACCAAAATCCCATTTTCCAGCCACTGGAGACTAGGAAACGATGATTGGTGATGAAATCATTTAGATTCATCCATTTTAAGTGATTTAAACAATGGTGGAAGTGGAGAGAATGGAAAATCTAGTGTCTTCATGAAGATAGGATTTATTGTCTATGAAAAACATGATTACACATCATGTATCCTGGAAAAACACACGCATTGTATCTCAGGATCTCGCAACGGCTAGTGTTTCGACCTAAGTTAAATGTCACATTCCATGTGTCTAAGCCCACACACCATGTGAACCTACCTAGGAATCCAATTTTTGTGTCGATGGCACATGTCCAGGACCCCGGGTGAGTAGGCACATTGTGTCCTCTTAAGGACACTTCATGTAGAGGTATATATCTAGTCGATCCGTGTGTAGAGAGCACGCGCCCAGGACCCTGAATGAAGTTACATGTTGTGTCCCCATAGTGACACACCATGTGGAGAAACATGGCTGGAAAATCTATATATAGTAGAGGACACACCCAGATGTCTAAGAATATTCACAAGTCATGTGTCCCTCTGTACACATCATGTACTTTTCTAGAAACTTATACCTTGTGTATCTCCTTCTTTAGGACTCAGATTTAGGCCTACGAGTAACCTATCCTGAGTATTTTTCCACATAGGATGTGATGGTGGAATTCATTTTAACATCAAAGGTATGAAACAAGGTGAAGTAAGAAGTATTCTCCTTTCAGCGATGCTTATCCAGTGGCCATGATCAGGTGTGATCGTTATAATGTTACCAAGGTCAGTACTCCACTATATCTCTTGGTGGAATTCCCCCATATCTTTTATAAATGTAGAGATAGAAATCACACACATTATATAGGGAATGAGCCCTCTATCTATAGAGTGGTACTCCCCATCATTGAACTATGACAATGAGTGGGTCCTCCGTTGTAGTAGTGCTCCCTAGTTTACACCATGTAGTGGTGAGGTTCAAGTCCTCCATACTCATTCTTGAGAGGTTACGCATGATGCTTGGATCATATATGTGATATTTGGAGCTACAGGGATACTCTTCATTCTTAATAGGTTGTGAGGATGGAGATCACCTTTCCCTCTTCGTTTGGGTTTCTTTGTGAGCTTATCTGATGTTGGGTTTCATTACCCTCTTACTTTATTGGTTGAGCTAACTATTTATTTTTATTGATTCCCTCTTGGTTTCTGAGGCATCCTACTGGGTATGTATATACTCACCCCTTCATGGGATTTTCCCTCATGTGTCATGTTTTATATAGACAATAAGTAGATGGGTGGTGACATTGGTTGACCTGGTTTCATATAAGCATAGCGGTACTTATAGTTACTATTCATGTTCAGTGGTCAGACTCGAAGATTATGAGCCACACTCTCTTTAGATTTTTTCTTTTTTCTATTTTTTGTTGGATTGGGACTACTTTTCTAGTTAGGTATGTATTTTTCCCTTTATATATTTTATAGTACCTTGATATAATTTTATGTATTTCCTAAAATTCATTGCATGAATTCATTACACCCTAGATTTTTTAGTCTTTTAATATATCTCTTCACTATTTCATGGAGTAGTTTGTGTATTTGTGTAAATTTAATTTATTTTAAGGCCATAAATTTCAGTAATATGCCTACTTTTCACTTATCTCCAACCCCTATCCTATTGGATGTGGGCTTGGGGTGTCACCCTCGGCCTACTATCAGCCCAAGTGGGGTCTCGATGGGCTAAGTTGTGATAGAGTGGTATCAAAGGAGACTTGTCCATGGGTTAGTTTTCGGAGATGGAAATGTCCTGAGGATTGGTTTGGGAACTTGGGGAAATGATATCAAAGTGTCTCAAGTTCGGACCTCGGGCTAGGGAACCTAATGATGGTGCGGCGACTGACATGTCCATACACCAAGACTATGGCTACCTATTTTTTTACTAGGCATGTCGAGAAATTGACTGTTGGGTAACCAATGGTACATGCATCATATATGATTAGGTATTTTCCCTTTCATTTCCTTCTTAAGTCGGCTCCCATATATGCTCATCTAACTGTGGTGCATCTTTTTAACCTTCAAGATGCGTTTTCAATGAAACTCATCTAATATACCGATATAGGGTCATGGTGATGACCATTTGAGTGATGAGGCCTCAGTTCAGGTACCTATTCATGAGGTGTTTCCTTTATGTAGGGATATATCAATGCTTTTACTCTATGGATAGCATATGTATCCACCTATATTAGTCCAATAGGATGATATACTTCATGTTTGGTTGCCGGTAAATTTAGCAGGTCTGGTCAACAATGTGTGCAGGCTTATCACGTTATGTGAGTTCTAGTGATAGATACCTCTTAGGTTTCATGGAAAACTAGACCCTTAGACAGCGGGGGATTGTCTCAAGGTAGTAATCTGAGTTTTTCATCTTGTTAGAACCCCCGAACAATCATATATTTGTTCTTGAAACCATTATTTAGGGAGAGTCATGGTGCTTGTGGGTTCTAATCACTTTGACCCATGATGAGATAATGCTCTCATGGAAAAACTTTCTGCAGTTGTTCTAAAATGAGTATTACCCTTCGAGCTTGTGCTCTGTGTGGATTTAGGAGTTTCTTAAGCTATACAAGGGTGATATGTTAGGTGTTGAGTATGAATCAAGGTTTATTTACATCATTAACTACTCTCTAAATATGTTTTAGGTTGGATACTTTTGATCAAGGAAGTTTGAGTAGATCCTTCATTGATACATTCATGCTAGTGTGGTCTCCTTGTGAATTCCCACATATGTTGGAGTGTTGGAGCGAGCTTTGGTTATAGAGAAATTTATAATAGAGGGATGTTGGGAAGTTGGAGATATCATTGGACATTGTGGGGATGAGTAAGTGGATCATAGATTTCAGTCATTATGGTCTCAGTGCAGGAGGCATACTCATTCCCGCACTCAAACATGTGGATCTGTATAATAGGGTTTGCACAGGGGGTCCATTCAACCTGAAGAGGGGTGATGATATTATTTTTATGGTAGAGGTCACATGGATCATGATTTTATGACTCAACATATTTCTAATAGTGGTCAGATAGTGGATGGACCTCTATAATAGAGGTAGCATTTTGATTAGGGATCTCCCAGGCATGGTTAGGGAAACCCCTAGGGAGGTGATGTTGATAGAGGCATAGGTGGAACCCTAGTAGAGGAGATATATGTAGAGGATGATGCTCAGACCTACCACCACCACCACTAAGTAGCCCATGTCAGGCTCATAGGGATGGCAGTCGAGGGAATGACCAGTTACAGGCTATGGAGGGACATGATCAGGATACTCATGAGATGATTTGAGGTATGATTTGTGTCTTATCTACTTTATATCTAGTACTTTTAGATATATTCATGAGTCATTCCTTCATCTCTATATCCCTTGTCCAAGATCTAGATATTCTATTAAGGCCTTTGTCCTATTATCTTTGGCTAGAGGTTCCCACAGGGAGCAATTCTTCTATATCACACATCTATTGGCACCACGAGTTGGTGCTCAGTGGAGAGAGTTTATCATATAACCTCTTAGTCATTATAATGAAACCTTATGATTTAATCCTAGGTTTGTACTAGTTTTCTGCAATGCATGCTCAGATATACTATCATCTTAGGGGAGATATATTTCTTTATATATATGGGATGAGATTCTTCTTCATGGGTGAAAGGGATCTTATGGTTTAGCAAGTGGGGATCACGAGTGGGAAGTTGAAACTTATCACCTATCAGTTGGAAATTTTATCCCTTAGTGAATCAGGCTCTTTATACATATAGTTTCCAATAGTCTTAAAGGATTATATAGACATTTTTTCCAAAGATGTTTTGAGACTACCTCCAAGGTGGTAGATTGACTTATGCATTGACTTGCACCCTGTGACTACACTGATATCTTCTATGGCATATCAAATGGCCCCTACCAAACCCCAGGAGCTAAGGGTGTAGTTATAAGACCTTTGAGATAAAGGTTTTATCAGACCCAATGTGCCTCATTGGGAAGCTCTGATGTTGTTCATGAAAAATTCATATGATATTTTGAGGCTTTACGTTGATTATCTTCACATGAATCAGGTAAAAATCAAGAACAAGTACCCCTTTATAAGGATTGAAATCCCTTTTAACTAATTGAAATATGTGAGTCGGTTTTCAAAGATTGATCTAAGATTTAGCCACCATTTTTTTAGGGTTCACGAGGATGATATTTTGACGATATCATTTCAATGTCGCTATGGGAATTATGAGTTCCTAATAATTCCTTTTTGTGTAACTAATTCCCACACTATTTTCATGGATCTTATGAACCATATATTTCATCCATACTTAGATCAATTCATAGTTTCCTTTATTAATTACATTCTCATATATTCTATATCTGAGAAGGATCATGTAGAGCATTTGAGGATGATCCTAGACTTACTCTGGGAGCACTAGCTATATGGTAAGCTCTATAAGTGACAATTTTGGACTTGAGAGGTTCAATTTCTAGGTCATGTCATCTCATAGCATGGTGTAGCTATGGATATAGTGAAGAATAATTCAGTTATTTCTTGGGAACCACCTAAGAGTGTGTCAGAGATGTGAAGTTTCCTCAGTTTGATAGGGTGTTATCGATGTTCATGGTATAATTTTCCAAGATTATGGCCCCTTTGACTACCTTGAAAAAGAAATTAAATTTGTTTTCCTCAACTGAGTAGTGTTATAAAACCTTCTAGGAGTTGAGGAAGAGGTTTACCAGTGCTCCCATACTGAGATTACCAGAGGAGGACATTGAGTATGTGGTGTTTTATGATGCCTCTAGAGTTGGGATCAAAAGCGTGTTAATGCGTAGGTAGATAGTGATTGTTTATAGATCGAGGAAGTTGAAACCCCATGAGTAGAATTACACAACCCATTACTTAGAGTTTGTAGTGGTAGTCTTCATCCTGAATATGTGGAGGCATTATCTTCCAGGAAAGCATTTCATTGTTCACTTAGACCACTAGAGTCTTAGGTGTATATTCACCCAGAGATATCTTAACCTAAGACAGAGGCATTGTTCAGAGTTCCTATAAGATAAAAACTTATACATAGTCTACACTCAAGGGAAGGGAAACATGGTAGAAAATTCCATTAGCAGGAAATCTCATTCTCTCTTGATAAAAGAGGCATCAGAGTAGTTTTCCTCATTGTAGCTAACCTAGTGGAGGAAAGGGATGCATCTTATCTTCAATCGATGATAGTGACTACACCACTTCTTCAACATGTGAAAAAATATTGGTTAGAAGATTTTAATTGTGAGTTTTTTTAAGACTATATATCCTTAAGATATGTACAATATGGATTTTTTGAAAGTGGGGATCATGTCATCCTTGTTTAGGGACAGATGGAAGTTCTGATCACGTTACGTGAGGAGGTGTTGAAGGGGTTTCATACCTCCCCCTTGGTTGTATATTTGGGTGTATCTAAGATGTAAAAAGACCTTTGGTAGTAGTTTTGGTGGGATGACATAAGGCAGAATGTTTTCAAGTTATTTTCTTAGTGTCTCATATGTTAGTAGGTAAAGGATGAACATCAAGTTCCAGTAGGCATGACTTAATCATTTGAGATCCCATAATGGAAGTGGGATGGCATATTGATGGATTTTATAATGGGGATTCCACAAATAGTGGGGGTCCATGACACTATTTGGGTGATTTTAAACCAAATTACTAAGGTATAACAATTTCTTTTCATCAGGGAGCAGAGTTCAGTTGAGAGTTTGGGGTGGTTCTATGTGTATGAGATCATCTGGATCTATAAGATGCCCATAAAAATCATCTCTAGCTGTGATGCTCGGTTTACTTCATGGTTTTTTAGGGGTTTATAGGAGGAATTTAGGAACCAGTTACAGATGATCATGGTGTTTCACTCTTAGATAAATGGCCAAACTAAGCAGAATATCTAAGTTTTGGAGGATATGTTGTGATATTGTGTGTTAGAAAATGGTCTAATTTGGGATAATAACTTTCCATTGATGTATTTTACTTATAATAATAGTTATCATTTTATTATTAGCATTGTAATTTTTGAGGCCTTGTATGAGAGATCTGGTAAGTTACCCTAGTATTGGATTGAGATTGATGATACAACACTTTTTGGGATAGAACTGGTGATGGCGATGAAAGATAAGGTTCAGGTGATCTGTGAGCATATGAGGATGACTCAAAGTCAACAGAAATATTACATGGACCGATTTCATTGGCCTTTTAAGTTTGAGTAGGGAGACTATTTTTTCCTGAGAGTCTCCCCATGATGAGGATTTCAGATATTTGATTGGGGAAGAAATTTGTCCCCAAGTTTCATCAAGTCGTTCGAGATCCTATATGGGGTGGAAAAGGTTGCATGTTTCTTGGCCTTATGCCCATAATTGGACCTAGTTCATGACGTTTTCCATGTTTCATAGCTGAGTAGATATGTGCATGACCCTATTTGTGTTATTTAATGGGGAGAGTTGGGATCGAGGATGGGGTCACCTTCACTGATTACCCAGTGGCGATTGAGGGTTGATAGGATAGGATCCCACTTGGTCAAACTATTTCTATAGTTTTAGTGCTTTAGAAGTATAGGGTTATGAAGGAGAGATTTGGGGAGCATGAGAGCTAGATTCAGGCTCATTACCCACACATTTTTTGTGTAGCTTTTGATTTTTGGGGTGAAAATCATTAAATAAGGGGATAATGTAATGAATCTAGTTTCTATAGTTTTCTCCTTTGAATATATATATATTTGGATCTTTCCTCAGAGTTGGTGTTGTGTTTTGGGTGCCATAGAACCCCAAAATTAATATATTAAAAATATTAATATATATTAAAGCGCACACACATGTATTTTTGGAATAAATGGTTTTCCCATTGATCGAGACTTCGGATGGGAAATATGATACCACACTTGTTTCTAGAATGTGGGATTTACCCAAGGCACGACATAAGGTTGGTCGACATTAAATGTTCTATAGGATTCAGATGTTGGAGGTTATGTAAAGTGAATTAAATAATCTATTTATTTATTTTACTTAATTGAATAAACCCTAATTCCCTTTATAAATATGTCATTATGGTGAATCTCCAGGGTTATCCACATAACCCTAGGAGATTAAAGAGGAGTAAGTGCAAACTTTGTTAGATCCAAAGGGATCAGGAATGAGGATCGTTAATGAATGATTGAGGGGATTCATGGGACGAATTAAAAACACAGTGGGATCTTCACCTTTAGTTATATAGTACATGTTCTTCACTAATTATCAATCCTTTATTGAGTTAGGTCTCATTATTTTTTGGATTTATTCCCTTTGAATTAATTTTCAATCATAGATTGTATATCTGTTTTGTTTTTTTTTCAATTTTCGTTCTTTTCATGAGCCTGATTTTGATTAGTGTTCTTGAACTGGATTATTTATATATAATTCACCCTTTTTTCTACCTTTGTTTTGACAATATTAAATCATTGGTTGAGATCACATCGTACAATTATGACTTCACTTTGTTCTTGTACTTTTCCCACCACTATTCTTATGTTCTTCATCATTGGCCCACGGGGTTGCAGCTCAATATTTATAGACCATATTTGAGTGTGATTGAATCCCCAGATTCATGAAGGATGTGTGGATGTATTAGGTATTGGTGTTTTGAAAAAGGATTGAGATGGATTTATATATGTAGGTGATGGTTTTTTGGATCAGGACCCCATTCGGTGATGAGAAGCATGATGCTTACTACTTGGGTAACCAAAATCCCATTTTTCGGCCACTAGATGCTAAGAAATGATGATTGAAGAAAACATCCTTTGGATTTGTCCATTTTAGGTGAGTAAAACGGTGATATAAGTGGAAATAATGGTGGATCTAGCATTTTTATAAAGACGAGTTTCACTGTCTGCAAAAAAACCTGACTACACACCGTGTATCTTAGAGGAACACACGTCATGTATCTCAGGTTATAATGGAAGCTAGGGTTTTTTCCCAAGTTAAATATCATGCATTGTGTGTCCAGACTTACACTCTTTTTGATCCTACCTAGGTAGACGAGTTGTGTGTCGATGGAACACGCCCAAGACCCCAGGTGAGTAGACACGTCGTGTCCCCCTATGGACATGCCTTGTAGAGGTACATGACTAGTTGAGCTATGTGTTGAGAGCACGTACCCAAGACCCCAATTAAAGTTACACACCATGTCCCACTAGGGACATTCCATGTGGATCCACATGTCTGGGCAATACGAATCTAGGGGAGGACATGCCTAGGTGTCCAGGTGAAGTAACACACTATGTACTTTTCTAGAAACTTCTACCTTGCGTATCTCTTTCTTTGGGACTTAGATTTGGGTCTATGAGTATCCTACCCTAAGTAATTTTCTATGTAGGATGTGATAGAGGTCTTTGTTTCAGAATCATAGGTATGATTTGAGGTGATTTAAGCGGGATTATTCTTTCAGTTATTCTTATCTAGTGTAAATTATCAGGTGTGATCATCAGAGTGTTACCAAGGTTGGTACTCCCTTGTATATCTAGGTGATGGGTACCCAATATATTTTATATAGGTAGAGATAGAACTCCTCTAAATTATAGAGGGAACAGGTCCTCTGTCTACAGAGTGGTACTCCCCACCATTGATCTCTAAAATCAAGCAAGTACTCTATTAAAGTAGTGCTCCCTTGGTTGTGACACACAGTGGTGAGTTGTGGGTCCTCCATACTCATTTTTGAGAGGTTATGTGTGATGCTTAGCTCGAAGATAATACCTTTTGGATCTATGATTAGACTCTTAATTCTTATCTGGTTGTGAGGATGGATATCACCTTTCTCTCTTCATTTGGATTTCTTTATGATAATTTATAATGTTGGTTTTCTTTGACCTCTTTATTTATGGGTTGATCTGATTATTCATTTCTATTACTTATCTCTTGGTTTTTAGGGTTCCCTACAAGGTATGTATATACTCACCCATATATAGGATTTTCCCTCATGTGTCATGTTTTATGCAAACAAGTCGATTGGTGGTGACATTGGTGGATCCAATTTTAGAAGAGCATAGTGGTACTTGGAGGTGTTGGCCTTGTTTGGTGCTTAGCCTCAGAGATTGTGAGTTGGGAGTTCTTCAATTTTTCCCTTTTTCCAATTTTTTTTAGATTAGGACCTCTTTTCTAGTTGGTTGTATATTTTTTCTTTTATATATTTTATATTACCTTGTTACACTTTGATTTATTTCCTAAATTCATTTCTTACATATATTAAACCCTATAAAATTTAGTATTTTAATATATCTTTTCATCATTTCATGGAGCTAATTATGTATGTGTGTATAGGTACTTTATACTAAGGCCTCTCATTTCAATTATATTCCTACTCGGGGCTTGTTTCCATCCCTTATCCTATTGGAGGCGGGATTGGGGTATCACCCTCATATTACTACCAACATAGGTGTGGTCCCATTGAGATGGATCATGAAAAATCCTTCATAGTGAGGTTTGAGCATTCCTCCAACCAAAATTTCTCCTTAGTGATGCATGATACCTTATATTATCAATGGTGTATCCTCTAATTTTAAAAGTGTTGTTTATTAATCCTTGTTTTAAATGTGTGTTTGTTACACACACACATATACACATGGTGTTATTTAGTGAGAGTTATTTGTAGTGAGTTATGATACTATTTTAGGTAAACTTGATTGTTAAACCTTGAAAATGATTTTCCTCCCATATGATGAACCTCATTCACATGTTATTAGTCCTGGTATGATCATGTATTTTATATGTCTAGAATATGTGGTTATTATTAACCTTTATAAAAGTATTTGGATTTTGAGTCTAAGGTGTTAGCCTTTCTAGGTATTATTTTGAACTCTTGTGCTTGGTTTCTCCCATTATCTTAGTTTCATTAAATATTATATTCATATTGATTAGGTAGAGTTTATTATTTTTAATGGTCATACTGAGTAATTTTGTGATCACCCTACTACAAACACAATGTCTGGAATAATTATGTTTTTAATATAAGTTATTTTGGTGTAGATGAATATATAATTATTCAAATAGTTATTAAAAGTTGGTGTAGTTATAGGTTGTTGTTGAAGATAGGTAGAGTTTCATGTGTACACTTGGTTGTATTAACATTGTGATTACATTAATGTAGTTATTTTTTTACCATTACATGTTGTCTTCACTTTCTTGTCATTAATGTATCAATACTTGACATTATTATGATTACATGGAAATTATATTCATTTTATATTTGTCTCTTGGTTTTATATTTAATTATGTTTTAATGTTACAAGTTTTTATTAGAGGGTAATGTCTCTCATCTATGTGATTGTACATTTGGTACTAGTCACCAATTTATGGACTATTTAAAGTGGACTTGGGGAGGCACTCCAGATCTCACTATATACTAAGGTTGGGTCTCAGAGGGTTTGAGTCATGACAAAATAAGACTCCTAAATTGTTATGGATATTTCTATTTTCAATTATTTTATAATATCAAAACAAGCATTTCATATTTAAAAACATTTGTTTGTGTTGTACATGTGTTTTAATTACCATTAAAATGAACAAAAATGAGGCATCAAATAAGACTATGAATTTATATTGGATTTTAATTTCCTTTGATTAAATTTTTCCTTAAAACCATGATAGAAGACATATCTATAGTGAGGTTGATTTATTATCATTTTGATTAAAAAATGTTTATTACATTAAGGATGGGGGATAAATAAACATTAAAAGAACATCATGGAAAATAACACCATTATTACATCTTGATACTCATAAAAATATGATTAGATTAAAACTTAAAAAATATTATCAATTTATAGAATTTATCAAAAAAAATTAATGAATTCATTGATTCTAAGTGGGTTATAAAATCCTACATACCCATTGTAAACACACCAACTATATTTGATATCTTGGATGAAAATTCTAATAGTTGAAGGGTTTTTTGGGGGGACATAACTTGTCAAAACATAGAGGAAACAATCAATCAAAACCTTTTTCCCATATAATCCATCCATTCATTTGGGATGGATAAAATAAATGAATAACATGTACCTTTTCTTTGATGATTCAATCTATAAAATATTCACCCACATGAGCTTGATAGGGATCACTAAGAAGCTTCCAATGGACTTCTTCCTCTTAGGGTACCCATGGGCTATAAAAAACTCCCAATGCTTTAGAAGTACCTCCTTTTTTCCATGGTCCATTGGAAAATTTTGGATAAAGAGTTGAATAAAAACAAGAGTTAAATAGAGCATTGGTTCAAGGAGTTTTAATAGCATGAATCTCATATTCAAATTCCACATGAAAACACAAACTATGAACCTATTTATATATCCATCCAAGAAGAATCCTTGGATTCAAAATGTCTCTAAGATGATCAACTATTAAATGGAAAAATTTCATAAATTTTTTATAAGTCGCAACTCCTTATAACTTACGGGTCATCATTATGATTAATTGATTAATTTTTAAACAATTAACATAGTCATTCAAACTCCTCAGATCATCATCAAATAAAGAATAAATATAACTTGGTAGATTAGGTGAGAGGAAATAGAAAAGTTGATAATTATCTCATAACACATGAATTTTCATGCACTAAACCATGAAATATTGAACTTTATTTCATCATGGTTTATAATAGCACAAACCATGAAGTAGTTTACACCACTCTGTCATGGTTTTTATTTAGTGCATATTTCTAAAAATAGTGTTATCAAAAATGCTTCAAATCCATATATGAATTGTTGCAGACCACTTTTTTAAAGGATAAAAAAATTATAATATAAAAGAAAATCAATCATGTCAATTGTGAAACTAAATGAACCATATAATTTTTTAGATCCTGATATATAATAGAGGTACGTGATCACGATCAAGACAACTTTTTTGTCAGTTTTACTAAGACTATGAGATTTTTTAAATATGTAGAGATAATTATTGGTTATATATTTTCATATAATATAACACTTAATATTATTTATAAGGATCAAACATCTAAATTAGTGGAGGGTGTTGTGATATATCAAATTCAGAAAATTGGAAAAATTATATGCTAATTTGAATTAGACTTGTTTAAGAAACATGAGAACTTTGGGTTGGTAACAAAAACCTCAAAAATGATTAAACCCTTTTATAATAATTCAAGGATTTCAATGTGTATCATAATTTTATGAGAGATCATTGAAAATATTATACTATTTTTTCTTTTATCGGGTTTTTTCCATTGATTTTTCTTGATAAAATTTTTAAAGATTCAAATTCAAATCAACTTGGAATTTAATAATTTTGGTTTCACTTGTTTTCAGGTGTATTTTTTTCTAATTAAGGTTAAATAAAATTCCATAAAATTGGATACATAAAATATGGTGTATTATAAATAAATATTAAATTGATGAATGTCATAATTTCCATTTATAATTCAACCATTTATGATTGTAAATGGTGATCCGATATTTAAATTCCAAGGTAATTATATAATAATGGTTACTTTATAAACCTATGTAAAAGGTGTTTAGACTGATTTTTATGAACTAAATAAATTAATAAATATTATTTTGATTCAATTTTCTAAAATTCATTTTTAGGGTCTAGTTATGGTTTTAATGGTCAAGATGGTGCATGAATTAAAATTTCCATAGCCAAAAACGAATCAGATATATATAAGGATGAACTCCTGGTGGTTGAAATGAACACCAAAATTGGGGAAAGAGACGACCATGCATTAGGAATGTGGGTCACATGAAGCCAATGCATTCCTCCCACATGTTATAAAATAAATGTGAAGCCCCTGGTCAAAGTTATCTAAGTAACATACATTTATTAAAAAATTAATTTTTTAAGACGTCTCCAAGGGGAGAGAATATTTAACGATCATGAGTTGGATGATTTATTAATTAAAATTAACTATTATATGAGACCACGATGATAATTTTAGTAGTGTTTTATTTGTTACAATTGTGGTTTCATGGTGAATGATCATGAGTTGGATCGGCTTGTGTATGTTTGAATTTAATATTATTTAATTTAAATTGTTGTGTGGTTTATGATTATGTATAATTATTATTATTAAATTTAAATTGATGATTTGTGTAATATCCCTCCTTTTATAATTCAAAGATCCTCAAGTCCATGGTTTATTTTATGTAAACCTTTATTTATGGTTCCCTTCACTTGTATATGAATAACATTATAAAATATGAAGTTCCCACTATGAAAAGGAAGTTCAAGACCCGAACCAGAGTTAATCCAAACAAGGTGAAACATAAAATAATAGTGGATGTGGAAGCTTAAGTAGAGTCAAAATCAAGGAGTTTCTCACTGTAGAATAAAATTATTTATCATATCTCAATTTATCACCTATTAGTTAAAAGGTCATAATAATTTGACATATATTTTATCTTTGAATGGTTGATTGTTAATTTATGAGATCACATGTGTTAAAATAATTAACAATTCCTGTATAAAATTAAACCTTTGTGTGTAATTCACAACTGGATTTTTATACTTTTACGATGGGCTTTTTGTGACAAAATCTCATCATAAAAAGACCCTCACAAAAAACGTCATCACAAATAAATTTTTATAGTGATGGGAAATAATTCCCATCGCAAATAAGCTTGAATTTTAAAAAAAAACTATTTTCAATGGTCAGTCGCAAATAATTATTATTTGCAATGATAACTCCACTATGTTGCAAATAGTTCAAAAAAAATTAAATCTAATTGCAACAGATTTGGAAATATGTCATAATTAGTTATATATTTAAAAAAACAAAAAAAATTAAAAAAAAATTAAATATATATATATATATAATAAAAACATGCATAACATTATTACACCATTTTACACATATTATGTTTACTAAACCAAAATACATAATAGTCACAACAACAATCAACTAGTATCAGGGGGAGAAGGATCGCCTAAAGGGTCAGGTGTGGGGAACTCCATACCAACACCACACACAAGTTGTCACATATACTTCATCATCTTTTCATATCTTGAGCGCTACTGCTCATATATTTTCTTTTATAATTTATTAAAAATTATCATAATTTTCTCATATTTACAAATTATTAATAATATTTAGTAATTAACACTAATTATTACTAATAATGAATATTTATTTATTAATTATTATAAATTATTTAATTATTATTACTAATTGTTAAAATTATTACTATATTTTTAATAATTATTGAAATTTTTTAATAATTGTTATTATTTTTTATATTACAAGATTTTTAGTAATTATTAATAAATAAATTTTTAATAAATATTACTTATTTTTAATAGTTATTTTTTTCATTAAAACAATTTTTATAATGCTTTTTTTCTAAAAATTATTTTTCTTATAAAAAGCATTTTGTTCAAATGTTTTTTTTAAATTTATTTTCTCATCGTTTTTATAAACTACTAATTTCCTATTTATTTCATATGTAATATATATATATATATATATTACATGGTTTCTTAATCAAATATATATACATAAAATATATCTTTACATGCCTTTTTAAATAAATATATATATCAAATATATATATATACATAAAAACATACATACATACATATATATATATATATCAAAAATCTTACACATCTTTTTAACATTTATATATGTATATTCACATGTTAATATATATATATAAACGTTTACAAAACTATATTCAAAAGTTTTAAATAAATGAAAACCAATCATAATATAACAATCAAACATGGTTTAACATCACTACCAATATCCAAGCATTATCATAATTCATCAAAAATTATATCACCATAAGCATGATTTCAAAATAATCACAATAAGTGATAGCATTCAACAATATCTTTAAAAAAACTCAACTAATATTCACTATGTTTGAATTAAATGCTTTATTTTAACATGATTTTTACTACAATTATGATTTCTTTTATATTTAATTTTATAAGGTTCTAGTCTTCTTTTTTCCTTCATGAAATCTTATATTAAATTCTTTTGAGAATTATTTAAAATTTATTAAATAATCCACTATTATTCCTCATACTTTAAAATTATATGACATCATCATTCCATAAATTAAATTTCATAATTTATATTTTATTCAATACCAATAATTGAATAATTAAATATGTTTATATAAACCTTGTCAATATTTATATAAATATCTGACGCCCCAATAAATAATTTCCATAATAATCATATTTTCAAAAATAACATAAAATAATAAATTCAAAATTATTTTGATGCAACTAAAAATACAACTTCCACCTTATGGTATCACCATTAATATCTCCCACATATATAATATTAATTCCAAAATTAATATTTTAATCATCAAACTTCAACCTACTTTAATCAATCAAGTATCAAATTCATCATGTTTCCATTTAAAATTATTTCCATGTTTTTCATGATTATATATATATATAAATATACACATGTTACACAAAATTATATATATCTATATATAGGTCTAAAAAAACATCCAACGTTTATTTATATATAAATTTAAAAGGTTCCCTTGTTTATATATATATATAACTTGAAATATTTTTTAATTGTATATATATATATATGATTATATATATATATGCATGGAGTGTGTGAGATGTTAGCAGGCACATGCGCATCGGGAGTTGATAGGGCAGTCAGATACCTCAAAATAAACAAATACAAACACCCAAATCAAAAAATCTCTTAAATATAAAGGTTAAACATTGGTCAAAATACCTCAAATAAATTGGAATCAACCTATGTGGAGTCAAAATAGGTTTTATTAAATGATGGATACCTAGATATGGAAGAATAAACATACAGTAACCCTAAATACAAAATAAACCATAAAAATTGGGTAAATTCTTTGACCTAGTGTTCAACCAAACCAATTTCTACAATATTGAATGAGAAATCGCAAAATAATGAAGGAGAATAGAATAGGAGTCTATACCTGGTGGATTTGAACCTAAATTTGTAAGAAATCGGGTGTGATGGACAATTTTGGGGGTGGGTCGTTCGAGGGTTGCGTGAAGGGAACCCCTGCATGAAGGAGAATGAAATTGGGGGAGAAGGGGTGGAGAAAGAGTTCACATGATTTTAATTTAAGTTTATTTGTGATTGTTTAATATCAATGGATTGTATGTTGCTAAAAATATTATAGATAACCTTTTTCAATGGATAATTTATATATGTTGTTAATAATCTTTTCAAGATGAATAATAACAATGGATAATATATTCTGTCACTATTAACCATTATAAATAAATATTTTTGTGACATTTAATAGTATCCATCATAAAAAGGTACAAATTATCGATTATCTATGATATATTTCTATCAGTCACAAATGCACAATTTTATAGCAGTGATATTTTTTTTAGTGTGCATGATTAATTATTTATGTAAGCAATCATATATAATTGTTAACAAGAATGATCAAGTGAAAATTGGATTTCTTACATCAAAGTAATTAAAAACCATCAATGAAAATATTAATTAATAAGACACCCTCCACCATTTGAATCAGAATTAAATCATAGCTCAATATGTTCATTTGTCCACAGTTGGAAGAACATTTATCAAATATGAAAATATAATGAAAGTGATGGGTTGAATTAACCAAATTAACGTTATAAGCAGCAACCATAACCTCTTTAATTAAATTTAGAGAAAAATTCAAATTAAACCTAACTATATGATTTATGGATTGAGGAGTTAATTCAGCAGACCAAGGAATTGTGAGTTAATACGACTAGTTATAGTAAATTTTATCTAAATAAATTTGAGTAATAACGTTTCTATGTTGGAGTTGGTTCCCTAGAACCAACTGACTTTGCACTTTTTATTATCAGGATATTAATAAATATCTTATCATGTTATGATTTTTTTACTATATAAAATTAATGGGATAATGTCCTTAGAGTATTTTTCACATAGAAAGGTCATATTAGTTTCATTCTATGATGAGAACCTAGAGATGATATGATGGTATTCTTAAACATATGTCTTATGTTATAGATAACATTTGTTTTATTGGACACATATGGTGTTTGGATATCAGGTTTTGGGGGATCGTAAGACGTCACTACCACAAAACTGGGCAAGTCCATCGCCACCCCTTTATCAGTGCTAACGAAAAAGTGCTGAAAAGGGGGGGGGGCTTTATCAGTGCTCAAAAAAGCGCTGATAAAGGGTGCCTTTATCAGCGCTTGTTTAGTAGCGCTGATAAAGGGGGGGCCTTTATCAGTGCTTTTTTTAAAAGCGCTGATAAAGGGTCGACTTCAAAAAAAATTAAAAATATATTAATATATAAATATAGTTATATAGTTATATTGATATAAATATAATATATAATTTTTAAATATATTTTAGATAAGTATAAATGTACATTTACACTTAATATACTTAATATATAAGATATTTAGTGAAAATGGATTCTTAAAAAATTAAAAAAAATATTTTTAATTAATAATTTGACAATTATTATGGAGTAATATTCATTTAATAACAATTTGAGGAATAAAAAAATTAAAAAAATTAAAAAAAGATCCAAAATATGTTGAAAACGCAACTCAAACTTCAAACGGCCATAACTTTTGATCCGGGTGTCCGTTTGAGATCTACCACATATCAAATCAAAGCATGCGACGAGCTCTACGTCACTGTGACCCGAGGTCCCTAGTCAAGTGTTTTTCGAGGCCAAAAGAGGCCCAGAAGGCCTCCAAAACTGAGTTTTTTGTCAGGGTACCCAGATTTTTTAACATTTTGTGGATTTTCAGCCTCGTTTAAGGGGGTATTATTGGCTTTTTTTGGTGGGGACTGAATTTATTCCAAGGTATTACATTCATATTGATATTATGACTTTGAAATTTCATCCTTTTTTATAATGAACTGATATTTATAATCAAATATATAACTATATGTACATATTTTTTATATATTCACACTTAAAAATTAAATTTTTTAAATAAATAATTAAACATATTTACATATAAAATATATTAGATTTATCTAAATAATAACTAATATCCATTTTATTTAAAATACCAATATATGAATATTTATATAACTACTATATATTAATATAATTATACATATATTAATATAACTATATATATATTAATATAACTATATGTATATATTAATATAACAATATATATATATATATTAATATAACTATATATATATTAATATAAATATATATTACTATAATAATAAATATAACTAAATATATATATAAATAAATAGATATATCATGAATAAGATAACAAATCAATATAGGGTAGTGGCAAAGGCTTTAGGTGCGCAGGGGGGGAGGTCTTGAGATCAAATCCGGGTGGAGGCACGGGTGCGCGCGCAAGGTGACATTGAGAATTCTTCTCATGAAGTTCTCACTTAGTGTTCTTCAAGAATGGAGGTCATGAGAACAAACTCACTAATAAGAATTACATATATTTTATGTGTCATTAGATATTCCTATCTACAAAATGTTTGTATTGGTCCTTAAACTTGACATTATTATTAATGTGTATCGTGAATCGTGTACTTTTATTTATAGATGAAAACCTTGATGTCATGTGCTCATTGTTAGGTGTCATATGTTGAGTGCATCATAAGTGATGAGGTATTAATTGAATAAGTCAATAGAGGATTTGTCCCTTACATATTAATAGAAGAAGATATCACTGGATGTTTGATTGAAATAATTTTTTTTGATTAAATCCAATGTCATAGTAGTTTATAGATGAGTTCATTTTAGAAATTCAAATAAAGATATAACAATCATATAGGGTTATGACACAAGTATGTATCATGTTTGATGAAATATCAGTGGATAAAAGGATTATATCACACCATAGTGTTTTTAGGAATGTTGTTTTCATTGCGATATTATTTTCTTTCTCTATGGGTGCCTTGATGTGTTGTTAGACGACAATCATGTACTTTAGGTAAGATCGCCTAATGATACTGATAAAGAGGTCTAGATGACTAAACACTTAGTGTATTTTGAATCTTATTAAGTTATAGTGAATTTAATATAAAGAATAAATATTATTCTCTATTTGTGAAATGATTATTATTCAAGTAAAGTTAATCGTATAAATTCAATCATGAGATATTCAAGTTTAGAATATGTGAGTTTGATTTTATATCTTTCTTATTTATTCACATGGTAATAAATAAATATTTATTCATGAGTTTAGAGAATATAATATATATTTATTTATTGAATGAATAATATTTATTTGAATAACTATTTTATTATTTAAGGTTTAATAAATTTCATGGAGGGTTAACGAGTTGGATTAATGGTCTGATAGAAATGATATAATTTTATTTAATATCATTTAAATAAACATTAATTTATTTATTTAAGAAATTATATTTAAATAAGTATATGTCATGGAAATAATAATAATATTATTATTATTA
Organism: Viscum album; assembly: GCA_963277665.1. Classification (NCBI taxonomy): domain Eukaryota; kingdom Viridiplantae; phylum Streptophyta; class Magnoliopsida; order Santalales; family Viscaceae; genus Viscum; species Viscum album. The sequence goes on along the minus strand of OY728160.1, from coordinate 1,718,256,866 downwards.
TTTGGTATGGGGGTTACTTAGAATAAATAATTTGATAAATGGAAGTTATGTAATTATCAATTGTTTTAACCCTAAGTATAAATTTCAAGTTATATGATTTTTAGAGTGTATGAGACTTATTGTGCACAATAAAAGCCTCTCTATGATTATCTCAATCCTAGAGAGAGTTATCCTCCTATCTGCCTTCTCAAGAACATAGATAGGATAAGATAAACTTATTGTTGTGATCAATGATGAATGACGTAAAGCACTTGACTCCATCGCACTAGCACCGAGATATTCAAGGGTAATGTTTAGAGATTCATGGATCATGTGTTGATACACTTAGAGGAATCCTTACTTAGATTCTACACCACAACAATAACACCTCAAGAGAGACAACAAAAATGATCAAGTGGATTATCATCTTTGAGGTAATTCTTATTTTAAATTAATTATATTAAATATGAAATATTCTCTTTAGGAGATTCTAGGGTTAAATTTTCCAAGTTATTTGGATTTTATCCATCGATATTGTTGAAAAAATAGGCACTAACACAGTGCTTCCACCGTGCCTCAGAACCTTCAAGTGATATCAAAGAAGCCACATTCTAATTTATAATCATTTATAATTTATTTGATCAATTTCATGGGTTGATTTGTTATTTTCCGTATTCATATTTTCTTTCTTAATCCAAAGTTCAATACAAAACATTCATCCAAGTTTATATAGACAAGAACAAACCAAGAATGCATGAATAATGCTTAAAGAATCCATCCAGAGATTCCAAGGTCACTAGTTTCATGACATAGGTACATAATATGTAACATTAAATTACATATTGTGTATCCTTGTTCAACCACACAAGGATTAATCCACATAAATCATGGATCATTGTGTGGGTTAGTATGCAAAATCATTACATGTCGCATATTGACTATCAGTGCAGCTTGTAGTTTGACAAGTATTACACATGTATTTGGTTTATATGTCATGTAACTTCACATAATTTTGACACTGCATAATTTGTGGTGATCCATGTGGTTAATACACAGTGTCATTAAATGTTTCATATTGATTTCCAACTAAGAAACATGGCTAGACACAAACCATACAACATGTAGTTATCATGTACACATTGTGAAACGTGTGTCAACTCATGAAAGGTATAAGTCGAGTGTTTTTCAGTGTGTCATTTGGGTCAACACGTAGAGTAATAAAAGTGATACATGACTATATGATGTGTAGTTGGCTACATAGGCCATGTGTCATGAGTTTTCCACACCCGGTACATGCCAAGTGAATTTTTGCATGAGGTTTGGGTCTACATGCTTAAAATTATACACTGTGTAAAATTTATTACTACACAACATGTAACAGTCATTATAAATGACATGTACTTAATGTGTGTTAATAGTGGTACAAATTGAATATATTTATGGGATGAAATGTGATCATACGTGCCAATAATATCACAACATCATATTTCAAGTGGAAATATTCTTGTAAAACCATTTTTTTATATTGAATGTCAATAAAACATTTATCTCATTGTCCGATTCTAGAAATGATTAGAAATTAATTCATGTATGTAATGAATATTTTTATGGTATACCGTAATTAATTAATAGTTTAATTATACTTGAATCACAAATGTACAATATTGGAAATCAATGATAAATATAAAATATAAGACTCAAATAATACCCATTTGTGGAAATATAATTCTTTATCAATTAAAACTAAAAGAAAATTTTAAGGATAAACTTAAAAGGGTTTTTAGACTCTTTGGAGTTAAAAATATTAGGTATTACACATGTTAAATTATAAAAAATTTAGACAAAGAAACCTTTAGAAATTAAAGGTGATAAAGTCATAAAGCTTCCAAAATTAGTTTATAAAGATACATGTGAACTATTATAAGGATAAGATAGAGTTAAAATCATTAACTTCATGAGATTCCTTTAAGATATTTTAGTAATGTAGGGTAAATTATAAGATATACTTATTAAGGATGATAAATGATCCAGATGGATTGGTTAGAAAACATTATAACCAAGAATTCATTTATCATTATATGTAGAGTGGGGTTATTTTTAAACTCACACATCATAGTTATAATATTTTTAAAATGAGGATCGATGACAAGACTTTTAAGTATTTTAAGTCTTCCATTACTTTTTCAAGACATGGTTTGAAGATAGTAGCATTAAAAATTAACAATATGCCAAATACAATGACAAATGGATGTCATATAAGTTACATATGAAAGAAATACATTATTTCACAACTTCATGTGTTTTGATGTGAAGCATTTGTTAATGTTAATTTTAGAAACAAACTTACATCAAGAAAAATACAAATTGAATCATATTAAATGATACTAAGTTACTAAGAATATAAATATCCATAGGATAAAAATTTATTAATCAAGTGATTGACCATATTTATATAATAGTTAATCACATATCTTTTGAGATAGTGAGATCAATATAGGAACACTAAACTCCATGAGGTTTAGTGGGAGGAGTTGTTCTAGAGACACATACTATGTAGGAAAGCTAAAAAAGGAGAGATGGTTTTATATTCACAAAGTTAGGTGATATATTATTCTATAAAAATTATTAATACTTATCCTAAAAGGAAGTATTAAACAATAATAAGATAAAATTAGTAAGTTGATATGAACTTGGAAATGGATTCCATGAACAAAAATCCAATTCTATATTTTGGTGGTTTCTCCAATTGATATAAAGTTATTGGTGGGTATTCAAGAATAAATTGGACACAAATGGTAAATTTATTACTTATTAAATATGATTGGTTGCTAAAGGTTTTAGGTGATGTCAAGACATGGACTATGATGAAAAAAATTCACCAGATGCTATGCTAAAATCCAATAGAATTCTACTTATTATATAAACCTTATATGATTATGAAATTAGGAAAATGGATGTCAGGGATAATTTAATTAATGTAAACCTTATGGAAGATGTCTACATGATGCAACCAAAAGGGTTTGTGATACCAAAGAGTGAAAATAAGGTATTCAAGTTGTAGAGATTCATTTATGGGTTAAAGAAAAAATCAAGATCATAAAATATTTATTTTGATGAGGCCATGAGTTATATTTGTTTTAACAAGAATAAATACAACCCCTATTCCTATATGAGGTTAGTGGGATCACAATAGTTTTACAAGTGAAATATATTTATTACATAGGGAAAATAAATATTAGTCTTATAATTAGTTAAGACCAAGTTTAAAAGATATTTCTCCAAGAATGAATTGATATAATGACCTGAGTTCCAAGGAAATTTTTTTACTAAGATAGATATATGCAGTTTATTAGATCAAATAATAGTACACACATATATAATGTATATAAAATACTATATGAAAAAATTAAATAATGAATTATTACCTATGTCATAGAATATAAATCTCTCCAGTATGATGTGTCACGGTACTGGATGAGATTAATATCGCAAAATATAAATATGCTTCACCAATGGGGTCTATCATGAATTTCATGATATGTAATGAAATTTTTATATTTATTATAAACAATGAATGGTGGGAAACCATGGAATGGAATTAATATAAATGAATAAGGTATCAATTATAACTATCCAATAGTACATGAGAAATTATGAAGAAATAAGTTCCAAGTACATATAGAAATAGGAATGTAAGTTATCAAGGGGGTATTAAAATAGTTTTACATCAGATCAATTTTATCTTACATCATAGTAAGGATAATGAAATAAGTTATAGAAGCTTATTAAAATTAGTGGTATCCATATCTACATACATCGAGTATGTTGTAGCTTATGATGCATCTAGAGAAGCAATATTAAACATGAAATGATTTATTCTAGATCATGGACTTATAATAAGATAGTAAAGTATTATCATAATATATATTATGATAATATTATGACCATGGTACTGTCTAGGGTGTCAAGTTTATGATGGAGTAAAGAAGGTAAATACTCAGGAATATCACCTCTTACAAGTTTTTCTTAGATAAGTGAGGTTTTAATAAGCAGAGTAACCATAGATAAAAATATAGAAGGCCTAGAAAATATAGTCATACCTTATTAGAAGAATGAATATCATTCTAGAGCTAACAAGTTGAGAAATATTAGTAGTTTTCTCTATGAAATTGGTATTCTGTTAGAGTTAGTGCCTTATAACTAACTAACTTAATACTTTTGATTATCAAAAAAATAATAGATTTCTAATCATATTATGATTGTTTTTCGGCATAACATTGATGTGATAATGTCCTTTGAGTATTTTTCATGTCAAAAGGTTACAGTAGTTATCCACTATAATGAGAACTCAAATATTCTATGATAATATTATTAAACATATGTTCCAGGGTATAGATAACATTTATTTGATGAGACAAAAGTGACATTTTACTATCAGGTGTTGGGGGCTCATAAGGTATTGATAATTCTTCTCATGAAGTTCACATTTAGTGATCTCTAGGAAGGGATGTCATAAAGACAGACTCACCAATAGTAATTTTACATTTTTTATATACTGTTAGATATTCCTATCTGTGAACATGTGTATTGGTCCTTGGACTAGATATTATTATTAATTTGTATCATAAATTGAGTACTATGAAGTATGGATGAAAAATGTGGTGACATATGCTCGCAGTAGGGTAATATACATTGGTTGCATCATAAGTGATGTAGCATTAATTAAATAATCCAATATAGGATTTTTTTTTTCCTTCTATATTAATGGGAGGAGATATTTATAGCCCATTGATTGAAGTATAATCATCGGATTAAATACATGACCATGGTAGTTTATAGATGAGTTCATTTTGAAAAGTCAAAGAAAGGTAAGCTAAGCATATAGGGTGATGACAAAAGTGTACATCATACTTTATGATATATTAGTAGAAAATGGGATTATATTACATAGTATTTCTTATAAGAAGGTAGTTGTTGCTGCAACATTAACTTTTTTCTCTTTGTCTTGATGTGTTGTTATACACTTATCTTGGACTTTAGTTAAAATCACCTAATATCACTGAGAAAGAAGTCTAGATGGTCACACACTAAGTGTATCCAAAATATCATTAAATTATAGTGTATTTGATATCAAGAATAAATATTATTCATGGATTTTGTAAAAATACTTATTTAAGTAAAGTTTATTGCATAAATTAAATCATGAAATATTTGAGTTTAGAATATGTGGGTTGAATTTTATATTTTGTTTATTTATTCTCAAGATAATAAATAAATATTTATTTATTCACTACTTTAGTGAATGGATTAATATAAATATTTATTTTGTGACATAAATATTAAAATAAATATTTATTCATGAGTTTAGAGAATATAGTATTTAATTATTTATTTAATGAATAATATTTATTTGAATAAATATTTTATTAGTCAAAGTTAAATATATATCATAAAGTATTAACGAGTCAAGTTAATATCCCAAAGGAAATGATATAATTTTATTTAATATAATTTAAATAAATATTAAGTTATTTATTTAAGGAATGATATTTAAATAAACACATTCCATAGAAATAATATTATTATTATTATTACTTAATATAAGGATTACTTAGAATAAATAAATTGATAAAGGGCAGTTATGTAACTATCAACTATTTTAAACCTAAGAATAAATTCCAAGTCACATAATTTTTAGATTGGGTAAGAATTGTTGTACACAACAAAAGTGTCTTTGGGGTTCTCTTAGGACTGAAGAGAATTATGCACCTATACTCTCTCTCAATGACATGAAGAGAACAAGATAAACTTCTTATTAAGATCAATAACAAATGACGTAAAACACTTCAATCTACCACACTAGCACCAAAATATTCAAGAACAATGTTCATAGATTAATAGAGCACATGTGGATACATTTAGAGGAATCCTTTCTTGTATTATCCACCGCAACGACAACACCTTAAGAGCGATGATAGAAATTGATTGAGAGAATTATCATGTTCGAGGTAATTCTTGTTTTAAATTAATTGTAAATTAAATTTTAATGATTCTATCTAAGATATTTCAAGGTTTCTTTCATCAAGTTATTTGGAATTTATCTATTGATATTGGTAGAAAACTAATATTAGGCACCCACCTAGCACTTTCACTACATCTAGAAACCTTCAGTCCATATTTCATTCTATAATAAGATAAATATGGATCATTTTCCTCGATGATGTCTAAGTAACTAGATATTCTAAATTCAATAGTGAGAGCAATTGATATTTGATAAAAATAACAAAATACACAAATGATCAATCAATCAACTATGTCAATTAATCAAGAAAGAGTGTTTATATATTGTAGTTATTTTATTATAGATAATGAAGGTAATACCACAAACTCCTTATCACTATGGTAGATTGTGGAAAAATAAGATATCATCACTGATGATAATGTTCATAATCGATATAGGCACTTGTGTATGATATGTTAAGAAATAAAATCTTATGTGTTGGATCCCCCTTTACTTGTTGAGCTACCTCGAGGTGTCAATAAAGTGGATAAGTATGCCTATAAGAGGCATATGGAGGATGAATTGGATGTGAAATACATCATTTTGTCATCAATGTCTAGTAATTAGTAGAAATAGTACAAGGAAAAAAGATTTTTTCATTATGTTATCAAAGCCCAGGAACTCTTTCGGGATAAATCTAAACAAGAAGTACATTAGATCTTTGGTGCACTATTCACATGCAAGCTGAGAGAAGGAATCCAAATTGATCATCATGTACTCGATATTATTGAGTACATTGATTAATTATAAAAGTTAAGATTCAAGTTGGATAACAAATTATCCATTAAACTCGTCCTTTTATCCTTACCTTTTAATTTATCCAGTTTCATTGATGATTTTAACATGAATAATATGAAAATTTGTTGGATACGCACTAATATATATATATATATATATTATAATATTTTATTTTATTTTATATATATAACTGTATATTTAATACATGCATGAGATGCGGGTATTTTTATTCATGTATTAAATATACAAGTGATAATAAATATATATATGATATATATTTATTTCTCCCAAACAGTTTTATTATTAGTTAGAGACCATTATGAATGTTTTAATGGATTGATATTAATTCATTGAAAAACATTCAATGAATTAACCCAACAATATGAAACACATATAATGCAAGGAGCCATAGGCTCTGCCTATATAAGAGGATGGCATACTCTTCTGTTAGGTATGGAAAATTATCTCTTCCTCGCATGTTGATGTTCATCATCATCATCTTAGTATCCTCATGATGCGATCATAGATCCATTGGTTGGTGTTCACAGCTCGTAGAGAGGGTGTTTTTGTTCACTAATTCATGATATTTATCAAGCATTCCCCTTCGCCAAGGAAGAAGAAGATTGTTGTTTTTGGCGTTTTCCAGGTACTATGTTTTATAGTTTTATTTACACGTTGATTCTTGAAGATAGATCTGCCTATGTTTGGGTTGTATTTTGCTGGATATGGTCAAATGATGATCATACAAAACCCATCAAGGGTATCAAAGGGTATTCTTATTTGGAGAATCAACATGTTTATTGTTTTATGAAAAACACATTTTACAGATTGTAAAATGAGATATTTCAAGCCTAGAAATAAATATAAAAATTCATATTTAATAATTAAATAAAAAATGTTTATTTAATTATTTATGTTATTCATGTTTATAAAATGGTTTATAATATGGGAATAACATTAATAATTTAGGCTTAATAAATATGGTTTTATTAACCATTATCAAATATGAAAAGTTCATATTTATTACTCTTGTTTAGGAAAATAAATAATGTATTTGTTTTAAACAATAGAATTCAATTATGAATTGAATTATATTTTTTATAAATTGATTATAAATAATGAAAAATATATTTTGAAATGTTTGTAAAAATTTATAAAAATGTTTTATAAATTAATCAACTATAAACTGTTTATTCTTAATTGATAAATATTTTTCAAATATGTATGGTTTATAAAAGTTTATAAATAATTAAAAATGGTATTTTGGGAATATTTTAATTTTTAAATGGTTTATAAATTAATTATAAATTTTTTGAAATTAATCATATAAATTTTTATGAATCATTTAGTAACAAAATATTCCCAATATTAAATGTTAATATTTAAAATACCTTTTGAAAAATTAAATAGAATGTTTTATGATATAGAAATAAATTTTTTATTTATAAATAATAAAATATTATTTATAAAGTGTTTATAAATTACAACATATATGATATTAACATTATATAAAAATGATTATATGATAGATATTGAATTATAAAATGTTTATGATTCATGAAATATCATATAAATTCTATTTAATATACCATATGAAGCAGTTCATATTAAAATGAATATAAAATGTTTATATTATTAATAATTTATAAAATGTTTATAATTTTTATTTATTTATGAATATTTCATAAATGTATCTTGTTTTAAAAAATATATAAAGTGTTTATTTATTTGTTATATTTCTTTGATATTCATGTTTAGTTCATAATTAATTAATTTGAAATTTTCCAAATTAAAGGGGATTTATTTGGATATTATTTAAGTCACATCTAAAAATGTTTTGATGATTGATATGATAAAGGTTTAAATAATAATTATGTATACTATATTTTGATTATGTAAAATGTTTAGATAATATAAATTGAATTATAAATTGTTTATAATTAATATAATATCATATATTTAAAAATGATATGTCATATAAAGATAAATATGAAAGAGTTCATATTGGAAAGAATAAAGAGTTTATATTTAAAATTATATAATTTATGTGATATTAAAGATGAAATTATAAAAATGGTTTATAATTAGCTTTTATTTATGAAATTGTTCATAAATATTTATCTCGTGTTTAAATATTTGAATTGTTTATTTATTTAATGGTTATTCCCTATTTTATTCATCATTACAAAATTTGTATATTATGAATTATTTTATACCAAATTTTATATGATAAATTTATTATAAGATAGAGCCTTGAATTACATGTTAGGTATGTGAAGTGCCCAGATCAGTGTGAATCACTGAGAGGGGGAGGGGGTGAATCAGTGATCCCTTAAAACTTTTTACTAATTGATTCTTTATCAATTAAACCTCTATGGCTTGTTAAGGCCTCGATCCACTCTTCTTGTGTCTCTCAGCCTTTCCTCGAGTGATGCAGTAAATGTAAAGGCACGGGACACAAGGATTTACAAGGCCCGGCACCAAAGGCCTACGTCCTTGCCATGTTGGTTATACGCCCCAACATGGTTTCTCCCATTATAATCTGTTAGTATTACAATGGTCGATACAGAGTCCCACTGTATCTCTCCTGAGTCCCACAGGAGGGTCTTTATACTGCGTCCCACAGTGTTACCAGAGTCCCACTGGCCTGCTCTAGAATCCCACTGAAGACTTCCTCCACCCTGAGTCTCACAGGGGGCTTCTCCTGGCTTCTCGAGTCCCACGAGTAGCTCTTATTCACTTTAAGCTTCTTCAAGTATCTTCAGCAGTATGGGATAAAGACTGCTGGCCTTTCTCTCTTCCTCTGATCACTTGAGTTGATCAGGTCTTCTCGTCTTGCTCAGAATTTATCTCCTTCTTCTCGGGATGACTTGGCCTCTCTCTTCAATAATCTTCAACAGCCTCTGATAAGGTCTATTGGTCTTGCTCACATCTTCTGATCACTTCTGTTGATCAGGGTCTTCTCAATTACTAAAAACTCAGGCAGCTGATGTCTTTAACTTCAGTCTGGCTCAGTCTGACTTCACATCAACTTCATGCACTGAGTGCATGGTATCTCTGATATTCATCAAGATCTTCTGGTCTTGGACTCCTCAAATGCACACTCACTAATTTGAGATTGTTCACGTGTGCATGTGCATGCATGCAAGCATGCACTCCCCTTCTTCTTCTCTTGGTGCAATAAACCCACAAAGGGTGTAACACTTTTATCACACACCTTCTTCTTGTCCTTCACACATTTTATTCCTTTTGCTTACACACTTTAATGTGTGTTTTACTTTGTGTCAGTGTCTTCTCCTTCTTCTTCTAAGTGTATATACTAAGGTTCGGCCTTCACTTGTTTAGCACACACAACTTGTTATTCGTTTTTCACACACTTGAGCTTGGCCTTCTCACTTCCTAAGGGTGTTCTTCAATTTGCATTTAGCTCACACACAGATAGTGTGGTCTCGACCTTCTCTTGCACACACCTTCTCACTTCCTTCAACCACTTTGTTCTTATTGTTTACACACTTGAATGTGTGTTATACTTTAGTGTGGGGGTCTCCTCTTCTTCTATGTGTATACACACTTCTTAGTGCACACACTAGGTTCGGCCTCTTCAATTTGTCTCGATGCACACACTTCTTTCACTTTTGCACACAAGTGAGCTTGGCCTACTCCACTTCTTGCACACACTTAGGCCATAGGTTGTTCTTCAAGTTTTCATACACACACAAAGGTGTGGTCTTCACTTCACTCACACAAGGCTACAGCCTTCACACTTATTTTTGCACACAAGGAACAAAGGCCTCGGCCTGCCTTCTTCACTTCACACACACAAGAGGTGTGGAATCCTCTTCACTTGAGCTCCTTCCAATATGAAGGCGCACAAGAATCAATCAGGGGCGCGCAGGTGCAAGGTCACAAGGGCCGCGCAAGGTGCAAGGGGCAGCTGCGGGTCGTGCAAGCGCTCGGGCGTGCAAGGTGCTACCGCGCAGGGGGCATGGTGCACAAGCCTCGGGCGTGCAAGGAGCAATCGCTGCGGGCTTCAACCGTGGGCGCGCAAGATGTTGCGGCCACGGGACTTCCTGTCGTGCAAGTGAGGCACGCAGGGGATCTCCCCTTTCTTCTTTCGTGCAAGGGGTGCGTGAAAGGGTCCTAACGAAGCTATAGGAGCTCCTGGCCACTTCTCTGTCGCGCAAGTGTTTGCGCGGAGGAATACTTCACAAGGCAGGATATGCTTCGCAGGACTTATCTCGAGTTTTTCAGCAAGCAAACAGAGAGCCTCGGGTGCTCCTTTTATAGGCAAGGAATGTTGCACCTCTTCCGCGGGATACAAATCCAAACTCCCGAATATCTCGGGATTTCAAGATTTCATAAAATCTTGTTTTTCTCCTCAGTTTCCCCGTGGGTTCCATTTATGCCCTTTATTCACATTCTTGTGCATGAAAACGCATGCATGGCCTTCATCCATGAAAAGCATCAATCAACATGGACTCGCACCTTCGGGTTGCTTCGGCCGAACACGAAATTCTTCATTTGTTACATGCAAACCCATATTTATGCATGGATAGGTTCTTTGTGGCCAGACGAACTCGAAGGTGTCTTCGGCTTGTACAACAGTGGCTGAGAACTCAAATTATGTTCTCGGAGAGGCTCTGGTTCGAACGGAACTCGCGGGTGGCATCGGCTCGTCGCGGGGTTGAAGACGACCTTCACAGCCGTCGGATGGGTGTTTAAATGATGGCGGATGGCCTGGATTAGAAGATCGCCGTGACAGATGCATCGGACGGCGCGGATCAACGCGCGATGGAACGGACGGTCGAGATTAGATCCTGGCTGAAATTTTTGCGTCCCACATCGAATTGGCGCCTGGTTTTTCCACGGTATAATAACCTCGCACTGCCAGCCTCCCTTCAGTTGCACTTCTCCCCTCTCAGTGCCGCCCCGCACCGAGTTCTCTTGCGGGCGCGCTCTTGCGCCCACCCCTGCCACTCGGGCGCACCACTGGTGCCCACTATGCACACACGGGCGCGCTCCTCGCGCTCACGCTGCGCGGGCTTCATCACCGCATGGCCTCAGGGGCTTATACACGGCCCCGGCCTCTCTCGGGCTGGCCCCATGGGATCCCCTTGGGCGTGGTGACCTCGTCCCACATGTGCCTTGGGTTGAACCCTTAAGGCTGGCCCTTGGTGGCTTCCTTTTTACTAGAGTAGATACTTAGGGACTTTGTATAAAAATAAAGTAACCCAAGTTCAAATGCCAAATGCCACTTCTTCCAAGCCATTCTTCCTCTTCTCCATTCTTCTTCTTCTTCAAAAGAATTCCACCATCTTCTCATAAATTTGTATTCTTCACTTAGGAGGGACTTCACAAAGGTTTCTTTCTTCAACCGAAGCTCCTAAATCACATAATCTTCAATGTTATTCATTGATCCAATCAGAGATCAAGTTGGATCTTCTTCAAATTCACATGCACTAAGTGATAGTGCATGGACTTCATTAATCCACTTCATCCACTTAGGATGTGTGGATGGATCATCTTCATCTCCTCATGCATTGTCTTAACAATGCATGGTCTTCTAATAATGTGGTGACATTGTATCCAGTTGATACAAGTTCTTGGAACTTAAAGACCAGCTCATCAATCGTCTGATGTTGTATAAGAATGTTTCAACCATTTCCTCCAATGTCACTAAGTGAATCTCCTAAGTGACATTCATCTTAGTTCCATGGCCATTCTCCATTCATCACCATCACCATCACATCCTTTGTCATTCACATATTGAAACTCCTTGACATCCATTCATTCCATGACAACATCATGCCTCATTGACAACAAATGCAACACAGTGCACTTCAATCTCCCCCTTTGTATTTGTTGTCAATACACTTCTTCATCACATATGAATGGGTCAATATGTGTTCCAATATTTTCTCCCCCTTATTGGCAATCAAATGCAAATATGTGGTGTGGTTCACTTTCAAAAATCTCTTCCTCCCTTAGAAAATCATTTTCTTCAAAATCACTAAGAGAGGGATGATGTCACATGTTCTCTTTAGCAAATAACCTTTAGTAGATCAACTCTAAGTCTACGTGGGATAACCCGGTGTAGAAAACAAGAGTGATGTAACCAAGGAACTCAATGTTGTCCAAAATTCACTGTACATGTGAGATCATGCTTTAAGGGGTTTGGAATTTTTCAGATATATCAATGAATTGCTAAATCCTGCACATACTTCACCAAACTCATTAGAAAGTTTAGGTGCAAAGATAAAGATCCCCCTTTCATTCTTTTGTATTCAATCAAACACTCCCCCTTAATTGAAATATTAAATATAATTAAGAAACAAGGGATGAAAGTGTGATTGGAATACCTTCATTCTTCACAAGATGATATGAATCTCAGAACATCATCTTCTTCAGATTTGCTCCCCCTCAAGGGGTTCACTCCATTCTGTCCAAACCATTCTCCAGTTGAGAATGATCATCATCTTCAATTCCCTACAATGTTAGCACATGTAAATACCAGAAGTATAAGGGAATAAGATGGAACCTCCTTGGTTCATCAATGTGAACAACAAGGTTGAGAAGATTATCTCAACCGAGATGTCCCATTTTCACCATTCTTCACACTTTCACATTTGATCTTCAATGATGTTTGTGCTGGTGTGGATCTCAATACATCTTCATGTGAAATCTTCTTCTTCCCTTTTGCCTTAGCAATTTCCAGAATTTCATCTTCAGCTCTTTGCAGATCTTTGGCAAGTTTCAACTGATTTGGCCATATGACTAGTAAGTCACATGGAAGTGTGGCCTTAGTTCTAGATATTCCACATGGTTCCTTTGATGCTTTCAAGCTACCTTTCTTAGGCAGCTTGTTTTCAACCAATCCCTTCTGCTTCATCTGGATTGATTGTCTGTTTGAGTCCAGTCTGCCTCTATTGAATTTCATGGCTTGTTTACAAAGATCCATGATATGTCCTTTCTTTCCACATTAGAAGCATGTTTTCTTCTTGGTGGTCCTTCTAGATGCATCACCCTTCTTGGATTTCAAATCCAAGGACTTCTCTTCCTTTGACAAAATCTTATGCTTGCTTCCCAAGGATTCTTTCTGAGCTAGGTTCTGTGATCTTTTCTTCTTTTTAGCTCTGGATACAGTTGGAGATTGACATGTATCTTTTTGACCACTTTTACAAACATCCCAGATGTTATCAAGCAATCCAAATCTATTTGCAGTAAACAGATGTCTCTGGACCTATGGATGCTGCTTCTTTCCTTCTGGCTTGCTCCCCCTTGGCATGGGCTTGCTTTTTGATTTGACATTCAGTGGATTGTACCAACAATCCTTTGCACAGTGCCCATACTTATTACAACACCAACACTGACCCACAAATCTTGACCTCTTCAGTACTTCTGATTGTTGGGTACTTTTCTTGACTTGCTTTGTTGTTTCAGGAGAGCTCTGTTTCTGCATCTTCTTCATCCATACTTGATTGGAATTATTCTTCCATCCTGCACTTTTTGTGGAAACACATTTAGAAACATGAGTACAATATGGGATGGATGGTACCTTCTTTTTAGAAGTTGTTGCCCTTTTATTAGAGGATGTCTTTCTTTTAGAATCATCCTTCTCAATGCATACTTGAGTAGCAACATTTCTCCTTTCAGCTGACTAGGAGGCTTTGGCTTTGGGTGATTGCTGATTTTTCAATATCACCTCCAGTTCTAAGCATTTAATATTGAGGGAGTTCTTCTCATCCTCAATAGTTCTTAGCCTTCCTTCCCATTTCTCTTCCAGCTGCTTTAACTGGTCTTCATGCACCTTCTTCATTTCTTGTAATGAATTGTCAAGCTCCTTCACCCTATTTACTTTGTCTTCAAGTTGAGCATCTCTGACATTCATTGAAACTTTGTGCCTCTTTTCCAGTGCATGGAAAACATCTTTGACCATTGTCTTAAAGAATTCTTTCTCAGAAAGGATTCTTTGCAATTCTTCACAAGTATCTTCATATCTTTCATTGCAAAGAGATACTGTTTCATCTTTAGCCTTCACCAGCTTTCTGAGAGTATTGGTTATGCCAACCCTTTTAGCCAACTGATCTTCCATTGTATTGGATTCTTTTCTAGCTATAATTTTTCTTGTTGAAGATTAAGGATGCCTGTAGTGATACACATTGCTACTTCCCTGGGGACTGTATTCCGAAGATATTAGATTGCATTTAGAAGATCATTGATAGTTCCATCATCATCACAGCTAGAGTAGGCTTTGTCAGAAGAGTGATAAAAGGAATTGTCATCTGTTGTGACTTTCACATTACCTTCAGTGGAAGGTGTTTCTCTATTAGTAGCAACCTTCTTCTTCATCTTCTTGTCCTGTTTCTTCTTTCTAGTTTTCTGAGTCTTGGCAGATATCTCCATTTGAGGTTGGTCGCTCATTTCCTCAAATCTACACTTCATAAAGACTCCCTTGGATATTTTAGAGGTAACCTCCGCTCTGATACCAATTGAAGTGCCCAGATCAGTGTGAATCACTGAGAGGGGGAGGGGGTGAATCAGTGATCCCTTAAAACTTTTTACTAATTGATTCTTTATCAATTAAACCTCTATGGCTTGTTAAGGCCTCGATCCACTCTTCTTGTGTCTCTCAGTCTTTCCTCGAGTGATGCAATAAATGTAAAGGCACAGGACACAAGGATTTACAAGGTTCGGCACCAAAGGCCTACGTCCTTGCCATGTTGGTTATACGCCCCAACATGGTTTCTCCCATTATAATCTGTTAGTATTACAATGGTCGATACAGAGCCCCACTGTATCTCTCCTGAGTCCCACAGGAGGTTCTTTATACTGCGTCCCACAGTGTTACCAGAGTCCCACTGGCCTGCTCCAGAATCCCACTAAAGACTTCCTCCACCCTGAGTCTCACAGGGGGCTTCTCCTAGCTTCTCGAGTCGCACGAGTAGCTCTTCTTCACTTTAAGCTTATTCAAGTATCTTCAGCAATCTGGGATAAAGACTGCTGGCCTTGCTCTCTTCCTCTGATCACTTGAGTTGATCAGGTCTTCTCGTCTTGCTCAGGATTTATCTCCTTCTTATCAGGATGAACTGGCCTCTCTCTTCAAGAATCTTCAGCAGCCTCTGATAAGGTCTATTGGTCTTTCTCACATCTTCTGATCACTTCTGTTGATCATGGTCTTCTCAATTACTGAAAACTCAGGCATCTGATGTCTTTAACTTCAGTCTGGCTCAGTCTGACTTCACATCAACTTCATGCACTGAGTGCATGGTATCTCTGATATTCTTCAATATCTTCTGGTCTTGGACTCCTCAAATGCACACTCACTGATTTGAGCTTGTTCACGTGTGCATGTGAATGCATGCAATCATGCACTCCCCTTCTTCTTCTCTTGGTGAAATAAACCCAAAAAGGGTGTAACACTTTTAGCACACACCTTCTTCTTGTCCTTCACACATTTTATTCCTTTTGCTTACACACTTGAATGTGTGTTTTACTTTGTGTGAGTGTTTCTCCTTCTTCTTCTAAGTGTATATACTAAGGTTCGGCCTTCACTTGTTTAGCACACACAACTTGTTCTTCGTTTTTCACACACTTGAGCTTGGCCTTCTCACTTCCTAAGGGTGTTCTTCAATTTGCATTTAGCTCACACACAGATAGTGTGGTCTCGACCTTCTCTTGCACACACCTTCTCACTTCCTTCAACCACTTTGTTCTTATTGTTTACACACTTGAATGTGTGTTATACTTTAGTGTGGGGGTCTCCTCTTCTTCTATGTGTATACACACTTCTTAGTGCACACACTAGGTTCGGCCTCTTCACTTTGTCTCGATGCACACACTTCTTTCACTTTTGCACACAAGTGAGCTTGGCCTACTCCACTTCTTGCACACACTAGGGCCATAGGTTGTTCTTCAAGTTTTCATACACACACAAAGGTGTGGTCTTCACTTCACTCACACAAGGCTACAGCCTTCACACTTCTTTTTGCACACAAGGAACAAAGGCCTCGGCCTACCTTCTTCACTTCACACACACAAGAGGTGTGGAATCCTCTTCACTTGAGATCCTTCCAATATGAAGGTGCACAAGGTGCAATCAGGGGCACGCAGGTGCAAGGGCACAAGGGCCGCGCAAGGTGCAAGGGGAAGTCGCGGGTCGTGCAAGTGCTCGGGCGTGCAAGGTGATACCGCGCAGGGGGCACGGTGCACAGGCCTCGGGCGTGCAAGGAGCAATCGCTGCGGGCTTCAACCATGGGCGCGCAAGATGTTGCGGCCACGGGACTTCCTGTCGTGCAAGTGAGGCACGCAGGGGATCTCCCCTTTCTTCTTTCATGCAAGGGGTGCGCGAAAGGGTCCTAACGAAGCTAGAGGAGCTCCGGGCCACTTCTCTGTCGCGCAAGTGTTTGCGCGGAGGAATACTTCATGAGGCAGGATATGCTTCGCAGGACTTCTCTCGAGTTTTTCAGCAAGAAAACAGAGAGCCTCGGGTGCTCCTTTTATAGGCGAGGAATGCTGCACCTCTTCCGCGGGATACAAATACAAACTCCCAAATATCTCGGGATTTCAAGATTTCATAAAATCTTGTTTTTATCCTCAGTTTCCCCGTGGGTTCCATTTATGCCCTTTCTTCACGTTCTTGTCCATGAAAACGCATGCATGGCCTTCATCCATGCAAAGCATCAATCAACATGGCCTCGCACCTTCGGGTTGCTTCGGACGAACACGAAATTCTTCATTTGTTACATGAAAACCCATATTTATGCATGGATAGGTTCTTTGTGGCCAGACGAACTCGAAGGTGTCTTCAGCTTGTACAACAGTGGCCGAGAACTCAAATTATGTGCTCGGAGAGGCTCTGGTTCGAACGGAACTCGTGGGTGGCAGCAGCTCGTCGCGGGGTTGAAGAAGACCTTCACAGCCGTCGGATGGGCATTTAAATGATGTCGGATGGCCTGGATTAGAAGATCGCCGCGACAGATGCATCGGACGGCGCGGATCAACGCGCGATGGAACAGACGGTCGAGATTAGATCCTGGCTGAGATTTTTGCGTCCCACATCGAATTGGCGCCCGGTTTTTCCACGGTATAACAACCTCGCGCTGCCGACCTCCCTTCAGTTGCACTTCTCCCCTCTCGGTGTCGCCCCGCACCGAGTTCTCTTGCGGGCGCGCTCTTGCGCCCACCCCTGCCACTCGGGCGCGCCACTGGCACCCACTATGCACACACGAGCGCGCTCCTCGCGCTCACGCTGCTCGGGCTTCATCACCGCGTGGCCTCAGGGGCTTATACACGGCCCCGGCCTCTCTCGGTCTGGCCCCATGGGATCCCCTTGGGCGTGGTGACCTAGTCCCACATGTGCCTTGGGTTGAACCCTTAAGGCTGGCCCTTAGTGGCTTCCTTTTTTCTAGAGTAGATACTTAGGGACTTTGTATAAAAACAAAGTAACCCAAGTTCAAATGCCAAATTCCACTTCTTCCAAGCCATTCTTCCTCTTCTCCATTCTTCTTCTTCTTAAAAATAATTCCTCCATCTTCTCATCAATTTGTATTCTTCACTTAGGAGGGACTTCACAAAGGTTTCTTCCTTTAACCGAAGCTCCTGAATCACATAATCTTCAATGTTCTTCATTGATCCAATCAGAGATCAAGTTGGATATTCTTCAAATTCACATGCACTAAGTGATAGTGCATGGACTTAATTAATCCACTTCATCCACTTAGGATGTGTGGATGGATAATCTTCATCTCCTCATGCATTGTCTTAACAATGCATGGTCTTCTAATAATGTGGTGACATTGTATCCAGTTGATACAAGTTCTTGGAACTTAAAGATCAGCTCATCAATCGTCTAATGTTGTATAATAATGTTTCAACCATTTCCTCCAATGTCACTAAGTGAATCTCCTAAGTGACATGCATCTTAGTTCCATGGCCATTCTCCATTCATCACCGTCACCATCACATCCTTTGTCATTCACATATTGAAACTCCTTGACATCCATTCATTCCATGACAACATCATGCCTCATTGACAACAAATGCAACACAGTGCACTTCAGTATGATATCATAAAATTTAATTTTAATCTACCTTATCCTCAATTTGTAATTGGAGTTATGGTATTGAGAATAATTGTTGGGCATAGTTTGTGTATATTACATGTTAGAGTTTTCATGAATTAAATTCACTCTTAAGTAAAGTCTCCCCAGGTAGAGGGATTTGGGGTCAAATCACCTACTTTCCTAGAGTCTTTCATTGGCTAGGAAAGTGAATGGGGTTGGTTGTCTATCGCTCCAAGCTTACTTGTGTGGAGTTTGTTAATAACACATAACTCTAGGTCTTTATATAATTCTTTCATGTACCTTATGTATATAATGTATTTGGATATGTATGAGTATACTTGACTTCTATTTTTTGGGTGATTAACACAAACTTGTGGGTTATGTAAAGAGTCACACATTAATGTGGTGTGAAAACATTAATTTGGTGGTTGGAATAGGGATTCCAAAACTAAATTATTAGAAGCATGCGTATACAAAAGAAAATAGAACATGAAAAGATAATGATTGCATATAATGTAATAGTTTAATATGCATATGATGTATATTAAACTAATGAGACTAAAAACCACTCAAATACTAAGTGTGATATTACTTCCAAAGAAACACTTGTAAAGACCTTGATCATCCAATTAGGTAGTTTCATGCCTATGTTGGGTGCCCTCAGATTATCTTCTATAAGAAAAGAAAGTAAATAGTGTCTTTGGATTGACTTTCTAGGTAGTTTCATGTATATATCAGGTGCCCATGTATTTTCTTTGGTTATCTTGTTTTTGATGTTTTCGTTAGGTTACACTAGTTGGGAATCCCTAAAGGTTAGGATACCAGAGGGATAGAGTTGAGTATATTCATATAATGTATTTGGATAAAAGGTTATCCACTACACTATCCAAGATTCACAACTGTTGTGATTGGGATGAATCCCTTCCTTAATAACTAAGTGGTGATATGCACGCCCAATTAGAGTAATTATGTAGGGGAATATGGATCTTGACTCACTAAATATATATGATGTATAGGGTCATCATTTTTAATGGGAACACTTTCATTTAAATCCCTTAATGAAAATATATAATACATGATATTCACCTATTGATATTTATTTATTATAGATTATGGTATAAATCACACTAATCATATTGATATCATTAATAGGTATGGCCTATAAAATAGTTAAAATTAGTATCTAGGATTTAGAATTATTCTCAAGGAGAAACATTTAGAGTACCTAAATGTGAATGTTATAAAAAAATAATTTCTTCAACTCTAACTCATGGGTATTAGATATCGGGTGTGCATTGCACATTCATACTGACAAACATAGAGTCAGAGATAAAAGGGAATTGATGAAGGGTGAAGTAGATCTTTCTGTCGGTAATGGATAAAAATTTGATACATTAGAGGTCAACACTTATGATCTGATTTTACTAAATGGATTGATCCTAGAATTGAAAAAATATTATTTGTCCCTGCCATAAAAAATAATTTGATTTATGTATCTTGTTTTGAAAATATGGATTATTCAATCATTATTAAAAACAATAGTTGTTATATATATA
The DNA here is from genome assembly GCA_963277665.1 of Viscum album. Classification (NCBI taxonomy): domain Eukaryota; kingdom Viridiplantae; phylum Streptophyta; class Magnoliopsida; order Santalales; family Viscaceae; genus Viscum; species Viscum album. The sequence continues at coordinate 1,718,236,470 of OY728160.1, read as the reverse complement.
AGAATAAAATGTTTTATGGTATTAGGAATATAATGAATAGATTATATATTCTTGATATGAATAATCATGTTTATAACATTCAGAATAAGAAGGTTGGGGTTGATTCTAATCCCACCACACTTTGGCATTATTGCCTTGGACACATAAACGAGAAATGTATTTAAAGACTCTATATAGATGGATTGTTGGAATAATTCGATTATGAATCATTTTATACATGCAAATATTGTTTATTGGGAAAAATGAAAAAGTCTCCTTTTTGGGAGAAAAGGTGAAATTTCTAGTGGACTATTGGATCTTATATATAGTGGTGTATGTGGACCAATGAGTACACAAGAAAATGGTGGTTATAAGAACTTCGTTACTTTAAATGGTAACTTTAGTTAATATGGGTATGCAGTTTTGATGAAACACAAGTATGAAAATTTTGAAAAGTTTAAAGAGTTTCAAAACAAAGTATAGAATAAGCTAGTTTAAAGTATTAAAGTTCTCTAATCAGATCGAGGTGGTGAATACTTGAGCCAGGAATTCATAGCTCATCTAAGAGGTTTTTTAATTATTGAACAACTCACTCCTCTCGAAACACTATAATAAAATGGTGTTTCTGAAATGAGGAATCATACCTTATTTGATATGGTCTGATCAATGATGAGTTTATGTGACCTTCCTATATCGTTTTAGAGTTATGCTCTGGAAACTAATGCATATTTACTTAACTGCATTCCATCTAAAGTATTAATAAAGACACCATATGATATATAGACTGGGAAACTCTCCATAATTTCTTTTATGCTGATTTGGGGTTGTGAATCATTTGTACGATGAATAGATTCAGAAAAAATTAACCCTAAGTCTGACAAATTGTGACCTTCCCTGATCTGATACTCTCTTATGTGGCCAAAACAGGTTGGTTATGGGGCCTCAAGTGCACCTCTTTTTACACCATAGGCTACTGACTCGCATTAGTAGTGTGGTGAATATAGTGTAGGGAATATACCCCCTATTTTAGAGTTAAAATACAATGGAAATAAATAAGTATCAAAAAATATCAGAGTAATGGAAACATAGAGGAACGGTGCAACATACAACTAGGAAGAAAAAGGAGGAACCAATAAACCAAATAATAATGAATCATGTAATGATAGGTTGAGATGTATCTAAATGTCAAACTGAAAACAATACAAATAAAGGAATCAGAAAACATAATTAAACTCAAAAGCCCCAATCCTGAACCCCATGTTGGTCCTGTCTCCAAACTCCCGCCCATCCAACCAACAACAATCAGCAAAAAAGTCCCTTACCCTTTTCCAAAACCTACATCCATGTAATCCGCTTGGGTACCAAATAAAGACTTGAATAGGGTGTGAGTAAAACTTAGTAGTTCAACACCACTATGTCTAAACAAAACTAATCTGATAAATAAGTGCATGTAATAAAGCAATAACAAGTGTATTAATTAACCAATTAATATAATATATAAATTAACTTGCTTAGGAACCAATATGGAATGTCTCTGAGCATGTAGAACAACCATGTTACCCATAACCATAAACCATGTCATAATCACATAATTGGGAAAATCCCTCTATATAATAATTTCAGCCTTTGATAAAATCCCTATATATAATCATTTCAGCATCAACTAGGCCAAGCCCGCTATATAAGTATTTAATCATATATCACTGGGCCAAGCCCACTATATAAGCATTTTAACATGTATCACTAGGCCAATCCCACTATATTATCATTTCAGCCTCCAAGAAACGCACTATATATAAGCACTACAACATCACCCAACAAGCCATAATGGTAAGGATATCATAATATCACATCACAAGCCTCAGTGGTTAATTATGTTGATTACAATTTGTCTTCTAATTACACTTTCATTTATATAAAATTATAAATAGTCATATCAATATCTGATAAACTATTACTCGAGTGATTTTATATCAAGAAATCACTTAAATCTCATGTCATGATAAACACACTTTAAACCATTATCCAAAACATTATTTATCCAGGGTTTTATCACCCAATAGGTATCCAAAATCCAGGTTACAATTCCATGGAATCTAAAGGGATCTAAGGAACAGTCTAATCCATGATTTACTATCATTCGTCATTCAATTAATTAACATGAACATAGTATTGGAACAAACATAATATTTCACATAATTAGAAATTAAACAAATTATAAGGTTAGTTTTAGAACACCTACCTTTATCTTGTGATTAATCAACGCTTCCAACCAAAATCACCAACAAGAACGGAGGTGAGGAAGACCACAAAAAGGAACCTAGATCATGAAATAATGAGATCAAAACCCAAAACTACTATGATAAAAATATTTACACCAAAACTGTTAGGAACGATGGAATAGAAAGGGAAAACCAAAGTAAAACAGCTCATCAAGGATCAGATGTGTAATCGGGATGTCCGGAGCGGAGGAAGGCGCTCCAAAATTGCCTGGAAATCACAATAGGCTTGAGAGGTGAATGATATATTGGATGAAAAATAAATCATATTCATTTCCCAATTAAAACTATTGGAGCCAAGAAATATATGATGTGTAACCCTCTTTCATGTCATGTATTTCCTATTTAAGAGTTACACCAAAAAAATCATCACTTTAGCTTAATTTAACCCTAACCGAACATTATATGTCATGTGATGTGGATTCATGGTGTGTAAACATTTCAAACCATGAACTAGTTCACAACCTATACTCATTTCATGACATCTTCCTGGAAGAAGTTACACATCATGTAATGCATTTACATGGTGTGTAAATTCCCTATAGATAGTTTTAAGCCTAGATTCTGAAAAAGCGCTCGAACCACCTCTAAATCCTTCCAAAATCACAAAAAAAACCCTCATAAACCCATTTAACACATTTATACCCATAATAAATTAATTTAAACAAACATACATCCTAGAACATTAGGTCATTTTCCCCAAAAAAGTCTCTTCATCTCTAAATGAGACTCGACCTACAAGTTTTAAAGGCAAGGCAACCCAAACAAAATAAGTTTAATGAGAAACTCGAAGAGGGACATACCTGGAAAAAGATGGGATCTTACAACCACTTCACCATATAAAAACTCATCCCTGAGCTACTCCAAGCATCATTTTGGGGTCTTGGTGAACATGTATGGCTACTATGCTTACATATCCAACTCTCTCTCCCAAGTATCCTCCTAAACTCTCCCATGATTCCACTATACTCAAACCAGAGGTATAATACTACCCTAGAGATATTTCTCAATGTAGTTCACAATCTGTATTAAATGCTCCTCAAAGGACACATCACCACAAATCTTGACATCCTCAATGCCTACCACATGAGAAGGGTCAGGATGATATCTTTGAAGCTATGACGCATGAAACATGTCGTGTGTGGAACTATAGCATTGTGGAAGGGTTAATCGGTAAACCACTGGACCAACCCTTTTCACTATATTAATCATACTGAAAAACCTAAGTACTAGCTTTCCCTACTTCCTGATACAGTAGTAACCCAACCTAGTAAACACCCTAAGGAAAACATGATGACCAACCTCAAACTCCAATGGTCATCTCTGATGGTCAACATAAATTTTTTTCTTGCTCTTTATAGTTACCAACCACCACATAATCAGTTGAACCTACTCACACGCCTCTTACATGAGACTAGGACCAACAAGCACTTACTCACCTACCTCTAACAAACAAAGAGGTGAATGACATATCCTTCCATACAAGGCCTTGAAAGTTTCCCTTTGGATCAATGCCTAGAAGATATTATTATATGCAAACTCCATGAGTTCCATATACTTCTCTCATAAACTAACTAAATACAAAACACGGGCTTGTAACATATCCTCTAGAATCTGAATAGTCCACTCAAATTGACCATTAGTCTGTGGATAACAAGCAATGCTAAACAGAACCTATGATCTTAGAGATTTCTGAAGACCCTACCAGAATTGATATGTGAAATGAGGATCTCTATCATAAATTATACTCCTCAAAACACCATGAAAATTAACTATCTCATGCATATAGAGACTACCTAGATCATTGACTATTAAAGTCTCTCTAATAAGAAAAAATTGAGATACCTTCATCAGTCGATCCACGATCACCCATAATGCATCATTCTTATGGTTTGTCTTGGGTAATCCTGTCACAAAATCCATAGCAACATTATCCATTTTCCATTCAGGAATAGGCAGAGGTTTCAATAACCCAGTAGGCCTCTGAGGCTCAGATTTCACTTACTGATAGGTGAAACATCTCAACACAAATCTCACTACCTCCTTCTTTATTTCTAACCACCAGTACTATCTACATAGATCACAATACATCTTTTTTAGTCTAGGATGTACCACCAATATATAAGCATGAAACTCTCTCATCAGATTCTCACAAAAGCTCATAAGAACCCATACTTAGCCATATAAAATAATATAATTGTTACTTCCAAGAGATAATCCATTTGGTGACTCCCCACCATATAATTTGTTTCTCATAACTAATCCCTCTGAATCAGATAACTACTCTATCTTGATCTGATAAAAAATCATGGGTATAAAAGATGTCAAAGTCAGAGCTACTCATCCATGGGAATCCTGAGCATCTAAATGCATGTTTGTAAAGAGTGACACCATCTTTTACTCATCACAAGACTCCAAAACTACCTCTTTATACATATTCCAACTCAAGGAATAGACAATGACATTTCCCTTACCCAATGTATAATCCATCTCAAATTTGAAAGACTAAAGATACTCGACCCACCTTCTCTATCAAATGTTCAGGTCTTATTGTGAAAAGATGTACCTAAGTCTCTTGTGGTCTATGTACACCACAAACCTCTCACCCAAAATATAGTGTCTCTAGAATCTTAGGGAATTTTCCACTACAGTTAAATTCAGATCATGAGTAGGACAATTCATCTCATGTGGTCTCAGTTGTCTAGAGCCATAATCAACCATTTGATTCTCCTACATCAGAACAACTCTGATTATAACTCTGAATGTGTCACGTTACATGGTATATGCCTTACTCAGCATAGGTAAATTGAGTACATGTGTTGAGTTCATCCTGCCTTCACCCCTTCTTGGTCATCCCAAACATTAGTGCTTACAGACAAGAGAAGCCCTGGATAAAACACCGGTAATAACCTACTAAACCCAAAAATATCTAAATATAAAAGACGTTATTAGGTACCTCCTAAGATACCATGGATGAAACCTTATTTGGGTCCAATAAAACTCCTTCTTATGAGATTACATAGCCTAATAAGTGCACTTTATCAATTCAAAAACTATATTTGGTTATCTTGGCATAATGTTGATGCTCTCTCAATGTACTCAAGATGATGTCAGGATGTTGGGAATGATTGTCCGCTGAATGGGAGTACACTAATATGTAATCGACAAAAACTACCACAAACTAATCCATAAAAGGATTAAAGATATGATTCGTCAAGACCATGAATATTTTTTGTGCATTCATCAAACCAAATGACATCACTATGAACTCATACAATCCATACCTTATCCTAAAAGCAATCTGAGGTATGTCTGATGGTATCACCATCAACTAGTGGTATCCTGGTCTCAAATAGATCTTGGAGAAGATCTTATCACCTCTCAAATGATCAAATATATCATCGATATATGGAAGGAGATACTTATTCTTAACCTCTGGTAATCCATACATAAGCACAAAGTCCCATCAGCCTTCTTAGAAAAAAGAATTGGAGAACCCCATGGAGACGTAATAGTCCATATGAAACCCTTAGATTATAGATCTTCCTATTTGAATTTAAACTCCTGAATCTTTATTGGTTCCATCCTATAAGGAAGAATATAAATTGGCTTTGCTCCCAGCACCAACTTGATCTCTCGCTCAAGTGGTAAGTCGTAGAACTCGTCAAGAAAGATATCCTAAAAATGGTCTACCACTGGAGAAAAATAATCTTGCTACATCCCGCCATCATTTAGAGCAATACCTGCTATCTGAGCCATGACACAATCCAATATGAACTAAATTGGTCTTGCATGACCATCCTGAAGATCTCACTCTCCTTGGTGAAAATAGATACCTCCTTCTGGAGATAGGAAGGTAAATCTTCTCTTATAATATTCAATATGAGTATTTTATAGAACTATAAAATCCATACCAAGAATCAAATAAAAACCTATCATTTCGAACACAAATAGTTCCCAAAATAAATAGTAACCACCAATTTCTAGAGAAAAATCCTTGAAACATTTGATATTCTCAAAACGCACTCTGAACGATGTGTTGATGGTCAAAACACCATCCAAGATTTACAAAACCAAACAAAAAAACATTTGAAAAAATAGAATATAAAAAAGGAATGTGATTCTCTTATATCAAACAAAATTAAAACAAGGGTAGATGATGGAAGAATAATACCTTTGATGATATAAGTTCATGAATTCACAATAGTTGGAGTAGTTTTCATAGCGTGTAGATGACTATCACCTCTACCTTGGGCTCCATTCTAACTCCCCTGAGCTATTCCCTTTTACTAATACCATCTCTCCTACACTGGGGTACCACGTCCCCTACCTCAACCTGAACGTCATGTGGAACTCTAACAAACTGTCTGCTGAGGGGTAGTTGAGTCCTTCCCAAACTCTGGTACCTATCTGGATCCCCTACCAATACTTTTTTATGATAATTTCCTATAAAACTTATAGAGATAACCCAACCTTCTACAATAATGGCACTCCAAAGCAGAGTATAGACACTGAGTACACTTGTGGCCCAACTTGCCACACTGAGAGCAATGAAACGGAATATAGTCCTAAGATGGATTCACACTACCCTGACTACTCTGTCCACTGTTTCCTTTGTGATATTTATCATAGCATTGCTTTTTACCACTAGAAGAAGAGCTCCCAATTCACCCTACTGTAATAGTTCGGTTGCTGCTGGGGCCTCTCTCATATTCCCTTCTGTTATGAGTGTCTAATTCATTACATTCAAAAATATACTCAAATGAAATACATTCACCTATGATCTGATATCATAGTGAAGCTCATCCTAGAAATTTCTCTCCCTCATCAGTAGCTAAATATGGTTCAAATCACTACAGGTCAGTAAAACGTCCAGCGTAGTCCATCACTGACATGTCCACCTGTGTCAGGTGTATAAACTCATGATCCTTCTCATCCCTCAATATCTATTTGTATAGGAGCGGCTTGGGAGCTTCACCTATAATTCCTTCCAAGGGATCTCCTCTTTTTTCCTAGTTTGTTTTAGAATATCCCACCAATGATTAGCAGGTCTATGAAGCATATATGCAGAAATCTTCACCCTCCTATATGCGGGTTTCTCAAGGTGTTTGAAGATTTTCTAGAATGACTCAATCCTGAACTCAGCTGCCCAAGGTCCTCCCTCCATAGTGAATATAGATGGATGATGTAGCTGAAACTCACTCATTAGCTCAGACATCAAATTCATGGTTCGAATAGTCTCTATTTTCATGGATTGCATGGCTCTTAGGAAGTTTTCATGAAGTTGAACATATATATAATCCTTAGGTGCTATAGGAAACTCTAGATCAACTATGTTAGGAGCATACTGATTGAAACTCTCCTGACGCTCAACTTGAAGACGACGGGGATACATTTTCTCTACAAGAAAAACACACTCCATAGAACACTCACTAAAAACAAGGTTAACCTCAATGGTGACAACAACACAGAACCACTGACTCTTGGTCTTTATAAACATGGCCTGCAAGTGTTTTAGCATGACATAACAATTCTTCCATTTCATTTATCAAATATAAAAGGTATCTCATTTCACAATTCATATAGGCAAATATATCACATGCAATAAAATATGTCCCTATCATGAATAAGGCATGTCAATATATCCATATGTGTCTATCATGATGTATGCATACTCATATCTCACCATACCAAGACATAAGTATAAATATAAAGAAATAATAACGTCACACAACATGTGAATTATTCAGGGTGAAATAACATCAACTGTAATAAGAAAACATCATGAACAACAACCCCAACCCTAGGTGCTCATATTTTCCCTCATACATGGGTTAACTACTCTAATGCACAAAATCATTACCAAGTCCCGACACATCCTAGTCTCCTTTCCACCTCTCCCAAATATTAAAGCAACATAAAATAAAAACATGATGCTCTGATACCACTTTGTAACATCCCCCTATCTGACACTCTCTCACATGTCCAAAACAGGTTATTTATGGGACCTCAAGTAGGCCTCCCCATATGCTAGAGGCTGTCAACTAGCAGCGGGGGTGTGATGAATACAGTGGGGATACTATACCCCCTGGTCCAGTGTTACAATATAGTAGAAATAAAAAAGTATCAATAAATATCATAGTAACGAAAATATAGAGAAACAGTGAAACATACAATTGGGGAAAAAAGGAGGAACCAATAAACCAAATAATAATAAATCGTGAAATGACTGGTTGAGATGTATCTAAATTTTAAACTGAAAACCATACAAGTAAAGGAATCGGTAGACACAATTAAACTTAAAGACCCCAATCCTGAACCCCATGTCGGTCCCATCTCTAAATTCCCACCCATTTAGCCAGCAATAATTAGCAACAAGGTCCCTTGCCCTTGTCCAAACCTACATCCATGTAATCTCCTCGGGTACCAAATGGTGGCCTGAATAGGGCGTGATAAAACTCAATAGGTCGACATCATCATGTCTAAAAAAATCCATTCTAATAAATAAGTGAATGAAATAAAGTGATAATAGGTGTATTAATTATCCAATTAATACAATACATAAATTAAACTACTTCGGCACCATGTTGTAATATCTCTGAGCATGTAGCACAACCATGTCAACCATAACCATAAACCATGTCATAATCACATAACCAGGAAAATCCCTCTATATAAGCCTTTTAGCCTCTGGGTAAAGCCCTATATATAAGAATTTCAAAATCAGTTGGGTCAATCCTGCTATATAAGCATCTCAATATGTATCACTAGGCCAAGCCTTCTATATAAGCATTTCAGCATGTATCACTTGTTCAATCCCATTATATAATAATCTCAACATGTATCACTAGGCCAAATCCTCTATATAATCATTTCAGTATGTATCACTAGGTCAAGCCTACTATATAAGCATTATAACATCACCCAAAAAGTCATAACAGTAATGATATCTGTAACACCCCAAGAATTTACAAATAGATTTATTATAGAATGCATGAAACATTGAGTCTCTACAAAACATCACTTTTTTATAACCTAGTCAAGTAAACATAATTTTTCCACCTCTGTGTTTTGAATTTTGAAAAACTAACATACACGGTTGCGTTCAGTATCATATTTAGAGTCTGATAAGACAAACTTAATTTTTGGTGAATAGCAACATACCCTTATGAATAGCGACATGCCCTTATGAATAGTAATGAATAGTAATGAATAGTAAATAATATAAAAATATATATAAACTTCACCCATGAATGTATAAATACAATTTAGACACCTTAAAAGTGAAAAACGATCATAGTATAAGTATTGGTATTTTTGTATGACATAAATATTTAAATTACAATTTTATGATTAATTTAATAATTTAAAATGAAAATTTATTTTCATAAAATGTAATCACAAATTGTTACTTTATTTTCTTATGATTATAAGATAATTTTACAGGACCTTGATTAATTTCTCAAGATCATATAAAATGAGTTATAGTTTAAAAGTGGGGTTTTTGGAATAAATTATGATTTTATTTAAAAATTAAATTAAAAATATTTAGAAAATTGTTTTCAAAAAATGGATTTCATTTTTATATTATACATGTCGAAAATTTGTTAGGGTGATTTTTTTGGATTTTTCTAAAATACTTGAATTTTTGTGAATAGTAAAAATACGGTTTTGAGTTTTCGGTAGTTTAATGACATCATAATGACATCATAATTAAAATAAAATTCTGGTATACTTGTGTACAGTTAAATATTATATTATTTTTCCCAAGTGTCTAAAACCATGGGAAAATACCATGGGAAAGCCCATGGTTTTGCAAAAACCACTAATGAGGTGTCCCTTTGAAATTATTAAAAAACTCTCTTTTCTATAAATACCCACTCATCCATTAGTTTTATTTCATTAAAAATCCCTAATCCTCAAATCAATGGTGTTTTTACCTCCCTAATATTCCTCCCAAGGTTTCCTTAAGCTCCCAAGGTCCCAACCTTCAAGTTCTAGGAGTTACTCTATAAGGTAAGGGAACCTTTCACCCTCCTCTTTTATTCAACACTTCTTTTATGTTATCACTTTGATTTTCCATTATCATATTTTGGGGTTTGATATTATGTATTCATCTTACTATAATTTTTATTTCCATATGATTAGATACCATTTTTCTCTCATCAATTCATTTTATGAAATTTTAAGCGACAACGTTAGGCTGCCGAATTTTCATAATGGATCTCTCAACTTTCCTTTTATTTTCAAGTTCATCTATTTTCTTTTTCTCTCATCACCTCATCTATCCAAATGAACATGATAAATACAGTATCATATATATAATAGAATTATATCATGTGAATGGAAGAACCATAATCAATATTCTTACTCCCTCCCTTTTATTTTTATAAATGAAATCAACATCCATGAGGTTCCAATTTATAACCTTCATGGACGATGAAGTTTTGTTCATCAATTTCTCCTCCATTACTGGCCATGAAACCATTTTTATGGTTTAACCAGACTATAATATTTGTATTATAACCTAATTAATATTCAAGAACCAGTATATGTACATAATATTAAATCACATGACCAAACTAGTTCCTAATAATCAAAATACTGCTAAAATAATCTAAGTGAATGTCATTAATATTTCATATAATGATTCATCCTCATTCCATGTAAAACAAATGATATAAATGACCATTAACACTTTTGTATGTTCATAAATATTATTTAATTTCAATTCTGGACATTTAAATCCATTCCACATGAACTCCACTACTTAAGAGCAAGTGAACCGATTATGAAAATAAAGAAAACGAGCACTCCAGAACGACGGAATTCAATATAATAACATATAAATAAGGGAATAAATGAACTAAAAATAATTATGATAAAATAAATAAATATATAATATGTTATTAATTAATTTATTAATGGGTATAATTTCATATTCCATGACCTTAAGTTTAAGAGCGGAACACATTCGGACTTAAGGTAAGGGGTTTCTTCATCTCACTTCCATTTTTGTGATATTTTCCATATTCACTACTATTACTTGTGTATATTGTATGTATAATGCCTATTTATGTTTCATATCATGAATATATTTATTATCATGGTATTAAATTTCTCATTTTATGATCCTTAATTTTGGGGCATTCGAATCGATTGATTACAGAGAGATGGAGGTTTTCTACCCAAACCTCCATTTTTCATTCGAGTTGCTCTTATTCTCTATTCACCTCAATGAAATTATTATTTATTCTTATGTACTCCTAATAAATTTTGTGTTAATTTCCTATATATGTTTACCAATCATAATACTTCTTTATTTTGTGGTAAGTTTCATGTTTAAAATAATCTTTCAAAAATTCTTCCGAAATGAAAGCTTGATTCAAGGAACTTCTAAAATTCTTCCCTATTTTGATTTTCACTCTATAATCTGTTTTAAGAAATGTTTATATTTTTAAATCACACATTTTAAATTCTATTTTGGTTAATTTCTGGTTTTATGAAATAAAACATTCCTTTGCGCTTTAAAATCTCTTTAATTAATTCTTTAAACTGACCTAAAATGTTTTAATTCTAAAGATTATTTAAAATCAGTTTTTACACAATTTCCCTTCAGTGGGACATCATTTATGCCTAAAATATAATTTCAATGTCCTAGTATTTTATTTTCTGGGATATTAATTTTTACAATCCGATTTCATGTCAAATATAAATTATTTTTCAAAAGAACTCTTCTTTCCAAAGTAAAAAGGATTTTTCTCATCTCACATTAAATTTTATGAGATATGTTCATTGTTCACCGCTTATTTAATTTGTGTGGTGTATGTACTGCCCTTTGTTATATCATATCAAGAGTCTCCTTATTCTCATGATATTCTAAGTGATAATTATTTGAATATTTCAAGGTGGTATGGGACACTTTGAAATGTTTAAGGACTATTTCCTCAAAAAAAATTCAATGGTCTCATTTAAAAGTATCTTTATTTATGTCAACATCCTTTTATGAATTTGTATCCTCAAATATATATGTATATTGAGAATCCATATTGTACTTGTATTAAATCTATGTATAAATAATGCTTTGGAAATGCAACGGTGTGTGGGGCCCGCTATAGCCCCTTGATGCATCGATAGGTCTCATGAGATAAATCAGTTAGCGACAAACCCTTTGAGTTTGTTTCCAAAAATCAGACGGGTTTCTACCCACAAACTTAAACCGTTTCGATGGTATTGTGGTATCATGTGCCAGATACATGACGTCCAATTAATAAGTATTCTCTTTATTCATTTTTAGTTATTACTAACCATGAGGTGTTCACTATGAAAAAACCTATAGATGTAGTTTCATTCTCAGTTTATTAAAGGAATGTGTTCTTCATTTACTCACCATGACATATTGACTATGCCTAATTGTTTATGATTCAGTTATTATTGATTCATGCTTCCGCTATTTTTAACCCTTACTGAGCATTTGATCTCACCACTTTCATTTTCTCACCTTCAATAGGTTATGAAGAGAGGACCATTTATTGAGTTCTCATGGATGCAGTCTATTAGTTTTTATTATGTGTTGTATTTTGTTACCTTTCCCAATGTAATATGAGTTACATGTATGTATCTAGTTTCTTAAAGACTACTAAACTACTCAGTCCTTCGGGATTTGATTCCTTATAATCATGCTAATGTAATTAGTAATGCATCGGCTCTGGTCTTGAGGGGTCAGGGAATTACAATATCATAATATCACATCATAAGCCTCAATGGTTAATTATGTTAATTACCATTTGTCTTATAATTAAACTTTCATTTATATCAAATTATGAATAGTCATACCAATATCCCATAAGTTATTACCTAAGTGATTCTATATCAATCAATCACCTAAATCTCATGTCATTCTAAACACACTTTAAACCATTATCTATTTCATTATTTATCTAAGGTCCACTCACCCAATGGGTAACCACAAGCCAGGTCACAATTCCATTGAATCCAAAGGTATCCAAGGAAAATCCAATCCATGATTTACTATCATTAATAATTCAGTTAATTAACACACACATGGTGTTGGCACAAATGAAATATTGCACATAATTAGAAATTATATAGACTATAGGTTTAGGTTTAAACCACCTACCTTTATTCGGTGATTAAGAAATGCTTCCAACTGTAATTAACAATAAGAACGGAGGTGAGGAATATCACAAGAGGGAACCTAGATCATGTAACAATGAGATAAAAACTCAAAACCACTACAGTTAAAATATTTACACCACAATGACGAGGAATGATGAAAGTGAAAGGGAAAAACCAAGCAAAACAACTCACCAGGGATCAGATGCATAATCAAGACGGAATTGAGGAAGGTGCTCCAAAATCACCTAGAAATCACCTTAGGTTCGAAAGGGGAAGGCTGTAATGAATTAAAAATAAAATCATACATGTTTCCCTCTTAAAACTGCTCGAGATGAGAAATACACGACATGTAACCCTCTTTCGCATCGTTTATTTATTATTTAATAGTTACACTAAAAAACTTGTCACCTCATCTTAATTTAACCCTGATTGAACATTACATGTTTTGTAATGTGGATTCACAACGTGTAACCAGTTCACGCCATGAACCAGTTCACGACCTATAATCATTTCACAGTATTTGTCTAGTGGAAGTTACACATCGTGTAATGCATTTATATGACATGTAAATGCCCTATATATAGATTTAATCCCATCTTTTTAAAAATCACCTAAACCACCTTCAAATCCTTCTAAACTCATTGAAAACCCTCGTAAGCTCATTTAACACGTTTATACCCAGAATCCATTAATTCAAACAAACATACATCCCTGAAATTTAGGTTATTTTCCCCAATAAATGATCTATGTATCCAAAAGAGACTTGACCAACAATGTTTAAAGGAAATTTTACCCAAATAAAATAATTTTAACGCAAACCTCAAAGAGGGACGTACCTGTAAAAAGATGGGATATTACACAAGTGCTTATTTATTATTTATCCCAATGAAATTAGAGGATATTACATTTATAACCCTACTGAACACAAAGTATTTATGTATTAAAATGTTGTTTTCTTTGAGGATAAACATGTAATTCAAGGATTCAGTGGGAGGAAAATTGAACTTAGATAAATTCAAGACCAACAAACAGAAAGTGTTCTTAAGATGGAATTTGATCCCATTACACGAAGATTTGTGGAAGAAGAACCGAATCAAGTTGCATAAGAACCTAAAAGGTCTAGTAGAATTCATCAGATACCCAAGATATATGAACTTCTCATGGAAGATGATGATTAAATAATGTTCATAGGATATGAACCTACTTCCTACCGAGATTCCATTGAGACACTACTAGAAAAAACACCCTATACCCATGGTTTAGAACTATGGGTATAGCCTCTAAAACCATGGGTATAGCATATAACCATAATTTTAGGAAATTTGGTTTTGGAACCTATCAATATAGATCTATACCCATGGTTTCTATAGAAACCGTGGGTATAGCCATAGAGGATTTTATCATACCCACGGTTTAACCCAAACCGTCGGTATATATCTATACCCACAGTTTTTAAAATCATGGGTATAGTTTTCCTAGCATAAAACATATACCCATGGTTATCCAAATTGTAGGTATAGGTATTTGTCCCCATTTAGTAGTAGCATCATCTCTTCCAGCCCCTGAACCTGTAAATAAAATAAAAAACATAGTACACATTCAATGAAATACAAATATTTTATATTTAGCATTCAACCAACTGCTTGTGATAATTTTCAAACCATTTACAATACTATAACATATATATACATCCATACAACTAATCGATTAAAGTCATTAAATAATATCCACATGCCTCTTTACTGCTAAGTCAAAAATAGAGTGGATCAATAACTCCCCCATCGCCAACATCCTCATCCTCATCACCATCACCAATATCCTCATCACCAACAGCATCGTTTGGAGTAGCAGTATCATCATCATCATAATCATCATCATCGTCTCCACCACCATCAGCTTGACTACCACTAGGACCCTCATTGGCATCACTCAGGGAATCATTTAAAGAGTGCATTGATGCCATATATAAATCCATGGTGGTAGTAGCCTCTTATGGAAGTTATTTACTTATAACTGAAATAGATTTTATGAAGTGTTTTGAGGATCTGTTTACTTATTTTATGCTCCTATAAATATTTTTTTTGCCTCAACTACTTATGTATGAGCGATTTGTAGCTTAGTGGTATGAGAGGTTTAAAAATATCCTAATGAGGACCAATATGTAGTGGTGATGATGTTTTTCTTGGGTCAACATCAGAATATCCCATGGTGCTCCTCACCTAATACCTAACTCAAATGATAATTTGGCCCAAAGTTGTCATCTTCTTTATCATCGAGGGCCTCTAGGTAAGACTATTGAAAATATAAAAAAAAAATTAATTATTAATTTCAAATAAATATTTGAAATATAAATAAAAAACATACAATCTTTTATTGTGTTTGTGAATTTACTACACTTCCTTCCTTTTTCTTCATACTCGAGCAAAATAATTTTGCTCAAGGCACATAGACTTCGATGCCCAACAAAAATTGTTGTAAATGAAATTGATTAATATACACATATTCATAATATAAAAATTTTATAATCTTTAATAATAATAAAAGGGAATAACTTTTAAATTAATGAACAATTCATAAATTTAAACATGTGATAAACATTGATGAAAAAATCATAAATAAATGCTAATAATAAACATTTTATAATTTTATCTACTCATTGTGAGCATTACATAATATTGAATATGAATTCTTTATATTCATTTTATAATATGAACTCCATATTATTCATTATATGGAATTTCCTTTATATATATGACATTTTTATTAAATATAAAGATTTTATATTTTAATTTATTATATAAAACTATTTAGATAATCTAAATCTAACATAGTTAATAATATTTAATCATTGATCAAGTCAATCATCAAATTTTTTTTGATGTGGTTTCAATAATATCAAAATAAATACCCTAATTTAACTAATTCAAATTATGTATTTATGAACAATTCATAATCTTTAAATATAAATACTTCATTTCTAAGTTATAAGGAATTCCAATTGGCTAATTTCTTAATGGTCATTAGGAAAATTGGTCGTTAGGTTATTAGGAAAACTAGTCAATTGGCTATTAGGCCATTAAGGCATTAGTCCAATTGGTCATTAGGCTATTAATCCAATTGGTCATTAGTCCATTATGCCAATTGGTCAATTGACCATTAAGCCAATTGGCCATTAAGACAATTGGCTATTAGGCCATTAGTCCAATTGGTCATTAGGTTGTTAGTCCAATAGTCTAATTGGTTTTTTGGATATTAGGTAAATTAGACAATTGGTTGTTAGGACAAATGGCCATTAGGCCTTTAGGTCAATTAGCCATTAGGACGTTAAGCCAATTGGCCATTAGGTCGTTAGGACAATTGACCATTATTCCATTAAGCCAATTTTCCATTATATTCTTAGGTCATTAGGACAATTGGCCAATTGTCCAATTTTCCATTAGGCCATTAGGACATTGGGTCAATTGGAAGTTAGTCCATTATTCCATTAGGCCATTAGGCCAATTGGTCATTAGGTCATTATGCCAATTAACCATTAGGCCTTTAGGCCAATTAGTCATTAGGTAGTTAGGATGTTAGGCCAATTGGCCATTAGGATGTTAGGCCAATTGACCATTATGACTTTAGACCAATTGTCCATTAGGAAGTTAGGCTAATTGTACATTAGGCCATTAGGCCAATTGGCCATCAGGCCATTAGGCCAATTAGCCAATTGGTCATTAATCTATTAGGCCATTAGGATGTTAGGCCAAATTAACATTATGACATTAGGTCAATTGGTCATTATTCTATTAGGTCACTGGGCCAATTGGACATTAGGTTGTTAGGACAATTTTCCATTAGGCCTTTAGGCCAATTGTCCATTAGTTCATTAGGCCAATTGGCCATCAGTCCATTAGTCCATTAAGCCTTCTCGATCGTGTATTCTTCATAAAAATAGAACATGATAGTTTTCCATTTGTGATACAAACAGACATCATTGTATAAGTAGGGAAATCATTTATAGTCCATAGAAGTACAACACACATATGAATTATATTTTTTGAAGAAGCGTTAAATGTGCATGCACCCGTATCCCAAATCTATTTTAACCCTCTTATTAAAGGTTGCAAGTAAACGTCTATATCATTGTTAGGATAATAAGGTCATAATATTAGTATACTCAATAAAGTGAAAGGTTTTTTCATACACATCCACAGAGGAAGATTATAAATGTGAATAAAAACTATACATGTGTTGTGAGTAGTAAGCATATGACCAAACGGATTAAAACCATCACAAGATAGACCCAACCTGACATTAAACACCTCATCTGCAAAATTGGGATGTTGTGTATGAAACTCCCACCATACTAATATATCATTAGGATGAACCAAATCATCATTACCTTTAATTCTATCGGAATCATGTCATCGCATATTGGCTGATATTTCTACAGACATGAATAGATTTTGAAGCCTAGAAATCAATGGAAAGTGCCACATGAATTTCTATGGCACATGAGATGGTGTTCCATCTAAATTTTCCTTCCATTAAGATGTGACACATTCTTTATATTCATTAAGGTCATTTGTTTTCTCCTAAAATAAATTTCAATCTTTCGGACAAGTATGAATTTTATTAGTAGAAAATCTGAGCCGCTTAATTAACTTTCATGCCTTATAATGATTTAAGGGAATATTTTCACCATCAGGAAGAAATTACTTCAAAAAAGTAAGAATATAAAAAATGGTGGTATTAGAAAATCCATATATGGTTTTCTATGATATAACCACATTAAAAATTCCAACTTTTTTTATTTTAGTACATTTCTAATATACAGGAGTTCTAGCATCATCCATTAAAGTTTTCACTCTCTCCTCCAATGGCCCAAAGGCCTTAATTTTTTAATGGTTTTTAATAATCCACCTTTTAAGGGGTGAGGTGGAACCCTTACAAGGCCTGTAGGTGTAAGTATTATATGGCCCATAGGCCTTAGAGGAATTTATTTGCCCGTAGGCTTCAAACATTACATACAATGCAGACTAACTACTTGAAACTGCTCCTCCCCAGCATCTTCATCGTGAAATCAGCTCTCTACCTTCACATGGCTGTTCGGCTAGGCATTCTCATGCATGCACAGGCTTGTCCCGATGGCAGGTGTCATACCCTCTCATTCTTGTAATCCGTTTAGCTTCTGCTATGGTGAAAGATCCTTGCTCATCCTCCTTGTAGAGCTTGTTCCTCGTAGGTCGTCTGGTTTGCATCTGGTTTGCATCTGCACTCTCTCAAAATCATCGTCTTCAGTCTTTTCCTCATGTGTATTGATATAATTTTCTTCTTTCACTGGCATAATATCTCTCTCGTGATGATGCACAAATAGAAACTGATCAAATATCAAAGTCTTCATACCACTTATTTTTTTCCATTCATGAATAGTAAAATATTGTCTCATCTCTCCATTGTGATACCAAATATAATAGTTTGTTTTAAATTTAACTTTAGTTATATGGTAGCTAACTTCTTCCTGACTTAACCATGGTCTTGCAACACAATTATAACATGGACATTGTATATGACCTCCATCTGAAGCATTGTTAAATAAAAAATCTAAAAAAGTTTCTAAATTCTCTTAAAACTCAGTTGAAATCTGATTGGTATGGTAAATCCAGCTTCTATCCATTTTATTATAGAGAAAAAAATTTATGTTCCAATCAACAATGTAAACTATAATTATAATGATATCCAAATTCAAATACAAATTAAAATTATAGTGTAGAGGAAATTAAAGAACACTAATAGGAAACCAAATTGAATGCAATGCATGATGTAAGAGACCATTATAGAATACTCTATTATCCATACCAAAAAATAATAAGGCATATCATAAGAAAAAACCAAGGCATACCAATAGAATTGATGTAACAAATCTAGAACACATATAAGTATCTTTGAAAATCAGCCCTCACTAATCCAACTATCAAGACTAGGATGAAGGTTTAAACCACTTGAACTATATGGTCTATATATATGCTCTCTAGATATCACCTCTATATAAATATCCATGATACTAGATAAATAAGAGAAGATATCACATGGAACTGTATTTAGATCTAGGGAAGTGTTAAAACTAGAAGGTGGAATGACCCCCAAAGATAAGCACTTCATCTTCACGGTAGACCATTCTGAGAGGCCTATGTTAAATCAACATGAGAAATAAACCCAACATGGTCATTCCCCCTAAATCAAACCACTCTCCAAAATAATCAAGATGATTTAAAAAAATTATGCTTTTTAAAATTGTGGACCCCCTTACTCAATGAGTTTCGAAACAAAATAAGTGATAAATACCAAGAATTAAACCACCAAAGTGGAAACACCATTTAAAACATATTAAAAAAAATAACCACCTTTTTTAATTACAAAACATTCACATTTTGAAAGAATTTAAAACTAACAACTAATGGGATAAATCCCCATCATGTGAAAAAATATACTTTTTGAAATCACTAATTTTTTTATAAAGATTAATTCTGAAATAAGTTTTTTTAAAACACCATTATATCATGATTATGAAACTAATTACCATTAAAAAATCTCTTATAATAATCTATTTCTATTTCATAACGTTTCAAACTAGTTTAATACCAAAACACCCTCGTACACTTCACATGTTAAAAATAACCAGTCTTGAAATACCCTTAAAGAGGGTATAATTTCCTTTGAAATAAAATTCCAAATAGTATTAAAAGAATATTTCATTTCACAAACAAACCCTAAGGCATCACATCAAATAAAAAACATTTATGTCATGGAATCCATTTTTCACACAAACAAATCCATTTTTTGGCAATAATGGAATAATCATAACATTACACAACATTACTCAAGGTATTATGAGAGAAATAACACATGGACATTAGATAATATGAGAGAATAAATAAGAGTATGGAAAGAAACCTTACCACTTAAAGATCATAATAAAAAAACTGCCAGAAATCATGGAAGAACACCTGGCTGATGGGTGAAATGTCACCTGAGGAGGGGAGGGGGGATGCCAAAGTCACCTAAATAGGGGATGGGGATATGCCAAAGTCACCTTAGGCTAGTTTTAGAGGATATAATAAGGGATTCAAATGAGTAGGGGAGGGGTATCCCAAGTGAGGCTGGCTATGTAAGGGGTTATACCCATGGTTTTTAAAAACTGTTGGTATAACTAAACCTATAGCAATGGTTTTTTCAAACTGTGGGTATAGGTTTGGAAAGAATGTCAATACCCATAGTTTCTCTAAACCGTGGGTATGAATCCATGGGGATAGAGTTAGTTTCCAATAGTGAGAGTTCATATTATGATAAATAGTTAAAATCCATGGAATCTGAGATAGACTCCATGTACTCTAACCAAGTTTAGAACTTGGTAAATGCACCTGTAGGGGTGATACCCATAAGGTTTGAGTGAGTTTTCAGTAATAAAACTGACATGGATGGTATAGTGTCTACCTATAAAGCATGTCTGGTGGTAAAGGGTTGCAAACAAATTTATGACATTGACCATAAAGAGAATTTTTCAC
Source organism: Viscum album (assembly GCA_963277665.1). Taxonomy (NCBI): domain Eukaryota; kingdom Viridiplantae; phylum Streptophyta; class Magnoliopsida; order Santalales; family Viscaceae; genus Viscum; species Viscum album. The sequence continues at coordinate 1,718,215,526 of OY728160.1, read as the reverse complement.
CTATTGTGATGATAAATTCCATTTGGATTTGACTGGCCATAACACCTCATTATGATTATAAGATATATCAAATGGGCATCAAAACCCACATTCCTTAACAAAGATTTATCTATGGTCATGTATATAATACAACCTGAGGGTTTTGAAGTTACAAATGAGAATGTTAAGGTTTGTAAGCGCAATGGTCTATTTATGGACTGAAGAGAGCATCTTGAAGTTGGAATATCTAGTTTAATGATGCAATCATATATTTTGGTTTCATCAAAAATGTAGATGATTATTATGTATTCAAGAAGCTAAGTGAGAGCATAATAGTATTTCTAATATTGTATGTTGATAACATACTACTTATTGGAAATGATGTCCCAACACTTCACTTTGTGAATATGTGGTTGGGTAAATGTTTCTCATTAAAAGATATGGGTGAAGCATCTTACATACTCAGTATGAGGATCTATTGAGATATATCTAAGAAGTAAATTGGGCCAAATCAGAACACATATATTAGTAAATTGATAAAATGGTTTAGAATGGTGAACTCTAAAAAGGGGTCTTTAACAGTGTTACATGGAAAAAATATTAGGAGGATTCTAGATCCTTCTAAAGAGTTGGATATGATGCATGGTATTCCTTATGCATCCTCCATAGGATCTATCATGTATGTTATATTATTTACTTGGTATGATGTCTCTTATTCTTTGAGCATAATGAGTAAATACCAATCCATCCCTAGTAAGATTCATTGGATTACTTTAAAGAACATCCTTAAGTACTTAAGAAAGACTAAGGATATGTTCCTAGTATTTAGAGGAGAGGATGAGCTCTATATAAAGGGTTACATGGGTACTAGTTTCCAGTCTAACAAATATGATATGAAATCTCAATCTTGATTCATGTTTTTCCTAAACGGTGAAGCAATTAGTTGGAAAACGTTCCAAAAAATCCACCATAGTGGACTCGACAATAGAGGCAGAATACATCATTACATCAGATGTTGTGAAGAAAGTTGTTTGGATTGGGAAGTTAATTTTTGAACTTGGAGTGGTTCCTAGAATCAAGGGATAGATTAAGCTATGTTATGACAACCATAGTGTTATTTATCAGGATAAGGAACTTCAGTCTCATTAAAGGAATAAACACCTTCTTCAAAAATACTATCTCATATGGGATATCATTGAGAGGGGTGATGTAAAGATCAGTTGGGTGGATACATAGGATAATGTAGAAGATACATTAATAAAATCATTACTTCAACAATAACATGAGGGTCATGTAGAATCTTTGGGTGTTCAACACATGAGATATTAGTTGTAATGGTTGTAAATGTATCATGTTATTATAATAAAGGAGATATTAATTTATCATTCATTCATGTGTTCTAAAATTTATTTTACATGAATGGTCAAATGATAAATATCCCCTCAAAGTAAAAACTTTGAGTTGTCCCTAACTGATGATTAGGTTTTGATGATATGTAAAGGTTAGCTTTAATAGATTATTATATCCATTACAAAGGGTTGTATGTGAGATATTAAATAATATATTCTTGTGGTAATAAGTAAAGACTTATTACTTGGACTGATTCACTGAAGTATATCTCATGGAATGTCATGTTGTCATGGAAATACTTAGGGGTGTATACTTATTATTATCCTTTATTACATGGGGTTGGTAGGATACCTAGCATGAGAACCATCATACTTTAATACCCTACTTATAAAGTCACCATATGAACTTAGCTAATTATTGGTGGTTGGGTATGTTGTTGATCATGCCATCTGTTGGAGTGCAACCAAGATAGGATTTTTTCACTTGTATGACAAGAAAAGATATATGGATCTTGATTGAATTAGACTAAGGAAATGCATGACCATGCTTAGTTGTTTCGTATATTATGTGTTCAACTACTTGGATAAGTGACATTTTATGTGCTTATTAGATAAATGAATGACATGTGATGTATTCATTCACTTGATCAGTCTTTTTCAGAGAATCAAGAAAATGATGAGAGTCCTATACTAGATTGACATGTTCCATGTCTAGTGGTCACTCTATGTCATGGACAAAGAGATTATATAAGATATATATAATGTATATGATACATCTTGTGGTGGAAATGTGTTAGATTTTGTGTCCTAAGACCAACTAATTGTATTTTTACTAAATTTATATTTGATGTATTGAATATTAATTAAAAATCTTATTAAATATTGTTCATTGTTCTACATGGATTTAATGTAATAATGTCATAGAGTATTTGTCGTATTTATAAGGTCACAGCAGTTCCCTACTATGATGAGAATCTTGAAATGCTATGAAAATATTCATAATATAGTTATGTAGTTGGATAATGTACTATGATGGGACACATAGTATTTAGACCATCAGGTGTGAGTACTAGTAAGATAATGAAATATATTCTCATGAAGTTTGCACTTGCTAATCTCCAATATGGGAGATTATGAGAATAGACCTGCTAGTAGGAATTCCGCATGTTTTTGTGTCATCGAATATTCCTATTTCTAAGTGTTTGTAATAGTCCTTAGACTTTAATAATATCATTAATACATGTCATGACTCGCGCACTTAGATTTACTAATAAAAACCATCATGTCATATGTTGGCAGGAAGTAGGGTAAGTTGAGTGTGCCATGATTGACATGTCATTAATGGATAAGTCAAGGAAGAGTCTATCCCTTCCATATTTATGGGAGTTAATATTTCGAACCATTGATTAGAATATAATCGTCTCCTAAATTCTATGGCCATGGTGTAACGACATTCTTATTTCAGATAGTCAAAGAAAGATGTATCGAGAAAATAGGTTGATGACACTTTCGTAAAACCTACTTGATGAGATATTATAACAAATGGATCATATTACAACATGAGCATTCATATGTGGCTGTTTTCATTGTGACATTAAGTTCTTTCTCTTGGGTTCCTTGACCTGTTGCTAGATAGTAATCTTGGACTCTAGGATAACTCTCCCAATGCCAATGAGAAAAAATTCTATAGGGTCACACACTAAGTGTTTTCACTGATCTTGATTTAATTATATTTGAATTTAATTAATGGAATAAATGTTATTATCAAGACCGAGGAATAATTTTATTCAAGTTATATTGATTTCATAAATTAAATATATATTCATTCACCATCATGTGAATAAACATATTTTTATTTTATTTTATTGAATATTTAATAAATATTTATTTTCCAGTATGTGAATGAAATATTTATTTATGAATAAAATATTTATTCGGGTATTCAATACACACCAAATAGTTCGAACAGACCAGGACCGTGTCTGGTGATAAAATAATTATTTACAAGCCAGTAAATATTATTTATCAATTTTCACAAGTTTGCACACCACAAAATATTATTATTATTATGTGTCATGGGGTTTATTAAAGATTTTAAATGTTATTTAATGGTCATCGTATAATTAAATAATATTTTAACCTAAACTCTAACTCTATAAATAGACGGTTATGTCTATTGTGTATTGCATCCAAATTTTAAGAATAAAGAATTGTTACACACAATGAATTCTCTCTCAAATCCTCCTCCTCTCTCCCTCTCAAGTATGAGAAATGTAAGAGAGATTTATTTAATACTGAATAATGAGCAATCAATAATGAATAATGAAAGATATTCGATTATTCACGTCAGCACCTGAAGATTGAGTGGTGTTTCTCAAAGATCATTAGAGCACGTTTGGATCACTGCTAGAGGGATTCTATCCTTGGATCCTCACAACACAAATAAGACAATCCAAAAGGGTCTTTTAAAACAATCAACATCTGTAAATGAATAAATTTCCTAAGCCCAGACATTTATTTCTGTAGATATTAAATAAAATTATTATAAATTTGATGTGCAAGATTCTCACTCATGGTTTAGGGAAATGATTATTAAAAGAAATTTTAATATATCACCCACCACTTCACACTTCCGATGCACCTGAAACCAATAAGTGGTATCAGAGTGGTCACGTTTAAATTTATAATTATTTATTTGATTGTTGATCTATGCATAATTATGGTTAAATTTTTATTTCTTATTATTCTTTCCTTAAATCCCTCATGGTGAAGATTAATGGAAGCTAACCCTATGGGTCTCGACGATGTCTCAAGTTTGAGCCTCATGGTGTACGTCGCATGGTGACCTATCAAGGTGGCATGTGATTTTTTGTATTACACGGCGTGTATCGGTGTACACGTTGTATAGTATACACAGGTTAGCATCATAAATCATTCAATCTATGTGGTTATTATACATGGTCAAAATTGCATGAGACTCACAACTTGGAGTACTTGTGATATACACAACATGTATGCAGTGTACATGGCATGTAGTTCATCAATTCATGCATCTAAATAACATGTTGAGTGACTCGGTGAGAAAAACAGACACACGGTTTGAAGAGATATACAACGTGTAGCTGGCTTGTACATGTCGTGTAGTCTGCTGAGACACACACCGAAGACCCAAGTGTATATCTTGGGAACATAGAAAGTGGAACACATGGTGTATAATTGGTCTATACCTGTCATGTAGTCCAACCAAGGTATACGCCAAAGATCCAGGCATGTGGCCTAGATACATGAAAACCGAGATACACAATGTGTATCTGGATGTACACTTCATGTAGTCTCCCATTAATGGAAATAATTGAAAATAATATTAAATTGGAAAATTGTAGCATGAAAACCTAATTTTATTGATTGGAACACCATTGTGTGTTTTACAATTTAATAATGATTTTAAATAATTTTAAATGCTCGATTAATTTATTATAATAAATATGTCATTATTGGTTCTATCATTTGTTTTCCATGAATTCCATAAATGGTGGGTAACTCCAATTATGTTTAGATGATTGTTAATATTAAAGGGAATTAATTAAATCATTAATTAATTAATGTAAGCGCATTCATCTTAATAATAAAGAACAAATAAAGAAATGAATGTTAGCTAGTTACTTTTGCATATTCATTGTATATATGACTGTTCATGAGCTTGACCAAGACCTGTGTATGTGTTGGATGTTTTAATTTAATTTATTTCATGGGTTTACATTATTTGATATTAAATTAAACGATGGCCTATGAGTCTTCTCTCCCTCCATTATTATGTAGGACCTCTTTGTCCAAGGATAGTTATGTAATCCCCCTTTAACCAATCATTTGGTTCCCCTAACCTTTATATGAGTCATATATATATGTAATTAATGTAGTATCTCAAGGTGCGTGGAGGTGGTTACAGAACCATTATAATGCCAACTTAAGTGATAGAGAGGTGGACATGTGGAATGATGCAACTCATACCAAGACCGATAATAAGAGTTATTTATTTTAGGTCAAAGGTTTATTTAATGTCCACTCACTAAATCAACCATTATATATAGCCTATAAATGGGTCATTTAATTATTTATTTATTTATATCTATGCAATTATTTATTTTATAGATGCAAATTCTTGATCACATAAATAAATGAATTAATCTGCAAAGACAAAATTTAAATAAATGAATTATGCATAGATGTTTTATCCAACATATTTAATTAATTAACATCCACTTAATATTAAAAAAACATGAAAAATATAAAACAAGATAAAATTTATGCATAATAAATTAAAAATTGATCAATTAAATATTAAGTCAGACTTGTTCTTTCATTGCTTGATTGGGAATGAAACTCAATAGAACTAAGTGTTTGACCAACCCTTGTTGGGACACTTACTTTTATAAGGGGAGTTCTTGTGAAGGTTTTGGGTTGAATTAACCATTTTACATTAAGAGGATTATTCCTTACTAGACTTGGTGTAATTTGGAGGTAAGTTTTGAGAAAATCCAAGTCGGGATTTCAAGACAGGGGAGTCTACTCAATGGATCAAGGAGCAACAATCCCATAGTTTGCAAAGACCTACCTACTTAAATACCTTCAAGTATCTTGAACAACCCTTATCAGGGTTATGCAAAGGGGAATATAGATCTTTTACACTAGAATTTCATAGCAACTAGACATTCTGAGTTCAATGGTGAGGGCTATTGGATCTTGATAAAATGGTGGGAGATTTAATAAAATCAATTAATTTATTATATCTCACCCAATTTATAATAAAGAAAATTAATAATAGTATTCTCTTTTAATTGTAGAATAAAATGGAAAGATCATCATCCAAATTATCCCTAAAATCAATATTGGATAAATACAACCTTCTAACTAGCAGTAACTTCCAGGAATGGTATAGATGCCTTCAGGTGGTGCTACACCATAAACAGAAATCTTACATACTAGAATCCTCATTTTATGATCCATCTAATAAAGAGGAAAGTGATTAAGAGTTCATAGTCTATGATAAACATATTAACGATGAAGTTGAAATTCAATGTTTGATTCTTTCTTCCATGTCTAGTGAACTCATGAAGTCTCACGAAAACATGGATGCATATAGCATGCTTGAGCACCTCTGTGGTCTTTACTAGAAGAGATCTAGACAAGAACGGTTTGAGATTTCCAAGGCACTCTTTCATAGTAATCTTAGAGAGGTTTCCCTAGCTAAGCCTCGTGTAGTTAAGATCATTGGCTATATTGATCACTTAGAGGTTATAGGGTTTAAACTCCTTAAAGAACTAGGCACTGATCTCATTCCAGAATCACTCCCTCAGAGCTTCTTCAGCTTTGTTGTTAATTTTAATATGAAAAACATTGAGAATTATCTATTAGATCTTCTTACACTTCTTCACCAAGTAGATAAGTATATGAAGCTTTAAAAACCTTTTGCCCTTATGGTGAAAAAATGGAAAGGTAAAGCAGATATATTTAATCCCAAAGCTTACACTAGTGCAAAAGTTGGATTTAACGTTGGTTTTTTTTCATTTTTGACATCAGTTTTTAATCGATTTCTATGAAGGAAATGTAAAATATAAGATTTTTGGCATTGGTTTTCAAAAACCGATGCCGAAAATGATGCCATGCTGAGTTTTCAGTGTCAGTTTTACAAATTAACCGACACTAAAAACCAATTTTTAGTGTCAGTTATTATACGAACCAATGTCAAAAATTGAGTGCAGCCCTATTTTATGCATCAGTTTCTTATAAAACAATGCAGAAAAACATTTTCGGCATTAGTTTATTAGATAAACTGACACTGAGAACCGTGTATTTTTTAAAAAACGGTGTTGGTTTTTAATAAAACCAACACCAAAAGTAAAAAAAATAGAAAATACAGAATCTTAAACTACCAAAATAATAAAAATACCTATAATAAAATACAGTATACAATAATTAAACATTATTTCTCATTGAATAAAAATCTATAAAAACTTACATGTTTTTATCTAGTTAATAAAAAAATTATCTATGCATTTGTATTATAAAGTAGAATTAAAATACACATACCTGAAATTGATGACATGATCATTGTTGGTTATTAATGAAGCATTCATTTGATATCATTCTATTTAAACACCTATTATAACTAAAGAATTAGTTTTTTGAACACATGTTATTAATAAAATGTAATATTATTCAAAAACATTAGAATATACATACCTCAAATCATAATCAGACTTAACAAATAGTTTGCAAATAGATATTGAAGATGGGTAAGTTTTGTTTGGGTATAAGACTCATTATCATTGAATGTCTACAATAACATTGAATGACATGAGATTAAAAAATATAATACTATGATAGAAAATATAAAAAATATATATAACTAACCTTATCAAATTGAGGAGTTACCTCAGTTGTGATTATCTCATACATGAATCATAGAACATAATAACCACATTCAACATGTCTTTATTGACGATTAAACTACAGTTATAAAATATTAACTCAATAATAAAAACCAATATATATATATATCAAAAAATCAGAACAATATCTAATATAAAAAATAATTACCTTTACTTTCACATAATTGATGGCATTTGATTTCTTTATCAACATGTGTTCTTTGTTAAATTTTTTCCATGAACTACATTTTCATATATATGAACTAATAATACATGTATAAATAATGAGAAATAAACATAATGAGTTTATGAAAAATAAAAAAAAACTTACCAGTCTAATAAGGTAGAAAAACTTTTACAAACACTCCCTAATAAAGAGAAAAACCAACATAAGGTGCCTTCACTTGGGAAAAATATGCCTAACATCCAATACCCCTACAATACAAAAAAACACAATTAATGATATTATAATTATCATTATTTCATAATTATGTTTTTGTTCTTACTTATCAATAAATAGAAAAAACCAACATCTAATCTCCGTATGTGATAATATATCACATATATATGCAATTCTACTAGGATTCTTCACATGTTTCACTTCCATGGAAATGTATTCTAGGTCTATAAAATCGTAAATGGTTGTGCTGTCATTCTGTACAATAAGAATGTGTAGATACATAATTTAAAAAGGATATATAGTTAGTCTATTTAAACCATATTTCTATTAAAAAAATAAAAAATCAAACATCAATTTACTTACATGGAAAACAACTGCAACACATTCAGACTGAGCTCTTAAAAATCAACTAGATGCGTGATATATTCTTTGAGTAATCTAAATGGATAATATCTTCTGCATATATCAAACGTAATCTGAAACTCATATATATTTTTCAAAGGATAAGAAACATGGTATAATCTTTGTATCCCATAAGAAATATCATAAGTATCTACAGTCGATTGTTCCTGAACGTGTTGTTTCAATTGTGCAATTTATTTTACTTTTAGATAATCTTATATAAGTTAAATTTCAGAAAAAAACTACAAGTAATTTTCAAGCATATGTAATTAATATTTAAAAAAAATCATACCTCATATAAAATTTAACGAAGAAGACCAGTTTTCCAAACTAAAAAATGACCCAAACAATCCTCAACTCTAGTAATATCCTCAGTGGGAAATGGTAGTGGAGCATTAGGATCAATAATATCAAGTATTGATACTCTAACTTGACCCATCTACATAGGCTGGTGATATACAGAATCCCCAAAAAAATATATAAGTTCTAACACAATAATATGTATATGAGGATCTCTAGAAAACAACTCACAGTATATGGTTTGATCCGAGTGAGGAGGTGGAGGATCAAAGTAGGAAGGTTGGGCAGGGTAGTCTAGCTAGGATGGAGGTGGAGGATCAAAGTAGGTAGGTTGGCCAGGGTAGTCCGGTTGGGATAGAGGTGGAGGATCAAAGTAAGCAGGTTGGGTAGGATGGGGAGGATGGGAAGGCTATGCAAATTGTGACTATCTTTTCAAGTGATCTAACAAAGCCTACTGCACAGATGCTTGAATTTGATCACCCATAAAATGTTTCATCGCTTTCATCTCGACTTTTAAGGATTCTATTTTTGGGTCTTTTTATTGCTTAATCTAACCAAAAACTTTCCGAATACTAACACCTGTCTGATATCCTCTAACACAGCTAAGGTGTTCTACCTTTACTAAAGAAATGGCTAGGATGTTCATCCTACCCTCAGTGATAAAAGAGTATTATGTCTCTTTCTCCTAAATTTTATCCTAAAATGAAAAATGAAAAAGTTATATTAGTGTTTATAATTTATAAAATAGAAAAATTCATGATAAATAAATAATATATACTTACAATTTTATCAACTACTTTCTTAGCTTCCTCTGTAAGATACTTTTCATTTTTCCTTCTTCTCGCTCGTTTCCATTTTTCTTGGTGAGTGGGAGGAGATAGAGGACCAAATCGTACCTCTTCTGAATCACTACTAGATCGATCTCTTGATGCTTCAAAAAAAAAATTCAATCATTCTCTACTCTAGTAACGGATACCCTCTACATGATAAAGTATGAGGGTATACATTTTTCAACTGGATCTCTTGATGAGATTTTCTAGAGGCCTATTACATAAAAATAAACTAATAAGTAATTAGATAAATATATAATAATTTTTATAATATAAAATAATTATCATACCTGAAATTTTTCTTCATGATTACTATAAAAAAATTGTTTCCATGTATCTACATCTATATACAGATACTTAAGGTGTGAATTTTCAAAAAATTTCTTTCCAAAAACATAATTTTTTGTCAGTTTTGTTTTAAAATATCGCCATTAAACTGTTGCTAAAGTGAGATGTCTTTTCTTAATTTTCTTTTGTTTCCTAAAAATTAAATATCATTTGTAATTTAATAAATGAAATATGTCATTTAAAATATTTAATATTAAAAAATGAGATAAAATAAATTAATTGAGATATTTTACCATCACAACCTCCCAAAGCTGTTGTTTCACCATATTGTCTACAGACTTTCAATTGGGATATAAAATATTAATCCTACAACGGCTCTGCATTGATATATAATTGATAAAGTAAACTGTATTTGGGCTAGTTACATTATTATTATCATCAAAATGAATATGTAATCTCTCATCTCCATGAGAAAGTGACATTTTTGGTAAACGTGTAATACCATGTTTACCAACTTGAGAACTTGATTTCTCTGTAGTAACAGGAGAAGTCTCCTACACTGAGGACGCATAAGTAGTACTGCAAAAAAAATATAAATTAAAAGTTTTCATTCATTAAATAAGTATATTAATAAATATTTAACAAAATGAAAAAAATAGATATACCTAGGTAACTGCTCCTATCTCTCTATATCTGACATTGACACAAGCAAGTGTAATGAAGTTTTGTGTACCTTCATATCATTAGAAAACTGAATATTTAGAAACAAGGATGACAAAAATAAGTAAAAAAAGAGGTATTCATTTGTATATTTTAAAAAAATAAACAAAATATAAATAATTACTAAAAAAATTAGGAGACTAATTTAGTGTTTTCTCATATGCCTTCATCATGATCATTACGTACCGCGTGCACTATGTTTGCCTTGTAGTCATTGTAATTATCCGGAAATCACGTAATAGATTAATAAGACTTGTATAAATCAATAACATCATCAACATCATTCTCATCACCCAAATGGTATTTTTTACTTGAAAAATGACGGACCGCTAACCGTTCGATGGGTCAATGACATAAAATATCTACTTTGCATGTGTATCCATGATAAATGGTTCCTTATTGTAATTAAATATTTTCAAATCAACCAATGTAAATCCACAATCATAATGTTTCACATCACTATTGCTATCAACCCAATTACACTTAAACACTGTGACTCAAAATTTTGTATAATCAATTTTCTATATATCCTCAAGAACTCCAAAATATGTCGACGAAGCAGAAATTGGGTTTTTATATTTTTCACTTGAAAAATGCACCACTTCAGTGATAACCATCACACCACTATTTTGAACGATACTCCTATCATCTAGATTCTTGTGTAAAATGTGTACCCATTAATATCAAAACTAGTACATGTTATCACATTAAGAGATGGTCCCCCTACCAACCATTTCAAAATTTTGATGCAGATATATTTTTTCTCACTTTCTCTTTAAACCGTGAAACAGATGTCTTTTTATGCTAAATAATCAACCACTTTTCATTTATTTTTTGGATATTTTCTCTTTAATTCAGCAATATGTCATGAGATATATTATTGAACATCATCTATGTTGTTCAAAATATATAAATGTGCCTGCATCACTTCATCACGTGGAATGAACTTTAACTTTAAGCCTCAAATCCCTCTACCTTCACTATCAACTATTAAATGTCGATATATAGGGAGACCAATATGCTCCACTTCATACAAATAATCAGTACAAAACTCAATAACTTCTTCTGATACATATTTTTGAACAATAGAGGCCTTTGGTTGATAAGGATTTTTAAAACATCCCTTTAAAATTTTCATATACCTTTCAAAAGGATACGTACAACATAAATAAACAGGACCGCATATTCTTATCTCATGAACCAGATGAATCACCGGATGAACCATTATATTAAAAAATGTTAATGGAAAATACATTTCTAGGTTACAAAGTATAAGATCAGATTTATTCTCCAACTCATCTAACAAATTTGGATTAATAACTTTGATACAAATGGATTTTAAAAAATTACATAACCTGATGATAGTCTTTCTAGCAGCTGATGGTAATATACCATACAGTGAGACCAGTAGTAGTTGTTGCATCAATACATAACAGTAATGATATTTCATACCTATTAATTTTCAATCCTTCACTAATACGAAATTCTTCACATTTGAAGAATTTCCACTGGGTACTTTTATATCATACAGACACTAACAAAAATTCAACTTCTCACTCTTGCTTAATGTGTGACAAGACGGAGGTAAATATGTTCTATTTCCTTTCATAGTGGGAGCTAACTCCAAACTTATTTCCATTACTATCAAGTCCAATCTAGAATTCAATCTATCTTTTTTCTTTCCTTTTATATCTAATAAAGTTCTAATCAAAATGTCACATATATTTTTCTCAACATGCATAACATCAATGTTGTTTTTTATCTCTAAAAATCTCTAATAAGGTAGTTCAAAAAAATAGATTGTTTCTTCCAGATATTTCTTTGAAGACCAAAACTACTTTTCTTTCCAAATGTCGAATCAATATTTTTCACCATATTGTAATATTATTCAACTGAAAATAGTTTTTGTGGAATATTTTATTCCTATAAACCGTTAAATTCCTTTTTCAATCTACGATAAGGATGATTAATTCGCAAGAAACTTCGATGTCCCATATACACTATCTTTCTTCCATTCTGCAATTGATAATATTAAGTCTCTTCTTCACAAATTGGACGTATTTTATGTCCCTTAACATTGTATCCATATAATTTTCCATATGCACAAAAGTCATTTATACTAAACATTATCATAGAACGCAAAATAAAATACTCTTTCTTGTATGTATCAAAAATATTAACACCTACCTCCCATATAAGTTTCAAATCATCAATAAATGGTGAAAGATACACATCAATATCGTTTCCTAGATTTTTTGGTCTATAAATCATAAAGCTCATCATAACATATTTTTTCTTCATACATATCTGTGTGGATAAGTTGTAAACTACCAACAAAACAGTACACGAACTGTGTTGGCTACTAACATTCCAATATGGATTCATTCCATCTATACACACTCCCATTCTCATATTTCTAACTTTACTTCCAAAATTAGGAAATTGTTTATAAAATCTCTTCCATTGTGATGAGTCATTGGGGTGATGTAATTTACCATCACAGATGCATTCATATGAATTCCACCTTAACTTTTTTTTCATCAATTGAATTTGAAAATAGATGCTTCAAACGAGGAATTATTGGAAGGTACCAAATTGATTTAGTAGGAGCTTTGATTTCCGTACCTGATAATGAATCAAAATTAATTTATCAGAATTATATGAAGGTATTATTGGAAAAAATTATTTGATTTAGCATGAGGTTAGATGTCAGTACCTGAGAATGAATCTAAATTAACTTTTTCATTCATCTTATACCGTGATTTTCCACATGTAGGACATTTTGATAAAAATTCATATTCTTTCTTATACAACACATAATCATTAGGGAAATCATGTATCTTTTTATACCCTAATCCTATTGGGCATAATATTTTCTTCACCTCGTAATTGGAATCTGGAAGCCCATTGCCTTCTGAAAGTAGCTATTTCAAAATCGCAAGTAAGTTAGATAAAATTTTATCACTCCAACCATTACTTGCTTTCAAGTTAACCAATCTAAAAATGGATGATAACACTGTATATTTACTACAACCTAGGAATAATAGTTTTTCAGAATCTTCATACAACTGTTTAATGGTTGTTGTTTTTTCAACAGCTTAAACACCTAAATCATGAATTAAATCTTCAATACGATCCTCTGTCACATTATGAATATTGTCATCAACATTATCTATTGAATTTACAGTTCTTTCACCATGTCAGATCCAACGTGTATAATTAAGGCTAAAACCATAGAAAATGAGATTTTTTTTATTTCTCTAGAATCTAACTTTCTCATATTCAAACACTTCACACATGGGTGTAAAATCAAATCTATGTTTTAATGATTTCTTTTAAAAAATTCTAAGAAATCATCAACTCCTTTTTCATATTCATTAGTGTTTCTTCATAAATTTATCCATTTAAGATCCATTCAGTATTTAAAATCATAATATAATCAGTGATATATTAAACATATAAACATTTAAATTTATATATATATATAAATAGATAAATTTTAAACATAAAAAAAATAAACTAATACTACCTTTATATTATATCAAGTTCATTTTTTATTGTAATGTTATTTTTCAGAACAAAGATGCAAAAGAGTCATTGAATCAACAATAATTCACTATTAAAACTCAGTGTTAGAATCACACATAACATGCATATTAATTTCACAATTGAATTTATTTAAATATCAATTCATTTATAAAACTCAGTGTTAGAATCACACATAGCATGCATATTACTCATATAAAAGAATTCAAATAATTTTATAAAGTATATGATTGACATCACCAACCATTCAAACAATTAGAAATCTATGATAGGAGTGGTCGTCAATTTACTCCTAAATTAATAAAAATCAATAATTTCATCAAATTAATGACAACAATGAATTAGATAATAACCGAATAAAAAATATTCAATAATTGAGTAAAACTAATTGATATGACTAAATTATATAATAACTAATTTATTTATAAAATTATAAAAAAAACTTACAATATTCATATTTGAAGATGATAAATTGAGAAACAATCTCAATTTTCTCCTAATTCTTTAGAATAGTAAACATTACAAGATCTAAAAAAATAAGTAGTATATATGATAGATAATCATGAACAAACAAAAAATCGAACCCATTTAGGTGCATCTATAAAGATGATTCGGATCAAGAAATACAAACGCAAACAAAAAACCAAAGATAAAGGATGGAAGAATGAAAACCGATGATCATGAAATGAAAATTAAAATTCTAGAAATCAACCAAAATGAGGTGTGGGTGGTGGTTCGAAAGTTGTCGGCACCGTCTCAAGTTGGGAGAGACGAGAGAGCGAAAGAGGGTTTAGGGTTTCGGATAATTTAACGAGCGTGTAAAAATTTTAAAAGACTTTTTTGGCATTGGTTTCTCTAGAAACCGACACTAAAACATTTTTTTTTATATTTTCGGTGTTGGTTCCTACATAAACCAACACCAAAATATATTTTTTGTTGGGTTTTTGGTGTTGGTTTATTGAAAAACCGACGTTGGAACTATATTTTTTTATTTTTTGGCATCGATTTTCATGATAACAGATGCCAAAAGCTTTATTTTTTTATTTTTCGGCATCAGTTTTTTGGATAACCAATGACAAAAATCTTATGGTTTGAGTTTTTTGTGTCAGTTTTTATGAAAATTGACATTGAAAACTTTTTTCTTCACTATTTTGTGTTAGTTTCTTAGAATCGACGTAAAAACTCAAAATTAAATCTATCATTTCCACTAGTGTTCCTCACACTCTTCCAAGAAGAGAAATATCAAAGGGAAATCAAGGGATTATGATGTTGTATGTTTTTCATGCGAAAAGAATGGCTACTGAAAGAAAAATTGTACCCATCCAAAGAAGCAAGGGAAAGCTTTAGGTGCATTTGTTATTGAGTACAATTTATCTATTTCTATAAATTGGGTATTAGATATAGATTTTGGTTCTTGTATATGTATTCAAATATAGGAACCAAGTATATTTAGAAAGATTGACCAAGGGGAGGTAGATCTACGAGTATCCAACGAGGCTAAACTTGTTGTTGTTGCTATCGGGGACTGCCACCTCACCTTGTCTACTAGAATTATCTTGGTTTTGAAAGGTTGTTATTATGTACCATTTATTTCCAAAAATGTTATTTCTATATCCAGACTTAATACTGATGGGTTTATTTTCAAATTTGGGAATAAATGTTTCTTATTTTATAAAGATAATATTTATTATGGTAAGGAACATTTAAATAATGATCTTTATGTATTGGATTACATGAATCAATTAATGGAAATAGATAATGATGTTACTTCACATGAATCATACCACACTAAACTTTGGCATCACCAGCTAGGTTATATAAATGAAAACCCCTTGACTAAATTACATCAAGATAGATATTTAGATTCATTTAAACTAAAAACACTTGGTTTATGTCACTAACACACTCATGGGGTGTAGTTAATTCCCTACGAGTCTAATCAAAATATAAATTTATCAAAAATAAAACTTTGCTACTTAATTAATTAAAGTATAGTGAATAACTAGGTCAAAGTTGAACCCAAAAAGATATTGAATTAGTTTATTTAGGTTTTAAAAAGACTTGATTTTATTAAATTTAAGAAAGAGGTGATAATATATTGGTTTGATTAATTTTAAGAAAGCAGAATGAAAATAAAGTAGATTGATTGATTGATTTGAAAATAGATTTGAAAAGTTTTCTGGGGTTTGTTAATTTTAGGGTTTGGGTGCAATTGAATTTTATAAAATAGGTTTATTAATCCATGCTTGGTGTCGGAGTCGATACGAGGGAGATCCAATGGTCATGGTATCCCCTCCTTGATGCGGAAATCCCCTATTTCCATTGGTCTGATAATTTAGAGTTTCACCAAATCAAGTTTGTCTCGATACAATATTTAAACCTGATTCCCCTAAATTTTACAATGGGCGTACCTACTTTAGGTTTGTCAGTTTCATAATTTTAAATTTTATTTCAGAATCAAATACCAATGGTCATGATAAAAGTAAAAGAAAGGGATTGGAAATTGATTGAAAATTTACAGTAAACCAAATACATGAATAAAGAAAAAGAAATCGATCCAAAAACACATTACCCATTTTATTACATAAGCCTAGCACAAGGAGGGTTTACCCCCTCATCCTAGTGATTAGAGAATAAGAGGTAAGGAAGAAAGAAAAAGAAAGAATAGTGAAAATGAATATGAAACTAGGGAGGACCCTGCATAATGTAGCTTTTTACTCCAAGACTTGGTCTATAAGATCTTTTTCACAGTAGTAGGTTGGCCCTCAATTTATAGGCTCTAGATAGGCTCAGGTATCATTGAATGTCATTAAGGATTGGTCAAAAGGTGGTCATGGGTGGGTATCGGGTGTTAAAACATGTCAAAAATTGAAGATATGTCAAATATGGCCTTTTATCCCATCTCAACCTTTTACACGTCATGTTGTGATTACACCATGTGTAAATATTGTACCATGTGTACCAAAATCATGACATACAAAATTTATGTATATCCTCACTTGTTTCATGGAATGACACATATGTGTCATGTTGTGACACATTTCTACTTTACTTTTGGCTACTTTCCTCCTCTCCAAGACGTGTCTCTCTTTCACAACTTTTACTGGTTCATGATGTGTAATTGTTACACAATGTGTAATGTTAGTTTTCTACTTTGAATGCCTCATTTTTCCTTGATTATTCAATCATGTTACTTGTAAGTTCTCCATGGCTATCCTAAAAAATATGGTGTCAATTATATGTTGTATCATGCCATAAAACACAAAATGAGTTAAACCATTCACAAATTGGTAATAATAATCATTTAAATGAATAAATCAATATATTAAAACACAATAAAATACATGCATGAAATACACATCATTCATTCATGTTTACAAGGAAAAAACACCAAATCCCCATTTAGTGGGAAAGGTGAAAAGGCTAAAGAGTTTATTGAATTGGTTTATACTGATGTGTGTGGACCATTTCCTGTTGAAGCAAGGCGAGGGTACTCATACTTCATAACTTTTACTAATGATTTTAGTAGTCATGGATATGTATACTTAATGAGGCACAAGTAATATTCTTTTGATAAATTCAAGGAATACAAGAATGAAGTTGAGAACTATCTTTTTAAGAATATTAAGAAACTCTACTCAGACCATGGTAGAGAATATGTTTTTCAAGACTTCATTGATTACTTACGAGAGTTTGGGATCCTATACTAACTCACTTTGTCACATCTATGATTTTATTTTGAGGTATTAATCTATTTGTTATTGATTCTATGTTTATCCTTAAGTTTTCCCAGGAGTTTTTGGTGAAAAATGTGAGTTTTTGGGTTAACAGCAGGTGGCGCACAGTTGGTGAACTATTTAGAAAACCATGCACCCTTGCCCAGGAAACCGTGCGTCCATTTGGCATTTTTGGAAAGTGGGAAACCGTACAGTTTCCACATAGTTTGAAAAACCATGTAGGAAAACCAATCAGTTTTTTCAAGTCATTAAAAATTGAATTTTTACCCTTTTCCCCCTTTGATTTTTAACCCTAAACATCCCTAATCATCCCCACTCTGGATTCTTCACCCAAGGTGTCTCATCCTTCCCTCCTTTCTCCCTTGGATCCTCATTTTTGTGGTACATTTGGTGTGTTTTCTCCAAGAAATCATCACATAAGTGTCTTATCCCTTGATTTCTACTCTTTTTTAGGGTTTCTCTTCCTCCTTCTTTGGGGTTTTGTTCTCTAGAGGATCAGATGTGTCACGAACCAGCCTGGGTACCCTAGTAACCCAATAACCAAGCCGACCCTAACATGACCCGAAGGGCGTTCCCGGTCCCCACAAGTTGAAAACTAGCACCTAACATCATACAAAATACAAGTGGGAATGATTTTTACCACAATAATGCGGAAGAAAAAGATAACAAAATAGTATGCATATCAAAAGAACACTCCACTGGAGTAAAGTACCAGAATATAATGAGGCACAAAAGCCCAAAGTACTAAAACCCAAGTACTAAAATGGGAGGAAACAACCCTAAGTTCCCTAAGGACACAACTAACCAAGACCATGGTTAAACTATTGGATCCACCTCCAAGATATCCCTTCCCTTTGCTCGAACCTCTAATAATAAAGTCTACAAACACCCGAAGGAAAAAAGTAGGGTGTGATCCTAAGACTAGTAGGATACCACCAAAGATTCCATAACAGATGCTAAATATAGATTATCCAAAGAAAAGCTTTCAATTTTTAAAATAAATAGTTTTGTAAATTAAATATCATATTTAAACAAAACATGTTATACAATTTCAAAATGATGGAAAATACTTTTAAAAGACAGGATTTACTTTATAAGAGATGGAATAATTCTAAAATAATGGATTAAATAAATTGGTTGCATAAAATAGTTTATGTAAATCTAGAAAAGGCATGTAAATCAATTTTATAACATTGACATACATTTATATCTCATATATAAATAAATAAATGAGTAATATGGTCATCTTCCAAAAGGTACGATAGTATTAACCAGCTATAAGATTTTGCACTCTCTAAGTGATCTTAGAAAAATGAGTATACTCACATCCCCCTAACACTGGCCAGAGGTGACTCATCTCCCTCCCATCGGGGATGTGACCCGCCATAGGTATGTTTTAGAACGTTGTAATAGCATAGAGTATATCCAAATAACTCACCAACTACCTAAGTCTTTCATGTACTCTTACATGATGGGAAATTTATTTTAAGACTTCTTAAAATACAATTAAATCTCATTATTCTATTTTAAAAATTCCAATTTCTTTCCATTTAAAACCAAAATGGTTTTTAATCAAAAACATGCCCTTTCCATAAGATAAAACCATTGGGTTTCTATCAAATCATTCTTAATCCATTTTCACGAGTTTTAAATCCATTCAAAAAAATTACATCCTTTTCACTATTCATTTCTACAATTAAATTTGACAATTTAATTGAAACCATTTCCATCAAATCTAAAATTTAAATTCAAAAATTTAAATCATCCAATTTCTAAAAACACACCCCAATTCAATGGAATTGGGGGTTTTCAAAATATTCATTCCAAAACCATTTCAAAACTAACAATTCACTAGAATTGGGTTTTTATTAATTTAATTGAAATAAAATGTGAGCAATTGAATTTAAATCAGCAATTGAAATAAGTTAATAAATTTAGGAATAATCAATTTGGAAAATTGGGACAAAACCACCTACATCTTTCCTAAAGAACGACACTCACAACGGCACCCGTCAATGAGAATGAAGGTGAAGGAGATCTTGAAAACCAACCTAGAAGAAAGATCTAACACCAAATGGTGTGGATCTATCAATCCCAAGGTGATCCATTAAAAAACCCAAGATGAGAGGAAGAGAGAAACTTGAATAATGAGGGAGAACGCTTACCTAGGAATCACACCACAAACAAAATGATGATCCAAAGTTGATCGAATCGATCCAAAAGGAGGGGTGCCTCAAAAAAATTCCTAGGGAGAGTTCTGGTTCAAGAGCTAAGAGGTTTGGAAAGAATAGACCAAGTGAAACTGTCAAACACATGACTTAAATATGGGCGTGGGTCTGGTCACAACATGTAGTCCATGATAGATAATTTGTTCCAAAAAACATGTGGATTCGAATTAAAAACCAACATTTTCACCCTACACTGCATGTACCTACCATTCACGCTATGTACAAGCTCACAGCATGACCTCCCCCTTCACGACTTGTATCCAGCAACTAGTACATGACATGTACCTCAGGTACATGATGTGTACTGGCTCTGCAACCTACATTAAATCCAGAAAAACACCTTTAAAAACATTGAACCAAAGGGGAAACTTAAAGAAAGGGAAAAACTTTCCCAGTCAAGGTAACAGGATCTTACAACCTCCCCACCATGAAAACTTTCTGCCCCCAAAAAGGCTATGAAGAAGCTTCCATGCCAAAGATATGTGGACATTGCTCTCTCATTAGCGCCTCATGTTCCCACATCTCATGATTATTAGATCCATGTTGTCATATCACATAAACCAAAGGTATTGTCCTTTCATGAAGTACCTTGGTCTCAGAATCAACTATCCTGATTGGTCACTCAGTCAAAGATAAATCAGACTCGATCTCAAGATCACTCCAACTCAAAACATGAGATGGATCAGATAGATACTTTCTCGGTTGTGATACATGGAACACGTTATGTATTGACATCATCTATGGTGGAAGTTCCAAATGGTACGCAACCTTCCCCACCTTCTTGAAAACCTCGAAAGGTCCCACAATGTGAGGAGAAATCTTACCTTGTCTCCCAAGTCATTGATAACCCAACCGAGGTGAAACCTTTAAGAACACATGATCACCAACTAAAAACTCCAAAGGTCTACAACATCGATCACCATAAGACTTACACCGGATATGTGCTATCAACATCCTCTAATGAATAAGATTAATCTTAGATGATGTCTCTTTCACCAAGCTTGGTCTAACCAAGGAACTCTCACTAATATTCGACCAACATAAAGGAGATTTACAAGGTTGACCATACAAGGACTCAAAAGGTGTCATTATGATTGTAGATTGGTAACTGTTGTTGTAAGAAAACTCAACCATCCCTAAGTGATCATCCCAAGCCCCACTAAAGTCAAGAACACAAGCACGAATCATGTCCTTGAGAATTTGTATAGCTATTTTTTGTCTAGCCATCAGACTGTGGATGGTAGGTCGTGCTCAAATGGACCTGAAATCCCAGTGCCTCCTGAAGGCCTCTAAAAAAGTGATAAGTAAACCAGGGATCCCTATCATAGACTATAGCAGATGGAACTCTATTCAAACTAACAATCTCTTTCATGTAGATATTTCCAAACTCCTCAACTTTGGTCATATCTCAAATGGGTATGAAGTGAGATGACTTGGTTAACCTATCAATCATAACACATATTGAATTATTCTTTCTTAGGGTACATGAAAACCCAACCAAAAAGTCCATAGATATCTCATCTCACTTCCAAATAGGGACTGGAAGTGGCTGAAGTAAACCCAAAGGTTTCTAATGCTTAGCCTTAACCTACTAGCGCATATAGCAATGAGAGACAAACTCAGCAATATCCCATATCATACCTAGCCACCAAAAATGTCGCCTCATGTCATAGAACATCTTTGTTGTTCCCGAGTACACAGCCCACTGGGATTTATGGAAATCTCCCATCACAACCTTCCTTGTTGATAACGACACTATGAAGCAGTTCTGATAACATAGAGCACCCTCTTTGGAGAATAACCATAGGGAAATTTTCTCCCCACCATAAAGGGATTCTCTAATGTTGTGGAACTCATCATAAAGTTTTTGATCTTGAAGAATCGTCTAGAGAAGAGCATATTTCAACTGAACACTGTCCAAGGAAACCTCAGCCCCTTCCTCCTAAACTCTAATATGAAACTGTGCAAAGAGAGCCATCAAATTCCACTCTTTGGAGGATTCTTTCACTGCCTGGGTTGGAAGTTTCCTTATCAATACATCTGCAATGACATTCCCTTTCCTTGGGGTATAGGTGATGTCAAAGTCGAAAGTCTATAGGTACTCCACCCAACGCCTCTTCTGAATATTCAAATATTTTTGAGAGAAGATATAACTCGGGCTTTTGGGGTCTAAATACACCATAAAGCTTTTTCCAAAAAGGTAGTGTCCCCAACTCTTAAGTGCATGAATCAAAACTACAAGCTTCAGGTCATGGGTATATAATTCTTCTCATGTGGCCTAATATGATGAGATCCATAAGCTACTACATGATCACTCTGCATAAGAATGCAGCCTAATCATGAACCTATTGCATCACAAAAGACCACATAGCCCTACCCGACTTCTGGAAGAGTCAACACTGGTGCAGTAGTCAATAGAAATTTTATCTCAACAAAACAACTCTGACATTTATTATCCCATGAAAACTTCACCCCCTTCCAAGTCAGAGTAGTCATCAGAGAATCCAACTCTGATAAGTCTTTCAAGAACTTGCGGTAATCTTCGGTTAATCCCAAGAAGCACTGGGTCTTGAAGATATTTCATGGTTGCTCCCAAGTAATAATAGCCTTCACCTTCTCAAGATCAATTAATACTCTATGTCCAGACACCAAGTGTCCCATGAATTTCACTTCCCAAATCCAAAAAACACACTTTGAAAGCTTGTCATAAAGGAGGTGATTTCTCAGTAGACTCAGAACTATTCTCAGATGTTTCACATGATCCTCCTTGGACTTGGAGTAAAAAAGAATGTCATCCACAAATACTTCCACAAAGGTATCTAGATACTCATGAAAAATCTTGTTCATTAAGGCCATGAAAACTATAGGAGTATTCTTTAGGACAAAGGGCATAAAAAGGTACTCATAATGGTCATACCTACTCTGAAAGTCCGTTTTCTGAATGTCAGATTCTTTTGTCCTCAATTGATAGTAACCAGAACAAAGGTCGATCTACAAAAACCACTTTTCCTCTTTTAGCTGATCAAACAGGTCATCAATTCATGACAACAGATATTTGTTCTTTATCGTAAATCGGTCGATTTTTCGATAATAAACACATAGGAAAAGAGTTCCATTAGCTTTCTTGGTGAAGATAACCAGCGCTTCCCAAGGTGACACACTCGGGTGGATAAAGCCTTTATTAATCAGATCATCCAACTAGAACTTAGGCTCTTTCAGTTCAGCTATATCCATTCGGTAAGAGGGGATAGAGACTAGTTGAGTTCCAGATGTCAAGTCAATGGAAAACTCAACCTATATCACCAGTGGTAGACCAGATAAATCCGAGAAACATGCCATAAAACTCAATGACAACTAGAATAATATCACCACTAATTGAATATCACTCCAGATCAAAAGAAAAAATTGATATCACTTTCCTCAATTTTGGATAAAAAGGTCCATCTCTGCTCGACCTTGGGTCCCATTCTCCTTGAAAGAGAAGATGCTCACCATTGGGTGTAGTAAAGAAGACCCATAGAAGATAATAATCAATTAGGGATTTATTATTAATGAGCCAATCCATCCTGAATATGACATCAATAGATTTCATATCAAGAACCAGAAAACTCCAAGCTAGCTCGACATCTAATAGAGAAAAGACGCAAGTAAGACTATGAAGACCCAACTCTATCTCCATACCAAGGGGTATAGTAATATCCATTTCACAATATAGCTTCTACATAGGAAGATTAAGTAATTTAACGATATGGGATGAAATAAAAGAGTGGGATGCATTGGTATCAAAAAGATAAATCACTAATGACGAAGCAATGGTAATGGTGCCTCTCACAGTTGTTGGACCTGTGTATGCTTCCTCTAGAGACTCTTCCACTGTGTGAAGAAGCTTCATTTCAGATTTCTATGGATGGAACTCTTTTAAACGTGAAGTGTTTGATTTTCCTCATAGTTTTAGGAGGAGCTGATGATCCAGTCTCACTACTCAGAGTAGAGAAGTGATGGAAGAACCTATGTAAGTTTCCTGAACATTCGTAGGAACTACATTAATTGGGTACCTCAGTGCAAACCCTCCTAGAATGTCCTGTCTTTCCACATTGATAGCAGACCAAAGAACTTCCTCTTGGATCTGTAGGAGTTCTGGAAAGACTCTTCCATTGAGAACTGTCGTGAGAAACATCATGCTTCCATTTTAATTTTAAGGAACCAACAATGCCACTGGGAGAAAATGGAACTCTCATCAACCCTGAATTTATATCCAGGTCTATATCAACCATCATCACCCTATCCAACACATCAGCATAAGTGGGTAGCTTCAGTAAGAAGACCTGATAATGGATATTTGGTCGAAGTCCCAACTTGAACCGTAGAACCTTCATCCTCTAATTGAATACAATCTTAGGAGTAAACTGCATTAGCTCGACAAAGTGATTTTAATAATTAGTCATGGTTTTTTTTCCTACTCAAGCTTAAAGTAATCTATAGCCTTAGCCAACACCATTGACTCTAAATAGAACTGGTTGGTGAAAATAACCTTTAAGTCTTTACATTCTAAGCCCTAACGTTTCCCTACTATCACCATTATGTTCCATCATCTCCTTCTTAGTACCTCCATCACAAAGGTGGAACACTTTACCTTAATAACATCAGGTGTCTCCAAGAACTCAAACAAATGTTCTATCTTGATCAACCAATCCTAATCATATTGAGGATCAGTAGAGCCTTTGAAGACCGGTGGCTTCTGGAAAAGGAACTCTTGAGAAAAATTTTGAAGAACATCCCCCTGAGGATTCACAGCTAGAGCCTGAATGGGAATTGGAGGTGGTGTCAGTCCCAGAGCTTGGATAGTGTGAACGATCACCTCAACTAGACTCAAATCCACAACAGGATTCTCTTGCTGAGGTTCAACAGTAGCCTCTTATTGGATCTGATTCGCACGTCTTCTCAAAGGCATGATCCTACACAACATCAATAGATAAAAGGAATACATTAGATTAACACTCAATATGAGTAACAAGAGAAAAATGTTCTCAATATAAGAAACAAACGGGATTTGGATTTCTCTATATCGAAATATCAATAGGGAAAAGATTAAAACTAATCCACAAGGTGTCTTTCCCTAACCAACCCTGGTGACTTAATGTTTATTATGGTGAGATCTATCCAGGAACTCAAGCACAACTACCTCCTAAGTCCAGACAAGATTTCAAAAATGCATACTGACTCCAAGATAGAAGCTGAACAACCTCCTTTGATACCAATTTGCCATGAACCAGCCCAGGTACCCTGGTAACCCGATAACCGAGTTGGCCCTGGCATAACTTGAAGGGCATTCTCAATCCCCACAGGTCGGCGACTAGCACCAAGAATCATAAAGAATACAAGTGGGAACAATTTTTTCCACAAGAATGCATAAGAAAAAGATAAAAAAAATAGTATGCATGTCAAAAGAAAACTCCACTAGAGTAAAGTAACAGAATAAAACGAGGCAAAAAATCCCAAAGTACTAAAAACCAAGTACTAAAACGGGAAGAAAATACCCTAAGGTCCCTAAGGACACAACTCACCATGACCATGGTTCAGTAGCTGGATCCACCTCTAAGAGATCTCTTCCCTTTGCTCGAACCTAGAAGAAGAAAGTCTACAAACACCTGAAGGAAAAAGTAGGATGTGAGCCTAAACCAAATAGGATACCACCAAAGATTTCATAACAGATGAAAAATATAGATTATCTAAAGAAAATCTTTCAATTTTTAAAATAAATAGGTTTGGAAATTCAATAGAATATTTAAAAAAACATGTTATACATTTTCAAAATGATGGAAAATAATTCTAAAGCATGAGATTTACTGTATAAGAGATGGAATATTTCTAAAACAATGGCTTAAATAAAATGGTTACATAAAATAGTTTATGTAAATCCAGCAAAGGAATGTAAATCAGTTTTACAACATTAGCATACATTTATATCTCATATATAAATAAATAAGTGGACAACATGATCATCTGCCAAAAGGTATGATAGTATTAAACAACTATAGGATTACACACTCTCTAAGTGATCTCATCAAAATGAGAATACTCACGTCCCCCTAACACTGGCCAGAGGTGACTCGTCACCCTCCCATTGGGTATGTGACCTGCCTCAGGTATGTTTTAGAACATTGTAATAGCATAGAGTGTATCCAAATAACTCACCAACTATATAAGGCTTGCATACGCTCTTACATGATGGGAAATTTATTTTAAGACTTCTTAAAATACAATTAAATCACATTATTCCATTTAAAAATTTCCAATTTATTTCCATTTAAAACCAAAATGGTTTTTAATCAAAAACATACGCTTTCCACAAGATAAAACCACTAGGTTTCTCTCAAATCGTTCTTAATCCATTTTCACAAGTTTGAAATCCATTCAAAACCAATTCCATACTTTTCAAAATTCATTTCAATAATTAAATTCAATAGTTTAATTGAAAAAATTTCCATCAAATACACAATTTAAATTAACCAATTTTCATAAATTCATCCCAATTCAATGGAATTGGGGGTTTTTAAAATTTATGTGCCAAAACCATTTAAAAACTACCAATTCACTAGAATAGGTTTATTATCAATTTAATTAAAATAAAATTTGTGCAATTAAATTTAAATAATTAATTGAAATAAATTAAGAAATTTAGGAATAATCAATTTGGCAAATCAGGATGAAACCACCTACCTCTTTCCTGAAGAACGACACTCGCAATGACACCCATCAACGAGAACAAAGGTAAAGGAGATCTTGAAACCCAACTTAGAAGAAAGATTTGACACTAAAGGGCATGGATCTATCGATCCCAAGGTGATCCATCGAAAACCCTAAAGAAGAGGAAGAGAGAAACTTGAATAATGAGGGATAATACTTACTCGGTAATCACACCACAAGAGAAACGACAATCAAAATCCGATCGGATCGATCCAAAAGGAGGGGAACCTCTGAAAAATTCCTAGGGAGAGTTTTGGTTTGAGAGAAAAGAGGGCTGGAAAGAATAGACTGAGTGGAACTGCCAAAACACATGACTTAAATATGGGCACGGGTCGGGTCATGACGTATACCCAAGGGTCACGACGTGCAGTCCACGCTGGATAAGTTACACTGAAAAACCCATCGCCTCAGATTAAAAACTAACATTTTCACCCTACATGATGTGTACCCACTATTCATGATGTGTACAAGCTCACAACATAACCTCCCCCTTCATGACTTGTATCCAACAACCAGTACACGATGTGTACCTTAGGTTCATGACGTGTACCTTCTCTACAGCGTGCAGTAAACCCAAAAAAACACCTTTAAAAACTTTGAACCAAATGATAAAATTAAAGAAAGGGAAAAAATTTCCCGATCAAGGTAACGTGATGTTATAGGGTGACCTATTTTGGTTTGGATCTTGATTTTTAGGGTTTGATCTTGATTTTTTTGGTTCAATATTTCCTTTATAGGGTCTCTTGGTGGTGTGGTTGTGGTTTAGAACCGATTTCCCAAAGTTTCTATACTTAAGGTAGGTGTTTCCATGCTTAAACATTATTTGGTGACTTTAATATTATTTCTTTGCTTCTTGGTTATGTTTTACACATTATGTATGAGGTGAAAATTGTGTTTTAAAAAGGAATCAAGGTACGTTTTTATTGAAAAGTGGTTTTTCAAAGATAATGAGTTATGATTCATGTGTGTTTCATGTGTTCTTTCTTGTTTTTCTCCTTAAAGGTGTTTGATAAAATGTTTAAGTGGTGAGAAACGTATTTTAAAATGGTTTTGGTGTGTGTTTGGATTTGAAAGTGGTTTTGGTTGTGGAAATGGTGATTTATCAAGTGTGTTTATATTGATTGGAATATGTGCATGTTAATGTAGTGATCTATGTGACATGTTAAATGAAAATTGATCATGAAGGAAATCCTAGGTATCTAGGTGGGTGGAATAGGACTAGTACGCTAGTTGACTCTGAAGTGGCTTGGCCCAGATTCATCTAGTAGGATTGATGAATTACAACACTAACTAAATTATTATGATGATTAGATACCATTGGACCTTGGGATGCATTCCCCTCTAGTGGATTGTACACAATTATGTTGTGGGTTGTGGTTTCTATACCACATTTCATTGAGATATGAGGTTCCCAGTGTCCCATTTTAGCTAGTTCCTATAGGGATTTCCTATGACTTGGTGCTCTTTTGTGATATCATACTTACCATTGGCATATGGTGCACTTTGTTGGTTATTTCAAAAGCAAATCATGTTTTCCTTTAAATTGTTTTCTATAAAAATGTTTTAGCTTTTCTTTTTATAAAACTTGCATGTTAAATTGGCTTATAATTTTTTGGCATGGAATCTCTTTTATTGGGTGGATTCTTACTAGGATTTGGCTCACGCCCTACTTATACCTTTGGGTGTAAGTAGAATTTGTTATGTATGACCCAAGTAAAGACAAGTTGTGTCATGGTGATGGTGGATTTGGATGCTAGAGTTACACTTCTTACAAGTGTTGGTGGTGGAGGATTGAGGATGATGCTCATCTTGTTTCATGGAGGTTTTTGGGATAGTTTCAATGTTCCCTTTTTATTTTAGTCCTTTTGAGTTTTTATCAAAGTTGTAAACCTTGAATCTAAAAATTGTTGTACCATTTTTGGTTATGATTATTTAGTTATGTTTTTTTATTATTATTAGTTATTAATGAACATGAAAAATGGGTGAAATTGTTCCCAAAGCACATTGTGATACCCAGGAACTAGTTATCAGCCCATGGGGATCGGGAACATCCTTCGGGCCATGCCATGAATCGGGCTGAGTGTCAGGTTGAATGAAACCCCAGCCTGGTTCATGAAAAAATGGTATCAGAGCAGGTCAAACTCTTTTTGGGTCAAGATATTTGGGAAAAGGTATGGATAGACTAGATCTAGGATTTTCAGGTCTTGAGGTTTTGGTCACGATCGGGGGGTGTCTAGACAGCACACCTCGTAATAGGACTTGAGTCACCATGGGATGTTGGGGTTTGATTTTTCTTCTCCTCCAGGTGAGACGTACAGGCTGAAGACTGTATATAGACACTGGGTGGGGGTAAAGTGGTTTGGATAGTCTTATTGTCATGATGGATTTGATTATATTTTGATTTATGAAAGTGTTGATATTTTTTGTTTTTGCTGATTTTTTTAGAATGGTTGTGTTAATGGTTTTTTATGTGGTTGTTGCTTCTTGTGGAAAAATGCCTCCCCAGAGAATTTATATGTAGACAAAAGAGGTTGGAGATAGTTCTCCCTCACCAATTAATTATAGATTAGCGAAAGTTGTGGTTCAGTCTATCCAAGATTTGGGACAGGGAGCAGACTCTGGTCCTGCTTAGGTTAGAGAATTCAAACCAGTTCCTAGAAAGGACAAGGCTTAGGAGTTCCTCAAGAACATGCCTTCTTCTTTCCAAGGTAGCACAAAACCCCAATAAGTAGAGGAGTGGCTTGAGAAAATAGAGAATATGTTTGAGTTATTTGATACTCATAAGGATGTTTGAGTGAAGTGTGTCTCATTCATGTTGGAAGATCCCTGCCATAAGTAGTGGGACTTGGGGGGTGCAAGCTAGAAAGCATGAGCAGATGAGTTGGAATGACTTCAAGGTCATTTTCAACGAGCAGTATTGTCCTGATGTCTTAGCCTATGCTAGATCCTGAGAGTTTATGGATCTTATCCATGGAGAATAGTATATGATGGAATATGTTAACCGCTTCGCAGAGCTATTTTGGTACATACCAGAGCTCGTTTCTAATGGGAAAATGAAGGTTCAAAGGTTCGAGAGGGGCTTGTGGCCAAAAATTAGATCTCGGATCTTCTTGTTTAAGATGAAGACTTATTATTAAGTGGTTGATTGTGACATGATGGTAGAAATCAATCGTAGTGACCATCCTGGCCTCTATGGATCACTTTCAGTTGTGGGTAGTGGTAGTTTTTCAAAGAATAAGAGGAATCAAGAAGGGTAGGGGAAGAAGGGAGGTGGTAGTTCTGGCCATCCTTCTCGGCTGTCTTTATCAGTGACTTCCGATGTTAGGCCAGTTGTGTGCCATCGGTGTGGAAAGGTTGGACACATATGACCTGCGTGAACATCTCCTCCCAAGCCTTGTCACTAATGTGGATTTATGGTACACTTGAAACGTTTTTGCAAAGTGGTGTTCCCATATCAGAGTGGTGCGGGATCTGTGGATTATAGGGAGATGTCAAGCTAGTCTGAACCGTCTGGGTCAGTAGGTTCTTGGTTCAGTGGTCATGGTGGCAGGGCCGCATCATCTTCTGAGCAAAGTTAGTCTAGGGAGGAACTGTAGGTTAGTGTTCATTCACAAGCTCAGGATAAGACGAGGAAACTCCATGCGATGGACCAGGCACTAATGGAATCAGATGCAGGGCCTGCGACAGTTCGAGGTATTTTTCATATTACACTATCCTTAGTTGTTTCTCTCTTTGATATTGGTGCTTCTATTTCATTTGTTTTTTCCTGCCTTGTTGATGTGATAAAATTACCAACTGATCTTATGTAATATTCTATGGATTTGGTAATGCCGCTTGGTATGAAGTGGGAGCAGGGTTTCAGGTGTTCATCTTGTGAACTCACCGTGTCAAGGATCGAGTTGGAATGGGATTTCATTATTCTGAAGATGGACCTCTTTGATGTGATCCTTAGTATAGATTAGACGGTGCGTTTTCATGTGCGCTTTGATTATTATAGGTTTCTAGTGAGCTTTGTAGCACCTGATGGGAGTGCCTAGGTCTTTCATGGTGAATGAGATCCTCGGTCGGGATGTGTTGGACCTCTACTTCAAGAATTGGGAAATATTGTTTTTAATTATTGTCACTTGCATTGGAGGATGATAGTGGAACTCCTTAGGGTGGATTACCTCCTTTAGTGGACGAGTTCCTAGAGGTTTTTCTGGAGGATTTTTTGGGTTTTCCTCTAGAGCGAGATCTGGATTTTTCCATCGATTTGGCATCAGGAACGCAGTCGATATCTCTTCCCTAGTATCATATGACCCCCACTAAGTTGAGGTAATTAAAGTTATAACTATACAATTTATAATCTAAAGGATTCATTCACCTTAGCATCTCACCATGGGTTTCCCCAATTCTATTCGTGAAAATGGTTGATAGATCTATATGGTTATGCATTGATTACTGGAAGCTAAATAAGGTGACCATCAAGAATAAGTACCCTTTACCCCGTATTGATGAACTTTTTTATTAGCTTAAGGGGGAAAGGAAATTATCTAAAATTAAATTTCTTTCTTGTTATCACCAAGTCAGAGTTAGAGAGGCAGATGTCCTGAAAACACCCTTCTAAAGTAGGTATGGCCATTTCGAATATTTGTTCGTGGATTTCAGGTTAACAAATGCTCCAGAAATTTTTATGGAACTTATAAACAGGGTGTTCCATCGGTATCTTGACTCCTTTGTTGTGGTAATCTTGGATGAAATCCTAATTTATTCTGGATCTAAGGAGGAGCATGAGTGGTATTTGAGGATTGTTTTGGACACTCTTCGAGATCATCACCTCTATGCGAAGTTTTCAAAGTGAACCTTCTGGATTAGGGAGGTGAGGTTTTTGGGCCATGTGATCTTTGAGTGAGGGGTTTTAGTGGACTCCAAGAATATCAGTGCAGTTATGTCATGGGAAAAGTCGAATAATGTTTTTGATATTATAAGCGTTTTGGGCCTGACAGGGCATTATAGGCGGTTTGTTCAAGATTTATCGTGACTTGATTTATCCATGACATTTCCCACCCAGAAGGGGGTGAAGTTTGAATGGATCCTAGAATGTCAGTCATTATTTTAGGATCTTAAGTGACGGTTAACCAAAACTCCCATTTTGATCTTTCCAGAGCCGGGAAAGGGGTATATGGTTTATTGTGATGCCTCAATTATGGGTCTTAACTGTGTGCTGATGCAAGATGACCATGTGGTGGTGTGTGGATCTTAAAAACTCTGACCATATGAAAAGAACTATCCAGCCCATGACTTGGAGTTAGCCGCATTAATGCATTCCTTTAAGATGTGATGTCGTTATCTTTTTGGGGAGAAATTTATGGTTTATTCTGATCATAAGAGCTTAGCCTACATTTTCTCCTAGAAATATCTGAATCTAAGGTAGTGTTGTTGGGTTTAGTACCTTCAGGGGTTCGACTTTGATATCATGTATACCCTAGGAAAAGGTAATGTGGTAGTTGATGCTTTGAGCAGGAATGTGTCGGTGCAAGCATTGAAAAGGTATAGTGATGAGTGGGCTTTGATGGGGATCTTTGATCAGATGAACTTAGAGACCAAGGTTCATAGTGGAGGTGAGTTCTTGTCTAGTGTGTATCTAACACCTTATTATGGAGTTGATTTAGTGGGACTAGTCTGGTGATGAATTTTTCCAGGGTTCCATGCAACTTCTTAATGGTGGGGATACACCTTGTGATTGGTCGTTGTCTTCTGAGGCAGTTTTGTGCTTTAAAGGTTACTTTATGGTGTCGTTGTTGTTGAGGAAGGTGGTGATGCATGATATCCATCAGTCCCAGTTCCATAGTGCTACCAAACTTTACTATAATGTATGTCAATAGTTCTGTTGTCCAGGTTTGAGGCGGGATATAGATGACTTTGTATCGTAGTGTTGTACATGTCAGCAGGTTAAAGCAGAACACTAGAAACCCTTTAGTTTGCAGCAGCCGCTACCCATTCCTACTTAGAAGTGGGACGATATCTCCATATACTTTATTATCTTCTCACCTCATACACCCCAGGGAAGGAATTCCATTTGAGTAGTGATTGATCATCTAACCAAATCAGCCCATTTCATTCTAATAAGGGATTAAGCTGATGTAGATGCGTTGGGCCGGTTATAGGTTCAGGAGTTTGTGAGGTTTCATGGTGTTTCATTGGAATTTTTTTATGACAAGGACCCTTATTTCACCTCATAGTTTTGGGAAGGCCTTTAGAAGGAAATTGGGTCACAGTTTAAGTTAAGTACAATATACCATTCTCAAACGGATGGTTAGACGGAGCGAGCGAACCAGATTTTGGAAGACATGCTCCGATAATGTGTGTTGGATTTTGGTGGATCATGGGATAGACATTTGGTATTGGTTGATTTCATGTATAAAAATATCTACCAATCCTCGATTTGAATGACTCATTTTTAGGTACTTTATGGTTGGATGTGTTGGTTCCCTTTATATTGGACCGAGGTAGGAGAAACCTCATTGTTGGGACTGAGTCTTATGCAGAAGACTTGTGATAAAGTTATGCTGATCAGGAAAAGGTTATTTATAGCTCAGATTCATCACAAATCCTATAATGACCAAAGTCACAGAGTATTGAAGTTTTCCATGGGTGATCGGGTGTTTCTGAATGTGGCACCTCGCTTGGGTCATCATCGTTTGGGTAAGGGAATCTAACGTCGAGGTATTTCAGACCATTTGAGATTATTAAGTGGATTAGTAAGGTGTAATATAGGTTATATTTTCCTTCACAATTTATGTCAATTCATGATGTGTTCCATGTTTCTTAGTTGAATAAATATAACCCAGATCTGTCTCATGTGCTGAATTGAGAAGAGTTGGAATTGGAGCCAGATTTGTCGGTGTTTGAGCAGCCAGTGAGGGTTATAGATTCTCAAGAAAAGGTTATTTTTGAGAAGTATATTTCATTGGTTCAAGTCCTTTGGAAACATGGTAATGATGTATATGAGACTTGGGAGTAGAAGTCATGGGTTGAGCAAGAGTATCTGTTTTTATTCTCTGATCAAACTCCAAGTTGACTTTTTAGGGAGTGAAAGTTTTCATGGTGGAGAGAATTGTCACATTCGTGATTTTATTTTGAGATATTATTTCATTTATTATTAATTCTATGTTTATCCTTGAGTTTTCCTAGTAGTTTTGGGGGAAAATGGGAGTTTTGGGGTTAACAGCAGGTGGCGCATGGTTGGTGCGCGGTTTGGAAAACTGTGCGCCCTTGTCTAGGAAACCGTACAACCATTTGACATTTTTGGACAATGGACAATCGCACAGTTGCCACACAGTTTTTCAAACCTTGTGGGGTAAATTTTTGGTATGTCCATCTTTGATATTTAGGGGCGCATGGTTTCCACACGGTTTGGAAAACCGTATGGCCTATCCAGGTCATTAAAATTTGGATTTTTACCCTTTACCCCCCCCCCTTTCATTTTTAAACCTAAACACCCCTAATACTTCCCACTCAGGATACTTCACCCTAGTAACCTCCTCCCTCCCTTATTAATCCCTTGGATATTCATTTTTGTGGTGGATTTTGTGTGTTTTCTCCAATAAATCGTCAAGTAAGTGCCTTCTCCCTTGATTTCTCCTCTTTTATAGGGATTATCTTCCTCCTTCTTTGGGGTTTTGTTCTCCAGCATATTGGGTGACCTATTTCGGATTGGATCTTGATTCTTAGGGTTCGATCTTGATTTTTTTGGTTCAATATTTCCTTTATAGGGTCCCTTGGTGGTGCAGTTGTGGTTTAGCACTGTTTTCCGAAAGTTTCTACACTTGAGGTAGGTGGTTCCATGCTTAAACATTATTCGGTAACTTTAATATGATTTATTTTCTTCTTGGTTATGTTCTACGCATTGTGTATGAGGTTTGAAATGTGTTTTAAAAAGGATTCAAGATATGTTTTTATTGAAAAGTGTTTAAGAAGATAATGAGTTATGATTCATGTGTGTTTCATGTGTGCTTGCTTCTTTTTATCCTTAAAGGTGTTTGATAAAATGTGTATATGGTGTGAAACATATTTTTAAATGGTTTTGGTGTGTGTTTGGATTTAAAATTGGTTTTGGTTGTGGAAATAGTGATTTATCAAGTGTGTTTATATTGATTGTCATATGTTCATGTGAATGTAGTGATCTGTGTGATATATGAAATGAAAATTTAGCACTAAGGGAATCTTATGTATCTAGGTGGGCGGACTAGGACTAGTATTCTAGTTGACTCGAAAGTGGTTTGGCTCAGATTCATATATCAGGATTGATTAATTACAACACTAACTAAATTATGATGATGATTAGATACTACTAGAATTTGGGATGTGTTCCCCTCTAGTGGATCATGCACGAGGACGTTGTGGGTTGTAATTTTTATACTACGTTTCACCAAGATATGAGGTTACTAGTGTCCCATTTTAGCTAGTGCCTATAGGTATTTTTCTTAACTTAGTGCTCTTTTGTGATATCATACTTATCGTTGGCATACGGTGCACTTTGTTTCTTATTTCAAAAGCAAAGTTTGTTTTCCTTTAAAGTGTTTTCTATAAAAATGTTTTATCTTTTCTTTTTATAAAACTTTCATGTTAATTTTTCTTATAATATTTTGGCATGGAATATCTTTTGTTGGGTGGCATCCTACCGGGCTTTGGCTCATACCCTACTTACACCTTTGGGTATAAGTAGACTTTGTTATGTATGACCCAAGTAAAGGTAAGTTGTGTCATGGTGATGGTGGATCTGGATGATA
Source organism: Viscum album (assembly GCA_963277665.1). Lineage (NCBI taxonomy): Eukaryota > Viridiplantae > Streptophyta > Magnoliopsida > Santalales > Viscaceae > Viscum > Viscum album. The sequence goes on along the minus strand of OY728160.1, from coordinate 1,718,179,801 downwards.
GATTTCCACTTCTTACAGGTGTTAGTGGTGGTGTCGTGAGTATAATGTTCCTCTTATTGTATGGAGGTTTTTGGGATAGTGTTGATGTTCCCTTTCTGTTCTAGTCCTTTTGAGTTTTGCTCAAAGTTGTAAACCTTGGATCTGAAAACTATTGTACCATGTTTGATTATGATTATTCAGTTATGTTTGTTTATTATTGTTAGTTGTTCATAAATATTAAAATGGGTTAAATCATTCCTAAAGCACATTGTGATGCCCAGGCACTAGTTTCCAGCTTATGGGGATCGGGAACGCCCTTTGGGTCATGCCGTGAATCAGATTGGGTGTTGGGTTGAATGGAATCTTGGCCCGGTTCGTGAAACACTCTTCCTTATATGCCTCAGTGGAATAGTGTAAGATAAATAAAGAACCATGCCTTTTTGGACATGGTGTGATCAATTATGAGTCATGTGAGTCTTCCATTATCCTTTCGGGGATGTGCATTACAAACAGAAGCACATATACTAAACCAATAACCAACTAAATCGATAAATTGTATTCCATATGAATATTGGAGTGAAAATAAAACCTTGTTATTGAATTTACATGTGTGGGGAAGTGGAGAATTTGTTAAGTCTTCTTTAGGTAACAAACTTTCACCCTAAGGGAAAAAATGTACCTTTATAGGATACCCCAAGGAAACAAGTGGGTATTACCTATACGACCCCTCATAAAAAAGAGTTATAGTAGAAAGACACACCATATTACTTTAGATGGAGCACATATCTAAAAGATATAGTAAAAAGATACATAGACTTCGATAAAGTCAAGGCTCAAGGCACACAAGAGTTGGTATAGGAACATATTTCACAAAGCCCCGTGGAAGAAGATATTGTTCCAAAGACACAAGTACTGCGTAGAAGTATAATAGAGGTAAGAGAAACAAAATGTTATGGTTTTCTATTCACTGGGGATGGTGACTCATTATTAGTTGATAATAATGATCCTCTAACCTATAAGAAAGTAATAAGTGGCACAGATGTTTTCTAGTGGAAAGAATCCATGAATTCTGAAATAGATTCCATGTACTAAAATCAAGTATGGATTTTGGTGGATCCTCTGGTAGATGTAAATCTCATTGGTTTTAAATGGGTATTCAAGAAGAAACTGGACGTGGAAGGACAAGTCAGTACCTATAAGGTGTGACTAGTTGCAAAAGAGTTTAAACAACATCAATGCATTGACTAAGACAAAACCTTTTCACCAGTTGCAATGCTGAAATCTATTATAATTATAGTTTTCATTGTAGTCTTCTATGATTATGATATTTTGAAAATGGATTTCAAAATAGTCTTTCTTAACGGTAACCTTCGGTAAGATGTCTATATGACATAACTTTAAGGGTATGTGACTCCAAAGGATGCCAACAAGGCATGCAAATTGCAAAGATCCATTTATGAGTTAAAGAAAGAATCTAGGTCATGGAACATTCATTTTTTATAAGGCCATAATGAAATTTGGTTTCATAAATAACAAATGTGAGTCATGTGTCTATAAGCGTCTTAGTGTAAGTGTGGTCCTTTTATTAATAGTATATGTTAATGAAATATTACCTATAGGAAACGAAATACCAGTCTTACAGTCTGTTAAGGTGTGGTTGAATAAATGATTCTCTGTGGAGGACTTGGGTGAGGAAACATATATTCTTGGGATCAATATCCATCATTATAGATCCAATAGGTTGCTCAGCCTAAGAAAAGGCACATATATTGGCAAGATACTGTAAAGATTCACTATGGAACAATCTAAGAAGGGATTATTGCCAACATCACATGGCATTAATCTTTCCAAGAAAATGTGTCTTCATGCACATGAAAAACGAAATAGAATGGAAATAATTCCATACGCGTCAGCAATTGGGTCAGTCATGTATGTTATGTTATGTACTAGATTAGATGTTGCTTACGCATTGAGTGCAGTAGGCGAATATCAATCTAATCTAGGTGACCACCATTGGATGACAGTCAAGACTATCCTTAAGTATCTGAGGTGTAATAAGGATATGTTATTGGTCCATGGAGGATATGAGGAACTTTTCATTAGATGATATTCATATTCTATTTTCCAAACTGATAAATATGACATTAAGTCACAAATAGGATACATCTTCACTTTGAATGGAGGTATTGTGAGCTAGAAGAGCTCAAAGTAAGTTGTGGTTGTAGATTCTACAGTGGAGTCTAAGTATATTGTGGCTTATGATGCAGCTAAAGAAGAAATGTGGATGCAAAACTTTTTCCAAGAGATTAACATGATAACTATAATTAAAGATCATATCACACTCTATTGTGATAATAATCTGGTGGTGGATCTCATAAAAGAGTCAAGGTCACATCAACAGACAAAGCACATACTTTGAAAGTATCATTTCTTGAGGGGTTTTTCTCAGAGAGGTGAGGATACACTAAGCAGTATTTCTAAGAAATACAATGTGTTGTACCCCTTGACTAAAGTTTTAACTCAATAGAAACATGATTATCATGTGAGGTCTAGAAGGCTGAAAGTCATAGGTAGTTGGCTCTAGTCCAAGTGAGAGTTTGTTAGAGTTTGTGTCCTAGGACCAACTGATTTTATTTTTATTACATGTATGTTTGATGCATTGAATATTAATTAATAATCTTATTACATGTTATTCATTTTTATGCATGGATTTAATGTAATATTGTCCTAGATTATTTGTCACATTGATGCGGTCATAGCAATTCTTCATTATGATGAGAACCTTGAAGTGTTATGATAATATTCTTAATATATTTATATGGTTAGATAATGCATTATGATGGGAAACGTGGTATTTATACCATCATGTGTGAGTACTCGTAAGCGAATGAGACTTTTTCTCATGAAATTTGCACTTGGTAATCTCCAAGATTGGCGATTATGAGAACAAACCTGCCAGTATAAATTCTGCAGGTTTTGGAGTCATCAAATATTCCTACCTATGAGTGTGTGTAATGGTAATTGAAATTTAAGATTATCATTAATACATGTCATCACTCGCACACTTGGATTTACTAATAGAAACGGTCATGCCATATATTAGTGGAAAGTAGGGTGTGTTGGGTGCGTCGCGATTGACATGTCATTAATGAACAAGTCAGGGAAGGATTTATCCCTTCTATATTTATAGGAGTTGATATCTCATCCCTTTGATTGGAATATAATCATCTCATCAATTTTATATTCATATTATAATGATGTTTTTATTTCAGATAGTTAAAAAAAGACGTATCAAGAAAATTGGTTGATGACGCTATCGTGCAACCTACTTGACGATATATTATAACAAAGATATTATATTACATAGTGAGAATTTGTATGTGGTTGTCATCATTAAGACATTAAGTTATTTTCCTTGGTTGTATTTACCCCACTACTAGAAAAATACCCTATACCAACATTTTGGAACCGTTGGTATAGGCCTCCAAACCGTTGGTATAGCCTATACCAATGGTTTGGAGAACTGTTTCCAAGTAAGTCGTGGGGATAAGTCTATACCAACAGTTTTGGAAAAACCATTAGTATAGACCTATACCAACGGTTAAACCGTTGGTATAATTAATATGAAAATCTATACCAACGGTTCCATAAAACCATTGGTATATGTAATTAAAAAAATAATCATTCGGTTGGTTTTGATCCCAACACCTCCCGTTTGTGATTGAACGACCTAACCACTAACCTAACTTACTTTTGTGAACATAATTTCATAAATATATATATATGTATTATCATAAGTATTTTAAATTTTAATTTATTTAATGTCCTCTGTAAGAAGATTCCATTAAAAATATATGTACCTATACCAACGGTTCTCAAAACCATTGGTATAGGTTCTTTAATTTTTGAGACCTATACCAACGATTTTGAACAAACCATTGGTATAGGTCCATATAAGTGAACTATACCAACGGTTTTGGCCAAACCGTTGGTATAGGTCCAAATTAGTGAACTATACCAACGGTTTTCCCAAAACCGTTGGTATAGATCATATTTCTAGTAGTGTCCATTTCTATGTAGAAATTTTGGACTATAGGCAAGTCGGTCTAATGACAATGAGAAAGAATCCTAGAGGGTCACACACTAAGTGTTTCCATTGATCTTGATTAAATTCTATTTGAATTTAATTAATGGAATAAATATTATTCTCAAGATTGATGAATAGTTTTATTCAAGTTATATTGATCACATAAATTAAATAAATATTTATTTACCAACATGTGAATAAAAAAATATTTGTTTATTTTATTGAATATTTAATAAATATTTATTCACTGATATTTTTATGAAATATTTATTTATGAATAAAAAATTTATTCGGGTATTCAATAAATACTAAAGAGTTTGAATGAATCAAGACCGTGATTGATGATAAAATAATTATTTACAAGCTGATAAATATTATTTATCAATTTGCGTCAGTTGACGCACCACAAAATAATATTATTATTATTATGTTTTGTGGAGTTTTTTTAAATGTTGTAAATATTATTTAATGGTTAACATGAAATTAAATAATATTTTAACCTAAACTTTAACTATATAAATAGACGGTTTATGACTATTGTGTATTGAATCCAAAAATTGAGAATATAAAATTATTGTGCATAACGAATTCTTTCTCGACTCCTCTTCTCTCCCTCTTAAGAATGAGAAATGAAAAAGAAATTTATTCAAGACCTGATAACAAATGATCGAGAACGAATAGCACAAGTCATTCAATTTGTCACGTTAAAACCCATAGATTGAGTGGTGTTTCTCAAAGATCATTGGAGCACGTGTGGATCACCACTATAGGGATTATATCCTTATATCCTCACAGTGCAATGAAGACAATCTGAAATGGTCTTTTTGGATGATCAACATTCATTAATGAAGAAATTTTTTAAGCCCAATTATTTATTTATTCAGATATTAAATAAATTAATTATAAATTTGACGTGCATGATCATCGCTCATGGTTTCGAGCAACGATTATTAAAGGAAATTTTAGTATATCACCCACCAATGCATGCTTAGGTTGTTCCCAAAACCAATAACATGTTCATGTAGATATATGAGAATGTTTTGTGGAGATCACACCAGACCCCTTAGTAGCTTGAGCATCATTGATGTTTTTCTAGAAACCTCTCTTTACTTAAATCTGTGAAATAGATATTTCATAGTTGTTTTCAATGTTGCTAAGACTTATAGGGTCAGACAGTTGAGCTAAGAGATTTATTTCTCCCAAATGTTTTTATTATCAGTTACAAACCATTATGAATGCTTTAATGACTTTATATTAATTATTTAAAAAATGGTCAATGAATTAACCAAACAGTATGAACAATACTATAAATTTTGGTTTTGGAGTCTCTTGGAACAAGAAACCGCCAATGGAAATTGCAAGGCTTAAAAAAAATTAACCATGCCTTCCCCCCCACCCCGTCTTCCCTCACTCTTCCCCGAAAAACCCTAGGCTCCCTCTCCCTCACCATATTGCCTCCACATCCGACTCACCTCTTCCACTTTTCCTCTCCCTCGACACACTCGCCTTCACCTTTGGCTCACCTTCGTCACCCGTCCTCTCCCTCATCGTAGGCTCCGGCTCCCTCTAGCTCTAGCTCCCTCTCCCTCCCTGACTCCCCTCTCCACCTCTGCCTATGTCTCCCTCACCCGGTTCCCTCTAATGGCACCTCTCTCGTCACCCCAACCGAACTAGATTCATGCACGGCCTATCCACCCTCATTGTTGCCTCCCCCTCGCATCTCTTAGGTCCTCTGATTCCACCTCTACATTCCCTTGGTTTCAGATTTGTCACACTATCAGCTAATCCCTAATTTCGGTTTTAGGGTTTTGATTTTGGGCACTTCCATCACAAATTAGAAACTGGGTTTATGGAAGTTGGTTTTTGATGGCCCTGGAATATTATGATGGTGCATTTTTTACTATATATACTATGTTATTTGGTGGGTGATTCTGTAGTGATCTTAAGAACATAATTCATAATGAGCATGAGTATGAATAAATGTGTTTAGATTTTTGTAACAGATGAACTAGGGTTATTGATAACTACAAATAGACTTTTAGAATTTAGTATTATTCTATACAGGACAAGATGATACCTGAGGATATGATAATTTACTAGTTGACCTTCGACCTTGTTTTCCTTGTGAGTTATTTTTTGTTAGTGAAGATGTAACTATGTGCTACAAATTTGCTGCTTATTTATTAATCATGTCTGGTGTTGACTTGGTTGTTCACCTTTTGGGGATGAACAATTATGCATAGTGTTTTTCACACATTTACTTTTACCTAAAGGTTTATAGAATTATATTTGTTGATTTATTGGGAGGCATTAGCTTAGTCTCTAAGGTTGATAGTCAAAGATTGGTATTTGATGATTTTTTTCATGTACCATATAGGCATGCAAGTTATTACGCTTTGTTTCATTTTTTTGATTTATCATTTTTCTTTCTATAGTTATAGTTACCTTATATGTTTTGATTATAGTGTATCAAAATTTATGCATTATTATATTATTGGATCACATATTCCTTATTTTCCATGTTGGCTTGATGTGTTTTAGTATACCCAATAAAATATATTATGTTTCTTAATTGATCGACTCCTCCACCCATCTAATCAAATGAGTGAAGTAATACCATTATATATGGACCATGATCTATCCAAATCCATAATATGAAGAACAATATAGTTAAGGGAACCAATTATCATGTGTACAGGAGGAGAATATGATAAGTGTGTAAGGGAAGAGGATCCATCAAAACACCCAACTAGTTTAACATCACAAGTAAGAAACTTAGAGTGAAATTAAATTAAGCACAAGAAATATATATTCAAAATTGAAGGGAAATATCACTGGAAATCTCCACTTTAAATCAACATTGAGGTTTTTCTATTAAATAGAGTAAAGATAATTTAATGGAGGAAAACATAGGAAAAAAAAGAAAGTGCAATTACAATAAAAGAAAATAGGTAGTCAAAATTTATAAAATATTTCTTTTTATAAAGGGTTATCTTCCATATATATGATTCATCATCTGCCTCTATTGATATGGAATTTAGTTCCCTTTATCACCTCCTCCTCTTTCTTAGACCAGTGTCTATGTGACTTTTATGTTAAGGCTTTACCTAATTTAGTCATGAAACCTTCATAAAGACTAATTTTTTATCATGGGTGCGTGCATGTAAGAAACATTTTGACCTTACCTCATCAATGGCCTCACGCTCTTTCTTAGCTAGCATGGATCGACCATATTTAAGAATATTTCCTCTTATAGAATCATCAGGGAGGCACTGGAGTCATTGGTTAAATGATTTATGATAGATATGATATATTTTAGTGGAATTTTGTATAGTTTATTATATATGGAATCATAACAGAGATATTGAATATGCTCAATGTAATTATCCTATTTTCTTCATTAATTAGTAGATGTCATAAGTAGTCGTAGGTATTTCTTGAGCATCATGGGAAACAATATGTGTATGTCATCTCCAATGATTAAATTATAATTGGTGATGTTGACATTTCATAGTTGGAAATAGACAGTTTTCTTTAGTTGCAAACCTTAAGTCCATCATGTCATATTAATGATAGGATGTAATCAAAGGTGATAATACTACCACCTCAATCATTGCAACAAATATGTAGTTGTCATAAAATATAATTTACTGCATGAATGCTATGGAGTAATATCTCCCCTAAAAATCATTTTGGATTTGTGGCGATATGGATATTGAAATTAATGATAACATTTTATTTCATTGCATAGGGAATTCATGAACGATGATTGATATCCCCATGTTGATTTTTGTTACTACAACCCATCAATATGTGTGAATTAAATCTATCATTATTCATCTTAGATAATAAGATGTGTCTATTGTATTCCATGTTTGGATGACAATCAGTGAAATGGGATCATTATTGTCTGTGATGCTTATTTTCTTTGATTTTTAGTGTGTTATAGCTTGAAATATCATCTTATCACTAGTTTAAACATTCATCTATTTACATACACATGATAGTAATTGGTGGTGATATCACCATGTCCTCAAATAGAGTATGCCTCCAATTCAAACAACCCATTTAACAGAATTTATGATTGTAAGTTATTCATTACACAACTATTAATGGCGGATAAGGTATTCATTATATAACTATTTGGTGTGGATATTAAGGTGAATATTAATAATCCACTAAAAGTAATTGTTAACTATTTTATATAGAGGATTTGGTACATATAAATAAATGTTATTAATCATAAAATTATAATGCAATGTAATGTGTCCTCAAAATGATAGAAAATATCAATTGTTTTGATAATGTTGTTGGGTACCGGGACTGCGCAGCGGAAGCCGGTGGGCCGGGATTTTAAAATTTTTTGCTTCACCGGAGTGACATAACCCCTTAAAATCTGGTGATCTTGTCCCGACTTGGTCCGAGGGTCTCGCAAGGTTCATAAGGAGCACAAAAATTAAACTGGACATTTACCTTGTTCAGAATTGACGTGTGCAAGTCTGCCGCAGGACGCCGGCGATCGTTGCTCGAAGACTCCAACGTCAAAGTCCTCTAGATCATCCATACACGCCTTGAAAATCTGTCTGTGTGTCGTTCGTCAAGATCCGGGTGCTAGCGCGGATCTTCAACGCTCACTTCAGCGCAGCGATGATCACTGCAAACGGAGGAGCTTCAATCCGAGATGGATGATCTTGAAGATCCTTCTTTGCTTGAGAGACTCTCTCTCTAGATTCCATAAGGATAGAGAAGCTCTAAATATTGACATATGAATAGTGATCATGGGATAGCCTCTCTCTCACTTATATAGGGAGTGTTTAAAACACGCGGTGTAGGTTCCCGACCCCCGTGTAATAGATGCCTGCTATATAAGTGATATAAATAATTATTTATGACAAATAAAATTATGCCATAAATAATATTTACAATTTATCACTTACCTGTAATATATAAATATATTATGTGATAAATTTGAGTCTTTAACTCGACTCATTCCTCCTGCTAATATTAAACAAACCTAGGATATTTAAATTCATTTGAATAATATTAATACTTGTATTTACTATATAACTTGTAAATACATGTTATAAATAGATTAAATGAATTATTATAAACTCGAATAATTAATGAATTTATTTATTCTTTGGTGATCCATATAACTTGGATAGTGTTCGGACCCTTTGGCGGGGCCCGCCAAGTTCTAAATTCCTATTCCCAGAATAGGGAAGATTCTCAAGGCACTATTGTGTGTGACCCTCTAGGCCCTTATCTCAATAGCAGTTAATAATATCACTGAAAGAGCGCTGTCGTGGGCGCCCTCAAATGATTAGTGTGATTTTTGGGGTACTTAGATGCAGCAGAGTGGCTGACCAAGGTCGTCTCTCAAAGGAAGAAGTGAATTAAAACAACTTTTCAGAGGTATTCTAGAAACAAAATAAAAGGGAATAAAAACACTACTTGAAAGTATGGGGGTGTTTGTTTATAGTTTATAAATCTATAAGAAGTTTGCTGGAAGAAGATTGTATTTTTTTTTGTTTTTAGTTTTGAAATGAAGTTTGATTAAAATGACACAACAAAAAGATGTTTGTTTAGACAATATTTAAAATACGTAATCGATCTAACTCTACCTCTTCAATCATTTATTAATCATTATAATTTAAATTAATATTCACTTAATTATGTTCCCTTAATTTGTTAAATCCCGAACCCTACGAGAATTAACTTTACCACGAAGATTGAAGTGAATTTTAACCTTAGGCTAACTTCGGAACATGCAATCGCAACACCCTGCTTTGATTGATGTTCTAAAATTAGCTTATGGTCAGTGGCAAATTAAGGCACATAACCACTCTGTAAATGAGGATTAATTGAGTTTAGGGATTATATTTGAACTCTACAAATTGATCCCATGTGGTTTTGAATTACCGGTTAAGGTTGCGCTCTCACAGTTCACACAATTCCCGACCTCGCGTGTTTTGTGTTAACTATTCAGTTGCTTGCTTAGTTTCATTTAAATTTAAAACTCAATTAATAGATCATAATATGTGAATTACATTAGCTCATTGATTCAAAATAAATGAATGAAGAAGGATAGAGGTCGATCGATTACTAAAAAGAACTACTCTTCCATGGGTGGTGTAGTCATCGTGGAGACGTTTTGCATAAGCAACGGATTGAAAGGGTAGAACCCAATCTTGTCTCCACTCTTGATTCCAACCCAATTAAGAAGATTAAGATAAGAAGAATAGGGATGAACACAGAATATTATTGAATAAAAATTCAAGAAACAAACATGAAAGAAAAGAAATACAAAGAAGATGTGAGAGAGGAGAGCCTTTTTGGAAGAGAGGTTAGCACAAAGGCTTACTTCCTCCAAGAGTTGTGAGGGGCTCCCAAGAGACACCCTTTCGTCCACACCTTCCCAAATCCTCGACCAGCCCTCTCAAAGAGTTAAAACCCCCTTTAAATAGAGTTTGTGAGGGCTAGGGATACATAACTTTTTAAGTGTGAAATGAAAATCTCGGTCAAATATTTTATTCCAAATTGCACCGCCAATTTGACCTCCAAAACGCGTGAATTGACTGGCCTTCCATAAGGATGATTTGTGCCACATAATGTCCCCGAGCTTTCCTCAAAATTTGGGCTCAATCCAAGCCCGTATGTAGACGATATGGCCCAAATACAGAACTCATGTCCATTCCGCCGAGTCCAGCCCACCATTGGATCAATTGCTCATTTACTCCATCCAAATGCACTCTTTAGCTCTAGTGTACTGAATGAAAGTTGTATAAAATGAAGTTAGGAACACTGTTACAAAATTTCAAATTCATATAATAAATATAAAAATATTTATCGTCGAAATACTACAATGCACTATTAAGGGTAAAACTGGAATTTTCACCAAATTTTCAAATGAATGATCAAATCCCAAATATTTTATAAATAAACATATTTAACACAATGTGAGGAAATTATTTCATTTATTATCAATAAAATATTCAATAAAATAGTGTTTTATCAACTCCCCCACACTTACCCTTTTGCACACCTGGGCAAAACCTCATATCAAGTAAACATCAATATCAAATCAAAACCAATTTTAAAACACATATCTTTAAGATCAATCAATTTCACACCAAGAATAAAAAAGATATCATGCCTCATAAAAAACCTTATTTCAAGTTCTCCATTTATATCATTCAATATATTTCCACTTCATTTATCCGCCCATGCACAAAACACTTACCTCGCTTGAATTTTCTCTCATCACTCAAATATCAATTTTTTTTGCAATGACTTTCTCATCCAAACTCATACAAGGGTCACCATAGGCTTGATAGATTTCTACATCGCTACCCGATGTGAGTCAAGGACATATGTTTATCATGAGGACTTTTCAGGGTTGTTCTGTGGCTTTCGGTTGGTAGGATTAAGATGTGAAAAACTCTGAGGCTGAATGAGGAGGGCTTGACTCTTTTGAAGAAAAATTGCATTAATCTAATTTTCACTTAAATATGGTCTTCTCTTCAATCCCCATAGTATCAATTCAGCTCCATCATCATGAAAAGTCATGAAAGGTTTACACCATTCATCATTTCAGCATAAAAAAATGTCAATATTCTCAAACATGATTTTCTTGAAAGCTCCAGATGGGCACAACTTTCCACCTCAATTAGAAGCTCCAGAAAAGGCACAGCTTCACTTGTCATGAAAGCTCCAGAAAAGGCACAGATTTCAATATAATTACTTTCTTTAGCAGCAAACACATCTCTTCAGAATTTAATTTTCCACCCAAAGTATCACATAATGTGGTGGCACAACACAAGACAGCTTCCCCCACACTTAAGCTCAACTAGATTATGCAATTTCACTTCAAGAGTTGGTTGGATAGGGAAAATTGGCTTGTAATGTGGCTTAACCTAACAGGCTATGCATGGCTTCTAAGGGCTACAAGGATTAAATATTCAAGGTAGGCCATTACAAAAAAGGATTCTTTGAAATAGGGGTTTTAATACCAAACAAATGCCTCAATCATTTAAACACAAGTACCTCAAACCCTCAAGTTTTGACAGGAATAGATCAAATTCTGGTTAAATCAAGCATGGTTTGGTTCTCTCAAGAAGTGAGGTGAATGTAAAGAATATGAAAATAATGGTTTAGAAGCCTCACAGGAAAGTGATTTCAAATATAAAGACAGTGAGATTGGCATGGGATTCAAAATTCAGCGTACTTTTCATGAAATTACTAAATATTTGAACTTGAAACAAAGTCATTTCAGCATTCATTTAAGCTTAGTTCAAGGGGTAAATTGTTTCACTTATTGATATGGATTTAAAAATGGTGATGAGAATCATTTTAGCTCAAAATGTTTCAAAAAAACACATAAAATTGTAAAATAAACACACAAAATTTGAAAAACACACAATTTTTTTTTGGTTTTTTTTTAAAACAGGAAAACAATTGAGATTACTAAACTAAAAGGTTCCCTCCCCCACACTTAAAATATTGCATTGTACTCAATGTAAACCTATGAGATGATATATTCACATGAAATGCAGAATTTTTAAATAGGACAAATAATATAAAATTGAAAGGGTTAGGAACAGCCTGATGTGATCAAGTGATGATGGGGTCATGCAGTGTGATAAAATCCACTGCATCAGTAGGATGTCCCTCAATGTATCTCTTCAAACGTTGCCCATTGACTGTAAAGATCCTTCCAGTGTCCTCTTGTGTGATCTCCACTACACCATAAGGAAAAACATTAGACACAATATAAGGACCTAACCATCTGGAACGCAACTTACCAGGCATCAACTTCAGTCGTGAACTATAGAGAAGGACTTTCTCTCCAACATGAAACTCCCTTTGTTGGATCATTTTTTCATGAGCTGCTTTTGATCTTTCCTTGTAGAGCCTTGAGTTCTCATATGATGACAATCGAATCTCCTCAAGCTCTTGAATTTGCAACTTCCTTTGAATTCCCGCTTGGGCCAAATCCATGTTACATTTCTTTATAGCCCAATATGCCTGATGCTCGACTTCCACGGGGAGATGACATGCTTTCCCAAAAACAATCCGAAATGGGGACATACCAATGGGGGTCTTGTATGCTGTCCTATAAGCCCACAATGCATCATCCAAGCGCTTTCTCCAATCCTTCCTATTTGGCTGCACGGTTTTCTCCAAGATTTGTTTCAACTCACGATTTGAAACCTCAGCCTGGCCATTTGTTTGGGGGTGGTATGGTGTTGATGTTTTGTGTGTCACCCCATACTTTCGAAGGAGGGAAGCCAAATTCCTATTGCAAAAGTGTGTCCCTTGGTCACTGATGATGGCCTTTGGTATTCCAAACCTGCAGAAAATCTGTGCTTTGACAAAGTCCACAACAACATGAGAATCGTCAGTCCTGGTGGCCTTGGCCTCCACCCATTTACTCACATAATCAACAACAACCAAAATATACACAAATCCAAATGAACTAGGAAAAGGACCCATAAAGTCGATGCCCCATACATCAAAAATCTCACAAAATAGTATGGGTTGTTGGGGCATCTCATGTCTCCTAGAAATGTTCCCAGTGTGTTGGCAACGAGAGCATGACTTACAAAACAAATGGGCATCATGGAACAAGCTATGCCAATATAATCCAGAGTCTAAAACCTTCCTAGCTGTCCGTTGGGGTCCAAAGTGTCCACCACAAGCAAGTGTATGACAGAAATGCAAAACAGACTCAAACTCATGATCGGGAACACACCTCCTAATGACTTGGTCACTACACATGCGCCATAAGTATGGATCATCCCAAACATAAAATCTTGACTCACTCTTTAATTTTTGGACTTGATGTTTCTTCAAATTTACTGGGATTTCAGAGCCAACAATGTAATTAACTAAATCAGTATACCAAGGATGCTTACCTGAGATGGTATAGAGATGCTCATCGGGGAAAGTGTCCCGAAGTGGTACCTGGTCCAAGGTGTCACCCTCTAGTGTGTGAGTAAGCCTACTCATGTGGTCTGCCACCAAGTTTTCTGACCCCTTTTTGTCCTTTATCTCGATTTCAAACTCTTGAAGAAGGAGCATCCAACGGATAAGTCACGGCTTTGCATCTGGCTTCTTCAGGAGGTACCTCAAAGCTGCATGGTCAGAAAAAACAACTACTTTAGAGCCCAATAAATATGAACGGAATTTATCTAAAGCAAATATGATAGCAAGAAATTCTTTTTTTGTGGTTGTGTAATTTTTTTGGGCTGAATCTAGTGTCCTTGATGCATAGGAGATCACATGTGAACGTCCTTCCACCCTCTGAGATAAGACAGCTCCAACTGCGAAGTTGGAGGCGTCACACATAAGCTCAAATGGAAGGTCCCACTGTGGGGGTTGTATGATAGGTGGAGTGGTCAGACACTTCTTTAGCTCATCAAAGGAAGTACTACAAGAATCATCAAACACAAAATCAGAATCTTTTTTAAGTAATCGTGACATAGGAAGAGCGATCTTACTAAAATCTTTGATGAAGCGCCGATAAAATCCTGCATGCCCTAGGAAAGATCTAACATCACGCACACATGAAGGATAGGGTAAGGATGAAATAATTTCTACCTTAGATCTATCAACCTCTATCCCATGTTTTGACACCACATGCCCTAAGACAATGCCATGCTCTACCATAAAATGACACTTTTCAAAGTTCAGGACCAGATTCTTCTCAATACAACGATTCAACACATTTCCCAAACTACTTAGACATTCATCAAATGAAGACCCATACACTGTAAAATCATCCATAAATACCTCCATGCAGGTCTCAATAAAATCAGAAAAAATACTCACCATACATCTCTGGAAGGTACCTGGGGCGTTGCAAAGTCCAAATGGCATCCTCCGGTAGGCAAATGTGCCAAAGGGACAGGTGAATGTAGTCTTCTCCTGATCCTCTGGAGCTATAGGAACCTGAAAATATCTAGAAAATCCATCCAAGAAACAATAGTGTGTTTTCCCAGCTAGTCTCTCGAGCATTTGATCAATAAATGGGAGGGGGAAATGGTCCTTGCGAGTGGTCTGATTTAGTTTCCTATAATCAATACACACACGCCAACTGTTTTGCACCCTCATTGGAACTAAATCATCTTTCTCATTTTTAACAACAGTAAAACCAGTTTTCTTAGGCACAACCTGAATTGGACTTACCCACTGTGAATCTGAAATGGGAAATATTATACCTGCCTCGAGCAATTTCTCAACTTCCTTTTTAACAACTTCCAGGAGGGTGGGATTGAGTCTCCTTTGTGGTTGTCTCACCGGTTTAGCCCCATCCTCCAAGAGAATCCTATGCATGCAAATGGAGGGGCTAATACCTGATATGTCAGCCAAGGTCCACCCAATCGCCCTGATGTTCTCCCTCAAAATATTCAAAAGCCTTTCTTCATGTTCAAAAGGGAGATTGTTAGCAATGATAACAGGTAATCTCTCACCACTCAACAAGTATGAGTATTTCAGATTTGGTGGCAATGGCTTGAGTTCTAATGAAGGAGGGTGTAGTATGGATGGAGACATTGAAGGAACTGAAATATGTGCACAAAGAGCATCAGTATCAGAATAGACATCATCAAAATCATAGAATAAAGCATCAAATCCATCAGCATACTCAACAACCATTTCATAATCAGAGTGAACATGATCAAAATCAGAATATGAATCCACATCAAAATCAAATCTTAGAGAGTCTTGTTCATTAGAAACAGGTGTGGAAGTTCTCTTAGTCATTAAACCAGAACCAATACTCATAATCTCCCTAAGCATAGGACAATCCAATTCCATGATGTTTTTACTTGGTGGTTCAAAATGGGAGATAACAAAAGCAGAATAGTCCTCTGAGGGGTACTTCATGGAATCCATAACATTAAATATCACAACTTCATCTCCAAACTCCATGGAAAGTGTACCCTCATTGACATTTATGATAGTTTTTGCAGTTTTGAGGAAGGGTCTACCTAAGATAATGGGGGCATGATAACTTACCTGATCATCCTCCATGTTAAGAACATAGAAATCCGCTGAAAATATCATGTCTCTTACCCGGACAAGTACATCCTCAAGGACTCCCGCTGGATATGTCGTAGCTCTATTCTCCAATTGCACCACTACTCTTGTTGGCTTCAACTCACCAACCTGCAAGGAAGAGAATACAGAGTGAGGCATCACATTTATGGAAGCACCTAAATCACAAAGTGCATCAGAAAAGTGCAACTCCCCTATGGTGCATGGGATGGTGAATGTACCTGGATCCTTGCACTTTGTTGGCATTGCTAGAGTTGGTGAAATGAGTGCTGAGACATTCCTTCCAAGGTTTATCCTCTCATTTCCCTTGAGCCCTCTTCGATTGGTGCAGAGTTCTTTTAAGAATTTGGCATACCTTGGGATTTGCTTAATGGCTTCAAGTAGAGGAATGTTGATCTCCACACGCTTGAATGTGTCCAAAACCTCCTTTTGCATTGCTTCTTCAGCCATCTTCTTGGTTTGAACAACCCTGTTTGGAAAAGGAAGGGGTTTAGGAGGAACATCATCAATCTTTTTCTTACCTTTATCTTTCTCCTTGGATTTCTCATCAGTTGGTATGGAATGCGGCTTCTCTGAAGTTGAGGTGAATCCCGGTGGAATGGTAGGTGCAGATGTATCGTTCATTTGCTTCCCATTTCTCAATGTGATGGAACTAACATTCCCCTTTGGATTTGGAGTGGGTTGGGAAGGTAGATTTCCAGAATTCTTACTCACAAGTTCATGGAGGGCGGTGGCAATCTGACTCATTTGAGTCTTCAACTCTCTCAGCTCCGAACCTTGACTCTTCAGCTCATTCTGTTGATTAAGAACAATTTGTTTCAAAAGATCATCAGTGTTAGAGTCTACCTTGTGTTGGATATTCCCTTGTTGCTGACTCGTTGATGTTTTATCTTCGAATCTCCTTTGGGGTTGTTGGAAACCCTGTTGGTAAGGTGGAGGCTGCTGGAAGTTTGGTTGAAAAGGGGGCCTTTGTTGTTGTCCAGAGCCATACCTCATGTCCGCTAGATCTTTCCACCCTTGGTTGTATGTTGGATCAAACTTCTTTTGGGGATATAGTTGTTGTTGTTGCTGCTGAAATGGTCTCCTAGGGAACACTGCTGCACAATCTTCTGTTTCTTGGAGTTGTGGGCAACAGTCAGTTGGGTGGCTTGTCTCAGTGCAAATACCACAAGGCCTTGAAGGAGGGGGTTGGGATGTCTTTTGAGCCAATGCAATCTGCCTCACCATAGTTGTCAATTCTTCTAACTTAGTATCAATCAAATGACTTTCAAGAGAAGAAGGACTTACTTGATGTACTCCTCGAACATGTGGTGTACCTCTATCACCGAATTGTTGAGAGTTTTGGGCCATTTTGTCGATCAATGCTCGTGCAGCTACTGGTGTCTTGTCCACCAATGCTCCTCCAGCTGCAGCATCCACCATACTCCTCTCCATGGGTGTGAGTCCTTCATAGAAGTATTGGATGAGGAGTTGCTCACTGATTTGGTGATGTGGGCAGCTTGCACACAACTTCTTGAATCGCTCCCAGTACTCATACATTGACTCCCCTTGTGCTTGCTTGATCTCTGATATCTCCTTTCGAATGGATGTGGTCCTTGATGCTGTAAAAAATCTCTGCAAGAAAAGACGTTTCAAATCGTTCCAACAAGTCACATCTTCAGGTTGTAAATAATACATCCAATCTTTCGCAGCTCCATCAAGTGAGAATGGGAATGATCTTAATTTAATTTGATCTTCAGAAACATTTCTTGGTTTTAAAGTTGAGCAAACCACATTAAATTCTTTCAAATGTTTATTGGGATCCTCACCAGAGAGGCCATGAAACTTCGGAAGAAGGTGAATTAATCCAGATTTCAACTCAAAGTCTGATTCGAGATTTGGGTATGCAATACAATTTGGTTGATAGTTAATATCAGGTGCATCCAATTCTCGAATGGTTCTATTAAGTTCATTTCTATTATTTCCAGCCATTGGTTCCTCTTTTATGTTTGAATTTGAATTGCTTCCAATTTCAATGTTTCCAGAAGATAGGAATTCACCAACTGGTTGAATATTGAAACTTCTCGTAGATTGAGAATGTCTGATTCGTGCCCTAAGGCTACGTTCAATATCAGGGTCAAGATCTAAGAGATCTTCGGGATTAGTTCGTGTCATAGATCAAATAAAAATGAAAAGAAAGAAGGCGGACCATAGTAAAATAAAAATGAGAAGTTTGATTTGATGGTCCAAAGAGAAGTAGAAGAAAATAAAAGAAGAAGAAGAAAAATCAGATTGGGCAAAGAAGGAGGAAAGAAGAGAGGAAGAGAATAAAATGTAAAATAAAATAAATACCTCTAATTGGTTGAAATAATTACTTACCTCCCCGGCAATGGCGCCAATTTGAAAGAGCGCTGTCGTGGGCGCCCTCAAATGATTAGTGTGATTTTTGGGGTACTTAGGTGCAGCAGAGTGGCTGACCAAGGTCGTCTCTCAAAGGAGGAAGTGAATTAAAACAACTTTTCAGAGGTATTCTAGAAACAAAATAAAAGGGAATAAAAACACTACTTGAAAGTATGGGGGTGTTTTTTTATAGTTTATAAATCTAGAAGAAGTTTGCTGGAAGAAGATTGTATTTTTTTTTTGTTTTTAGTTTTGAAATGAAATTTGATTAAAATGACACAACAAAAAGATGTTTGTTTAGACAATATTTAAAATACGTAATCGATCTAACTCTACCTCTTCAATCATTTATTAATCATTATCATTTAAATTAATATTCACTTAATTATGATCCCTTAATTTGTTAAATCTCGAACCCTACGAGAATTAACTTTACCACGAAGATTGAAGTGAATTTTAACCTTAGGCTAACTTCGGAACATGCAATCGCAACACCCTGCTTTGATTGATGTTCTAAAATTAGCTTATGGTCAGTGGTAAATTAAGGCACATAACCACTCTGGAAATGAGGATTAATTGAGTTTAGGGATTATATTTGAACTCTACAAATTGATCCCATGTGGTTTTGAATTACCGGTTAAGGTTGCGCTCTCACAGTTCACACAATTCCCGACCTCGCGTGTTTTGTGTTAACTATTCAATTGCTTGCTTAGTTTCATTTAAATTTAAAACTCAATTAATAGATCATAATATGTGAATTACAGTATCTCATTGATTCAAAATAAATGAATGAAGAAGGATAGAGGTCGATCGATTACTAAAAAGAACTACTCTTCCATGGGTGGTGTAGTCACCGTGGAGACGTTTTGCATAAGCAACGGATTGAAAGGGTAGAACCCAATCTTGTCTCCACTCTTGATTCCAACCCAATTAAGAAGATTAAGATAAGAAGAAGAGGGATGAACACAGAATATTATTGAAGAAAAATTCAAGAAATAAACATGAAAGAAAAGAAATACAAAGAAGAGGTGAGAGAGGAGAGCATTTTTGGAAGAGAGGTTAGCACAAAGGCTTACTTCCTCCAAGAGTTGTGAGGGGCTCCCAAGAGACACCCTTTCGTCCACACTTTCCCAAAGCCTCAACCAGCCCTCTCAAAGAGTTAAAACCCCCTTTAAATAGAGTTTGTGAGGGCTAGGGATACATAACTTTTTAAGTGTGAAATGAAAATCTCGGCCAAATATTTTATTCCAAATTGCACCGCCAATTTGACCTCCAAAACGCGTGAATTGACTAGCCTTCCAGAAGGATGATTTGTGCCACATCATGTCCCCGAGATTTCCTCAAAATTTGGGCTCAATCCAATCCCGTATGTAGACGATATGGCCCAAATACAGAACCCATGTCCATTCTGCCGAGTCCAGCCCACCATTGGATCAATTGCTCATTTACTCCATCCAAATACACTCTTTAGCTCTAGTGTCCTGAATGAAAGTTGTATAAAATGAAGTTAGTAACACTTTTACAAAATTTCAAATTCATATAATAAATATAAAAATATTTATCGTCGAAATACTACAATGCACTATTAAGGGTAAAACTGGAATTTTCACCAAATTTTCAAATGAATGATCAAATCCCAAATATTTTATAAATAAACATATTTAACACAATGTGAGGAAATTATTTCGTTTATTATCAATAAAATATTCAATAAAATAGTGTTTTATCAATCACCAACCTAGAGCGAGGTCTAGCAACCCATCGAGGCCCCTATAGAGATAAGGAAAAGTCAAATCAACGACTGCCTTCCTACGAACACGGTCTGTGTAATATAATCTCTTCATCATCGATATCTCAATAAAGCAGAATGCATACTAGTGTCATCGTTATTTATTTGCTTTATTTTTTTTTTGTTGATTTGTTCGGACAGTCTTACCTTCGACTACCACGACCATGGATTTATTGAAGGTGCAACCATACTAATAAACCAGGCCCGAGATATCTCTTCCTGAACTCGAAAGTGACAAATACTTTCTCGATCATTCAATCAATGTCATGCCATTAATGACGTACCCAATACAAACTACCTCACCACGACTTTGTCACCATGGTTTTCGCCTTATATCAAATGTACGTAATTAAATGAAATTCATTGATAATGATCTCAAGTCAGGAGACCATTACACATGTCCGTAGATAGGAACAACCAATGACACCAGAAACATGTGGTGTTCCTATTAAGTGGTTCTATCCTCATGATCTCAATAGCTATAGATCATCAAGTGCGAACTTCATGAGAAGAAGTCTCAATTCTTATGAGCCCCCAGTACCTGATGGTCACACATCATCTGTTTCCTTTCAGAATGATGTAACTGGACCATAGGACATTACTTTAGGATTACTATCATGGCATCTCAGGGTTCTCATTATAGCCCAGGACCTGCTATAACCATTTGATGCGACAGGTAATCTAAGGACATTTCCATAAAAAAAAGTGGATGCAAAAGTATCTACACTATCATGGTAAGATAAACACATGTATAAAAACAAACTAAATACATGTAACAGTAATCAAAGTACAAAACAAGTTGGGTCTAGGGCACCCACATTCAACACTCCCACTTGCACTAGATCCAACTACTAACAGGTTTCAATTCGCTAGCTCTCACATGTGAATCATGCTTCTACTGAGAAATGGCTTTAGTCAGGGGGTCTGCCACATTTTCCTCTGTGGCTACTCTGCTAACTGTCACTTCACCTCTTTGAGTAAAATCCCTCAAGATATGAAACTTCCAAAGAATATGCTTTGTCCTCTAGTGAGACCCGGGATCCTTGGAAAGCACCACTATAGCAGTATTATCACAATATACTGGAACAGGGTTTACACTACTAGGTACAACACCAATGTCTGGGATAAAGCTACGTATCCAGACTGCTTCCTTTGCTACATTGGAAGCTGCAATATATTCAGACTCTACTGTAGAATCAGCAACCACAACTTGCTTTGAGCTTCTCCATCTCACTGCACCACCATTCAAGCAAAAGATGTAGCCTGACTGCGATTTCATATCATCATGATCTATCTAGAAACTAGCATCAGTGTATCCCCTCACAACTAGTTCCTCATCTCCTCCATACACCAGGAACATATTCTTAGTATGCCTTAAGTACTTTAGGATAGTTTTAACAGTTGTCCAGTGCAGCTCTCCTGGATTGGCTTGATATCTACCCACCATGCTTAAAGCAAAGGCAACATCAAACCTAGTACATAGCATGGAATACATGATAGAACCCACTACCGAAGAATAAGGGACTCTACTCATTCTGTCAGTCTCCTCCTGTGTTTGTGGACACATTTTCTTGAAGATATTTACACCATGTGACATAGGTAACAATCCTCTCTTGGATTGTTCCATATTGTACCTTTTGAGTACTTTGTCAATATATGTACTTTTACTTAGGCCAAGCATCCTTTGAGATCTATCTTGATAGATCTTGATCCCTATAATGTAGGTTGTTTCACCTAAGTCTTTCATGGAAAAGCATTCATTTAACCAAGTCTTAACTGACTGTAAGACTTGCACCTCATTTCCCATGATTAATATGTCGTCAACATATAAAACTAGGAAAACGATAGCATTGCCTCCAACCTTTTTATAGACACAAGGCTCGATTTCATTTTTGACAAAACCAAAATCTCTTATGGCCTCGTCAAAGCGAACATTCCATGATCTTGATGCCTGCTTCAATCCATAAATGGATCTCTGTAACTTGCATACTTTATTGGCATTCTTTGACTTAACAAACCCTTCGGGTTGAGTCATATAGACGTCTTCAACCAACTTCCCATTTAGAAAAGAAGTTTTGACATCCATTTTCCAAATTTCATAATCATGAAAGGCTGCTATTGCAAGCAATATTCTTATGGATTTAAGCATTGCCACTGGTGAGAAGTTTTCATCACAGTCAATGCCTTGATGTTGTCTGAAACCCTTTGCAACCAGTCTTGATTTAAAGGTATTAACTTTACCATCCATGTCCATATTCTTCTTGAATACTCATTTGCATCCAATGGGATTTACATCAGTTGGAGGGTCTACCAAAATCCAAACTTGATTTTGGTACATGGACTCCATCTCAGAATTCATGGCTTCTTTCCATTTAGCATCTTCTTTGCCTTCCATTGCTTCCTTGTAGGTTAGAGGTTCATCATCCTCAATGACTATTGTGTCACCTGACTTGGTGACAAGAAAACCATAACGCTCTGGTTCTCTAACCTCTCGCGTAGACCTACGCAGTATTTGTGTCTCAGGAACAATTTATTCTTCCACTTGCTCTTGTGGAGATTGTTCATCTACCAACTCTTGTGCATCTGGAGCATTAACTTCATCGAATTCAATCTTTCTCTCACTATTTCCAGTAGAAATGTGATCCCTTTCTAGAAATGTGGTGTATCTTGCCACAATGAATTTTCTATCTAAAGGGTTATATAGGTAGTATCCTCTAGTTTCCTTAGGATAACCTATAAAGATGCACTTAGTACTTCTGGATGCTAATTTGTCACTTGGTAAAGTCTTGACAAATACCTCGCACCCCCACACATGCATGTGTGTCAGATTGGGTTTCTTTCCATACCACAACTGGTATGGAATCCCATCTACAGCTTTAGTTGGTACTCGGTTAAGGGTATATGATGTTGTCTGCAAGGCGTATCCCCAAAAGGATAATGGAAGAGTTGTATGACTCATTATTGATCTGACCATGTCAAGAAAGGTCTTATTCCTCCTTTCACTAACATCATTCCATTATGGTGTATAAGGAGGAGTGAGTTGGGATACTATCTCACACTCCTTCAAGTGATCAATGAAAGCTTGGTTAAGATATTCTCTGCCTCGGTCTGAGTGAAGTGCTTTTATCTTCTTACCAAGTTGGTTTTCTACTTCATTTTGGTATTCCTTAAAGAAACAAAGGGAATCATACTTATACTGCATTAAGTAGATATAGTCATACCTACTATAATCATCGGTAAAAGTAATGAAGTATAGAAAACCACCCCTTGCCTCTACTGGAAATGGACCACATACATCAGTATGTATTAATTCCAGCACTGCATTGGCTCTTTCTCCCTTTCCTGAGAAAGGTGCTTTGGTCGTCTTTCCTTGTAAACAATCTTGAAATACATCTAAGGGTTCTAACTGTACTGATTCTGGATACCCTTCTTGATGTAATCTTCGTAATCGCTTCTCGTTTACATGACCAAGCCTGAAGTGCCATAGGCGGGTATTATTTGAGTCATGTTGGTTGTTTTTGTTATTGATTGTCATTACTAAGTTTTCCAATTCTAACATATATAAACCATTGTTAAGATGTGTCATACCATAACATATGTTATCCCTATAAAAGAGACAACTTTTATTTCCAAACTTGAAATAAAAACTCATAGTGTCTAAACTTGACACAGAGATAATGTTCCTGGTAACAGATGGTACATAATAGCAATTGTTTAAAATAAGAACCAAACCAGTTGGTAAAGTCAAGTGATATTATCCCACTGCCAAGGCCGCCAGACTTGCATAATTTGCAACTCGGAGATCCACTTGACCTTTTACAATCTTCTTGAACCTACTTGGTTCCTGTATATGAATACAAATGTGTGAACCACATGTCGTATCCAATACCCAACTTGTAGATAAAGATAGATTGCATTCAATGACAAAAATGCCTGAAGTAGAAGCATTGGCTTGCTTCTTCTTCCCAGCTCTGCAATTCTTCTTCCAGTGACTTTTCTTTCCACATCCAAATCAAACAACTTCCTGCTCATTACTTTGCCTCTGAATATTTGTCTACTTTGCAGGACGATGCATTGGTGTCTTTGGCCTTGACTTGGCCTTAGACCCCTTTTCCTTGCCCTTGTTTCTCTTGTTCACCATAAGGACAGTTGAATTGGTGTTTTTCATGTCCTTATCAGCTTGGCGAACTAAAGCCAAAAGATCCGGGAGCGACTTTGTCATATCATTCATATTATAATTGACAATGAAAGTTGAAAAGCTTGATAGTAAAGAGGCAGGAATGAGATCCACTGCTAGTTCTTTGTTCAGTTTGAACTCAAGGGCTTCAAGCCTCTCAATATACCCAATCATCTTGAGTACATGAGGACCGGCTTGGTGCCCTTCTGCTAGCCTGCACTTATAAAGCACACTTGAGATCTCATACCTTTCTTACCTAGCCCTCTCCTCATATAGTTCTTAGAGATGTGAAAGCATCTTGTAGGCGTCCTCTTCCTCATGCATTTTTTGCAATTGGCTGGACATGGATGACAACATGATGCATTGTACATCAAGTGCATCGTCTACATGCTTTCTCCATTTATATTTTTCCATCTTGCTTGCTCCCTGAGGAGGCTCAGCAGGAATTGGGGATTCCAACACATATAACTTCCTTTCTTGGCGTAGTACTATGTGCAAGCACCTGTACCACTCCTGGAAGTTATTGCCGGTCAATATATTTTCTTTATCCAAGATCGATCGCAGTGATAAAGTACTTGTGGTGTTGGTGATTACCATTTTGAATCTACATCAGATAAACATTTAACAGTTAGTACTTTGTCTTGATTACCTTTTGACATTTTATGATTAATAAATTATTATATCATTTAATGTCTTCCACTATTTTAACGAACTTTAATAGCCCTCACTATTAGATTCAGAATACTCTATCGCTTGAGCATTCTAGTGGCAATGATCCTCAAAACCTCCCTCGTAGTCTACAAGATAGGGCTACGACACTACTTGGAGGGTTTCAAGGTAGGCTCTATGCTGACCAACCACTTATTCTTGTGGTTCCTTGTGTTGTTGAGTAAAGTCTCAGCTTTTGGAATCTGAACTTGATTCCCTCAACCTTTTGCCTCTAAAGTGATAGCAAGTTAGCTAAGGCTAATCCTTGACTACTCACTTTAGTTAAGTCGACCCATTTCTCTCATGGAAATGCCCCGGTAGTAAGAGGCACTCTCAACTGAGGCTGATGAGCACCCAAACAGCTGGTTTTGTTTAGATGTGAGAAATGGAAGGCATTTAGACTTAATATATCTTTGAGGGATTTTTTAATATTAATTGACGAATATAATCCTTTTCTATTTATTATGTTCAAACTGGGTTATCGCGCTCACAACTGAACATTCAATAGAATATTATTCGTCACAACTTTATGCATTTTATTTTGTTTATTATCCTTTGTGATCATGCAATAATCATGCAGACACATAAAATAATAAACCATGCATAAAGTAAATCATGCATTCCAACTGATCTTGAGCATTCTATAATGATCGATCGATAACTGATCAATCATCACCTAGGGGCATCCATACCTGAGTCAATACATGACTCGTGTCGCTGCTGGCCCCAGTGCAAAGTCACCCAACTCCTGCCTGGACTACCGCCTCAACATGGTGGGGTCTGCCTCTTGGATCGTCACCGTATAATTACAAATATACTCGCACGCAGGCGAGGGGGTCTGGGGTACAAAATACAACTAGTGCAATGGACGCGCAGGCCCTTATACATATTTGAATTAAAAAGACGATTCGCAGACCGTCATTTATCTAATTAAATATTACAATCATCGCATGCATTGAATAAATAAAATAAATAAATAAATAAATGTCAGACATACATAGGTCGGTCACTTGATCAAGACCAGTCAGGGTAAATGCGTAATAAAATTAAATTGCAATAAATTTAAATAATGCGAGGGTGTTCTAATAAATTAAATGAATTTGATTAAATTCAAATAATTTATTTTTATCGGTTCCATTTGTTTAATTTAATTTTTATTTTAAAAATTAAATTAAACCATTAATTTAATTCTAAACTTAAATTAAATTAATATTTCAGATTAAAATAATTTAAACCCCTAAATTAATTCCAATTAATTTAATTTAAAAAACTAAATTAATTAAAATTAATTTAATGCAGGGTTACCTCTAACCAGAGAGGAGTTCGGCAAGACTGCGTATCGTCGCGGGATGTCGTCCTGGAACCGCAGCTTGATCACGGCGTGACCGTAGCGTGACCGCGGCGTGACTGCGACATCCAACGACTCCCGCGGTGGCTGCATCTTTTGGCGTGGTATGAGGGGAGCGGAAGGAGGCCGGGAAAGAGGTCGGCCAACCACATGGCCAGCAGCCCGCTGCTCCGGCGAGCCGGCGAGGCGGCTGTCTGGTCCGAAACGAGCCTGGACGGCGCGACGCGACCCGTCCAGTGAGCTAGGGGCGGCCGGCAGGAGGCGGTCCGGCAGAGGGGAGGCCGGCGCGGCTGGCGGCGGCCGACAGGAGCCAGTCCGGCGCGAACCGCGTCCGGTGTGGAGGAGGAGGCCGGCACGGGGTCGGGGCGGTCGGACGGAGCTGGTCCGGAGGAGGCCGGCGCGAGGGTGGGGTCCGAGGCGGCGCAGCAGGCCGGTCCGGCGTGAGGAGGTCTGGCGGAGGGGAGGTCGGCGCGGGCCGCGGCGTCTGGTCGGAGGGGCTCGGCGCGAAGGAGAAGGTCCGACGGAGGGGGTGACAAACCCAGACGGCTAGGGTTTTCACCCCTTGTGCGCACCGCGTGAGTGGAGACCCCAAAGGGGGTCTTTCTCCTATTTTTTTTATTTGTCCTTTAGACAAAAAATTCCAGCCCTTTTTTTTAATTTTTTAAATAAAGGGAGAAGACCCCATTTTGGGGTCTTTTCTTCCCCTTTTTTTAAATTTTTAAATAAAGGGAGAAGACCCCATTTTGGGGTTTTTTCTTCCCCTTTTTTATTTTAAATAAAAATAAAACTATACTTGACTTGATCCAAGTCTTTAAAATAATATTTTATAATAAAATATTATATTATATTTTATAATAATAAAATATAACATTTAATATTATCTCAATAAAATTGAGATTAACATCAAATGAACAAAAAAACTTGCGACGTCGATCTGTTTAAAAATTTCAAATGATCGTTACTTGATCATTCGAAAACGAAACGACGCGCAGTCGAATCCGAATGAACCGTTTTAACACCCCGCGATTAAATTTAATGAATTTTAATTTTGTTGACTCAGAAAAACCTTGCGATCCCTCTGATACCACTGTTGGGTACCGGGACTGTGTAACGGAAGCCGGTGGGCCAAGATTTTAAAATTTTCTGCTTCACTGGAGTGACATAACCCTGTCAACTCCAATGATCTTGTCTCGGCTTGGTCTGAGGATCTCGCAAGGTTCATAAGGAGCACAAAAATTAAACTGAACATTTACCTTGTTCAGAATTGACGTGTGCAAGTCTGTCGTAGGACGCCGGCGATCGTTGCTTGAAGACTCCAACGTCGAAGTCCTCTAGATCGTCCACACATGCCTCGCGAATCTGCTCGTGCACCGTTCGTCAAGGTCCGAGTGCTAGCGCGGATCTTCGACGCTCACTTCAGCGCAGCGATGATCACCGCAAAGGGAGGAGCTTCAATCCGAGATGGATGATCTTGAAGATCCTTCTTTGCTTGAGAGACTCTCTCTCTAGATTCCAGGAGAAGAGAGAAGCTCTAAATATTGACACATGAATAGTGATCATGGGAGAGCTTCTCTCTCACTTATATAGGGAGTATTTAAAACACGCGGTGTAGGTTCCCGACCCCCGTGTAATAGACGCCCGCTATACAAGTGATATAAATAATTATTTATGACAAATAAAATTATGCCATAAATAATATTTACAATTTATCACTTACCTGTAATATATAAATATATTACATGATAAATTTGAGTCTTTAACTCGACTCATTCATCCTGCTAATATTAAATGAATCTAGGATATTTAAATTCATTCGAATAATATTAATACTTGTATTTACTATATAACTTGTAAATACATGTTATAAATAAATTCAACGAATTATTCTAAACTCGAATAATTAATGAATTTATTTATTCTTTGATGATCCATAGAACTTGGATAGTGCTCGGACCCTTTGACGGGGCCCGCCAAGTTCTAAATTCCTATTCCCAGAATAGGGCAGATTCTCAAGGCGCTATTGTGTGTGACCCTCTAGGCCCTTATCTCAATAGCAGTGAATGATATCACCGACCTAGAGTGGGGTCTAGCAACCCATCGAGGCCCCTATAGAGATAAGGCAAAGTCAAAGCAACGACTATCTTCCTACGAACACGGTCTGTGTAATATAATATCTTCGTCATCGATATCTCAATAAAGCAGAATGCATACTAGTGTCATCATTCTTTATTTTCTTTATTTTGTTTATTGATTTGTCCGGATGGTCTTACCTTCGACTACCATGGTCATGGATTTATGGAAGGTGCAACCATCCTAATCAACCAGGCCCGAGATATCTCTTCCTGAACTCGGAAGCGACAAATCCTTTCTCAATCATTCAATCAATGTCATGTCATTAATGACGTACTCGATACAAACTACCTCACCACGACTTTGTCACCATGGTTTTCGCCTGATATCAAATGTACGTAATTAAATGACATTAATTGATAATGATCTAAAGTTAGGAGACCATTACACATGTCCGTAGATAGGAACGACCAATGACACAAAAAACATGTGGTGTTCCTATTAAGCGGGTCTGTCCTCATGATCTCAATAGCTATAGATCATCAAGTGTGAACTTCATGAGAAGAAGTCTTAATGCTTATGAGCCCCCAGCACCTGGTGGTCACACATCATCTGTGTCCTTTCAGAATGATGTAACTGGACCATAGGATGTTACTTTAAGATTACTGTCATGGCATCTCAAGGTTCTCATTATAGCCTGGGACCTGCTATAACCATTTGATGCGATAGGTAATCTAAGGACATTACCACAAACAAAGTGGATGCAGAAGTGTCTACACTGTCATGGAAAGATAAACACATGTATAAAAACAAACTGAATACATGTAACAATAATCAAAGTACAAAACAAGTTGGGTCTAGGGCACCCACTTTCAACAAACGCCTCTCACCTGGAAGTACTTTTCTTATTAACACACTTAGAAAACGTGTTTCTGTTATTTAAGTGGGTTTCTTATGAAATTTATATACAAATTATGTGAACTTTTTTTAGAAATAAATCAATATTTAGGATCTATTTGGTAGCACTTCTTAAAAACCTCTTAGAGTACATGTTTGTTTTGATAGATTCTTTTGTGTAAGTGTTTTCAAATTTCTTGAAAATGCGTTTCTTGAAAACATGTTTCTTGAAAATGTGTTTATTCGTATATTATAATTGAGACTTAATGTTGTCTTTATATTTACCTGTCATTTAACTAGCTATTCAGATTTCCTTGCCTATTAACAAGTGTAACAAAAAAATCTCATTTCGTAACAAAAATATATCTTAGTTGGGTTTTATTTTATATATTTGTTTGATTAACGTTTTATTTCTTTTAAAAATATTTGTTTTATCCGGACATGTTTTATAAGCGCTTCTCTGTGAAATATTTAGTCACGTACAAAAGAAGACTTTTAAAAATAAAACGTATAGTTAATTAAATATAATGCAATGATCGTGTCGCTGCATTTATTCGCTAGTTGGTTCATATCGTACGTGACCTACACAGATTTTCACTGACTACACATGACTGGGCTTCATTCCCCCATGATACATTAGATCGGCTATGGAGGGAAGTTCAGGTAAGAGGACTGTTTTTAGTTTCTTAGTTATGTTTAAAAAATACTAACATGTGTGATAATTTTTTTTCTTAAATAGAATAATATGAAAGTGTTCCCCAATGAGTTTCGGCCAGTGTGTATGGGCAAATGTCGCAAAATGTGGAAAGATCATAAAGGGAGGGTCAAGAGGGAGCACTGGGTACCAAATGTGGGTGTCCCAGACATTCTGGATAGAGTCCCGAGAGGTGTTCTCTCATTTCAGTGGCGTGAGTTAGTTGTTTATTGGTCTACTGAGGCATCAACAATTAGTCTATTTATTTTGGTTTACATATTTCAAAGAATGTGTACCATTTTACATGTTTGAAATTTGAATTAATTGAATGTAGGAGATGACAACGCATCATTTCAAGAATCGTGCGTTGCAGGGACCACCTCATGGGCTTGGGACTCATCACGTGTCCCAGATTCGAAAAGGTCGTCGGGGTAATTAGAATAATTATGTCTGTTTGATCTTCAGTTATCAGAGGAAACATAGTTTTGGTGGTGGTTAGGATTAGGACCTTGAATCCTATGGATAATTGTACACAAGCTTGCCAGGGTTATTAGAATAATTATGTATGTCTAATCTTCTTTTTGTCGTGCTGATTTATTTCCTTTTATGTTCATACCCTAACTCTGCTTCCTTAGATTACCCATCATGTTTGCATATGTTTTTTTTAATGTTAGATTCGAATCATTGAATCACCCAACAATATTCTTATTTGCTCATTTTGTTTGTTTAATTGTGTTTTTCTTGTATCTTATTGGTAGGTTGATTGAGGTAGAATATTGGAAGGGATTTGCAGTTGTTTGGATTGATATTTTGGTTAGGATGACTGTTTTTTATTTGATGTTTCCAGGCTGTTTTTTTGTGTGTGCTAGCTATTTGTCTATGTAATGATGCATTTGGGCTGTTGGAATGTAGAATTTTTAAAAAAAATGCAGCTTAGCAATCGCCATCGGCGGTCGCTATAGGGTCCATGATTCATGACCATTAGTGACTACCATCGGCGGTCGCTGAACCTGATATTTTCCCAAACCTTCAGCGACTGCACGAGCGGTCGCTAATGTCCTTCCCAGCGACCGCTACCGCGGTTGGGGTAGGAAAGCCTATAGTGATTGCTTTTGGCGGCCGTTAATGCTCAATACCGACGGACCAACTACGACCGCCAAAGGTAGTCGGCCGATGGTTGCTAAAGACTATTAGCGACCACTTTTGGCAGTCACTGTTGGTCGATTTTCTAGTAGTAGAAATGCATATAATGCAAGGAGCCTCAAGTTCTATCTATATAAGAGGATGATGTCCTCTTTTATTGGGTGTGACGAATTCTCTATTCCTCTCATACCGTTGTTCATCGTCTGAGGCGAAGACGTTAACACCCCTTTAATATTTGGGTATCATCGCGATATGATCACAAATCAATTGGTCGATGTTCCCCCCCTCGGAGGCATGGTGCTTTTGTTCACTGATTCATGTTCTTTATCAATCATTTTCCTTCGTCAAGACTGTTGTTGTTGGTGTTTTCTAAGTACCATGTTTTAATGCCCCACCGTTGGTGGTGGGGTGGTAAGGGTTTGAATGGGGTGAGGGGCAGGTCATGGGGGCAAGTCCTTGGGCTTGTGATTTAGTGCAATTTTCTTCATTGCGTTGTGTTCTGCGGTGGCGGATGTAATCGATCTAGTAGGTGCCATGTTTTACAATTTTATTTATGCGTTGATTCTTAAAAATATACCTATTTGTGTTTGAGTTTTATTCCGCTACATGTGGTGATATGGTAATTGGACGAAACCCATCAAAAAGGAGCTCCCGTATTTTTGGCTATGATTCGTCAGACTGATAAGGACGTGAATAAAGGCAGGTATCTGGTCCTTATGGTGAGAATGATAGGGTAAAAAAATGATGGGAACACACTCTAACACACCTTTGCAACATCTTACTAATTAATGAATATTGGTTGAAAAGAATGTCCAGAAGATTGTTTGATTTGCATGTCACATTAAAAGTTAAATGGTTTTTTGTTATTTTTATTTGTTATTTTTACGGTCATTGGTTATTTATAAATAGGGGTTAACAAATGGGTGATTACTTGAATGATTAATCCAAAATCAAATTGAAAATAATTGAATGACGATGCTAAATTGGGTTTGGTTAATAAAAAATCAATTTTGATCAATAACAAAAATATATTTGGTTGGTTTGCGTTATTAACTGCAATAACTGAACTAATCAAATTGATAATATTTTATATTTTACTAATTTAATGTGCACCTCATTATACACACTTACTTACAATAATTCAATTAATAAAATAGTTATTTCATAAATCTAATACATAAAAAGCAACGAGTTATATTCTTAAAGTTCAATGATTCATTTAATGTATACAATTTTTGTCCATTCTTCTCACAAGAAAGAAGTCTCTAGGAGTTGGATTGATCCTAATCTTGTATTTACAACACAATTATGCATCATATTAGTTTACATTGAAATATTGGAGGATTAATTTGAAAAAAATGTAAAACTATTATTTGATATGATGGTAAAAAAGATAGCTTAAAAAACACCTTTATTTAAACATCAATATCAACATTAATTATTACAAAATGGACATTCCATTACTAAATGATTTAGTCACAAATTTAGTGTCAGTGATGACCCCATGGGCACCCAATGTCCACACCCCGCCCACCAAAGAGACCCACAATGCAGAACCGGATCCAGTCCCAACAGATACGATATTTAGATCATTTTTTCAATAAATAGCTGTCCGACGCAATCATGAATATGAATATAACTTTTTTGGAAAATAAAAACGGAAATCTGGAAAACAAATGAAAAAAACAAAACATAAAAAACACACGCTGGGAGGAGGGGTTACAAATTTCGGGGGTGTTGTTGGATTGATCCGTCGGGTGAGTGATTTTCCCGGGCTGCTGGGCACGGTTTCTGGGCAATATGAGGGCGGGTAATGGCCGCAAGTGCTACTCTGCAAACCCTTCGGATTACAAGCTTCTCGAGGAGGTCGGTCATGGCTCCAGCGCTACTGTTTACCGGGCGATCTATCTCCCTCTCAATGATGTCGTGGCTATTAAATGTTTGGATCTCGATCGGTGCAACAGCAACCTGGTTTGTGTTCTTTTTCTCTCTCGTCTCCATGTACCAGTTATTTTCGTTGCTAAGCTAAACGATTTCGTGTTGGATGAGTTTAGTAGAGTGTTAGCTGGATTGTTTTGATTCGAGGAGCGAATCTGCCGTTGGTTTTGTTTTTAATTCGATTTCATCGTTTAATTTGTGACCTTCTGGTCTGGTTTGAGCGTTTCATGTGTCGTTTATGCAAACAGTGAGTTGAAGTTTTGTTTTTCTATTTAGATATCCATTTGATCACACTTGTATTCAGGCTAGTTTGTAATTTCATCCCTTTTATTTACTTTTATCTATTCCGGATGAGCTAGCTTTGAGCTCTACAAGCTGCTGAAATTGATACACCTATGATGCAGATTGTTCATATATCAGAATGGGAAAGATCGTGGGAAAATTGAACGGTTTGGTTTTATTAACAGCTAGCTGTAAGCTCATGCACTGCAAACTTGGAAAACTAATTGATCATTAAAGTTGGCATATTTAGCAAGGGGGATGTGCAAAAGGGAAAAGTTAGAAAGAATGGAGGTTTTGATTTTCAAATTTAGACCGATTATATGCGAGGAAATAACATTTATCTAAATTTTCTCAGTATCACCTCTCTGTTGCAAAACTATCAGCTCTAGCAATAAAAAAAATAGAGTACATCATTGATGAGCAACAAGTATTTACCAATCCAGATGTGCACATTGCCTTATTTGTATTATTATATGATGCTGTTTTGAAGAGAAGATTTTCAACTCCCTTTATACTTGCCAATTCAATATCATCTCAACTGTTGGATTGCACAATGTCAACTTAGACATCAATCTATCTATCTCTCTTTTCCTTTTTGTTTCTATTAACCATAAAAGGCTAATAATTGGTGTTTTTGTACGAATCTTCTTGTATTTATACTTATCACTGACCCTTTTTGACAATTCATTTTGCAATTGTTCATGTTTTAAGTTTTGCTTCAATTGTTTTCAAATGCACTGGAAGCTTCATCTTGCATGCCATAGTTTCCGTGTTCTTCATAAATTTAATGAATCCTTATTTTAGTCGACTAAATTTATCTTTAATCTCAACCTCACCCTACCCCTATAAATAAAAAAGAGTAACTGCGGGTGCAGCGCCTCTATTTTTTAAATTAACACATTAAATGTTGTTTTTTCTTAGGATGACATACAGAAGGAGGCCCAGACAATGAGTTTGATCGATCATCCAAATGTAGTGAGGGCTTATTGTTCATTTGTTGTTGAAAGGATCCTATGGGTGGCCATGCCATTTATGTCAGAAGGTTCTTGTTTACATCTCATGAAGATAGCATATCCAGACGGGCTTCATGAGGCTGCTATTTGTTCCATTCTCAAAGAGACTCTTAAGGCTTTGGAGTACCTCCATCAACATGATCAGATTCACCGTGATGTAAAGGTTTGTTGATTTTGAAAATTTTCTAACTTTCTAGCAAAATTGGGGAAAAGCTAGCAGACAAAAGGGAAAAAAATTGAAGGCTTCTGTTTGCAGTTCAGTTTACGTTTGCTGTTGCAGGCTGGGAATATACTACTTGATGGTAACGGGGCAGTGAAACTTGCTGATTTTGGTGTTTCAGCATGCATGTTTGATGGCGGTGACAGAAAACGAGCCAGAAATACATTTGTGGGAACACCTTGCTGGTGAGATTTCACGCGACTGCCACATTGTTGTGTGGGTTTTTTCTTAACGTTGAATACGTACTGTTTGGTAGAATTTAATTTGCATTTACCTTACAGGATGGCACCGGAAATTTTACAACCAGGTAGTGGATATGATTTCAAGTGAGTTTCCTTTCTGAACCTACTAAATAAAGCAACTGATTGGGTTGATATTTTTTTTTTTGAGACTAGAAACCCCGAGACTATTGTAAAACTGCTTTTTTTTTTTGGAGACTAGAAACCCCAAGACTGTTGTAAAACTGCCACATTCTAACTTAAGCATTGGATCAGTATTGCTTTTGGTATGCCTGGCAGATCGCTGGCAGTTGTACTGGGCATATCTTACTCTTCCCTGAACAACCCTAGCATGTTTAGGACAGATCCTTGCAAACTTTAGCCCGTGACCAGACTTTAGTCATAGATGCGATCATCATCTTTAAACTTTTTCTGTCTCCTGTCTCTTTAAAATGGAGTTCAAAATTTTTAATGGCCACCCCTTAATGGTCTGTTTTTCAGTTTACTCTATAAAAAAATAACTGGCTTTGTCTTAAAATTATGGCTCATATTGCATCATGCATCACTAGAATTTTTGGGCCATCACGCGCATTGGTCCTTCTTTTCCTATGTGGATGCATCACTTTTAGCTTGCACGAAACGGCATTTGAAACTATTTTGAAGGTGTGAGAATATTGAATTGAATTAAATATTATAAAAAAATGATGATTTTAGTGTTTGATTGCTTGTGTGAAACTATGAATTTATTTTGATGGATGTTTTTGTGTAGAAATCAATAAATATTTTAGTGCTGGATTGCTTATTTCAACGAAGTATGATAATAGTGTTTTTCAAAATATGGTTAGAAATCATTAAGAATGTGAGTCATTATTAAAGCTGGATAATTTTTTATTTTTTATTTACAGTAATTAAAATATATTAATTTAATCATGATCATTCCGGCCATGGTTCAACCATGCTTCAACTATTGAAGCTTGAATCAGTGC
Source organism: Viscum album (assembly GCA_963277665.1). Taxonomy (NCBI): domain Eukaryota; kingdom Viridiplantae; phylum Streptophyta; class Magnoliopsida; order Santalales; family Viscaceae; genus Viscum; species Viscum album. The sequence continues at coordinate 1,718,143,813 of OY728160.1, read as the reverse complement.
CTTGTTTGGTTTAATGTCTGGTCCGGTTCTAAAAACATTAGTAAATATTGTTTGTGTAATGATTCCCTGTTAGTACCATCTGGATAATCATTGCCCTGGCAGCGATGCTTTGTATGCTGCAATTTTGGCTTTCATTGGGATATCAATGGCTACAGTGTGAACAAGGGCCTCTGTTACTTATGCTGCATGCTCCACCTGAGATTTTGCATTTTTTTGTGAATTTGTTGACATTTAGCAAGTTTTTTGGAACTTCTGTAGTCCATTTATTTAGGATTGTTGCTTCTAGTGTTAATTATGAATTTGTTTAGAGTGCCTAGAATACCTATAGACGACTTTACTACCTATTGAAGATGATTATATTGAATGAATCCAACATGATTTTATCTGCCACAGGAGAATAAATGCGTGACATCAACAGTTGCTAATTTAATTGTTCTTTTACAGGGCTGACATATGGTCATTTGGAATAACCGCACTTGAACTGGCTCATGGTCATGCGCCCTTTTCAAAATACCCTCCAATGAAGGTATTTAGTTTTACATGAGTCAACTTTACGAGAATATTAATGCAGATTTATATGCTTCGGAAAAGCCCTTTGGAAACCTATGCAATATCTTCTGTTTTCCAATAGGTTCTTCTGATGATCCTACAGCAAGCTCCTCCTGTACTTGATTATGACCGTGACAAAAAATTCTCGAAGGTAATGCATTCCCTTTTTGATGGTGATTGCAATATTAACTTATGCTTCAAAAAAAATTCCAAATCCGAAGCCTAAAGATCTTGCTATAGATTGGTCTTTTGAAGTTAATTGTTATGCAGACATTCTTTCTTTCTATAGCAGCATTCTAATTTGAAGATTTTCAGTTGTTATCAGTCTTTTAAAGAAATGATATCCATGTGCTTGTTGAAAGAGCAAACAAAGAGGCCGACTGCTTCAAAGCTACTTAAGCACTGTTTTTTCAAGCATGCAAAGCCTCCGGAGCTGTCTTTGAAGAAACTGTTTGCTGACCTTCCACCACTCTGGAACCGTGTGAAAGCCCTTCAGGTGCAATCTCTAACTGTGCTGATACATCAAATTTGCCCATCTTTCTCCTCAAGTTTCCATATATATTTTAAGTAGCTCTCATTCCTCAGCTTAAGGATGCTGCACAACTGGCTCTGAAGAAAATGCCATCTGCAGAAGAGGTTGCATTATCACAGGTAAAATAATTTTTTGAGTCCTAAGCTGGAATCACATCAACAATTTTGTTCTCACTAATATATAATTCTTAGCTCAAAAGATACCCTTTTAAGGTTTATTTTTTCAATGCCTGTTTAGATATAATATCGATCCAAGTTTTTTTTTTTCATTTTACATTTTGGGTGCTCTCTTGTGGGAAATACCTCTGCCATTAAAATGCAAAATCATGTCAAAAAGGTCCTATTTGATGTCTGAATAAGCACATGAACTCAGAAGAAGCTGAAAGGAAAGAATAAATAAATAACTTATTTATGATAATCAGGGAGGTTTTTTTTTAGGTACCGGAGAGAGAGAAAGAACCAACTGTATTGCTGTAAATCAATAACAGAATTGTGTGCCTTTACAGTATAACATGTAGAAGAAGAACAAAGACATAGTAGAAGATAGGAGGAGAAGAAGAAGTGACCCGCAGAAGAAAACCACTCTTCCGACGAGCTCAAGGCTAGACGTCCCAAAGACCTAGCCTTCTCAGCATATCTGCTGAATATTTCCTGAATGAATTGTGCCCCTCCCCATCACCATTTTGCTCCTACTTATAACCCCTAACAAACACTAACAACCTACTGCGTGCTGCGAACAACCCCCAACCACTAACCAACACTAAAATACAATAATGCCCTTGCCATAACACACACCAACTACCTACTGGATACTCACACAGACAACCCCCTGTATCTCTAACATTACCTCCCCTTAAAAACCACATTGTCCCTAAGGTGGACCTCCCATCATAACCGTTGAAGCACTGGAATGACAACTACTTGGTGGTGGCTCTGGCAGTGGCCTAAGCAACAAAACAACATTGGCCTAAGCAACAAAACAACATTGGCTTCTCTCAGTTCTGAAACATGATGAAATTCCTTCTGGTGTGGCGGATCGTGATCCTCTTCGTCCTCCCTTTGGTCCCCAACAACGAGTTCAGTAAACTCCAGTTGCTTTGCAGCACAATAAGCCTTCATTTCACCATAAATTCCAGCCAACCCCTCAACCTTAACTTCCCCTTCTTTAGGCTGCTTTGGATGCCCAACAACTATAGCATCTTACCATACACGAAATCTAGCGCCATTTGCATGCTGTTGGCAGTTTAAGACAGTCCCCAAAGCTGACGTTGTGCTTGAGTTCGCTACTTCTCCAACAAGTGGTATCAAGCGCAGATCCGAAACAAACTGCTCCTCTCGTCCACCTTCGTTGATCTTTTCCAGACCAGCCAGGATACTCCGCAAACCTGCTGTTAATTCTCCCATCACAATGTGAACTTTTTCCACAAAACATTCTAGAGGTTTAGAACTAAGCTCAAAGCAGTCCTCATTGCCTAGAATAGCTGAACTGACCACCTCAATCACAGGCAGTGTCTGTCCTCTTCCATGTGTCGCTCTAGCAAGCCTGATCTGCCCTGGCTATTCGCTTGGTACTAAATCCTCTGTGGAGTTTTCAAGTGGGTGCGCAAAATCATTTTGCAAGCATTCTCCTCGAATACAAACTCTGATATCTCCCTCTTGCGACGCTTTTGTAGGATTTTGTTGCCCTGTCCCCTCCGCAAGTACCACTGGAAAAACAGCAGTGCTGCTGGTTCGACCCCCCCGCACACACCTCATCATACGCTTCTGAAAATCGTGAGTGTTGTTCAGGTCCAACTTGCTCCAAACCTCGACGCTCTTGTGCGGCTGGAACCATCTGTTCCGTGCCATTTCCATAATTCTCCATTAGTGCAAGCTTCAACAGCTCCCATGTTGCACCCAGATTTTTATACTGCCACATCCAAAACCAATACTTAATTGTGTACTCCATACTCAATTGTGCCCATGGCAGCTTTAGGTCCTCGACAGTGTGATTTATCAGAAAGTACTCCTCTGTTTTCACAATCCATCCCCAAGGATCCTCCCCTAAAAACATAGGCACAGCTGGTTGCACAATCGCTTCCTTCCGTTTTGTCCAACAAGTTTTCAAGCTATCGACATCCTCCACAGCTTGTGGTGTCCGTACAAAATTTTTGTCGGTTAATTGCTTTGTGTACTCCGCACTGGCCTGAACGAAGTCTTTCATGGATGTTTCAGCTGACTGCTCTCTCGGTTTCGACACTTACACAGTTAAAAGTTTTGAAATACCAGTAGTACGTTGCTGTACAGAAAGTTTGGCAAACTGCTGCTCCTCGGAACAAATTGGATGTGTCGCAATCCGCATCGCACCGCCCCTTCCCTGGAAAGCATCTGAGGCTACTGGCTCTTCATAAGGTTGTAATATCCGTTCCGAATTGGCTGGCTGACTAGTGGTAAAATCTACAACAGTACTGCAAAACGTATCTGCTGAATTTCCTCCACTTGGGCCGAGGGAAATGCTTCCTGCTTCCTCCTCGTTATGTACTCTTGGTGGACAAGTATCCTGTGCAACTGGCAGAACACTCGAGCTCACTTTGTCTGTGATCAGTGGTTCTGAACACATTCCTGCTACTAGCCGCTGCGTGCCACTTCCTTACTTGTCCAGAATCGCTGACTTCAGCTGTGCCCAACTCGCACCATGATTATCTCTCAGCCAAAGACATGAACTAGAACAGAACCATGTACTCCATAGAAAGCTGTGTTAGAGCTAGTTTGATATCTTCCTGCGTCTGATAGAACACAAAATAAGCATCTGCCTTCTTGATCCATTTCAAAGGATCCTCTCCTGAAAACATTGGCAGCTCTACTCTTGTCGCTATTCTGTATGGATGTCAACTGCACAACAGAATTCTTCTGTTTTTTTTTCAAACAGCGTTCCCGACCCTAGCAGTAGTTGCACCCCGCTGAAATTCATCTAACCAGAACGTTTGCTCCAGCAACTGCCCAAATGTCAGCACATAAGGCCTCCTCCGCTCCCAACGCGCGTCTCCCCCCTGCGATCGAGACTCGATTGTGGACACCTCCAACGATCGCAGTTTCCCAGCGTCCGTCTTCCAGCGAACGTGTGCCTTTTCCCTAGAAAACAGTACCTCTCACCCGCTCTGGCCTTCCAACGTCAACCAACAGCTCCGTCGACCGCAATGACCGACTGCTCCTCCCAATCACGCTATGAACAAGCTCCGTTTGTCGTTCAACTCAGCTCAACGATCTAAAAAGTTAGGGCCGAATACACGAGAAAGAGAGATAATCAGCGCAGGAGTCTTTGGAGAGGCCACGTTCGAGTCTCTCGCGTGTGTTGAAGAAGTTTTGCACTGGAGTTCGCCCTCCTCTCCAACTCGTCTGCAGCCAGTATAAAATTCCATTAGACTCTGTACTTTCAGCAGTCGTTCAGACTCGTTTACAACAATCGGAATCCTTCCACTCGTTACGACTGAAATATCTACTGCAAAAACGATCGACGCTTGTCTCTGGCGATTTTTTTTTCTCTCTAGCGATTTTTTTCTACGTACTTCAATTTGTCTCGCACAACTGCTATCAGCTTGCTCCGAACGTATCTCTACTCAGCAGCGACTTCTCTCTCCACCGCGGTTTCCCTGTGGAGTCGCCAAATTGTTAGGTATCGGAGAGAGAGAGAAAGAACCAACCGTATTGCTGTAAATCAATTACAAATTCATGTGCCTTTACAGTATAACATGCAGAAGGACGAAGATACAATAGAAGATAGGAGGAGGAGAAGAAGAAGTGACCAGCAGAAGAAGACCACTCTTTCGACGAACTCAGGGCTAGACGTGCCACCGACCTAGCCTTCCCAACAGATCTGCTGGATATTTCCCAAATGAATCGTGCCCCTCCCCATCACCATCTTACTCCTACTTGTAACCCCTAACGAACACTAACAACCTACTGCTAGCTGCCCCCAACCCCCAACCACTAACCAACACTAAAATACAATAATGCCCCTGCCACAACACACACCAACTACCTACCGGATACTCACACAGACAGCCCCCCTGCATCCCTAACATTTTTGATGAATGGAAATTCCTGCTGTTGAAATTATCACTTGCTATACATTTGTATCATAAGAAACAGGGAAAAAAAATAGACTAATGCCATTTATAGTTTATGTGGACATTTGTGTAAGTTCTCATCCATTTTGCTTTTGTATTAATGACGTTTTTGTCTCAAATCAGAGCGAGTACAAAAGAGGCGTTAGTGCTTGGCTCTTTGATATCAACAGTTTAAAAATTATAGCTTCAGCGGTATGTTTTGTTGACATTTTATTTTTGCAATTTGAATTCATCATTGTTTGATTGTGATCTTAAGCTGTTCAATTTTTTTAATGGTTGACTCGAGCTGATTCCTCTCGTGGTCTGACCCTTTTGTTAGGTTCAAGATGACGACGACATCAAAGAAGTAAGAGATTGCGAAATTCTAAAATCTTCTGTTAATGATAAGTTGTGATAGATGAAATTTTAATCACCTAATTATATTGCTATTGACATAATTGGTTTTCTTAAGATTTAGCGCTTAGTTTCTATAGAGGTTGAATTCACTCACATTTTGGGGCTGAATATTTGAATATTGTTGACAGGATGCATTGGATTCAAAATCTAGTTGCGGCACATCAGTTTCCACTAGGTATTGATTTAAACTCTCTCCCCCCCTCTCTGAGATGGTGGGAATTGTGATCCGAGATAGTCATAAGATTTGAGATTATCTTAAGTTCTTTGGGGCTGCAAAAAACATTTGATATTCATATTATCATATCCATGCCATTTCTTTATGGAGAAATAACCTGTTGCTCTCTATGCATTCTTCAACTGTTTAGACAATCTATTTTCTATTTTTTCTTCTGCGGCCGGTCCACAAATGTCCCTACTATGGGAGTTAGTTTCCGGTTTTTAACCACAGGTCTGCTTTTATAAGGAAAGATTTAGATTGAGTTGCTCATTGTGCTTCAATGGGGGAAATCTGTGAAGTATGGCCATCTTGCTTTTGGTGATCCTGTTGCTTATGAGTAGATTACTTCAGAAATTCAATTTGGTTGCATGGTCCTTGAAACTTTTAAGTGCTCAACAAAACCCTGTTTTAATATTTTTTTGTTATTGTGGAGTCCGAATGTTCAGAACCACAATAATAGAGAAAGAACATTGAAAATAATAAAGATCTGAATCAGAAACAAATATGTTTCCAATGAGAATGTCTGTATGGAGTTGACAAAACTCCCAATAAGAAATGACTGGAACGTGGGAAGTGAGGCTGCTGGCTGTTGCAGTGCAGGCTTGGTACTATTGGTAGAATACCTGATCATAGCTGTTTGGAAAGAAATGAAGACTCATTCTTCATACGCCTCTAGGATGCCCCTCAAGTCAAAATATTTCTCTTACCTCTGGGATCCAATCTAGGAACTCTTCCACGTCAAGATTGCCATGGAAGGGTGGTGAATCCGCCTTGATCCGAGGAGGCGGCTGGTGCTCAGGTTGCCCAACGTAGTTGTCGTCGGAATCTGAATCCCCACCCCACGCTGGTGGAACCCGAACTGGCGCGTCAACATCATCATAATCTGCAAGAATTGGTGGGACTCAATGGTGGGTCTTGATTTCTCAGGGCTGGGCAATCGCCATTCATGGGTTTTGTCAAGGCGCTTACGAAGGTCCCTTGGGGGGCCCCCATGAGTGCCTCATGCTGGTCATGGGACTGCACCTGTTGCTGCTGTATCTGGTCCTGAAACTGATGCTGCTGCTGCGAGCGCATCTGCTTCGGAGCAATCTTCAGAGTTTTGTTGAGTGAGATGGTCTCGTTGATGCCGCTGTTGCTGGTCATCAGGATAGTGGAGTTGTCGCATGTGACTAGGGCTGGGGCGTGCTAGGGTGGTGTGGGCGGAGTTGGCTGCAGGAGGGGGGTTGTGCGCAGGACTACTGTTGCAGGGCTGCTGAAGGCAAGCCTGACAGAAGGATGACTGTGAAGGAAAAGGGGAGGTACACTGCAGCCCTCTGGCACTGCTGGAGGATGGCAAGGGCTGTTGTAGTAGGGCGTTGACAGGGGTTGCTGCTGGAGGGCTGCGCTGACTGGAAGCAGGGGTGGAGTTCTGAGGCTTCCTCAGGCTAGTCAGTGATGTCAAAGGCATTGTGTTCCTTGGATTGGCTCAGGGAGGCTCTGTTCCGGAATTTGTTGCGCCCAGAGGAGATGACGCCTCAACAGGACGAGGCTCGCCCGTTGACTGTGATGCGTTTTTGAGCATCACACTCGGTGGAGCTTGCCGAACCTGTGAATCAATACCGAAACAATGGGTTGGTTGCAAATCCTGTCGATGCTGATTCCAATCACTGTGTAATAGCCCAATCGATTGACCTACCTGTGTTTGAGGGGAGAGATCCGCCGCTACAGGAGGAAGAACTGATGCGCTGGGTAGGGAAATGGTTCTCCATTTACTGTGGCAGATCAGGAAATGGTTTTGCAGAAAAAGTCTGCAACAATTTAGTGATGGCCGTGAGCATGCTTGGTGCGTCGAAGCTTTACTTCTCGGAGGGTCTCTGGGGGACTCGGGCATGACACTGACAAAAATATTTAACTCAAGTGTGCGGTGTTGGAACAACGATATATTTAATCCAATACCTGTAGTGATGGAGGGTCCTTCTCCCACGACTTATGAGGCTGGTTTTGCTTTGAAACTTATGGCTGAAGATGCGGGACTTGCTTCAGCATCAGCAAAGGAGATGGGTCTCAAGTGTCCGTTGGCATCCCAAGCCCAAGAGATACTTGGTGGAGTTTATAGCAGCACAACGGGTGGAGCATCGATCAAGGCAACAACTCTTTCCGGGACCAATTCAACGTCATGGTTGTTGTCACCACAGTCTGGAAATGAGCCGCACCTGAGTAAAAACAGGTTTAGGGCCTAAGAAGATGAAGATGATGGAAGGACTCTGCCTGCGGGGATCTCAACTATGGTCAAAATATGGCCTCTAGTGCTTAGGTTTTGGAGAAACGAAAGGCCAGCCCGGCTCTGGTCTCCTTCGATGCACAAACAGGGGTGATACCATCATTTGTGGGAGGGGCGGTGTTGATGATTTAGAGCAAAGCCATAAATAAGAGCATCAACATTGGCAACTCCGGATGTGATATGGTAATTGTCTCATTTTTTTCTTTGTTCAAAGGAGCTTTTGACCTGCAACATTGGACATGTGCCAATGATTTATATTTGGGGTACAAGCCACCAATCGAGGACCTGCAATATTTATGGGAGTTCCGACTTGCACGTACTTGGGCACCCATATTGGGTAGTCTCAAAAACGTTCAGCTGTTGGATTATTTTAAAACGGGTGCTGAGGAAAAAAAGGAATGTCACAGGAGTAAAGTATTGCAATCGGTTGACACATGCTATTATGCTCTAGATACACCTCAATCTGGCAGGAGGAATGAAGTGAAGCAGTTTATGACGACATCTACATATTCAGGAGAAATTTGGATGCTCCCTTGCCTTGTTTTCAAGTCCCACCAAGGTATTTTAACATGACAGTGGAATTACTTCCAATATAGAAGTGACATGGCAGAGATCCTTCAACATGATGACAAGGTTAAATACGAGTTTGCTGGGGTGAGCCCTCTGCATTGGGGACCGACAACTGACAAATGAAGACATGGGGATGCAGCAAGGCCAGGCAAATGGGCAGGGGCAGCTTCGTTTGGGTTCGGACGCTGCATGCTTTCTAGAATCAACTCCCACTGAATTTCTGCCAGACATATTTCTTGGCCATGGAAGACCCTTTTTCCACTCCGGTATTCTGTTTACATATTATGGGACACGACCACCACTTTGAGGAGAAAGTGGCTTTTCGGGACGGTGGCGGTGATAGGGATGTGGGGGTGCTGCTGTTATGCTAGGGAATCTGCCATAACTACCATGAGGGGCCAGGGGGAATATGCTGGGGATCCTTGGGGCCCACAGTTGTTGAGGAAGGTGTTAAAAGGGGGGATGGCTGGGGAGAGAGAGGCAAGGAGGATTATCTGAGAGGCTTGGGCGAGGGAGGCGCGTCTCCATTCTTCTCTTCCTCCTCCCTCCTGTATTTTTGGTTCTAGTTTCCTTTAATAGAAAGAAGTTGGTTCTAGTGTCTTATCAGTCGCACAACATATTAAACGAACCCTTACAGGAGGAGTTTGTGGAGAAAACAAGGAGAAACGAAGAGAAGTAATCAATAGATCTATATTCTTTCAAAAGTTCTCTCTAAAGCGGCAACTAAGGCTTTTACAAGCCAAATCCCCTAATAGATAAACAAAACGTTCTCCTATCTAAAGAAAAGGAAAGATTAGATAGGCAAAATATCCCCCATCTAAAAGAAAGGAAAGAGGCCAATAGACTAGCAACTGGGCCAATAAGCCGGGTGCAGCAAGGGCCTAGCAGGCCCAAGCCGAGGTGTGGCCTGCTGGGTGACTTGGGGCTGGTCCAGGCTGGGTTGTGCGCAATAGGGAGTCCCCAACCAGTGCTACATCAAGGCGTTTCTGATTGAGTGGCTACTTCTGCCGCTAAGATATCAAGGAATGAAATTTGTATGTGTGGGACCCAGTTATGTGTATTTTGGAGAGTCACATTGGTTTGTTCTGTCTTGTATTCCTTTTCCTCTATTTATAAATAAAGGGCTCTGCTTCTCATTGAGGTACGAAGTACGGTTCTACATGGTATCAAAGGAGGTGTAAATCCTTCTCTACTGTGTTTTTTCCTTTCCGCCCTCAATTTTTTTTCCTTTCTGCTACGCCCTGACACACCTTCTACGACGCCCCCTGCGCGACAACCCTCGACGGAGCGACGCACCTCCACCCAGATCAGCTACATCCCTTGAGCCCCTGCTCGACAACCTCCCTTCTCGTCGCCCCTCTCTGTGCGATCACACCCCTCCCCATCATTGCCCTTCGCCACTCCCTGCCAAGTCTCGCAGACGCCCCCGCCGCGTCACCACTCCCTCTCCTTGCCCTTCGCTACTCCCCACGACGTCCTGCCGCCAGGCTCGAGTACCCGCTGATGTCCTGCCTCGCCGTGTCGTGTCGTGTCCCGCCGCCCTCTCCTTAGCGCCACAACCCTAGTTGCGTTTCTTTCTGAGCTCACATTTCTCTCAGGAATGCTCCACCACCCATGTGGCTTCCTTGGCGATAGCTTCTCCACCATGGCACCTCCTAATGTCGGCATCATTCCTTGATCGTGGTTCGAGATCCAGACAGCCTGAGTTGTGATCTGTCGGTTCCTAGCTTGCACATCTAGCCATAACGCATCACCAAACGACTCTAGGCGCACCTCAACCTCGACTTCCTGCTGAACACATATCGCGCTCCAAGTCCCGGCCTCCTGGTGCCCCTGCTCACCTATGGCGTCTCTCTACGACGTCACGACGTCATCAGACCGTGCTCACAGTTTTCGCCTACCCTTGGCGCAACCCTGCCTTTCCTGTTGATGCCAGATTTTCCATCTTTGGCTATTCTTACTGGATTCCTCGCTCACACCCGTCCTGGTGTATCTGCCAGACATCTGATTTGTGTCCGATTGTGTGATGTTCCTGCACACCTTGTTGCCAGTGACCTGACTATTCTTGTTGAGTGGGTTCTTGTAGCCTCTTCTCCATCACCTTCCAGACATGACAACATCCTCGCCACCATCCAATAACCATCGCAACCTAGAACTTTCTATGGCTGAGATTGTGCACTTTCATCGAGCTGCGTTGCCTCCTCTTAAGCCTCTATTGCTCAGACTGGTGGCCCTACTGCTTGTCTATCTCGTCGACCGACAGTTTGGATGCTTGATTCTGGTGCTTCTGATCATCTCACAGGTGATACAGGTATGCTCACTACCCAACATCCGTATACCGGTGCCGGTGCAATTAATGTTGCTGATGGATCTATAACCTCTATTGCGGGATTTGACACATGCTCCTTGACTCCTATTCACCTGATTTCAGTGGCTCAAGTTTCTCGTAGTCCTTTTAATCTTCTCTCCATCAGTAAACTCACAAAGGACTTAAATTGTATTGTTATTTTTACATTTTTTGGTGTTGTTTTTCAGGAGCGGTCAACGAATTGGGAGTTTGGTCGAAGTCGTATTAGGTGTACATATTTGATACCCCACCATCCTTTGCTTCCTCACCCACCTTTGCTTGTGCCCTCGACCTACATTTTCGCCATGGTCATCCACCGACTTCAGTCTTACATAAGCTTTGCCCCCACTTCAGTCCCCACCTTTCCTTCCATTGTGAATTCTATAAGTTTGCTAAACATCATCGGACAACTTATGTTCCTTGTTTGGTGACGCTAATTCTTTCAACTTAGTTCATTCCGATGTATGGGATCCTTGCAGGGTTCCCAGTCAGTTAGGGTACCATTATTATGTATTCTTTATTGATGACTTATCTCGGATGACATGACTATATCTTCGTGACCGTTCAGGGGGTGTGATATTTTCAAAATTTTTTACCATGAAATTCACACTCAATTCTCCAAGCCTATTAAATGTCTACGCTCGGATAATGACCTAGAATATTTATCTTCTCTTCAATAAATTTTCAAAGATCACAGCGTCCTCCATCAAACTTCTTGCCCCGATACACCTCAGCAGAATGGTGTGGCCGAGCGTAAACATCATCATATTCTGGGAACTGCTCGGGCCTTGTTATTTCACATGCAGGTGTCTCTTCCTTTTTGGGGGATGCTATTCTTACTGCCACTTATTTTATCAACCGTTTTCTTTCTTTTATCCTTCAGGGGGAGAGTCCGTTTCGGCTCTGTTCCCCTCTTTTCATCCTCACCCTCTTCCACTTTGCGTGTTTGGGTGTCTCTCTCTAAATTTTCTCCAAAGGTCCTCCGTTGCATCTTTCTGGGCTACTCTCATACCCAATGCGGCTACCGTTGTTTCTCTCCTGACTTGGGACGTTATATCATCTCCATTGATGTCTCATTTATTGAGAACTCTCCATTGTTATCCTCTCCACCCTCTCTCCATCTTGATACCACCATCGATGACTGTCTTCCTTTCACTATCCACCCCCTTTGCCTCTGTTGACTTGATCAAATGATCTTCGCTTTGACTCTGTCTAATCGAACATGCCCCTGCCCAGACCGAGGACACCATTCCCCTGACTTTGTCCGTCGCTCTTGTTGTGGGCATTGATGACTTGCTGATTGCATTGCGGAAAGGTACTCGCTCTTGCCAGAATAATCCTCTACACAACTTCATACAAAGACTTCTCCGCTCTGGAGATGATATCTGTTCCTCACACGGTTGTTGAGACTAAATCTCACCCTAGTTGGCTTCAAGCAATGCGGGATGAATTACAGATCTTGGACGACAATTACACCTGGGATCTGGTCCCCCTTCCGGCAGGTAAACAGGTGGTTGGAAGCAAATGATTTTTTTTAATCCGTCTAAATGCCGATAGTACTCTTCATCGCCTTAAAGCCTGTCTCATGGCAAAAGGTTACGCTCAGACATATGGTGTCGATTATTTCGATATTTTCTCTCCGGTTGCTAAAATGACCTTTGTTCGATTATTTATATCTCTTGTAGCTAATCATAATTGGCCGATTCATTAACTTGATGTCAAGAATGCATTTCTTCATGGTTTTCTTGAAGGAGAAATATATCTGCAACTACCTCCTGACTTCTTTGCTTCAGGGATCGGTTCTCATGTCTGTCGGTTTCGTCGGTCTCTTTATGAGCTCAAGCAGTCTCCTTCGTCGGCCTCTTTATGGGCTCAAACAGTCTCCTCGTGCGTGGTTTGACAGATTTTACACCATCACTACATTTGGTCTATCTCAAAGTATGAAGGATCACACTGTTTTCTATCGAAAAACGTCCTCTGGTTGCATCATGTTGGCTGTGTATGTTGATGATATCATTATTATTGGTAGCGATTCACATAACATTACCCATCTTAAGGCTTATCTTCAACAACAATTTCATACCAAAGACCTGAGTCTTTTGACATATTTTCTTGGCATTGAAGTCTCATTCTCCAATCAACATTTTTCTTTCACAACAAAAATATGCATTGGATATCTTGTAGGATACTGGCTTGTCTCAGACAACTGACGTTGACACTCCTCTTGAACCGGGAACGGTTCTTCCATGCCGCCACTGACCCATATTCTCATCCGGATAGAAATCGTCTTATTGTGGACAAACTCAATTATCTTACCATGACTCGTCCGGATACTACCTGTGCTGTCGGCAAGGTTAGTCAATTCATGGAACATCCGACAAAATCCCAATGGGACGTTGTCCTTCGCATTGTCAAATACATTAAGAAAGACCTTGCCCGTGGTCTTTGGTATTCACATCACAATCATCTAGACATTGAGGCCTTCTGTGATGCCGACTACGCTGTTTGCTTATCTACCCTGAAGTCTACTTCTGGGTTTGTGGTTTTCCTGGCCGGTAACTTTATTTCCTGGCAAAGCAAGAAACAAACTGTCATCTTCAGATCCAGTGCTGAATCTGAATACTGTGCGATGACCACAATCACTGCTGAAATTCTATGGCTATGTCAGCTTTTTCATAATATTGGATTTCTATCACAGAATTCTGCTCATATTTGGTGTAATAATCAGACAACCGCAAAGATTGCTTCTAATCCAGTTTTCCATGAACGCACGAAGCATATTGAGATTGACTGTTACTTTCTTCGCCATCACCTGGAGCATAAATATATCAGCTTGCTGACATCTTCACTAAAAGGCTTGTCGGAAGCTCGATTGGATTCTCTATGCACCAAGCTGGGCATCCACAACATTCACGACGTAGCTTGAGGGGGAGTGTGTCCGGTTTTTGTGTTTTCCTCTCTCTTTGTTTTTTGTTTGTGAGACCTTTCTTCCAAGTTATACCTGTTCTAGCTTGAGGGGGAGCGTTGAACCCAGTTATGTGTATTTTGGAGAGTCCCACACTGGTTTGCTCTGTCTTGTATTTTTTTTCCTCTATCTATAAATAAAGGGCTTCGCCTCTCATTGAGGTAAGGAGTATGGCTCTACAGTATGTGATGACAGATGAATGTTGAAGGATTTGATTTGGGTTTTGGAGTACTTCTGGTTTGTGGGTGGACGCAATGGAATGGGCATGCACCATAGTGATCGAAACCTGTCTTGATACCAAATAATCGAACCACAATAGAGAGAGAGATCATTAAAAATAATAAATGCTAGAATCTGAAATATTATTCTCAGCAAGAACATCTTAATTAAGTTGATGAACTCTCTATAAGAAATACAATAAAAGTGCCAAAAAACCAACCCCTCTTCTATGCCTAAATGTAATATTTTTAATACCTCTCACAACAATAAATCATTATTACAAGTACTCAATAATTGAAGCTAGAGTTGATCAACGACAATTCAAAATAACAGATCCTAAATATTCAAAATAAAATGTCCTAAATTATTAGAGTTAGAATTGATCAGCAACTAACAAATCCCTATTATTAAGGTTGAATGTTGTGGATATGGCTGATCCTTGATCTGTTAGTTTAAATTTCTCTTCCTCTGCCTCATCTTTAAATTTTGGCGATTTAAATTTTTCTTATTCTTCCTTATCTGCAATTTTTTTACCACTGCTTGTCTAACTCAGCATGTTTGTCCCATTTTCCCCTCCCTGAATAAGTCAACAATGTTGCTGTAACAAAATTTTTCCATTCATCCAGCGTTAGTTTGAACAATCTCTTAGCATGATTTACTTCTCCTTTTCTGGTTCATGATTGTTATTGTTCAATCCATGTCCCCTAGCAACTTTCAGTTCAATTATTATTGTGTTGTTTTCCATCATCATTCAAAAATTAATTTTTATAGAACTCCGTGCAATCCTTCCAATATACAACTTGAATGATTTTCCGTGTTGTTACATTCAATGCGAATTTTATAAATTTTGCCTTTATCATGCTCCCTTGTGGAATTTCCATTGCTCAATAAACTTGGAGTTTTAGGCTTTTGTGCTGTGCATGCTTTCTTTCTGGATTGCCCAGTTTTGATTTGTTAGTGTGTGTGTGTTGTTTTTAGTCTAGGAACTCGACTGTTAATTTTTATCAGAGGCGAATAAAACTTTTTTATCCAAGTCCTCATATTGAAATGGCACAAATCCAGAATACTGGCCGGTCTTGGTACCAAAAAATATAGCACATACTGCAGTACTCTCACACACATGGATTTCGGAACATCTTAGTTTTTTAGTCAAACAAGCATTCAGTCTTTAAAAATCTAGCATTCCTTCATCATAAGCATGCCATGGTTCTTGTGCTTTTTCAAAAAAATTAACTTTTAGTGTGCTTTTGTCACAGTAAACAGGAAAGCAGCAAGGAAGTGTCATTGACCATGATTTCTGGTGAAAAAGGGAAACCACTGGAAAGTGGTTTTGTTGAATCTGGTAAACAGGAGAAAATTGATCAGGACAGAGATGGACCAAGCACATGTTTAATGACATCAACCTCTGATAAAGATATTGTAATGCCCAATACAAGAACTGAAGCACTGAAAAATCACAGATCTCGGAGTGGGCCACTCATGCCTGGTGTCAAGCTAGGCCATTCATTATCATCAGAAAGAGGGCGTATGTCTGAAAGGTTTATGCATATGCCATTTTGTTTGCGATGCTTGATGCGTGAAAGTGTCCAAATAGTGATTTAGCAAGAAAATTTAATATTTGTGTCTTACTATTTGTTAATTTAAGGTCTATTTGATTGTCGTTTTTGTCCTTATTATTTATAAAAATCGTTTTAAGTGTCAATTTTTAAGGACAAAATAAAATGTTTTGATAATATTATTATTTTTAAATATTTATATCAATATCTTTAATGAAACCCTAATGCATGATTATTAGGGGTGACAATTCATGTTGTGTTGTGTTGACCTGTTCAATATTCGTGTCAAGATGCCCAAACCCAAGCTCGGCCTGTTTATTTTATGGCTTATTGTGTTGTTTAATACTGTCCATCTTATTTATATAATCAATCAATTAATTAATACATATTAATTGCATTTTATAGATTTATATTAATCAAAATTATTCTTAGAATACAAATAATTACAAATCAAATAATATATTCTTATATATATACTAATCTACTTAAAAATAAAATATTTTATTTATTAATGTGTATAATTTTTTTAAATATTTAAATAATCGAGATTTATCGTATTGTTATGTCATGCACCCTCAACACAAACCCGACCCATTTATTTAATCATGTATCCGGTTCATGTTATGTTTGTGTCATGTTCATGCGTTGTGTCTCAAATTGCCACCTTTAATAATTATGGTAATATCATTAATAAATATGCTGTTTATGCGTCACTTTTATCCATTTTTATGATAGAGAACAAAAACAATAAAGAGCTGTTATTTTTAGAACCGAAATAAAAAATAGATTTTCAAAATAAAAAAAACAGAAAACATATTACCTAACTAGATTTTCCCTGTTTGATTTCTTCCTCGAAATAACTTGCAATTATGTAGTCAGAATGCAGACTGATTGTTACCCCCCCTTTGGAATATTGGATGAGGCTCTCATACGAGCCTCACGCCCTTCCAGAGCTTTCAAATTTTTTGACCGTTGCGTGCGATCTGCTTCATCTGGCTCTGCCCTCATCGACGGCGGCGCCTTCTCCGTCCGGTGATGGGGCTCTCGATCTCCCCCTCCGGCCTTTAAGAACGACCAGTGGAGCTTCTTCCATCCTTCCAGCTACAAAAGGCTTTGTCGCTTCTGCTCCGTTGTCCTCCCCGTTCCCTAGCGGGCTCGGAGCTCCGTCTGACCCTTTGGAGGAGACGAAAAAGGACCAGCTGGTGGTCCCTGGGAAAGGCCTCTGCATCTTCCCCTTGTCCTTACTGCTTTGTGCCGGTGGGAGGGTCTGGTGTAAGGCCCTTCCGGCCATTCCTCTTGTCCCCATTTCGACTAAGGCTTCAGTTCCAGGAGATGACAACCCATCTATCTGCATGTCTGAGGATGCTTTTACCACGGCTGTTGACTTTCAAAAATGGACGTTGATTGCCAAGATCGGTCAGGATTGTCCGTCTCTTCATGCTTGCAAATGTTTCGTTTCCTCGTGGAAGCTTTCAGGCCCGACGGCGATTTCTGTTTTCAACCGGAGGGCTTCTAGCGTCCACCTCTTTTCTCATGCAGACTTTGTTTTAGCCTGGGCTAGGGAAGCCAGGACCCGCAAAAACAGGTGTCTTCTTCTGTATTTTTGGTCCATGGAATTGCACCAAGGGCGCGATCCGGCTTCAGCGGTGATCTCGGTGAGACTTTCTGGCATGCCTTTACCCTTGTTCAACCCAGCCATCTTGAGTACAGGGGACTCCTTTGGGCATTTTATATGCTCAGATGAGGCTACCTTGACAATGCGAAGCTCGATGGTGGCCAGGATTTGCATCGAGATGGACCTTTCCTCCCCTTTCCCCAGGCGTCTTTTGGTACAAGCTGGCGCCCTCGTCTTTCATGGGGGGGCAGGATCTACACTTCTTCCACAAAGTCAGCTTTGGTTCCCTTTGTCATCTGCAAGGTCACTCTTCCAGTTTTTGTTTGAAAGCTTCTCAGTCTTCGAAGCTGTTTGCTGTGAGGAATCTGCGGCCTGTTTTAGGAAAGTCTGTGGTGGCTCGTCTTCCTCCGGCTTCCTCTCTTAGCTCTCCCTTGGTCTCGGTCCTCCACTCTCAGGAGAAGGCCGATCCTCTCTTAGCTCTCCCCTCGCTGATCATCCTAGGCGAGGTGGTGTTCCCTTCGCCATTTCCAGCTCTCCGTGGCCCAACCCACGGTGCTGCCTCTCCTACCCAAGCTCGCCCTTGCCCTCCTCTAGGCCCCTCCTTGGGCTCTCCCACTGACCCTCGACGGCGTGGTGATGTTTCCCTCGCTGTTTCTCCTCAGCCCAGTCCACGGTGTGGGGATGTTGACCTCGCTGTTGTTGTCTCTCTCGATCCAACTCGCCCGCGCTCTTCACCGGGCTTCTCCTTGGGCTCCCACACTGACCCTCAATGGGGTGGGGTTGTTCCCCTCCCCGTTTCCAGCTCTCCATGGCCCAGCTCATGGCGTGGAGTTGTTGACCCTCACCGTTGCTGCCTCTCCTGTTCCAGCTCGTCTGTGCCCTGCCTCAGCTTCTCCCTGCTCTGTTTCCCAGGCTTCTTCGCCTTCGGTGTTTTCAGGGCTGGTCCTCCGTGCCCCCCCTGAAGTTGTTCTCCCTGATGAGAGTGTTGGTAGATGTGTTTCCACATCTGTTGGAGGCTGTGATGTTCTGGGAGCCAACCAAGGAAGTGGGATCCTCCCTACTTTCCCAGAAGGATCCTGCTTTTGTTATGGTTGAAAGGCCGACTTTGCCTCCTCCCTTGGAGCTCACTCCGATCTCGATCGACTTTTAACTTTTATAGCGACTGGCCTCGATGGAAGAGCTTTCTCAGGCCACTCCTTTATCCAAGAAAAGAAGACCTAAAAAGACCTCAGAAGTGGCTATTGAACCTGGTGGAGTGACTACTAGACTTAAGGCCAAGTCTCTTTCTAAAGGTGTAACATCTTCTCTGCAAAGGCCGAAAAATATGGTCACCAAGACTGTCATCTCCACTTAATAATGTTATCTGTTTTCATATGGAATGCTAGGGGACTAGGGTCTCAAGCGAAATGTGATTCTCTTTGAGGCTCAGTACCGAGTTCTCTCTGATGGCTATTTTGGAACCTAAGCATAGTGCTAGTTCCATCCTATCTTTTGCTTCCAAGCTTCATGTTAGGCACTTCTTGCATGTTAGCCCGATCAATGAGCACATATGTATATTCTGGAGAAAGAACGTCCTCGTGGAGCTTGTCAGTTCAACTGCCCAGCGTATTATTTTTAAGGTGACTAGGCTTGGTTGGTCTATATTCTTTACCTTTGTTTATGCAAAATGTGAAGTGAGGAACCGTGAATTTCTCTGGGAAGATCTTGCTACTTTTAATTCGGGATTGTTATCTAGGTTTATTGGTGGGGACTTCAACATGATACTTGATTATACAGAGAAAAGAGGTGGCTGCAGCTACTCAAGGAAGACCATGCTTGATTTTAAAATTTCTTGGCATCTAACAACCTGATGGACTTGGGATCTCAGGTGATCAGTTTTCTTGGTGCAATAACAAACAAGGTAGTCGTAGGATTTGGAGTCACCTCGATAGTTGTCTTTCCAATCTTCAAGGGATCTCTGCTTTCCGAACTCCACAGTCACTTACCTGGCTAGGACTCTCTCGGACCATTCTTTTCTCTCACTCACACTGGAATTATCTGGAGGTGAATCCACGAGGTTTTGTTTTTCCAAGTTCTGGACTCAGGAAGAGGACTTCTTATCTGTGGTGCAACAATCCTGGGATGGCCCCATGCATGGCCACCCTGGGCATATCTTGCATAGGAAACTTAAGTGACTTAAAGGAGTCTTTAAGGAGCGGTCTAAACTTCGTGATTCTTCTCTCCCTGTTATCAAAGATTTGGAAAATGAAATCAATATTCTGGGTAGCATGTTGCAAGACTCATGGAATGATGATATTTTTCTGGCTCTCTCAGATAAAGAAGGATCTTGTGGGCAGATTGCTGGAGGTTGAAAGAAATGCCTGTGAAAGGTCCCGGGTCTCTTGGCTTAATGAAGAAACTCGGAACACTAAATATTTCCATGCACGCATCAAAGAAAAAACGTTCATTGGTAACCTTGATTTGCAAATGGTGGATCGCTCATTCACTAGTGATCTCAGTGTCTTGGTCATATCTCAAATCTTCTTTCTTGTACTAGTTTGAATTGAAGAGGCTACCCCTGAGAGGATAATAATGAGACTTTCTTCAATATGATTCCATCCTCCATTGATGATCACATGAATGCTCGGCTTGAGGCCACCATGAAGAGTGGGTCTCGTGGAGGTGGTTTTCGACCCTGAAAGAGAGGGTGGACCACAGTGGTTTGCGACACAGAGAGTGGATGGACCATTGATGCCAATGACAAGGAGCGTCCCCTGAGGCCATGCTTGGCAGCCGGTTAGTTGGAAGCAGACCATTTCGCGGACACACAGAAAGCCACGATCCTGCATGCACGAGGGTGTGCATGGAATGGTGGTGGGAGAATGTCACAACCCAATCATGGGAGTCTTGTCCCACACCATCAAGAACATCAAAGGTGAGGTTCATCTGATTTGTCCCTATCGCAGAGATGAGAGTCACCCCGACAAAGAGGAGGATGGTGCGTGTCAGTCTTGACACCACTGGTTGGGAGTTGGGGCCACTCTCCTGATGAGTCCATGACAGGATGAAACCAGTGAACCTCACATCATATGAAGAGTTGGACGGCTGAACCCCGCCCGCCTTGGAGGGGGTTGGGGTGCTGCACGGGCGAACCGCTATGCTGAGACGCTCAACCCGTGACATATGGCCTCCCTGACATCTCTCACTTGTTCTTTGTTGACGATATGCTTTTTTTTTAATAAATTTAAGAAAAAAGTTGATTTGGGGCTTCAAAAACATCCTAAATGAATATGAAAAATGGAGTGGACAACGGGCTAGATGTTCCAAGAGGAGCGTGCATATTTCTTTTTCTTGCATGGCTAGTGGAGCTCATCAAATTGAGAACTGTCTGGGTTTTGCTCAAAACTCATTTCCCATGGATAACCTTGTCCATAAAATTGTGGGAAGAATCAATAACTGGAACAGCCGACTCCTTTCTTTTGGCGGGAGAATTACTCTCATAAATTCAGTACTTACCTCCTTGCCCATGCATATTATTTCTACTATCAGAGTCTCCAAGGGTGTTCTCCGACTCATTGAAAGGGTAATAAATACCTTCCTATGGGACTCCCGCCACGAAGGCAAAAGCCACTATGCTAGTTTCAACCGCCTGTCCATGCCCATAACCATGCATGCGAAACTTGCATGAGATGTGATTGCGGGAGACTCCCTATGGGCCGAATTTGCTAAAAACAAGTATGGCAAACTCTGGATGCTACTCTTCATGTTCCAGCTTCCTCATCTCCTTTATAGCGAAGTCTCCAACGTCCTCTCAGCATTCTTCTTGATCACTCGCTGTGGGTTATTTGACGACAGGAGGTCCTTTTCTGGAAAGACAACTGGGCTGAGAGTTCACTCCTTCCCGTTCTGTCCTACCTTGGATATCAGTTTCAAAGAGGTGAAGAACCTGTCTCGCTTGCTGGCTGTGTTCTTATTGAAGATCAAAATTCTCTCCTAAATAGTATCTCCTTGGTTGGCGAAGAGGACCGTTGGTGCTTCACCCCAAAGATTATCGAAAGCTTCTATATGTTTTACTTGAGGTTGATCCATGGGGGTAAAGTGTGCTGGGATAGGACCATCCTATGCAAATACAGTTTTCTCATTTTGCATGCTCGTCACCATGCCATCTCCACAGACAATGCTCTTTAGCGCAGAGGAGTTGATCTAGTTTCAAAATTCCATTCCTGCACTTATCCAAAAATTAAGACTGAAGAGCACCAGTTCTTGAATGGAGACTGGGCTGCTTTCCTTTGGTTGTTTCTGGGGAGCGTCTGGGTATTTGCCCCATGTTCAACTCCTTTGATCTTTTCCTGTCGTCATGGTTTGAAGGTGCAGGGACCACCTTGGATAAAGGCATTGTCCGCAAGGTGGCTTTGGTGGCTGGATATTGGGTTACCTGGGAGTCTCGAAATGAACATAGGCACCATGCCAAGTGCTGCAACCCCCAACGCCTGGAACTATGTGTTTTCGCTGATTTGTGATTTGGTGACCCTCTTCAGTGGTAACGGCCTTCAGAACTTTTACTTTGGCATTCATCATTCCCAGCAAGCTGTTAATGGTTTCTCTGGCCATTGGGTTCATTGGCTCTCTCCTGTCTACGGTTTAAAACTCAATACTGACGACTCTTGCTCTAATGGAACAATGCGTGGCGGGGGCATTATTCGTGACAACCATGGCTCAATGATTTTGGCATATAGTGTGTATTATGGTGAAGGTAGTCCTTTTCAAGCAGAAGCTAGAGCCTTGCTTAGTGGGCTTACTATTTGCAGAGATAGGAGTATCCAACTCTCGATGGTGGAATCTGATTCTGCTTTGATTATCAAATACATGCAAGGTCCCTTCCTTGCCCACTGGTCTATTGCTTATACCA
Organism: Viscum album; assembly: GCA_963277665.1. Taxonomy (NCBI): domain Eukaryota; kingdom Viridiplantae; phylum Streptophyta; class Magnoliopsida; order Santalales; family Viscaceae; genus Viscum; species Viscum album. Next base: position 1,718,121,594 of record OY728160.1, on the reverse strand, counting down.
TTCAGGAATGCAGAAACCTCCTTAACCAGAATGCTCAGATTCAACATACCTGGCATGAGTGTAACATGGCGGTTGACATCTTGGCTACCAAGGGCAACAAGTCCATTCCTGTAACGACCCCCTCCCCCCAAAGTGCACCCCTCCCGGGCCGACAATGAGAGGAGGATGGTGATCGCTCGAGTCCCACCTCTAGCGGGTCCTGAGTTGACTACTAGCACCGAGGGTATAATATCATACAAATGGGAGACATTATCTTTTAAGAGAAGAGAAACATATAGAAGAGAGAGATAAGATAAATACACCAATCAACTCGTGCTCAAATATATAAAAGATTGCATGCAATGTCATACAATACTAAAACAACTGGAAATGAAAACTAGGACCAAAAGGTAAAAATGACAGTGACCACGGAACCCAAACAACCCCTACAAAATCAGGAGCTAGTACAATCCTGCCCGATCTCCAATTTGCTCCTGCTGACCTGAAAAATAGTTTATGTATACGCAGGGTGAGCATTACAGACATACTCAGTAGGATCCTCCCCGAAGCCTCTCGTGCAAAAGATAAAGGAAGCATGTTAAAATCCAGTGAACAACTATTGAAACTAACTCGTCACCTAAACAGGTATACTAAGTTCCTAGCCACCAAGTATCAGATATAAGAGATCATATATTATAATAAAACACCAAGGCTATTCCGCTATCGCTTCCCCATTGGTTTGCCGCTCTGCCTCAACATCGCACGTCCTGAGCCATCTCTCCTCCAAAATAAGCCAACTCGCAGATGCCTGGGCTAAGTATCACAACATGCATCTCGAGCATCACGTCTTCACATCATCCCATATCACATCTCCACATAGTGACCAAGTAGTTTTCGGGAGCCACAACAGCCCGTATGACGTGTATCATACATTGGGTATTATATCTCAAGCCATCACAACTCATACGCCGAGTAAGGTAGCTCAAGCCATCACATCCTATACCCGTTATACCTATAATAACCGTTTGGATACCATATCCGGAGATACATGTATGAATATAACCACAAGCCATTACAACCCTCTACACACATATATGAGAAAACTAACCACTGTGAATACCAACACATAATACTACTAAGAGAAGAGAGTGGGGCCAGAGGGGGTAGTCAACCATCCGTCCTTCCATCGGGATGTTGGGGAAAACACCCTCCCAGATTCCATAGAGGGGTCAGTTGCCCTAACCGACATGGGTGGGGTAACGTATGAAATCACAAAACGTACATGATATAATATAGCTCACAACCACACTATGGACAAACCTAGTCCTAAGCTCAATTGCACCTATCCGTCACTTGGACACCCGACTGCCACTGCTAGGGACTGAACATCCTATGAGCACACAAGCATTATAAAGGGCCATGTTAAATTACTTCTTTCCTTTTTATAATTCCACTTTACGTTAATTAATTCGCTAGTTATTAATTAATAATCAACATTATTCTAAATTTCATTTCATTAACCAACAAGCCAAGTCCATGCCCTCCAGGCATAATTCAAACCAAGTCCATGGTTTCTCATGATTTATTATCTTTACATTTGCATTCCAATGAGAACCAACCCCATGAGTTCACATTTAAACATTATTAACCCTTCCATAATTCTAGGTACTCTAGGAAAACATCCTATGTTATACCAGGAAAGAGAGATGTAACCAAACACATCCAGCTACCTCAAGCAGTGGGGAAAGGAACGCGTTCCATCATTCTGGTGTCATCCTCGACACCCACATGCATATCTTGATGCATCCCGCCGTCACAGGCGTCAACTGATGCCACATCATTCGGGCCTCACCGCCTGTATCTCATCAGCCATCCAAGCTCAACCATCCCAGACTCATATCACAAGGCTCGCATCCAGAGCACACATAAGACAACAAACAAACAAGCATAGATAATAGGGCAATCTAGGCCCTAAAACAAGGCATTAAGCCTTCATAAACAAACGGCCACTCACGATCCCAAACACAAGACACTCCACCTTGATAAACAAACGGGCACTCACGGCCCCAAAGATTTATCTTTATCAATACAATCAGTTTTTATTCCATCTTGAATTAACCGATTCATTTATTCACAGGTTCTAATTACGGGCAACCTAAGACATCAGTTACAACAAGCTATCCCAAGTTTAAACATGCTCTCAACATTTTTCCGGCTTAAACAGGCTTTAAAGGCGCAACAATTCATTATCACCACAACAAGCATTAACATGCTTCAGGTTCTTTAACCAATTCCATCAACACATGGAATAACATATTCAATTAAATATGCAATTGACATCAATTTGATTATCATCAAATTACAAGGAACACCAGATTATAAACATGCTTTCTTTAATTCTTTAGTCAACCAATTAATTAGTTAATTCTGACTTTACGTTCTTTACCCAATTCATCAATTTCAACATGCTAAACTAAGCATAACAACATGCTACACAAACATAGTATAGATAACACACTATCTAGCAAATCAAGAGGCAAACCGTTATCACAGTGTAAAGCAACAACATCCGATCGCTATAACCAACAAATCAATTTTATTCTTTAATCTTGTTTAATATTTATTAGGTTCATTCCATTGCCATCCAAAGTGTTAAACCTTTGCAACATTACGATTGCACGTAAATAAAGTAGAAACAACGAATCCCCTACCTCAAACTTCTGATGTTCTTGAAACAGAAACAGAACACAAACGCGGACCTCTGATCACCTCTCCTGTGAGGAAACTATGATCCCCTAAAGACATCATGCCACGAACACATCGACAAAAGACAAACAAAACTCTATTAGAACGATGGAGATCAAATGCCAAAGCATGGTGAGAAGAAATGGGAAGAAACGATATTGAACAGAGAGAAACCGTTAGCAAAAGGAGGTAAAACTCATATTGGATTACAACTGATTGATCTAGGAGCCGGGGATCAATCCCTGTTGAGAGGGGCTTCAAAGGTCTTTAAAAATCCACTTTGGGGCGCCTAGGGTTCAAGTGGAGGAAGTGGGAGAAAGTGGGGTTTGAATGACCTAGGGGGTATTTATAGACATATAATTTTTTAGAAGACCACGACGTAGCCCAGGGACCACGCCGCAGCCCTCCCTGACACAGGGCATTCTACGATGGATCCCAACAGGTCACGCTGCAGCCCCCCCTCGGTGAAAGGCGTTTTCAAGGATGCAGGGGTAGATCCAATAAAATAGGATCTGAGGCTACGATGCAGCCTCATACACTACGCCTTAACACCACTTTGCCAACAAAGGGACTACGCTGTAGCCTACATCCCACGACGCAACTACCCTTAATTTTGCAGTAACCTCAGAATTGGCTATGCCACAGCCGACCAGTCCACCTTGCAACCTCCTCCCACGACACAACCACCCTGCCTGGCTTCTCCCCAACCTCGCTATGCTGTAGTCATGACCGAGAAGGCAGTAGGCCGGTTTTCTCCTAGGTTCTCTCCTACGTCGCAGTCGGGTTCCACTACACTGCAACCATTAGCACTACGGCGCAATGAATACCTCCACGCCACAACCATGCCATTTTTGGCGGTGGCTCCCCCTTTCCCTCCAAACTCCTTCCGAACACCTTGTAACCTCCTCTGGGTGCCTCCAACACCCAAAACTCACAAAGGGACACGCTATTGGGATCCGAGCCCCTTAAATCAGATGCTCTCAAACCATTCTCGTCATCGAGAATCCAAAGTCAAATCAGAGAGATAGGAAAAGAAAGGGGTCTTCCGAACAACCACCTCGTGAAATACCTCTCAAGGATCTCGCCATCACAGGAGCTAAACCACATCATCGGAGGAACAAGCGCAAAACCACGCGACAACAACAAACAGCTCCAAACACTGTCTTGGGGAAGATACCTCTCTAATGAGAGTAAGACCACACCAAGCAATGAGAGGAAACCATCTCATAAACCAGAAAGGGTTCAACAACCACAACTAGTATTACAACAAGAAAAGAGCTAAACATCAAATAACTCGGGGTACTGAGCGCGTATTTGCGACTCAAGTTTTTAAATACTCTCCTCTATGCCATCGTGCTGCCACAAGACACGAACCAAAGGAATAACACGCCCACACAACACCTTCTCGTGGCTGTCCTAGATCTTCATATGACGCTCCTCGAAGGTCGCATCATCGTCAATGTTGATCTCGCCCCAATCGATGACGTGAGTTGTTATGAAGGTAACGATAGAGTTGCGACACGTGAAAAACATCGTGTATCCGACTCATCCGTGGGGAAAATGCTATTCGATACGCCACAACTCCAACACGAACCAACACTTTGAAAGGCCTAACAAACCGGGGAGAGTGCTTACTCCTACGATCAAATTTTCGTTGCCCACGACGAGGAGTCACCTTCAGGAACACATGATCTCCAATATCGAACTCCAAAGGTCTTCTATGATTGGCATAGGATTTCTGACGATCCTGCGTTGCCTTCATCCTCTCCCGAATTACTTGAACCATCTCTGCCGTGTTCTGTAGTAGTTTCGGCCCGAGAATTGTTGCCTCTCGGACCCCAGTTCAACACAACAAAGAACGACAAAGTTGGTCGTACAAAGCTTCAAACGGCGCCATACCAATGGTGGAGTGAAAATTATTGTTGTTAGCAAACGTGACCAAAGGCAGGTGCCTCATCCACGAACCTCCAAAATTCAGGACACAAGAGCGCAACATGTCTTCAAGAGTGTTGATGGTCTGTCCTGTCTGACCGTTGTCTGCGGATGGAAAACAGTGCTACGACATAACTGAGAGCCAAAAGAATGCTAGAGACCTCTCTACACCCCAGAGGTAAAACGAGGATCATGATCAAAGATGATCATCCTTGGGATTTCGTGGAGTCGCGCCACCTTCAAATTCTGCCTCGACAAAACCTTCACTGAGCTCGACTTCCTGATCGCTATAAAGTGGGCTGATTTCGTCAAACGATCCACTATCACCCATATAACATCATAACCTCCCAGAGCTCGACGTAAACCGATAATGAAGTCCATTGAGATGCCCTCCTACTTCCACTGGGGAACATCTAACGGCTGAAGCGAACCACCGGGAACACATTGCTTGACCTTCACCTTCTAGCAGACCAAACATTGGGACACAAACTTTGCAACTGCACGCTTCAAACCTATGCCACCAAAACTGGCCTCTCAACGCTTGGTACATCTTTGTCACGCCGAGATGTACCGCCAATGGTTATCTATGGAACTCAAGAAGAACCACCTCACGCATCGCCAAAGGGATGTATTCAGATTACAGTGCAGTCGTCTTTGGTGCAGCGGGTGGAGTCCCAACTAGGGGATTCTGAGGTGAAGGTTTGGAGAGATCGAGTTGTTTTGGTGATGCCTTTGATAGTTACGCTCATGGGGACATAATTGCCGAGACCTATAGGAAGCGATCGATCTCTGCTGTATCAGAACGCATCTCAAACCAAGATGCAAAGCGTCATAGAAAATCTCAAACTGAACTCCTTCTGGCAGGTGAAGAATTGAAGCGTTGATCAACTTCTCCTTCAGGTACTCAAAAGCTGCCTGACACTAGTCAATCCATAAGAACGCTTGATCCTTTTTGATTAAGGCTGTCAGCGGAGTCGCAATCAGAGAGAATTCGGCTATGATCCTCCTATAATAGCCTGTAAGACCAAGGAAACTTCTCACCTCTGCTAATGTCTTGGGGGCTGCCCAAGAAACGACTGCCTCTACCTTCGAAGGATCCACAACTACTCCCTGCTGGGCCACGACATGTCCCAAGAAACGAACTTCACGAGCCCAAAATTGACACTTCGACAACTTCCCGAGCAATTGTTGTCGACGAAGAATTCCCAAAACGACACGTAGATGCTCTGCATGCTCCTCAGGCGTGGAGTACACAAGGATGTTGTCGATCAAAAACCACCACGAACTTATCCAGGAACTCTCTGAACACTGTGTTCTTCAAACCCACAAACACGGTTAGAGCGTTTGTCGCACCGAACGACATCACAATGAACTCATAATGCCCATGAAGACACTGGAAAACAGTCTTAGGGATATCCTTATCCTTCACCCGCATCTGATGACATCCCGACCACAAATTGATTTTTGAGAACCAACTTGCTCCTTTCAGCTGATCAAATAGATCATCAATCTGCGGAAGAGGATATCAGTTTTTCACTGTCACCTGGTTCAAGCGACGATAATCGATATAAAGCCATAAACTGTCATTGGCTTTCTTCACGAACAAAACTGGCGCACCCCAAGGTGATACACTCGGCCGAACAAAACCTCGCTGCAACATATCATTGAGCTGTACTCACAGTTCTTGCAACTTAGAATGCGCCATCCTATACGGAGACATCGAGATAGGAGAAACGCCGGACTGTAGTTCGATCCCAAACTCGATCTCCCGTCGAGGGGGCAACCCTACAACCTCCTCAAGAAAAACATCAGGGTATCCTTCCACTACCATGGGAAACACCGTCGGCTGAACCTTGGACGAACTCAACATCAACTTGGCCAACAAGATAAGGACAAAACACGCCTCTGACCCATCCGAGTTTCTCGCTTGCCAACGAACACTGTTGGCTCTCCATCCGCATAATAGAACACGACCCGCCTCCTGAAGCAATTCACGACAGCGTGCACTGAATATAGCCCATCCATGCGAGGATGATGTTGTATGACTGTATCCGTAAACATAGGAAGTATCTCAAAGAGCAGTGTTGTCCCAGCATTAGCTCACAGTCTCTACATTATACAAACAAGCTCGACCTCCAACTGACAGTCAAAGCCAAAGGCATTGGAAGCCTCTTCACTTCACCTCAAGTCCCAAAGCATGGACTAGGGCAGGTGATATGAAGGAGTGCGTCGCTCTTGAATCAAACAAAACATGCACTTGTGTAGAAAACAAGCAAAAGGTACCTCGTATGACGTCTGGCTCGTCTGACGCCGACAACGCTAGAGCATGAAGCTGACCACGACTTGCTCCACGACCTCTCTGACCTTGCTGACGACCACCTCCACGGCCGCGCTATGCTCTTTGAGGATGAGGAGCATCTCAGGACTGTGCTCCGTCTGCCCCATCTCCTCTCTGTTGATCCCAGGTTGGAACACCCTGCTGCTGCTGCCTCGGCTGAAACCGCCTCAATGGAGGAACCTGAAGCAGAGCACCTGGTGCACGCTGACTGCTCAAAAAGGCCGGACAATCGACGCTGATGACCTCGACCTCCACAATAAACACACACATATGATCCCTTAACCTGAGAGTCGCCACCCCTGGAGAAACAAGATGATGAAGGCCGGGACCTACCCTCGGTTGATAAAAAACTCTTCTGTCCAGGGAAATGGAACCCCAGACCACAACTCTGCTTTGTGAGGAAGCCTGACGGCTCCCTTCTCGTGACGATCCGGTTTTGTCCAACGTCCTCTCAACGACCTCTGCCTTCACAAGTACCTCGAGATATGTTGACGACATGAACGGGGTAACCTGGTGCTAGATTTCTGGATGCAATGCCTCCTTGAAATGCCTCACCCTGGCCTCCTCATTTGGCAACAGGTCTGAAGCACATCGCAGAAGGGTCTTCAAACGGATCCCCCCCCCCCGCATGCTGGAACTTCCCTGTCGAAGGTTTTACAGCTCCCAACGACTGACCGATTTCGCGGTCGAAGAAAGAATCTCCTCGTGATCTCCTAGGAACAAGATCCATCACTTCCTCATTGCTCCACACATCATTGTCACAACCAACAAAACCAATTGCCCCTTTCGAGCAGGGATCAAACTGAAAGCTATCTCAACCTCCTATAACCAGTCCTCTGTGACTGAGTTCAAAACGGAGCCCTCATACTTCTGCAGACTTTGGCGTAGAAACTCTTGGAGTGTCCTTCAAATGTCATTGTCGTCGACCTCTACTCTGCGACCATCTTTTTGCACATCTTGTTGAACATCTTTGGCACGAACCTGATGAGGACGTCGACCTGGAGCCGTACCTGCAAGAAGAACAAATAGTTACACTTTTAAACTCGGAATATGAAATATTTAAGATTAATTAATTAATTAATTAATTTTTATCTTGTTTAAGGTTTTAACCTATCCCAAGGTCCACCTATTCCAAACACAGACGCAAAGAAGAATGATACATGATCATTTTTTAGGTCTCTACCCCGTAACCGACATCGCTTAGTTTAATAGGTTTAATAAACTTAAATGTCCGTGCATCAGATTACAGGGGGCCCTAAATACCTGTGTCTCAATCAGTCTCCCGTGTTTATATCGCATACTAAACTTACCTGACAGTTTTGCCCCACCAACCCATGCAATCTTTACCTGTGCCTAACTTCAAGCTTAATCATATCCCTCAACCCGAACCTTTGATTCCACTTTGTCATGACCCCCTCCCCCAAAGTGTACCCCTCCTGAGCCGACAATGAGAGAAGGATGGTAACCACCCGAGTCCCGCCTGCAATAGGCCCGAGTTGATGACTATCACTGAGGGTATAATATCATACAAATGAGAGGCATTACCCTCTAAGAGGAATATGCGAAAGAGAGAGATAAGACAGATACACCAATCAACTCTTGCTCAGATATGTAAAAGAAAACCCAAGTGCATACATGCAATGTCATACAGTACTAAAACAATTGGAAAGGGAAACTACAAGTACCAAAAGCTAAAAAACGGTAGTGACCACGAAGCCCAGCCAACTCCTGCAAAACCACATGGTTGTAAAATCCAACCCGATCTCCAACCCGCTTCTTATGACCTGAAAAACAATTTATATATACGTAGGGTGAAACATAAGAGGTATACTCAGTAGAATCCTCCCCGGAGCCTCTCGTGCAAAAGATAAAGAAAGAATGTTAAAGCTCGGTGAACAACAAGTGAAACTAACTCGTCACCTGAATAGATATACTAAGTTTCTAGCCTCACCATGGCTATCTCTCACCAAGTATCAGATACAAGATATCATATATTATAATAAAACATCAAGGGTACCCTGCTACCGCTTCTCCGCTGGTTTGCTACTTTGCCCCAACTTCGCACGTTCTGAGCCATCTCTCCAAAATAAGCTAGTTTGTAGACACCTGAGCTATATATCACAACATGCACCTCGTGCATCACCATAGTTATTTACGGTGGCACACAATGGTGACAAGGGCCTCCGGCGCATTGCGCGGTGCACGACGCGAGACAATTTTAACTTGCGGCACACAAAGGGCATATAAGCACATTGAAATAATAAAATATAAGAACTTATATAACAAAATTATCATTAATAATAAAAATATAAAAAAATAAAAAATATTTATTAATTTTAGTGAAAAATTATTTTGAAAAATAATCTATTTTTAATAATTAACCATTAATCATTTAAATAACAAATCATTGCAATTCGATCACGGGAAACATAATGAGGTGACAAGATTGATGGTTGTGCTGGGTCGTGACAACCAATCGATGCATCGCATAGAGTCGGGGGAGCAAGGAGTGACATCGCTTGACTTTCAACATGTTGTTTTAATAAAGTACTTTAATAGGATTGGGTTAGCAGGTTAAAAAAAGGTGTAAAAAAGGCAAAAACAAAAGAAATTAAGATGGCACAATGGCGTGCGCAACGCCTGCGCCATGGCGCAACATAGCGCATGCCACGACGTGCCTTCCCAACTGGGCAATTGCACAGGCATTGCACGACGTGGTCCCTGGCGCTAGCCATGGCGCAATGGTGCACCATGGCACGCGCCATTAATAATTATGTGCATCACGTCATCATATCATCCCATATCACATCTCCACATAGTAACCAAGTAGTTTCCGGGAGCCACCACAACTTGTTTGACGTGTATCATACATCGGGTATTATACCTCAAACCATCACAACTCATACGCCGAGTACGACACCTCAAACCATCATAACCTATACCCATCATACTTATAATAACCATTTGGATACTATATCTGGAGATACATGTGTGTGAATATAGCCACAAGCTATTACAGTCCTCTACACACATATATGAGAAAACTAACAACCATGCATACCATCACATAATATTACCAAGAGAAGAGAGCGAGGCCAGAGGGGTAGTCACCCATCCCCCCCCCCCACCACCAAGATGGGGAAAACACCCTTCCAGAGTCTATTGAGGGGTCAGTTTCTCTAACCGACATGAGTGGAGTAACGTATGAAATCACAAAACGTACATGATATAATATAGCTCACAACCACACTATGGGCAAACCTAGTCCTAAACTCAATTGAAGCTATCGTCATTCGAACACCTGATTGGCACTGGTAAGGACTAGACATCATATAAGCACACAAACATTATAAAGAGCCATATTTAATTACTTTCCTTTTTATTATTCCACTTTACGCTGATTAATTAATTAGCCATCAATTAACCATATTATTCCAAATTACATTTCATTAACCAACAAGCCAAGTCCATGCCTTCCAGACATAATTCAAACTGAGTCTACGGTTTCTCAAGATTTATCATCTTTACATTTGCATTCCAACGAGAACTAACCCCATGGGTTAAACAATTATTAAACATTATTAACCCTTTCATAATTCCAGGTTGTCTAGGAAAACGTCCTAAGCTACCACGAAAGAGAGATGTGACCAAACACATCCGGCTGCCTCAAGCATTGGGAAAAAGAATGCATTAAAACAAACAACCCGACGATCAACCATTAATAGATTCAACCAAACAAGCAAGCATCCCAGCATCCAGCACAACCATGGGTAACCCCGGTTTCCACCCGTTCCATCACCCCGGTATCATCCCTGACACCCACATGCATATCCCGATGCATCCCGCCGTTACAATCATCAACTGATGTCGCATCATTCGGGCCTCCCGGCCCATATCTCATCAGCCATCCAGGCTCAATCATCTTAGACTCATATCACAAGGCTCGCATCTAGAGCACACAAAAGACAACAAACAAACAAGTATAGATAAGGCAGTAGGCCCATTTTTCCCCCCACGAGCTCCCTTGTGCTGCAGCAGAGTTCCACTACTCTTTCTTGTGCTTTTCCCCCTTTGCTTTTAATAAAAAAATTTATCATTCAATTTAGTTCATTGTTATCCTCCTTTTCTTTTAATAATTTCAATGTTTACGTTATGTTTTTTTTCCTTTCATTTATTTTTCATTATCCCCCCATTATTTCCCTTAACGCGGTTTGGCTATGTCGCGTGGCTCTTTCGTTTTAATTATGTATAGTTTTTTTGTGTATATAAAGCATTGAAACACCATCAGAAAAGCAACTCGGTTTTTTGATGCACAAAATTTCTCCTGTGTTGCGTCTGTCCTTCAAGTTTTAGGCGTTCGTGTGAGTTCGTGTGTACTGACTGACAAACATTTCTAACATTTGGTATCAAAGCGAGGTTGACTTGATCCATGATGTCGCGCTCCGAGCCTTCGTCGCCTCGACGCTGCTAGATTTTATTGCCACGTCTCGGAGCTCACGATAGCAGCGATGACCCTCTGATGGTACATCGAGTGGTGTAAGAGGTCGGGGGATTGGCAGAAGATCCAACCCCCATGAAGACGAATTACGACGACTGAGCCTTGATGATGAAGGTTATGCTCTAGGCGCACGTGCTTTGGGACACCGTCGACACTGATAGTGCTGAACTCTAGGAAGACATGATGGTGCTAGAGGTGTGCGTTGTCCCGTCATAGATGATCTTCATACTCGCCGTTAAAGCATAGCGCTAAAGAGGCGTGAGACACTGTCAAGACCATGCACATCGACATTAATCGAGTGTGCATGGCCAATGCACAAAATCTTTGCAAGGAGTACAAAGGCGCCTTGTTTCTGCAACCGTGAATCAGTGGACGATTTCGCGATGCGACTCACCAGGCTAGACAACCAGCTCACCATCCTCGGCAATTAGGAGCCTCAACACAAGGTCGTTGAGAAGTTCTTGCGCGTTGTCCTCTCCAGGCTATCCCAAATTGTCCTATCCAGGTTCTCCCAAATTGCTCTTTCAATTGAGATGGTTCTTAGCCTTTTGACGCTCTCTATGAAGGAGTTAACAAGGAGACTTAAAGCGATCAAAGTCCGTTTTGAGCCACACTCATTGCCGACGCTGCTGGAGGGAAGCTGCTCCTCACTGAGAAATGAGTTGCGCAAATGAAGGAGCGACAGACAGGAGAGGGATCTTTCAACGACTCCAAAGCAACTGGCGTCGCAGATCACCACGATGAAACATTGATGACGACAGAGGCGAAAATGGAAGGGATGGCTCAGGAACTGGCGACAGTTGTGATGGTCTCGAGGAACAAATGGCGCCGCTCCGGCAAAATGGGCCATTGGGCCAAAGATTGCCGCATTGGATTGTTATAGGCTGAGACCCATCTAATGCAGGGTGATAATGACGAGCCCACACTCCTTATTGCGCCATGATGAAACCCTGTTCGGATGGTCGAGGCGAAGACCGTCAGACAATTGGATCGGGAGGAGGCACGTGACGACGACCTTTGGTACCTCAACACTGGCGCCACAAATCACATGACTGGACCTCGTGCTGTCTTTTCCGAGCTTGACTCCGGGATCCGCGAGACCGTTAAGTTTGGCGATGTCTTCTTCCTCAACATCGAGGGGTGTGAGACGATCCTATTCGTCTGCAAGACTGGCGAGCACCACATGCTCATAGGGGCATACTTCATCCTGGGGTTCACCACCAACATTATCAGCATCGAACAACTTGACGAGAATGGTTGCCAAGTACTAATCGATAGTGACATCCTGAGGATTCGTGTCCAGGAACGACGTCAGGTGGTCAGGGTGAAGCGCTTCCCCGGTCGGTATGCTTGTCGACAAGGGGCTCACAGGAGGCATGGGGTTGGTACGTGAGGTACGACCACCTGAATTTCTAGGTTCTGTGCAAGCTTGCTCAACGCGATATGGTGCGAGGGCTGTTGTAGATTGATCAGGTGGATTGAGTCTATTGATCAGGTGGATTGAGTCTGCGATAACTGTCTCGCTGGGAAGCATCGACGAGTGTCCTTTCCATGATTGTCAAAACGCGGCGTCGCAGACGCGATCGCGCCTGTGTGGTGTGGAGCGGCACCTGGCAGCTTCAGGTGGTTGGATCGCGGGCGGAACGCGATCGCGCCGTCTCACCCGCGATCCTAGCCGTCGTTGCCGCGCCTGTTTTGGCTTCAAACAAATCCGCTTTTTTTTTGCCCCATAAGCGGTCAAACCTGATTCGCCCCCGCTCTACCCATTCTATTTCCCCCTCCTGCTGCGATGAAGCCCTCCCTGCTGCGCACACATTTTTTTTTCAGCCGCACCTTCCTCCATTTGCTCCTGCCCACACCCTTTTTTTTCCAGGCCCCCCTTCTTCCTCCTCACTGCAGCGGGCTACGAACTTCTTTCTTCCCTTCGCTGTCACCCATCTGTGCTTAGCAACTACTGCTCTGCTCCGCACTCTTCCGACGATGCTGTCAACCACTAAAAACAGCGATAAAGTGACAACAACCTTTTATTGGTATTTTTTTTCGGTGATCCAAACATCTGTCTTTTACTTGTTATTTGTGTCAAACAGGTTTCTTAAACCCTTCTTTTTGCTATTTCTGCTTTCCCTAAAGCTATGGCTTTATTTTCTTAGCCATCCATTGCACCAACCGATGCTACAACAATACAGTCTTTTCCACCATTGGTGAAGCCTCAAGGAAAAAAATTTAGATATTGCTTGGCATTGAAATTCTTTAAGAGACATCAACAATAAAAAGAAAGTCACATGTGACTTGCATGATAGAGACCAATGGTGGTATTACTCGAGCCAAAGAACATCAATTGGGATCGTCGGGAAATGTTCAGAAGTGTAGGAAGACTCCTCAAGAAGTGAAAGATAAGATTCTTGTAGTGCAAACAAAGAAAAAAGCTGACAAATCAACATATATGAATGAGATTCATGATATTGATGATGATATGGAGGAAAAGCTTAAGAAATTCATGCCGTTGAGAGTGGAAAAAAAGAAGTTATGCATCAAGTGCAACATCATGTCCTTTCAGTGGCAACAGAGTGAAAAATATTAAATGACCACTCGATGTAATGTTTATCCGACAAGAATAGTCAAGGATGCAAATTAAACAAGCATTAAAGATGCTTGTAGCAAGCAATTAAGAGATCGAACGGTACAATACATAGAGCGATTTCTTTGCACAAATGGAATTGATTTTAATGTTGTTCCATCGAGAAGTTTTAAGATGATGGTGGAAGCAATTGGACAATATAGATCACACTTGAAAGTTCCAAGCTATCAGGAGTGTAGGGTTCCTTTTCTTAAAAAGGAGTTAGAGTATACAAAGAAACTGTTGAAGGGTCATGAAATTGAACGAGATAACTATGGTTGCTCAATCATGTCTGATGGTTGGACGAACAATAAAGAGAACCTTGATCAATTTCTTGGTAAATTGTCCAACCGATTCCATGTTTATAAAAAGTGTTGATGCATCAAGTTACATGAAAACGGGAGAAGCAATTTTTATGTTATTGGATGATTTTGTGGAAGAAATTGTAGAATCAAAAGCTGTGCAAGTATTTACTGACAACAGAAGCAATTTTAAGTAGCCGATAATAATAAAAAATTTTTGTTTTAAAAATACTTGCATTTCATTTTAATATTATCAATTCAGTTAATAACTTAAGATTTTAATCGTTTGTTATTGATTTTGTATGATTTTAGTAAGTTGTTGATGGCTAAAAGGTAACACTTATTTTGGACTTTATGCGCCGCACATTGTCTTGATTTTATCTTGGAAAGCATTGACAAACTTAGTAGGGTGAAGAGGGTTATAGAAAGATGACATTAAGCTTGTGGCCTTCATCTACAACCACTCATTGACATTGAACATTATGAGGAGGTTCACCAACAAAACTGAGTTGCTAAGATATGGAGTTACTAGGTTTGCTACAACCTTTTTAACTTCACAAAGGTTGTATTTGCAATAAAATAATCTAATAAAGTTGTTCACTTCTGAAGAGTGGTTGAGATCCAAAAATGTAAAAGAAGCAAAGGGAAACTGACATCGTGTTGGTGCCATCATTTTGGAATGATATTGTTTATAGCCTCAAGGTTATGAGACCTCTTGTAAAAGTTCTTAGATTGGTTGATAATGAGAAAAAACCCGCAATGAGTTTCATTTATGAGGCTATGGACAGGGCAAAAGAGACCATTCAAAAGTTTTTCAAGAATGATGAAATCAAGTATTAAGGATATATTTGAGATAATTGATGAAAGATGAAATCCTCAATTGCATCATCCATTGCATGCTGGGGGTTATTATTTGAATCCTCAATTTTTTTTATGGAAATCCAAGTATTGAAAGAGATGCAGGGTGATGAAAGACTTATATGATTGTATTGAGAGATTGTCTTCTAACCCTGAGGAGGAAGACAAAGCTTGTTTAGAATTGACAACATATAGAAGCGCACAAGGCCTCTTTGGTTTGCACGCGACAACGGAGTATAATAATAATTGCAGCTGAATGGTGGAAGAATTATAGAGGAGGAACACCATCTTTGATGACAATTGCCATCAAAGTTTTGAGCTTGACATGTAGCTCATCGGGATGTGAGAGGAATTGGAGTATCTTTGAGCATGTAAGCAACTTAGTAATTAGTATCAATACTCAACTCGCGTTTCTTTCATTTAAGCTTAAACTTCATTAGTGAAACCAATGCTTTTTTAATTTTTATAAAACAGATTCATTCTAAAAAGAGAAGTCGGCTAGAGCATCAAAGGTTGCAAGACTTGGTGTTCATCAAATACAACCAAACTTTGAAGGACCGGTTTAATTCTAGAGATGTCATTGATCCCATTGTCCTAAAGAATGTTGATGATGATAGTAGTGAGTGGTTTTTAAGACAAATGAATGCTCATGAAGATGGCGTTGAAGATGAATTGGTGTTTGAGGATGACAACACCATGACTTGGGGATTAGTTGAGGAAGCTATCAGGGCCGATGAACCTTCTCATTATACAAGGAGGAAAACAAAAGGAGGAGCTACCCATGCTTCAAGTTTAAGCTTTAAAGGAAAAACAAGGATGGTTATTGAAGAAGACGATGAACACGAATCATATGACGATGAACACGGGGAAACAAATGAAGAGGAGATTTGTAAAAGTGATGACAGTGAAAGTGAAGGTGAAGGTGAAGAACAAAGCGGCCGTGACGCGATCCGCGTTGCCGCTATCCCGCTATAGGACCCCTGCCGCGTCGCATCGCGATCCGAGATTGAAAACTATGGTCTTTTCTCGAGCAAGCAACACATTGCATAGAGTACGTCCTCAACCTTGTCCACGACGACCTTTGTGGGCCGATCACGCCAACAACGCCGGGCGAGAACTACTACTTTTTGCTGCTCGTGGATGACATGAGCCACTACATGTGGCTCAATCTATTCGCTAACAAGGACCAAGCTCCAACGACGATCAAGTGCTTTCAACGAATACTGCGTTGTGCATGGCCTACGACACTTGACGATTCCATATTCTCTATAGCAAAATAGGTCGTTGAATACTCTAACAAGACAATGGTCGCCATGGATCGAAGCATGCTGAAGGCAAAAAGTCTCCCTAAGATGTTTTGTGGTGAGACCGTCTCCATCGTCGTTTTTATCCTCAACCATGCTCAGACATGAAGCTTTGACGAGGTGACGTCGTATGAGGCTTGACATGGCAAGCGGCCGGTGGTACACTTTTTCCGCACATTCGGCTGCATTGCGCATGTTAAGAACGTGAAGCCTCACCTGAATAAGCTGGGTGACTGGAGTACGTCGATGTTCTTTGTCGGGTACGAGCCAGAGTCCAAGGCGTACTGTGTGTACGTTCTTGTCGGAAAACGCGTGCACGTAGTGCTTGACGCCATCTTCAATGATGGGACACAGTGAGATTGAAGTGCCCATGACAAACAAGGTATGTTGAATAGCGAGGAGCCATTCATCGCCGAGTGCACTACAGTGTATGTACAAGGGATTACATAGACCAACAACAAAGCTAGAGACTAGATATCGCCATGCACATCCACTAGGGTACGCTCTGTAAACACAACACCACCAGGTATGGATGCGATGATGTCTGCGCCATTAGCCGCGGTGGAATTCGCCTCACCGCCATCAAACTTGGCTGAAGCACTCGATGCCGATCATGACGACGCTCCGCTTCGGTTCCGCACCACCGACAACATCGTCGGACCGACAATGCTAGCTGAGTTTGCATTGTGCGAGCTCGACTTTGGCGTGCTACCCTTCACTACGGTTGAGGAGCCAACCTTTTTCACGCGAAGCAGGCATCATTGTCGTGACGACCGTGGCGTGCCAGGGCATCTGGCTAGCTCGATTGCTGGGAGAACTTCTCTGCTCAGAGCGTAGTACGTCTATGCTCAAGGTGAAAAACAAGTCCACCATTGTCTTAAACAAGAACCTCGTTTTCCACAATCGGAGTAAACATATCGACACCCGATCCCATTTCTTCCGTGAGTGCGATGATGAAGGGAAGAGCATCCTCGATCACACTCACATTGAGCAACCACTCACAGACATTCTCACAAAGTTACTTGAGCGTGGCAAGTTTCAAGAGCCGCACACAAAGATTGGCGTCGTCTAGATATGACGAACACGACAAAAATTAGGGGAGTGATAATATTGAATAATTCCAGTGTGTCTGTTATGTTTTTTTCCCTTTCATTTATTTTTCATTACCCCCCCATTATTTCCCTCAATGCGGTTTGACTAAGCCGCATGACTCGCATTTTAATTAGGTATAGTTTTTTTTTGTGTGTATAAAGCAATGAGACACCATTAGAAAAGCAGCCCAGTTTTTTGCTCCACAAAATCACTCCTGTGTTCTTGCTCTGGCCTTCAAGTTCCAATCGTTCATGTGAGTTTGTGTGTACTGACCTGCGGACATTGCTAACAGCCATTGCTCAAATAGAAAATTGAAAAGATAAGCTCTGTAATATGACAGCAAAAATTAAAGCTAAAATGAAAAAAAATCAAGGTTTGTTCTTGTCCTTCCATTTTTATCGTACTTAATAGGCCACCAAATGATTGTAAGATTTTATTATTATTATTATTATTATTATTATTATTATAATATTATACTTTAGAGTTAAACTACCATATTTGTTTAGTTTATATTCAGGTATTGATTGAGGCTAATTAACCCTTTTCTAGTTGATTGATATTATATATGTGGCATTATCCTTTTCCAATATTCGTTGTGATTGAGCCAGGTAAAACAATAATATGGAATTTGTTTCTTTCCCTAAGGAAATTTGTCCTTCCTATAGTTATCTCCTTCTGTCTACAACTGTCTTCGTGAGGATTGCTTCCGTGTTCTTATTCATCGATAAATATGTTAACTTCTCTCTCCTTTATCCTTTTATTGCTTAGATTCTCTGAGAATAATCCTCTGTTTGCTAGGTGTGATTATGATGCCCCAGCGTTAACACAAAGAACCAACCGTGAAATGTGTAGGCCTCCAAGCTTTAGTGGTCCATTAATGCTTCCAAACCGGGCCTCAGCTAACAGTTTATCTGCTCCCATAAAACCATCAGGAGGCAAGTATCTAGCAAATGTGCATCCAAATGTATATATATATATTTTTATTTTAAAAAATTCATTTGGGGTGTGTTTGATCATGGATTCAGTCTGAAGTTTAGCAGCATCAATATTTTTGCCCTTGCAGGATTCAGAGATTCCTTTGAGGACAGGTCAAAGGCCAATCTAGTGCAAATGAAAGGGCGGTTCTCAGTAACGTCTGAAAATGTAGATCTTTCAAAGGTATTATTTGCTTGCTGTAATATTTTAGGTTCGTCATTTATTGCTTCTAACTTAATAATATATGCATCTTAGGATATTCCATTATGTACCGCCCCACAGGGATCTACGCAGGTGGTATGCCCAGTTTCTGCAATAGGATTCTGAAAGTGCCTCTGGTTGGTTACAGGTTCTCGCTTTATGACATTGTATCTTATTATTTTTCAGGGATCTCCACTAAAGAAGTCTGCTAGTGTTGGTGATTGGGCGTTTAACTCCAAACTGATGGTGTGTTTATTAGCCTTTAGTATAATATCCTATGTTAGTTAGAATATTCTATTTGTGAAATTCTACTTTCACTTTCCTAGTTATGCAAGCAAGCCTTTCTATGCTCAATGGCAATTCATGATGCATGTTGAAACTTATTTTCATGCATTTGCAATGTTGTGTATATATGCAGAGCATGTGCTATACGAAAATGACAATTTAAAAATATTTATGCCCAAACATTAAAACTCGCCGCTGTTCCGCGCGGCTTCCAGACGCCCGCGGCCCTCCCGGCTCCTTCCAGGCAGATACTCCCGCCGCCTCCCTGGGCGGCGTTCCACCCCCGACTCCAACGCGACCGACCGACACCGCCCTTCCTGCGGATTTCCGGCCCGCCTCCTCGCGCGACCTCCCTCGCGCCATCCCGGCCTGCCTCCAACGCCGCCGAGCGACTCACCTCCGCCACGCACACCAGCCGGTCGTCAGCCGCACCGCTCTTTCACGCCGGCTCTCCCCCGGTGACCACTAGTTCACCCGCCGCCTGTTCTGCGGTAGCTTCGCTAGCTGGCGCGCACCCATCCAGTCACTCCGTTTGGATCAACGCGCTCAGACATACCACTGCCGGTGAGCCCTTCTTGGCTAGACCCTTCTCGTGCGGCATCTCCCTCTGGCGCTTTCCCGGCCCCGCCCTCCAATGGCTTCTCGGACTTCTCGCCATCCTTCGGTGCTACCCAGCCCATCGACACTTCAATGGTTGGCTCGTCTGCCCGCGTACCTCCGACACCACCTCCGGTCACCGACTTTCCTGCAAGGTCGCCCCCTCACCTCCACTGTCGGCCTTCCCGCACGATAGCCCCATGCTTCATCCGTGTGTCTGTGCGCCCGCCTAAGCAGCTGTCCCATGCTCTGTCATCGGCTTTACCGCAAGACGGTCCCCCTTCTTCGAGTACCCGTAATAGAACGACGCTCTCGAAGGAGGAAATTGCCTTGATACAATCTTATCAGGCTGCTGTGCCACCGTCCTCTTCTCCAGCCCCCATTGCTTAGACTGACAGCTCTACTGTCTGTGTATCTCATCGACTGACAGCTTGGATGCTTGACTCTGGTGCGTCGGAACATCTCACAGGCGACTCCGGTATGTTCACTACCTATCATCACACTAGTGCCTCTAAAATTACTATTGCTAATGGATCTACAATTCCCATTACCGAATTTGGCACATGCCCCTTGACTCCGTCTATTCAATTGGCTTCGGTCGCTCATGAAGTCCATTTAATCTTATCTTCGTTAACAAACTCACAATAGACTTAAATTGTGTTGCTATTTTTACATCCTCTGGTGTTGTTTTTCAGGAGCGGACGACGAATCGGGAACCTGGTCGATGTCATCTTCGGAATGGGGTTTACATGTTCGATACCCCACCATCTTTTGCTTGCTCATCCACCTCAGCCCGTGTCCTTGACCGCCTTGGTCATCCATCGGCTTCCATACTACATAAGCTTTGCACCCAATTCAGTCCCCACCTTTCCTTCCATTGTGAATCTTCCAAGTTTGCTAAACATCATCGGGTGACGTATGTTCCTCGATTGGAACCACGTTCAACGAATCCTTTCGACCTTGTTCATTCCGATGTATGGTGTCCTTGCAGGGTTCCTAGTCAGTTCGAGTACAATTATTATATATCCTTTATTGATGACTACTCGCGCATGACATGTCTTTACCTTCTCCGTGATTGGTCTGAAGTATTTTCTATTTTTCAGACCTTTTATAATGAAATTCATACTCAATTCTTCACCTCCCTTAAATGTCTCCGCTCCGACAATGGACAAGAATATTTATCCACTTCTTTTCAGCAGTTTCTCAAAGATAAATACATCATTCATCAGGCATCCTGCCCTGATCCACCTCACCAGAATGGAGTGGCCGAGCGGAAATATCACCATATTCTGGAGACTGCTCGTGCCCTCCTATTCCACATGAAGGTGCCTCCCATTTTTTGGTCTGATGCCATCCTGACTGTTGCACCTCTTAAAACCAACTCCCTTTTTCTATTCTTCAGGGGGAGACTTCTTTTCAGACTCTGTTCTCCTCTTTCTCTCCTCACTCCCTTCCACTCCGTGTGTTTGGGTGTTTGTGTTATGTTCGGGACACTCGCCCCAACCTCTAAACTTTCTCCCAAATCCCTCCGTTGCATTTTCCTCGGATATTCCCGCACTCAGTGCGGATACCGGTGCTTCTCTCCCAACTGATAGAGCCACACCGAAACAGAACTGACTTCTTAGTATTAGCGGCATAATTACAAACAGAAATAGACAACAGATGGATGAAACAAGGAAGGAGGAGAATGGAGGAGGAAGGAGACTCGAGCGACCCTAGGTCCACTCGCCCAGTGGTCTTTGCGGAGGAGCGGTGAGCTGGACACTGTAGTAGTGGTCGGCCGACGGGATCTGGCCGAGCGCGCCAGATTGGAACGCGGGACGGCGTAAAAGGCAAAGACGGCCGAGAGTGGTGCCGTAAGGCGAAGTCGCGTCGCGCGCTCAGTTCGCTTTGTCCATTGGAAACGATTGAAGGCAGCGCACGTCGCGGATGGAGTGGACGGTGCGCGCCTCTGGGAAGAAACGAGCCGACGAGGTCTGGCTGTGTGGAACCGTGTGATTCGTCCGATCGAGATACGCAATAGTGTCGCGTCGGGTGCGACTCCCTTGGTCGCCAACTGGTCGTGCTCTACTCTTGTGCGCGGTGTGTCGGGTGCCAACGAACAAGTGGGGCGCGACAACTGAGTCGTGCTCACTTCGGCTCCTGAGCGTCTCGTTCCCTGGATCCGCAGCTGACAGAAGATCTGGCACCTCCTCCTGTGTTGCGCACCCGTGCAGATAAAAAAGAGAAAGGCGCAGCAGTTGGGATTGGCAGGAGGAAGCCGGCAGATCGGACCAAATGATAGAGTCACACTGAAACAGAACTGACTTCTTAGTATTAGCGGCAGAATTACAAACAGAAATAGACAGCAGATGGATGAAACAAGGAAGGAGAATGGAGGAGGAAGGAGACTTGAGCGACCCTAGGTCCACTCGCCCAAGCCAGTGGCCGAACCAACATAATTCTATTCTCTCCGAATCCCCCCATTCACCAACCCCTCTTTATTTATAGCTTTTGCCAGCTGTACAAACCCCTTCTAGAATATTCCACTACTATAACCTACTTATTCCCTATATGTCCAGGTCTGTGTTATGTTCGGGACACTTGCCCCAACCTCTCTAAACTTTCTCCCTAATCCCTCCGTTGCATTTTCCTCGGATATTCCCACACATCGCGGATACCGGTGCTTCTCTCCCAACTTACGGCGATATATCATCTCTGCTGATGTGTCGTTTGTTGAGAGCTCTTCTTTCACTCTTCCCTCTCTCCATCCAGACACCACCATTGATGATTGTCTTCCTCTCATTATCCACCCACCTCTGGTGCCCCACTCTGTTGGTCACCGATTTGACACTGTCTACTCTTGCCGCCCGTTGACTGCATCCCCTGTCCAGGCTGAGGACACCATCGTCCCAGATTCGTCCGTTGCTTCTGCCCCAGCACCAGAAGACTTGCCCATTGCACTCTAGAAAGGTACTTGTTCTTGTCAGAATACTCCTCTATACATCTTCATACAGAGGTATTTTCGCTCTAGAGACTATCTATTCCCCGCACGGTTGGTGATGCCAAATCTCACCCGGGTGGCTACAAGCGATGCGGGATGAATTGCAGGCTCTGGAAGACAACCATACTTGGGATCTGATCCCCCTTCCGGCAAGCAAACATGTGGTCGACAACAAATGGATTTATACTATCCGTCTCAATGCCGATGACACTCTCCATCGCCTCAAAGTCCGACTTGTTGCTAAAGGCTTTGCTCAGACATATGGTATCGACTATTTTGATACCTTCTCTCCAGTTGCAAAGATGACATTGATCTGATTATCCGTTTCTCTGACCACTCATCATCATTGGCCCCTTCATCAATTGGATGTCAAGAATGCCTTTGTCAATGACTTTCTTGAAGAAGAGGTGTATTTGCCGCAACCTTTAGGATTTCGTGCCTCCGGAGCCGACTCCCATGTCTGTTGGCTTCGTTGCTCTCTTTATGGTCTCAGGAAGTCTCCTCGTGCTTGGTTTGGTCGATTCAGCGTCGTCTTTACCGCATTTGGGCTCTCTCAAAGTATGAAGGACCACACTGTCTTTTACCGTACGACGTCTTCCGCCTGCATCCTGCTGGTGGTATATGTTGATGATATCATCATCACTCATCTTTACCACCACTTTCACACCAAAGATCTCGGTCCACTATCCTACTTCTTTGGCATTTAGGTCTCCTGTTCTATGGACACCATCTTTCTCTGCCAACGGAAATATGCCTTAGACATCTTGGAGGATGCGGGTTTGACTCAGACAACTGCTGATGACACTCCTCTTGAGTTTGGGGAACGGTCTATTTATGACAACACAAAACTCTTTTCTCACCCAGAGAGCTATCGTTGTTTTGTGGGAAAACTAAATTATCTCACCATGACCTGTCCCGACATTGCCCGTGCCGTTGGCAAAGTGAGTCAATTCATAGAGCATCTGACCAAATCTCAGTGGGATGCTGTCCTCCGCATTGGCAAGTACGTCAAGAAAGACCTTGCCTGTGGTCTTCGATACTCACATCATGATCATCTGGATGTTGAGGCCTTCTGTGATGCTGACTATGCTGGTTGCCTTACTACTCGGAAGTCTACATGTGAGTTTGCCGTTTTCTTGGCAGGTAACCTCATCTATTGGCGTAATAAGAAGCAGACTGTCGTCTCCAGATCTAGTGCGGAGACTGAATACTGTGCCATGGCCACGATCACTACAGAGATCATTTGGCTTCGTCATCTCCTCCATGAGTTTGGCTTCCCACAGCAGACGTCTGCTCATATCTGTTGTGACAATCAGGTAACCACGAAGATTGCTTCTAATCCCGTCTTCCATGAACGAACAAAACATATTGAGGTGGACTGCCACTTTCTTCGCTATCATCTCGAGCAGGACCATATCAATTTCGGCCACATACCGACAACCGATCAGCTTGCCGACATCTTTACCAAAGGCCTCTCGGGAGCTCGTCTGGACTCTCTCAGTACCAAGCTGGGTATCCACAACATCAGTGACCCAACTTGAGGGGGAGTGTGTTTGTTCTTGTTCGATGTCGTCTTTCTTTTGTTGGACTCTTGGTCCAAGGTGGGCATGTTCAGCTTGAGGGGGAGTGTTAAACCCCGTTTTAGTATAAAGGGTATTTTCGAGTCCCACATCGGGATACTCCACCGTGTAATCTCTTTTACCCATCTATAAAAGAATGTCTCCGCCTCTCTTTAAGGTAAGGAGAATTCACTTCTACACTCATGTTCAACCATATTTAAAAATTTTAATTAATAACTTTGAGAAGATGATGGGAGAAAAACAATACTGATCAATTAGACTCAATTCACAACGAAAGAAACACATAATTATTATTAAACAAATATGAATTAATTTTCTTATATATATTAAATGCTATACCGTTCGTGTGTGTTTGAGTTTGCATGAAAATGTAAGACAAAACTAAACACATAAACATAGATAAGAAATTTATTGATATATAAGGTGGCGTTGCGTAACCTTTGTCTCTTTTTATAAAATGCACTTTATATTGTGATATGTACATCTTTGTCTCATATTTTTTTCAGCCTGTCAGTCAGTCACCCAAGGAATTTAGCAACTCTAGTCCCCCTGCTTCATTCATGACGCCTCACCTTGAGAACCTTTTTCAGATAACTGCAATTCAACAGGTTATTTATAATGAATCACATATTTTCTCTAATTTGTTTTATGTTTGTTTGACAGCACTTGCTGAAAGCTGCTTATAGCACTAATCAGTTATGATAAGCAGTTGGAAAGATAAGCTGTGTTTGTTCTGTTTCTGAAAACAGTTGCGCTAAAATTCCTGAACAAAACCACTTAAATATGTGGCAGAAATACGCATTTTAATAAGAAATCTGGAAACACTTATAAAGAAGCATTTATCATAAGCGATAAGTGTTATAAACAGTTTTCAGCAAGTGTTTTTAAATGGATCCTTAGCATCCTCAGATGATATGTTTGCATCAAGTTGTTAAATTTAAAAGCCTGTCTTATTGTTTAAAACTCAGGACAATATCATGACTTTGTTGAATAGCTTGCGACCAACAGAGGAAGTTGAAGGTGAGTGGAAGATTCTTTCTTTACTTTTTTGTGACATTTTGTGAAAATGGTGAAATTGAAGCTTCATGGCTTCATACATTTTGTTTCAGCTTCTCAAAATGGGAAGTTAGCTTCACTGCCTTGCAGCTCAGAGAGCAATGGTAGTGTAAGTATAATTTATCTGCCGTACCCTGGTTTCTGTAATGATCTCTTTGTTTTCAATTGATTACTTTGGTCTCTTGTTAGGTTGCCTGTCTACATGTTAATTATCGGCTTAGCCTTTATCCATGTTACTTGTTTCTCCGGACCAATGTTGGGTCTTGTATTACTAGAAAATGCACATGGCATTTTTTAATTTACAATCTGTTATGTATTTAGGGTATTTAGATATTTAAGTTAGGAGTCAATGGTCAAAGGTTTGACTGAGTTAATGGGTTGACTTGCTTGTATCCTTTTCTTCCTCTATAAATATAACCCTCCGACCTCGGATCGGGGTATTCTCATTTAGGTATTGTCTCATCATTACCATTCATTATAAATAAACACCAAAGCCTCATTTATGTATTATGTTATCATTATTATTCATTATAAATAAACACTAAGGCCTCCTATAGGAGGTATATTGGGCATTGGGTTACGAGCTCCTCCATTCTAACATGGTATTAGAGCCATGATTTAACCCAGTTGTGATGAAATACGGCGGTGCAAGATGTTTGGGTTAGATGGATCATCGTTGAAGGAGAGGTCCTGATGTGGAATCGGTAATAGAAAAGAGAGAACTAGAAACAATGAGCGATAAGTTTGCACACCACGCTCAATGAATCTGGTTCTCTCTTTTCCTTTATCAATGAATCTTAGCTTATACGCCACCCGCCCAACTACTTATTTTTTAAAGGCGGGTCTTATTACAAACGCTCACTACAAAGAAAGGCGGCCTAGGGATTCGACCCTGCTACCGGCGCCCCACACCCCAACCCCCCTGCCACCCTAGCCGCCTGTGCAAATTCTCAGCTTATAGTGAAGACAATAAGTGATGATGGAGCAACTTGATCGTTTGTCTGCAACCTTTGAAAGAATGGGCGTACTACAACTAGCTCCCCATGTACGACGATGATTTGTAGAAGAAAATGCTATTGAGAGTGAGGAGTCTAATGATGAAGATGAAATTCATCCCTACGACGAAGGCAACAAGAACTTAATAGAAATGTCAAGTTAAAAATTCCTCCATTCAAAGGTACAAGCTTCCCTGAAGAATATTTAGAGTGGGTTCAGCGTGTCCAGAAGATTTTTGAATATAAGAGCTATTCTGAGGAAACAAAGTGTACGTTGGGTGCCTTGAAATTTATTGATTATGCAAATTTATGGTGGGAAAATCTTAAATCTCAACGAAGAAGTGATGGCGAAGGAGAGGTAAGAACTTGGAGGCTTATGAAGCAACTCATTTATCGATGCTTTGTTCCTAAATATTATAAACAAGAGCTCTACATTAAATTGCAAACTTTACGACATGGCGGGATATGTGTGGAGGACTATGTTAAAGAATTTGGAATGCTCATGATGAGATGTGAGTTGCAGAAACCATGAGAGCAGAGGATTGGAAGGTTTTTGGGTGGAAGGATTGAATAAAGAAATTGTTGATTGTGTTACATTATCATATGTTTATCTCGATTATGTGATTAAGCTTTCCATCAAAGTTGAAAGGTAAGGAGGAGTTCTTCGAGGCAGCTTGTTACCCCACCTCCAACTACAAAGGTAAGGGTACCACTTCTGCCCTTCCTCCTATGGACCCCATGGCAAAGGAAGCCAACAAACAACTCAATGAAAGTAAGGGGAAGGAAAAGGTTAGTGACTCTGATCCACCCCCGCAAAGGAGTCTTAATGTCAAATGCTTTAAATGCCTTGGTCGTGGCCGTACCGCATCTCAATGCCCCAACAAAAGGGTGTTGGTTTTCAAAGCAGTGCAGGATGAAGTTGAAAGCGAAGATAAAGATGCGTTAGACAAAGTGGAGGATGATATCAAAGATGGTGCACTCATCGAGGAAGCGAATGAGGGGGAGTTGTTGGTAATTCGACGAGTTCTCAATTCTCAAGCAAAGATGGGCAATGAGCAGTGAGAATATCTTCCATACCAGATGGATACACTATCGATAAAAAGGTATGTGGGGCAGTGATTGATAAGTGGGAGTTGCACCAACGTTGCTTCCACTACACTGGTTGAAAAATTAAATCTGAAAACCATGGCACATCCTGAACTATACAAATTAAATTGGTTGAACAATCACGGGGAATTAACTGTGTCGAAATAGGTCATTGTACCATTTTCTATTGGCGAATCATATTCTGATGAGGTGTTATGTGATGCTGCTCCCATGGATGCTGGGCACCTTTTATTGGGCAGACCTTGGCAATTTGACAGGAGGGTTAAGCACGATGGTTTCAAGAACACCTACTCCTTTATGAATGATGGGTATAAAATCATATTAGCCCCTCTTGCACTACTAAAAGTGTTGAAACACCAAGAATCAATGTAAAAGAAGTGGTTAGCAATTTGTTGGCTACAAAGGGGGAGGTAGAGATCGCTATGCATAATTCAGCTTTGTTTTGTTTGTATGCTAACAATTTGGAATGTCTTGAAAAGTGAGCAGGTTCCTTTTCCATTAGCAATCATGGAGCTACTTAGTAGCTTTTGATACAACTTCCTAGAGGAGTTATCCAATCACTTGCTGCTGCTCCAAGGTGTTGACACCAAATTGATTTATTTCCTAGAGAGCTTATAGGTGCAATCTCAGAGAAGCAAAGGAACTAAGATGGGGAGTTCAAGAGCTGTTAGACAAGGGGTTTGTAAGGGAATGAAGGATGTGGTTTAGGGCTAAGTGTCTGATGATGAGTATGGATAGTGGTTGTAATTAGTCAACCAACGCTGTAAGGGGCATGACCTACTTAGACAACACACTCAAGGGAGGGATGTGATGGTCAATCCACACAACAACGCACTTGGTTGTGGCACAAAATTTGGGGCTTTGTGATCTTGGATCACCTATCTAATATGTTGACCGACAAAGAAAGAATGCACAAGAACAAGAAGAATAATTGGAACAATCATCACACAATGGAGAGAATCAAAACATATGCTCTGTATTATAATCTTCAATCCAAATACAATGCCATTGGGTGACTATTTATAGCCAATGGGTGATACAAAGGTCAAAGGTCTAATACCTTAAAGTCTTAAAGCCTATTCCCTTGTCCCTTAAAGTAAAAAAGATACAGTAACAAAGACTTTATGGAAAGTAGCACATGTCTTTCCACTTATAGCCCACCAGATTTGACTTTGAGCATTCAACCCATCCAGCCCCTCCACGTGGGCAATCAACTCGGTGCCTTCGACTTAGTTCTCATCATCCTCCCCCTCTTAAAAGGGGTCGTGCTCGACTCTTCATCCTCTACACCCAAAAAAAGGAGAAAGAGTCAGAAAGATTGAAAGTAGCACTTACACCTACTCACGTGACAAAGCTATTTTGTAAGCATTGTTATTAATATTCTCGAGCACTCAGAAAGGTCCGTCTTCTCCTGACATGAGTTTTGATTTCCGCTTGTCGGGAAATCTTTCCTTTCGCATATGAATCCATACTAAGTCACTGGGCTCGAACAACACTTGCGATGCTTGTTTGCACGATCAATGTGTTTTTGGGCTATTCACTCAATATTTTTCCTTCTCATGGAGGTGCTTGATTAATTATGCACGACCTTTGCCATCCATATTCATTGTTTTCTACAAAGGCAAAAGAACTAGATCAATAGGGGAAAGTGGATTAAAACCATAAACAATTTTAAATGGAGAAAATTGAGTTGTAGAATGTTTGACACTGTTATAAGCAAACTACACATGTGATAAACACTCCCAATTCTTCAGATTTTGCTTGATGGTTGTTCGTAGGAGCGATGACAAGATTCTATTCACCACCTATGTTTGTCTGTCGGTTTGAGGATGACATGTGGTGGAAAATAATAACTTTGTTCCAATTTAACTCCACATGGTCTTCCAAAAGTAACTAAGGAATTTTGCATCTCGATCAGAAATAATCGTTCGAGGCATCCCATGAAGCCTCACAATTTCCTGAAAGAATAAATGAGCAATCTTAGAGGCATCAACAGTTTTATGAGAAGGAATTAAATATTCCATTTTAGAAAACCTATCCACAACAACAAAGATTGAATATCTCTCCCTCTTGGTCCTTAATCCAAGAACAAAGTTCATGGATATATCATTCCAAGGGGAATTGGGGATAGGTAGGGGTGGGTTTAGTCCATTGGGGTTTTGCTTTATGGCACTCAATGCATTTTTCTACGAACTTCACAGATATGGTGTTAGAATCACGGTGTCTGGTGCTTTTCCAAACTTCGAACAGTGTCTTAGTGATGGTATCATGGAACCGGTGTCACATACTTCATGAGATCTAAAACTGGTCACGGTGTCTGGGTCACGGTGTCTGGGTCACCAACATCTTTGGACATACTAGGCCAATAAAAATGTTTATTGAGAATACTTAATGTTTTAGCAATGCCCAAATGTCCCATTAATCCACCAGAATGTGCTTTTAATAAAAGTAAACGAACAGACCAATTGGGAATACAAAGTTTATCAACACGAAATAAGAATCAATCATGTAAATGGAACTTTTCGGGTTTACAATGATTTAGAGCTTCACAAAAACCATTCACTGGAATATTAATCTTTAATGAATTCAAAACCAAGGAGTTTAGAATCCAACAAAGATAAAAGGGCATGTCGACAACGGTGTTTTCCTTCCATTTTTATGCTTGATAACATACAGAAATGTCTCAATAAATTATAGCCACCCAACATGCCTCTTATTTAACTTACGCTGGCTCCTGATGTGTTTAAGAGCCTCATGATCAAAATGAATCATTTTAGGCCAAAGATAATGTTTTCATATTTCTAGTTTTTTAAATAATGCATACAATTCTTTATCATATGTAGCATTATTTAGAGTTGGACCATTTAACTTTCACTAAAATAATCAACAGGCTTACCTTCTTGCACAAGTACTCCATCAATACCAATTTCATTTGCATCACATTCAACCTCAAATGTCTTATCGAAATCTGTGAGTAAGCTGGGTTGCGTGGGCGAGTCTCTCTTTGAGTACTCAAAAAGCCTTCTCTTGAGTTGTCCCCTTTTTGAAAGGAACGTTCTTCTTTGTCAACTCATTCAACGACGTTGCTACTGTGCTAAAGTCCTTCACAAATCTCTTGTAAAAACTAGCAAGTCCATGAAAACTTATTACCTGTCCAACGGAGGTGGGAGTTGGCCACTCATGAATGGTTTTGTGATCTTTTCAATATCTACCTGAACTCCATCACCGTTGACAACAAATCCAAGGAAAACAATTTTATCGAGGCAAAATTCACACTTCTTAATGTTTTCGGTAGAATGGGAAAATAGGAGAAACCCGAACCCCCAAGGTGTTCTCTCTAAAGGAGCCCTTGTGGTTATTTTATAATGGATATT
This sequence comes from Viscum album, assembly GCA_963277665.1. NCBI lineage: Eukaryota > Viridiplantae > Streptophyta > Magnoliopsida > Santalales > Viscaceae > Viscum > Viscum album. The sequence goes on along the minus strand of OY728160.1, from coordinate 1,718,090,776 downwards.
AAACTCCACATCAGACCTCAAGTCCGATGTGGGATACAGACTGCAACACTCCCCCTCAAGCTAGGTGTACCTAGCTTAAACACATAAAGAAAAAACAAAGCAAACAACAGACTGCAAACACTCCCCCTCAAGCTGGACATACCCAGCTTGACGACAAAACAAGCCAAAAATAAATAAAAGATAAAGCTGCAAGGCTGCTGCTCCCCCTCACGATCGCTGCTCCCCCTCAGGATGATGGATGAATGATGTCGCGGGCGCAGCAGAAGAAACCACTCAGACCGGGCCGGTTGACGGAGCGTCAGGAATGCCGCACTAGTGGGGTCGGTCGATGATACGCCGGGAAATGCACACTAGCATCGGGAAAGCCGCACTTGTGGGGCCGGTGATGGAAGGCGGGGATTCCGCAGAAGTGTTGTCAGATCTGGCAGCGCCAAAGGGCCCAAATCCAAGGTGGCCGAGCTGCTGCGCCACGGTGGAGGAAGTGCGAAGACCTGCCTGCGGACAGGGAGGCGGCTGCCGGGAAGATGCCTGCGACGGGAGGCGGGGATTCCGCAGGAGGTGTCTGAGATCCGGATCTGGAAGCAGGGCAGCCGTTGGGAGGAGGCCAACATGGAAGTGCCGAATGATGTGATTCGCCGAAGTGGAGCAGATGAATCCGGTCGGAGGGAGGGCGCACTGGGGTGGGGGCGAACATGAGGGGAGCGGGAGACAGAGCAGTGGGGCTGCAGGTCGTCTGACAGGGAGGAGAGGTAGTTCTGGGATGCCGCAGCGGGAGGCGTCGCGCGCAGGAGGGACGTGGGTAGGGGACGTCGGGGAAGGAGGCGCCGTGAGGGAGGGATTCGCCGGACAGAGGCCGGCTGGGAGAGATCCGCCGGGAAGGAGGCCGTTAGGGAGCACCGCGAAGAGGCGGCCGTCAGGCAGATCGCGCCTGGACGAGAGCGTTGGGAACATGAAGGAGGGAGCCGCTGGGAAGGGCGGCAGGATCGGGACGCCGGGAGTCGTGCGAGGAGGTGGAACTAGGAGAGCGCCGCGTCAGGGGTTCCGCCTGGAGAGGGGGGGGGGATCGGGGGTCGGACAACGTTGGGACGATTAGGGCGTCGGGAGTATGAGTAGGCGGAGAATGGGAGGCGCGAGTCGGGCGGGAGCCGGAAGCTGCTGGGGGGGGTGGCGTTGACACCGTGCACAATAGGGAGGGGTTCAGGGAGGAGAGGTAGTGCTGGGATGCCGCAACAGGAGGAGGGAGGCGTCGCGCGCAGGAGGGACGCGGGTAGGGGACGTCGGGGAAGGAGGCGCCGTGAGGGAGGGATCCGCCGGGCAGAGGCCGGCTCGAAGAGATCCGCCGGGAAGGAGGCCGGTTGGGAGAGATCCGCCGGGAAGGAGGCCGTTAGGGAGCACCGCGAAGAGGCGGGCCGTCAGGCAGATCGCGCTTGGACGAGGGCGTTGGGAACATGAAGGAGGGAGCCGCTGGGAAGGGTGGCAGGATCGGGACGCCGGGAGTCGCGCGAGGAGGCGGAGCCAGGAGAGTGCCGCGTCAGGGGTTCCGCCTGGAGAGGGGGGGGGGGGCGATCGGGGGTCGGACAACGCTGGGACGATCAGGGCGCCGGGAGTATGAGCTGGCGGAGAATGGGAGGCGTGAGTCGGGCGGGAGCCGGAAGCTGCCGGGCGGGGGGGGGAGGGTGGCGTTGACGTCGTGCACAATAGGGAGGGGTGCAGGAAGGCCGACGCGGAGGAAGACCACCGTGGAGGAAGACCACCGTGGAGGAAGACTGCCGTCGGGAGGAGGCGGGCCTGTAGTCGTGATGGGAAGCCCAGGCAGGGAGGATTCCGTTGGTAGGGTGCCGCCTGAAGGGATCTGCCGGGAGGGGCGCAGGGAGCGTCGTCGGCACGTGCAGAGGAGGCAGCGGGAGGGACAAGGATCGGGCTGCTTCGGAGGAGAGGCGGTCGGGTCGTGGCACGACGGAGGGGTGACGCCGGGTCGTCGCCGGAGGGAGCCATGAGTCGCGGCGGACAGCGGGAGGAGGGCGACGAGATGCGTCGCGCTGGATGCGGGGGGGGGGGGGACGCCGTCGGGGAGGAATCCCGCTCGGGATCGCCTGGAGGGAGTTGGCCTGGTCCGTCGTGCGCGCAGTGGTGGAACCGGGCAGATTCGAGAATCCGCAGAGGAGGCGGCGCAGGGAGACCAGTTGGGAAGGAGATCCAGCAGGGGGCCGCCTGAGAAACGAGCCGGAGGGGCGGCGACAGAAAATAAACCTAACCCTACATGGGGGCCGCTGCCCCCCACGTGGGAGAAATAATGAGAAACCCTAGATAGAGGGGGGGGGATAAAATGGGAGGGAGGGCTCGGGATTAGGTTCCCTCTGATACCATGTAGAATGGGAAAATAGAAGAAACCCGAACCCCCAAGGTGTTCTCTCTAAAGGAGCCCTTGGGGTTATTTTATAATAAATATTAAACTCCACATCAGACCTCAAGTCCGATGTGGGATACAAACTCCAACATTTCCAAACAAATTTTCTTTTTCTTAACACCTCTAGGACTTTTATTAAGTCCTACTATACACCAAAATATCCTTAAAAGTAAACGACCACAAATTTTCCAATATATGCACGCAAGACATTATCCATTTACCCCATAAATGTGCTAGGTGAATTGACGTGACCAAAGAGCATGACTAACCATTTATAAAGTCCATGTTTTGTTTTAAATGTAGTTTTCCACTCATCTCTTTCTTTCATCATGACTGTGATGTTATTGATGACTTTGCAGTCAATGCATATTCTCTAGGTTTCATCCTTCTTGGGCACCAGAAGCACCTTTACAACACAGGGATTAAGGCTCTTTCTAATATATCCCACATCCAACAACTCATGTAATTGCCTTTGAATTTCTTTTGTCTCCTCCGGGTTGGTGTGATATGTAGGGTGGTTCGGTAGTGATGATCCGAGTATGAGGTTAATTTGATGTTCAATACCTCTAATGGTTGGCAACCCGATGACACTTCTTTTGAAAAAACATCATCGTACTCTCGCAATAAAGACTCAACAACATTTGGCACAGGGGGTAAGTCGTTAGTATTTAGCAACACCTCTTTGTACATGAGTACCGGGAGAGTTTGATATGAAAACAAAGCTTCCTTAATCTCACTCTTTTGCCAAGAACAAAATTTTCTGAGTTACATTTTTTTCCTCTTGATTTTTCTTTGCACTTCATTTCTTTTGCACCCTTATTCTTTTCTTCACTCTTTCTTTCTCACTCATTTTTTTTGACCATTCACTCTTTTCTTTTCCCTCAAGATATGGTCTTCTAGAATTTCTTTGGAGGACATGAGGTTGAGGGTTATAGGTTCCTCTCTGAGTAGAGAGTGACGGTTCAAGAACCCATCATGAGTAACATGTCGATCGTACTGCCTTGGTCGACCCAACAACAAATGGAACGCCTTCATGGGTTCAACATCGCACAACACCTCATCCTTGTATTTACCGATGGTGAACAATACCTTCACCTGTTTGGTAACGTACAACTCTCCACAATCATTCAACCATTGAAGCCGATATGGATGTTGATGCTTCAAATTTGGATGTCCCCATTAACTCGGTGCTCGCCACTTTGATACGACTTTCTCCATCCATAATAACACTACATACCTTCTCATGGATCTTGCACGTCGTATGGAAATTGTTCTCTTGCTGCTCCTCTTCAATGGTCATTTGTGTGCTTAAAACTCTGTTAGTGACAAAAATCTCACCATCTTTCGCAAATTCTCCATTATCAATTTCTCAGGATTCTTCCTTTTTTTCTTCCAAGCTCTCTCCATTGGTCTCCCATCCTCCATACTTGTTGATGGTCATGGTGCGCCGATTTGGGCATTCACTAGCAATGTGACCCCTTGACATTTGAAACATCGAATATCCTGATTCCTCATTAAGTTAGCCTAAAAAATAGGTCTCTTAGGTGGAAGAATTACGTTGTTACTTTTGCGATCAACCACTTCTTTTGACTTTGATTTTTCAATTTCCTTCCTCGAATTTCTCCATGGAGTGAAAGGGGTATTGGGTTTCCTCATGTTGCTCCTTTTGATTTGTTGCTCGATCTTGGTGGTTTGGTGGATCATATCTTGTATCTCCACATGGTGGTACATCTCCACTTGATCGACAATCTTCCGATTGAGCCCGTGTAAAAACCGTGTCATGGTTGCCTTCAGATCCTCAATGTTTGCTTACATCATGACAATTTGATCTTACCACATTAATGCATAATCAGAAAATTCAAGGTAACCAAGTTTGATCTTTTTATCCTTGAAATATGCATGGTATGAAAATACTTGCTTGATCCGCATCTCCCACTCCAAGTATGCTTTTGGATTGCTTTTCCTTTGACATGTGGTCTCCTTTGGCCTCCTCTAGGTTGTTGATACAACCTCCTCCTTTGCAGGACATCCTTAAAATCAACATCAAAGTTCTCAATCTTCTCCATGATGTGGGGGTGACGTGATGTCAGAGCGCGCCGTGGGTTATCATGGATCGTCCTCGGGTTTGGTTGATTCTCTAGGTTATCAATCATCTCATGTAGCACCTCCAATTTCCTATCAAGAAGCTTCTCGAAATGGCTTACCAAAGCTTGCATTTGGAGTTGTGTAGTTTCCGGTGTGGATGATCTACTTCTGCTTCATCCCTAGCATGAGCGATTCTCTTTTTACGATCTTCTGCCATGATAAGTAACATGAACATAAACACACATGGGGAGAAACACACGCGATGCACACACACATAAGAATATACACTCACGCACGCAAGATGTGCACACTCACACACACAAGGATACACACGCACACCAGATGATCACACACACAAGGATACACACATAAGAATATACACTCACGCACGCAAGATGTGTAGTTTTCGGTGCGGATGATCTACTTCTGCTTCATCCTAGCATGAGCGATTCTCTTTTTATGATCTTCTGCCATGATAAGTAACATGAACATAAACACACATGGGGAGAAACACACCCAAAGATGCACACACACTCACACACCCAAAGATGCACACACACACACACGATGCACACACACATAAGAAGATGCACACACGCACGCAAGATGTGCACACTCACACACACAAGGATACACACAAACACCAGATGTAACACACACATACGAATATACACTCACGCACGCAAGATGTGCACACTCACACACACAAGGATACACACGCACACCAGATGTAACACACACATAATGATACAAACTCGAGAATGTGTTTTTTTCTTCTTATTTCTGTCTACTTCTCAACATTCAATTCAAATCCCAAGCTCTTATGAAATCTCATACTTCGTTTGTGGAGATCTTGAGCTGCCAATCCTTACCCAACCAAGATGATGTTGAGGAATGGATCAACACAACCCATTTGAGTGGTAAAAGATTATAAAATGTTTAAGGGTGGAAAAGAGGGTAAAAAAGGGTAAAAGGTGGAAAAGGGTTGAAAGGTGCGGTATGTGAGTTTTGTCAGATTGTGCAAGATAAGAAAAATTAATAACAATATGAGCCAAATATGATACGGTGATGAAGTAAAATGATGGAGAAAATGATATATGGAAATGAAAAGTGCTAAAGCACAAAGAGGTGAAAAGGTAATTGTATCCGTTTTTTTTTTTGTGAGATCTCCTCAAACAGATTTGTGCTTGCGTTTTAAAGCACAAGATGACGAACAGAGAGTAAGGTGATTTTTTTATGAAATCTCTTAAAGAAAGAATGTGTGTTTGACTTTGAAAAGCACAAAATGATGAGTTGAGAGAATTTGACTTTTTTTTTTGCAAGATGCGAATCACATGTTGAGAATCAAATGTAAAAAGAAAATGGTTGAATAATTGTCTCAATGTAAAATATTTAAAGTTTTCACAACATAGGTCAATTCTAGAGGTTTTCAAAGAAAAAGTTTTTTTTGGGTTTTTTGAATGAGTGGATAATATGGAAAGATAAGAAGGGTAATGGATAAAAGTAATGTAAATGAAGGGATAAATGACTACTGTGTCAACCAGAGCTCTGATACCAACTGATGTGACATGTTCTGGGTGACCTAATTTTCATGGCGTAGGGTGGTGAATGAATGTCGGGGTTCGAGCCTAAGTGTTGGGTGATGAGTATGGATAGTGGATGCAAGTAGTCAACCAACGCTATAAGGAGTGTGACCTATTACTTGGACAACACACTCAAAGGAGGGATGTGTTGTCGATCTACGCAACACACTTGGGTTGAGGCATGAAATCGTGGGTTTTGTGATCTTGGATCACCGATCTAATATGTAGACCGACAAGGCAAGAATGCACAAGAGCAAGAGGAATAATCAGAACAATCCTCACACAATAGAGAGAATCAAAACATAATCTCTCTATTACAATCTTGAATCCAAGTACAATGCAATGGGATGATTATTTATAGCCAAGGGGTGATACAAAGGTCAAGGGTCTAATACACTAAAGTCATAAAGCCTATTCCTACCTTGTCCCCTCAAAATCTAAAAGATTAAGTCTAATCAAAGACTTTTTGCAAAAGCATCACATGTCTTTCCACCTATAGCCCACTAGATTTGACTTTAGTGTTCTAAGATGCCATTCTAGAATCTTCTTATGGGCAAGGCTTCCAAAATTTGTGCAACCTTGTGGGCCAAGCCTTAAACATCATGTTTGAGCTTGGATAAGAGGGATAATAGACCCATTTGCTCCGTCCATGCAAGGTGAGATCCATTGGGCCTTTAATGAAGCGAAATGAGCGTCCATTATAAACTTCTTTAATCCCCCTTGCATCATTAGGCCTCGAATATTCAGCCCCCTCGCACGGGCAATCGACCTGGTGCCTTCGAATTGGTTCTCATGGGCAATTGACTCGGTGCCTTTGACTTGGTTCTCATTAAGGTCATGTTCGTTATCCAATATTGATTGTCGTGATTTTGTGGGCCTTCGGGCCATTAAATTTTTTTTGGGCCACAAGGCTCTAGGCCATCATCAGTGGGCAATAGGTGACATAAGCGGGGCAGACGAACGACTCGGCGCAACAGGCAGACGATGGAGCATGGTAACATGCAGGCGTGATAGGCATGTGATGTAGCGGGGCGCCACGCGGGCATCACCGGGTGGGCGCCTCAAAATAGAGATGGGTGTGGTGACACCTATTATTAGACCCTCTTCCTACACAAATCTCCGAGTTGAGATGGAGGGGTGCTCGACCACGATGTCGGAGGGAGCATGACCCGACGATTGTTGGCGGGGGGGGGTGTCACAACTTTCAAGACTAGTAACATGGTGCAATTATTAATGACAGGGGGAGGGGGTGTGTTGTAAAGACTGGCGACGCGAAATGATGCAAGGTGCTCACTCGGGCCTTCGAGTCATTTCCTGCAGGGGCCTTTAGGCCATTTAGTTTGGCCTGCGGGCCATCATGAGTTTTGGCCTTCAGATCGTTAATATGTAATAAAATAGGTCCAGTGGATACTTGTCATTCCTTGTGGGGAGGGATGAGATTTGATCCATTGAGGTGCTCGAGAGTGTGTGTTGTTTGTAATCTTTTCTACCTAATATAGATAGATTGACGATTTATTAATCTTAATGTCCACTATTTTATTCAAATCTCAATAGCCCTCAACAATTAGATTCGACATATTCAGTCGCTTTTCATTCCTTATGGGGAGGGATGAGATTTGATCCACTGAGGTGCTCGGGAGTGTGTTGTTTGTGGTTTGTAATATTCTCTACCTAATATAGATTAATGATTTATTAATCTTAATGTCTCCCACTATTTTATTCAAATCTCAATAGCCCTCGACACAATTATATTCGACATATTCAGTCGCTTGAATATTCTAGTGGCAAGGCTCCTTAAAATCTCCCATCATAGTTCAAGCTATGCCCACTCCACTTTAATGTAGACATTTGGATGAGCAACTGCATTAACTCGTGACTCCTTGATTCGTTGAGTGAAATCTCGTCTCTTATAAATTCTTAAATTGGATTTGTTCAACACTTTGCTTTTAAAATTACACCAAGCTAACTATAACTACTTTTTGGTGCCAATTTTAGTTAAGTAACTCATCACTCTTATTAGAATTCCCCAATGGGAGGCACTCTCAACCATAATTGACACACTCCGAACTGTAGTTTCATTCTAACTAAAGTGATGGAAGGATTTTACCATTTAATATTTTTCTTTGAGTTATTAACTTGGCAAATGAAATCCGATTCTATTTATCATGTTTGTTACTATGTGATCGCTTTCACAATTTTAACCACGCATAAATATCAATCATTCATCACACGTTTATTCATTTTATTATGCATTCTCGTTAACTATTCTATGTAATCGTAATCTCCCATACATTCACAAAATAATTAACCATGCATGAAAAAAATAGACAAAACATGATCATGAGTTGTGTGCTACTCGTTGATCCATCAGGCAGATGATGAATCATCCAAGATCCTCGAGGAATTCCTTGAGATGTATAATGACTTAAATTATAGCACACGTCATCATCCGTGTATCACCTCTTGTTTGAGTTTGCGCCAGTTCTCGTTTCAAACCGCATCATTGTTGCGGAATCGTCGAGAGACACAACGACAGAAACGAGGAAAAACGAAAGAAAGAAAGCAAATGACACAACGATTTACGTGGTTCGGGAAAAATCCCTACGTCCACGGGAGAGGAAGAATTTCACTATGAGTCGGAAGCACAAAATTACAGAGGATTTCAGTAGTAAATCCCTAGCCCGAAAATGGGCTACATATGAAGAAGACGGTCCACTGTTCCGAATAGTAGTTCGCGTTGCAACAGTGATCGGCGACTCACTTTGTCAAAAGTGCTACAATGTCTGCCGGCTGGAAGTCAAAAGCGCTACAGTGAAGTTGACCCCGAAGTCCGCACCGCTACAGTGCCTGTCGGTGTCGGTCGGTCAGCTCCGCTACAGTGGTCAGCATTGTTACAGTGCCGAAAGCATTCGGCCCAACCGGATCGGGCAGCACCAATCCAACAATCATCGCGAATACCTCTGTTCTTTACATCATATACTCACATGCAGATAAGGAATTTGAGATATGAGATTTGCATTTTATAACTAAAATGTGGACACACAAATCCTTATATAATTAGAGAGATTCGCAGATCATCAAATAATAAATTTAAATAAATAATTATTGCATTTTAAAACTTAAATGCCACAATTAATTTAAATAAATAAACATCCAAGCATACCTCGGTCAGTGTTAGTTTGTGATTAGTTAAAATGCATTAACATTGGATAATAATAATTAAATAATCTTAAATTCCATTCGAGTGTATTTTTAATGCATTAAAGTTTCATTAAAACATTTTTAATTTATTGATGATACCGTCCCATTGCACAAGAAACAATTTTATTAAATTTCAGATGGTTACAAATTATTTTTGATTTTTTTTAGGATTTTTCATGGTTCGTTTGGACTTCGAAAGGTCCGTGGATGTATAACAGGGCCTTTGGTGGGATGCTAGACTGGGTGGGTCGAGCGGGACTCAACCTAGCCCAAACCAGGTTGGGTTTGACCCGGTATGGCTGGCTGGGGGGCGCTCCTTGCGCGTAGCTTCTAATTTTAATTTTTTTTTTGTTTTAAATCAGTCGGTGGTGAACGTGGATGGGGGGTCGCGACGACCAGGGGTGTAATCGAGGTTGTTGCGGCTGAGCCTTGTGTCGGCTGATTTTTTTTGAAATATCAAACACCCGTGTTACGTGAGCATTCATTTGAACCCGTGCCCCCGACCGTTTTTTAATTTTTTATATGATGAACTACGTTTCATCCGGTTCACCCCCTGTGCACGTGGCTCTTCTTGCCCCCCTTTTGATACCCAAAATGCTTTGATCATTTGGTGATCATTTTTCGGTCGGCCAACCTCCAATCGACAGACCGTTTGCGGCGTTGAGATCGTATCGAAACCCTCTGCTCAAATTCTATCATATTTAATTAAAACTTCTATTTAAACTTTCGCACGATCGCTTTGATACCAACTGAAAGAACTGGACATGCGACATAAGCGTAAAAAGTTATAGATTTTAAATTTTTTTGACTGGATCGGTCATGAAACAACATATCTGACACGACAGTACCCGATTCGTGCCTCGATGGTACAATGCGATCCCGACATGTTCCGCTTGTCTTCGGATCGTTGTAGCTCGAAGGAACCAAAGGTTGAATCCTCTAGATAGTCTACACGTGCACCAAAACTCCTGAGTTGTCATTCAATGATCTTTATGTGCCAACATGAAAGTATCGAGAGCTTAAAGTCACCCCTTTGATCGCATGAAGAACGTGTGATCGATTCATGAGACGAAATCGATCGGATCTTATTCTTCCTTCACTTTATCACTTTAGAACTTAGAGAGAGAATATGGGGAGGAGCAAATTTGTGCAAAGGCTCCCCATGCCCCATTTTGGGCGTAAATAGGTTTTTATACCTAGGTTAAAGTTTCTTTTAATTGCACTTATGTCGTGAACACTTCATTACTCAACATTCTTACGTGTCATTTGATGAAATATGAACCTTAACCCGACTTGTTTCTCTCGAATTAGTTTAACGAACCTCGAATATATTATATTCATTTGGAAATCTAAGTTTCTCGGGTTCACTAAAGTAATTTGTGAATACCTTGAAAAATAAATTCAGTCCTTATTATTCTAAATTTGAATTACAGATAATTGTTTTTATTTATTTAAGTACTTGCGATATTTAACGCTCGGATGTTCAATGACCTGCTTACGTGGAGCTCACTTTGTTTTAAAGTCCAATTAATCCGAATCTAGGCCTTCTCAATAGCAGTTGGTCATACTCACAGACCAAAGCAACACATCATGACCCCTAAAGAGATAAGGAAGTCATAGCTAGAACAACCTCTTACAAACACTTATTGTGTAATATAATCTCTTACAAACACTTATTGTGTAATATAATCTCTTTGTCTCATGATATCTTGTAAAACAAAATGCATACTTCGTGTCATCGTCCTTTAACGCTTTATTTATCTTTCTTTGACTGTATTGGATGAACTTTTTTTCATCCACCATGACCATGGTTTAGTCAAGACACTACCATCTCAATCAAATGGTCTAAACATCTTGTATTCGAAAGTGATAAATTCTGTCTTGATCATTAAATCAATATCATACCATTAATGACGCACTCGACGCAAGTTACTTTATCACAAACATAAACTATAATGGTTTTCGTCATGCATCAATGTGCGTGATTGAATGATATACATTATGATCTCAAGTTAAGAAACTAATACACATGCTCATAGATATGAACATTCAGTGATACTGAAAACATGTGATATTCTATTGACGAGTCAGTTTTTATGATCCTCTATATTTGAGGTCACTAAGTGCGAACTTCAATGCTTATGATCTTATGGGCCCCCATCGCCTGATACATCCTGACCATTGGATATTTAAGATTACTGTCAAAGTATTGCAAGATTCTCATTATAGCCGAGCACTGCTATAACCTTTTGACACGACATGTAATTTATAAGGATATTACGATCATAACTATGTTATTATCATGGTAAGTATAAATCATGCCTATATCACATTGTATGCATGATGATGCATGATGTGGTAATAAAAAAGTACAACTTTGAGTTGGGTCTAGGGCACCCACTCAAAACACCAACTACATGAAATGATAAAAAAAAGATAAAAAACAACATTCGTGGTGGGTTCCTCATACTTGTCGGCTTCATCGTCCTCTCCGCAAGCTCCCTCACAATAAAAATGATCGATTTGAAGTAGAAATTAACATTGCTAAAGACTATTTGATAGCCGATGAACTCTCATTTAATGATGACCAATGCTTGAATATGCCGGATGAAACAATGACCAAAGAGCGGCCTCATAATGACATAGTGAAATGGCGCTGAAGATGTGGATGGTCCTGCAGGACAATCCTTGGGTTGTGCTTCGTTTTTTGATGGAAGTAATCCTTGGGTTGTGCTTCGTTTTTTGATGGAAGTAATTATGTTTATCGGAAAACTTACATGACTGCTTTTCTTAAATCTATTGGCCATCCTGTTTTGAAGATTGTTTTACATGGCTAAAGAAGATAAATGGATTCAAAATGATATTTCCGCTTTTGAATTAGATGGTAGAACTATGAATTCCTTGCATTGAGGTTTGAATCAAAATGAATTTAATCGTATTTCTGCATGCAAAATGGCTCATGAAATTTGGAAACTTTTAGAAGTCACTCATGAAGGAACTAACAAAGTTAAAGATTCTCATTTAGGTATGTTTAGACAAGATTTTGAAAGTTTCTCCATGTATCCTAACAAGTCTATCACTGTTATGTTTACTAGATTTACTGATATTTGTGATGAACGAAAAGCTCTTGGCGACTCTTTCTACAAAAACTTTGATCAAGAAAATCTTTTGAGTTTTATCAAGCCGTTGAGCATCAAAAGTCACTACGATCCAAGAAGCTAAAAATGTTAAAAATACAGTGGTTGAAGAACTCATAGGTTCTCTCCTAACATATGAGATAACCATGAAAAGACAAGCTGAAAAGGAGGCCAAGTATAAGGAAACTAAAAGAACAATTGCTTTCAAGGCAAACACCGATTTGAAAATGACTTCGACAATGTATGCAAAATTGAATGCTTGACAAGAAGATTGAACAAATTAAACAAGCTGAAGAAAACGAAGAAATCCTTCTGACAAGGTAAAAAGAAAGATAAAATTGATGTTCCAAAAGTGACGTGCTTCGGTTGCAAAGAGAAGGGCCACATCAAGCCGGATTGCCCCTTGAACAAAAGTCTGAATACAAGAAGGTAAGGTAAGAAGGCTCTAAAAGTATCAACATGAAGTGCTGGCGAAGATTCAATGTCAATTGATGAAACTAGCAACTCAACTTCGAAATCCGTCATTACCCAACTCGAGGCAGGTGAAGATGTTAGTTCCTGTTCTCATTCCTCTTCTTTCTCTCTTTCATCCTCTTCTTAGTGCCCTTTTTCTGATAATGAAATTGGAAATTTTTGTCAAGAACTTATTTCAATATATGAAAATCTTTCAAAGAAATATAAGTGTTCTAATGAGAAAAATCTTCTTTTTATTGAAAAATATCAATTTTAAAAGAAAATGATGATTTAATTTTGAAATTAAAATAACAACCTGATGTGATGTTTTCAAAAATGAAATTAAGGATCTCAAAAGCTCTTTCAAAATTCACGCATGGTGAACAATCTCTTAATATGATTCTTGGTTCTCAATGCATTAAAAGAAATAATCATGGTTTTGGATTTTTAAAAGATAATGCAACTTTTTCAAAAACCACTTTGTTGGAGTCTGCATCTCACATCGGACTTGAGGTCCGGTGTGGTATTTAGTATTCATTATAAAAGCACCCCAAGGGCTCCTTTAGAGAGTACACCTTGGGGGTTCAGTTTCTCTTATTTTACCTTTCTACATGGTATCAGAGGGTTTTCTAACGTGATCCCTCCCTCCCGTTTAGGGTTTTCCGACGTCAAGTCCCCTGCGGGGGGCGGCGGCCTCGGTGGCCATAGGTTTTCTGCCGCCACCCCTCCGCCTCGTGGCCCTCCTGCCCTAAGCGGATCTCCCCTCTGCCTTTGCCCTTCCCGGCGGGCCTCCCATCGCGGCGGAGCCTCTCCCTCCCGGTGATCTCCTCTTCCCTCGCGCGACACTTCCGTCCGCGGCCCCTCCGGTGTCCAGATCCAGGCTCCCTTCCCGGCGGATCCTTCGCGCGCGGCTCCCCTCCCGGCGTCCCTCTCTCCCGGCGGTCTTTCCGGATCCCGTAACTTCCGGCGCGACTCCCCTTCCGGCATCTTTCCGCATCCGCCTCTCTGTTCGCCGGTCTCCTACGGATTTCCCGGCGCTTCGATGACCGGCACCGCCATTGCGGATTTCCCGGCGCTTCGACGACCGGCACCGCCATTGCGGATTTTTCGGCACTACGACGACCGGCCCTCCTGAGCGGATTTCTCGGCGCTTTGACGATCAACCCGATATTACGGATTTCCCGGCGCTCTGACGACCGGCCCGTAGTGCGGATTTTCCCGACGCTCTGACGACCGACCTGCCAGTGTGAATTTTTCGGCGCTCTGTTGTCCGGCCCTGCACTTTTCCGGGGATGACCCATCCTTTTTTTTCTAGCGGCATCACATTACCATCTTGAGGGGGAGCAGCATCAACAACGATTTTATTATTTCCGTTTCTTATGTTTTTGTCTTGTTTTTGTCATCAAGTTGGGCATGTCCAGCTTGAGGGGGAGTGTTAGCGTCTGTTTTGTTGCTTTCTTTTCATTATGTGTCCAAGCTAGTTACACCTAACTTGAGGGGGAGTGTTGGAGTCTGCATCCCACATCGGACTTGAGGTCCGGTGTGGTATTTAGTATTCATTATAAAAGCACCCCAAGGGCTCCTTTAGAGAGTGCACCTTGGGGGTTCGGTTTCTCCTATTTTACCTTTCTACACACTTCTTTTGTAAAATGTATTTTTCAAAATAAATTTTGTAAGTATCGTCGTAAATATGGTGGTCATCTTATCTATGGGTGTAATTGCAAAAATTGCTAGTTATGGAAGGCCTAAATGGATTTATCTTTTTTATAATCTCAAAAATCCAAGCAAGTTTGGGTCTCTAAATCTTTACCTGCCAATATTTGTGGACCTGAATTTGCTACCATGCCCAAATCATCTTTTGGTGACATTGTCGGACCCTCAAGAGTACCAAAAGGCTCATTTAAATGATTCTCGCATGACTTTGCCACTAGACCTCACTGATCTATCATATGATGACTTGTAAATAAATGCAGCGATCACCTAAGTGAGGGGGAGCCTAGCTCTTTCCTTTCCGAAGAAGTTTTGGACATCAACTTTGATCTTCATGGAAATAAAGTTATTTTTATTTTAAGTTGTCTCTTGAATCTTTTTTCAAAATATATTCTCTCATCTCTTCTTTCTCTAGAGGAGAATATATATTTTTAGATTCTCTCTTCAAATTTTTCTTTTTTTCCCTTTTCCTTTTCCCCCATGTTTTTTTTGTTCATTTAACTTTCCGCTCTCTATTTATAATTATTATATTATTTGGGGAGTTCGGAAATTTTAAGGTTCTTTTTAATTTTTTTTGTACAGAAACCCTATCCGAATTATACAATTAATGCTCTTCTCACCATTGCCCGTTCCCCTGTGGGTGTACCAGGTCTTGAGTCTCAAATGCTAACTGCAACCCAACTAGGTAAAACTGGCCTCCCCACACTGTCCTCCACTGTCGAGGCGTTAAATCACACGGCGTGAAATTACCTCGGCTGAAACATGCAACCAGTGGGAATCGAATACTGGACCTGACAACCACAACCCTCAACCCTAACCACTGGGCCACCCCGTCGGGGCAGGTGCTTTTTAATTTTTTTTAATTTTTTTTTAATTTTTTTTCTTATCCTTTTCAAATTTTCTTTTATTTTCCTTTTTCAAATTTGTTTTTCAAATTCTCTTAACATCTTGACAAGTTTGAGAAGTTTTTCATTTTTAAAATTTTGTTTTTCAAAATTGTTTTCCAAAACTGAATTCAAATTATTTTTAAAAAAATTGTTTTTCTTAACTTTTTATAATTTTTGAAAAGTGAAGTGAGTATGATACTCCACTCAAAACAGTCCTGTCTCGATACAAACAAGTGGATGTGGTTCTTACGCAGATGTTCCTTGGGATTTATCATGAAAAAAGTTTTTAACCCTTTCTCCATCCTTAGCATGGTGAGTGGGTCTTAATGCTTCAGGAGAATTTAAATGGATCATAGGAATTAAACTAAACAAAAAAAGTCTTAGAAAATAAATATTTTGAAAAATTATTTTCATTATTAAGGATTAGTAATGATTGTATTAATAAATCAGATCAAATTCTCCGGGAGTGTGAAACCAGGTGTGCGTAAGGCCCACTCACCGTGCCCATGATAGAGAAAGGGTTAAAAATCCAATCAACTATTTTCGGGATAAATCCCTAAGATTATCTGCGTCAGATTCACATCCACTTGTTTGTATCGAGACAAAACTGTTTTGATTATCATACTCACTTCACTTTTGCAAAATTATGAAAATTTTTGAATTTTTTTTTAAAAATAATTTGAAATCCATTTTGGAAAGCAATTTTGGAAAACAAAATTTTTAAAATTAAAAACTTCTCAAGCTTGCCAAGATATTAAGAGAATTTAAAAAACGAATTTGAAAAAGGAAAATAAAAGAAAATTTGAAAAAAATAAAAAAATAATTTAAACACTTTAATTTCCATAACTCCCTAAATAATATAATAATTTTAGAGTGGAAAGTTAAAAGAACAAAGAAAAATGGGGAAAAAAGGAAAAAGGAAAAAACGACAAATTTGAAAAGAGAAAATTGAAAATGATCATCTCTTTTGTTAAAAAAAAGAAAAGACCAGAGAATAAATTTTTGACAAGACACTGTAGCAGTGCGAGTTTGAACTTGGGTGGTTGCGACATTGTAGCCATGCGAACTTCCTACCACCATTCTCTGTAGCAGTGTATACTTTATGTGCGGTTGTGGCGCAATACTTCCTCTTCTTTATTAGTTCATTTCGAGCTAAGGTTTCTGTATGTGAAACTTTGAGATCTCTCTATATTTTGTGCTTCCGAAACTAGTGAAATTCTGATTCTCTGTGGATGTAGGGATCATTTCCCAAACCACGTAAATTTTTGTGTCTTAAGATCTTCTCGTTCTTTTGTTTTTTCCATTTTACTCTTCTATAGATCGTCTACCGCTTCGTTGCTCCCACCGTTTTCGCAACAATACCCCCTAGTTACAGAGTTGCAACACAATGAAATAATCATATAACATTAATAAATAAATATCACCATAAATAGGGTATCTAATTATATTTAATTCACCATCAATAGCTTGATCATGAATAATCAACTGAAGAAGAGTGGATGTAAACTAGAGTGCGGAAATAATGGGAACAAAACAATACTGTGGAAAACCAACATTTAAAACCAATTGATTAATCCAATAAATAATAAAGAAATAATGTAATGTCGTGCTATAATGTATCCAAATGTCATGCTAGAAGTAATTCAAGTAAGAAACTAGCACACTCAAATAAAGACTAAAAAGTCTCCGGTCCTGAACCCCATGTCGGTCCTGCCTCCAAACTCCACCCCATCAATCAAGCAAACAATCAACAACAAGGTTCTTTTCCCTTGTTCGATCCTGCATCAAAGTAATCTGCTTGGGTACCAAACAACGACCTGAATAGGGTGTGACTATAACTCGGTAGGTTGCCACCACTACATCTAAACACAATTAGTCTGATAACAAGTGTATGCAATAATGCAATAAATAGGTATATTAATTAATTAAACAATTAAATTAATACCACATCAACCTGCTTCGGCACCATGTCTGAATATCTCTGAGAATGTCTCACAACCATGTCAACCATAACCATATAACCACAGTCAAACATAACCTACCTTGAGCCATGTCGGAATGTCTCTGAGCATGTCTCACAACCATGCCAACCATAACCTTATAACCAAGGTATAAATCACACAAATTCGGGTCAAAACCTGCTATATAAGCATTTCAACATTTAACTAGGGCCGAACCCGATATATAAGTATTTCAGCATGTATCAGGGCCAAACCCGATATATAATCATTTCAGCACGTGTCTTAGGGCCAACCCTGGTATTTAAGCATTTCAACATGCCCACTATATAATCATTTCAGCATGTAAACTGTGTGATGGGGGGTGAGGGGCAAGTCGCGGGGTCAAGTCCCCGGGCTTGCGATTTACATATAAATTTCTTCCTTGTGTGTGTGCTGCTTTCGCGGTTGTACCCAAATTTTTAATTTAACATTTATTTTTCAATTACACTTTTCATTTATCATTTGGTCTTAAACCAATAACATGTCAATCACTTCAATAATCAGGCCAAGCCAAGGTGAATCTATATCAAGCAATCACCCAAAACCCATGTCATGCTAAACACACTTTAAGCCTTTAATAGATTCATTTTTAACCGAGGGTTCGCTCACTCGAACTATAGCCACAAGGCAGGTCAATAACTAATTGAATCCAAAGGGACTCCTAGGAATAATCCATTTCACCATTTAATTAATTCAGGCGCATACTATGTTGGTGCAATTTGCAATATTTCACATACTTACAATTATCAAACCATAGGGTTAAAGTTTAGACCCTTTGCCTTTAACTGACGATCAAACAATGCTTCCAATGGCAAACGCCCACGAGGCAGGTGCAGATGATCGCAAGAACCTAGATAAAAACCGATCAAGATCAAAACCAACAATGCTCATGGCCCAGAGGTTACACTGCAACGACTGGAGATCATGGGAGAGAAAGGAAAACCTAACCCAAACCACTAACCGAGGATTGATCACACAAACGGGACGTCCGGAATCAGGAGAGGCGCTCCAAAATCGTTTGGAAGCTGCCTTAAGGTCGAGAGGAGAACGCTGCATGCGAGAATGAGAAAACATCAAACGCACGACACACTTAAAACCGCTGTTCGGGAAATTATACGATGCGTAATTTAGTTACACATGCATTTCTTTTTAGAAGGATACGCCGAAAAATGCGTCCCCTTGGGTGATTTTTAACACTACTCGAACATTACACGATGTGTAATGCCTTCACGGCATGTATTCATTTCACGTCATAAACCAGACTCACGGCTTGTGCCTGGAAACAGTTACACGTCTTGTAACTTCATTACACGACGTGCAATTGCTATGCAGACACCCTTCAACCTGTTTCCCACGGAAAAAACTCAAACCACCTCCCAAGCCATCCAAGCATGAAAAACCCTTGTAAACCCATTTAAAACATTTATATCCAGACTCCATTAATTCAACAGATATATATCTCTGAATCTTAGGTCATTTTTGCCGACAAAGGCTCCGTCCCCGAACATGAGTCGGCCACCAAAGCTCAAACGAAAAACTCAAAGAGGGACGTACTTGGAAAAAGATGGGATCTTACACTTTTATCTAGCGTTTTTGCAATTACACTCATATATAAGATTACCATATTTATGACCATACTTGCAAAATTTATTTTGAGAAATACTTTTCACAAAAGAAGTGGTTTTTGATGAAGTTGCATTATCTTTTGAAAATCCAAAACCATGATTATTTATTTTAATGCATCGAGAACCAAAAATCATATTAAGAGATTGTTTACGTTGGGCGAATTTTGAAAGAGAGCTTTTAAGATCCTTGATTTCATTTTTGAAAACTTCAACATTCGGTTTTTTTAATTTCAAAATTAAATCATCCCTTTAAAAATTGATCCTTTTCATTAGAAGATTTTTTTTTATTTAGAACACTGTTATATTTCTTTGAAAGATTTTCATATTTTGAAATAAGTTCTTGTCAAATATTTTCAATTTCATTATCAAAAGAAAAAGAGCACGAAGAAGAGGATGAATTAGAGAAGGTAGAGGAACGAGAAGGAGAATGAGAACTAATCTCTTCACCTACCTCGAGTTGATCCTTGAGGCATTTAGGAGTTGAGTTGCTAGTTTCATGAGTTGACATTGAATCTTCGCTAGCACTCCATGTTGATACTTTTACAGTCTTCTTACCTTCTTATATTTAAACTTTTTTGTTCAAAGGACAATCCAATTTGACGTAACCCTTCTTTTTTGCAACCGAAGCACGTAACTTCTAGAACATCAATTTGATCTTTCTTTTTAGCTTGTCGGAAGGATTTCTTCTTTTTCTTCAGCTTGTTTGATTTGTTCAATCTTCTCGTCAAGTGTTCAATTTTACTTTCTATACCGGAGTCGCTTTCAGAAGAACCATCGTTGTTTGCCTTGAAAACAATTGTTTTTTTTAGTTTTTTTAGTTTCCTTGACCTCCTTAGCCTCCCTTTCAGCCAGTCTCTTCATGGTTAGCTCTTATGTCATGAGATAACCTATGAGTTATTTAACCGTCATATTTTAAACATCTTTAGCTTTTTGGATTGCAGTGACTTTTGGTGCCCAACTACTTGGTAAAAACACAAAAGATTTTCTTGATCAAAGTTTCTGTAGAAAGAGTCATCCAGAGCTTTTTGGACATTACAAGTATTAATAAATCTAGTAAACATAACAGTGATAGACCTGTTAGGATGATGCATGAGGAAACTTTCAAAATCTTGTCCA
Source organism: Viscum album (assembly GCA_963277665.1). Taxonomy (NCBI): domain Eukaryota; kingdom Viridiplantae; phylum Streptophyta; class Magnoliopsida; order Santalales; family Viscaceae; genus Viscum; species Viscum album. The sequence continues at coordinate 1,718,070,572 of OY728160.1, read as the reverse complement.
AACTTATCTAAATGGGCACCTTTGACTTTGTTAGTTCTTTCACGAGTTACTTCTAAAAGTTTTCAAATTTCATGAGCTGTTTTGCAAGTAGAAATACGATTAAATTCATTTTGATCAAAAGCACAATGCAATACATTCATAGCTTTACCATCTAATTTAAAATCACAAATATCATCCGTGGTCCATTTATCGTTTTTTTCAATTGTAGAAGTATAACCATGTAAAACAATCTTAAAAACAAGATAGCTAATAGATCTAAGAAAATTAGTCATGTGAGTTTTCCAATAATCATAATTAATTCCATAAAAAAATGGAGCATGGCCCTAGGATTGTCCTTCGTGACCACCTAATGATCTGAAAATTAATGAAAGGACTAACCTGGAAGATGTGGGTTATTATCAGTTGTGAGGTTGCTGATTGAGCGTTTCCTCCATATCATTGATTACCGGTTGCGAGGTTGCTGATTGAGTGTTTCCTCCATATGATTGACTGTTACCTCCATAAGATGTGGGTTATTACTAGTTGCGTGGTTGCTGATTGAGTGTTTCCTCCACCCGATCGATTACCTGTTGTGAGGTTCCTTCAAATACTTTATATGGAGCAATGCAGTTTTAGGAAAATATTTTCTTCTTAGTTTTAGGCAAAATTTTATTTTAACCTTCTTTAATGAAATTTCCTAGTGGCTTGTGTACTTCCCATGTGAAATTTCCGGTTTATTAGAATAGAATCAATTACGTCTTCAAACCATCTCCTTTGAATGGTTTTGCTTGCAATAGGTGGAAGATGTAATACCTTGCAAAAACTAAGGGTGCGCTGGTTCGTGATTTTTTTTTTTAATTTTTAAAAAGTTTAAAAAAATGCTTATGAGCGTAGGGAGGAGGCAAGAAACTTGTTAATTCTTTCTTGAAGCATTTTCATTTTTCTAAAATATTTTTTGTTTTATCACATTATCTATTTTTTTTATTTTGAAATTGAAAAACATAAACGTATTCATGAACCAAAACGGATCCTAGAATTTTCCGTCAATTATGTCGATTGACGTTTTTCCTCTGGGTTCTGGACTTGAATTCATGACTTCATTGAGCTGTTTTTTGAGAAGGTTTGGTATTTTTTCCCCTTCCAATAGGTAGAAGCTGCAGCTTCTGAAAGGGAACGCTTACTGCTGGGCAAGATAATAGATCTTGAAGCTAGGTTGATCGTCCTGGGTCTTAGTTGATTTGTTTTCATGCAGCAGCATATTTTGTTTGTGAATGCTCATCGCTCTTCCATATGTCGCAGGATGGTTAACTTGACAGAGGAGTTGACGGCAGAAAAGCTAAAATTTGTTCAGGCGAGTTCCAGTTCTGTTCCTTGGAGTCGGAATGGAACTAAAATTACCATTACGCCCTCCACCTTCAATTGTTTTTTATTTTAACTCGGGTATAAATATTCAACAATACCGTTTTGAAAACAACCAAATTCCACCCCATTGCAATCCCTCTCCATTCAACCCCTTCCCTTCCCGAGGATTCTATATAGAGCAATTCATGAGGCCTGGTTAGTGGGCAGGATATACCAATTATGAAGAATGATGACCCGTACCACCCAAACCCTATTCACCAGATTTGTTTCTAACTAAAGCTTCCTAGAAGAAGATCTAGGACTAATTGAAAACATAATGCAATGACCCTCTGATCCATTGATTCTGACCATTGCTTCATGTTGCAGTTAGAACGGCAGCTGACTGCTCTGCCTGGGCAGGAAGACAGAGATGCCTGAGGTCGGAATAACAGCAAGGAAAATGGTGTAAATTCAAGTAAGAGCTATCTATCTCTCCTTATCATTTCTGTCTGAGGTTGGAATAGCAATGATACCTGTTTTTTTTTTTTGGGTGGCTGCAGGTGCCTTAATTGAGTCTGGCACGATCGACCCATTCGTTTTGTCACACTTTTTCTGAAAGTTTCTGGAGAACGCAGCAGAGAATCATAAGGATTTGGGTTTTGTGCAGTCTCGAGGAAGTGTGGTGGTTGGGAACAAGTAAAAGAGAAAGCAGCAATAGGTTTTGTGTTATGATGTTCGGGATTTTAAGAGCAAACCAGTTGTGGTGCTTGGGCAGGGGCATGTTTTTGTTTTTCTGCTCAAGGGTTTTGTTTTCCCCATCTGTTGGGTTTTGATCATTGATCCACCTGCTGTCTGGATTGAATTTGATAGCGTTCATTATCTGATTCCTGTATTGTGCGTTTGCATTCAGCGTGATCTGATAATTGCATTGTTTTGTTGATGGTTACCCGCTTTAGATCGACGGTCCTAATCAATGTTTCAAATCATTGGTTCGTACAAAAACACCGGATTGGAACCTGTTTTAGTTTGGTTTGGGCCCAAAATCATAGCTTAATGTGAGAGCTCTGTCACCTGTTTTCCATATCCATTGGCCCTATTTGCGTGATGGATGGATTAGCCTGTTTCTTCATTCTGCTCTAGTTCAATCGGGTAGTCTGTGATCTTCAGTTGGCTCCAACCACAGATGAAAAGTAGTATATCTATTAGACCCATTTGCTTGATGGATGGATGGGCCTGTTTCTTCCTTACGCTGATCACACAACATCGAGTTAATCCATCCATCACGCAAATAGGGCCAATGGATATGGAAAACAGGTGACAGAGCTCTCACATTAAGCTATGATGGATATTGTGGCGTGGAAGGCTTAACAAGGAGATGATCCGAGAATGCATGAGAAAGAGAGAAAGAATAAACAAACCGTGTAAGATAAAATATGAAAAATAAACTTCAGCTAAAAAATTGCATGGTTCTGGAAGAAAATAACAAATTTCACTATCTATGGAGTACATCCAGACAACGTGAAACAATAACAACTTGTTCTAAAACCCTAGCTCAAATATGGAGTTAATGATTTTTTGAACAGAAAAACTACACATAACATGCTCTTTCCAACATAGCCTAACCACCCCTTGATAGTGGAAATGCACCTCAGATCTTGAATGTGGACTAAATAAGACATGGACCCCTCACGTCGTCTTGGACTATTAGTCCATTAATTCACTTAGTGTGAAATTATGATCTAAATGGACTATCAATGGGAATTTGATGTGAGATACGCGGGGTGACCTGATCTTTACGATAAATGAGGGCTAAGTTTGGAGCTTTGTGGAAAGATAACCTTAATTGGTGAGGCCTATGTTTTATGTTATGATTTATGTGGAATTTTTCCCCACGATGGATTGTTATGATTGATACTTATGCATAGAACCACCCAAAATCTGACCATTAAAGCTTCATGTCGTGAACTATCCTTCACCCCGTGTACCACACAAGGACCAACACCTAGAAATTTCATCTCTAGCTAAACAAGCCTGGGTATTTTCTATAAACCTTATCCATTTATGTATAATATCTTGACACAAGACCTTGAATGTATGCTTATGAAGCGTGACATATTTCTCAAAACAACACACTCGACAATGAATGTATTAACCAATCCACACAACAGATGCATTTGGGTTGAGGCATGAATTCGGAGCTTTGTGACCTTGGATCACCAATCTTTCAAGTAGATTGACGAGGCAAGAATACACAATGACCGTGGGTCCACTACCTAAATTCATAAAGCTTCAACTCACTTGTCCCCTTAAAGTCAAAATGCAAAAGTTGAGTGAAGAATTTCTGGAAAAGTACCACATAGTTTTAGCCCATGAATTTTGACTTTAATAAGTGTAGAAGATGCTTTCCAGACATAGGTATTGACTTTATTTACAATGCCCACACTTGACTTTACTATCTCCAATCCTGACTTCGAAGATTCTTTAATGTGGTCGGGCTTTCAAATTCATGGACTATTGCGTCATGGACTTAAAAGTCACATTTGGGCTTGGATAAGTGATATCATGAGCCCATTTGAACTATCCATGCAAAGTGAGATGCATTGGACCTTTATTGTTGTGGGATGGGGTCTCGTTGCTACTTAGTTTCTTTAATCTTCCTCGTGACATTGAGCCTTGCAACTCCAACTCCTCCTTATAAGCAACTGAGCCAGCACCATTGACTCAAATCACACTATCCTCCCACTCTTGAAAAGGTACAATCCTCGGTTCTTCATCATCTGCACCTAAATATTAAGAAAAATCACAACCACCATACTCACCATACATTACTATCTTATACTCTGTTGTTAATTCTCTCTAGCACTCAAAAAGCCTATCTTCTCATGGCAAGTGTTTCAAAATTCATTTTTCGGGAAGTTTTTTTGAAAAATTCGACATGTTTTTCCCATCTATATATTTCTCTTTCTTGTAATGGTAAAGAGACTAGATCAATAGGTGCAAGGGGGTTAAATCCATAAACAATTTTAAAGGGTGAAAATTGAGAAGTAAAGTGTTTGACCATGTTATATGAGAACTCTATGCGCAACAAATGCTCCTCCTAATTCTTGAGATTTTTGTTGACGATTGTTTATAAGAGTGTAGATAGTTTCATATTTACCACATTTGTTTAACCATTGGTTTAGGGGTGATAAGCGATGACATATAATATCTTCATTCCTAGAATGCTCCACAAAGTTTTCCAAAAGTAACTAAGAATTTTGGTATCGCGACCTGACACAATTTTCCTTGACATCCCATGAAGCTTAACAATTTCCTGCAATAATAGAGTGACAATGTTAATAGAATCATCGATTTTGTGACAAAAAATAAAATGTGTCATTTTTTAAATCATCCCACTATAAAAAAGATAGGATCTCCCCCTCCTAGTCTTTCATAGTCACATGATAAAGTCCATAGACATGTCTTTAGAGTTATTAAGGATTGGAAGAGGAAGATACAATCCATGAGGGTTCAGTTTAGGTTTGGATTTATGATAGAAAATACATTTTTCGACAAACTTCTCTACATCCTTGGATATCCCAGGTCAATAAAAGTGCTCACTAATAACACTTAAAGATTTTTCAATGCTAAATATCCCATTAGCCCACCAGAATGAAACTCCTTCAATAAAAGTAAATGGATAGAGAAATCGGGAATACAAATATAATCAATTCATAATAAGAATCCATCATGTAAATAAAACTTTTTCCCAGCTAGTTTTGAGTTTACAATGACTAAAAGGCTCATAATGATTAATATACGTGGTACGATGTAGATGCGGGGGAGGGGCAATTTTAAGTAGTCATAGTTTGTAATGAATGAATTCCTTTAAGACCTTCGCACTAGTGCAGAAAACGTTATTTACGTCGGTTATTTTTCATTTTTTACGTCGGGTTTTAGCCGACATTAATACGGAAGACGTTATAAATAAAGTTTTTCACGTCGGTTATTTAAAAACTGACGTAACATACATAACATCGCGGTGTTTATCACGTCGGTTAATTAATAACCGACGTGAAAAAACCCGGGGGGCGGGGTTTATAACGTCGGTTATTATATAACCGCCGTGATAAACCGGGGGGGGGGACTTTATCACGTCAGTTATACAATAACCGACGTCATAAACACGTGCGGGGGAGTTTATCACATCGGTTATTTAATAACCGACGTGATAAACTCTTGGGCTATGGTTTATCACGTCGGTTATTAAATAACCGACGTGCTAAACCAGTCCCTAGAGGGGTTTATCACGTCAGTTATTAAATAACCGGCAAGCTAAACCAGTCCCGGGAGGGGTTTATCACGTCGGTTAATCAATAACTGACGTGATAAAGCATTTCCCAGGTCCTTTATCACGTCAGTTATGAAAAAAACCGACGTGATAAACGCTTCTCAATTTCTTTATCACGTCGGTTATAAAATAACCGACATGAAAGACAAATTTTTTTAAAAAAAAATCCACTGCAGTCCTCAGATCTCCCCCAAAATCAACCAGAAACCAAATCAATAATTCGTACCACAAAAACAGAAGATCAAAACATGAACTAAAGAAAATTTAAGCATTTACATTGATAACAGATAAAACTTACCCACTTGATAGCCCCCACCCTCAGGTATACCCCCTATACAGCCCTCCCCCACCCCATTGGAGCTCCCACCACACCCCTAGACTGCCCCCCCGACCCCTTGGACAACCCTAAACACCCCTCGACAACCCCCCCACCCTCCTGAACAGCACCCCCTCACCCCCTCACCCCACTTGACAGCTCCCACCACACCCCTGGACTGCCCCCCGACCCCCTGGACAGCCCTAAACACCCCTCGACAACCCCCACCCTCCTGAACAGCACCCCCTCACCCCCTCACCCCACTTGACAGCCCCCACCACACCCCTGGACTGCCCCCCACTCTCCTGAACAACACCCCTCACCCCCTCACCCCACTTGACAGCCCCCACCCCATTGGAGCCCCCACCACACCCCTAGACTGCCCCCCGACCCCCTGGACAACCCCAAACACCCCTCTACAACCCCCACCCTCCTGAACAGCACCCCTCACCCCACTTGACAACCCCCACCACACCTCTGGACTGCCCCCGACCCCCTGGAAAGCTCCAAACACCCCGGGACAACCCCCCCACCCTCATGTATACCCCCCCACACCCTGGACAGCCCTCCCCCACCCCATTGGAGCCCCCACCACACCCCTGGACTGCCCCCAACCCCCTGGACAGCCCCAAACACCCCTCGACAACCCCCCACCCTCATGTATACCCCCACCCCACCGGAAAGCCCTCCCAGGCCCCTGGACACCCCCAACCCCACTGAACACCCCCCACACCCTTGAAACCCCTCCCCCCCAGACCAGAATCCATACCATAAAAACCATCATAAGTAGACCAAAACAAGAAGTAGAGAAAAATTAAACATTCACATATATAACATTCAAAACTTACACTATCAACTTAAAAAAAACTAAATCCAACCTAAACGACTACCAAATACACAATTATAACGACAATATTCAAAATTACATTTTACATTACAAACAACTAAAATTTAATCAAACCTGTAAAATAATTTGACCACTCCACTTGTAAGTGTTTGATGTCTTCAGCATTATAGGGTTGAGGGTCATAAAAAAGCTACAAATGAAAAGGATAGTAGTTAACGTGTATAATGAGTAAATCAAATTGAAATATTATGGCAAAGTTTAAGAGGAAATATTACCAGGTCAAAATTCACAACTGTCCCAGTTGTTATTATTTCATACATAAATCTTAACATATAATATCCGCATTCAATGACGCCTTGTTGTTCATGACAATTCTGTTTGAATGAGTGTAAATTCAATATATTATTTTAATGTAATAAATCAAAAAGTACAAATTATAAATGGATATTTACCTTCACATTTACATATTTGATCTTTGCATTTCTTTTCTTTGTGTTTTTTTGAAAGTAGACCCATGCCCTGTTAGAAAATAATACTAATGGGGTAAATTTAAAATTCATTATAATATATAAAACTATTGAGAAATTGAAACTTAATTTTCCAATATATTCTTAAAACTTTCCCGCACATCATCATGGACAAAGCATATCCAATAAAGTGCTTTCTCCCTTGGGAAAAAAATCTTAACATCCAATGATCACTGATAAAAGGAAATTTAACGTTAGTGGGTTTTTATGTTAAAAGATAATTAACTCTTTGAGAGAGATGTGTTTCATACCTCTCACAAAAAGGCATCATCCAACATTGTGTGACTATATTCTTTTCAAGTCTTTCAGCAATATAAAGCATTCTTTGTTCCTCATCCAATGCACATGCTTCAGGGGAAATCAATTGCGGGTCCATGAATCCATATACATCTGTCAGCTCATTCCTCTCACAAATTTTATAAAGATACCTAATACAAAATAGACATAAGTATACATTTTTAATAAATATAACGCAAGGAAAAGGTGTTAAGACTTACATGGAAAAAATTCGCACCACATTGATGCCCAACCTATCTCCAGTAACAAGCTCCATGATATCAGTTTTCATAATCCCCACATTTATTTCACGTCCACAAACATGAGCTTCCATTGGAAACTCATAATGATCCGCCAACAAATTTGAATATCTTGACAATCTGTCAAGACTACTAGATTCTGTATCTGATGTCATAACTATTTGTCTTTGTTGTTGTCTATACAATATTTCTTTACCTTTGAAGTATTCCTGTAAAAATAAATTGAAAAATATATTTGTTTTCAAATGATACAACAACTTTAATAAAAAAAATAAAATAAAAATATAACATTCATACCTCTATGGTAATGAGTAGAAGAAGTTTGGATGGCCAAATTAAAAAATGGCCAATACTATGTCCAACTGTCACCACCTCATCTGTAGGTAATGGTACCTGAGCTGATCTATCTATAATATCCTGTACAGTGACCCTCTGATTCTCTACCTTTAATTGTTGATGATGAACTGTATCTCCTATACAATATACCAACCCATATGCTACTATATGCTGTTGAGAATCATCAACATACAACTCACAATAAGTAGGAAGCTGCGGCGGAGGAGTAGGATAAAAAATGGGGTCAGCAGGCTAAGGTGGGGGAGTGGGAGCTACTGGCGGAGGTGGAGGATAAATAATGGGGTCTTCAGGGGGAGGTGGAGGAGTGGGAGCTGCAGTATGAAATTGTCTTTGCATGTCTGCAAACATAGACTGCACCGATGCTCTAATCTTGTCCTCCATCGTCGCATTAATATTATGAATTTCAGCCTCCAAGGATTCAATTTTTTTTTCTATAAACCCCCTCAACGTTTTAAGTTGAAGAACGTGGCAACACTTTTCTTACCGATACACCTGCCGGATATCCTCTTACACGACCAAGATGTTCGGGCCTTCCCAATGCTACAGATAAAATATCTTCACTCCCAGTAGCTGTAAATGTCCCCTGTGAACTCTGCTCCTCAAGAGAGTCCTGTATTAATTAATTGAACATTTCTGTAATGATTGAAATTATATGAAGAAAATGGATAACTTAAATAAATAAAATATATATCTTACAATCCTCTCAGCTACGATTCTCGATTCATCCGAAAGATATTTCCCTTTTTTTCCCTTCCGAGCTCTCTTCCATTTTTCATGTCTAGATGGAGGGGATGGAGGGGCCACCTCTCCAGAGCTTGAAGACTCAACTCTTAGTTATTGAAATTTTTCCGCCATCATTTGTTCTTCCAATAATGCATACCCTCCCCGAGATAAACTATGAGGGTATACATTTTTAGATTGGATCTCCTGATGAGCTTTCCTTGTTTTCTGTAAATTAAGAATAAGAAATCATTAACAAAAAGTTAATAAGATCATTTATATAAGAAATCTTATAAAAGTTTACATTGCCCTTACTAAAAATGACTCTTTTCTTCTACTTTCAAAAAACTGTCTCCACGTGTCTTCATCTATAAAAGGATATATATGACATGGATTTTCATGACTCCTATGACCATAAATGAAATCAGATGAGAGGGTTGATTTGAAATCCCTCCATCTCTTGGAAGCCAACGATAAACATTTCTTCCTGACTCCTACAGTGTTAGGAATATCAAATGTCATCTGATAAAGAAGAGGTTAAACATATTATATATACTAGAAACATTTAAAGAATATTCAAACAATAGCAAAAGATCTTACCAAAATCGTCTCCCATAACTGAGAGATTATCGCTTTATCCACACTTCTCCAGTCATCATACAGAATGCTTACTTTGCTCTTATCCTGAGTTGCTACAAAACTCTTAAAATATTTTGCATTTGGACCTCTAGGAATATCATCATCATCAAACTCAACGACTATTCTCTGATCCTACGTACGGGCAACTGATAATTTTGGTAAACGTGTGCACCCACGTTTACCAACCTTTGAACTCTTCGTTCTAATAGGAGCATGTGAATGTTCCTCCCCAGAGGTATGACCAATATGCTCATCTCCAGAATCATGTGGTTGATCAATTGAATGATCTGTCATTATCCTTCAAATCAAAAAAACAAACGTTAGTTCAAAAATATACAAATTCAAATATTTTAATACTACTGTAATCAGAAAATAGAAAAGTGTACTAAGTTACGTAATAGTAAATATTGGTAATATGGTAAGCATGTTAAATAATGGTAAAGATGGTAAAGATGGTAAAGATGGTCAAGATGGTAAACATGGTAAACATGGTAAACCTGGTAAACATGGTAAAGTAATTGTCACTGAACAAAAATAATAGATATATAATTCATGTAATGGTAAACATGATAAAGTAAACTAAACAAACTTAAAAAAAACAAAAACTTATACTTATTTTGTTTTAAAACATGTTTTAATAAATAAAAAACTTACAACATCTAACATTTATGAAAAAAATAAATGTGAACAAGAAATAAACATATGTTACCTGTAATTTTAGGAATGTACAAATGGATTGTTTTCCCAAATTCCTTCGTCGTGATCGTTCCTTATGGCACAAACCATGTCTTCAACATGCTCATCATTATGTTCTGTTAATCTTTCCATGGAAGTAGGGATCTCACATAAATCAACATCTTCATCAACTTCATCCTCACCAACATATTGTTTTTTCCCTTGTAAAACAACAGCCCACTACATATCTGATTGATCTAATACATAGAAAATTTGTTTTGCATGTGTTGCCATTATAAAAGAATCAGCTGTGTCTTCCAATCTATTCAGATTAACAAGTGTCATTCCAAATTCATCGTGTCTGACACTGTTGTTACCGATAAACCATTTACAGTTAAAAATAGGAACTTTAATTTTAAAGTAATAAACCTCCCATATGTCTTCAATCACTTCATAATATGCACTTGATGCAGAAATTGGGTTTTTGTCCTTAGCACTCGAAAAATGCATTGCTTCTGCAAACACCAATACACCACTATTCTGAACTGCACTTCTGTTGTCCTGAGCTTTCGTATGAAATGTATAGCCATTAATGTCATAACCGGACCATGTTATCACATTTAAACATGGACCACCCACTATCCATTTTAATGTCTCTGATACATCTGATCTACCAAGCAAAGTATTTTTAATCCATGACAAAAAAGTTTTGTTGTGCTCATTCAAAATCCGCATTTATTTCTTCTTTGGATGACATTGTTTCAACTCATTAATATGCAATGTGATATACGGTTGAGCATCAGCTATGTTATTCAAGATGTATGATTCTAACTTCTTCATCTGTTCAGCTAACAATGATTTGAATTTCAAGCCACGAATCCCCTTTCCCTCATTATTAACTCATTCATGGTGAGATGGAGGCAAACCTATGTGTTGCGCCGCAACCAAGTAGCTCGTACAAAACTCTGCTACCTCCTCAGAAATATACTTTTCGATAATGGAGGCTTCAGGTCGATATGGATTTTTAACATACCCCTTTAATATTTTCATATAACTTTCAAAAGGATACATCCAACGAAGATATACAGGTCCACAAAGCTTTATTTCTCGAACTAGATGAATCATTAAATTCACCATTATATCAAAAAAATTTGGAGGAAAATACATTTCCAATTGACAAAGTATAAAAATTGCATCCTTTTCCAAAATGTTCAAAGCATTCACATCAATCGCGTTGTTACAAATTGAATTGAAAAAATAACACAACTTCATTATAGTCTTTCTGACACGAATGAGCAATATTCCACGCAATGAAACTGGTAGAATTTGTTGCATCATGACGTGACAATCATGTGATTTCATACCTATCAACTTCAAGTCCTTCAATGAGACAAAATTTTTTACATTTGAAGAATAACCTTGAGGCACTTTGATATCATGAAGACACTGACAAAAGCTAATTTTCTCCCTCTTCGATAATGTATGACAAGCCGAGGGAAGAAATGTTCGTCTTCCTTTAGGAGTGGGAGCTAACTCCAAACGTATTCCCATTGATAGTAAGTCTAATCTTGCATTCAACCCATCTTTAGTCTTTCCTTTAATATCTAACAATGTTCCAATAAAACAATCACATATATTCTTCTCCACGTGCATGACATCAATATTATGTTTAACTTCATGATACCTCCAATATGGTAGCTCAAAAAATATTGTCCTTTTCTTCCAAATATGTCTATCATTACCAGATTTCTGTGTCTTTCCCAATGTCAAATCAAGTTTTTTCACCCTCTCAAAATACAGATCCGGGGATAAAGGTTTTGGAGAAGTATCAAATTATTGTGACCCATTGAATGCCTTTTTTAGTCTTTTATAAGGGTGATCCATAGGCAAAAACTTTCGATGAACCATGTACACTGTTTTCCTCCCATGATGCAATTGACAATATGACGTCTGTTGTTCGCAAATTGGACATGCTTTATGCCCTTTAACACTGTATCCAGACAAATTTCCATACACTGGGAAGTCATTTATAGTGAACAGAAGCACTGCATGCAGTTGAAAATATTCCATTTTATAAGAATCATACACCCTAATACCATCAACCCATAACAATTTCAAATCATCAATAAACGGTAACAAGTAAACATCAATATCATTGCCTGGTTGCTTTGGACCAGAGATAATTATACTCAACATGACATACTTGCGCTTCATACAAACTTCAGGAGAGAGGTTTTAAATTACCAATAAAACAGGCCATGAACTATGTGTGCTACTGAGGGTTCGGTATGGATTCATTCCATCTATGTACAACCCTAATATGAGATTTCTTATTTCATTTCCAAATGTAGAATACTGCGTATCAATTTTCTTCCATTGTGGACAATCAGCTGGATGACGTATTTTTCCATCACATACCCGCTCATCAGCATGCCATCTTAACCTTTTTGCATCATGTGAATTAGAAAATAAACATTTGAAATGATGAATTATAGGAAGATACCAAAATACCTTTGAAGGGAGCTTTGTAATCTCTACATCAGCCTGTGATTTCTCTTTCACCTTATATCGTGATGTCCCAAATTTAGGAAACTCTGACAGAAATTTATATTCCTTCCTATATATAATGCAGTCATTCGGACATGCATGTATTTTCTTGTATCCCAATCCCATCGGGAATAATATTTTCTTGGCCTTGAAATGTGAATATAGAAGATCATTATCTTTTGGAAGAATGTCTTTCATCAATTTTAGCAGCTCTGTAAAACTTCTGTCACTCCATCCATGTTTTGCCTTCAGGTTAATCAATCTTAACACCACTGAAAAAACAGTAAAATCTGTAAAACCAGGATATAATGGTTTTTCAGCCTCACCATATAGACGCGCAACTGTCGGTTCTATCTCAATTTGTTCTGCTACAATATCGCGAATCATTTCTTCAATTCCATCAGAGTTACCATCTTGTGAATCATCATCATCAGTGAAATTTCGTCCAGTTTCACCATGCCAAATCCAAGGGCTGTAACTCAGATTAAATCCATGACATATCATATGATCTTTTATCTCTCTACTTTTCAACTTCTTCATATTCAAACATTTCAGACATGGACAGAAAAAAATGTCACTACTTGAAACATTTCGTTTAGAAAATTCCAAAAAGGCATCAACACCTTCCTCATATTCATTGCTCATTCGATGTGCCGTAATCCAACTTTGACTCATTATTACCTATAACAAATATCAAATATATATATTTTTTTAAGATAAGACAAATATAATTTTATATAAAAAAAATCATAATTTGAATGTAAAACAATTTTGAAATATAAAACAAATCTATGCGTATTTAAAAAAATATGCTTGAATATTATTATTAAAAGAAAATATAGTTAGATATAACAGTTTTAAATTCCATTGAATAAAAGAAAACCATGGCGCCTACATGGTTGATAGAAAATTGGAGAGAATGGAGTAAACCTGAGAATCAAATCATATTTAAAATAAAAATTCAGATAAAGAAAATCACCCCTCTTGGACACCACCCTCCACCCCCCTACCCCCTTGGACACCCCCTACCCCCTTGGACACCACCCAACCCTCTGGACAGCCCCCACCCCCCAGACAACCCCCAAAACCTTCTTGACAGCCCCCACCCCCTTGGACAACACCCCCCACACACCCACCCCCTTGGACACCCCCTGGACACCCCCCTAGACACCCCCAACCCTCTGGACAACCCCCCACCCCCCGGCCAACCCCCAAAACCCTCTAGAAAGGCCCCCACCCCCTTGGATAGCCCCCCACACCCACCCACCCCCTTGGAAACCCCCCTAGACACCCCCAACCCTCTGGACAGGCCCCAACCCCCTGGATAGCCCCCCACCTCTCTAGACAACACCCCCACCCCTCCTGGACACCACCCCCCACCCCTACCCCCTTGGACACCCCGCTGGACACCCCCCAACCCTTTGGACATCCCCCCCCCCACCCCCTGGACAGCACCCCACCCCTCCAGATAGCACCCCCACCCCTCCTGGACACCACCCCCACCCCGACCCCCTTGGACACCCCCCTGGACACCCCCAACCTCTGGACAACCCCCCACCCCCTGGACAACCCCCCAAACCCTCTGGACAAGCCTCTACCCCCTTGGACATCCCCCCACACCCACCCACCCTCCTGGACACCCCCAACCCTCTGGACAGCCCCCACCCCCCGGACAACCCCCCAAACAATGGTTTACATATAAAAACTAGGCATGGTGAACAACTAAAAACACATGAATTTAATATATACTTCAGCCTGAAATAGATGGAATTAAATATTATTAAATATGGCCACTTAAATGATCATATGATAATTAAAAATAACCATTGATATTCAACTAGTCAAATGATCACAAGTTTTCTCGATAACTAATATCATAATGAGGTAATGGATAATTCTTGAAATCTTAAACATATTGTCGAGGCCTTGGCCAAGGCCTCAAAAAATACTAGGTTAAGCCCTCAGCAGAACCCATTTTTATTTGGAATCATGAGACATAGCGATGCATCGAAGGGCCATAGAGGTCAACAACCATTACATTATATGTCTAATAGATTCTCATATAAAAGAGGATAAACATAAGCAGCAACAACACATGAAATATGATTTCTGAATTCGTACATTTAATCAATAACCATTCTATGTAGTAATATAGGTGAATGAGATCATTAGTTGTCAATGACAACAAAAATTACCATCAATTTCGGGCATTCGCAAAACAAAAAACAAACTAAATAAAAGTAGTTGAGGCTTACATGAATATTGCGAGTTGATCTAATAGATCTAGGGATGATAAATAAGATGATGATGGAAAAAAGAGGTAAGAGGGTTCAAAATCGAAGAATCTTACCTAGTTTAAACATAAAAATCGCAAAACATAAATCTAGACTATCCGGAAAAAAAAAATGAACGAAATAAATTCGTGGAAGGCTTACTTGAGTGATGCGAGTTGAGATGATAGATCCAAGGAGAATAAATATGATAAACGATGAAGGAAAAATGAGTTTAACGCAGCGAGATCGACGAGTTGATTAGGGTTTACCGCACGAGAGAGACGAGCCACCGGACTGTCGATCAAAAAAACATAAATGACAATCCACGGGGCTTGTTAATTTTTTAAATGTTTTATAACATCGGTTATTTAATAACCGACATTATAAACTGTTTTTTTACATTTATAACGTCGGTTATTATAATAACCGACGTTATAAATGCATCAGATACAAATTTTTTTACGTCGGTTATTTTATAACCGACGTAAAAAAATCCGCGTGTTGGTTTTTTACGTCAGTTATTCTATAACCGACGTAAAAAAGACATAAAAAATCACAGTTTTTTACGTTGGGTATTGTATAACTAACGTAAAAAACGTTCTGTGGGTTGTTTTGTTACGTCGGTTATAAAATAACTGATGTCAAAAGGGCCTCAAAAGCCGCATTTTTTATGTCGGTTATTTTATAACCGATGTAAAAAACTCGTAGATAACTTGTTTTTACGTCGGTTACAAAATAACCGACGTAAAAAACCCCCACGCTTTGGTTTGTTACATCGGTTATAAAATAACCGACGTAAAAAACTCGTAGATATCTCGTTTTTTACGTCGGTTATCAAATAACCGACGTAAAAAACCCCCGCACTTTTGTTTTTTACGTAGGTTAATTTATAACCGACGTAAAAAACCGAACAGGTGTGATTTGTAATGTCGGTTATTAAAATAACCGATGTTAAAAATCTACTCACCGCATTTGTTACGTCGGTTATAAAATAACCGACGTAAAAAACCACGTTTCACAGATTCTCACGTCAGTTATATATAACCGACGTAAAAAATGGTGATGTAAATAACGTTTTCTGCACTAGTGTCGGGTCCTGTAATGTCAAGGGTTCCCATTCAACCCTTAAAAAAGGGGGATTATCAAAAATGAATAAAAAATAAAGTCTTTTTGTCCATTCAAAGATTAATATATGCGGAATATAATTCCTTAATCATTTCAAAACCAAGGAGGACAAAATCTAAAAGGGATAAAAGGGCATACCATTATGAAAGATAATCAACAAAAATGCTATCTTTTACTTTTTGTTTATTTGATTAAGGAGATTACACATTGAAAATACACACACACCCAGACACCCCAGTGGGTCAAGCCTTATCCCTCTCCACAAGGATAGGAAAACACCCACTATACCTATTTTATTATATATAGATGGACTAAAGGCCTAGATAACGGTGGCTCAAAGGCCCTTGGAATAGGTGGCCTGAAGTCCTCATGGTCTAAAGGCTAAAGCAATGGCTTGAAGGCCAATTTTTTTTAACTCGTGCTGCACCAACCAACACCCACTGTATCTGCCGCACCACACTATCATTTGTCGTGTTGTACTCCATCTTTTCGCTGCTGCGACCCACTGATAAACGACCATAATTGACTCATAAATCCCTCCCAAAGGAGGCCAATGAGATTTGAACCTTGGTCAAATGCAATATTATGGGGTAACTTTACCATTCAAACAATTCCCCAACCATGTTCACCTTTCGATTTCTACACTTGATGATATATGGAAATGATTCAATTAATTATAGCCACTTATCATGTCTTTTATTTAGTTTATGCTAGCCCTAATGTGTTTAATTGCCTCATGATTGGAATGGATCATGAATTCTTTTGATCTAATATAATGTTTCCATGTTTCCAATAATTTCAAAAATGTATATAACTCTTTGTCATATATAGTATAGTTTAGAGTTAGAATATTTATTTTTTCACCAAAATAATTGATAAGATTACCTTCTTGCATAAGTAATGTACCTATGCTAATTATACTTGCATCACATTAAATTTCAAAAGTCTTACCAAATCTGGGAGTGCAAGCAGAGGAGTGTGGGTGAGTTTTCACTTGAGAGCATAGAAAAAATTCTATTGAATAATTATATATTTGAAAGGAACATTCTTGTTTATCAAATCATTAAATGGTTCTACCAATGTGCTGAAGTCCTTAATAAAATTTCTATGAAAAATAAAAATCCCATCAAAAATTTTTACCCACCCAATAGAGGTTTGGATCATCCACTCTTGGTTGGATTTAATATTTTCACTGTCCAATTTAACTCCATCACAACTTATAAAAAATCAAAGGAAAATAATCTTATCCATGTAAAATACACACCTTTTAATATTTATAAATAACCTATAATTTCTCAAAACATCTAGGAAATTTCTTAAGTGATTCACTTTTTCTTACAATGTCCTACTATACACTAAAATGTTAACAAAATAGGTCACCATGAATTTTCTTATATATGAATGTAAGACATGATTTATTAATTTGAAGAATTTTCTAGGAGCATTGGCGAGACCAAAAGGCATAATTGTCCATTTATAAAGACCATGTTTTGTTTTAAAAGAAATTTCCACTTATCACTCTCTTTCATTCCTATTTGGTGATAGCCACATCTTGAATAAATTTTATAGAAAATATTTGAACCATTTTACTCATAAATCATATAATCTAACCTATGGATAAGATGATGATACTTGACAGTGATGTTGTTAGTGGATCTACAATTTATTATACACATTATTCATGTTCCATACTTCTTTGGAACTAATAACACCCATATGTCGCATGTCCAAAGATCTCTTTGATATACCCTATGTCCAATAACTCTTGAACTCACCTTTGGATTTCTTTTATCTCCTCTGGGTTAGTACGATACACATGACTATTTGGTAGAGATCCTCTAAGTATGAGATCAATCTGATGTTCAATACCTCGGATGTGTGGTAATCCAGGAAACACCTATTCTAGAAATATATTATCATACTCCTATAAAAAATATCCAACAATACTTGGACAAGGATATTTTAGTGTTTAGTATTACCTCTTTATATATAACAGCTAGGAGATTTTCCATGAAAAAAAGCTTCCCTAACCACACCTTTTTTCCATAATAATTTTTCCTTACTCGATTATTTTTTTCCTTATTGATTTTTCTTTACCCTCCATTTCCTCTCTTCTCTCATTTTATCCTCTTCACTCATTCTCTCATTCTCTCTCTATCTCATATTTTCTTGCTTGCTCACTCTTATTTTCCATTAGGATTTGATCTTCTTGATTTTTTTGTGGAAAGAGGGATGGAGGTTATGGGTTCTACTTGGAGTATAAAAGAGTGAAAATTTAGAAAACCACCATGAATGATAGCCAATCGATACAATATCACACACACCATCATATTTGAACATATTAGTGATGAATAATATCTTCACATATTTGAAGACCTTTAGCTCTCCCAATTCATTAAACCATTGAAGTCGGTATGAATATTAATTCTTCTGTAACGTCCCGGTTCTGAAAGCCACCCAGAGGCGCCCCATACCCGGTTGGTCACATGAGCTCAAGTGCATTTCCCCAAATGCCAGAGGCTGCCGACTAGAAGCGAGGGCCTTGGGTGTGATATTGGGGAAACTATGCCCTCATTGGAAGAGCACACAATGGAAGAAGAATAAACATGCAATAGCGGAAGCAACAATAACCAACAATATAAACAGCGGAAGACTAATCAGCAAACTGGAGCAAAAATGTATATATGAAATGATGCAAGTACGACTCTAGGAAATCAGCCAAACAAGTCACAATGCTGAAACACCACAGTACCAAAACAAGTACAAAAGAAAAGTAAACAGCTCCTCAGCATCGCAAGCCAAAGCTTGGTCCCATGCTCTCCTGCTCCAGGAAATCAAGTTCCAGAAGTCGAGGGGCGCTTGCCCTTGTCTATACCTGCAACAACATAGTCTGCTTGGGACCAAAATCATGGAACAAATAGGGTGTGAGATAAAATCATAGTAGGCAACCACCTAAAGATCTGTGCCTAACAGTCAGTGAGTATATGGTAGGTAAAAGCACACTAAGCAGTAAACAGCAACAACAAAACAGTAGGCAGTAAACAGTCAGCAGTAAAACAGGATGATACATAGCAGCAATCAATCCACAACCAATCAAAAGCAGTGAAACAAACAACTAAAGAGAAAAAACCCTTTGGGAAGTACTTGCAACCATCCCCTCTTGTCCTATCCAAGAAGTTCCACAACCCTCTGGGCAGTGCACTCAGCCTAACCCCTCTGGTTTGGTCATACAAATTTATGAGACTCTCTCGGGAAGCTCACTCGCTCAATTCCCCTTATAGTCTAGGGTAGTCAGAGACTCTCTTAAGTAAGATCACGCGGTCTAACCCTCTTAGACTCAAGGTCTAGAGACTCTCTGAGGAAGCTATCTCGGCCAATTCCTCCTATAGCCTCAGGCATACCGCAGACTCTCTGAGGAAGCTCACTTGGTAAATTCCTCCTCTAGCCTAGGAAGGTTCTTATGGAAATTCAAACAAGGTAAGAATATTTGAGGAAGCTCACCCAGTCTACCCTCCTGTAGTCTATAATATCCAAGACTCTCTGGGAGCTCACTCGGTCCATCCCCTCTGTAGTCTATAATGTCTAAGACTCTCTGGGAAGCTCACTCAGTCTATCCCTTATAGTCTATAGCACCAGGTTCTCTCAGCCCCGTGCCGGTCAGTACATAATAATGCTATAAGGACAAAGTACACCTATAGAGATACTTGGCTAACCAAAGTAAACCTATAGAGATACTTAGCTAAATAGTCTACAAGGCAACAAGCATGTCATGAATTTCACTTCAACCTATAACTGCAAGGCATGAAAACAGGTGTAGTAGCCAAAGGCAAACAAGACCCAAAGGTCGTAAACAGACAAAGTAAGGGCAAAAACATCTAAGAAAAACAAATTATCCTCTAACAAGGTCAATTTACCTCTAAAAAAGAATACAAGAAAGGCATGAAAACAACAAGGGAAAAAAGGTAAACATGCAATACTCCGTTCATGGGTATTGGTGTAATTTGCACATAAAACTCAGAGACTTTGAACGGTAAGGCACAAACCACCTACCTCGATCCTAGGAGATCGATATACTTGAACCAAGATGACTAATTCTCCCTATAACGTCATAGATCTGAGAAAACACACAAAACGTTCAACCTTAGATAACTTTAGAAAAAGGGAGAATTGGAAAACAAGGTTCAAGCAGAAGGAAGAACTCACCGCTGCGCTTCCAACGCAATCGACCGTGCTCGAATCGGAGAACAGACAGAGAGGCGGGAGCTCGGGAAAGATTCGGCCGTACGGGTCACTCTCGGACGAACCAGACCTAGAAGAAGACGTTTATGACGATGAGGCGCGACCTCGGTCCGTTTAGTGAAAAAAATAAAAGCACACGGCGTGTAGTGGGTTTTTCTGTACTCCGCTAAAAACGGCCTCCACGTCACCCCTAAACACCGTGTGTGTGGCCCGGGCATAGCCAACACACGGCTTTGAGCCAGAGAAGAGTACACGGCATGTACTTCGAAATTTTCCAGAAATCCATTTTTCTTAAAAACTCCAGAAAAAGGAAAAGCGTATCTGAAATGAAGATCCGGGTTCTTACAGATTCAAGGTTGGTAGTCCTAACTTATTTATCAACTCAGTGCTCTTCATATTTCTACATATTCCTTCATCAATAATCACACCACATACCTTCCCATGGGTTTAGAACCACGGTCGAAACTTATTATCCCTTTGTTTCTTCTCATTATCCACCATTTGAGCACTTAAGACATATCTTATAACGATGACCTCATATTCTTCCACAAATTCACTATTATCGATTTATGGGTTATGCTCTTCTTTTTCCACAAAGGAATATCCATTAGTCTCCTATTATCCAAAATTTCTAATGTTTATAGTGTTTAAAATATGCACTAAATCATAAATCACAGTGTGGTGTGAGTTAACATGCCTTGGTTTGTGTTATATCATGGTTCTTGATACCATATCATGGTGTATGCGATGAATGATATTAAATATTACCAAATCTCATACATTTATTACCATGTGTTATTCAACTTGTAACATATCATGTGATGTTGCATAGATAAATTATTGATTATCATTGGAATGTAACAATCATATACAAAAATAAGAAGCTATTTTAAGAGTTACAACAAAGGAATCAAAGGTATTTCCATTACATAATACATGAAATGTTATAACTCCAAAAGGATCTTTTATTAAATAAAGGAGTTATATAAATAAATCCCATAGACCTCATTTGTGAACATTATAGATCATTCTTTGATAAATATGAAGTTCTCCCTAATTATATTCTCTTCATTTCCCTTTGTGGAGGAGGTACTAGCTCACCTTTGAAGGAGAATGAGTCTTACCAAAGCATTTGATGATTCTAGTGGCTGGTGGTTGCCTTTGGAGGTAGGAACCCATTGGCTGTTAATAAGGGGCCTCAATCAAACACACTATTGTAGAGTCTTTAGTATGGATAGTGTGGTACATGGTGTTTTATGATTTTCATTTAATTTTATTGATTCCTATCTCTCTCTATATATATCTTATAGATGAGTTTTATGATTTCCTCCATAGAATTTGGGCATAGAGATGTTCCCCCAAATCCTTTAACAATATTAGTGAAAGTGATGATGAAGAATTGATAAGATAAAAATTTTAAAAAGAAAAATAATTTGGCATTTTTATAGAACTGGAACCATGGTAATAAAACAATGTTGTGGTTTATGAAGTTTTTTTTGAAAAATTGAACAGTTTATAAAATCACATCATGTTTTATATTTTTTATTAGAAAAATGGTGTGTTTTTAGAAAAATTATATGGTATTCTTATCATAAAATAGATCATAATAAATTCACCATTTTTATGTCATGATTTTTCGACCAAAATGGTCATGGTTTAAGGAAATAAGAGTTCCATGATATAAAACCATGATGTAGAAAATGTTAATGGTAGCAATTTATTGTATGAGCATAGAAAAAGAAGTGCTTGTGCCTTTAAACAACATCGTGGTTCAAGGTGGTATCTTTGAGAAATTATCTATCCAAAATAGATTGGGAAATGAAACCACATCATGGTTTTTGGTCATGCATCCATGTGACTTTATACCACATCAAAAGTGATTTTGATCATTATAATTGTATGAAGTGTTTATATCTCAAGTTAGATATATGAATTGTTCATTTATTTATGAAATATCTATTTATGTATATAATTTTTTATATTGAATATAATATTATTTAGTTTAAATTTTTTAAACAGTTTCTTATAATTTTAATGTCATGCATATAAGTGTTTCATGCTAGGCACGACATAAAGATTTAGTTTTCATTAAATGAAGACCATGGTTTATTATTTTATTTATGATTTAAATAATAAGGTTTTATTATGATTTATATATATTAGATGTTATAGTTGTATTAAAACTGAGGTATATCTTGAGTATCAATCCATGGATAGTGGGAATTTGGGTTAAACTTCTCAATGGCCTGGGAGCTTATACTTTGTTCTAGAAAAGTGGAGTTGGCTACCTATTGTACCATACCTTCTCTTTTGGTGATTTTTGTTTCATAAGATTCCAAGACTTTTCCTAAAAGTTTTTATTATTCTATATGTATGGGATGTATTTAGATATTTATAGAGATAATTAGACTTTATTATTGACTAATTTGTTGTAGAAACACTAGGAGATTCAATGACAAAAAAGGTTTGTAGATGAAGAAAAGACAGAAAAAAGAACAAAAATAATATGAACATGGGACAAAAATATTTACATGGTTTGTGAAATGATCCCTACATCCATAGAGATGAAAAAATTGAACTATGATCTGTAGCAAAATTACAGGGCAATTTCATAATTTCTGACACACCTAAACCCTAGATTGAATGAGCTCATAAATAAGACGATGCTACTGTGCCACCAACCACACAGTAAGTCCAAACTGAACTAGTGTCACAACCACCCAATTCCAAGCTACTATAGTGTTAGTGGTAAGAAGTTTGTGAAGATACAAAAACCTATCAATGTCACCAGTCACAATATGCTACAATGCCATGCCAAAGTCCACACTGCTACAATGTCTTATCGCAAACTGCTATAGTAAGTCTGCATTGTTATAGTTCTCTGTCAGTGCTACTGGCCATATTTTATATAGTTGGTTAGTATTTGTACTGTTCCTCACAATTTGGTCCAAGGAGCTTCACCCTTCACACCCCTAGAGCAAGGTCGTGCTACCCCCTACGATCCCCAGTGACCTCACTACGGAGGTCGAACCATGAGAGTTGTAGTTTGGTGTGCAGTCTGGGCCACTAGCATTCATCCCAACTTCATCCAAATGTATAAGACTACACCATTCCTACAATTACCCACTTGGATCCTGATTCCCTATACCGATTTGTCTTGATGCTACCGACTAGACAACTTACTTAATTTGAGCTCCTCCTCTTCTTCACTCACTAGTGTGTGATTTCCATTTACAGATTCAATTTCAAGATGAAAATTCATGAAATACCAGCTGTTTTCTCTTTTGTGCTCCCATAGTGTTCTCCCATATCCTAACTCATCCTTCATTCATTAGTGGAGACCAATAGAGGAACAACAATGCCTCAACTTCTCTATCACCATCGACTTCATCAACATGTCTGTCAGATTGTTGGTTCCAAGAATCTTCTGAAATGTCAGAAACCCATCCTATATCAA
Organism: Viscum album; assembly: GCA_963277665.1. Classification (NCBI taxonomy): domain Eukaryota; kingdom Viridiplantae; phylum Streptophyta; class Magnoliopsida; order Santalales; family Viscaceae; genus Viscum; species Viscum album. Next base: position 1,718,046,664 of record OY728160.1, on the reverse strand, counting down.
TCCTCTAATAAAATGAAACTTCAACTAAATTTACTTTATTCGAGAATGAAATACTGGATTCTTTTCAAGATGTATGACACTCTGACTGTCACAGTGCAATACATTTTCCTCTTTCTTTCTACCTATCTCATCCAAGAAGTTCTTCAGCCAAAATATTTCCTTCTCAACTTTTGTTACAACAATGTACCCTACCTCTATGGTGGATAAATCTACCACCTTCTACTACTGAGATATCCATCTTACTATAGTTCCTCCACAAGTAAATACATAACCTATAATACTCCTCTTATTATCAATATCACCTTTGTAGCACCCCCAGTTTAAGGTACTTGACCCTTTATTTATGTATTTTAAGTAAATATATTATCCAGGTTAAGTTTTAGGTGGTTCATAGGAGTTTTGGAATGATTTTAAGGCTTTTATAGAGGTGAAAGATTTAATCATGGTTAGTACAAATCATGCAACCCATCCAGGAAACCGTGTGGCTTGTGGCATGAGGGATAATAGTTATGCATGGTTGTTGCATAGTTTGGCCAAAATGTTTGGATGCCCAAATAAAACCATGCATGTCTGGAAATAGGGGAAAATAATGGTTGGTGTTCAATTTGTCTCACCATGTAAGGGGTTGTCTTAAGGAAGTGGCACCTCACAGTTGGTGCATAGTCTACCAAACTATATGGCGTATAGTTTTAGATCTGAAATTTTTGGATTTAACTTAGATAGTCCTAAGGCCCCTTTTCATTTCCTAATCATTCATAATATTGAACTCATTTTCCTCTGAAGTCTTGAGAGGTTATTTCCTTTGATCTAGGATCAAGTTTTAGGTGATTTAAAGAGCATTAGAGATCCAGATTCACTGGTAAGTCTTTGTTCATGGTTGTTTATCTTAGTTCTATTCTCCTCCTTTTTCTAAAAAACTTAGATCTAATCCATCGTGGCTTGTCGAGTTGGAGTTTGGAGTGGGTTGGGAGTTGCTGGTTGGATGTAATTGATGTCTTTGAGTCTATTATCTTTTGATTTCTTTGGTGATTTCACTTTGTTTCTGCTTATACTATGATATGGTTGTTGGATTGGTTATGTTTTGAGTTGTATTTTTTGGGTACTCAAGCATCATATATAGGTTTATTGATTATTGTTATTTTAGTTTGGATGTTTATATTTCAAAGGGAAAATAGTCTCCCAAATTTCCTTGAGGCCCTTGACATTTATTGACAGCCTTTGGTGTCTCAGGGATGTCACCTAAGTCTTGTAACACCCACCGTCTCTTCCTAAGGAAATGGGTGAGGGGTGGGATGTTACAAATGGTATTAGTTTTTTCAATACTTGGGTATCAGTTGTGTTTATACCTAAAGTTTGAAATTGTATCAGTCTTGATAATATTTTTTATTTCTTGGGATGGTAGCAAGGATTAAGATTGTCAGAAATTGAAATGTAGAGCATAAAAATATGTAGCTAACATTTTTATGCTGAAATTCAAGTTACCAGGGAGTTTGGGTACATGAGTGTTTTTAGACACTTCTAGATGAGTTTTCACCTCATCTTCATGGGTTTATCTAATGAGAGTTTCATGACATGCATTGACAGTATGACTCCCCCCTAGGATTTAATTATTCATTATTGAGTTACCAATTTATTGAAATGGTAAAAGGTGATTCTTTTTGAACAAAATTGGAAATGATTTTAAATGACTAGATTTTGAAAAGGCATAGTGGTGGTATTTTGAAAGTGGTTAAAATAGTTTATTATGGATAAAAATGATAATGGAAAGCTATGTGGTAATATGCGTAAGTGTGGTAAATTGAAATAGCTAAATTTTCAGTTTATAGAGAGTGAGACCAATGGAGTTTGTTTTAGTTTTAAAGAATGGAACCGGGTAGGTGCTGTAAGAACCAACTAGAAGAGGCTATTGAGAATGTGGTTGAACCTAATCCAAAAGTGAACCGATATTTGGTCCAAATTATTGTTTAGGATTTTCATGATGTGGATAGAGGGAACGAAAAGGATGAACCAAGACAAATGGATCATTCAATTTAGTTCCAAAATATTAATCCACCAATATTTCAGGGTGATTCGGGACCAGACAAAGAGAAATTTTGGTTGAATAGGATGAATCAAATCTTCAATTTCATTGGGTCACTAGAAAAGATGAAAGTAAAGTTGGTGACATATATGCTGGAGGATCTGGCACGCTAGTGGTGGGATTTAGAAGTTCAGGCTAAATTGGACTAAGGCATGTCATGGGAGGATTTTGAAGAATTGTCCAACAAAAAAATATATCCTCACACATTTATAATTTCTAGAACAATGGACTTCTTCAGTTTAAAGTTGGTGAACATATTAATAATAGAGTATGTGGAAAAATTTATGAATTTAGTTCTCTTTTCACTAGAAGTTTCTTCAAGTGAATCCTTAAAGGCACACATTTTGAGTCATGGTTGAAACCAAAAATTCACTCAAATATTTCTATCCTCTATATTACAGATTATACAGACGTGGTTAATAGAGCGGTGGTAGAATAAAGTGAAATATAGGGAAACATGTTCAGAGGAAGCATGTTTATTTCTACAGGAACAGGTGGGAACTACAACACTCAAAACAAGTGGAGGAGGGACACCTATTCTCAAGGCGGTGTTATATCTTAGAATCAGACCATGGGATCGATCAAATTTCCTCCTTGACCAAAGAGTAATCCTGGATGTTTTCAATGTCGTTATTTTGAGTATATGAGGTGAGATTTTATGAAACCACCTAAATCACATCACAATTGAAACCAGATGAGACATATTTAGCACTGTTATCATAGTGCTCCAAGGTTGGGTGATAGGGACACATCTCATGTCTATCAGACATCGTATGCTTCTATGTGATGAGTGAAACAAAATAGATCTTGTTAGAAGAACTGAGAAATCCATGGTGATTCTAGGAACACCATGAATCCTCAACCTATACAACCCAAACAAGGTAATAAAGAACAAAGTGAAATTAGTAAAAAAATTTATGGAGATAAGAAAGTGATTGTGGATGATCAATTAGGATCTTTGATAGTGAGAGGTATGATTATTTTGAATTATACCCTTATGAAAGATTTGTTTAATACAGGCGCATCCCACTCATTTATTTCTTCTAGTTTTTTTTGATTTGATGGGTTTACATGTTGAGATGATTCATTATGTTTTTAAACTCTAAAAATCTTTGTGAAAAAGATAGTTTTGAGCCTTGAAGTGTGTAGTGTGTTTGATAGTTATGCACAACATGTGAGTTTCAAATATTCTGATTATATTAGACATCTCTTTAAAAGAGATTAGAGGGTAGATACTAGCAGAACATGACCCTTGGTGTGGGTAGTTGGAATTATCTCTTACCATTTAACAATATTTGTTTTGGAATTAGTAGATGAGATCACTAATAGATATTTTACAACCACATTGGACCAGTTATTCAATGTTTTCCTGACAATTTCTAGGGGCTTCCACCTAAAAGAGAAGTGTAATTTACGACTGATCTCTTATTGGGGACTAGTCCTATTTTTATTCCATCTTATCGAATGAAACTAACAAAATTGAGGGAATTTAAGGTTTAGTTAGAATAGTTGGAAAGAAAAGGTTTCATATAATCGAGTACATCTTCGTGGGTAGCATTGATTATTTTTGTGAAGGTGGTAGATGGAACATTTAGGATTTATGTAGATTATTATAAGCTTAACCAATTTATGATAAATAATAGGTATCCTCTTCCACACATTGATGATCTATTTGATCAATTGAGTGGATCCTAGTGGTTATCTAATATTGACTTGCATTTGGGATATCACCAACTGCAGGTTCGTAAAGAGGATATTCCGAAGATAGATTTCAGAAGTAGATATGGCCATTATGAGTTCATTGTTATGCCTTTTAGTACTATGAATGCACCAACCATATTTATGGAATTTATGAATAAAATATTTCAAAGGTATCTAGATTCCTTTATGGAAGTGTTTAGGGATGATATACTGGTATATTCTAGGACAAATGCAGATCATGAACAACACTTGGCTATAGTGTTTGGTATCTTATGAGAGCATCATCTGTATACCAAGTTATCAAAGTGTGGTAGGTATGTTTACTTGGCCATGTCATTTTTGAAAAATTCATTTCTATAGATTTTGAAAAGATAGAAGATGTTATATATTGAAAACCATTGAAGAATGTCTTTGAGATATGTAGTTTCCTTGGATTATCAGGATACTATAGATGTTTTGTATGTGACTTTTCATGTTTGGAATCACTGATGATAATTATGAGGAGGAAAGGTGTTCCTTTCTAATAGAACAATGAATGTTAGAAATACTTTAAAGATTTTTAGGTTAAACTTACATTAGCACCTATCCTCACATTTACAGAGTCTAGAAAGGGATATGTAGTCTATTGCGTTGCATTGGGATCTGGGTTGGGATGTGTTCTCATGAAGAGAGATTATGTTGTTGCTTATGTCTCACAATAGTTACAGTTTCATGAGAAGAACTACCCAACACATGACTTGTAATTAGCTGTTGTGGTCCATGATTTGAAGAATTAGTGTCCTTATATTTTTGGGGAGAAATTTATGGTGTTTATGGATCATAAGAGTTTGAAACAAATTTTCTCACAATGAGATTTGAACTTAAGGCAATGCAAGTGTATGTGGTATCTGTAGATGTTTGACTTTGACTTGATGTATACATCAGGTAAAGATAATTTAGTGTCAGATGAATTAATGAGGAATTTTTATAATCATTTGGATAAATAATATTTGGACTAGTGGTAAATAATGTTATTTATAGTGGTCATGCACCTAGATTTTACCAACCAGGGTGATTTCACAATTTTCTTTCCAGTCTTGTTTGTTCCTGATCTAGTCCAGTATGTGATAAAGGCTTAAATATATTATTCTAAATGTGTTACCATGAGGTTAAAAATCAATGGTGGAGAGACCATTGAGGGATAAAAGCTATATGGGAGTTCAATTTTGAGTTTTAGAGACCATATCATGGTACCTTATATTTTTAGGAAGAACTTCTTAATGATTACCACCATTTAAAATGGGCCATTCATCTAGGAATTCAAAAACATGTATAGAGTTATGAAATCACAATTTTTGTGGGAAATCATGAAAAGGGAAGTGGCAGAGTTTGTTTCAATATGCCTCACCTATTAATAGGTTAAGGCAGAACACCAACAACCGACATACATGTTGCAGTCTTTACCAATTCCCATGAGGAAGTGGGAGCACATAACTATGGGTTTTGTGAAAAGTCTTACAAGTATGTTTAGGAAAAAAAATTCTATATGGGTGATAATGGATCAACCCAAAAAGTCAAATCACTTTATCTCGATTCGTGAAAATAATTCGGAGGAAGACTTGTCTAAAATTTATATTTGGAAAATTGTAAAGATGCACGGTGTTCCAATATCGATTGTATTGGACATAGACCCCAGGTTTATGTCTCATTTTTGTAAATACTTATAGAAATACCTTAGGGATCAGTTGACTATGAGCATGGTGTATCATAATCAAATGGATGGACAATCCGGAAGGACAATCCAAATATTAGAGGACATACTTAGGGCTTTTGTAATAGATTTTAGTGGATCATGGGAGGAGTACACACCATTAGTTAAGTTATCATACAACCCTAGTTATAAGACCTTGATACATATGGATCATTTTGAAGCATTGTATAGTTAAAATTTTCATTCTCCACTTTGTTGGGTGGAAACAGGTGAGATTTCATTGGTTGGATCCATCCTTGTGTGAGAGATAATAGAAAAGATTTCATTGATAAGAAAGAGGATAGGGATGGATCAAAGTCATTATAAATCATATGAGGATCATCATTGATGACCTTTTTTATTTGAGGTGAGTTCTCATGTGTTCTTGAGAATTTATCAAAGGCTTGGGAATCATCATTTTGGTAAGCAGGTAAAGTTGTCTCCTCTGTACATAAGCCATTTTAAGATACTTGAATGAGTTGGTGGGGGTGGAATATCAATTTCCTTTTATTCCAAGGTTTAGTTCATTGCATAATGTGTTTCATGTATCTCAATTGAAGAATCACCAACCTGGTCCTGACCATGTGATTCAATGGGATCACGTTGACTTAGAGTTGGATTCTATGTTGATTCATGTTCTAGTACAAATTGTGGATAGGAATGATAATTTTTGTCATGTGAAAATCATTGTTCTAGTGTATATTTTATGGAAATTTGGTCAGATTCAGGAGGAAATGTGGGAACATGAAAAGGAAATGATAAGGTAATGACCCGAACTATTCCAGGACACCTCTTGTTTTCTACTTTTTGGGGAAAAAGACTAATGGTAGGGTGAATGTAGCACCCCTGGTTTCAAGAAATTGACCCTTTATTTATTTATTTTAAGTATATATATTGACCGAGTTATGTTTTGGTAGGTTTGAAGGAGTTTTGGAATTCTTTGGAGGCTTTTATAGAGGTGCACATTTTGAAAATGATTAGTACAAACTATGTACCCCATCTAAGAAACTATGTGGCTTGTGGAAGGAGGGAAAATAGTTCCAAACTGTTGGCACATGGTTTGGACAAACCATGTAGATGTCCAAGGAAAACTATGCATGCCTAGACAGAGGGTAAAAGCATGGTTGGTGCATGGTTTGTCTAACCGTGCGATCCAACCATGCTAGGGGTTGGCATAAGGAAGTAGCACCACACAGTTAGTGAACGATATTCCAAACTGTGCATCCTAACTGTACGACATACAGTTATAGATCAAAAATTTGAGAATCTAACTCATATTAAGTCCCAAGACCCCTTTTTATTGCCTAATATTTCATAATCCCGAACTCCTTTTCCTATCAAGTCTTGATAGGCGATTCCCATTTATCTAGGAGTAAGTTTTAAGTGATTTAAAGCCCATTGGAGATCTATATTTCTCAATAAGTCTCTATTCTTGTCTGTTATTATTGGATCTCTTCTCCTCCTTTTTACTAAAATATTATATCTAATATTTTTTGAATATATCCATGTTCCTTGATGGGAATTATGATGTTTTATAGTTGGATATATTGAAGGAAAGGAGATCCAAGCCTGGATCTAGAGGATTGTAGTGTTGTTCTTTATTTTCACCAACCGTTGTGAGGTAGGTGGCTTCTCTCTCAACTCCACTTGATTAGAACATGAAGGCTTGGATTTGAATAAATTTTTTTATTGAAATTATTGTGAAATTATTGTGTGATTATTTTTGTAAACCTATTTAGTAATGGTTTTTAGAAATTGTGGAAATTGGATGGTTTTGTGAAAAACCCTCTTGATGATAATTTTAAAATGGTGATTTTAAAATTATGGTTTTGATTTGATACATGTAAAATGGTTTTTGAAATTTTTTAAAGAAATAAAGGTTTTATTTGAAATGGATTGGCATGGATTTTGGAATACATGGTTGGTGTGGGTTCATTTTCATTATAAGTGACCCTGTGGAAGGGGTATGTTCCATTGGGGCACCTAATATTGGTTACCTTATGATGACTTAGTAGATCAATGAGAGGCCGATCATGATTATGGAACTATCACTTGGGAATTCATGTGTGTATTTGTGGATGTATAGATGTGTGGAATCATAGAATGGGTATGCCAAATGGAATTGAGAGAAGTTTTAATTATTTTTTATTTCTTTTCATGTAAAACTCTATTGGATTTGATACAAACTATTTTAACTATTTTAAAATATTTTATATAAATGTGATAATAATTTTTTTCCTAGTGGGATAAGTTGGGAAGTCATTGGGTAAATCCTACTAAGTTTAGACTCACCACTTTATTGGGCACTATTGTGCATTTGTAGATGTTATCTATCGATAAACATGTAAAGGAAAGGTATCTAAATTATTTAGTGATTCTTATTGATATCGTGGCTGTGGATTATCAAGTTGGTGTTTGTAGAAAGTTGGGAGTTTTTTCTTGGATGTATTTGGTTTATTTATTTTTTTTCTTTTGGTTCCTTTGGTGATGTCACTTGGTTTCCTCTTGTACTCTAATATGGTTGTTGTCTTAGTTATGTTTTGAGTTGTATTTTTTATACTCATTCATCATATAGAGGTTTTTTTTATTGTTTGGATGTTTATCTTTCAAAGGTAAAATCATCCCCCAAATGTCCTTGAGTCCCTTGACATTTATTACCAGCCTTTGGTGTCTTGGGGATGTCACCTAAGGCTAGTAATACCCACCATCTCTTCCCAAGACAACATGTAAAGGGAGGGATGTTAAAAACTCCAAGGTCAACATCAACATACCCCTGCAATGAATTTAATTTACCAAAGCATAAAGATACTTCCTTTCTTCCTTTTAGGTATCTTAGTATCCACTTCACAACTTCCCAATGTTTCTTTCTAGGGTTAACCATGTACCTGCTCACAACTCCCACCACATGAGAAATATCTAATCGAGTATAGATCATGGAATAAATTTGGATTCCAATGGTTGATTCATACGAAACCTTTTCCATATAATCATCCTCTTATACTATCTTTGGTTATTTCTCTTTTGAGAGTTTGAAATGGATTTCTATGGGAATAGAAACATGATTTGATTCCATCATACCAAATCTTCTCAAAACCATTACAATGTAGTCATACTGAGGTTCTTGCTACATGGTCTCTATTGATCTTCATCCCCAAAATTTTGCAAGCTTCTCCAAGATATTTCATCTCAAACTCCACATTTAGCTTCCCTTTCACCTCATCAATCCTATGTATACATGATCCTGCAATGAGAATGTTATACACATATAGAATCAATATAATATATCCATTAATAAAATACTTAAAGTAGAAAAATTTATCCATGACACACCATTGTATTCTTTTTTAGTCATGAATGTATCAAAATTTTTGTTCCACTGCCCGGGTGCTCGATTTAAACATTATAATCTCTTCTAGAGTTTTCACACCATATCTTTCTCCCCTGACTCAATGTATCACATTTGATATTTCATATAAATATCCTCCTCCAGATCTTTATGGAGGAAAAATTTCTTCACATCAAGCTACTCAAGATACAATTCTTCTAATGCAATAATAATTATAACCACTTAGATGGTGGTAAAATTCATTACAGGTGAGGAAATTTTAGTGAAATCCACATCTTCCTTATATTAAAAACATTTCACCACCAACATTGCCTTGTGTATCCTCTTACTATCATGTTTTTACTTGACTCAATATACCTATTTTTTTCTATAATTATTTCTTTTATTTTGGTAAATGTTTTAGCTCCCAAGTATTTCACTCATGTAATGAAGAAATATCCTCCTTCATAGCTAGCTCCGACTTATTAAACTCCTTTAACTGTATTTATTATTCAAAACATTGTGGCTCTCCATTTTTAGTAAATAAAAAATAATTTAATCATGCTGAATACCCCTACATAGGTCTTCTCACCCTTATTGATCTCCTCAACTTTACTTGAGGAGTAGGATCCGTTGGTTTTGGTGTCACATTCTTAGGTACACCTTTAAGATTCACTTTCCTGTATAACTCTAATTATTTATTAACACTATTAAATTAATCTACACGATGGTCCTTGTACATGAAACCTTTATTTAATATCATGTTTTGGATTCTAATGATTATATTGTTCTTATCATCCTAAAATAAATAATCAAACTCCTCATCACCATAGCTAATAAATAAATATGACTTGGAATTAGAATCATGCTTTTCCCTAGCATCATCATTTATATATACATATTACAAATTACCAAAACTTGTAAATGTGATAATCTTAACTCATTTCAAAATTAGATATCCTTTGGTATAAATTTTCCCATTGGTACAAATGAACTCCTGTTGATGAGATATATTTCCATGTCCATTTCCTCTACCCAAAAAGTCATGGGTAACCCTGAATGAAACCTTACACTCCTGGAATGATTATTTAGTTTCATATTAATCCTTTTATATACACCATTATGTTGTGTTGTACCTAGAAGAGTCTTCTCCACTAAATTCCATTATTAGCACAAAATTCTCTGAACTCATTACTTCCATACTCTCCAACATTGTCAGACCTTAAAAACTTCATCTTTGATCCTGAATCATTCTTCACCATATTCTTCCACTTCTAAAACATGTTAAAAACATCATATTTTATTTTTATAAAGAAAAATCATACCTTCCTCATTTATTAATAGATAAATGTCACCTAATATTGATACCCTCTAAAGAAATATACTAGTGAAGGCCCCTAAACATCAGTGTGAACCATCTCTAGCCTCTCAACTTTTTTTGTTCTACCTCATTTTTTAATGGATAACTTCTTCAACTTTTAAAAGATAAAATCCTCACACAAGTTAACTTCCACCAACTTCATCTTTGATAATGTTCCTATTGTTTCCATCAACTTCACCCCCTTCTCACTAATGTTTCCAAGCCAGTAGTTCCATATTTGTGAATCCCCAATAAAATTTATTGATACAATCATGTATATACAAGTTTCTTCTATGTTTTAAAGGTATCCATTATTTACTCCTCGAGCTATGAATATATCTCCCTTGGTAATCTTCCATGCACCACTAGTGAAAATGGAACTAAAACCTACATCATCAATCTATTTTAAAGAAATAAGTTTTTTTCTTAGTCTAAGGATACACATTACATTATATAGAACCATAAAACTCCCACTGTTGGTTTTAATCTGTGTATCTCCCTTCCCCACAATCTGTAAGGGTTCATCATCAACAATATGAACCTTGCCAAAATTTCCAGAAACATATTTTTTTTGGGAAACCCTTATCTGATGTGGAATGTAAAGATGTCCTTGAGTCTAAAATCCAAGATTCTATAGGGGCTATCCATGATCAATAGCAACACATCATCAGTTCCTTCATCTACTGCATTTTTTGTATTGGTTTTAGGCACCTTTCATTTTTCTCGACACTCTTTATTGATGCTTCCTTTATTCCTATGAATCCAATAGGTAGGACTGGTTCCCTTTACTTTGTATTAACTTTTTCCACTTGATTTTGATCATCCTCTGCGATTATCTTATTGCACTTATATGCATCTTCCTTCCACATTCATAAAACAACCAGAGAATCTTACCAATTATCTTATTTGAATATCCTCATTGAGGATCAAGTCTCAAACATACTTTAAAAACACCTTTGTATTCCCCAAATAACTTCTTACGAATTTCTCAATCACTTCCCAACTATCAGGTAACGAAGACAGTAAAACTAGTGCACATACTTTATCTTCAATCATAATTACCACCGATGTCAACTAACTTGTGATGGTTTTGAATTTGTTGATGTGATAAAAAATAATATTACCTTCAATCATTTTTAGATCAAATAGTCATCACATCAAATACACTTTGTTCGATGCATAAGTCTTCTCGTACATATTCATGAGATCTTTCATTAACCCAGCCATTGTCTTATCCTCTTTGATGATGAACATCACATTTTTTTATAATTCAAGGCACACAACACCTAGAACCCATCAATCTTGTAGATTCCACTCTATCTACTCTATATCCATTGGTTCTACACCCAAAACAGGAAAGTGTATCTTTTTTTGATAAAGATAATCTTTGATCTGCATCCTCTAATAACCAAAATCAGTTCCATAAAAGTGATCGATCTTTACCTTGAATTATTCCATAGCCATAATTCATATTCTATAAAATTTAAAACTTGATTTTTCAAAATCAACCTATGATACCAGTTATTATAGAAATTCTAGGAGTTGAAATGATAGAAAGGTTCACAGATGAATAAAAGACAGAATAAAAGAATAATACAAAGTTGAACACGTGACACAAAGACTTAAATGGTTTAAGAAATGATCACTATGTGTATGTAGAGTTATAATTTTCACTATGACTAGGAGTATAATTATAGGAAAATTTCATATTTTCAGACACACAAAACCCTAGCTTGAATGATCTAATAAATAAGACAATACTATCATATGATCAACCATATAGTAAGTAAAAACTACAATAACATCACAAAAACTCAAGTCCATACTGCTATAGTGTCAGTGGTAAGAAGCCTATGAAGCTATAATTACCTATTAGTGTCTATAGTCACAAGATGCTATAGTTCCATATCGAAGTCCACACTGCTATAGTGTCCTATCATATATTTCTACAATAATTCTTCACTACTACAGTGCCCAATCGGTGTCACCAGTTATTTTTTCTAATGTTAGTCAACTTTGATACAATTAACCATAATTTGGGTTGAGGGAATTCACCCCTTGGACCCCTAGAGTAGGGGAACACTTCCACATGTAAACCCTAGTGAACTCATTGTGGAAACCAAACCATAATAGTTGTGGTCTGTTGTGCAGTCTCGACCACTAGTATTCAGTCCAAATTCATCCAAATAGATCAGGATTCACCATTCCAACATAATTAACACAAATCATGAGTTTTATAAGGTGTTATACTTTAATATGATTGAAATTTATTTATTTGGTTGAAGGAATATGATTTAAAAAAATCATTAAAATCATTCATACACATAGGTATTACATGATATGTAAATATTTCATTGGAATAAATAGTTACATATGATATGTATAATATGTACATGAATGTGGAAAAAATAAGAAAACCTTGAAAAGACTTTATTATAAATAAAAAACATTTTAAGACCTTGGTCATCCAAATGGGTAGGTCACATTGAATATGGGTGCCCATGGATTATCTTGTGTAAGACATATCGGGTATAGAAAACTCTAATAAGATTAGGCGGTTATATGTTTTTTTTGGGTTACACTTATTTGGGTGACTCTAAAAAGATTAATTGAAAAGAGAAATGAAGTTAGGCTAATTCATATGATGAATTGGGAAATGAGTTTTCCACCTAAATATCCAAGAACATATGTGATATGATTAGAATAATAGATCACCTAAATAGCTAAATGCTGAGATAAATTCTAAAGGGACACAATTTTTAGTGAAATATTGATCTTGGACCACTAACTGAATATGATATATGGGTTCATCATTTTTAGTGGGATAATATTCAATAAAATTCTATATTGAAATGATATAAAACATGATACTCATCCAAATATATGTCTTGTTATAGATAATGGCATGCATTATGAATATTATTATGATATCTCTTATAGGTTGAAACTATAGTTTAATTGATAAGTGTTTAAGGTTTAAAAGTGTTCTCATGGATAAGTATTAGGAGAATATGGATATTAATGTTATAGAAATAAATTTATTTAATTTTGAATCATGGGTATTGAATGCTAATAAACATATACTCATAAATAAGTGATAATTAATAATAGGAGAAATAGATATATGTATTTTCAATAAGGAAATATTTTCTAAATTATAATTCAATACTTATGAACAAATTCTACCTAGTGGATTAATCCTAGAATTAGAAAATTGTAACCATGTTTCGACCATAAATAGAAATTTGATTTCTATACCTTGTTTGGAAAAAATGAGATTTTTATTCATTATTAGAATAAGATTCATTCTATATATATGAATGAAATGTCTTATAACATCAGGAATATAGTGAATGGTTTATACATTCTATATATGTATAATTCGACCTATAAAATTCAAGATAAGAAGGATAAGGTAATTGATTCTATCACTAATTACCTTTGGAATTATTACCTTGTTCATACAAATGAGAAATGTATCCAAACTCCATAAATATGGATTATTGGAATGATTAAATTATGATTCATTTGGTAAATGAAAATATTTTTTATTAGAAGAAATGACCAAAGAACCCTTTAGTAGGATAGGTGAGAGGGATAATGGACCATTGGACCCATTACATAGTACTTTATATAGACTTGAGTACTCAAGAAAGTGGTGGGTATAGGTAATTCATAAATTTTACTAAATATTTAAATTAGTATGGTTATGTGTTTATTATGAGGTACAAGTTTGAAATCATTGAAAACTTTAATGAATTTATAAATTAAGTATATAATAAAATAGAAAAAGTATTAAGATTCTATAATCAGATAGAGGCTGTGAATACTTGTGTTAGGAATTTACTCATCATTTGAGCGATTATGGAATTGTTTTACAATTAACTCCTCCCAAAACACCACAATGGAATAATATGTCATAGAGGAGGAATCAAACCTTGTTGGACATGGATTGATCAATACCGAGTTAGTATGTAATTACTACATCATTCCATGGATATTATTTAGAAACTGATCTAAATTATATCTAAAATAATCATAAAGATACCATAAAAAATATAGATTGATAGACATTATAAATTTTATTTTATTAGGAGTTGAGGTTGTGAATAATGCATATAAATATTTCTTTTAAACTACCCCAAAATAAAATAGTGCTTATTTATTGGTTATCTTAAGGAAACTAAGGGATATTATTTCTATAATCCTTTTGAATGAAATGTGTTTTTAGCCCAAAATGGTATTTTACTTGAGAATTGATATATCAACTGAGGAGACAATGAGAGAAAATATGAACTTGTAGAAGTTCAAAACCAACAACTAGGAATGATTCCTAAAATGGAAAGTGAGTTAGTTTCATAAGTGGGTGTGGAAACATAATCAACTTAGGTTTCATAAGAGCTTTAAAGAACTTATGGGATTCATTATGATCCTGGGATTTATGGATTTATTATAGAGAATTATGATCAAGTTATATTCATAGGTGATAAAATTACTACCTATTAAGAGGTATTTGAGAGTTTTGATTCCAAAAAATGGTTAGTAGCAATGAGATCTGAGATAAACTCCATGTATACTAACGAAGTTTGGAACTTGGTGGATGCACCTGAAGGGGTGATATCTATAGGGTGAAATTGGATTTTTTATAATAAAACTAACATGGATGGTAGAGTTCCTACCTATAAAGCTCACTTGGTGTCAATGGGTTATAAAAAATTCATGGTATTGACTATGAGTAGACCTTTTCACCTATTGTAATGATAAAGTCCACCTGTTTATTTCTTTCGATATTTTCCCATTATTATTATGAGATATATCAAATTGATATCAAAACTTATTTCCTTAACAATAATTTAGTTGAGTATGTTTACATGATACAATCCAAAGGTTTTGAAGTACCAAATGACACTACTAAGGTATGAAAGTTACAACATTCTATTTATGGATTAATGCAATATTCTTGGAGTTAGAACATATAGTTTGATGATGAAATAAAAGAGTTTGGTTTCATTAAGTATGAAGATGATTCCTATATATACAATAAGGTTATTGGAAGTATTGTGGTATTTATATTATTGTATGTAGATGAAATAAAACTCATCATAAATGATATACTAACTTTACATTATATAAAAGCATGGCTGGGAAAATTCTTCATGATGAAAGAAATGGGTGAAACATCCTACATATTTGGTATGAAGATCTATAGGGATAGATCTAAAAAAATGTCTAGTCTGATTCAGAATACATATATTAATAAAGTGATAAAGTGGTTTGACATAGATAACTCCAAGAAGGGGTCTTTACCAATATCACATAGAACAAGTCTTATGAAGACATAATGTTATTCTAAAGAGTTTGAAAGGAGAAAAATGGATAAGATTCATTATGAATTCTCTATAGGATATATCATGTATTCCATGTTGCACACTCAACTATATGTATCTTATGATTTGAAAATAATTGGTAGATACTAATCCAATTTTGGTGAGAGTCATTTAATTATTATGAATAATATCCTTAAGTACTTGAGAAGAACTAAAAACATATTCTTGGACTTTATAGGATAGGAAGTTATTATTGTAAAGGGTTAAAAAGATACTAATTTCCAAATTGAAAAGGATGATATGAGAACATAATTTGATTTTTTATTTTTCCTTAATGATGGACACATTAGTTGAAAGGGTTACAAGAAAACCACTTGACATACTCAACAACAAAGGCAGAGTACATCACCACATTAGATGCTACAAAGGAAGCTATTTAGATCAAGATGTTTATTACTAAACTTGGAGTGGTTACTATAATTTTGGAAGTAATTAATCTTTAATGTGACAATAGTGGGGATATTTCTTAGGCCAAGGAACCTCAACCTCACCAAAGGACCAAACACTTCACCCTCAAATACTATATCATTCAAGAAATAATTGAGTGGGATGATATAAAGATCTATTAGATGTATACAAAGTGAAATTTAGTGGATTAATTGAAAAGTTCATTAATGTAGTTGAATTATGATAGTATTGTAAATTATTTGGGTATTAGATAGATGAGAGACTAGATATAATGGTTGTTTAAATGTATATAATCTCTATTTATTATTTTTTCATGCATGTTGTGTATATAACATGAAGAGTGGAATGGTAAAAACCACTTAAAGAAAGAATTTGAGTTATCTATAATCAATGATCATCATGGAGTATTATAAGCTGTGATGATGTGTTAATATTAGTATGAGTAGAATATTATATATGATACAGAGAAGACTCAAGATATAATAAATAAAGATTACTTTTATGGATTGACCCACTAAAGTATATCACATGGAATGACATACGAACATTGATATACTTAAGAGTGTATACTTCTTATGAGTCCATATTACCTAGGGTTTATAAGATACTTAGCATGTAAACCTTTATACTTTTATTACTATCTTATGCCAGACTTGAGATTGAGCTAATCAGGTTGTGGTTGGGTATGTTGTAGATCATGTTATCAGTTGAGTTTAACCAAGATATGATTTGTCCTCTTGCATAAAAAGTATTAACACCAATCCCTTGATTAAATTGGACTAAGGAAATTCATATCCATACTTAATTGAGTGAAATATGATGTTATAAACTATTTGGATGAATGAAATGTGATGTAACTATTTAATTTGGTTAGTCTATTTCATAGAATTGTGAATAAATGAGATATACTATACTAGATTAAAATTTTTCATGTCTATTAGTCACTTGATGTATTATAAAAAGGGATTATATAATCATGCATACACTTTAAGGAAAACAGGTATTAGCACAATTTTTTAAATAAGTTACAGTTTTAACCACTGTCCATTGATTCGTGAAGGTTCTATAAACCACCATATTTTTCTGAGTCACCTATTAATTAGTGATGATTTTTTTATTATAGGTAATCTTATAAACCACTGAAATCCATAATTTTTTTGCGGTTTTATAATATAATGGCGGTAATAATCGACGCTAATTTATTAGTGGTGATTTATTTCATTTTTTATTGTTTTACTTAAATAGACACATTTATAACTACTACAAATAAATTAGCAGTGGTTTAGTAGCATATAACGATGGTTTTTAGTAAGTGATAGTGATTAAAACTATCACTAATTATATAGTAGAGTTTTTTTTAATTTTTAGTGATTTAAATTATTTTTAATTAAAAAAATTAGCAAAAAACAATAGGCTTATAAATATTCTACTACCTAAAATATAAAATAAAAATATATCCAATAGATATATAATTCAATAATTTTAGTTCTTAAACAAAAAAAATATAAAAAATAAAACAATTACATACATCATATGGAAACATTTTTTAAACATATAACATATTTTTTTAAGTTATATGCTACAAAATCAACATATATAAGTTTTCATTACATATATAACACATTAAAAGGGGAATCCAACATCAATGCTACTCCCCTAAGTCAGGCTAGCTACCCCCTGATGATCCATCTTCCTGATTTTCTTGTTAGCTACTAGCCTCCAATTCATATACTATCTTCATTAAATGAAATTTAGAATATAAATTAGTTTTAATTGGATAGTGCATAAAAAATATATTCACAACAATTATCATAATAATATAAAAAAATTAAAATAAATTTAATAGATTCAGTACCACTTTAGTTTTTCATATTAAGGATGCAATGTGCGTAGGAATTATCCTAGTCATGCCCTAAAATAGAGTAGCCAATGTACTCCCCATCACTAAAAACTGATCATCTTAAGCTATTCATCATGCATCATGATCCTGTACTCTATTCTTGAGGATTTAAATTTTATTTTGTGATTCTAAGTGAACAAGAACAATAATATTACTCAAACATGTAGGAGGAGGTGTCATGGTGAATAGAGATGAGATTGTCCTAAAGAATCATGAGGGGATGGTCCATAACCCAACCCTCACACATAACCAACATGATCCCTACCCAACACTTGAGAAATAACAATGTTGTAGGAGGATGATGATGACTGTGAGGGATTTTTATCCCACGCCCCTTTAATTTTTTTTTTAAAAATATAAAAAATATTAATAAAATATATATCTTTAAAAAAAGTGGATTTTAATTTAGATTTTTTATCCAAATGTTTACAGTGAGTTCATTTATGTAATTTTTATTGTCTTTCTTGTTCACATCAAACCACAATTCGTTTCAATCGAACTTAGGACTAACTTCTTTCACCTATATCATCAAAGAAAAAAATGAAAACTATAAAAATTTAAGTACTTAAAATACAGAAAAAGAATATTTAATAAATATCTAGAATATTACCATGTTCAATATTCTCCTTAAGAAACTTTTAGAACCAGCTGTGCATGGTTCAATTTGTCCCTCCCTATTTGATGAGTTTTTCTAGAAGATTCTTGAAAAAAATGTTAATATTAATAAAAATTTAATTATTTTTAATAAATTTATATCATTTTACTAAGATAGTATCAAATACCTCATGAGAATCATAATGATGCATATGAATAAAGGACTTATACTAATATCGAGGTATCTCTTCAAGAACCTTTTCATACATTTGATGGAGACTCAAGGAGGTGTCATTAAACTCACACCTTATCCTACACTTAAAGGCCTTCCACTTCCCCAAAAAAATTTCAAATTCCATCAACAAAAAATCACATAATTCACATCAAAATGGAAATGCCTCTACATATTAGATATGAAAAAATAATTAGACTCACATTTGATAGGACTATCATATAGAAAACTATAAATATTTATTCTAACTTACTTTTAGTTGTTAATAAAAAATATAATTCTTCCAATCGATGGGAATATGCCTCCAATCATGATACATGATGGGAGGGGGCATCGTCTCACATGATAATTGACCTAAGATTTACCCATATAATCCTCCTACATCATCTATTATCACCCCAAATGCAACGTCCTAGTTCCGGAATCCACCCAGAGGTGCCCGTACCCAGTTGGTCACATGGCCTCAAGCACATTTCCCCGAATGCCAGAGGCTACTGACTAGCAGCGAGGGCCTTGGGTGTGATAGTGGGGAAACTATGCCCTCATTGACAGAGTACACAATAGAAGTAAAAAGATAAACAATAACGGAAGCAGTAATAATAATACCAAAAAACAGTAACAGCGTAAGACTGATTAAGAAACAACTAGAGCATATATATATAAATGATGCATGATACATATATATCTAGGAAAGCATCAAAACAAGTCACAATTCTGAATACAGTACTAAACCAAAGTATAAAAGGAAAACAGATAAGCAATCTCCTCAGCATCGCAAGCCTCAGCTTGGTCCCATGCTTTATAGCTCTAATGCAATCAAGTACCTGAAGGAGATGGGTGCTTTTCATTGTCTATACCTACAATAATATAATCTTTTTGGGCCCAAAATCATGGCCCAAATAGGGTGTGAGACGAATCCCAGTAGGCAACCACCACAAGATCAGTGCCTAACAGTCAATGAATATATGGTAGGTAAAAGTGAAGAAAGCAGTAAATAGGAAGGTACTTAACAGTAAACAGTCCACAGTTTCAATATCAAGAAACAACTATCCAAGTAGATAAACACAACAGGTAACCCTCTGGGAAGTGCCCACAACCTATCCCCTCTGGTCATACCTAGCAACATAAGCAAGCAGCTAACAAATTGGTGACCCTCTGGGAAGTGCCCACAACCTATCCCCTCTGGTCCTACCTATCAAGTACAAGCAACCCTCTGGGTAGTACGCTCAGTCTAACCCCTCTGGTTTAGATTAAGCATATAATCTCTGAGGAAACACTCGCCATCAATTCCCCCTATAGTCTCATATCGTATCTAAAGGTGCTCTGGGGAATCACTCAACGTCTCATTCCCCCTGTGGCCCACGTCGAGGAACTAAAGACTCTCTGGGGAAGCACTCAACATCAATTCCCCCTTGTGGTCTCGCATTTTAAAATATAAAGACACTCTGTAGAATCCCTTATGTCCATTATCCCTATGGTCTACTACACCAGGTTCTCATGGCCCTGTGTAAGTCAAACAAGTATAGAAACACATATCGGCCAAATTAAACCTTAAGAACTACTTGGCTAGAAGTCTACAACATATCAGCATGTCAGATAAGCAAGATCACTCCATACTACAATACTAGGCATGGGAAAAAAACAAAGCAGCCTAACAGGCTAAGAATAACCAAACGTTCATAAGCAGAACATGCATGGACAACACTTCCAAAGCATAACAATCAATCCTATTCACATACAAATAACCTATACTCGCACACACCAGAAAAGAAGAAAATTAACAGGGTTAAAAACGGTAAACTCACAATACCCAGTTCATGGGTATTGGTGATTTTGAACATAAAATTCAAAGACCTTAAACTAAAAGGCACAAACCACCTACCTCTTAGGGTTTGGCTAAATCGACCTCTTCATCCAAACTGAGGAATGAAAATTCTGCATTAGCTCCTCACGTATATCTACTGGCACCCATATGCGTCCCTGGAAATGAAAGATCTCATCCTCGCCTATGGTCCATCCAAGAATAGGGTACTCTCCTAACACACTTTCCTACAAGACTAGGCCTTCATAATCTGATAGCCGCCTCATTCACACTCGATCAAGAAGAGTAGAGGTAACAACTACATAAGAAAGAAAAGTCTACCTCTATCTGTCGTGCACCTCCAAATGCATCTCAGAGAATAGAGCCATAAGTTGCCACTCGTTGCTGGCCTCCTGAACTGCCTGTATCTGAGTCCTCTTGCTCAATGCATCAGCCACTGCATTGCCTTTCCCAGGCGTGTAGGCAAACTCAAATTCAAAGAACTGTAGGTACTCAACCCACCTTTATTGTCTCAAATTTAGATCACGCTGAGTGAAGATGTACTTGAGTCTTTTGTGGTCGGTGAAAACCACAAACTGCTCTCCCAGAAGATAATGTCTCCAACAGTGTAGGGAATGAACAACAACTACCAACTTCAGATCATGCGTTGGGTAATTCCTCTCATGTGGCCTCAACTGCCGAGACCCGTATGCAATGACTCCATCTACCTGCATAAGCACAACTCCCATCCCGATACCTGATGCATCGTAGTAAACAATATAGCTCTTGCCCGGATCTGGAAAGACTAGTATCGGTGTTGAAGTCAACCTACCTTTCAGCTCCTGAAATGCTGAAGAATCTAACCATAAGAACTTCACACCCTTCGTAGTCAGACCCATTAGCGGTGCTGCTAAGCATGATAAGTCTTGTATGAAACGCCTGTAGTATTCAGCCAGCCCTAGAAAACTCCGCACCTCAAAGACGTTCTTCGACTGCTCCTAGGAAACTACTGCCCTCACTTTCTCTAGGTCTACTGACACTCCTGCCTCTAAGATAACATGACCTGAAAAGTTAATCTGATTCATCCAAAAGTGGCATTTTGAGAGCTTAGAATATAACTGATGCTCTCTCAATGTACTCAAAACGATCTCAAGATATGCAGCATGGTCGTGTCGAGTGTGAGAGCACACCAAGATATCATCCACAAAAACAACCATGAAGGAATCCAAGTATGGATGAAACACTCGGTTCATCAGTTCCATGAAAACTGCAGGCGTGTTCGTGAGACCGAATGACATAACCATATACTCTTATAGACCATACCTACTTCGGAAGGCTGTAAGAGGTATATCAGATGGTCTAACGTGCAACTGATGATAATCAGATCTCAAGTCAATCTTCGAGAACACCCGGGCTCCTCAAAGCTGATCAAAGAGATCATCAATCCTGGAAAAGGGATATCGGTTCTTGACCATCAACTGGTTCAAATTTCGATAATCCACAAAAATCCTGAGGGTACCATCCGCCTTCTTCGCAAACAGGACCGGTGAACCCCAAGGTGAAGTACTGTGTTAGATGAAACCCTTTGCCTGAAACTCCTATAACTACTTCTTGATCTCCTGCAACTCTGGTGTATCCCTCCTATAAGGAGGAATAGACATCAGTGCCGCTCCTGGCACAAGCTCAATAGAAAAGTCTACCTCACACTTTGGAGGTAAACCTGAAAAGTCCTCTAGAAAGATGTCCCTAAAAAGATCCACCACTGAAGGAAAGTCCAATTGTGAAGTCCCCTGGTCATCCAGATATAGACTAGCAATATGGGCTATAACTCCTCCCAACCCATGATGCTCTGGACCCGCTCTGCTTTCCTGGACATCCCATTCGCCACTATGAAGAAACGATCCACCCTCTGGTGATATGAAACTCACCCTACGGTGATAGCAATCGACGAATTCCTGGAAGGGAACTAACCAATCCTTTCCGAGAATGACATCATAACCTGTCATATATAGGACATAGAGGTCTCATAGAAAGTGACACCCACCAACCTCAAGAGGGAACTCCTTACACTGATGCACACTAGATGTTCTCATCCCCAATGGAGTTTCTAGCGTCAAGATATCAGCAGAAGACAAGATGTAGAGCCCAAGGCTCTCCACAATAGCAACAGAGATAAATATATGGGAAGCCCCATGTGTCGAAAAGAGATGAAGATAAAACTAAGGATACAAAGATCATACCTAAAACTGTGGAGGGTCTGGGATCCTGCTCCTACTGGGTCTGCTCCACTACAAAAGTCTGGCCCATGCCATGACCCTGTGACCCTGCCTGACCGCTCTGAGTTGATCCACTCTGCTGTCGCTGAAAGACTGGTGACTAACCACCACAACCACTGCCTCCACCTCAGCCTAAATGGCCATAATAACTCTAGTTCTCTGACTGATGAGAAACTGGTGGTGCTACTCCCAAACATGGAGTCATAGAAGAACTCCTGTCACCATCTTCTGGTGATAATATCTGACAGAAGCACTAAAGATGACCCATCTTGTCGTAATATCAGAACTCCACTGGGTCTCTCTAGCACTGCGACCTCGTATTACCACTCTTCCCACACTGATATCATACTAACTGGTTGCCCGAAGGTGTGTCTCGCCTCTTTGGATCACCGTGCAAAGACTCCCTACGATGCTTCCTACTATCAGTAGGAGATATGCTAAATCCAGATGCCGAGACACCCTGGCTCACAACTCTAGAATCCCTCAGATTGTGCTCTGTGATCAGTTCATGGTTGAAGATAGAAGTGATAGAAGTCAACCAGAAGATGTTCACCTGCGATCAGATGTCGTGCCTCAGACTATCCTTGATCTTCCTTGCCATGAACAACTGATCACCTCCTGAAATAGGCGTGAAGCACTGTAGCTCAGTAAAGAGAGAGGAATACTCCATAACAGAAAGAGTAACCTGCTCCAGACTCATAAACTCTCCGGATCGATCAGGCCTCAAGGTCTCCAGATAGAAGTAGTCAAAGAATATGCATTGGAACTCATCCCACGCCATAACCTGCTGGCATACGACCTGTGAGATCACATCCCACCACCTATTGGCAGAGTCCTGAAGCATATAAGTAGCGAACTTGACCCTCCTCTCTAGAGTCATCTCCAGATGCTCGAAGATCGTCAACATGACTTCTAGCCATGACTCTGCAGCCTGGTTACTATACCAGTTCACACAGAGGAGGCCCCAGATGAGGATCAGAGAACCAGTAGCAGTCACCAAAAGCAGAGCTAACCGGATTGGAAGAATGAGAGGGTATAGAAAACGACACCGGGACTAGGCACCGTGAAGCATTGTACGGGGAAATGCTAGCCGATCAGCAATGTAGGTGGGGAGCTAAAGGCAATCAATGATGCAGAAGCTGGGGAGGGGCAGTTCTAGTGGGCTGGGCCTATGAGTCATGTATTGAGCATGGTATGCCTCTAGGCCTTAGGGTCATGTATTACGAGTCATGTTGGGCCTTGTTCCTTGGGCCTACGGGTCATGTACGAGTTCCCCTTCAACCCTTAAAAGGGGATTATCTATAAAAAAATAAAAAAATAAGGCCTTCGGGCCATTCGGGCAGCCTGGGGTCCCCCATCCCCTAAGAAAGTGAGAGGATGCTGCTGTTGAAAGACCCACGTCAAATCTGCCATCGACGGGGTAGGAGGCGGTGCTCCCTAAAAGGTCTGCATCATCCTCATAAAGCCTTCCCTGAAATTGTGCATCAACACCTGGGTCAGGTATAACTACTGGTGCCAATACTGGCACAATAGGAGGATCTGCAGGAAGTCCCTGATCAGCCATATCCGGTGTCTGATCACCGCCTTATGGCTGGCGTAAAACCAGAGGATGTCTTGATGGCATGACTCTGGAAGGTCAAATGAAATCCTTAGATCAAGATTAATAGGGACTGAAACATAGGAGTACACGGTGTGTATAGAGAGTACACGATGTGTACTTAAGAAAGACTATTTCTTCCCAAACAGAAGAACACATGTCATGTAGTCAAAAGTACACGGCGCACATTCTAGGTTTTTCCGGACAGTAAGCCTCAGAAACTACTCTGAAACCCAGAGAAATACTGAAAAGAACATTGAAAGTTCCAAATTCCGATCCGTGAGGTCCCATACTCCCCACGAATCAAAGCTTGGCATCTTACACATGTTATAAACAAGAAAAAAAAGGCGATGATTCACCAAGTTCTGGTCCATGAGGTCCCATAATACCTCAGGAACCAAAATTTGGAATTCATACAAAACAAAACCTTACTCAAACAATACCCTATCAAACATAAGGTATTTTTATCAAAGAACCTATCACAACAACATTCATATTCTACACAACATCTATCAAAACAACATGAAATTTCTAATGAACCCTAAATGGCATGGAAATAATGCATGACATGTGATTTCTAACAAGTTCCTAAATGATGTATGAGATGGAAGACCTTCATCTCATCGGGTTGCGATAGAAATAGAACCTCAATAACATCAACAATAACAGCACAAAACATGTGAATCACCCAATGGTGAAATCAAATCAATTGTAAAATTACAAACCAAAAAAATTGCAATAAATGAGGTAGATTGGATTTTACCAATACACGAGTTAGATACTCTTGGGAATAACTTATTAGCAAGTACCTATCTCTTCATATCCCTGGATAAAGGCTCCAAACAATAATTCAAGAAGAAAATAATTCCTCTGATACCACTTTGAAACGTCCCGGTTCTGAAATCCACCCAGAGGTGCCTGTACCCGATTGGTCACATGGCCTCAAGCGCATTTCCCCGAACACCAGAGGTTTCTGACTAGCATCAAGGGCCTTGGGTGTGATAATGGGGAAACTATACCCTCATTGGCAGAGTACACAGTGGATGTAAACAAATAAAAAATAGCGGAAGCAATAATAATACCAAACAATAGTAACAGTGAAAGACTGATAAAGAAACAACTAGAGAATATATATATAAATAATGCATGATACATATATGTCTTGGAAAGCATCCAAACAAGTCACAATGTTGAATACAATACTAAACCAAAGTACAAAAGGAAAACAGATAAGCAATCTTCTTAGAATCACAAGCCTCAGCTTGGTCCCATGCTCTCCAGCTCCAATGCAATCATGTACAAGTAACCCTCTAGTCAGTATGCTCAGTCTAACCCCTCTAGTTCAGCTTAAGCATAAACTATCTGAGGAAGAACTCACAGTAAATTCCCCCTATAGTCTCGTATCATATCTAAAGGCACTCTGGGGAAGCACTCAACGTCTCATTCCCCTTGTGGCCTGCGTCGAGGAACTACAGACTCTCTAAGGAAGCACTCAACTTCAATTCCCCCAGTGTTCTCGCATCATAAAATATAAAGACACTCTGGATAAGCCCTTACGTCCATTCTCCCTATGGTCTACTACAATAGGTTCTCACGACCCTGTGTTAGTCAAACAAGTATAACTACGCGTATCGGCCAAAGTAAACCTCAAGAACTACTTGGCTAGTAGTCTACAACATATAATCATGTCAGATAAGCAAACTCAATCCATCCTACAATACTAGGCATGGGAAACAAACAAAGCAGCCTAACAGGCTAAGAAGAACCAAATGACCATAAGCAGAACATGCATGGGAAACACCTCCAAAGCATAGAAATCAACCCTATTCACATACAAATAACCTCTACTCACACACAACAGAAAATCAGACAATTAACGGGGTTAAAAATGGTAAACGCACAATACCCCATTCATGGGTATTGGTGATTTTTCACATACAATTCAAAGACCTTAAATCAAAAGGCACAAACCACCTACCTCTTAGGGTTTGGAGAAATCAACCTCTTCACCCAAACGTGCTCCAAACCAGGTGAAAGACTCCTCAAAACCACCTCAAAAACCCTTCCCTAACATCAACAAGGTCAAACTTTAAAAAACAAAGGAAACACAACCCTAGATCTACATGCAACCCTTGTAGATCTAAGAAACTAAGAGAGGGAGAGAGCTAAACCTAACTAAAACCTCAAAGAACCAAAGAGGGACTTACCTGAGGAGAACTTCCTTCGATCCACCAAGAAACCCCTTCGATTTGCCTCCAAAACAAGACAAGGAGCTCCACCAACCTCTGAAAATTGCAACTCCCGCGTGAGCCACGAGTGGGATGAAGAATGGTGGAGGAAAGGGAAATCCCGAGTGTCATGGGAATTAAAAACCCTAAATTTAAGTGGCCGCACGGTTTGGAAAACCGTGCACCAACCGTGTAGTTGCTACTATCTCATCCAGGGACTTCGCACAGCTTACCCACACAGTTTGACAAACTGTGCGCAGCCCGTGTAGAGCCCACTATCAAGGGTGCATGGTTTCCTAGGATGGCCGCACGGTTTGCTTAGACCGTGCACCAACCGTGTACCCCTGCACAACCTCTAGAAAATCCTCTTTTTCTCAAAAGCGACCAGAAAAGTAAAACAAACCTGAAAAGAAGGTTCGGGTTCTTACACCAAACAAGTCAAATGACATAACTACTTTAAAATTTATTAGCCACCGAACATTTAGTGTATTCATGTTCATTTTATATTATCATTATCTAAACCTGATTAATAAATATATTCAAAAATTAATATATAAATATAACATTTTTTACAAATTAATAGTCACATTAGAATAATGGACACCCTCCAATACCCTCATGATGGTAACTATGGTACCATATGCTCGGTCGATGACTGCTCCTCAACTACTTAATTTGATCCCTCTGACATCCCCATAGTATAAGGTGATGCACTAGAAATATGGAGTGTACCTGATGAATATGGGATCATATTAAATGGAATCAAATTATGGAAAAGGGAGTATACTAAAGGTAGAGATCATACCTAATTAAATTGGGACCATATCATATGGGCCATCTGATAACATAGGAGCTATAAAATATCATATCATATCTTTAAATAATTTTGTTATCAACATACCTATATCCATCAAGAATATAAAACAAATTAGAACATTATATATGATATAAAACAATAAAATATTGTTAAAATTTCGTATATAGATTAATTGAATTCATGTACTCTAAATAAACAAATAAAAGATAAGTTTAAGGGGTACTGAACATAAAATCAATTAATTCAGTATTGACCATATTATTGTCATCCTCCACAATTAACATGATTTCATCATCTTTACCTCCCTTATAAGACTAACTATTTCAATATCATCATGGATAGATAGATCAAACACTTATTGTTTATGGGGTTTGATGGTATAAAAAAAATTCTTCAACTTCATCACCCATATCATACAGGTCTCTCGATTTAATATAGACTACAACATTACACCCTTCATTGGATTATTCATCTACATAATATACCATTTTAGCTTATGAATCCATAATATATGAATCATGTTCTTCATTCTCACCAATATCAATCAACCGAGATAAGTTAACATAAGTAAATTATAAAAAATATTTCCTTATGCCCCTATAAATATCAATCCACTTACATTTGAATAAAAAAACTAAAAATTATCCATGATAATTTAATTTGATAATGTTAATCAACTTTCCATAGTATCCAAAGTATAAAAATTTTGTGAATATGACACTATTTTTTGTTTTCAAACCTTATTTATACAAAAATATATGAAACTTAAATCCATTAATGTTATAATCATCGAATCTCCTAGACTGCTTCAAAGGTCCTCAAGCCAAAGATTTCAAATTATCTAGAACTCCAAATTAATTATACAAATTCATGATCTACATGTATAAATATAAAATATTATTAATTACATAAGATAATTATATCAATATATTATGAATATGAAATTGATTATGATCTTACAAGACATAAAAACCAATCAATAATGTCTTTTTAATGGATTTTTGTCGCAAATCGTCCCAATGAGGCCCGTGACGTACCTCCCCAAGCCTGCCTCCAATAGGTCAAGGGATGGAGACTAGAGCTAAGTAGGCATATCAATAACATGGGAGAACTTATCCTAAGTACCTTTACATAAATAAACACACATCTAAGCCCATACAATTCTAAAATGTAAAACAACTAAAAGAAACCATGAATACATACATCTAATCCCCAAAAAAGAGTACAACAATAAGTAATGGAAAGTAAACAGGTCTAAATACAATCCCACCATAAAGAGTATGAAAAAATGTCTAACCTGAAAGTAAATATGGGGGCTGATATCAAGATACTTCAAGAACACACCCGGGTTAGTCTGACTCACTAAGAACTACCTGATCTTGGTCCCTCTAGGACTCTGTCAAAAGGTCGAACATCTGCACAAGACATGACATGTGTGGGAAAAGGCCATGCGGGGGTGAGTATAAAAATATAGATTAGGACAACCAGAAACCACAAATCATATAACAAAAGAATAAAAATCATATCTACACAATTATATGAATATAACACATATAACAAGAATATCTAGATATACTCAACAAAGAAACACAATCTTAAGGTAAATTCACAATTGTAATTCCATCCCAGGATTCATGATCGAAGATTTCACATAGCACTCATCTAGGAGAACACACTCCATGAGTCAAATAATACTAATGATGTCTGTTTGAGAGGTCATGCTTGTTGGGTCTCTTCATAGAAAGGATATGTTGGAAGTCTAAAGAGATACAATACATAGATGAGGATCAGTCCCAAGTCCATGGGGTATACCAACTAATCAATCTAGATTAACCCTCTAAGTAAAGAATTGGTGCCTGTGTAGTGTTGGTCATGATGATACCAAGAACTCCACCTAAGTCAATAATATGATAGAGGATCTCACTTCAGGACTCATAGAAGGGTTCCAACAACTCTATCCAAGAAGTCCTGCTGAAGGAGAGAGCTATCCCAAGTGTAGGATGTGATTCCATACTAACTCTCAGGGAATGGATATAGGGAATTTACCCTAAAAAAACTTTTACAAGATATTGAGGACAAGAGCTCCAAGACAAACTTTAAGAAGTACATGGTGTGTAATGGCAATACAAGGAACATCCCTTCGTAACTGATTCCTACTCATGTAAATGTCTCATTCCCATGTCCTTGTAAAAGTACATTTCATGAACATGCCTATGTTATTCTACACATGTCCAAGTACACAACTATACCCATGTACACCTGGCCTGGCTGTGTCTGTGTGGCTCGACACAACATGCCCGTTCCAGTGTAATCCTGGCCATGTCTGTGTACCATCTAAGGTACACACTAAGAAAACTGGAAAGGTTTCACATGCTTTGTGATAGGGGTCACACGCCATGTGATCCTTAACTTCACTGTGAAACCCTATCCATCACTGAGAGGGCCCCACATGGTGTGTATCTCCGAAGTATATGCCGTGTTGATCTAGATTTTCTAGAAACCAAGTTCTTCCTCCCATGTGAACTCTCCCCACTACCACCCCAGATTCCAGCCTCAATCTCACCATAAAGGATAGGTATACTCTGAAAAAACCTTGTTGTCATCAATCATTATATTCTAACCACCAAAACCGCTCAAAAAATGGCCTCACACATCAAACCATCATTACGTGTTGAATAACAAAAAATAGGTATCCCAAATCAATTCGATCCACTACTAATTCCATCATTGAACAATCTCTATATCACACTAAGTAAGGATATATGATATCAAATTATTATGCCAAGAAATGGGTGCACCACATTCGATTGCTTAATGTTCATTGAACTGTAGACCAAAGGATCACCCGTAATAAATAAAGAAATGGGTAATAAAAGAAAAATAAAAAACATGAGTAATGAACCTAGGATAATGTTTATTTTAACCACGATTCATTTCATTAGACCAAAGAATGAAGTTATAAACAGTTAATACTAAATCAATTTTCCCAATACCCAGATAAATATAACCTTTTCCCGCAATATGCACAATATGAGAATCAATTCATTAGTCGATTGATTCAAATTATTCATAAGAATCATAAAATGGGGAGAAATAAAAATAAACAAATTCCCTACCTTGATTTAGGATCGATCACTGATGAAGAACAAAGCTGCGTCATTGTCATTGGTGAGATCCTTTGATTTCATTGCCCACTGATCATAGAACTATGATCCGACTATCATTTATCTTAGAGATATCCTCCAAAACTATCTCCAATGACTCTAGGGCTATGCGTCTAATCCTAGAATTCCATCATAATGGTTTACTTATAGAAGAAATTAGGTTGCTACATCAATGAATAAATAAATAATTTTTTTTTCACCCATGATAATTTTTCCAAAAATTCCCCGCGCTGACAAAGGTTACGTTGCACCAAATATAAATCCTACATTCTAAACTCAACGATGCCCTATGATTTCTAATCCAGGCCCCCATTTAGAATTTATTCCAATATTTTAGGAAAATTGTGTGTGCATGTAATTTAATATATTTCAAACATTTATCCTAGGAACACTGGGCCTCAAAATCACACACCATCTCAACTCTTGGTCTCTAAAATAATCCATACAATATCCAAAAAAAATAAATAGAAAATTAGAGTCATTATATTCTCCCTTCCTTGGGGATTTACATCCTGAAAAGCTAAAACAAGTGCCTACACAAAGAGATGTGGGTATTGAGCATGAATATGAGCCTATTACAAGTTTTCTATACTTACACCAGACACGCACTAAAGAAATATCTCACCCATGAAGGATCCTATCCCACTGATCCTCAATCTACACTAGGTACTCAAAAAAAGGTAGCTCTATCCTCGATTTTTAGCTTTCCCTAGTTGATGATGTGCGATAGGTCATGCACGTACCTCCTTAGTTGTGACACATGGAAGACGTTGTGTACTTAGTCTAACTAAGGTGGTAGAGCTAATTAGTATGCCACCTCTCTAAATCTACACAGTATCTGAAAAGGGACAATAAACCATGAAGATAACTTTCCACCCTGATAAAATATCTATAATCCAAGTTGATGTGAAACCCATGGGAACACATAGTCTCCCTCCTCAAACTTCAATGGACTCTATCATCTGTAGGCTTAAAACTTTTGATGGATCAGTGTAGTCCTCATCCACTCCTAGATGATCTGAACCTTCTTAGTAGCATCTCACACTAACTCTAAGCCCATGAGTGCTGAATATCATGTATTGGTCCAAAAAAGTGAGAACCTATAGGGTCACCCATACAAGGCCTCGAATGGTGTCATACTGATGGTGTAATGATAGTTGTTGTTGTACACAAACTCCACCAATGGTAGGTGATCCTCATAGGTGAGTCCCAAATGCCTCCTGTAATCCCTTCCATAATTGATATGTGAAGTGAACATCATGTTCAAAAACAATTATCAATGGGACTCCATGTAATTAGACTATCTCCTGCATGTAGAGGCATTCCAAGATCTCTATTGAACTTTGGTCTCATATAACTAGGAAGTGGGTTGACTTGGTGAGTCGGTCTATGATTACCCAGATGACATTGCATCCCCTTGATTTATATGCTAACCCCATAATGAATTCTATGGATATATCTCCCCACTTCCACTATGGAACCTCAAGGGGTTGAGGTAAACTCACTAAAACTTGGTGTTCAGGCTTCACTTGCTGACAAGTAAGGCATCGAGAGACAAAATCCACAACTCCCTTCATCATCCCTGGCCACCAAAACTGATGTCATAGGTCCATGTACATATTTTCCACACCTATGTGTACCACTAAAGGATATGTATGAAAATCTCTCATAAAATACTCCCTCAATGTCACTGGTACCATCATGCATCCTATAAAAAGAATGACATGCCCCCCACCTTTAGAAAATTCATCAGGATCATGTCCAGTGGAAATCTGAGTACATAGGGTCTCACAATTGGTATCCCCAACTAGGCCTCACTGACTCACTATAAAATTGAAGGGGTAACAACAATCTAATGGAGGTAATATGTTTCATATCTATCCAAAAAGGATAATTGCAACGAGACCAACTAATCTAATGCCTTATTCAATAACTATTAACAAGATATTCTACTGAGAGAATCTACTACCACGTTCCCCTTCCTAGGTGTATAGAAAATCTCGAAGTCACAATACTAGAGGAACTCTATCCATATCCTCTATCTTAAATTAAGATTTTTCTAAGAGAATATATACTTGAGAATCTTATGGTATGAATAGACAATAAAAAACTTTCCCATTAGATAGAATCTCCATATATTTAGTGTGAAGACTACCACTACTAACTCAAGATCATGGGTCACATAGTTCTACTCATGTGGTCTCAACTAATGTGGACCATAAAAAATCACTGCTTGCCTATGCATTAGAACATGACCAATACTAGTTCCTAATGCATCATAGAACACTATATACTTGATGCCCTCCTATGGAAATATCAATATGGGATTTCTCGTCAATCTATACCTCAACTCCTAAAAAGACAACAGGAACCTCTTAGTCCACACAAAATACTTCCCCTTTTAGGTCAAATATGTCATGGGAGATAATATCCTAGATAAGTTAGGCATGAATATTTGGTAATAGAATTCAAACCCAAGGAATATCTACACCTCTATGATGATCTTGGGTGGATTCCAATATAACATTGTTTCAACCTTCACTGGGTCCACTGCCACTCCATCTACCAAGATAACATGTCCCAGGAAGTGACCTCCTAAATCCATAACTAGCACTTTGAGTGCTTCCTATAAAGCTGGTCCTCTTAGAGTACATCCAGAACCATTATCAAGTATCTCATGTGCTCCTCATTGGATGTCGTGTATACAAGGATATCATTGATGAATACTACCACAAAATTTTCTAAGAAGGGATGAAATATCTGGTTCATAAGTCCCATAGTGACCATAACGACATATGAATGCCCTCTTTAGTATATTATCATCTCATACTCAAAACCGGAGATAGCCTGATCTGAGGTCAACTTTTGAAAACCATCATGCCACTCTTAACTGATCAAAGAGGTCATTGATCCTCAGTAGAAGATACTTTTTCTTTATATTCACTTAGTTTAGGTGATGGAAGTACACACAGAACCTCAAGATCTTGTATACCTTCTTGAAAAACAAAACTAGGGATGCCCAAGGTGAAACACTGGGTCTAACAATGCCCTTCTTATGTAAGTCCTCCAACTACACCCTTAGCTCACAAAGATCTGTGAGAGCCATCCGATATGATGGAGCATATATCAGCACCATATCAAGGTGTAGATAAATAAAAAATTCTATCACTATTTGGAGAGGTAAGCTTGGAACATCCTCAAGAAAGATGTCATCATACTCCTCCACCACTGCAGGAAACTAAAAACTCATAACATCCATTACGCCAAGGGTCATGCTTTCCAACTGGTGAGTAATTGGATGCACCCTCCTATACATGAGTCCATCCTATGTCGCTTGGGGTTCCTTTTTACCCACAAAGGATAACCCAGTCCCATCATTATGGACACACCACATTCTCCTCCTAAAACAGTCGATCCAGACATGAACTATAGATAACCAGTCCATATCTAAGATGAAATCATATGGACTCATCGTTGCTACAAAGAGATCCCAATAGAAGCTCTCACTTCTAATATTTCGGTCACACTATTATCACAAGTGTGTGATCAATGAATCATCTCTAATAGTATTCTTTAAGTGTAATGGTCGAGTCAAGGGATCAAACAGAATCTATAAGTATCGAACCATATATTCGACAATAAAGGAATGACTAGTACCTATGTTTATCAATACTGTAGCTAAGGTATAAAATACATAGATCACACCTTGTATCATTCTTGGATCCTTTGGGTCATATGCCTCAACCACCTATAGCCATCTCCACCCTTATCCTATAGCTCCCTGAGCTAGCATGGGCCACCTGGGGTGGTGGTGGTAATAAGTCAAAGAATCTACCACCTCCAGTTGATCTCCCAGCCCCTCTTCCATATATTCCACCCTACAGACCTATTTTCTCATGATACTGACTCTACATCGATGAACCATCAACTGTCTCCTTGTTAGTTGCACGACGGGTTGGATAATCTCATGAAAGATGTCCCCTACTGTCATAAGAGTGGAACCACCTATTCATAGGATGATTGGGCCCATCCTATGAGACCTGAACTGTCTACCTTATGTCTCATGATCTCCTATAAAAACATCTTGCATGTCTAGGTCCCTGAGACTGATGTCAGATCCTCATTCCCAAATTCTTTACTCCTGTATGAACACTGTTGGAAGCCAATATCTACATCTGATCAACTAGAAAAATCTCAACTTCCAAAGATCTCTCTAGAACCCCATTATAGGAAAAAAATTGCAAAGGTATAAATCTTTCTCATATGTCTCTATTCAGTCCTCATTTGAAGGTTTGAGCCTAAAATAACTAATCCCAAACCATATCCATTGAGTACCTGGAGAGGTTAGTGAACCTCTATGAATACTCAACTACTATCTTACTGACTTGCTGAAGCTATAGAATCTCCTAGATATATACATATTTTAGTGTATCCAGAGATAACTCCTCTATGAAAAGGTTCTAAAAGTCTAACCATTTTAGATTCACCTCATCGTATGATTGAGTCACTAAAACCCACCATTGTTATACCGATTCATGGTGGCTCACCTCCAAGACCACCATATGATCTACTGGTGTCCCAACCAGATGAAAAAATCACATCACCACCTTAAGTTGGTCCTTAGTCACCTATGGATCGGGGTTTCCTTAAAATATGAGGGGTTAGTGTCACTGGAACTCGTGAAGAGTGCTCAGCATATGCACCTCATATATTGGTACTGTGGATGCTATCCGCTGCTCTACATGTGGTGGTATAGCTGGTGCACCACCTAGGGGTAACATATTTATAACTGGTCCCTGTATCAATACCTCATTGTTGAGGTGATCATCCTCATGATCCTGATACTGAATACTATCTAGATTATATCATGAAGGAATCTTGAAATAAACAATATATACCAATATTAATGAGTATATTTAGAGATATGACTCAAGAAGGACATGGAAACCACAACCCATTCCTATATGATGCATGTGACATTTTTTCCCTGCAACTAGTGTTCTCATGTACTGAGTTGAAAGGCAGGTGATCAAAGTCTTGGTGTATGGATAAGTTGGCCGCAATACCAACACTAGAGTCCCTATCCTGAAATCCTAACTTGAAGCAATTAACACTATTTCCCAAAACCAAACTCATAGACTCTAGTCCTAAGGTAGAATAGACTCCAATAGGCCAGGGGCTGGCGACTAGAGAAGAGTTGGCATGTAACTAACATGGGAGGACTTATCCTAAAATACTTATACACACACACACACATATATATTCAAGACCACACAATGCTGAAATGTAAAAAAAATAAAAGAAACCATGCATGTATACATATAATCCCACAAAAAGAGTATGAAAAAAATTAATGGAAAGTAAACATGGCCAAATATAATCCCACCAAAAAGAGTCTGAAAAAAAATCCAACCTGAAATTAAATATGGGGACTTATGTCAAGATACCAAAAGAACACACCCTAGTTGGTATGGATCACTAAGCACCGTCTGGTCCTAGTCCCTCTAGGACTCTTTCGAAAGGTCAACTGTCTTCAAAATATATAACATGGGAATGAAAATACCATGCATGTGGTGAGTATAAAAATACGTAGTAGGACACCTAGAAACCACAAAGAATATAACAAAATAATAATATTTAGCTCTTGGTTACACCCAAATTTACCCAAGTTTTATAGTAAAAGTAGTCTCTTAAAGTATAGCTTGGGTTATCAAATCCACGTGGACTGAAGAAGAAACCTATAGACACCTATGCTTTTATAGAGGTTTTGGCTATAGAGTGGCCAAATATTTGGATTGATTTGATTTGAATAACTAGTGATATAATTTAAATAACCAAAAACACACATAATTAATTGAATTAAAACATTTAATGTTGATGGGTTGATCTTAGGTTTTTTCTCGAGGTGGATTGGATGTATTTTTTTCTTAGAAAATCTCATATCCTTTATTCAAGATGTATCCAAACAATGAGATAATTATCAAAAACCATTTAACAATTTAATCCATAAAAAATTACAATATTAATAACCAATTCACTTAGAGGATCAATTTCATGATCTCTCTAAGGAATTGGATCGTACTAGCACTCAAAATGTGTCATCGTTAAAGTGGGCGAAGACAAAGAAGAATGTAACTCATCAAATGGAAATATTAAGATAACCAAAATATTTAATTATTAAGTACATGAAATAAAATTCAATACATAACCTTGATACTCCCTTGGATCAAACCATAATAGGTTATCCCTATATTGATGCTATTATACCAATGGAAGTGGGAAGTAGACTTATGGGGGCATAATTGAAGAAGAAAAAAATATTGAAATAAATGAACACTCCACTATTGTGTGATTGAATTCAAAAGTACTGGTGTGAATAAATTCACACCTTGATTCAATGGTATCAACATGTTAATAGAAAGGAAAAAATAAATTAATATCAAGAATAATTTTTTAAGAAACTAACAAGAATGAAAAAACTTACAAGAAGAAAAATGAAGGTGTGATTACAAAATGAAAGTAGGAAATTACAATTGAAAGAAAAAATTGGATGATAATTCTATTCATCAAAATCTCATTATATAGGAATATTTGGAGCCTTAGTTCAACTCACCATCAATAAATTCCTTCCCCATTAATTGAGAGAGTCAAAATAAGGGTGAGAAAATAAATGAAAATTTGACATTTCAAAGTTGACCAGGAAAATCATCCAGATTCACCCCCCTTGTTGACTTGTAAATTTTTTATATAAGATGGATGAATAAGAAGGGGTAGTAGAATGAAAAATATATTCATCAATGTATCCTATAAAATATTTAAAATTTTTAGAAAATTGGACAAGCCATTTGGAAGTTATGCTCTATCTAGTGGGATGACTTTATGGGTGTTCAAATCTGGCCCACCATTTAAAAGTCAACTTGGGATCCCTTTATATCTATGAAAACTTAAGAATTAGCTCCAATGATAGTTTAATTAATGATACCCATAATTTTATATTTCTAAATTAAAAATTTGAGCTTCATTGGGCTTGGATTGTGGGGCCCATTTTTTTTCTATGTGCCTTAGGCCCATTATGATTTGTCCAGATGCATTCATTCCCAAAAATATTCATCTTACCTTGGGATTCATCCATAGATCATAAAAGATAAAATGTTCCAAAAAAAGTGATAAATAATATCCCAAAAAATAAAATTCAAATAATTAATATATATAATTATACAATCATATGATTTATTGGGCCCAAAATATGCACTTTAAACATGAATTGAAAAAATGATGTGAAATGAAGACCAATTTATGAAATGCCCTAAAATAGATGTTTATGGTCTTTGAAACACTTAAATATTAAAATATAATAAATGAATATTAGAATCTTTTAGAGGATAATCATCTCTATACAGGTATATGACTACAACATATATAATAATAATATCTAGATACACTCAAAAAAGACACATAGTCTCAAGGTAAATTTACAACCGTAATGCTAGCCTAGGATTCCTGCTAGAAGGTTTCACATATCACTCATCTAGGAGAACACACTCCATGAGTCAGATATCACTGATGATGATCATCTGAGAGGTTTTTCTTGTTAGGTATCTTCATAGAAAGGATACGTTGGAAGTATATAGATATACGATACATAGATGAGGATCACTCCCAAGGTAGTGTTGGTCATGACGATACCAAGAACTCCACTTAGGGAAAGAAGATGATAGAGGATCTCACTTTGGGCCTCATGAAAAGATTATAATAACTCTATTTAAGAAGTCATGTTTAAGGGATCACCATCCTAAGTGTAGAATGAGATTCCATACTAACCCTTAGATAATGGATATAGGGAACACACCCTAATGAAACTTCTCCAAAATACAGAGGAAAAGGTCTACAAGACAACCTTAAAGGAGTACATGGCATGTACTACCAGTACACGACATGTCCCTTTGGAACTAGGTATTACCTGTGTAAATGAACTATGCCCATATCCATATAAAAGTGCATGGAATTCCCACTACCATGTACTTATTCCAGTGTCCAAGTACATAAATATACCCATGTACACCTAGCTCGGCTGTGTCTGTGTGGGAGTACATGGTGTGCCCATGCCCATGTACTCTATCCGTGTTTGTATACCCTTCAAGGCACATGCCGAGCCAACTTAAAAGGGGTCACACATCGTGTAACAGGGGTCACATGCCATGTGATCCTTAATTTCATCCTAAATCCCTATACATTGTTGAGAGGACCCCACATGGCGTGTAGCTATGCAGTATACATTGTGTTTATCGAGATTTTATAGAAACCAAGTCCTTCCTCTTGTGTATGCTTATGCCACTGTCACCCTAGATTCTGGCCTCAATATCACCAGGAAGCATTAATCTACTTCAGTCAAACCTTGTTGTCATCAATCACCAGATTCTAGCCACAAAAAATGCTCAGAAAAAAGCCACGCATGTCAAACCATCATCGCATGTTGAAGAACAAAAATCAGGTATCCCAAATCCATCCGATCTGCTGTATCTTCTATAACACCCAAATATTTTATAGTATGTATCTTCTTAAATAAATTCAATTTCTTCGAAAACATACATTTCATGCAACACCAAGCTTAAACGAACCGTAATATACTATTAAATATTATTATTTTAACACGACCATTATGAACTAACCCTTAAATAGGTAGGTGTGAATATGATTAAATAAATTATGAAAATATAGTTTACACATGTTTATCAAATGAATTAATTGGTAACTAATTAATTATAAATGAAAATAAAAACTAATTGAATATAAAATATGTTTTTTTATTAATAAACTATTTTTATGCCTATAATGAAATTTTATCATAATAAATTAAATTAATCACTATTAGTGAAATATATTAATGAAATTTATATGTTATATATTCAATAAAATGTTTTTTAAATTCATCCAATAAGTTTTAGGCTTAAGATAATCCTGTTTTAAGTATAAAAAGCTATATTTTTCTGAAAGATAATTTTGCCACATTTTAATGGCGTGCCTATTTTAAAACTAAATTTTGACACTTTTATAATTTTTTTTGAAAAAATAATTTTTTTGAATGTGGAATATAAAAATTGTCTTAGGTTGTAGTTTTGTTATTTTTCAGAGAAGTTTCATTTTTTGATGAATAGTGAACGATATTGGATTTTAATTGAAAACTTATTTTTCTTCTAATTTATTTATATAATTAGTTAATATTTTAAATTAGTTTTAAAGTATAATTAGTTAAATTATACATAACTAAATCCAATTTAGTTCAATGGAATCAATTTGACATTGAAATTGGATATAAAAGCATTTTAAACATTTGAACTTTTTCACTTAAAAAACCCGCTTTCCTGTTGCGTCCACGAGATTAATTTTAAAAATAATTTTCATAATTATGTGAATTTAATTTGGTAAAATAGATTAAATATTTTTAATCATAAGGTACAAATTAGTTTTTAAGACAATTTTCATTTGTAGACATAAAAAATTTACCATGGTAAAAAAATTATTTACCGTAGTATAGGTTAAACAATGAAAAGGGTTAAAGTTAAAAGGTAAAGGCTTAAAATACAAAAAATCTAAACATAAAATGGGTTTTTGAGATATTTATTGACCCTAAAAAGTATTTACAACATTAATTTTTATCCAAATTCATGAAAATTAATTGCACCTCAATCTGGTTGGCTTTAAATAAAAAATACTCATTATTTAATCACATAAACCCACCTCTCCCCAAGTAAAAATACCACCCCTTATCACCCCATTTCAACTCAAAAGCCTTGAATCTCCTCAAACATCTTCCAAAACCTCTCCTCTAAACTATCCCCATGTACAAGTGCTTCTGGTCTCACTAAAAGACCAATTACAAGGTCTTTAAAGGATCCTTCATGGAGGTGATATTCAAGAGGTAATTTTCTCAAAACACCTCTCTTAATTTCTTTTACTTTTCTACTTTATACTCAAATCCTTCATCCATAAAGACATGATAAATAAAGAATAATTTATATAATTTATTTTTTTTATAATGTAATATATTATATACATCCCTTTTATTACCTCCTCTTATTCAATCAAATGAAACCATTGTCCAAGTCATGGTGATTAACCATCTCTGTGAATACTGATTTTTTACTTTTATATTAAAAACTTTATGGATGGTCATAAATATATTTTTATAATTAAATAATAATTTAATAGGTATATTATAACCTATTTAATATTCTGGAACTAATATATACACATAATATTAAATAAAATGAAACTAGTCTGTGGTGTTCTAAAAAACAACCAAAATTAACTAAACAATTATCATTAACATTATATCAAATGAATTATCCTCATACAAGAAATAAAAATGATATTTGGGACCATTTATACTTATATAAGTTAATTAATACTATTTTATTCCACTTATGGAGTTTTAATTCCATTTTATGAGAATGTCCATAATTATACACAAATGAGTTGATCATGAAACCATGAAACGAATGCACTCGAAACCATGAAAATAATGAAATATTATTAATAAACAGGTCATAAGATTTTATAAAATCATCACACAAAGTATTATAAATATTAATATAGTTCTATAATGAGTTAATAACATTATTTAAACCATTTTACAGGAGGTTAAAGTACACACCACTAAAGGGAAGCATGAAGTAAAGATTTATCATCTCACTTTTACTTCTGTGAGATATATGCCTTATTCACCACTTATTTATTGTGTATGGTGTATATAATTAAATTTGATATATAATATCATTAATATAACTATATTCATGGTGTTTAATGTTTCATTTAAAAATTATTACTTTTATGGGGCAAACAATTCGACTGATTACAAGTGATAAAGGAATTCTTAACTAAATTTTCATTTATTGGGTTAAAATTATATTTCATTGTTATTTCATGATAAAGTTATGTGTGAAATGACTTTTTATTATCTTATTTTTTATTTCCACTTGTTTTATGTGGATTTATAGTGAATACACATATCTAATTCATTAGATTAACAATATGATCTTTGTAAGGGAATTCGTCTCAATTTTACTTGATTATGCACATAATTTCCTTTATTTAGTGTGTATACTTCCCCATTATTTTATTTATGATCATAAGTAATTGAAAATTTTATTTATCACATATATCCATATTTATTATATCATGGATATGATTATTTTATAAGTCATATACCATTTTTATATACATTATTTACTTTGAAAGTGATTTGATCAACTGGGGAAATGATGTTAAATCCATATCTTTTACCCAGTATAGGAATTTTTTGGTAATCCATATTGATTCATAAATTAAATAAATTATTCGATATATGAATAATTCTTTGTAATTGCAGTGATGGGTGAGGCCTGACATTATATAGCCCTTTGATGTAACATCCCAAGTAAGTAATGAATAATAGATATTTTTATCTATGCCTATTAATGAATTAGATAGTGTTTTAGAGCCTTACAATGAAAATAAATCCAATCTTAAGCATGGAATACACTAATATTTTTAAAAGATTGTTTTACTACCTTTTGATGGAAAACCCTTTTTAAATTAAACTTTTGACAATTTT
Organism: Viscum album; assembly: GCA_963277665.1. Lineage (NCBI taxonomy): Eukaryota > Viridiplantae > Streptophyta > Magnoliopsida > Santalales > Viscaceae > Viscum > Viscum album. Next base: position 1,718,004,472 of record OY728160.1, on the reverse strand, counting down.
ATAATCTATATTTGTCAAAATAAACTTATACTTTATGATTGGGACATCAAAATTTACTTTGTGTGAATTTTTGGTATTTTTCTGACAATGTTCATTTTTTAATGAATAGTGAAAAATACTGCATTTTACATCAAAATTGATTTTTAATCTAATTTATTTATATGATTAGATTATCTTTTGAATTGGTCTTAAAGTGTAATATGAATATATTTTTTACCATTTAATCCAATGGTGGTTATTGGAATCAATTTCACTTTGAAATTGGACTTAAACTGGTGTTAATCTTTTGATACTTATTGTTTCATAAAAACAAGCTATTTGTCATGACAATGGGAATTAATTATTAAATTAATTAATGTGACTTATATGATTTGAATTTTGTAAAATAGACATCATTTTTGAATTCAGAATATCAAATATAGCTTAGGGTGAAGTTTTGGTATCTTTCTGAAAAACTTCAATTTTTGATGAATAGTGAAACCACTAAGTGGTAGTTAAAGAAACTGATTTTTCATTTAAATGAAATTTTACCACCTCTGTGATTTTATTTTCAAAAATTTGACATACATGGTTGTCATTAAGAAGTAAAATTTGGTTCGATGAGATTAAAATAATTTTTTGGTGAATAGTAACTTTTATGTTTTTAATCGCGATTAGTGGTAATTAGTGTAGTTTAAGGTAAAAATAATGTTTTAATAATATGAAATGACCTAGAAACATGTCCTAACCTTATTGGATGTGTCATGGCCGACCAAGAGAAGCCATGGGTCAACTTGGGGACCCCATGGAGCCACTTTGGTTGGGAAATGACATAAATAACTTTTTATTAAATGTTAAAGTAAAAATGACACAAACATGAGATGTTTTACTAAAACAATTTTTAAATTGGGTTATAAAAGTCATAATTTTGATTATAAATAGTCATTGGAAATATAAAAATATTTCCTACATCATAGTATTTTTTTTATAATTTTTTGACATTAAATAGATAAATTTATTTATGACATCATAATGATGTAGCGATTACCTCATTAATAAAGGATTTAAATAAAATGAAAAGATAATGTAAAATCTATGACATACACATGTAAAAAACCTATTGGATGGGTGTATTTATAACCCTTATCACCTTATCCTCTAATTATATCAATTTGGGACCTTTTTAATCCGAAAATCTTTTTAAAATAAAGTAACTTATCTTTACTTTCCAAGAGTGCCCCTCCTCTCCTCTTATAAAAGGCCCCCACCTCTACCTCCTTAACCACACTCCCAAAGCCTTTGGCTCGGCCAACATCTGCCCATTTTGTCTCTCCACTTCCCTCTATTACTCCTTGAAGCCTCACTTTGGGCAGAAGTCTTCCCAAGGAAGCCTTTGAGCTCAAACCAAAGGGAGTTACCCGATTTTAAGGTAATGTATTCACTTGAGTCCTTTTGTTTTATTTTGCTTCTCCAACCTCCTAAACTCTTTTTATTCATTTCGTTTGTAACAACTCCAGTATCTTAAATATACTAGGATATTTTTATAATAAGTATTCAAGCTACACTTACACACACCTACATATAATGGTTAAAGAACATACTGTTTCCATGGATGGTGAATTTATGCCTCCCGAAACGATGATTGTTCAACATTCCTTTAACACCTTCAAAGGTGGACATTAAGATGTCACTATATTTATATATGATATATAATATGTTTATGTTTTCTTTAAGATTCTGTATTTTTAATTTTGGGCATACCTTTATGGTTTCCATTATGGGTAAACGCGATATCTTCATTTAAGGAAGTGCGGACTACCGCCCCCTCAAAGTGATTTGATTCGTTAAATACCATATATGGGACGTATAAAGGATGGAACTATGATATTATATATGATATTATACTGTAATTATAATATACACTTATATCATTATGATTCCATTCTATAAAATACGAAATAGAAATGAAAGTAGCGATCATGCGTACGTACGGCTTACCGTCTCCATGAACGGTGCATTTCATTTCTTACCTATAAATGATTATGTAATATTATAAATGCATGCATGTATTGGATATATATGACATATATAATATCTACATCATGAATACCATTCTGGATATAATGGATACATGAACAACTTGAAATTATAAAGGGCTTATTTTTGACTCAAGTACCAATGATCGTTAAAACGACCATTATTAACTTAAATAATTACATAGTGTTCATGACATGGCAATAAGTGATATAAAAGGAATAATGAACTTGAAAAAGGGTCTTAAACAAGTAGAAATTAACTCAAGTTTATTATTCAGGAGATTAAAGAACGACCGAGTCAAGTCGGACCCGAGGTATGGGACTTCGTCTCAATCTCCTTTCATTGAGGCGTATTTCGTTTTATACACAACTTTATTTTATAAGGTGTATAAACCCCTTTGACTTTTACTTTTATACAAAAGGAATCTTTTTATACGAATCGTTTTACAAAACGACAAAAGTGAATGTTTTTGTCGTACGTATGCGACGACAACGACTTCTCCGCCGCTGTGACCATTATTTGAGTTTCGACTTCCTCTACAAGCCATACCTTATTTTTAAACGAAAAATAAATACCATGTTTTAAATTTCTTTTATTTTGGTATTGAAAATGGTTTTAATAATGTTTTTATTATATCAAAGTGTTGTATTGATATCTTGTGATTGAAATGTGGAAATGTTATGTTTCCTTTATGCATGTTTTATGTGATACGATTATGTTGAGGTTCTTGGGAATTATTATGAAGACGAGTGGTTCCGTGATAAACTAAGGGCGGGTGAGCCCGATATAGCTTTCCAATGCATTGGGTAACGTGAAGGAGTGAAACGTTAAGGTTTCTCCGAAGAGATTTAGGGAATATACTGTGATGGGTATTCCAAACGTAACCAAGAGGGTTACTCCCTACGTAAGAATGTTATGAATGCCTCAAGTTACCTTTATGTCTTATGATTTATATGATTTATTCATGATTTGATGAGGTATGTTAAAGTGATTATGTTTTATGGGTAAAGTATGATTTAATTCTTATGTGTATATGTACCCATGTTTCCTTTCCATATTTTTATATCCCTTACTGAGCTTTTTATGCTCATCCCAAGTTTTTTTGAAATGTTTTTCACAGGTCAAGGGAAAGGTACATGATATGATGATAGTGATAAGGAAGTGTCAAGAATGAATCCATGTTTTATTTTAAATATGTTTCCATTGATGGAAATGAATAATACTATCTTTATGTAACCAATTTGTTTATATGTGGAATGTAATTCAAGTTTTATGATCTAATTCTATAAAAATATAAACCCGAAAAGATCCTCAATGTGTAATCTTGTAATAACTCAAGATTAAGTAAGGTTTAAGGCTGGGACCTTATAGTTGGTATTAGAGGTCAGTTTAGATAACTTTAGGAGTTAGAATTCTATTAAATAATTATCCAAAAATATTTTTTTTATGGTCAAATTGAAATGACATAGCATTTGAAGATTACCATGTTGCTTCATCTAAGACATGTTTGTTCAGAATGGTTTCCTGCAGAGGAAACAAAGAAGTTTTTATTGGGAAGGCATACTGAGGGAAATGACCTTCCAAATCAGCATACTGAGATGGTCAGAATCAAAATTGAGCAGTTTACTGCAGTGATGGCTTAGTTGAATCAGGTGATAAGTGGTGGTTTTCATTGATGATATTTTGGTGTTTTATAAAAGTAAAAAAGAGCATGAAAGACATTTAAGGGTTATTTTGCAAACCTTGAAAGAAAAGAAATTTTATGGGAAATTAAGAAAGTGTGAGTTTTGGTTGTAACAATTTTCTTTCCTTGGTCACATTGTTTCTAAAGATGGAATAACTATTGATCCTGCAAAAACAAAAGTTGTGGAAGAATGGCTAAGACCCACAAATATAACCGAGATTCGTAGCTTCCTTGGTTTGGCAGTCTATTACCGAAGGTTTGTTAGAAATTTTTCACGATTATCTAGTCCAATGACTAAGCTAACTCAGAAGGGTGTTAAGTTTATCTGGACAAAAGAATGTGATGATTGTTTTCAGGAATTGAAAAGAAGATTGGTGAATGCTCCAGTTTTGGCACTACCTTCCAGGAATGGTGAGTTTGTTATATACAGTGATGCTTCATTAAAAGGACTTGGTTGCGTCCTAATTCCGAATGATCAGGTAATTGTTTATGCTTCACGACAGTTGAAAACTCATGAGGTAAATTACCCTACACATGATTTGGAATTAGCTGCTGTTGTTTTTGCTTTAAAAATTTGGAGGCATCATTTTTATGGAGTAAAGTGTGAAATATATACCGATCAAAAAAGTTTAAAGTATATATTAACTCAGAAAGAATTGAACATGAGACAAAGGATATGGCTAGAATTAATCAAGGATTATGATTGTACAATTCATTACAATCCGGGAAAAACAAATAAAGTGGCTGATGCTTTGAGTCGAAAAAGTAATGCTTCATTAGCAATGTTGCGTTTGGAACGTGATCCTTTGGTTAAGGATTTAATGAACTTTGGCATAGAAGTTGTTGGTGCAGGAAGTTCTTCTGTTTTGTTTCAGGTATCAGTGAGATCATCTCTATCAGATAGAATCAAGCAAGCACAGAAGCAAGACAGTGAGTTGCAGAAAAAGGTAGAGCTGGTTCAGAAAGGTAAGTTTCCTGAATTCAACATTGATAATGATTGTGTTTTGAGATTTGGGAAGAGATTGTGTGTGCCTTGTGGTTCACAGTTGAAGAGAGAGTTATTATGTGAAGCTCATAGTTCTCCATTTTCAGTACATCCTGGCAGTACTAAGATGTACAGAGATCTGCAGGAGTATTACTGGTGGGATGGAATGAAAAGAGATATTGCTGATTTTACTGTGAAGTGTTTGACATGTCAACAGGTTAAAGCAGAGCGACAGTTACCGAAAGGGATGCTTCAGCCATTACCAGTGCTTGAGTGGAAATGGGAGAATATATCCATGGACTTTGTTATGGGATTACTGAAGACATCTCGAGGTAATAATGCAATCTGGGTTATTGTTGATCGCTTGACCAAGTCTGCTCATTTCCTTGCTATACGAGATACTTTTTCCCTGGATCAACTTTCCCGTTTTTATATTAAAGAGGTAGTCAGGTTACATGGAGTTCCTCTCTCCATTGTATCTGACCGTGATCCCAGGTTCACTTCTAACTTTTGGAAAGGCCTTCAGAAGTCGTTGGGTACTGAATTAAATTTTAGTACATCTTTTCATCCTCAATCAGATAGGCAGTTAGAACGAACAATTCAGACCTTGTAGGATATGCTACGAGCTTGTTCGATGGATTATCAGGGAAGTTGGGACCAACATCTTTCTTTGGTTGAATTTTCATATAATAACAGTTTTCATTCCAGTATACAGATGGCACCATTTGAGGCGTTATATGGGAAGCGGTGTCGAACTCCAGCTTTCTGGGATGAAGTGGGTGAAAGGAAGTTGATGGGACCAGAATTGGTAGAAGAGATGGAAGAAAAAGTTCAGCTGATTCAGAAGCACATGAGAATAGCTCAGAGTAGGTAGAAGAGTTATGCGGATAACCGGAGGAAGGATCTATCTTTCGAGGTATGTGATCATGTTTTTCTCAAAGTATCACCATGGAAAAGTGTGATGCGATTTGTTAAGAAAGGAAAGATGAGTCCAAGGTTCATTGGACCATATGAAATTCTGGAGAGAGTTGGATCAGTTGCTTACCGAGTGGCTTTACCTCCGAGTTTATCTCAGGTACACAATGTTTTTCATGTTTCGGTGTTGAGAAAGTATATGCCAGATCCATCTCATGTTTTGAGTCCAGAGGTAGTTCAGCTGGAAGAGAACCTATCTTATGAGGAACAACCGGTCCAGATTCTTGACCACAGGGAGCAAGTGTTACGGAATAAGGTGATTCACCAGGTAAAGGTTTTGTGGAAAAACCACATGATTGAAGAGGCAACATGGGAATCTGAAAATGCAATGAGGGATAAGTACCCCCATTTATTCGATAAGTAAATAAATTACGGGGACACAATTTTCTAAAGGGGGGAAGTATGTAACATCCCAAGTAAGTAATGAATAATAGATATTTTTATCTATGCCTATTAATGAATTAGATAGTGTTTTAGAGCCTTAAAATGAAAATAAATCCAATCTTAAGCATGAAATACACTAATATTTTTAAAAGATTGTTTTACTGCCTTTTGATGGAAAACCCTTTTTAAATTAAACTTTTGACAATTTTATAATCTATATTTATCAAAATAAACTTATCCTTTATGATTGGGACATCAAAATTTACTTTGTGTGAATTTTTGGTATTTTTCTGACAATGTTCATTTTTTAATGAATAGTGAAAAATACTGCATTTTACATCAAAAATGCTTTTTAATATAATTTATTTATATGATTAGATTATATTTTGAATTGGTATTAAAGTGTAATCTGAATATATGTTTTACCATTTAATACAATGGTGGTCATTGGAATCAATTTCACTTTGAAATTGGACTTAAACTGGTGTTAATCTTTTGATACTTATTGTTTCATAAAAACACGCTATTTGTCATGACAGTGGGAATTAATTATTAAATTAATTAATGTGACTTATATGATTTTAATTTTGTAAAATAGACATCATTTTTGAATTCAGAATATCAAATATAGCTTAGGGTGAAGTTTTGGTATCTTTCTTGAAAACTTCAATTTTTGATGAATAGTGAAACCACTAAGTGGTAGTTAAAGAAACTGATTTTTCGTTTAAATGAAATTTTACCACCTCTGTGATTTGATTTTCAAAAATCCGACATACATGGTTGTCATTAAGAAGTAAAATGTGGTTCAATGAGATTAAAATAATTTTTTGGTGAATAGTAACTTTTATGTTTTTAATCGCGATTAGTGGTTATTAGTGTAGTTTAAGGTAAAAATAATGTTTTAATAATATGAAACGACCTAGAAACATGTCCTAACCTTATTGGATGTGTCATGGCCGACCAAGAAAAGCCACGAGTCAACTTGGGGACCCCATGGATCCACTTTTGTTGGGAAATGACATAAATAACTTTTTATTAAATGTTAAAGTAAAAATGACACAAACATGAGATGTTTTACTAAAACAATTTTTACATGGGGTTATACAAGTCAGAATTTTGATTATAAATAGTCATTAGAAATATAAAAAGATTTCCTACATCATAGTATTTTTTTTATAATTTTTTGACATTAAATAAATAAATTTATTTATGACATCATAATGATGTAGCGATTACCTCATTAATAAAGGATTTAAATAAAATGAAAAGATAATGTAAAATCTATGACCTACACTTGTCCAAAACCTATTGGATGGGTGGATTTAGAACCCTTATCACCTTATTCTAGAATTATATAAATGTGGGACCTTTTGAATCTGAAACTCTTTTTAAAATAAAGTAACTTATCTTTACTTTCCAAGAGTGCCCCTCCTCTCCTCTTATAAAAGGCCCCCTCCTCTACCTTCTTACCCACACTCCCAAAGCCTTTGGCTCGGCCAACCTCTGCCCATTTTGTCTCTCCACTTCCCTCTCTTACTCCTTGAAGCCTCAATTTGGGCAGAAGTCTTCCCAAGGAAGCCTTTGAGCACAAACCAAATGGAGTTACCCGATTTTAAGGTAATGTATTCACTTGAGTCCTTTTGTTTTATTTTGCTTCTCCAACCTCCTAAACTCTTTTTATTCATTTCTTTTGTAATAACTACAGTATCTTCAATATACTAGGATGTTTTTATAAGAATAATTCAAGCTACACTTACACACACCTACATCTAATGGTTAAAGAACATACTGTTTCCGTGGATGGTGAATTTATGCCTCCCGAAATGATGATTGTTCAACATTCCTTTAACACCTTCAAAGGTGGCCATTAAGATGTCACTATATTTATATATGATATATAATATGTTTATGTTTTCCTTAAGCTTCTGTATTTTTCATTTTGGGCATACATTTATGGTTTCCATTATGGGTAAACGCGATATCTTCATTTAAGGAAGTGCGGACTACCGCCCCCTCAAAGTGATTTGATTCGTTAAATACCATATGTGGGACGTATAAAGGATGGAACTATGATATTATATATGATATTATACTATAATTATAATATACCCTTATATCATTATGATTCCATTCTATAAAATACGAAATATAAATGAAAGTAGCGTTCATGCGTACGTACGGCTTACCGTCTCCATGAACGGTGCATTTCATTTCTTACCTCTAAATGATTATGTAATATTATAAATGAATGCATGTACTGGATATATATGACATATATAATATCTACATCATTAATACATTTCTGGATATAATGGATACATGAACAACTTGTAATTATAAAGGGCTTATTTTTGACTCAAGTACCAATGATCGTTAAAACGACCGTTATTAACTTAAATAATTACATAGTGTTCATGACATGGCAATAAGTGATATAAAAGGAATAATTAACTTGAAAAAGGTTCTTAAACAAGTATAAATTAACTCAAATTTATTATTCAGGAGATTAAAGAACGACTGAGTCAAGTTGGACCCGAGGTATGGGACTTCGTCTCAATCTCCTTTCATTGAGGCATATTTCGTTTTATACACAACTTTCTTTTATAAGGTGTATAAACCCCTTTGACTTTTACTTTTATACAAAATGAATCTTTTTATACGAAGCGTTTTACAAGACGACAAAAGTGAATGTTTTTTTCGTACGTATGCGGTGACAACGACTTCTCCACCGCCATGACCATTATTTGAGTTTCGGCTTCCTCTACAAGCCATACCTTCTTTTTAAAAGAAAAATAAATACCATTTTTACATTTATTTTATTTTGGTATTGAAAATGGTTTTCATAATGTTTTTATTATATCAATGTGTTGTATTGATATCTTGTGATTGAAATGTGGAAATGTTATGTTTCCTTTATGCATGTTTTATGTGATACGATTATGTTGAGGTTCTTGGGAATTATTATGAAGACGGGTGGTTCCGTGATAAACTAAGGGAGGGTGAGCGTGATATAGCTCTCCAATGCATTGGGTAACGTGAAGGAGTGAAACGTTAAGGTTTCTCCGAAGAGATTTAGGGAATATACTGTGATGGGTATTCCAAACGTAACCAAGAGGGTTACTCCCTACGTAAGAATGTTATGAATGCCTCAAGTTACCTTTATGTCTTATGATTTCTATGATTTATTCATGATTTGATGAGGTATGTTAAAGTGCTTATGTTTTATGGGTAACGTATGATTTAATTCTTATGTGTATATGTACCCATGTTTCCTTTCCATATTTTTATATCCCTTACTAAGCTTTTTATGCTCATCCCAAGTTTTTTTGAAATGTTTTTCACAGGTCAAGGGAAAGGTACATGATATGATGATAGTGACAAGGAAGTGTCAAGAATGAATCCATTTTTTATTTTAAATATGTTTCCATTGATGGAAATGAAGAATACTATCTTTATGTAACCACTTTGTTTATATGTGGAATGTAATGAAAGTTTTATGATCTAATTCTCTAAAACTCTAAACCCGAAAACATCCTCAATGTGTAATCTTGTAATAACTCAAGATTAAGTAAGGTTTAAGGCTGGGGCCTTATATTCTATGCATCTACAGGTCACATGATATAGAACAGTTGGCATAATTAAACAGATTTCTTCCTGTAGATTAAACAGACTTGCGAAAGGTCTTGACAGTAGTGGTTAATGTACCAGATACATGACATCCAATAATTAGTAATTTTATTATTTCATTATTCATTTATTATTATCCATATGATTTTCACTATGAAAAAAAATCTATGGATTCATTTCATTTTCATTTAATTGATTAAATGACACACATACTCAGTTATTTACCTTTACATGTTAACTATGCTCATTGATTCATTATCGCTTCTTCTGTACTTAACCATTACTGAGCATTTGAGATCACCCTTATTTTTTTTCCTTTCCCTATGTTATGAAGAAGATATCTATGAATGAGTTTTTAAGTATAATGTTTATTAAATTTTATCATGTATTATGTTTTATTTTCTATTGCTAATGTATAATGAGTATAATATATGTAATCTAGCTTACCAATACTACTAAACTGATTACTCCTTTGAGATTCAAATCTTATATCTATTACAATATAATAAAGTAAGGCACTGACTTTGATATACTAGAGTCTAGTTTGTTACAGTTGGTATTAGAGAAATTTTAGTAGAAACCATGAGAACTAGATTTAGGAAAACATAGATTAGAAAATGAAACCCTATAATAGAATTTAGGTATAAGTATAGAAGAACATCCCAAAGAAAAAATGTTTATGATTATGAGATTATCTATGCATAAAAATTTCAATTTATGTTATGTATTTCACTAGTTTTGGGGATTATAAATTATGTTTCATAATTATATGATCTAATGTAGTGTATGTTGTCATTTAGAAATGGTGTCTAGAAGAAAGAATGTGAACCTCACCAATGCATGTGATCTGAAGAGTAAGAATGATATTGTATTTTATGGTCTTAAGACAATCTTTTTAAGGGAATTAGTATCCCAAACATTCTCATTATATGAGGACATAATATCATGTTCTAATAAGAAAGAAAAAGAATTATCCAAGTCATATGGATTTGAAGGTAAGAAAGAGAATAAGAGGATGGAAATTAAAAAGAAGGATAAAGGGAATAAGGGAAAGAAGGATTTTCCCACATGTGATAATTATGGAAAGAATCACCTTGGGAAGTGCTTGAAGGGATTAGGATTTTGTTATAAGTTTGAAAATAAGGGTCGCCAATAAAAAGAATACAAAGGGAAGGATAAAAATGTTTCTATTCAATGTTACAAATACAAGGAGATGAGACACTAGGAAAATGAATTCCCCAAGAATAAAAGGAATTAACCTTCAAAGAAACCAATGTATCATGGCTAAGCTTATTATTTTACCATATATGAAGAGGAATGATTAATGTTATTGTGTTTGTATTCAAGAATTATGTTATTTGAGTATTTTATCAATGATGTATTAGTTATTTGAATTATGAAATATATAAGGATTGTACTGAAATAATTTTTAATTAAGGATTTAAAAGCATGTGTTAAATGGTACCTAGAAAATCATTTCAGTGGAAAGTTGAAATTCTTGGAAAATACATGATTGAGGGAAATATAACCCTAAATATGATCATGATGATGTGATAATTATGTTGGGATAAAGAGATGATTGATATGGATAAAGTAAAATGGAGAGTGCTGGATACCTATGAATTGATTATTTATTTTTTGAAAAAGTTTTTTACACTCTCATTGATGGAGTTTACAACATTTCTTTTATTTAAGGAATATATACAATAACATGTGTTTTACATAAGTAATTAGAAATAATGCATGTTTTCAATAAGGTTTTATAGTAATTCAAGTTATTACCATGTTTCAAGAGAATAAATGATGAAGGAATTCACATATTTGGTATGTGAAAATTTAGATCTACTTCATGTTGTAAGGATTATATTAATATAGTTTTAGAAAATGGATAACCCATAGGTTAGGAAACAACCTGTCGCTTCAGGCAAGACCGCCAAACTTGAACTCACAATTGAAGGGCTATAAGGGAACATCACCTATAACTAGCCTACGTGATAACCTGGTTAGTATAACATTGTATTATTTATTTAAATGGTATTATAGATAAATAATAAGTTCATTTTTGTAACCCTATATGATTAAGATAAATAGAATATTTTGGAATTTTATACGAGGAGTAAAAGTTGAATTGTCTTTTGGAGAAAAAGATGATTTTGTGGTGGAAATTATTTAAAGGATGAAACTATACATGTCAAGTAAGTATATTTACTTATGTTCTTACGTTAATAAGTAAAAGGAATCCAAAAATCTAGGGAAAGTATTTTTGAACAAAAATGCTATTAGTTTAATTTTCTTACCGAGAAATCAATGACCTCTTTAACTCATCATTGATTTACGGTTTTGTGATGGTAGACTTTCTGAAGACCATGTTCTCTATCACTATCCATCATAATTTAATAGTTTGATTTCATTTATATGTCCTTGTTTTCACTTCCCACTAATTTTATCCTATTAAAAATCTTAATTTTGTGGTGATATTCTCTTTTCCCTTTACCCATTTTTAAGAGGAAGTTTTATTAACCCTTTTTATGATGTTGGATTTCCATAGGGGTATTTTAAAATGTCAACTCTATGATTATCTATCACAAGTTTAAATTGCGAGGATGAAATTTATTGAATCATGGGATAATGTAACACCCCAAAATTTTATATTATATATATTCTTAAATAAATTCATTTTCTTCGATAGCATACGTTTCATGCAACACCGAGCTTAATCGAACCACGATATACTATTAAATATTATTTCTTTAACATGATCATTATGAACTAGATGTTAAATTAGAAGGTGTGAATAAAATTAAATAAATTATTAAAATATATTTTACACATGTTTATAAAATTAATTCATTGGTTACCAATTAATTATAAATGAAAATAAAAACAAATTGAATATAAAGGATGTTTTTTTATTAAAAAAACTATTTTATTCCCACGATGACATTTTATCTTAATAAATTAAATTAATCACTATTATTGAAAGATATTAATGAATTTATATGTTATATATTCAATCAAATATTTTTAAATTTATCCAATTATTTTTATAGACTTAAGATAAGAATAAATCCAAATCATAAAAAGCTATATTTTTCTAGAAGGTAATTTTTCCGCCTTTTAATGACGCATCTATTTTAAAACTAAAATTTGACACTTTTATAAATTTTATTTGAAAAAATAAAATTCTTTTTTTTAAATTGGAATATCTAAATTATCTTAGGGTGAAATATTGGTTTTTTTCGGAGAATTTTCATTTTTTGGATGAATCATTAAAAATATTGAATTTTAATTGAAAACTAAATTTTCTTTTAATTTATTTATACAGTTAGTATATATTTTAAATTATTTTTAAATTAAAATTAGTTAAATTATACATAAATAAATCCAATTTAGGTCATTTTAATCAATTTCATATTGAAATTGGATATAAAAATATTTCAAACTTTTGAACCTTTTCACTTTACAAAACCTGCTTTCTCATTGCATTGGGGGGATTAATTTTAATCTATTTTTGATAAATATTTGAATTGAATTTGGTAAAATGGATTCCATATTTGGAATCAGAATTTAAAAATTAGTTTTTAAGTTTATTTTTATTTTTTGACATTAAAAATTTACTGTGCTAAAAAAATTATTTACCGTAGTATAGGTAAAATAACGAAAAGGGTTAAAGTTAAAAGGTAAAGGTTTAAAATACCTAAAATCTAAAACATTAAATGGGGTTTTGAGGTATTTAACAACCCCAAATATACTTTAAAACATTAATTATCATCCAAATTTTTGGAAATTAATTCCACCTCAATGTGGTTGTCTTTAAACATAAAATAATCATTATTTAATCACTTAAACCCACCTCTCCTCAAGTTTAAATACCACCCCTCACCACCCCATTTCGATCAAAAATCCTTGATACTCATAAAATATATGAAAAAACCTATCCTCTCTACTATCCCCATGTCCAAGTGATTCTGGTCTCACCGAAAGGCTAATTCTAAGGTCTTTAAGGGATCCTTCAAGGATGTGATATTCAAGAGGTAATTTTCTCAAAACACCTCTCTTAATTTCATTACATTTTCTAATTTATACTCACCTAATTCATTAATAAAGGAATGATAAGTCCATAATCATGTATATAATATAGTTTTATGTTTTTAATATAATATATTATATCCATCTCTTTTATTACCTCCTCTTATTCAAAGAAAAAAAAACCATTTTCCAAGGCATGGTGATTAACCGTCTCCTTGAATAATGATTTTGTTCCTTTTCCATTACCACCTTAATGTAAGGTCATAAAACTATTTTGATTGTTAAATAATATTTTAATAGGTATATTATAATCTATTTCATTTTATAGAACTAATATATACCCATAATAGTAAATAAAATGAAACTAGCCCGTGGTGTTCAGAAAAATAGCCAAAATTAACTAAACAATTATCATTAACATTATATCAAATGAATCATCATAATATAAGAAATAAAAATGATATATGGGACCATGTATAATTATGGAAGTGAATTAATACTATTTCATTCCACTTATGGATTTTAATCCCATTTTACAAGAGCATCCATAATTATAAACAAATGAACTGATCATGAAATCATGAAACAAACACACCCAAAACCATGAAAAAAATGAAGTATTATTAATAAATGGGTCATATAATGTTATAAAATCATAAAATAATGTATTATAAATATGAATATATTTTTGGAATGAGTTAATAACATTCTTTAAACCATTATATAGGAGGTTAAAGTACACACCACTAAAGGGAAGCGTGAGGTAAGGATATCATCTCACTTTTACTTCTGTGATATATATGACTTATTTACCACTTATTTATTATATGTTGTTTATCAAGTACCCTTTGATATATCATATATTATGTAGAACCATTGGTTTAAAGTAATTAATCCATTCTTTATTATTTTTAAGTATGTACAAAATGTGGGTGAATTTTGGGAGAGTTTGGAGAACTTTTCAAGTGTTTTTGGGGTTTTTATAAAGGCACATGGTTGATTCATGGTTTTAGAAAACTATGAAAAACCTACAAGAAACCATGAAGAATGATACAGGGGATAAAGGGAAGGCATACATGCAGCACATGGTTTGTTAAAATCATGAAAAAGACTCAGAGAAACCGTGCTTTGTTGGGAATTGAGAATTGGTACAGTTGGTGCACAATTTGACTAACCCTGTGAGCCAAACATGTGAGGTCCCCCTTTAGACAAAAGATCATGCACGGTTAGCACACTGTTTTTCTAACCATGAAACTAACTATGCGTGGGTTAAAAGTGGGATCCTAAAATTTTGGATCTCACACATTTTTACCTCTAAGCCCTCATTTTTACTCCTATGTGGCCCTAAGTCGAAATTCTCTTTTCCCAAAGGCTAAGGAAGATTCTCCCATTGATCCAAAGGTGATATGAAGGCTTCTCTTGGTGTTTTGAAGCCTAATTATCATGGTAAGTCTTCATTCTTGGTAGTTCTTGCTAGTTTTTCTTAGATCTACTTCTACCTATCTATCTCAGTTTCTTAGATCTACATATTTTTTAGTTAGATATAAGATATTTGATTCCAAATATGATTATTTTTGGGTTTTTTAATTCCAAGGTAAGAAATCTAAGTAGTGTTTGTGGAGTTTCAACCAATTTTCATGGACATTTTTATGCCGTTTTTTATTTTCTCCATAAAACCCAAGGTATGTGGATTCAATCCTGAATCATATATTTAAAATATTAAGTCTTAGTTTAAAATTCATGGTTTTTATTGAAATTGATTGTGAATCCACTATGTAATGTTTGATAAAAACCCTCTTGAGTGATAGTTTGTGGAAATTGTTTTCTTTGGTGTTTTGTTAGAAAGTGAATTTAGTAACATGATTTTAAAATGATGATTTTAAAAATATTTTTTTGGTTTTGTTTCATAGAAAAAGTGTTTTCAATAAAATTATGTTTTATTTAAATGAGTTTGGAACATTTTTTTGGGAATTGGTTTGGCATGGGTGCTTGTTGCATGTTCATGTGCATTGGGATGGATAAGGGTATGTAGTACCCCCCCATAAAAAGGTTGGGAGGGATATGGGTGTGAAGTACCCCCATAAAAGTGGTCTTCTAAGTGACAACTTAGTGGAAGGATGACTCACCACTTATGATTATAGGTAGGTCTAGGTTGCATGCATGATTGGATGTGTGGTTTTGTGGAAAGGAATAGATTATTCCAAAAATGGATTTTATGAAATGGTTTTAGAACATTATTTGGTTATTTCCTTGAAACTTGGTTTATTTGTGAAAATTTCTTAGTTATGATACTTATTTATATTTTGATATAAATTGTTTATAAATCGTTTTATATAAATCATTTTATATAAATGTGATAACATGTTCTATCCTAGTGGCATGAGTAGGAAAGTCATTTGGGGAAATCCTACTGAGTTTCATTACTCACCCCTACTTTGGAACTTTGGTGATTTTATAGATATCATTTACCAAGACACAGGTAAAGGTAATGTATCACATTTATCTAGAGCTTATTAGTGATACTTTGGATATTTTTTGGAGCATGGAGCATGTTGGATATTGGAGTTTTGTAGTTTTCATTGAGTTTTGTTAGTTTTCTTCTATTATTTACTTGGTTGTTTTGTAGTCTTCCATTGTGGTACTCTTTTGTAGCTTGGTTTTGATATAAATAGTAATGATTTGAGTTGTCTTTAATTTATATCATGCATGATGTAGTGGTTTATTTGGTCATGACATGTTTGGTTGGTAGTTTTATTTTCAAAGAGAAAATCATCTCCTAACTGTTAATGAAGCCCTTTGCATTTATTTCCAGCCATTGGAATCTTAGGGATGTCACCTAAGGCCAAGTAATGTCCTTTCTCCTTCTCAATACAATGAGAAGAAGAGGGATGTTTCAAGATATATTAGACTTGGTACTTCCAAATATCTTTGTGGAACAAATGATCTTCAGTTCTCTTAGTCTTGGAGTTGAAAGTCATTTTTTTCTATTCCTTATGTTGGGTTGGTAAACAGGAGTAGGATTTTTGGGACTTGAAATGTAGATCATAAAAAGAAATAGCTAACCTTTTTATACTGAACTTTAAGTTACCAGGGTTTTGATTTCATAAGTGTTTTAGAGACACTTAAAGGATTTGAAATATCATTTTCATGGGTTTATCCAGTGAGACGATCATGGAATGCATTAGAAAATTACTTCACACTAAGATTACATATTTCATTTTTAGTGATGATATATGATTTAATGCAATGTTATTTTTTTTGAATTTTTTTGAAATTATTTTCAAATATAATATTGTGAAAAGATCAAGTTTGTGGTATTTTGAAAATGTTTTGATTTTCAAAAGTAAGTGGGAATTTTTAAAAAATGGTTGAACACGATAATGGTTGATTTTGGAAAGCATTGTTGTGATATTTTGATGTGGTAGAATTTGAAACTCCAATACTTCAGTTAATATAGAGTGGGACATATGGAGTTTGTTGTGTTTCTAGAAAATGGAACCTGGTAGGCATCGTAGAAACCAACTGGAAGAAGATACTAAAAATGTGGTTGCACCCGAGCCACAAGTGAACTAACAACTGGTTCAGAGTATAGTACAAGATTTTAAAGTTGTGGATATGGGGAATATGAGGGATGAGCCAAGGTAAGTGGATCATTTTTCTAGTTCCAGAAGAAAAATCCACCCATCTTTCAGTGTGATTCAGAACCAGAGAAAGAAGAGGTGTGGCTGAACAGGATGAATCGAATCTTTGATTTCATCGGCACACCATCAGATCTAAAAGTTAAGCTGGTGACATATATGTGAGAGGATATTGCATGAAAATGGTGGGATTTAACTGTTCAGGCTAAATTAGACCAAGGCCTAGCATGTGAGGATTTTGAATAATTGTTTAACAAAAAATTCTATCCTTATACGTTCAAAATTTAAATAATGATGGAATTATTCAGCATGAAGCAAGAAAATATTTCTGTCACAGAGTATGCGGATAAATTAATTATTTTAGTTCAATTTTCACCTGAAGTTGCTGCTAGTGTGTCCTTGAAGGCATGCATTTTTGAATCAGGGCTGAGGTAGGATATTCAATCAAATATTACTATGCCCCATATTATGAATTATACAAATATGGTCAATAGAGTGATAGTGGATGAATGAGACATCTTAAGAACTATGGGAGGAGGAATTATGTTGATACCTATGGGAAATGGTGGGAAATATAATGCTGGGAGTAACCAGAAGAGGTATACCTATTTCCAAGGTGAGATCATGAATCATAATAAAAAATCTGGATTAGTGAACTGTCCTCCATGACCTAAGAAAAAAGAGGAGTGTTTCTAATGTGGTTTTCTTGACCATATAAAGCGAGAGTGTATGAAACAAACTAGATCATGCCACAACTACAATCATATGGGACATCTTCAGCACTATTGTTGTAATTATTCAATTTTGGGTGTTCAGGAAACTTCTCAAGTGTCGCAAGCATCATATGATTTTATGGGGTGAGGGTAGAAGAATATCTCTCATTAGAAGAATAGAGATATCCATGGTGATTCTAGGAATACCATGACTTCTCAGGAAGGTAAATATCAATAGGGAAATAAGGAACAAAGTTCCATAAGCAAGAAATCATATGGATTTGGAAAGGTTATTGTGGATGATTAGTCTAGACCATCTATGATGCGAGCTTTTGAATTATACCCTTATGCAAGATTTTTTTGATACAAGTGCATACCATTCCTTTATTTCTTATCGTGCTATTTATTTTTTGGGTTTAAAAGTTAAGATGATGCCTTCTATGTTAAAACTTCAAACTCCTCTTGGTCAAAGAGAATGTTAAGATTTTTTATGTAGAGAATGTTCTATAACTGTTAATGGTTCCAATATGATATGTTATTTCTCTATGATTGATATTTATGCCTATGATATAATCCTAGGTATGGATTGGTTGAAATAATTCAAGGATCCCATTGACTGTTATACCAGAAAGGTCAGTTTTACAACTGAAGATAGAGTCAAGCATCTCTTTTGAGGAAACATGACTGTAAATATAAGTGTAATGGGATTGTTAGAACCATTATTTGAAATTATCTCATACTAATTGGTGGCTTTGACTTTGGAACCAATGGAAGTGATCAAGAATAACAATTTTACAATAGCGGTCAATCAGTTTCTTGATGTTTTTCCTGAGAATTTCTCAGGGTTACCACCTATAAGGGAAGTGGAGTTTACAATTGATCTCCTCCCAAGGACCAATATTATTTCCCTTCAATCTTATAGTATGGAACCAATATAATTAAGGTAATTGAAAGTGAATTTGGAAGATCTGTAAAGAAAAGGTTTCATTCACCCTAACACGTCTCTATGGGTAGCACCAATCATGTTTGTAAAAAAGGTGGATGGAACTCTATGACTGTGTGTGAATTATCATAAGCTTAACCAAGTTATGATAAAGAAAAGGTATCCACTTACACGTATTTATGATTTGTATGATCAATTGAGGGTAGATTAGTGGTTCTACAAAGTTGAATTGTGATCAGGATATCACCAATTGTGATTTTGGAAGGAGGATATACCAAAAACTGATTTCAGGAGTAGATATGACCATTATGAATATGTGGTGATGTTTTTCAGTTTTATGATTTCACTATAAGTCTTTATGGAAGTGATGAATCAGATATTTTATAGGTATCTAGATTCTTTCGTGGTGGTGTTTGTGGATGACATATTGGTGTATTCAAGGACAAGTGATGAACATGAGAAACACTTGGTGATAGTGTTGGGAATCACGAGGGATCATCATCTATACATAAAATTATAAAAGTTCAATTTTTTGATACAAGATATAAGTTTCCTTGGCCATGTATGTAATGTCCCGGTTCCGGAAGCCACCCAGAGGCGCCCCGTACCCAGTTGGTCACATGGCCTCAAGCACATTTCCCCGAACACCAAAGGCTGCCAACTAGCAGCGAGGGCCTTGGGTGTGATAGTGGGAAACTATGCCCTCATTAGCAGAGTAACACAGTGGAAGAGAAACAAATATACAATAGCTGAAGCAGTAATAAAACCAAACAACAGTAACAATGGAAGACTAATAAATAAACAATTGGAGAATATATATATATGAATGATTCATGATACATATATGTCTAGGAAAGCAGCCAAACAAGTCACAATTCTGAATACAACAAGTACTAAAACAAATTACAAAAGAAACAAATAAACAACTCCTCAGCATTGCAAGCCTAAGGTTGGTCCCATGCTCTCCAGCTCCAATGCAATAAAGTACCTAAAGTAGAAGGGTGATTGAACTTATATATACCCACAAGAATATAATCTATTTGGGACAAAAAGCATGGCCCAAAAAAGGTGTGAGACGAATCCCAGTAGGTAACCACCATAATATTTATGCCCAAAAATTTGTGAATATATGGCAGGTAAAAGTACATAAAGCAGTAAATAGGAAGTACTCAGTAGAAAAATAAAATCCACAGTTTCAATATCAAGCAGCAGCTAAGAAAGTAGCTAAACACAACAGGAAACCCTTTGGGAAATACTCACAGCCTAACCCCTCTAATTCAACCCAAAAAGTACAAGAAACCCTCTAGGAAGCACACACAGTCTCACTCCTCTGGTTCAGCTAAAGTATAGACTCTCTGGGGAAGAACTCACCGTCAATTCCCCCTATAGTCTCGTATCGTACTAAAGGTGCTCTGGGGAAGCACTCAATGTCAATTCCCCCTGTAGTCTTGCATCGTATAATTATAAAGACACTCTGGAGAAGCCCTAAACGTCAATTCTCCCTATGGTCTATACACCAGGTTCTCACGGCCCTGTGTAAGTCAAGAAAGTGTAGCAGCGTATAACGGCCAAGGTAAAACTCATGAACTACTTGGCTATCATTCTACAGCACAACAACATAACAGAACAACAGTCACACCATCCTACAATACTAGGAATGAGAAGGTAACCAGTAGCCTAAGAGGAAAACAAGACCCAAAGGTCAAAAAAGGAAAAAACATGCATGTAAATACATCCAAATCACAAAAAATCACCCTATTCACGATCAATAATTATCTACTCAGGCATACCAGCATAGCAAAGAAACCATAGGGCTGGAACGATAAACGCGTAATACCCTATTCAGGGGTATTGGGCAAATTTGCACATAAACTCAAATACTTTCAACAGAAAGGCACAAAACACCCACCTCGGTGTTGGGAGATCAATATACTTGAACCTCGTGGACTGAATATCCTTAGAATGTCGAAGATCTACAAAAATGTCTTAAATGTTCAACCCATGATAACTTGGAAAAGGAGAGGAATCATGAAATGAGGCTCCATTAGAAAAGAGAACTCATTGATGCGATTCCAACACAACCGACGGTGCTCGATTCAGAGATTGGATGGAGGCTCGGGGGGTTCTTCAAATATCTACATCCATACCCTTTCTCTCAAATGAACCAGACCTAGAAGAAGTTGGTTCTGTCCGTCATACACAACCCCAGTGCATTTAACAAAAAAAAAAAAAAGTACACGGTGTGTAATTTTGAAGTACACAACATGTACTTTCCTTTTCCATACTCCGCTTTAAGAATCCTCTAATTCACTCCCACACGGCCGTGTGTGTGTCTACTACATGACCAATACATGGACTCCTATGACAAGGAAGTACACGGAGTGTACTCATAAAGTACATGGTGTGTACTTAGAAAATTTCCAGAATTTCCTTTTTCCTAAAAAATGACCAGAAAAGGAAAAAAATACCTAAGAAAAGGTCCAAGTTCTTACAATGTAATCTATGAAAAAATTATTTCTTTGGATCTATAAAAGATATAGGATATTATCTAATGGAAACTTACAAATAATTTCTTCGACATACGAAGTTTACTTGATCTAACTAGTTATTACCGATTCTTTATTAAAAACTTCTCATGACTAGATTCACCTATGAATGCTTGATAAAGAAAAATGTTCCATTATAATGGACTGAGGAATTTTATAAATCTTTTCAAAAGTTAAAATTTCACCTTACATCAACACCAATCTTGATTTTTCTGGAATTAGGACAAGGGTACATGTTGTATTGTGATGCTTCAGGATTTGGGTTGGGATGTTTTCTCATGAAAGGAGACCATGTTTTTTATTATGGATCAAGTAAGTTATGATTTCATGAGAAGAACTACCCAACAAAATATTTGGAGTTAGCTTTTGTAGTCTATGCTTTGAAGACTTAGCATCATTATCTCTTTGGTGAGAAATTTACTGTCTTCACAGATTATAAAATCCTGAAACATATTTTCTTTCAATAATATTTGAATCTGAGACAAAGAATATGGATGGAGTATCTCCAAATGTTTTAATTTGACTTGATTTATACATCAGGAAAGGAAAATTCAGTGGTAGATGCATTAAGTATAAATTCATATGCTCAATTGGTAAAAGAAGATTTAGATGAGTGGCAGTTGATGTTGGTCCTAGATGACATGAACTTGGAATGTGAATACTGAGGTGAAGTTACAACCTTCTTTCCAGTTTAGTTTGTTTCTAATTTGGTGTAGATGGTTAAATAGTAATATAAGTTTGATGAAGAATATTTGGCTATGAGGTCAAAACTCAATGGAGGGGAGACCATTGAGGGATGGAAGCTGGATGAGACTTCTGTACTATGGTTCAGAAATATGATGGTCATACCAATGGATTTTTAGGAACAAATTCATCATGATTACCACCATTAAAGATGGTATGTTCTTCCTAGAATACAAAATATATATAAGGAATTGAAATTATAGTTTTGGTGGATCAGTATAAAAAGGAAGTTGGCTGAGTTTGTTTCAAAATGATTAACTTTTTAGAGAGTTAAAGTAGAGCATCAATGACCAGCAAGTATGTTGCAATATTAACCTATCCCTGTCTAGAAGTGGGATTAGATAACTATATATTTTGTAACAGGTCTTCCAAGAATAGTTTAGAAAAATGATTCCATATGGGTGATGGTGGACTAACTTACCAAATCGGATCATTTCACCCCTATTTGTAAATCTCATATGGTGGAGGACTTATCAAAAATCTATATATGAGAAGTGGTAAAGTGGCATGACATACCAGTTTTAATCGTATCAGACAGAGATCCAAGGTTTACATATTATTTCTAGAAATCCTTATAGAAAGCCCTTGGGACCCAGTTGAAAATTATCATGGCGTATTATCCTTAAATGGATGTCCAATATTAATAGATGATACAAAATTTGGAAAACATGTTGCGAGATTGTGTAATGTATTTTGGTGGCTCATAGGAAGAGAACGTACCATTAGTGGAGTTCTCATATAACAACATCCATTAGGCCTCAATATATATGGAACCTTTTTATGCATTGTATGAGAATCACTATCATTCCCCACTTTGTTGGGTGGAAACAGGTGAGACTTCACTAGTTGGGATGAGCCTTGTCTAAGAGACAACAGAGAAGATTCAGTTGATCAGGAAATAGATAGATATGGCACATAGTCATCAAAAATCATATGAGGATCATAATTTATGGCCGTTGTTGTTTGAGGTGAGGGATCATGGGTTCTTAAAGATCTCTCCAAGTCTTGGACATCATCGTTTTGGAAAATAGAGACAGTTATCTCCTCAATACATAAAACCTTTCAAGATACTAGAATGGGTTAGAGATGTGACATATCAGATAACATTACCACCATAGTTTAGTGTGGTGCATAATGTTTTCCATGTATCTCAGTTGGAAAAGTATAAACCTGATCCTGACTATGTGATTATATGGGATCACATTGAAATAAAGTTGGATGCTTCGTTGGTGCACATGCCAATGCAGATTGTGGATAGGAAAGAGAAAGTTTTGCATGGAAAAATCATTGGTCTAGTGAGGGTTTTTGTGGAAACATGGTAATATTCAGGAAGATACTTAGGAACTTGAGAAAAAAAATGATTGAGCAATGACCCAAACTCTTTCAGGACACCATTGGTTTTTTACTTTTTGAGGGAGGAAAGGACAATGGTGGGGAGAATGTAGCAACATAATTTTCAAGTAATTAACCATTTATTTATGATTTTTAAGTATTTAAAGTATATGAGTGGTGTTTGGGAGAGTTTGGAGAAATTTTAGAGTATTTTTGAGGCTTTTATAAAGGTTCACGGTTGGTGCACAATTTGGGAAAACTGTGCGACACCTACAAGAAACCATGCACAATGAGACAAGGGATAAAGGAAAGGTGCACAAGTGGGGAATGGTTTGCTTAAATTGTGAAGAATAATAGGAGAAACTATTCCATGTTGGATAGTGAGCTTTGGTATGGTTGTAACATAGTTTAACTAACCATGTGAGGCCCCCCTTGAGATAGAATCTAGTGCATGGTCAGTGCACGATTTGTCTAATAGTGCGACTAACCATGCATGGGTTAAAAGTGAGATCTTAAAATTATAGATCTCAGAAGTTTTGACCTATAAAACAATATTTTTTCCTAATATGTGGCCCTAAATCTAGATTCAGTTTTCCTAAAGGATAATTAAGCTTCTCCCATTGATCTAGAGGTGATCTTAAGGATTCCCTTGGTGTTTTGAAGCCGCATTCTCATGATAAGTCTTTATTCTTGGTAGTTATTCGTGGTTTTTCTTAGATATAATTCTACCTTTCTCTATTTCTTATATCTACATCCTATGTGGATATATCTAAGATAGTTGATTCCAAATATGATTAGTTTTTACCTTTTTTATTCTAGGGGAAGAGATCTTAGGTGGGTTTTTGGAGTTTCAACCCATTTTTGTGGATGTTTTCGTGACGTTTTTCATTTTTTCCATAAAACACATGGTAGGTGGTTTTACTCTCAACTCCCATATTTAGAATATGAAGGATTAGTTTCAAATTCATTATTTTTCTTGAAATTTATTATGAATCCACTATGAAATGTTTGATAAAAATCCTCTTGAGTGACATTTTTTGGAAATTGGTTTCTTTGGTGTTTTGTTAGAAGGTGAAATTGGTAACATGATTTTAAAACAATGATTTAAAAAAGAGTTGTTTGGTTTTATTGTATGGAAAAGTTTTTTCAATAAAATAATGTTTTTATTGAAATTATTTTGGCACATTTGGTTTGGGAATTGGGTTTTCATGGGTTCTTTGCGTGTGTTTATGTGCATTGGGATGGATAAGGGCCTGAAGTACCCCCATCAAAAGGTTGGGATAGATATGGGTATGAAGTACCCCCATCAAAGTGGTCCTATAAGTGATATATTAGTGTAAGGATGACTCAAAACTCATGATTATAGGTAGTTCTAGGTTTCATTCATGATTAGATGTGGAGTTATGTGGAAAAGAATGGATTATGCTAAAAATGGATTTTATGAAATGGTTGTAGAGAATTGTTTAGTTTCTTTCCTTGGAAGTTGGTTTATTTGTGAAAACTACTTGGTTATGATACTTGTTTATATTTTGATATAAACTATTTAGAAATTTTTTTATATAAACTATTTTATATAAATGTGCTAACAAGTTCTATCCTAATGATGTGAGTAGGTAATTCATTTGGGGAAAGCCTACTGAGTTTCATTACTCACCCCTACTTTGGAACTTTGGTTATTTTGTAGATATCATTTACTAGGACATAGTAAAATGTTAATTATCACATTTCTATATCAGTTCTTAGTGATACTTGGGTTATTTTTTGGATCATGAATCATGTTGGAGCTTGGAGTTGTGTAGTTTTCATTAAGTTTTGTTGGTTGTCTTCCGTTGTTTACTTGGTTATTTTGTAGTCTTCCACTGTGGTAATATTTTTTATTTTGGTTTTCATATGAATGGTAATGATTTTATTTGTATTTCATTTATATCATGCATCATGTAGTGGTTTATTTTTTCATGACATGTTTGGTTTTTTATTTTATTTTCAAAGGAAAAATCATCCCCCAAATATTAATAAAGCCCTTGGAATTTATTGCTAGCCTTTGGAATATTGGGGATGTAACCTAAAGCCAAGTAATGTCCTTATGCCTTCTCAAGATAATGAGAATAAGAGGGATGTTACATCAAAAATCTCACTATCCTCATGGTATTCAATGTTTCATTTGAAAATTATTACTTTTATTAGGAAAAACATTTGACTGATTACAAGTGATAATGGAATTATTAACTCAATTTTCCTTCATTGGGTTAAACTTTTTTTTCATTGTTATCCCATTATAAGTTTATGTGTGAAATTAATTTTTATTATATTATGTTGTATTTATAATTTTTTATTCCGATTTATAGTGAATACACATAACCGATTCATTTGATTAATGATATGATCTTTGTAAGGGAATTCTTCTCAATTTAAATTCATTATATACCTAATTTCCTTTATTTGGTGTATATACTTCTAATTTGTTTAATTTATAATCATCATTCATTGAAAATTTCATTCCTCACAAATATCCATATTTCTTGTATCATGGATATGATTATTTCCTAAGTCGTATACCATTTTATATAAGTTTTTTTACTTAGAAAGTGATTTAATTAACTTGGGAAATGATGTTAAGTATTCATATTTTACCCAATAAGAATATTTTTTGATAATGAATATTGATTCATAAATTAAATTGATTATTCGATACATGAATAATGCTTTTTACTTGCACTGACTGGTGGGGCCGACATTATATAACCCCTTGATGCATCGAAAAGTCTCACAAGACAAAATAATTGGCCAAATTAAATTATTTTATACCTATATATTAAACTATATTGTGAAAGGTCTTGATGGTAGTGGTTCATGTTCCAGATATATGATGAGGCCCTAAGCCTGAAGAGAACTAGGGTTCCTAAGAGGAGGAAGGGGAGGAAAGAATATTCTTCGTTACCACCTCCTTTGAAGACTCGATCAGCGAAGAAGATGAGTGATAAGAAAATGGATATGGAACCTCTGAGACATCGGAGGCCAGGGGAGCAGGATTTTCAGTCACCAGTACTGATTTTAAGCTCTGAATAAGAAGTGATAGAACAGGTCCTTTTGCTCAACGCTACTGAGGAGGAGGAGGCTAAAATGATGGGGAGGTCTATAGAGGTGTACCTTAATGAGAAGAAATATTCTTGGATTGATAAACAAGACTCAATTTTGGTAGGGGCTTCAATAATGGAAAGATAATTGTTGAGGAGTACATTCAGTCTTGGGACCAACTAGTGACTGCTTTTGAGAAGTGGATATCGGAAGAAGAATATTTAAAGTTATCATCCTTAACATAGAAGCTATTTAGGGAGACAAATTCCGGTAATATTAAATTCCTTGTTAGTGGAATAACTTAAGATGGCTGGCGGATGTGAGTAAATCAGTTGTGTGAGCGGTGGTTTCTCCGGGTCTCCTTTTGTTTTTCTTTGTAGCTTTGTTTTCGCTTGTTTCAGCACGCTTCTTGGAACTGATCTGGAAGGGGATCAGAGCATTAGTATTAATTGATGCAGGTCTCTCAAAATTGGATGATTGAGAGGATATGGATTCGCCATCGGTTCCGTGCCCGTGCTTTTTCATGGGACTTCTTACCAAGGGCTCCTGTGTTGGTGAAGGCTTATTGTGGGCTCACTTGATGGGATGGGGCGGTCCAATTGTTTTCTTTGGTTGTATCTGGTTTCTCACTTTTTCCTCAAAGTGTTTTATAATAAAAAAGTAAATTTTAGTCATTATTTCTTCTGTTATACTTTATCCCTTATGGGAATTTTATCTCAATATTATTTTGTTTTCTTTCCCCGTGTTGTGAAGAATATATATTTTAACGAGTTTTCAAGGATAAAGATTATTAAATTTTTTATGCATTATGTTTTATTTTATATTTACAATGTATAATGAGTATCATTTATGTAATCTAGTTTACCAAGAATAATAAACTTATTGGTCCTTTGGGATTCAAATATCATATCTCTATAGATGTAATAAAGCAAGACACTGGATGTGGGATACTAGAGTCTAGGTCATTACAGATTCCACTATCACACAATCTCCATGTCACTTTGAGCCTGGATCTATGATATAGAATCGTTACGCTAAGAAATGGGTGTGAAACCTTTGATTACTCAGTGTTTTTTAAACCTTATACAAAAGGATCACCCAAAATTAATGAAGAAATAGGGAACAAAATCATAATAAAAAATACGAGGAATAAACCTCATACAATGTTTGTTTTGGACTTGATTGATTTATATTAGAAGTATGAACAAAGAGATAAATAGTTAATCATAATGAAATTTCCTTAATACCCAGATAAATCTAACCCTCTCTCATAATACGCATGATATGTGAATAAATTAATTAGTTTATTGATTATTTTTCATCACAGGAATCATAAAATAGGAATAAATCCAAATAAACAAACTCCCTACCTCAATTTAGGATCGATCATTGATAAAGAATGAAGCTATATTGTTGTCATTAGTGAGATACTTCAATTCCATTACCCACCAATTGCCGAACTAAGATTTGGATGTCCTTTTCCCGAGAGAGATCCTATAACACTCACTCAAACAAATATAGGGTTATGAAGATAGCCCTAGAATTCCATCATAACAGTTTACTTACAGAGAAAATTAGGACATTGTGTCAATGTATTAATAAATTAATTAATTAAACTTATTTTATTCATTTTTATGTTCGTGATGAATTTTCCACAATCCCCCCATTCCAACAAAGGTTATGTCACACCTAAGGTAAAACCCACATTCTGAACTCAATGGTGACCTCATATTTCTCATATATGACACAATTTAAAAGTTATTCCACCTTTTAAGAAAAAATATACACATATGTTATTTAATATATTTAATATATTTCAAAAATTTATTTCGGGCACACTGGTCCTCTAAATCACATGCCATATTCGAGTCTGGTCTCGAAAATAATCAATACAATATCCAAAAACAATACATGGAAAATATGATTCATTGCAATTTTGTTATCTCTTTCTCATTTCATATTTGAATCTGAAGTATTCTATTTTTTTCATCTTCAATTATTCAATGAAAGGATCAAAAATATCATTATTGAGTATCACATATCAATGTGATTTTATGAAATCTATTTGTGTCAATGAAAATGATGACATTTTCCTAAATTGAAAACCTAAAATTGGACAATTTATTGATTTACTATAAAAATTAAATTGATTTTTGTTATTATTAACAAGTCTAAATATTATCTAAATACCTTGAATAAAAGGAGAGACACTCTTTTACCATATAACCTTCAGAAATAGAGCCTTCTAATTGAGATTTATTTCTCACAAAAGACTTCAAATGACATATATACCTAATGAAAAAGTAAAATAGAAGAATAAAACACATATGTAACCAGTTTGAAAATTTTAATGTAGTAATCATAAAAAATTAATATGGAAATACATCTCTATGTGATACATCCATTGATAATGTATGATCCCCCAACTTTAATTTCCTCGATTAAATACACAGTTATATGAATAATAACAATGAAAAATTATGGGGGAAATATCATCTCCAAAAAAATTATCATTATAATTATTTCTGAAAGTTTTTCAAGCTCAATGTGGTTTAAAGTTTTCTCATAAATCTATCCAAATAAAGTGAAAAAGTTAATTACAATTTATATTATTTTATCATGTAACAATTTATGCAATTGCAAAGGTAGATATTTCTACATAAGAATATATTAGTCATGGATTTTAATTATATGTAACTTAAGGTGTTTCAAGCCTACACATCTTGAAAGGTTACTTTAATATCCATCCCGTACTTACATTTTTCAGTCTTTTAAGGAAAACATATTTTCCTTTATTTTTCAATGAAAAACCACTACATTATACATTCCATTATCATTTTCCCAAAGATCATTCTTTATATTAATTTCTTCCAAGTCCTTATGATCATTAAGAAAATATTTTTATTTTTACCACTCATTCAATATTATAAAAACAAAATTGTGACATACATTCTTTTCAATGTTAAAAACATCGAGATTATGAAGTAATAATTAAAATTACTAATAAGGTAGTTTGGAAAAATACCTTGTCTATTATATTGTTGAGTACCAACTGTATATGTTAAGATTTTAACTCTTTTCCCAGAAACCTTTAACTTATACTCTTTCTTAAATTGTGTATAAATAGTTGATAAATGTGACATGATTTTTGAACCTGGCAATAATTTTGGTGGTGGAATCAACTCAATTTTCCATCGAATTGTGACTTATTAAATTTATATCTATGAGATGCATCCAATAATTGATGATGAAACATGAAACACAACTTTTCTCTATATGGTAGTACTCTCATCTCAGAGTCAAATTTATAAACCAGACATGCCTGACCAGTGTGAGTCTTCCAACCAAATGAGTTTCCTAATCCCATAAAATTATTATTCATCCTATTAGAGCAACACACATTTTGAACATTTTATATTTCAATTCATATGTACCGTTATTTTACTATAAATCTTGTAATTATACAGTAAAATTCTAAAGGTATACATCAATGTCATTTCTAGGAATTTTCTTTCCTGTAATGTTGATAAAAAATAATGAAAGAATTTTATTGCATACCCATCCACATAGGTAGACTATAAGGGATAAAAATAACTAGCCATATGATATAGTTTGTACATAGAGTCCCAAATTGATTAAATCCATTAGTATCTAATCCCAAATACACATTACTAGGATATAGAGGGAAATTTTCATATAAATAATTAAAGTATTTATATGAATGCAAATATCTTGGATGTTGTATAAACTCATCATTGTTGTTTTCCATAATAAACCAATTCATTTGATCTATCATTTTAGAAGACATGAAAAATATTTTCAATATTTATTTTAATGGAAATTAATGTAAAAAATTCATAGTATTTTAGTTTTTCTTCTTATTCATAGTACATTCATTCATAATTTCATTACGATTCACCAAATTCCATATAAAAGTATAACATCTTGTACACTCTTCTCTATCAGAATCGTATCCCTAATACAATTTGAAATCATGATACATGAATGTATTTTTGTATAATTTTTATCATGTTTTTTTAACAACTTTATTCATCTCATAAAATTATTTAGGGATCTTAGCTTGGACAAATACATCACGTAAAAACTCCAATATCATTGACATTTCTCTATCTATAATTCCACATAAGTGCTTGATATAGTAAAGATTTAGTAGAAATAATTTTTTTACCTTCTATCTCGTATTAATCTCTGTAAAATCAAAAAGATACTATACTAATATGTTACAATATTCATCATTATCTTTTACGGTGAAAAAAACATCATTAATCAGGTTCTGAATTTCATTCCCCACTATCAGGGTAGTAGGTTGTTCATTCTGATGATGGTCATATATTAAGATTTATTAAATGTCCAATTCCACATGGAAAATCTATCTCACATATTCACTAGAAAATTGTTTCAATATCAAGTGATCATAAAATTCATGTATTTTCAACCATCGTCTAAAATTAGAATCAAACATGGGAATTTTATTCTTCCATCCAAAGATTTATTTTCAATAAAACCCCTTAACAAATTGAGGTGTATTTTTTAGTAAATTAATATGAATTTTATCCATTTGTATTCTATTTATAAATATGTGTATAAAAGAATAATACACATTAATTAAGTAAAATCATGTTAAAAATAAAACATATGATTTATAGAATGACAAAACATTAATATCAAAAAAATATTAGCCTTTGTAAAATTTACATGAGAAAAAATTATCAAATACAATATAATTATAATCAATTGATATTATGTTTTCATATTTTATGATATAAACATATCATATAACATATTGAAAATATAACACAATTAATAAAAAAAAACTACATATATTTTGTTATAATAATATCTTATTGTTTAAGTGAATCATAAATACACATATATTTTGGTTTTTTTCGTTTATCCTTTATGATTTAATTGTTTGTTTTGAAACTATTTCATTTTAAATATTGGTCATATCCATGAAAATTTAATATTAAAAATAAAACACAATTATATAATGCACGTTAACTAAAAATATTGAAATGAAAATACTATGAGATTAAATGTAAACTAAATCATTAAAAAAAGTCTATAAGTGTTATTCAATAATCACATAATTAATAAAAATAAATGAATACAAAAACACAAAATATAAAGAAATGGAACAATTTTATGTATATAAAATCAAACTATAAACAATAATTACCATGATTACCACAACAAAAAATAAATATGAAATATTAAAAAAACAATTACTCTATAACTTATTAATAAAGAATATATTAATGCAAAAATAGAATTCTTGAATGCATAAAAAAAGTAGTTTAAAAAAAGAAAACTGACCCTAAAAAATTTACCATAATTATTAAATAAAAATTAACAACATATTATATAATTATTAAAATTAATAATAATTTAAAAATGTAAACATATTATTAGATCACTGGAGTTGGAATACAAAGACTACCAGAGTAGAATACTAGGGGAAAATAGGGAAAGAGAGGATGTGTGTAATGACCCGGAACCGAACAGCCACCCGAACAGTGCTAAACGGGTCGGGTGCTACTACCTTAGGCGCACCTCCACGAATGCCAAAGGCTGCCGACTAGCAGCGAGGGTCTTATAGGTATAGTGGGGAGGCTATACCCTCTTGGAGGATAATAATAATGGTACTGGTCCAAGTATAACAATAAAGATGTAGCGAAATAAATGACTCAACATACTCAAACCAGACCCACAAAGTGGAAGCACATTCAATATCAATAAATAGCAGAAGTAATAAATATGAACAAAAATAGATGAAATAAACACAACAACATACTGATCACTTGTAACTACTACTAAACAATAAAACATGCATCCAAAGCTGGTCATACATATCTAAATAATAAGGGATCCAATAGATAACCAACTGTAGCTAAAAACAAGCATGTTGATACAGAAACGTACGCAAAACATAGTAAACTCTAGCTAGAAAAGACCTCAATATTCATACCATCTCCATGCAAAAACTAATATATCCCAGCTCCTGAAGCTGGCCTCTTTCCTGCACGTAAATCCATAAAGTATGCACGCGTCCCGAAGGGCCCATGTAGGGTGTGAGACGAATCTCAGTAGGTTACCACCCAACGGTGTGTACCTAATATGAGTGTTTAAGCAGTCATTAATTTATAAGAAAAGTAGTAAACATAACGATGCACAAATAAACACAAACTCCACTGGTGCTCAATAGCCACTAAGGAGTGTCACCTTCTTCAGCCAACACTGGAATCTCTATCATGTAACCTGACACTATGTGCCCCCTGACACCGCGTGTCTCAAGTACCGATGTCCCGAAGGCATGCCCGAGGAACAGTAACCCGGAGGAACAGTGATTCCTATCCTAAAATTAGTAACCAGAGGGACAACAATTTCTACCCTAAAATAACGTAGCCAAAGGGATAGCGAAGTCTTCCCTCAAAGTAAAGTATCTGGGGGACAATGATATCTGCCCTAAAAACAAAGTATCCGGAGGGATAGCGATATCTACCCTCAAATAATGGCGAGCCTCTGCTCCCAACCTGATAGCCTCAATGCTATCCCATTGAAGGCTCCTCACCTCCCATATGGATTCATATGACAAGAACCCCCAAACCAAAAGTACCTAAACCGCAACTAATGAGGGCATCTACCCACAAAAGTGGTCAAAACCACCTCATCACGGAGTCTCTCTGTGTACAGACTACTCATAGTTTCCGGGTGAGCAGTAATCACCAAAATAGTACCCAAGCCACAACACCTCTGACACATCATGTCCCTACGACCATGTCACTTAAGTCTGATGGCCTTACCATCCCAGTAACCCGGGACATGCCCAACCTGACAGTCATCCTGCCTCAACCGATGCCCATGACGCCTAATCCCGTGGTCAGAACCACCCAACATAACCCGGGCCAAACCCAACCTATGATCAGCATCACTCAAGAATATTCGGGCCATGCCCAAAACAACCCAAAGGTTCCAGTATATTCAATTCAACAATTACATATATACACATTTAAACAAAACACATAATTAGGTAAAACAATCTAAACAGTTGAATTGCACTAAGCAAGCACTGTTCCATACCAGTGCAGAGGTACTTAAGGCCTCTAATAATTTGTATCAAGGTTTAATAACTAAACTCAACAGTTTAAAACAATATAATTCAAATATAACCATTTTGGCATCCCCTGGCCAAAATGCCCCAATGAGCAACAACCCCTCGCCCGACCCCGCTCAAGCAAAACTAGTAACAGGGCATACCCAAAGGCATCCCATAGGTCAAAAATCAATTCAATATGTAATAGAAGATAAAACGGGTCCTGCTCAAAATGCCCGAAAATACGCCAAATTATGCACCACCCAAATAACCACAAAAACACAAAAAGAGGTATGCACCACCTACCTGATACTCATACGATGCTACTCTTCCAATAACACCCTCAAATTAGGTATAAAACTCGGTAGATCTACAAAAGAATCAAAACCTCTAAAACCCCTATAACTAATTCTAGAATAGAAATCAAGAAAAATGGCTCAAGAGGAATCAAGGCCTCACCAAGGGGGTTCCAACAGATCAATCGGTGATTGAAACGGAGTTCGGATGAAGATTTGGGAGCAAAAACAAGCTCCGACAGCCTGGTTCGTGAAACCTGGTGACACAATGAGGTGCTGCCTAAAAAATGAGGCTAATTTCCATTTTAGTTAAAAAATAAAGTACATGGTGTGTACTTAAAGACTACACGTCATGTATATCATTTAACTGTTCATATAGTGGCTGGAATTCTGCCCACTTACTTTCTAGAACCTACCGACATGAGTACACAGCGTGTACCTAGGGGTACAAAGCATGTACTTATTTTTTCTTCTCTTCCTCACCGACTTACCCACACACCATGTATATCACTTATACATGGATAGACTACACGAATTGTCCAAGGAGGACACGACGTATACTTGGTTAAAAGATTCTACCCAACCAACAGGCCTACATGCCATGTATGGCCTCCACATGGTCAATGGTACACGACGTGTTGAGTAACACTACACACCGTGTAGTAAGAAATTTCTACACGATCATCACACGACATGTACTCGGCGAGCACACAACCGAAACTCTCCCAACCCATACACAACGTGTACTCTATAGTACATGGCGTGTAGTCTGGAGATTTCCAGAAACTACCCAATTTCTCTAGTTTTCTCACGGAAAAGTAAAAAATTCAAACAGGGTCGGGATTTTGATCCGTTCTAAAAACCTGAGTTCTTACAATCTACCCACCTTAATATATCTCATCCCTAAGCTATGAAATGAAACCCAGAGATGGCACCGAACATACCATCCTGATCAAAGTAACCTGGACTTCCCCAGTCTCAAAGGTCGTGGATAAAATCCTCAAGGGGGATCCCCACATTAGGAGTTTCCTAACTTAGTCTCAACCCAACAAAACTCAAAACAAAAAATGGGTCACTAACCTGTTTTCTGGACGCATAGTCGTTCCATGAAGCATCATCACCCCTGCGCTGCATTGGTGCTCCTGTGTCATTCTCGACACCCAACGTATCCCGCACCGCATTGGTGTCCACCTCCATGAGGTCCTGCATCCCATGGACGCTCAAAATGAACCTGGTGCCTAGCACCTCAAGTAACCTGCATCCTCGATGCCCCGATTCAAAAGGCACCTCAAGTAACCTGCATCCTCAATGCCCCTGATGCTACGCATCTCATACATATATATAAATATATCACGCACCCGATATGGTTCCAATCCCACTAACTAGCATCTAGTCAGTCCACATAGATCCTGTGCATCTCGTGCACTCAAAACGGACATGCCTCTAGAGGTCATGCCAAAAGGAAACATGGAAATCACGACCACACCCGGGGTGTACCTCTAACCGTCGTTGGTTCACCAGCATGCTCAGCCTCTGGCAGCTCCACATCGTGCACCTAGCTTGAAGTACGGCTGCCTGATGCCTGACCTCCCTGCGGTGCTGCTCCAACCACCGGCCACTGACCCCTCAGCCGGATCCTGATGTCTCTATCACGTCCTCTGCATGCAGCTGAACCTCGACTACACTCTCCTGGTACCGAACTTGACCCAACTCTAGATGCCATCGTCTGTCCTGGTCCCCGCCTTCCGGATTTCTGAGAAGGCTTCCTGCAAAACCTCTCTAGATGCCCGACCTATCCACATGCCTGACACTCCTTTGGAGGCCTATCACACTGAGTCCGAACATTTCCTTGCTATCCACATTGAAAGAAAATAACTAAATAAATGATAAGAGGTGGTATAGCTGAGTCCCTAGCCTGACTAACCTGCTAGAACTCATCCCGTACTCACTTCATGCTGTCCAAACCGTCACCTGAAGTCGTCGTCCAGCCAACCTGAGGCATATCCCACTGGTTTCCCTCCGCTATGAGCACCTAATTCACCGCCTCTAAAAAATAACCCAGCATGAAGATATTCACATGGATCCGAATGGCATGTCGTAATCCATCCTCGAAGCGCCTCACCCTAGACGCATCATCGCTTACCATACTAGGTGCAAAGCGAGACAACTCAGTGAAAGTAGCTGCATAGTCCATGATGAACATGTCTCCCTACTGAAGACTCAAGAACTCCTGAGCTCTCTCTACTCTCAGTGTCTCTAGGTAAAAGTGCTCAAAGAACCTGTTCTCGAATTCCTTCCATGCCAGTCCCTCATGCCTGTGATCCTGAACCTGCACATCCCACCAATGCTTTGCCGGTCCTCGCAGCATGTACATCGCAAGCTTGACCCTCTGCCCTAGAGGCATCTCGAGCTGCTCGAAGATCATCTGCATGCTCTCTATCCAGTTCTCAGCCGCCTACGGACTGGCCTCACCCTGAAAAAGCAGCGGGTGCTGTGACTAGAACTACCACGTCAGATATTCCATAGATGGATCTGTAACCTGAGCACCTCCGTCGATCCCCTGCAAGACACGTACCAGACTAGCTCGGAGCTGATCGTCGAGCCATGGTCCAAATGCTGCCAAACCCAACTGCTGTCCTGCCTACACTAAATCATGGACCTGATCCTATCCCTGAGCCTGTAACTGTGGCTCCTGCTCTACCTGCACCGGATCCTGAACCTGATCCTACACCAGCAACACTATATCCTCACATTCCTGACGCTCCATCGAGACATATAGGAGGAACCCGTTGAATACCATAAATGGTTAGACAACTCATATATATATAAAAATATATATTCAACATAGATAAGGAAAGCAGTAAAAGGCAGTGCATAACTAATACCCTTACTCTCCCCCACTGCAACCCATACCCACAGCATCTCGGCCTCATGGCCTCCTTCGCCTCCCCTCAACAGATCCAAGTATCAAAAAGTACCTCAGTCCATGACCGTCCCGACAAAACACTTTTCCTCAAACTGACGACCGAGTTGCCCAATCCTGGTGATCAAAATCACCTCAATCGATAGTACCTGCCTGCTTGTACAAGATCCAGACTCAAATACCCTATCACATGTAATTATATAAATATATATAAAGCATGGCATACACATTGTGATAAACAAGCAATTCTATCAAGAATTTCACCTTTTCACATTTCAAGAATACGAAGCATGGAAATTGATA
Source organism: Viscum album (assembly GCA_963277665.1). NCBI lineage: Eukaryota > Viridiplantae > Streptophyta > Magnoliopsida > Santalales > Viscaceae > Viscum > Viscum album. Next base: position 1,717,967,145 of record OY728160.1, on the reverse strand, counting down.
TTATTCACATGGAATTATCACTTTACAAAGCATACGTGCAATTATGAAATCGAAATACCCTAAAAATGTGCCTATCAAAAGCTAAGAAAACAAGCCTTTCCATACCAGGCCAAGGTCTAATTCCCCCTTACAGCACCGGGTTAAGGGTCACATATCACAATCAATAACATCAAACACCAAGTGAGCCACCAAGGTGGAAATCATATAAACTATAATCTGAGAAAAAAGAAAACAACAATTCCCACCCATGGAAACTTGGTCCATCCCTCATACCTAGGGATGCAGGCACCCAACCACAAGCTAGAAACCTAGTTCCAGTAACAACCTATCTCCAGTCTATCATATCCAAAAATAGTAAAACCAGAAGAAATAAAAGATAAGCCTCAATCTCATTAGTAGGAAGCAAAACACTGTTACTAAATCCCTGTCAAGAACTCCTCTGATACCACTTTGTAACAACCCAGACTCGAACAACCACCCAAACAGTGATAAACGGGTCGGGTGCTATTACCTTAGGCGCACCTCCCCGAACACCAAAGGCTTCTGAATAGCAGCGAGGATCTTATAGGTATATTGGAGAGGCTATAACCTCTCGAAGGATAATAATAATGGTACTGGTCCAAGTTAACAATAAAGATGCAACAGAACAAATGACTCAGCAGACTCGAACCAGACTCAAAGAGCGGAAGCACATTCAATATCAATAAACAATGGAAGCTATAAATATGAACATCAACAACGGAAATAAACACAACAACATGATGATCACTTGTAACTACTACTAAACAATAAAACATGCAACCAAAGAAGGTCATACATATCTAAATAATAAGGGCACCAATGGCTAACCAACCGTATCTACAAACAAGCAAGCTGATATAGGAAAGTACACAAAACATAGTAAACTCCAGCTAGTCAAGACCTAAAGTTCCATACCATATCCATGAAAAAGCTAATAAATCCCAGCTCCTAAAGCTGGCCTCTTTCCTGCACGTAAATCCATAAAGTTTGCACGCATCCCGAAGGGCCCATGTAGGGTGTCAGATGAATCTCAGTAGGTTACCACCAAATGGTGTGTACCTAATATGAGTGTTTAAGTAGTCATGAATTTATAAGGAAAGTATTAAACAAAACGATGCACAAATAAACACAAAATCCAATGGTTCTTAGAAGCCACCAAGGAGTGTCACCTGCTTTGGCCAACGTCAGAATCTCTGTCATGTAACCCGACACCATGTGCCCCCTGACACTGCGTGTCTCAAGTGCTGACATCCCGAAGGCATTCCCGAGGAACAATAACCCAGAGGAACAATGATGCCTGTCCTAAAATAAGTAACCAGAGAGACAATGATGTCTGCCCTAAAATAACGTAGCTGGAGGGACAATGAAGTCTTCCCTCAAAGTAAAGTATCTGGAGGGACAACAATATCTGCCCTCAAAACAAAGTATCCGGAGGGACAACAATATCAGCCCTCAAATAACGGTGAGCCTTTTCCCCCAACCTGATAGCCTTAATGCTATCCCCTGAAGGCTCCTCACCTCCCACATGGCTTCCTACAACAAGCACCCCCAAACCAAAAGTACCTAAACAACAACTAACAGGGGCCTCTACCCACATGAGTGGTCAAAACCACCTCATCACGGAGTCTCTATGTGTGCACACTACTCATAGTTTTTGGGTGAGTGCTAATCTCCAAAATAGTACCCAAGCCACAACACCTCAGACACCTCATGTCCCTATGATCATGCCGCTCAAGTCTGATGGCCTTGGCATCCCAGTAACTCGGGCCATGCCCAACTTGACAGTCATCGTGCCTCAACCAACGACCATGACACCCAAACCCATGGTCAGAACCACCCAACATGACCTGGGCCAATCCCAACCTATGATCAACATCACTCAATAATATCTGGGCTATGACCAACACAACCCAAAGGTTCCAGCATATGCAATTCAACAATTACATATATAAACATTTAAACAAAACACATAATCAGGCAAAACAATCTAAACAGTTGAATTTCACTAAGCAAGTGCTATTCCATACTAGCACAGAGGTCCTTAAGGCCTCTAACTATTTGTATAAAGGTTTAATAACTAAACTCAAAATTTTAAAACAATATAATTCAAATATAACCATTTTGGCATCCCCCAACCAAAATGCCCTGATGAGCAACGACCCCTCTCCTGACCCCACTCAAGAAAAACTGGTAACAGGGCATACCTAAAGGCATCCCATAGGTTAACAATAAATTCAATATGTAATAGTAGATAAAATGGGTCCCACTCAAAATACCCAAAAACACGTCGAAGGCCGCGCCACCCAAATAACCACGAAAACAAAAAAAGAGGTATGAACCACCTACCTAAGACTCGTACGATGCTACTATTCTGATAACAACCTCCAATTAGGTATAAAATGTGGTAGATCTAAAAAAGAATCAAAACTGATCAAACCTCTATAACTTATTCTAGAAAAAAAATAAAGTAAAATGGCTCAAGATGAATGAAGGTATTAATGAGGGGGTTCCAACAGATCAATCAGTGATCAAAACAGAGTTTGGACGAAGATCCAGGAGAAAAAACGAGCTCCAATGGCCTGGTTTTCAAAACCCGGTGACACAATGAGGTTCTGACTCAAAAAACGAGGCTAATTCCTGTTTTAGTGAAAAAAAGAAAGTACACGGCGTGTACCTCATGACTACACGCCATTTATATCATTTAACTGTTCATATGGTGGCTGTAATTCCACCAACTTACTTTCCAGAACCTGCTGACATGAGTACACGGTGTGTACCTAGGGGTACACAGTGTGTACTTAGTTTTTCTTCTCTTCCTCGCCGACTTACCCACACGCCATGTATATCAATTATACACAGCTAGACTACATGACATGTCCAAGGAGGACATGACATGTACTTGGTTAAACGATTCTACTCGGCCAACAGGCCTACACGCCATGTATGGCCTCCACACGGTCAATGGTACACGGCGTGTTGAGTAACACTACACGCCATGTAATAAGAAATTTCTACACGGTCATCACATGACATGTACTCGGCAAGCACACAGACAACACTCGCCCAACCCATACACGGAGTGTACTCTATAGCACACAGTGTATAGTCTAGAGATTTCTAGAAACTGCCCAATTTCTACAATTTTCTGAGGGACAAGTCAAAAATTCAAATAGGGTCAGGATTTTGACCCGTTCTAAAAACCCGGGTTCTTACAATGTGCATCGTACTTTAGGTCCCTAAAAATTTCCCAATTAGACAGTTTTAGTAGATGAACAAATAAAATGATAAAACTAAAATTTTAAATCTCAATAAGACAAATATCTAAAGACCAATTTAAAATACCGTAGAAAATATAATTTAGGTCATTAAAATAAGAGAATAATAAGGATAATATAAGAGTAGATATTTTATAAACTTACCTAGATTTTACTTGGAAGAAACCACCTTGACGGTCTGACAAACAGATGAACAGAGATTGAAAATAATCATGAAATGGGGAAGGGAAGGGGAAGGAGAAGGGGAAGACTGAGAAGATTAGGAAGGAGAAGGGGAATACTTAAAAAATGAATGAGGCCAGGAAGGATAAGGAGAAGATTCACCAGAGAAGGGAAAAGTCATGTGATTAACTAGATCAAGAAGGAATGAGAAGAAGAAAAGAAAGGGGAAGTCATGATATGTAAAATAGGTATTAATTAGTGGAAGTTTTTTAAAACCATTTCTATTCTTCATTATAGTTTTTTTTAAAAAACCACCATTAATAATTTTTCACACATCAATTATATTAAATCACTACTAATAAATGAGTAGGAAACTTGGGATCTATAGTTAGCAGCATTTTATAAGAACTGTTGCTAATAAACCACCACAAAGTATGGTTTTTTATTCTAATATAATGTATAGATATATATATTTTGGAATACATGTTCATATAAAGATACGAGTGTGTTTGATTGAGATCACACCAGAACATTTTATATATTGAGTAGAACTAGAATTTTACTATAGGATTATCTTTGATTACAATTATGGATTGAGAGATTCATAGTTTTTTTAAGGCTATAATTTTTTAGGGTTATACAATAGGACATGGAATGAGTATTGATTTTCTAAAAAAGAGTTTGGAATTTTTTTGAGATTTTATATGATAATAATATCTAAAATAGTTTGGATATATTCAAAAATATTTTTGACATTTTGCATAAATTTTGAGATAATTTAATGTAAGTGGGATATTATTGAAAATATACACTAAATAATAAACCATTCCATGGTTTGCGTTATCTTGTGGTTCTTGATACCAGATCATGGTGTATATGATGAATGATATTGAATATCATTCTACCGACTCTCCTAAATATATTATCATCCATTATTTGGATTGTGGAACATCATATGATGATGTGTATTTTAATTTTTGATTATTAAAGGAGTTTAAGAATCATATACATAAATGATGATCCTTTTAAGATTTATAAAAAGGGATCTAAATGGATGATCATTTCATATTTGATGATATTTTATAACCCTAACAAGCTTCTTAATTCAATAAACAAGTTATATAAATGGAGTTTGTAGACCTCATTTATGGACACTAAAGATAATTATTTGACAAAGATTAAAATATATAATTCTATTCTCTTTATTTACCTTTTCATAGGAGATGATTAAACACATTTAAAGAAGAATGGATCCAATCTAAGCATTCAATGATTTTAATATCCAGTGGGAACCTTTGAAGGTATGAACCCATTAGCTTATTCTAAGGGATCTCAATCTAACTCAGTATTAAAAATTATTTAATAATAACAGTGAGTTATACTTTATTTTATAGATTTTGATTTCATTTTATTTATTTAACTATCGATAGATCTTGTAGATGGATTTTGTGCTTTCTTGTGCTATATTTGAGTATAGAGATATTCCAAAAAACCATTCACATGGTATATCAGTTTTAGAAATCTATAGCGATGTGTCCTCTTCCTTAGAATCTAAAACACTGAGTACCCCTATTTCTTTTCAAGTTATCATCAATAAGAGTTTTATTAGGTGAAAAAATTACCTTTTCACTCTTATGATCAACCAATTACTTTGGTTTTATCTTTTATTTAATATCCTTCATTAAATTTATCTATGGAGTAAAATTAGTAGTGAAGTTACTGATGTTTCTTCTCCTTATAATTTGTTTCTCAATATTCGTGGTTTGGTGGATCATATATTTTATTTCAACATGGTGTCATATATATAATTGATCAGCTATCTTCTAATTAAGGACATATGAAAACCATGTCATGGTCACCTACCAATCCTACTCATAATTTTCTTGAATCATAGTAATCTATATCTACTTATAATAATCTTTAATACTCTTACTCCCTTGGGTAAGGAATTTAATTTTTTATGGAGAACCCTATATAAATATGAGGAAAAAAATTGCTTCCTCATTTCCAACTTCATACACTACCAAGTATATATTAGAATTTTTCTATATTAATCTCTCTACTTTTTGACCCTACCCCACTATATAAGTGTATAGTTAGAAAGCTAAAGGGAATAAAGTTTTTAAAGTTCCCTAGGAAAGAAAAATGAGAGGAACTACCAGGGGGGATCAGTGTAACAAAAAAAAACATTCCTTTGAATCTCACTAATGTTTTTGTGATGTTAATAGCATAGGATCCACAAATGATCACTTAAAATGATGATGAATAAATATAGAGAGTGATCAAGATCAATACCCGATATAAGATATTTTTACAAGGTTCACTCAATCTTTTTATCGAGTGGCTACATCCTTGGTGATTAGTGATTTAGATCCCACCTCACACAACAATATCTTATTACCAATAGATAATAGAATATATAGAGAAAAAATATGGTCTTGAATTACATTACAATAAATATGGAAAACAAATTTCAACTTTTTTAATCAACATTATAAAATCCTTCTCAAGTTCCTCCATGTATGAATCATGTACACCATCATTTTTCTCCTTAAACTAACCCAAGATTTTCTCAAAATTGTCTTAAGAAGGTTTTTTCTAGGTATTTCAATGTTTAGTCACTCACTACAAAATTATTCATTATTTTCTTAAAATTCAGTCAAACTATGACATGTTGTGGTAGGGCACAACATGGTTTTTCTATTCAAATAAAAATTTGAAAAACCATATCTAGAAATATCTATCTTCCCCAAATATCATAGGATGTATTTTTTTTACTTTTATAAATATATCTTTAATGAAAACCATGAAATAGAGAGATAAAACCACACCATGATATTGAATAATTCTTTTATGAAAACATGATGATCAAAATGACCATTTTATTTTGATTATGACATGGAGAACAAAAATATTTCACTATAAACCATGATTTAATGGAGTAAATTATGACATGGTTTACCTTACCAAGGCCACCCAATAGTCTTGAATAAATCCATGACTATTGTAATGGTATTTTTATCAATCCCTTTAGAAAAATATCTCACTCATACCAACCATGGCATGTTTTTCTGAACAATATTGTGTGGTTTTTTCTTCTAAAAAATTATTCATTACTTTACAACCTCTTAAACTATAATGAAGCTTTTATCAATCCATGAGCATGTTGAAAATAAATATAGTATGAAAAAATATATCAAACTCACGAGTGATCATATCTAACTCCCAGTGTAAATATCAACACTATATTAAATAATCATCAATTAAGGTCTTTATACTTATACATTTATCAATTCATTTCATGAGGGTTCTTTAATATCCTATTGATATTCAATTTTCCCCATATATTTTCTAGAAACTGTAAGAACCATAAAACCCAAACTCTTGGATCCAGTTCTAAAAACATAAACTCCACATTTATGGATTTAATACCGATAAATATGAATCAATTTTTTCTATCCAAACCTTTTAAAAATAAAATAAAATATTGGATCACTTATATACCCAAGGACCTTTTAGGTTTATATTTTTAGATAATTAGGAAAAACTATTACATAAAAAATACCCATTAATTCAAGTGAGTATTTTTCCCACTATACCCATATTTTCATATTACATATTAAGTCTTCAAAATATCCACCAAAAATTCTTTAAAAAATGAAACCTTTCTAGAAAAAAATAATTTAATATCATTCTATATAACCCGAGGAATAAGAAACATAATAAGAGTGAGCTTAAATTTTCTGTAAGGGTTAACATAATCATTAACAATAGAGTGTCATTGTGAGTGTAATATGATAATAAGGGTATGATGACATAATCCTAGAGAATAACATAAGGGAATTCATACCCATCAATACTTGGATCATCAATCATGAAATATGTCACAACACTTTAACAAAGGTAAGAGTCATTGGAATCAATAACCATGAGCTATGTGATGTCAATCTTGATCAAAGTTATCATTAAAATCCCATATAAATCATTGATAAAAAATATAGGTAACTTGAGGAATCACTGTCATATAAATATTATATATAGAATAACCATAATGGTCATATAGGGAATAACCATCATGATTAAACTTAGAATAACTTTCATGGTAAATTCCCATAATCTTTTAGAAGAAACCTAATTGGTTAACTCCATCCCTTTACCCAATGCATTGGAGAGATATAATGGGGCACACCCATAATATCATGATCTATAATGGGGACCAACATATCTTATAAGATATATGAGTATCAACCATTATCATAAATAATTTCCAAGAATCATAACGTTAAGAAATTACATAGATCTTTAATATCATCCTAAAACTCATAGAAACATCCATTATTCCTTTAATAACTTTATTAGCCCTTGGAAAAGAAAAATATTCCATGAAAATATCTTTTAAATAATCATAATCCATCTAGATAATTAATGAGTATGTTATCATTACAAAATATCCCCAATATATCATAAGCAATATTCTGGGGGTTGTTGATGTTGATGAATGGAAATACCATTAAAAGACAATTCAAAACATTCTTAAGGAAAATAACCTTTTCACTTTAAAATTTACTTTTAAAATATAAAAATTTACAAAATATTATGAATTTTTTATTATTTGAAAATAACCTTGGAAACATATAAATGAATAATCAAATAAAATAATGGCCATGATAGTGGGAATATCCATTCATGTTGTAAATGTTAAAAATAAACATTCTTTTCAAACATTTTCAAAGGGATTCAAAAGTGACCCATTTGAAAAATGTAAAAAAAATTTATTTTTAAAACCTTTTAAAAGAAGGTCAAAGAACATGTTAAGAATATTTAAGAAATCATTTATGTTTATAAAATAAATATTTTGAAATAATTTTATAAAACATGGATATGGAAGAGAAATATTCATGATCTAAAAGAAAACACAAGAGCAGTATTTCTTACAAAAGACTTCTTGATGTTTATTTAACAAATAAGGGTGGAAATTAAAATTAAACATGTAAAAAAAAATTCATAACTAGTTTATAAGAAAATATATTTGGTTTAAGAAGATAATATCATATAATTTTCCCCAAAGGAACCTTGAACAAAAACAATCTCAAAAGGAAAGGAGATTGTAACATAAAGACTTTTCCACTTTGGTAACTTTTCAACCATAATAACCATGAAATATTAAAGTCAAAAAAACTTTAAGTATCATGAAAATAAGTATATTCATGATTTAACATGTAAAAAAGGTATTATATACACCTTATAAAATAATATAGGCACATTTCATAAATGTATGTCCCAAGGAAAGGGAATTTGAGATGAATAACCCTTACAATGATCATATCATTGAATTGAGAGTTAATTAATGGAGATATTATGTGTAAAAAATGTAAATATAAAAATAAATATAAAATAAATAATAAAACAATTTATAGATCAATTCACACATAATCGTGTCATAACACAGTCAATGAAGAAGAGTTATTACCCAATGAAAGTAAATAGAGTTAAGAACCCTTTACCACTTGAAAGCTTTCATGTCAAATACAATTAGATAAAATAATTTAAATTTAAACTTAAAATACCATTAATTATAAATGATTAATGATATAAAATTTAAAATAGGTAGTATATACACCATATAAAACCAATCAGATGTATAACATTAAAAAATTTCTCAATAAAAGGAAAATTGAGACAAAATCCCTTACCTTGAGTCCAAAATTTCCATGTATGTACTTTAACTCATGTATAATAAAATTATATAAATTATTTACTTATTTAATAAACTTTTAAAATTTTATTAATTTATCATTAAACCATTTGTTTCATTTTTTACAATGAAATATTTAATTACATAATTAGTTAAGTCCACATCATGTGTTTTGAGAACGTTCAATTCATAATTTCAAAACAAATTTGGAATTTTGATCATGGTAAAAGGGGTAATTGTTAAATAATCTATAGAATAATAATAATTAAATAATTATAATTTTTATACATTAATTATATTTTTAAAACTAATCATTAAATATGGTTAGGAAAAATGAATCATGTTACATTCAGGGAGATGGTAGGTCGTTCACTCGCATGGGTAACATTTCCATTTTTAAATGATCATTATGGAAAGAAGGTAAGTATTATTTTATCTTTAAAAAATTATAATAATATAATAAATAAAATATTATTTCTTTAAACATACTTATATATATATATATATATCATCCATGTGATGTGGTGATGAAAAATGAATCACATCGCTTCATGGAGGTGGTAGTCCACACGTACGCACGAATGATATTATCATTTTTAAGTGAATATAAATATAAGAAATTAAATGATATATTATATTTTAAGAATGATAAATATTTCATTAATATCATATATTTACCTTAAATCCATAATTATAACCATACATAAGAGGTGTGATGACAAACAAATTACATCGGTTCACAAGGAGATAGTCCACCGTACACACGGATGATTGATTTTTTTCTATTTAACGATGTTTAGAGATGAATATAGGTTAAATAATTAACATAATAAAATTTAATTATATGGGTATATTTGTTTTTTTATATCATCATGGTTAAGGAATATTTTTTTGAGGTGGAAGAAGAAACAAAAAAATCTCTATTAAAAACTATACCTCTTTTTCAAACCACCACCTTTGCTTTACACATTAAAACCTATAAGGTTGGTATTCTGCCCAAAATAAGCCTTATATAACATAAGTATGGATTTTAGGAAGTTATTTGAGTAGGTATTTCCTTAAAAAAGTATTATTAAGTGTAAAGAAATGAGAATAATAGGTAACCTTTTATAAGAGAGGGGAGAGGTACTCTTAGAATTTCTTAAAATATTAAATTAATATAAATTAATTTTCATGTCCAAATGGTTAAAAATTGATCATATTATAATATAATATTATTTTTAGTATAAATAATATAATAAAATAAATTTTGGACAAGTTTGGTTCAAATTTTTACCCTCATCATTTTTTAACCCTTCTTTAACCCTTTTGACAACTACGACGATATCAATGTTTTTTACTCTTAATGGGTTAATGTAGTTACTATAAAAGGGAAAAACAGATCATAAATGGAACATGGTTTATTAAATTAACAATATACCATTAAATTTTATGAATATTATATTTTTATGAATTTTAAATCATTTAGTAAAATATTATTTAATATAAAATATCATTAATGTCAATTTTAGAACTATTCATTTAATTTGACTTTAAAAACTACAATTAAATAATGAAACTAGAATGAAATGAATCAATACCTATATAATATTTAATTTTTATCTAAAAAAATCATGTAACATAAAAAATTACTCAAATAACATTTTTTTAGAGTTTTTAAAATCATTTTATTAATTTTTATACTACTTACATAAGCATTGCATTGATGTTTCATTAGCATTTAAGGTAATTATTTCATCACTAAAAATTATAAATAAATTAATATGATGAAAAAAATCATTATATTTTAAATTAATATTTATAACAAAACATATCTATTTTTATACCTATGAAAAAATTTTAGATAAAATAAAATAAAGAGAATGGAATTTTTGAATTTTCTTTATATAAAATAATATAAAGGTTCAAAATCATGGAAAATGAAAAAAAGGTGAAATATAAATTTTTTGATGATTATGGATGATATATAATAATATAATAAAATTATGTCAAATTTTAGGGTCATTCTTTAGTCCTTAGGTTTTTATTTTTAAACCTTAATTAATTGATTTACCCTTTACTATGGTAACACAAATTACTAAAGTTACCATTAATAATGTCCAAAAATAAAAAAGAAATATTTAAAAAAATTTGAACCCAATGATTCCAAATATGGAATTCATTTTTAAATATTCAATTTCTAGAAGTAATAGAAATTAATTTTAATATAAATGCGTAAAATGCAATGAAAAACAGTTTTTAGAAAAAAATGTTTTAAAGCTCAAAAATGTAATTATACCAAAATAAAGTATAATAATAATTAAAATGAAGTTAATTAGATTATATATAATTAAAAAATAATTATTTTAGTTTTAAATATTATTTAAATAAAAATTATATTTTTAATGGAAATAAAATGACAGTTTTAAAAAATTAGTATTTTTCATTATTCACTAAAAATTCAATCTTTCAGAAAAATAAAAAAATTTAAACATAGTATAATTTTGATATTATTATTTAAAAAATGATATTATTTTTATAAAGTATCATTCCCAAGAGTAGAAGAAATTAATTATATTATCCACTCACAAAAAGTAATGAAAACCATTTTTGAAAAAAACACATCTTTGAAGAATAAAATGGCTTTAATAAAAATTGAGTGCTTATTTAATAAGAATTAATAATTAAGTTTGTATTTATTTGATAATTTATATGTATTTTATAATGTATTTAACCCTATTTATGCTCTCTAATTTAACGACTAGGTTAAAACAGTCATATTTGAATAATAATATTTCCTGGTTCGTTTAGGCTCGATGTTGAATATCATGTATTATATCAAACATAATATTATTTAAAATACCATGATATTATAGAAAAATTCTAAAAATTTGTTCTATATTATAATTTTCAGAGACCATCTAACTCATGTATCTCCTATAAGGAAACTCTTCTTCTTCTTCTAATTCATAAACTTCGCAAGTGATCATAATATCTACACATTTTCTAGAATAAATCCCCAAATATTCTCTCTATTTATTAAAAAATTTAAAGTAATAAAAGATAGAAAAAAAATCAATATACTCACTAGGATTTTTAGATTAAATTCACTCTTAAAAACACACTCAAGTACCGAAAGGCATCATTCATCAAGGGATTCTTTAAGATATTCACCACTTTACCTTTTATTAAAATATAATATAAATTGATCTCTCCAAATTCCACCTTCTCTTTGATAAAGTGGTACTTAATGTTAATATGTTTCAACCTTGAATTATGCCTTTTATTTTTTGATAAATTGATTTCACTTTGGTTATCACTTCCAATAATTAATGTACATGTAACTTCCACCCTCATGTATTCAAGTTGTGACTCTATCCACATCATTTGAGCTATGTATTGTGATTCCAAACCATAATCATCTTACATTCTATGTAATGTGACTAATTTTTTTTCTTGGAGTGCCAAGAAATTATTTTTACAATAATAAAGATTAAAATTTGGAGTTAAATTTTGATCTTATAGATTATCTACCTAATTAGCATAAGAAAAACCATAAATTTGTGAAGATGTGCCTTTATCATACATCACTACAAATTCAAGAGTTCCTTTTAAATACCACAAGATATATTTTTCTTCCAGAAGATATGAATCCTTCAAGATGCTTTGGAATTGAGCATAAAGTGTAATGAAAATAAAATTTCTTATATTGTCACTGTAAAGTAGAGTAATCTTTCAATTAGCCTTCAAAACTCATTTTTATCAACACTAATTATTTATTAATCCAAGGATAAATTGGTCTCAAATGAGATAGGAGTTGAAACTTATCTTGATTCTTATATTCCAAACCTTTTTAATAACTCATGAGAATACTTTTATTGTGAAATAAATATGTACCATTCTATGGTAAAATCATTAAATCCCAAAAATAATTACATTTCATTGATCATCTACATTTCAAAACACCTTTTCATTTGGGTTTCAAGGTCCTCACAAGTCCTCACTTTATTCCCAGTAAAAATAATTCCATCGACATAGATAATCATAACGATTGAATTTGTGCCATCACCCTTGACATTGATATTTCAATCCACATTTAATTTATTGAAATTAATTATCTTAAAGATTATTTATAATTTAGAATACCATTATTAAGGAAATTTTTTATCCCATAAAGTGATTTCTTTAGTTTACATAGTTTATAACCATCACTATCAAGAATATTCCCCTTTGATTATTCAATATAGTCCTCTACCTTGAGTTATCCAATCCATAACACTAGATTCACATCTATTTAAAAAAAAATTATAGTTTATTTTATCATATATCACAGTAAAATTCTGAATTATTTAAGCCTTGTGATTGAAGAAAAAGTTTCATCAATTTGAGAGTAACCCTTTCAAATGAGATAATCTTTGTTCTATGTAAATTATCCCTTCTTATTGAGTTTATTTTTGAAAACATATTTCACATTGATCACATTATTTTCATTATGATGTGACACTAACTCTCAAGTTTCATTATTCTCAATATAATTTAATTCCTATTCTATAGATGAAATCAAATTCTCATATTGTAATGTTTCTTCATCACTCTTTAGTTAAAATTGTGAAATCAATATAGTATGATTATAATTCTTTAAAACTTTTCATGTTTGAACTCCCATGTTATCTCTAATTATGTTTTTAAGCTAAAAATGTATTATAAGTCTTTATAAATTAGATACTCATTATTTTAGGCCTATTTAATTTCTAGAAAATTCTAAATCAACATTAGAATCTTGTAAACCTGATATGCCAAATGAGTTTGTACCTTACTACTCATCATCTTCTTCATGAGATTCTTTAATCTTATCACCAAATACCAATGATTTTTGTGATACATCATAATCCTACATGAATATCATATAAAAAATATCAAAAAATTTATTTGAATTATTTTTAAGACACCATTAACTACTTCCACCAGGTGTATATCCAAGAAATATCCCTTCATCATCCCATTTATTAAATTTGACCAAATAACTTCCTTTAATATTGATAAAACAGGGAATATCAAACATATTTAAGATCATAAAATTGGTATTTTCCCCAAGACACATATCATATGGAATTTTTATTGAATATAGATTAAGTAAGAACCAATTTAAAATATAGATAGTCACTATTGAGGCTTGTCTCCAAAAGAACTTTAAGGCTTCATGCTCCAATAACATGGTTCTCCCCATATCCACCAAGCTCTGGTTATTCCTTTCCACTACCCAATTTTATTTTATCTTGTACAAAGAATTATATTCATTCCTAATATCATGCATCTCATGATATGGTTTAATTTATTTTTTTCATTTGAATCCATTTTTGATAACATACCCGAATTTATTTTATAAAAATATATATATTTTTAACTTCCAAAGAGACTTTGATTTACTTGATGTGAAATAAATATAATTCATGCCAGCAAAGTCATAAATAAAAGTAGTGAAGTACTTATTTATATTGGCTTACTTCATGGTCATCGGGCTATATACATCTAAAGGAATTAGTTCAAGTGGCCTCTTTGTTTTGTTCTCCAGTAACTTGTAACTCTTATTTACTGTCTTTCCTCTATGAAAAACTTCACAAGTACTAAATTTTTCATGATTAAAATTGGGTATATTTCTTATATATTCACATTTAAAAGGTTTTATCAAGTTATTTTGACCTAAATTGAAAATTATTCTATGCCGAAGATCATTTCCATATTTTACACTCATGAAAAAAGTGTTTTGATCATTAAAAATTAGGAATAGATAGATGCTTTTCCACTATACCTTCTTGATAACGATTCTATCTTTCATCCTCCTAATGATGCATCCATTATTCCAAAAAACCACCTCATTCCCATTATCACAAAGCTAAGAAACCCTCAATAGATTATATACTAAACCATTTATAAAGAGTACTTTATTTGATTCAAACTTCCTAAAAAACATCTTTATTTGATTTTATAAAATAAAAATTTTAAATTATTAAGTGGGAACTAGGTAAAAATTAAAAAAATAACCCATAATCAAAACCTAACACATTTTGGACTGACACCCTAAAATCATTGTCCCAACAGTAGCACTGAAATGGATGTGTCACCATGATCATCGGTTGACTTGAGTACTGTGTACCATGAATTGAGGATTCCCTAAGACTTCGAGTAACTCATAATTTAAGAACTTTCAATGACCCACTGTTGATACCATCAAACCTTTATGATTCCAATATTCAAGAAAAAAAACCACTATACTAGAAATAAAAAACATTCTGACTCTAAGAACAAAAATTGACTTCATTGGAGAAACACTTCCACCAAGATGATCATAGACAATATTAAATACAAGACAATAACCTAAAAAATACCTCCAATAATATAATCACCACTAAATAAATCCAAAACAAATTTATATTCCAAACACCATCTTCATCAGGGGCCACCACCATATGTCAATGCTCCACCTTCACTAAATATTTTTACCGAAACACATTTCCAAGAAACTACCCTTATAGTAGATTAGAAAGAAAATACCAAAAGGAGACTATGAGGGGGAAGGAAATAAGGATAAAAATCCTCCATAATGATCTTGAAATGAACAAGATACTACTAAGAAGATGAAATAAATGGTAGGAACAAACCCTAGTATGGAAATTTAATAAAAAAAAAGTTTAAAAAAGAAATATAATCTCTAAAACAAATGATAAAATCAACTTTAAAAACCTATAAAAATTAACCCCCCCACATGCCTCCACACTAATATAGAACCCTCATGATACAATATTTATGATGATATTAACATCTATGGTAATTTAAAGTTTGGGAAATTCCTGTTAGGGTTGGAAGACCCAACATCAGAACTAAGAAACATCATTGACGAAGGGGATCAAAATATTCTGAGATAGGAACCCTACTTTGGGTTGGGATATGAATAAATATAAAACTAGGGATGAACCATATATAATGGATCAAAATATGAGATGAATCACTAAGAGTGATGAATAGATAAAACAAATGGGTGATAGTTGAGAATAGAGGATAGAGGGAGGGAAAACCCAGGAGAAACAAAATTGAAAGGAAAATGTAGAGGAGAAATACTGAAGTAGGAAGGAAGGAGATTATGGTTGGGTCATTTAATTAGAATAAACCTCAAAACCCTATAAATCACTTAGTAATTATATAATCCATGGATAAAAGGGATCCATCCCCCTTGCATGACTAGTTTGAGTCAAGCATCTTCGCACCAATTTTGGTGAATCCAACACCTTTCACTTTAAAAGAACCATTTTTTTTGTGAAAATGACATCTCCTCCATCATATTTTTGAATTTTCTTAAATATATGCTTGATTCCATTCATGTGTGATAAGAAACAACTATCTAAGATCAAAGGTTTTTTACTTTTTAAATTCATCCACCATTGCTTTCTCTTGACCATTCTTTATCTTATTAGATTTAGATTTATCATTATTATCAAACTCATCCAATAATAATATAGGTCATTTTTTGGTGGAATTTCATGGTTTATCATAGCTATTACAAGTTTCCTCAAGTGTATTAAATTAATTATACAATTAGACCTTCTCTCTTGGATGTTATCATAGTTTTTCTCTTATGTATTCAATTTTTCTAGCCCACAAATAAAAGTATCTATTTTATTGAGAGGAAGATATATTATATGAAAATATATATGATTTGTTTCCTTATACTCTACAACACCAAAATATTCATTAAAATTTAAATAACCTCATTAGTTGGAAATTTTATTACTTAAAATATACTCATTTATTTTTTTCTTATTTGATCACTTTGTTGTGTTTATTCAAATTTTAAATGCTTTGGAACGATTTTCTTTCCCATAATCTTAGCCTAAAATTCTTTCTTTGTCCCAAAATCATTTTTTGTTATTTTTAGAAAATCACTTGAAGTAAAATTGGTTGTATTATCTTTCTTTAGTGAAACTATCTCCTTATTTCCCTTATTATCATTACTGACAATGATTTATTCACATACTTGAGTGGATAAGGTAATTTTTCACTATTTATTGAGATAATAATAAATTTTATTTATGGTTGAAATAACTTTATTTTCTACTTTAAAATATTATTTAACTTCCTTGATGAAACTTTTTAAGTCAAACTGAATCTTTTTTCATTAAATTCTCAGCTTTAAGAAATTTTTCCTCAAGGATATTAAATTTTTTATTCTTAGTGACCAAATTAACTATTTTAATATCAAGTATCTTATATATTTCTTAAATAATTTCTTTGAGGTCACAAATATTGATTAAAAATATTACTTATTTTTGGGGAAGTTCCTTTATATTTTAAGTATCAAGAGATTTTTTCAAGGATTCATTCTCCTATTGAAATGAATTCTTTTATATTTCAATATTCCTATTTTCCTTTAAGAAAACCTTAGTCTCAATTTTTAACTAGAATTCCTTTTATGTTTATTTATCTTCACTTTACTCTTCGCTACTTGCCTACTATTCTACACTTGAGGGTTCATTGGTATTATTTTATTGTGTCATGAAAGTTTGAACAAATTCAACCTTTGATTATTCTTCTTATCTTTTAATGTCCTCTTCATAAGATGAAATATATTGTATTTAAAGGAAATTTATCTTCTTTGATGAATTGGAATTTCCCTTGACTTTATATAATTTTCATCAAATTTGATCAATTTATACCCTGCTTCTCATTAAATCTCTTTTTATTTTACAACCCACCACATATTTTTGATTCTCTTTGTGTAAACTAGATGAAAAGTTCCCAATATTTCCACAATTAAAACAATTAACAAAATTTTTCCTCTATACTTATCCTTTACTCCTTGTATGACTTTATAGAAAATTATTATGAACTCATTGAAATCTATGGTATCATATTTGAATTTTGAATCCTCTTTATGAGATCTATTTGTTTCAATTATATTAAATCCTTTTAAGACTTTAAAATATATCTATTTTTTATATTTTCCTTTATTATTTAAGGATTTCCACCTTATAATATCATAATATATCAAGATATTTTTGAGATTGTCAATGTTTAACTCATACAAGTCTTGATTATTTAATGCATAGAGTTTGTCATCAAACTTATCTAGAAGAATCCTCATAATTTTATTCACAATGGAAAAGTCTTCAAGAATTTCTATATAAATTTGAATAGAAATAAAAATTTTGTTTATTTAAATGTAAAATTCCTCTTTTGATTCATCTTTATCTATTCAAATATCCTCAAAATTTTCATGATAAGTTTTTAACTGCACCTCCTTTTACTTTTTATATACTTTAAGAATATTATGAATCCTTCACTATATGGTGGTCATTATTTTGGAACCTAATAATTGTGTCAATTCATTCCCAGAGAGGATGAAAGTAACATACTACATACTCTTCCATTAGATTTAATATTATTCTTATCCTATAAATTCAAGTCTATAAAATTTTCAGATTTATTCACAACATTCCTATTGATACTAAGAATATCTAAGCTAAGTGATATAAGATTTGTAACTATCCCCTCTTTCCATAAGCAAAAACATTTTTCCATAAAACACAAGGATTTTTTTTGAAATAATTCATAATCTCTATAAAATTATCTATCAAATGATACAATAAATATGAATTAACTTATATCCTTGAGAACAACCTAACCCCAATACCAAATTAAGGGCCTTAGTAAATCATAATGAGAAACATTGGGGGGGGGGGGTGAGTCAGTGTGACCAAAAAACCTTTCCTTTGAATCTCATTAATGTTCTCATTCTGGTAAGTTAGCAGAAGCATGTGATGGGAAGTGCCTTTAATTTTTCCATAATAGATAATTAATCTGATATCTATACAATGATAAACACCATGATTCATAGAATCAAGTAAAAGAAATATACAATAAATAATTTTTCCGGAACCGAGATATAAGAGATCAACACATATTGTTTATAATTAATTTAATTGGATAAAGAATTACCTCTAAGAAATTATTTCTTCACTGATGAGTCCAATGATAGATATGCAGTTCACCGTCATTGCTTTGTAAAAAACAAGTGTATATTTTCTCTAGAATTGATCCACACATGTTCCATGAATCTCTATACGTCACCAAAGGAGTCTATGGTTGCTAGCATGAAATATCCTTGCACTTTCATTATCCTCCTTGATCACCTCAAGAATCACTTCCAAAGAATTATCCTTAATCCAGTGGAGGAGGATTGCTCACCGTTCTTGGGAGCATTCTTAGAGAAGGTATATCTCTAGGATTGAGAGGATTCTACAAGATTATTGTTCACAACCAAATAGGCTAATGAGAAAATAATATAATTGAGTATTTATATTTCTAGGGTTAAAATAAAATAATAGAACAAGTTCCATTATTATTTATTTAATCCTAGAAAAACCCTATATTAAATAATAATAATATTATTATTATTTATCGACGTGTGATCAAATTGTGAATTATAATTAAATATTATTCAATTAAATAATATTCAATATTATCATTTCTTACAGGACCATTAAACTTAGTCCACCATTCCTCCACAATATTTATCAAGCCTTGAATAATGTCCATTTATTTATTAAATAAATATAACCACATTATTCACCAATAAATAAATAAATATTATATTTACCAAACAAAAAATAAATATTTATATGCGATCAATCATACATGAATAATTATTAAACCACATACATGAATAATATTTATTCAACTTGTTAAATAATAAATAATAATATATTATTTAACTGAGATTCTGTATACACTTAGTGTGTGACCCTTTAGGCCTCTTTCTCAGTGGCATTAGGCGAAGCAACCTAAAGTCCAAGGTTAGTGTTTAGAAACATGCCAAGTCACACATAGAGAAAGAAGTTAATGTTGCAATGACATGTCACCTTATAGGTACTCTTACTACGTAATATAATCCCTTTATCACAATATGTCAAATTGAGTAGGTTTCATACCAGTGCTATCAACCTATATGCTCGATATCTTTTTCTTTGACTTTATGGAAATAAAATTTTCCTATTGATAACCATGAACTTGGATATATTTAGGCTATATGATTTCCATAAAATGTCATAAGATATTAACTTTTGTTAAAGAATAGAAGTGATAAATCTTTTCTTTCATTATTCATTAATTAAATATTACTTGTGACGCACCCAACATATCCTACATCATTGAAAATATATGTCATTATGGTTTTCATCAATACATCCAAGTGCGCGACTCATAATAATCATTAATAATAATCTTAAAGGATAAGGATAAATACACACATCCTTAGATAAGAACATCTAATGACACATAGAAATGTGGATTTTATACTAGCGGGTCTCATTATCACAATTTCCATATTGGATATTACCAAGGGCATACACTATGAGAAGGTGCCTCAAATTCCTATGAGTCTCCACCCCTGATAGTCTGTATCATTTTTTCCCTTAAATGATATCATTCGGCTATAGAACATATATTTAAGAATAGTGTCATAGAACTTCTGGGTTCTCATCATAGTAGGGAACTACTATGACCTTTTAGTACAACATTTACTCTTAGGAAATTATCATATACTATGTCACATAGAAGAGAAATCATGAAGTGATATGTAGTTTATAAATATTAAAACAATGAATACATGCTTATCATAAAGTACAATGAATTTGGTTCTAGGGAACCGACTCTAATAGACTTACACTTTCACTAGAGCCAAATACCAATAACCTTCAGTCCACTAGCTCTCACATGATATTCATGCTTTTACTAAGATAGGCCTTTAGTCAAGGGGCCTGCCATGTTATCTTCCATGGGTACTATGTTTACTGCAACTTCACCCCTTTGATAGAAATCCCTCAATATTTGATACTTCCAGAGTATACAATTTGTCCTTTGGTGTGACCTTTTCTCTTTTTCAAGATCCACTGTTGTAGTATTATCACAATACAATGTGATATGGTATTTACTTCTAGGTACCAAATCAAGATCCCAGAAAAAGTTATGAATCCAAACAACTTCCTTGGATACATCAGAAGCCTTTATATACTCATGATCTATTGTATAATCAGCTAAAAATAGCTTCTTTGAACTCTTTCAGCTCACAGCTCCTCTGTTGAGATAGAAAACACATCCTAATTGTGAATTCAAATCATTTTGATCTCTCTGAAGACCAGAATCAGTATAACCCTAGATGACCAACTCCTCATCCACTCCATACACTAGGAACATATCCTTAGTTCTTCTTAGATACTTAAGGATAACCCTAACAATAGTCCAATGTTATTCTCCTGGATCTACATGATATCTTCCTACCATTCTCAATGCATAGTAAACATCAATTCTAGTACATAACATGGCATTCATGATTGATCCTATCGCTGAAGTGTATGGTATCTTACTCATTATCTCTCTCTCTTGTTGTGTCCGAGGACACATTTTCTTAGAAAGATGTAAACCATGTGACATAGTCATCATCTTGTATATATCACAAATGATCTTGATCCCTAGAATATATGATTATTCACCTAAGTACTTCATAGAGAAACACTTTTTTAACTAGTCCTTAATAGATCATAAGAATGGTATGTCATTTACAATAAGTAATATTAAATCAAAATTTAATAATAGGATAATGAACGTATTCCCATTAAACCTCTTGTAAACACACAGATCACATTCATTCTCAATGAAACCAAATTATTTTATGGATTCATTGAATCAAATGTTCTATGACTTGGATTCTTTCTTCAATCCATAAATAGATCTCTATAACTTGAAAATTATTTTGGAATCACCTAGAGTCACACACCCTTCTGGTTGTGTCATATAAACATCTTCCTAAAGGTTCCTATTAAGGAATGCAGTTTTGACATCCATATTACAAATCTCATAGTCATGATAAGCTGCTATAGAAAGTAATATTTTTATGGATTTAAACATGGAAACTGGAAAAAGGTTTCATCTTAGAAAATTCCTTGACTCTTTTTAAACCCTTTATCCACTAGCCTTGTTTTATAGGTACTTACTTTACCTTCCATGTCCAATTTCTTCTTGAATACCCATTTGCATCCAACATGCTTTATATTAACTGGAGCATCGACTAGAACCCAAAATTGGTTCTAATACATGGAATCCATTTCAAAATTCATGTCTTCTTACCATCTTGCAACTTCTAATCTCTATACTTTCTCCTTATAGGATAGAGGTTCATCATTGTTAACCAATAATGAGTCACCATCCATGGTGACCAGAAAACCATATCTCTCCAGTTCTCTTACATCTCATACACTTCTACTCAGTACTTGTGTTTTAAGAACTATTTTTTCCACAGGGACCTATGGAATCTATTCCTATACCAAGTCTTGTCTATATTGAGCATCAACTTTATCAAAGTCAATAATTCTCCCACTATCATTTTTGATGATGTTCTCCCTCTCAAGAAAGAAAACTTGTCTGTCGACAATCACTTTCTTGTCTAAGGGGTTGTATAGGTAGTATCTATTTGTTTCCTTTGGATAACCTATAAAGATACAATTTATGCCCTGAGGTGCTAGTTTGTTCCTGAGAAGACCTTAACAAACACCTCTCAAACCCATACATGTGAATGCGATAAAATGGGTTTCTTTCCACTCCATAACTTTAAGGGAATTCCATTTTCTGCTTTATTTGGTACTTGGTTTAATGTGTATGCTGTAGTTTGTAATGAATATCCCCAAAAGTATAATGGAAGATCTTCATGACTCATCATAGACCTTACCATGTATAATAAGGTACAATTCCTCCTTTCACTAATAACATTCCACTATGGTGTGTAAGGTGTAGTGAGTTGAGATATAATCCCGAGCTCCCGTAGAAAGTTAATGAACTCTTGGTTAAGATATTCTCCACCTCAATATGATCGAAGATTCTTTATCTTCTTACCAAGATGATTCTCTACTTCATTATTGAATTCCTTGAATTTCTCAAAGGACTTGGACTTATACCTCATCAAGTAGATATAACCATATCTACTCTAGTCATCATTAAAAGTAACGAATTAAGAATACACACCTCTAGATTCTACTGGAAATGGTCCATACACATCAATGTGTACAAATCCTAGAAGTTTTTTGGACCTTTCACTTTATCCACTGAATGGTGGTTTGGTCATTTTTCCTTATAAACAAACATGACATCTATCAAGTGATTTTAGCTCAGAAGAGTCAAAATAACCATCTTAATAGATCTTCATCAAACAATTATCATTTACATGACCAAGATGGTGATTCCATAGCTGGGTGTTATATGAGTAATGTGAACATGATTCATTATCTATTGCCAACACTTTGTTTTCGTAATTTAATACATAAAGACTGTTATTTAAATTTACCAAACCATAACATATGTTGTCCTTATAAAATAAATAACTTTTATTTAATTTTTTTAAAATAAACCAATCTATATCTAAACATGACACATAAATTATGTTCTTGGTAAATTTCAGTATGTAAAAACAATATCTTAAAACCCAAATCATTCCCATTGGAAATGAAAGGTGGTATCCACCAATGGCTAGGGATGCCAAACTCACACCATTGGCATCTCATAGATCCACCTCTCCTCTAGAAATCTTTCAGAATCTACTTGGTTCCTATATTTGGATATATTTGTGAGCACCACAAGATATATCTAATACCCAATGTGTATAAATGTAAATATTTCACTTGATAATGAATGCAACTTTAGATTCCCCTTGATTTTGGGTGCAATTACTCTTCCAATGGCCTGTCTTACCACATGAAAAACACATAGCCTCCATTTCCTTTCCCTACCTCCAGATCTTCCCCTTCTTGGAAGGATAGTTCTTAGGATCTTTATAGGTCTTGGACCTCTTTGCCTTGTTCTTCCTCTCCTTATTCACCATAAAGATTGTGAGTTTCATGCCCCATGTCCTTATCCACTTGGAGAATCAAGTTAAAAATTTCTAAAAGACTCTTATCATTATTAATCATATTATAATTCACAATAAAGACGGATAAGGTCTTGGGAAGTGATGAAATTATGAGATCTATATGAAACTCATCTAAGAATTTGATCCCTAAGATTTCTTGGTATTAAATGTATCCAATAAGCTTGACTACATAAGGCCCAGCTAGCACATACTCTCCAACCTTAGTTGTGAATAAGGAATTAGATATCTCATACCTCTCTTGTATTGCCTTCTCTTGATAGAGACACTGAAGGTGAGATATCATGCTATAGGCATCCATATCCTCATGTTACTTCAAAATATAATTAAACATCGATGATAACATAAAGAACTGAACATATATAGTATCATTCAGATATTTCTCATAGAGATATAGTTCTTCATCACTTGCCTTATTTCTAGGAACAACTGGTAAAGGTTCTTCCAACACATACAATTTCATTTCATGAAAAAGGATGATTCGTAGGAACTTTTTCCACTCCTAGAAATTAGTGATGGTGAAAAGGTTTTCATTCTAAATTATGGATCACAATGATATGTTTGTTGTCATTTTATTACTATTTCTACAAATAAGATACAAATAATTTTAGTACTTTATCTGATAAAATTTAGACAAGTAAATAAATATTATATTTATTATTCTCCCACTATTTTATCAAAATCCAATATCCCTCACCACTGGCTTTGGAATATCCTATTTCTTAGACATACTAGTGGAAAGGATCTATATTTACCTTCTCATTACCCTAAATTTTATTGGTAAAGATACTTGAATGGTTTTTTCTAGGCATTCCAAATGCCAACTGCATTAACTCACAATTGCTTGATCTATTGAGTGGACTCTGAAATCCTTAATTTTAAATTTCCTCAACCTTTACCTCTAAGTTACACCAAGTAATACTTTATTAGTCAACCCTTGATGTGAACCAAGTTAAGTCAACCCAAAAACTCATGTTAGAATTCCCCGATAATTGGAATCACCCCAAATTTGGTTGGTCAAGCACTTTGAACTATGGTTCGATTCTAACCGAAGTAATGGAAGGCTATACCAACTTAATATTTTATTGATGGATTTAATCCTTTTATTCATAAATTTTCAATTATTATCTTTATTAAATTCTTTTTAATATTAAGTGGTATTACTTAAGTGCTTAACCATGTCTTAGATAATATTTACACATAAGACAATTTATTTTAGTTCCATCTTGCATGCTTGTTAATTAATTAATTATGTGATTACGACAAGACATCCATAATGAAATAACCATGAAACTGATAGAAATAAAATAAAGGGTATTATCATGATCTTATACTAATGGTTATTTTATCTAGATGTTGAAAAACTAACCATTGAACTAGGGGAGAGACACCATGAACCAATTGAGGTCAGTGTTTACAAATTTCCACCTGACCACATTTGTATCTCCTTGGATTAGTTTTTCCTTAGCTCTTAACTTGAAATGCCTCCACTACCTTCGGAGATCAATCCATTACACATGAATTTTACTCGCATGTAGGTAAGGGGAAAAGGGTATTACATTAAAGAAACCATGGGCATGCAGACCCTACATAATAATGAGGAGAGAAGGAACACATGCTAACAATTTAATTTAATAATAAATTAAATGAAACAAATCACATACAAAAGGTATGGTCTAGATCATTATCATCCACATGCATGCAATGAATTAGGCATTTGATAAAATTAGCATTCAATTCTTAATCATTATTTATTTAAGAAAAATCATGCTCGAATCGATTAATTATTATCTTTAATTAATCAACCATTTTATCTTAATTATTATATGAATTTCCTTGAGATTATCATCCATTATAATTTTAAACAAATTAAACAAGTTAATTTAAAATTAACTGTGTACATAACTTATACCATAGAGGAAACATGGTGAATAGCTATCCAAATCTACCCAACATGTATTATAATCATATACTTGTTTATTCTTTGTGACATATAGAATAGATGACTTATCACATACTTTCATGATGTGTACTTCACAGATGATTACATGAATTACATGTTTTTTGGTTATGTGTTATGCTTAAATTCACATATAGTAACAACTTGTAATATGAATCATACATGTTCTGCAGATATTAATTAAACATTTAAATATTTATGCACATTAAAATCTATCACATGTAGTGTCCTATATTTATGACCACATGAAAGTACATGTCTCAAGATTTTCATAGTAAAATAAATAAATTTTAAAACTGTGTAACTTGGTATAAGTATATGGTGTGTTGATATGGTCTACACCGTGTGTACACCTCTCATCATATATCTGATACACACGCCTAGGGACTCATCATGTAGTCTATGACTCAGAAAAATTGGAGTACATGACCTATCTAATGGGCCAAAAACCATGTTGAATCCATGTTACATGATCACTGTAATTACCTAACCCTAGATTCCTAGAGTCGATGCATTATTTTATTACATTGGTATGATCACATGAAAATCAAATCCTGAAGGACTGATCAATTTAGTAGCCTTGGAAATACTAGATACAAACATAAGTTTTACATTATATCTTGAAATGAAAAACAACATATTATCCCCATTGAAAACTATCATATCCCCTAGAATATATTTTCAAGTCAATCATAATATACTTCTTCGCATCCTAATGAAAAATGATATATAAGAAAGGGGTGATATCAGATGCTCAGTAAGGATAAACAATATAGTGGAAGCTATCATAAATAAGCATAAAATTTAAAGGAATGGTACAAAACTGAAACAAAAGACTTTTAAACATAATATTTAGCATAATATGGAAAGAATAAATCAAATAATTCCATTTAAACATTCACATGGATATTCTACTAGTCGAATAATCACATGTAATATCAATAACTAATCTCATCATGAAGAAATGCATAATATTAGACATCATAACCATACCGTCAAGGCCTCATGCCAAGACCATTACCATACCATCAAGGCCTTGTTCCAAGACACTAGTTTGTCTCATGAGACCTACCAATGCATTGGGGGGATATAGTGGGCCCCACTTATCACTTACTAAGTCCAATTAATTCCTCTTACGAAAATGGTGAAACATAACATAAACATTCGTATTAAAACTAGCATATGAAATGTTAATAATTTAACCATAAACCATGAATGAACATAGAAAATCCATATTCAAATATATCATAAACCATTCAATACAATATGGAAGATTTTATCATAATAATTCAACCTCAAATAAGCATAAAATTCAACAAAGGATGTTGATATAGATGAAAATAATTTAATAAATTCATTAAAACTATTTGATGGGAATATCCCTTTTTTACTTTGAAATCGTTTAGAAGATGCACAATTATAAAACAAAACATTTCTTTTGAAAATAACCTTATAATCTTGTAAGGAAAGATTCAAAATGTTAAGGAGTAATAATGGTGGGAAATAACCGCTTGCACCGCATGAGTTAAAAAAACATTATTTCCTTAATTTTTTGAAATGGATATAAAGTGTTGGGCATGTATTGTCTCAAAAATACTCTATGATTTATAATGATTTTGATGCAAAAAAATACCCTTGTTTTTTTCTAATGAAGTTTTTTTAAGTGAGATTTACAGAAATTTATATTTTGTTTTAAAGTTTTTAGCATTATGGAATGATTCTGGAAACACTGTTTCCATCCCTATGTTACACTAGAAAGAATAATTTTTACATATGGTATCAACCCTACGATATTCTAAACATTTTGTGTTTGAAAAAACATCCCTACATGCAGAAATTGACAAGAGTATGGATCAAAAACCTTATGTTGAAGTCTAGATTCACTATTCATACCCTACATTTGGGAAAGTTGAATGTATGGTTCATCAATGCTATGTTCGTGATTTTATGATGACAAGAATAAACATATGGATAATCATATCTATGCTACTTTGTTATCTAAGTTATGTAAAGATGAATTTATGGATAAGGAACACTAAATTGGTAGGAACCCTACGCTACGTGAAGGAACCCTATGCTAGCTGAAGGAACCCTACGCTACGCAGTTCAACCCTACATTAGTTCTCAATGACAAAGTTCTTCAAGCCACGTTTTCAGTCTGAGATTGCTGAAACGGTTGAGTTAGATTTAAAGAATGATTTAAAGATCATTTTGATTGTTTCAAATGAACCGTGTTCATTGGAGAAAATCATTTCTATTTCTAAGGAAAGTTATGACTTTCCTGGTCAATTTAAATTTGATTTTTTGTGATCAATCAGGCTATTCTTTCAGATATGGATTATCAAAGAAAGATATCATCTTTTCTAAATATTTCTTTAGAATATCTCAATATATATATATATGTCTCTCTATGTAATAAAGTTCTGAATTATTGAAAATATTTTATAGTGATGGAAAGAATGAATGACTCAGAAAGAGGACTTCACTTTGAAGTCATACATGATGTTCATCGTTCTTTTGTAAGATCACTACTACTATTTATTGCTATTATTATTTGAAGAACATTTTGAAATAAGGATCACTTCAGACTAATTAAATCTTAAAAATATTCATTTCTGAAGAAGAGGATCCATCATCTGTCAGTTGCGTGCTTCTGCAACTATGAAGATCAACCTGAACAACTTAAATAAATCTATTTTGATTTATTGGAGTTTCAACTGCCCGCACTCAGTTATGGTAGAGTATCAGATTCTTATTCTAAGATGTGGATAACTGGTTCCCTGTTATTGAATCATAAGAATTTTGTAATTACTCTTGTAAAGGTGTCAACTTCCTGCACTCAGTTGTGGAAATTTGGTCTTATGATAAGAGGACCAGACTAGTGAAATTCACCAAACTTGTTGAGAGAGTATTTGATGGAGTGGACTAGAGAATCTTTTTTCCCTGAACCACTATAAAAGGATATGTTATTTATTTTTATTTATTTACTATATATTTTCATAACATAAGGAAAAACACTGCTAATCTGCATAAAATATAGTGGGTGTCTAAAGTAAGAATTGTGGAATATTTTGAGAAGACACAATTCAACCCCCTCTTGTGTGTTACTTTTTATATTCCAACCTAATAATTGGTATCATATGTGATATTTTTGAAAAATCTATAAAAAGTTAAAAGTATATACAAAGATGGAAATAAATAATACTAGAGAAAGAATGTCAATGGTCCGTGCTCTATATTTCAATGGTAAAAATTATGGATGTTGGAAATTAAGGATGATTATCTATAAAAAAATAATGATTCAGAGTTTACTTAAAGATTATTACCCCATATACGATTCATGAGAAACCAGAAACTTGGGATGCAGCAACTAAAGCTGAATATGATATGAATTCAAAAGCTATGAATGCTATTATCTCTGGTCGCAGACCAGATGAATTCAATCGTGTATCATAATGTCCAACTGCATATGAAATGCAAAAAACTATTGCAGTTTCTTATGAAGGAATAGATAATGTAAGACAAATGAGGTATACTACAACTAAGCTAAAATTTGACACATTTATAATATTTGATGGTGAAATCATTACACAAATGAATATAAGGCTTACAAAAATTATCAACAATATTACAACCTTAGTATAATCAATCAAAAAATATGATCAAACTTTGAAAGTACTGAGAGTACTACCATTTAAATGGAATGGCATATCTACTGCTATTTAACAATTATCACCTGTCAAAGATCTAACAATGAAAGAATTAACTGGGATAATGATGATGCATGAAGATGAAATTCAAGCCGAAACTGAAGATCAAAGAATAATTGTGAAAAAGGAGAACACTTCTCTAAAGGTAACATCTCATAATCCAAACAGAAAAATGAAACAAGAATACAGAAAGGAGAAGAACTCAGATTCATCTAATTCTGAAATAGAAATGGATTAGTTATCTAGGAAGTTTATAATGTTCTACAAGAAGAAAATAGGATTCATAAAATCCTTAAAAAAGGATGATAAAGAGTCAAAAGAAGTCATATTCTATGAATGAAAGAAATTAATTCATATTAGACCTGATTTTCCGCAGCTAAAAGATGAAAATATAAATCCAAATAAGGGATATTAGAAAAATGATGAACATAAAGACCAAAGAGCAATGAAAGAGACAAGAAGTTTTTTTTAAGACTCCAAACGTTCATCTAAATATGATTCAGAAAAAGAACAATCAAATTTAAAATACAATATGTGCTTCATGGATGAAGAAAAAAAGTTACATACCTATTACCCATCCAATTCTGATTCCAATTCTTCCAGTTTCTTAAAAAGTAAAATAGTTTCCTACTATTCTATGTTTGAAGAGAAATATGATTATTAAAAAAAACAAAAATCCTTAAATAATATTCATAATATTATTTTATGTGATAAAAATACCCTACTAAAACAACATTAAGAATTAATTGAAAAATTTAACTTTTTTACATCAAACTATGCTGATCATGAAAAGAAGATCAAATATTTACAGGATGAAGTAGAAATCATATAATAGTGACGCCCTTGTCTTTAATAAAGGGAAAAAATATTAAATTAAATCCTTGGAAAGAATGTTATTAAATATGAAAGATTTGGTATAGGAAGTAAGGGTGAGAAATCTAAATTGTACAAGAATTATTTTTCCCCAATTCAAAAATACAACTTGTTATTTTTTTGTGGAATAAAAGGGAATGTAGAAAATAACTGCTATTTGAGAAAACATAAAATCAGTGGTATTAAAAGATCCTTTATTTCAAAGATGTTATTTGAATCTAATGATATAACCTATGGAAAAACAATACAGATTTGGATTCCCAGATCTTTTCTAGCTAACACTGATAGACCCATGAAAGTGTGGGTACCTAAACAAACATTTGTTTAAATAATTTTGTAGATAACATGTCACAGGAAAAAATTCAATATGGTAAATGGATAGTGGACATTCTAGGAATATGAGTGGAGATCCATCAAACTTTTATATGATGAATCAAATGAATAGAGTTCCTGTCACTTTTGGTGAGAATGGCTAAGGAAAAAGAATTGGAGTTGGAACTATTAGAGATTTAAAGATCATATCTATAAACAAAGTACTATATATACAAGTATTAAAGTACAATATGATAAGTATTTCTCAATTTTGTGATGATGGTTTTTATTTTTATTTTTTTAACAATTCTTTCTTAGTTTTTAAAGATAGATTGCTTAAGTTTAGAGCACCTAGAACTAATAATTTTTATACTTTGGATTTAAATTCCTTATATAAATAAAAATTGAATTGTTTAACTAGTAAGATAAATGAATCATGGATTTGGAATAAAATAATTTGACATAGTAATATTTATGATTTACATAGATTATCTAAGTAACAAATAGTTTCTAATTTTCCTAGTCTTAAGTTTGAAAATGATAGATTCTGGGATGTATTCCAACTTGGAAAGCAACACAAATCTTCTTTCAAATCTAGTAACAAAATTTCTAAATCTAAACCTTTAGAACTTATTCATATGGATTTGTTTGGACTATCAAGAGTAGAAAGTTTGGATAGTAAATTATATGCATATGTTTTAGTTGATGATTACTCTATATTTAAAAGGGTTTATTTTCTATAACTCAAAAGTGAAGTTTTTGTTGCTATGGAAAGTTTTTTGTAAAATTGTTCAAAATGAAAAAGGTTTTAAAATAATTTCATTGAGAATTGATCATGGTGTAAAATTTTAGAATCAATAATTCAATTATTTTTTTTATCAAATTTGGGTATTAAACACACCTTCTATGCACCAATAACACCTCAAAAAAATGGAATCGTTGAAAGAATAAATAGAACTATTCAAGAAATGGCTAGGATTATGCTGAATGAATATAGTCTTCCTAGCTATTTTTGAGAAGAATCTTTGAGAACAACCAACTATATAATGAATAGAGTTTTAATTCAGTCTATTTTCAAAAAGACACCTTATGAACTTTGGAATAACAGAAAACCTAAAGTAAAGTAATTTAATGTTTTTAGATGCAAGGTATATATCTTGAATACTAAGGAACACCTTGGTAAGTTCGATCCAAAGGCTGATAAAGGAATATTTTTGGGATATTATTCCACCTCTAAATCTTATAGTGTGTTTAATTAAAATTAAAGGATTATTAAAGAATCAGTTCATGTGAAGTTTGATGAAACTATCCCTTTTATTAAAGAAAAAGATCAAACAGATGAAGTTACTGACTCTTTTGATGACATGAGACTTGAAACCCCTAAAAATTATTTTGAAGATGATATTAATATAGTTCAATCCAGTTCATAAGAACATGAAACTAAAGAACCGAAAAGTGTTCTACCTAGACAGTCCAAAATCCTAAAAAACCACCCTTTAGAAACTGTTATAGGAGACCTAGACATAGGAATTATAACTAGAATAAATGTAGGAAATCTAGTTTAATTTTATACCTTTATATCTTAGTTAAAAATTAAGACTATTGAATAAGCCTTATAAGACGACAGTTGGATGTTAACAATGTAAGAAGAGCTAAAATAGATCAAACAGAATGAAGTTTGGGAACTTGTAGAGAGGCCAACCAATTATCCAGTTATAGGAACTAAGTGGGTCTTTAGAAATAAAAAAATGATCAAGGGATCATAACTAGAAACAAATATAGATTAGTAACCAAAGGTTATAATCAGGAAGAAGGTACATATTATTATGAGACCTTTTCCCCTATAGCTTGATTAGAAGCAATAATAATCCTTTTAGATTATGTATCACATATGAATTTTAAATTATATCAGATGGATGTTAAATATTCCTTTTTTAAATGGCTATTTTATGGAAGAATTTTATGTTAAAGAACCTCTTGGTTTTGAAAATCCTCAAAAACCCAACTCTATTTTTAATCTTATTAAATATTTCTATAGCCTTAAACAAGAACCCAGAGCTTAGTATGAAAGATTGAGTTATTTTCTTTTGAAAAATGGTTTTACTGTTGGTTTGGTAGATCCAAAACTTTTTAAGAAAACTGCTTGTTCTAATATTTTATTTGTTCAAATTTATGTTGATGATGTTATTTTTGGTTCAAATAATAAAAATATTTGTTATGATTTTTCAAAATTAATGCAAAAATAATTTGAAATGAGTATGATGGGAGAACTGGATTTATTTTTAGGATTTCAAATTCTTCAAAAAGATTATGGAAATGTTTTAAATAAAATTAAGCATATTATATATTTATTGAAAAATTTTGGACTTGAGAACAACAAGACATATACAAATCCTATGTGTACCAATATAAAACTTGATTTGGGTGAAGCTGGAAAACCAACTGACAACAATCTATATAGAGGTATGATTGGTAGCTTGTTATATCTTAATGATAGCATACTAGACATCATGTTTTCAGTATTTATTTGTTCTAGATTTCAATAAAATCCAAAATAATCCCATCTTATTTCTATTAAAATAATTTTCAGATATTTAAAAGGAACTATTTTTCAATCTCTTATTTACCCCAAAAATTCTGATTTTAATTTAATTTCCTATTTAGATACTTATTTTGGAGGGTGTAGATTAGATAGAAAAAGTACCTCAGGAACCTGTCACTTATTAGGATAATCCTCAGTTTCTTGGTCTAGTAAGAAATAATACACTGTTTCCCTGTCAACCGCTAAGGCAGAATATGTATTTTCGGGCAGTTTTTGTGAAAAAGTTTTATGGATGAAGAACACTTTATTGGACTTTGGACTAAACTTTAATAGTATACATATTTTATGTGATAATACTAGTTATATTAATATTTCTAAAAATACTATAATTCATTCTAGGACTAAACACATTGATATAATGCATCATTTTCTAAGAGATCATGTTCTAAAAAAGGATATATATTTAGAATTTTTTAATACTAAATATCAATTAGAAAATATTTTTACTGAACCACTTCCTAGTGCTAGTTTTTATTTTATTAAGGGGGAGTAAGGATTATTTGAATTTAAGTGATTGCCTATTTATTTATTTCCAGTCACTCTATTTTTTTGTTTTATTAAGTTTTAATTAATATATTTTACTTATGTATTATTCAATTTCATTTTATTTTTTTGAGTTGTTTTTATGCGATTTCATTTTAATATATTTTGAAAAGAATTTTATTTTATTTTGTCTTTTCAAATTAAAAAATGGGTAATGAGTACATCCTCAATCAGCATAAGAAAAACTGTTTGCCTTCTCCCACTCTCTTTCTCCTCTCCTACACATCCTTTCAACTTACAGAGTACCTCTCTATTACATTTCTTGTCTACCGAAAACCCTAAACCATCAATCCCTTGTATTTATAAACCTTTATAAATGGAAACCTCTCAAAGATATATTAATACTGATTTGGACACTAGTATTTATTCTTTGAGGAAAGATCACAAAGTTTTGCAAGGAAAGGTAATCGATTTTGAATATCTAGATTCTACAAATTTGTCTCTTAAGGAAGCTATTCATTTTCAAGGTCTGATTTATGCTTTTGGAGAATATAATATTCTAATGGTTTATGATATTGAAGTTAAATAATTTTTTATGAATGATTCATTTAGTTTCGTTTTTGAAGAAGATTCAATTATCACTAAGATAGATCATAAATAATTTTCATTATCCACTATGGAAATTGAAAAGATGTTAATATGTCCTCATGATGGGGAGTTTTAGTTCAATTTATGAAACATTGGTAATAGAAGACATGTATCTAAGAGAATCATGTTTTCTTTGTTTGGGAAAAGAAGTGTCAAGAAAGTGTTTGGAAAAGAACTTTCTTCTGATCTTCGTGTGATGATGAAGTTTATTCAATCATGGATTTTTATTATGACCTATGAGCTTGAGAAGGTCCTCTATCTAGACATGTATATCATGTTTCTATTTTTGAATCATATTATGTTTAATTTTCGTCGATTTATGATAAGATATCCAAATCACTGTTGCCACCCAGATGCCAAGATGAGATATTATCCCTATGGTATGATTATTTCTTTCTTTCTATGAAGGAAAGTAAAGATAATAAATATGTTTTTTATAACCAGGTGTCATCACAAAAACATGTTGAATGCTGGAACAGTAAATAAGCTTGGTTTTTTCTAGAGGAACTCATGCAACAGTTTGCTGCCAGTTGGAGTGGAACAGAAATAGAATATTTTAGCTGCTGCTCAGGGGGAGCAAAGGGTTATCCCTTCTATTGGTTCGGTATGTGGTTGCGCCCAAATTTACCCTACAGGTATGCGGTCGTTGTAGTACAGGTAGGGGTCGAGTCCACAGGGACCGAAGAAGAAACCTTGAGACACTTTGATTAGATGTGGGATTGGCTATGAAGTGGCCAACTATGGTGTTGATTGATTTGAAGAAATATTTATTTAATTTAAAGAACAAAACCAATAAAAATTATGTGAACTAAACAATTATTGATGGTGGGTTGATCTTAGGGTTTTGCTTGGGGTGGATTGGATGAATTTCTTTTCTTAGAAAATTTCATGTCATTAATTCAAGACATATCCAAACAATGAGATAATTCTTTCAAATCATTCACCAATTTAATCCCTACACAATTCCAAGGCTAATCACTAATTCACTTTAAGGATCACTTTAATTAGCACTCAAAGGAAATAGATCGTACTAGCACTCAAAATGTGTCATCGTTAATGTTGGCAAAGACGAGAAATAATGTAACTCACCAAATGGAAATCCTAAAATAATGAATAGATTTAAATAATAAGTACATGAAATAAAATTCAATCCATGACCTTGCTACTCCCTTGGATCAACCCTTAAGAGGTTAGCCCTCCATTGATGCTATTCTACCAATGGAATCGGGATGTAGACTTACGAGGGCGGAATTGAAGAAGAAGAAAATTATTAAAAGAACGAACACTCCACCGTTGTGTGATTGAAATCACAAGTGTTGGTGTGAATAATTTCACACCATGATTCAACGGTATCAATGTGTGAAGAAAAGGAAAATAAAAAGTGAAGAAGAAGATAAAATTTTATTAAAATACTAAACGTGAATGAAAAACTTACATTAGAGAAATTGAGGATGCTATTACAAAATGAAAGCGGGAAATTACAATTGAAAGAAAAACTTGGATTCAAAGGAAAATGTTAGATTCAAGGAAAAATGTTAGATGATTATTCCCTTCACCACCAGATCCTTATATAGGAATATTAGGAGCCTTATGTCCACCCCCAACAATAAATTCACCCCCCAACAATTAAGAGAGTCAAAAGGAGGGTGAAGAATCAAAAGGAAATTGACGTTTCGAAGTTGACCCGGAAAACTGTCCAGATTCGTCCTCCATTTTGACGTGTGCGTTTGACACTTCATATGGCCGAATCCGAAGGTGTCATAAATATAACATATCTTAGTCCATGTGTCTTCTAGAAGCTCTCAAAATTTCAAGACATTTGGCTCATCCGTTTGAATGTTATGGTCGAAATGGTGGGACGGATTTCTGTGCATTAATGACAAGTCCACCATTTAAATCTCAACTTCAGATCCCTTTATCATCATGAAAACATCAGAATTAGCTCCGGATTCAGTTGAATAAAATTATCCTCATATTTTTATCTTTCTACTGTATAAATTTGAGCTTCATTGGGCTTGGTTTCTGGGCCCCACATTTGTTTGATGGGCCTTAGGCCCATTATGCTTTTTCCAGCATGTTTCTGCCTTCAGGCGCAAAATTCTCCATCTTCCTTTGGGATTCATTCATCAGACCTAAAAGATAAAATGTTCCAAACAAAGTGATCAATCATATCCCAAAATTTCAAATTAAAATGATGAATATTTTAATTTCCACAAGCAAATTATTGAGTGGGCCCAAATTGACATTTTAAGCATGAATTGCACAATGATGGGAAATGAAGTTCAATTTCTGAATTGGACTAAAATTGATGTTTATGAACTTTTAAATACATTAATATTAAGATCTTAACAATGAATATTAGCCACTTTCAGTGACTAATCACACCCCCCAACTTGAGTTTTGCTAGTCCCGAGAAAAATAAATTACATATATGAAATTCAAATCCCCTTTTCCAGAAACATTTAAATACACATTGCTCACTCAAAAGATCTCATACCAAAAAAATTATGGAACCCATCAAAATCATTTAAAACAAGCTAGGTGCATAAGCATATCCCAAGCCCAAGCCCATTCCTTTGTTCAAATTCATTGCCACATTTCATCCAATTCCAATTAAGCATGATAAAGTGTTGTGCATCATAAAAGATATGGGGCCCATTTTATTGTTCAAGGGGAAAAAAATGGAAGCGCTAGGTGGGAATCACATTAAACCTTAAGATGAGTATCCCTTTTTTTTATTTTTTTTATTTATTTTTTTAACCACAATAGATATGAGAAGACTAACTCTGGGCAAGACAACTATGGAGTCACGATCCCCAAGTGCCGGACGCCACACATATTGTCAATTTCATGCTCTACAATAGAGATATAAATCCTAACTCTGCGCAAGACAACTATGGAGTCACGATCCCCAAGTGCTGGACGCCACGCATTTGGACAAAACATTACTCTATGTGGTCTTTTTTTTTGTTTTGTTTTTTTTTTGTTTTGTTTTTTTTGGATACTCAAATTAAACTAAAAGTGACCCCAGAACCCTATGCTATAATGAAAGGGACCCAAGAACTCAAATTTACACCCACAATCCAAAAGACGTGCATTGTGGCATTTTTATTAAGAGGATGAAAATGTAAACTTTGAAAAATCACATTGGACAACCGCACTTTCCAAAAACTATGCTCATGAACTTAAACTTGCATTAAAATCAGAATCAAGGCATTCAAAATTTATTTGATATCCAATTTTAGATTTTGCAATGTGTGTTTATCATGTTTAAGGTTAATGGAATTTTTCTTTTCATGCATGTTTTTATTCAAAAAAAATCATTTTTATCCCCCCCCAACTTAGAATAACACTGTCCCAAGTGTTTAAAGAAAGAAAAAAAAGTTAGAAGGGGGTAGGAGAGGAGTTCAATGAAGAAATTTAAAATGAAAATCATGGAATGAAGTCACCTGGTGGTTGATGATGATAGCGCATGCCATAGTCTCCCTTCAATCCTGGATTTGAGTCTCAGCGGCTTGGATGGTGGTGAATGGATTTTCCTTATGGATTTCAACATGTCCTTTTATTTTTTTTAACCTATAAAAAAAACAAAACAAAACAAAATAAACTGATGATACATTGTCTTCTTTATATTTTCTGGGTAAGGTATTACTCAGAGATCACACCACGTGACACGGATGAATATGGCGCTCCCCTTTCATACCCATCCTTACTCATAAAAGAAGAACAGGTCAACAGCTTATGGTAATTTATTATATGAAAATGAAAATGATTCAAAATGATTAGAAAACATGAAAACCATGGGTTGCCTCCCATGTAGCGCTTTTGTTTAACGTCGTTGGCTCGACTTTTACCTCCCAACTTATCCAATTCCAGCTTTCAGCATTTTAATTAACCCATCTTTTTCCACTTCAATAAGATTGAGATTGATTATTTTTTTGAAATTTGTTTCATGTGAAATCCCATGGTCAATAATGAGTGTGGAAGTCCAAGGAAATTTGGTAATGGTTGATTCGGTTGAATTTCTAGTCTTTCCTAAGACATCAATGACCATTCCAAAATTATTGGTTTCTTGAGAAGAATGAACTACAAATACATGGTTTTTCTTATCTCCTATAGTGGGATTCTTGAGTTCAGAAGAAAGTAAAATAATTTTGAGATCAGGTTCATTGAAATTTCCTAAAGGAGATTGACAAATTAAATCAAAATCAGTTTCTTCTCCAAAACATTTAGAAATAATTGGTTCATTTTGAAAATAAGATTCATCCTGAAAATTGTCCAGTTGAATATCAGAAGTATGTATGGGATCAATGTTTGGTATTTCTCCCAATTTTTCAGTGATTGGTGGTCCTAAAAATTCACTAATGGATCCATGTTTAGGAAACTCAATCCATGATGTCATTTTATTATCTTTTGAATTCAAAAAATCAGTTTCCTCTTGATTTAAGCACCCATCAACAATTCCTTGATTATCTTCAACTATCCCAAATTCAATGGTTGGTTCTTCAATAAATTCTTGTGAGGTTTGTGGGAGACAATATTCTTGTATTAGTAATGAGGAAGATACAACTTGAGTGGGAATGGGTTCCACAACCATTTCAATTCTTTGTAGTTCTACTCTTAAAGATGAAACCTCTGAATTCATTTTATCCATTTTTTCACACAATTGTTCAAGAATTTTTTCAGAATTAGGATTTATAGATGTTTGGATATCATGAACTTCATTATGTTTGATCTCTTCAATCATCCTCGAGAGGTATGAAAATTT
Organism: Viscum album; assembly: GCA_963277665.1. NCBI lineage: Eukaryota > Viridiplantae > Streptophyta > Magnoliopsida > Santalales > Viscaceae > Viscum > Viscum album. Next base: position 1,717,927,692 of record OY728160.1, on the reverse strand, counting down.
ATCCTTTAAACAATCAGCATCCCATTGATTGTACATCTCATCTGGTGTGGTGTACTCAATCCTGGTTTGGTCAATGAAAGTTTCTATGTGAGGTGATTCAAAATATTGATTTTCCAGTTGATTATAGCCTTGGTATATTAATGGGTAATGTTGAAGATAATCCATTGGAATTGATTGAAAGTTGTTTTTTGGATTCATTGGACACGCAGAAATAGAAAGGGGAATAGAGAAGAGAAATTAGGGTGAGAATAGAGAATTTGGGGTGAGAAAAGAAGATGAGTGTCTAAGGAACTTACTTGGGTCCCCGGAAACGGTGCCAAAATTTGGTTGCGCCCAAATTTACCCTACAGGTATGCGGTCGTTGTAGTACAGGTAGGGGTCGAGTCCACAGGGACCGAAGAAGAAACCTTGAGACACTTTGATTAGATGCGGGATTGGCTATGAAGTGGCCAACTATGGTGTTGATTGATTTGAAGAAATATTTATTTAATTTAAAGAACAAAACCAATAAAAATTATGTGAACTAAACAATTATTGATGGTGGGTTGATCTTAGGGTTTTGCTTGGGGTGGATTGGATGAATTTCTTTTCTTAGAAAATTTCATGTCATTAATTCAAGACATATCCAAACAATGAGATAATTCTTTCAAATCATTCACCAATTTAATCCCTACACAATTCCAAGGCCAATCACTAATTCACATTAAGGATCACTTTAATGAGCACTCAAAGGAAATAGATCGTACTAGCACTCAAAATGTGTCATCGTTAATGTTGGCAAAGATGAGAAAGAATGTAACTCACCAAATGGAAATCCTAAAATAATGAATAGATTTAAATAATAAGTACATGAAATAAAATTCAATCCATGACCTTGCTACTCCCTTGGATCAACCCTTAAGAGGTTAGCCCTCCATTTATTCTATTCTACCAATGGAAGCGGGATGTAGACTTACGAGGGCGAAATTGAAGAAGAAGAAAATTATTAAAAGAACGAACACTCCACCGTTGTGTGATTGAAATCAAAAGTGTTGGTGTGAATAATTTCACACCATGATTCAACGGTATCAATGTGTGAAGAAAAGGAAAATAAAAAGTGAAGAAGAAGATGAAGTTTTATTAAAATACTAAACGTGAATGAAAAACTTACAATAGAGAAATTGAGGATGCTATTACAAAATGAAAGCGGGAAATTACAATTGAAAGAAAAACTTGGATTCAAAGGAAAATGTTAGATTCAAGGAAAAATGTTAGATGATTATTCCCTTCACCACCAGATCCTTATATAGGCATATTAGGAGCCTTATGTCCACCCCCAACAATAAATTCACCCCCCAACAATTAAGAGAGTCAAAAGGAGGGTGAAGAATCAAAAGGAAATTGACGTTTCGAAGTTGACCCGGAAAACTGTCCAGATTCGTCCTCCATTTTGACGTGTGCGTTTGACACTTCATATGGCAGAATCCGAAGGTGTCATAAATATAACATATCTTCGTCCATGTGTCTTCTAGAAGATCTCAAAATTTCAGGAAATTTGGCTCAGCCGTTTGAATGTTATGGTTGAAATGGTGGGACGGATTTCTGTGCATTAATGACAAGTCCACCATTTAAATCTAAACTTCAGATCCCTTTATCATCATGAAAACATCATAATTAGCTCCGGCTTCAGTTTAATAAAATGATCCTAATATTTTTATCTTTCTACTGTATAAATTTGAGCTTCATTGGGCTTGGTTTCTGGGCCCCACATTTGTTTGATGGGCCTTAGGCCCATTATGCTTTTTCCAGCATGTTTCTGCCTTCAGGCGCAAAATTATCCATCTTATTTTGGGATTCATTCATCGGACATAAAAGATAAAATGTTCCAAACAAAGTGATCAATAATATCCCAAAATTTCAAATTAAAATGATGAATATTGTAATTTCCACAAGCAAATTATTGAGTGGGCCCAAATTGACATTTTAAGCATGAATTGCACAATGATGGGAAATGAAGTTCAATTTCTGAATTGGACTAAAATTGATGTTTATGAACTTTTAAATACATTAATATTAAGATCTTAACAATGAATATTAGCCACTTTCAGTGACTAATCAGTATGCTAGATACCTGAAGAAGATGAAGGAACATCTAGGATAAAAGCATCTTTTGTTATAAAAATAATAATAGTTTCAATTAATATCCCAAAAGTTTTTGTTGAAACTGGTGTAGGTGTGGATGCCACTCTAATTGGTGAGCAATGAGATTTTGGTCATGCGGCTCAAGTGGTTGAGAAAATTGAGGAGGATAAAAGTCATGAAATTCAAAGGGTAGAAATCCTTGATCCCAAAACTCATATTTTTATTAACCCTAGAGTTTTGGGAGGATCTGATTTGGGCAAAAAACCAGAAGGAACTGGTGAGCCAAGTCTGGATATAGTTGAAGTTGATCAAGTAGGATCTAATTAACCTATATCTTTTGATTCTAAAGTCAATGCTCAAGTTATAAAGATAAAACTGTTATAGGTAGATGTTTAATTTTTATGAGAATAGTTGGAGGCTGAGAAGAAAAAGTTTTAAGAGTACAGAGTTACTTCAATACCAAGATCAGAGTATGAAGCTCTTAAGATCTATTTGTGAGAATACAAGGAAAATATTATTTTAGTTTGAGATATTAAGGATCTTATGTCAAATATGTCAAGAGAATTTTTTACATTAATAGATGAGTCAGTCAAGAAGAAAGTGTTTGATGAGTTTAAGGTAATGATTAACAGAGAGTTTCGGTCTCTCAAGGAAATCAATAGAGCATCTACCTCTTCTCAACAGACACCACAAGAACTGGTCAAGAAGTTTGAGGAAATTACTCCTATTTTGGATGAATTTAATGATAGGCTACACACTCTTCACTGTGATAGAATTAATTTTAATGTGTTGTTAGAGAATCAGAGGCATCTGGTGAGTCAGCTTACTTTGAATGAATCTTGGTTGGGACTAGTGATTAATCAATTCAAGGTCAAGATTACCACTTTCATCCAGTCTGAAGAAGCTGTGAATGATTTTATAAAGATAAATTTGGTTGTGAGATTGAAGGTTGGAAATGATTGCAAGAAGTTGCTTCAGAATTGGACAGAAGTGTTAAGCAACCATTTCCAAAGCCTTCTATTAAAGCTTATTGATCTTAGTAGTGATATTCATGCCATTCCTCATCCTAAAGAACCCTTTGTTCCTTCTGAAACTAAACTCTAAAATCATTCATTTTGAAGACCCATGTTTATTGTGGATTATACTATAACATTTTAATGCCTGTTTAAATTAAATTCAGTTTCTTCGTATCAAGATTTATTTACCTTTATTTTGGTTCAATACTTCACTGCCAATCTTAGATTTATTTTTCTTTTGACTGTATTAATAATTATTCATTTTTAGTTCTGTGCTATAATAACTATGGTATATTTCCTTTATTATTGGATCAACCATATTTTTGATATCACAAAAGGGGGAGAAAATTTGGAAAGAAACTATCTCTATGGAGATAGAGTGAATATTTTCAAACCACAAAATTTTATTTGAAAATTTTCTTTATCACAATAATTCCGTGAAATCAAAATTTTGAGAATTTTTTTTATCTCCTTTTGTGTTTTAGAAATCCTATATTTTCTTTAATTTTTGTTAAGGATTATGTTATGGGTTTTGTGATCATTAAAAAGGAGGATATTTTCGGGATTGTATTGTCTCAACAATACTCTATGATTTATGATGATTTTGATTCTCACAAATATCCTTGTTTGTTTTATAATGAAGTTTTGTTAAGTGAGCTTTATTGGAATTTATATTTTTTTTAAAGTTTTTAGCATTACGAAATGATTCTGGAAACACTGTTTCCATTCCCACACTATGCTAGAAAGGATAAAATTTACATACGATATCAACCCTACTCTACGATAAATAGCTTTCATTTGGAACATCATCCCTACACATGGAAATCAGTAAGCATATGGATCAACAACCCTACGTTGGAGTCTGGATTCACTATTCATACCCTACGTTTGGTAAAGTTGAATGTATGGTTCAAAAATGCTATGTTTGAGATTTTATACTGATAAGGATAAACTTATGGATCATCATCCCTATGCTACTTTATTCCCTATGTTATGTAAATATGAACATATGGATAAGGAACACTACGTTGGTAGGAACCCTACGCTACATGAAGGAACCCTATGCTACGTAGTTCAACCCTACATTGTGTTCTCAACGAAGAAGTTCTTCAATTCGCATTTTCAATCTGAGATTTCTGCAATGATTGAGATAAATTTAATGACTGATTCAAGGATAATTTTGATTATTTCAAATGAAATGTTTTCATTGGAGAAAATCATTCCTATTTCTAAGGAAAGTTACAACTCACCTGGTCACTTGAAATTTGAATTTTCACATTCAATCAGGATATTCTTTCGGATCTGGATTATCAAAGAAAGCTATCATCTTTTCTATATATTTCTTTATAATATATATATATATATATATATATATATATATATATCAATATATGATATATGACTGAATTATTTAAGATATTTTATAGTGCTAAAAAGAATGAATGACTTAGAAAGAGGACTTCACTTTGAAGTCATACATGTTGTTCATCGTTCTACTGTAAGATCACTACTGCTATTTTTTCCTATTATTATTTAAAGAACATTTTACAATACAGATCAATTTAGACTACTTAAATCTTAAAAATATTCCTTTTTGAAGAAGAATATCCATCATCTGTCAGTAACATGCTGCTGTAACTTTGAAGATCAACCTGAACCAGTTAAATCAATGTCTTTTGATTTATTGGAGTTCCAACTACTCACACTCAGTTTTTCTAGAGTATCAGCTTATCATTATAAGATGTGGATAACCATTTCTCTGTTATTGAACCAAAATAATTTTGTAATTACTCTTGTAAAGGTGTCAACTTCCTGCACTCAGTTATGGAAATTTGGTCTTGTGATAAGAGGACCAGACTAGTGAAATTCACCAAGATCACAGAGAGAGTATTTGGTGGAGTGGACTGGGGGATCTTTGTGCCCCTAACCATTATAAAAGACTGTGTTCTTTATTTCTGTTTATCCAATGCATATTTTTCATAATAAAGGGAAAAACACTGATAATCCACATAAAATTCAGTGGGTGTCTAAAGTAAGAATTGTGGAATATTTTGAGAAGACACAAATCACTTCCTCTTGTGTGTTACTTTGTATATTCCGACCTAACATAAAGTACCTCATTTGGAAAATGATGAAAATATTCCTTTAAAAACGTTTTGTAAAAATTCAAACATGGGTAAAATGAATTTAAACAATTGTCGATAATATTTTGAATTACATTTTAAGAAACATGGACATGGATGATAACGATTTCCCAATAGATACTTATGTATAAGAAATCTTGGATAATAAAGAGATTGTGAAATTAACCCTAAATTTATACTTTCCTTTAGTAGAGGGTGATTTAGCCTCCTATATAATGGTTAAAACATGTTATTAAATTATAATAGAACCATATCCTTATTTATGATATCATATATGATCCTCTTATATCATTTTGGTAATAATATTTCAGTATTACCGTTGTTTCAGGTGTTCACTGCTTCGTTTTCCCATTCCTATTTTGTCATGTAAGTACTGCTTTTTATGCATAAGATATATTTTATTAATATACAGAATTAAATTAAGTTCATAATTATTATTTTTACTCATCATATAAATTTTATAATCATTCTTGAATGGTTAACATGAAAAATGAATCTCACCACGTTGTGGAGATGGTAGGCCGTACATACGCACGAGCGAAGATATCATTCCCTTGATGGTTAAATGGTATGGAATTGGATGATATATTAATTATACATAATAATTATCATGTTATATTCATTATTTATATCCATTATACCTATCATTATACTTATCCAAATAAAGCAGTGTTGAATAACAAATGACACCATGTTGTGGAGACAACAAGCCATACCTACGCACACATGGTGATATTGATATTCGTATGATGGATAAAATAAAAAATATGGTTGTAATATGATTATAATAACATCTTAGTATATGGATGATACTGGATTTATTATTTTTATGTAGAAATAACATAGAAATAGGAAGTATAATAAGAAAAGAACTTTGAAAGAGGTGATAAAACAATTACCTCTTTTCAGGCGTCAGCTTTTGGTTTGCACAAAAGGACTCCTTAGGTTGAATTTATGAAAAAAGTGTAACCTCTAGGATTAAGTGAGGGAAGTTGGTAGATGTTTTTGGTAGGGTTTTTTCTATAAAAAGGGCTTTGGATGTGTGAATTAAAGATAATGAGAAGTTCCCTTTTATAAGAGAGGTCATTGGCACTTTTGGATGATCTTAAAATATTAATTTATTATAAATTTATTTTCAGTTTAAAATAGATCCAATGTGATTTATTTAGAAGATAAGATGAGTATGGGTATAAATATTTTCATGAAATGATTTTTAGAAAAGTTTAGGTCACAAAATCAACCTTATCTTTAGGGTTTAACCCTTATTTAAATAGTTTAACTCTGAGTGTGTCTTCTTGTATTTTTTCACTATATGGTTAATATAGTTACTATAAAATACCAAATGAAACCCAATTAGATAATTTATGACATATATAACACTATAATATTTATTTGGATAAACCTGAGATTTTTATGAATTTTATACCATTTAATTAAATATTATTTATTTTAAAGTATCATTTATGTCAATTTTGATACTATTAAAAATGTTCATTTTTTAAAAATATCAAACCAACATGATAACTTCAAAAAAATACTTATAATATGTCACTAAAATTTCTATTTTATCTATAAAATTATTTTATGTCATTAATTAAGTTAAATTTTATTTATTTTAATGTTTTTAATAACATTTAATTGATTCTTTCTTTAATAATTCAATTACTACATCATTATTGTGTCACCCTTTAATTTAACTATTTTTTTACTAAAATTATAAATAAATTTAAATTATGTAGATAATAATTTTATCTTTCCAAATACTATTTATAGTTGACCATATCACTTATATATCCTCATATTGAAAATGATATAGTTAATAAAATTTGAATATGACATTTTTAACTCTACTTTAAATAAAATATAATAAATGTCCTAATATAAAAAAAGTGGATTAAAAAGGATCATAATTTAGACATAAGGTTTATTATGGTCTAAACACACTTATCCAATGAAATTAGTACAAGTTTTAAGGTAATATTATATTACTATAATATTAATTTTACCTTTAATTACCCTATTTACCTTTAATCGTGGTAAATAAAATCCAAAAGTTGCTATTCAACAATTTTTTTTTTGATCTTATTAGATAAATTTTTTCATAATTATTACAAACATGAATTTATGTTTTTTTAAATTCAATTCACAGAAGCGGTAAAATTACGTTTAATGCAAATCTCGTAGATGTGGCTAGAATGCAGGTAAAAGAGACGTTCAAAAGTTTAATAAAATTTTATATCTAATTATATTATAAAATGATTCAAATGAACTATATTGGATTAATATATTTATTATTTATCTATTGTGACTTTAAAATCAATTTAAAGTAAAATTATTATTTAAATGAAATAATCTGTTTTTGACAAGAATGCATTCTTTTTCACTATTCATCAAAAATTGAAACTTTTCAGAAATTTACCAAAATTTTACTCTAAGATAATTTGGATATTATGAATTCAAAAATGAAGTATATTTGAAAAAATAAACTATAAATTTCATAATTTGGTTAATACTATTCATAACCTCTTTTTGAACGAATAGTTTGAAAGGTCACGATGCGTTCAAGATCGATGTCATGTGCAATGAAAGCTATTGAATTATTTAAAAGGAATTGTACCATGGAAGCTTGGGGTGTTACAGTCACTGGTCGGATAGGCCTTGTATGGAATACATGACCCATATCTAACCCAAAGGGACTATACACCATGTCTAATGGGCCACACTACGTGTAGTCTAGTTGACCGTGTGCAGTATGTCTTAGTCAATATGCAGTGTAAGAAATAACTACACCACACATCATTAATGCACATGGGTTGAGTAATTTCTGAATTAACTCATGGTTCATTAAACAGAACTACACAGCATGTAACATCAGTTACACAATGTGTACTGCTGTGTTATCCGAGCAGAATCCTTAGCACCTCTGGATAATTTCCTTTATTTTATTTTAATAAAAAAATTAAACATCTCAATTAGATATTCAAGAAATGAATGAGGAAGAAGCAGATATCTCAATACAGATTAAAATAATGATTAAACTTTAATTGAAAAACTAAATTACAAATGCGTAAATCACCAATGATTTTTAAATAATTATAAATAATAATGTGCCCCATTTGATACCACTTATAGGTTCCAGGAATAGTAGAAGTGTGTGATTAGAGGTGCCCAAATTTAATTTTTCCATAATTGATGACCAATCTGAGATCTATACAATGATGAACACCATAATCCATAGAATTGAGTCAAATAAATAGACAATAAAGATTTACACTGGAACCGAGAGAGAGGATATCAACACATATTGTTTATAATTAATTTAATTGGATAAGGAATTACCTCTAAGGAATTATTTCTTCGTTGATGAGTTCAATGATAGATCTATGGTTCACTGTCATTTCATTGTAGAAACTAAGTGTATATTTCCTCTAGTGATGATCCATATATATTCCACAAATCTCTAGACATCACCAAATAAGTCTTTGAGTGATAGCACAAAAGATCCTTGTGCTCGGGTCATCCACCTTGATCAACTCAAGAATCACTTCTAAATCATTCTCCTTGATCTAGTGGAGGAGGATTGCTCGTCGTCCTTGGGAGAGTTCTTGGAGGAGGGAGGTCTTTAGTCTTGAGAGGATTCTCTAAGATTTTTGTGCACAATTGAATATGATAATGATAAAATAATATAATTGTGTATTTATATTTCTAGGGTTAAAATAAAATAATTGCAAAATTTCCCTTATTATTTACTTAATCCTAGAAAATCCCATGTCAAATAATAATAGAAATATTATTATTTCTAGACACATGCTTAACTTGAGAATTAAAATTAAATATTATTCAATTAAATAATATTCAATATTATAATTTCTCACTGAACCATTAAACTCAGTCCACCATTCCTCCACAATATTTATTAGGCCTTGAATAATGTATATTTTTTATTAAATAAATACTACTGCATTATTCACCAATAAGTAAATAAATATTATATTTACTAAAAAATAAATAAATATTTATATGCGATCAATCATACATGAATAATTAATACACTAAGTACAAGAATAATATTTATTCAACCTATTAAATAATGAATAATAATATATTATTTAACTGAGATTTTGGATACACTTAGTGTGTGAACCTCTATGCCTCTTTCTAAGTGTCATTAGGAAAAGTGGCCTAAAGTCCAAGGTTAGCATCTAACAACATGCCAAGGCACCCTAGAGAAAGAATTTAATGCTATTACTATATGTCACCTCATACGAATGCTTACTATTTAATATAATCCCTTTATCAAAATATATCAAATCGAGCATGTTGCATGCCAGTGCTATCAACTTATTTTCTCAATATCTTTTTCTTTGACTTTTCAAAAATAGAACTTTCCTATTGATCACCATGGACATTGATTCATTTAGGCTATATAATTTCTATCAGAGGGCTTGAGATATTAAATTACATTAAATAATAGAAGGGATATATCTTTTCTCTCATTATTCATTAATGCAATATTGCTTGTGATTCACCCAACATATCCTACCTCACTGCAAACATCTGTCATCACGGTTTTCATCAATACATCTAAGTGTGTGACTCATAATACTTATTAATAATAATCTTAAAGTATAAGGACCAATACACATATCCACAGATAGGAACATCCAATGACACATATAAATGTGGATTTCCTAACAGCGGGTATCATTCTCATAATATCCATACTAGATATTAACAAGGGCGTACACCATGAGAAGGTGCATCAAAGTCCTATGAGTATCCACCCCCAATATCCTGTATCATTTTTGTCCCTTAAATGATATCATATGGCTATAGATTGCACTTCTGGGTTCTCATCATAGAGGGGAACTTCTATGACCTTTTAGTGTGAAATCTACTCTTAGGATATTATCACATGCTATGTCCCACAGAATAATAATAATAATGTGATAAGTAGTTTATAAATATTCAAAAAGTGAATAAATTTTTATCATAATTTATAAAGAAGTTGGTTATAGGTCACCAACTCCAACAAGTGTGACCAAAAAACCTTTCCTTTGAATTTCACTTATGTTCTCATTCTGGTTAGAGCATAGTATCCAAAAATTATCACTCAAAATAACGACTAAGAGAGAAAAGGAGAAAGAAAAAACAATCAATAGTACAAAATAAATTTAAGATGAAACATTTTTCATGTTGGTTATTTATAATTGATGTTATGAATTATTTTCATGTTGGTTATAAAATAACCGATGTGAAAGATAGAAGACGTAGCTTTTCAACATTAGTTATTTAATAACCATGTAAAAACATTTAAAATTTATATGAAATTTCAGGATGAGTCAATTTTTGTTCATTCATTCATGTGAAAGCCACCGGTTTTATCTCACTCAGTGAATCCTAACACATCATTCTTTGATGTCATGGCCTTGAATATCTTTTAGTTGGAATTAACCACTATTTTCCACCCTTAACCACCATTGAATTCCACTTTCACTCTCTCTATTTCATTTTACCATTAATGTTTCATTCTCAATCATCCCCTTTCTGATATAAATTTTTTATTTGGGTTTATTGTTTTGATTTTACATGTATCCAAGGTATTTTCATTTGTATTTTTAGTTATGATTTTCTATTTGATTTTACATTGATATCACCTTCCCTTTTCTATTTGTATTTTTAGTTCTAATTATTAAATAATATAAGGTATTTTTTAATTAATTAATGATTGTTTTGAGATTAAGTTTTGATTAAATGATTATTTGATTAATTGAAGCTATAAATAATGATATTTTATCATTTAATGTGTATATTAGGTATGATTTTTGTCTGCATAGTGAACAAGAATTTTGAAGGTATAATAGATTATAGAGTTTGAATATAGAGTATTGATAATATATATTTAGATGATCATGATTATTTCATGATACGTTTTTATTTTTTATGAAAGAATGATAATTAAATATGTTCAAAGTGATACTTTTGTTTATCAAATATGTTGTCTTTATTTTATTTGTTAAATATTTTATCTATTTTTTTATTTTTATTTATAAAATTAAATTTGGATTTAAATTTCAAAATACAATAACTTGTTTTCAATTATTCATATTTTTTATAGATAATAACGAGTTGAATTTGGATTAATGTACTGCGAACAAGTGATGAATATGAAGAAGGTTTTGATGATTTTTTGGGGTTTTCTAAATGAAATTATACAAACAACGACTTGTTTTTCTATCCACATTATAAATTTTTAAATATGAATAAGTTTAAAATCATATAAATCAAAGATAATTTAATTTTTCATGGTTTTAATTTGATTTACAATTCTTGGATTTGGCATAGTGAAACTGGATAGAATTAAAGATCTATTGATGATTATGATATTCAAGATGATATGTCTAATAAAATTGAAGAAATGATTTCTAATTTTGAATTAGAAGAAATTGGGAAAGAATTTTTAATTTAGAATCTATATGGTGATGATGAAAAACCATTGTATCTTGGTTGTATAGAATTTATGGTTTTTATCAATGGTTTTCAGATTGATTAACCTGAAGATAAAAAATGGATGGGGTGAAAAGAATTTTATAGAGTTACTAAAGTCATTGATAGACATACTTTGTAAAGACAAAAATCTTCCATATTCAAATTATAATGAAAATAAATTATTATGATTGATGGATTTTGGGTAGAAGAAGATACACACCTGACCGAATGATGGTGTGATATATAGGAAGGAATACTAAGGTCTTTCAAAGTGTCCTAAATGTGGTATATTACAATATACATTGAAAGAAAAATCATAGAATGATTTAGAAATTATAGATACTTATTCCAAGGTAATTTGGTATCTTCCTATAATTCCTCATTTAAAACATTTATTTTCAAATTAAAATGGTGAAAAAAGGTTAATTGGACATTTAGATGAGTGTATATCTGATGGAAAATTACATCATCCAATTGATTGTCCATAGTGGAGGAAAATTGATCAATAGTTTCTTGCAGTTTGGAAATTAAGTTAGAAATATAAAACTTGGACTATGCATTGATGGAATGAATATATATCAAATACTTAGTAGGAAACATAGTTTATGGTCCATTTTATTTTAAATTTACAACTTATCTCCTAAATTTTTTATGAAGTAGAAATATATCATGTTGAGTTTAATGATTTCAAGACCAAAACAACCTGGAAATGATATTGATGTTTTCTCGTGACCATTAATAAACGATTTTAAAAATTTATAGGAGGAAGGTATTAGAGTGTATGATTCTTATAAAATGGAACATTTTGAACTGTATGTAATGACTATGTTCACTATAAATAACTTCCCAACATATGGAAATTTTTCTGGATATAGTGTTAAGGGGAATAACGCTTATCTAATTTTTTGACAACAAAATTCATATTATCAAATACAAAATGTTAGAAAAATAGTATACATGGGTCATCATTGGTTTTTTATGTATCACTCTCATAAAATATTAGAAAAATACATTCAATAGCTCATGAGAATTTGATATTAATCCAAAACATTTTTCCATCGAGTAGTATTTTGGGAGGGTGAAAAAAATTGATGTCACATTTAGAAAGAAAAAAAAATCTAGTGATATTAGAAATATTTGGATGAAATTATCAATATTTTTTAGCTTATATATTTGATATATCATTAGGTCAATAAGAACTTTGATGTCATGAATGTGGAGAAGAATATTTGTGATAGTTTTATTGGAACATTTTTTGATATTAAAGGAAAGTCTAAATATGGATTGAATGAAAGGTTAGACTTACTCTCAATGGGAATATGTTTTGAGTTATCCCCTAATCCTAATAGAAGAAGAACATACCTACCTCCAACATGTCACATGTTATCAAATAGGGTGAAAGTTATTTTTTGTTAGTGAATGCATGGTTTAAAAGTGACCCAATATAATTATTCAAATGTAAAAAATTTTGTGTCACTAAAAGATTTGAAGTAGACAGGAATGAAGTATCATGATTTCCATGTCACGATACAAAAAATATTAACAATTTAATTTCATGGAATATTTCCCATCCATTTCAGAATGAATATAATGAAGGTTTTTTATTTTTTCAATTCAATTTATAATAAAGTGACTAATCTGAATTTGAACAATTTAAAGAATGATGTAGTTTCTATACTTTTTCAATTCTAAAATGTATTTTCCTTCACCTTTTTTTAATATCTTGGTGAATTTAATGGTTCATTTGGTGAAATAAGTAAAGCATTTTTGACTTGTATATCTATATTATATGTATCCTTTTGAAAGGTATATGAAGATATTGAAATGATATGTTAGGAATCCATATCATCTTGAATGCTCAATTGTTAAGAATTATATTTATAAGAATTTTGTAGAGTTTTATAGAATATACTTGTCTAAAATAGAGCACATAAGTTTGACTATATCTCACCACGAATGAGTTAATTATGGGTGAAAGGGGTTTCATGGATTAAATGTAAAATCATTGACAGGTGAAAAAAAGAAGGTACATTTATACATCTTTAATGACATAGATGACGATCAACCATATATAACATTGTATATTAATGTGTTAAAATAGTGTTATCCAAAGGAGAAAGATATATATATTTTGAATGTTTATAATTTTTTTCCATGGTTTAAAGAGACTGTGTATAGTAGATTAGATACATCGGAAACATTGAGATGGTTGGCTAGTGGACTAAGTTTAAATTTGATAACATGGTCAGGGAATAAAATTAATGGCTATAAATTTCATATGAAATATCAAGAAAATAGAATTGAAATTCATAATAGTAGTGAATTATTTTTTTCAAAAGTAATGTATTTTTTGAGTGCCAAAGGAAAAAAACCAATCTTTATTTCTAGAGCATATTACAGAGTCATTTAAGAAATATGGTAGGTTTATTACATTAAATTTTGAGTTCCAATGTTTAAATAAAAATGAGTTATCAATAAAAATAGTGTCAGAAAAGATGAATTTGTTATGACACTGGTTGATCAGAACATATTGGAATACATGGACAATCATTTTATCATAGAAATACATGCAAAACAAATATTCTATGTACTTGATCCATCAAATATACAGTGGTATATCATTTACGAGAAAAAAAATAGTATGTTGGTGATAAAACACTATTTTATTGAATATTTTATTGATAATAAATGATATAATTTTCTCACATTGTGTTAAATATGTTCAATTAGAAAGTATTTGGGATTAGATCATTCATTTGAATATTGTATGAAAATTCTAGTTTTACCCTTTCAGAATCACTGTAGTATTTCAATAATAAATATTTTTATTTGAATTATTTGAACTTAATATTTTGTAACTGTGTTTGTTACTTCATGGGATAAAACTTTTATTCAGGACACTTGATAAAAATAATGCATCTGGATGGAGTAATCAGGCCATAAAGTCAAAGGTGGGAAGGACACACTAGAATGGAGAAGCTTCTGTATTTCGGCCATAACTCCTTTATCTGGGATTGGATTGAGACAAAATTTTTAGAGGAGATAGAGGAACTATATAATCACATATAAATCTTCTTTAAGGACAAAAAATTCATGCATTTTGGTGGTCAAATGGGTAGTGGAAGTGGGCATAAAATATTTGGCCGAGATTCCCCATTCACAATTGAAACCTCTTTAAACCTAGCCTCCCCTACACTCTATAAATTAGTGTTTTTCTCATTTGTAGGGGTTGGGACGTGAATTAGGAGATTTGAGGTAGATGAGAATTTGTTTCACCTAAATTCTCCAACCATTGTAAGAGGGGTAGCTCTTGAAGCAAGGATCCCCTCATCGAAGCCTCATTCTCTTCTTCATTTTGTAATGTTTTCATTTGTGTAATAAACTTATTTGATCTTATTTTTTTACTCATATTTTCTTCTGTTTTGTTTAAATTTATTCTTCTATTAATCTTCTTAATTGGGTTGGAATTATTTAGTAGAAGCGTTATTGGGTTATACCCATTATAAACCTTTGCACATGCAAAACGCTTCTACGATGATTACACCACCCATGGAAGAGTAGTCTTTTAGTAATCAATCTATATTCTACCCTATTCATTTAATTATTTTGAATTATTGAGATAATGTAATTCAATTAATATGATCCATGAATTTTGTTTTTAAATTTTAAGAAACTAAGCAAGTAATTGAACAATTAACACAAAAACACGCGAGGTCGGGATTTTGTGTAAAATGTGAGAGCGTGATCTTAATCGGTAATACAATACCATACAGGATAAATTTGTAGAGTTAAAATATAATCCCTAAATACAATTCATCCTCATTTCCAGAATGGAAATGTGCCTTAATTTACCACTTTCCATAAGCTATCCTTAGAACATCAATCAAAGTAGGGTGCTGCGATTACATGTTCCGAAGATAACCTAGGGTTTAATTAACTTCATCTTTGTGGTAAGGTTAATTCTCGTAGGGTTCGGGGGTTAACAAGTTAAGGGATCATAATTAAGTGGATTTTAATTTAAATGATAATGATAAATAATTTATTGAAGAGGTATAGTTAGATCGATTACGCCTTTTAAAAATATTTTCTAAAAAAAACATCTTCTTGTTGTGTCTTTTTAATCAAACTTCATTTCAAAATTAAAAACAAAAAATACAATCTTATTCCAGAAAACTTATTCTAGATTTATAAACTATTAAAAACCCCCATCCTTTTAAACTAGTGGTTTAATTATATTTTATTTTATTTTTATAATGCCTTTAATAAGTTGTTAAATTCACTTCATCCTTTGAGAGACGACCTTGGTCAGCCACTCTACTGCACCTAAGTACCCCAAAATCACACTAATCATTTGAGGGTGCCCACAATGGTGCACTTTCAAATTGGCACCATTGTCGCGGAGTCAAGTAATTATTTCAACCAATTAGAGGGATTTATTTTATTTTACATTTTATTCTCTTCCTCTCTTCTTTTTTCCTTCTTTACCCAATCTGATTTCTTTTTTCTTCTTATTCTTTTATTTTCTTCTACTTATTTTTGGAACATCAACTCAAACTTCTAATTTTTATTTTACTATGGTCCAATTTTCTTATTTTCATCTTTTATTGATTTATGACATGATCTAATCCTGAGGATCTCTTAGATCTTGACCCTGATATTGAACGTAGCCTTCGGGCACGAATCAGACATTCTCAATCTACGGGAAGTTTCAACATTCAACCAGTTGGAGAATTACTCCAATATCAGAACATTGAAATTGGAATCAATTCAAATTAAACCATAAAACAAGAACCAATGGATGAAAATAATGGAAATTAACTTAATAGAACCATTCGATAATTGGTTTCACTTGATATTAACTATCAACCAAATTGTATTGCATACCCAAATCTCGAATCGGACTTTGAACTAAAATCTGGGTTAATTCACTTACTTCCAAAGTTTCATGGACTCTCTAGTGAGGATCCCAATAAAAATTTGAAAGAATTTAATGTGGTTTTATCAACCCTAAAACCTAGAAATTTCTTTGAAGATCAAATCAAATTAATTGCATTCCCATTTTCACTTGATGGAGCTGCAAAGGATTGGATGTACTATTTACAACCTCAAGATGTAACATGTTGGAACGATTTGAAACATCTTTTCTTGTAGAGATTTTTTCCAGCATCAAGGACCACTTCCATTCGTAAAAATATATCTGGGATCAAGCAAGCACAAGGGGAGTCAATGTATGAGTATTGGGAGCGATTCAAGAAGTTGTGTGCAAGCTGCCCACATCACCAAATCAGTGAGCAATTACTCATCCAGTACTTCTATGAAGGACTCACACCTATGGAGAGAAGCATGGTGGATGCTGCGGCTGGAGGAGCATTGGTGGACAAGACAACAGTAACTGCACGTGCATTGATCGACAAGATGGCCAAAAACTCCCAATAATTTGGCGATAGAGGTACACCACATGTCAGGGGAGTACATCAGGTAAGTCCTTCTTCTCTTGAAAGTAATTTGATTGATACCAAGTTGGAATAATTGACAACTATGGTGAGACAAATTTCTTTGGCTCAAAAGACATCCCAACCCCCTCCTTCAAGGCCTTGTGGTATTTTCACTAAGACAATCCACCCAACTGACTGTTGCCCCCAACTACAAGAAACAGAAGATTGTGCAGCAGTATTCCTTAGGAGACCATATCAACAACAACAACCACATCCCCAAAAGAATTATGACTCCTTTTCACCAACATTCAACCAAGGGTGGAAGGATAAATCAGACATGAGGTATGGCTCTGGGCAACAACAAAGGCCCCCTTTTCAACCAAACTTCCAGAAGCCTCCACCTTACCAACAGGGTTTCCAGCAACCCAAAAAGAGATTCTAAGCTCAAACATCAACAAGTAAGCAACAAGGGAATCTCCAACACAAGGTAGAATCTAACACTGATGATATTTTGAAACAAATTGTTCTTAATCAACAGAATGAGATGAAGAGTCAAGGTTCAGAGTTGAGGGAGTTGAAGACTCAAATGAGACAGATTTCCACCACCCTCCATGAACTTGTGAGTAAGAATTATGGAAATCTACCTTCCCAAACCACTCCAAATACAAAGGGGAATGTCAGTGACATCACATTGAGAAGTGAGAAGCAAATGAACAATACATATGTACCTACCATTCCACCGGGATTCACCTCAACTCTAGAGAATCCGCATTCCATACCAACTGATGAGCAATCCAAGGAGAAAGATAAAGGTAAGAAAAATATTGATGATGTTCCTCCTAAAACCCTTCATTTTCCAAACAGGGTTGTTCAAACCAAGAAGATGGTTGATGAATCAATGAAAAAGGAGGTTTTAGACACATTCAAGCGCGTGGAGATCAAAATTCCTCTACTTGAATCCATTAAAAAAAATCCCAATGTATGAAAAATTCTTAAAAGAACTCTACACCAATCGAAGAGGGATCAAGGGAAATGAGAGGATCAACCTTGGAAGGAATGTCTCAGCACTCATTACACCAACTCTAGCAATGCCAACAAAGTTCAAGGATCCCAAGACATTCACCATCCCATGTACCATAGGGGAGTTGCACTTCTCTAATGCTCTTTGTGGTTTAGGAGCTTTAATAAATGTGATGCCTCACTGTGTATTCTCTTCTTTACAGGTTGGTGAGTTGAAGCCAACGAGAGTAGTGGTGCAGTTGGAGAATAGAGCTACAACATATCCAGCAGGAGTTCTTGAGGATCTACTTGTCCAGGTAAGAGACATGATATTTCCAACAGATTTCTATGTGCTTAACATGGAGGATGATCAGGTAAGTTATCATGCCCCCATTATTTTAGGTAGGCCCTTCTTCAAAACTGCAAAAACTATCATAAATGTCAATGAGGGTACACTTTACATGGAATTTGGGGATAAAGTTGTGATATTTAATGTTATGGATTCCATGAAGTACCCCTCAGAGGATCATTCTACATTTGTTATCTCCCATTTTGAACCACCAAGTAAAAACCACATGGAATTTTATTATCCTATTCTTAGCGAGATTATGAGTATTGGTTCTGATTTAATGTCTAAGAGAACTTATACACCTATTTATAAGGAATAAGACTCTCTAAGATTTGATTTTGAAATGGAATAATATTCTGATTTTGATCATGTGAAATCTAATTATAACATGGCTGTTGAGTATGCTGATGGATTTGATGCATTATTTTCTGATTTTGATGATGTATATTCTGATACTGATGCTCTTTGTGCACATATTTCAGTTCCTTCTATGACCCCATCCATAAACCACCCCCCTACACTTGAACTCAAGCCATTGCCACTAAATCTCAAATACTCATACTTGTTAAGTGGTGACAAATTACCTGTTATCATTGCTAACAATCTCCCTTTTGAACATGAAGAAAAACTTTTGAATATTTTGAGGGAGAACATCAGGGAAATCGAGTGGACCTTGGATGACATATCAGGTATTAGCCCCTCCATTTTCATGCATAGAATTCTTTTGGAGGATGGGGATAAACCTGTGAGGCAACCACAAAGGAGACTCAATCCAACCCTTTTGGAGGTTGTTAAAAAAGAGGTTGAAAAATTGCTCAAGGCAGGTACAATCTATCCCATTTCAGATTCTCAGTGGGTAAGTCCTATTCAGGTTATTCCTAAGAAAAGTGGTGTTACTATTGTTAAAAATGAGAAAGATGAGTTAGTTCCAATGAGGGTACAAAACAGTTGGCGTGTGTGTTTTGATTATAGGAAACTAAATCATTCCACTCACAAAGACCATTTCCCCTCCCATTTATTGATCAGATGCTTGAGAGACTAGCTGGGAAGACACACTATTGTTTCTAGGATAGATTTTCTGGCTATTTTCAGGTTCCCATTGCAGTAGAGGACCAGGAGAAGATGAAATTCACCTACCCATTCAGTACCTTTTCTTACCGAAGGATGCCATTTGGACTTTGCAATACCCCAGGTACCTTCCAGAGATGCATGGTGAGTATTTTATCAGATTTCATTGAGACCTTCATGGAGGTATTTATGGATGATTTTACAGTTTATGGATCCTCATTTGATGAATGTATCTCTAGTTTGGGTGATGTGTTGCATCGTTGTATTGAGAAGAATCTGGTCTTAAATTTTGAAAAATGTCATTTCATGGTCTAAAAGGGAATTGTCTTAGGTCATATAGTCTTACAACATGGAATTGAAGTTGATAAATCTAAGGTAGAAATTATTTCATCCCTCCCATATCCTATATGTGTGTGTGATGTTCGATCATTCCTTGGACATGCTGGATTTTATCGACGCTTCATCAGAGATTTTAGTAAGATCGCTCTACCCTTATCTCGATTGCTTCAAAAAGATATTGAATTCAATTTTGATGATTCTTGCAGGACTTCCTTTGATGAGATAAAGAAGTGTCTGACCCCTCCACCTGTCATACAGCCCCTATGGTGGTAGATTCCTTTTGAGCTTATGTGTGACGCCTCCAACTTCGTGGTTGGAGCTATCTTATCTCATAGGGTGGAGGGACATTCACATGTGATCGCCTATGCATCAAGGACACTGGATTCAGCCCAATCAAACTACACAACCACGTAAAAGGAGTTTCTTGCTGTCATATTTTCTTTAGATAAATTCCGTTCATATTTATTGGGCTCTAAAGTAGTTGTTTTTTCTGACCATGTAGCTCTGAGGTACCTCTTGAAGAATCCAGA
Source organism: Viscum album (assembly GCA_963277665.1). Taxonomy (NCBI): domain Eukaryota; kingdom Viridiplantae; phylum Streptophyta; class Magnoliopsida; order Santalales; family Viscaceae; genus Viscum; species Viscum album. The sequence continues at coordinate 1,717,907,202 of OY728160.1, read as the reverse complement.
TGCAAAGCCCAGGCTGATCCGATGGATGATCATTCTTCAGGAATTTAATATTGAGATAAAGGAAAAAAAGGGGTCAGAAAACTTGGTGGCGGACCACATGAGTAGGATTACTCACACACTAGAGGATGACACCTTGGACCAGGTACCACTTCAGGACACTTTCACCGATGAGCATCTTTATTCCATCTCAGGTACGCATCCTTGGTATGCAGATTTAGTTAATTACCTTGTTTCCTATGAAATCCATACAAATTTAAAGAAACATCAAGTCCAAAAATTAAAAAGTGAGTCTAGGTTTTATGTGTGGGATTATCCTTACCTATGGCGCATGTGTAGTGACCAAGTCATTAGGAGGTGTGTTCCCGATCATGAGTTTGAGTCTGTTTTGCATTTCTGTCATACACTTGCTTGTGGTGGACACTTTGGACCCCAATGTATTTCTAGAAAAGTATTAGACTCTGGATTATATTGTCCTAGCTTATTCCATGATTCCCATGTGTTTTGTAAGTCATGGTCTCGTTTCCAACACACTGGGAACATTTCTAGGAGACATGAGATGCCCCAACAACCCATACTATTCTATGAGATTTTTGATGTATGGGGCATCGATTTTATGGGTCCTTTTCCTAGTTCCTTTGGTTTTTTGTAAATTTTGGTTGCTGTTGATTATGTGAGTAAATGGGTGGAGGCTAAGGCCACCAGGACTGATGATTCTCATGTTGTTGTGGACTTTGTCAAAGCGCAAAATTTTTGCAGGTTTGGAGTACCGAAGGCCATCATCAGTGACCAAGGGACATACTTCTGCAATCAGAATTTTTCTTCCCTCCTTCGGAAGTATGGGGTGACACAAAAAACATCAACACCATACCACCCCCAAACAAATGGCCAGGTTGAGGTTTCAAATCGTGAGTTGAAACAAATTTTGGAGAAAATCGTGCAACCAAATAGGAAGGATTGGAGCAAGCACTTGGATGATGCATTGTGGGCTTATATGACAGCATACAAGATACCCATTGGTATGTTCCCATTTCAGATTGTTTTTGGGAAAGCATGTCATCTCCTAGTGGAAGTCAAGCATCAGGCATATTGGGCTATAAAGAAATGCAACATGGATTTGGCCCAAGCTGTAATTCAAAGGAAGTTGAAAATTCAATATCTTGATGAGATTCGACTATCATCATATGAGAACTCAAGGCTATACAAGGAAAGATAAAAAGTAGCTCATGAAAAAATGATCCAACAAAGGGAGTTTCATGTTGGAGAGAATTTCCTTCTCTATAGTTCACGACTGAAGCTGATGCCTGGTAAGTTGCGTTCCAGATGGTTAGGTCCTTATGTTGTGACTAATTTTTTTCCTTATGGTGCAGTGGAGATCACACAAGAGAACACAATAAGGAGCTTTACAGTCAATGGGAAACGTTTGAAGAGATACATTGAGGGACTTCCTACTAATGTAGTGGATTTTATCACACTTCATGACCCCATCATCACTTGAGCACATCAGGCTGTTCCTAACCCTTTCACTTTTATATTATTTGTCCTATTTAAAAATTCTTCATTTCATGTGCATATATCATCTCATGGGTTCACATTGAGGACAATGCAATATTTTAAGTGTGGGGGAGGGAACCTTTTAGTTTAGTAATTTCAATTGTTTTACTGTTTAAAAAAAACAAACAAAAAATTGCGTGTTTTTCAAATTTTGTGTGTTTATTTTTCAATTTTCTTTGTGTTTTTGAAATTTTTGAGCTGAAATGATTCTCATCATAATTTTGAAATGCATATTAATGAGTGAAAAAATTTATCCCATAAAAATGAGATTAAATGAATGCTGAAAATGACTTTGTTTCAAGTTCAAATATTTAGTAATTTCATGAAAATTACACTGAATTTTGAATCCCATGACACATCTCACTGTCTTTATATTTGAAATCACTTTCCTGTGAGGCTTCTGAACCATTATTTTCATATTCTTTACATTCACCTCACTTCTTGAGAGAACCAAACCATGCTTGATTTAACCAGAATCAGATCTATTTCTATCAAAACTTGAGGGTTTGAGGTACTTATGTTTAAATTATTGAGACATTTGTTTGGTATTAAAGCCCCTATTTCAAAGAATATTTTTTTATAATGGATTACCTTGAACATTTAATCCTTGTAGCCCTTAGAAACCATGCAATGTCTGTTAGGTTAGCCACATTACAAGCCAATTTTCCCTATCCAACCAACTCTTGAAGTGAAATTGCATAATCTAGTTGATCTTAAGTGTGGGGGAAGCTATATTGTGTTGTGCTACGACATTCTGTGATACTTTGGGTGGAAAATTAAATTTTGAAGAGATGTGTTTGGCTGAGGAAAATCATTATATTGAAAGCTGTGCCTTTTCTGAAGAATTCATGACAAGTGAAGTTGTACCTTTTCTGGAGCTTCTAATTGAGGTGGAAAGCTGTGCCCATCTGGAGCTTTCAAGAAAATCATGTTTGAGAAGATTGGAATTTTTGATGCTGAAATGATGAATGGTGTAAACTTTCCATGACTTTTCATGATGATGGATCTGAATTGATACTATGGGGATTGAGGAGAAGAACATATTTAAGTGAAAATTAGATTAATGTAATTTTGCTTCAAAAAGAGTCAAGCCCTCCTCATTCAGCCTTAGAGTTTTTCACATCTTAATCCTACCAACCAAAAGCCACAGAACAACCCTGAAAAGTCCTCATGATAAACATATATACTTGACTTACATCGGGTAGCGATATAAGAATTTATCAAGCCTATGGTGACCCTTGTATGAGTTTGGATGAGAAAGACATTGCAAAAAAAATGACATTTGTGTGATAAGAGAAAATTCAAGCGAGGTAAGTGTTTTGTGCATGGGAGGATAAATAAAGTAGAAATATATTGAATGATATAAATTAAGAACTTGAAATAATGGTTTTTTTTATAAGGCATGATATATTATTTTTCTTGGTGTGTAATTGTTTGATCTCAAGGATATGTGTTTTAAAATTGGTTTTGATTTGATATTGATGTTTACTTGATATGAGGTTTTGCTCAGGAGTGAAAAAGGGTAAGTGTGGGGGAGTTGATAAAACACTATTTTATTGAATATTTTATTGATAATAAATGATATAATTTCCTCACATTGTGTTAAATATGTTCAATTAGAAAGTATTTGGGATTAGATCATTCATTTGAATATTTGATGAAAATTCCAGTTTTACCCTTTCAAAATAACTGTAGTATTTCAATCATAAATATTTTTATTTGAATTATTTGAACTTAATATTTTGTAACTGTGTTTCTTAATTCATGGGATACAACTTTTATTCAGGAAACTTGATAAAAATAATGCATCTGGATGGAGTAATTGGGCTATAAAGTCAAAGGTGGGCTGGACACGCTAGAATGGAAAAGCTTCTGTATTTCGGCCATAACTCCTTTATCTGGGATTGTATTGAGACAAAATTTTAAGAGGATATATAAAAACCATATACTCATATATGATTATTCTGGAAGGCTGGCCAATTCACGCGTTTTGGTGGTCAAATGGGTGGTGTAAGTGGGTATAAAATATTTGGCTGAGATTCCCCATTCACACTTGAAACCTCTTTAAACCTAGCCTCCCCTCCACTCTATAAATTAGTGTTTTTCTCATTTGGAGGGGTTGGGACATGAATTAGGAGATTGGAGGCAGAGGATAATTTTTTTCACAAAAATTCTACAACCATTTTAAGAGGGGTAGCTCTTGAAGTAAGGATCCCCTCATCGAAGCCTCATTCTCTTCTTCATTTTGTAATGTTTTGATTTGTGTAATAAACTTCTTTGATCTTCTTTTATTACTCATATTTTCTTCTGTTTTGTTTAAATTTATTCTTCTCTTAATATTCCTAATTGGGTTGGAATTATTTAGTAGAAGCGTTATTGGGTTATACCCATTATAAACCTTTGCAATGAAAAACGCTTCTACGATGATTACGCCACCCATAGAAGAGTAGTCTTTTAGTAATCGATCTATCTTCTACCCTCTTCATTTAATTATTTTGAATAATTGATCTAATTTAATTAACTTAATATGATCCATGAATCATGTTTTTAAATTGTAAGAAACTAAGAAAGAAATTGAACAATTAACACAAAAACACGCGAGGTTGGGATTTTGTGTAAAATGTGAGAGTGCGATCTTAATCGGTAACACAAGACCATATGAGATAAATTTTTAGAGTTAAAATATAATCCCCAAACACAATTCATCCTCATTTCCAGAATGGATATGTGCCTTAATTTACCACTGACAATAATATATCCTTAGAACATCAATCAAAGTAGGGTGCTGCGATTACATGTTCTGAAGGTAACCTAGGGTTTAATTAACTTCATCTTTGTGGTAAGGTTAATTCTCGTAGGGTTCGGGGGTTAAAAAGTTAAGGGATTATAATTAAGTGGATGTTAATTTAAATTATAATGATAAATAATTTATTGAAGAGGTAGAGTTAGATCGATTACGCCTTTTAAAATATTTTCTAAAAAAAACATCTTGTTGTGTCTTTTTAATCAAACTTCATTTCAATTTTTTTAAAAAAAATACAATCTTCTTCCAACAAACTTATTCTAGATTTATAAACTATTAACAACCCCCATACTTTAAACTAGTGTTTTAATTATATTTTATTTTATTTTTATAATACCTTTAATAATTTGTTAAATTCACTTCATCCTTTGATAGACAACCTTGGTCAGCCACTCTGCTGCACCTAAGTACCCCAAAAGCACACTAATCATTTGAGGGCGCCCACGACAGTGCACTTTCAGTTGGTGATGAAAAACTTGATGATAATGCTGATTTATGTGAGATCCACACTTCCATGGAAGGATTAATATAAAATATTGATGATCATGTTATAGACATGGTTTCTTCCATACATAATGATCATGAGGAAAGAATATCGAAAAAAAACCTTTAGTAATTTTCTAATATTATAGGCAGTATATATTTATTTCTTATTTAACTTTTAAAATTTTATAAAATGTTAGACATATTAGTTATATTTTTTTTACTTAAAACACATATTATAAATAATATGTTATTTTTTTAGATTAGTTTGGGTTTTTTTCTTTCATTTTTCAATTATTCAACTTTATATGTAAATATTTGATTTTTATTATTTTTTACTCAAGCTTTGTTTTATTTTGTCTCTATCTTTTTATGTTTCACACTATAACTAATATGTTAAATTTTTTGTTTAGATTAATTTATTTTTGTTTGTTTTACCCTTATATTTAACCTATATAAAGTTATGTAATAGTAAACAAAAAATTTTAAGGGTTAAGTAAAGGTAAAGTTAAGTTAAGTAATGGTAAAAAAGTTAAGGGTAAAATAAAGTTATATAAGGGTAAAAATAAGTTAATTAAGGGGAAAAAAGTTATGTAAGGGTAAAATAAAGTTATGTAAGGGTAAAAATAAGTGAAGGGTAAAAACAATTTATGTAAGGGTAAAAAAACATGTACAAGTTAAGTAAGGGTAACCTTAAGTTGGGTAAGGGTAAAAAAAGCTAATTAAGTGTAAACCAAAGTTATGTAACGGTAAACTGAAGTTAAGTAAGGGTAAAATAAAGATATGTAAGGGTAAAATAAAGTTATACAAGGGTAACCATAAGTTAAGTAAGGGTAAAAAAAGTTAATTAAGGGTAAAATAAAGTTAAGTAAGGGTAAAAAAAGTTAATTAAGGGTAAACTAAAGTTATGTAAGGGTAAAATAAAGTTATTTAAGGGTAAAAAAAGTTATTTAAGGGTAAAATAAAGTTATATAAGGGTAAACATAAGTTAATTAAGGGTAAAAAAGTTGCGTAAGGGTAAATGAAGGTTATTTAAGGGTAAAAGAAAGTTAGTTAAGGGTAAAAAAGGTTAATTAAGGGTAAAATAAAGTTATTAAAGTGTAAAAAAAGTTAATTAAGGGTAAAAAAGATATTTAAGGGTAAAATAAAGTTATTTAAATGTAAATAGAAGTTATGTAAGGGTAAAGAGAAGCTTGTATAAATTAATTAAGGGTAAAATAAAGTTAATTAAGGTAAAAAAGTAAAGTAAGGGTATACTAAAGTTATTTAAGGGAAAAGTTAAGTAAGAGTAAAAAAGGTTATCAAAGGGTAAACTAAAGTTATGTAAGGGTAAGAAGAAGTTAAGTAAGGGTAAAAAAAGTTAGTTAAGGGTTAAATAAAGTTAAATATGGGTAAAAAAAGTTAAGGGTATACTAAAGTTATGTAAGGGTAAAAATAAGTTAAGTAAGGTTAACACAAAGTTATATAAGAGTAAAATAAATTTATGTAAGGGTAAAAAGAAGTCAAGTAAGGGTAAAAAATTTAAGTAAGAGTAAAACAAAGTTATGATAAATATTTCTTTATTTATTATTATTATTATTATTTTTATATTTTTAAAATTGTTATGCATTTTTTTTGTAATAGTTGTTTTTTTTATTTTTTCATACCATTTCACATCTCATTAATGTTGTTAGAATTTTAGTTAACCACTTTAAAAAATATGGATAAAACTTGTCTAGTTTGGTTTACTTTTTTTTGGATCATTTTTTATTTTTTATTTAATTTTATATATTTGGATATGTATATTTTTGTACTAATTGTTATTACTTTGATTTAAAGGATAATTTCAAGTCAAATATTTGAGTCACCTTAAGATTATAGGGAGGACCACACATATAATTCTATTAAAAAGACTTGTTATCCTTTTGAATATGTTACATTTAATTCTATAGGGGTAGAGAAGACTTCTAGGGTTGGTAAATATGGTAGAACAAACTTACAAAAATTATTAAATTCCTATAGCCGGGACTAGAGGATACCAGTTGAGTTTGATTATAATGATATTACTTGGGGTCCAAATTCAAAAAAATTTAAGAGTTTTATTGTAGTGAAATCTTGATTGAAAGTAAGTATTTTTATTTCTTATTAGAGAAGTGTTGAAGAAGAGACAATATCTCAATTATGGGAGAAAATTTTGGAAATATCATTTTTTATTATTTTACTTATCATGTTTTTTTACTAATATAGGTTTCCCCACTTTTATTAGATGATATATGATATACCTGACACTAGAGAAGTTAGGAATAAATGTTTATACTTGGATTCTAGGAGATGGATAGATTTTAAATCAACCCCAATATTAGATTTAATTTTTGGGGAAAGACAAAATAAAATTCCTCATGATAGATATCATTTTCTATATTAAGATACATGGAAGTGGTTTATTGAAAGTAGATGAAAAGAATCATTTTTGGAAAGTAAAATGTTATCTTTTAGAAGTTTTTTTATATTAACGATAATATTAATGAATTTTTATTCTTAATTTACAATAAATGAGGATATATCATTAGGATATTAAATCCAAAAACCCATAACTTCATACTTTATCTTGTGGTGGGTATAAATTATTGGAAGAATAAATGATATTTTTTTTTCAAAAAATGAGAGCTGATTCTTCAGGCATCATAGAGGTTAAACCTCCTCTACCCCCCCAAGTAGACATAAATAATGGAAGAGGTCCTGAATGATCTAAAAGGAAAAATATCATATATAAGATCCTAGGGATGTAGATAATATAATTTTAAGAATTTATTTAATTTATTTATGTTATTTAAGTTAATTAAAATCTTTATATATTGTAATTCACTAATTAAATTTTCAAATATTCTATATAGGAACACTTGATGGGAATATCACTTAAGTTACCTTCACACTAGAGGGTAGGAAGGATATTTTAGTTACTAATTTGGGAAAACCTGAACACCTAGGTCGTTTATGAGGACACGTGGTAGGTGTATGAATAAAAAAGTGTTTGGTTATTTGGGATATTATTCAATTAAGGATGTATATAAAAAGAAAATAGAAGCTTTAGAAAATAAATTTCTCATGAGTTGGGTGAGATGATGTAGGATATGATCATAGATTTAGTATATTAGATGTTTATATACATGAAAAAATAGTTTCAAGATGTAGATCCAACTCCTCCACCTCCTCCTACTTATCCAACTATTACACCTCCTTTGACACAACTTATAGTATATTGTGAGTTATATTTTATGTATCCACAAAATCATATTGCTATATATGGTATTATATATTATATTTGGGATACTATTAATCATAAATAGATATATATAGAGAAGATTAGGGTCAACATGTAGGATATTATAGATAGATTAGTAGGAGTACCATTTCATACAGACAAGGACACTATAGTTGGGTAAAGTATCAACCATTTTTTAGTTTTTACATCTATACTTCTCCAAAAAATTTCCACTGAGGTATGTATATATTATATTAATTATTTCATATTGGTGTTAATTTTTTTTTGAAATTTTAAAATTTATATATTTATCTATTTTTTGTAGGAATAATTTAAAGGTATAGGAATAATATATAGACAAAAAATAGTATATGATACTATGACTTAAAATACTAGTTCTTATGGACTTGATAGATTATCAACATATTCATAATTGTTCTTGAATGTTTATGAGATTACAATGCTTGATAATAGCTGTGGATGTGAATAGAATGTGATGAATTTAAGGAGAGTTATCATGGATCTTGTAACTGGAAATTTTTTGGGCATCAATGCGATGAAAGTATTTTCCTTATAAGTAAATTATCATATATATTTTAGTAATTTTAATTTATTGAAACTTAATAGGGGGTTTATGATAATAAAAAATAATAATTTTCTATTGAAACTTAATATTTTTTTGTATTTGGTATCATTATACACTTTGTATTCGTTATTATGTGACATTAGTATATGATTTTTTGGACCCACAATTTATTTCACCAATAGAGATGATAATTAATGATAAATAAATAATAGTATATATTTATAAAAGATTTCAAAATAATGAAATTAAGTGTTGGATGCTTTATTATCTTGAAGGGTATGGAACATATATTTCTTAAAGTGTTATTTATATTAATTGAATAACCACTAAAATTATATTTTGTGTATATTAGTGACCATTGGATGTTTTGTGTTTTTTTTCCAAGAGAGAATTCAACTTATGTGTTATTCTATATACATAGTTACATGTAAGATCCTTCTTTACACATCCATATATTATTATCGACAAGTAATAGTGGATATAGGTTATGAATATGGTTATGAATTATTGTATAAGAATGATCAAAATTGAGTTTTTACTATGTTGATTAATCTTCCACAATCCCACTCAAGTGAATCCAAGTATTGATCAAGTCTGCACCCTCATTATTCCCCTTAAAACCAATCATGATTCTCTCAAAACATACCTAAAAATGTTTGGATAACTATCTCAAAGTTTCATCACTCACCTCAAAGTGAGTCATGAATTATATTTAATATCAATAAAAAATAATGATATGTTGAGTTAATCCACAACATATTTTTTCTTAAAAAATATATATTCCAAAACCATGGATTTAAATCTCTATCTTACCCAAATCTCAAAGTCTATTTCCCCCTTTTCAAACATATCTTTGACCACCACCATGCTATGGTGTGATACAACTATGATGTAATTTCATTATAACTATATCTATGACTAGTCATCCATGAACATTTTACTCCCAAGAGTAACATCTAATAATTATTTCTTGAAACCATAGTAACCAAAAATATCATTTTATTTAGACTAATATTTGATACAAAAAAAATCATAAAATCTTAGCTTCTCATGCTGTACTTTTTACTCCACTCTATATTCTCCATGAAACATGGAAACATAGACCATAGACGTTTTCTCTATAAACCACAACATAATGTAGTAAATAAATATGTGGTTATACTTCCCATGGACAACCAAAAGTATTATAAAAAACCATGGTCAATAGAATGGTTATTTTTTTTTCAATGTATTCAAAAGATTTTTTCACTTAAACCCACCAAAATGTGTTTTGTTGAACACCAGGACATGGTTTATTCTTACTCATAAATTATTCATTCCTTTGTATCCCTATCAACTTGAATGGATGTTTTATTAATCTATGAACATATTGGTAATAAATACAACATGAAAAATATGTTAAACTTACTAATGAACAACTGTAAGATATAGATTTTCCCACATCCTTCCCTTTGTATTTCCCCAGGATTGGGGGTGTTAATAGGGTTTTTGAAGGTGGTACAAAGGTAATGGACGAGTTTTGGATTCCTAGGATTTGAAATGACCATGGTATAGGTCATGGTCTGACCCATTTTGGAGTTGTGTCCATAGGAGATGTCTTTTTTGGTTCTTAGATAATCTAGGAAGTGCAACATCTATTTTAAAGGGTATGGCGTGTGGATTATTTCCATGATTAACACATGGAAGGGTGAAATTACCATTTTAAGGGTGTTGTATTGTGAGGAGTTTGGTAATTTCTCATGAGTATGTTTTATAATCTTATATATCACTCCCTTACATAAAGTGACATGAGCATAAGTCTTTAGTTTCTCCGTTTCTCTGGTTTAGTTGTGTGGAGGTCATATATAACTCCTGAGACCCACATTCCCAGATCTAGTGAAAATAAACATATTATTTACACACTAGATTTGATACTGAGTGAAGTGAAAAAAACATAATCATCTATTATTACAATATCAATAACAAATATTGAGTCACTTACACACTAATGAACTTTTAGGTTTATAGTTTTATAAAGTTAGGAAAATACCTTAACTAATAAAATCCATATCTTTCCCATCCAATGGAATTTTACCACTAAAATAAGTATTTATTATTTTACAATAATTCTTCAACATCTCCCAAAAAATTACACACATGATACCCATCTAGAAATTTCGTACTTAACACTATTATTCATAACTTGGGGAAAAGAAACTACTGGAAAAGGGACCTATCCCAACAGATCTATACCCACGATTTAGAAGAACTGTGGGTATATAAGTCCCTGACCAAGAATATACCAATGGTTTTTAAGAAACCATTGGTATAGGTTAGTCTATACTAATGGATTTTTGAAACCATTGGTATAGGCTTCATATTATTTCAAGCCCACTCAAGATCCTACCCCCTCCTTAGTCAATCCCTAATGGCCTAATTGTCCTATTGGCCATTAGGACTATTAGGCATATAGGGTGATTTTACATGAGGCCTATAGGACAATTGGAAATTAGGCCTATAGGACAATTGGACATTAGTCCTAATGGAAAATTTCCCATTAAGCCTATAGGCCAATTGGCCATTAAGCCTAATAGGCCAATCATACATTAAGCCTATAGACCAATTAGACATTATTCCTAATGGCATAATGTCCAATTGGCCTATATCCCTAACATCCAATTGGCCTATTAGGCCTAATGGACAATTGGACAATTGGCCTATTAGGCCTAATGGAAAATTGGTCTATAGGCCTAATGGATAATTAGAGATTAGGCCTATAAGCTAATTGATGTATTTATATTATAGATCATTCATTTATACATTTGTTTATTAGTACTAATAGGAAAATGTTCCATGTTTTAACACACTTGATGTATTTTCCTTTAATTTCATAAAACATAATGAAAAATGATTATTTTTTCATTTCAGACCAGTTTGTTGCACCTCTTGATATTGTTAGGGATATGTTTGGATAGTGATCATGATAGTGAATTCTTAAATGTCAGGGATATCCACCTTGGTTTGTTATTTGTAGTTATCACTTATAGCATATGTTATTTCTCTTATTCATTGTTTTTCTAGCTACTAGTATATTTTTATGACTTTAATATTCAAATTGGTTGTAATGATTTTTTTAATTATGTTTTAAATTTTTGATTGGAAGATAATTTTTTTCCTTATAATAAAATGGATAGAAGCTGGATGTATCATACCTATCGTATTTCAATTTAGTTTTAAAAGAATTTTATTTTTTTAGATTTTAATTTCACAATGATTTAGATGGAGGTTGTATACAGTGTCTATGCTATAATTACATTGGAAGACCATGGTTAATCCATGAAGAAGTTAGATACCATTTAACAAAAGTGGGATTTTAAACAAACTATTATGTTTGGTATCACCATGCAGAGATGAGATAATATTCTATTATTCATGAACAAAAAAAAAAGAATTGGTATAAAGTATTTTATATTTGATCAGTTTCAATTTGTGCATCATCATGAGAGAGATAATATACCATTGCAAGAAGACAATGATTTCAATACACTTGAGGAAAAGACCGAAGATGATGATATTGAGAGAGTGAAAATTTTAATGGATGATTCCAAAACTCCAGTACATCAGGAATTTACTAAAATTACAATGTTAGAATTTTTAATGTGGTTATATCATAGAAAAACCATGTATAAAACTTCTAATACTTTCATTGATTATATTCTTGCATTTTTGAAGGAATTTATTCTTGATGGTGTAGATATTCCCTCAAATAATTACTAGGCATGAAAGTTAATTAAGCATCTTGGATTTTCTACTAATAATGTTCATGCTTGTCCAAAAGACTACAATTTATTTTATGAGGAAACGACTGAACATAATGAATGTAAAGAATGTGGTACATATTGATGGAAGGAAAATGCAGATGAAACACCTCTCATGTGACACAAAAAGTCATATAGAACTTTCCATTAATTCCCAAAATTCAAAATCCATTATTGTCTATAGAAATATTAGTTAATATGAAATTACATGATGCTGAAATAATTAAAGGTAATGATGAGTAGGTTTATCCTACATATGGATTATCATGGAGGTTATTTGATGCACAACATATTGCTTTTGCAGATGACGTGTGCAATGTCAGATTGGGTCTATCCTGTGATGGTTTTAATTAGTTTGGTCAGATTCTTTCTTCTCACAGCATGTGGCCAATTTTTATTCATGTTTATAATCTTCCTCCATGGATGTGTATGAAAAAACTTTCAATTTATTGAGAATACTAATATCTAAATCTTCTGATCCTTGTAATGATATAGAAATCTACTTGCAACCTTTAATAAGAGAGTTAAAGGATCTTCGAGATATGGGTATGAGGATATTCGATGCTTCCTTAAAAAATATATTTCAGATGCATGATACCATTCTATAGACAATAAATGATTTCTTTTCTTATTCAATGATATCTAGTTGGAGAAAAAAGGGAAAAATTTCATGTCCTGTATGTATGAAGAATACCTGATAGAGAAGTCTTAAATATCACCGTAGTTTCAATTTCATGGGGCATCGATGATTCTTGCCAATGAATCATCAATATAGGAATAATCATCGAAGGTTTTATAATACCTTTGAAACCGAACTACCACCTCAACATATGTTAGGTAGTTATGTGATTAATTAATTTAAAGATTTATGTTTTTTATTAGGGAAAGGTTAGTAGAAATCTAAAAAGAAGAATAATATAAACACTAAAGCCACTTACAATTAGAAAAAGAGAAGTATCTTTTTTGAGTTTCCATACTGGTCTACCAATTTTTTACATAATTGTTTATACATAATGCACATTGAGAAACATATATGTGAAATTTTGATTTAAATTCTTTTAAATATCAAGGGGAAGACCAAAGATGACTTCTAATCTTGTGAGGACTTGTTGGATTGGGGTATTTGACCAAAACTGTATCCCTTGTGTATCGGTGAAAATAAATGGAAATTTCCTTGTGCTTCTTATGTGATGACACCATCAGAGAAAGATCAATTTATAGAAGTATTTTAGAATATCAAGGTTCCTGATGGATATTCCAGCAACATATCTAAATGAGTCAATAGAAGGTATTTGAAACTAAAATCATTAAAAACTCATGATTATCACATATTTCTTCATGAATTTATTCCAATATAAATTAAAATTTTTCTATCCAATAATGTAAGGGTGATAATGATTCACTTTTTCCATTTTTATAGATCTTTATGCTAAAATATTATCCAAGGCATTGTTGATAATAATGTAGTAGGAGGCACCCTTAATTTTGTGTGAGATGGAAAAAAATTTCCTCCTTCCTTTTTTAGTAGCATGATGAATTTAACAATCTATATTCCAACTAAAATACTTATTGTAGGACTAGTTTATTTTCTGTAGATGTATCCTACTGAAAGAAATATGTGCACACTGAAATCATATGTCCGAAATAAGACTTATCCTAAAGGTTTGATTATGAAAGGTTATCTGGATCAAGAATGTATGTATTTTTGTTCGATGTATTTATCTAATGTGAGCACCATAAATAACTGACCAATGAGAAATGAAGATGACCAGTATGGGGAAATTGATCCTTCTTTTCCATCTCTTCCCCAAATGGGAGGAAGTTTTGGGTCTTATACATTGGCTAAGTTGATCCTTGAAGAGCGTGATATGGCACATCACACAGTCTTGTTTAACTATGGTTTGTTTGATGAATATATCATGTAAGTAATTTGGATATTTACATGTTATCTCATATTATTAAATTTCACATATAACTTATAATTTTATTATTATTTTATATAGGGAACATAAGAAAATTATAAGTAGAGTTCATCAATCTTTACCTTTGAGAAGGAGAGAGGCTTTGCATAGCCTAGAGTTTTCTGCTTGGTTAAAATCAAAGGTATGAACATTACTTAAATTATATTAAAAAATATATATCCATTTAATTTTATTATTCATAAATATTTTAGGTCTTGAGTTTACCTGTTGACTTCATTTCTCAATAATTAAGAGCATTGGATTTTAGTCCCAATTCTTTGGTTAGTGAATGAAAATATTTAATAATCAATGGTTATAAATTTTTTACGAATCATCGAGTGGAGAAAATGAGAACACATAATGATGACGTTATGTTAACTGCCACAATAGATTGTTATACCAGTTCATCCGATAGTCGACCTTGATACTAAGATGTGTATTATTATAGACTTTTTGTGAAAATATTTTTATTGGATTACTACTCTCACGGTCGAGTAACTATGATGAAATGTAAGTGGTTTGATTTTATGATAAAAAATGGTATATTTATTGATGGATATGGATTCAGATTTATTGACTTGAGTTGAGTCCTACATACTGATGAACCATACATTTTGGTATCAATGGAAAAATAAGTGTTTTATGTGAAAAATCATCTGATACCTGAATACAGTTTCA
The DNA here is from genome assembly GCA_963277665.1 of Viscum album. NCBI lineage: Eukaryota > Viridiplantae > Streptophyta > Magnoliopsida > Santalales > Viscaceae > Viscum > Viscum album. The sequence goes on along the minus strand of OY728160.1, from coordinate 1,717,892,102 downwards.
TTAATGATGTAATCCCAAGACATATTTTTCATGATGTTGGTGATGAAGTTTCCACCATTTTCACCCCATTGGTTTTGATCAAAATATTTCATTTGATGATTAAAATTTTCTGATTAAGAGTGTTGATGTTGAACATGAAGTAGTGGTGGGTAATATATATATGCAACCATATATGTTCATTTTTCATCCAGTTTACCTTGAAATTAGTTTCTCTTGTTAGTATTATTGTAATTACATTAATTTAGTTTCAATTTGGAATGATAATTTTGCTTTAGTATTGTCTGGTGTTGTTTCATTTATTTAGATTTATTTCAATTTAGAAAACTTGGTTTAAAATGAGTTTAAAAAAAATGTATAAATTGTTTTTAAATTACTATTACTAAAAGATGTTATGACATTGATTATGCCTTATTTTACTTATAATTTTTATGCATGATTTATAGAAAATATTTATTAAAAATGTACAATTCATTCTTAGGAATATTATGCCAAATACTTCAGAACTTCAAAGGAAGTGACTATTTGATCCTGATCCATAGGTGCATGAGTGTGTGTTTCCTCCTTCATTTCCCTCCGTGAGTATAATAATTGTAATGTTTTTATTCTACATTACATATAATTTCATGTTAATAATCTTTATGATTTTTTTAGGAACATTTAGTTCCACCAGATTTGATTCCTCATCCCGATAACATGGGTCTGGGTGGGGATGCTCCTAGACCTAGAAGGAGCACCCATCATAACCATTCCCACATTGACCCACCTATAGAAATCCCATCTACCACACCTTTCTATACTCCATTTGAGTCTCCAAGGATGTTCTTATCCATGAATTCATCATCATCTCAGCTACCCTCTTATTCACATACCATGTCTATGCTGCACCCGGGATGATCCCACTAATGCCTCCATCATCTCATTTAGGCTATTCTTCTCATACCATGTCTACACCGCCTCTACAGATGTTTCTAACAATACCATACCCATATATGATGATGTATCCCCCATCCTACTACCCATTTTCTGTCACGTCTACACTGCCTCAAATTCCTACCATCCATCCAACATATGATGAGTCTATTCCTTCAGCTTCCACTATAGTGCATGAAGACCACCCAGAACATGCTTTGGAATAGACACTTCATTTAGAGGCTGCTGATCCAAGACAACCCACAAATCCATCACAGTCTATTGAGTATCCTAAAACAGGTTCTTTTTATTATAACTGTGTCAAATTATATCACTTTTTTTTCATGTTGTACCGTGACTTAATTCTTATTCTTCCCCCCTCTTTTCTTATTTAATGGGATATTATGCTAGTCAATGTGGGTACACTCATTTGTAGAAATCCTCGAATTTCCATACACATAAAATAGTTGAATACAATGATGAAAATCAGATGGTAGGTGATAATTCAAGGCAATGTAGAAGTTTTATGGACACTTTAGCCAAATACCATGACATCATTCTGGAGGAACTGGTCTCATGGAGACAACTCAGTAAAGATATCAAGTACAAATAATGGGAGTAGATATGGGTAAGAAAAATTTATAGAATTATATCTATATTATTATTGTATTTATATGAAATAACATGTTCTTTGTAGAGTCAGTTTAACTTTGTCGATAGAGAAAATGATAAGATTGAAAGGTTGATGGATGTTGGAGAGTTATGGATATCATATGAGAATGACTTTTATGTTGGTTGGAAGAGAAGAGTAGGTTCATATTTAGAGGGTGTTCCCACATTCCCTCACTATCCAAAAACTCAATATCAAAAAATGATTGCACATTATAAGACTAATGAGTTTAAGGTATTCCCAATATTTAATGGTTTTCATATAAATTTTAATTCTTATTATTTGTATTGTAATTTTTTAGGAAGTATAAGGGGATAAAAAGAATAAATATTCAATGAAATATGTATACACATTGGGGTGCACTACAATGCCTGAGCATGAGAAGCTCTAGGTACTTTAATCTGAATTAAAATAATGTCCTTATTTATATTGTTACTTACTTGGATTTTCATGATGAATTTTAAGATTTATTATCATTAAACCCTTTAATAAAAGGCTGAAAATACCCCTTTCAATTGGCCATTAGGACTAATATCCAATTGGCCTATAGGCCTAAGGTAAAATTGTCTTATAGGCCTAAGGGCCAATTGGCCTATTAGGCCAAAGGTGCAATTGGTCAATTAGGCCTATAGGACAATTGGACATTATTCCATTATGAATAATGGCCAATTGGCCTATAGGCCTAAGGACCAATTGGCCTATTATGAATAAATTCCAATTGACCTATTAGTCCTAACGATTAATTTTTCTATAGGCCTAATGGCATAATGTCCAATTGTCCTATAGGCCTAATGGCCAATTGGCCTATTAGGCCTAACAACCAATTGACCTTTAGGCCTAATAGGAAAATTGGACCTTAGGCCTAATAAGACAATTGGCCTTTAGGCATAATAGGATAATTGGACTTTAGGCCTATAGGACAATTGGACTTTAGGACTAATAGGCCAATTGGAAATTAGGCCTAGAGGCCAATTGTACATTATTCCATTAGGACTAATGGCCACTTGGACATTATGATTATAGGCCTAATGGCCAATTGTCCTATTAGGACCAACGGCCAATTAGCCTATAGTCATAACAGCCAATTGGCCTATAGGCCTAACGACTAATTGGCCTTTAGGCATAATAGGCCAATTGGTCATTAGGCCTATAACCATTTGGCCCAATAGGATAATTGGTCATTAGGCCTATAGGAAAATTTTCCATTAGGCCTATAGGCCAATTGGAAATTATTCCATTAGGCCTAATAACCAGTTGTCCTATTAGGCCTAATTTCCAATTGGCCTATATGCCTAATAGGTCTAATGGCCAATTGGTCTATTAGGCCTAATGTTATAATGGCCAATTTTCCTATAGGCCTAAAATTATGCCTAATATCCAATTGGTCATTAGGACTAAGGACCAATTGACCTACATTCCCAATGGTCAATTGGCCTATATGCCTAATGTCCAATTGGCCTATTCATCTTAATGGCCAATTGGCCTATAGTCCTAATTCCCAATTGGCCTATAGGCCTAACGACCAATTGACCTATTAGGACTAATGACCAATTGGCCTATAAGCCTAATGACCAATTGGATTTTAGGACTAATACCTAATGACCAATTAGCCTATAGGCTTAATGACTAATTGGCCTATAGGCTTATAGGACAATTGGCCCTTAGGCCTAATATGCCAATTGTCCATTAGGCCTATATGCCAATTGGACATTATGCCATTACGCCTAATGGAAAATTGACCTATAGGCCTAATAGAATAATGTACAATTGTCCTATAGGAATAATTTCCAATTATCCTATAGTCTTAATGGCAAATTTTCCTCTAGGCCTAATGGCTAATCACATTAATTATTAAATTTTAATTTATTTTAAAGTTATTACATTTTATTATTATTATTCAAGATTATAAAATTTTTACATTTTTAATATGTGTATACTAATCAATGTCATTTTCATTAATCTATATTGGGTATTAAAGGTCGTGTACATTGAGCTAAATTATTTTTCATAAGTGGGAAGAAAAAAGATGGAAGTACAGTAAATGCACGAACATAAGAAAAGATTGAAAGTTTTTTTATTTATATTTCAAATATTTATATGAAATTCCTAATTAAATATATTGTTTATATTTTTAACACACTTCCCTAGAGGCCCTTGATGATAAATAAGATGAAAACTTCAGGCCGAATGATCATTTAAGTTAGGTTTTAGGTGACAAGCACTAGGGTAGAGTACGATGTCGAATAGGGAAAAACATAATCCCCTATAGGTATTGGTCCTCATCATTATCCTCTCAAGGATATCAAACTGTAAAGCTGAAAAGTGCTTGTACAAAAGTAGATGAAGCAAAAAAAAACCATTATAAGAGTTTGAAAGAAGTAAATAGAAGCATGAAAGAAGTAATATGGGCATCAAGTAATTCCGGAAAGCTATGTGGTTATCAGTCAATCACTTCCATTAGAGGTTGTTACTAATATTAATTAATATATGGAATCAATGCATTCTTTAAATGATTTACCAAGTGATGTTAATGATGATACTAGTGTAGATAGAGCTAAAGGTGGTGGTGATCATTTTGTTGATGATGTTGCTGCTCTAGATGATGTTATTAGTGAGGATGCTATTGCTGATGATGATGATGTTGTTAATGGTGAGGATGAAGATTTTGGCTATGTGGAAGAGATTGATCCCCTTCATTTTTAACTTATTATGAAGGATACTTGTATAGTTTTGTAATAATATAAATTGTTTTTTTATGGATGAATATGTATATTTTATTATTTTATATGGTTTGAAAATTATTACAACTTGTTGGTTAGTTTATAAATATAGAAAAACTATAATTTATTGAATGTATATTATTTGGTTTATTTGATTTATAGGTTTAGGCATTTGGAGAAGAAGACGGTGGGGCTGCTGCTAAATGTAGGCATCAACCTATACCCACGGTTTGAATTGTGGGTATAACTGTGGGTATAACCATGGGTATAGGTTATTTGATGGATTACATATACCCATGATTTTCAAATCGTGGGTATAGAGTTATACCCATGGTTCATTGAAACCATGGGTATAAGAAAATCCATGGAACCTATACCCACAGTTTCTATAGAAATGATGGGTATAGGTCTATACCGATGCCTTAACTGGCCATGGTTCTCAAAATTGTAGGTATAACCTATACCCATGGTTTTGGGGGTTATACCCATGGTTTAAAATTATGGGTATAGTTTCCTTTTCTAGTAGTGAGAAAACATAAAAAGGGTAAGCTAAAATACTTAGTAATGGGTAGCACATAATATAATCTATCAAAGAATAAACAAGGCATGTATAATATGAAAGGAATAAAAAAGAATCAAATAATTCCATAGAAATTATCACATGAGCTTGAAATAAATCCATGGATGACATAATAATATAAATAATCACATGATAATAATATCTGATTTCATGGTGTTGGAATTCATAATATTAAACATATCAATATTATCTGTCAAGGATTCATGCCAATAAATCCTACTTAACATCATGGCCTCATCCAAGAAATTATTAATAAATGGGAAGATATAAACTAAATACCCAAACTATTTTATCTAATGAGACCTTCCAATGCATAAAGGGGCTATATACTTCCACCCCCATCACTTAATAATTCCAATTCATTCATCATATGAAATAAATGAGTAACTATACAATGCATAATCAAATTTCTTTAGTAATCAATAAAAATATGTATTAAAATAATAAACGTACAAGATTTAAACACTTTTATGAGTCAATAAATGGAATAACATGATCATATGCCATGTAGAGAAAGAATATGCATGATATTATTATATCATATCCCTAGAAAAATATAATACCACTTAAGTATGTTGAAATAGATTAAAAACAATTTTATAAGAAGAATACCTTCAAATGGAACCACATAATAAGGGATCAATAATTGGATCATTTGATACCATGAGTTCAATCCCCCAAAAGGAAAGTAGTATAAGATCTTTTAAAAGGTAATTTATGGAACATAATTCTAAAGGATATTTAACCTTAAGAGTTTTAGAGGAAAATAGAAGTGAAAGTATAAAAATAATTTTTATAAATATCTTATACATGGTTATAAAAATAAACTTCTAAGTCACTTTAAAAACTCTATTTCAAGGTTTAAACAAGAAGAAATTGAAAACCTTTATTTTAAAATAATTCAAAGTATTTAAACCTTGAAAATAAATGAATCTTTATTGAAATACACATCATAAAAAAGTTTAACAAAACTTCCTTTTATAAAGGGTTAAAGAGAAATAATTTCACATGAGATAATAGATATTTCATATTCAAAATAAGAAAAGAATACATTTGTGGAAAGAAATAATATGGATATGGAAAAGAAATATCTTATTGGAAAGGATGATAATTATTCTTAACCACATATTTTTTAATAAATAAATCTATTAAATAATATGTTTTAAATTTGATATTCCCAGGGGATCATGTAGTCACCCTAAGAGGGAGGTGAATCAGAGGTGACCAACTTTTATCCATTAAGTTAAACTTAAATTTATTTCTTCCTTTATATTGATAAAACCTCTATCATTAGTTATTATGTAAATATATATAAATCAACCTCACCACATTTTCATAATGTTATGAAAATAATTTAAAGTAAACAACACTCATGTATTTTTACAAGGTTCTACCTCAATATGAGAACCTACTCTACTTTATTCAAGTCATGAATTTTCCATTAATAATATTTTCATCATTTAAAATTGGAATGGAATGTTATTATCCTTAATACATAGTGTGAATCCAACAAAATAATTCTCTAAAATTTAGATTATATTGACTTCTAATAGTTTATAATGTCATTTAACTTGAACATGTTTTCATCTTTACCTTGTACTTTCATTGAACTTCCTTGCATGCCAGCCTTGTTCTACTTCTGGTGAATGTAATTCTAGAGCCATCAAATTTATTCTTATGGTTACCTAAATTTAGTTACCTTACTCAAATTATTCAAAACATTAAGTTATTTTCTTTTAAACTTTATTCATAACTTGATGTTTTATTCTTCTCAAAAACTTTGAATCAACTAAATATTTCTTGAATGATTTGGTTGGAAACTTACTCTCTCAAATATTTATTCTCCTCATAAGAAATTTCCTCTAAATGAACCATGATACTTTTATAGACTCAATGATACCCAAAATGTTTGGTGATTCAAAATTTTTAGTCTCTGAGGTTTTCTCACTTTTAAATATTTCATTGAATGTCTTCAAGAATATTCTAAAATTTAGGAGCTTATAATCTTCATCATATATCATCAAAATTCAAGCATCAACATATTCCTCAAAACTTGTCCAGAATCACAATTTTTTTTCATTAATATTAGAATATTGAACATCCAACTAAGCATCATCATACTTAATTTGAATTCACATGAATAAAAATTTATTTAACTTATTTCTGATGCACACTTCAATAATGTTTCTCTTTCACTTTCTTCTAAACATCTCACATGGATGAATATTTACTCCACATTACTCAATATATTTTTTCATGTAAATTTTTATGCATGGATATTATTCCTATGATAAACTCTACACTCAAATTTTAACGGCCTTAAAATATCTGAACACTCTAATATTGAACCTTATCTTTTGATGAACATTATCTATACTTCCAAAAATATTGTTTGTACTCTATCCATGGAAATATTATGAAAAATTATTTCTCTTCTATAAACTTAACAACTCAACTAAATCTTATGATAAGATTACTTATCTTATTTAAGATACTTAAATAATTATACTTTTTAAATATTTAGAGCTTCACATGATTTAAATACTTTCTTCACAAATGATTCAAAGAACCAACTTTTTTGATACTTCTCAATATTAATCTTCTGGGTATCTCAACACAATACTTATACTTCTGATTATATTTATTATTATACTTCTGACGTATTTCACCATCCTTTTATTTGATTGAATTTAAACTAGTGTTTCCAGTGACATCTCAGAACATCACCTGCTACTATTTATACCTTTGAAAAATATAGAAAGCCTCTCCCCTATTTCCTACTTTATCACTATGTAGAACCTTGTATGTATGTTTTTTTCTTCCAATAGTTATTTTCTCAATATTTCATCACCACAATTTTTCACATCAAGGTTGCATAAATCCATCCGATAGTATCACCATCTTAGACTAAATCAGCTTTACACATCTAGACACCAATTTATATGTCACTCTTCACTATGAATTATATTTCTTTGTCTTTTTAATGTATCTTTTTCTGACCCCTCCACTGATCACATATACTTATGATAAAAAAATTCCTTCCAATCATCGAAGATCATGTCTCATAAATTCCAGATACCTGAATAGTTCATATGGTCTTATTATTTTGGAAATGTAACCTATAAAATGAACATGCTCTATTTATTCTACCATTCAAATTATCCCTCTTCTGATGATCATAATTTTCTACATTGTGTTTTTTACAAACGTGGAGGGAACTCTATATAAAAACCTTGGGAATAATTTCGATCACCTAAAATTATCATGGATGCACTTATTTTCACTCACTCATAAGGATGTATATGAAATCTTTCAAGTGTGATCTCATTCCCCTACAACTCATCTCTTTCTAGATGCCCTATTTATGAAGTGTCTAAGGGACCATGCAGTCACACTGAGAGGGGGGGGGGGGGGTGAATCATGTGTGAATTGTTTTACTGAATCCTTTTTAAACTTTTACCCCCTTCAAACCCCTATCACCTATTAGGATGAGTGGATTTGGTATAAAATACAGAAAGTAAATGAAATATAGCACACAATATTTTGACAAAGTTTAGTACTAACACCTACTTCTTACTGCAACCAGTTATGCCCCCTCAGTTATAGTTTCTTCACTATATATAGGTGGTTACAACCAGGGAAATTCACATTCCCATAAATACTGAGTCCCACAATGTTCCACTATAGAGTCCCACTAGATATTACAAGTTCCCACCTATATTAGAAACTCCTATGTCCCACAGGAGGATCTTTATATTTCATCCCAAAGTGTTACCAGCATCCCACCAACCTACTCTAGAGTCCCACTGGATACTTATTTTACTTTATAGTCCCACTTAAGACTTACACTAATCTTGAGTCACACAAGATATGATCCATTAATAGAAATATATATGTTATATTATGACTGTTTATGCACTTCCTCAAGATGAATTATTTATCTACAAACAAATTAGATCACCTGATCTACTCATGTATAATCATAAAGAACCTAAGAAATTGATAAAAAAAATAATCTTTCCCACTATCCACTGATATTCAAATTATCCGAACTTGACTTAGCACACAGACTACTTGTGATATGTTTTGAATTACTTCCCAACTTCAGTCTCAAAAATCTTCACTGCACACTATACACACAAAGTATATCGCATGTGCATTTATAAATCAACATGAACATATAAAATAATTCATGGTATTGTCGACACTTATTATTATGAAATATTTATTTCATGTACATTTAAATTTTTTTATAATGCATTCACACTTACACTTCTGCACTTTCTTCTCACAGCATGTGTAAATTTCACACTGACTTTTAAGTATATGTTCACTATATTATTTTCCTATTTCACTTTATACACTCAAAATATGAACCTCACATAGAAATATTAAACTTATTTCATTCAATTAAATTGAACATTCTATTATTTCTTCATGAAAATCAAACTTGCAGTTGTGTTTTACTTATGAATATTATCACATGCATGGAAAAGTTCATTAACAAAACCCTAAACAATATTTTTTTACTATATCCAGTTAGTTTTCATAATACTTAAGATATTAATGATGCTTATAAGATCATGGAACTCATATTGTCTTCACAAAAAATAGTGAGATAAATCTAAAGTGGTTCACAGAATCAAAACAACATCATGCATACGTGGAGGCTTTAGAAACCTCCACATGAATACATGGAATCCTCTCACAAATACAAATCACTTCATCTAATATATTTCACTCTCAAAATATATTTTGTATATGAATTTGGATCTCACTACATATGATCACAATCTAAGGTATTTATAGATGAATGATTCACTAACTTAACTCATGCATACCGCCTCAACATTTCATGCACACCGACTTAGGCCATGCTTCAAGACTTCATAAAAACACCATAATTATAACAAAAATCCACTTCACATTGTATCTCCTCACTTTGGACTCCATTTATACAATAAAACAAAGTTTTATGTTGGTTATATTGCATTATAATCTCAAGTTGATCAAATGCTGCTCAGATGTATAAGCTGGATCATTCAGTTGATGCTGTATATAGAACTTTCTGTGCACATAGGAAGCCCTCAAACAATGGTAGAAGAAATCCCATGTGGATGATAGAAATATTCTCATTAAATGGATTGGTATACCTTTTATCTATCCATATGTTTTAAATGGTGGAGCTACAATGCCATCCCAACCAAGTCCTATATCAAATATTTGATGGTTCTGAAACATCTTTTTATAATAATGAATTACCTAGGACTTCCATAAGTGATTATTTGGATCTGCTCTTGATTCCCACAGGAACCTCCCTATTCCTTCTCATCCTCTGGTGCTTTTCCACCCCACATGGTGGTGCCACTATACTCCCGTGTTCTTTTGATGGTTCACTATTCTCACCCACACCCACTGCTTCCCATGTTGGCTAGATAGGTGTTGACTACCCACCTAAGAAATGGTTGTAGTCCTCCATGCATGGCTAGTGTGGGAGGCTAATATTTTTGTGTAATATTAGATAAGATATTTAACTAAATCGATTCCATAATACTCACCATTAATCCACTCAAATATTTTTTCTTCTTCTACATATTGTATACAATATTCCCTCATTGACACAAATATTTGGAATTAAGAACAAAACATAAATATTCATGATAATAACTCATGGAAGTTTCATCTTCTCAACTTATTAACAACAATTTCAGATTCAATAAACTAATAATAAACCATTTGGATTATTCAATATATCCTTTTTTATTTGTTTTCAATACCCACTTCATTTAAAAAGTCAATGATATATTCTCCCCCTAATTGGAAATATAACCAAAGATATAGGTATGGGAAGGAATTATTATCTCCATAATTTATATTTTAGGAATATCTTCTTCTCCTCTGACACTTATAGTCTAATCTACTTCATAGAAGGATAAAATCCCATATAAATTAGAAATTATCTAAAATTAACCAAATCTAAGTCTACATGAACTAAGATGTGTATAGAAAACAAGAGTAATCAAATTTAACCTCAATGATATCAATAAATGTTCATCATGTGATACCAAAATTGATACCTTCTATTAGGGGTTGTCAAAATATTTTCAACTAATATACTACATTCATATCAATATACATATAAAAAACATTCAAGTGCAAGAATGTACTTCCCTTTTCAAGTTAATTTTCTTTTTACCATCAAGTAATCAATCTCTCTATTTTATAATTGTTTTTTCATCATAAAAATAAGGGAATGTAATAAAAATACCTCAATTATAACAATATAAAATCTCTAGATTTTTAACACATAGAATTATAAGATTCATACCTCATAAATAATTCTAATATTCATAATATATCAAATGAGATAGAGATATCTGGTGGTTGTTCTTCTAGCTCCCCCTCAAGATATTTTCTATTTAATTCTTCACCATGATTGGATTTCTTCAAGAATAAACTCCAAGAATCTTTAGATATTATTTGAAATGTTTCAAAGAGACAACATAATGACAGTAGTTTTCCATGATGGATAACTTTTTAGTGATAAGATATTTACAACTCTTATAAAATTTAGGTATCATCTTGAATACATGCTTCACATTCAGTTTTATGCATGAAAAAATAAACAAAATATGTATATGGGAATAAAGTGGTTATTTAATGATCCTTAGTTAAAGTAATGGGGATGCGAGTTGTTTCTCAACCCAGCTATCTTCTTAGATGAAAAAGGATTCTTCAAATTTTATATCAAAGGAGTTTCAATTTTCTTTTCTTGATCCATATTTCATTCCTCTTCCAACTGTTCTATACATATGATCCAGAATTGTTTAGTAATATTCTCAGTCTTCACTTTTTGTGTAGACTCATTTTTCACAACAATATTTTTAGCATAAGAATCCACATGTTCTTTTCCTCTCTTCATAAAGAATTATTCTTGTCCAGGAAACTATGTCAATTTTTTTTTAACTAAATTCCCAAACATATTACACATTCACACCCAACTTTAGTATCCATCAAGTCACCATTTTTATGAAACTTTTTATATTGTTTATCAGAGATTTATTTTATGAAACCAATCCCTTTTCTTCTCTTTTGGATTGATTCTTTCTTTAATTAAATATTTCTTCCTTTAGTATTTATGTTCATTCCAAATTCACAATGGTCTATGATGTGACCTTTCCTACCACAATAGAAGAATCCTTTCTTTGGTGTGACACTCTTCACATCATTCTTTAAAAACTTATTAAGAGTTGTTTACTCAATTGCCTTATTTTTTGTTCACATCCCAAGGATGATATATCATCTTCTTTTCTTACCTACTTAAAATCTTGTTGTGATCTTATATTCAAATAAATATATTATTTGTTCATGATTGGTACATACCATCACCCATCATAACAATGACCACTTCTATTCCACTAATCATAGAAATTTTTAAATTAATCATATTTTTTATTGATAGAATGATTCTATTTCTATGAGTTTCAGTTATGTTTTGCAAGTTTCCTATTTTCTTATGCTTTGATCCCCCTAAATGAAGGCATTTTTTAATTTTCATAAAATGATATGTTGTGCCAATAATTTATTACCTGATATCCAAACTTCCAACAACAGCAACAGTAGAAAAAAAAACTTGATTTATTCTTCTGTGACACATTCTGACTATCTTTGACATTTTTATTCTTTGGGATAACACATTTCTTATTTTGTAATTTCTTTAGGGAATAAGAATTTCTAGACTTGTTCATATACATATTTAAAGGTATAGTGGATTCATAAGAATTTTTATTCACCCACGTTTGTCCAAATTTTAAAGTTGAATCTACACTAGTCACCAAAATAGTATTAGTACACATAGAATTATCAGTATAAAGAGTTACCTTATTTAATGAGCCTACAATAGATTTATACTTGGATAATCTCAAGATCTTATTGGCACTAGATGATGTATTTTTAGAAATAGGTCTCTTATCGGAATAATTCTTAGTAGTACTTTCTTTATCAATAGCTTGAGAAGTCTCAATTTATGCCTCTTCCATATTTCATAGTTTCACTTCTAGTTCAAGACATTTTAAGTTGATATAAATATTCTCATATTAAACTAATTTCATTATTTCTTCCCACTAATTTTTCATATTATAAATCTTATCTTCATGAACCTAGTTGGCCTTCAGTAACAAATTTTTAGGCTCCTTAAATATTTTTTCTTTAACCTCTAGTTGAGAATATTTTACGTTCATATATGTATTATGAAAATTTTCAAGTGCATGGATAAATTTTGTAAAGACCATTTTAAAAACATCTTTCTCATAAACATCAATTTTCAATTCTTTAATAAATCCAATATATTTTTTATAAAAAATTGAGATTGTTTTATACCTTAATCTAACAAGTATTGCGAGAGTGTTAAATGTGCTAAACTTTTTATCCAATGCTTCTTACATAACATTATCCTCTTCTTCTAGCTATAAATTTTCATCCCAAATTCCCTTGAAAATTTTAATCATAAAAGTGAATAATTATTTAGGAAATTTATTTAGAAGCTCTCAAATTTTTGAATTGAACATATCTTTATCACAACTTGAACTTGATTCATCTGAATTATAATAAATTGATTTCATTAAACAATTACCACTCTAAGTGACTTCAGATAACAGTTGATATTCATTTAGCATTGAATTCTTATTCAGCTTCTTTGACACTCTTTTCTTATTGTTTTTTAGTCTTGAATGAAACTTCAACATTTATAACATTTGTATTAAAGATAGGATTTTCCATCTGAATCCCTTCTGAATTTTCTTCAAACTAAAATCTATAGTTTGTATACTTTCAATATAAAGAACTTGGAAAGTAAATTAGATCCAACTAGAGTTGTCATTCCCTATGATTCCAATTTAAGTGTCCAATGGATCGTATAGTCACACTAAGAGGGGGGTGAATTAGGAGTGACTTATTTTATTGAATTCGTTTCAAACATTAACCCCCTTAAAACATATTTCACCTATTAAGATGAGTGGATCCTGTATGCAGTGCAGAAATAAAATGAAATACAACAAAAAATATTTTTATAAGGTTCATTACTAAGACCTAATTCTTTATTTAATTGGTTTACCCCATAGTTACATATTATTCACTATATGCTGGTAGTTAAAACTAAGGAAAGTCCCATTCCCATCAAAATTGAGTCCCACACTAGTGCAAAAACACTTTTTCGCGTCGGTTTTTTTTAATTTTTAACGTCGGTTATAAACCGACGTCTTTAAAGGCGACGTTAAAAATAGCGTTTTCGCGTCGGTTCATAGAAACCGACGCGAAAAATAATTCGCTTATGAGCTTCGGCGTCGGTTTTTTATAAAACCGACGCCGAAGCTACATTTAGACATTATTTTCCACGTCGGTTCATTAAAAAACCGACGCGGAAAATATATTCGAATAGGTTTCCCGCGTCGGTTTTTCTAAAAACCGACGCGGAAAACCGATTAGAACAGGATTTTCCGCGTCGGTTTTTAGAAAAACCGACGCGGAAAATCCTTTCGGCGTCGGTTTTTAGAAAAACCGACGCCGTAAATAATTTTTTTTTAAAATTATTCGGCGTCGGTTTTTAAAATAACCGACGCCGTAAATTTTATTTATTTTTTAAATAAAATACATATATTTTCTCCTCCAAACTAATCGGAACCCTGAAAAAAAATAACGAAGTATACAAAAACAATTAAACAGCTTTAACAGAAGTACTTCAGAAAACTCAAAGTAAAGCAGAATTAAAATACACGTACCTACATGGTGCATTTTCTTAATCTAACCATACTCAGTATCAATCATTGTAAGTTTCCTCCCATAGATATCACCAATCCTGTCAAAACAGTAATGAAACTAAGGAGATGTGAGTGAAAAAATCAATCCAAGTTATTAGTGTAATGAATAAACATTAAATGAAAATGTGTAATTTATTTGAATCATTCATTTTTTCACAAAGTAAATTACCAAAATGAAATGTTACGACTCCTGATCAAAATTCCAGGAACACTCAGCCGATGCAACCTCTTCCTCACCTCCCCCACTGAAGATGTTGGGGGTGTCTTTTCACCATAGGATCCCCACCACCCCCAACCTCAGGTTTTTATATTTGCTCTGTATAGACATGCATTACCCATTCACTATTGTTATTTGTTTAAGTTATGGAATAACAGAGAAATAAGTTTGAGTGCAAAAAATAGGTTAGAAAATTGAAATCAAATGCAGATTGAAGAGACATAAAGAAACATACCTTAAAAATTGACGCCTTCTATTTTATCTTTGTGCAAACCCACTAAGCGCTGTTTCAGGTATTATGTGATATGCTTCTCGGCAATCATTTTTCGATATTTATTTGCATAAAAAATAAAAAGGCCTAGAAGATATTGCTGTGCATTCAAGGGAGACAATTTTTAGTGTTTGTGAATGTTATTTCTCTATACGAATCTCTATGTTCATGATCCAAGTACCACCCTACAGATTTGTCACTGTACAGACAAATGATTTTAAGAAATAACAATGAAAAGAAATATAATAACTAATTCTGAATTAAAATACACGTACCTGAAATATACGACATGCTTATTGTTGGTTATTGTTGAAGGATTCATTTGATTATTAGTAGATTCAATAAAACAGTTTTTGCAGAGGCACTTGAGAAAACTCAGTAAAGCAGAATTAAAATACACGTACCTGAAATATATGACATGCTCATTGTTTGTTATTGTTGAAGCATTCATTTGATTATTAGTAGGTTCAAACACCTAATATATCATAAGAGTTAGTTTTTTAAACCCATATATAATATTATTTATAAATATTAGTATACATACCTCAAATCTTAATCAGACTTAACAAATAGTCCGCAAAAGTAGATTGAATATGAATCATATCAGATTGAGAATATGACTGTGAATCATTGAATACCTACAATAATATTGAATGATATGAAATTAATAAATAGAAGAAAGTGGATGAAAATATATAAAAAAGTTAATACAACTAACCTTATGAAAATCAGTAGTTTCCCCAGTTGTGATTATCTCGTACATAAATCGTAGAATATAATAACCACATTCAACGCTTCCATTTTGACGATGACACTGCAGTTATAAAACATTTAACTAATAATGAAACCCAATATATAACAAAAATATAAAAACTAATTACCTGTACTTCCACATATTTGATTTTCGTTGGTTTCTTTTCATTTGTAAAATGTTTCCATGAACTGCATTTTTTTATATAAGAACTAATAAAACTTGTGTAAACAATTAAAATTAAACATAACAAACTTCTAAAAATAAAAAAACAACTTACCTGTTTAATAAGTTGGAAAACGGTTTACGCACTTTTCCTAATAAAGAGCAAAACCAATATAAGGTGCATTCATTTGGGCAAAATACACCTAACATCCAATGCCCCCTATAATACAAAAAGTTCATAATTAATGACATTATAATGATCATGAGTTCAAAATTATGTTGATATTCTTACTTATCAACAAATGGCAAAAACCAGCACTGAATCTCTGTTTGTGATAATCTCTCGGATATATATTGAACTCTTTCATCATTTTTCACATGTTTGACTTCCAAGGAAATGTACTCTGGATCTATAAAGCTATAAATGCTTGTAGTTTCATTTTGTAAAAGAATCCTGTATAGATACCTAATTTAAAAAGAAAACATAGTTAGTCAATGACATAACAATATTTTAGTAAAGAAATAGCAATTCAGACGTCAATTTACTTACATGGAAAACAACTGCACCACATTCAGCCCGATCTCTTCAAAATTAACTAAATTCATGATATCTTCTTTCAATATTCTCAATTTATAATTTCTTCCACATATATCGGACGTCATCCGAAACTCATAGATAAAATTCAAGGAAGAAGAGCACTGAGATAATCTTTTCAACCCAGAAGAAATATCAGAAGTATCTACAGCCGACTGTTTCTGAACATTTTGCTGCATTTGTACAGTTTCTTTTGCTTTCAGATATTCCTATATAAGTTAAATGTCAGAAAACATTATAAGTAATTTGGAATCATTTCTAATTACTAGTTAAAAAAACTCATACCTCATGTGAAATATAACGAAGAAGTGCAGTTGGCCAAAGTAAAAATTGGCCCATGCATTCCCCAACACTGGTGATCTCCGCAGTAGGAAATGGTAGTAGAGCAGTAGGATCTATAATAACAAGTACTGATACTCTAACCTGACCCATCTGCATAGGCTGATGATGTACCGAGTCCCCCAAAAAATACACTTGTCCTAACGCAACAATATGTACATGAGGATCTCCCGCAAACAACTCACAATATAAGGTTTGATCCGATGGAGGAGGTGGAGGCTCAAAGTTAGCAGGTGGGGCAGGGTAGTCAGGGTGAGCAGGCTGAGAAGTCAGAAAAATGAAAAGGGTATATTAGTGTTTAAAATTTATAACATAGAAAAATTGATTAAAAATTAAATAAAATAATATACCTCAAATGGTTGCGCAGACGGGGCAGGGTAAGCAGACGAGGCAGGGTAGTCCGGGTGAGTTGGCTGAGAATGTTGAAAAATGAAAAAGTTATATCAGTGTTTATAATTTATAAAATAGACAAATTGATGACATTAAATAATATACCTCAGAAGGCTGCCCAGACGGTGTTGGGTAAGCATATGAGGCATGATAGTCTGAGTGAGTAGGCTGAGAATGTTGAAAAATGAAAAAGTTATATCAGTGTTTATAATTTATAGAAAAGAAAAATTGTTAACAGTAAATAATATACCTCGGAAGGATGAGCAGACTGTGACTGTCTTGCCAAGTGTTCTAATAAAGCCTTCTGTACTGCTGCTTGAATTTGATCACCCATAGACCGCTTCATATCCTGCAGCTCTTCTTTTAAGGATTCAATTTCCGGGTCTCTTGGTTGCTTACTCTTACCAAAAACCTTCCGAATACTAACACCCGCCTGATATCCTCTAACACGGCCGGGGTGTTCAGTCTTTCCCAAAGCAGTGGCTAGGATATCCATCATACCCTCAGGGATAAAAGAGCCCTGTGTCTCTTTCTCCTGAAGTTCATCCTGAAATGAAAAATAAAAAATTTATATTAGTGTTTATAAATTATAAAAAAGGAAAATTGTTAACAAAGAATTAATATTTACTTACAATTCTATCAGCCACTTGATGAGCTTCGTCTGTAAGATATTGTTCATTTTTTTTTCTTCTTGCTCGTTTCCATTTCTCATGGCGAGTGGGAGGAGATGGAGGACCATATTGGACCTCTTCTGAACCACTACTTGATCGAGCTCTTAATGGTTCAAATTTTTCTTCAATAATTTTCTGCTCCAAATACGAGTATCCTCCACGTGATAAAGTATGAGGGTATACGTTTTTCAACTGGATCTCCTGATGAGATCTTCTGGAGGCCTGTTACATAAAAATAAACACATAAGTAATAAGGAAAATATAGCATAAATTTTAAAATATAAAACAATTACAATACCTGAAATTTCTCTTCCTGACGACTGTCAACAAATCACTTCCATGTTTCTTCATCTATATATGGATACTTAAGACATGGGCTTTCAAACCTTCTCTTTCCAAAAACATAATCTTTCGTCAGTTTGTTTTTAAAATCTCTCCATCGAACCGCCGCTAAAGAGAGATGTCTTTTCCTAATTTCTTTGGTTTCCTCAAAATTGAATGTCATCTGTAATTGAAAAAATAAAATATGTCATTTAAACTATATAATATTAAAAAAATGAGATAAAATAAATAAATAAAGATATTTTACCGTCACGGCCTCCCAAAGCTATTGCTTCGCCGTCCTGTCCACTGACTTCCAATCAGGATATAAAATACTAATCCTGCAACGGCTCTGCATCGCTATATAACTGACAAACTGAACTGCATTTGGGCCAACTGCATTATTATTATCATCAAAACGGATGTGTAATTTGTTATCATCACGAGCGAGTGATAGTTTTGGTAAACGTGTAATACCACGTTTACCAACTAGAGAACTTGATTTTTCAGTAGTAACTGGAGAAGTCTCCTCTGCCGAGGACGCATCAGTAGTCCTGCAATTTTTTTTAATAAATTAACAGTTTTTGTTCATTAAATATGTATATTACTGAATATTTAATAATATGTCAAAATAGATATACCTCGGTAACTGCTCATCTCTATCTGTATTTGACATTGCTACTAGAAAGTGTAATGAAATTTTGGGTACCTGCATATCATTAGAAAACTGAATAATTAGAAACAAGGAAATGAAAAATAAATATGTAAAAATAGAGGCATGCATTTGTAAGTTTTAAAAATAGACACAAAATATAAATATTTACCAGAAAAATTAGGAGACTAATTTAGTGTTTTCCCACGTCCCTTCATCATGATCGGTACGTACTGCATGCACTATGTCTGTCTTATATTCATTGTAATCCTCTGAAAATTGCATAATAGATGAATAACGCTCATGTAAATCACTAGCATCATCAGAATCATCATCATCACCCAAATGATATCTTTTCCCTTGCAAAACAACTGACCACTGATCATTCGACGGATCAATGACATAAAATACTTGTTTTGCATGTGTCGCCAAGATAAATGGTTCCTCATTGTGATTAAATCTTTTCAAATCAACCAGTTTAAACCCATATTCATCATGTTTCACGCCACTATTACTATCAACCCAATTGCACTTAAAAATAGTGACTCGAAATTTAATATAATCAATTTCCCATATGTCTTCAATAACTCCAAAATATGATGTTGATGCAGAAATTGGGTTTTTATCTTTGGCACTCGAAAAATGCACTGCTTCAGCGAATACCATCACACCACTATTCTGAACGGTACTCTTGTCATCCAGGTTTTTTGTGTAAAATGTGTAGCCATTGATATCAAAACCAGACCAAGTGATCACATTAAAAGATGGTCCCCCTGATAACCACTTCAATGTTTCTGATACAGATATATCTGAGGTGACTTTCTCTTTAAACCATGAAACAAATGTCTTCTTATGCTCAATCATCAACCACTTTTCATTTCTTTTCTGATATCGTAACTTTAATTCAGCAATATGTGAGGATATATATGGTTGAACCTCATCTATGTTGTTCAAAATGTATAAATGTGCTTGCATCACTTCATCACGTGGAATGAACTTTACCTTTAAGCCTCGAACCCCTCTACCTTCTCTGTCAACTGTCATATGTCGAGATAGAGGGAGACCAATATGCTCCACTTCATTCAAATAATCAGTACAGAACTCAATCACCTCTTCTGATACATATTTTTGAACAATAGAGGCCTCTGGTCGATAAGGATTTTTAACATATCCTTTCAAAATTTTCATATATCTTTCAAAAGGATACATCCATCTTAAATAAACAGGCCCACACATTCTTATCTCACGCACCAAATGAACCAATAGATGAACCATTATATCAAAAAATGTGGGTGGGAAATACATTTCTAGTTGACAAAGAATAAGAGTTGCTTCATTCTCCAACAAATCTAACAAATTTGGATCAACGACTTTGCTACAAATGGATTTAAAGAAATTACATAACCTGATGATTGTCTTCCTGACAGCTTTCAGTAATATACCACGCACTGCTACTGGTAGAATTTGTTGCATTAACACATGACAATCATGTGATTTCATACCTATTAATTTACAATCCTTCAATGACACAAAATTATTCACATTTGAAGAAAAACCGCTGGGTACTTTAATACCATGAAGACACTGACAAAAATTCATCTTTTCAATCTTGCTTAATGTGTGACAAGCCGGAGGTAAATATGTTCTTTTTCCTTTCACAGCGGGAGCTAACTCCAAACGTATTCGCATTAATATCAAGTCCAATCTAGCATTTAATCCATCTTTTGTCTTTCCTTTTATGTCTAACAAAGTTCCAATCAAACTATCACATATGTTTTTCTCAACATGCATAACATCAATGTTATGTTTTATCTCTAAAAATCTCCAATAAGGTAGTTTGAAAAAAATAGACTGCTTCTTCCAGATATGTTTTTGTAAACCAGAACTTTTTCTCTTTCCAAATGTTGAATCAATATCTTTCACTCTGTCATAATATTCTTCAGCTGACAATGGTTGAGGGGGGAGGTTGTATTCTTGTAAACCGTTAAATGCTTTTCTCAATCTACGATAAGGATGATCAATTCGCAAAAATCTTCGATGTCCCATGTACACTGTCTTTCTTCCATTCTGAAATTGATAATATGAAGTTTGTTCTTCACAAATTGGACATGCTTTATGTCCCTTAACACTATATCCAGATAAGTTTCCATACGCAGGAAAGTCGTTTATAGTGAACATTATCATAGCACGCAAAAGAAAATACTCTTTCTTGTATGCATCGAAAACTGTAACACCTTTCTCCCATAGCAGTTTTAAATCCTCAATCAATGGTGTAAGATACACATCAATATCATTTCCTGGTTGTTTTGGTCCAGAAATCATCAAGCTCATCATAACATATTTTTTCTTCATACATAGATGTGGGGACAAGTTGTAAAGTACCAGCAAAACAGGCCATGAACTATGTTGGCTACTGAGGCTCCGATATGGATTCATTCCATCAGTACACAATCCCATTCTGAGATTTCTAACTTCACTTCCAAAATCATGAAATTTTTTATCAAAACTCTTCCACTGTGGTGAATCGGCAGGGTGACGTAAGTTACCATCAGAAATGCGCTCATCTGAATGCCATCTTAACCTTTTTGCATCATTTGAATTTGCAAATAGACGCTTCAAACGAGGAATAATTGGAAGGTACCAAAATGCTTTAGATGGAGTTTTGATTTTGGTACCTAAAAATAAACCAGAATTGAATTATCAGAATTGTTTGAAAAAAATATTGGATGATATCATTGGAAAGTAAAAAAATTGATTTTTCATAACGTTACATGACATCACCTGAAAATGAATCTGAGTTGACTTTCTCATCCATCTTATAGCGCGATGTTCCACATGTAGGACAACTTGATAAATGTTCATTTTCTTTCCTATATAGTACACAATCATTGGGGCAAGCATGTATCTTTTTATACCCCAATCCCATTGGGCATAATATTTTCTTCGCCTCATAATTGGAATCTGGAAGCCCATTGCCTTCTGGAAGAAGCTCTTTTAAAAGCTCAAGTAAACTGGAGAAACTTTTATCACTCCACCCATTTTTTGCTTTTAAGTTAACTAATCTCAAAACTGCTGATAACACTGTATATTTACTGCAACCTGGGAATAATGGTTTCTCAGAATCTCCATACAATCGTTCAACAGTTGGTGTTTTTTCGATGGTTTCAACACCTAAATCATGAATTAATTCTTCAATACGATCCTCTGCCTCATTATGAATATCGTCATCAACATTGGATGTTGAATTTTCAGTTCTTTCACCATGCAAGATCCAACGTGTATAATTAAGGCTAAAACCATAACAAATGAGATGATCTTTGATTTCTCTGAAGTTTAACTTTCTCATATTTACACACTTCACACATGGACAGAAAATCAAATCAATATTTTGATTATGCCGTTTAGCAAATTCCAAAAAATTGTCAACTCCTCTTTCATATTCACTAGTAGTTCTTCGTAGATAAATCCAATTATGATCCATTAATACCTGATATCACAATATAATTGATGAATATATTAAAACATAAAAACATTTAAATATCTATCAGATAAATTGTAAACAAAAACATATTCCATAAAAACTATTGATAATCAGATAAAAGACATCAAATATGAAACACGTTTACAAATATAGTAAACAGTTAATTTTAATATTATATACATGTGTGTTATATTGAAATACAAGGACAAAATGGTTAAATCAAAGGTTTCATTTTTTGAAAATAAAGTTTCATGATATAAATATTATATGAATGACATACAAAATAATATGATTTCTCACTATGACTACTATTGATCACACTATATTTATTTTTTTATTCATTTGATGTAACATGAATGAATCATGGAAAAATTAATGTGAAAAATAGTGCAATAACTATCCTTATTTAAAACAATGTGTATTAAAACACACATGTGGAACTCGATTAACAAAACTACTTGTGGGATTTGAAGAGTCATTAAAACTATTCAAAAGGGCTCTATATGGTTGGCCTAACTATGGGGGATAGACCTATAGCTACAAATCTTCATCCACCATCACCCCAATATTAAGTGAACCCCCAAATAGATTACACATCATTGGTAATTCAATCATCTTTTTTATATCAAACACATAAAACCAATCAAAATCAATATCAAAATCCAACAATAAATCCTAGAATTACATAAACACTCAAGGATTCAAATGGAAAAGATATTATGACACTTTTCCCAATGTGTAGCACTAGATTTTTTATAACCTATATCCATAATAACATTATAATGCCAAATAACAAAGGGAACTTGGAAACCCAAACCCTCTGAAAAATCTTGGTTTTGATACCATTTTCATGAACCAACCCAAGATATCTATCCATTAAACACCTAAACTAGACCATGACATACTTGAGGGGAGTACCTAATCCTCATAGACTAACAATAAGCATTATAGGCATCTAAAACAATCACTAGGTATGATTTCACCCATTAATCATAGTGTAATTAACATCATATTTCTATCAGAAATCTGAAATGACCTATCCATAGGTTATACATCAACACAAAATTTGAATCAGTAGAAATAATATAAAGAATAACTATAAATAGATATAAACTAATCCCTTATTTCACCTTCTAAACCCCCTCACCTAGCCAACTCCCTCTACTCACCCACAAATTCCCTCAATACACTTCATCTCCTAAATCACCTAGTCCTCACAAAAGTAATTCAATACACTTTTAACCATAATTTTAAGTAGTAAAAACATCATTTAAATGGAAAAAATTTACACATATTCTATTTAAATAAATCCGTAAAAAACCTATAATAGGCACACTTGGGATAATTTGATAAGTAAAACAATAACTGAGCTCAAGTCCCCACTAATCACTAACCCAAACTGAAACAGAATGCATCCTAAGAGGGAAAAAGAACTGGATAAGATCCTAAAACTGAAATGTAGATAAACATGAGTATAGAAATACTAATTAGGCCACTACTCACCTTACAAAATTTCTAACTTTTAATTAAAGCCCCTTTTAATCTAGTTTGAAATAAAATAAAATAAAATCTTACATAATTATTTAAAATCCAACATAATATAAAATCTTACATAATTATTCAACCCGAATTGAGATGTTAAATCCAAACTGCGACCGGTATAATTACTTCCAAAAACAAACAATATCAAATCTA
Source organism: Viscum album (assembly GCA_963277665.1). Taxonomy (NCBI): domain Eukaryota; kingdom Viridiplantae; phylum Streptophyta; class Magnoliopsida; order Santalales; family Viscaceae; genus Viscum; species Viscum album. The sequence goes on along the minus strand of OY728160.1, from coordinate 1,717,867,860 downwards.
CACCAACAATGATAATACAAACAAAAAATAATGATAAATTACAACTAAAATCTAACCAATAATCCAAATCACGCAAAATAGGGTTATTGATAAAGAAATAAACAATGGGATATGAAACAAGAGATAAATAGGAAGAACACATACCCAAAATCGTGCAGACGACAAAAAACCTTCAACAATGGCCGTTCAAGATCGCAAATCAAGTTCGAAGGTCGTCGGGAGTCCGAAGCGCCACAGCGGAACTCGATTTCGACGGACGAACAAAATGAGGGTTTCTGACCGTGAATATTTTTAAAAGACTTTTCGCGTCGGTTTTCATTAAACCCGACGCGAAATATATTTTTTTTATGAGTTTCGGCGTCGGTTTTCATGAAAACCGACGCGGAAAATATAGTCGAAGAGGTTTTCCGCGTCGGTTTTTAGAAAAACCGACGCGGAAAACCTATTCGACCGGATTTTCCGCGTCGGTTTTTCTAAAAACCGACGCGGAAAACCTATTAAAACAGGATTTTCCGCGTCGGTTTTTAGAAAAACCGACGCGGAAAACCTATTCGACCGGATTTTCCGCGTCGGTTTTTCTAAAAACCGACGCGGAAAACCGATTATAACAGGATTTTCTGCGTCGGTTCTGAGAAAAACCGACGCGAAAAATAAAAACATAATTATTTTTGGCGTCGGTTTTGTGTAAAACCGACGCCAAAAATTCCCCGCATATACTATTCGCGTCGGTTTTTAAAAAACCGACGTTATTACGACGACGTTAAAGCCCGTATTTCCACTAGTGCCACATTGTTCCACTCTAGATCCCCACTAAAGATAAAAAGTTACCACCTATACTAGAAACTTATGAGTCCCCTAGGAGGATCTTTATACTAATATAGAGTCCCACTGGATACTTTCCACTTTAGATTCCCATTGAATACTTACACTAATCTTGAGTCACACAATATATGATCTAAAAATAGAAAGATATATTTTGTCTTCTGACTTCTTCTTCACTACCTCAAGATTAATTATTTCTCCACAAAAAACCAAATCACCTGAGATACTCATGTACAATATTAAATAACTTTAGAAACTAATAAAAAAATCCCTAATCATGCTCACTGTTCACTAATATTCAAATGATCTATAGTTAACTCAGCACGCTGATTACTCGTGTATATGCTCTAAATTACTACCCAAATTCAGTATCAAAATATTCATTTCATACTATACATGAAAAGTATATCGTATGTTCATTTTTCAATCATCATTCATGTATAAAGAAATATATGGTCTTCTCAACACTTATTCTCATGCAAGTGTTATTTCATGTACATGTAAATGTTTTTATAATGCACGCACACATACACTTCCATAATTTCTTCTTACTGCCTGTATAAATTGAACACTATCTTTCAAGCATACATTCACTGAACTAATTTACTATTTCACTTCATACACTCATAATATTTATTTATGCACTCATATCATGAACCTAACATTGAAATACTCAACTTATTTCATGCAAGTAAATCACACACGCCACTATTTCTTCAGGAAGATCAAACTTGAAATTGTGTTTTACTCATTCATATTATCACATGCATGAAAATGTTTATTCACTGATCCTCAGATAGTCTATATTTATTGTATTGAGTTATTTCACATAATCCTCAAGCTCTTTATGATGCTTAAAAGATTAAGGAACTCATAATTTCTCCATGAAACATAGTGGGATAAATCTAAATTGGTTTACATAATCATAGCAACATCATGCATATGAAATGGATTTTCGAATATTAGTGAAAATATATGTAATCATATCATAAATATAGAGAAATTACTTTGATCTATTTCACTCTAAAAAACTCTCTTGGATATGAATTTCTCTCTCTCTAAAAACGAGCACAATATAGGGTATTTATAGATGAATGAATCACTGAATTAGCTCGTGTGAAATGCCTCAACATTTCACACACACCAACTTAGATCATGATCTATAAATTTACAAAAAACCATCAATGTAAAACATATCCACTTAACACTCTATCTCCTTTTCTTGGAATTAATTTATACATGAAAATGAAGTTTCATGTTGGTTTGATCACATTTGAAAATCCAATTGATCAAATGATACTCGAATACATAAGATGGATCATGCGGATGACACTGCATTAAGAACTCCCAACACACATAGGAATCCCTCGACTGAAGGTAGAAGGAAACCCACTTGGATGATTAGATGGTCCTCATTCAATATTTCGAGCAACCTCTGATCTATCTGTATGTTTTAAATGAAGAAACTACAGTGCCATCCCAACCCATTACCACATAGGATATTCAATGGTTCTAGACCTTCCTTTTATTACAACATGTTTCCTAAGACTTCTAGAAGTGAGTACCAGGGTCCACTCCCGACACCTAAAGGCACCACCCCATGTTAGTTCATCCTCCACTGACATGCCACCTTGAATGGTGATGACACTATTCTCACAAACACCATCTTCCACCCATGTTGTCCAGATAGGTGTTGACTACCCACCTAAGTAGTGATTTTGTTCCTACATGGATGGCTAGTGTGGGAGGCCAATTTTTAAGTATACTCTCAAATAAGATAGCTATCTAATTTCATGCCATAATACTCATCACCAAGCCACTCGATTTTTTTATTCTTATGCATGTTGTATGAAATATTCCCTTAGTGACATGAAGCTTTAGAATTAAGAACAACACATCAATCATCAAAATAATAACTTATTGACTTTTCATATTCTTAACTTATTGAAAATAATTTAAACTTTAATAAACAATTAATAGAGTATTTGGGTTCTTCAATTTATCATCTTTCAAAAGAACTCTTCCCATTGTTAAGCTACTTTCCATATCCATTGATTTATCTTTTAGTGTGTTCATATTACAAAATCCATGATACCTAGAATGTATGATCTACTTATTCTATGATACTTACTAATAATATTTTTTCTTCCAATCGTAGCACACTTGAATAAATATGAAACTCATATTTACTATTTAGTATTTCTTTCAAACTCACTCGATCGCATGCATTATTATTCAATTTCAATTTACTTTTGATTACATAAACACATGTACTTACAATCATTGAATCAAATTTCTCATACATTCCTATATCCCATTATTATTCACACAAACTTATTCTTAGGATTTTACTCAATAAAAAATTTTCTACTTTTTATCTTTTGGTATATAAAGTCCATTATATGATAGAAGCTCTTAATATTATTCATTTTCTGATCATATCACTCCATCTTCCATTAATTAAACTTTCTATAACAATTCCATCTTCTGGTTTTTATGTGATCAACTTCAAGACTACTTATCTTATGAATCTCGTCATTTAGAAAAATCTTTTTTAAACTCAAAATTGGAATAGATAGAACTTATTAATCTTATAGGACTATTCATAAATATAATGATTCCCAATTAAATAAATCATCAAATTTATTACTTCTTCTAGATATAATTATTTAATGAATTACTTATTTATTCATTAGTAGTAGTTACTTCCAATTTCCTTCATCAACTGATGTCCCTTCTTCTAATGATTTTTCTCATTCTGGACTATGTAATTAAAGTGATTATACTTTTAAAAAATCTATAGGAAATGTCATTTTACTACATCTTACTCATTGAATTTTTAGTAATTCATTGAAAAAAATACAATACTTCATCATAATAATCTGATTGTTACTTCAATACCCCCATTAGATTTGTTTCTAATACCAAATTCTACTTAAAGTTAATGATTTTCTCTCCCCCTTATTGATAATAAATTAAAATATTCTTTTATGATGGATATTTTTCATCAATTTTCTCTCCCCCTTAATTATATGAATATGAATCCCAATTATTGATATCTTTGGATGAGGGGGGAACTTTATCCACACTTTTAATTATCCAATTAATTGAATATAAAACTTGAATTTCTTGATAGAAAGATAACATCACTTTTATTAAAGAAATAATATGAAAATAAATCAACTCTAATTGTACGAGATCTATGCTTAGTATAAAAAAGAAGAGTGATTAAATTAGACATTAAATCTATCCATAAAATTTACCAAGTTATTCCAACTTTTATAAAATATTATTTTAGGGGAATATTAATTGGATTTTCATTCAACTTACTTTCCCACATCCATCTTAAGAAACTGATCAAAATATTCAAGCATAAAATAGTAGATTTATCTCTCATTACAAAAACATTTTTCACTTTTTTCATCACAAATTAATACTCCCCCATTTTTCTATTCAATATATATTTATAAAGATTAGGAAAATATATCAACATACCTCGAGATGAAAATTTCTCCATTTATTCAAATTTTCAATATTTGTAACTTCATCAACATCATCCAGAGCTTTTTTATCCTAATACTTAAATGTTCACTTTACTAGAACTTATGAATGTAGCTTCATAGAATTTTATTATTTATAATATATCTATTCATTTCAACTTCATTAGGTTTTTGGAATCACTAGATTTTGTTTTATGGGAAAACTCCCCCTGAATTACAACAACTTAAATTCCTATATTAATATAAGTTCTATATAACATATGAGAGACTAAGGTGGAATTTTATTTACTCATCAGTTAGAGAAATATTCTAGGAAAGTTTTCTCAACCCTAAAATTCCCTTTATTTTAGTTTAATTTTTCTTCATTCTTTCACCCTTAACCTTCCAAGAATCAATCTTCTTAGGTGGTATGAAATTATTATTCTTCCATTAACTTCTCTTTGTGTCGAACATTATTTTCAACTTCTACTAGAAAAGAAATTACACATTTTTTTGTTTTTCTTCCAACCACCTTGATTCCTCTAATTGTTCTAGCCATACAACCATGAAAACTTTCAGAATATGTTTATCTTTCTTCTCCCATTGTTATTTTTCTCTCACAATAACCTTTGCATCCTTCAAAGCTTACTTCTATTTATTTACTAGTTTTTTTTATCTAAGTAAAAATTTCATGAATTTTTTAAGAGTGTGGAAAAATTTCTTACATCTTCCATATAGATTCATTTGTTCCCTTAAGTGAACCTTCTATGATAACTCCCTATAAAATTCGACTTCTTCATCAAAGATATATTATAATATTCCAATACACTTTCATCTTTCTCAAATTAACCCACTTAGTTTCTTGATATTTCTTATATTAACTTGAAAATTCATGGATTGTTTATAACTATCCATTAAGTGGCCTTTTCATCTATAAAAGTAACATTTTTTCTTAAGTATGATATATTCCTTTACTTTCTTCTTGGGGTAATCCTTCTTTATTACTTTTGTTTTTCACTTCCCAAGGTAGAATTATAATTTATCATCTATTAATTTTTCTCCAGTTATTGTGTCATACTTATTTTAGATGTAACTAAATTTTACTTGGTATTTTTAACCTAACACTCACCATCACCATGAAAAATTATTATGAAACTTCCAATTTTTTTTCAAGATATTCATTCTTTCTATGTGTTAACATATTTTAATTCTTCTATGTACTTTGGTTTTACTTAGATGAATTTATAATAAATTTCATTATGATCCCCTTTAGTGTAGGAAATCTCTTCTTTTCATACCATGGAATATTGTACCAACTATCGATAACCATGAGTATGAACTTTCCACAACACCAACAGTATCCAAAAATTCTATTCTCCTTCTTTTGGGTATAATTTTGATAACTAGAGGGTTCTTCCATTTCTTGAATGTTACTTACTTTATTTAAAAATCCTTATGGGAGATTTTTTCTTTCTATTATTTCTTCACCTTCACTAAAGTGTAAGTGAAGAACCTTTATGATGTTTTGTTTTTAACAAAGTTTTATATTTGTTGACAATTAATCTTTTGTAAAATAATGTTTTTTATTTTTTTAAAAGTTTCTGAATTTTTGAACCCAACCATAAATGGGGAGAAAAGTTTTGTTTTTAAATAATTTGTTTTTTGGATGTAGAGTATCAGACTGAGCAGCACTGGTTATAGAAGTTATTAGAAAGTTAAAGTTATTGATCAGACACAGCATCAGACTCAGAACCATCAACATGAAGAATTAGTTGAAGTTTATGTTAGAAATATAGTTTTTGCTAAAAATGTTAATCCATGAGTTAGAAATTTCTATAATTTCTAACCTTAATTCATAAGATTATTTTCCAATCTTGATGTTCTTATAAATCATGAAAACTCTCATGATAAAAGATTTTAAAGAAATGGAGAGATCATTAAGATTGTATCAGTTCTAGGAATCAAGAAAAAGTTTTCATAAAATCCAAAAGTACTGAAAATATAAGTTTTCATAAGTCTATATGATTTATAGATGATGAGGTTTTAAGAATTTCATAGTTTTAGATTGGAGTTTCCATTGTAATGAGAATTCTGTTGTAATGAGAATTCCATCATTATGAGGATTCCATTGGAATAAATCTGAGGAGGAAAGTTAATTATAATGAATGTGATAAGGAAAGTAAATCAAACTAAATATAATAAGTAAAGCGAATCAGACTGACTCTAAGAATGAAATTCAATCAGGATGACTCTAAGGAGGGAAGTCAATTGGACTAACTCTGAGGAGGAAGGTCAATTTCACTAAATTTGAGAAGGAAATTCAATCAGGGTGACTCTAAGAAGGAGAGTAAATCAGATTGAATCTGAGAAGGAAATTCAATCAGAATAACTATGATAAAGAAATTAAATTCATAATGAGCTTAGGAAGTTCCATTGTAATGAGCTAAGGAAGTTCCATCATAATGAACTGAGGAATTTTCATCATAATGAGCTGAGGAAGTTTCATTGTAATGAGTTGAGGAGGTTCCATCAGACTGAAGAAAGATTAAGTAGTATAAAAAGGCTAATTATGGAGAAGAATCAAGGATATTTCCTAATATTTTTGAATAGTTAAAGTGGTCAAACATGAAATTCAAATATGAGTAGATCTCAGAGTTTTTTGAATTTGAGTATGCAGGAAATTTTTTTTAGTTTCCCACTTTTTCCATTCTTGGATGCCTATAAATATAAGCACAATACATTTATACTTTGTAAATTTTTCATGTGATAAGAAAAGGAATATCTCTATAAAATTCATGTCAAAGTTATATTTTCAGACCGAGACCTCATTAGAAGGTATAACATCTGAATTTTTTTAGAGTACTAATGTAGATCAGACTGATTATTTGATAAGAGTTTGAGTAATGAAGATTGAGAATGGGTTCATTATACTATGTCCATTAGACTGAATTCATTGTACTGAGTCCATCAGACCCAGCCTCATAGATTGAGAGAATGGGACCTATCCAAATCGGACTGAGGATCTGGACTGAGCATTTTTGGAGTAGTTTTGAAAACATATTTATTCTTTTGTTTTAGATCATTTGTTGTAATAAAAATTTTAAAACTAATGAGAGTCAGTATAATAATTCATATTGGGAGATAGAAGGTGTATAAATAGAGTTGTAACAAGTTGTATTCACTTCATCATTATAGTGAATTTCCACAGACCCGCGTGATTGGTTATGGAAATGACGTAGGTTCTCACTCTGAGGCCGGACCTTGTAAATATTGTGAGATTTAATTTCTTTCCTAATTTTTAATACATGATTATTTTCTAAAATATGATTAGTTTATAAAATTTAATAGGTTGTAGGGGTTAAGTTTCTAAAAATATTTAAATTTATAAAAGTGAACAATTGATTCAACCCCCCTTATCAATTGTTATTTGATCCTTTAGAACTTCAATTAGTATCAGAGACAAGGTTCCCTTGTTTAATCCTTATCATGGATAATATCAATTATGTCAATAGTAGAGGAATTACTACATTTTATGGAAAAAATTATTATAGATGAAAAAATAGGATGATTCCTTATATCTTATCTCTTGGAGTGAAAGTTGTTGATTCCCCTACAATTGGGTTTCCACCTATTGAAATAGATTCCCCAAAAATTTTTGATAATAAGAGAAATATTTATGTTTATAGAAGATCAAGGAATTCTATTCTTATATCTCTATAAGAAAATGTTTATATGAAGGTGATGGGTATCAAAACTTCAAAGTGTATGTGGGACATGCTGTAAAGTATCTTCGAAGGGAATACTATAGTGAAGGAAGAAAAGATAAAAATATGGCATAGTAAGTTTAAAGACATACTAATGAGAGATAAAAAACTATTTATTAATACTTTACCAGGTTAAATGAAATTTTTTATAACATCATAGGATTTGGAGAAGTCATGGAAGATTATAAAACAATGAAGAAACTTATGATAAACTTTCTAGATAGGTTTGATTCTAAAATTTTCTCTTTATAAGATAAGGATTATTTATCTCTTAATTAATTGCATAAATTTCATGGTTTTTATGAAATGAGGAAATATCCAATGTTAAAAAAGAAGATGAAAGATGAAATGGATTTTGAATCTATGTGAAAAATGAAAACTCCATATGTTGAAGATGTATATCCTTGTAATTTTTAAGATAAATAGGATGATGAATTGAATGATAAAATCATGTCTCTTATCTCTAATATCTATAGAATAGGAGGATGAAAGTATAGTGGAAAACTTTATATTGAATGCTTTGTGTGTGGTAGAATCAGACAATTTTATATGAATTTACCCAAGAAGAAAGTTTGTGAGTATTGAGATGATTCTGATTGAAAACCTTGATAGAAGTAGTGGAAAAAAGTTCGAAATAATAAAAATCATCCAACAAACACAAGAATAATTTTACTAGAAACAAAATAAGTATGTTGAGTTAGAAAGTTGAATTGGACTTAATTGAAAACTATTATTTGGAAGTTGAAAGTTTATAAAAATTCAAAATTTTCATTGAAAAAGTTTAGAAAACAAAAGATTACTCAGATATCAAAGAATGTGGTGAAGAATCATATAGAGAGTATCAACTCAAAACAGAACTTGTTGCATGTATTGAGAAAAATATAACTCTCAAGAAAGAAATCAGAGTAATGAAGAAATATTTTAAATAAGTTTCTGAAGGAAGAAAAGATTTAATCAAGTTGGAGGAATAATACATTTAAGAGATATTAAGTTAAAAATTAAAAATTTCTAAATAGGGAAAGATGGTTGATGATATTGTTAAGAAATCGGATTCTAAGGAAAGAGAAGTCAATAAGTTTCAATCTAAAATTATTGAGTTCAAAAGTACCTTAAGGAAGATGAATAAAAACTTCAACAAATCTTCAAAAGTAAAATTTGATACTTTTAAAGTTGTTGAGAAATCTTAGATCAAGAATTAGGAGAATTCATAACCCTCCAAAAAATAAGTTTCATCTGATTTTTCTAACATTTCTGGTGATAATAAAAGTAATGAGAAAGTTTGGGTGGATAAAGGATGTGAGAAACCTATCAAATATATAAAATTTGAAAACTCAATCATAAATAAATATGGTCCATACCCAAAGTATATTTTAGAAGTAAGAAGTTATTAACCTCAAAAAAGTTTCTATAGAGAAAGATCATACTTTAATAAAAAAACAATATATGATGATTTATATTGGTGATATGGAATCTATCAGAATTGGGATTATAATTGTTGGCATAATATCACTTTACAGAATAAGGTTTAAATAGAGTGAAATAAATCATAAAAGTAGAATAAGTAAATTTCCTAACACACATAATGTTAGAAAAGAAGAATCTTAAGATCGTAGAATTTTTTTGAAAAAAAATCAATTGGAATATCTGGAAGATGTTTTTGGAACATGTAATAAGGATGGTCATCATTCCAGATGATATATAATAATCCTTATGAAATAATTTTCTTATGGGATAAAATAAAAGGAATTTGGAAAGAAGAAAGTTTAGGAAATATATTTTGTGGTTGAGAATTCCTTGAAAGAAAGTGAAAAAGAACAAACAATGGATACTTGATAGTGATTGTTCTTCACACATGATAGGTGATTTAACAATATTGAAACATATTGAAAATCATTCTAGATGTGATTTTACCTTTGGTAATGATAGTTCCTTAAAAATAAAAGGAATCATAATGACTGATATTGAAGCAGAAAAGTTAAAATCTAAGGAAGTTTTAATTGTTGATGGGATAATACAAAACTCAGTGTAATTAAAATTTGTGATGATAGAAAAGAAGTGATATTAAAGAAATATTCTTGTGTTATAAAAAGTGTGAAATATAGAAAAGTTTTTAAAAAAGGATAAAGAATCCGTGGGAATGTCTTCTAAATAAGAGAATTTAATAAATCATGTTACATAAGTGCTAAAGATGAGAATAAGTTATGGAACCAAAGAGTTAGCCACCTTGGGTAGAAAAAAATTAAAAAAATTTCAAAATTTGATGTCGTATAAAATTTTCCATAATTTAAAATAAGAGAGGAAGATGTTTGAGTTACTTGTTAGAAATGTAAGATGACGAATAAAAGACATAATAAAGTTAAGATTTAGTCTACCAGGCCTCTTGAACTTATTCATTCTGATTTATATGGGCTAATGAGACATCAATAAATAAAAGGATATTTATAATTTATTAATTTTATTGACTATTTCACTTGGATGACAAACATTATGTTTATAAATCACAGGTCAGAGGCTGTGGAAATGTTCTGGTTTTAAAAAAAAGAAGTTTAGAAATAAATTGTGGTTTATATAAATAATTTGAGAACAGATAATGGTACCAAATTCACAAGAAATAATTCTGAAACTTATTTGAGAAAGTATGGTATCAAACATTAGTATATTACTACCTACACTCAAAAAAATGGAGTAGTATAAATAAATAATAGAAGTTTGGTGTAAATGGGAAGATGTATGTTAGTAGAATATAAATATTCAATGTTATACTAGAGAGAAGCTGTTAGTACTGCTGTACATATCCAATATATATATTTTTTGAGTTTGGAATCCAAAATGACTTCTTATGAAATTTAGTATAAAAAAAACCTTCATTTAAGTACTTAAAAGTTTTTGGAAGTCCATGTTTACTTAAAATAAAAAAATATAGATATGGAATAGTTTTATGAGAAAGCTGAGGAAGGAACTTTTTTGGGCTATTCACCTAATGGAAGAAGGTAAAAATGTTGGAACAAATGTTTAAAAAATTTGGTGGACTCATATGATGTGAAAGTTATTGAGAATAAAACTTATTTAACAAGAGTTACTGGGATTGTTGAGGAAGAAAAACTAAAAGTTTCCAATAAAAATGAAAGTGAGAAAAGTAATGTGCATAAGGATTCAAATGAATCATCTGTTTATGGAAGTGAATCAGGAAGATGAACTTTAAAATTTACTACTTTACAAAAACATGTTGATACAAAAAATATTATTAGGAATTAAAAGGCTCCAGTTCATACCAAAAATACATTGAGATTAGAAAATAAAAATTCAATCATTTCAAAATTTGAACAAGAATTAGTTTCAGAATCTATTATACCCAAATAATGGGTGAATGATATGACTTAAGAGTTGGATCAAATTGAGAAAAATGAAACATGAGAACTTCTTACACATACTAATAGTAAAAATTTTATCAAAACAAAATGGGGTTACAAAAACAAGTTGAATGATCATGGAGAAATTTAATGAAACAAAGATAGGCTTGTTTTCAAAGACTATGTATAGGTGGAAGGTGTGGATTTTGATGAAACATTTTCCCCTATTGAATGGTTAGAAAATATTATAATGCTTATAGGAATTGATGCTCACCATAATTAAAAAGTACATTAGATGGATGTAAATTCATCATTTCTCTGTGGAGAAATTGAAGAAGAAGTTTAAAATGAACAACCTTGTGGGATTCGACTTGATGAGGATGAATATAAAGTTTGTAGATTGAAGAAATATTTGTATGGGATGATAAAATATCTAAGTTCATGGTATTATATGATTGAAAATTGTTTTATAATGTTGAATTTTTCTAAAGGATCAATTTATATCAAATTATATGTGAAATATTTTGACTTCAGAATTCTAATTGTAATTGTTTATATGGATGATATAATTTTTTTTCTGAGGATAGAGAAGATTTTTGTAAAATATTTTCTGAAGAAATGAAATGGAACTTTGAGATGTAAATGTTAGGAGAATTAACATTCTTCCTTGGTTTACAAGTTCAAAAAAAATAAAAATACATTTTTCAACCTCAAGAAAAGTATGCTAGAGAATTGTTACAAAAGTTTGGAATGGAAGAATCCAAAGAAGTTTATACTCTTATCACAGTAGGGATGAAGTTGAGTAAAGATGAGTCCGATAAAAGTGTAAATTAGAAAGACTTTCAGAAGCTGATAAGAAGTCTACTTTACATACAACCTCAAGGCCTGATATTGTTTATGCTGTGACTTTGTGTTCCAGGTATCAAAGTAATCTGAATAAATCACATATGTTGGCATGAAATAGAATTATGATATATTTCATAGAAACAACTTCACATGGGTTTTTATTCAAAAGAAATTTTGAGATAAAGTTTTATAGCTATACTGATATCGAATGTTCTTGAGATTGTAATGATATAAAATCAACCTAAAGAGGAAAATTTTTCTTGGGTGAATATTGTGTGAGTTTTCATAATAAGAAACAAAGTTCAGTAACTTTGTGATAATCATAGTCCAATTGCTCTTTCTAAAAATCCTATCCAACACTCAAGATCAAAACACATTGATATAAAGTATCACTTTATAAAAGAGAAAGTTTCTACTGGAGATGTTTTGCTGGAATATATCTCAACGAAGTATCAAATTTTTGATATCTTCTCAAAGAAAATTCCAAAAGAAAGGTTCATTGAGTTGAAGCTGAAACTTCATGCCCAACCTCCTCCAATGACTTCCTAATTTTTTTATGGAAAAATCCCACCATGATTTGTATTATGTTGACAATGGGGGAGAGAAAGTAACAACTTTGTACTTTTTAAGAAGTTTTTACTTATCTTTATTTTTTGAATATGAATTTGTGGTTATCACATAATGGAGGGGATAATAATCAAGGGGGAGAGAAAAAGAAAAGTGAGAAAAAGGTAAAAGTGAGGGGGGAGTTTATCTTTACATGGTTGCAAAATTTTCTTGTCACCAAGATATGAAATTCCTTCAAAAAAATTACTTTATCCAGTAGTGTGGTGTTTGGAAACATTCTTTTGGAGAAGTATATGTTTTGATAAAAGTTGAAATCAATGAGTTGTTTCAAAAATTTTGTTGGGAAAATGTCTGAGTGTTTGGAAAATGGTAAGTTGTAAAAGTTGTTAATGAGTGTTGTCAAAAAATTTAAATGGGGTGATTAAAGAACCATTGTGATGTTTGTTTTTAATAATGTTTTGTATTTGTTGACAACTAATCTTTTGTAAAATAATGTTTTTGAAAAAAGGTGAAATTTGTGAATGTTCAAACCAAACCATAAAGGGGGAGAAAAGTTTTGTTTTTAAGGAAGTTGATTTCTGGAGGCAGAGTATCAGATTGAGTAGCATCAGTCACAAAAGTCATCATAAAGTTAAAGTTGTTGATCAGACACATCATCAGACTCAAGTCCATTGACATGAAGAATCAGTTGAAGTTTTTGTTGAAAAGACAATTATTGTTAAAAATGTGAATTCATGAGTTATAAAGATCTCTACTTTTTAACCTTAAGTCAGACGATGCTTTTATAATCTTGAAGTTCTCATAAACCATGAAAACTATCATGATAAAAGCTTGTGAAGAAATGGAGAAATTGTAAAGATTTTATCGGTTTTAGTAATCAAGACAAAGTTTGCATCAGATCCAGAAGTACCAGACACAAAATTTTTTAGAATTCTGAATGATTTATAGCCGATGAGGTTTGAAGAATTTAAAATTTTCATATTGGATTTTCCATCGTAATGAGAATTCCACCATTATAAAGATTCCAACATATGGACTCTAAGGAGGAAAGTTAATCCACTACGGAAAAAACAGGTATTTGCGACAGATTATTTATGACGGGTCAACCACTCGTCGCAAATAGTTCATCAAGAGAGAGTAATTGCGACATGATATGATTCTTGTCGCAAATACCTTTGGCGTGCGGTGCACATCAAAACACACGAAGACTATTTGGGATGAGAATGTAACCCCATCGCAAATAGTCTTCCATTGTTTTTGTTATTTGTGATGGAAGTTTACTCCCATCGCAAATGTTTCCTCGGTTGGAAAATATTTATGACATGACCCATCACAAATACTTTCTTTCATTTTTTGTTATTTGCGATAAGAATTTGTCACGTCACAAATAAACTATCGGCATAGGGTATTTGTGACGGAACTTCTTGCAAACACTCTTATTAACCTTTGCCGTAATTAATAAAAGTGACAATAATTGCGACAAGATGCTCGTCACAAATACTACTGTCGCAAATGATCTACCCTATATATATACCCCACTTGAATTTTTTACATTTCACTCTTCTCTGAACTTCTCTCATTCTATATTCTCACATTCTTCTCTTTACTATTTTTTATGTTTTAAATTTTACAGCGGAGCAGCTTTCAAGCTTTCAATCTAATGAAAGATTCTCTTTTAAGGTATTTATTTAATATTTTTTTATTAAATTTATTTTATTTTATATTAGTAATAATTATGATTAATTAGCGGTAATTAGATTTAATTAGAATTAGTTATTTTTATTTTTCATTCATTACTTTTATAAATATTTTTTTTAATTTGCAGTAATGTTTTTACTTAAAAGTAAATAGTTTTAATTTGTAATAATTTGGTTCAATTATCAGTAATTAGTAATAATTAGTAATAATTAGTATTAGTTAGTAATAATTAGCGTTAATTTGTAATAATTAGTAATCATTACTAATAATAAGTAATAATTAGCATTAATTAGTAATAATTAGCATCAATTAGTAATAATTAGTATTAATTTGCAATAATTAGTATTAATTAGTAATAATTAGTATTAATTAGTAATAATTAGTATTAATTAGTAATAATTAGTATTAATTAGTAATAATTATTATTAATTTGTAATAACTAGGGTAATTAGTAATAATTAGGGGTAATTAGGAGTAATTATGGGTAATTAGTAATAGTTAGGGGTAATTAGTAATAGTCAGAGGTAATTAGTAATAGTTAGGGGTAATTAGTAATATTTAGGGGAAATTAATAATAATTAGGGGTAATTAGTAACAATTAGTAATAATTAGTAATAATAAGTATTAATTACTATTAATTACTAATAATTACTAATAATAAAAAATAATTAGTAATAATTAGTAATAATTAGTAATAATTAGTAATAATTAGTAATAATTAGTATTAGTTAGTATTATTTAGTAATAATTAGTATTAGTTAGTATTATTTAGTAATAATTAGTTTTAGTTAGTAATAATTAGTATTAGTTAGTAATATTTAGTGATAATTAGGAATAATTAGTGATAATTAGTAATAATTAGTGGCAATTAGTAATAATTAGTGGTAATTAGTGATAACTAGTAATAATTAGTAATAATTAGTAATAATTAGTGCTAATTAGTAATAATTAGTGTTAATTAGTAATAATTAGTAATAATTAGAAATAATTAGTAATAATTAGTCATAATTAGTAATAATTAGTCATAATTAGTAATAATTAGTGGTAATTAGTAATAATTAGTACTAATTAGTAACAATTAGTAGTAATTAGCGGCAGTTAGTAAAAATTAGTGATAATTAGTAATAATTAGTATTTATTAGTATTAATTAGTGGCAATTAGTGGCAATTAGTGGTAATTAGTAATAATTTGTGATAATTAGTCATAATTTGAAATAATCAGTCATAATGAGTAACAATCAGTCATAATTAGACATAATTAGTAATATTCAGAAATAATCCTTAATAATTAGTAATAATTAGTAATAATCAGTAATAATTAGTTATAATTAGTAATAATTAGTAATAATGAGTAATAATGAGTAATAATTAGTATTAATTAATAATAATTAGTAATAATTATCAATAACTAGTAATAATTAGTAATAATTAGTATTAATTAGATATAATTAGTAATAATTAGTGGTAATTAGTAATAATTACTGGGAATTAGTAATAATTAGTGGAAATTAATATTAATTAATGGTAATTTGTATAAATTAGTGGTAATTAGTAATAATTAGTAATAATTAGTAATAATTAGTAATAATTAGAAATAATTAGTAATAATTAGTAATAATTAGTAATAACTAGTAAAAATTAGTAATAATTAGTATTAATTTTTAATAATTAGTAATAATTAGTAATAATTAGTGGTAATTAGTATCAATTAATATTAATTAGTATTAATTAGTGGTAATTAGTATTAATTAGTGGTAATTAGTATTAATTAGTGTTAATTAGTATTAGTTAGTTTTAATTAGTGATAATTAGTACTAATTAATATTAATTAGCGATAATTAGTAATAATTAGTGACAATTAGTGATAATTAGTGACAATTAATATTAATCAGTGACAATTAGTATTAATTAGTAACAATTAGTAGTAATTAGCATTAATTAGTAATAAATAGTAATAATTAGTAATAATTAGTTATAATTAGGAATAATTATTAATAATTAATAGTAATTAGTACCAATTAGTATTAATTTGAAATAATTAGCAATAATTAGTAATAATTAGCATTAATTAGAAATAATTACTAATAATTAGTAATAATTAGTAATAATTACTAATAATTAGTTTTAATTAGTATTAATTATAATTAATTAGTAATAATTAGTAATAATTAGTGATAATTAGCAGTAATTAGTAATAATTAACCATAATTAACTGTATTTACTAATAATTAGATGTAATTACTAATAATTAGACGTAATTAATAATAATTATATATAGATAGTAAAAATTAGTAATATTTAGTAATAAATTGTTATAATAAATAATAATTAGTAAAAATTAGTTGTAATTAGTAATAATTATTAATAATTAGTGGTAATTAGTAATAATTAGTAAAAATTAGTGGTAATTAGTAATAATTAGAAGTAATAAGTAATAATTAGGGGTAATTAGGTGTAATTAGTAATAATTAGTAAAAATTAGTGGTAATTAGAAAATAATAGTAATAATTAGTAATAGTTAGTAATAATTAGTAGCAATTAGTAAAAATTAGTTAAAATTAGTGATAATTAGTAATAATTATTAATAATTAGTTGTAATTAGTAATAAATAGTTGTAATTAGCAGTAATTAGTAATTTTTTTTGATAATTAGTAATTTATAATATATTTTATTACTTTATATCATATTATATTTAAAATTAGTGTTAATTAATAAAACACAGTGATAATTACAAAATATTAAAAATATTTTGAAAAAATTAAGTGAGGTGGTAAGGATGTGACACGTATTATTTGGATTTTATTATTATTATATTAAATTATTCCTGAATAGTTTATTTATTTTATATTTTTTAGAGAAATATGGAATAAGGAATTCAAAAATAGTATTGATTACATGATCATGATTGGATAAATAATTGCAGGAATCTAAATAGTTTTGGTATAAATATTGCATATATTGAAGGTGTTGAAGCTTTTTTTTCATTTGCATCATCAAAACTAGAATTTTTTTAGAAGGGATAGTTAAGTATCCTTGTAAGAGATATAATCTGAGGAGGTTTGACACAATTGCCAATGTTAGAGGTCATCTATTGCATTTTGGTTTTTGAATAAATTATGTTTTTTGATATCAACATTGTGAATGTAGTTCTATAGAAGATACTAATAATTTGGTTTTAGATCCATCACAGTTTCAAAATTTAGTACATGATGTGGCTGGTTCATATTTTCAATAAAATAAAGATTAGAATGATATTTATTTAACTCCTGACTTTAAACCATCTCAATTTTGTGAGTTTTTGAAGTCTAATGAAAATACATTGTGTCCTGGTTGCAAGATAAGAAAATTTGAAGTGGTTGCAAAATTTATGGCTATTAAATCAGATAATGGAATGTTAAAAATAGGTTTGATCAGATATTTTATTTGGATAAAACACTATTACCTGAAAGAAATGTTTTGCCTACAAATTTCTATGTGGGAAATAGGCTGGTTCGTAATTTGGGTCTTGATTATCAGAAGATTCATGCATGTTCCAATGATTTCATCTTTTATTATGGTGAAAACGAGTCATTAGTTAGTTTTACTACATGTGGAAAATCAAGGTATAAAGAGGTTCAACTAGGAGAGTATGGATTGATTCCTGTAAAACAGTTAAGGTATTTCCCGCTTACACCTAGATTGCATTATTTATTTATGTCTCAAAACACAACATCATTGATGACATTGCACAAAACCAATATTACAACCAGTAAAAGCATAAATCATCTTGATGATGGTGATTTATGGAATAATTTTGACCATGTACATCCATATTTTACTCTAGTAGATCAAAACATGTGATTGGATCTTGCTAATGATAATCTCTGTCCATTTTGTTCTTATGGTAGTCAATATTCTTATTGGCCTATCTTTATAGCTTTGTACAATTTATCTCCTTAGATGTTGATGAGTGAGCCATATATCTTTTTGAAATTATTAATTTTAGGACATCCAAAAAATAATATTGATGTTTATTTGTATCCATTGATTAACGAGTTAAATTTGTTGTGAAGTAATGGTGTCAGTACATATGATGTTATTATGAAACTAAATTTCCTAATGAAATCTGTATTGATGTGGACAATTAGTGACTTCCTAAAATATAAAATGTTATCTGGATGGAGTAAACATGGTCCAAAATCATGTTCGTACTATATGATAGACAACAAGGGTTTATGATCATCTATGGAAGATTACCTTGTTTTTTCGACTGTCATCACAGATTTCTTCCAACCGATCATCCTTTTTAGAGGAACATAAATCATTTTAGAAAAGACACAATTGAAAAAGATAAACCTACAACAATGATATCTGGTATTGAGTTAAAATTAATTGTCTCTTCATTAACTCCCATTACATTTGGACTGATTATAAACCAATTTTTTTTGATGAAATTGGTAAATAACACAATTGAATAAACAGAAGCATTTTTTGGGATTTACCATATTGGTTTGATTTTTTGGTCTGTTACATATTGGATGTCATGCATATTGAGAAGAACTATTTTGATAATATATTTTATATAGTTTTGGATAAATCTAATAAGACCAAAGATAATGTAAATGCATGATTAGATATTTCCCAAATTTACAGGTGACCAGAACTTGAACTGTTTGAAAATGTCATATCACAGAATTAATGAATCCAAAAGCGGATTATATAGTTTCTAAAGAAAATTAATAATTATTTTATTAGTGTATTGTATATTTGAGGCTTCCAGAAGGTTATGTTACCAATTTTTCTAGATGTATCAGAAATGGTCATATTACCAGATTAAAAAGTCATAACTGTCATGTTATAATGGAAATAATGATACTAATTAGATTTATAGGTTTGTTGAATTATATGATTTGGGATTCTCTAATAGAAATATCAATTTCTAAGACAATTGTGTAGAGACAATAAACTACAATTCACTAAATAAACTACAAAAAGATGTTGTTTTAATTTTATGTAAATTGGAAAAAATCTTCCTACTATCTTTATTTGATTCAATGGAACATTTGATATTACATTTTCAGTATGAAGGAAAATATGAAGTTCTGATACAATTTTGATGGATGTACCCATTCAAGATATATTGGTAGAAATTGAAGAAAAAGGTACGTAACAAAGCATTAGTTGAAGGATCAATTACATAAGCTTATTTACAAAAGAAAATTTATTTCTTTTTCTCTCATTATTTTGAATATGAATATCCCTAAAAATATAACCTCATGGGTTGTAACGAGGGAAATTTTGATGATGAAATGAAAAATAAATTATTAGTTTTTAATAATCCCAAACTTAGCTTTAGTGGAGTTCATGAATGATGGATTTTAGATGATGAACATCAAAGGACTCATACATATATTCTGCTCAACTGTGAAGAAATAACACCATTTATAATGTGAGTTCCCCTATCACTTATTCTATATTTTTTAAGTTAATTAATAATATTTTTTTAGATTATATGATAATCCTATTAAGAAACAATTTACACAAATTATAATATCTTCTCTTGAAGAACATTGATAAAATAATTTTTCTTATTGGTTTAAAAAATTGGTAAAGTAAGTTTTTTATGATTTAAAATATTAAATAAATTTATTACTAGTTATATTGATAATCATTTTTCAAATTTTTAGGTATCTCAACATGTTGATAAAATTGATCATTGATTGTGTGTATTGGGTAACTGACCATCCAAAATAGTTAAATATTATAATGCTTATGTGGTGAATGTTTTTTTTATTTCATACATGTGCATATGGGGAATTAAAAAAAAACAATGTATAGTGTATTTTTCATGAGAGGATATCATTATAGAGAAAGTGAAGTTTAATTTTATGGAATGATAGAAAAAATAATTGAACTATGTTATCTGGGAAAAATTACGTAATGATGTTTAAATGTCACTGGCTGGATATTGATAGAGGCTTATGTGTTCATTCATGACATGGAATTGTTGATATTAAATATAAAATCATTCTTGTAGTAAATGAACAATTTTTATTTGCTCATTAAACACATCAAATTTATTATGAAAATTATAGTGCTACTTCAAGAGAGTTAAATGATTGGTGGAGCATAATAAAAATGAAATCTCAAGAAAATCAATTTATCCAAAGAGAATGTGGTTCCACTAAAGTGAAAGGAATTGAAATTTCTTAAGAGAAAACTCTAAATATATATTTTCCATGAAGTGACATGAATATAAATTATGAAACCCCAGGGTTATGTGTTGATGGAGGTGATGATGTTGTTGATGTAACAAGTGGATTTAAAATAGAAATATATGATGAAGATGAAACTCCCATGGAAATTGATGATACCAAGGAGGAATATGAAGATATTAACACCATCATATATGAAGATAAGGATGAATATTGAGAAAATTAGATATTGGTTATAATCATAAATAATATATATATATAATACTTGTTTTAATTATTTTCTGACAATAATAATTTCATGTTTTTGATGGACGACCAAAATTTATTTGATATATTTCATTAGTTGGATGATGTTGTATTACCTGATGATGAGCCTAATGATACATCATCTGACCCTCATATTGTTGGTAGTTCATCGAGGACTTAGAGGGGTCACAGTCTTGTGAGATTAATGATTTATGACCCTATCCCCAAGAAACTTCCTCTTCTTCAGTTTGATCCATGCATTCAGAGGTATGTTTAGTTGTGTATTTTAATTAGTTTTCATTAATTGTCATTAATTTATTTATATACTAATTGTTTGATTATTTTTTCTCTTTTATCATATCTTTTCACATATAGCTATTGGAAATGGAAATGCTATATTGCCGAATTATTTTTTTGGAGCATGGGTTACATGGGATCAGATTCATATTGATATCTGTACCACATGTTCTATTATTAAATGGTATTTAAATAAATAATATTTATTTTGAAATTTATTTAATCAAAATTTTTTTATTATAAATTATTTATAGGTTTTATGGTATCACATCGAAGATAGCATGTGGGACTCTATCTGAGAGGCATGGGAAGTATATTTACGTGAGCATTGCCATCAATTTTTTTATAATCTGAGGAGGAAAACAATGCAAAAATATGTAGTCACAGATTTTGATCAGTCTTATTGCACCCACTGACCAGATTACATCTCATCTCAGTTTTGGGATGGATTATATTTATATTGGATGGGAGATAGTTTTCATAGGAGTGCATCATTAGGTTGATAGAATCAGGGGAGAGAGGAGGTGACACAACGAGCTGGTAGTCGTACATTTAGTACGCATAAACAACATTTAACAATTACTTTTTTTTAATAATTTATATAAATTTAAATGTAAGATTTTTATTTTATACTCATATAGGAAATTGAACAACCTAATATTACAGAGTTCTACATTAATAGGAGGATGTACAATGATCCTCTCATTTAAGAGATTAGAGGTGATCACCAGTGTCACATTGTGCTCAAAATAATTTATTTTTGAGTTTTAAAATTAACTATAAATAATTTTTTAAATATTTTAATTTTAAATTTCAATTAAAGGAGTCATATGAGGCTGCGACATCTCAAAAATAGGTTGAGAGTTAGGCCGAGAGTGGGGATCAGACCTCCAGTGCAGCAGGATTTGATGATGCAGCATGGATGCAGACGACTCAGTATGCCTTCGAGAAAGTCCGAGATGTTAGTATCAACTCTCGATTAATGTCTGATATTTATTATGTTACTGCTATGATGTCATCACGTAGCTCGAGAAGAGATCATGGAGAGTCATCATCATCCACTGCACAGTATGAGGAGCAACTGCAAGCTCAGGGTGAGCTTATAGAGACCATGCATAGGGAGCAGGATAAGATTTATCCACAATAGTAGTAACAACAACAAGAGGAGATCTGTCAATGGAAGGAGAAACAACATGAGAAGATGATGGAGTACATGTGACGTCTAAATCATGATTTAGGGATGAAGTTCCCTCCACTATCTCCTCTAGATAACCCCTTCAGTGATTTATGTACCTTTTAAGATAAACATTTTAATGTACAATTTTTTGTAATATTTTTTTTAATAATACATATATTTACATTTCTATATAGTGAGTTATTTATAATGTTGTGAATATTTTGTTTTTTATTATATTATTATTATTTTTTTATTTTTCTTATTTTATTATTTATATATTATTTTTTAATAATAATAATAATTATTTTTATATTATTGAAAATATTGTGTTTTTTTATTAGTTTATTATTTTTTATTTTATTATTTTATTGTTCTTTATTATTTTTATTATTTTATTATTATTATTTTTTTATATTGTTTTGAATATTGTGTTTTTTATTAGTTTATTAGTTTATTATTTTAATTATATTTTTATTAATTTTACTAGTTGTTTTTATTTATTTATTTATTTATTATTATTATTTTATTAAATTTTATTAATATTATTTTTTTATTATTTTTTACCTTATTATAATTATTATAATTATTATTTTTAAGGTTTTTATGGTGGGTGGATCATCCCATCACAAATAATTATTTGTAATGGGCACATCCACTCTTCACAAAAGGTTTTTTTAAAATGGTGTACTATTTTAAATGGGAAGGGCTCCCATCAAAAAAAGTTTTTTTTTGCGATGAACCATCATAAAAAAACTTTTTTCGATGCTATTTTCTACAATATTCTATTTGCGACTGGTGGATGTGTCCATCGTAATGAGAATTTCATCATAACAAGTTTTGAAGAATTTAAAAGTTTCAGATTGGAGTTTCCATTGTAATGAGAATTCCATCGTAATGAGAATTCCATCATTATAAGGATTCCATTGTACTGACTTTGAAAAGGAAAGTTAATCAGACTGAATCTAAGGAGGAAAGTCAATCAAATTGACTTTGAAGAGGAAAGTTAATCAGTCTAAATATGAGGAGGAAATTCTATCAGGCTGGCTTTGAGAAGGAAAATCAATCGGACTAACTCTGAGGAGGAAGGTCAATCAGGATGACATTGAGAAGTAAAATCAATTAGGTTGACTCTAATAAGGAAAGTTAATCAAACCTACTCTAAGAATGAAATTCAATCAGACTAACTATGATGAGGAAAGTCAATACAGAATGAGCTGAGGAAGTCCTATCATAATGAGATGAGAAAGTTCCATCATAATGAGTTAAGGAATTTTCATCATAACGAGTTGAGGAAGTTTAATCTTAATGAGCTAAGGTGGTTCCATTGGATTGAATAAATGTTAGGAAGTTCAAGAAGGCTGATTATGGAGAAGACTCAAGAAGATCACATAATATTTGTGAAGAGTTGAAGTGGTCAAAAGTAAAATTCCAATATTCTTATATCCTAGAGTTTTTTGAATTTAAGTAAGTAGGAAAAGTTTTTCAGTTTCCTATGTTTTACATTCTAGGATGCCTATAAATAGAAGTATAGTACATTCTTACTTTGTAACTTTTTCATCTGAGCAGAAAAGGTGGAGTGCTGAAACATTCATGTCAATGTTATCTTTCTGTATTGAGACCTCATTAGAAGGTTGGAAATATGAAAGTTTTTTTATCAGAATGAGGTAGCTTAGATTAAGCATGTGAGTAGAGTTTGAGTAATGCATATTTGTAATGGTTTCATCATATAGAGTACACCAGACCGAATTCATTGGACCGAGTCCATCAGACACAACATCACCGGAATAAGAGAATCAAACCCAGCCAAATCAGACTAAGGATCTAGACTGCACATTTTTTGGAGTAGTTTGAACAAGTATGTATTATTATTTTTTGGATCAACTGTTTGTAAGAAAACATTATAAACTGATGAGAGTTAGTATAATCATTCCTATCTGAAGATAGAATATTTCTAATGGGAGTTGGAATAAGTTGTATTCACTTCATCATTATAGTGAATTTCTATAGACCCATGGGAGTGGATATGGAAAGGATGTCGGTTCTCATACTGAGGTCAAACCTTGTAAATATCACGTTCTTTACTTGATTTACTACTTTTTCATTCATGATTATTTAATAAAAGATGATAAGGATATAAACTTTAATAGGTTTCAGGGTTTAAATTTTTCAAAATATTGAATTTATAAAAGCGAACAACTGATTAAACCCCCCTTCTTAGTTGTTATTCAATCCTTTAGTACTTCAGGTAAGTTTATCTATATGTTTCTTCCTCTATCTTCATCTTGAAATATAACCTATAATATTCAAAGTATCAGAATTAGTGCTCAAAATTTCATCATAATGTGGGTTTACCTTTTTTTCAACTTATCGAAAGATAGAACTTCTTATGTTTTCACATTTTCCATATTTCTCGATTGAGCCTTCTAGTAAGTAAAAATATCCTTTGAAATTTTTATAGAGGAAATTATCTCCACTTCATGTGATGATTTAACTTGAGTAACTTATAAGTTTCTTAACTTAATTTCCAATTCAAGAAAAATTAAAATTAAAGTGTTTTTATGCTCTTTAAGAAATATTACTTTCTCTTCACATTAATTTTTTAACTTTTGAATAATTTATTCATACATATTCATTTCATTTTATAGAGAGTTTTCAAGCACTTTTATTCTGCTATATTTTATTTCCAAATGCGTGTTTTTGAAATTTATAAAATATTTTAATGAATGGAAAATTTCAGACAAAGCATTCAAAGTAATATCTTTCTCACAAACACTCCTTTGAAACTCCTCTTGACTAGGGATTATTTTTTCATTTCAAAGTGAAACTGATTATTCTTTTACCTCCATAAGTTCTTTGAGAATTATACATCTTTATCACTTCTTTCCCAAATAATCTTACATCTCAACAAGTTTCAATTCAATCTATTATTATTCCTCCCATAGTACCTTGATATATGAAATTATATATGTAATAACTTCAATAGGGGCATTTTTTAGGTAAACTATAATTTCAGAGTAAAAATATTCATTTTTAACCAATTCATAATATTCATATCTTGAAAAAGATTCTACTTCAAGATAATTAATTCTATAAGTTTTTTCAATAATCTTACCACTCACTTTAACTTTTGGTAGTGGTGGATTTTCCCTTTATTGATTTTGAGAGATTAAATTCTACTACTTCTAAGCTTCTTTCTTCTTCTAGTTATTCAAGGTTTTGGATGAAACATCTATATTTCTACAACCAAGGATGAATTCTATTTTTTAATCTCATGATTGACTTTCTTATCTTATGTAGAAATAAATTATTCAAATTTAAAAAATCTACACTTCATGTAAATAAGATAAAAATAAATGAAAAAAACTTGTATATATAAAAAAATACCAATTGAGAGTCCCTGGGGATCATAAACACCCTTGCGGGGGGGGGGGGGGGGGGGGGTGAATCAGGGGTGAAAAAATTTCATTGATTAAGTTCATCTTAAATTTATTTCTTTTTTTAAGTTAATCAAACCGATGTCATTAGTTATGATGTATGGATATTTATAAGTCACCCTCACCAATTTTCCCCAATGTTATGCATATAATGTAAAGTAAACAACACACACATATTTTTATAAGGTTTGAACTCAATGTGAGAACCTAATGATTATTGTATTGAATCTCATCAAGCCATGTATTTTCCACTAATAATATTTTCATCAATTACATGTAGTGTGGGGGATTTATTATCCTTAACCCAAAGTGTGAATCCAACACACTAGGTCTCCCAAATTTAGATTATACTGAATCCCATTAGTTTACAATGTATTATAACTTGAACAGGTCTTTGACTACACCATGTACTTATATTTTACTTCCTTACATGCCGGCCTTGTTATTCTTTCGGTGAATGTAATTCTAGAGATCACAAATTTATCCTTCAATTAACTTGAATTTAGTAACCTCACTCAACTTCTTCATAATTATAAGTTCTAGTCCTATCAACTTTCTTCAGAACATTATGTTCTAGTCTTCTCAAAAACTCTAACTCAACAAAATCTTTCTTGAGTGCTCTATTTAGAAAATTCCACTCTCAAATATTTCTTCTACTCATCAACAATATTATTTTAATGTTTTGGGATCCTTTTATAGACACAAATCTCCCCAATAAGTTTGGTGATTCAAAATATCAATAATATAATATTTTTTCACTTTAAAATATTTCATTGAACGCCTTCAATAATCTCCTAAAATTTAAGAGTCAACAATCTTCATCAAATATCAGAAAAATCCAAGCATCAACATCTTCCCCAAAAATTTTCTAGAATCATGAAATTTATTTTTTGAATATTAATATTTTGACCATCTAATATCGAATATTCACAATTAATTCAACTTCACCTGAATAAAAAGTTCCTAAAATTATTTTTGGTGCATACTTCAACAGTTTTTTTCATTCGCTTTATCCCGTATAACTCACCTGGATGAAATTTTCCTCAATATTTCTCAATATTTTTTTTCACATAACTTTACATGCATGAATATTATTCTTTCAATCATATCTACATTCAATTTTTTCACAGCCTTAAAAACTTCAAACACTCTAATATAAAACTTAAGTATCCTATGAACATTATCTATAGCTCCAATCATATTATTTATACACTAGCCATGATAATCTTCTGTATAATGCTTCCTCTTTTGCAAACTCAACAAATCAACTCAATATTTTGATAATTTACTATTCTTTTTTTAGATACTTCAAAAAATTTTATTCTAAAATATCTATATTTTCTCATGATTTAAATACTGGATTAAAAAATTCTTTAAATCTATTAATTTTTATGATAATTCTCAATATTCAACTTTTTGGTATCTAAAAAGACTACTTATACTTCAATTTACATTTATTATTTTCCTTCCACCATATTGAACTAGCCTTATTTTTGATTAAACTCAAACCAATGTTTCTAGTGACGTATCATAACATCGCCTACTACAACTTATACCTACAAAAAATACATAAATCCTCTCATATGTTTCCCATTTTATCATGTTTTATAAATTTATACACATGCTTCTTTATTATTTAAACAGTTCTTTTGTCAATATTTCATCACCACCATTTTTCACATCAAGATTTCACAACACCATTCAGTAGTATCACCATATTAGAATGAATTAGTTTTACACATCTAGACACTAGTTTCTATCACAATCTTCATTGTATGTGCTATTTCCTTATCTTCAATTGCATATTCTTCGAGAACCTCTAATAATCCCATATACTTCCTATTAAAACAAGTCCTTCTGATCATTGAAGCTCATGTATCATACATTCCAAATACTTGTATTTTTTGTATGATCCTCTTCTTCTTAAAATATAAATTATTAAATGTACATGATCTATTTATTCTATCATCCAACTTATCCCTCTTATGATGATCATAATTTTTTACACTGTGGTTTTTATAGACATAGAGATAACTCTACATGAAAACCTTGGGAATGATTTTGATCACCTGAACTTAACATGCATGCACTTATTTTCACTCACTCATAAGGATGTATATGAATTTTATCAAGAGTGATATCCTTATTTTGAAACTCATATCTTTTTGAACATCCTCATTTCCCATCTTCTGAAATAACTTAGCCTTTCACTAGGAATTATTTTCATCACCCTTGATTTATCACCCATGTCTTCATATTATAGCATTTTCGATACCTTTCATGTATGATATTATTATTTTGTTCTACTTACTTATCATCTTTTATCTTATAATCACAACACACCTAAATAAATGAGAAACTCATATTTACTATTTAGTATTTCTTTTGGACTCACTAAACTACATGTATTATGATTTATATGTAATTTACTTATAATTACATCACCACATGCCCTTATGATCATTTAATCTTATTTATCATACATTGCTTCACCAAATAATTCTTTATAACATTTTATTCTCATGATTTTATTCAATATGTTTTTTTTATTTTTTGGTATAGAAATTCCATTGGATGATATAATTACTCAATTTTCTTCACTGTTCGATCATATCACTCTATATAACATTAATTTAACTTTCGATGATAGTAGTATCTTCTAGTTTTTTATTCGATCAACTTCCAAACAACTTATATTATTAATATCATCATACAAAAACTATTTTTTAACTAAAAAATATAATATATAGTTCTTATTTATCTTTTACTATTATTAATAAATATAATGAATCCCAATGCAATCAATCATCAAATTTATGACCACTTCCAAATATAATTATTTCATAACTAACTTATTTATCCATCAGAAGCAGTTACATCCACTTTACTTCATCTACCAATGTTCCTTATTCCAATTTATTTTATACATATGAAGTATATACTTATGGTGATTATAATTTTTAAACACCTATAAGAATCATGATTTTAATACAACTTACTCATTGAATTTTTAGTAATGCATTGATAACAAATACAATACTACATTATCATAATCATATAAGCACATAAAAATTATAAAGGAAATTTCTCTATAAGGAAAGAGTGAATTTCATATGAAATATAGAAATGGAAACAATATAATAATATTTGAATAAATAAGTTCAAGAATAAATATTATAACTCAATAGAATGTGGATGAGTTAAGAAATCCCTTATGAATATTGAAGTGACCCAAGATAAACATATATAAATAATCCACTAATACCATGGTTTAATTATTACATCTACAAATATTATCATAACCAAAGGACCTAAAGGTTTAGTGTCTTGGAGATTAGAAACATAAAAAAACTTATTTCAAAAGATGTGTACATTTCTCCATAATCTAAATCCACTCTATTACATTTCATGTGAAATAATCCTCAAATCATGGGGATGGGAAAACATAAGAAGGGGTGATATCAAACACTCAATAAGGCATAACATAAAAAAATCCATAATAGTTAGATCATAAACATGTTAAAAATCATGAATAAGGAAATATCCAATTTAAAAGAAATATGAACCAATAAGTGTTATCCATAAGTATGAAAGATATGCATAACATCTCAAATGATAACACTTTTACCCGGACATGGGAAAATAAAACATGAACCATATAACATGATCCATGAAACATAGAAAAAAAAGTGGAATAATCATAGAAATGAGATTTATTATCTTTTTGAACCTAGCTACCCACCAATCCATTCAATCTTAAAATTGTGAGTAGAGATAAACACTATCACACTCACCCTTTGTGAACCTATCTACGTGATAACCCATTCACATAAAATTTCTATATCATGAGATTTAAGACATTACTCAATAAATTTGATGCAGATATAGTTCTCACCCATATCATAATCCATACATTTGTATGACACTTAAAAAAAATCACCACATTATAGAACAAAACATAGAATAAAATGAGTTTCATGATATTTAAAAATCATCACATACGGAACAAATGGGAAAAAATTTAGTTTCCTAAAACATTAAAAAGGTATAAAATAACATCATTAACTAAATCATTTGATACTGAAAACTTGATCACATGAAATAATTACATAATAAAAAAATAATATAGGGTGAAACATGAAAAAAAATCCATTTTAGATAGATCATTTGAATATAATGAATGAAAATCCTAAATCAAATAAATTTTTAAAAAATTTTGTAATTTCCATTGTAAAAGTCATGGTTATGAGTATGTTTTAGAAAGTTTACTTTATTTTCAAGAAAAAATAAAAAGGAAACCTTTCATGGAAATGGAATTTTTTTAAAAAAACTTTAACCTAGATGTAAAATGATAACATCATTTAAAATTGAATGTCTTGGAAAAATTAATTTCAAATAATAAATTATATAACTCAAAGAAAAGAGTTTGTGTTACCAAGTCTTTTAACTTTACCCTTGATTTACAAAGAATTTCTATAAACTAATGTATCATAAAGATAAACATATTAATTAACTATTTCATAACCTTATTCATATATATTACCATTTATACACTTTATTAATAACAATTATCATCATGTATTATATTGTTGTAATCACTTTTTAATATCGAGTGTTAATAACTTTAACTATTTTGTGCATGTTTAAAAATTTTGACATATTTACCCATCATTTGATACCAATTTCATTTTTGATATATCATTTAGGATTATATAATATATGAATTATATTTATTTAAAAGGTTTTTATTTCATTCCATTTGTGTTTTGGTTACATTATGTGAAAACTGATTCGATAATGACTTATTCTGATAATTTTAGAGAATGAAAAAGTTAGTTTATTAATAAGTTAAACACATAATATAATATTTGTAGAACTATAAAATAATAATTATTTAATTAATATATTATAATAATATTACTTTTCATGTTCCTATAGTCATCCATAATCTTATTTTATAGCATTTTCCATGTCAGTGGTTAAACCAACGCAAAATTGAACACACTTTAACTCGATTAGAGAGTATGGATAATGAGGTGTTTATTTTGAAATAATATCATTATAAAATAAGAATAATTATATTTTTTTAATTTTTTTATGATGGTTAAAAATATTTAAATATTTTTTGATAATGTATAAAAATATATATGGAAAATGAAAAATGTTTCATCATAGAGGAAATAATCCACACGTACACAATTAACATTCTCATTTCTCAACACGTGAGGAGGGGTGGGGGTGAAGGTTGATATTAAATTTAAATTTAATGATAATAATTATATGATATATATAATATTTATTCATAATTACAACCCTTAATACCATCCATGAAAAGCATTAATGAAAAACATGCAACATCGCTTTGCAGAGGCAATAAGTCACGCAACACACTAACAATGTTCTTTTGTTTTTCTAATTGGATGAATTGAATAAATAAGGTTTATAACACTAATATAAAATTATATAAATATAATAATGACACATAATTAATAATATTATTTTGGTGATAATATATTTTAGGAGTAATATTAAGAATAAAATCTTAAGAGGAGATAACACTTACATTGGAGACTTGATTTTTAAAGTGGATGCCCCCTTAAAATTATAGGGATTAGGATAAATATGAGTGGACATAGTATTATTTTTGTAGTATAGGGTTATATTTATTATAAATATAAATATTTTAAAGGTGGAATTAGAAGGATAGGTGTATCCTTGAAGGGTGGTAGTGGTATCATTTTATAAGGGGAGAAAAGGGGCACTTTTCGAAATACTGATCAATTTTCAATAATACCATGACACTATTACATGGTCAATGGATCCAAGGTTTCAAACTAATTTAGTGTTGGGTTTATTTTAATTTATAATGTCACATACATATATTTCCACACATATTTTAAACATGTTATATGACTTTTACCATTAATTCATTACATTTTACATTTATACTTTTAAACTAGGTTACTTGTTTTCAACTATGTGATTTTATGTTTTATTAAAAATATAACATAACCCATATAACCAAATTTGGATGTGATGGAACTAAATTTATTATATTTTATTAAATTAAATTTCTAAATATTACAAACTTAACTTTTATATGGAAATAGTTAATGTGTAGAAAAATCGTTTTAGTAGAAAAAACATTTTGACCATTATGGATTCTTAATCTTATTTAGCATTTATTACCAATTAAGCAAGTGTTAATATATTTATTTATATATTTATAAATCATATTATATTAATTATTTAATGTTTTTAAATTTAATGGGTTTGATATAAATTTATTGGTATAAATAAAATAATAATTTTAATATAATTGTTTCACCATTATTGTGGTAATTAGCATTGATCATAATAATCAAAATTTTATAACTAAAAATGAAATTAGTCATATTTAATAGTATGAAAATTATTATATAAAATATAAGAATAAATTTATCAAATTAAATTTCAATGTACAAGGAAATTAATCTTAACGTTGGCGCATGTAAAGTGCAAAAAACTTTTTTTTAAAAGGATATTTTTAAAAACAATATTTATGATTAGGAGAGAATTATCAATACCGTCGACTCAAATGAGTTTAAAATAATAATAATTATTTTAAAACAATTTATTTAACAATAATATAAATGAAAAAATTTATTTCATCATGTTATAACTAATTAAACAAAACAGTCGAAAAACCATTTTCATTAAATCGCTACATAAAATTGAAAAATGTTAAGCATAGGTTTATAAATTTAACATAGTATTTTTAAATGATTTATAATAATTTATAATATATAATTTTATATTAAAATCTTTCAATTTATTCATATAATAAAATAATTTCATGAAATTCACGACATTGATAAAATCAGTATTTTTACTATTCACCTTAAAATTAACTATTTTTGAAAAATCAAAAAAATTCACATTAATATAATATGACTATGATAAATAAAAAAATGATATTAATTTTTTAAAATTAACATCCTAAAGTTTTTAAACTTAATTTTAAAATAAAATCATAAAATATCATGATTTGTTTTATAAGAAATAATTTTTTCGTATGTTAACTATTTTTTTAAAATTAGTGCTCATTATAAATATATCAATATTGAAAAATATAAATTTTAAAAAATAAACTTTAATCATAAGGAAAGTTTTTTTAT
This sequence comes from Viscum album, assembly GCA_963277665.1. Taxonomy (NCBI): domain Eukaryota; kingdom Viridiplantae; phylum Streptophyta; class Magnoliopsida; order Santalales; family Viscaceae; genus Viscum; species Viscum album. The sequence goes on along the minus strand of OY728160.1, from coordinate 1,717,834,829 downwards.
TTCTTAGTTGTATAAATTTTGTTGATATTTAAATTGGATATCTTTATTTATATGTATTTCATAATTATGTTACTACTATTCATACCATTTAATTTTAAAAATACCTTATATTGGTCTATATTTGTTTTGATTTGGTTTTGTGTGTGGAGAAATATATTGGACACAATATTTAATTAAGGACGAAAAAACTCAGTTCGTTACATTCAACCCCATTGAAATAATTTCATCCTCAAAATCTCATTATACAGAAGAAAATAAGTGAGGGTACTTTTCTTTTATCACATACTTAGGTTCCCACATAGCCTCCTAAAACATATAGTTTATCTATAGAAATTTAACCACATGATTGGTATTTCAATACAATACCTTATCTATTTGATCCAAGATATCCATAGGTTTTTCTTCATAGAAGTGGTAATTTTCCAGTTGCATAGCTTATGATATTAGTACATATGAAGGGTCTAGTTTGTACTTTCTCAAAAGTGATACATGGGAAAAATTTTGTACTTATGAGAGGTGTGTAGAAAGTGATAAGAGATAGGTTGTGACCCTAAAAATATTGATGTTCTTGAAGGGACTGATGTACCTAGGGCTCAACTTCCCTTTCTTCCCAAATCTCATAACTCATTTACAAGGAGATATTCAGAGAAATAACTTATCATCAAATTCAAATTATAGATCTCTTTAATGATTTTCAGCATATCTCTTTTATATAATTTGTGTCATTTTAATATGACACTAAGTTTTTTGAGCCTTCTCTACCACTACTTGGACAATATTAGGTCTTATCAACTTTCTTTCCGCAACTTCATCCCAATATGTTGTAGTCCTACATATCTTACCATAAAAAGCCTCATATAGTTCCATTGGATGTTAGAATCGAATTTTATGTTATATGAGAACTATATCAGGGGAATATACTCATCCCAACATTCTTGAAAATAAATTGAAAAAGATCTCAACTTATCTTATACAGTTTGAATTGTTCACTCAGACTGACCATATGCATGAGGGTGGTAAACAATGTTAAAATTCAGCTCAATCCCCAACACTTATTGAATAATTTTCTATAATCTCAGTTTAAACCTTGGATATTGATTAGAAACAATAGAGTGGGGTACTACATGAAGCCTAAACACCTATTTTATGTACACCTTAGAAAGATAATCTGGTGATAAATTCCATTTTATAGAAATTAAGTGTGCAGAATTTATAAGGAGATCGACTAAAACCCATATGGCCTTATGACCTTAAGATGTCCTAGGGAGTCCAATGATGAAATAGATGGTGATGTTTTCCCATATCCATAAAGGTATGGGTAATGGTTGAATCATCTATTTAGGCTTATATCACGCTGACTTAACTTTATGACATACCAAACATCAATATATATACTCTTTGATTTCTCTCTTCTTGATATCCCACTAGAAGTTTTGCTTCAGATCTCTATACACCATTATTCTTCCAGGATGGATAGAGAAGCACTATAAAAAAAATAAAAGATTTGAGGGGGTTATGCAAAACCGCCTATAAATTCATTTTCTATATAATTAGAGGGGGTTCTACACAACCCCCTCTAATCATCGAATTTTGAGGGAGTTATTAAACCACTCTAAATTCATTTTCTATAAAAATTATACAAGGGTTATATAAAACCCTCATTAATTATTTAATTTAGAAGGGGTTATGTACCCCCTCTAAATTCTTTTTCATTGTTTTTTAAATACCAGGCTGGATTTTAGAGGGGGTTTAAAACCCCCTTTAATATATTAAATTAGTGGGGGTTGAAAACCCCCTTTAACATCATAAATTAGAGAGGGTTCAAAACACCCTATAACATCTAAAATTAGAGGGGGTAAAAATCCACTCTAATGTATTTAAATTAGAGGGGGTTAAAAACCCCCTCTAATTTAATAGATTAAAGGGGGCTGTGAACCCCCACTATTAAAAAAAAGAAACCTCCATAATACACACACACACACACACACACAATTAAAACACAATATATATAAATTTATTTAAATAAATTATATAAACATATTATATAAAATATTTATATGATTCTATTTAATTGCATTTATATGTATACATAAATATAATTGTATAATATTATGTACATAAATATATATTTATTTGTATAAATTTTATTTCATATAATATTAATTATTTATAATATAAAATCATAAACATATTATATAAATATATACATAAATATAATTTATTTAAAAAATACATCATATAGTTTTTATAATTTATATTTTAACAATAATAAATATATTTTTATATAACATGTTTATTATTTTATATTATATATAATATAAAATTTTATTTCATATAACATTATATAAATATTTTTATAAATTTTATTTTATATAACATTATATAAATATTTGTATAGATTTTATTTCATATAATATTAATTTTATATAATATAAATATTTGTATAAATTGTATTTCATATAATATTAATTATATATAATATTATAAAAATTTATAAAAATATATATATATATTAATGTACCTAATAATGAGTATATGTATTGAAATGCATTATATAAATATATTTTGAGACACATTATATAAATATATTAAGTAAATACTTATATATATATATTATTTAAATAAACATGTATATAATATATAAATATGTATTTAAGTATATAAATAATTTACATAAATATATAACATAAATTTATTTAATATAATATATGAATGATATAAATCACAAAATAAATGTATTGCATTTATAAAACCGACATATAAATTTTATAGTTTAAAAAATTGGTGAAATAACAATAATAATAATTAATAATATTATTGTTATCACACACACACATATATAAGTATATAAAATAGTTAAATAAATATATATTATAATTATATTATATCTACATGAAATTATTTTATTTTTAAAATGTAAAAAATCTGGGAAAACACAGTAGAAAATATAGAAAAAGGATCTGGTTCTATTTACAAAGATGGAAAAAGGAATTCCACAGTTGTGAATTGATTACATAAATATTATATAAATACATAAACACACAAATATATATAAATTTATTTATAAATATATATTTATATATGTAAATATAATTATTTATATATATTATATAAATAAAAATGTATATAATATATAAATATTGATTTAAGTATATAAATAATTTATATGAATATATTTATAAATATATTTATAAATATATAAACATATGTGTATATACATATAAATATATAGTTTATATAAGTATATATATAGTTTATATATTTAAATGTATTTAAATATATGATGTAAATAAAATTTATTAAAAGAGGCATGTTTGAATATATATAAATAAACATGTATAAAAATAGAGGCATGTGTGAATATATATAACAAATTCAAATGACCTAGTGGTAATATAGGGTGACAGTTCACTTGTGGTGTCTAGCCAGTCCAAGGTTCAAAACCCTATAGGCAACTTATTTTATAAAAATCCCAGCAAACATGGGGGTAGTGGTATTTAGGAACAGAAATGGGAGGAGAAAGCCTAAGCACCTGGGTAAAAGGGGGAACTAGAGATAGGGGCTAGGAACGAGAGAGGTTGAGGTAAGGGGAGGAGTGGGAACGGGAGGGAGGTAGGGTTTACTGGGATGAGGTTTAAAAAAAATCAAGAAAAGACATAGGAGGAGCATGAATGGGAGGGAGGGAGAGTGGGGTGGGGTGACATGGGAGAGGCAGGGGCAGAACTGGGACATGGTTTATAAAAAAATAGAAGCTTTAGGGGCAGTTTTCACAACCTCTCCTAAAGAAACCAACTATTAGGGGTGGTTAACACCTCCCCTAAATCCCTCAATTAGTGTCGGTTTCAGTTATAACCACCTCTAACACAAGCATTTCAGTGAATTTAAGTCAACATTAGAGGGTTTTTAAACCCCCTCTAATTTAACCACTACTAAATTCACCATGATTTTACTAATGGTACCTAAAAACCACCTCTAATGATAGTAGGAAGATACATTAGTGGCAGTTCATCACCACCATCACTAATGTCTTTATATGGGGTTATAACCCCTTCCAATATAAAAAATAACCCACTATAAACTGGCCATTTTTTTTTATAGTGAAGGATGAGAAATGTGTATAATCTAATATCTCCTTCTTCTAGTTCAGTATAGACGGGACACATATCTGAGTTCCAAACCGTATAACACATTATTTATCAAAGTTGAGCACCATAATAATCTAAACCTTTATTTTTTTGTTCCACATCATCTTTATAAACTTATTTTATCCTTATATGAATATAGGATTTGAAAAAATGTAGTGAACTTGAACCTAGTAGCTTGAATCCGGTGTTTTCTTTATTATACTGTAATATGATACAAGGAATATCATCTTAAAGGGATGAATAGTTTAGCAGTCCTGGTAAACTAGATACATTCTTGAGTCTTTCATTACTTTGAAAATATAAATTACAACATATTTTTTTTCTTTTTTTTTCAATAATAACATTATTAACTCTTGCATATTCTTGCATATCAATCATAGTAACATCATAGATTCCTGGGAAGGGGAAAAAGGGTGATCTCAAATGCTCAGTAAGGGTTAAGTATAATAGAAGCAATCATGAATAAATAATCATAATCAATATGGAAATGTAAATAATTGAAAACACATTCCATGTAATCAATAAACATGAGAAGTAAGTGCATATAGAGATAATATCAATGTGAAAATATCAGGTATAATCATCAATATGACAAGGTAAATAGCTGAAAACACATGCCATTTAATCAATAACATGTATATCATAACTGGACAATGAATAATTAATATAGAAAGATAACTAACTGAAAACACATTCCATTTAATCAATAATTGAGAATGAAACGAATCTAGAGATAATATCATTGTGAAAATATCATGGACAATAATTTTTTTAATGAAGGTAATTCTTAATTATTGTATGTCATGAAATCAGGACCATGATATCTTTGATGTCAAGGCCTTTTATGAGACAATTTAAAACTACTGGGTACAAACTCATCTGGTTTGGCCAATTATTTTCTTCTATCTTACTAACATACCTCATAAGACTACTAATACAATGAGGTGATATCAATAACTGGGCCCCACCTATATCTTCATGTCCAAAACTTTCCTTATATATCAAATAATTTATTTAATTCATGAAAAATGTGACTTATCATCAAATATTCACACTGAATAAGGAATACAAGTTTATCAATATTTCCATAGATAAAAAAAATAAATTTCAATATAGATAACCATATGTATAAATGATATAAAGTTTATGTAATAAAATATCCATGATAAATAATATGGATATTTAGGGTAAATTTAATGTCCACAAGAAAGTGAATAATTAAAGGGAAAGTTAATGACTATAAAAATTAATCATGAAAGTGAATGTAAATACTTTCCTTGATCAAAATGATAATAAAACATCCAAAGTAATAATAACAATGGTATAAATAAAAAATATACCCATTAGAGTAAGAATAAAGGGTTGTTGTTGATGAATAGAAATACCATAAAAATATATTTAAAAACATTATTAAATAAAATATCCTTTTTATTTTGAAAATCACTTTTTAAAACTAAAATTTCACAATTTTTTTTGAAAATAATCCTCTTTGAAAATAATATTTTAAACTTATAAGATAATATTTAAAAAATTTGAGTGGTCATGATGGTTAGAAATTCCATTCATGACATACATGTTAAAACAAAGATTCCTTTCACTTTTTCAATAAAATCCAAACAGGAATTATTTTGAAAATGGAATGAATATTAAATTATTTTTTTTTATAAAAATTAAAAATGGGTAAAAATTTATTTAATAAATCATTTTAAAAAGGTTAAAAACATTTTTGAAAACATTTTTAGAAAAAAATGTTTTGAAAAAAAAAACAGATTTCTGACCAAAGAGAGAAATGAAGTCATATTTTATTAAAAACATTTTATCAATTATTTTATGTATCAAAGATTAAAAAATGGTACTATTACATGAGATATTCATGAATAACCAGAGTAGGAGAACATGAAATGGTTTTATTGGGACATGGTCAAATAATTTCCTTCAATTTAAATTCCAGAATAAACAATTTTGATTAGAATGATATTGTGAAATAGACCCCTACAATGAGCATAATGTTGAAGTGAGTATTAATCAATTAATAGATCATGTGTATCAATATAAAATAAACATAAAAAATTAGAAATACATCATAAGATAATAAAATTTCATTTTATATATAATCCCATAACATCAAAGACGCTGAAGAAGTAATGTAACCCAATGAAAATAAATTGTGTTATGAAATTCTTTACCACTTGGTAAATCTTAATTCAAATCCCCTTGGATGTAATAATTCAATTTTAAACTCAAAATAATATTAATTATTAATTAATCATGATATTACATGTAAAATTTTCATTATATACACCATTTAAAATAAATTAGGTGTATAATATTAAAATATTCCTCAATGAAGAGATATTGAGATGAAGTACCTTACCCCATGATTCCTTTTTATTAAACATGATATATTATCCTTTTATAAAATCTTATCACCTATTCATTAGTAATATTTCATTATTTTCCTTGTTTCATGTGTTAATTTCCATGTTTTCTCATTCATGCTTTATTATGTAAGTTATGGTTCTTGTGCATATTATAATGTTCCATAATATATAGAATAATAATCATTAAATAATTATCATATTTTTATATCAATTTTACTATTAAAACCAATCATTAAATATGGTTATGAAAAATGAAGTATGTTACGATCATGGAGACAGTAGACCGACGTACACATGAGTAGTGTTTCCATTTTTCTATGATCATTATGGAAAAAGGTATATAAAATTTTATATTTACATAATGATAATAATATAATAAATAATATATTATTTATTTAAATATACTTATATATATCATTCATCTGGTGTGGTGATGAAAATAGAGTCACATCGCTTCGTGAAGACAATAGTCCACACTTACACGTACGATGTTATCGTCTTTCAGTGTAAGAAAGAAATTGATATATTATATTTTAATAATGATAAATATGTAATTAATATCATAAATATTTCATTTATATCACATATATCCATTAAATTTTTCATTATTACCTTCCATGTAAAGTGTTAGTAAAAAAAGAATCACATCGCTTCATGAGGTGGTAGTCCACCGTACACACGAGCGACACTATCATATCCCCCACAGATTAGAAATTTAAAAGTTATATATGATATAATGAATAAATAGGAATAATTATGTTATATATATATATATATATATATATCTTATATATAATTTATACCCATAATCATACCCAACCCTGAGAGGTGATAATGGAAAAACGAATGACATCTGTTCACAAGGCGATAGTCCACCGTACACATGAATGATGATTTCCTAACCCATTTGATGGAATTGGAGATGGTTCTAGGTAAAAAACTTAACATAAATACATATAATTATATGTAGGATAATCATGTTATTATATTATAACAATTTAATAATAATTTAATGATTTGGAGTAAGAAATAAAATAAATAAGTGCATTGAAGAATGTTACCCCTTCTTTAGGTAACCTCCTTAGGTTTACACAAAAATCATTCCTAGTTTAGATTTGTACAAAAAATAATTATTCTAGGATTAGGGTATGGAAGTTGGGAAGTTATTTTTTTAGGTATTAGACGAACCAAAGGGTATTAAGGCGTGAATAATAGAGGATAGGGGGAGGCCTTTTATAAGTGAGTTGAGTGGAACCCTTGTAATTTTTCAAAATAAAAAGGTGTACCCATGTTTTTCACATTAAAAAGAGTAAAAATATATTATTATAGATAATTAGATAATATAAGTTCTAAATATGGACAAAAAATATATTTTAGACAAGTTTATAGGTTATTTTAATGCATATCTTTTTAGTTTAACCCATGGTAAATCCATTTTTACCTTAACCGCGGTAAATAATTTTATTATTTTCACAATTCATTTTGGTAAAAAATTAAGTTTAACTTATTAGATAATATAAATTATGATTATTAAAATTATATTATCCATTTTTCAAAATTAAATTCACATAAGTGGAAAAATTTAATTAAAAATTAATCCCGCAGATGTGATGAGAAAGCCGATTTTCAAAGAGAAAATGTTCAAAAGTTTACAAAGTTTTTATATCAAAATTATATATGGAAATGATGACAGTGATCTAAATTGTATTAATATATATATATATAATTTAACTAATTTTACTTTAAAAATAATTCAAAATATAGTTTAACTTTATAAATAATTTAAATGAAAATACAGTTTTCAATTAAAATTAAGTATTTTCACTATTCATTAAGAAATGAAATATTTCGTAAAAATAAAAAAAATTCACCATAAGATAATTTTTATGTTATTATTTAAAAAATTATGTCAATTTTCTCATATAATTTTTCTAAAAATGCTAAAAATTAATTTAAAATTATGTGCGCAAAGCATGACTAATCCGTCTTTTAGAAAAACATATAGTTTTTAGAAAACATTTCTTTTTCTTTTAAATGATTCCTATTTTATTTATAAAAAATAGATTACCATAATTTTCATAATTTAGTAATTATTATTCATACATCCCAATTTAACATCTAGGTTATAATGGTATAGTACATTACTCTGTATTTAGACTTGGGGTTTCATGTTCCACAATTCATCAAAGAGATTAAATTTAAAGAAATATATTTCATGGGTTTTTTAGGCTTGATGTTATGTGTCACACATGTTATCAAATAAAATTTAATTATTTTAGAATTTATGGGTGTCGTAATAAAATTATGCAAGGTAATATTTCTACCCTTCCCTTATGACATAATGATTAATCCTCTATAGATCCATGAGTGTTGGGACTTTCTCAATCCTCATCATGGACAATATAGAATGATATTTCCTATTCAGAGCACCATCCACCTTATTTTCCTTTCCAAGGTGGTAATTTATTGACAATTTATAATCTTTTATTTGCTATAACCATCTCCTTTGTTTCATGTTTAACTACTTTCATGTAAAGATAAATTTCAATCTCTTATAATCAATGTATATATAACACTTTTCACTATGAAGGAAATGCTACCAAATTTTAATGAAAATATCACTAATGCTAATTCAAAATCATGCATCAGGTAATATTTCTCATGATTCTTCAATTGGTGTTAGGCATAATCAATTATATTTTTTCACGAGGAAAAATCTTAAGACTTTTAATGATAAATCATTATAAATTAAAAACCTTTCACCAATATATGGTAATGTAAGTATATTTTTAGTGACCAACTTTTCCTTAAGATCTGTGAAGGTTTCCTCACATTATTTTATATAGAGGAACTTGACTCATTTCCTTTTTAACTTGGTTAATTTATTTTATATACATGATAAAATTCTCAAAAATATTTGATAATATCCAACTAACCCAAGAATACTATGGATTTTAGTCATAGTGGTTGGTTTGAGAATTGTTTAATAACCTCAGTCTTTGAAAAATTTATAGATATACATTCTCTTATGATTATATAACACAAAAATGATAATTTTTGGATAAAAAATTTACATTTTATAAGTTTTTAATACAATATATCCTTTATTTGGCTCTTCAACATAGTCCTTTAGTGATATTCATGCTATTCATTGATTTTGGAATATATAATAATATCATCTATAAATACTACCAAAAATTGATCCAGGTAATATATAAAGACTCTATTCATAAGATACATGAAGATATTAGGGACATTGTTATGTCTAAATAACATCACTATAAACTCATATTGTCCAAACCTCATCTAGAAACCTATATTTTAAATATCCTCCCATTTTACCCTCAGTTGATGATATCCTTACTAGAGGTCAATTTTTGAGAAGAATTGAGCTTCTATGAGTTGATTTAATATTTAATCAATATGGTACATAGAATACCTATTTTTTATTGTAATATTTACTAGTCCATGATAATTCATACAAATATGCATTTATCTATCCTTCTTTTTTACAAATAGGACTGGTTCACCCCATGGTGAAGCACTAGGGTGTATAAAACCATTTTTAATATTCTGTTATAATTACTTCTTTAACTCCTATAATTCAATAGAAGACATTATATAGGGTTTCATTTGTATAGGAAAATATATAGGGATGATTTTTATTGATAATTCAACCTCACATTCTAGGATAAAATTATGAAATTCATCGGGAAATACATAACCATATTCCTGTAAAATAAGAATGTTCTCAATGTTGAATTCCTAATTGATAATATGAGCTAAGAACCCATTATTAATTGGTATCAAGACCCATATATTAAATTTTTATTCAAATAATCTATAGGATTATCCTTGAATTTCTACTTGATAACCAGATGATTATGGATTTGAAAATAGATTTTTCTCTCTCCATAATTGTTATGATGTTTATATAAGGAAATCCAGTCTGTAGCCAGAATTATGTGAAATTCAACTACAGTGAGAAGAAACAAATTTTCTAGAAGTATCTCCCCATAAATCTCAATGGGAGAATATTTTTACACCTTAGTTTAATTTATCATTTCAGTAGGTGTTTTCACGAATAGATAAATATTAAAAGTTCTAGGTGTTAAATACATATTATTTGAAATTTTAAGAGATATAAAAGAATGAATAGAGATATAATAAAATAATACATTCACAATTATAGAGTTTATAATGAGTGTACCTTTCACCACTTGGTTATTGTGGTCCACATCTACAGTATTAATTGCATTTTCCCTCTCTTTGTACATTGGTTTAAGACATAACTATCACCTATCCCCATTATTAACCCTAAGGTAAGCACATTGATTCACATAATTCCCATAGATATTATATTTGAAGCATTAAAGAGTGGGTGGAGAATCATATAGGACCCTATAACCCTCATTGGTTTTATTCAAACCTTTTATTTTGTTTTGATAATAATGTTCTAGGTGGAAATTACCACACTTGTAACACTTCCCAAAACAATTAAGGCAATTACCTAGGTGTTTCCTCCCACATTTTTTACACATGGATAGTAGGAATTTATTACCCCAATGAGATTTTTCATTAAGGATTACATGGTTATACATTTTTCATTTCATTCCTCAAGAATCATGTGGGAATCTATATTCCATTTTAACCTTAATCATACACTGAAAAATTTCCTCATAGATTCCAAATTACTTTATAGATAATGTTTTTCAAATACTGGGTTTTAAGACACCAAAGAATTGATCAATATTCTTTTTAGCTCTAGATATAGAATTTGAGGCATACCTTGTGAGACTCATGATGTTATCCTCCTAATATCCAATAGAATCATATATCTTTTATTTAAATTCAAGGAATTATCATTCCATATTAGTGAAAAGAGTTTTATGGGAATATTTAGTGAATAATATTCCCTTGAAATACTACCACTTCATAAAATCAAATCCATCCCTTATTTTTTCATTCCAAATAATATTCCACCACTGGTAAACCTCACCTTCTCGATGATAGACATACAAAATGAACTTATCATTATTTGAGCATTAAAAGACCTAAAATATCTTCTCCATCCCATTAATCCATTTCTTAGTAATCAATGGGTTTGAAGGCCCATTAAAGGATGGTGTATGTTGACACATAAAATATTCAATAGCATGCTGCTCCCTTCTTGGTGTAGTTGGGAGCTCCATATTATTCATGTTTTTATTCATAACATGATAGATTTTAGTGAGCATTACCAGGAGATCTTGAACTTTAGTTCCCTGTCCCATTTAAACAATCACCACATTTTTCAATTCATCCATAATTAGCTTGATTATTTATTATTCTCTCCATATCCTTTATATAGGAAAGTTCATGGTGAGGATACTTAGATTAGTAAATTAATAAAGCATAAAACTATGATCATATAAGAAATAAATAAAAAATAATGAATATATTATTCATTAAAAAATCCCTAAGTTTCAATCTAGGTTATCCATGATTATTTCTCTATTATATTTTCCTTAACAATTATAGTTAACATGATAACCAAATACTTCATAATTATTTAAAAATAAAATTTGAATTATCCTAATAATATCCCCTTAGAGTGTCAAATTAAGTTCATAGTAAGGGATCATTCACTAAGAACTAGAATGATGGTTAAGATATGCTTGAACAACTAATTTTAGGGTTATTACCCCTAGATTCATCTATTCCAAACCACATATACTTATAGTATCTATACAGGGAAGTATTTCTATGAAAACCACATAATCCATACTTTACTAAAATATTAGGATGTTATCCTGAAATTTTATTTAGGGTTTTCTCTAAATATTTATCATCCTAATCTCTAAAATAACTAAACCATAATATAATACCAACTGAAGTGATCCAAGTTAAACATATTTAAATAATAAATTGATAAAATGGTTTAATTATTACATCCTAAAATAGTCACATAATCCATAAACCTAAATGTTTAGTGTCTTAGAGACTATAAATATAAAAACTCTTATTTAAAAAGTTGTGAAAACTTCTCCATAATCTAAATACACTCTTAGATATTCCATGTGATATACTCCTCTTCAAATCTTAGGGAAGGGAAAACATAAGAAGCAGTGAGCTCAAATTTCCAGTAAGGGATAACATAACAAAGGATGAAATTGTTAGATCATAAACTTGTATAAAAGAATAAATAAGGAAAAATATCTAATTTAAAAAAACATAAGTAAATAAGTGTTAACCATAAGCATTAAATATAGTCATACATCTCAAAAGATAACACTTTTAACATGGAATGAGAAAATAAAACATGAACAATATAATGTGATCCATGAACCATATGAAATAAAGTGGAACAATTATAAACATAGTATTTATGATCATTGTGAACTTGGATACTTATAAAAATTTTCACTCGTAAAATCATGAGTAGAGATAAATTCAATGACACATACCCTTTATCAACTTAGCTACTTGATAACCCATTCAAATAACATTTTTATCACATGAGGTATAAACCTTTACCCAATGAATTGAAGGGAGATATAAGTACCACCCATATCATAATCTATAAATTTTAATGACACATAAAAAAACAATAATCACATCATAAAATAAACCATATAATTAAAATGGGTTTCATGTCATTTATAAATCATCACATAAGGATCCTATGGAAATAAAATGTGTTTCAAAAAAATTAAAAAGGTGTAAAATAACATCATGAAACAAATCATTTGATATGGTAAACTTGATCAACCAAAATAATAAAATAATAATAGAATAATATAAGTAAAAATATGAAACATAAATACATTATATATATAGATATAATTTTAATATAATGAAAACAAATCATAAATAAAAGAAATTTTGAAAACATTTTGTATTTTTTGTTGTAAAAGTCATGGTTATGAGTCTCTTTTCAAAAGAAGCCTTTGTTTTTAAGAAAAAATGATTAAGGAAACCTTTCATGTAAATTTAATTATTTCAAAAACTATTTTACCCAAAAGTAAAAAAGATAACATCATTTAAAAGGAAAATTCTTAGAAAAACTAATTTCAATTAATAAATTGTATAACTCAAATAAAATATCTTGAGTTACCAAGTCCCTTACCTTTACCCTTGATTTAAATAGAAGTTATTTAACCTAATGTATTATAAATATAAACATATTAATTAATTATTTTATAACCTCATGTATATATATTCCCATTTATACTCTTCATTAACAACAATTCTCTTCATGTATTATATTTTTGTAATCTATTTTCAACATTGGGTGTTTATAACTTCAACTATTTTGTGAATGTTTAATAATTTTGATATCACTGAACATCATTTGATACCAAATTAATTATTGATATATCATTTAGGATTCTATAATATATAAATTATACTGATTTAAAATGTTCATATTTCATTACATATGTGTTTTGGTTACATTATGTGAAAACCAAATTCATAATGGATTATTTCAGTAATTTTAAAGAATGAAAAAGTTACTTTAATAATAAGTTAAATAATTTCTATAATATTTAAATAAGTATATAATAATAATTATTCTATCAATATATTATAATAATAATAGTTTTCATGTTCCCATATTCACCCATAACTATATTTTATAGCATTTTTCACGTTGGTGGTTAAACCAAACCAAACTTGAATACACTTTAATTTGATTGGAGTGTATGGTTAAAAAAGAATTTATTTTTAAATAACATCATTATAACATAAGAATAATATTTTATTTTATTTTTTTATGATGGTGAACCACATTTAAATATTTTTATATAATTTATGAAAATATTTATGAAAAATAAAAAATATTTCATCGAAGAGGCGGTAATCCGCATGTACGTAAGATTATCGTTTCTATTTCTCAATGTTCCAGAGGGGGTGAAGGTGGATATTAAATTGAGATTTTCAGGATCATAATTATATGATATATATTATATTTATTCATAATTACCATCATTAATATCTCTCATGAAAATCAATAATTAAAAACAAACAGTGTCATTTTGTGGAAGTGGTAGTCCATGCAACAAACTAACGATGTTATTTTGTTTTTCTAAGTGGATGGAAATGAATAAATAATAATTGTACCAATAATGTAACAAAATATTAGTAAAATAATTATAATTAATTTATAATATTATTATGGTGATAAGATATTTTTAAGAGTAATTTTAAGAATAAAAGCTTAAGAGGAGATATCACTTACCTTGGAGACTTGTTTTTTACCTTGGAAGTTCCCATGAAATTAATGGGATTAGGATAACTATGGGTGACTAGGAGATTATGTTTGTGGTATATTCTATAAGGAGATTAAATTATCATAGTTTAAATGATTAATTATAAGTATAAGTGTATATTTGAAGGGCAGTAGTGGTACCCTTTTATAAGGGGAGGAAAATGGCACTTTTGGAAACACTCATTATTTTTCAATAATTCTATAACACTATTACAAGGTAAATGGATCAAAATTTTCAAAATTATTTAGTGTTGGGTGTATTTGGGTAAATATATGCACAAAAATTCATTTTACAAATGTTTTACACATGTTATAGGTTTTTTACCATCAATTCTTTACATTTTATTTTTTTACTTTTAAACTAGAAAACTTGTGATTATCCATATAACCAAATTTGGGTGTTATGGGACTAAATATAACTTCTATTTAATCCAATTATATTTATAAATATTATAAAATTAAACTTTAAATTAAAAAAATAATGTGTAGAAAAACTATTTTAGTAGAAAGAGGCATTTTAACCATTATGGATTCTTAATCTTAATTACTATTGATTTCAAATTAAATGAGAATTAATATATTTATTTATGTGTTTATAAATAATATTATATTCATTATTTAAAGTATTTAGATTTAATTTAATTTATTTAAATTTATTATTATTAATGAAACAATAATTTTAAAACAATTATTTCGCCATTATCAAGGTAATTTTCATTAATCATAATAATCTAAATTTTATATCTAAAAATGAAATTATCCATATTAATTAGTATGAAAATTATTATCTAAAATATAATGATCAATTTATCAAATTAAATTTATATGTATAAGGTAATTAATCTTAACATTGGTGTATGTAACCTGCAAAAACCCATTTTTTTTTGAAAAAGTATATTTTTATTTAAAAATATTAATAACTAGGATATAATTATCAAATAAATTGAATAAAAAACGTTTAAAAGAATTATAATTATTTATTTAATAATAAAATAAATAAAAAATTTCAATTTTTTCATGTTATAATTAATTAAACAAAATAATAAAAAAATATTTTTCATTAAATCACTATATAAAACATCAAAAATAGGTTTATAAATTTAACATAGTATTTTTATATGATTTATAATAATTTATAATATATAATTTTATAGGAAAAGTTTTTAATTTTTTTTTAAATTTATTCATATAATAAAATAATTTCATGAAAGTGACGACATTGATAAAATCAGCATTTTCACTATTTCCCTAAAAATTAACTATTTTGAAAAAATAAAAAATTCATCTTAAGATAATATTACTATGAGAAATTAAAAAAAGATATTAATTTTTTCAAATTAAAATCCTAATTTTTATAAACTTAACATTAAAATGAAATCATAAAATATCATGAAAAACTGTTTTTTAAGAAATCATTTTTTCATATGTTAACATTTTTTTTTAAAATTAGTGCTAATCATAAATATATAAAACATGAAAAATTACATTTTATAAAATAGATTTTTAGAATACGGAAATATTTTATTAGATTATTAGATGTACAAATTGTGTCGATATTTAAAGTGAATTTATTTATTTATATATATTTTATAATTCTATTACTATTGTTTATACCTTATAATTTTATGACTACCTAATATCAGTCTATATTCATTTGGTTTTGATGTTGTGTGTGATGAAAAACATAAAAAATATTTAATGAAGGAGTAAAACCGAGGTCCTTATATTCTACCCCCTTAAAAAATTTCATCTTTGAAATTTCATTACACAGAAAAGTGAGGGTACTTTTCATTCATCACATCCTTAGGTTCCCACATATCATCCTAAAACTTACAATTTCTCTATATAAATTTGACCACATGAGTGTTATTATTCCTAAACACCTTATCTGTTTGATCCAAGATCTCTATGGGTTGTTCTTCATAGGAGTGTTCATGTTCCAGTTGCAAATATTTTGAGCTTAGTGCATGTGAAGGGCCTAATATGTACTTTCTAAAAAGTGATACATAGAACACATTGTGTACTTATAATAGGTGTGGGAGGAAGCATTAAGTGATATGATATGAACATAAAATGATCAAATATATCAAAGGGACTAATGCAATTAGGGACCAACTTCCCTTTCTTCCTAAATATCATAAGTCATTTCCATAGAGATATTTGGAGAAATAACTTAACACCAACTTCAAATTCTGGATATCTTTAATGATTTCCAGAAAAGTTCAATTGTTTAATTTAAACCATTTTCATATATCACCAAATAGTTTTGACCTTATCTATAATTTCTTAGGGAAGACCAGGCCCTATCACCTCTGTTTCCCTTACTTCATCATATCATGTTAGAGTCCTACATTTCTTCACATACAGAGCTTCATATGGCACCATTTGGCTGCTAGACTAGAAATCATTGTTATATAAAAACTCTATCTGGGGAAGATATTGATCCTAACATCTTTGGAAATATATTTAATATGATATCAACATGTATTATATATTTTTAATGATTCTATCAGACTAAATATCTGTTTAAGGGTGGTAAGCAGTGCTAAAATTATGTTTAATCCATAAAACTTTCTAATTTTTTCCAGAATATTAATATAGATCTCAAATAATGATCTTATAAAATAATAGGGTTATTCTATTAAGACTAACCACCACATTAATGTATATCTTGTAAATATGATCTTGTGATAAATCCTCTTTTATAGAAATAAAATGTACTGACTTTGCATGGTGATTAATCACAACCCATACGTAAGTGTTACCTTTAGATGTCCTAGGGAGTCATATGATGAAATCCATGGTGATGTTTTACCATTTCCATACAGGTATAGAAAATTATTTTATAATCTCTTTATTATTATATTGATATACCTTAACTTGCTCACATACTAAGCATTGAGATATATACTTTATTATTTCCCTCTTCATGTTATCCCACTAGAAGTTTTTATTTATATCTCTATACATCATTTTTTTCTAGGATGGAAAGATAATGATGAGCTATGTGAATAAAAAAAGATCATTCTTTATTTATAGTATATATGGGACACATATTCGGGTTCAAAACCTTATAAAAACTTCTTTATCAAATTTTAACTCCAGAATATTCTTTACCTTTATTTTTTGCTCCACATTATCCTTATGGGCTTCTTTGATCCTTACATGAATAGAGGGTTAAGAAGAAACTTTTGAAAAGTAATATTTTCCCCTACCTTATAAATTCAAGATTAATCCTTTATATATCCATGATTATTGGGTCCTTTTCAATCCTCATCATGTATAATGTAGCTTAATCTTTTCTACTCAGAGAAACAACCAACTTATTTTTCCTTTCCTGGGTGGTATTGTATCGAGAAATCATAATCTTTGATTATATATAACCATATCCTTTATAACATGTTTAAATAATTCAATGTGAAGATATATTCAAGCTCTTTTGATCAGTGTATATATCACAATTTTCACCATAAAGGTAATATTGCTAAATTTTTAATGCAAATATCACCACTCCTAATTCCAAATAACGCGTCTATTAATTTTGATCATGATTATTTAAATATTGTGAGTCATAAGAAATTACCTTTTCATTTTTAATGAGGATGAATACCAATCCTTTATTGATGCATCACTATAAATCACAAACCATTCACCACTGTAGGGTAACATAAGAACAAGTACAATGATAAAATTTTCCTTAAGCTCACTGAAGCTTTCTTGACATTATTTTATCTAGAGGAACTTGAATCCTTTCTGTATTATCTTGGTTAGTTGATTTTATAGCCATGATAAATTTCTCAAAAATCATTGATAATATGTATCTATCTTAAGAAAACTATAGATTTTAGTCTCAGTGGTTGGTCTGGGACATTATTCGATAACCTTATTCATTAACAGATCTACAGATATACCCTCTATTGTGATAAAATGACCCATGAATGATACTTTTTTATATCCATAATTAATATTTGATGATTTTGACATAAAATCTATCCTTCATTACGATCTTCAAAAAATTCCTTAAGTGATATTCATACTCTTACTTTATTTTGGAATATATAAGAATATTGGCTATAAAGACTAACACAAATTGATCCATGTAATATTTAAATAATCTATTCATAATATCAATGAAGATATGTAAGGAATTGGTAAGTCCAAAAAGCATCACTATAAACTCATAGTTTCCATTTCTTTTCTAGAATACCATCTTTAAAATATCCTACCATTTTACTCTTCATTGATGATATCCAAACCAAAGGTAAATTTTTGAGAATAATTGGGAATCTCTATGTTGATCAAATATTTCATCAATATGGGGTATAAGATACTTGTTTTTTATTTTTTATTTTTTTGAGATCATGATAATCGATGCAAAGATGCATTGATCCATCTTTATTTTTTACAAAGAGGACTGGTGCACCCCATGGTGAAGCACTAGGGTGTATAAAACCATTATCAAGATTCACTTGTAATTTCTTATTCAACTCATCAAATTTAATGAAATCCATTATATAGGGCACATTTGATATAATAAAATATATAGGGATGAGTTCGATTGATAATTATACCTCATGTTTTGGTGGAATACCAGAAAATTCATCAGTAAATACATCAACATATTCCTACACAATAGGTTGTTATCAATTTTGACTTCCTCCTTGATAATATGAGAGAAGAAACCCTTATTTCTTAGTATCAGACCCATATTATATAATTTTATTCTGATTAAGGTGTAGGATCATCCTTATATTGATACTTGATAATTAGATGATTTGGGATATGAAAATATATTCCATTTCTAGGCAATTGATATAAGCTTTATATAAGGAAAGCCAGTTTGTAACCAGAATTATATCAAATTAAACTATTGGTAAAAGAACCAAATTTTATGGAATTATAACCCCAGAAATATTTATGGGAGAATATTTTTAAACCTTAGTTTCATTTAGTGTGACTATAAGTGTTTTTATAGATAGATATATATTTAAAGTTCAAGGTGGTGAATCCATATTATTTACAAACTTATATGATATAAAATAATTCAAATAACCAAAATTAAATAATAACTTCATAGTTTTCTAGTAGATAATGACTGTACCTTTTAATAAATTTTTAATGTGGTTTACCTATAAAGTAGTAATTGTATATGTCCTCCATTTCTCCCTTGGTTTAGGAGGCTGCTTCTACCTATTCCCAACATTAACCTTGGAGTTAGGGAATTTATTCACATAATGCACATAATACTATCATTATAAGAATTGAAGAGAAGGTGTAGCATCAGCTAGGGACTTTTACCCCTTAGTGGTGTTATTAATTTTTTTTCCATTTCTTTTAAAATCAAAAGATAGGTGGCCTACTTTACCATACTTGTTGAACTTCCAAAAACCTTTAAAGTAATTACCTAGGTGTTTCATCCCACATTTTTTTACATATGGCTAGTCAGAATTTTATACCCCAATGAGACTCTTCATAAGGGATTATATTATGCTCCATATTTCTTTTTTTTCTTTCTCCATAATCACACTGGTCTCCATCTTCTATTTCAAACTTAAGTGCACATCAAATAACTTCCTTATATCTTCCAAATATCCTTAAAACTATTTTTTAATGATTGAGTTTTAAGCCACTAAAGAATCAATAAATCTTTTTTTAGGTATAGAGATAGACTCTGAGGTGTAACTTACGATCCTCATGAATTTATCTTTATAAGACCCAATAGACTCATCTCTATTTTGTTTCAATTAATTGAATTCTCATTCTATCTTAGTGTGAAGAGTTCTAGAGAAATATTTAGTAAATAATATTCTATTGAAATAATACCACTCTATAGAATGTAATTCCTTCCCTTTCATTGTATTCATAAAGAGATTCCACCATTGGCCAACCTCACATTATAGATGATAGATAGATAAAACAAACTTCTTATTCTTTGAGTGTTAAATAAAAAATATATATTTTCCATCACACTAAAAATTTCTCAAAAATCAATGGGTTTGAAGGTCCAATAAAGGATGGTGGATGTTGACACATAAAATATTTAATAAAATATTATCCCTTATTTATGTGTTTTGGAGCTCCAAAATATTCATGTTATTATTCATAACATGATAGAGTTTATTGATAATTTCCATGAAATCTTGAACACCAATTCCTATCAAATTGTTATAGTCACAACATTTTCCATTGCATCCATCATTATCTCGATTACTTATTTTTCCCACCATATCTTTTATAGAGGAAATTTCACGGTGTAGATAATTACATTAGTAGATGTATAAAGCATAAATCTATTATCATAGAAGAAAAAACTCAAAAATAATGATTATATTATTTGTTAACAAATCCTTATGTTTCAATCTTGGTTATCCATAATAATTTCCCAACCCGCATTTCCTCAACCATTATAGTTAACATGACAAAAAAATCCTTCATAATGGTTCATAAAAAAATATGAATTAAACTAAGAAAATCCCCCAAAAGTGTTAAACCATGTGAAAAATAAGGTACCATTCACCATGTACTAGAATGATGGTTGAGATATAGCCTAAAAAATATTTTCTGGTTTATTACCCCTAGATTCATCTATTCCAAAACCATCTCCACTTATAGTATCTAGAAATTGATGTATTTCTAGGAAAAAAACATAATCTATACTTCAATAAAATATCAAGATATTATCTTAAACTTTTATTTAGGGTTTCTGCTAATGTTTTCTAATCATAATATCCAAAATAAATAAACCTTATGCGGATACCAAATGAATATAGCCATGTTAGAAATACCTAAATAACACATTGAAAACATGGTTTGATTATTATGTTGAAAAATAGTCACATAACATAAAGAACTAAATGTTTAGTGTCTTGGAGATTGAAAATATAAAAAAAACTTATTTCACAAGATGTAAAATTTTATCCATAATATAAATTCACTCTTATAAATGCCATGTGACATACTCCACTTCAAATATCAGGTAAGGGAAAACATAATAAGGGTTGAGTATAAAATCTCAGTAAGGGATAACATAACAAAGTCTATAAAAGTTAGATCATATAAATGTGTAAAATAATGGGTAAAAATATATATGATTTTAAAGAAACATAAATCCATAATTGTTAACCATAAGAACAAAATATAGATATAACATCTCAAAAGATAACAATTTTACCATGGACCTTGAAAATAAAACATAAAACATATATCATGATCTATGAAGTATTAAAAAGAAAGTGGCACAATCATAAACATAGGACTTATGATCCCTATGAACCTGACTACCTACAAACTCATTCACTCATAAAATTATTAGTATAGCTAAACACCATCACACTAACACTTTTTGAACCCAACTTCTTCTAACCCATTCACATAAAATTTATATCTCATGAGATATAAGACATTACCTAATACATTGGAGGGAGATATAGGTCACACTTATCCCATCACCCATACATTTTTCTGCCACTTTTTGAAAAAATATTCACATCACAAAATAACCAATAGAAATAAAATGGTTTTCAATACATTTCCAAATTATTACATAAAGAACCCATAGAAATAGAATGGGTTTCATAAAAAATCCAAATGTATAAAATGACATAATAAACTAAATCACTTGAGACAAAAAACATGATCATAAAAAATAATCACATAATAAATGAATAATATAAGGTGAAACATGAAACATGACCCCATTATAGATCGATCATTTTAAGATAATTAAAACAAATCATAAAGAAAATAATTTTTAAAAACATTTTTAATTTTCCATTGTAAAATTCATGGTTATGAATATATTTTCAAAAGTATAATTTCTTTTCAAGAAAAATAAAAAATAAAACCTTTAATGTAAATGGAATCGATTAAAAAACTCTTTCCTCTATAAGTAAAAAAGATAACATTATTTAAAAAGGAAAGTATTTTAAAAACAATGTTTAAATAATAAATTGTATAACTCAAAGAAATAAGTTTGAGTTATCAAGTCCCTTATGTTTACCCTTGATTTCCAAATAAGTTATTTAAGATCATGTACCATAAAAATAAAAATATTAATTACATATTTAAGAAACTTATTCATATATATTCCCTTTTATACTCTTAATTAATAATAATTCTATTCATGTATTATATTGTTGTAATCTATTTTCAGCACTGGGTGTTAATAAGTTTATTTATCTTGAACATGTTTAATAATTTTGATATCATTTCCCATCATTTTGTACCAATTTAATTATTGATATATCATTTAATATTATGTAATATATAAATGATATTTATTTAAAATTTTCTTATTTAATTCCATATATTTTTTGGTTGTGTTATATAAAAACTGAATTGATAATGACTTATTTTGATAATTGTTTTTAAAAAGTTAATTTAATAATACGTTAAATAATTAATATAATATTTATGAAACAATATAATAAAAATAATTTTATTAATATATTATAATAATAATATTTTTCATATTCCCATTGTCACCAATAATCAGATTATATGGCATTTTTCATGTAGGTGGTTAAACTGACCCAAACTTGAACACACTTTAACTCGATTGATGAGTATGGTTAACAAGGTGTTTATTTTGAAATAATATCACTATAAAATAATTGTAATGATATTATTTTAATGTTATTATTATTATTAAACATATTTAAACATTTAAATATTATTTATGAAAATCTAAGTGAAAAATGAGAAATATCCCATCATGGAGGCAGTAATCCACATGAACTCATAATTAACGTTCCTGTTTCTCAACACATGAGAGGGATTGAAGGTGGATATTAAATTTAAATTTAAATATAATAATAATATGAGATATATCATATTTATTAATCATTAAATCCATTAATACTATCTAAGACAATTGGAAATGAATAACAAATGACATCACTTTGTGGAGGCAGTAGTTCACATAACACACTAACAATGTTCTTTTTTTATAAGTGGATAGAAATGAATAAATAAGGGTTGTACCATTAATATAAAATAATATAATTATAATAATGATACATAATTAATAATATTATTATGGTTATAAGATATTTTTAAGCGTTAAATTAAAAATAAAATCTTAAAAGAAGAAAACACTTATGTTAGAGACTTGATTTTTACCTTGTAAGTTACCTTGAAATTGAAGGGATTAGGATAACTATGAGTAACCAGGGGAATATTTTTATGGTATATGATTATAGGTAGATTAAATGGCAATATTTTCATGGAATAATTATAATGATAAGTTTATCTTTGAAGGGTGGTAGTGGTATCCTTTTATATGTGAAGAAAATGGTTACTTTTGGAAACACTCATCATTTTTCAATTATTCCATGAAACTATTACAAGTTCAATGACTCCAACGTTTTGAAATTATTGAGCATGGCGTGAATTTGGGTCTATAAATTCTCAAAAATGTTTCTTCTACACATGTTTGAAATTTTTTATAGGGTTTTTACCATTAAGTATTTGCATTTTACTTTTTTACTTTTAAACTAGGTAACTTGTTTTTAACTATGTGATTTTACGTTTTATTAAACATATAACATAAAACATATAATTTTTTTTTGGGTTTTATTGAACTAAATTTAAAATACATTTAATATAGTTCAATTTAAAATATTATAAAATTAACTTTTAAATTAAAATCGATAATGTGCAGAAAAACCATTTTAGTAGAAAAAAGATATTTCAACCATTATGGATTCTTAATTTTATTTAGTATTGACTAACAATTAAATGAGTGTTGATATATTTATTTAAATTTTTATAAATAATATTTCATTCATTATTTAAAGTATTTATATTTTAATTTATTTGATACAACTTTCTTGTTATTAATAAAAAAAATTTAAAATAATTGTTTCACCATTATCACGGTAATTAACATTAATGTAATAATCTATATTTTATACATAAAAATGAAATTGGTAATATTAAATAGTATAAAAATTATTATATAAAATATAATAATCACTTTATCAAATTAACTTTATATGTATAAGGAAATTAATCTCAACGTTGGCACATGTAACGCGCAAAAACCCATTTTTTGAAATAGTTTATTTTTAAGCAAAAAGATTTATGATTAGGATAGAATTATGAATTTCATGTAATCCAATGAGTTTAAAATAATAATTATAATT
Source organism: Viscum album (assembly GCA_963277665.1). NCBI lineage: Eukaryota > Viridiplantae > Streptophyta > Magnoliopsida > Santalales > Viscaceae > Viscum > Viscum album. The sequence goes on along the minus strand of OY728160.1, from coordinate 1,717,809,907 downwards.
TAAAAATTATTTATTTAATAATAAAATAAATCAAAAACTTGATTTCATCATGTTATAAATAATTAAACAAAATAGTCAAAAATAGTTTTCATTAAATCACTATACCAACTTTCAAAATGATGATCATATTTTTATAGATTTAAAATAGTAATATTAAATTATTTATCATAATTTATAATATATAATTTTTAAGGATTTTTTTTTAAAAAATCTTCCAATTTTTTTATATAATAAAATTATATCATGAAAGTGGCGACATTGATAAAATCAGTATTTTCACTATTCACTTGGAAATTAAAATTTTCAAAAAAATCCCAAAAATTAATCTAAAGATAATAGGACTATGAGAAATAAAAAAATTATATTAATTTTTTAAAATTCCCATCATAAATTTTATAAAAATAACATTAAACTAAAATAATAAAATATCATGAAAACAATTTTTATGAGAAATCATTTTTTGTATGTTAACTAATCATTTAAAATTAGTAATAATTATAAATATATAAAAATTTAAAAATAGATATTTTATAAAATAAATTCCAATCATAAGGAAGTATTTTATTAGTTTCTTAGCGGTACTAATTGTGTCGATATTTAAAGTGAATATATTTATTTATATATATTTCATAACTATGTTACTACTATTTATACCTTCTAATTTTAAGGATACCTTATATCGATCTATATTTTTTTGGTTTCAGTGTTATATTTGGAGAAACACATCTAATAAAGTATTTAATTAAATATAAAAACTCAGGTTGTTACAAATGACATAATATTTGAAGTAATAATCCTTCAGAAAGGAGTTCATGAGAAGGATTTTAAATAAAAAAATAGAAATATAATTTTATACAATAATAATATAAAATAAAACCAAACTTGAAGAATGGATTTCATTAAGAAACCTTACATCTTAAAGAAACGAAGTTGAGTTAGAAAAATATATTATATCTTAGATAGTGTATGAATTAAAATAACATGAAGGAGATATTATAAAATCAACATTTAAATCACATGATTAAAGTTTATTTATAATAAAATAACTCAATGGGGTAGTATTTACACAAATTAAAAGAACAATAGGTTCAAAATATGAAATAATGCCTCAATAAAGGGGAATTTAGATGAAAACCCTTACGAATTTAATATCTTTTGAATCAAAAGACCTTGAAATAGAGAAATTGTGATGGATTTGTAAATAACTTGAATTTCATGAAATTTGTGATAAAAGGCATCCATAGGGACATATATACACAAAAAATGAAACTGGTGAATATGAAATATGTATCAAAGAAGAAAATTGAGATAATAATCCCATACCATCACTCTTTAATTCCATGAAAGAACTTTAAAATAATATAAAATGAACATAATCATCATAATAAATTATTTTAGAATCATATTCACATATATTATCTATTGGTAATGTTTTTTGGATTTTTTGGGGAAAAGGGGTTTTATAGTAGAATGTTATTGTTGTTGGATTTTTAATTATTGATTTTAAAATCAGTAACTTGGGTTATTTAATGGGAATGGTTTGAGAAAATGGTTTTCAATTAAAATGGGTTGATTTATTGAAATGTGACATGGAATGGATGATTATTTAAGGGATTTTTTTTGATTATGAAATTGTAATTGGCATGTTGTTATGGATTTGGTGTGTTATATGGTTGGTTATTGGATTGTGCATGTTATTTTTGTGATTGGAATAATGTGAAGTGGGTGGGGAGTACCACTATAAAAAGAGTATGAAGAGTGGGAGAAAGGTATACCATCAAGGATAAGTGGGAGGGAAGTACCACTAGATTGGGAAAGTAGTAAACGAGTTTGGATGGGAAGTTCCACCATGTTTGTTGCCTTGTTATGTGTTTATATGCAAGATGATAATTTTTGTGCTAATATGAAATGGTGAAACAACTTATGACATGTTTGTTTGGATTTCCCTTAGGTTGAATGGTTTGGGAAAACATGTCTTAGTAAGGGTGGGTTTGGATTATCGGCAATTGTTGATCTATATGATGTTTTATATAAACTATTTTATATAAATGTACTAACGGTTATTTCTTAGTGGCGTGTGTAGAGAAGTCATTTGGGTAAATCCTACTGAGTATTATTAATCACCCCTACTTTGGCACTTTTGTGCTTTTTCAAATGTTGTATTCCGAGTTTTAGGTAAGAGTAAATCATCTCATTTTACTAGCGGTTCGTCATGATGCTTTGGAAGTGTTGTGGTGCTTGTAGCATGGAGCTTGGTGTGGAGCTATATATGGTGTTATAGTTCCTTGGGGTTTTTTGTTTAGTCTTTCGCTTGGTACTCTGATATTGTTTTGGTATGGTTTGGTTGTATTGGTTTTTGGGAATTGTTATGGAATATCTAGGTGGTCTTTTGGTAATATATGACTCAGGTTACTTTGTTACATGCATCATATAGTTTTGTTGGTAATGGATTGTTTGTTTGGTTGGTTTATCTCAAGGGAAAATCATTCCCAAATTTATTCTTGAATCCCTCAGAATTTATTTATAGCCTTTAGAATCTTGGGAACATCATTTAAGGATAAGTAACACCTCACCGCCTTATCAATCCAATGAGGAAGGGGTGGGGTGTTGCAAGTGGTATCAATTTTTCAATCCTTGGATTTCAAGTTAAAGCAGTTGTTCGGTCCTTTGGTGTTGATTGTTGGTCTTGGTGTCGGCATTCATTCTTTGTCCATTCTTTGAGTCAGGATGGTAGAAATATGTATGATTGTAGGAACATGGAATTTATAGCATAAAAGGAAATAGCTAACCCTTTTATGATGAACATCAAATTACTAGGGAGTTGGGTACATAAGTGTTTTGGAGACACTTATAGGCATTGGATATCTCATTGTTGTGGGTGTAGCCAATGAGATGAGCATGGAATGCATGGTAGAAATGACTTCCCACTAGGATGCATATTTCATTGGGGTATAATGATTTATGCTGTGATATGAATATATGGATGTGTGGAAAATTTGAGAATTATTTCAAATGTGTGGATTTGAATGTGGATGATTGTGGTATTTTTAAAATGGATCAATTTTCAAAACATGGTGGAATCGTCAAAATAGTGAAACATGGAAAATGTGAACTTGTGGAAATCCTAGTTGTGATAGTTGTTATATAATTGAAATTGTAATTGTAATCCTTTTCTTATTAAGGGTGTGATACTTATGGTTGTTTTTTTATTTATAGAAATGGCATCGGGTAGGCGTCATAGAGACCAACTGGAGGAGGCTGCTGAAAATATGGTTGCACCTAAGCCTCAGGTGAACTAGAAGCTAGTGCAGAGTATCGTGAAAGCATTCCAAGCTGTGGAAAGTGGGAATAAATAGGATGAACCAAAGAATTTGGATCATGCAGTTCAGTTTCAAAAGTAGAATCCACCCATCTTTAGGGGTGATTCAGAGATGGAAATGACATAAGCATGAATGAATAGAATGAATATGATATTTGAATTCTTGGAAACACTGGTAGAGCTGAAAGTGAAGTTATCCACATACATGTTGGAAGATATTTCCCTTTAGTGGTGAGAGCTGGTTGTCCAAGCTGGTATGGACCAAGGTGTGACATGAGAGGTTTTTGAAGATTTTTTAATAAAAAATTCTACCCTCATACATTCATAATTTGGAGCACAATGTATTTATTTCATTTGAAGCAGGAGAAACTCTCGGTAATAAAATATACAACTAAGTTTATGAACTTAGTGCAGTTTGAATCTGAGCTAGTGGGTAGAACATCCTTGAAGTCACACATTTTTGAATCTGGTTTGATGTAGGAAATTTTTTCCAAGATAGATTTTCTGTGTATAAATGATTACATAGAGAAGATGAATAGATCTACAATGGTTGAGTGAGATCTTTTCAGGGATATAGGCGGGGGAAGTATATTGGTTCCCATAGGAAATAGTGGGAACTCTAAGCTGGATTTAAGTGGAAGAGGGACACTTATTTCCAGGGTGGGAGTATGGCTCAGAATCTGATGGCGGGATCAATTAATCTCCCATTAAATCCTCTGAGTAAGCCAATATGTTTTTAGTGTGGTTCTACGGGCCACATAAAGCGGTATTGTACGACACAAACTCGAGCATATCATAACTATAATAATATGGGTAATCCTTAGTGGTATTTCCATAATTCTCTGAGTTCAGGTGTTCGTTACACTCCTCAAGGGTTGCAGACATCCTATGCCTCAATGGGATGAGGGTAGCAGCATACTCTTCGTCAGTAGAGACGAGTTAGTCATGGTTATTCTGGAAATACCATGACACCTCAACAGGGTAATAAAGAACAGAGTATAGAAAGAAAGTAGTTGTTTGAAGCTGAACAGGTTATAATGGATGATCATTTGGGACCATCCATAGTACGACGTATGGTTCTTTTGAATTCCATGTTGATGCAAGTTTTTTTATATGGGTGATCCCCACTCTTTTATTTCTTCTCATGTTATTAGTTTTCTGGGTCTAACTATGGAAATGATTCCTTCTTTTTTAAAAATTCAAACTCCTATAGGTCAATGAGAGTGCCGAGCCTTTCTATGTAGAGCATGTTACTTTGTTGTGGACGACATTAAATTTATGTGGGATTTATCAGTGCTTGAGATGGATGCTTATGATATAATCCTAGGAATGGATTGGTTGGTGATGTTTAAGGCCCACATAGATTTATATACAAGAATGGTTATTTTTACGATGGAGGATAGTGTTGAACATATCTTTAGAGGGTAGAAGAAGGAAAAGCCGGGTGCAACAGATTTTTTGGCACCAGCTATGGTCATGATATCATATCAATTGGTGGTGTTGTTGTTGGAATCAGTGGAAGGTGTTAAGAAAAGTATTCTTCTAGAATTTTTGGATTAGTTTATGGATGTATTTCCCAAATAATTCTTAGGGTTTCCACCCATGAGAGAAGTGTAGTTTATGATTGATATCTTTCTTTGGACTAGTACTATATCACTTCCATATTACTGAATGACATCAGTAGAGTTACGAGAATTGAAGGTTAAATTGGAGGAGTTAGAGAAAAAAGGTTTCATATATCCTAGCACATCTCCATGGGAAGTGCCAATTTTGTTTGTTAAAAAGGCATATGGAACTTTGAAACTCTATGTTGATTATTGTAGACTTAATTAGGCTACGATAAAGAACCGATATCCACTTCCATTCATTGATGATTTTTTAACTAGTTGAGGGAAGATCAGTGGTTCTCTAAGATTTAATTGAGGTCAGAATATCATCAATTGTAGGTGAGTAAGGGGGATATTACCAAAATAGATTTCAGAAGTAGATATAGCCATTATGAGTATCTGGTTATTCCCTTTTGTCAAACGAATGCACCATCGATGCTCATGGAATTGATGAATCAGATATTTCAGAGATATTTGGATTTTTTGTGGTTGTATTTTTTGATGATATACTGGTGTATTCAAGGAAAAGGGTGGATCATGAGCATTACTTCGTGATAGTTTTAGGGGTCTTGAGGGATCATCAGTTGTATGCCAAATTGTCAAAGTGTGACTTTTTTATATAAGAAGTTCATTTCTTTGTCCATGTTATTTATGAGAATAGTGTTTCAGTTGATTTGGAAAAGATAAAGACTGTTATCTTTTGGAAACCACCAAAGAACGTTTTTGAGATACGAAGCTTCCTTGTTCTAGATGAATTTTATGGACGTTTTATTCATGATTTCTCACAATTTTACTCACCGATGACAGCTTTGATAAGGAATAATGTTCCATTCCAATGGGTTTAGCAACATTAGAAATGTTTTGAAGATCTAAAGGGTCACCTTAAATCAACACCAATCATGGTTTGAATAACTATCCAAAACATGATTTGGAGTTGGTGGAAGTGGTTCATGCTTTGAAAATGTGGCGTCATTATCTATTGGGTGATAAATTCATGGTGCCTACTGATCATAAGAGTTTAAAGCATATTTTCTCACAAAATTATTTGAAATTGATGAAAAGGAGATGGATTTAGTATCTATAGAGGTTTGATTTTTACTTAATGTAAACACTGGGTAAGGGGAATTTGGTGGCAGATGCATTAAGTAAGAAATCATATGATCAAGTGGTGAAACAAACATTAGATCAGTGGTAGTTGATGTCAGTTGTAGTTGACACGTGGTTTGAAAGTGAGGACAGGGGTGACAAAGCAGTCTTCTTTTTGGTTTCATTGGTTCCTGACTTGGTTGGTATGGTTAAAGAGGCACAATCATCTGATTCTGAGTATATTATGATGAGGTCGAAACTCAATAGTGGGGAGACCATGGAGGGCTGGGAACTGAATGGGAATTCAGTTTTATGTTTTTGGAATTGGATGGTGTTACCAATGGCTTGTCAAGAGGAACTTCTTAGGGCTTATCATCATTCCAGGTGGGATTTCCATCATAGAATTCAAAAAATGTATGAAGCATTTAAGTCATAGTTTTGGTGGGATGGTATGAAAAGGAAAGTGGCCGAGTTTGTTTTGATATGCTTGACTTGTCAGCAAGTTAAGGCTGAGCATCGGTGTCTGTCATGAATGTTGCAATATTTTTCTATTTTAGTGTGGAAGTGGGAAAAAATAGTGACAGATTTTGTGATAGGTATCCTAAGAATGGTTATAAAGCATGATGTCATATCGGTGATTGTGGATCACCTCACAATGTTAGCCCATTTTATCCCAATTCATGAATCTAATATGGTGAAGGATCTATCCAAAATCTATATTTGGGAAGTGGTAAAGAGGCATAGTGTTCCAGTTTCAATTTTATTTGATAGAGATATGAGGTTCACATATCATTTCTAGAAATAATTCCATCAAGACCTTGGGGCACAATTGACGATGAGCACAACCTATCATCCTCATATGGATGTCCAATCCTATAGGACGATACAAACTTTTTAGGATATTATAAAAGCTTGTGTGATGGATTTTGGTGGTTTATGGGAGGAGCGCTTTCCATTGGAGGAGTTCTCCTATAATAACAGTTATCAGGATTCCATACATATGGATCTGTTTGAAGCATTGTATGGGTGAATGTGTTGTTCTCCACTATGTTGGGTGGAAATGGGTGAGACTTCGATGGTTTGACTAAGCCTTGTCCAAGAGAATACAAAAAATATCAAACTGATCAGGAAGAGGATGGAGATAGCCTAGAGTCCTCAGAAATCATATTCAGACTATCGTCGATGACTGTTGTCATTCGAGGTAGGTGATCATGTGTTATTGAGAATCCCTCCTAGGTTGGTACATCATCAGTTTAGGAAATAGGGTAATTTATCTATGAGGTATATTGAGCCTTTTGAGATACTTGAGAGGATTAGAGAGGTGGATTATCAGGTGGATTTCCACCATAGTTTAGTGCGGTTCACAATGTGTTTCATGTATCATAGTTTAAAAGGTATCATATGGATCATGACCATGTGATTCTATGGGATCATGTTGAGATGGAGCCAGATTCTTCTTTGGTGCACGTGACAATGCAGATTTTGGATAGTCAAGAGAAAGTCTTACGTGGGAAGTTCATCGGTTTAGTTTGGGTTTTTGTGGAAACATGTTTAGATTTGGGAGGAGACTTGGGAGTAGGATAAAGAGATGGTCGAGCAATGGCCCAATCTCTTTCAGCAAAGTGATGATTCTCTACTTTTTGAGTATGGAAAGTCTAATGGTAGAGATAATTTAACACCCACAGTTTGAGGTATGTGACCCTTTTTATGCCTTTTTATGTATTTTAAGTGGTTGGGTAATGTTTGGGAGAGTTTGGAAAGGTTTTGGAAAGTTGTGGAGGCCTTTTCAAGGCTATACGATTTAAGCACAGTTAAGGGAAACTATGAAAGAATCCCAAGTAACCATGTGATATGCCACTACTCGGATATTATCATCTGTATGTTTAGTGCATGGTTTGTCGAACCGTGAAATCTAACCATGTAACCCATTAAAATTAGTTTTTTAAATGGGGTTAATTGGGATTTTCCTTAACTCTCTCCTTTCTCCTCCTATACAAACCCAATGTTGGATTCCTTGATCTCAAGGGCTAGAGGGGATATCCCACTCATTTTGGAAGCATATTGAAGGAGTTTCTTGATAGTTTGAAGGTGGTTCATCTCGAGTAAGTCTCCCCTCTTGGTTGCTTGTGGTTTTCTCTAGATCTTCTCTTCCATTTCTCTCAGTTTTCTATATATAAATATTTTTCGTGTAGATCTAGTGTTTTTGTTTCCTTAAGTGATGATATTGTGTCTTTTTGATGATAGGTAAGGAGATCTAGAGTGGTTTTGGGGGATCGTTTTTCAGATTTGTGGTGCAGTTTCTTGTGGGCCAATTCTGACGAAACCCTAAAGGTAAGTGGATTCTCTATCAACTCCACTTTGTTATAAATAGAAGGATTTTTCCAATTAATAGGTTTTTCTTGTATTAATTGGTGATTTTGATGTGAAAAATTGGTTAGAAATCCCTTTGGTAATGTTTTGTGGATTTATTTGGGGAAAAATGGGTTTTACGGTGAAATGTTCTTGCTGTTCGATTTTAAAATGTTGATTTTAAAATAGGTAACTTGGGTTGTTTAATGGGAATGGTTTGATAAAATGGTTTTTAATAAAAATGGGTTTCTTTATTGAAATGTGATATGGAATGGATGATGCTTCAATGGATTTTTTGATTATAAAATGGTTATTGTCATGTTGTTGTGGCCTTGGTGTGTTATATGGTTGGTTATTGGATTGTGCATGTTATGTTTGTGATTGGAATGATGTGAAGTGGGAAGAGAGTACCACTATAAAAAGATTATGGAGAGTGGATGGAAGGTCCACTATCAAGGATAGGTGGGAAAGAAGTACCACTTGATTGGGAAAGTAGTAATGGGTTTGGACCAGAAGTTCCACCGTGTTTTTTTCCTAGTTGTGTGTTGATATACAAGATGGATTTTTTTTCTAATGTGAAATGGTGAAACAACTTATGGCATGTTTTTTTGGATTTCCCTTGGGTTTCATGGTTTGGTAAAATGTGGCTTGGTAAGGGTGTGTTTGGATTACCAGAAATTTTTGAACTATTTAATGTTTAAAATAAGCTATTTTATATAAATGTGCTAATAGTTCTTTACTAGTTGTGTGTGTTGGGAATTCATTTTGGTAAATCCTACTGAGTATTATTACTCACCCCTTCCTTTTAACTTTAGTGATTTTGTAGATGTTGTATTTCAGGACACAAGTAAGAGTAATGAATCTCATTTTGCTAGTGGTTTGTCGTGATGCTTTGGTGGTGTTGTGGTTCTTAGAGCATGGAGCTTGATGTGGAGATATGGATGGTTCCATAGTTCCTTGGGGTATTATTGTTTAGTCTTCCTCTTGGTACTCTAATATTGGTTTGGTATGGTTTTTTATTGGTTTTTGGGAAGTGTTATGGAATATCTTTGTGGTATTTTGGTAATATATGACTCGGGTTACTATGTTACATTCATCATGTAGTTTTTTTGATGATGGATTTTTTTGTTTGGTTGGTTTATCTTATGGGAAATTCATTCCTAAATTTGTTCTTGAATACCTTGACACTTATTTACAGCCTCTGGAACATTGGGAACATCGCTTAAGTCCAAGTAACACCTCACCACCTTCTCAAGCCAATGAGGAAGGGGTGGGGTGTTACAGATTGGGTGATCACAACCATTGAGTATGAGGGGGATTGGTCCACACTGCCATTGGTAGTGTGGGGACTGGGTTCCTAGATATAACCACTAAAAGTATATCCATGTATTTGGGTTTATTTGTACCAACTACTAAAAAGGGTCTTACTTATTATAATAGGTTTCTTACTAAAACCTTTAAAAAGAAAGGTTCGGGTTTCTTGGTACAACCATTAAGAGGCATGGTTTAAACCAAAAACTCTCAAGGATACTTGAGGGGAGACTATTTGTGGGCCCCTTGTGGATTATTTCTGAACTACTTTATCAATTTATTGTGATTCATCTTTTAAATTTATATTTCCACTGTGATAAACTCTTATAATTTTTATTTATTACTTTTTTTTAATTTTAACTATTTTAGTTTTAATTTAAAAAAAAAATTAAAGGAAATTAACCACCCTCTTTCCATCTATATTCAGACCAACAGGTTGAACATGCACCATTCAATTTGAAATAATTTATCAAAGATCTCAATTCATTCTTTGGGAATCAATTATAAATCTATTCCAAATCAAGAAAAGAAAAAACAGTTTCAATTGTTATGAATTTCCTTATAAAACCACCTACCTCAATTCATGGAATCAATAGTCACCCAATACGGGATCTAAAAAAGTGATATTATGGATATAACCATGATAGAATCAATAGAGATGGTATTTTAGAAATGAAACCAAAAATCGGGATCTAGATCCATCAATGACACAATAATCCATATCCCTCAAGGAAGGAGAAAGAGGAGGAAAGGAAAATTTATGACCAAATCTATATTACACTTACTGGAAGATATTAAACACTTCAAATGACACTTTTATCAATGAATTATCAAGTTTTTAAGAGCTCAAATCACCTCTAGATAGTCTATAAATTCATGAGGGTTGAATTAGGTTCTAAGGAGGTGTGTTTATAATTAAAACAAAGATTTTTTTGGATTGAATTAAAATAGTGTCAAAACTTTTCTCACCCATATTAGTATCACTAGATAGCCTCTGCCTCCCAACGTATAGATAGTGGTTCCTTAAATAATTCCAATTCCTCTAGAAGTCCCACTATCTAATTGATGGCTCTCACTGGATGTTCAGTGACCCTCGCCAGCTAGATAGTGTACTTATTATAGACATTCTAGCTACGACCCCCATCCACTCTTATTCCAAACTCCTAAACACGTCCCAGACTCTCAATAAAGGATCAAAACCACTTCCCCCGACCCTGTAAAAGGCATATACAATAAAGAAAAAATAATAATCACCAAGATATACAAGAGAAAATAAAATAAAAAAAAGGATCGTACCTAAAATAAATTGTTAGGATGTTACAATACTCCCCACAATAAACACATTTTACACCATAAAGCCTCATCAATAAGACTGGTCCGCAAAAATATAAGGCCAATACTCTCTCATCAACATATCACACTATCAAGTCTCATGAGAATCAGATCTATGACGCCATAAAACCTATACCAAGGGTGTAAAATTTATATAAATAACATTTTTATAATAACCTACTATCCAAATTGGTTTTTTAGTCATGGTCATTTCATGTTTCACATCATGTTCCTCCCAATTCAAAAAATCAGATGAATATGAAAGATACTTCTTGAAATTAGACATGTGAAACACATCCTAGATTGAATTCATCTAAGGTGGAATGTCCAAACAGTAATCCACATTTCTAATCTTTTTAACAATAAAAAATGTTCCCACATACCTTGGGCCCAACTTCCCTTGCTTTCCAATCCATCAATGAACCAATCAAGGAAAAAATTTCAAGAACACCTGGTCACTAACTGATAACTCCAAAGGATTTCAACAACTATCCATATAAGATTTACACAGGCTCTACAATAGTATCATTCTATGAAAAATCATCTGTATCTTCACCATCATCTCCTAGACCAATCTAGGTCCCACTATGGAAGCTTCAATAACCTCTAGTAAACAAATAAAAGACATAAAGTATGGACATAGAAGGACTCAAAAGGTGACATATTATGGTATAATTATATATATATATATATATATTATATGATAACCTAATAAGCCCCAAATGGAAATCCAAATCTCTTCCAAAGTCAAGGAAATAAGAATGAATCGTGTATTTAAGAATATATATCACCCATTTTTATCTGGATATCTGTGTAAGGATGATACACCATGCTAAAATTTTCCTAGGATCCCATAACCTCTTGGAGGTCTCTCCAAAAAATAGACATGAGTTGGGTATCCATATAGGAAACTATGACATAAGGAAAACCATTAAATCTGATAATCTCTTTCACATATAGATTTCCCAAGTCCTTAACTTTAGTGTTATAATGAATGGGAATAAATTGAGCTGATATAGTAAATTAGTCAATAACCAACCAAGTCATATAATTTCCTCTAGGAGTATGCAACAACATAAAAAAAATTCCATAGACATCAAATCCCACTTCCAAGTTGTCATATGAATGGGTTAAAGCAAACTTGATGTCTTATAATGGTTATCCTAGATTTATTGGTAAGTATAACAATAGGAAACCAAATCAGCAATGCACTATTTCACAAATGGACACTAAAATTATTACCTCATATCATAAAACATATTGGTTGTACCTGGGGTGAACTTCCAACTGTGAATGATAAAAATCCCCGATCATAGCCTTCCTCATAGGTAACGAAAGAACATATTGGTTTCTGAAGAAAAAAATACCCTATTGAGATAGAGACCATTCATCAATGGTATACCCACCATATAAATAATCCCTAATGTGTTAGAAATCATCATCAAGCTATTTATCCTAGAGAATAATCTCAAAAATAGAGGATTTAAATTGAAAAATCACCAAATAAATCTTAGTATAATCCTCTTGGTCTCCCAAATGAACACAAGAAAAGAGGTCCATGATATTTCACTCTACTGAAAATTCCTTCACAGCCTAAAATGGAAATTTACTGCTCATAGCATCAGTAACAAAATTCACCTTTTCTGGGGTGTATGAAATTTTAAATTTAAAATATTTAATTCATTCCACTCTTTAACTCTATTATGGATTAAAATATTTGTGTGAGATGATGTAACTAAAGCTCTTATGATCGTATTAAATGACAAGCCTTTATCTAAAGTGGTAGTGCCACCAAGTCTTATGATCATGAATCATGGATACTGGTTCAAGATCATGCATGGGATAGTTCTTCCCATGTGACTGAATCTGAAAAGAACCATAATCCACCACATGATCACTCTACATGATAATAAAACCCAAAACTTAACATAAAGCATTACAAAAGGCCACATAGCCCTGCCTAGAATCTGGAAGAGTCAACACAAGAGATGAAGTAAAAAAACTCTTCAATTCAAAAAAGGAATCCTAAAATTTTGAATCCCAATCAAACTTCACTTACTTACAAGTGAGAGTAGTCAATGGAGAATCCAACTTAGAGAAATATTTTACAAACCTGTGGAAATACCCTAATAAGAACAATAATCTATGAATCTCAAATATATTCCACAGTTCCTCCTGTGACATGAAAACTTTCACCTCCCCAAGATTAACTGAGACACCCTATTTAAAAACCATGTTCCCCATGAAATATACCTCCCAAATCTATAATTTTAACTTTTACATCTTGGAATAATGTTGACGATTCCTTGAGATATCCAAAACTACTCTCAAATGAAGTACTTGATCCTCCTAAAATTTTGAATAAAATAAGATTTCATACATGGATACAACAAAAAATGAGTCAATATATTGGTGAAAAATTATGTTCATCAGTTTTATAAACAAGGAAGGAGAATTGGTCTGGCCCAAAGTCATAATAAGGTAATCATATACTATACATGCTTCTGAATATAGCCTTTGGGATATCAGAATCCTTGAACCTAAGATAGTGGTAACTAGACTTAATGTATCATCATATTACTATTTTCTGGTACTCCTAAACCCATTTTTATTCATTCTTTGGTCAGGTCTTGTTTAGGGGTGCTTCAAGTGAAATTTAATTTTTTGGAAGTTCTTGGGTTGTGCATGGTTGGAGCATGGTTTGTCCAGACTGTGAACCCTGATAGTGAAAACCATGTGAAACCAAGAAGTGGTGGTTTTCATGGTTGACACAAGGTTTGTAAAATCATGCACCCACTTAGGAGAAAGTGTGAAACCCCACTAGCAGGGTCACATGGTTAGGGTGTAGAGTTTGAAAAACTCTTCACCCCCTCTAGGAAACCATACATGTGAATTTTTATTATTTAAAAATTTTATTTAAAATTACTAAACCCTCATTTTTATTCCCTAATCTGGCCCAAATCGACCAAGAATGTTTTCTGAGGTCATTGGATATCTCAAGGACCCATTTTTACTCCTCTAAACCCCTTCCAAGGTGGATAAAAGCTAGAAAATCTTTTTTCGGTCCTTTACTCTTAAGCTTCATCTCACTGTGACATCTCTCCCACTCTCTTCTCCTCTCTTACTTAGGGTTTTTTAGATATTTTTATTATTGGAGGATCTAATCTATGTTGTTTTAGATCCTGAATCTAGGTTTGATTCTCAGATCATTATTTCATATGTTCTTCATGGGAGTTTTCCATTTAGGGCATTATGATTCGTGATCCCATGATCCTAAGGTAGGTGGATCCATTTAAGATATTTCATTTGATTAAACCTAAATTGATTGTTTTAAATCAAATTTCTTGATTTAAATTTAATTAATCTCAATTAGTTTATCAAAATAATTAATTCAATTTAATTAGAGATTTGAATTAGGATTTGGCATGAAATTTTGGAAAAACCACAAATTCTACTGAATTGGGGTGTGTTTGTGGAATTTGATAGAAAGTTGTGAAATTAAATCATGGAATTTAAATTTTTGAATTTAAATTGTGAAATTAAATTGTGAAATTGATTTGTAGAATTGATCTAAAATTTGTATTTGAGAAAAATGGCTTAAATTGTTTTGATAAAAACTCATTGGTTTTATCCTAGAAAAAGTTATGTTTTGATTAAAAACCCAGTTTGGTTTTAAAATGGAAATTGGCATATTGAAATGGGAAATGGGTTTAATTATATTTTAAACAATTTTAAAATAAATTTCCTATTATTGATTATTTTTTGATCACATGAAATCCTAGGTAGTTAGTGTATTATTAGGGTCAAAAACACTTGGATGGGAATTCCCTAGAAATATATTGACGCTTTACAACTATAACATAAATGTATTTGAAGATATTATACCCATTGGGATGTTGGTTAGTATTCTTTTTCCTTTTTCTGAGAGACATGTGCGCACATTTCCATTTTCATAATATAAGTGTGTGAGGATCCAATATCCTAGAATTATCATACCTCTTGGAAGATGACCATATTGCACATTGTTAAGGATTTTATATATATTCTATTTCTTGTAAACTATTTTACATATGACTTGCGAATTTATATAAACTATTTTATATAAAATGTTTTTTAATCCATGTTTTGGAATATTTCCATCATTTGAAATATAAAGCATGATTTGTTTTAAATATTTATTTGAACTACCATGTCTGTTTATTTAAAATTGAAATATTTATCTGGTTAATTATGTTAGAATATTATTATGGAATCCTTGGTGAGACCTTACTGGGATTTTATCTCACACCCTACCCGTGACTTTGGGTGTTTATAGATTTCATCCTTACAGGTTTGAGAAAGTGGAAATCACCACTTGGAGGTGGTAGTTGCTATTGATATTTGTGATTTGATCTACTTTGTTCATTGGTACATGGGTTTTTATCCTATTTCATCGTACTTTGTGGTGGTACTTTGGGTTGTTTACACCTGTTTGAATTCTAGTATAGTTCTCCCTATGGAGTTTTCTTTTGTGTATACTGAATTGTATCTCTTTCTTCTATTATGTTTGTGGAAAATTCATTCCCACTTTCATATTTTATGATGCTATTCGCTTTTCAAAAATTGGTGGGGATCAAGAACACCCTTCAAGCTATGCCAGGATTATATTAGGTGTTAGGGTACTGAGGTATCTAGTTCGGTTCATGACAAAGTGGTATCAAAGGTGCATGTTAAGCATCTTTCCTTGATGTCAGTATACAATTGTGTAATATTTTTAGGACATAATAGGTAGTTATGACTGAGTTTCTAGATATATCTCACCATAATTACCCTTAAGTCACTAGGAGTAGTTTGGGAAATATTTATTAAGGATTTTTTCTAGAATTTTCTCTACTTTTGATTTGGATAGATTGAAATAAAAAACTTATTTTTCTATCTATCAGGATAATTTTTCCCTTATTGATATATTTGAGTGTTAATATGATGTCTTCAATGTTTTATACTGATATTGTGTAGAATCATGACTCTAATAAGACATGTGAATTGGATCTAGGAGGAAGATGCTGATGAACCATAGAAAGAAAATCTTTCTATGGACCAGAATCTGGTTGAGGTTATCATGCATTCTATCCAAGATATCAGAAAAACACCTGCACCTGTTCCTATTTAGGATTAAGCCATGGAAACTCAAAGGGATGTTTTATGGAATCATGCTCAGGAGTTCCTTCAACAGAAGCCACTAGTATCCCAAGACTCTAATGATCCGCAACTGGTTGAGAATTGGTTTAGTTATATCAAGATATTTCTTGAGTTATTGGATATTCCTGATGAAATTAAGGTGAAACGTTCCACATTTAAGCTAGATGGACCTAATAGAAGATGGTGGTATATGATGGTGATGGAAGATAATCATTATATATTAGAGTGGAATGAATTTAAATCTCTTTTCATTGACTTGTTCTATCTAGAGTCTATGGTGTTGTCTAAGGATTTAGATTTTTTCAAAATTGAGAAAGATGAAAGGATCATGATAGAATATGAAAACCGTTTTACTTAGATTTTGTAGTTTGAACCTGATATTGTATTAAATGAGAATATGAAGACTTGATGGTTTGGGATGGTACTTAGATATAATATTTTCTACTAGGTTTTCTTATTGAATATTTCTTATTATGACAATGTTCTAGATAGAGCATTGATGGTTAAAATGGACTTGGCTGGTAAGTTAGGGTCAGTAAGAGTTACTTTTTCTCCCAATGGTAGTGTGAATTACTATAAAGAGAAGAGTAATCATGATGATTATCATAGTGGTTCTAGAAAATAGGGTATGTATCGACCTAATGTAGTGCCTGTAAGAGTCTATTTGATATATTACCGGTGTGGAAAACCTGACCACTCAAAATGGGTTTTCACTGACGCACCCAAGACATATGGCTCCTATGGAAACTTGGGTAACTTGTAGAAATTATTCCATATATATTATACTCCTCATAGTTTCGTAGTATTATCAGTTCATACTAATTTTTTTTTGAAATTATATGCTTCAAGGACAAAGGGGTTCGAGCCATAGGCATTTGGAATGAATCTTCTTCACACTGTGGAAGAGTCTCTAGAGGAAGCAGATACAATTCCAGTGACTGTGAGAGGTACCATAACTATATCTTCATCATTAGTGAATACTTTATTTGATACTGGTGCATCTCATTTGTTTATTTGAACCCATATTTTAAATTTTCTAAATCGTCATATGAAGCTTTTATCTTATGCGATGGATATTACTACACCCCTCACAACAAAGATAGAGAAAGGTCTCCATAACCCTACTTGTGTTTTAGTGTTATCAGATATCTATTTTTCTTATGAATTTCTGGTTCTTGACATGAAACCAGTTGACATCATTTTTGGGATGGATTGGCTTATTACCAATAAATTTTGTATTGATTGTTATTTTTGATGGGTCTCCTTTACTACACCCGATGGGGTGTGCTGTGTCTTTCAAGGAGAATGGGACCCAAGGTCGATTAGATTTGGAACTTCTTATCAAAATTTAGGAAAAGTGATATCATTGTTTGATTTTGATATGGATCATGAATCCTTGAGAAGTGATCTCCCTCTAGTTTCCTTTGAGTTTCCCTATGTTTTTCCTTATGAATTCTATGGTTCACCACCTGTAAAGGATGTAGAGTTTTCTAGTGATGGGTACCTAGTTGGTATCTATACCATATTACCACATGGAATTAGATGAAATGAAATAGTTGAATACTAATCTATATAATATTCTAGAGAAAATATTTATACATCTGAGTGTGTCACCTTGGGTGACACCAGTTCTCTTTGCTAAGAAATATGATGGGTCACTTAAACTTTTTGTTTATTATTGAAAAAATAAATCAAGTTATGGTAAAGAAATAATATCCATTTCCATATATTAATGATTTTTTTGACCAGTTTAAAGGGGTGAAGAGGTTTTCAAAGATTGATCTTAAATCTGGTTATCATCAGTTGAGAATGAAAGAACCTAACATTCATAAAACCACCTTTCAGAGAAGGTATGGCCATTATGAGCACCATTTAATGCCGTTTGGTCTAACCAATGATCCTGAAATCTTTATGGATTTAATGAACATGATTTTACATGAGTATCTTGATACTTTCATGGAAGAAGTTTTGTATTCCATTCTTGTTTACTCTAAGTTTGAGGAGGATCATGTGCATCATCTGAGAGCAGTTCTAGAATTTTTGAGAAATCACCTAATTTATGCCAAGCTATCAAAATGTGATTTCTAGATTTTAGAAGTGAATTTCTTGGGACACATGGTGTCAGAACATGGTATTTCAGTTTATCCTGAGATGGTGAAGGCTGTTATGACTTGGGAGAAACCACGAAATGCTTTTGAGATTTGGAGATTCTTGGGTTTATCTAGATATTATCACCAGTTTATAAAGGAATTATCAAAGTTGGATTCTCCAATGGCTGCTCTAACTCAAAAGGCATTAATGTTTTCTTGGGATGACAAATTTCATAATTATTTTTTTTATTTGAAGAATATTTTGTCTATTGTACCGGTGTTGACTCTTCCAGAGGTTGGTAAGGGATATGTGGTCTTCTATGATGCATCAGGTTCATATTTGGGCTACGTTCTTATGAAAGGTGATCATGTCATTTCTTATGGATCTTGGAAGCTTTTTACACATGAGAATAATTATCCAACCCATGAACTTGAACTCACAGCTATGATGCACGTTCTTAAGAGTTGGTGGTATTAATTTTTTTGAGAAAGGTTTATTGTGTTTTCAGAGAACAAGAGGTTGAGTGATATCTTATCTAAAAAATATCTAAATATCCACAATAGTCATTGGGTGGAATACCTAAAATATTTTTACATTGAAATCACCTATACCCTTGGGAAATGGAATGTCATCATAGAGGCTTTGAGTAGGAAAATTCTATCCCCAGACGTGAAAGAATCATCATAAGAGTGGAACTTGATGGCTATTTTTGCACAGTTTCATATTAGAGTTTAGGAATTAGGGGATGAGGTTTCCTTATCTAGTTTTTGAAATACTCTCTTTTTGAGTTTATTATTTAGGAAAAAATAGCTTAATAATGAGTTCCACCGCATTATAGACTCTCTTTATAGTGGGAAGATCACTGCTAACTGGTCATTCTTTGCAGAGGGTATTCTAGGTTATTAAAACAATTTTATAGTGATATTAGCAGTCAAGAAAAATGTGATGGGAAATTTACATAATTCCTAGTGATAAGTTTACCCAGGAACCATAAATATGTTCTATGACATGTGATATAAATTCTGGTGGCCAGGTATGAGATGAGGAATTACTAAATTTGTCTCTCATTCTTATACATGCCAAAAAATCAATGTCAAGCACCAAAAACCTTTAGGTTTTATTTAGACACTACCAATACTAACTTAAAAGTGGGATGAGATCTCTATGAACTTTGTGGTTGGGATTCAGCATACCTAGATAAAGAATAATGCAATATGGGTTATGATTGATAGGCTAGCTAAATCATCTCATTTCTTACACATTTGCGATTCAAAAAAATTATGGAGTTTGGAAATCTCAATGTGAAAGAGATTGTTCATTTTTAGGGAGTTCCATCTACTATAGTCTCTAATCAAGATCCTTGGTTCACTTATCTCTTTAAGAGAGGCCTTTAGGATGCACTGGAATCTTATATTCATTTGAGTATGGAATATCATATTTAGTTTGATGTCCATATGAAAAGAGATATACATATTCTTGAGGATACACTTCATGACTACTTTCTCAACTTCGGTGGGGCTTGGGATGACCATTTAGGGATGGTTGAGTTTTCTTATAACAATAGTTATAATTCCTCAATAAGGATGGATCCTTTTGAGGCCTTGTATGACCAGCCTTGTAAATGTCTGTTGTGTTGGTTAGATAATGGTGAAAGTTCCTTGGTTTGACCGAGCTTGGTTCAATAGATGATATAAAATATTCATTTGATTCATCAAATAATTTTAACATCATAGATCTGGTATAAATCTTTTTCCAATCGCATTGTAGACCATTGGAATTATCAGTTGGTGATTATGTATTCTTGAAAGTTTCACCTTGGTTGGTTCATCGATGGCTTGGGAGGTAAGTGAAGCTTGATCCTCATTTTGTGGGACCTTTTTAGGTTGTTGAGTAGGTGGGAAACGTGGATTACCTATCACGACACATCCCAATGGGGCCTATGCCATGACTCCCCAAACCCGCATCCAATAGGCTAGGGGCTGGTGACTAGCACCGAGTAGGCATATTACTAACATGGGAGACATTGCCTAAGTACCAAAACACACACACACATCTCTAAGCCCATAAATTCTATAATATAAAGAAAACCACTATGAAACAAAAATAGTGCTTACAACTAAACCCAACCAAAAGAGTATAATGGAAATTAAAGTATTGAAAGTAAACTGGGCTAGAATACAGGCCTACCAAAAACAAGAATCTGCAAACTACAAAGTCTAACCTATAAGCACAAAGAGGTATTGGGACTTCTTTTCATAACCTAAGGAACACCTCATCCTATAGGGAACTTATAAATCTCAGTCCGGTACTATTACACCCTGGAATTCGTCAAAAGGCTGCTCATATGCACAAGACATGACACATGCAGGAAAAGCCCGTGCATGGGTGAGTATAACAATAATTAGTAGAGGACCCTAAAAACCACAAAGTAATTCCCAAAGTAAAGGTACAATCAGCAATACATAGTATACATCTACTGAACATATAGCAAGTGGGGCACAATCCAGATATACTCAAAACCCATACCCATAGTTTAGAGACAAGTCACACAATCACATACCACTGCTAGGGATTTAGTTCGAAGGTTACACAAAGCACTCATCCAGGAGAACTCACTGTATGAGTCTGATAGCTCTGATGTCATCCATCTAAGAAGTACTGTTCATATGGAAGGATCATGAGAGATAGATACACTCATTCTGGGAGAACACACTCCTGAGTGGGGAAAGATCACGATACACAGATGAGGATCACTACTAGGGCCTTGGTAGATACCGCGACTCATCCAGATTCACCTGCTAAGTAGAGGATCGACGTCCTTTAGGAGTAGTCATGTCGATTCCTGACTCTACCAAGGGTCAAGAATGGATAGAGGATCTCGCTCCGGGCCTCTCAGAGGGATACCTAACTCTATCACGAAAAGTACTACTGAAGGGATCATACTCCTGTGGATGGAAATGACACCTAACCTTTAGGGGAATGAGAAAGGGGGCACTAACCCAAATGAAACCTGTCCGAGATATGGTGAACAAGAAGTTCAAGCCATGTTCTAGGGTATATACGACGTGTAGGAGGGTCACATGTTGTGCCTCTCGACTCTGGGTACTACCCGTATAAAACGACCCGAGTCAGAAGAACATGATGTGTAGAAAAGTAAGTACACAACATGTAGTATGGACCACACATCATGTTTGAGTAACCAGAATTCCCTCCATGAATGTGGTCATGTGCCCGTACATGGTGTCAACCCATGTGTGCCATCTGTGTAACCGGTACATGGGGTAGCACGTGCAGCTGACCTAGTCTAGCCATGTGGTGGAGGACACGGCCGTGTACCCACCCCATGTCCATGTAACTTTTGATACACACGTCAAGTCTAGGTAAGGGCCCACACACCATGTGACAGTGGTCACATGCCGTGTTAGTGCTTCTCGTTGCCCAAAACTCCACCCACTACTGGATGGGGCCCACACACCATGTCTCCTTAGTGGCATGCTGAGTTCTTCATCATGTGTAGCACGTGAACCCTAGTTACCACCATTGGTACCACACAATGTGTTCTTTGGTATACACGCCGTGTGTTCCGAAAAATTCCAAAAACGCGAACCTGCTTTGTTTCACCTCGGTGTTGCTCTGATCTTCAATTCGATGATCTTTTTTCCACGAAACTAGAATGTTAAGGTCTCCCCAACATCCCAAAGTTGTCTCTGTTTTTTTCAAGCCTCCGATCATCCCCAAAAACTCGTATTGATCCACCTATGTGAAGAACGCTCAAAGAACAGTATCTCCTGATCCGAGATGATTCATCATCCTCCATTGTCATCGCACCACCACTAGGTGACCGTGATGTCAGATCTCCAATTTGGGATTGTTGCATTGCGAAACGGACGTGCAACGATCCGTTGTTCATAACCCCGAAAATAATGCAAAGAACATGGGGTTAGAAGGAGGAATAAATCAATAAGCAATAGAGGAATGCATGTCCGTCATCATTCGTCATAACTTTGATTATATCCCATTAGAAGTATTAAACAAGATGAATCAAAAGATAATCCAACAATTATCACAAATTAATTTCCTAAATCAAACCCCAATGAAATAGAAAATCAAAACCCACCCACAAGAACACACATTCCACAGATCAACCTATTTGTGGGTTGATCCGTGTTCATCGTTAAATCGAAGAACAGGGAAAATAAGAATTGAAAGAACAACCCCTACCTCGATTTGGTTGAAGAACAATCATAACTTAATGTTCATTGTCAAGGTTCATCGAAATATTAGATGCGTCGATCGATCACATCTTCGTAGTTCATTGTCGAGAGTTCTCCATAAGGCTCCAAGAATTCTACAAAGTTCCTCTTAATTTTCTTCCAACGACGAACATTCAATTAACCCATTAAAAGTAGGGAACACGTTTGATAATTCCATCACATTGCAGTATTAATGAGTCAACATTGCTATTTTTGAGTCATTATGGCATGACATTAATTATCAAAAAAACTGCCTCGTCGTTGCGCTGATGCAAATGTTTCCAAATAAAATAAAATAAAATAAAATATTTGAATTATTTTATTTTATTTTATTTTATTTTGTTTTACTAAAAATGTTTGAAAATTAAGTTTTTTCCTCGAACCGTGCCGGTCGAGGTTAGGCCCGTTCTTAGGTAAAGTAGTCGTCCCAAACGCAACGGTGCCCTCATATTTTTAATCCAATCATCTGTTTGGAAACTGCCACAACCGTGCACACCTACCAACTTACTTAACTTTAAAAAAAGTTCAAACCACCATTTCAGGCTCACTAGGCCTTGGAATGAAGTTTCTTCACCACGCTTGGTCTTGTAATAATTCCGTATAATATTTCAAAATAATACATGGATAAATCCGAGACATTACATTCTCACCACCTTGGGGCTTTGCATCCTTGAAAATCCAAAACAAGGATACTAAAAAAGATGTGGGTACTACGCATGAATCTGAGCCTCCCACTCCCATGTGCTCTCTTGAAGATTTATGTTCTATCACCTAATGCACACTAAGGGAATCGATTTCCCAAAAATGATCATCTCCTACCGATCCTCGATCTCTACCAGGTACTCATCAAAGGTTTCTCCATCATTGATGTCAAACATTCCCCAGTCGATGACGTGCGATGGGTCATGCACATACCTTATCAACTACGACACATGGCAGACATCATGCACCTGGTGCATCTGCAGTGGTGGAGCTAAGTGGTATGGCACCTCGCCAACTCTGAGCAGTATTTGGAAAGGTCCGATGAATCTTGGAGATAACTTGCCGCCCTAGCCAAATCTCTATAATCCTTGTCGAGGCGAGACCCGAAGGAAGACACGGTCTCCCTAGTCAAACTCTAGGGGTCTTCGTCACCAATTAGCATAAGAATTATGACATATTTGTGCTGCCTTCATCTGATCCTAGATGATCTGCTCCTTCTTGGTGGTACCTCACACCAACTCTAGACCCATGAGCACTGACTCTCTGGGGCCAGTCTAGAAAAGTGGTGACCGACATGATCTCTCATATAATGCCTTGAACAGTGCCATGATAATGGTGGAGTGGTAGCTGTCATTGTACACAAACTCCACCAGTGGTAGTTGGTCCTCCCAACTGTGAACAAAGTCCAAAATACAGGCCTACAACATATCCTTCAGAACCTAAATGGTCCTCTCCATCTGACCATCTGTATGGGGATGGAATGGTGTTCTCAAGCATAGCTGATTCCCAAAAGCCTCCTACAATACCTTCCACAACCAGGATGTGAAGTGGGAGTCTCGATCCAAGACTATTATTGAAGGGAATCCATGAAGCCGAATTATCTCATGCATGTAGAGGCGTCCCGTGATCTCTACAGAACTCTGCTACCTGATAGCTTGGAAGTGGGATGACTTGGTGAGTCGGTCAAAGATCACCCAGATGGAATCATGCCCCTTGGACGTACGTGGTAATACCATTAGAAAGTACATTGATATTCCATACCACTTCCACTCTGGAACTTCCAAGGGAGATCTAATCCCGCTAGAACTTGTTGCACAACCTTTACCTGCTGGCATGTAAGGCATCGAGAAATAAACTCGACTAATACCTTCTTCATGTGTGACCACCAGAAATATCATTGGAGATCCTGGTACATCTTCTCCACTCCAGGATGTACCACCATGGGGGTATATATCAAACTCCCTCAGGACCTCCTCCCACAATGCCACTGGCACAACAGTGCGTCTTCTAAAAAGATCTACGTGCTCCTCACCTTGCAAATACCCATCAAGAGCATGTCCCATGGATAACTGAGCATGTAAAACCTCACATTCGACATCCCCAAACTGTGAATCCCTAATTGACTGTAATAGTGGAGGGGTGACAACCATAGACTGAAGTTAAGCTGCATCCTTTCTGTCCATGAATGATAACTATAACATGACCAACTGTTCCGTCTCCTCACTCAATAGCTGCGATCTCTATATCCTGTTAAGAGAATCTTCCACCTTGTTCACCTTCCTAGGAATATAGATGATCTCAAAATCATAGTCTTGGAGGACCTCTAGCCAACGCCTCTATCTCAAATTTAGATCTTTCTGCGAGAAGATGTACTTGAGGCTCTTGTGGTTAGAGTAGACGATAAATTTCTCTCCCATAAGGCAGTGTCACCACATCTTCAACGCAAATACTACTATTGCCAACTAGGATCATGGGTTGCATAGTTTTTCTCATGTGGCCTAAGCTGGCACGAACCATAAGCAATCACTTCTCGTCTTTGCATTCGGACACAGCCAAGCCCAATCCCTGATGTGTCACAGAAAACTATGTATACTCGACAACCTCCTCCAACAATCAAAAAATCGGTGTGCTCGTCAAACTATGTCTCAACTAATTGAAATCCTATTGGCACTTCTCTATCCACATGAAGGGTTCCCCTTCCTGGTCAAGGATTTCATTGGTGTTGATATCTGGGAGAAATCAGGAATGAAACTACGGTAATATCATGCTAACCCAAGGAATATCTGTACCTACATCATGCTCTAAGGTGGCTCCCATGATAACACTACCTCTACCCTGGCTGGGTCCATAGCTACTCCATATGCTAATATTATATTTCCCAGAAAGTGGACCTCATGATTCATGAACTGACACTTCTAGATCTTCCCATAAAGATGGTGTTCTCGGAGTACATCTAGAACCATCCACAGGTGTCTCACATGATCCTCCTCTGATGCTGAGTACACAAGGATTTCATTGATGAAGACCACTATGAACTGGTCTAAATATGGATAGAATATCCAATTCATAAGTCCCATGAACACTGTAGGGGTGTTCGTTACACCTAAAGGCATCACCAAGTACTCATAGTGACCGTAGCAGCATTTGAATGTCGTCTTCGGTATATCCTCATCCCATACTCATAACCTATGGTAACCTGATCGATGGTTAACCTTTGAGAACCACTGTTCTCCTCTTAACTGATCAAATAGGTCATCGATCCTTGGTATTGGATACTTGTTCTTCACTATTTCCTGAATAAATTGCCGATAATCCATGCACAACCTCAAACTCCCATCTTCCTTCTTGGAAAACAAAACTGGGGCTACCTAGGGTGAAACACTGGGTCTTATGAAACCCTTGCTCTGCAAATCCTTCAACTGCACCCTCATCTCACGAAGCTCTACGAGAGACATCTGATATTCTGGTGAGGAAATTAGTGCCATCCCAAGGTGTAAGTCGATGCAGAAGTCAATCTCCCGGTGGGGAGTTAGTCCTGGAACAACTTTGGGAAAGATGTCCTCATGCTCTGCCACTACTGCTGGGAACAGGAAGCTCACAAAAAATATTGTTCTGAGGGTAAATCTATCCAACTCATGAGTGATCGACTACAACCACCTATGCATGATCCCATTCTGTGATACCTGGGTATCACATTCACCAAAGAAGGAAAAACTCGTCTCATCGCTACGGACACACAACACACTTCGCCTAAAGCAGTCAATCTGGGCATGGACCAAAGATAACCAGTCCATCCCAAGAATGACATCGTAAGGCCTCGACGATTCCACCAAGAGTTTCCAACCGAAACTCTCACCTCCAAGGGTAACATCACACTGTCTCCAAAGGTGTGTGATCATCAAGTCTCCTCCCGTAGGTGTCTTCAAGCATAAGGGTCGAGTCAACGACTCTACCGGAATCTCAAGTTTTCGCAGAAGATGTGTGGTGAGGAAAGAATGATGGGAACCTATGTCTATAAGTATGAAAACTAATGTGTAGAATACATAGATCATACCTCAGATTATCCCTGGAGTCCCTGGGTCATATGCCTCGACCACATGTAGATGTCTCCACCCCTATCCCCCAGCTCCCTGAGCCTGGTGCAGACCTCCTGGGGGTGGTGGTAGAAGTAGATCGAATCATCTACCACCACCTACTGCTCTCCCTGATCCTCTTACTCATCTGCCACCTTGACGGGTCTGTCTACTCCACTTCCTACCTTTGCCTCGGTGGTCCATCCACCACCTCCCTGTCACTAGCTTGATGAGTCAGACAGTCTTTAGCGAGATGTACCCTACCATCCCATGAGTAGAATCTCCGCTCCCTAGGCTGACTGGATCCAACATGAGAGCTCTGGATAGTCGATCCCCTATCCTGGGTCCTTCTGTGATGTCTCCCATGTCCTGATCCTTGTGCATGATTTCGGCTCCCTACTATCGAGGTCTCCATGCATGTCTGCCTGCTGCTGACTACCGTCGGCTGTCTCTGCTCTGCCAAGAATCTCTCGATCACCAAGGCCCACTCGAGCACTCAAGCATAAGTCAAAATGAATATAGGCACAAAACTAGATCAGATATCCCATCGTATACCTTGCTCGAAGGTCCTAGATCTGAAGTACTAATACCTGACCATATCCATCGAGTACATAGTGAGGTTGGTGAACCTTGATGAATAGTCAGCCACCGTCAAAATGCCCTGCTGAAGCTGAAGAAGCTTTGGGATACACACTTCTCTCAGCATAACTGGAGATAAATACTCCCTAAAGATTCACTCATACTACATACATGAGAGAGTATCCTCGTCGTGAGTCTGTGTGGTTAGGCTCCACCATCGTCCCACTGAACCTTGAATAAGGATCGCTCCTAAGATCAGCATCTGGTCTAGTGGTGTCCCCACTAGATGGAAAACTCTGGTCACTGCCTCAAGCCAGTCCTCTGCCACCTGAGGGTCGGGCTCACCTCAGAACCTGAGGGGTATCTGTCTCTGGAACTCATGGAGAGCACTGAGCCTATGCCCCTCGTCTGTTGGTACTGCAACTACCACGATCTTTTCCAATGGTGGTGGTATAACAGGTGCACCACCTAGAGGTAACACATGGGAAACTGGTCTCTGTATCGAAGCCTCATCACTAAGGAGGTCATCCTCATGATCACACTACTGAATCCTAGAGGGTATGCATCATAGAGGCATCCTGTAAGGAAACAAGATGTACCATGGTCAACAAGTATATCTGGATAGATTACACAATGGATATAGAAAACACAACCCATTCCTATATGATGCATGTACCATTATTTTACTTCCCTGAAATTGGTTTTTTCATGTACTGAGTTGAATAGAAGGTTTTCAGAGTCCTGGTGTATCGATACTTCAGCTGCCCACACCATAATTGAAGTCTCTAGCCTGAAAGCTGAGCTCGAAACACTTAACACTATTGCCCAAAACCAATTTCACAGACTCTTGGTCCTAAGGTAGAACTGACCACCTCTGATACCACTCTGTCACGACTCTTCCCAGTGGGGCCCACGCCACAACTCCCCAAGCCCACCTCCAATAGGCCAGGGGCTGGTGACTTGTACCGAGTAGGCATATTAATAACATGAGAGGCATTTCCTAAGTACCTATACACACGCACACATATCCAAGACCACAAATACTGGAATGTAAATAAAATCACTAAGGAAAAAAAATCATGTATACAACTAAACTGAAACAACATAGTAGAATAGAAAGTAACGTACTGAAAGTAAACTAGGCCAGAATACAAGCCCACAAAAAAAAAGAGTCTGAAAACTATGAAGTCTAACCTGTAAGCACAATGAGGTACTAGGACTACTGCTCCTTGCCATAGGAACACCTCAGCTTGTAGGGAACTTAGAAATCTCGGTCCAATACTAGTCCACCCCAGAATCCGTCAAAAGGCCGCTCATCTTCACAAGACACGACACGTGGGTAAAAGCCTGTGCACATGTGAGAATAACAATACTCAGTAGAGGACCCCGAAAAACCAAAAATAAATACCCAAAGTAAAGGTACAATCAGTACTACATAATATACGTCTAATGAACATATAACAAGAGAGGCACAATCCAGATATACTCAAAACCCAGACCCATAGTCTAGAGATAAGTCATACAACCACATACCGCTACTAGGGATTCAGTTTGAAGGTTCCATGAAGCACTCATCTGGGAGAAATCACTCCATGAGTCTGATAGCTCTAATGTTGTCCATTTGATAATTACTATTCCTCAGGATGGATCACGAGAGATAGATACACTCATTTCGGAAGAACACACTCCTCAATGGGGAAAAATCATGATACATGGATGAGGTTCACTTCCAGGGCCTTGGTGCATACCACAACTCATATGAATTCACCTGCTAAGTAGAGGATCAACGTCTTGTATGAGTAGTGATGTTGATTCCTGACTCTACCAAGGGTTAATAATGGATAGAGGATCTCGCTCTGGGCCTCTTGGAGGGATACCTGACTCTATCTTGGGAAGTACTGCTGAAGGGATCATACTCCTGTGGATGGAAACGATACCTGAACTTCAGGGGAATGAGAAAGGGGGCACTAACCCAAATTAAACCTGTACAAGATACGGTGAACAATAGGTTCAAGACATGTTCTAGGGTATACACGACATGTAGAAGGGTCACATGTCGTGTCTCTTGACTCTAGGTACTACCCGTGTAAAACAGACTGAGTCAGAAGAACATTACATGTAGAAAAGTAAGTACACGACATATAGTACGGACCACACACTGTTTCTAAGTAATCGGGGTTCCCTCTATGTACGAGGTCCTGTGCCCATACACGATTTCAACTTGTGTGTGCCATCTGTGTAACTGGTACATGGGGTAGCCCATGCAGCTGGCCTGGTCTAGACGTGTGGTGGAGGACACGACCGCATACCCACCCTATGTCCATGTAACTTCCGAGACACACGCCGAGTCCAGGTAAGGACCCACATGCCATGTGACAATGGTCACATTCTGTGTTAGTGCTTCTCATTTCCCATAACTCCATCCACTGCTGGATGGTGCCCACACACCATGTCTCCTCATAGGCATGCTGTATTATTCATCACGTGAAGCATGCAAACCCTAGATTCCACTATTGGTACCACATGACGTGTTCTTCGGTATACACGTCATGTGTTCAGGAAAATTCCAGAAAAGAAAACCTGCTCCGCTACGCCTAAGTGTTGCCTAGATCTTCAATCCAACAATCTGTTTTCCATGAAACTCAAAAGTTAAGATCGTCCTGATGTCCCGAAGTTGTCTTTGTTATTTTAGGGCCTCTGATCAGCCCCAAAAATGCATATAGATCCACCTGCATAAAGAATTGTTGAATAAAATTCTCACATAATCCAAGCTGATTCGTCATCCGCCATCATCATCACACCACAACTAGGTCGTTGCAATGTCGAATATCCAATTTGGGATCATTGAATTTCAAAACCGATGCACAATGATCGATTGTTAACAACCCCATGAAGAATGTGAAGAACATGGGGTTAAAAGGAGTAAGAAATCAATAACCAAGAGAGAAACGTACCTCCACCATCATTTGTCACAACATCGATTCGATCCCGTTATAAGGATTAAATATGATGAATCAAAAGATAATCCAACAATGATCACAAATCAATTTCCAAAATCAAACCCCAAAGAAACAAAAAATCAACACACACCCGCAAGAACGCATGTTCCGCGGATCAACCTATTTGTGGGTTGATCCGTATTCATCATTAAATCAAAGAAAAAGGAAAAGAAGAATCAAAATAACAACACCTACCTCGATTAGGTTAAAGAATGATTGTCGCGTCGCATTTTTTGTCAAGGTTTGTTGAATCCTAGATGCATCGATCGATCACATCGTCATCGTTCGTTGTTGAGAGTTATCTTCAAGGATTTGAGAATTCTATAGATTTACTCTCAATTTTTTTCCAATGACCAACATTTGATTAACCCATTAAAATAAGGGAACACATTTCAGCATTCCATCATAATATGGAATTAATGAGTCAGTGTTGCTATTTTTGAGTCATTATGGCATGCCATTAATTATCGAAACAACTACCCCATCATTGCGCTGCAACGAATGTTTCTAATTAAAATAAAATAAAATAAACTTTTCGAATTATTTTATTTTATTTTAATAAAAACTTCTGAAAATTTACCTTTCCCCTCAAACTGCGCCGGTTAAGGTTTGGCCCGTTATTAGGTAAAGTTTTCATCTCAAACGCAATGGTGCCCTCATATTTTTAATTTACGCATTCGTTTTGAAACTACCACAACCACGCACACCTGCCCACTCACTTAACATAAAAAAAGTTCCAACCACCATTCCGGGCTCACCGAGACTTGGAATGATGTGTTGTCATCGCGCTTGGTCTCGTAATAATTCCATATAATATTTCAAAATAATACATGAAAAAATCCGAGACATTACATTAACATTTAGAACTTCCACCCTAGCTAGCATCAATATATAATTTTTTCCTTGTATCTCAGCTGCAAAAGTATCTTTCTGATCCATCTCATGTTTTGAGATGGAGTGATCTTGATGTTGAGCCTAATTTTTCTGTGACTGATCATCCAGTCAGGATAATGATCTTGAAACCAAGGTACTTCATGGGAAGATGACACCTTTGGTTAGAGTGTTATGGTAGCATGATTCTGAGACTCATGAGACATGAGAGATAGTGGCATGATGAGAGAGTGATGGCCTCATAATTTTAACATGGAAGCTTCTTAATAGGATGTCTGGGTATAGAAGGTTTCTATAGTGGGGAGGTTATAACAACTTATTACTATTTTTAGGTACCCCTAAAACCCTATGTTGATCATGCTTTGGTTGGGTCTAATTTATGGGTGATTTGGGTGAAATTTGATTTTTTTGGAAGTTCTTATGTTGTGCATGATTGGTGAATATTTTTCCTAAATCGTTGACCCTACTAGTGAAAACCATGAAATCCCAGGTAGTGGGGGTTTTCATGGTTGTCTCATGCTTTGGAAAACTATGCACCCACCTAGGAGAAACCGTAAAACCCCACTAGTAGGGACACACAGTTAGGGACCACTGTTTGACAAAATGTATGACCCCCCTACAGGAAATCATGTGTGTGGTATTTTATTATTTTTAAAATTAATTTAAAATTCCTAAACCCTCCTTTTTATCCCCTGATTAGGCCTAACTCGACCTAGAACATGTTCCTAGGTCATTGGTGCTCTTGAGGACCCATTTTGGCTCCTCCAAACCCATTACAAGGTGGATAAATCTAGGCGATCTTCATTCGGTCCTTTCCTAGTATGTTTCCTCTACCTATTTATTCTCTCCCACTCTCTTATCCTCTCTTACTCAGGGTTTGTTAGATCTATTTGTTATTATAGGATCTAATCTAATTTTTTTAGATCTTGAATCTTTGTTTGATTCATAGATATTTTTTGCTAACATTCTTCATTAGAGTTCCTCATTTAAGGATTTGTGATTTGTGATTTGTGATATCATGATCCCAAGGTATGTGGTTTTATTTAATAATTTCAATTTGATTAAACCTAAATTGCTTGTTTAAATTAAATTTATTGATTTAAATTTAATTTCTTTTAATTGGTTTGTTAAAAAACAATTCCATTGAATTGGGGATTTGAATTTGGATTGGGCATGAAATTTGGGAAAACCAACAACTTTATTGAATTAGGGCGTGTTTGTGGAATTTGATGGAAATTTATGAATTTAAATTGTGGAATTTAAATTTTGGAATTTAAATTGTGAAATTGAATTGTGAAATTGATTTATGGAATTGATTTCAAATTTTTATTTGAGAAAAATTGATTAAATTGTTTTGATAGAAACCCATTGGTTTTATCCTAATAAAAGCATGTTTTGATTAAAAACCTATTTTGGTTTTTAAATTGAAATTGGAATATTAAAATGGGAAATGGTTTGAATTGTATTTTAAATAGTTTTCAAATAAATTTCCCATTATTTTATATTGTTTGAGAACATAAGATACCAGGTAGTTAGTGAGTTATTAGGGAAAAAAATTCTAGGATGGAAATTCACTCACAATAGATTAACTCTTTACAAATCTAATATAAACATATTGGAAGATCTTATCCACAGTGGGATGTTGGTTAGTATTCTTTAGCTAGTGTCAGAGGGACATGTGTGCACATTTTTTTTCATTATATAAGTGTGTGAGGATCCCATAACCTGTAACTATCATACCTATTGTAAGATGACCGTGTTGATTATTGTTAATGATTTGATATATATTCCATTTCTTATAAA
This sequence comes from Viscum album, assembly GCA_963277665.1. NCBI lineage: Eukaryota > Viridiplantae > Streptophyta > Magnoliopsida > Santalales > Viscaceae > Viscum > Viscum album. Next base: position 1,717,777,054 of record OY728160.1, on the reverse strand, counting down.
CTATTTTACACATGACTTAGGAATTTATATAAACTGTTTTATATAAAATGTTTATTAATCCATTGTTTGAAATATTTCCATCATTTAAAATGTAAGACATTATTTGTTTTAAATATTATTCTGAACTTCCATTCATGTTTATTTAAAATTTAAAGTTTTATCTAGTTAAATATGTCGGTATCTTCTTTTAGAATCCTTAGTGAGACCCTACTAAGATTTTATCTCACACCCTACCTAAGCCTTTGGGTGTTTATAGAATTCCTCCTACCAGGTTTGAGTAAGGGGAAAGTACCACTTGGAGGTGGTATATGCTATTGATATTTGGTCTTTGAGCTAATATGTCTATTGGGACTTGGGTTATCATTATATTTTTTGGTACTTTTTGGTGGTACTTTGGGTTGTTTACACCTGTTTGAATTCTGGTACAGTTCTCCTTGTGGAGTTTTATTATGTACATATAGACTTTTATCTTTTACTTCCATTGTGTTTGTGTCAAATTCATTCCCACTTTCATATTGTATGATTCCAGGTTCTTGTCACCAACCCATGGGGATTAGGAATTCCCTTCAGTCTATGTTAGGATCGGCTCAGGAGTTTGGTTACTGGGGTATCTGGGCCCATTTATGACATTGATGATCAATTTTATAGAACCAATTCACTCCTTTAATCTAAAAAAAATCATTAATTCAGGAAAAATACTTGTACTTTATCATAACCCAATCAAGATTTAGGTAATCAACACACAAATGAAGGGTTCCATCAACCTTATTGAAAAAAAACTAGTGCTACCAAAGGTGACACACTAGGATGAATAAATCATTTGGAAATTTATTCATCTAATTGGGTCTTTAATTAATTAAATTTATATGGTTCCATTTGGTAAGAGGGTATGGATACAGGTTGAGTACTTGACACCAAGTCGATAGATAACTCCACCTCCCTCTCTGGTGAAAGGTCATAACAGTATGAATGGAACACTTATGGGAACTAATTATCCACTGGAGGAAGCACACTACAAGTGACTTCCAACCCCAGTTCAACCCCACATAATGATATCCTCTTACCCAACTCCATAAGAGGAGTTCCATCTTGAATGGACCTCAGGTCCCATTTTCTCTAAAAAACATGGGTATCCCCATTAGGGGTAGTGAAGGATACCTGCCATTCATTAATAGTCAATATGATATTTATGATCTAATAACTAGTCCATTTTAAGAATTAAATCTAGAGGATTAATTTTAAGAAGCAAAACTTTCTAGATAAGATAACCTTATGATAAATAGATAGTACAAGAAGGGCATCGAAGACCCTGCTCTCTCTTCACCCTAAGAGGTGTTGTAATTTATAACACACAAGGCATGAGATCCATAGAATGATTCAATAAGTTCATAGTGATAGTTAGTAAAAAATATTGGGAGGCACCAATATAAAATAAAGTATTCACTAAAGATGATGCAATAGAAATGGTACCCCTCACTATCCTAAGACCCACATCAGTTCTCACTAGAGACTCATCCACTACGTGAAGAAGCCTTATTCCTAATGCCAATGGATGGAACCCCATTATTACTGAATCATATGATTTTATTGTATATCCTATTAATACCAATGATTCCAAACCACTATTTAGGTGAAAAAAAAAACAACACAGAGCCCCTATAAGTGGCCTGAACTTCCACAAGAAGAATAAATCTTTGATGTCTCAAAGCAATAACATTTCAAGTGCCCAATATTTCCACATTAGAAATAAGTCAATGGGAATTTACTATAATATAAAAAAAATTAGAATAATTTTTATATTGAGGACCACCACCACTATTTCCACCATGAGATTCATTCCACTTTTTCTTCCCTTTAAAGGAACCACTAAAACTACTATTAGGAGAAGAAGAAACTACAATCACCCCCGACTTACCATCAAGGTAAATTTATACCATAAAATCCCTATAAATAACATTAAAATAATATGTAATATTAAAAATAAATACTTGAGATCATATATCTAGTTGAATACCCATTTGGATCCTTAGAGCCTTCATATTCTCATTAGACACCACCACATGTAAAAAATGGGAAAGCTCAGCAAAAAGTTTATCATACCGAGTCATTGTCCAATCCACTTGGTTAAGGTTTATAAAATCCATGGACTTATCCAAAATCATTGAATCATGATAGAAATGCTCTGTAAGAATGTCTTGAAGTCTTTCCACTCTAATCCCTCATTCTGATTATACATAACTATGGAATCCCACAACCTCCTATTAGACCCTTCAAGATTGAATATGAAACACTTCACCTTAATGGAATATGTAATCTCCACAAACTTGAAGATTCACTCAATAATTCCCAACCAGTCCTCAAGCTTCTAAGGACTATTCATTCCCTATAAATATGGTGGTTTATAATGAAGAAACTCCTGGGATCTATCTATACTATCATCCCTTCAAGGTTCCACCACTAGAGCCTGAATGAGAATAGGTGAAACCACTTATATCTGATATTGGAATTCTCCTACTACTACCTCCATGAGGTTATGATGAATTAGAGGGTTTTATTCATATGGTTCATCAATAAATCTTTCCTGAATCCTTATTAAACATATTCTTGGTGGAATGGTACTACCCAACATCAATAGGTAACAAGGAAGAATTAGTCAAGAGACAGAAAATCATTAATTTTATTAGTAAAATATCAACTTGAGAATAAAAAACTCACATCACAACTTAGGAAACTTTTAGGATTAGATCAAGATAATTCATCAAAGACACCTTTTCCCAACCACCCTTGGTATCTTAAGGTGTGCTACAATGAGAGTTTACCATAAAATCACTCATAACCTACCCCTTAAGTCCCAAAAATCCTACCTCCTATATACCAATCCAGCCCAAACTACATAGTGAAATATAATAAGAGACTCAAATTTCATTTTATACCAATTTTTCAGGAACCATCTGAGATAACCCGCTAGAATCTAAATTGACTCGAACACGACTCGAAGTGAATTCTTGATCCCCAAGGCTTGGTGACTAGTACTTGGGCATCAAGAGAAATCAAGAGGGAATGATTTCACTACAAGAAACAACAAAAATAGGAGAAAGAAAATGTAACTATTTAGTAAGAAAATATAACCATCAATAAAATGTAACACAAGTTAAGCACATACAAAACCCAAATAGGTATATAAATCCAATTCATCACATAAAACATCAATAGAATCATCACAAGATATAGTTATAATAAAGGGATCACATACTCCATTAGTCACCATGAACACCCAAGTCCTGCTAATTAAGAACACCCCCATATCCAAATAGTTCTTTCCCTTTTCTTGGACCTAGAAAAAAAGTCTAAATACACCCAAAGGCATATATAGGGCATAATAAACACTAGCCCAGTAGTATTACACCCATATAATTTATAAGAAATCCATATCAAATTAAGAAAATATAATAAATTTTAAATAAAACATGGCATCCTTATATTTTATCAAGATACAATAAAAACATGATTTTCAAATCATTTCCATGGAAAAAATAAACAAATATATCAAAAAGGTATGAGTGAACATTTTCTTAAAACATGTGTGAATAAATAATTTCATGAAAATTGGAGTGTATACATCCTTTTAATCATATAACCCTTATTACAAGCCCTGAGATTAGTTAGATCAAGGCTCAAGGATCCTTACACATCTCAGTAAAATATGACTCAAAGTGTGCATACATCCTTAGATATCAAGCCTAGGGGGAATAAGATAACACCCCAATAGAAAAAATACCTACCCTAATAAATGTCTAGTTTTTTTCATCATTAATTCATTAATAAGAAGAGATAATAAATTCCTTACATTCTTATTATGGAATACCCATATAACTACCCAAGCTCCTATATTCTTCAAGGAAATTAATCAAGGGAAAAATCATTTATCTCAAATTAATTTCATTAATTATCATTAAAGTATCCCCATTTAAAGTTCAAACATTCCATTTCATTTGAAAATACAACATCAAATGGTTTTCATCAAAACTTATGCATTTTAAAATAATTCATTTATTGATAATCCATAAAAAATTTCATTCCTTAATTTTTAAATAATCATCATCAATGTATTTCATCAAATCATTATTTCATTTTAAATATATTTTTTGGAAATCAAAACTTTATTTGAAAATCTATAATCAAAGAGGTTCAACATAGAACAAGAAATTTGAAAAAAATTATCAAATATCTTATTTCCTAATTTGTGAATAAATTATAAATCCATTTAAAATAATATAAGAAACAAAAATTTAAATTTATTGGAACTTCCTTGAGAAACCACCTACCTAAATTCATGAAAAAATAATCACCCAACATAAGATCCACAAAGGATAGATAAAGGACATAACTACTCTAGAATTAATAGAGAGAGGATCCTAGAAATGAAAACCAAAAATCAAGATCTGAATTCATCAACAACACAAGAATCAACAACCCTCATGGAAGGAGAAAGAGGAGAAAAGTAAAATTCATGATCAAATAAAGGTTACACTTACTAGAAGAGATTCAATGCTTCAAATGACACTTAAATATGTGAAATATCAATTCAAAAATTGAAAAAATAACCTCTGGAGAGTCTCAAAATTCATAAGGGTGAAATTGGGTTTGAGGGAGGTGTGTTTAGAATTAAAATGAATATTTCAGTGGAAAGAATTATGACATTTCCTAAAATTTTCTTGCCTAGATATTATTCATCAATAATATAATATCTCGCTTTATCTATCTAGTGGTTCCTAATATAATTTTATTTTTTTAGAAGTCTAAATGGCTGGTTATTGGGCTTCTTATAGAAATACACTTATTCCAGTATTCCATTGTCTTACTGATGGATTTCCTATAGGAAGAACCTACCACAATCCTTACATAGGCAAGCTAGTAACCCTCACTAGCTACCCATTAGACCTCATATAGTCATTTTAGATATAGACCTATAAGTACCCAACCTTAAAACCTAACATAATCATGAATTTTAAATCAAGAATTATTTTTCTTGCATTCAAAAAGAACATTTTAGGTTTATATTTGTAGATAATTATGTAATAAATATTACATAACAATAATTACAACCAGGAAGCTTCCACTCAGTATCCATTTTTCTCACAAAACATGTTCTTTATAAATACAATCTTACTTCATTCAAGGAAACTTACATATCTATAACTCTAACATTATTAACTTTTCTAATCATCCTTAAGACCTGTGAAAAATCATTTGAAAATGTGGGATAAGAAAAAAATATTAGTAAGGGATATATAAAAAAAGGAATCCAAATAGTCCATTTCAAAACCATGAGGTCATATGATATAGTTTTTCCTTTAACATAATAAAAATTGAGCTCAAATAATCATTTACTTACACATCAAATCTTCTTTACTACCCAAAGTTTTTCATAAAACAAATTATAAGAAAATGTAAAGGAAAAATCATAATCATGAGGGTTTATTTAGAAAACATAACAAACCTTGAATTTTTTTCTTAAAGACATAACTTTTTAATCAAAATGGTATATTCATTCCTTTAAAATAAAAGATCATTATTTTAACTTGTGAAATCAAAATATTTCCCTAAAAATCATAAGTAAGAATTAAAAATTCACATAGGTAAAATGGAGCATCATTTTCATATCACTATTATAAATGTAATAAACTAATCAATAAATTATAATAATATATTTGTAGAAACCTAACCATTTAAATCCATCCCTTTACCAAATACATTTGAGATCTATATCGGGCTCACATATTCTTGGTTAATAACAGAACCAACCGTCCTTATTTTATAATGGAACCAACTATACATGGTTTATTATGGAACCACCTATCATCATAAAAAATTTCCAAGAACTATAACATGATTGTAACATATGAAAGATTTAATTTCCATCAAAATTTTATTTTAACCCATAAGAAACACATTTCCAAATATCAAAATATCCATTCCATTTAAAACCCTTTTTGAAAATACTTAGAAAAAGGGAATGAGGGTTTTTATTTGAATAAGAAATGAAAGATTGTAAAGGAATATAAACATAAAATAATGGATATAATAGTGGGAGAAGTTTCTGATGTTGTATATGTTAAAATAGAACATTCCATTTCCTTTGTAAAAAAAGTAAAAATGTTCCATATAAAATACATAAAAAGAATCCTTTTTAAAACTTTTCAAAGAGAATAAAAAGTGACATAAAATTTCATTAATAATTAATTTATTTCCATATAAATACATCCATAAAACAATTTTAAGAATTGTATATAGAATAAACATTTTTAGAAAATAAATATTTAAAACACATAAAACAAGGTTTTTATGGAATGTGTCCCTTACCTCCAGTCCATACTTGCTATGTATATCATTTAACACATGTATAATAAAATCATATCAATTATTAGATTTCTTAATAAAATTTTCCATTATCAATACATTATCCTAAAACCATTTATTTCATTTATTTTAATGATATATTTAATTATTTATTCAATTATATCCACGTCAAGTGTTTTGAGGATGTTCAGTTCATTATTTCAGAATGATCAAAGAGGTAATAATTAAATCATCTCCAGAATAATAACCATGAAATAATTATAACTTTTTACATAAATTATTATTTTCAAATGAAAAATGAATGATGGTTACAAAAAATGAACTATGTTACAATCATGGATATGGTAGGTCGTACGTATGCATGAGTAACATTTCTACATTTCAATGAACATGATAGAAAGAAGGTAAATATTATTATAAATTTAAATAATTATAATTATATCTTAATTATCATATTATATATTTAAATACTTATTATATACCGGTCATGTTATGAAGTGATGAAAAAGGAATCACATCATTTTGTGGATGTGGTAATCTATAGGTACACATGAATGACGTTACCATTTTTAAATGGTTGGAATGTTAAGAAAAATATGATAAATTATATTTCTGTAATGATAATTATTTCATGAAAATCATATATATACATTAAATCCTTCATTATAACCATTCGTAATGGGTGGTTATGGAAAACAAATTAAATCGGTTCGTATAGCGGCGGTCCGCCGTACACACAGATGATAGATTCATTTCCCATTTGAATGAAGAAAGATATGGATATAGGTTATGACATTACCATAAAAATATATCAGTATATATAATATAATGGTGTTATTATTTCATCATGTTTGAATAATATTTGAATGAGGTAGAAGAATAAATAAAACTAAAACATTCAGTTAAAAGATTTATCTCTTCTTTAGAAAACCTACTTTTCTTTACACCTTAATCCCAATAAGGTTGGTATTAAGATTATAATAATACCACTATAATGTGTAATGGGATTTTAGGAATTAATTTGAGTAGGTATTGGATTATATAGAGTTCTTAAAACGTGTAATGAATAGAGGAGGGGAGGTTCCCTTTTATAAGTGAGTGAGATACATTCATGGAATTTATTAAGGTATTAAATCAATATAAATTAATTTTTTGGTTAAAGTGGATAAAATTAAAATAATTATAATATAGGATGATTATGAGTCTAAATCATCTCATCCAATAAAAATTGAACAATTTTATATTATATTTGACCCTCATTTCTTTGTTTTAACCCTATTCACCCTTTTGACAATTACCATGTAATCAATGTTTTTTACTATTTAGGATTCAAGAGAGTTAATATAAAATGTAAAGTGACCAATAAATGTACCATGAGTTAAATTTAAAACCAGATCCCACTAATTTTACTATGTATAGGTTTTTAGTAATTTTAAATCCTTTAATAAAATACTGTTTATTATAAAATATCATTAATGTTGTTTTTTAAAATACATGAATTATTATAATATACTATGTGTCTAACTTAGGTGAAATGGTTCCAAAATAACATTTAATATAATATAAGGATAATATGGTCTTAATATAATCACAAAATAAAATTTATATAGGTTTAGATATCATTTAAAACCTTATCTTTTGGTTTAACCCCTTGGTTAACTAATTTTATCCATAACCATGATAATGATTTTTTTAATATTAAAGGGTTTTTATTTTATTTATAAGGTAAAAATTATATCATAACTGTTAATTGTATGAAATTTTAGACAATTTATCATCCTACTAGTCTTATTGAATGATTTTTATGTTTTTTAAATAATTTAATTAAATATATTTGACATAAAATACTATTAATGTCATTTTAAAAACTATTCATATAATTTGATTTTGAAAACAACATAAGAACATTGAAATTTAAATATAAAACTTTAAAACATCTCTAATATGTTATATTTATCTTTAGAATTCATGAGAAAATTTAAATCACCCAAAAAATATTACTTTTATATTTCTTAAAATCATTTGTTTTTTTAATGCTTGAACAAGTATTATGTTAGTGTTTCATAAACATTTAATGTAATTATTTCATCAATAAAAATTAAAAATAATTAAAAATTATTAAAAGATAATTTATATTTAAAATAAATATTTATAAACAAATATAATTTGATTTTACCCCTATCAAAAAATATTATAAATATTAAAAAAATGAAAGTTACATTTTCGACTTTACCTTTATTTAAAATATTATAAAATTAGAAATAAAATATAAATGAAAAAAGTAATATTTTTTAAGTTTGGATGATTATAGATGAAATATACTCATCCATTGAAATTAAGTAATGTTTTTAACTGAATTTTAATCCTTATCATGTTAGTTTAAATCCAAATCAACCCATTTTACCTTTATTGAAGTAACAAAAATTTACTATGGTTACTATTCATAATGACCAAAAATAAAATGGAAATATTTACCAAATTTCAACCTCATAATTCCAAATATGATATCCATTTTTAAAGATTTTTTTTTCTAGAAGTGGTATAATTTAATTTAAAATTAATCTCGTAAAATGAGATGAAAAATGAATTTTCAGAATAATGCCTTTTAAGTATAAAAGACATTTTTATACAAAATTCAATAATAAAATTAATTAGAAACAACATAATTATATTATTTTTAATTAAAATTAACTAATTAAAATTTAAAAATAATCCAAAATAAAAATTTTTATTTTTAAATAATTTAAAATAAAATACATTTTATAATAAAAATCAAAATTTTTCATTATTTATTGAAAAATCAAACTTTTTAGAAAATTCTCAAAAATAAACACTTATATAATTTAGATATGATAATTTCAAAAATAATATACCGTTTTTCAAATAAAATTTCTAAATGTTTTAGAAATTAATTATAGTATTCACTCACAAAAATGAATAAAAAACCATTTTTGAAGAAAATATATATTTTTAACCATAAAATGACTTTACTGAAAATCTGAGTGCTTATTTTCTAAATAATAATCAAAATAATTTTATTGATTAGTACCTTTATATATTTCATAATGTAGTTAATCCTATTCATACCCATCAATTTAACATCTAGGTTATAATAGTCATTAAATAATAATATTTAGTGTTTTATTTAAGCTCACTATTGCAGGTCACATACACTACCAAACATAGTTTTCTTTTAAAATCTAGGGATATTAAATTATCCCACCTTTAATAAAATTCATACTTATAAATTGAAATTGATCCTCGTAATCAAGGGTTTGGCATCTAAAAATACATTTGTTATAATCCCACATCCTAAAAAAGGGTTGATAAAATTTCTTCTTGGAAAGAGGGAAAGGGAAATACAAACTCCATCTAGAATAAAAAATTACTAGGTTTCCAAATAAGTGAAAATTAGTGGAAAGTGAAAATATATACATGGAGTAAAAAATTAATTTCTAAATAATGATGGATAATGATATATAACATTGATTATAAGAAAGTGAATAATTATGAGAATGTTAATGACCACAGAACCATAAACCAATGAGGTGTGAAAACACCATTGATTCATTGGAAATGAAGGTAATAAGATATATTTTTTAATTTAAATATCCTTTTCATAGATTTTAGTATTTTATTTACCATCTAATCTAAGAACATAACAAAATATACTCACTTTAAAAGTATAATTTTATCCTTTAATCAATTTGTATAACAATATCATATTTTTCCCCAAGTGTTGAGTGTTAAATATGAATTCTTTAATTCATGAAGCACTAAAATATTATTCTAATAGATCAAATAATTCCAAAGTATAATAATATATTTATATTATCTTTAAACATTAACTAAAATAAAAATGGTTAGCACAATGTAAGATAATTACCAAAATGAATAAACCTTCATATCAAGAAATAAAACATTAATCACCAATGCCTCAATAATAACTCCGAAAGTTAAACTTAGACCATTAGATAAATAAATAAAATTAAAATTATTAAAAATATACTTAAAAAAGTTAGAAACACAAAAAACAAAAGGATTTGATCATATATTCTTTCAAGAATAATTTAAAATTTATCACCAATAAAAATTAGTAACTCATAAAGTCATATACCCAAAATGTATATGACTTAATCATATAATCTCCAAATTATTCCAATCATTTCCATAAATAATTTAAATCACCATAAAGCCAAAATAAAATCATATATCATTCCAAAAGATAATTAAAACTTTATTCCTAAAATAAAAATATGATATTATCTAAAATTATTTCTATTTACCTCAATTATATAATTTCACCAAAATAGTGAACTTATTCAAAAATAAACTTAATTATATATTTCCTAAATCACTTTCCAATCCCTTGGTTATCTATGTGTATATGATATATTATGATCATGTAATAACCCTTTTATCTCAATTAAACATAATTACCTCAACATCAGAGATCATCCTAACCATAAAGGTTATTAAGGCCTTTTAACTTATATCCATATAATATAAAATAATTATTTATAAAATAACTCTTTACTAAAACAAACACTAAACCCAAGGGCCGTATTACCATAAATGTCTCCCAAAATACTCTAAATCATGTTAAATTCCCATCACTTATAACCTAAAATGGGTTTCTAGGAATTTTAACTTATGGTCAATAATAAACTTAAAAACCTATGATGGTATCCATAACTCTTAAGTTAACCTCACATGAAAACAAAAGAATCTAAAAATTTGTCTAAACCATTATCTTATACTAAATATAATTACCCAAACTTAAAAAAATACATAATATTAATTTTTAGTTCAAGAATTCATTTTCTTGCATTCCTAAAAATATTTCCTATTTTATATTTTAGAGAATTAGATCACAACTCTTACATAAAAATCCCATACATTGTAATTTGGACACCTCCACTCATTATCCATTTTCCCAAAAAAACAAGTTCTTTAAGAATATATTCTTTCTTTGTTAAACTTAACTTCCATATTTAGAACTCAGAATTTTTTAACTTTTCTAGTAATCTTTAATCCATATGAAAAATCATTTAAAATCTTGGAATGAGAAAATAAATCTCAATAAGGAACATATATAAAATTAAAGGAAACCCAATAGTATATTTCAAAACCATGAGGTCATATAGTATAGTTTTTCATTTAAAATAAAAAACTTTAAGTTTTAATAATCATTTAATTACACATGAAATCATATTCACTACCCAATTTTTTTATAAAACACTTTATAAGAAAATATAAAGGAAAAATTATAATCATGAGGGCTTCATTAGAAAACATGAGAACCCTTGATTTTTTTAGAACATAACTTTTTACCTAAAAAGGGAATTATAATTCCTTTAAAACAAAAAATCATTATCTCACCTTTTGAAATCAAAATATTTCCATGAAAATCCATTAGAAAGAATATAAATTTCATATAGGTTACTTGGGAAATAATTTTCATATAACTTATAAAATATAATAACCTAAATAGTAAATTACAATAATCTCTTTGGAGAAACCTAATAAATGAACTCTATCCCTATTACCAATGCATTAGAGAGCTATATCAGGATCACCCATTCTTGGTTAATAACTAAACCACCCATCCTTGGTTTATAATGGAACCACCATTCCTTTTTTATAATGAAAACACCCTTCCTTGGTTTATGATGGAACAAACCATAGTGAGTTTATAATAGAACCACCTATCATCATAAACAATCCCAAAAAATCATAACATAATTGTAATAAATGAATTATTGTATTTACATCAAAATATTCTTTGAACCCATAAGAAAAAAAATTCTATACATTGAAATATCCATTCCATTTAAAATAATTTTTGAAAATACCCAGAAAAATGGGAAGGAGAGTTCTTATTTGAAGAAAACATTAAATATTTTAACGGAATCCAAACATCAAATAAGAATTATAATGGTGGGAGAATCTATTGATGGTGTATATATTAAAATAAAACATTCCTTTTTCATTTTATAAGAAATTCAAAATATTTTGTATAAAATACGTAAAAAGATTCCATTTAAAAACCATTAAAATTAATTAAAAAGTGACATAAAATGAATTTTATTATTAATTTATGTCCATATAAATGTATACATAAAATAATTTTAATAAAATGTACATGGAATAAAAATATTAAGAAAATAAATATTGAAAAAATTTAAAACAAGGTTTTTTAAGAAAAATGTTCATTACCTCGAGTCCAAACTTACTTTGTATGTAATTTAACACCTATATAATAAAATTAAATCAATTATTTTATTTATTAATAAAATTTTACAAGATTAATCTATTAAACTTATACAATTTATATCTTTTATTTTAATGAAATAAATAATTACTTAATCAATTATGTTCATGTTAGGTGTTTTGAGTATGTTTAGTTCATAATGTCAAAACAACTTCGATATGTTAACCATGGTAAAAGTGGTAATTATTCCATAATATACAGAATAATAATCATTATTTATATATATAATTATACTTTTAACACCCTTCATGGAATATGGTTAGGAAAAATGAATTATGTTATAGTCATGGAGACAATAGGTCGTACGTATGCATGAGTAACATTTCCACTTTTCAAGAAACATGAGAGAAAGAAGGTAAATTTTATTTTAAATTTATAGAATTATTATTATGTTATAAATAAAATATCATATATTTAAATACTTTATATATACTACCCATGTGACGTGAATATGAGAAAAATCACATCGAATCGTGGAGGTGGTAATCCACATTTACGCATGAACAATATTATCATTTCTGAAAGGATGGAATAATAAAAGAGATGATATATTATATTTCAATAAATATAATTATATCACGAATAATATATATATATATATATATATATATATTAATGTTAAATGGTTCATTATAACTATCTGTGATAGGTGGCGATGAAAAAAGAATTACACAGGTTTATGAGATGGTAGTCTGCCATACACACAAATGATGGATTCATTTCCACAAATGGAAGAAGTAGAAGGATATAGGTTATAAAATAAACATAAAAATATATAATTATATGAAATATAATTGTTTTATTATTTTATCATTTTTTCATAAGATTTTATGGAGTTATAATAACAAATAAATCTAATACATTCAGTTAAAAGCTATACCTCTTTTTTAGACAACCTCCTTTCCTTTACACATTAATCCCTCTAAGGATGGTATTCTACCTAGAATAAGACCTATATAAAATTGGGAGGAATATTATAAATCGATTTGTTTAGGTATATTTTTTATATAGAGTTCTTAAAAGGTGTGAGTAAGAGAGGAGAAGATGCGCCCTTTTATAAGTGAGGGGAGATATATTCTTGAAATTTCTTAAAGGTTTAAATTAATATAAATAACTTTCCATGTTTAAGTGGTTTCAAAATGACAAAATTATAAGATAGGATGAGTATGGGTCTAATTAATCTAATCCAATAAAAATTTAAAAAGCTTATATTATTATTTCACCCTTACGTATTTGTTTTAACCCCCTATCAACCCTTTTGAGAATTACCACAAAATCAACTTTTTTACTCTTTAGGGGTCAAGAAAGTTACTATAAATGGATAAGTGACCAATAAATGTACTATGGTTGATATTTTGTACAAAATTTCATTCAATTTATTGAATATAATATTTTTATGAATTTTAAATTGTTTAATAAAATATTGTTTATTATAAAATATCATTAATGCCGTTTTTTAAAATGCATGAAATATTATAAAATAATATGTGTCTAACTCATGTAAAATGATTCCAAAATAACATTAATTCAAATATAAAGAGGTTATAGTCTTAATATAATCACCCAATAAAATTTATATAGGTTTATATATCATTTTAAACCTTATCTTTTAGTTTAAACCCTTGGCTTACCAATTTTAACCATAACCATGACAATTCCTTTTTTTAATATCAAAGGGTTATAATTTTACTTATAAAGTAAAAAGTTTATAATAAATAAAAAATGGATGAAATTATATACCATTTATCATCCTAATATTTACTTTTCATGTTTTTGATTATTTTTAAGTAATTTAGTAAAATATAATTAACATAAAAGACTATTAATGTTATTTTAATAATTATTCACCTAATTTGAATTTGAAAACAAATTAAAGAAATTAAATTCGAATATAAACCTTTAAAACATATATAATATTTTATATTTATCATAAAAATTAGTGGTACACTTTTACTTAGACAAAAAATATTACTTTTAGAGTTTTTTAAATCATTTACTTGATTTTTTACTGCTTGTACAAGCATTGTCTTGACGTTGCATAAACATTTAAGGTAATTATTTAATAAATAAAAACAAAATTAAATTTACAAGATAAAAAATAATAATTTATATTTAAAATAACCATTTATAATTGAAAAAAAGTTGTTTTTATCCCCTTAAGAAAATATTATAAATATTAAAAGTAAGAAAGTGACATTTTGGACTATAATTTTACTTGAAATATTATAAAGTTAAAAATGAAATATAAATGAAAAAAGGTTTTATTTTAAAATTTTAGATGTTTATGTATGAAATAGACCCATAAAATAATGTTAGGTCAAGTTTTTGAATGAATTTGATGCCTTATCGCATCAGTTTTGACAATAATTAACCCATTTTACCTTTACTATGGAATCCATTTTTAATATTTAATTTCTAAATGTGTTATAATTTAATTTAAAATTAATCCTACAAAACGCGACGTAAAATGGTTTTTCAGAATAATCAGGTTTAAGTATACAAAATGTTGTTATACCAAATTAAATTATAAAATTCATTAAAAATATAATAATTGGTTTATTGTTAATAAAAATAAATAAATTAATGTTTAAAAATAATACAAAATATAATTTTACTTTTAAAATACTTGAAAAGAAAATATAGTTTCCAATAAAATCAGTATTTTTCACTATTCAATAAAAAATCTAACTTTTCTGAAAATTCTTAAAACTTCACCCTAATATAATTTTAATCTGATGTTTTAAAAAATAATATCATATTTATCTAATAAAGTTTATAAAATTATTAGAAAATAATTATAGTTTTCACTCAAAACAATTAAAAATAGTAATTTTTGAAGAAATTTTTTTGGAAGCATAAAATGACTTTATTGAAAAATTGAGTGATTATTTTTTAAGAATTAGTCAATAAATTTTTATTAATTAGAAAATATATATATATTTCATAATGTGGTTAATCCTATTCATTCCAACCAAATTAATTGTTAGGTTACAATGATCATGAAATAATAATATTTCATGGTTTGTTTAAACTCGGTGTTGTGTCGTGTATACGCTATCAAATATACTATTCTTTTAAAATCTCAAGATATTATAAGGACCCTATGTACCTTCATTTCAAATTAACATAAACCTAAAAAAATCTTAAAAACGTATCAAAACCACTTCCCTCAACCCCTCTAAAGGCTCAACTAAGAATGAATAAAAAAGAATCACCATGATAAACAAGTGGAGAAAAAAACAAGGATCATTCTTGAAATCAGGTGTCTAAATGATACAATGAGTATCACATAATTTTTTTAGGAAAAATGTATCTTTTTAGTATAAAATTAATTTATTATTATTATAGTCCTAGTAATAACTATTGTATGCATTTAAATACATTTGTATTAAAACTAATATTTCTTTTAATTTAAAATAAAAAATGATAAATGTGAAAAAATACATGTGATATATTTTATTACATCAATAATTATGTATTTGCAACATCATAAACTCTTCCTGTAGTATTGATTTCAAAATATTAATACTTCTATTTTTACCAAAAAATTAAACTAATTTGTTAAAAATTACATACTTTGTTTATAATTTGGTCATTTTTGTTCAATGTTGTGTGTATAATAAGCTATTATAACTTTAAGGTATTATAATTTCTAGGCAGTTACATTCTACCCACTTAAATAAATTACATCCTCACAATTTTAATTACCACTCACTACTAAAAAAACTAAGGGTATCTATAAGGTAATCATGACTCAATATATAATTTCCAATTATATATAAACCTTACTATATTAGGTAATTCTAGGAAACTCATATTTTCTTTCATAATCGGTATATAGAGATTCTCAACCATTTGTTTTAAATATTCTTCCTTAGATATCTGTAAATCTTATGAGATTATAGAGGCATACCTTTCACAACTTAATTTTCATGATCATTTTTGAAACAAAATACTAAAACCAAAATGTTATGATAATATCCAATAAAACTAGAGTAAATAATCATATCAATATTAAATCTCAATCCTAATATGTATTCTCTTATGGAACCTTCATTTTAAAGTATAATACTTTCAGTGCAACTATGTTATAATTGGATCATCCAATCACTCTTTTAGTTAAAACTAGGTTTTAAATGGTCATTTTTCTATTAGAAAATCTATCCTAACTAGTTTTATATTGCACCATCAAATTCCATAACAGTATATTCAAATCCTTAAAAATGGTTCATAAAGACCTTATGAATCATCCAAAGCATATCCCCTAAGAGTGTCAAACTAGGATCACAGTTAGTCCCACTTGTTGTGCACCAACTAAAGATAGAGTTAATAACCAACCAATTTTTTTTAGGGATTATTATGATATTAATATATTTTAAAAGAGAAATTTTCTTGATAACATATTCAACACGCAACACTGTGTTTAAACGAACTATGATATAATATTAAAATATTATTATTTAAACGCGATAGATATAACCTAGTTGTTAAATTGAAAGGTATTAATTGTATTAAATAATTTAACAAATATATATGAAATTACTAATGAAAATATATTTATCTATAAATTCTTAATAAATTATTACTCAACTTTAATAATGATATTTTATTCTACAAAAAATACATTTCTTTCAAAAATGATTTTTATTAATTTTTTTTGAGAAAATATTATAATTATTTTTTGAAAATTTTATAAATTTTATTTTATAAAATAAAAATATTTTTTTAAATAAATATATCAATGTTAACTTAGGGTAAAATTTTGGGATTTTTTTTGAAAAATATTGATTTTTAGTGAATAGTTAAAAACACAGATTTTTGGTAAAACTATCATTTCTTTTTGAAAAATTAAGTAATTTAAGAATACTATTATTATTTTAATATTATTTAAAAGTAAAATAAGTTTTATTTAGTAATATTTTATCAAATTAATTACATTTAAATCATATTTATACTAAATTTTAATATTAGTTTATTTTTAGGATTTGAAATGCTTTTTTCTGAAAGCTGTTTTAAAGTGCATAATGTTTCTCCATTTTAATTAATTAAAATAACCCATAACAAGGAATGATTTAAATTAATTTTTTTATTATATATATGTTAATTTAAATTGATTTAATTATTATTACTTTTTATATAGTTATTATAAGATCACCTTATGCTTGAAAAATGCATTTCTTGAAAAACTATTTTTCAACACGTTTATAGGTTTAATTTTAAATTAAATTTTTATAATTATATGAATTCAATTTAATAATAAAAATTAATTATTTGTAATAATAATAATCAATATTATATAATAATACCAACTTAATCTTTGGTCATAATGAATTTTAAAAATAGTAAAAACCTTTTACCATGACTAAGGTTAAAACTGGTTTATCGAGGTGTGTATGTGTGTGTGTGTGGGGGGGGGGGGGGGTTAAAATAAAGAGGTAAATGGAATAAAATATTTAAAACATGTTTATTTTGAACATTATAGGTGTTTTTTTTGACCTTATATCTCCTCCAATCCTTTATTTTTCAATTTTAGAGGCACTTTTCTTGAGAGTGACTTCCCATTATTGAATAGTTTTGGGAATTTACAAGAATAAAACTCCTCTTACCTTATAAAAGGGAACCACCTCTCCTCTCATATATAAAATTAAAAAACCCATTATTTCATAGAATACCTACTTAAATACCTTACTTAAGTCCCCTACCACATTCTATAATCCTTGTTTTGATTAGAAACCCAATCTTTAAAGGATTTAGGTATAATCTTAAAGAGGTGGTCCAAAGAAGAGGTAATGTCCTTAACCAAGTAACTTAGTTTTATTTCTAATTAAAAATTAATAAAATAGTATTCAATAATTATAATATAATAACATAATTATATCCCATATACTAATATGTTATAATATTAATGGAATAACCTAAGTTTATCACCACTTTTATCAAATGTGAAATGAAACCATCGATCATGTGTACAGTAGACTACCACCTCATGAAACGATGTAATTCATTTTCCCAAACCACCTATCATATCTATTTATGACTATGGATTTAATATTTATATATGATTTTAATTAAATATTAATCATTATATAAAATCAATATATAATATAATTTCTTACCTTACCATTCATTGAAAATTATAACGTCATTCATGTGTATAGTGGACTACCGCCTCATGAAGTGATGTGATTCCTTTTTATTGACACATAAAATAGATGGCATATGTAAGTTTATTTTAAAAAATAATATTATATTTATTATATTATCACAATTATTTAAATATAAAATAACACTTATCTTCTTTCCATATTAATATTTAAAAAATGGAAATGTTACACTTGCGTACGTATGACCTACCATCTCTATGATTTTTACGTAGTTCATTTTTCATAACCATAATTCATGGTTATTTTTTAAAATTATAATTTATGTATAAAAATTATAATTATATCATTATTAATATAATATATATTATGCAACAATGACCTATTTGAACATGGCCAAGACATCAAAGCCATTTTGAAATTATGAACTGATCATCCTCAAAACACTCGACGCGGATAGAAGTGATTAAGTAATTAAATAAAAAATTAAAATAAATGAAGTAAATAGTTTTATTATATGGTAAAAAACTTGGAAAGTGTTCTTATAAAAACAAATAATTGATGTAAGTGTATTATACATGAGATAAAATACATACTCCAAAAATTATGGACTCGAGGAAAGGGTTTCATCTCAAAACTTCGTTCTATGAGACACATGTTAATTATCCACCTAATTTATTTTAAATGGTGTATATAATGAACCATTAAATATTATATCTTGAATGATTCATTATTCATGATATTTTAAGTTATAATTCTTCTACTTAATTCATGGGATTTATGATTCAAAAGTTTCCAAAGCAGTAATGGTTTATGTTTTAATATCATTTTAATCAGGATTATTTATGCTTGAATTTCTATTGTAGGAATTTATTTGATCAGTTTATAATAAAACCCTACAATTTTACTATAATATTATTATTTATGAAATTTTCAAATAATATTAAAAATTTTATCTCTTTGGTAGTTAAAATGATTAAGAAAATATATCTAAGAATAGTTGATTTCATTTATCTATTTAGTTGAAAATCCATTTTCTTCCAAATGTATATTTTCAAAAAAAAAATCCAGAATGTTTTAAATATTATCCCATGAATTTTTAAATTATTTTTTACCCATTATTATATTTTTAAAAAATATTTTAAAAGGGAATCATCCTTTTTTTCAAACTAGGTACCTTTTTACTTTTCTTAAAAAAATGTGAAAGGAATATTTGTTTTACTGTACTTGGCATGAAACATTTACCACTATCATAATCACTAATTTCTTTAAATACTAATTTAAAATTATATAAGGTTGTTACAAAGAATTTTTTTCCTAATATTTTAAAAAATTTTAGTTTTAAAAGTTATTTTCAAAGTAAAAAGGGTATTTTCTCAAGAATAATTCCATGTAATATTCTAAAAAAATTTTCCTCAAGGATGATGATATTTGATGTTATAAATTACTTAAAAATTATATATATGTCTCTCACATATATACCTAAATTAGTATCCCTTTTGTTAATGGGGTAAAAAATGACTTATGTTCATCTATCAAATTCCTTCATCTTGAAATTTATTTTTATTATGATATGAGAAAAAATTATGTAACCTATTTTCTTTTCATGAATAATTATTATGCTATGAATTTTTATTGACATACTTTTTTAGCACACATAAATCATGAACATGTTATGATGGGTTCATCCAGATAGCACCGAGTTAGCTTGATATAGCTTATATGATAGGTGCACCTAGGTAGATATCCAATGCATTGGGTAATTTTATAGTCTCATAAGGTGTAATGTAAGGGATTTGGGATTAAAACTAATCCATAATGGGAATTTTTCCACCATGTTATATTTTCTAGGTAGTTTTCCTTGACTGATATTTATGTCATGTTTTGTGTTGCTACCACATTTCCTCTATTAACATGATCTCATGATACCATGTTCTTAATGTTATGATTTCATGTGATTACTAATGATCCTTATATTTTATGATACCATGTTATACCTTTGACTCACATGTTATATTTTTAGCTCACCCCTTTCTTTATTAACACTGGTTCCTGAGGGGGTTCAAATGAGTCTTTCTCATTATCCCTATTGGTGCTTCCTCAAGCGTTGGACCTACCTCCTTTAAGAATTTAGTTTTATCCTCACTCTCCAGGATGTCATATCTCTCATCCAGAGTATTATAAGTAGTTTTGGGATATAGTTGTGTTTTATCCACAATGTTTTACTAATTTCTAAGATAATATCCCCTCCTATCCTCCGACACAGTCTCATTCTTCTAGTTTTACTTGGTAGCATGGAAAGGTGGTATATGTTCATTGATTCCGAAAATTGGAATCGATAATAAGGATATAGTTCATACAAAAGGTTCAATCCTTCCTCTTAATAAATCCTTTGAGGTTTTATCAAAGGTTCATCCCCTTATCTCATACTTTGGAACCTCCCTATTGCATGTTTGTACTAGTGATGCTTCCCCCAGTGGGGTGTGCACATGTTTGCAGCTCAGAAAGTGGTTAGTAGATTTATAGTCACTAGTTAAAGGTCCTTAACTGATTGGGTTATCCACTAGAAAAATTATTCTCCAATGAATTATATTCTCATATGGAATGCCCAAGGCTAGGTTCTAGGGTGAACATAAATTTTATTTTGTTGGAATTTCATCGTAGTCATCTTCTACTTTTAGCAATTATTGAACCAAAGAAAGATTTTTCAGGACTCTCAGAGTTTTATAATAGGATTGGTGTATGCGATGACTTCCATGGGGAACCATATAATAAGTACGTTTGGGTGTTCTGGATGAGTTGAGTTTCGGTGGAGTTTGTGGTTTCTACAAAGTATTTTTTTACTATGAAGATCGAGTATGGTAATTTTACCTTCCTCATTTGTGTATTCCAAGTGTGAGGCCATGGAAAGGGAAAGTCTGTGGATTAATTTGGAGTCTTCTGATGTAGGATCAGAACCTTGGTTCATAGTTGGCGATTTCAATGTTGTGCTAGATGTATCAAAAAGGCATAGGGAGATAATTATCCAAGGAGGGAGATGAGGGATTTTTTATAGATTCGTGGCCCATATGGGTTTGGTGGACCAAGGTTATATGGGAGACCCCTCCACATGGTGTAATAACCAAAAGGTGAGTCATAAAAGGTGAAATTTACTGGATAAGTGTTTTTCCAATCTTAATGTTGTCTCTCAGTTTCCAAGCACCTCAGTACATAACATGGTCTAGGACTTTTCAGACCACTCTCTACTGATTTTCAACTTTACTACTCAAAGGGATAGAGGTAAATTATTTTTCTTTTCCAACTGCTAGACTTCAGATCCCAATTATCTTCAGGTGGTGTGGGATTCATGGGAGAAACCCATGAAAGGAAACCCATGGGTTCAGCTTCATAATAATATTCATCATTAAAAGAGTGATATTAAGTCATGGAATATTAGAAGACCTTATTTTTTGTAGGTACTTGAGAAAATAATAAGGTATATTGATATCCTTGATTCCTGAATTGAACAAGGATTGGATGAGGTTATATTTGAGACCTTCGGTATCAAAAGATCAAAAATATCAGAATTGTTACTAAATAAGGATAGGGAATCCTATGCCCAATCCTGGGGTATGTGGATTAAATAGGGGGCTCTCAACGTGTAATATTTTAATGCATTCATCGAGGAAAAACATCTTGTCTTCATACCAAATATTCTCCCAGAGGATAGATCATATATCGACGACCTAATTATTGTGGGAGGTATGACTATTGATTTTTTCAAGTATGTTCTTGTTCATGTTCATCCGTAAATGAATAATGGCTATCCGAGTGGTCATGCTAAGAGTTTGGATGCATCTCAAGGGTTTTGGATGATCTTATGAATAATATGTTGAGTGGGGTGCTATAAGGAGACAAAATATGGGATGTTGTTTAGTCCATCAACCTAGATAGTTATCCCGGGTTGGATGTTTTTACATGATATTTTAATGGGTCTACATGGGATATTGTGAAGAGATATCTTATTGAGGATATCCAAGACTTCTTTCATAGATGCAATCTTCCTTGTTTTTCATGTTCCCCCACCCTGATTCTCATTCTGAAGGTCAAGGATCCCACATCTCAAAACCATTTCTATCCCATCAGTATGTGTAATTTCACATACAATGTTTTTGAAATAATTATCAGAAAAATGTTGTCTCTAAATTTTCCCATGTGGATATATATGGAACAAAACAATTATGTTAAGGGATGTTCCATTCTAGGTGCCATAGGATTTGATTAATAAATTGGTTGGGATATTAGTGTGAAATCCTCAAGATTAATTATAAAATTTTATCCAGATAAATCATATGATAGGATTGAATAGAATTTCATTCTCAAGGTGTTGGGTTGTATAAGATTTTCTTAATGAGTGTCTGATCTTACTTTCAGGTGTTTCAACTCCTCATATTTGGTTGTTTCTTTTATAGTTAAGAAGTACGGATTCCTAAATATGTTTTGAGGGATGAGGAAAGGGGACCCACTATCTCCCATTCTTTTTATCATGGACTAGGATTAATTAACCATTTATTTAAATTAGAGTGTCCTTACTGGTGTTATTAGAGATTTTTTAAGTAGGGGTACTTATATAGTCTTTTCACATATACTCTTTTTAGATGATATGGCGTTTTTTGTGAATGGTAATAGATATCTATTTGTGGTTTTAATAAAGTTATGGAGGAGTATTTAAAGTTAAGTGGTCAGTGGATTGGTTATCATAAAAGAATTATTTTTATTTATTATCCATGCTCTCTGAGGTGGGTTTCTATGGTCAATTATTGCTTAGGTATCCATAAGAGGAACCTTCCCATGGAATATCTTAGAGATCCAGTCTCTCTTGGGAGGATTCGTATTCACCATTATGAGTGGTTGATTGACAATATTTCTAATAAGATTAATAATTTTAAGAATCATTTTCTTTATTTTGGAGGTAGGATCATTTTGGTCTATCATGTATTTTCCTCCATTCATATGCATGTGTTATCAGCTTGCATGGTGCCCAAAGTGGTGATAAGGGAGATTGAGAAACATATATTGGATTTCATTTGGGATGAAAACTCTAACAGAAGGTATAATTGGGTTGCATGGGATATTCTTTATAGACCTTATGATGAATTTGTAATTAATATCAGAGATGTCGTAACCATGATGCACATCAAAAAAGAAAAATAGGCTTGGGAAGTTGTGGAAGGCTAGAATATTTGGGGAAGTTTCCTCAACAAGAAGTATTAACCATATCTGAGTTCAATAAGTTTCATGGTTTCCATCTTCTAGAGTAAATTAAGGGAGCCCATACTAGTCATTTAGGTCAACTCACGATGGATTATTGGTTGTGGAGATATTTTATTCTGGAGGCATAATTTGGGAGGTGAACTTCTCAGATTTCCTGGGTATCCAAATCCAGATATTACCTTTAGGAAAGAAAGTTCCCATCCCTTATTTATTAATGAAGTTCTTAATGACCAATAAAGATATTTTTACAAGAATATACCAATGAATGTGTGTTTGTGTGGGTGGGTATTTGTGTTTTCATGGCTGTTGGTACTTGTGTTTTTTCAACCAAAGAGTACCATAGTGTGGTGCATGTTCCTTAGACTCATGAATCCTAAGAATCAATTATTTGGTTTAAATAGTTTTATTATAAGTATAATTTCCTACTTTTTAGGATCTTTAATGCATGTATTCCCACTGAATATTAGATTAGGTGCAAGGGAATTTAAATTGTTTTGAAGTGTACCAGTTGCAGCAACCCACAAGTGGAGTCTGTCTCTCATTTATTTTTTGAAGGTTATTGGGATACCTACTCGTGGAGAACACTGGACAATCTATTTGGAGTTATTTCGAGACCAGGCACGAAGACAGAACATCATTCCGAGGCCCAGTGAGCCCGAAATGGTGGTTTAAACCTTTTTAAGTTAAGCGAGTCAACACTTGTGTGTGGCTATGGTAGTTTCCAAACGGATGCCCAGATTAAAAATCTGAGGGCACTATTACTTCTGGGACGATGACTTTACATAATAATGAGCCTAAAAACGACTGGCGTGGGTCTAGGGAAAAAGTTAATTATCAGACGTTTTTTAGTAAAAAATAAAATAAAAATAAATTCACAATGTTTATTTTTATTTTGTGGAAACATCTGCTGTAGCGCTGCGACAGGGAAGATATTTCTTTAATAAATGGAATGTCATAATGACTCAAGAATGGAAAGCTGGAATCATTAATACCGTAGAGAATTTTTGAATTCCAAAACATGTTTCCCTTTTTATTGGGGTAATAAAACGTTTATCTTTGGTGGAAGATTGAGAGGGAACTCTGGAGAGAACTCTCACTGACGAACGACGATGGATCGAAGCTGCGAATTGCTACGCCAACAAAGTTGAAGGATCTCGATGACAGTGGTAGCACAACCTCTTCGTCTGCGATCAATCCCTTCTTGAGGTAGGGGTTGTTATTTCAAATTTTCTATCCCGATTTTTAATTTTAAACGACGAACGCAGATTAACCACAAACAAGTTGATCCGCGGATTCATACATTCTTGCGGGAGGGTTTTATTTGTGATAATTCGGGGAATTGATCAATGTTGATTTGTTGTTGTTTAATTCGGTTCTGTTTAAGCCTACTAACGGGATCAGATCAACGTTGTGAAGAATGATGGAGGAGGTTCGTTCCTCAATTCTCTTTGGATTTCTTTTTCCTTCTTTTTCTTTCACGCGTTCTTCACATTCTTCATGGGGTGATAAAAAATGGATCGTTTCACATCCTTTATGTGACAAAATGATCCCAAATTGAAGAATTGACACCACAACGACCTTGCGGAGGTGCGACGACGATGGCCGATGACGAATCAGACCGGGTCGGGAAGGGCTATACTTCAAGTGTTCTTTGCACAGATAGATTGTTGCATGTTTTCAAAGCTGATCGGAGGTCTAAAAACAATGGAATCGGCTTCATGGTGTCGGGGTGACCAAAACCTGGGAGTTTCATGGCGATCGGACGACTGGATCGATAAACTGATCATCATAGAAGGCGTGACAGTGGAGGTTCACATTTCTATAAATTTCTAGAATAAACGGTGTGTACATCCAAAGAACACGCCGTGTAGTGATGGTGGTGGAAACTAGGGTTTCAGGGGTCATAGAGGAATCACAAGGTGTGTGACCCTGGTAACACGACATGTTAGACTTTCCCTGAATCTCGGCATGTATTCTGGGAAGTACACTTTCATGGGATGATCTACACGGCTTCAGAGCACGACGTGTACAACATGGCAGAGGTGGATATGCAGGACTCAGCATGTATCCTAGGGATACACAGATACGGGATGGATTACACGACCATGTACTCCATCACACGGCCAGGCGAGGCCTGTAACACGGGTCACCCTGTGTACCGATTACACGGGTTGGAGTACATGGGTTGATGACCATGTAAAGGCACATGGCCAGCATACACATAGCCAACTCCAGTTACTCGGACATGGAGTATACACCATACTACATGCCGTGGACTCAGTTTTCTACAAAACCATCCTTAAAACACAGGCCATTGTACACGGCCAGTACCTGGGGTCAGACAACACGGCGTGTAACTTTTCTACACGCCTTGTACTTTTTGGAAAATGGAATGGTCCTCTTGTTCACCGTAACTTGGATATATTTTGTTTGGGTTAATTCCACTTCTTCTCATTCCCCTAAAGGTCAGGAATCATTTCCTCCTACAGGAGTATGATCCCTTTAGCAGGAATTTCTATGATAGAGTCTGGAATCCATCCGAGAGGCCCAGATCGAGATCCTCTATCCATTTTTGACCCTTGGTAGAGACAGGAATCGACGTGACCAACTCCACTAGGCATCAATCATCTACCTAGAAGGTGAATTCTGGATGAGTCGCGATATCCTCCATGGCCCTGGCAGTGATCATCATCTGTGCATCGTGATCTTTCCCACTCATGAGTGTGTCTCCCATAATGAGTGCATTTATCTATCGTAACGTTCCCACTCTGGAGTGTGTCTCCCGTATTGAGTGTAACTACCTCTTGTGACACTTACCGACGAACAGTAATTCTTGTAAGGACGTCATTAAGGCTATAAGACTCATGGAGTGTGTTCTCCCGGAATGAGTGCATCATGGGATCTTCGAACTGAACCCCTAGGGGGCATGCAGTTGTGCGATTTTTTTCTAGACCACGAGTCTGAATTTCAAGTATATCTGGTTTGTGCTATATGTTCTGTAGACATATACTGTGCATATCTAACTATAACTTTACTTTGTGTACTGCTTTGTGGTTTTCGGGGTCCTCTACTGAGTATTGTTATACTCACCCCTGCACGGGCTTTTCCCGAACGTGTCGTGTCTTGTACAAACTACCAGCCTTCTGACAGAGTCTAGGGTGGACCGGGGCAAGACCGAGCTTTTTGAGTTTCCTACAGGCTGAGGCATTCCTACGGCTTCGAGCAATAGTCCTAATACCTTTTGTGTTTATAGGTTGGACTTTGAAGTTTTCAGACTCTGGTTTTTGTGGGCTTGTATTCTAGCCCAGTTTACTTTCAGTACTTCACTTTCCGTTGTAATCTATTGGTTGGGTTTAGTTGTATGCATGCATTTTGTTCCTTAGTGTTTTTAAATTTCAGCATTTGTGGGATTGGAGATGTGTGTGTGTGTACAGGTGCTTAGGAAATGCCTCTCATGTTAGTAATATACCTACTCGGTGCTAGTCACCAGCCCCTGGCCTATTGGAGGCGGGCTTGGGGAGTTGCGGTGCAGGCCTCACTGGGACGGGTCATGAAAGAGTGGTATGAGAGGAGGTCGGTTCTACCTTAGGACCAAGAGTCTGTGAGATTGATTTGGGGAAACAATGTTAAGTGTTTCGAGTTTGGATTTCAGGCCAGAGACTCCAGTGTTGGTGTGGCGGCCTATGTATCCATACATAAAGACTCTGATAACCTGCTTTTTGACTCGGTACATAAAAAAAATGGTTGCAGGGAAATAAAATAATGGTATATGCATCATATAGGAATGAGTTTTGTTTTCCATATCCTTTATGTTTTCTATCCAGATATACTGATTGACCATGGTACATCTTGATTCATTACAGGATGCCTTCGTGACGCATACCTGCTTGGATTCCGCAGAACGATCATAAGGATGACCCCCTCAGTGATGAGGCTTTGATACAGGGACCAGTCCCCCAGGCGTTTCCACTAGGTGGTGCACTAGTTATGCTGCCTCTAGTGGAGAAGCCCGTGGTACCTGCGGTACCGACTAATGAGGAGCACAGGTTGAGCACACTCCATGAGTTCCAGAGACAGAGACCCCTCAGGTTCCGAGGTGAGCCTGACCCTCAGGCAGCTGAGGACTAGCTTGAGGCAGTGACTAGAGTTTTCTGTCTAGTGAGGACACTAGTAGACCAGATGGTGATCCTAGGAGCGAGCCTTCTTCAGGGTTTGGCAGGACGATGGTGGAGTCTGACCACACAGACTCACGACGAGGAGACTCTTTCGTGGATAGAGTTTAAGAGACTCTTCAGGGAGGAGTTATCTCCAGTTACGCTGAGAGTAGTACACATCCAGGAGCCTCTTCAGCTCCAGTAGGGTAGTATGACAATAGCTGACTATTCATTGAGGTTCAAAAACCTCGCCCGATACTCGATAGATATGGTCAGGGATCAGTAATTCAGAGCTTTTACCTTCAAGCGAGGTCTATGACAAGACATATGAGCTAGTTTTGTGCCTCTATGCATACTAACTTATGCTGGAGTGCTCAAGCGGGCCTTGGTGATGGAGAGATTCTTAGCGGAGCAGAGTCAGCCGACGACAGTCAGCAACAGACAGACAGGTGTGGAGATACTGGCAGCAGGGAGCCAGCATTAGACATAGGGATCTGGACATGGGAGACGTCATAGGAGGACCCAGGACAAAGGATCGAAAGTCCAAGGCTCTCAGGCTGGATCCAGTTTGCCTAGGGAGAAGCGATGCTATGCGTGCGACAATAGAGGAAATCTCGCTAGAGATTGTCCGACCCACCGAGCTGCTGATAGGGAAGAGGTGAATGAGCCACCGAGGTAGAGGTAGAGAGTGGAACAGACAGACTCACCAGGCAGAAAACGTGGCAGAGGAGTAGGGAGATATGTGGGTGGTGGCATACACTTTGACTTACTTCCACCACCACCCCCAGGAGGTCCGCACCAGGCTCAGGGAGCTAGGGGGACAGGGATGGGGACAACTGGATACCGATCGAGGCGTACGACCCAGGGACTCCAGGGATGATTCGAGGTACGATCTGTGTCTTTTCTACCTTATCTTCCATACTTATAGACATAGGTTCCAGTCATTCCTTCATAGCCACATGTCTTTCATGAAACCTTGAGATTCCGGTAGAACCGTTGACTCGATCCTTACGCTTGGAGACACCTACGGGAGGAGAATCAATGATCACGCACCTTTGCAGACAGTGTGATCTTACCCTTGGAGTCGAGAGTTTTGGTTGGAACCTCTTGGTGGTAGAATCGAGGTCTTACGAAGTCATTTTCAGTATGGATTGGTTATCTTCGGTCCATGCCCAGATTGACTATTTTGGGAAAAGAGTGTTGTGTGTCTTCTGTGATGGTATGAGGTTTTCCTTTGTCGGAGAAAGGGAAACCCAGGCAGCACAGAATGGGCTTATGCATAGGAGGGTACAACCAATCGCTCATGAGTTGGCTAGCCTTTCCCTCGGAGTAGTGGATGTTGTGACCTCCCAGTTACCAGTAGTAGTGGTGGAGTATGAGGACATCTTTCTTGAAGATGTTCCAGGGTTACCTCCCCACTGGGAAATCGACTTCTGCATCGAATTACACCCCGGGACAACACCAATTTCCTCATCAGCGTATCGGATGGCTCCCGTAGAGATTCATGAGATGAGGGTACAGTTGGAGGATTTGCAGAGCAAGGGTTTCATGAGACCCAGCGTTTCACCCTAGGCGGCCCCAGTCTTGTTTTCCAAGAAGGCAGATGAGAGTATGAGGTTGTGTGTGGATTATCGACACCTGAACTAGGTTACGGTAAAGAACATGTATCCACTTCCAAGGATCGATGACCTCTTTGATCAGCTAATAGGGGAACAGTGGTTCTTGAAGGTTGACCTTCGATCAGGATATCACCAGTTATGAGTGTGGGACGAGGATATACCGAAGAAGACTTTTAGATGCCACTACGGTCACTATGAGTACTTGGTGATTCTTTTCGGCATGATGAATGCCCATGTATTGTTCATGGGACTGATGAACCAGATCTTATAGCCGTACTTAGACCGGTTCATAGTGGTATTCATTGACAACATCCTTGTGTACTCAACGTCAGAAGAGGAGCATGCGAGACACCTGCGGATGGTTCTAGACATACTTCGGGAGCACCAGCTTTATGGGAAGCTCTAAAAGTTCCAGTTATGGATTCAGGAGGTCCTCTTTCAGGGACATGTAATCTCATCAGATGGAGTAGCTGTAAACCTAGAAATGGTGGAGGCTGTGTTAGCATGGGAGCCACCTTAGAGCGTGATGGAGGTGCAGAGCTTCCTTGGGTTGATAGGATATTACCGAATATTCATTCCTAATTTCTCCCAGATATCAGCACCGATGAAAACCTTGACCAGGAAGGGGAAACCCTTCATGTGGACAGAGAAGTGCCCATAGGCTTTTGAGTAGTTGAGATAGAGTTTGAAGAGCGCCTCCATCTTGAGATTTCCAGAGGATGGTGTCAAGTACATAGTTTTCTACGATGAATCAGTTACCGAGATTAGTTGTGTCCTGATGCAGAGGCAGGTAGTGATTGCTTATGGTTCACACCAGCTTAGGCCACATGAGAAGAACTATGGGACCCATGATATCGAGTTGTCTGTGGTAGTATTCGCATTGAAGATGTGGCAACACTACCTTATGGGTGAGCGGTTTATTGTCTACTCTGACCACAAGAGCCTAAGGTATATCTTTTTGCAGAAAGATCAAAATCTGAGACAGAGGCATTGGATTGAGTTACTCCAAGACTATGATTTTTATATCATCTATACTCCTGGGAAGGGGAACAAGGTGGAAGATGCTCTAAGAAAAAGGTCAAGCTCACAACTGTTGAGTCAGGTGATAGAGTAGTTAGCCACGCTGCAGTTCTCCTTCGGGACGGAGAAGATACAACCTACCTATAGTCGATGGTTGTCACCCCTCCACTATTACAACAGTTTAGGGAGGCACATCTAGGAGATGTCGACTGTGTGGCTTTACGTGCTCAGTTATCCATAATACATGCTCCTGATGGATATTCATAAGGTGGGGAGAATGTACTTCTTTTCAAAGGACGCACTGTTGTACCGGTGGTGTTTCATGAGGAGGTCCTAAGGGAGTTTCATACATCCCCCTTTGAGGTATATACCAGAGTGGAAAATATGTATCAGTATCTCCGATGATAGTTCTGGTGGTCGGGCATGAAGAATACAGTAGCAGAATTCATTTCCCGATGCCTCACATTCCAGCAGGTGAAGGATGAGCACCAGGTTCCAGTAGGATTAGCTCACCCCTGGAAGTTACAGAGTGGAAGTGGGATGGGATATCGATGGAATTCATGACAGGCTTACCACAGACGTCTAAGTGACATGATTCCATCTGGGTGATCATTGATCGACTCACCAAGTTGGCCCACTTCCTAGCTATCAGGGAGAAAAGTTCCGTAGAGATTTTGAGATGCCTCTACATGCAGGAGATAACATGACCAGTGTTCCATCTGGGTGATCATTTCCCGTACTACACACTGTGTACTCAATTTTCTACATGAACAGCCTTACGACATGAGTTGTTGTACACGGGCAGTACCCAGGGTCAGACAACACGGTGTGTAACTTTTATACACGCCGTGTTCTTTTTGGAAAATGGCATAGTCCTCTTGTTCACTGTAACTTGGACATATTTTGTTTGGGTTAGTTCCCCTTCTTATCATTCCCCTGAAGGTCAGACATCGTTTCCTCTTACAGGAGTATGATCCCTTCAGCAGGACTTTCCGTGATAGAGTCAGGCATCCATCCAAGAGGTCTGGATCGAGATCCTCTATTCATTTTTGACCCTAGGTAGAGTCAGGCATAGATGTTACCAAATCCCCCGGGCGTCGATCCTCTACCTAGTAGGTGAGTTCCGAATGAGTCACAGTATCTTCCATGGCCCTGGCAGTGATCCTCATCTGTGTATTGTGAACTTTCCCACTAAGGAGTGTGTCTCCCATAATGAGTGCATCTATCTATCGTAACCTTCCCACTCAGGAGTGTGTCTCCTGTAATGAGTGTAACTACCTCTCGTGATACTTCCTGACAAACAGAACATCTCAGACGAACTTCATCAGAGCTATAAGACTTGTGGAGTGTGTTCTCCTAGAACGAGCGCATCGTGGGATATTTGAACTGAACCCCTAGGGGGTGCATGCAGTTGTGCGATTTGTTTCTAGACTGCGAGTCTGAATTTGGAGTATATCTGGTTTGTGCTATATTTTCTGTAGACATATAATGTGCATAACTGACTGTACCTTTACTTTGTATAGTACTTTGTGGTTTTGGGTTCCTCTACTGAGTATTATTATACTCACCCCTGAACGGGATTTGCCCCAACATGTCGTGTCTTGTGCAGATGAGAAACATTTTGATAGAGTCCAGGGTGGACCAGGATAGGACCGAGCTTTCTAAGTTTCTTACTGGCCGAGCCGTTCCTATGGCTTTGAGCATCATTCCTAGTACCTTTTGTGTTTAAAGGTTGGAATTTTCAGTTTTCAGACTCTTGTTTTTGTGGTCTTGTATTGTATCCCAGTTTAATTTCAGTACTTTACTTTCCATCTTACTCTGTTGGTTGGGTTTAGTGGTATGCATGCATTTTGTTCCTTAGTGTTTTTACATTTCAGCATTTGTGGGCTTGGAGATGTGTGTGTGTGTACAGGTGCTTAGTAAATGCCTCCAATGTTAGTAATATGCCTACTCAGTGCTAGTCACCAGCCCCTGGCCTATTGGAGGCGGGCTTGGAGAGTCAAGGCATGGGCCCCACTAGGACGGGTCATGACATTATGTATTTACAACATCATAACCTATTCCTGCAGTATTGATTTTAGAATATGAATACTTCTATTTTTACCAAAAAATTCAATTAATTTGTTAAAAATATCATATTTTGTTTATAATTTCGTCATTTTTGTTCAATGTTGTGTGTATAATAAGCTATTATAACTTTAAGGTATTATAATTTCTAGGCTGTTACATTCTACCCACTTAAATAAATTACATCCTCACAATTTTAATTACCACTAACTATTAAAAAAACTAAGGGTATGTATAAGGTCATCATGACTCAAGATATAATTTCCAATTAGATATGAACCTTACTATATTAGGTAATTCTAGGAAACTCATATTTTCCTTCATAATCGGTATATAGATATTCTAAACCATTTGTTCTAAATATTCTTCCTTAGCTATCTGTAAATCTTATGAGTTTATAGAGGCATACCTTTCACAACTTAATTTTCATGATCATATTTGAAACGAAATACTAAAACCAAAAATTTATGATAATATCCAATAAAAACAAAGTATATAATCATATGAATATTAAATCTCAATCCTAATATGTCTTCTCTTATGGAACCTTCATTTTAATTTATAATACTTTCAGTTCAACTATGACATAATTGGATCATCCAATCACTCTTTTAGTTAAAACTAGGTTTTACATGGTCATTTTCCTATTAGAATATTTATCCTAACTAGTTTTATATTGCACCATCAAATTCCATAATAGTATATTCAAATCCTTCAAAATGGTTCATAAAGACCTTGTGAATCATCCAAATCATATCCCCCAAGAGTGTAAAACTAGGATCACAGTTAGTCCCACTTGTTGTGCACCATGTAAAGATAAAGTTAATAACCAACAAAATTTTTTGGGGATTATTATGATATAAATATATTTTAAAAGAGAAATTTTCTTGATAACATATTCAACATGCAACACTGTGTTTAAATGAACTACGATATAATATTTAAATATTATTATTTAAACGCGATCGATATAACCTAGTTGTTAAATTTATAGGTATGAATTGTATTAAATAATTTATGAAATATATATAAAAGTACTAATGAAAATATATTTAGCTATAAATTCTTAATAAATTATTACTCAACTTTAATAATGATATTTTATTCAACAAAAAATAAGTTTCCTTCAAAAATGATTTTTTTTGAGAAAATATTATAATTATTTTTTGAATATATTAGAAATTTTATTTTATAAAATAAAAATATTTTTTTAAATCAATATATCGATATTAAATTAGGGTAAAATTTTTGGTATTTTTTTTAAATATTTTTTTTTTGTGAATAGAGAAAAACACAAATTTTTGGTAAAAATATCATTTATTTTTAATAAATTAAGTAATTTAAGAGTGCTATTTTTATTGGAACCAATTTTTGTATAAGTTTGTATTTGTTGTCAATATTTGTCAATGAATATCAAAATGAAGGAGATCAAGAAGTACTCCAATGAAATGGAGGATTGGAAGATCAAAATGAAGGAGATCATGAAGTACTCTGCTGAAGTCGAGGAATGGTGATTCAGACGATTGTTGTACTGATCGTAAGTTCAAAGAACATGTGTCAAAGGTGATACATTGTTTACAACAATGAAGAATGTGAGGTGTAATCCATCTGAGGATGATTAAAGAAGAATGAGGTTGTTTTGATGAAGTCCATGAAATTCCTCATTATTGCATGAGAACCATAGGTTTTGATGAAGACCATGCAATTACTCATGATTGCATGAGAACTATGCAAGAGAATTCTTGATGAATAGAATCACAT
Source organism: Viscum album (assembly GCA_963277665.1). Lineage (NCBI taxonomy): Eukaryota > Viridiplantae > Streptophyta > Magnoliopsida > Santalales > Viscaceae > Viscum > Viscum album. The sequence continues at coordinate 1,717,742,445 of OY728160.1, read as the reverse complement.
GGTTTGCATGAAGTTGATCATGACGGTTGATGAAGAAGACAATGTGCCAATGATTGGAATTCTAAGAAGGCCGTGCAATGATTAGAATTCTGCGATAGCCATGCACATCACATTGTCATAGAAGATGATGATGCTAAAGCTATGCATTCAAAGAATACATATCACATTAGTGGAGTTTGTGATAAAAGTAGAAGAGTTTCTAAAGGATACATATCACCAAGATGAAGTGCTGTTGAGGTGATTGTGCTTGTTGACAAATAAAACAGACGACATACAAATTTGTTGACAAAGGAGATTCCATGGTGGCATGTCGAATTCGAGGACTGTGGATAATGATCCATGTTTTATTCATGGAACATCGACAAAGGAATGGATGATCTAGAGGTCGACTAAAAGAGCAGATACAAGGTGGTGCCGTTTTCCAGTGTTTGCCAAATTTTTGGGGTCCAAAATTTGGAGGTTGGTGAGCATCGCGAAAAGTGGATTTCTAGGAATATCATAATTTAATATGGCAAAGGCATGGGTTTCGCGAAGATGGGATGCATGGATTGGATTTCGCAAAGACCAGAAAAATGGAGGCGGTGATTCTTCGCGATTACGTCAAGCTTGGCGAACGGCAGAGGCTGGAGAGCTTCGCGGAGATGAAGGGCTTTGCAAGGGAGATTCGTGGTGATGAAGGGATTTGCGAGGGAGCTTCACGGAGAAGGCGCAAAGGAATGATGACAATGGTACTCCACGATTAATATGAGCTCCATGAATAGAAAATTACCGTAGTGCTTCGCGATTTTGAGAGAATTTCGGTGAGAACTTCATAGATTCACGATTTTAGCTGACGTGGCATTGACTTCGCGCGGAAAGTTTGAGGGTCGGTGGAATTGCCTATAAATATAGGTCGACCCCCTCAAGAGAAAGAGAGAGAGCTCTCAATGAAAATCCTTTGCTCTCGGTTCGCAAAGGTCACTCGTGAAGGCAGTCTGCTTTGCGAAAGAGGAGCTTCGCGGCGGCTATTCTAGCTCCGCGAAAGTCTTGCACCCCGCGTTGGCTCAGTGTGCTTCGTGAAGAGGCAGGAGCTCCACGATAGCCTAGCATTACGGAGGCTGGAGAATCGCGAGAGTGCTTCGCGATTGAGCTTCGTGAAAAGGCAGGGGCTCTACGAAGACTTGTTTGAGCATTCCAAAATTGGGAGCCTTGCGAAGTAGGGTACTTTGCGAAGGCCCATTCAAAGGTTGTTCGCCCAGTGGACAAGGGAAAAAGGGGTATTCATCAGTGGATGAAATTTGGACTTCAACAGAGCATCATTTTTTAAGCAATCGCACAAGTGATTGTGATTCAGGCAAATGAAGACAAGGGGATCTAGTTCATTCAGTCATTGCACTAAAGAAGAATTATTGAACTAAAAAGAGCATCAAATATGAACCCTTATGAAAGAAAAGTCTCATGCTGAACAGGAGAAAAAGAACTTCATGTCTATCTATTGAAGAGACCTTCACGTCTATAAACTGAGTGAGACTTCACCAACGGCAGTGAGCCAGGGGGAGTCAACGGGAGTGACCCGAGGGACGCAGTGAGATATCCCTAAACTTTTGTGAAGGCAGTGAGCCTGGGACATAGTGACTATACCCGAACCTTTGTAATCTACAACTAGTGAAGCATATTGGATTTAGGTATGACTGAAAACCTGTTGGCGTATGCTCCTTGGACGTAGCCCTTAATGGTGAACCAAGTAAAAATAGCTGTGTCATCTCTCTGCATGTGAATGTTTCATTGCTGATCATATCCATCATACAGGTTTAAGTAGTTCCTACCAACGTGGGAACAAGATCCACAACTTTAAGAAGAAAAAGTTGACACCCTGATTCACCCCTCCCCTCTCAGGGTGTCCTGGGGTCCTACACTATTATTATTTTAATATGATTTCAAAGTAAAATAAGTTTTATTTAGTAATATTTTGTCAAATTAATTACATTTAAATCAAATTTATACTGAATTTTAATATTAGTTTATTTTTAGGATTTGAAACAATTTTTTCTGAAGGTTGTTTTAAAGTGAATAATGTTCCTCCATTTTAATTAATTAAAATAACCCATAGCAAGGAATGATTTAAGTTAATTTTATATTATATATATATATTAATTTAAATTCATTTAATTATTATTTCTTTTTATATAGTTATTATAAGATGACCTTATGCTTGAAAAAAGCATTTCTTGAAAAACTATTTTTCGACACGTTTATAGGTTTAATTTTAAATTAAATTTTGACAATTATATGAATTGAGTTTAATAATAAAAATTCCATATTTGGACTAATAATAATTAATATTATATAATAATACCAAATTAATCTTTGGTCATAATGAATTTTAAAAATAGTAAAAACCTGTTACCACGATTAATGTTAAAACCGATTTATCGAGGTGTGTATGTGTGTGTGTGTTGGGGGGGGGGGGGTAAACTAAAGAGGTAAATAGAATAAAATATTTAAAACATGTTTATTTTGAACACTATAGGTGTTTTTCGACCTTATATCTCCTCCAATCTGTTATTTTTCAATTTTGGAGGCACTTTTCTTGAGAGTGACTTCCCATTATTTAATAGTTTTGGGCATTTACTAGAATGCCACTCCTCTTACCTTATAAAAGTTAACACCCTATCCTATCATATACACAATTAAAAAGCCCATTATTTTAGAGAATACCTACTGAAATACCTTACTTAATTCCCGCACACATTCTGCAATCCTTGTTTTGATTAGAAATCCAATCTCTGAAGGATTTAGGTATAATCTTAAAGAGGTGGTCCAAAGAAGAGGTAATGTTCTTAACCAAGTAACTTAGTTTTATTTATTATTCCAAATTAATAAAATAGTATTCAATAATTATAATATAATAATATAATTATATTTTATATAATAATTTGTTATCATATTAATGTAATAACCTAAGTTTATCACCACTTTTATCAAATGTGAAATGAAACCATCGATCATGTGTACAACAGACTACCACATCATGAAATGATGTAATTCATTTTCCCAAACAACCTATCATATCAATTTATGATGATGGATTTTATATTTATATATTATATTAATTAAATATTAATAATTCTATAAAATTAATATATAATATAATTTCTTACCTTACCATTCATTGAAAATGATAACATCATTCATGTGTATGGTGGACTACCGCCTCATGAAGTGATGTGATTCTTTTTTATTACCACATAAAATAAATGGTATATGTAAGTTTATTTAAAAAAAATAATATTATATTTATTATGTTATTATCATTATTTGAATCTAAAATAACACTTATATTCTTTCCATATTGATATTTAAAAAATTGAAACATTACACTTGCGTACGTATGACCTACCATCTCTATTATTGTTACGTAATTCATTTTTCATAACCATAATTCATTGTTATTTTTTAAAATTATAATTTATGTATAAAAATTATAATTATATCATTATTATTATAATATATATTGTGGAACAATGACCCATTTCACCATGGCCAAAACATCAAATCCATTTTGAAATTATGAACTGAGCATCCTCAAAACACCCGATGTGGATTGAACTGATTAAGTAATTAAATAAAAAATTAGAATAACTGAAGTAAATGGTTTAATTATATGGTAAAAAATTTGGAAATTGTTCTTATAAAAACAAATAATTAATGTAAGTGTATTATACATGAGATAAAATAGATAATCTAAAAATTATGGACTCGAGGAAAGGGTTTCATCTCAAAACTTTATTCTCCGAGACGCATGTTCTTATATCCACCTAATTTATTTTAAATGGTGTATATAATGAAAATTTTAATATTATATCATGAATGATTCATTATTCATGATATTTTAAGTTATAATTCATCTAATTCATTCATGGGAGTTATGATTCAAAAGTTTCCAAAGTAGTAATGGTTTATGTTTTAATCTCATTTTAATCAGGATTGTTTATGATTAAATTTCTATTGTAGGAAATTATTTGATCATTTTCTAATAAAAGCCTATGATTTTATTATAATATTGTTATTCATGAAATTTTCAAATAAGATTAAATTCTTTATCTCTTTGGTAGTTAAAATGATTGAGGAAATGTATTTAAGAATAACAGATTTCATTTATCTCTTTAGTTGAAAATCCATTTTCTTCCAAATGTATATTTTCAAAACAAAAATCCATAATGTTTTAAATATTATCCTATTAATTTTTAAATTATTTTTTACCCTTTATTATATTTTTAAAAAATATTTTAAAAGGTAATCATCCCATTCTTTTCCAAACTAGGCACCTTTTTACTTTTCTTAAAAAAATGTGAAAGAAATATTTGTTTTACTATACTTGGCATGAAAAACATTTCCCACTATCATGATCACTAATTTCATTAAATACTACTTTAAAATTATATAAGGTTGTTTTAAAATAATTTTTTTCATAATATTTTGGAAATTTTTAGTTTTAAAAGTTATTTTCAAAGTGAAAAGGGTATTTTTCTCAAGAATAATTCCATATAATATTTTAAATAAATTTTCATCAAGGATAATGAATTTGATGTTATAAATTAATTAAAAATTAAATATATATTTCTATCACATATATACCTAAATTAGTATCCCTTATGTTTATGGGGTAATACATGCCTTATGTTCATCTCTCAAATTCTTTCATCTTGAAATTTATTTTGATTATGATATGAGAAAAAATTATGTAACCGGTTTTCTTTTCACGTGTAATTATTATGATATTTCATATGATTGAATTACTTTTTTAGCAAACATAAATCATGAACATGTAATGATGGGTTCATCCAGATAGCACCGAGTTAGCTTGATATATCTTATAAGATTGGTGCACCTAGATAGAGATCCAACGCATTGGGTAATTTTATAGTCTCATAAGGTGTAATGTATGGGATTTGGGAGTAAAACTAATCCATTATGGGAATTTTTCCACCATGTTATATTTTCGAGGTAGTTTTCCTTGAATGATATTTATGTCATTTTTTGTGTTGCTACCACATTTCCTCTATTAACATGATCTCATGATACCATGTTCTTTATGTTATGATTTCATGTGATTACTCATGATTCTTATATTTTATGATACCATGTTATAACTTTGACTCACCTGTTATGTTTCCTTATCTTTTTTATTCTATTACTAATATTTTTAGCTCACCCTTTCTCTATTACCACTAGTTCCTGAGGGTGGTTCAAATGAGTCTTTCTCATTATCCCTAGTGGCGATTCCTCAAGTGTTGGACCTAACTTCTCCAGGAATTTAGTTTCATAATCATTCTCCAGGACTCCATATCTCTCATACAGAGGATTATAAGTAGTGTTGGGATATGGTGGTGTTTTATCCACAATGTTTTACTAATTTCAAAGATAATGTCCCCTCCTATCCTCCGACATAGTCTCGTTCTTCTAGTTTTACATGGTAGGATGGAAAGGTGGAAATATCTTCATTAATTCCTAAAAATGGAATCAATAATAAGGATATAAGTCATAAAAAAGGTTCAATCCTTCCTCTTAATAAATCCTTTGACGTTTTATCAAAGGTTCAACCCATTATCTCATACTTTGGAACCTCCATGTTGCCTATTTGTACAAGTGATTCTTCCCCCAGTGGGATGTACACATGTTTGCAGCTCAGAAAGAGGTTAGTATATTTATAGTCACTGGTTAAAGGTCCTTCGATGATTGGGTCATCCACTAGTATAATTCTTCTCCAATGAAATATATGCTCATATGGGATGCCCAAGCCTAGGTTTTAGGGTGAACATAGATTTTATTTCATTGGAATTTCATCGTAGTCAGCTTTTACTTGTAGCGATTCTTGAACCAAAGAAATATTTTGTAGGACTCTCAATGTTTTATAATAGGATTGGTGTATGCGATGAATTCCATGGGGAACCATATAATAAGTAGGTTTGGGTGTTACGGAAGAGTTGAGTTTCGGTGGATTTAGTGGTTTCTACAAAGAATTTTTTTACTATGAAGATCGAGTATGGTAATTTTCCCTTCCTCATTTGTGTATGCCAAGTGTGAGGCCATGGAAAGGGAAAGTCTGTGGATTAAGTTGGAGTCTTTTGATGTAGGATCATATCCTTGGTTCATAGTTGGAGATTTCAATGTTGTTCTAGATGTCTCAAAAAGGCATGGGGGATAATTATCCAAGGAGGGACATGAGGAATTTTTTATATATTTTTGGCCCATATGGGTTTGGTGGACCAAAGTTATATGGGAGACCCATTTAGATGGTGTAATAACCAAAAGGTAAGTCATAAAAGGTGAAGTTTTCTAGATAAGTGTTTTTCCAATCTTAATATTTTCTCTCAGTTTCCAAGCACCTTGGTACATCACATGGTCTAGGACTTATCAGACCACTCTCTACTGATTTTCAACTTTACTACTCAAAGGGATGGAGGTAAATGATTTTTCTTTTCCAACTGCTAGACTTCTGATCCAAATTATCTTTAGGTGGTGTATGATTCATGGGAGAAACCCATGAAAGGAAACCCATGGGTTCATATTCATAATAATATTCATCATTTAAAGAGTGATATTAAGTCATGGAATATTAGAGGACCCTATTGTTGGTAGGTACTTGAGAAAATCATAAGGTATATTGATCTCCTTGATTACTGACTTGAACAAGGATGGGATGAGGTTATGTTTGAGACCATGGGTATCAAAAGATTAGAAATATAGGAATTGTTACTGAATAAGGATAGGGAATCATGTTCCCAATCCTAGGATATGTGGATTAAATAGGGGGATCTCAACATTTAATATTTTAATGAATCCATAGAGGAAAAGCATTGTGTCATCATACCAAATATTCTCCTAGAGGATGGATCATATATCATGACCCAATTATTTTGGGAGGTATTAATGTTGATTTTTTCAAGTATATTCTTGTTGATGTTAATCCAGAAATGAATAATTGCTATTTGAGTGTTCATGATGAGATGTTTGGATGCATCTCAAGGGTTTTGAATGATCTTATGAACAATATGTTGAGTGGGGTGCTACAAGGAGACAAAATATGGGATGTTGTTTAGTCCATAAACCTAGATAGTTATCTCGGGTTGGACGTTTTTACATGATATTTTAATGGGTCTACATGGGATCTTGTGAAGAGATATCTTATTGAGGTTATCCAAGACTTCTTTCATATATGTAATCTTCCTCATTTTTCATATCCCCCCACCTTGATTCTCATTCTGAAGGTCAAGGATCCCACATATCAAAATCATTTCTATCCCATCAACATGTGTAATTTCACATATAATGTTTTTAAAAGAATTATCAGAAAAATGTTGTCTCTAAATTTTCCCATGTGGATATATATGGAACAAAACAATTATTTTAAGGGATGTTCCATTCTAGGTGCCATTGGCCTTGATCAAGAAATGGGTTGGGATATTTGTGTGAAATCCTCAAGATTCATTATAAAAGTTTATCCGAATAAATCATATGATAGGATTGAATATAATTTCATTCTCAAGGTGTTGGGTTGTATGTGATTCTCTTAATTAGTGTCTGATCTTACTTTCAGGTGTTTCAGCTCCCCATATTTGGTTGTTTCTTTTATTGTTAAGAAGTACAGATTCCTGAATATTTTTAGAGGGATTAGGCAAGGGGAACCACTATATCCCATTCATTTTATCATGGACTAGGATTCATTAACCCGGTATTTAAATTTGAGTGTCCTCACGGTGTTATTAGAGATTTTCGAAGTAGGGGTACTTACATAGGATTTTCACATATACTCTTTTTATATGATATGGTGTTTTTTGTTAATGTTAATAGATATATATTTGTGGTTTTAATAAAGTCATAGAATAATATTTAAAGTAGAGTCGTTAGTGGATTGGTTATCATAAAATCATTATTTTTATTTATTATTCATGCTCTCTGAGGCGGGTTTTTATGGTCAAAGATTGCTTAGGTATCCACAAGAGGAACCTTCCCATGGAATATCTTAGAGATTCAGTCTCTCTTGGGAGGATTCGTATTAACCATTATGAGGGGTTGAATGATAAGATTTATAACATGATTAATAATTGTATGAATCATTTTATTTGATTTGGAGGTAGGATCATTTTGGTCCATCATGTATTTTCCTCCATTCATATGCATGCTCTATCAGCTTGCATGGTGCCCAAAGTGGTGATAAGGGAGATTGAGAAACATATGTTGGATTTCATTTGGGATGAAAAATATGACGGAAGGTATAATTTGGTTGCATTGGATATTCTTTATAGACCTTATGATGAATTTGTAATTGATAATGATGGATGTAGTGTCCATGATGCACATAATACAAGAAAAATAGGCTTGGGAATTTGTGGAAGGCTAGAATATTTGGGGAAGTTTCCTCAACAAGAAGTATGAACCAGATTTGAGTTCAATAAGTTTCATGGTTTCCATCTTTTAGAATAAATTATGTGAGACCATACCAGTCATTTAGGTCAATTCATGATGGATTATTGGTTGTGGAGAGATTGGATTTTGGAGGCATAATTGGGCAGGTGAACTTCTCAGCTTTCCTAGGTATCCAACTCCAGATATTACCTTCAGGAAAGAAAGTTCCCACCCTTTGTTTATTAATGAAGTTCTTAATGACCAATAAAGATATTTTTACAAGAATATACACATGAATGTGTGTGTGTGTGTGGGGGGGGGTATTTGTGTTTTCATGGCTATTGCTACTTCTGTTTTTTCAACCAAAGAGTACCATAGTGTGGTGCAGGTTCCTTAGACTCATGACTCCTAAGGATCATTTATTTGGTTTAAATAGTTTAATTCTAAGTACAATTTGCTAATTTGGAGGATCTGTAATTCATGTATTCCCATAGAATATTAGATTAGGTGCAAGCTAATTCAAATTGTTTTGAAGTGTACTAGTTGTAGTAACCCACAAGTGGAGTCTGTCTCTCATTTATTTTTTGAAGGTGATTGGGCTACCTACTTATGGAGAACACTAGAAAATCTATATGGAGTTATGAATAATGTCTGTAAAGTTGAGTCCTCCCTCCAAATTTGGTTTAGTGGAATCAGTGAGCACTACCCTAAACATTGGGATAAGGCTATCTTCTAGCTATTGGTTTACTAATGTTTGTAGGAAGTGAGGAACAGGGAAAGCCATGAGGGGACCATTGAATCTTGTAGGATTTTGTCCACAGGATCACATCTCTTAAAATATGAGCTGGAGCCTCTTCTCAGATGTTTGGGTTCAGCTTATTCTCTTAAGAATATCAATAAAGTGGGTAGGGATTCCTATAGAAGACATGGAGATGTCTTACCTGGGCATGTATTTGCTGGAATCCTCTATCTAGTGGATTCAAAAATAATGTTGATAGGTTGTTCAGTAATTGTTTTATGTATTGAGGCGGGTTGGTTAAAGATCCATAGGTCTCAGTTATTCTTACCTTCAATGTAGCATATGATCCTGGTGACTCTTTAATGGTGGTGGATTATTCTATGAGGCACAGGTTAGAGATGTGTTGCAGTAACAATATCAAACTGTCTTATGTAGAGACTGACACAATAATCACATTTCACTCTCTGTAGGGCCGAATCAAGGTACCGTGGTTGATTATTTATCACATGAAAAGATTAAAGGAACTTATTAATGATCACACTACTCTACTTCACACTTAGTGTGAGGGGAACCAGGTAGAATATTTTTTCTTCTTCAAGAGTTATCCTAAAAATCTCAAATATTTGTTTTGATACTTTCAACTCTCTTCTACTTCATTTTATTTCCATTTTAAGAGGTGATTCCCTTAGGATTCACCATTTTATACCCCTTGATATTCCACACCTTTTGTACATATATTTAATAAAATGTTTAATTTCAAGTCAAGTCTAAAGATAATTATAAGTATATAAAAAAATCCTGGAATATTTGAGAAGGATAGATTGAGTGGTTTCTAAGAAATTTCATCCCTATCTAGAAACTACAAGTGGATGTAGATCTATAGAAGTTATACCAAGGAGTAATAACTATGAAAAGGGAACATTAAGATGGACTTGATCATCACCTGCTGCCTAAATATGGGCCCTATTGCACACTTGATTTTACACTCCTAGTGGATATGTTTTGGAAATTTACAAAACACTTTACAAACCATCATGAAGGATTTGAATAGATTATGACCATGAATGACCTATGATAAACCCAAGGTGCCATAGATTAAAAAAAATGTTTCATGATTTAGGCATCATATAAATTATTTTTCAATATTATGTGGTTTCCAAATATGATTATTATTTATCATATTATTATTTTCAGTTTTAGTCAATGGATAGAACCATGCGGAATAATGTTAACACTGAATATGATGGAAAATTTTGTGATTATGAGCAACCAAATTAGATAATTACTGGAGAAAAATTTACTATGATTATATATAATTATCTATCATGATATAAGATTAACAACATGAACTTCAGTGTCATTATTAACACATAAAATAAGATAAATATGGAATTTTATGAAAGATTATGTGGAAATGAACATAGATAAATGAATATTTAGATTACTACATGTCATGAAGATTGGAAGAAGCACCTAGATTAATATCTAAAATGGAGGGTAATATGTTTTATATGTGAAAATAAAGGTTATAGAGTAATGAATTGGAAAGGAATTCAATACCTTATATGCGGGAACTTGGGAATTATCCAAGTTAATACCCTAAAATAAGGGTTACCCAATAGAACATGGAAGGAACTATGTTATACCAAATAATTTAAGTAAAAGTCTTGAATTATTTATGTATTTTAATTCAATAATTATGCTATATAAGTGTTCTTACCAATGGTATTTTTGTTATAAGAATCATGAAATGTCTAAGGATTGTGTTAATTTTAGAAGCATATATATCTTCTTGTTACATTAACTTAAGAGTTATGGATAGATTAATGAGTTTATGAGTATAATATTAATCATAAGATTCAAAGTCTTAGACACACCTTTTTTAGGTTCTAAGTAATTGGATTTTAATGTGATTAATGATATTTTGGGAAATGTTTTATTAGGTTAAGATATATATAACCCTTAGGTTTATTATAAAGGATTATTTGGGAAGAATAATATTATGTTTTTGGAGATTTATGTTGAAGGGTATGAGATAGATTTTGGGGTTAAAACCTACTTTTATGTTGATGTTATTGAGATCATTTGGGATATACAGTTATTTATTTAAGGAATGATCTATGTTAAACCTTTGGTTTTATTATTTAATTTTGGAGATTAATATATTAATATTAATTTTGGGTATTATATTACACATTGATAACCATTTTGGTTTTAATAAAGATAGGGGAAATATATTTTTACTCTTTTATTGATATTATAATCCATTAAAAGTAAATTTTATTGCTTCAGACAATAATTTTTTTTTCTTGAATACTCATCATTTAGTGCAACATATGAGATTGCAGTGAAAAATGATTAAAGGATGAAATTATACTTCTAATATAAGTATATTTACTTATGAACTTAGTATAATTGGTAAAAGGATCCATCAACTCTTGGAAAAGGATCTTGAAATAAAATTTTCTCTTATTAACTTCATGTATGATGAATTAATGGTCTTTTAAATCATCATAGCATTATGGTTTTGTTTTCATAAACTTTATTTTGATCAATGATCTCTATGACTATCCATAATTATTTAAAATTTTCTTTCATGTCCATATTTTCACTTCCCACCAATGTTATCCTACTTGGAAACTTAGTTATGTGTTATTCTAAATGACTTTGTATTTTATTTACCCATTTTAGGGAAGTTTTATTAACTTTTTTATGATGTAGGTTTACTACAAAGGAATTTTGAAAATGTAAAACCCTTGACTACTAAGCCCAAGTTCTAATTTTAAAGAAGATTTTTTAAGGGGGTATAATGCAACACCCTAAAATTTTAAAAGAACACTACATTTGGCAGAAATTTGAATATGCAACACTTAGTTTAAATGAACCACAACATAATATTAAAATATTATTATTTAAACATGATAGATATAACCTATCCAGTAAATTAGAAGCCATGAATAATATTAAATAATTTATTAAATTTATACAACGTTATAATCAATATAAATTTACTTAAAATTCTTAATAAATAAGCACCAAACTCTAGTAAATATATTTTATTCTATAAAAAATACATTTCCTTCAAAAATTATTTTTATTGGTTTTTGTGAGAAAATTTTATAATTAATTATTGGAAATTTTATAAAAGTTATTTTATAAAAAAAATCATTTTGAAAATCATAATATCAATATTAACTTAGGTTGAAATTTTGGGATCTTTTAAAAAATATTGAGTTTTAGTGAATAGTGAAAATACCAATTTTTGGTAAAACTGTCATTTATTTTTTCTAAATTAAGTAATTTAAATGTACCAATATTATTGTAATATGATTTAAAAGTGACATAAATATTATTTAGTCATATTTCATCTAATTAATTACTTTTAAATCATCTTTAGAATGGATTTTAATATAAGTTTATTTTTAGGCTTTAAAACACTTTTTTTCCTGAAAATTGTTTTAAAGTGAATAATGTTCATCCACTTTAATTAATTAAAATAACCCCTAAATAGGAATGATTTAAATGAAATATATATATTATATATCTATAAATATTAATTTAAATTCATTTAATTATTATTAATTCTCATATAGTTATTATAATACCATCTTATGCTTGAAAAATATATTTCTTGATAAACCATTTTTTCGATACGTATGTGGGTTTAATTTTAAAATAGAGTTTTTCAATTCTATGAATTTAATTTCATAAAATATATTCTATATTTTTAATAATAATAATTAATATTATATAATTTGTTTAATATAATTTTTTTCATAATTAAGTGTAAAAATAGTAAAAATATGTTACCACAGTTCATGTTAAAAGTAGTTTATCTGGGGGGGGGGGCTTTAAATAAAGTGGGAAATAGAATAAAATTTTTAGAACATGTTTATTTTGAATATAAGAGGTTTTTATCCGCCATATATTTTCTATAATACATTATTTTTCAATTTTGGAGGCACTTGGCTTGAGAGCGACTTCCCATTACTGAATAGTTTTGGGTATTTATAAGAATGCCACTCCTACTCCTTTATAAATGGGCACCCTATCTCATATCCTCTACACACTTCAAGAACCCATTGGTTTAGAAAATACATGACTAAATTACTTACTCACCTACTTTACCATTTCTTATAAGCCTTTTTTATCATAAAACCAATTTTGGATGTCTTTAGGTAAAATCCCAAAGAGGTGGTCTGAAGAAGAGGTAATGTTATTAACTAATAATATTTGTTTTATTTATTATTCCACACCCTTAAAATATTACTCAATCAAGATCATATAATACAATAAGTTTATAACATAGACTAAAATGTTATTATGTTAATTTAATACCCTAAATTCATCCCTAATTCCATAAAATGGGAAACAAATCCATCGATTGTGTGTATGATAACTACCTCCTCATGAACCGATATAATTCATTTTCCATCATCACATAAAAAATATATATAATGATGTAATTAATTTTTATATATTATATTTATGAAATAGTAATCATTATTTAAAATTAATATATCATATAATTTCTTACCTTATCATCCATTGAAAATGATTACGTCGTTGTGTTTGTGACGAACTACCACCACACAAAGCAATGTGATTTGTTTTTATCAAAACATCACATAGATGATATATGTAAGTGTATTTAAAATAAATAATATGATATAATAAAAATTTTGGAAAGGTAAAATAATACTTACCTTATTTACATTATGGTCATTGAAAAATGTAAATGTTGTATATGCCTACATACAACCTACCATCTCTATTATTGTTACATAGTTCATTTTTCATAACCAAATTACACGATTTTTTTAAAAGTATAATTTATTTATAAAAATTATAATTATATCAAGTTTATTATTATTGAGCTAAAAAATAATAACCCCTTTGACCATGGTCAACACACTGATTCTGTTTAGAAATTATGAATTGAGCGTCCACAAAACACCCAATGTGGACACAACCGATTAAGTAATTAAATACATAATTAAAATAAATGAAGTAAATGGTTTATCTATAAGGTATTAAGGATATTAAAATTTCTTCATAAAAAAATAATTGATATAAGTTTATTATATCATATATAAAATAAATACATGATAAATTATAGACTGGAGGTAAGGTTTTCATCTCAAAACTTACTTCTTTGAGACACATGTTCTTTTATAAAGATAATTTATTTTAAATTGTGTATATAATACCCATTTAAATATTATATGATTAATTATTAATACTTCATGATGTTTTAAGTTCCAATTAAACTTCTTCATTCGTGGGAGTTATGGTCCAAAATTTAGCAATGTGGTAAGGGTTTATGTTTCAATCTTATTTTAATTAGGGATGTTTATGATTGAATTTACATTTTATGAAATTATTTTATCATTGTCCTAAAAAATACATTAATTTTAATTTCCTCTATTTATTCATGAAAATTTCAAGTAATAGAACCATTTTTCTCTTTGTGGTATTTAAAATGATTAAGAAAATGTTTTTAAGAAAATCTTACTTTATTTCTCTCTTCGGTCAAAAATAATTTTTCTTCTAAATCCATATTTTATAAAAATGTTTTCAAAAATGTATTTAATATTATACTATTATTTTTTAAAGAAATTTTTACCCATGATTTTATTTTATAATTTTTTTAAAGGGAATCTTCCTTTAATTTTCCAAACAAGGTATTTTTTTCTTTTTTTACAAAAAATGTGAAAGGAATATTTGTTTTAACATACTCAACATGTGCAAAATTTTCCTGTTATCATGAAAAATAATTTCATTGTAGATTTGTTTATCATCTTACATATTTTTTTTAAATATTTTTTTCTTCAAATATTATTTAAATTTTTAGTTTTTAAAGTTATTTTCAAAGTGAAAACGTAATTTTTCCTAATAAGTATTCCATGTAATATTTTAAAGATATTTTCATCAATGAAAACAAAATTTGATGTTTTATATTTATTCTAAATTATGTATATATTTCACTAAAACATATACCTATATTATTATCCCTTAAATTGATGGGGTAATACATTTCTTATGTTCATATCTCAAATGCGTTCATCTTGAAATTTATTTTGATTATGATATGGGATAAGACTATGCAGCCCATTTTATTTCCATGGGTAATTATTATATTATTAATTATGATTGATTTCATTTTAATGGCACAAATAAATCCTAAAAATGTTATAACGGGTGCACCTAAATAGCTCTGGGTGAGCTTGATATAGCTTCTAAGATGGGTATACCCAGAGAGCACTCCAATTTAATGGGTAATATTATACTCTCATGAGACATCATATATAGGATTTGAGAGTAAACCTAACTTTTTATAGGTCCTTTCCACCATGCGATAATGTCTAAGAAGTTATACTTCATTCATTTTTATGTCATGTTTTGTGCTATTGCCACATTTACTATGTTACCATGATCATATTATACAATTTTCTTTATGTTATGATTCCATGCGATTACTCAGGAGACCTCTATTTTATGATATCATGTTATACCTATGACTCACATGTTGTTTACTTATCATGTTTTTCATTGGATATTTTTCTCACCCTTTATCTTATGAACTTCCATAGGCTATTACCTATAGTTTTAATAGCTCAAAAGGATTTAGAAGCTCATTATATAGAATAAAATAATGAATTTTTATTTTATTCTTAGTTTTATGTATTATGAACCTAGTATTCCAAAGACACTAAATCACATAATATTTGGGTTATAATTAATGGATGTTTATGTTAAAAATAATGTAATAATATGTGTAAAAGGATTGTGTAACTATAATTATTACCCCTAGGTGCATCTGTGTCAGAGCCTGTATCCATATATTTTTATCTAGATAGGGATTTCATTGCTAGAAAGTCACACACTATATACTTTAACAAAATTTTATGATTTTTTAAATATTTAGATTTATCCTTATGGTTTTCAATAATGTATTGTAATTATAATTTCTTAATAATAATTAAATCAATTCATTTTCTTACTATATCCTAAAATCAAAATTCAAAATAATTTATTCTTCTAGAATTCAACTTAACCCCTATCACTAAACAACCTAAAATTACATACCAATAAATATATAACATGATCAAGTATACACTAAAAAGGTATTAATATTTTCCAAAAATAATATAAATTTCATAGATATTAAATTACATAACAACCCTAAAGGATACTTATACCTTGATCATGCACTCTTCCTAACCTCTAATGTTATATAAACCCTATTTTTATACCAACTATGATGCCCTGGAACCACACTACTATATACGGTACAAATCAATATATTATTTACATACCATATTTGATATCGATTGAAACAACACACACTTAATAATTCATTATTACAATATTAATAAAAAATATTAAGTCACTTATATACTAAATACCTTTTAGGTTTAGAGATTTAGAGAGTTAAGAAAAACCTATTACCGAAAAAGCCCATATATTTTCCATATATTGGGAATTTTTATCACTAAACCAATTATTCTTTATTTTATAATAATTCTTCAAAATCATCCACAAAATGTTACACATATGATGACGATGTACACATATCATACTTAATACTCCTCTTCATAACCTAGAGAAATGAAAACATAAGAAGGATAAGCTCAAACACTCAGTAAAGGGAAATATAAAATAGAAGCTATCAAAAAATAAACAAGGGATGAATAATATGGTAATAATAAATAAGAATCAAATAATTAAATATAATCGATCACATGAGGTTGAAATAAATCCATGGATGATATAACAATATAAAAAATCATATGGTCAACAATATATGATTTCATAGTAATGGAATTCATATGGTAGAATATCTTAATATTAAAATAATAACCTCATGACAATAAATACTACTTACTATCAAGGTATCAGGAATGAAATACTACTTATGGTCAATGCCTCAACCATAAAATCATACTTATCATCAAGTCTTCATCCAAGATATTAAAAATAAATGGGCAGACATACACCAAATGGACATACTAGTTTGTCTCATGAGATCTACCAGTGAATCAAGGGGATATATTATTCCAATACCCACCCATTACTTAATAAACCCAATGCATTAATCATATGAAAGAAATGTGTTATAATACAATACATAATAAATTTTCCTTAGTAATCAATAAGTATCCATATTGGAATAACAAACATACAAGATGTCAATATTTTCCCTAGTCAATAATTGAAATAACATGATCATAAGACATCCTAATAAATAAGGTGTATGGTATCATTCTAATACATCCACCATGAAACATAAAAACACTAAAGGATGTTGATATAGTTGAAAAACACCTTTATAAGAAGAATGCCTTTGAATCAGACTACATAGGAAGGGATCAAGAATTGGATCATTTGATACTGTGAGTTAAATAACGTAAAAGGAAAACAATATAATATATTCATAAAATATAAATAATTATATAAAATTAATATATCATATAATTTATTACCTTACCATATATTTAAAATGATATCATATTTTAGGTGTACGAAGGACTACCGCCTCGCAAAGTGGCATGATTTTTTATTAGTGCATCAAAGGGATAATATATGTAAGTGAATTTAAAAAAAAATGGTATTTATGATATTATCATTATTATGTAAATATAAAATAAAACTTATCTTATATCTATCATGATTGTTTAAAAATGGAAATTTTACACATACATACGTACGACATACCGTCTCTATGATTTTAACATAGTTCATTTTTTATAACCATAATTCATAGTTATTTTTTAAAAGTATAATTTATGTATAAAAATTATAGTTACTTTATTATTATTATTCTATATATGATGTAAAAATAACACCTTCGACTACGGTTAACACAACGATTTCATTTTGAAATTATGACCCGAGCATCCTCAAAACACCTGACGTGGAAAGAACAGATTAAGTAATTAAATAAATCATTAAAATAAACAATGTAAATGGTTTAATTATAAGTGATTAAACCTGTAAAGGTTTATTAATAATTTTTTTTATAAGTTTATTATACAAGAGATAAAAGACATACATGATAAATTCTAGACTCGAGGCAAGTGTTTCATCTCAAAAATACATTCTTTGAGACACATGTTCTTTTCAATAACTAATTTATTTTAAATGGGGTATATATTTACCCTTTACATATTATATAATGAATTATTCATAATTCATGATATTTTATGTTATAATTCATATAATTTATTTATGGTAGTTATGATTAAAAAGTTACAAAAGTGGTTAGGATTTATGTTTTAATCAACTTTTAATAAGGATTGTTCATGCTTGAATTTCTATTTTAGGATATTATATGACCATTATCTAATCAAACCCTTAATTTTTGCATAATATTATTATTAATGAAAATTTCATGTAATGGTACAATTTTACTCTATTTGGTACTTAAAAGTATTGAGAAAATATTTTTAAGAAAAGATGACTTCATTTCTCTCTTCAATTGAAAATCCATTTTCTTCCAAATCCATATTTAATAAAAAAAAATTCAAGAATTTTTTTAATATTATACTATGATTATTTAAATTCATTTTTACCCATGATTATATTCTTAAAAAATGTTTTAAAAGTGAATCATCCAGTTGATTTCCAAAACAAGGTACTTTTTGACATTTCTTACAAAAATGTTTAAGGAATCATTATTTTAACATACTTGGGATAAATGAAACATTACCACCATCATGAAAATTCATTACTTAAAAAATTAATTTACAAGTTTACAAAGTTCTTTTGAAATAATTTTTTTTGTAATATTTGAGAAATTTTTAGTTTTAAAAGTGATTTTCAAAGTGAAAAGGTTATTTTTCTCAATAATCATTCCATGTAATATTTTAAAGGCATTTTCATCGATGATGAAAAACTTTGATGTTTTGTATTGGTTCTAAATTATATGTGCATGTCTCTAACATATATACATAGATTATTCTCCCTTATGTGTATGGGGAAATACATTCCCTATGTTCATCTCTCAAATTACTTCATCATGATATTTATTTTTATTATTATGTGAGAAAATATTATGTAACCGATTTTTGTTCTGTGGTAAATTCTTATTTTAGGTATTATGATTGATTTTGTTTTTTTGTAATACATAAATCATGATCATGTTATGATGGTTTCACCAAAATAATGTCAGGTCAGCTTGATATAACTTATATAATGGGTGTGCCTAGATAGTGATCCAATGTATTGGGTAATGTTACAATCTCATGAGATGTATTGTAGGGGATTAAGGAGTAAACCTAATCCATTATGGTACTTTTACCACCATGTGATATTATCTAGGTAGTGATCCTTGACTCATGTCTATTTCATATTTTTTGTTCATCCACACTTCCTATGTTATCATGATCTTATGATAACATGTTCTTTATGTTATTCTTCCATGCGATTACTCATGAGCCTTCTATTTTATGATACCCTATTTTACCTTTGAATCACATGTTATCTTTCCTTATCATCTCCCTTACTAGTCTTTTTAGATTATCCATTTATTTTGTGAACTTCCCTAGGTTATTCCATACCATTTTAGGATCTCAAAAGGATTTAGGAGATCATTATGGAGAATAAAATAAATATGTTTTAGTTTAGTCTCAGTTTGATTTATTATAAACATATTATTACAAATATACTAGGCCTCATGATCTTTGAGTTGTGATAAATGGGTTTTTATGTTAAACATAATGTAATAATATATGTAAAAGGACTGTATCATTATAATTTATATCATAGAAAATATTTTGTTAAACTTTGGAAACTAGGATGAGAAAACATTTTTGAGAACCCTAGGGATAATTATAATTATAGGAAAATATCTTGGAATATTATTAATGGATATAGAGGGTGGTTTCTGAGAAATTACATCCCTATATGGATACAACAATCATATTTTGATCTAGCATAGTTGTAACTAGAAGTAATAGCTCTAAAAAGGGAACATTGAGATGTACTTGATCATTACTTGGTGTACGCAAATGGGATTTTCTGCACAATTTATTTGGCACTCCTATGGGATATGATTTGGAAATTCACAAATCTCTTTTTTGAACCATCATGATGGATTTGAATAGACGATGACCATAAATAACCTAGGGTAAACATAATGTGATATATTGAAAACAATCTTTCATGATCTAGACATCTTATAAATTTTTTTTCATGATTATGTGTTTTCCCACTATGATTTTTATTTCTCATACTATTCATTATGGTTTTAATCAATGGATAGAACCGGGAGGAATCATGTTAAAACTAAATGTGATGGAAAATTCTGTGATTATAAATAACTAAATTGTTTGATGGATTGTGAGAAAGATATTGTGATTATGAATAATAAACTGTCGTGATATATTATTAATAATGTGAACTTTGGTGAGATTACTAACATGATAAATAAGAGAATTATGGGATTTTATGAAAGTTCATGTGGTAATGAACATAGAGGAAATAAGATTTATCTTTCTACATGTCATTAAGGCCGGAATAATCACCTAGAATAGTATCTAAAATATAGGGGAAGATGTTTTCTATTTGAAAATGGGGGTCGTAGAGTAATTAATTTCAAAGAATAGTAAGGAAATATTCTGAAGACAAGGTGTCGTCTTTGAGACATGAATGTGTTATTTTGTGGCATGCTCCCGATTTGGTCACCTGGATCTTATTTTTCACAATGGAAGGGTGTGTGGTAGTTTACAGGCGATTGAAAGGAGAATCCCCGATGGTGGTTCGACCACTGGATTGGATCCAGTTCTGAGCACAACCAATTTTGATGTTCCTGTGATTGTGTGAGGGAATGAGAATGAAGGCTGGGGTGGCATTGTAGAGTGTGGCGGCCTTGTAGTTTCTGTTGAGTGGGGTGATCAAGTGGGAAGCCCCTATCTCAGTGAGGTAGTGATGGGTACATGCATAGAGCGGGAGGTGCGACAAGAAATTTTCATAGAGGTTAGTATGCCTGGCTGTGCAATGAAAGAGGTGATGGATTTACTCAATCCATTAGTGAATCAAGTCTTTAAGTGGATAAAATGTGGGATTAGTGTTGAGGAGTTTTCCTTGTTAGAGCATGCTGCTGGTCAAGTGCAATTAGTATCTAGAATCCTAAACTGAGAATAAGGAGGAGTGATTGATGTACAGGGTGGATAGGTCTTCTCAGTTAATAGGTTCACAGGCCTAGAGTAGGAGGAGACACCCACTATGATGGTTGATCCACAAGTGCATGCAGTCTTGAATCTGTAAATTGGTTCCATTAATTCAGAAAAGGCTTCAGTGGATGGCTCAAGGATGGGGACTCTTGAGGACCTTGGAAATGAGGTGAACCCTCAATTCCTTTCTTTGATTGGTCACAATAGGCTCTCTTAGATGATTGGAGGAGAGTCTCTGACAACCTATGATGGTGTCTTGGTGAGGAACGAAGTTGGCTGCAAAAAATTCATCCCTGTGAGTCTCACTGGTAAATGGGGAAATGTCTCTGATAGTGAAAAAGATAATGATAGAGGGGTTGCAAGACGTTCTTACAAAATTATTTTTCAAGGTGGTTGGAATAAGTTGTCTGAAAGTGAAGGTGTTGTGAATTCTCTACCAAAGAGGAGATCAAGAAAGGACTACTCTTACTTACTGAATCCATTATCCACCATGTCCTGATCAAGTAAGGAAAAAAGGGGATTCCCTTGATCCTAAAAAGAGCCATATGAGAAAGAAATCAAATAAGAAGAAACTCTTTATGGAGAAACTGGAGCTCAGAAGGAAGTATGCCAAGGTATTGACGACATATGATACAAACTCTGAATGGGAGTCAGCTACAGTGGAGGATGTGCCTTATTATGGATGTGGTGAGGATAATGATAACTATGATATGTAGTTTTTCTTTTCTGGTTGGAACTGATACTGGGATGTGGCTGAGCCATATGTTTTTACTCTCGTTCCTCACTTTTTGTACTTTTTCTTTATTTTAATAAAGGGTTGGAGGTATTCCTTGGACTGATATTTCTTGGTAAAAGGGATGAAGTTTATATGTATTTGGATTTAATAATTATTTTGTATAAGTGTTTTTACCAACTGTATTTCGGTTATAAGAATCATGAAACATCTATAAATTGTGTTAATTTCGGAAGCATACATTTCATCATATTATATTAACTTAAGAGTTGTGGATACCATCATGAGTTTAAGGTTAATAATAATATTCAAAGTATTAGATACCACATTTTAGGTTCTAATTAATGGGATTTTAATGTGATTAATGATATATTTAGAAAAATTTTATTATGTTAATAGATATATATAAACTTTAGGTTTAACACAAAATACTATTTGGCAAGAATGCTATTATATTTTTATAGATGTAAGTTGAAGGGTTTAAGATAATTTTTTTTAAGTTAAAACTTTCATTCATGTTGAGGTTATTTAGATTATATATTATATAAGGTTATTTATTTAATAAATTATATATGTTAAACCTTTGGTTTTATTATTTAATTTTGGTGAATAATATATTCATATTCATTTTGGGTATTATATTACTTTGTGCTAACCATTTTGGTTTCAATAAAATAGGAGGAATAAATTATTACTCTTTTATTGATATTATGATCCATTAAAATTTAATTTTATTTCATTGGGAATAAAAAATTCATCTTGAATACTCATAGTTTGGTGCAATAGATGAGATTATGGTGAAAAATGATTAAAGGATGAAATTATACATGTCAAGTAAGTATATTTCCTTATGTTCTTAGTCTATATAATAAAAGGATCCCTAAAATATAAGAAAATTATCTTGAATTTTTTATCCCATTTCCTTCATATTTAATGAATCAATGGTCTTTTAACTCATCACAAATTTTTGGTTTTGTGGTTGTTAAGTTTATCTTGATCATTAAATTTATTTTGATCAATGTTCACTATCACTCTCAATAATTATTTATGATTTTCTTCCGTGACCATATTTTTACTTCCCACCAATGTTATCATACTTGGAAACCTTGTTATGTGGTATTCTAGATAAACATTTCATTTCCTTTTCCTTCTTTTGGGGAATTTTTATTAACCCTTTTTATGATGTGGGATTTCTACAAATGAATTTTCGAACGTCGAACCCTTGATTACTAAGAACAAGTTGAAATTGAAAGGATTAAATTTAGTTAAGGGGGTATAATATAACAACCTAAAATTTTAAAATAACAATATACCTAATAGTATATTCAATATGAAACACTTATTTTAAATAAATGATTATATAATATTAAAATATTATTATTTAAACGTGAAAGATATAACATAGTTGTTAAATTGGAAGGTATGAATAATATTAACTAAATTATGATATATAAATATATATATTTCCAAATTAAATTATATTTATTTAAAAATTATTTATAAATAATAACTCAACAGTAATAAATATATTTTATTCTACAAAAAATATGTTTCCTTCAAAAAATAATTTTATCAGTTTTTGTGAGAAATAATTATAATTAAATTTGGGAAATTTTAGAATTTTTTTATAAAATAAAAATAAATTTTTAAATTAGAATATCATATATTAAACTAGTTTTGAATTTGGGGTTTTTTGGAAAATATCGATTTTTTAGAGAATAGTGAAAATAACGTTTTTCGGTAAAACTATCATTTTTTTTTAAAATTAAGTAATTTAAAAGTTCCATTATTATTTTAATATTATTTAAAATTAACATAAGTAATATTTATTTATATTTACTACAAATAATTACATTTAAATCATCTTTATACCTAATTTTAATATAAAATTATTTTTGTCATTAAAATACTTTTTTTATAAAACTGTTTTAAAGTGAAAAATGTTCCTCCATTTAATTAATTAAAATAGCACATAATGAGGAATAATTTAAATGATATATATATATATATATATTATATAAATATAAATTTTAATTTAATTTATTATTATTACATTTCATATAGTTGTTATAATATCATCTTACACTAGAGAAATGCATTTCTTGAAAAATCATTTTTTAAAAAGTATTTGAGTTTAATTTTAAATTAAATTATTTCATTTATGTGAATTTAATTTGATAAATAATATTCCAAATTTTTAATAATCATAATTAATATTATATAATAATCTCAACTTCATTTTTAGTCATTGTGAATAATAAAAACATTAAAAATCTGTTAACATGGTCAATGTTTAAACTAGTTTACTAGGGGTAAACTAAGACGTAAATGAAATATAATGTTTATTTTGAATTTTATAGGTGTGTATTAGACTTATATATCCTACAATAATTTATTTTTCAATTTTTAAGGCACTTGTATTGAGAGTGACTTTCCTCTATTGAATAATTTTTTGTGTTTACAAGAATGCCACTCCTCCTCCCTTATAAAAGGGCACCCCCTCCTCTCAAATAAAATCATTAAATTCCAATTGTTTCAGTCAATACATTCCAAAAACCATTAATTAATTCCCTAACCACATATTATAATCATTTTTTATTAAAAATACATTCTAGGAAGGCTTTAGGTATAATCCTAAAGAGGTGGTCCGAAGAAGAGGTAACATTCTTAATTGAGAATATTTGTTTTATTTATTCTTCCAAGCCCTTAAAATATAACTAAATCAATATAATATTATGAAATCAGTATATACCATATACTATTATGTTATTGTGTTAATATAACACCATAAATATTTCTCCACTTCCATCAAATGGGAAAGAAAACCATCGAACAAGTGTATATCGGACTACCACCTCAGGAACCCATGTAATTCATTTTCCATCATCTTATCTCATGGATATTTATGATGATATTTTTAATTATTTATATTATATTCAATAAATATTAATAATTATGTAAAATTAATATATCATATACTTTATTACCTTATCATCCATTAAAAATGATAACATCATTTGTGTGTATGATGGACAACCGTCTTGCGAAGCAATGTGTTTCTTTTTTATTACCACATCTCATGGATGGTATTAGTAAGTGTATTTAAAGAAATAATATGATATTTATGATATAATGTCTCTATAATTACAACATAGTTCATTTTTTATAACCGTAATTCATGGTTATTTTTTAAAAGTATAATTTTTTATAAAAATTATAATTTTTACATGATTATTATTATATATATAATGGAACATTAATGTCATGAACCAGTCTGGGTCAACGCTGAACTGGTCACCCCAGACAACCCATGAAAAGTCCCGAGAGTCATTCCCGATCCTACCGGGATGGTGAAAAGATCTATGGGCATCAATAGAGTACACAAGGGAACGATTTCACCCAAAATAAACAATCAAACAAACAACAAAAAGAAACAGACATCCCAAAATACATTAACATAAAAATTGAACTGAAAATTATTTGTACAAGAAACTGAAAGTACAACTAAACCAACAAATCAAATTACCAAACCTAACAAACAACTAACTCCATGTGACCCTCTGGTCAATCTCCAACACAATGATCACACGTCACCCAAGGTGATCGAAATCAAGCTAAAACCTACACAAGGGATAAAAATAAAAGAAGACTATAGGTGTGAGTATTAAAAATCTGTAGGTTAGCCCGATATTCTATTACCAATGCACTTCCTTTAAAATAAAAGAAACATAAATTTTATATTTTAAATAGAATATATAAAAGGGTGTTTTCCAAATGAGGTTCCAATCTATAATAATTATCAGACAAAACTTGCAAGTTTTATAAACAAGAATGCTAGTAACAATTTTTCAAAGAGGTGAAACTTCAAAATGATTTTTTTCAAGAGGGATGATATAAGGAATGTATAATTTTAAATAAAACACACATGATAATTAATTTACCAACAAAGAAAACCTACTGCTGATAGTGATTACAAAATATCCAATGAGCATAATTCATGAGAACACCCCTAGGCACTAGTTCGTTGTGGGCCCTAGGTACCTTGTATCTCAGTGTAAAAGTAACCATAAAAAATATCCTTTCTCATGAAAAAGATCCACTTGTAAGAGAATAATCAATAACCTAGTGTTCCCCAAAAACATCATAATCATAGTTTAGTCAGTGTTGTCATTTTCAAACTTTCTACGTGAAATAGGGACAAATCCCCTTCGAATCACTAGAATACTAGTACATGTCTACCCACCTAGATACCCAGGATTTCCCTTTTTATGATAAAAAATTTACATATCTATAAAATACATTTTTTTCATAAGTATTAAATTTAAAAATCATACACACATTAAAAATCCCACACAAATGTCTTATATTTCTTTCACGAATCAATAAACAACCTAAATTTTCATAAAACAATTTCAGGAAGTATGATAAGGCCTTGCACATAAGATCCATTCAACAATACTATTTGAAGGACAAAAACCCATCAATAAAATATCAACACAGATTTTTAATCCCCAAATAAATTTAATAAATCAATTTCATGGACCATAAAATGGACCCAAAAGATAGAACATGAAATACACATGGAAACCTATTTTACAAGAAAAATGCCAAACATGCCATTAAGCCTTTCTCAAAAACAACAATTGAAAAAGGTATGAATTTAAATTTTATTAAGTATGTGTATAAAAACCATTTAATGTAGAAAAAAACTTTCATAAACACCTTAAGACACTCAGGTTACATATTCAAAACACTACAATTTTCATAAGGATGTGAAATGGGCCATTTTTCGGCAACTCAGGCCAAAACATGTTGTAAACCAAAACCCATTTGTTTTTAAAACCAAATACAGATTGAAAATCCATAGAAGGACCCAAAAATAACATTTTAAATGCTTCCAATTAATTTATAAATCCAAATAGATAATTTTTAAATCAAACATAACACATAAAATCCAACCAGGCAATTTACCAAACACATGACATGCACTTTTAAACAAAACAATTTATTTTAAGTACTTGATGAGGAATAAAACACCAATTTCATGCCATAATTTTATTAAATATACTAAAAATATTTTAAAATACCATAAATCAGGTTCTAAAACTCACAAACTATGTGTGAATGATAATATAACATTTAAGCAAACACTTGGTGTGCACTTGGATGACAAAACAACACTACTTTTTTCACAAAACAAGGCATAAACACCACTTTTATCACAAAATAAAGTTACTTAAGGCTTATAAAACAATAATAAAAACATTTATAGGGTAAAAATACCATTAAAAATATTAATATTAAATAAATAGGACATGTGAAATGGGAAACCTACCTCAAAACCATGGCGGAAAGGAAACACGCAACCGAAATCAACCGCCACAGGTTTATAAACCCTAAAACAAGGAAGAAAAGACCTAATCCTATATAACCCCTATAAAAATAATTCCAAAACAGTACCCCATTTCTTACATAACCATGGGAGAAGAAAAAACCATGAAATAATGGAAGAAGAAGGAAGAGGGAGGATAAAGGAGAAGGAATCTCACCTTGAAATCTAGAGAACTCTTAGTCATCCCTTGTATACACACACATAGAGGAGATGGAATGACTTGAAACTTATTGGAGATTATCCTATGGTCTGGAATAACCAAGGAAAGAAGATTTTTGAAAAAAGGAGTAAGAATTGAATGCTTTATAAATGAGAAAAATTACCTTTGGAAAATCTGGACGATTTAAGAAACCTTGAGAAGTTATTCTGTAATACGAGACTAATATAAGCTCCAAAGAGGGAAATTGGAACATGGGGGTGCACTGAACGTCATTTTAATCAATTGGGAGGTGTAATAACCAAAAATTATTAAAAAATGAATAATATATAAAAATAATTTATTTTTCTAAAACTGGAAATGGGCCCATGGGCTGGCCGAATACCTGAATAAATAACCAAAATTCACCATTATTATGAATTAATAAGGTGTCCAAATAGATATGGTTGTTTTAATAGGTTGGTATAGGCCAAGTGGGAAGTGTAAAAAGTGAAAAACGTTGAAAGATGAAGGATTTATAAAAGAAAAAAATTTGGTCTTTAAATCTAGAAATGGGCTCACGGTTGGCCCAAATCTTGAAGTAACCACTATTTTATCCAAAATTCCCAAACAAGCTATAGGGAACCCATGGTAGGATGATTAGACATAGATGGAAGTTAAAAAATTAACATTAATCGCACCCAAAACCCATATAAAGGATCAGGATTTCCAATCAACTAGATCAAAACCAAGACAAAAAACGGGTGGGAAAATTCTCCCCACCATTAAAGATTTCCGCCCTCGAAAAGCCACACCACATTCCAGCTGATTGATCAAAACCTAAGGATTACTTATCAATATGGTCCAGCCACTGGATCCAATGGTACATCATCCACTTTTAATGGAACTTATGCCTTTTACCTCAACCAAAACACTAAATCCCAACCACTTCCTAATAATCAACCGAAAGATCGAGTCAGTACCTCCACAAACCAACTAAGAACTAGATTGTTGGGCCTTCTCCCAAAGAACCCAATGATCAACCAAACAAAATAGAACTCAAGAAATAAAAATATTCTAAGGGATCTCGGAATGTACTCCACACCATTAAGAAACAATTATCACTTGACAAATTCTTAGGAAGAAAGATATTCGAGACCTGCGGTGGGTCTCCCCACCATTAGAGACCGACTAGAAATGAACAAACAAGAATTCAACATGAAATAGAATTGGGAATCACCCACACAGGACCACCAAAACTCTCCCACAATAACCTACAAACCCATGTTAATAAGGTTACAATATTAACATCTAAACCACCCACTCCCAAATAGAGGGGACAAGGACTGGGCCAACACCTTTGGCACGAATCAAAACCACAACCACTCAGGATGGGGAGGGAAGGGGACCCAATCGTTGGTCCAATAAAACCAAAAAATAAATATAGGAACCACCCGACACTCTCCAACTACGAATAAGTAAATCCAAGACCACACCCGATTCACATTTGTGATCCACACAGGGACATTGATTGGAAACCCACATCCGAGAAGGCATAACCATAGACATTGCCTGAGGGGTAGGTCCACCACATTCTTTTCGAAAAAAAGAAAAATTACAATGATGAGAAACCAAAATAAAAACATAGAAATTTCTTTACCACAACATTGAAGGCAGGAGCTTAGTTGAGCTCCCCACACCTCTGGTGATTTCCTGACTACATGAAAAGTTCACTCTGAGGCCTATGAATGGAGCCCTAATGTTTGAATCATCTACTGCACCACAACAAAGAGATATGTATCACAACACCCCATGAAACTTACTTTCTCAACAACACACCCTATTCTAAATAGGAACTCAAAGATGCATATAACTATTCTCTCTCACTCCAAACAAGGAGTAGAATGGACAAGGAATACAGAGAAATAGATCAACATCATCAAACATAATTCCTATATCCAAAAGAATTATCACAATAAGAAACCACTTTAAATCAATCCCAAATAGATCTATATTCCATCAAACTAGTTGTTGAATCATCCGAATAGGTGGATTTAATGTTTAAAATGAATCCTTAGGCTAATAAGCTGGAATTATTTCCAAAAGAGAAACATCTGTGGCCATATCAAAACATCCAACATATCCTTAGAGACCCACTAAACATTGCTCCAAAACCACGACACCAAAAATATCTTATCTCAAGACACACCAAGAGTGCCACTTCAAGATAATGAGGAAGCATACCAAACAAACCACACTTTTAAAACATGAAAAAGAAACACACATTAACACTTGTTATAAAAAAAGCAACAAATTTTCAGCTTAAATCACTTTTTAAAAACAAACCAACTTGGTGGAGTTTCACATTCACCAATGATATTTCATCAAGTCTCACTCATATGCATGTTTCCATGCCGCCAAGGGCAACCAACCACCATTCCATACTGATCATTCATCTATATATCCATAAAACCATGCATGTGAGCACCCATGAAAACACCAAAGGCTAAAATAAAACAATCATCACTCCAAAAAGAATCATCTACCTTCTAAAGGAACATTAACCACCAAATCAAAAACCATTTTCATATTTCACAAAACAAACCAAACTTCATCAAGAACCATTTGATTAAAAAAACAATACATTTCATTTAATAAAATATCTAAAAACAACCATTCTATTCCAAATAGCCCTTTACAATTTTATAAAATTCAACAAGGTCTATTTTCATAATCTGACAACCAAAAAGGCCAAAACTCCTTTCCAGAAAAACACCAACCGCTAAAAACCAAATTTCCAAAACTAATTCATCAGATTCAAACACCTTTCAACAGCTCAAAACACCCCATTTTAAACAAAGTTCATAATCACTTTAAAATAATCCAAGCTTTACAAACATTTCATTTCAAGAAACCATAAGTTTAGATTAAGGAAACTCAATCCCGTTAAATCATTTCCTCTTTATCCCCAAGATTTTTTTTTCAAAAAACCCAACATTACAAAAAAATTCTCCTATTAAATTTTGAAAACACATTTTCCACTTTTCAATAACTAAACATTCCTTTAAAACCAATTTTCATAATTCTCACACAGAATTTTTTTAAAAAAAAATTGAATTCAAGAAAAGTCCATGAGACCCACAAAAGGAAACTAGTGTCAGTGGGTGAATTGACCATATGGTTGGAGGCCATATTCCAAACACACAACCAATACAAAGATCCTTATTAGGAATATTACTTGGCTTCACATGGATTTCCAGACCCTATGATCTCATGGAGACCATTAGTCAAACTCCCCTTGTCGTATCCCAACACCAAACAATCAATAAGATCCAAATACACTAATAAAACTTGAATTCCCATGGACACCTGAGGGTCGGAATGAGAAAGATTTCATGAAACTCTTCTCGAACCTACCCCTAAAGTCTTGAAAATACTACTCTATCTACCTTGTCATACCCAAATAACAAAGGGTTCTCAAAAAAGAAAGGTCTTCTAGGATCAAACCTCCTATGATACCATTTTTCCACGAACCAGTCCGGGTCGACCCTGAATCAGTCACCCAGCCCAACTTGCGAAAAGTCCTGAGAGGCATTCCCAATTCTCCCAGGATGGTGAAAAGAACTTAGGGAATCAATAGAGTACATAGGGGAATGATTTCACCCAAAATAATCAATCAAAAAAACTATGGAAATAAGTGGACATCCCAAAATACATTTATATAAAAATTGAACTGAACATTAATTATACAAGAAACTGAAAGTACAACTAAAACAACAACTCAACCGACCAAAAATGAAAACCAAATAACTCCATGTAACCCAATGGTAACTCTCCAATAAAATGATCACATGTAACCCAAGGCGATCAAACTCAATCTCAAACCTACACAAGGGCTAAAAACCAAAGAAGACTATAGGTGTGAGTATTAAAAATCAGTAGGTTAGGACGATATTCTATTCCCAATTTAGTTCTTTTAAAATAAAAGAAACATCAATTTAAAGTTTTAAATACAGGATATAAAAGTATGTTTTCTAAATGAGGTTCCATGCTATAATAATTATCAAACAAAAACTTACAAGTTTTATGAATAGGAATGCAAGTAACAATTTTTTAAAGAGGTGCAACTTCAAAATGAAAATAGTTTTCAAGAGGGATTATTTGAGGAATTATTATTTTTAAATAAAACACACTTGCTACTAAATTTGACAACCAATCACACTATATTCCAATAGTGAGTAAAAAATAGACAATAAGCACAAGTCACGGGAACACCCCTAGGCAATAGTTCGTTGTGGGCCCTAGGTACCTCATATCTCAGTGTAAAAGTAACCATAAAAAATATCCTATATTATTCACACGATCCACTAGTAGGAGAATAATACATAAAATATTGGTCCCCATCATCATCATCATCATCATCATCATCATAATCATCATCATAGTTTACTCAGTGTTGTCATCGTCAAACTTGCTACGTGAAACAGGAAAAAAATCCTCCGGATCACTAGCATACTAGTACATGTCTACCCACCTAGATACAAGAGTTTTCCCTTTTTGTGCTCAAACAAGTTAAACATCTATAAAATAAAATTTTATCATGAATATTACATTTAAAAATCATACAAAACTAAAACAACCTACACACATGTCTCACATTTCTTTCGCAGATCAATAAACAACCTAAATTTTCATAAAACAATTTTAAGATGTATAACGAGGACTTGCACATACAATCCATTAAAAAATGATCTTTTAAGGACAAAAAAAATAAATAACATATAAAAACAGATTTTTATACCCCAAAACCATTTAATAAATAAATTTCATAGACCATAAAATGGCCCCATAATATATAACATGAAATACCCATGGAAAACATTTTTACAAGAAAAATGTCAAACAGACCTTTAAGCCTTTCTCAAAACTATCATTTGACAAATTTACACAAATTTTTTTTATTAATTAGGTGTATAAAAACCATTTAAAAAAAATAAAACCACTTTCATAAATCCCTTAAAATACATAGGTTACATATTCAAAACACAATCATTTTCCTAAGAATGTGAAACCAGCCATTTTCCAGCAACTCGGGCCAAAACATGTTGTAAACCCGAACCTATTTGTTTGTAAAACAAAATACACATTGGAATTATATATAAGAACCAAAAAATACATTTTTAATGATGCAAATTCATTTATTAATCCAAAATAATAATATTTAAATCACACTTAACACATAAAATCCAACCGAGCAATTTACCGAACACAAGACATGCACTTTTAAACAAAACAATTTATTTTAAGCACCTGACAAGGAATAAAACACCAATTGCATGCCATAATTTTATTAAATCTACTAAAACATGTTAACAATACAATAAAACAGGTTATAAACCTCAAAAAACAAGTGCGAAAGATAACAAAACATTTAATCAAACACTTGGTGTGAATTTTTATGAAAAAACAACACTACTTTCCACAAAACAAGGCATAAACATCACTTTGCACATGAAATAAAGTCACTGAAGTCTTATAAAACAATACTCAAAATTTTAGAGGGTTAAAATACCATGAAAAATATTAATCTTAAATAAAAAGGAAACGTGAAATTGGAAACCTACCTCAAAACCATGGCAAAAAGGAAACGCACAACCGAAATCACCCGCCGCAGGTTTATGAACACTAAACCAATGAAGAAAAGACCTAAAACAACATAAAACCCATTAAAAATCATTCCAAAACATAACCCTAGGTCTTTAATAACTAGGGAAGAATAAATAACCATGAAATAATGGAAGGAGGAGGAAGAGGGAGGATAAAGGAGAAGGAATCTCACCTTGAAAACTAGAGAACTCTTCATCTTCCCTTAGATCCACACACTTAGAGGAGAGGTAATGGATTGAAAATTCTTGTATATTATACTAAGTTCTGGAATAACAAGGAAAATAATATTTTTTGGAAAAATAGTATGAATTTAATGCTTTATTAATGAGACAAATTACCTATGGAAAATCTGGATGATTTTAAAAACATTGAGAATTGTTTCTCTAATCCGTGACTAATATGAGCTCCAAAGAGGGAAACTTGAACATGGGGGTGAGAATAGGGTTAGTGGGATATATTGGGAGGTCTAATCATGGAAAAGTATTAAAAAACGGATAATATATAAAATAAACATTTTTTTAAAATTGGAAATGGGTCCATGGGCTGGCCCAATACTGAAATAAATAACCCAAATTCACCATTCTTATTAATTCCTAAGGTGTCCAAATGGATATGGTGGTTTGAATAGGGTACTGTAGGCCAAGTGGGAAGTGGAATGAGTGAAAAAAGTTAAAAATTAAGGAGTTATAAAATAATCAAATTTGGTCTTTAAATCTGGAAATGGGCTCACGGTTGGCCCAAATCTTGAAGTAACCCCCCTTTTCTCCAAAACTCCCAAACAAGCTATAGGGAACCCATGGTAGAATGATTAGATATAGTTTTAATTTCAAAAATAAAAATTCTTCTCACCCATAACCCAAGAAAAGGATCAGAATTTACAATCAATCGCATCAAAACCAAGACAAAAAAAGGGTGTGACAAATAACCCCTTTGACCACAGTCAACACATTGATTCCATTTTGAAATTATGAACTAAGAATCCTCGAAACACTAGATGTGGTTGAAAATTATTAAGTAATTAACAATTTCATTAAAATAAATGAAGTGAATGGTTTAATAAAAATTTATTAAACCTATAAATGGTTCTTAAGAAAAAAATAATTGATATAAGTTTATTATATAGGAGATAAAAGACATACATAATAAATTCTGTGTTATGACCCGACCCATATTGGGGCTCGAGACGCAACTACCCCAAGCTCACCTCCATAGGCCAGGGGGTGGAGATAAGAATTAAAGGCATAAAAAAATTGGGGAGGCCTTTTCATAATAATTTGTACACACAAGAAACAAACTCAATGAAAAAGTATAGAGGGAAAGAACTAAATGATGCTACACAACTGTAAATAAACCCAACATACATGAACCTATAAACTTTACAAGTACATTAATGTAAAATAAAAGGAAAAGGGAAAAAATAAACACCCAACTAGAAAAATTACCCAACCTATATGTAACTAAAAAAGTAAAATAGCTGAGAGATCCCGACTCTTAGATCCCATGCTATGACCACCATACACGGTCCAAAAACATGTATCCCTAAGCTCATCTGAAGTCATGATCAAAATATCTGTTGTCTTCATAAGGAATGACATGTGCGGGAAAAGACCATACATGGGTGAGTACAAACATACTATATAGGAAACCCCAAAAAGGTGAAGGGGGAGTAGTAAGAGATACACTGGAGAGGAAAATAGAAGATAAAACAAGGTACGGTGAAAGAGTATAGATCAACCCAACATGATAGCAAAATAAAACTCATCTGAACATAAGGAGAACAAAACAGTGACAAGATGAACTTATCATTGAGTCTTCAATACATATATTAGGAGAGTAGACTCATCCAACCATGAGAAGCTAGACATAGTAATCATGTGGAATACCCTGTGCGTCTTTTCCTTTTCTGGAAGAAGAGTATCCAAAAACCAAGGAGTGGGTACTGAAACATGATATATATATATATATATATATATGCTCATTCCAAGAAGCCCAAATGATAGAGTAAGGGGATCTCCATATCATGGATCAGTTAAAGAAAAGAGTCACCAAAAGTTCCAGAAGTATCCACCAATGATGACCAATATCCCACATGTCTTTTATGAAAAAGAAAGTAAAAGGGGCTCAATCATCACAACTTGATACTATCGGCTTTGGGAAGATCTATCTTTCTTACATAGTTTTAGGTCGCGTAACAAGTTCATGTATCAGTAGGGGGAAGAATACCTCATTCTCATGAGTCCAAAGGTATATTAATCTATGTCTCACCATTGAACCAGATGGTAGGATGGTGAAAACTCGAAGTAGAGGACCTGCACCCTAGTACGTCAGGTGTATTCCACTCTAATATAATATTTAGAGGACCTAAACCCTAGTGAATTATGAGGATTAAATTATAGTAATTAGGGATCCACACCCTATTGCTTTATGGGGATTAACACCCAGGAGTCAACGTTGACCCACTTTCTAGACCCGCTGAAGTGTAATACAATGGAGGGAACTGCTCGATAGGTAGTTATAGAGGCCCCGTACCCTAGTGAATCAAGGGGATTCCACTCTGTTCATTGAGGATCCATGACCTAGTGCATCAAGGGGATCAACACTAATTAGTATCTATAGAGGACCCATGCCCATTCCAATTGGTGTTCAACACTTTGGTCATTGGAGAACGTCATTGACCAACCCAGCTAGAGGGTAAGCTCAGTACTACTCTTGTAATCTTATATAATCACTTACTTGATTGAGCATCACTTGGATATGAATCACACATAGAACATTTTTCATCATATCACGAAAGTAACTATAGAGTTAACCATAATGTTCTATACAAAAAACACCCAGGATAGGCTAATCATGGGCCAAAATCTGAGTCCAAAATAAAGAGACACATGAGATAAAATATTCATAATGTGGTACACAATGCATGTGGTACTCATACAATGTGTGACCCCACCTCATCTCCAAGAAATTTACCTAGAACTACTTAGAACTAAAATATAAACAAGTATCCTTAGGCATGCCAGTGCACTCCCAGAGTACATGGAACATCTATCCAAAAGGATGATAAGCACATGATGCTCATCGTTGGTCCAAAGGGAAAAATTTTAATTTCACTAACATACCTTATTAAGAGGAACTGGATAACCAAATGGATCACACCATTGCGATCCTTGTGAAAAATTCATAGGATCGATGATTCATTTGTCCGAATCGGACACCAGGTGAAGAATATGCATTTCCCTCCATTGTGCATGAATAGTGCCTCATGGGGACCATGTATCAATCCTAAAATAAAATATACAGACCGCACCATTTTGATCCTCACAAAAAAACACAATGGATAGACTATTCATTTATCTAAATCAGACACCCAGTGAATAAGTCACATTTCACTAAAATATGCCCGAACCAGACTTCGTGGGGGTCATGCCTTGATCTTGTTTTAAATACGTGAATTTGGTATCAAAATATCCACATCAAAAGTAGGGTCATAAAATCGTGGATGGTTTTCCATTCTGAAATCATAGGTGGGAGATAGGTTGGTTACAATATCCCACAATAATAATATTTTTATTATTATTGGGTGTTTCGTTGACCCGAGGTAAAAGTCCAAAAAAATTATCCAACATCGATCTTAAAATGACTATCTCAATTCTAGGGTCATGCTGCCATAGATAGTTCGTCATTATGACATCACATGAAGAAGTTATGACCGAATTTGGATTTGACATCCAAAATAAATAAATAATATAATATAATATTATTGTTATTAAATTAAAATTTTATAAAGGGCAAGGGTTTTACCCTCCCCTCTCCATACACAACATATATTTCCCCACTCTTCTATCTCTATTCCCAACCCATCTCATTAGTTAATATTATAAATATAAAACTCATAAAAATAATATTATGATAAGGGATCTACATGGATATTTCCACCCCCTCCCTCACACATGTATAGAGGTGCGCCTCCCCTTTTTCCTCTACACACATGCAGTGCTCCCCCACCACATATGATTTTTCTATCTTAATTTTTTTTATTTCATTTATTCTTATCTCCTTCAATATAATATTCAACCTATTTACAAACCATTCCCTATAAAACCCTAAACACATACTGCTCCTCAACTACTACTACCCAAGAAAACACACCACCTCCTATGCCCACGCATCACGCTGACTTTGATGCTCAAAATTGGCTGGTTCACCTGGACAAACACTGGCCTAATCTCCATCTAACGATGGCTACTTATCACACATGGTGTTTTTCGTATATCGGAATGGGACTACATGTTCAATCCACATAACTCAAAGAACACATTGGTGAAAGTCCGGGTAAGGCTTCATAGTCTTAGTTGGTATTTCTGGCATCTGAAGATCTTGAATGACATTTCTTCATGCATTGGTACGCCACTAAAAATTGATCAAAGAACTTTGAA
This sequence comes from Viscum album, assembly GCA_963277665.1. Taxonomy (NCBI): domain Eukaryota; kingdom Viridiplantae; phylum Streptophyta; class Magnoliopsida; order Santalales; family Viscaceae; genus Viscum; species Viscum album. The sequence continues at coordinate 1,717,704,778 of OY728160.1, read as the reverse complement.
TGCAGATATTAGGTTATATTATAGGGTTATGGTGGAGGTAGAAATAACTTCTAAGCTCCCATATGTCATTATTTTCAATGTGAATGAGTATAAAACTGAGATCCTAATTGAGGTTGAACCCATGCCTCCATTCTGTGAGCTTTGCAAAATTATTGGACAATCCTTGATTAAATGTTGAATTGTCAAAAGTCAAGTGTCTTAACCAAATCAGGATGGTTGGATGGAGGTTTGAAGATGAAAAAAGGATAAAATAGCTGCTGCTAATATTCCAGAGACCTCTAAGAAAAAACTAGAAGTATGGGTGAAGAAATCCACCATGACGGGTGAGTGCTTGGGTAACACTTAAGAGAAATTTGTAGAGGATGAGGAAATTTTGGATTCGGATCATAAAATTCTAGGGGATATTGAACATATTGTCTTGGATGCCTGTAAGAAACCTAAAATGGATCATCCCAAGGGTCTGTTGAAGTCTCTACTCAGAATATGAATCATGAGCCTCTTATTGTTCCAAATGGAGTTGGTTAGAGCTGTGAATACATGAGTTCAACATAAGGGCAAAGAATATCCATGGCTTCAGTAGCTAGTCACAAGGACAAAGCAGAACTTATCTGTAATTCCTCGACTCCAGTTACCCAGAGTCAATGCATTATTACATAACATTGGCATGATCACAAAAGATCAAGTCTCTAAAGACCTATTAGTTTAGTAGTCTTGGAAACACTAGATATATTCATAAGTCTTATATTACATCATAAAGTAAAAAAAAACTACAACAACATCTTGTCTTAATATCCCCTCATACTATCCCTGTAGGTCATTCATAAATTACCTCTTCACATCCTAGAAAAAATAAAGCATAGAAAGGGGTGAGCTCAGATGCTCAGTGAGGATAATAATATAGAGGAAACTTTCATAAATAAGCATAAACATTTAAGGCAATGTATAACTAAAACAAAAGCCTTTTAAACTTGAACTTCAGCATAATATGGAGAAGATAAAATGAAATAATTCCATTTACTTATTCACATGGATATTCTACTAGTCTAATAACCACATGCAATATCAATAACCACTTTCATAATGATGGAATGCATAATGCCAGACTATCATAACCACATAGTCAAGGCCTCATGCCAAGACTAAAAATAAGATTTTGTCAAGGCCTTGTGCCAAGACACTAGTTTGTCTCATGAGGAATACCGATGCATTGAAGAGCTATAGCGGGCTCCACCCATCACTTACTAAGTCCAATTCATTTCTCATATAAAAAGTTTTAAACATAACATAAACATTCGTATTAAAACAAGCATATGAAATGTCAATAATTTAACCACAAACCATGAATGGTTTAAAAATAGAACATCCACAGTCAAACATAACTCATTCGATACAATATGGAAGATTGTATAGTATCAGATTAACCCCAATCGAGAATAATGAAGGATATTGACATAGATTAAAATAATCATCAAACTATTGAGAGAAATATCCCCCTTTTTCTTGAAAACATTTAAAAGTCACACTATTTGTAAGAATCCATTTAAAATAGATTTTTGAATCAAAGTGTACCATACCACTTTGAAATTTTAAAAATGAATTTTGATTTGAAAACATTAATTTCCATATAAATAAAACCATAAAACCATTTTTTAAACATGGACATTAATGAGAAAGATTTAGAATAATAAATCATTAAAACATTTTAAAATGATATTTTAGTTAGAGTTCCTAACCAAAAGAGAGACACTTGAATAAAAATAATTTAGGTAATAAAAACTTTGTATTATCATGAGAATAAAGGGATTCATGATATACTATGTCAAAGTACATTATATACACCATATAAAAGTGATTTGGTGTATAACAACAAAGGAGTCTCAATGGAATGTAAATTGAGATGAAATATATCATAAAGGCCGTATCCTTAGGTTAAGGATAAATCAACGACATAATTATGTGTGAAAAAGATAAATACACTCAATATTATTGGATATTTAATGTAAAATAATCAAAGGACATTCACTTATATTCTTTTAAAAGAACACCAATGAATTGGATGTTTAACTCAACAAATGGAGATTGAGTAAAAATTACTCTTATAAAGTTCATACAGATGACTTGAGAATTTTTAAATGGGGTGATTATGTGTATTAAAATTATATCCACATAAAGTGGAGTGGAAATTATGACATAAGAAAATGAATAGTGATTCCACACATAATCTTGGAGTAAAATAATCAATGAAGTATGCGTAAAGCCAAATGAGTGGAAATTGAAATTTCAAATTCCCTTATTGATTTGGTAACTTACAAAAAATACACCCATGAAAGAAGGATCATACAATGATTATGTAAATATCCATGAATTAAAGTATATTACACAATTAATACACACATGGGCAGTACACACCACATGCAATAAATAAGTTGTGAAAAATTGAAATCTCATGAAATTAAAAGTGAGATAAGAAACCCCTTACTTTGAACTTTTTCCTTGGTAGAGGGTAGGTTATCCTCCTTTATAATGGTGAAATAATTTTTATTGAATTATAAAATAATCATATACATTAATATTACATCATATATGATCTTTTAACATTGCTTTGTTAATAATATCTTAGTATTATCATCGTTTCGGGTGGTAACTTACTCGTTTTTTTATATGTTTTGTTACATAAGTCATGTTTGTTATGAATAGGTTTTATATTCTTCATATACAGAATTATATCAAGTCCTTAAACATTATTTGTAATCATAAATTGAGAATTATACTTGTATGGATACGATGGGGAATGAATCTCATCACATTTGTGGAGACGATAGTCCGTACGTACGCACGAGCGATAATATCATTCTTTTGATATTAAAATCATTTATAATTGGATGGTATATCATATATACAGAGTAATTATAATGTTATAGTTATTATTTAAATGAATTACACATCATTATTATACCCATCCAAATAATAATATATTGAATAACAATTACACCACGACGTGGAGATGGTAGGCCGTACGTGCACATGTATGGTGACATGTAATTCAAAGGATGTATAGAATACTGAATATGGTTGTACCATATTTATAATAACATCATAGTATATAAAAGATACTGGAGTTATTAATTTAGAATGTAAATAACAAATAAAGAATAAGTTGAAGAAGAAAGGAACTTGAAAGAGGGTTGTGAAAACATTACCTCTTCTTCCGGTTCTTCCTTTTGATTTGATCAAAAGGGATCCTTAGGTTGGCTTTCTGACCAAAGGAGGGCATCTAGGATGAAGTGAGGGAAGTTGAGAGAATCTTTGGGCAGAGGTTGGCAGATCCAAAAGGCTTTTAAGGTATTAATTTGAGAGAAGGTGGAGTGACCTTTTATAAGCGTTGTGAGGGGACCTTAGGAAAAACTTAAATTATTATTTTATAATAAATTCATATTCGGTTTATAATGGCCCCAAATTGATTTATTTAGAGTATAAGGTGGTTATGGGTTGAAATACACTCAACTGATAGGTTTTATACAGGTTTGGGTCACCTTATTAACCTTATCTCTTAGTTTTAACTCTTAGTTAATTAGTTTGACATTTACCACGTCTCTTTGTATTTTTATATTATATAGTTAATAAACATACTATATAACTCCAATAGACCCCCAAGTGGTACATTAATGATACAAATATAATTATATAAGTCTTTTGTCCAAACCATAGATTTTTAGGAATAGAATATCAATTAATAATATAATATTTATTTTAAAAACTCTTTTATGTCAATTTTGACACTATTGGGTATTTTGTTTTTCATAATTTCATAACAACATTATTACTTCAAACAAAATTTATATAAAAAATTATAATACATCATATTAACCTATAAAATTAGTGTAAAACATAAAAAGTCTCAAATTACATTTATTTTGATATTTATAATATCAATTATTTTAATATTTCATTAATTAGGTAATTACTACATCACCATTGTGTCATAAATAAATTAAATTATTTAATTTCTAAAAATTATAAATAAAATATCATTATGTAGGAAATATTTTTATATTTCTAATTAATATTTATAATCGAATTTATATTATGTATAACCCTATATTAAATTTTTTTTAGTTATTAAACTTTGATTTTATCTCTTTTAACTCTTCTTTGAATTAAATAATAATAAATGTCCTAATCTAATCCCAGTGGACCTAAATGATAATATTTTATTCCTAAGGTTGTTTTTGGTCGAGATACACTTGTCCAATATAATTAGTACATGTGTTAGGGTAATATTAATATCATTTTACCCTTAATTACCCAATTTACTTTTAATCGTGGTAAATAAAAGTAAAAAGTTACTATTCACCAAAAATTATTTTAATCTCATTGAACCACATTTTACTCCTTGATATTAACCGTGTCTCTATTATTTTCAAAATTCCACTCACAGAAGCGGTAAAATTAAGTTTTATGTGAATTTCCAAATTCTCCTAGGAGGTTAGTAAAAGATGGTGAAAAGTTCAATAAAATTTTTTATATATCTAAAATTATTCTAATTTAACTACAATTAATTAAATTGAACTTATATAGGTATTATGTATCTATTTTTACCTTAATTAAATTTAAATAAAATAAATAATTTTTTAAATAAAAATTCACTTTTAAACTATAACTCTGTGTTTTTTCACTATTCATCAAAAATTGAATGTTTTTAGAAAAATACCAAAAATTCACCCTAAGCTAATTTATATATTCTGAATCCAAAAATGAAGTCCATTTTGAAAGATAAAATTTATAAAATTTCAAAAAGTGGGTATTACTATTCATAATTGCTAGTTTGATTGGTTGTGGTGTGTGTTAGAACTCGAAGTCGCGTACAACAGACGCTACTTTATTTTTCAAAGAGAAGCGTACCGTGGAAGCTTGGGGTGTTACATTCTCCCCTCCTTCGAATAATTTCTTCCTTGAAATTTTTAAAAATGTGCATGGGAATATAATGGAAAGTCCCACATCGAAAAAAGAGTCAATAAAACTATCACATTAAAAGAAATAAAGAGAAGTACAAAGGTCACCCAGCATAACTCATACTAGGATTCCATGTAGGAAAAAAAGATATGTAAGATAAACTAAGTGTTAAGTTCTGATGGAGAGGGATAGAAAACATGATCAGGAGAAAGTTAACAACAAGAAAGCCACAAACTTGTGATGGAAAAAACAGTCATTAGTTTCCCAATAGGAAAATTATACATACAAATTTTTTTTTAGGTTACATTACATAAAGATGATGAATTAATTAATGAGATTGACTAAGAAAATAGAGAGATATACCTACTTTTAAGTAGAGTTTCATTCTTTAATAAATTTCCACCACTAACTCATTTTTTTAAACGATGAGTATTCAAGAAGAGCTAGAATAAACTTCTATAGAATCACATGATCCACAGAGGATAAACTATATATTTACCTTGTCTTTAGAGATTAATCCAAACCAAAATGGTTAGTACAAGATCTGATGATCCCCTAAAAGGATATTCCTTTAGAGAAATAAACACTAATATTAATTTCTAAAATTAAACCAACAATACCCCAATGTTAAATAAATACCATTCAATAAACAATTTTCCTTAAAATACTTCAATATAATCCAAACCAATATTGAAACCCAAAACTTAGAAGTATGTGGTTATGTAGTCTTCCACGTTAAATTTTATCTCCAAATGACATCAACTACTCTTAAAGTCACATACTGAAAAGTAATTAACCTAATCACATATTATCTATTATAGGTTAATCATTTCCATAAATAACCCAAATCACTATAAATCCACAATAAAAACGTAGATAAAAATCCACCATTACTCCTCAAATGAAATCCCATAGTATTCTATTTTCCTTGGGCATATAGTGTTCCCAACAAAGCGAACATCTTCTAAAATAACATTTATCACTTAATCACCAAATCATTTTCCTATACTAAGGGTATTCATTTTATAAGACATAAGAACCCAAATCAACTTATTATTGATCAATAAAATCATTTAACTAAAAATAATTAGTCACACTAACCAGGGACTTTATGTAGTCCAGTGGTAGGTGATAAATCCCAATCACACTTTGGTTGTGGGTTCGATTCCCACAGCTTTGTCTGACGCGATGGGTTGTCACACGGTCTGTGTGTTGTCCTTTTTCGAAAAATATATTTTATAACATTACCAAAATGAGATAAATTCCTCAAAATAACCATAACATAATTTAACCACAAATGTTATCTCATACCTTTAATTTTCATCCCAAAATAAAATAACTTGTAATTTCCTCGAATTCAAGGATCATATAAAATCAAATGGTTATTTATAACTATATCCTCTAAAGAAAAGATAATTCTTCCTCAAATATCATTTTCACATGATAAATTTCAGGGTTACGCATATAAGAGAAAATTAACCCAAAGTAATCTCAACAACAAAGAGCACTAATACCATTAAAAATTTTGCCACGCATTTATTTCCACATAGGTTCTTCCTTGACCAAGAGGTTATCCTATAGAATAGGGAATTGACTTGGGTGATTGCAAGGTCCCTTACATTTACGACAAATTACCGTAATAGGAATCTTATATTCATTTTTATTTTCTTCTATAGTACCCTTCATTTTTCCTCAACAATTCTTTACTTTATGCCCTTCTTTCCCACACATAAATCATTTCTTTGTTCCATTGAGAAAATTTCTTGGGTTTCTTCTTCCAAATTTCTGGCATGATAGAAATTGAGCTTTATTCTCTCCATGGTCTCCATAGCTGGAGCTCTTATCATTCATCACCTTTCTCTTCTTTGTTGAGTCCGGGAGTTGGTTAATATATATGTTGTTGATCATATTTTTGGAAAACTGATTTGGAATGAATACGATATCTTTTAAGCCTATCAAAATTCCATTTTGTTGCTCATTTCCACCACTATTCTCATCTAGTACATCATTCTAAAAGTTACTATGACTTCCTTAGACTCCATCAATTGACTAAAACCAGAAAGCATTGTGTGAGTAACAATAGTCATAAAATCATTTAGATACTATCATGAAACCATATTATCAATTTGAAACACCTTAGGATTAACCAAGGTCATTTATTCTCATCTTATATTAAAACACTTCAAATAAGTTTGTAAATAAAATGTAAATTATCCTAAGAATATCCCCCGGGAGTGTCGTAACCAAGAGTGCATCAATGCCCATTTTCGTGCACCAGTTCCCGTTCGAGTCTAGCTCAAAGCGGTGTTTTGGGGATTTACCCCTAGGTACATCTATGCCAGAGCTGCCTCTACCTGCTCATATCCAGACAGGAATGTATTGCTTGTAAAACTCACAAAATCTCTACAATACCAAAATTCTAGGAAGTTCTTATATACTAATTCTCAAAGTCTATCTTAGGGCTACGTGCTCCAATCAGAGTTTATCTAAATCTAATTTCCAAGGTTCATACTAAACTTTCTCAGATACCAACTATAATGCCCTGACCCCAGTTACCCACAGTCGGTGCATTATTACATAACATTGGCATGATCACAAAAGATCAAGTCTCGAAAGACCGATTAGTTTAGTAGTCTTGGAAACACTAGATATATTCATAAGTCTTACATTACATCACAAAGTAAAAAAAAACTACAACAACATCTTGTATTCATATCCCCTCATACTATCCCAACAGGTCATTAATAAATTACTAATTCACATCCTGGGAAAATTAAATCATAGAAAGGGGTGAGCTCAGATGCTCAGTATGGATAACAATATAGCAGAAACTTTCATAAATAAGAATAAACATTTAAGGCAATGTATAACTAAAACAAAAGCCTTTTAAACTTGAACTTCAGCATAATATGACAAAGGTAAAATGAAATAATTCCATTTACTTATTCACATGGATATTATACTAGTCAAATAACCACATGAAATATCAATAACCACTTTCATAATGATGGAATTCATAATGCCAGACTATCATAACCACATAGTCAAGGCCTCGTACCAAGACTACAAATAATATTTTGTCAAGGCCTTGTGCCAAGACACTAGTTTGTCTCATGAGACCTACCGATGCATTGAGGAGCTATAGTGGGCTCCACCCGTCACTTACTAAGTCCAATGCATTTCTCATATGAAAAGTTTGAAACATAACATAAACATTCGTATTAAAACTAGCATACAAAATGTCAATACTTTAAACACAAACCATGAATGGTATAAAAATAGCACATCCACAGTCAAACATAACTCATTAGATAAAATATGGAAGATTGAATTGTATCATATTAACCTCAATTGAGAATAATGAAGGATATTGACATAGATTAAAAAAATCATCAAACTATTGAGAGAAATATCCCCCTTTTTCTTGAAAACATTTAAAAGTCACACTATTTTTCAAGAATCCATTTAAAATAGATTTTTGAATCAAAGTGTCCCGTACCACTTTGAAACTTTTAAAAGGAATTTTTATTTGAAAACTTTAATGTCCATATAAATAAATCCTTAAAACCATTTTTGAAACATGGAAATTAATGAGAAAGATTTATAATAATATATTTTTAAAACATTTTAAAATGATATTTTAGTTAGAGTTTCTAACCAAAAGAGAGACACCTGAATACAAATCATTTTGGTAATAAAAACTTTTTAATATCATGAGAATAAAGGGATTCATGATATACTATGTCAAAGTACATTATATAAACCATATAAAAGTGATTTGGTGTATAACAACAAAAGAGTCTAAATGGATTGTAAATTGAGATGAAATCTCTCATAAAGGCCGTATCCTTAGGTTAAGGATAAATAAATGACATAATTATGTGTGAAAAATATAAATACACTCAATATTATTGGATATTCAGTGTAAATAAATCAAAGGACATTCACACATATTCTTGTAAAAACAACACCAATTAATTGGTTGTTTAACTCAACAAATGGAGATTGAGTAAAAATTACTCTTATCAAGTTCATAACGATGACTTGAGAATTTATCAATGGTGTTATTATGTGGATTAAAATTATATCCACATAAAGGGGAGTGGAAATTATGACATAAGAAAATTAATAGTGATTCCACACATAATCTTGGAGTAAAATAATCAATGAAGTATGCGTAAAGCCGAATGAGTGGAAATTTAAATTTCAAATTCCCTTATTGATTTGGTAACTTAAAAAACATACAACCATGAAAGAAGGATCATACAATGATGATGTAAATATCCATGAATTAAATTATATTACACAATGAATACACGCATGGGCATTACACACACCACATGCAATAAATAAGTGGTGAACAGTGGAAATCTCACAGAATTAAAAGTGAGATAAGAAACCCCTTACTTTGTAATTTTTCCTTGGTCGAGGGTATGTTATACTCCTATATAATGGTGAAATAATTGTTATTGAATTATAAAAGAATAATATACATTAATATGATATCACATATGATATTTTAACATTGCTTTCTTAATAATATCTTTGTATTATCATCGTTTCGGGTGTTAACTTACTCATTTTATTTTATATGTTTTGTTACAAAAGTTGTGTTTGTTATGGATATGTTGTATATTATTCATATACATAATGATATCAAGTCCTTAAACATTAATTTTAATCATAAATTGAGAATTAGACTTGTATGGATATGATGGGGAATGAATCTCATCACGTTCATGGAGACAGTAGTTCGTACGTACACACGAGCGATAATATCATTATTTTGATATTAAAATCATATATAATTGGATCTTATATCATATATACAGTATCATTATCATGTTATAATTATTATTTACATGAATTAAACATCATTATCATACCCATCCAAATAATAATGTATTGAATAACAATTACACCACGACGTGGAGACGGTAGGCCGTACGTACACACGTATGGTGACATGTCATTCAAAGGATGGATAGAATACTGAATATGGTTGTAACATATTTATAATAACATCACATTATATAAAAGATATTGGAGTAATTATTTTAGAATTGAAATAACAAAGAAAGAAGAAGTTGAAGAAGAAAGGAACTTGAAAGAGGGTTGTGAAAACATTACCTCTTCTTCGGGTTCTTCCTTTTGATTTGATCTAAAGGGCTCATTAGGGTGGATTTATGACCGAAGGAGGACATCTAGGATGAAGTGAGGTAAGTTGAGAGAATATTTGGGTAGGGGTTGGCCGAGCCAAAAGGCTTTGAAGGTATGAATTTGAGAGAAGTGGGAGTGCCCTTTTATAAGAGGGGTGAGGGGCACCTTAGAAAAAACTTAAAATATTATTTTATAATAAATTTAAAATCAGTTTATAATGGCTCACAATTGATTTATTTCGAGTATAAGGTGGGTATGGGTATAAATACACTCAACCAATAGGTTTTAGACAGGTTTGGGTCACTTTATTAACCTTATCTTTTAGTTTTAACTCTTAGTTAATTAGTTTGACATTTACCATGTCTCTTTGTATTTTTATATTATATAGTTAATAAACATACTATATATCTCCCATATACCCCCAAGTAGTCCATTAATGATACAACTATCATTATATAATTCCTTTTTCTGAACAAAAGATTTTTATAAATAGAATATCAATTAATAATATAATATTTGTTTTAAAATCTCTTTTATGTCAATTTTGACACTATTGAGTATTTTGTTTTTCATAATTTCATAACAACATTATTACTTTGAAAAAAATTTATATACCCAATAATAATATTTCATATTAACCTATAAAATTATTTTAATTCATAAATAGTCTCAAATTATATTTATTTTGATATTTATAATATCAATTATTTTAATATTTCATTAATTAGGTAATTACTACATCACCATTGTGTCAAAAATAAATTAAATTATTTAATGTCTAAAAATTATAAATAAAATAAAATTATGTAGGAAATATTTTTAGATTTCTAATGAATATTTATAATCTAATTTATCTTATGTATAATCCTATATTAAAAATGTTTTAGTTATTAAACTTTGATTTTATCTCTTTTAACTCTTCTTTGAATTAAATAATAATAAATGTCCTAATCTAATGAAAGTGGACCTAAATGATAATATTTTATTCCTAAGGTTGTTTTTGGTTGATATAAACTTTTCCAATAGAATTATGACATGTGTTAGGGAAATATTAATATCATTTTTACCCTTAATTACCCTATTTACTTTTAACAGTGGTAAATAAATGTAAAAAGTTATCATTCACCAAAAATTATTTTCATCTCATTGAACCACATTTTACTCCTTGATATTAACCATGTCTCTTGGATTTTTGAAATTCCACTCACAGAAGCGGTAAAATTATGTTTTATGTGAATTTCCAAATTCTCCTATGAGGTGGGTAAAATACGGTGAAAAGTTCAACAAAAAAATTTTATATATCTAAAATTATTCTAAACTAACTCCAATGAATTACATTGAACTTATATAAGTATTATGTATCTATTTTTACCTTAATTAAATTTAAATAAAATAAATAATTATTTAAATAAAAATTCAGTTTTAAACTATAACTCAGTGTTTTTTCACTATTCATAAAAAATTGAATGTTTTCAGAAAAATACCAAAAATTCACCCTAATCTAATTTTGATATTTAGAATCCCAAAATGAAGTCCATTTTGAAAGATAAAACTTATAAAATTTCAAAAAGTGGGTATTACTATTCATAATGGCTAGTTTGGTTGGTTGTGGTGTGTGTTAGAACTCGAAGTTGCGTACAACACACGCTACCGTATTATTTAAAGAGAAGCGTACCGTGGAAGCTTGGGGTGTTACATTATCCCCTTAGAGTCTGCCACCACGACTCTTTAGGTTGATAATGTAGGTAATCCTACTCTCTCTATGTTTAACTATGACATGAATATATCCTAGGTAGAGTAATCTCTTGTTTCACCTGGGAAGATCCCTGACACTTGCTCAACTAGCATGAATGACAATTCAGGTGAATTTCAAAAAATGGCATTGTCTCTTTCCAATGAACCTACTATGGTAATTAGCTCACAAAACTCCCCCAAAAAATGCATTTCTACTAGAAGGGAATGCACAAACGGAAAATCTGAAATGGATCATAATAAACTACTAATTGTAGCCAAGGATCATTCACTGGCAGTGGGTTCACAGACCCCTGGACAGACCACTTTCACCCATGTGGTTAACCCCACTACCTCAAATATAGATCACATGGAACCCCATGTTATTGTGAATACCCCAGATCAAAACCAATCTACTCCTATTACTTGTACTACTAAAAAAATTCTGTTTCTTCTATGAGTAAACCGGATAAGAAGTCCAGTCAACCCTCTTCCCAAAGTCTTAGAAGATCAAAAAGGAAGAAGGGCTCAGGCAGATCCAAGAATAAAAAAGGAGGCTCTATCCCCAACAACAGGTTTTAAATGTATTACCTCTTTTGGAACTGTCAGGGCATTACAGGCCCTGACCGTTTCTTGTTCTTAAACATTTTATCTTGACTCATAAACCTAAACTTTTTTCTATATTTGAACCAAAAATCAATTTTTCTGTGAGTTTTAGACATCTATGCTCTTTTGGAAATAATTATTTAGGTGCTTGAAAAACTGGGTTGGCTGTTGATTATCATTGGATTTTCTATCATGATTCTTTACAGAACGTTAATATTTTCAATTCCACTGAACAAATGTTTACTTGTGATTTCTTTCTTGATGGAAAACATAATTTCTGTTCTATGATTTATGCCAAAAATAGATATCAGGATCGTAGGACCCTCTAGCAAGATCTTGTTGATTTATCTAACATAATATATGATTCTGAGATTGTATTAGGTGATTTCAATTCTATTATTTCCCCCAGTGAAAAAATTGGCCCTTCCTTCTCTTCTATTTCATCAAGAGAATTTAGAGCGGTTATTGAGGATTGTAACTTTCTAGAGATTAGTCTCACTGGTGCCAAATACACATGGTATAAAAGGCACTATAATAGGATAGTTTCTAGTAAATTGGATAGGGATCTAGATAACATCCAATCCCTAGATAATTGGGACACCACCTCCAGCATTACTTTAGCCAAACTAAATTCAGATCACCACCCCATTTTGGTCAGCCTTACTTCTAGAAAGCTGAAAACTAGTCTCCCTTTCCAATTCAACAATGCATGGTTGAATGTATTGGATTGTTCTCTCCCCATTAAATCTTATTGGGAGTTTATAAAACACCACAAAGATTATTTTTCCTGTATTTCTAAGTTAAAACACCTCAAACTTTGTCTTAAGGGTTAGTGCAGTGCTAAATATAAGCAAATGGATAAAGACATCTCAGACCTTGAGAATGAGCTTTCCCAAATTCAAAACAACACCACTTACTTTGACTTCCTTTTGGATCCTAAAGCTGAAATAAACACCTCCCTAAAATTGAATACGCTCATTGTTCTTAAAGACAACATTCAAAAGTAATTCTTCAAAGCAAAATGGCTTTTAGATAGTGATCATAATACTAAGTTATATTACGCTATTCAAAGAATAAGAAAATTCTTCCGTACTCTATCCTTTCTTAGGGATAATGACTCCCTCCTTGACTCTGAGGAGGCCATTTCAAGTCATGTGGTCACTTATTTTGATAATATTTTCAATGGATCATCCCTTAATAAGGACCTTCTTCCTGTGGTTATTCTGGTCTTGGTCACCGAGGAAGACAACCTTTCTCTTTTAAGCATTCCCCTTGACCACGAAATCAAAGACACTGTCTTTAGTCTGAATCCTGATAGTTCCCTGGGGCCTGATGGATTTAATAATTGGGTTTTTCAACATCATTTGGAGATTATAAATCTTGATGTTTTCAAACTTGTTAGATATATTTTTCTAATGGATTTCTCCCTCATGGTATTAATTCTCAATTCATTACCTTAATTCCCAAAGTGGCCAATGCTTCTGATATTCATCTATTACAGCCCATTGCTCTTATCAATTATATTTATAAAATCATAAAAAAACTATTTGCTAATATACTTTCTTTTATATGTCAAAACATTTATTCATGGAACCCATTTGGGTTTATCAAAGGAAGATCTATACAAGATTTCATTTGAATTGCCTCGTAATGAAAAAACTCTCTAAACAAAGTTAACAGAGGAGTTAATGTTTCCATTAAGCTTGATATAAAAAAAATCCTTTGATACCATTGAATGGAACTTCATTTTTAAGGTTCTATAATCCTTTGGTTTCACTGATATTTTCATTAGTCGGATTCATTCTCTGTTTGACTCGGCCTATAACTCCTTACTTATTAATGGCTCCCCTAAGGTTTATTTTAAATGCACCAAGGGTGTTAGGAAAGGTGACCCCTTATCTACCATCCTATTTTCCATAGTATAAGATTACCTTAGAAGACTTCTCACTCGCCTTGTTGCTCAAAACAAACTTCATTCCATTCGGGTGGAAAGAAACCTAACTTTGCCTATGCATCTTTTTTATGCCGATGATATCATCCTATTTTTACAAGGTGATAAAAGAAATATTCAAAGGATTAAAAATACCTTGGCTCATTATGGGGTTCTCTCTGGTCAATCTATTAGCTGGAATAAATCTTCTGTATTCTTCAGTAAATTTTTTTCTCCCAACAGGAAAAATGACATAATCAATAGTCTTGATATCAAAGAAGGATCCTTCTCCTTCACCTATCTAAGGGTTCCCATTTTTTTGGAGAAGGCCAAAATCCATATTCTTTTCCTTGATTTTTGACCAAGTAGTTAACCAGTTGTCTGCTTGGAAGGGTAAATCTCTCTCCATGACTGGAAGGATTTGTCTGGTGAAATATACCATTGTGTCTAAATTGGTTTACTCGATGATGATCTATAAATGTCCTGTTGTTCTTCTCAATAAAATTAATGTTTATATTAAGAATTTTGTTTTGACTGGAAACATTCTTGAAAGAAATCTTGTGACCACCCCCTGGGCTAATTTTTTCAAACCTTTAGAAAAAGGTGGTCTTGGTATAAAAAACCTTCGTCTCTTTAATGATGAGCTTCATGCTATACCTATGTGGAGTTTAATTAATAACAACTCTGATTTCATTGACTTTCTTAGAGCTAGATTCCTTGACAAGCTTATGAAAGGAAATTTTATCTATATCCACTCCTCTATCTAGACCTCCATTAGACATTATTTTTCAAATATTATGGTGAATTATAGATGGATGGTTAGTGCGGGCTCTTCCATGAATTTTTGGGTGGAAAAATGTTTTGGTGTCCCCCTAGTCTCTATGTTACCCCTAACTCATCCACGATTAACAAAAATTGTACTATAAGGGATATTAATAAATCTGGAAACTTCAAATTTCCTAACAACATCATGAATATTATTGATAATGACTCTTTTTATAATGTTGATGATTTACTTATATGGGATCCCACAGACAATGGGGTTCCTGACTCAATTTTTTTTACAATCACAATTTCTATGATTCTGATATCATCATTGATTTGTTAAAACTTTTTGATAAGCCCTATATTAAACCATCATGACACAATCTTATTTGGCGTATTTCTCACAACTATGTTCCCACTGAGTTTTGCCTAAAATATTTTAGAATTCAACTTTTCTCTCAGTGTCACTTTTTCCACTAACATAGGGAATATGCTAACCATCTCTTTTTTATCTTATGCTATAACTTCAAATCTTTGTAATTTTATTACTAACTTTTTTGGTTACAGATGATTAATCTTTAACTCTATTATTTCTCAATTAAAACATTGTGTGGAGCTTGACTCTTTTCATAAAATCAATAACCTTTTCTTAGCAGTGGTTGCAAAGCTTCTTCACTTGATCTGGAATGATCAAAATGCCATTATCCATAACAAATACACATTCAGTCTTCATGAAGGTCATACGAGAATTTTAATTTCAATTTCTAATACTGCTTCGATCCAAAAGCTTATTGTAAAAATTCCGTTGGTGATTTCGAGGTCCTTCATCGACTCTGGGTTGATGGTCTCTATAGGAAACTGAGGCACACCTTTGAGGTTTTCTGGAAATATATGATTCCAGGTTGGATTAAAGTTAATGTTGATGGAGCCTCTAAAGGAAATCCAGGGCCTACTGGTTGTTGTGCCATTTTCAGAGATTTATTGGATAGTTCCATGGATTCTTCTTTGGAAGTTGTGGCACGACCTCATCCTTGGAGGCAGAAATTATGGCTTTAATTCATACTATGGACTTTGTCAAGAAAAAGGGATGGAACAACATCTGGATTGAAAGTGACTCAACCACAATCATCCAAGCGATTTTGAATGGAGTTTTCCCTTTTTCTTAGCCTCTTACTACCCTTTGGATGAGATTCTTGTCTTTGCATATGGAGATCAACCACATTGTCACACATGCCTTTTGTGAAGCGAACAAGGTGGCTGATGGTCTTGCCAACATGGGAATCAACCCAGGCATCGCTTGGATGGATGATCTGCCTGTTGATCTTCTCCATTATTATGAAATGGATTGTAATAAGATTACTTCTCTTAGACTCATGTATCTTCCCTTCATTATTTTAATAAATTATGTCTTGGTCTTTTACCAATGCACCACCTTCCAAAAAAAATTCAACGATTCGAATAATTCTAATGAAGATCCAAAATAAGTTCAACAAAATTTATGTATCTCGGTTAGATCATGAGATACATGTTGAAATCATAAACTCAATTAGAGAATTCATGACAAACAAAACAAAGTGGGCATAAAATCTATAAAGAAAAAGTCCTACCTAAAGTTTGAATCTTTTTCTGGTGAATAACAAACATTCCAATGGAGGAGATCCTTGGCTTCATCGTGCTTTGATTTGTCTCGATCCTAGGATTTTTCGTTGATCTGCCAAAGGAGGAAGGAGAGAGCTCCACTGTTGGTGGTGGAGGTTATGAGGAAAACCTAGAAATCCTCCTAATAACCTATTTATAATAGGTCATTAGGTCAAGGGCAAATTATTAACCGCACCTGCCAACAATTGTGGGATCTAAACATCTTGTACCCTCCCACTTTAGGCCATGCTTAGTAAAACACTAAATTTTGAACACAATGGTGGTATCAAATTTCCAATACAAGTCTCCGTTAAAGAGTTATTCAAATCAACATCTGAAATAAAACAATTTAAATTAGTTATTTTATTTATGGTAACGTCCTCAGTGAATGTTTCTATAGAAGACCCATACTGACAAAAGTTATGATAGGGTAAAAGGAAAACATTCTTCTTATACTTTTGTAAGATAAGTCAAAAAGTACCTCGTATCGAGAAATGAAAAATATTCCTTTCATAAAGTTTAATTAAAACTCACCAATAGATAAAATTTAATATAAAAATTTTAGAATAATAGAAATAATATTACATATTTATGAAACATGGACATGGATGAAAAATATTCCCCAGTAAATACTTATGTATAAATAATCTTGGATAATAATGAGATTGAAAAATTATCCCTTAACTTATATTTGACATCCTTTGTATGTATCCAAACCTCTTGTATAATGATTTAAATAATGTCATAGAATTATTTCAGAGTCATAGTCATTTTTATGATATCATATATGATCATATTATCATCCGTTTGTTAATAACATTTCATTATTACATGTTATTTAAGTATTAATGGGTTCTTTTTCTTATGCATGTTTTGTCAAATAAGTTATGGTTCTCCTTATTAGGTCATATTTATATCATTAAAAAATGATATTAACATAATTTATACCATATTTATTCATTATATAAATTCATATAATAATTATTTAATGGATATCATGTAGAATAAATCACATCACATCATGGAAACGGTAGCCTGTACGTATGCACTAGCGAGAATTTCATTCCCATAATTATGAAATGATATAGATGTGGATGGTATATATTTTGTTCCAGAATCTATATCATGTTATATTAATCACATATAGTTATTATTTCCATCATCATACCAATCCATGTAAGGTGGTGGTGAAAAACAGATTACACCACGACGTAGAGACGGTAAGCCGTACTTATGCATGCGTGGTGATTTTGTTTTTCATAGGATGGATAGAAGGTGAAATATGGTTGTTACATAAAAAAATAACATAAAAGTATATAGGTGATACTATAGTTATTAATTAATAATGGAAACAACAAAGGAATATAAAGTATAAGAAGAAATAATCTTGAGATAATCAGGAAAGGAGATTACATCTTCTTCAACAAGCTCCCTCTAGATCTCCTCTTAAAGGCACTAAATTTGGTCTTTTAAGAAGACCATAACCTCTATAACGTGACTAGGGAAGTTTATAAGATAAATGGGAAGGTGATGGACCAACATGAAGGCTCAATGAGTTATGAAGAAATGAGATAGTAGGTTTCCTTTTATAATTGAGGTTAGGGGAACCTTTGGAATTTCCAAAAAATATTAATTTATAATAAATTCAAACCATATCCAAAAACCTTAAAAATTTCTTAGTTTATAAGATAAGATAAGATAAGGTTGTAATATCAGCATACAATAAATTTTAGGCAATTTATTTTTTCAATTTATACATTATCATTTTAATTAACACTTAGTAATTCTATTTAATTTTTAATTAAGGTAATGAATATTTCAATATTAAAAGGGTAAAATATTTACTTATTTGATTTAAATTAGACAATAAATGAATACTTTAGAATATTTTATACAATATAATTATTATTATATATTTTTTAAATTTTTTTTATGAATTTTAAATAATTTAATAATACATTATTTTGATAAATAATCAATAGTGTCAATTTTGACACTATTCAATTCATTGATTTTTAAAAATATAAAGAAAACAAGTTAACTTAAAACCAAATATTTAATTATATTTATAAGATGTAAAATTCACCTATAAAATTAATTTTATAAATTAATTATCCCAAATTATATTTATTTTAATATTTTTATTAACATTTATTTATTATCTCCTTTAATAAAATAATTACAACATCACTTTTATGTAATTATTTAATATTCCTATTTTTTGGTTAAAAATTAAAAATAAAATACCATAACTAAGATAATTATTCTATATTTTATAGGAATATTTATAATAGAATATATATTGTGGAAAATCAAATATTAAAAATGTTATATTTATTAAAATGTGAATATGACAACTTTAACATCACTTTAAATAAAATATTATAAGTGTTATAATCTTTTCCATATGGATAAAAATGGTATATAACTAGAACCTTGGATGATTATGGTCAAGTTATACTTGAAAAATAATATTTTTTAAATTTTTTGGGTCTTTTAATGGTTATTATTATTTTAATAAAAATTATTTTATTGATTTCTCATCAATTAAATAATTTCTCTACCATCAATGTATAAGCCTCTAAGGTAATTATTTATTTCCTAAAAATTAAAAATAAGTAAAAATAATAAATAAAAACATTTTATATTTCAAAATATTATTTATAGTAGAATTTATCTTTTGTATTTTCCTTGTATTAAAAATGATATATTTATTACAATTTGAGTAAGACATATATTACTTTTCCTGAAATAAAATAAAATAAATGTCTTAATCTCATCAAAGTGGATTAAAAAGGATACCATTTCGATCCAAGGATGATTTAGGTAGAAACACACTTATCCAATGATATTATGACAAGTGTTAGGGTAACTTTATAATATTATTTTTATCCTTAATTACCTAATTTACCCTTTTACCATATTAATAAAAAATTACCAAAGTTACTGTTCATAATACAAAAAAATATAAGAAATATATTTACATAATTTGGATATAATGATTCAAAATATGGAATAAATTTTTCAAAATTTAAAACACAGAAGTTTTAGTAATTAATTTAATGTTACTCTCATTGTTTGAATGAGAAAACAAGTTTGAAAAGTTAAATCATTGCAAAATATCAAAATGTTTTTTCATATTAATTCAATGTACAATTATTTTAAATGACCTCCAGTACATTAAATGATAAGAATATAATATATTTATATTTTAAAACCATTCAATAAAATAATTTAACCATATAAATTATTTTGATGAAAAGGTTGTTTTTAATTAAAATTTAGTATATTTGTACTATTTATCAAAACATGAAAGTTATCAGAAAAGTATCAAAAATTCATCCAAATTAAATTTTTATATCCTTCATAAAAATAAGAATTTTAGTTTTCCATATAAAAATTATTAACGCGTCAAAAGTTTAATTTAAAAAGGGATTTCCATTAAAAGGTGGTAAAATTACCCTTTTGAAAGGTTTTTTATATATAAAATAGGGTTTATTTATATCCTATGACTAAAATATCTATTATATGAATATATATTTTATATTAAATATATAACATATACATTTCATTAATTTCATTTACTAATTTTAATTCACTTAATTTATTAATTAAAAAATACAAATATTTCCTTTAAATTTAATTGGTTTATATTTTTCATAAATAATTGATAGCAAAAGAATTCACCATACATTTTCATATGTTAGTTATATTTATTAACACTATCTTAACATCTAGGTTATAATGGCCATTTTATTCCAAGGGTGTTTCGTAGGGTTTTTAGACTCACAATGTTTTTCAATGCAAGCTACCGAAGAATTAAAATTATTTAAAGAAAATATTTCATAAAAACATCTGGGTGTTATATAGTGTAAACTAGGTAAATTTATTATATATATACTTTTGATATGAAGTTACTTACTATTGTGTATTACTTGGAGAGTGAGCCTTGGTGGGATGGAAATATAGTTTACCTAATTATGTAATGAGTTTATTTCAACTATTTATTCACTAGGGATTTAGAAATATTCAATTACATTTTCATGAGATGTTTTGGAAAGGATACTACTATGTATATATATAAGATCAC
This sequence comes from Viscum album, assembly GCA_963277665.1. Classification (NCBI taxonomy): domain Eukaryota; kingdom Viridiplantae; phylum Streptophyta; class Magnoliopsida; order Santalales; family Viscaceae; genus Viscum; species Viscum album. The sequence continues at coordinate 1,717,683,905 of OY728160.1, read as the reverse complement.
CCCACATATATAAATCTACATTTTAGGTTCACATGAGTTTTATACTTATAAATCTAGGAATTAATAGTTTGTAGTGGTTGTTTAGGAGTTTCTGGTATTCCTTTTTTTCTTCCTAGGAATTTCTTGTGGTATATTTTTAGTTAATTCCACTTTGTATGACATGAAATTATTGTGTTGGTATGGTTTATTTATTTATTTTATGAAGTTTATTGATGTATATTTTCTCATTTATTAGGATATATTGAGCGTAATACCTCCCATGTTTTAATTATATACCAATGGTGGTTGTAACCAACCCATGGTCTATTAGAGGTGAGCATTTGGGGTCACTCTTGTCTATACTACTAGCCCGGGAGGGGTACCCATGGAGGGGGGGGGGTCTTGAAACTATCTCAATGAAGATATTCATAAATCAAATTTATTTTGATCTCAAAATTCCCATCATTATAAAACTTTATAATATCTATTATCTCATATATACATTTTGAGACTTATATATATATATTGATTTTAAATTATAAATAATTGTATACAATCTATCCGAAATTACTTAATTATCTCAAAGTATCATAACCAATTACATGAGTTTTTACCATAATTATATGTCTATGAAAGACACTTAAGGTACTATATTTATTTACCAATATATGATAAAGGTATAAACTTTGAAATAATTATGGATTTTATTATAATTTTATTCTTTGATCCCCATGTAATGAATGTTCCTAAAATTGTACAAACTTAACCATGAGTAGATGAGTGATTTTCAAGACTAGTAATCTACCATTAATTAAAATAACCTATGCATAACATGGAATAATCATAAATCATATGAAATACATTTATCTATTTATCACATCCCAATGTGATTAACGTGTATTACTTATATGCATGCTCAATTATTTAATAACATAAGAAATATTGGGTCTAATTTTTATTATGAACTATATAAAACACTCGATAACCCGTGAATATTTCAATTAAGAAGATATTTTACCAAAATTTATCAGTGAAATAATCTTAGAATCAAATGAAGTAGAAACCAATAAAAAATAAAAAATATTAAACATATTTAATGTATTTTCAATGTAATGTGATTCTAAAAAAGGATGTTGTTCATATTTTAATGATTTTGATTTCAAGAATAACACAAAATTTACCTAATTTTTTTATATAAGAGTTTTTATCTAAGATCACATTGATTTAAATTTATTGATTCATATTAGTTATAGATATAAAAATTTCATCAACATATAAAAAAATAATGACACTTTGATTGGATTTGAATATACTGTGTACACATTTACCATCTTGATTAAGTATGAAACCATTTGATATTTCATTAAATTCCCCAAATCATTTTTAAGTTGGGTTTTAAAACTATATAAGAGTATTAAATGTTTATAAACATTATTTTCTTTATTAGGTACCAAAAAATGTATATTTATATATATAGATCTCTAAATCTAACTCACATTTTTATTTACTCAAATTAATGTTATATATATTGATATGGTGTGAATGATTTTATAAAATTTACTTTTATTTTTTAAAAATTTTCTTCTTTTTAGTAGTTCCAAATAATCTTAACCTATACCACTGATAATGATGATTTTATCTCTTTATTTGTTCACTAAATAACATCCAAATGAAAAAATAAATCAAGAACACAAAGAATAAATTTTTTTACAAAGTTCTTCTCCAATGTTTATGATTACATGCTTACTATGAATGGTTTTATCCAAGGAATAAATAATCTAATCGTATAATAATATATGTTATAGCAAGGAATGCATCATCTTTGAACCCCTAAAAAAGTCTCTCATTTGTTTATAAAAACATACTCCATGTTTTCCCTTTCATGGATTCCCACCCAAGACAATGGTTTATGGAAAGAAACCTTGGAGATGAATAATTATTCCTGATTTACTTTCTATGATATAGATATTTTGTGGAAGGATTTATTCAATTAGAATATCATAGAATGATAATAAATATTATATTTTCACATCTATAAATTAAATAACTGATAAAAGATATCAATATTATTCTCCTCATCCATATGGCTCTTATTCATAATTTATTGGGATTTAATTGTTATTATTCCTCTTCTCCTCATAACCTTATGTTATTTCTTTTTTTTGGCCTCTTCATCATACCACTTAATTATCTTATATATGATGAATTTTATACCATGTCGAATACTAAATTATATGAAATACAAAAACTATATAAAACCCTCATAAGAGTAGATATATTATAATCTTCTATATAATAATATTTTCCTCTTATTTTATCGAACCGTTAACTACACATGATCTTATTGATTTAATGTCATTCAAATTTTGATAAATTATTGTGTTAGTTTGAATTTATTTTTATTCTCCATATTATATTGATATTTAATAATATTTTTAATATTCATTTAGTTTAAATCAAAATTATATTAAATTAAATCAAATCTCATATATAATCCAGACAGATACTTCCATTATGTTGGTAGTTTTGAGAATCTGAATCTTGTTCAAGGTACTAGATTTAACATACCAGAATATGGAACTCTAAAAGTTCATCTTTTAATTTTGAAGTTAGTGATGGTATCATGTTTAGAATGAAAGGATAGTTGGCTGAGGTTGGATAAATTATGATGAGGTGATAAAAAATGGTCTAAATTTATTGAATTGTGGATGTGAACAGTCATCCAGATACATTGGTTGAGTTGGTGCCTTCCATAGAAGAATGGTGAAGTCAACATATGGATTCCCTATTTTCTTAGTTGGCACTAAAACTAGTTTTTCTGACCATTTACCTCTATAATGTTGAGGTGGGATTAGTTTTTTTATATTTTTTATATGATTTAATTAATGTGTAACCACTGAATCCTAAGATATAATAATTCATATCCTTTTATTTTCAATAATATAAAATTTTGGTAGTGTTCACCCATGGATGTAGGATAAAATTCTAAACCATGTAATATTTTTTGTGTCCACTTTATTCTTTCCATTCATCTTTTTGAATGTTTTTTGAGTTGTATAAAATTTGTAAGATGTGAATCTTAATAGAAGTGATTAGGGTTCATCGAACTTCCTAGTTCTAGTGGTCTAAGATGTGCGGAAGTTCTGATGGTTGAGTCCATGGTGAAAACCCATCAGCAGTTGTGATATTATGGAGAATGAAAGTTATATAATTCATTGATAATATAAAGGTTCCAATTTCATAATAATTGATATCAAATTTTGGTTGGTTATACTCAATAAATAAGTCAATAGTTTCATTTTACATTGATTCATATTGATTTCAGTTGGGTATACCACCATTATAAGAAATGAAAGTGGAAGAAGGAAAGGTTTGAATAAATTAGTTGATGAAATAAACTATATATTTTTGAGAATTAAGATAAAATACTAGCTCAAACAAAAGGATATAGAAATTCTATTGTTTAGAGTGAATCTGGAAAAAGTGGAGATGAATGAGTGGGAAATGTTGGACAGAACATCACTTTGATCTGTGAGGATGTATTTTCCATAAAATGTATGTTTCAACATTTAAGAGAATAATAATACATCTGAGATGATGGAGGACCTGACAGACATGTAAAAAAATGGTGACATTGAATAATGTGTTTTTAAGGTGAATAATGTTTAACATGATATTGTCATAAGGGCGGTCAACTATAGATCATGTGAATGATTTAAACATGATCCAGAGCTAGATCGAAGTAGTGAACATGACTTTTATAGATCAGGAAATATTTTTACTATCATATTTATCATAATCATGGGATGGTATGGTTACTACATTAAGAAACTATTGTGAGAAGACTAATATAGTGTTCAAATACATCTTGAACTTGATCCACAGTGAGGAAATCGAGAGAAGAGAGGTCCATGTACCTTCTGAAAATGATTTAAATACCAACATAAGGGGAAACTCACCTATGAGAATGAATTTTCAATGAAAAGAATATAATTCTAGGGAGAATAATTGAATAATATCAGCTGTTCTAGTACTAACATGATGGAATTATGGGAAGCATGACAAAATTCAGAGGAACTATAAAAATCATATAGAAGGTAATAGAAGGATAGATTCTAGAAGTTCAAAATCTATTAACATAATGAAATATGTTAGTAATCTATTACTCAAAACCTATGTCCCTTTTTAGTCATGGGTGGTTGAATCTAGTAAATCCTTCCACTCAAAGGATTATCGTGGGGGGATCACAAGCTATGTATCTGGATATTTTGGAAAATTTCATTTGGAGGGAGGTGTAAATCTATAGACGAAGAATGTGGGATTTCTATAACTAAAGGAATAAAGACAAATTTCAGTCATATTAAAGTACCTTATATATGTGGGGTAGATGGATGGTGTAGGTATAAAGCTTCCTTCACCATTGGGGTCTAGAAAATAATTCAAGGGTCTTTGGTTGTAGTGTTAGGATTAAAGGATGAGACCCTTTTTTTCTGACCATAAGTTTATATGTAAGTAAAATGGTTTGAAGTATAACTCCTAAGATCTTGAGCCCTATAATTATAAACTCAATCATGTTAGTGAGAATAAAATTAAGGTTCTAGCTGGGAAGGGAATTTTGAAGATCGATCACACAACCATCATAAGTTATGAGAGCGATGTTCTAGGAATGAAAAAGGGTTTCATTCAACTTGAATAGCCATAAGCCTAGATCTTGAAAGTTGGATCCTTTTCACATATATATATGAGGGCCATCCTTAGTTCAATCACATTGTGGATCCCTTTATTTCTTCACTTTCATCAAAGAAACGACAATGAAAGTAGAGGTGTATTTCCAGATGTACAATTACGATATTTTCATTACTGTTGAAAAGTGGAAATAAATGGCTAAATTGGAGAGTGGAAATAAGTTAAAATTCCTTAAGTTAGAAAATGGTGATGATTTTTGTGGAAGTACCTTCCAAAAATTCTATCATAATAAAGGGATTAGGATCAAGAGGATAATACCCAAAAATCCATAGTATAATGTAATAGTATAGAGGATGAACTTGAAATTGACTAAGAAGGAAAGATACATGAATGTGTAATCCAGGATTCCCAAGTCCATCTGGGTGGATTAAATCAACATGAAAACATACTTTTCCAATAGAATTATGTCTACTGCAATGGAAAAAAGTCTACCATACAATCTATATTTTAGTAAGGCACTAGAATTTGGACACCTAAATATATTTAAAAGTTTATAATACACCCTCATTGATGAAAAGGGAATTGAAAATATGGGGGATTATTATAAAGGATATTTTATCATGTGATATGGAAATAAATATTTTGGTTTTAGATAATGGGACGACGACAAGAACATTATCATAAAAATTAAAAAATTTCTCTTCATTGATAAAATACTATGGAAGGATAAAAACATGAATGAATGTGAATTTATTGGAAATAAGAAAACTACTAAAGTAAAAGTTGATCTGGTTGAAAAACCTGAATGATCACATGTTTTTATGACTCCAAATACAAGGAAAAGTTCACTTGAAATTAAACCAATAGAATATGTGTCAAAAATATCAAGGTCTAATGAATCCTAAGGTAAATATTTGGATGTTGATAAATTGATAGGTAGGGAACCAGTAATTTCTGAACTAGAAAGAGCATGGTATCAACCAAAATTGAGAAGATCTTATAGATCCAGATGACTAGTATATGGGTATGGAGTTGATGAAAACTTCTTACTTCTAATGGATATTAAGGAAACTGGATTATTAGAAGAGGAAAAAACACTCAGTGACTAAAATTAGTGGGAGTTAACCCATGATGAATAAATGAATTCTCTTAAGTTCAATAAAACATGGGAGTTATCTAAATTACTAGAAGTAAAGAAATCACTAGAGAAAAAAATGGATTTTCCATTTTTAGAAGAAATATAATGGAAGTAGAAGATATTAGGTATATTTTATGGTGAAAAATTACAACTTAAGGTAAGAATAAATTTATTAGAAATATTTTCATATTTAGTTAAGAATAACATTATCCAGACAGTTTTGATTATTTTTTATTCCAATTTTTTTACACTTGGAGTAGATAGATATTAAGATTGTGTTTCTTTATGGTGACTTGGATGTAGAGATCTACATTAAGTAGTCCAAGGTAATCAAATACCATTAAAAGGTGTGACTTATTTGTTTGTTTAAGTGAACACTTTATGGATTAAAATATACATATCATCAGTGGAATAAAAAGTTCGGTACTTTCATGCATGATGAAGGTTTCATATGATGAAACCTCAATAATTTCTATTATTATAAATCATGTAATGATGGGACTTATGTCATACTCCTACTATATGTGGATAAAATGATTCTAGAGGGTTTGAGGAGTTCATAGACACATAAGTTGAAATGGAAATTTTCAATAAGATTTTAAATGAAGGATCTTGTAAAAGAGAAGAAATTATGGGGTGTGAGGATATAGAGGGATACAAAATCTGGTTCTTTGGTGTTATCCTATAAAGAGTTCATCCAAAATATCATTAGGAAATTTGGTTTAACTATATGTAAACCTGTCACAACCACCCTTTCCGAACACTTCAATTTATCTAAGGTATATGAAAAAAATCATAATATAAAGATTAAAACACGGGGAAAGTGATACATGCATCTATTATTGGATTCTTGATGTATTTGATGATATTTATGTAACCAAATATTTATTTTTTGGGGGTATTTATACGTTTGTACATGTCAAAACATAGAAGAGAACATTGGGAAACCATGAAGTGGTCATATAATACTTGAAGGGATCAGAAAATACATAATTATGTTTTAGTGAAGATAATTATTTTTAAGGACTCATTGATACAAATTTTACTAGCGATGTAGGACCAAAGAAGAGCATGAAGAGATTCATGTTTACATTTATAGAAACAATATAGAATTGGATTTATTGACTATATAATATGTTTATATTGTTTACAATGTAATATAACAAATAGTAGTTGTGGAAGTCAAAATAGATTTTGTTAAATTAATGTTCCTTATAAAGGTGTTTAGAGGGTCAATAAAAGGAAGAGAACTATTCTGCGATAGTTAGAGTGCTAATCACGTTTCCTGAAATATAGAGTTTCAATAAATAATAAAATACATTGAATTGAAATTCCATTTCACTTGAAATTAACTAGAAGGAAAGGTATTAAATCTTAGAAAGATATCAGGGAAGTAAAATCCATTTAACATGTTCATGGAGGCTTTATTCCTTGAAGGTCTGAGGTAGCACTCTACCTCAATAGGACTTGGGTAAATGAAAGATGATGGGGAACACTACTTTCATGGAAAAAGAAGGATGAGTGTTGAAGGATTTCAAGGGTATATCTTGAATCAATATTCATGTGGGATACTGTTGAGAATATAAATCATATTTAAGGTACCATATTTAACTTACTAAAAGGAGGAACTCCATAAGTTCATGTTGACCTTCTAGAGGAAGTGAAAACACCATCTTCAACATATGGGTATGGAATCTAGGAGATAGAAAACATTTGATGGGTTTAGAAGAATGGTTTATGTTTACCAGATTAAGGATATGAAAATAAACGAACTATAATGGTTTAGTTAGTCCTTTCCATAAAATAATTGCAACATCAATGGATGACTGACCATATTTCTTAGTAGGTGGTGCAACTGATTTGATTGATTTTTTTACCTCTATAAAGTTTATGCGGGATTAGTTATTTATGTGTAATAAATGGTTGAATCAAAGTTTAATCATTGGATCCTAATCTACAATGATTCTTATCATTATATTTTCAATAATATAAAATATTAACAATGTTCTCTTATATATGTAGGATAAAAGCCTAAACCACATAATATTTGTGCATCTAATTTATTCTTTCCTATTGTCTCCTTGAATATTTTATGAGTTTTCTAGAATCTATGAGAGGAGTGACTTAGTAATGGTGATTAGGGTGCGTCATACTTCATAGTTATAGTGATCTAATACATAGAGAATTTTTAGTGGTTGATTCCACAATGTATAACCATTGGTAGGTGTGATATTTCAGTGAACACAAGTTCTATCATCCATTGATCATACAAAGGTTTTTCTTTCCCAACTGGTATAAAAAATTTAGTTACATCACATTCATTGTAAATATCTATTATGTTTGTAATAAATTTTCCACCAGTATAATTTCTTAATATGCTTATAACAAAAATATACTATCAATGGAATCTTTAAATACATTCTATATAACTCAAACTCTCATATTTTTTTATTGAATAATAGAAGATCATGATCTATTCATAATAACACAACTATACCTATTAAGTTTACCAATTTTATTATGCATTTTATACTTGGATAGTTTTTTTAGGATTTATTCACTGAAATGGGAGATTAGAAGATTATTTTGGAACACCATCATGATTATCAAACAAAAATAAGAAATAAAAAATATCAAATATAAATAAAAATACATTGAATTATATTATAGATAATTCCTTTACGAAAAGTTATATCCATAGAAATTATAACACATAACATTGTTCTTTCTCATAAGTGGGATAATTGATCCATGCCTCCAATATGTTAAGAATATTTACCTATGAAGATGATATATATGATAGTTTATATTCTAGGTTAAAATGTTTGGTCCATATTATATTCCCTATGATGGATAAATGTTTTGTGTTCTAACATTTTTCATATACAATTTTTCTTCAATTCAACTCTAACAAAGGGATTCTTCTCATGTAATTACTTATGTGCGAAATATTATATGTAATACAAAAACTATTATTTTATATATGTTTTATGTTCAAATATTTTATGACCAAATATTCTATGAAATATATCATCAACTCATGAATTTTTTTTCATATCATTCATTAGAAAAGTATTTATTCCATAACAAATTTTTTTCACTCTAGTGGAATTTTTTGTGGTTGGATAAATTATTTGTTCACATTTACATAAATTTTTTAAATAAGAATTATAATATAATATTTCATTATCACAATATTGGGTTTTAATAAATTTGAGACAATATAAAATGATAATAATCCTCCTGGTAATAAAATACTTCACGTTTTATCTCTAACCTAGAATAACCACAAAAGTATGAGTTGTGATGTAAGATTAGGATGAAAAAAACTTATAAAAAATATTAAATTTACACGTACTTTTATTTTTAGATTAAAGTAAAATATGGGATGATAACTTCAATTCTTTGAAACATATCCCATTATATCATAATTTTAAAAAATAAATATATGGGTTTTGAGTTTATTAATTATCAATAACCAAATATAACATGAAATTAAGATGTGATTTGTTTGATGGTTAGATAGGTATGATATTGGAGATCTCAATGATATTTACTAGAAATGTATCACTATAATGAATTTCATTAGATTAATATATTAAATTATAATATGATATATCGATATTATGAATATGATATGAATTTCAAAATATTGATAATATACTTGTATCATGATCAAACTCAATGTTAGTGGGAAAAGAAAAATTATAGTAATTTAAAAACATGGTTGATCAAATCATATAAAACCTTTTTTATTTAGTTCTTAATAATTATGTATTTGGTTAGTAAATATTACGGGAATTATAAAAGGGTACAAGGGAAAAAAAATTATCATTGCAAAAGCTATCATTTTTTCCAAAGGTTTTACACATAATTAAGTCAAGTGATGATTTTATATGAATACAACATGTAAAATTGTTATTATTTAAATAAAAAAAATTTAATGTTAATTTTATGGATATCCTTATCTAAAATAAATATTATATATCATATTAATAATAAAAAGGTTATGAAAAATTAATATGTGATATTAATTTTTATGTAATATATATAATGATGCATCATAAAATAACTATATCACATGCACACACAAAGAACCATAACTCTCTCTTTTAATATTCTTATAAAAGGGATAATGCTTTTATTTCAATACCTTTTAGGTGGAATATATTTATGGGAAGAGGAGTGTATCAACCATATATGGTTGGTGATCAATGTTGGAGTTGGTGTTCTAGTACCAACTGTTTATACTTTGATTACATGTATATTAAATGTGTTGAATATTAATACAACTTTTTATTACATATTATTCATTATTCTGCATGAATCTAATGTAATAGGGTTCTAGAGTATATATCTCATTGATATGTTCAAATAAGTTCCCCACTGTGATGAGAACCTTGATAAGATATGATTATATTCTAAAATTATATTCAGTGGTTGGATAATATACTATGATGGGTCACATAGTACATAGACTGTTAGTTGTGAGTATTCATAAGTAGATGGGGCTTCTTCTCATGAAGTCCACACTTGGTAACCTCTAACATGGGAGATTATGAGAACATACCCCCAATAGGAATTCCACATGTTTTGATGTCATCATATATTCCTATCTGTGGGCACGTGTGGTGGTCCTTAAACATTAAGATTATTATTAATGTATTTTACAAATAACATACATGGCTGTATTTCATAAACCTTGAAAATAATAGTTCATGATGAAGTTAGGTATGTTGGCTGCGTCACGAGTTACATGTCATCAATGGATTAGTTGAGGAAGGATTTTCCACTTCCATTTTATGGAAGCTGATATCTTGGACCTTGGAATGAAATATAACCGATGCATTAAATTCCATAACCATGGTGTAATTATGAGTCTATTTAAAAAAGTTAAAGAAATACATATCGATCATATAGGTTGGTGACATGAATCTCTAACCTTCTTGATGGGATATTATTATAAAGGGATTATATTATACAGTAATAATTCGTATGTGATTATCGTTATTGCGTTATTGAATTCTTTCTCTTGGGTTCCTTGACTAGTTTCTAAATAGTAATCTTGGACTTTAGTAAATCTATTCTAATTCCAAGAAGAAAGAATCCTAAAGGTTCACACACTATGTGTTTCCAATGAACTCAATTAAATTCTATTGTAATTTAATTATTGGAATAAATATCACTCTCAAAAATGAAGAATAATTTTATTCAAATTTTATTGATTGTTAATATTCAGAAGGTAATAAATAATTATTTTTATTAATACATTATTTATTTTATTACATGAGTATATATGAAATATTTATTCACTGGATTTTGAATAAAATATTAATTTTATTTATTAAACATTTTAATAAATATTTATTCTCTAGATTGTGAATAAAATATTTATTTATGAATAAAATTCTTATTTGGGTGTTAAATAAATGCAAGAAGAGTTTTAGAAGACCAAGGCTGAGTACAATGAGAAATATTAATTAACAAGATAATTATATAATATTTGTTATTTCATAAGTTGGTACACACCACAAAATAACAATGATGCTATTATTATTATATGGAATGGGGATTATTAAGGGTTTTAAATGTTATTTAATGGCTGACATGAAATTAAATAATGTTTTAACCTAAACCCTATCTCTATAAATATATGTTTATATCTATTGTATATTATATCAATATATCAAGAAGAGATAATTTTTACACACAACAAATTATCTTTTCGAAGCCTCTATCTATATCCCTCCCAAGAATGAGAATACAAAAGATATTTCTTCAAGACCGAAAAATGATCGATCATGAATGGACAATGAAAGACATTTGATTCACTATGATAGCACCTGGAGATCATGTGGAATTGTTTTTAGATCATTAAAGCATGCGTGGATCACTAATAGAGGGATTATATCCTTGGATCCTTACAAGCACAATGAAGGAAATCTGAAAGGATCTTTTTAGATGATTAAAATCATCAAAAAAGAATGGTTACTATGCCATGGTAATCATTTATTCAAATATTAAATAAATTAATTATAAATTTAACATGAAATATACACACTCATTGTTTGGGGCCTTAAAATATTAAAATAAATTTTAATATATCACCCACCACCCATGCTCTGGATCCATCAAATTGTATCAGAGCGGTCACATTTTAATTTATAATTATTTATTTTAATTTTAATATATGCACAATTATGGTTAGATTTTTATTTCATTTTTTTCATTATATAATATGATTTTACTAGTAGAAAAATACCCTATACCAACGGTTTGAAACCATTGGTATAGGCCTCAAAACTGTTGGTATATCCTATACCAACGGTTTGGAGAACCGTGGCCAAGTAAGCCATGGTGATAGGTCTATACCAATAGTTTTCCCAAAACCTTTGGTATAGACCTATACCAATGGTTTTCAAAACCATTGGTATAAGTAATATGAAAAATCAATACCAATGGTTCCATAAAACCGTTGGTATATGTATTTCAAAAAAGAAGCATCCGGTTGGTTTTGATCCTAGTAATTACAGTTTATGATTGAACGACCTAAACACTAACCTAACTTGACTTTTGTGAATATAATTTCATAAATATATATGTGTATTATCATAAATATTTTAAATTTTTATTTATTTAATGTTATATATAAGATGATTCCTCAAAAAATACATGTAACTATACCAGTGGTTCTCAAAACCGTTGGTATAGACCTATACCAAGAGTTTTGAGAACTGTTGGTATAGATTATTTGACTTTGGGACCTATACGAATGGTTTTGAAAAAACCATTGGTATAGGTCCAAATTAGTGACCTATACCAACGGGTTTGGACAAACCGTTGGTATAGGTCCATATATGAGAACTATACCAACGGTTTTCCCAAAACCGTTGGTACAGATCTTATTTCCAATAGTCTTTGAATTAACATGTTATTGACATGTTAATCATATTCTTTAAGTGTTTCATTTTCTTAAAGGTTAAATAATAGATGAAGAAGGACCCGAGATTCCATCAAGAAGTGCCAAATATTTGGATTGTAAAACTAGGTTACACGATGTGTATCTAGAGTACACATTGTGTACTCATGTGCGCTATGCTTGGTTGCACTGAGCAGTTAATTACATGTGGTGCATTTATTGAACAACACATGTTGACCTGGAAAACTTGGAACATGAAAAGAAGATACATTGTAACGTCCTAGATTCAGTTACCATGAAACGGGTTCCCCGAACCCGGTTCACCACGCGACCTCAAGCGCATTTCCCCAAACACCAGAGGCTGCCGACTAGCAGCGAGAGCCCAGGTTTGATAGTGGGGAAACTATGCCCTCATTTGTCAAAGTGTAGCGCAATGGAATATAAAATAAACATACAATAACAACGAAAGCAGTAAACCATACACAACTGAAATTAACAACTGTAATAGATATAACCAACCAGTATATAAAATGATGCAAAATGCCTCAATTCTATGAAAGCAGCTAGAACATGTTACACAAAAATACAATAAAATACAACTGAAGTACAAGTACAGGAAAGAAAAATAGAACAGCCAGTGGCATCGCGAGCCAATGGTCGGTACCATGCTCTCCTACACCCCATCACCAATCAAGTACCTGTATAAGGACCCTTTCCCTTATCCACACATGCAGAAATGTAATATATTTGGGCCGAAAAGTGTTACCCAAACAGGGTGTGAGAAATATATCTCAGTAGGCACCCACCAAAGACCCGTTCCCAACTGTGTGGAAGCATGAATCAACAGTGTGTAGTAATAAAATGCAATAAAGTAAACAATACTGAAAGTAACTAATTTAACCAGTTATATTTCCATTTTATTATCCATTTAATCATTTTATTTAAAATACCACCACAATGAATATTCTAAGTAAACAGCCTATGTCCTCAGAACCGTAAACTCCCACCCTTGGGTAAAGAGAATCAAATCACAAGAATTTGACCACAGGCATATGGATATTTCCCAAAATCGTAAGTAGTGTCGCCCACAGGCACAGAATCAACTGCCCAAAGGCACGGAAGAAGTTGCCCACAGGCTAGGTAGTACAATGTCTACAGGCTGATCACAACACTGCCCTTAGGCTAAACAGGTAACCGGGCCAAGCCCAACATGTAAAAAAGAAGTAAAAAAAGAAATTCCTCTCAAGGAAATTCTTTAATAATTTCATTAAATTCATAAAATAAACAAGGCATACCCTCGGGTATCCTGGCCAAATGGCTAAATAGAGGAACGCACCCCCGAGGTGGTCCTGGATCCAAGCGGTGATCCCAAACAACATTTTTGTATCACATTAAATTACCTACACAATTATAGGTATTTAAAATAGCCACGTCCTTAGCCACATGACACCCCAACATGGGTTCGTGGCACTAAAATGCACAAAACGCACAGTAGTTGGAAAAATAAACACCAATACACCTACCTTTAACACCCACGAATGATATACGCGAACGTCGCCTCCAGAAACGCCCAAAAACAACATAGATCTGAAGTAGAAGAAACTCTGTTTAAACTTAAATAACTCTCTTTAGAGGAAGAATTGGAAAGAGACACACAAGGAAAAGGAAGCTCTTACCCGTTCGGTTCCAACGAGATCGTCCGAGGCGGAAACGGATTCCCGACGAACGCTCGACGGATCTCCAAAGCTCCATCCTTCCTCTCCCAAGAACTCTTCCCATTATAAGCCTTACCTGTGAACAGGGGGGGGGGCTACTGCCCATTTTAAGAGAAAAAAACAAAGTACACTGTGTGTACTTCCAAGTACACGACATATACTTCCCATTTTTAAACTGTTCCTCTGGCAGCTTCCCGCCAGCGCGTCACTGTTCACCTGCCGACATGACTACATGACGTGTCTTCACGAGTACACGACGTGTGCTTCCCCACAGCTGGCCACCGCCTTACTATTCACCTACCGACTAACTACACGGCGTGTAAAGGACCACTACACGACATGTAGTCAGTTCCTACACCCTTCATCACTGACATGGCCACACACCCTGTGTATTCATCCCACACGTCCAAAAGTACATGGCGTGTACTTCCAAAATTTTGGATTTTTCCCCATTTCCCATATTTTCTCAAAAATACTTAAGGAAAAGAGAAAATAAGAAACCCGTACTTCAAAAGTAAGAACCGGGTTCTTACAAACTTCCCCCATTAAAGCAATTCGTCCCAGAATTTCCCTTCCAAGGGTGGCAAAGATAAGCCGTGAACAACTCCGGCCATTGAGCACATATGTCGGTCTCCCACTCCCAGGTTTCTTCCTACACTTGGCCATGCTTCCATAGCACCCGTATAAGAGGAAATGATCGGCCTTGGAGAACCGTTGTGCTCCTATCAATGATACTAATTGGATGCTCCTTAAAGGACACATCCATCTGAAGCTCAACCTCATCGGGTTGAAAGATGTGAGATGGGTCTGAATGATAATGACGTAGCTGAGACACATGGAAGACGTCGTACATGGATCGGTACCACTGCAATAACTGAAACTGATAGGCAAGTAGCCTAACTCTCTCCAGAATCTCAAATGGCCCCACATACCTCAGTGAATGTTTACCCTGTCTTCTTATCCGTCTGTATCCCAGCCTCGAAAAAACACGCAAGAAAACCTGATCCCCGACCATGAAATCCAAAGGTCATCTACGACGATCAACATAAGACTTCTGACGAGACTGTGCGGTAGCCATATGCTTCTGAATCAACTGGACCTGCTTAGAAGTCTCTTGCACGAGATGTGGTCCTAGTAAAGCTGCCTCACCTGCCTCTAACCAGCACAAAGGTGATCGGCATGGCCTACCATATAAAGCCTCATATGGTGCCATCTCAATAGTCACCTGAAAACTATTATTTTAGGCAAACTTTACTAGGGGTATGTGCTTCTCCCAAGAGCCACAAAAGTCTAGGACACATGCACACAACATGTCCTCAAGCACCTATATCGTATGCTCTGACTGGCCATCAGTCTGAGGGTGGTAAGTTGTGCTCAGAATCACCTGTGTACCCAGTTCCCTCTGAAAACTCTGCCACAAATGAGACGTAAAATGGGCGTCCCTATCTGAAATGATAGAACGAGGGACCCCATGAAGACGTACGATCTCTTGGATATACAACTTTCCGAGCTCATCAACACCGAAGGTCTCCTTGATTGGAAAAAAGTGAGCTACCTTCGTGAGTCTGTCCACAACAACCCACACAACATCATTGCCTCGAGGTGACCTCGACAACCTATTCATGAAGTCCATCGCGACATCATCCAATTTCCACTCCGGGATGGGTAATTGCTGTAACAGTCTGGATGGCCTCTGATGCTCTGCCTTCACCTGCTGATAGGTGGAACACCTCATAACAAAACCAGGTTCATCTCTCTTCATACCCGGCCACCAGTAATGACGTCTCAAGTCACGGTACATCTTGGTAACCCCAGGATGAACTTCCCTAGATGAAGCATGAAACTCCCGCATCAGCTCCTAGGGTATATCCACTGGAACCCACACTCCTCCATGGAAATGAAAAACCTCATCATCGTCTATTGTCCAACCAGGAGGAGGGTCCTCACTTTCCACCGACTCCTGTAGAACTAGGCCTTCTGAATCAGATAGCTGTCTCATCCTCACACTATCCTGGAGGGTAGAAGTCATAGTTAAAGATGAAAGATAAGTTTTCCCCTGACTACCGTGCACCTCCAAATGAATCTCAGAGAAAAAATCCATGAGCTTCCACTCGTCACTGGCCTCTTGCACTGCCTATATCTGAGTCTTCCTGCTCAGTGCATCAGCTACTACATTACCCTTACTAGGTGTATAGGAAAGCTCAAAATAGACGGACTGAAGGTATTTGACCCACCTTCCCTGTCTCAGATTCATTTCACACTGAGTGAAGATATACTTGAGACTTTTTTGGTCGGTGAAAACCACAAAATGCTCTCCCAACAGATAATGTCTCCAACAACGCAATGCATGCACAACTGCAGCCAACTCGAGATCATGCATCGGGTAATTCCTCTCATGTGGCCTCAACTGTCGAGACCCGTACGCAATAACTCGATCACCCTACATCAACACTGCTCCCTACCTAATACCTGATGCATCATAGTAACCTGTATAGCTCTTACCCTGCTCTGGGAGTATCAGGATTGATGCTGATGTCAACCTTCCCTTCAGGTCCTGAAAGGCTGTCTCGCAAGCTTCCGACCAAATGAACTTCACACCCTTCTTAGTCAAACTCATCAACGACACTGCTAAGCAGGAGAAGTCATGTATGAAGAGTCTTTAGTAACCATCCATCCCCAAGAAACTCCGTATCTCAAACACGTTCTTAGGATGCTCCCAGGAAACTACTTCTCTCACCTTGTCTGGGTCTACTGAAACTCCTGCCTCTGAGATGATATGACCTAAGAAATGAATTTGGTCCATCCAAAAGTGGCACTTTGAGAGCTTAGAATATAGCCGATGCTCTCTCAGTGTACTTAATACGATCTCAAGATGGGTGGCATGGTTGTGTCGAGTGTGAGAGTACACCGAGATGTCATCCACGAATACTACCACAAAAGAGTCCAGATAAGGATGAAAAACACGATTCATCAGAGCCATGAAAACTGCTGGCACGTTCGTAAGTCCGAACGGCATAACCAAGTACTCGTACAAACCATATCTTCTTTGAAAGGCTGTAAGCGATATATCCGATGGTCTCATGCACAGTTGATGATATCCTGATCTCAAGTAAATCTTTGAGAACACTCATTCTCCACAAAGTTGATCAAAAAGATCATCAATCCTCAGCAATGGATATCAGTTATTAATTGTTAACTAGTTCAGCTTTCGATAATCCACACAGAGTCTGAGGGTACCATCCGCCTTCTTTGAGAAAAGGACCAGAGAACCCCATGGAGAAGTACTGGGTCGGATGGAACCATTTTCTTGTAACTCCTCTAACTATCTCTTGAGATCCTGCAACTCAGGAGTAGCCATCCTATAAGGAGGAATGGACACCAGTGATGCTCCTGGAACAAGATCAATAGAGAAATCCACCTCACACTTCGGAGGAAGACCGAAAAAGTCATCTGGGAAGTCATCCGTGAAACGATCAACCACTGGAGGGAAATCCTTATGAAAATTCCCCTGGTCGTCCAGATATAAACTCACAATCTAGGCTGTGAATCCACCTGACCCACGATGCTCTGGTCCAACTCGACTCACCTAAACATCCCACTCACCCTTGTATAGGAACTCTCCACCCTCTGGTGACATGAAACTCACCCTGCGACGATAGCAGTCTACAAATGCTCGAAAGGGAACCAACCAGTCCATCCCGAGAATGACATCATAAGATTTTATCTCTCAGACATACATGTCCAAAATAAAGTGACACCCACCAACCTCAAGAGGGAACTCATTGCACTAACGCACACCAGTCGTTCTAGTCCCCAACGGAGTTTCTAGCTTCATGATATCAGAAGAAGTAGAAACACAGAGGCCAAGGATCTCCACAACAGGAACATATATAAAACTATGTGTAGCACCCGTTTCTAAAAGCACTAAATATAAAACAGAAGCTACTAGAATAGTACTTATGACAGTAGAAGGTCTGGGATCTTGCTCATGCAAGGTGTGTTGCACCGCATATGTCTGCCCAGTGCTGCGGCTCTGCGACACAGCCTGGATACCCTGAGCGGTCCCGCCCTACTGCCTCTGAGATCCTGGTGTCTTGCTACCATGACCACGACCACTATCTCTGCCTGCACACCCTGACGTATTCCAGTTCCCTGACTGGTAAGAAGCCACTGGTCTTGCTCCTACACGCGGAGTCTGCACAAACCCCCTCTCACTAGCCACTGGTGGAAATGCCCTGAAAAAGCACTGCAGATGACCCATCCTGCCGCAAGCTCGGCACTCCACTGGGTCTCGTGGACACTGAGGTCACTTGTGCCCCTCCATACCACACTGGTTACACATGACATGGCCACCTAAAGCATTCTTCTGGCCGGTACTGCCACCCTGGTAGAAGTCCAATTTTCTCTTCCTCTTGCCAGCAGAAATAAGACCAATAACTGGTGCTGAACCGCCCTGGACCACACCACTAGATTCCCACAGGTTCCTCTCTGTAATCAGCGCCTGGTTCACAATAGCATGTACATTAGGAAACCTGAAAACATTCACCAGCACTCAGATGTCCTAATGAATACCATCATCAAAACATCTAGCTCTCAACGTCTCATCACCCACCAGCACGGGTGCAAAGCGCTGAAGCTCTGTAAAGTGTGCAGAATAATCCATCACCGACATAGCACCCTGCTGCAGATTCATGAACTCTCGAGCTCAATCTGCCCTTAGCATCTCCGGGAACAAGAAGTCATAGAAGACTGCCTAAAAATCCTCCCACGCCATGTCTCTGTGATGCTCTGACTGGGTGGTAACATCCCACCACCTCTTGGTGGAATCACACAACATATATGTCGTGAGCTTGACCCTCCGCCCTGGAGGCGTCTCAAGATGCTCAAAAATAGTCTGCATCAATCCCAACCAATACTCCACAGCCAGTGGTCCTCCATCCCCTAAAAATGTCAGTGGACACTGCTGCTGGAATATACGTGTCAGCTCGGCCATAGATGTTGCAGCCTGCGGTGCTCCCTGAAAGGTCTGCATGAACCGCAATAAGCTTTCATGGAACTATGCCTCCATGCCTGTGTCCGGTATAGCAGCTGGTGCCACATCTGGCTCTACTGGAGGATCCACTGGTATCCCATGGCCCACTATAGCTGGAGTATACTTGTTGCCGCTCTTTTGGAAAACAACACTTGGTAGTCTAGGCGGAATGAATCTACAAGGTCAACAACACACCTTAGATTCAAGATTAACAAGACTGAAAATGAAGAAACCACAAAAGGAACAAGAGGAATATAGCATTTAATGATTTTCAAAACAAGACTACACGACGTGTATAATGGATACACGACGTGTACTTGACTTCCCTTCCCCTGCCTGGGTCCTTCGACACGTCTAAGCCACAGGACTTCCGTCTGAACGAAACTACACGACATGTATATCATCTACACGACATGTATGGTGTTATTTCCAACTGCCCGTGTCATTTGTGACACGGACGAGTACTCAGATTGACATTACATGGAATGTTACACTCGCACACGACGTGTCAACAACCCCTTTTCCCAGCCACACGGCTAATTCCACACATTCTGTCCTCGGACAAGACTACATGACATGTTTTACAGGTACACGACATGTTCTTAGATGAGCCCCACTGACCCATGTTGTTAGTAACACGGCCGTATACATGGCTCAACCTACTCGGTGTGTTCTATATACACACAGCGTGTACTCGGAGGGATTTCCCCGACCCGTGTAGTTAGTTACACGGTCGGGTCCCCAGGTCACACTACACAACATGTTCCATAGTGGACACGGTGTGTATGGCTTAAGGTCTCCTCTGTCCGTGTTTGTTAGTTACACGGGCGGACTCCGGGTCAACACTACATGGTGTGTACATTCGGTACACGGTGTGTTTTCCCCAAGCATTTCCCTTCCCCATGTCCCCGCCCACACGGTCTGTGACACGGGAAGATACTATACGACGTGTACTCAAAAAGTTTATTTTTCTTCCCGAATAGAAGAACGCACACGACGTGTGTAAAGCACTACACGGTGTGTATACTAGGTTTTTTTTGGATAATATGCCTTAGAAACTTCTTCGAAGTCTAGAAAATACTGATAAACAACACCTAAGTGCCAAATTCCGATCCGTGAGGGCCCATACTCTCCACGAATCAATGTTTGACATCTTATATGTGTTATAAAAAATTAAACAGCTAATGATCCACCAAATTCCGGTCAATGGGGACCCATACTCCCCAAAAACCAAATTTTGGCGTCCATTCTTTTAACCGGATTATACAAAAATACCCTATCAAACAGTAGGTATCTATCAAAGCAACTATCAAAACAACATGCTTTTACTAGAGAAATAACTATCACAACAACATGAAATTTCTAATGCACCTACATGGCATGGAACTATGCATGGTATGTGATTTCTAGCATGTGCCTATATGATGCATGAGATGGCATACCCTCATCTCATCAGGTTGCAACTAAATAGAACCCATAGAGAAAATATCAACAGTACAATCAAAAGTACATCACCCTTCGGTGAAAATCAATTCAACTGTAAAATAGAAAAATCAAAAAATTGCAACACGAGGTAAATTGGATTTTCCCTGTACACGGGTTAGCTACGCCCGGGAACAACTTATTACCAACTACCGGTCCGTCCCATCCCTGACTAAGGCTCCAAATAGTAAGTCAAAGAAAAGAACCCCTCTAATACCACTTTGTAACGTCCTAGATCCAGGTGCCACGCAACGGGTGCCCTGAACCCGGTTCTCCACGTGACCTCAAGCACATTTCCCTAAATGCTAGAGGCTTCCGACTAGCAGTGAGGGCCCAGGTCTGATAGTGGGGAAACTATGCCCTAATTTTTCAAAGTGTAGCACAACAGAATATAAAATGAACATACAGAAACTACGGAAGCAGTAAACCATACACAACTGAAATTAAAAACTGCAGTAGATATAACCAACCAGAATATAAAATGATGAAACATGCCTCAATTCTATGAAAGCAGCCAGAACATGTTACACGACAATACAATACAATACAATACAATACAACTGAAGTAAAATTACAGGAAATCACAACAGAACAGCCAGTGGCATCGCGAGCCAATGGTCGGTCCCATGCTCTCCTACACCCCAACAGCAATCAAGTACCTGTATAGGGACCCTTTCCCTTATCCACACCTACAGAAACGTAATATTTTTGGGCCGAAAAGCGTGACCCAAACAGGGTGTGAGAAATATATCTCATTAGTCACCCACCAAAGACCCGTTCCCAACTGTGTGGAAGCATGAATCAACAGTGTGCAGTAATAAAATGCAATAAAGTAAGCAGTACTGAAAGTAACTAACTTAACCAGTTATATTTCCATTTTATTATCCATTTAATCATTTTATTTAAAATACCACCACAATGAATATTATAAGTAAACAACCAATGTACTCAGATATTTAAACTCCCACCCTTGGGTAAGGAGAATCCAATCACAAGAAGTTTCCCACAGGCATACAGATATTTCCCACAGACGTAAGTAGTGTCGCCCACAGGCACAGAATCAACTGCCCACAAGCACGGAAGAAGTTGCCCACAGGGTAGGTAGTACAATGCCCACAGGCTGATCAAAACACCGACCTCAGGCTAAAAAGGTAACCAGGCCAAGCTCAACATGTAAACAAGTAGTAAAACAATCATTTTCTCTCAAGTAAATTCTTCAATCATTTCATTAAAGGCATAAAATAAACAAGGCATACCCTTGGGTATCCTGGCCAAATGGCTAAACAGAGGAACGCACCCCTGGGGTGGTCCTGGATCCAAGCGGTGATCCCAAACAGAATTTTTGTATCACATTCAATTACCTATACAATTCTAGGTATTTAAAATAGCCACGGCCTCAACCACAAGACACCCCAACATGGGTTCGTGGCACTAAAATGCACAAAACGCATAGGAGTTGGGAAAATAAACACCAAGCCACCTACCTTTAACACCCACGAATGATATACGTGAACTTCGCCTCTAGAAATTCCCATGAACAACGTAGATCTGAAATAGAAGAAACTCCGTTTAAACATAAATAACTCTCATTAGTGGAAGAATTGGCAAGAGACACACCAGGAGAAGGAAGCTCTTACCCGTACGGTTCCAACGAGATCGTCTGAGGCAGAAATGGATTCCCGATGAATGGTCGGCAGATCTCCAAAGATCCAGCCTTCCTCTCCCAAGCACTCTTCCCGTTCTAAGCCTTCCTTGTGAACAGTGGAGTCTACTGCCCATTTTAAGCAAAAAAAAAAACAAAGTACACGGCGTGTACTTCCAAGTACACGGTGTGTACTTCCCATTTATAAACTATTCTTCTGGCGGCTTCCCGCCAACACGACACTGTTCACCTACCAACATGACTACATGACATGTCTTCATGAGTACACGGTGTGTGATGCCCCACAGCTGGCCACCACCTTACTATTCGCCTGCCGATTGACTACACAGCGTGTAAAGGACCACTACATGGTGTGTAGTCGGTTCCTACACCCTTCATCACCGACATGGCCACACACCCTTTATACTCATCCTACACGGCCAAAAGTACACGGCGTATGGAAAAAGTACACGGCGTGTACTTACAAAATTTGGGATTTTCCCCCATTTCCCATATTTTCTCAAAAACACTTAAGGAAAAGAGAAAAGAAGAAACCCATACCTCAAAAGTAAGAACTGGGTTCTTACATACATGGCATGTAGCTGGTATGTACACACTATGTAGTCTGGCCCAGTTAACACATCAAATCCCTAAGAGTGTGACTCAGATACATAGTAACAGAGGTACACAACATGTCACTGGATTTTACACATCATGTAGTCTCGAAAATTAATAGAAGAATTAAATTATTTTAAATTCAAAATTGAAGCATTAAAACCTTAATTTATTGATTGACACATATTGTGGGTTTTCCAATTTAATAATGGTTTTACAGGTTTTTAAAAGTTAAATTAATTTAATGTAATAAATATGTCATTATTGGTTCTACCGTTTATTTTCCATGAATTCCATTAATGATAGATATCTTATATTAAGTTAATATGATCATTAAGATTAAAGGCAATCAATTAGTTAATTAATGAACTAAAAATTAGTTTTTTATTATAAAAGAGATTTTGGGGAAAAAGTGGGAAGCCTCACAATTCCAACTAGAGTAACATCAAAATAATAAGATATTATGAAATTATTAAAAGAAAAATTGAACACATTAGAATAAATATACCTATATAATTTACAAAAAATATCAGTTACCTTTTTATCCAATTATTCTTTGATAATTTATTCAAATTAATAATCCTTATTTCCCCAATCATGGATGAATTCCTCCATGATTATCTTATTTTAATTGAATACTATTTATAAAATTTGATATTTCTTGTTTATACAATCACACTAATCCTTATTTGTGTCTACTTGAATTAGCATCCCTTATATTCTGTCTGTATTCTCATCAGAAGAATGAATAATCAATACATCCTCAAGTAATTCTTCCTTAGAGTGCAATAGAAGTTCCTAATACTTTCCCCTACCTCCTCACCTACTGCCCACTGTGTTCCATCCGTAAGCTTCATTGGTGCATAAATTTTTTTATCCTTCTTTCCTAACAAACCAAGAGAATCTATTGAGTATCCTCAATAATCATAGAGCCTCCTCGGGGCTGATCTTCAATATTTTCACCCATATGCTTAATAACTTATTTGTTAGAAACATTGACTTCAACCATTGCATTTCCACTCAACAGGTTCAAGAAAAATTCCCTTTATCTACTCTTTATCATAATGATCACAATACATTGACTTGGACCCAATTTTTTTTATCAAAACTTGTCTCTATTAGTTTAGGTATGTATGATTAATATTTACTCCCATTGGATTTATTTCTCTTACTCACGATAATACTCCCCAGATCCTTGTTTCCTCTTTGTCCCTTCTTCCTCCTTATATTGTTAAGACCTCTATAGTGACCTCCATTTGTACTATCATCAGAGACATGTCCATAAATCCCCCCTGACTCTTACCCTAACATGGGGGTATAATTGACAAGCGAGTGAGGCTCCAGAGGATATTAGATATAGGAGAAAACACTGCAATGTTCTGATGGGTGGGTGGATGCTAAGATGTGGTCCAAATATATTAGATAGATGCCCATACCTTTTGATATCATCTTAGAAGTTCAATGAGTCCTTTTATCTTTTGAATATGACATTGATTTATTAGTTCAAATAGAACTTTCCTTCAGTGTATTCTTTTGATGGGAATATATTCAGATTATGGGGTCTATAAGATCGAGCAACGATGGGTCTTCTTGACACCAGGCATATCATGATTTGGTCAGGGCTTGATATAATGACCCCCTCAATTTCAAAAAATCATGGTTTTACCTATTCAAGTGGACTTATGATTTTCAAATTAAGTGTGATACCAAAACTATGGCGATTTGGGTTAGTTTCCCTAAGCCACCTTTACTATTTAAAAATTATTCAATTTTGTGTATGCGATAGAATCATGTGGGTAGATATATATATTTCTATAGTAGAACTAAATCATTTTTTTTCACCCTGTACATCCCCAAATCAAGGTTTATGTTTATGTTTCAAGAAGTCTAGATAATTATATTTGGATTAATTAATTAATTAGAAGAAATTTTTCTAAATAATAAAGAATGAATAATGAAATTAATGTTTTATGTATACTTCTTGTGTATTATTTGTATGTATGAATGATCATAATCTTGACCAAGACCTATGTATGTATTGTATGTTTTTTAAATTAATTTATTTTATGGGTTTAAAATTATTTAATATTAAATTAAATGATGGACTGCAAGTAATCCCTCCATACATTATTATGTAGGAACTCCAAATCCAAGGATATTTATGCAATCCCCTTTAAACAATCATTTGGTTCCCCTCACCCATGTGTGATTAATAAATACTTATAATTAATGGGGCATACCATGTTGTATGGAGGTGGTTAAAGATGGAACCATTATGGTGCTAACTCAGTGATACATATATATATATATAGGTGGAATGATTTAAATCATTCCATGGCCAACAAATGGATTTATTCCCCTAGGCCATAGGTTGATTTAATGTACACTCATTAAATCAACCCTTTTATAAGGTCATGATCATGTCATTTACTTTATTTATTTATCTCTATCTATGAATCATTTATTTTATGTATGAAATACCACAATGACACAAATTAATGAATTAATATGAAAAGATGGAAGTTAAATAAACGAATTATGCGTAAATTTTTTATCAAACAGGGTTATTTAATTAAGTGACATCCAATTAATATTAAAAATAAATTTAAAGGATAAAAAAGATAAAATTTATTCATAAATTAATTAAAATACCTCAACCTAATATTAATCCAGAATAAACCTTCCATTACATGATTGGGATTGGAACCATAGAACTAATTATAGAACATGACCAAAGTCTAGAAAATTTATTTTATCAGTGAGTTATCAAGGGAGTTTGGGGATGTGTTAACCAAACTTGTATTGAGTTTAATTTACAAAATCTAATCACTAAAAATTTAGATCCGAGTGTTGAGGAACTCAAAGTCATAATTTAAGGATAGGGAAATCCACTAAATGGATTAAGAAGCCTCAAGCCAGTAGTTAGAAAGAACACCTACCTAATTACATTCTTATGGTTTTCATGGAAAAAGTATAGACCATTCAGAAAAGTAATGGGGAACCTTGACACTATAATTTCATTGAAACTAGACATTGCGAGTTCAATGGTGAGAACTATTGGACTTGAAAGATAGTGGGAGATTTAATAAAGGAGGATTATCCTTTTGGGAAAGTTCTCATTCTACAAAAAAAAATCTCATAAGACTTTTAATCAATAAAATAACTAATAATTTGTTATTTTAATTGTATAATAAAATGAAAATTTCATCACCCACACAATCCATATGATCAATAATAGAGAAAGAAAACCTTCTAACTGGCAGTAACTTCTAAGAGTGGTTTAGACACCTTCAGGTTATGCTACACCATGAGTGGAAGTCTTACATGATATATTCCTTATTGAATGATACATCTACTAAGGAGGAATGTGATGAAGAGTTCCTTTCCTATGAAAAAAATTTGAGTGACGTGGCCAATGATAAATGTTTGATTATTTTGTCTATGTTTAGTAAACTCATGTAGTCACATGAAAACATGGATGTGTATAACATTATTGATCACCTATGTGGTATTTATTAGGAGTGAGCTTAATAAGGTAAGTTTGAGATATCTACGAAACTATTTTAGGAAAACCATTGAGAGGGATCCAAATATAGGCCTTATATAGTCAAACTCATTGGACAAATTAAGCTCCTAGTGGTTCTAGGGTTTAAAACACTTGAAGAACTTGGAACCTATCTCATTTTAACATCAATCCCACAAAGCTTCTCGAGATTTGTTGTAAAGTTTAATATGAAAAACATTGAGAACTTTCTTCTAGATCTTCTTACAACCCTTATACAAGTAGATAAGGATAAAAATCATGAAAATCCTTTCATCCTTATAGAAAAAAACAAAAGTAATGTGAGAAGATTTAATCCTAAAGATTATTCATGCCCTTAAAAGAAGAGGAAGATCAAGGGGAAATCAAGGGAATATGATGCTATATATTTCTAATGTGGAAAGAAGTGCCACTAAAATAAAAAATTCCCCTAGTCAAATAAGAATGGGGTTTCTTTAGGTGAATTTTTTATTGAGTTCAATTTATCTATTTTTACAAATTGGGTATTAGATATTACTTGTGGTGCTCACATATGTATTCAAATATAGTAACCAAGAAGATTTAGAAACATTTACTTAGGGGAGGATGACCCATGAGAAGCCAATTGAGCTAAATTTTATGTTATATCTATTAGGTACTTCCATCTTATATTGCTGACCGTGATGATCTTGGTTTTAAAGGGTTGTTATTATGTGAATTCAGTTACCAAAATATTATTTCTGTATACAGACTAGATACAGATGGATTTAATTTCAAAATTAAGAACAAATTTTGCTTCTTTTATAAATATAATATTTATTATATTAAGGAACATTTAAATAATGTTCTTTATGTGTTGGATTACATGAACCAAGAAATGAATATTTATGACAAAGTTACTTCACATGACTCAAACCACACCCAACTTTGGCATCGCTGACTAGGTCATATAGATAAAAAATGTTTGACTAAATTACATCAATATATATATTTAGATTATTTTGAACTAAAACCACTTGGTCTATGTCATGCATGTTTATATGAAAAAGTGACCAAATACCCATTTAGTGGGGTAGGTGAAAGGGCTAAAGAGCTTCTTGAATCAGTTCATACCGATGTGTGTAGAATATTTACTATTTAGGCAAGTGGTGAGTACTCATAATTCAAAACATTTAATGACTATTTTATTTGATATAGATATGTATACTTAATGAGGTATAAGTAAAATTCTTTTGATAAATTAATGGAATACAAAAATGGAGTTCATAACCGGCTTGGTAAGAAGATTAAGAAACACCGCTCAGACCATAGTAGAAAAATATATTAATCAAGAATTCATTGAATATTTATGGGAGTTTGGGATATTATATCAAATCACTACTCCTTATTTGACTTAGTGTAATTGTGTAAGAAAAATGAGGAACTGTACATTTTTGGACATAATGAGATCAATGAAAAGTTATACAAGTCATACATTATCCTTTTGGGGATACACATTACAAACAACAATATACATACTAAACTAAGTTCAAATTAAAGAAAAAAATTATACCATACCAATTATGGAATGGAAAGAAACCCATGTTATCTTACCTACATGTGTGGGGTTGAGAATAGTTTGTTAAGGCCTCTTCAGGTAACATGCTTTCACCTAGAAACACAAAGT
Organism: Viscum album; assembly: GCA_963277665.1. NCBI lineage: Eukaryota > Viridiplantae > Streptophyta > Magnoliopsida > Santalales > Viscaceae > Viscum > Viscum album. The sequence goes on along the minus strand of OY728160.1, from coordinate 1,717,655,511 downwards.
ATATCTTTATATGATATCCCAAAGAAACAAAGGGATACTACCCATAATTTTTTTTAGAAAAAATGTTTTGGTTGATAGATGTCCTACATTTATTAATAAAGATATTATCTCTAAAATAGATAGTGGGAGTGAGATAAACTTCAATGAAGTCTAGGCTCAAGATACCCAAGATTTGGAAAATGAAAAAAATTACACAAATCATCTTGTAAGATGCAATTATTCAAAAGACACAATAACTACATAAGAGTACTAGAGAGCTTAGAGAACCGTAATAGTATGGTTTTCTAGTCACTAAGGATGGAGAATCATTATTAGTTGATAATAATGATCCTATAACCTACAAGGAAGCAATAAGTGGTACAAATGTTTCCAAGTGGAAAGAATCCATGAATTATGAAATGTATTCCATGTACCAAAAACAAGTATAATTTTGGTAAAACCTCTATTAGATGTAATAACCTTGGTTAAAAATGGGTATTAATGAAGAAACATGACATGGAATGAAAATTCAGTACCTATAAGGTGTGCCTCATTACAAAAGGGTTTAAATGTATTCAAGGAATTAACTATGAAGAAAAATTGTCCCCAGTTTCATTACTAAAATATATCAAGATTCTATATTAATTAAGGATTTACAAGATTATGATATTTGGAAAATGGATTTAAAAATATCCTTCTTTAACGAGAGCCTTCACAAATATGTCTATATGACACAACTTGAAGAGAGTTTGACTTCAAAGTGTTCCAACCTGGTATGAAAGTTGAAAAAATCCATTTATGGATTAAAGAAAGCATCCATATCATGTAACATTCATTTTTATGAGTCCATAATGGAATTTGGGTTCATAAATAATGAATACGATCTGTGTGTCAATAAATGGTTTAGTGGGAGTGCTTTCATTTTCTTAATAGTACATGTTGTTGACAAATTACTCATTGGAAATGAAAGACAAATTTTAGTCTATTAAGGAATGGTTGAATAAATACTTCTCTATGAAGGAATTAGGTGAGGGAGAAAATATTCTTGGGATTAAGATTCATCATGATATATCCAAGAGGTTTCTCAGCCTAATCAAAGTACATATATTGACAAGATACTGAAGAGATCCAATATCAAAAAATACAAGAGGTGTTTTTGCTAACATCACATGGAATTAAAATTTCTAGAAAAATGTTTCCTTAGACACATGAGGAAAGAAATAGAATGACAAGGATTATATATGTATCAGTTATTGGGTCAGTCATGTATGCTATGATATATACTATGCCAGATTCCACCTACACATTAAGTGCAGTTGGAAGATATCAAGATGATCCAGGTGACCTCCATTGGATGGAATTCAAGACTATCTTTAAGTATCTAAGGCATATTAAGGATATGTTCTTGGTTTTTGAATGAGATGAGGAACTAGTCATTAGAGGATAGGAAATTCTAGTTTCTAAATTGATCATGATGACATAAAGTCACAAATGAGATACATATTCAATTTGAATATAGGTGTTATGAGCTAAAAGAGGTTAAAGAATGCTATGGTCACAAATTCTACAATTAGTATATTAAGGCATATGATGTCGCTAAATAAGTAGTATAGATGCGAAACTTCGTCCAATAGATTGATCTGGTTCCTATAAGTAAAGATCCTATCACACTATATTGTGATAATACTACAGCAGTGGCTCTTGAAAAAGAGACAAGGTCACATTAGCAGACTAAGCACATACATTTAAAGTATCATATCTTGAGGGATTTTTTAAAGTGGTGAATTTGCAGTGAGAAGTATTTCCATGTAAGTCAATGTGAAGGACCCCTTGACCAAATATTAATCTAATAGTTATGAATATAATATTTATTTATGAATAAAATATTTATTTGGGTGATCAATAAATTCTATAAGATTTCAAATAGACCATGACCAAGTCCACTGCCAAATATTAATTAACAAGACCGTTAAATAATATTTTATATTTCATAATTTTTCATGCACAAAAAAATAATAATAATGATATTAATATTATCTGGCATGGGGATTATTAAAGTTTATAAATATAATTTAATTTCTAACATGAAATTAAATACTATTTTGACCTAAACCCTATCTCTATAAATATATGGGTATGCCTATTGTATAATATATAAATATATTAAAAATGGCGAGTTGTTGCACACAATGAATTTTCTTTTGACTCCTCTATATATTTCCCTCTCATGAATGTGAACGTAAGAGAGATTTATTCAAGAACAGAGAAGGAACAATCGTGAAAGAACAACGTAATACATTTGATTTTCCATGCTAGCACTTAGAGATCAAGTGGAATTTCTAGGAGATCATTAGAGCATGTATGTGCCACCAATAGAAGGATTCTACCCTTGGATCGTCATAAACACAAAAAAGGAAATCCGAAAGAGTCTTTTAGGATGATCAACATCATCAATGAAGAAAGGTTCCTAAGCCAAGGTAATAATTTCTTCTGATATTAAATAAATTAATTACAAATTTTACATGCAAGATAGTTTCTTGGTTTTAAAAATTCAAATATTAAAATAAATTTTAATATATCACCCACCACTATAGGCTTTTCCTGCACCTATAACCATTAATCAATTCACTCATACAGGTTATGAGTGGACATTAAATGATGGTGAGATATCTAATTACAATAAAAGGGTAATGTTATTTGATCATTAACACTTAAAATTTCAAAATAGAATATTCTACTCATTATTTTTTCTTTACATTAATATTTTTCTCTCTATCTAGATTTCATATAGATTTTATAAATTTAGAAATCAAGGATCTAAATAAACAATTAGTTTTATAGTTTTTAAATTTTTTTCTTTTAGTTAACTCCTTGATAGTTTTGTATGAAATTTAGTTTTTATATATATATATATATATATAAATTTTAGATAATTAGAGTTTCCTTGATCCCAATAGTGATATCAAATCATGTCAATGAAAATTTTGTTTATATCACAAACACTTTCACTTTCATTTTGATGATATAAAAAGATATATTTTTATATATTTTATAATGTTAATATAATTTAGTATGAAATATTTAAGTTAATAATCATATAATATAAGGAATAACTGGAAATAAATAAAAACATTAACACTCAAGTAGACAAAAAATAGGAAATGTGGTGTTGGATCAATGTCATTAAAAAAGACCAGTGCCGGTTACTCTACCCAGTGGCCAAGTTGGAACCAATCTAACTTTTTTAAAAATAATTTAAAATAAGTTTTGGGTGATGGTCATTTAGATAACTCGTAATATATATATAAATAATTAAGAAGGTTTAACATCAGTTATTTATAATAATAATAATTCATTAAAGGATGTTTTAAAAAGTAATGTGGACATGGAGTCCCCTAGATGAGTTTAATATTTTTTTAAAAAATATAAACCTTTGTCCAAGGTGGAATGTAATATCATAATTGGGGGGGGGGGTTGAAATTAGTTTTGGTCTTTACTATTTATGGTTTTAATATATATTATTAGAAAATATTAAAAATAAAAATAACATAGAATAAAGAATATGTAACATACCATATCAGGTCATCCTATCATAATACCTAATAAGACATGTCACAAGTTATAAAACATGTTTCAAATCACCATAGGTTGAAAAAACTACTATGCGTATCAACCATTTTCTTTTAGGAAGAATTTCACCCTTATAAATATCATATAACTCAACATTAGATGTATAGTGAAAATTTTGCATAAAGTATATATATGTTATAATTTCCATGTTAAACCAAAAATATACCTTCAATTATAATTTGCCAAAAATTATATAAGATTTCTAAATAGCAGGAATCTCAATAAAAAATGTGTAAACAATTAAGTTGTATAAAAATATCCAAATATGGAATAACAAAAAAAAATTTAAAAAGTTTATACATGATATACCAAAATATAAAATTTGACCAAAAAGGAATGAAGATGGTCAGTGAGTCCATTTTAAATATACATCCTAAAATGAAATAGGAAATATACTCAAAATACCAAAAGATCTTATATCATTATGCGACTCAATTTCAACTCAAATATATCACCATCACCATAGCCCCATCCAAACAACCATGATGGAATATCAAAATAAGGATATTCCTTTCCACTACATGTGTCATGGACAACCAATTCTACATACACACCAAAGTGTGTATGTAGGAATTGAGTATAATCCTAGTAGGATACCCCCAAATATTCTATATATTTTCTTTTATAAGAAAAATAAAACATTATAGTTTAAAAAAAACCAATAAAAAAAATTTTATATACATGAGGATGAATATAGAAAAAAATTAGGCATTTTTATTTTATTTTAAAATAAAGTAGTTACCAAGGAATAACCAAGATAATTAAGGAATAATAAATGTCATAAGAAAAAATAATCATCATACATGAAAAATTATTTATCATTGGACTACCATGTAGAACCTAGAGAGTAAATCTAAGACCCAAATATTACTCAATATTTTAGGATCACATGAGTGTTTGATCAAAACTAAGGGGGAGAGGTGAATCAGCATTGAAATGTTTTTTCCTTTTAAAATAACCATTCTAAAACTCATTCAATAGTAGTATCTTAACTCAGTTAGTGGATAAAGTAAATGGATAACAAAAAATATTTAATGAGTTTCATCCCTAATTTGGGTGACTACATCCCCAATATATGGTGGTAGTTATCCACCCTCCACCACATATTCAATTTTATTATCAAGATAAAGTCACAAGCATGGGTATATCCTTAAACCCGATACATTGCTGGAACAAAAATGTACAAAAAACGTACCAACTTGTTACAATGAAATAATAACAAGAGTTATTATCTTAAAATGATAACCCAAGAAATTATGAGTCACCAATAGACTAAATGAATATGATCTTCTTCCTCATCTTCATAAAAATATCCTTTGTTAATATCTATCACAATATTATTGCAATGATAATTTTTTTATCATGGAATATCTCTTAATTTTAATTTAAAAAAACTTAGAATTGATCACATAAATATTTTTCCAATTTTCAAAATTTAAAAATCCGATGAAAATGGACACCATGATCACCATTTTTAAAATTGTTCAAATATTCATCATAAATACCTCCACCTTCAATCCTAATAATTTAGAAATAAATTTATTTTCTTGAATCCTCACAATCATCATTCAACGATCATTCCAAATATTCATGATCCTCTAATTTAATTATCCTTAATATTTTTCTATTATTCCTTCATTCAAACTTCAATAAATTTTATAACACTTTTCCAAATCTGAATTCTCACATAGAGAATTAATTTTGGTGAAAGATCAAGCTTTTAGTAAAATATTACACTTCAAATCATAGTAAAAAAAATAATTACTTGAATTAGGTCTTAATCATATAGAATTGTGATATTTTATCATAAATAATATTAGATAATAGTGAGGTTTAACCTTAGTTTTTTCGAAATAAATCACCTATTTAGTCTTTCATGACCTCTAAAATGATCTTACATACCCATTGAAATATAATGTTACTCTTACTATCATCAGATTTACTCTTACATGAGAAAAATTAGTTCTTGAATATCCTATAGAGTATTATAGATAATCTTATATATCTACTTATTACTCTTACATATTATATAATTTAATATTATATACAATAGTATAAAGTTAGTTCTATTATTACATATGAAAGTACTTTTCTAGTTTCATCCTCTGTATGATCTTGTGCATTAATTTTTATATATTTCATTTTCCTAAGATATTATTCATATAGTGTAGAAGTAGATTTAATCTTATGTATTTAATCCTAACTTTATCTATAAATCTTTAATAATATTTAACCACTTTAACTAAACTAAAAAATGTTATCAATAACTTAAAATGATTCTTAAATGTATTGAATCTTATAACATGTTTTGAAAACAAATAAAACACCATAATCTATGGGATCAACATTCCTAACTTTTGGATTTATTTTCAATACCCACTAAAATTCAGTTATAATTCATCTTCAATGTTACCCCCTTAAAAAACTCATCCATAAGCATTGAAATACTTTATTTTCCTCTCAAATTCATGAATTAAAAATATTCTCTTTTCTCCCTTATTGATAATAATGAAAATTGTTTTTTGAAAGGGTTATTGTCAATATTCTCAAAGAAATGAGTCATGAATCAATCCACTCTAAATATACATGAGAAATATTGGTGTATAAAACAAGAAATATTAACCCAAAAATAATTTTTATCCAATTTTCTAGGTGGTACCAACTCAAAAATATTACTTTTATAAAATTTCATGAATATGTTTAAACTATTTTCTATATGAATATCAATAATTTTTTTAAATATTCATTCACATGAAGGTTTCTATTCCTATAAGAAATATATATACTTTTTCATCAAATAAAACATGACTAAAAGTTGAGGAAATTATTATAAACTTACCTCAGTGATGTTAAGAAATGGTTTTCACACCCATGTATTGTTTTATTTTCTTATTATTATTAGTTGGGAAAGATTTTTAGAGAATAATCCTTAGTTGGAACAAATTATATCATCAAAGTGACTTTAACCACCTTGTCCTTTAATAAATAATATTATATATATATATGTTATTTTATCTTGAATGTTGCACTAGATTCTTTGACATATTTATGGAACCTTGGTTATCACAACATATAAAAAGTGTATACTCAATCATAACATGTATATATTTAAGTTGTGTATTTATCCAAATAATTTGTATAACCAATTGTGAAGAATTAACATAATCAAACTCAATAGTACTCAAGGTGATAGAGGTTTGTTTCCTAGAATTTCATGCCACACATCTCCCAACAATAAATAATTATCCTCTTTTTTTGGGATTTCTATCATAAATACGACTAATCTAGTTAGCATATCTAAAGTCCTATAATTATAACTCACCTTTCTTCTCAAACAATAGCTTATAATTGGATGTATTCTTAAAATGACTCAAAATTTTCTAAGCTTCCATTTAATGTGACTACTTGGTATTTGATTGATATCTAGTACATAGAGTAAAAATAGAAACAATATTGGATTTGTGATAGTCATTAAATAGTCTACCCATATTCATTTTGAGTTATTTCTCAATGATAGATTTTCCTTCATCATCCTTACACAATTTTAGACCCACTTACATTTGTGTGCACACTTATACTTATTTTTTTCTTGCTAAATATTTTTAATAATTATTTGGAATACTTTTATTTTTGAGATAAAAACACGACCAATTGTTTGGATATTTTTTATACCCAAGAAAAAATTTATCCCACTTATTATGAACACCTCAAATCTTCTCATCATTTTCATTAATTTTTTTTCACACATTGTTTCATCATAACTTTCGAAGATAAAACCAGTAACATATACAATCACAATAAGGGATGCATGGATGGTCTTCTTAGTATACCGATCACTTTACACTTACCATTTTCTAGATTTCACACTTCTAAAATACTTATCCAACTTGAAATACCATGATCTTGAGGCTTGTTTCAAAACATATAGATAATTATTCAATTTACATACATTTCTTCTATATTAATCTAGAATAAATTTATAATGACCCAGGTATTTATGGAATAATAATTTTACATTTCTTTTAATATTTATAAATAATATATTAATATTATGTTAAATGGGATGCTTTTTCTGATAGCGTACTCGACACACAACAACAGGTTTCTCCAAAATCTTACATTGCACACAATATTGAGTTATACCAAAATATAATACAATAATAATATTATTATTTTAAATGGTAGTTAATTCCTAGACATTGGAATAGCAGGAATGATTTTTATCAACTGAATTGTAAAATATGGTTTACACATGTTCAAATAATGATTCATTGGTTACAAAATTTATTATAAATGGAAATAAAACCAATTGAATATAAAGGATGTGTTTTTATGAAAACATATTTAAAAGAGAATAATTGTGTTTATAAGATCATATCACTCTTTAGGTATTTTTATTTAATGAAAAATATATATTATATATTAAATGTAATGTTTCATATTCATCTTCTATGTTTTCTAGATATGATATAAGAACAAATTCAAATTTTTGGATAAAAGAATAATTTTTCTAAAAATGCAGTTTTACTGCTTTTTGATGGTGAACTGTTTTTAAATCAAGTTTTTTTACTTTTATATATTCTATTTTAAAAAAAATTAACTTCTTTTATAGAAGTGTTACATAAAAATTTACTTTGGTTAATTTTTTGGTAATTTTTTTTGTTAAATTTCATTTTGTAATGAACAGTGAAAAAAATACAGCATTTTAATTCAAAACTGCCTTTTCATCAAATTTATTTATATAGTTCGGTTGTTATTTTAAATGGTTTTAAAGTAAAAGTGAATTAATTTTTTTATAATTTAATCCAATTTTTTTCATTGGGAGTAATTTCCCATTGAAATTGCACATAAACACATGGAAATCTTTTGATAGTTATTACTTCTTAAAAACCCGCTTTCTGGTTTTGACAACGAGAATTAATTTTAAATTAATTTCTGCCAATTCTATGTTTGGAATTTGGAAAAATTAATTCAATATTTCAAATCATAAGTTCCAAATTTTTTAAATTGGTACCTTTTATTTTTTAACATTAATAATATTAACTTTAAAAAATATTTTATTTACCATGGTTGAAGGGTAAATCTGGTAAATAAAGGTAAAAAATAATATTATAATAATATTAAACTACCGTAACAAGTGTACTAATCCTATTAGATGAATTATTTTCGACCATGTTCACCCTTTAGTTGATTTTGGGTCCCCATGGATCCACTTGGGTGTGATAATGGCATGTTATAAGAATTGAGTTAAAGTAAAGAGAAATATAACATAAACATGTATCTTTTACTAAATTTTTTTATAAGGGGTTATATAATTGATATCTTTGACTAAAAATATTCATTATAAATCTAAATTTTTTTACTAAATCATGATATTTTATTTATAAATTTTATACTTTAAATAAATAAATTTAATTATGACACAATGATGATGCAATGATTGATTCATTAATAAAGGATTCAAATAAATGATATTATAAATATTAAAATAAATTTAATTTGATTATTTTTATACCATTCAATTTTTTTGGATGATAGTGACATATTAAATTTGATTTAATTCCTATGTTTCTAAGGAATTAAGTTGTTATTAATTTGTAAAAAAGTCAAGTATTAATAGTGTCCAAAATTGACATAATTCAAAACATAAAATATAAAATAGTTTATTAAATGATATTAAACTCCAAAAAATATAGGATTTTTCCAAATGGTTAAGATAAGTCCAAATATTTCATAAATTACTTTTTTGGGTTGTTTAACATTATATGATAATTACGTTAACCCACAATGTGTAAATAACATGATATCACTATAAGATTAGAAAGGGTAAAATAAGGGTTAAAGAAAAAATATAAGGATAAAAAATATTTAAAAATAGTATAAAAATTATTGTATGATGGCTATTAGAACCGAAGTCATCTTATCTTCGAATTAAATTAGGTTTGAACCATTTATAATTGAAATTTAATTTATAATAAATTAATATTTTAAGACCTTCCAAAAGTGCCCCTCATCCCTCTTATCAAAGCCACCACCTCTACCCACTTTCAAACACCTCTCATGCCCCTTTTATCATAAATATTATGCTCAAATAAGCTCCCAAAATCACTCCCTTCCTCTTAGAAGCCTTAAATTTGGAATAAGGCAATTAAAGGAAGCCTTTTGGCTCAAATCAAAAGAAGTTACCCGATTTAGAGGTAACATCTTCTCTCAAGTTACTTTACATTATTTTCCTTTTCTAATTCCTATGAAATTATTATTATTTTATTACATTAAAAAAACAATATCCTCAATATATTATTATTTTTTTATGACAAGGACATGAACTACACTTACACAAACCTCCTTCTAATGGATACAAACATATTGTTTCTGTGTACGGTGAACTACTACCTCATGAAATGATGATTGTTCAATTTTCTTCTACCACCTCTCATGGTGGCCATTATGATGCAACTTTATTAATATATGATATATATATTATATTTATATTGTCTCTATGGTTCTGAAATTTTTATTTACAACATACCTTTATGCTTTCCATGATGTGTAAATACGATAATTTCATTTGAGGAAGTGTGGACTACCGCCCCCTCAAAGTGATATGATTCGTTCATGATATAAATGTAAGGTATAAAGGATATTTTTATTAAACCTATAAAAAATAAATGACATAAGTATAATACTATTATTATAATATAAATTTATATAATTTGATTACTATTCTTTTAATATGACAAAGAAATGAAAGAAGCGTTCATGCGTACATAGGATCTACCATCTCCATGAATGGTGAATTTAATTTATTATCTTCAAATGTTATAGACTATCATAAATACATATATGCTAGATATATATGATATTTAAATCATTAATATCATTATTGAGATTATTTAATTTTTACTACATGTACAATTTATATCAAAACAAGTTCATTTTTTACTCAAGTACCGAATATCGACAAAATGACTAATATTAACTTAAATAATTATGTAATTTTTATAATGTGGTAATAGGTGATATAAAAGGAATAATAAAGTTTAATAAGGACATAAAGTAAGTATAAATTAACTTAAGTTTATTATTCAGGAAGAACAAGGAACAAACGTGATGAATCAGACTCAAGGTATGGGACTTCATCTATATATCCTTTCATTGAGGCATATTTTGATAATATACATCTTCTTCTTTTATACGGTGTATAATAAAACTCTTTGAATTTTAATTTCATTCAAAGGGAATATTTTTCTATGAAGAGTTTTACTAAATGAAAAAAGGAATGTTTTTAATGTATGCGGAGACAACAACTGCTCCATCGCTGTAATCGTTATTTGATATTTGGCTTCCACTATAAGCCTTAAAGTTTTTAAAAGGAAATGAAATACATTAGCACCTTTTCGGTTGTATTGGTATTGAAAATGGTTTTTGAAATTGATCGAGAATTTCAATATCTTGAAATTATTTCTTAGGATTTCAAATGAAATGTTATTAGTGAAATGTTGATATTTTCATTATTTTATGTGTTATGATTAAATAATGGTATTTGGAAATTTGATGGGTGGTTTCATGATAAACCAATGAACGGTGGTAATATGATAAACCAAATGATGGGTGGTTCTGTGATAAACCAAGTATGGGTGGTTATGACATAACCTCCAATGACTTGGGTGTGAAAGTCAGCTGTATGACTATTCCATTTAGTGATATGTGTGGAAGTCGACCGTATCGTTATTTCATTTAAGTATGTTTATGTCCTAAGTAACCTTTATATGCTATATGTTGATTTATGTGGTCATTATAGTAATATTTTGGTTATAAAAAGGGTAATAAATGAGATTATATTTAGTGAAGTGTTTTTTCTAATTCTTAAAGGTGAAAAGTATTAATATATGATAAAGTTTTCAAGGTTTACATATTTTCGCAAGACTAACAGTTTTCATTCATTATAGATCCCTTAATGAGATTTTAATGCTCATCCAAAGTTTTTAAATGTTTTTTTGCAGGACATAAAGAAGAATAGAGTCAAGTGTGGGATCAAGGAAAATTTATGCTATTAAAACATGAAACAGTGTCATGTTTCTTTTTAAAGAATTTTTGTTTTATGAAAAAAATGGATAGTGAGTAGATGTGTCTACTTGTAATATTCAAGATGTTATGTATAAGTTATGAAATAATTATCTAAAGGACTAAACCTAAAAAGACCCTCTATGTGAATTAAAGTCAAATTATTGACTTATCTCATGAATAAGTAATGTTCAAGGATGGGGCCTTATAAAATTCCCCAATTTACCCCATATATATCTTGATTTATCTCACCATTAAGAAATTCTGATTTTATATACATCTTATGAATATTATAATTACTTTTTTCTATAATGGAATGAAATATTCTGATGGTATAATTTTTGGATATAGGGGAAAGTGTTTCATCAAAATCTATTCCTTCAATTTGGAAATGTCCCTTAGAAACTAATTTAGCCTTATTTCTTGCAACCCTACCTTTTTTTAAACATGTCTTATAAAACCCATTATATAGTAATGATGTTCCTATATTTAATCTTGAGTGTAATCCCCCATATACCAATATTATCAAATTGGTTTAGTTATTAATTCATATATTTAATCAATTCATTCTTCTAAAAAGTATCATCAACAGTTTTAGGCCCAACCTTTGAAAACTGACCAGGGTGACTAATTGTTTTAATCTTTCCTCTTATTTTTACCCTTGGGTTCCAATATCCAATAATGTTTTTATAATTAATATGATTTATCAATATATTATCATTTCTTTTGGTATTTAATACTTCATCCTCATAACTTGAATAAGATGAATCTACATCAACATCATGAATTTCTCTATTTTATTGAGTTTGTAAAGTATGTTCATTAGTAATTACATCATTCTAATCATCATCCATAATTAATTTTTTTATAATCAGTTATATTTTCATTGAATTTAACTTCATAATATCTATCTATCCCCCCATAGTTATTTTTGTATAATCAATAATTACTTACGTGTGGAGTATATCAAAGAAATATCCCATCTTCAATTTTTTGATAAAAATTTCCAACACTTTTTCCTTTTTTATTGATCAAGAATGGAATCTTAAACACTATAAAGTGATTTAGATTTGTATTCTACTTGAATCACACTTAATATTAAGTTATATATATGTTTTTTCCAAAATAAAAACCTTTTTTAAATAATTCCAACTATTACAATGGGGTTCATCGAGAAATACCTTGAAGTATCATGCTCAATTTTTATGGCTCTATCCATGTAAAAATGAAACTTATTCATCATTTAATATACTAAATTTTTCTATGGAATTTATGGTGTAAGGAAATCACAACTTATTTAATGTTTATAAATATATTCTAAAAATTTTCTTTTGGAATAATCACTCCAATTATGAGATCTTGACCTCTTCAAAGCATAAAAAATTTGCTTCCCAATAAGTCTCCTTAATCTTAGGAACATAATTAAAGATTAGGATTTTTGAGACATAAATTTAATTTAATTAATTCTTGTAAAATAATCAATGAATATGATAAAATAATTATCAATAATGTTTTAATTATTCCTCATGATCCCATAAAAATCAAAGTGTACCAACTCAAATGGCATCTTGGTTTGAATCTCAATCCATTGATAGATTATATTCACTATATTTAAATTTTAAATATTCTGAAAATATTGATGGTGTGTTCCGTAAATAGTGAAAAATTTCTTGTATACTCACCTTTGAATCACCTTGTTATTATCTTTTGGAATAAATGGATAATCCATTACTACCTAGAAATATTTTTAGCTTTCACACTAATATAGTAACCAGTTTTACCTTATAAAACCTAAAACATTTTTCTATAAGTTCCCATCCCTTTTCATATCACTACTATATCTTCTAATCACTTAAAAATATGATTATTATTATTTATATAACCTTGTTTCCATCATGATGAAGCTGTGTAACTCTTACCAAGTTATTATTTATCCCATTAGAGAAATAACATTTTTAGAGTTTAATAGTTATTCAATAATATTAGCAACTCAAAACCTTTAATAATTAATGAAAAATAAATTTAAAAGGTAAAAACTACTCACTAATATCTTTTAATAATTTTGTGATTATTTAAATCACCTATCATTTATGATTAGAAATTATTTTCCCTAATCCATGGCTTCTCAGCTTTTCATACCACGAAAGAAAACAAATATTAACTTAATGTTTGAATTTATCCTTCTTTTAAAAAAATTCATATATCCAATTTAGATTTATTTTATCTATTATAATAGCGAGACACTCAACTAAACCATATCCTTCTTGATTACACATCCCAAAAACTTCTTTTAGTTTCTTAATTATTTTTTTATATCTAATTTATTCTCAACTTGAAAATGAATTTTATTTATACTTTGGTTCTTATGTCTCCACCATGGATCATTATCTCTCTTTTTTTTCTAGGTAGAGGCATATTATACTAATAAATGTATGTTTTTATCTAAATATACCATAACACCAATAACACCCATGAAACTTAATTTTATAAAAATTATATTACTTGATATGTTTATATCAAAAATAATTTTTTATCATTTAATGTGATAGTTTCATCAAACCATTTTATAGAACTTTTACTTGGACATTTGAGGTTGTAAAAATAATTTTTATATAACTTTTATCCCTCTATATATGAGTATATTTTTAATTTCATTTAGACTTCATAGTTGAAAAAATTAACCATTTTTTACTCAATTCACCTATAAAAATGACATTTCATTAATGTGTTTCATTAATAGACTTTCATTTATCATATTTAAGACCTTGTTCACCAAGAAAACTTGGAATTTTATACTATATAATTTTATTAAACTCTTTAGTAAACATTATTTTCTTCTCAGATAGCTTGGGTATTTTCAAATATTTTGTGATAATTTTCTTCTTCTGCCTAAAAATCTATTCAACTATAAGGATGATAATAAAAGTCATATCATAAAAGATTATAATTCATAAGATATTAATTTTTCAATTCACTTTTCAAAATATTATTTTTCAATATGGATTTTTTCCCTCATAAAATTTTACTTTGATATGTGATTTTCCATCTCTTAGCCTTATAATCACCTTTAAGAACATTTTGATCTCAATTCTCATAGTGTAATATTTGGTTGATTCATCTTCTTTAGTATTAACCTCGCTATTAATTTTCATTTCATTATTTAAGGGAACAATTTATTTATATTATTAATCTATGGGTACTTATTGTGCAATCTCTTTAGATATTTAATCTTCATTAATACTTTCCTCATTCTTAGAAACACATTATTCAAGTGATAAAACTTTTAGTTTAGAAAATATGGATAACATATTCATCTTACCTTTTAGTTGATTTATCTTGAAATAATCTTATTTTTTATATGATCATTTGGATAATTCATCATATTAAATCCCATTATTTATTCTATAAGGATACATAGATAAAAAGTGAAAATTTTTACCATAATTGAAACATTTAAAAGGCAAATCACCTTGATACTTCCCTTTTTAACTCCTGAAAATTATTTACAGAAAAATAATGAATCTCATAAAAACCTACATGTTTTTTTTCTTCATTTGAACTATCCCTCTTATCTTTCATCTTTCGATTTTTAAAGACTTATGATCCCTCTTTTTCTGTATTCACGTTTCCTTTTAGTGAAGTTACTCTTCTCATATCAGAAGAAATGAATGTATTATGGAGTTAATCAATATTGAAGTTATCAAGATCTATATATTTAAGGGATGAGATCTTGGTGTTAAACTTGTAAGGTAGAATTATCATCATCTTCCTCACCAATTTAGAGTATTTAAGGGTTTCTATACATTCTATAATTGTTGTGACAACCATATTAACCTAGTAAAGTACTCATCAATAGATTTATCATCTTGAATTCTCATATCTTTAAACTGTCCTATAAAAATATTTAGATTTACTTCAATCACCTTTTTAAATACACTATAAATACTATGAAGATTTTTGTAGATCTCCTTATAAATTTTATATCTCACAACCTTCATTAATTATTTCTTAGATAATGAAGACTACAGTGTATTCCTTCCCTTCTCATCAATCTCAACATTTTTCTTATCAGATAAAGACCATAAAGTGGTATTATTTTCTATTTAAAAATCATAAAGATCAAACTCAAGGACATAAAGTCAAAGAATGAGAAGATATGGAACCATTCTCTCCTTCCATATATGAAAACCTTTCCTATCAAAAGTTTAAATTCCTTTATTATTGAATGTGTTATGGTAATCCATATAATTATATAAAAGAGATCTTTAGTTGTAAATCTTTCTATGATACCAATTAGAAGGATCACTTGATTGGATGATTGATTTTTCAAGAAGGGGTGTGTAAATGTTAACAAATTTTTCCTTTTTAGAAAATACACTATAATTATTATTATTCTATAATATCTCAAATTTCATGGTGTATAAATTAAATGGATAAAAAAATATATTTGATGAGTTTTATCCCTAATATGGGTGACTATATACCTAGTGTTTGATGGTTATTATCCTACACCCCATAACTTATCTCTTATTATCAAGATGATGCCACAAGAAAGTGTATTTTCTTGAACCCAATATAGTGATGGTATCAACCAGTTCAAATAAGAATCAACTTTCTACAATAAAATAATAGCATGACAAATTCTTAAATAATGATCCCCAAATAAAGAGTATATAATGGAATATATTAATATGATCTTCCTTCTCCTCTGCACAACAATATACTTTGTCTGTATCTCTCACAATAATTTTATAATTATCATTTCTTTCATCATCAAGTACCAATATTTATTTGTTATTTTTAAAAATCAGCATTTATCACATGAATATTTTCTGATATTCAATTTTGAAAACTACAATGAAAATTCACATCATGATCTTTATTTTTGGAACAGGTTAAATATTTACTATAAGAATATCCAGCCTCAATCTTTAGAATAATAAAACAATTTTTTTTTTTGAATCCCCATAATTATTGTTAAGGTATTCTCTAAAATATATGTAATCTAATCATTTAATTATTTTCAAAATTAAACTTACTAATTCATCAAATATTTTATAAATTATATAGCTCTTTTTTCAAATATTTATGATCATATATAGAAATAATTATGGTGCAAATTTCTAACTCATGGTGTAATCATTTAGTTAAAATCTCAACCACAAAAATAATGTATTGAATCATGTCTTAATAATCTAGGATCTTTATATTTGTATCATTAAGAACAACATAACATCATTAGGTTATACATATGTTTTACCAAATAAATCACCTATTTTATCTTACATGACCTTTAAAAATATCCTACATATCTATTGAAATATTAGGTTACACTTATGTATCATCAGAGTCACTTTTATATTAGGTAGAATACTTATTAAATATTATATAAAATAGTAGAGTTAATCTTATGTATCTCTTTATTACTCTTATATATACTTAGAGTTATTTTTATTTATCACAGTTTAAAGTTGGAGTTATTTTTACATATCCTAGTACTTTATTAATTTATTCCTCTATGAGATCTCATATATTTCCTTCTTCATTTTTTCTTCCCAAGATATTATGCAAGTAGAGTAGAAGAAGATTTACTCTTACATATCAGTTCCCAAATTTCTCTAGTAAATTTCAATCATCTTCAACCACTTCAACTAAAATAAAAAACATTCTCAACCATATAAAACTATACTTAAATGTATTGAATCTCATAAAATAGATTGAAAAAAATATAAAATCATCATCCATGTGATATAAAACCATCATTATTGTTTTATAATGGAATCCTATCAATACACACCTGGATTAACCTCACATTAGGTTAAAATCTCACTTGATAGAGAGTCATCATATCTGGAGGTTCTAGTATAGAATTATCACACTATTATAACACTAAAAACTAGAAATCCTACCTAGAAGCCAATTATTTCCACAATTTTTTCTAAATTTAATCATCAAAGATCAATCGTAACATTTGTAAAATCTATTATAAATTACTGATAAACCCACCATAGAAATAACCTATTTAACATAAATATAACATCATGCCACATAAATAAATTTAACAAGAACTTATAAAATAATAAATGGAATACACAAGGGTGTAAATAAACCAATATTACCTTTTTTTAAAATTAAACTATCTATTATGATTTCAAAGAAATAAAACCTTTAAATTTTCTTTTTAAGATCACTAATAATAATATAATCATTTATGAAATAAATTTGTGGTAAACTCAATATAAACATCCACTTACTAAATATTTATCATTATATGAATTTATTTGGTTAATAAATTATACACACTTTGGGAAAGTATTTGATATCAATTGTATTTATTTAAAATGAGATATAAACTTCCACATAATTAAAAATCTATAATAAAATGAAAATGGAATGGCATGAAAATTATGTTAGAAAATTAAAGCATTAAAAGTTATATAAAATAACTAGAAAAGTAAATAATCACCTGTTATATTCAATGTAATTGATGTCAATCTGCCGCAAAAGAGTAGACCAAGAGTTTAAAATTAGTTTACAAACCCTAAAACACAATTCCCACCATTGTTTAGAAAACCCTAACTCTGGATTTCACCCACCAAGTCAAGTTAGGGAAAGTAGTGATACAATTAAGATAAATAATGAATAAAGAAAGTACTTGGTGGCCTTAACCATGAAGAATCACCAATGTTTTGTGGAATTGTATCAATAGAGAAAAGTGTAAGGAGGGGATGATATATGAATCTTCGTTCAAAAGATACCCAAGATCTTTAGAAAGAAAATAGGGGAGGGTTATAAAAAAATAGAGTTTTAAAAATAAATATAATCACCTTTTATAACAATTTATAGATTAATAGTATACTCTACTAGAACATGAATGAAACCATGCATTTTTTACTATATAAAATTTTATATCCTATATGGTTACCTTAAATAGTCCCTTTTTCTATTCATATCAATGATGTATTCTAGAAAATTTTCATAATTTTTAAATTTTCAACTTCGTATCCATAAAACTCACAAAAATAAATAATAACAAAATAAATACATACCAATGACATTATGGGTGTCATGATTCTCCATACTATTCAATTTCCCCCCATATAAAGTTATTAGTGTTCCTCATAATAAAAAATTTGAGACCCAGGATTCCTTATCATTGATTCTTATTACAAATTATTGTGACTATTTTTGACATGTTTCCAAAACACTCAAACAAGTGGAATTAATTTACCCCACATTACCATATTACTTTAATCAAGAATCTAAATAAGTTTCTCTATTAATTTCATATCATGATCTAAATATGGATCTCATAAATCAATAACATGATAAGGATCAAGATGGTACTTATTCAACTTGTATATTTTTAATACACTATGAATTAAAGTTAACCAAGGTAGAAAGGCTATCTGATATTCCACCATTCCATGTCTTTTCGTATCCTCAAATAGAATAATATTTTATTACTTAATATTTCCTTTATCCTCCAATATTATATGGTATAATTAAAAAGAGTCCTTGAAAAACAAACAATCACCAACCATATACTCAAAAGGTCATCACTTTCGATCCACATAGGATTTCAGGTGACTTTGATCCATCTTCAATAATTTCTAAATAAATTGGATCTTATCTAATGTTTCTTGTATAATACTCAGTATAAATAATAAAGATTCATCCAGTTCAGCCTAATACAAGGGGGATTGACAAGGAAAACTATAAATAGCTTAAAAAGGATCCATTTTTATTGATCAATCATAACTATTTTTATAAAATAATTCATTCAATAATAATTTTTTTCCCATACACCTTCAAAATAAAGAACATAGGCACACATCCTATCTTCAAGAATTGGAATATCTCAATTTTTTTGACCATTAACTTGTAAATATAATTTAAAATAGTTCCCATAGCTTCTCAGATAATCTTCAATAAATGAGAGGTAAATTAATGGTCTCGATTAAAAATAATAGAAGAGGAAGCTTCATATAATTTTATAATATTATATATATATATATATATATAATTTTATAAAATCTTATACTTTTAATCAATCCTTGATGGGAATAAAATGATATTATTTATTTAAATAATCAATAATTAGTCATATAAATTTCCTTCAATGAGGAGATCATTGTAATATAATTACAAAATTCATGGACGACACATCCCACTTCCATGTAGAAATATGAATGGGTTTTAATGAAACTAATTGATTTTTATACCTATTATTCTCTTAATAATAAGTGGAGTAATGATATAGAAGTTCAAAAAATTCCATGCCTCACCATAGGAAACCAATATTGATATTCCATATCATAATAAATCTTTGTAGTACCTATATGTACTATCCAACTTGATTTAAGACTATATTTTAAAATATATCACCTCAAGGAAAGATGAACCACTAAACTATTCTTGAAAATAAAAGTTTTATAAGAATATAATGACTAGTCACCATTGATCTCTCCATAATTTAAAATTCTTCTAATCTGATAACAACTGTAATCCAACACATGATCTTTTTAAATTTGGTCAATAAAAAAAGGTGTTACTTTTACACTAGAAAAATACATAATTTTCCTCTTCTTTCATATTTAAGTACATTTTCATAAAAAAGCACATTAATTATAATTTCTATTGATATTATTTCCCCACATTGCCTAGAAATTTCTTATTGAGATTATTATAAATTACTTTACATTTAAAAGGTGAAAACACTAGATAAAAATCAATATGTTTTAGGTATTATACCCATTATCTTTACCCAACATTCAATTACTTATGAGAGAAAAATCAATTCATACCTTTATACTATGTATAAAAATTAAATTTATCTTTAAATAAACAGTTTTTACAATAATCTAATGCATGTATCACTATAATAAAATCAAGGTCACAGGTGGGATAATTATTTTCATTTGGATTTAACAGAAAAGATCCATATGACACCACCTGATCATTCTATATTGGAACACATCCCAAAACCATACTTGAAGAATCACATTAAATAATATTACCTTCAATTGGTATTGGAAGAATCAACATAAGAGATAAAATAAATCAAATCTTTAATTCATCAAAATATTTTCAACGTTCATCATTCTATTTAGAATTCACACCCTTTCATGTCAAATCAATAAATAGAAATGTTTTTTTAGAAATCATAAAATAATTTCCTATAGTCCCATTAAAAACCCAAGAAATACATAATTTAAAAAATATTCTTGTGATTCTCCCAAGATGTAGTGGATTTCACCTTCTCAGGATCTAGTAGTATAACTTTCTTAGATACCACTTGAATATTTTTTTTAATTTTTTGAATGATTATTTTAATTTTGATAGGTTAATGTATAGATTATATTCCCTCAAAGTCCTTAAAAATCACAAGATAAAACTCATGTTCTTTCTTCAACTTAGAATAAACCATGATATTATCCAAAAAACACCACACAAAAAATGTTGAGGTATTGATGAAGGATATGATTCATAAACACCATAATAATAAATGTAAATTAAATAGCCCAAGGAACATAACTAGGTACTAATAATATCTATCTCTACTCCTAAAATTATTATTTGGAATATATAAATCCTTTACCTTTAACTGGTGATATCCAAACCTAAGGTGATTTTTAGATAATGATCTTGTTCATATGATGTAATTTAAGAATCTACAAATTACAGGTAAATAGTATTTATTATTCATAGTATCCTAATCAATATTTTGATAATTGATGGATAGGAAAAGTGTTTCACATCATTTTTTACAAAGAGAACCTGATCTACCCATAGTGACACACACAACTAAATGAAACCCTTACTTTTATGATCCTAAAGTTGGATTTTTAATTAATCTAACACCATAAGATCCATCCAATAAGTGGGTAAGAAAATGGGACTTACCTCTTGTGGAAAGTAAATTAATAGAACCACTTCTAACTCTAGTGTAAATTTAGTGAAATTATATAGAAATACTTCAAGTAATCCATCCACCATTTTAGAGAGTTCATATAATGAATTTACAATTATAAAATCTAGAAATAATATCACTAATTGATAAGATATGTTCTAAATATCATAAATAATAGATCTTTCTCTACCTGATCTTCTATCCTAGTCACCTTTGAAGGCAATAGTATTCCCATCAGGTGATAGAATCTTAATATTATATTATTTGGGTTTAATAAAATACTTAAAATTATTTTCTAAACCACAATAATAAGGGTTGTATATCCACTTTTATTTCTTATTCCCCAAAAAAATAGTGATATCCATAAAATAAGGCATAAGATAAACTAAAAAAAATTACTAATAAATTAATTTATATGATATAAATGAATATGATACATCCTTATAAAATAAATCTTGAACTATAAAAATGTAATAAAAAACATTCCAAGAATATTCATAGGCCTAACTTTTTATTTTGTGGGTTCATTATTTACAACATATAATTTCTTTAGATTAGGATGACTTTGATATTTTCAACTGGTATAAAAATTGACATTTGTTTAAATCCATTCTTTATGTATTTGAAATTGTGTTTCTATAAACTCAGATACATCAAAATTCAACTGAGAACCTATAGATAGTGTAAGTAAAGAGTTATAAATTTAAAAAGGATAAATCTCATAGAAACATTCTAAATAACCAACCAACACACACAAATATCTTGTATTTAAGGCCTCCTGAAAATTAGAATTTGAATACTCTAATGTAATATACTAGAATTAAATAAGAGATAAATGTCACAAATAAGTATAGGGAATATTTTTTGATGATCACCAAGAACCACCACCACTTCTTTACATGGATTTCTCATTATTCCTCTTCTAAATAGAGGATATACAATGGATTCCACTAACTATAAAAAATTTGATCATATACCTTTCAAAATTATGATATTAATTTTAGATATCACTAATTAATTAACAATTTATGAATAATAGTAAAGTTATAAAATAATAACTCTCAATCTGATATTGAGTCACATGCCTTTTTTAACTCAACAGGCCTTGCGAGTATTATTTGTGATAAGTTTGGGTAAAAATTACACCAAATTTTAAAAACAGGTCACATAATCTATCAATAAGATATTACCTTACCAAATATTCAAAAATTAATAAGCATTATACATTATCATAGTCTCTATATAAAATAAATGATTCAATAAAACCTTTAAACCCTTTCCGGTGAGGTTCCCAAGTAGCTTGGGCCACACTACTGTCTCATGTAATTTCTTAATCTAACCTTTTAATAAATATTTGGATAACTCCACCTTTTAGGCTTCGAGTGTTTGGAGAAAAAAAATGATACTATCAATCTTATTCATCCACTCTATATCCAATTGGAGGTATCTAATCACCAAAAATGGTAAGTGGGTTCTAACTGAAAAAATCTTGATCGTAATTCATAGATCGATCTAGATCCTATTATGATTCATTATTCAGTGTATGAAATTTATAAATGTATGATTTGAATAAATTACGATAAAAAATAGGATTTAACCATAGAAAATCATCCATGTATTCATCTTTAGGTTTCTTTGATGATCTTTTGGGAGATATAATTATAAATATATAAATAATTAAAAACTCAATCAAAATATAACCCAAAATTTTAAAATATATAATATCAATCATAACTAAAAAAATAAATATCAACATATCATAAAAATCATTTAGAATCACCCAAATACATTATAAATACGAAAAAAGGCCATGTAGAATCGATGGAAGGGAAATTAGGTAAAAATAGAATTTTCAAAAAATATATGATATTGAATTCAAGGTATCTAGGCCATGAATTTGGATGTGAAAAACCTTTTTGAAGTCCTAGAGTGACTTTAATGGTATAAATGTGTGTTATGTAGCCCATGAATCATGACTATGAATTATATAATTTCTTCAATTATTCACTTTAAAACATAATATTTCTCAAAAATACTAATACAAATTTCATATAAATCAAAATAATACTGATAAAATAAAAATATATAAAAAAACATATTAATTATATTCAGACCAAAAATGAACTTTTTTCTATAATATTAAAACTCAAGGATCATTACTAGGAGTGTTGGATTGAAAATTATTCACAATAAACATCTTGAGTCCTAACTATAACGCCATAGGCTAGTTTATGTGCCACTGGGAGGGGGTGAGCGAATCAGTGCTACACCCGTTTCATAAATTATTTTTCTTTTGAATCCAACATATTGAACTTGTTAAGGTACACAGTAAACTCTATGATATCTCTCAATATCACCTCATTTATAGTAGTAAAAATAGAGAGAGACATAGTAGCACACAATATTTACAAGGTTTGGTTCAAATACATACTCATTTCCATGTTGGTTATTATCCCCAACATGGATTCTCCACTATATTATTTTTTATCAATTAAAATTATTTAGGTAGATACTAGTTATACACCAAGTAATAGATCCTCTAGTTGATTCTGGTTATACCCCCCAAAAATTCAACTTTTTTGGATTAGTTGGTTATATTCCCCAACCACCTTCTACTACCCACAACTCCAACTAAGAGAATTCTACTTACAGATCTTACTGAAAGACTTTCTCTTCTCCAGATAAAAATTAGAGACTCTCACTACGAGCTCCAATTGAAAGTCTTCCCTTTCTCTTGATATTAATATGAAGAATTCAACTTTATATAATGTTTGATCTATTACAGGATGATATTTTAATATTTATTCATGGGATTGTAGGATCTAACTTTCTTGAATACTTATTCAAGTACCTTCAATAGCCACTGATCCTATTTTTTGGTCTTTCTCAATAACTATGATCAATTATATTTGAACTATTTCCTCAATTCAATTGTGCTCCGGAAAATATTATTCCTTCTCTTAAAGTCCCAACATCAATTTTTTTTTTGTGAAATTAGTTCACAAAAATACTTCTATATTATTTTATACAATAATAATAATTTCAAAGTCTCAATGTGGCTTCAATTTTAAAATTATAAACTCAATTAAATAAAAAGAAATTCATGTATGGAAGTGTAATTCATGGTTCCTGAAATTTTAAACCCTAGTACATGGGTTGTCCAATTATTTAGTTTGTTTCAATTATGTGCTCCTGTGCCTGGGAATTCACATTCTTAATGCATGCATTCACTGGCTCCCCACCTCTTCATGGAAGTCTCACTACACATTCTACATTATTCATTTCATTAATAATGTTTCAAAATGTATCACTTTATTCACATATGCCTGAAATCTTGTGCTAACTCCTTTGTGAAAATCCAAATGGATGTTGATCAATTCTCCAATGAAAGAGTGTATGTGAACTTCACAAATGGTACCTTCACACTAGTATTTTATGACTCAAGCTTCAAAAAAACCTGGAGGATTATGTATAAGGATATCACAAAATCTCAAATGTATTTCCAGAACAATATATTTGTGAAGCTATCCAAGTGAGTTAAATATAGGTCAGATTCCCATGGGATCTCCTCTTTTTCTTTGTGTAAGAGTATCGTGGGAGAACTTATTTCTTTGTGAACCAGAAGGATTTTATTTGTGCTTTATTTTTATCATGAAAAACAAGGTAATTCTCAAATATCACAACAACACTTTTGAGATTCATACATCAATATTTATTGGAAAAGCACTACTACCTCTCACCAAATTTTCTCATATAATCAAGCTACATCGAGAATATTATTTTTATTTCATGTCATGGATCTTATAACGTACTTGATTCATTCAGGGTTCCTCAAACATACACTAAAAAATATGTTCCCTTATCTTATATGAGAAATCATCACATTCATCCAATATGAGTCACGTGTTTCTCCATATTCTTAAAGTTCAAACCCTTTTATGAATATCTACTAATCAAAATTCCTCCTGCAACTTTTTTTTCATTTGAAAATGAAATTTTACTCGAACTCATGAATGCATGGAAATATTATAATGCATGAATAAAGGTTATTAATCTCATCATATCATAGTCTCAGGTATAAAAGGATCATGGAAACCTTAGTTAGATAATTAGAGGTTTAGCTTAAACTCTAGAATAATATAATGCTTGGATGAGGCTTTGAGGAAGAAGAAGCTCATTGGATCCATCAAGCAGCTCAGATCATTTTGATTAGATGGTGGGAGTTTTATCCATATGTTTTAATATGTAGGAATAGTAACTGTATTTTCTACTATCCCACATTGAACATTCACTCATTTGGATGATTCTTAATAAATCAATTCGTGCCTCAACTACTTCTAGTTGGAAGTGTGGGATCAACACCTATAACACATAGACACTCACATCATAGGCCATGCCAACCTATCATGGACCAAAAGCACCTCCAAGCCCATCCAAATGTTCTCACAAATATGAGTGTGATCCTTTAGTCCTATACACTAGCCCACTTGTAACGACCTAGACCCGAACAACCACCCGAACAGTGCTAAATGGGTCAGGAACTACTACCTTAGGCGCACCTCCCCGAATGCCAAAGGCTGCCGACTAGCAGCGAGGGTCTGATAGGTATAGTGGGGAAGCTATACCCTCTCAGAGGATAAAAATAATGGTAATGGTCCAAGTATAACAGTAGAGATGCAGCGGAATAAAAGACTCAGCAGACTCGAGCCAGACCCGCAGAGCGGAAGCACATTCAATATCAATAAACAACAGAAGCAATAAATATAAACAACAGTAGTGGAAAGTAAATACAATAGCATGCTAATCACTGGTAACTACTAAACAAACCAAACATGCATCCATATCAAGTCACTAAACAAAAGGGGCGCCAATGGGTAACCAAAAGTAGCTACAAACAAGTAATCATGCTGATACAAGTAAAGAAAACAAAACAGAGTAACCCCAACTAGGTAAGACCTCAAGGTCCATACCATCTCCATGTAAATAATAATGCAGCCCAGCTCCTAAAGATGGCCTCTTTCTTGCACATAAATCCATAAAGTCTACATGCGTCCCGAAGGGCCCATGCATGGTGTGAGACAAATCTCAGTAGGATACCACCCAATGGTGTGTACCTAATATAAGTTTTTAAGCAGACTTGAATTTATAAGGAAAGTAGTAAACAGAACAATGTACAAATAAACACTAACTCCACTAGTGCTCAGAAGCCACCATGGAGTGTCACCTGCTTCGGTGAACGCTAAAATCTCTATCATGTAACCCGACACCATGTTCCCCCCTGACACCATGTGTCTCAAGTAATGATGTCCTGAAGGCATGCCCAAGAAGTGACCCGGAGGAATAGTGATGCCTGTCCTCAAATAATAACTGGAGGGACATTGATGTCTTCCCTCAAACAAATAGCCGGAGGTACAACAATGTCTTCCCTCAAATAAAGTATCCAGAGGGACAACGATATCTGCCCTCAAATAATAGTGAGCCTCGTCCCCCAACCTGATAGACTCAACGCTATCCCCTGATGGCTCCTCACCTCCCACATGGCTTCCTACAGTAAACACCCCCAAAAAATAGTACCTAAACTGAAACTAACAGGGGCCTCTACCCACACGAGTGGTCAAAACCTCCTCATCACAGAGTATCTCTGTGTGCACACTACTCAATGTTTGGGTGAGCGGTAATCACCAAAAATAGTACCCAAGCCACCACATCTCTGACACCTCATGCCCCTGCGACCATGTCGCTCAAGTCCGATGGCATCACCATCCAAGTAACCTAGGCCATGCCAAACCTGACGGTCATCCTACCTTAAACCGACTTCCATGACGCCCAACCCCATGGTCAGAACAACCCAAATTAACCTGGGCCAAGCCCAACCTATGATCAACATCACTTAAGAATATTTGGGCCATGCCCAACACAACCCAAATGGTCAGCATGTATAATTCAACAATTGCATATATAACAAATTTAACTCGGACACATAAAGATGAAAATCATGCAAATGGTAGAATTTTCCTGACCCAATGGTTATCAGTCAACAACACCGAGGTCTTGAATGCCTCTAACAATTACAACAGGATTAATAAATTAAACTCAAATGTTTAAAACATTAATATTGCAATTTAAACCATTTTTGCATCCCTCGGCCAAAATGCCTCGATGAGCAATGACCCCTCACCTGGCCCCGCTCATGTAAAATTGGTAACAGGGCCTACCCAATGGCATCCCAAAGGTCTAACACTCAATTCAATATGAAACAGTATATAAAACAGGTCCTTCTCAAAATACCCAAAAATGCGCTGAAGGCCGCATTACCCAAATGACCGCGAAAACATGAAAAGAGGTATACAACACCTACCTGAGACTCATACGATGCTACTCCTCCGGTAACAGCCTCTAATTCAGTCTAAAATGAAATATATCTCCAAAAGAATCCATCCCACTGAAACCCCCATAACACATTCTAGAACAGAAATCAAACAATACGACTCAAGAGGAATCGAGGACTTACTGAGGGGGTTCCAACACATCCAGCCGTGATCAGATCAGGGTTAAAACGAAGAACCGGGAGGGATTTGAAGTCCCAACCAACTTGGTTTGTGAAACCCGATGGAAGAAAATGAGTTCCGCCTTAAAACGAGGCTAATGCCCGTTTTAACACAAAAAAAGAAAGTATATAGTGTGTACTTCATGAATAAATGCCTTGTATATCATTTAACTATTCATTTGGCGGCTGGAATTCCATCGAATTACTTTCTGAACCTGCTGATATGGGTACATGGCGTGTACCTATGGGTACACGATGTCTACTTGGGTTCCCTTCTCTTCCTCGCCGAATTACCCACACACCATGTATATCTCTTATACACGGCTTGACTACATGGCGTGTCCAAGGAGAACACAGCCTGTATCTGGTTTCAACGATTCTCCCCGGCCAACAGGCCTATATGCCATGTATGGCCACCACATAGTCACAGGGACATCGTGTATTTAAAACTACACACCGTGTAGTATAAAATTCTTACATGGTCGTCACACAGAATGTACTCGGTGAGAACACATCCGGTCACTCGCTTAACAGATACACGACGTGTAATTAAAGTACTCGACGTGTAGTCTAGAAATTTCCAGAAACATCCCATTTTCTCCAGTTTCCTTAGAAACAAGCCAAAAAATTCAAACAAGGTCGGGATTTTGACCCGTTCTAAAAACTGGGTTCCTTACAATCTCACCACCTTAACATAGCTCATCCTTGAGCTATCAAATGAAACTCGGAGATGGCACCGAACATACCTCCCTAATCAAAGTAACTTGTACTTCCCTAGTTTCAAAGGTCCCGACTAACTTCCTCAAGGGGGATCCACACCTTAGAAATCACCTAACCCGGTCTCAACCTAACAAAACTCAAAGAAAAAAGGTTTACAAACCCATTTTTCGGATGCATAGTCCTTCTGTGACGCATCTTCACCCCTATACCCCATTGTCACTTATGTGTTGTTCCCGACACACAACGTATCCTGCACCGCATCGGTGTCTGCCTCTACGAGGTCCTGTATCCCATGGATGCTTAAAAATGAATCTGGTGGATAACACCTCAAGTAGACCACATCCTTGATGCCCCGATGCCCACAACACCTCAAGTAACCCGCATCCTCGATGCTCTGATTCCCAAGGCACCTCATGTAACCCGCATCCTCAATGCCCTGATGCTACGCATATCACACATACATATATATATAGAATATATCATGCACCTGATATGGTGCCAATCCCACTGACTAGAATTTAGTCAGTCCACATAGATCCTGTGCACCACATGCACTCAAAACTGACATGGCTCTATAGGTCATGCCAAAAAGGAAACATGGAGACCACGACCACACCGCGGTGTACCTATAACCATCGTCGGCTCACCAGCCTGCTCAGCCTCTGGAAGCTTCACAACATGCACCTGGCCTGAAGTAAGACTACCTGATTCCTGACCCCCCTGCGGTGCTGCTCCAGCCACCAGCCAGTAACCCCTTAGCTGGGTCCTGCTGTCTTTGTCACGTCCTCCGCGTGCAGCTGAACCTTGGCTACCATCTCCTAGAAACAAACCCGAACCAACTCCGGATGCCACCGTCTGTCCTGGTCCCTGCCTGCCGACTGTCTGAGAAGGCTGCCTGTAGAACCTTTCCAGATTCTATACCTGCCCACATGACCGAAACTCCATTGGAGGCCTATCGCACTGAGTATGAACATGTCCCGACTGTCCACACTGAAAACAAATCACTAAAGAACTACCACGAGGTGGTCTAGCTGAATCCCTAGCCTAACTAACATACTGGAAATCATCCTGTCCTCTATTCCTGCTATCTGAACCGTCACCTGAAGCTATCACCCGGCCAACCTAGGGTCTATCCCTCTGGTTTCTCTCTGCTATAAGCACCTGGTTAACTACCTCGGAGAAGAAACCCAACCTGAAGATGTTCACCTGGACTCAAATGGCATGTCGTAAGACATCCTCGAAGCTCCTCACCCTAGCCACATCATCTATTACCATACTAGGTGCAAAGAGGAACAACTATGTGAAGGTATATTCATAGTCCATGACATACATGTCTCCTAGCTATAGACTCAAGAACTCTCGAGCTCTCTCTGCCCTCAGTGTCTCAGGGTAATAGTGATTGAAGAACCTTTCCTTGATGTCCTTTCATGCCAGTACCTCGTGCCTACGAGCCTGAACCTGCACATCCCACCAAAGATTCGCCGGTACTCTCATCATGTAAGCCGCCAGCTTGACCCTATGCCCTGGAGGCATCTCTAGCTGCTCAAAGATCATCTGCATGCTCTCGATCTAGTTCTCAGCCGTATGTGGACCACCCTCACCCTGAAAAAGCAGCAGGTACTTCGACTGGAACTCCTGCATTAGATATTCCATAACTGGATATGTAACCTGTGTGCCTCTGTCGATCCCCTACAAGACCCGCACCAGACTAGCTCGAAGCTGCTCATCGAGCCATGGCCTGAACGATGCCAAACCCGGATGCTGTCTTGCCTATACTGAATCCTGGACCTGATCCTGTCCCTAAGCCTGTACCTATGGCTCACGCTCTGCCTGTAAAGAATCCTGAACCAAATCCTGCACCTACGGCACTGTATCATCTCTTGTCTGACGCTCCATCTGAGTCACCCAAATTGGAACCCGCTGAATTCCATAAATGGTCAGACATCCCATATATATATAACAATATATATTCAACACAGATAATAAAGTAGTAAAAGGCAATGCATAACTACTACCATTACTGTCCCCCACTGCAACCCATTCCCCACGGCATCCCGGCCTCATGTCCTCCTTACCTGCCCCTAACAGATCCAAGTATCAAAAGTACCTCGGGTCGTGCCCGTCCTGACAACCAACGTTGCCTCAATCCGACGACTGAGTCGCCCAATACTAGTGATCAAAATCACATAAACTGATAGTACCTGCCTGCTTGTAGAAGAGCCATGCCCAAATACCCTGTCACATTCAATTATACAAATATAAGTCATTGGATACACATTTCAACAAGGAGAAACTATATCATGAATTTCACCTATG
Source organism: Viscum album (assembly GCA_963277665.1). NCBI lineage: Eukaryota > Viridiplantae > Streptophyta > Magnoliopsida > Santalales > Viscaceae > Viscum > Viscum album. The sequence continues at coordinate 1,717,624,342 of OY728160.1, read as the reverse complement.
CACATGTCAGAGCATACAAGCATGGAAATTTGATTTTTATTCACATGGTATTATCACTTCACAAAGCATACATGCAATTATGAAATTGAAATACCCTAAAAATGTTCCTATCAAAAGCCAACAACAAGACTTGCCATACTGGTCAATGGTCCAATTCTCCCTTACCGTACCGGGCCAAGGGTCACATATCACAATCAATAACCTCACACACCAAGTGAGCCACCATGGTAGAAATCATATAAACTGTAATCTAAGAAAAAAGAAAACAGTAATTCCCACCCAAGGTAACTTAGTCCATCCCTCGTACCTGGGGTTGCAGGCACCCAAGCACAAGCTAGAAACCTAGTTACAGTAACAAACTCTCTCCAGTATACCATATCCCAAATATTAAAACCAGAAAAAATAAAATAGAAGTCTAAAACTCATTAGTAGCCAGCAAAATGCTGCTACTAAATCCCTGTTAAGAACTCCTCTGATACCACTTTGTAACAACCCAGACCCGAACAGCCACCCGAAAAGTGCTAAACGGGTCGGGCACTACTACCTTAGGCGCACCTCCACAAATACCAAAGGCTTCTGACTAGCAGTGAGGGTCTGATAGGTATAGTGGGGAGTCTATACCCTCTTGGAGGATAATAATAATGGTACTGGTTCAAGTATAACAGTAGATATGTAGTGGAATAAAAGACTCAGCAGACTCTAACCAGACCAGCAGAGCGAAAGCACATTCAATATCAATAAACAACGGAAGTAATAAATATAAACAATAGTAGGGAAAAGTAAACAAAACAGCATGATAATCACTGGTAACTACTAAAAAAAACCAAAAATGCATCCATAGAAAGTCACTAAACAAAATGGGTGCCAATGGCTAACCAACAATAGCTAAAAACAAGTAAACATGATGATACAAGTAATGAAAAACAAACAAAGTAACCCCAACTAGTTAAGACGTCAAGGTCCATACCATCTCTATGCAACAACTAACGCAGCCCAGCTCCTGAAGCTGGCCCCTTTCCTGAACGTAAATCTATAAAGTCTGCACGTGTCCTAAAGGGCCCGTGAAGGGTGTGAGACAAATCTCAGTAGGATACCACCCAATGGTGTGTTCATAATATAAGTGTTTAAGTAGGAATGCATTTATAAGGAAAGCAGTAAGCAGAATAATGCACAAATAAACACTAACTCCACTGGTGCTCAAAAGCCACCATGGAGTATCACCTGCTTCGGCCAATGCTAGAATCTCTGTTATGTAACCCGACACCAGGTTCCACCCCTGACACCATGTGTCTCAAGTACCGACATCCCAAAGGCACATCCAAGTAGTAACCCGGAGGAACAATGATGCTTGTCCCCAAATAATAACTGGAGGGATAGTGATGTCTGCCCTCAAACAAATAGTCAAAGGGACAACGATTTCTTCCCTCAAACCAAGTATCCAGAGGGATAGTGATATCTGCCCTCAAATAATGGTGTTCCTCGGCCCCCCAACCCGATATCCTCAATGCTATCCCCTGAAGGCTCCTCACCTCCCACATGGCTTCCTACAGTAAGCACCCCCAAACCAATAGTACCTAAATAGAAACTAACGGGGGCCTCTACCCACACGAGTGGTCAAAACCACCTCATCAAGGAGTATCTATGTGTGCACACTACTCAAAGTCCAGGTGAACAGTAATCACAAAAAATAGTACCCAAGCCACCACATCTCTGATAACTCGTTCCCCTGTGACCATGTCGCTCAAGTCCGATGGCATCACCATCCTAGTAACCTGGGCCATGCCCAACTTGACAGTCATCCTGCCTCAAACCGACGTCCATGATGCCCAACCCCGTGCTCAGAACCTCCCAACGTAACCCGGGCCAAGCCCAACTTGTGATCAGCATCACTCAATAATATCCGGGCCATGCCCAACAAAACCCAAAGGGTCCATCATGTGAAATTCAAAAATTTCATATATACAAAATTTAACTAGGACACATAAAGAAGAAAAACATGCAAACAGTAGAATTTCCCTAACCCAACGGTTATCAGTCAACAACACCGAGGTCTTGAATGCCTCTAACAATTATAAGAGTCTTAATAAATTAAACTCAATACTTTCAGAAATTAATATTGCAATTTAAACCATTTTGGAATCCCCCGACCAAAATGTCCTAATGAGCAATGATCCCTCATCCGGCCCCACTCAAGTAAAATTGGTAACAAGGCATACCCAAAGTCATCCCATAGGTCCAACACTCAATTCAATATGAAACAACAGTTAAAACGGGTCCCACTCAAAATACTTGAAAACTCACTGAAGGCCACATTACCCAAATGACCAAGAAAACATGAAAAGAGGTATGAACCACCTATCTGAGACTCGTATGATGCTACTCCTCTAGCAATAGCCTCCAATTCGGTCAAAAACATAGTAGATCTAAAAAAGAATCCAAATCGATCAAACCCCTATAAATCATTCTAGAACATAAATCAAACAAAACGGCTCAAGAGGAATCGAGGCCTTACCGAGGGGGTTCCAACACATCCAACAATGATCAGATTGGGGTTAGGATGAAGAACCAGGAGGGATTTGAAGTCCCAACTGGCTTGGTTTGTGAAACCCAGCGGAAGAAAACGAGTTCCACCTCAAAACGAGGCTGCTGCCCGTTTTAACTCAAAAAAATAAAGTGCACGACATGAAATTCATGACTGAACACCTTGTACATCATTTAACTATTCATTTGGAGGTTGAAATTCCACCGACTTACTTTCCGAACCTACCGACATGAGTACACGGTGTGTACCTATGGGAACATGGCGTCTACTTGGTTTCCCTTCTCTTACTCACCGACTTGCCCACACGCCATGTATATCCCTCATACACGGCTTGACTACATGGTGTGTCCAAGGAGAAAATGTTGTGTATTCAGTTTCAACAATTCTCTCTAGCCAACAGGCCTACACTCCATGTATGTCCGCCACATGGTTGCGGGGACACGATGTGTTTAAAACTACACGCTGTGTATTATGAAATTCCTACACGGTCGTCACATGACATGTACTCGGCTAGCACACGATTGGTCACTCTCTTAATAGATACACGACATGTACATAAAATACAGGGCGTGTAGTCTAGGAATTTTCAGAAACATCCCATTTTCTCTAGTTTCCTCAGAAACAAGTCAAAAAATTCAAACAGGGTCGGTATTTTGACCTGTTCTAAAATCCAGGATCCTTACACCATTCACCCTCCACCTTGTTAGCTGGTTTGGTTGGTTCTTTAGTGTGGTTGAGAAATTCTCCCATCATTCTTGGTTGAGAAATCTAGCCTAGTTGTCCTGGATAACAATATTTCTAATATAATATAATAAAAAACCTCTATTCAATATCTCATATAATGTTCCAAGATTGAACTCACAATTCTTCTTCATGAAACTTGAAAATACATTTTTCATGGACTTCTTAAAATTATTCATCATAAATCATCATGATAAATAATATTTTTCATGGCCTTATCTTATTCACTTCCTAAAAATAATCATTTTCACGGTTTCAAACTTATTTTTTTCAATGTTATCTTATAAGCACTTGTCTTTGAAATTTAATTAAAAGTGAAAAAATCTTCATAATTGAAAACACATACAATTTCTTATGCATGAAATCCAATGACATCAAGTTAATCCATAACAATTCTCCAATCATCAACACTTTATCTTTAACACAGCAAACTCATATTGAAACATCATTAACAAAAAATAAACATTGGGCCCAATACTAACAATACCACCTCTAATCAACCATAACTTCCTAAATAATATACTCAAAGAGGGATCTAGTATCATCTTATAACAAACCATTATAAGTTATCCTATTTCAATATCTGAGATAACATGCCACATGGACTAAGCATGATTCTGATCACTATAGACCAACACAAGTGTTGAGGATATCAACCATAATATGGTGGGACTGATTTCACCCTCATAAAATTAAAAAATAAAACATTATTCTTCTACTAAAAATCCAACATGAAGTATCCACATGTTAGAATTTCCATGAAAAAATAAAAAAAATATCCAATTTGATTGATCCAAACAAGTAATAAGTATTAAAAATAACAAAAACCTAGATAAATAATTTGTAAAAATTATATAGTATAAAAACATCCAAACATTTTATAACCCAAAAAACATAACAAAATTTTACACCAGTTATCCTAATATATAAAAGTAGATAAAAAGTAGTTTGTTGTATTATTAGTCCATTTATGATATAAATTCTTAAAATGAAAAAATAAATGTACTCAAAATTATAAATGAACCTCTATCTACAAGTGACTTGAGGTTACCTTCCACGTATCACGATTACTATATCCCCATGCAATAAAAAAATTATGCACCATCAAAAAAATATTCATTTCCTTTAAATTTATCAAAAATAACAATTTCCATATACAAACCCAAGTTTTTTTATATGGAGTAAGTATAACACCATTATAGTACATCCAAATATTCTATACATTTCCTTTTATTATACAACCCACACATTATAGTTTGAAAATATATAAATATTAAAACAATTATTTTAAACATGAGGATGAATGAGGAGAAAACTTAATCATTAATCATTTATTTTAAAACAAAAATATCTAATAATGTCTATTCAAGACAATAAAATAATAATCAATATCATAAGAACAAAAATTCATCATACATCAAACATTATTCATCATGAGAAAAATTCTTGGGGCTTCAGGAGTCAATCTACTACTTAAATCATATGGAACCATCCCTCTTTCTTTATTATGTGATCATATCAGAAAATTCCCAAAATTTTGTCACATAGACTCAAAGGGAGGTCATCCTACTATTTAGAGTAATATAATATTTAGGGGTAACATTAGAATTGAATGATACTATCATACCACTCATCATAGAATTTACCACTCTGATACCTAAGGCTTCCCATGATTTTTTTAAATACAAAAACTAAATATTAATGGAAAATTATAAAAAATATCCCATTCCTTTGATGGGTCTTGTGGGACATATTTATACCCATAATATATTGAACAAAACAAAAAACCCATGAAAATAATAACTGAGATAGGAATAAAAAATATTAGATAATAAAAATATAAAAATAATACGTCACTATACATGATTTAGAACTTAAATGGAAGCTATTTTGATTGAGATCCCTCAATAACAACTAACAAGTTATTTTCTCCAAAATTCTCCACAAGCTACTGGAATCAAAAAATTATTTGGTAGGACATATTCTATATAATGGTGTTCTTGAACCTCCTCCTTATAGTAGAATATAAAGAAGAGAAATTCATAAGAAAAAGTTCCATAATAGATTAATCTATAGTCTTTAAAATTAGATCTATGAGTCTCTATTTTATAGGCATCCTTTATTGAATGAAAGGACCTCTTGAAGTTTCAATGTTTGAAATGATTTTAAATAGTTAACCATTGAAATTACTCCTCATTGATTAATCACATTTTTCAAATCCTTTGACCATATTTTATCTACACATCATCATATTATGTTTCAGTAAAATGAATCATCATGAAAAAATTGGGAGAGTTAATCTAATGAAATCATATATCATTCTACATGAGCACCATGATGTGGTATAATGAACCACATGAAGAAAATTACCATGGATTAGTGAATTTCACTATGTAATTATATATGATTTATTAAAAATATTTAACAATCTTACACTCGCAATAAAGCTCCACACAACTTATAAAAAACTGAACAACTATTATGTATCCATCCAAAATCATTTGTATATTATTATCATAATATTTATCAAACAATACACATTTTTACCAAAACAATATTTATTCCATGACCATATGTATGACACTATGGTCACTTATTTATTTATAAATAATATTGAATTATTAATCCATAATTGTAAGAAAAGATAATCCACTTGGAAAACATCACTACTGCTCAAGCTATTAGGGGTATATATTATTATATAATCCATTTGTATAAGAAAAAAAGTGACCAGTAGACATGTAATATATAGATATAGTATATTAAATTTCATTCATTCATTATTTTCAAATATATAATAATTAGTTTTAATTAATACATCACAAATTTTCATATCCAGGAATTTTTGAGTCAGATTTTTTGAAATGAATGTTCTAACCTGGAGGTTGTAAATATGAGGTTTTGAGTTTGATTTTTTTTGAAAATTATAGGAAGAATGGAATGAGAATATGATAAGAATTAATTGAAAATAATGAAGATGTGTTGAATTTTCTATCAACCAATGTTGATTGTTGGTTTTGGATTTATTCTTAACTAACAAAGTATATGCTATCTATGAAAGATGATAATGGAAAAACATTGAGTGTTTCTTGAAATTTTAAAATATAGGTGTAAAGACGGTTATATATACATAAATATAAATAAGTATATGTGAAAGGTTGGATTATGTTTTTTCTTTTACTTAGAATATACATGGATAAATTTTGAATAATTCTGGAGGAATTTAGAAAAATTATGGATTGATAACAAATCTATAAAAATGACTATGTCTGAAAACATAAAAATAATATGGAAGATAAAAATAAGTTCTACCAGGAGTTATAAAAATATAAAATCCAAGAAAAGTTACATGTGTTCAAAAAATAAAACTCTGGGAATGTTGAGTGCATAATTGATCCTTATATATGTAAGAGTAATCAAGTTGTACTTTCAATGAAAAATGGCTAAGTTGTGGAGTACCCCTATGAGCGTAAGGGTCATTTTGTGGGAAATGATGATTTCATATGTGTCACTTTTTTTATTTCTTAAGATTCATTACTATAAATAAAGGAAAATCATAATAGTCATTTTAGGTAATTTTTAAGAGTCATCAGATTGTGAACTAGAGTTTATAAGAGTAATTTCATGGTAAAGTATGGATCATAAGTTTCATCTTTAAATTTCATAAGAGTCATAGAGGAAATTAATAAGGGTAACTCAACTTATTTGGAAGATTCATTCAACTGTGCAGTAGAGTTCAAAAGGATCACCTAAATCATTCTATGATAGAATTGTAAAATATAAAAATATATATTTTAACGTGGAAGAATAATTTATATGGATAAGGGGGGATGGATATGAGTTATTTTTGAGACAAATGTTAGATGATTAAAGGTATTTTAAATTTACATAACAAAATGTAAGATTTATTTTTTTACTTTACTAGGTGGAACATGAGGGTCATTCCATTTGGTGTTTATAGTGAAGGATCATCCAACAAATATTCAAAAGATATTTTACTAATTATAAAATATGATCAATAAATCAGTAGGATGATAATGGGGAGAATCATGATGATATTAAATAATGATTATGTAATAATTTAAATATATAGTTTGTGTGGATTCAGTTATTGACTGAGATCACACCATGACTCATAAGTAATACTACACAACATTTTCATGTATGAGAGAATTTATTTTTTAATTTAAAGTTATGATGAAAATAATTATGAGAATATATTATTGATAACATAGTAAAAAAATATTATGAATCTTGTGTAGAATTAATGTCTATTGATTTTAATGGTGGTCATGTGGAAGATAGTACCAACATTTATGGGAAGTTTCTAGAATCTAAATAAGACATGAATTATGTAAGATTAATTAAATATTTTCAATTTATAATTCAAAGAAAGAGAAAATCATTTTGTAAATTTCATAGAGTTTTAATATTTAAAATATGTAAAAATATCTAAGGTTATTTTTTTATGAATAAAATATAAGAGTAGAAAAGGAAATAGGGGGAGAGAAGCTACAAAGGATGTCCAAATTATCTATGAGTCATGGGTGAAGAAGAATTTATTAAAATTTCTAAAACCTTGATAGATCTATGAGTTGATGAATAAATGAATCATTTTAGAGAAATATTGAAGGTTTTTTTATCATAATAAAAGAAGGAGGATTTGTACACATTGAAATATACATTTAAAAATAAGAAGAAAAAATTGGGGAGGAAAAACTACCAATTCCCCCACCAGGTCAGGTTTTCAGAGATGGGAGGTCTTGTAGAGTACAACAATTTTTTTCCATATTTGAAAAAAATGAGAAAATAAGATAATTCTAGTGAAAAATTATCTTTATCTAGATAAAAAATTTATATTGATATGATTTTTGAGAAAAAATAATTAACCCTTATACTAAGGTGATTTTTTTATTCCAGAGAGGAAAATGTATAACAAAATGATAATCATCTAAAAATCTATATAGATTTGAATATTCACACTATTTACGCTTACTATGTTAATTATAGAGAGTCCCCATGTCTATAAATAGTTGAAGACCTTCCCTAAAGTGGTTTTTAAAATATTAAAATAGTATGTTTCCATTAGGGGAGGAGTGACTGAATCCATTGATATTATAAAGGAAGTGATCCTTGGGTTGGTGTGATCACGGATGAACATGTATTCACTAAACTAGTGAAATATTTGATTTTGGAATATCTACACATTATTATGGTGTAATCCTTGTAATTATCCCTTTTTAGTGAACTAAATAAAATCCTCTTTCCTTATTCATGCTTTATTTTCCTATATACCTGTCTTTTTTTAGTGAGTGAAGCTTCAATATTAGTATGTTGAATATAGTTATTTTTAAAACAGGTATAATATTCTAAAAAAACATTGAGTAAAATAATTAGTTTAAATTAGATAACACCTTGATTCACCTGACCCTCTTATGGTGTCTAATGTTTTAATAAGTAGTATCATAGATAAAAGTTTCTGACTTAATATTAATTCTCTGAATTTGTTTTTTATTTTTAGTTCACATGAATTCAATAATGAATCCTTATATTTTTAGTAGTATTAAATTTTATGGATTGGAAAAGGAGATATATTGGTTTCTATAGGATTGTGGTAAAGATATCATTGAATACATCCAATGAGATAATAACTTAAGAAAACACAATTAATGAGACCTTAACGTGGAGATAAATGAAATTATTAATGGTGGTATCCTCAACAATTCATACAAGAAAATATTGATTGCAATTATAAAAATACATGCTAAACTGACATAAATATTACATCTATTCCATGAATAAATTAATACTTCTAATAAATAGTTTATTTACTTGAGGACTGATAGGTTTAGCATCATGGAGACTAGGTACTTAAAAATATTATTTTACAACTCTTATTGACATTTATCCATATTCGTTCTTCTTTAGACCCACTTCTAGACATCTCATAAGTTACACTAATTTTCATAACCCAGAGAATGAAATTATAAGAAAGGGGTGAGCTCAGATTATTAGTAATAGTAAAAATTAGTGATTAAAATAAAATAAAATTATTGATCATAGGAGGGGTATATGTGTATAATAAATGTACATAATAAAGTCATACACAACAAATCATAGATCATAAATTATGAGTAAGGTATAAGGCATCAAATACTATTTTTTTAAATCAATTGAGTGTGGAATCATTAGTTAATAAACAAGAGATTTGAGATCATAACACCAGTATGAGAATATTTATAAGAGTGTGGCATTAACATAAAAATTTAAACCATTTGTCAAGGCTACCCACCAAGACATTCATCAAATAGTAGGCTTTCGATAACCTCCCATGTACCTTCTTGTGCTTGGGATAACCCTCTTATGTTCTATTAGACTTAGGATAAATCCTCCTATGTACCCCTTTGGATTTAGATAAATCCTCGCATGTACCATTTTTCTTTGGAAAATACCTCATGTGTACCCCTTTGTGTTGGGATAAATTATCTCATGTAACCTTTGGCTTGGGATAAAACCTTCCATGTACCATTTTAAGCTCATAAAACATAAACATAAACCATTACACTGGAGGGTGATATAGGACCTCACCCATCATATATATATATATATATATAATACATGAAATCATTTATTAATTATATCATAAAGAACCCATGGAAAGAAAAATGGGGTTCACATCATTTTTGATGGAATCACAAAAATTGGAATAAATAATGCAAACAGTAGATAACCAAAATTCAATCACCCAATAAGAGTATTTCATAATAACATTTAGTGTGTTTTTTATGAAAAATAAATTCCAAGGGAATAATATTTTTAATGATAAAGAAGAAAAAATAAGTGAAATCATTAAAGAGTTGTTTTAAAACATTTTAATCATTTTCATAAAATATGACGTTATGAATCACATAAAAAATACATTTTTAAAAAGAAAAAGTGTTTTTTAAAAAAATAATTTTTAATGGAATCTTAAATAATTGAACCTTTAAAATTAAATCAATAATTCAAAAAGGTGATTTTAAAGAATTTAATTTTTAAAAACCAAATCAATAAAAAGGATCCTTGGAAAAGACATAATGGTTTCATAAAGGTCATGTGAAAAATTTGGAAAATATTCATTTTTTAAAATAGAAACTTTAATAATTGATCCTTTAAATGAAATAAATTCCATTAAAAATAAAAATAGAGTATAATTAAAAAATATAAGATCATGGTAAGGAAAATAATTTTTAATATTTTAAAATTCCTTTTTTGAAAGACAATATCATTAAAAGGGAAATGAAAATTTTAATTTAAATTGAATAAAGGGAACATAAGGATCATTATATATAAAAAATTTGATTTTTCAGAAATGAATGGAGAACATTGGTGGTTACTAAAAAAATGGATATGGAGGAAAAATCCATTAAAAGAAATGAGTATTATTCTTTCCAAAATTCAATTTTCACAAAAAAATAGATTCATCAATGAAGAAGACATTGGTGAGAAACATTATTTAACCTTAAAAAAGGTGTAAATAAAAATTAAAATCATAATAGGTCATAATTTATCAATATTTAAATATAATAGTCAAAGAGGATTGATTATTAACCATAGAAAATATTTGAGTACGAAAAAACATCTTACAACTTAACGTGCATTTAAATAAAAAACTCTTGAAAGAGAGAGATTTAAATTGAACTTAAATTTACATGGAAAAGGAATTTCATGATATAATATCTCAATTAGGAAGAATATACACAACATAAATAAAATTAGGTGCATAGTACAAAACATGTCTCAAAGAGAATAATTTTGAGATAAAAACCCTTACTTAAGCCCTGATTCACTCTACACTTGCACAAAATGTCCTAAATAATTATATTAGGTTCATTTATTACATACCCAAGAACATTAATCATAAATATAACCATTATTTCTCTTTATTGATAATAATTCAACACACACACACACATATATTAGTTAGTTTTACCTATTTCCCTACATTTGGTGTTTTATAACTTTAATGGTTTATACTAGTTTCATAGGAGAAGTTTCAACATTAATTATAATTTAAAATTTTATATTTCACAAATATTTAATGTTACCATACAGTATGATTTATTATGATCTTTATAGTTTATATTTCATTTCACAATTTCATCATTCTTTATCCTAGAAGTTGATATCGATAATAAGCTTATTTCGATGATTCTTAAACAATGAAGGGTTTGTTCCAAATTAATGAGTTCAATATTAATGTATAATTTAAGAAAAAAAAAATTATTTACAAATTTATATCATATTATTCATATAATTAAGTTTTTATAATTATACATGATATAATTCCATAACAATGTTCATATAGGTGGTCAAACTGACCCAATCCTAAACATACCATGATTAATGGGTGATTTTGAGGTGATTATGTTAAAATATCATTATAATATTATAATTATGACATAATTTAGTGTGTATTAGTGTTATATATAATAATTTTATATAATTAATAAAATAAATGATGGATAAGAAACAATTACATATTATGAATAAACAGTTTCTCCCCTTAGTTTTATTGTTTAAGACGATTAATTTTAGAATTACTGTTTATCATTCATATAATTAATATGAAGTTAAATTTGTATTAACAGAAATTTATTGATATTATAAGAATTGTATTTATACTTTAAAACCATTATTCTATCTATCTATGAAAGGCTGTAATGAAAAAAAGAACACATTACTTCATAGAGGTGGTAGTACACACACACACACACACAATCAGCATTTTCAATTTTCTTAGGGGACAGGGGAGTTGTGGTTAATATTAATAACCCAAATATATCAAAATTTATTTTATTAAAAACAAAAAAATAATAATATATTTTTGGGAAAAATAAATTTCAAATAGAAAGATGAAAGGAATAGTTGTTAGCAAAAAGATTGTACCTCAATTGAGAACTTTGGGTTTCTCTAATAGGATTCCTTGGAAAGTAAGGGATTAGGATAACAACTTTTGAAAAGAAGTTTATAAGAGTGAAATAGGATTATAATATTCTAAAATTGAGAATATTTTCTGGGATAAGCCTAATTTTTCGGAGTTCCTTGAATGGGTCGTGAGAGACCACTTTTATATGTGGTGATAATGATATATTTGTATATATTTCAACTTAATATAAAGGTATCACATGTTAAACATGTAAATTAGCTAAAAAAATATTCAATAATTTACTATAGGGTTACATAAGATCAATAATATATCAACCACTGAATTATAAATATTTTTTAATATGTTTTATTCTATTAACCCATTGAAATATTACCTTTTCCATTTAATCTTTTACTGTAGTAACTAGTTTTTACTTAAGGAAACTTAATAATTATGCCAAAAAATAATGTGTTCCTTATTAGATAAGTTGAACCTAAAAACTATAAATTTTTAATACATTTTCCTGATTTAATTTCTTAAAGTGTTAAAATTTTTTTAATATAATAAATTTATGATGTATTAAAATAGTTTTTTAGAAAAATATTTCATGAGTTTTAAAATATAAAATATAGTTAAATAAAATATAATAAAAAATTATTAAATCTATAATGAGAATTATAAAATAAATTTTTTTTGAGAATTTTTTTTCATTTATTTCTAATTCATACTTATAAATTAATAATGGATTAAAATTTCATGTATCAGTATATTAAACTATTCACCTAAAAATCAGTTTTAAGAAAAATCTAAAATATTCATCCAAAGATAATTTTGATATTTTAAATCAAAAAACTATGTTCGTTTAATTTAATTAATATTATAAAATTTATAAATTTAGTTTTTAAATAAAAATAAAAATAAAAATAATAACTTAATTTATAAAAAATGATGTTTGTAGACATTAAATGTTCATGATATTATTTCATATGGATTTATAATCTATTGAATGATTATAAATTACACCATATACTGAAATATTTTATATAATATTTTAATATTATTTGATTTAAATATTTGGGTAAAATTTATAATACTTTAAAAAATGGTTACTTGAGAAAGAGAAATTCATTTCAGTATTAAAATTCATTTATTCTTTTTCCTATAAATGTATGATTTTTTAAAGTAATATACTTTTATTCCCTAGAGGTTTTTCTATTCTTGTAGTTTTCTTAATAATATTCATTTAATATTCCATTGATTTTTTTAGGTTTATGTTTCATGTGGACCAAGCTATAAAACAAATTTAACTTAATTATAGGAAACTTATATTAAAATATTAGGTCGTTTCATTCTCCCCCATTGAATAAATTTCATCCTTAAAATTTTAATAATCACATAAGAAACTAAATATTTAAGGGAATTTAAATTATAGAGATGACTAATGATATAATTTCTAGAGAGAAATCGACATTACACACTTGGGAAAACTATCTCTTTCCTTAGAATAATATTATCCCTAATGTTGAGTTTTTATCCAAACATATAGGCTAAGAGTCTACCGTTATTTAGAATCAATACCCACATTATAAAATTTGATTCTAGTGGGTTTTTATTATTATACGTTAATTGATAGAACATCACTGGTTAATATAAAATGTGTTTTTCTTACATGAGATGTTTTTTACTCAATGTGGATCTAACCAATCCATCAATAAAATCACATTAAATTTATCAGGAGGGTAATAAATTCTCCACAAGACATATTACAATAAAATTTAACTTTGAATACAATAATAATACCACTAGAAGAATTATATAACATTAAAATAATCTAGATAGTGATTTAATAATATTAATAAAAATCCTTATATATAATAGAGTTCCTAGAATAAAATTCCAACAATACATCTACAACTATATATTAGAGGGTATGTGTACCTTAAATATCAAGGTCCACTTTGGGATAAGGGCTTTCATAGGCATTCTATTCTCCTCTTGGTCTTAAATATCGATGTTGCTCATATTCCTAGTTAATCCTTTCATTTGGGGATTGAATTGGATAATTCCCAAGTTCCCCACACATATGGAATTGAATTATTAATGGCACTTTAGGATGATATTTATTTGTTTAAATCATTTTAATCAAAATATTCATTTTTTCCTTAATAGTTTGATGCTTGATGATCACATACTCCATAATTAAATTATCTTCTAGTCCCCTTGAGGCAATTACCTAGGTACTTATTTCCACATTTTTAACATATAATAAATGGTACATAATTTCCTTTACCATCTTTTCTTACTTTATTTTTATTAGACACCATATTTAAATTATTTGGTGTATTTAGGGTATTTACTATATTAAAATTGTCAATAATATTTCATGATAGTTGGTTTGGTATAATCACAAGGTTTCTCAATCCATCTCCCATTCTGATGGTTTGTTTGTTTAGGTAATGTCCATGTTGTCCCCCACACACATGGTTCCTTCTAGTTCTAGCTACTATTAAATCTAAAAGGGTTTACATGAGTGTTTAAATATTAAAAATACTGAGGAATTATCATATTCCTAAAATGAATTAAACATTTAAATTCCTTATTCTTTTACATTATCATTTTGGCCAATAGTCTCTTTAGTTCAAATTCTATCGATCCTGGTTTAACCAAGGTTACATTAATTTGGGTTATCTTATACTTCTCAAACTAGTCCCTCAAAGTAACTAGGAAAAAAATAATTTATAGTGGTTTATAAAGAGAATATGATCAACCAAATAATATCCCCTAGGACTGTCTAGCTAAGTGTGTAGTCTTAGGCCCACTCATCATGCATTTGGGTGATGATCTATTTAATACTCTAACAACCCTTTTATGGTGATTAACCCAAGGGTCATCTCCGATACATACACACTTTCCAGTATCCATATAGGGATGTTTCTTCTAGGAAAACCATATAATCAAGAATTTATAAATATTTCAGGATATCATCCTATACTTGGACTCAAATCTAGGGTTTTCACTAAGGTTATATAACATTAAAACCAAAGGTAACTAAACTAATATAAAAAAATAACTAAAAATACCCTTTAATACCAACTACAGTGACCCATACTAAAAATATAAAAATAGTACATTGATTCCATGGATAAATCAATATACCTCATAAAAATGTTCACAACCCAAGTACTGATAGACTTAGTGTCTTGGAGATTATATATTTAGATTTAATATTTTACAACTCTTATTGAAATTTCTCTATAACTATGCTCATGTAGACCCTCTTCCAAAAATATCATAAGTTATAGTCATCTTCATAAAATGTGGAACGCTAACCTAAGAAATGGGTGAACTTAGAAGCTCCATATGGGTAAACATAAGTGATACAAATCACAGTACATAGGTGATAATAATATGGCAATTTTTCTATAATAAATAAAAATAATAAAATCATACCCAAAAAAGCATATATCATAAATCAGGATCCCAGAAATAAGTCAAGGCATAATAATTTTTTTGAATCAAAAGTGTGTTGAAGCATTAGTCAATAAAAATAAAACATGAGAGAATAACATTAGAACGATAATATTAATAATAGTGTGGTATAAAATTAAACATAGAAAACATATATCAAGCCTACAAACAAATACATTCGTCACATTATTGGCTTGTTCTAACAATATTTGTACCTTGTTAGGCTTAATACAATCCTACCATGTACACTTATTCTTGGTATAAAACCTCCCATGTACCTTTTTTGAGATAATGAAACCTAAACATAAACCAATTCATTGGAGGGAGATATATGAACCAAACTATAATCATACATACATATGAATGACACTTTAAATCAATAGTTATTTATACTATAATGAACCCATAAAAAGAAAAATGTATTTCAAAAATTTTCTAGATGGTGTCACCAAAATTTATGTCAAGAATTTAAATTTTAGATAACCAAAATTCAATTACCTAATAATATTATTCTATAAGAAAATTTATAGGATGGTTATAAAAAATAACTTATAAAAAAATATTAGTTTTAAAGAAATAAAAGAAAATGAAAGTGAAACTATGAAAGAGTTTTTATAATTTTTTATAATTATTTTTAAGTATGAATAGGTGAATCACATTAAAAATATATCTTTGAAACGGTAAAGTGAAAATATTTGAAAAAAATTTACTTAAAAATTTATCTAAAATAATGGAACCTTGAAAATGGAATAAATATTAAAAAATGGTGAAGTGAAAACATTTTGAAAATATTTACTTAAAAAACAATCTTTAAAAAGGATCCATGACATAATGGTTTCAAAAAGGTTATGTGAAAACTTTATAAAACATTTACTTTAAAAAAACATCCATAATGGATCCTTGAAATTACATATATGTTATCAAAAAAATTTAGAGTAGAAGAGGATAATATAAGATCATGGTAATTTTAATCCTTTTAGAGATTTTAAAACACATTTATTGAAAACTCACATCATTAAAAGTATAATTAAACCTTTAATTTTAAATGAAAAATGGGAACATAAGGATAATTTTAGATAAAAAATATTTGAGTTTTCACCAGGGATAGGATAATTTGAGATAAAAAATAATTGGTGTGAAACGTGATTTACCTATAAAATAAGTTTTAAATATAAAATAACATAATAATATGTTATCATAGATGAATATTTAATGGTAATATTCAAATTAATGTGATTATGTACCAAGTAAAAGATTTGGGTCATGAAAACCCCCTTACAACATGAGGAGAAATTAAATAAAAAAATTAAAAAAGAGAGATTTGAAGTAAAATTAAATTACCATTAATAAAATTTATTCCATTATATAATATCTCAATTAGGTATCATATACATCGTGTAGATGAAATTAGGTGCATAATTAAAAACATATCTCTAAGAGAGTAATTTTGAGTTGAAAACCCTTACCTTGGTCTGGATTCATTTCGTACTTGCAACAAACACCCTGAATAATTAAATTATGTTTATTAGTTACATATTAAAGAACCTTATTCATAACTATAACCATAAATACTCTTAATTTATAACCATTATATATATATATTAGTTAGTTTTTTCCTATTTTCCCATATAGGGTCTTTTATAACATTAATGGTTTATACTAGTTTCGTAGGAGTAGTGTTGGTATTTATTCTTCTTAAAAATTTCAACTTTACCAAATAATTAATGTTACTATAAGGTATTATTTATTGGGTTATTTTAAGTTTTAATTTCCTTTCATGAGTGTTTCATTATTTATCATAGAAGATGAAATCAATAATAAGCATATTTCAGTGATTATTAACCAACAAAGGATGTTTTCTTTATTAATGAGTTAAATATTGATGTGTCCTTTTCAGAACTGAAATAAAATAATTATTTAAGTTACTATATAATATTATATTAAAAATTACTTTTTTATAATCAGCCATTATAATATCATAGAATTGTTCAAATTAGATGATCAAACCGAACCAAAATGAACATACAATGATTTGTGGATGATTATGAGGTGATTAAGTTACAGTATCATTATACTAGTATAATAATTATATAATTAAATTTTTATTATCTTTATATATAATAATTATAATGAATTAAGAAAATAAGTGCTGTATAAGAAACAATTGCATAATATGAATATTTTTTCCTATTAGTTATCATGTTTTACACGATTAATTTTGAAACTATTGTTTATCCTTAATATAATTAAAAAATTATTAAAATTGTATTAATATAACCTTTTTAATTTAAACCCACTATTATATCCATCAATTAAAGAAGGTACGAATGAAAAAACAAACACATCACTTAATGAAGGTTATAGTCCACACACATGAAGGACTAATGTTTTTTTTTCAGAGAAAGGGGAGTGGTGGTTAATATTTTTACCAAAATATAAAACAATTAATTATATTTTAAATACTTAAATTAGAAAATAATATTGGGAAAAATAAAATTTAAATTGAAAGATAAAATGAAAAGATGTTGGAAAAAATATTGAACTTACATTGAGAATTTTGAGTTTCTCTTGGAGGATTCTTTAGAAAGGAAGGGATTAAGACAATACATTACAACCATAATATTATGAGAGTGAAATAATATGATAAGGGAAAGAAATAGGCCATATTTTAATGAGGAATTTTTTTCGGAGTTCCTAGAAGGGGTGGTAAGAGGTCCCATTTTATAAGTGGTGATAACTACATTTTTTTACATATTTCAACTGAATATAATGGGATCACATTTAAAACATGCTAAGTGACTCAAACAATATACAATAATTTTTTTAAGGGTGATATACGATGTATAATATCTCGAAAAATCAATTTTAAACATGTTTTAAACATTTTTTAACCCCTTTACTCCTTGAATTATTAATTTTTCTTTTTAGGTTTTTACCATGATATGTAGTTTTTACCTATGCAAATTTAATATTTATTCCTAAAAATAATAATTTATTTATTGGAAAATTTGGATATAATGATTCTAAATTTGAAATCCATTTTCTTGATTCAATTTCTAAATGTGTTAAGAAATTAATTTTAATATAATAAATTTATAATGTATTTAGACGTTTTTGAGGAAAATATTACTTGAGTTATAAAATATCAAATATATGTTTTTAAACTATACTAAATAATTTAAATTTTTTAATTTAATTTAGAAAATAAATATTTTTCAAAAAAATGATTCGTAAATTTCTATGTCATTCTTATATACTAATAATGTCATATATGTTGTAGTATCACTATATTACACTATTTACCAAAAAATCAATTTTTTATTAAAAAAATTAAAAAATTCATGATAAGATAAATCTAAAATTATATATCCAAAAACGAATTTATTTTTACCTAATTCAGATTCCAAGATTTATAAAAAAAATTTTATATGAAAATAGAAAATAAAAATACAATTTTCTTTTTATTAAAAATGATATTTTTTAAAACTAAGTAGTCTTAATGTTATTTCATATTAATTCCTAATTTAAATAATTATAATTTATTAAATCATATTCTAAAATATTATATATTATCATTTAATATTGGTATATTTAAGTATTTTGATAAAATATACATTACTTATTAAAAAAATTATTTGTGAAAGAATAATTCATGTTAATAAAAAATTTAATCTATTCATTATACTATAAATGTAAGAATTTTTTTAGTGATTAATTTAATTTTATTTACAATTTTTTTTATTATTATTATAGTTTTGTTAATAATTTTTATCTAATATGCTTTGCCTTGTTTTATTTTGGTGTTGTGTGTGAAGAAATATATAAAACAATTTGACATAATTAGAGGAGAACCTATATTAAAATATCAGGTCACTATAGTTATAGTGTTTTTTATATTTTAACATTATTGGAGAAGATTTATTGAAAATAAATATAATAAAATGGGGTTGTAATTCCTACCTTAAGAGAATATTACAAAAACTAATTATAAGGATATATCAGTGAATAAATTCAGTGCATGCTACCTTATAAAAAAGGAAGATGGAATAGAGATAAGAAGAAGGAACATAGGAAGTTAGACTCTCCAATAAAGTGACCATTTATGATTCTTATAAATATTACGATTCTTATAATTTTTTGTGGAATTTTTTCACATAAAAAACATTTGATTTTCCCTGAAATATTGATATAATATTAAATTTAAAATATTTCATGGAAACTACAATAAGTTTCCAACCTAGTGGTTATTCATGTAGTGATAAAAGTGAGATCCAATCTTTATAAGATAAAGGTGTATAAATGGATGATAATATATAAAGTAGACCATATATTTATAGAGGATCTATCTATAGATAATATATATATATGATAGTATAGGTATAATTTAATGTTGACATTATAAATATGAGTTCAAATATGTAGGATAAAATTAATATGTCTGATGAACATGAAAAATAGATTGGAAAAAGACCATAAAAAGGCATTAAAAGAAAAAATTATTTTTGGCACCGGAAAACGCATCCACAAAATTTTACAAATGCTTTAATACATTATAAAAGGTCGTATCCTGTTTCGCAAACTTCAATTTGACAGGTTGTAGGGGCCAAATGGAGTTACAGATTAGGAGTTATGAAAATTTGAAGTTCGGTTGGAAAACTGGTTTGTGGAGCCCTTTTGCGAAGATCCCTCAATGATTGCGGAGTAGAGGAACTTGACAAGATCCTCCATGAGCACCATGGAGCTCGATGACGGTCAGCTCCATAGTTATGAAGAACTTTTGGAACTTGACCGGAGCCTCCACAAGCTCTGTGAATCTCGATGATGGTCGGCTCCACAGTTACGACGAACTTGAGGGAACTTGACTGGAGCCTCCGCAAGTACCGCGAAGCTCAATGACGGTTGGGTCCATGATTATGAGAAACTTGAGGGAACTCGCTCTAGTTGCAGAGTGCGATTTGCTTCACGACGAGCATTTTTTCTTTGTAGTGCACATTTGTGCTTCACGGCCCACTCCTCCGACCTCCATCGCCTATAAATACCCGGCTCACCCCCCTTCATACAGACAATAACTCCACCCCTTGGGTAGCCGATCACCCATTTCGGAGAGCTCCAGGGCACCACGAAGTGATTCCCTTTCCAAAGGGATCTTTGGGGCTTTTCTCCTCGAGAGGCTTTGCTCCGCGAGAGGCTTTGCTCAGTGAGACACTTTGCTCTGCGAGACGCTTCACTTCGTGAGATACTTTTCTTCACAATCCCCATCGCTCTGCAATCCCCTTTGATTCGCGAGATTCTTTGCTCTGCGAGCCTCTTTGTTCCATGAAGCGACTCCGCGAGCCCCTTTGCTTTGCGAGTCCCTTTGCTCTGCGAAGATACTTTGTGAAGCCCAACTCTTCGCGAAGCCCCTACCTTCACACCCACCTATCCATATCGTGGGGGTTGCGCCCCCGCACCCCCTTTCGGGTTTAGTGTCAGGATTCGGTCCCGACCATCTGGACCGGTCCCTTCACTTCCATCACTGACCCCCATGAAAAATCGAGAGTTGCACCGTGGACTTTTTGGGCCGGGACATTGATGTTTTCCATTGCGCCGTTATGCGCACCCATCTTCTACCTATGGAATAACATGGTTTGAGATACTCCTCCGCACACCATGAAACACCTTGAGTTGAAATATTAATCTTGGTTCGTTTCCCATGTCGTGAGTTGAGAGTCTCATCATAAATTACCCGAGCACCTTGAGTTGACCATTCCTCAAGTAACTCGTCCAAACCTGGTCACTTTAATCCTATGCCAGGTTAAACCAAAAGGGCTACTCTTGTGTAATTCACAAAACCAGCCATTTCTAGGCGTGTTATGCCTAATAGTTCTATCTATATGACTTTAAACTTTAGTACACCCTATATGACAAACATAGGATTCCTATTTCTCTAAACAAGAGATGCCTTATGCACCAAGCATAAGATACCAATAGTCCTCTCTACATGACTATAAACTGTAACACACCCTATGTTCTGAACATAGGTTGCCTCTTTCTCCAAACAAGATAATCCTTATGCTCCATGCATAAGATGCCAATAGTCTTATTCATATGACATTAAACTGTAGTACACCCTATATGACAAACATATGATGCCTCTTTCTGCAAAAAAGATATTCCTTATGCTCTAAGAATAATATTACAATAGTCCTATCTACATGACTATAAACTATGAAATTCCCTATCATTCAATAATATGATACCTCTTACTCCAAACAATAGATGCCTTATGCTCCATGCATAAAATGATAACAGTCTTCTCTACATGACTATAAATTGTAGGTAACAATTTCGGAGGTGGAATCCACAGAAGGAAGAACCGACATCCCATCATCCCATTTGAATCAAGGAGAAAACATCTTTGAATAAGAAACAGATTACTCCCACCCTTGGAATGTGGGAATGCGAGGAAACAGCTGTGCGTCCTCGACAAACGGATGCACACTCCCCAGTGAAAGCATCAAAAACAATTATCGATTGAAAAATATCTTAAATAGAGGATAAAATTTGTAAAAGAAACTATTTTGAGGATACAATATATAGATTCCCAACAGAAGAAGAAATATGAGAATATAAATAATTTTGAATCAATGTTCAAATATTCAAAAAAAGAGAATCCACATATTACTTCTATGAAAACCTCAAAAAGTAATGTATAAAAAATGCTAAATATAGAATAACTAAATATAAGGAATTCATCTGCTAAACTTGGATATAAAGGTTCTCAGAAGAGGGTAGCTATTATGTGATACATCTATGGAATATTGTGGAACAACATGAGTGTGTGTCTAGAACCCCTAGGGCTCAAAGGATGAAGGAAAAAAACTAAATTAACATATCAACCAAGAAGTGAAACATAAGGTTGTAATTTTATCTGAGATGTTTCATTTTTACTAATCCTGGAAATATGGCCATAGATTTTAGTATTGAATGAGTTTAAAGTGTTATAAGGAATTCCTATATTAGTTTTAGAAAATAAAAAGAGAACTCATACTGAAAGAACATTATTTAATCGGGATAACAGATTTACTATTTTAGAGGAAAGTGATGGAGTGAAACAAAGGGTGCACCAAGAACCAATGATGATATACTCACAATATACCTCATGGAGGAAAATAAATCTTGAATGGATTTGTAATAAGGATGCTTCTCTATTTTTGAAATAAAATTATGTGTTATTAAAGAAATACTCACCAAGGAAAAACAAGTGTGTTGTGGATTTAATGGATATTAAATAAGAGAAACACAAATAATTCCACAGTGGTTTCATAAATCATACCATTATTGAGGTTATATATATTGGTAGAAGATAAATCCTATGGAAGAGAATACAGGTTGAAGGATACAAGAAAAATGCATCAATGAAGGAAACATACACAAGTGGGATTGGTATTACAATGAAAATAGATCCAAAAACAAGAAAGATAAATATACCCAGTGAAATAATCCATAATGAAACTTATATAAGTTGTATTACAAGGATAAACACTAGACAGTATTGGATGAAATTAGTAATCCAAGGGTTATCCTAACATGAGCAACCATATTATTTAACTTGAGGATGTTAGAGAAAACCCTATCCCTATGTAATTAAATGTTTCTAATATTTATTGGAAGTGGTACAGGCTTTATGGGGATATATTATCAATTGGATGATTTTTATGAAAGAGAAAAAGTGACGATTTTGAAGGAAAATGTGTTTGATCTAAAACGATACATATATACTAAGAGGATTCAGAAGTAATGAAGTTTCAAATTGGTATTTGGCATAAATATAAAGTATAGTGGTATTAATATTCTTATTTGAATCAATGAGTGGTATCGAGAAACATTTTTTTTCTTAAGATGAATCTATTATTTCATGAAGTTGGGCTTGATTTGGAAGTAAAGTGGTACCAAGTCCCTATATGAAGTTTCTAGTTATCTCAAGAAAAAATTAGTGATCAAAAAGTGATATTAGTCAATTTCTCAAGTGTCATCTAACCACTTCAATAAAGAGAGGATAACATGATATAAACATTTTCAATTATCATGGGATTCATGTTTATTTATTTATATACTAATAATGTGATATCAACTAACTATTTTTAGGATACTAAAAGAGACTAGAAGGAAAGTATCATAACCAAAAATTAGTTACCCATGCTATAAATTATTTCATATTTGGTGTCAAGAAATTAAATTATTCAAGGGGATTTGGTGATGAATATATAAAGGCTAAATTGTCTTATTCAATAAAGAAAAAGTCTTGTGTAGATACAATGTACATGGAAATCAAGTGATATCACAATTTTATTACAAAAAAGTTCTATTTTTTTGTTTAATATATTGCATGTATTACACACTTAGTACTTTATTATATATTTATTGATGGACTGATGTTAGTGTAATTTTGATCGCAGGATGTATTGAAGTAAGTGAAAAGATAGAGTTTCATGGGTTTAGGGGAGTAAGTGAGAGACATGGACAAATTTGATGTTTTTGACTTAAAAAATATTATTTATTAAATAGAGTCATGGCTTAATATGATTATTGTATTCATAAAAAAAATCAATTCCAAGTGGTGAATTCACATGCTAAAAATCATTTATTAGAATTCAACTTGAAAGAGTGTCCTAGAGTTAAAAAAATAAAATCTAGAATTTTGTTTATTAAAAAAGTGGGATAATCAAGTGGAATCAAAGATTAAGTGTTGATATAAAGTTTCTTCTAGGAAGTGGTACCAATGTGTAGAAACAGATCTAAAGGACCGATCAAAAAGTGGTTGAACCTTAAAATTAATAGGGTGCTAAATAAAGCCCATAGTTCAATAGTTGAGGCTAATCTGGAGCAGTTGAAACACTTTAGTGTTTTTAATGGTGGGATTCAAATGGTTTACTGATCCAATTTCTTATGGATGTTTACTAGTGTTTTCAAGTGGGTTGTAATTTGTGTACATTATTGGAATATCCTAATGAAAAATGTGATATAAAACAAAATTCATTAAAAAGAGGGATAATAAACTCTTTTAATCTAGAATTTAGAGGTTATCAAGAGAGAAATTTACCCATTAAGACCTTTATAGAGAATATATAGAATATATAGAGTAGGTTTTATATTAAAAAATAATGATTATAGCTAAATGATAACCCTTATGGAGTTAAAAAAATAAGGGGAGAGAACCTAAAGGACAATCTAGATAAATCCTAAGAGGAAGAATATTAAATAAGAAAATGTAGATAGAGACAACCCTTTTCATTTTATTGAAAAAATAGGAGAAATCAGAATTAATTAGAGGACTTATGGGAGTATTGGAAACAGAATACAAATGGGTAGAATGTTTAAACTAGAAGGTTGTGAGTTTTATTTATTAAAAATAATGTTACAACCTTGATGTTGTGACTGGGAGGTTGTGAGTTAGATTTGTTTACAATTAGTTGGTTGGATTTTTTTAATTAGAATTAGAAGAATAGAATAAGATATAACATGGATTTATTGATAATAATGAATCCATTTTAGATTTATTGTAAACAAATAGTTATTTCTATTGTTGGATTTATTCTTAACCAATAAAGTATGTACTAACTATAAAGGTGGGAGTGGTAAAGCATCGAGAGTTGGATTAAGTTGTCTAGTATCTTTGTAAAGAAGGATAAGTATACTTGAAGATAAAAAGGTATAATTTATGGGATGAATTATATTTGTACTTGTCCTTAGAGAAAAATTGGATACATTTGAATTTATTATAGAGGAATTCTAGAAAATTATGGTCTGAGAAGATTTCTGTGAAATTGGTTTTGTCTAATAATGTAAATTTTATCTAGAACATAAGATCTATTTTAGAAGGTAGTTGAAAAAATGTCAAATCTTGGAGTAGTTATGTGTGTTTATAAAAGTAATATATAGGAGTTTTAGGTGTAAAATTGATAGAATCCAGAAGTCTTTTTATTCATGCAAGAGTAACCAGGTTTCAATTTCATAGAAAAATGACCAAGTCATAGAGTTATCCAGTGATCATAAGATTTATTTTGCAAGAAATGTTAATTTTATATGAGTAATTTATTGACTCAAGGAAAAAAAGAAGTGTTATTTTAGGAGATTTTTAAGAGTCATCATATTTTCAATCAAGTTTGAAATATTAATTTCATGGTAAATGATGAATCATATAGGTCATCCAATGATTTCATAAGACTCATATTGACAATTCATAAGGGACATTATATCTATTTGTAAGATTCATCAGACTATTCACTTAAGTTTATAAGGGTCATCTTGATTTGTGTGAGGTAGAATTAAAAAAGTCCCAAAGTTCCACAACAATGTGTAAGAGTGATTTATATAACCAAGGAGGATGCATATGTGTCATTTTTAGAAAATAGATAGATTGTTAAGGGTCCTTTATATAACTAGTAAAAAAAGTAACAGTCATTTTCAATTTACTATTTGGAGGATGAGGGTCATTATCTTTGGAATTTGGAGTGAAGGATCGACCAATATCTATTCAAATGATAATTTATTAGTCATAAAATATGATTTATAAATTTTCCTGTAGAGAATAGAGAGAATCAAGTTGAAATTAAAGAAGGTTCATGTAGTAATTAAAATTTAGAGTTTTTTTCAGTTTGGTTATTTAATGATACCATACCATAACTCAAAAATAAAGCAACACAATGTTTTCATGCATGGGATAAGGAAATTTTACACTAGTAATTATGATGAATATTATCAATGAAAATATATTATTTATAATGTAGTAAAAGAATCTTGTAGATTTTGTGGATAATTGAAGGCTGCAATTTTTAAAGTAGATCACATGGAATATAAGAACAAAATTTTGGAGAATTTCATAGAAACAAAAATATTTACACAAGATTATATTGAGAAGTCAATGATGGATAAAATAACACTACACATTTCACGGTATTTCTATATTCACAATATAGAAAAAAATATCGAGTGATTTTTTAGTGAATAAATAAGAAGATTAGATAAGAAATAAAGGATTTAAATTCTACGAGATATATTAGAAATATTTTTGAGTCATAGGAGAAGAATAAGTAATCAACAGTTCTGTTACCTTGATAATTCTACATGTCAAAGAATATAAGAAGTATTATAGAGAAATATTGAAGATATGATTATCATAAGAAAAGAAAGAGGTGTTATACATATTTTCATATCTTCTTTAAAATAATAAAAATAGTTATATTAATGATTCACTAAAAATTTTCACTACCATATTGGGTTCTTGAATAATGTAAGGCTCAAAGTGTATAAGTTTTTCCTTCCATATCAAAAAATAAAATAATGAGAGAAACAAGATAATTACATTGGGGAATAATCTTTATCTAGAGAAAGAATTAATGTTTTTGTGATTCATGAATGAAACATAATCAACCCTTATATAGAGGTGTTGTCCCTATAAATACATGGATGATAGAAAGTGTAATAAAGTGGATATCATTAAGGAATCTACCTATATTTGAAGATTCAAATCATTTATGCTTACTATAATGGTCATGAAGAGACCCACATGACTATAAAATATCAAGGATATTCCATGATTAGCTGCATAAAGGTGAATAGAAGGAATCATTCCTTGGGTGAGGAGTGATCAAACCCAAATATATTGTAAAGAAAGTGATCCATAGTATGGTGTGAAACTGAACATGCATCCCCTGAACTAGTGTAATAGTATATTTTTGGAAAATTTGGAAAAATTATGAATGTGATATCCTTAGATATATCACATTATGGTGCACCAATTAAAATCTTCTAATCAATTAGATGATTTAATTTATTGGATATTTGTGTTTATTTTGGTGGGAGAACATTCAAGATCACCAGGTCGAACACAATTCCTGATAACATAGGAACAATTCCTAATTGAAAATCGATGAGGAAAAGAATTATTTTAGATTGAGTAACATCCTAATTCACCCCTATCAACATGTCTCAGTTTGTAACATATGATATTCATCTTACTAGTTGAGTAAAATATATGTCACTCAACTAAGAATGAATATATATTTCCTCGATCTAGTTCAATCATAGTCCTAAATTTCATACATTTCATACAATATGAAAAATTACATCTTGGTTAAACTCGACTAATGAAATGATCAATAACAAACCCAATCACTCCCTAATTAGATTATCCTCAAGGATAGTATGACAAAGGTATCAAAATATGTTGGTTCTCTTTCTTGGTATATTTTAAACCTTTTATAATGTGGATTAATATTAAATATAAACCCCTAATTATATCAACAACCTTATTAAATTCTGTGTGATACACTTTCATGGGATAATCCAAATAATAAGTATCAACTTAATATTATATGGTTTTAATCTATATCTAATACAGGATTCTATTCAGACTAATCTTAACATATCATCATAACTCAAAATATCCCATGGCGATCATCGATTGGGGATGACTCAAAGTTATACTTTGAGGAAATTTTATCATTCTTCAATTCATTTAATATATACTGCATACATGAATGAAGGTTTCCTTTATTATAAAACTGTGTTAGAATACCATTAATAATAATCATTATATCTAGTCTCTCATGTATCAAACACTCAAATAATTTACCAAACCCTCGTGTTTTTATGAAATAAATTATTTTTCAATGTAATTGTTTCATTTTTATTTGTTGAAACCCAATAGATCATTAAATCACCCATTTAAATGATTTATTGTTTTTTATGGTATTTTTGAAGGATGTGTTTGGTCTTTTGGTGAGACTGGGGTTACTTGGGATGAGAAATAGATTTATTTTTTCCATAAAAAAGTTCAATTTCTCCCTTAATTCTAGGATCAACCCCATGTTTAGTAATGAAATTACAGACCCAAACACTATACTTTATAACATCTAATGTAGCACTGTATTCAACCTCTATTGTTGAATCTTCCATGGTGGCTTGTGTGTAACTATTCTAATTTATAACTCCCCCATTGAGGAAAAAAATGTTTCCAAATTTTGATCTCATATCATCCTTTTCAGTTTCGAATATATAATCATTGTAAACCCTTTTAGTGAGGTCATACACAACTCCAAATACAGTGAATATATCATTAGTTATTGTTAAGTACTTAAGGATATTCTTCACAACAATCCAATGACTCTCCCTAGGATTATATTTGAATATAATTTTTATGTTCAAAGTATAAGTGAAATGAGGTCAAGAACATAACATGACACACTTGATAGATCCTCCGGTGATCTTGTGTCTCTTCCAGCAGGTCTATCTTGAGGTTTATGCTTTTTGTGATCTATGTTGATATGTGGTTCGAGTGTTATGCGATAGTTCGTTGATTGTGGTTTCTATTATCAGCTATTGAATCTGCGATTGAATTTGTGGATCTGGTTTGGTGCGGCGACTGTCTTTATACTGCTCCTTGTGCTTTCTCCCGCTTTGGTTTTCATGCTCCGGACTCCGGTGAGGGTGTGTCTATGGTACTGTTCTGAGTGGATCCATGCCCAGAGCGGTGTTTCCAGTTCAAATCAGCCCAGATCCCTTCACCAGGGACGTACCCTTGGTGTGGTGTTGGGACATCTAGTCCTAGGTGACGATGGCCTGAAATCATGTTCATTGGATAGTCTTCGGGTTTCTCTATTGACTGCAATGGTGGTTGAGAGTCATAAGAGCACAGTGGGGTGGAGGCTGACTCGTGGAGTGATTTGTGATGCTGCTGAATTTTGGTTTGTGCTGCTCATAGTTTGAAGATTGCACTTGTTCTTGGTTCAATCCCGAATGTGAGAAGTTTGTGAAACCAAGATTGACCACTTGTAACAATCCCCAGAGGAGGATTCAGAGGTGACAATTCATCTTTGTAGTGCTTTATGGATTTGGTTGTTGATAGGGTATGGAATTATCCATCAGATCGGGCCTGCGATTTGACATAGGTCACTTGCTTGGCGGATAGCCCTGTAATGGTGGAGAGTCTTATCATGATCAAATGCTTGGGAGGGGTGTTCCTTGTTGTTAGTCTATTTTTACGCTTTTTGTCATTCAGATGTAATTTTTCTTAAGTCCTTGAAGTCTGTTTGGGTTTCCCCCCTTCTTCCCTTAAATGGGGGCTTTATCAAAATAATAAAAATTTGAAGGCCTTTGGGCCGTTGGATGGATGGTTTTGCTTAAATGAAAGGGACAATTATAATAATACAATTATAAAGTAATGAGTTTTGTATTTGAATTTTAATTATTATTATTATTACAATTAACATATATTGTTTTATAAACATATAAATAATCAAAAAATTGATTAATAATTGTAATTCATTTCATTATTATAAAATTAAGGTAATGTATTTTAAACATTTATAATTTTTTATATAAATTTTTATTTTTGATAATAAGATATATATAAATATATATAAAATTATAATTATCAGTTTAAAATTATAATATTTTTTAAAATATATATAATTTTATACATGTATTATAATCATCTTAATAATGATATAATAATAATTATAATAAAAAAAATCCTAATGGGTGCTTAGGAGTTATGCATATAGGGTTAGGCATCAGTCTATGTTTTCAAACGAGGGCATCCGAATTCGAGGGAATCGAGTCAAGGTCAGCGGGAGGCCATGCTCTTCGTAGTTGAAGGCATCAGGATCATAAAGCTGTGGAAGTCAAGGTCCATAGTCCCTCTTGTCATGTCATGCTGAGTCTGAG
Source organism: Viscum album (assembly GCA_963277665.1). NCBI lineage: Eukaryota > Viridiplantae > Streptophyta > Magnoliopsida > Santalales > Viscaceae > Viscum > Viscum album. Next base: position 1,717,593,974 of record OY728160.1, on the reverse strand, counting down.
CAATACATGAGGATAGTCCATGCGGCGTTGCTGTTGAGTTCTTGTCACAGTTAGGGATCTATGGAAATCAAGATCTGATTTTTAGATCTTCAATCACCTAAAGTGTGGTAGGAATTTCCTTTTCATGTTCTATAATTTCTCATTGATCTATATTACTTAGTCAGGTTCTTGGATTTCTTTCTATCGAACAATTTTTTGGACAATTTGTTGGTTACTATTTTGATTTTGGAAAAAGAACATGACTATTTCATTTTGGTTCTTATATGTCAAATCAACTAAAATTTTATGTTGTTTTAGTCAATTATATTCATATTTTCTTCGATTGAAACTATGCTATCTTTGATCTTGCACCGCAATCCTAGATTTTGCAATTGTTTTTCTATTTTTTATATACAATAGAGAGGATCTAAAATATAGGGTACGTATTAGTGACATTCTCAACTTACCTGAAATGCTTGAGACGATATTTTTTCTTGGGTCCATAACTCAATACTTTTCATATATATATTTTACATCACTTTTTATGGAAATAAAAACCTTATTTTAGCATGCAAATGAAAGGGGAGAACCCAATTTTAGTTCATAGCAGAATGATTTCATTCATGTGGTCTTATCTCAAAGTAAGGGGAATTAAATTTCAGTGGTTATTTGACTGGTTGTGTTTTTATGACCACCAAAAAAATATTTTTCAATGATAGTTTGTTCCTTTTATATCAATTATTTTCATAATTTTTTTAAGGGATTTATACATATAGGTACGTTAAAATTCCTAAATATGTCATCAGTTAATTTATTTGTGTATATAATTTATGTTTTAATTATATGTTCAAATTTGATATGAAATGAATTATTTTTATCAAATCATGTTTTAATACATAATAATGTGATATGATTAATTATATATTAAAATTGTATTTTTGTGTTAAATCAAAACTATGTTTTAATTTGTGTTGGAAACTTATATTCTTATTTTTCAAAGAAATGAAAATATTACGCACTTTTGTGTAATAAGAATTCCTTATCATATATATATATATATATATATTTATACATTATTATAGAACACTTTTGGGTTTTTAACTTATAGTTTATAAATATTTGAGTGATGTTTGAGTTTGTGTTTTATGATTATGTTTTATGGACATAAATTGTTAATTTTCCATGTCATTTCATACTTTGTTTATTTATGTATATACATTAACATGTGTGCGAGGAGTGAATTTCTCATTTATTGATTTTTAGTACAAGAAGAATTTTATTCTAAAATTAGTATTGAAAGATCCATGTGTATATACTAATTTTTTTGACTTTTGGTTATATATATATATATATATTTCATGTTTTAATTGCACTAGACATGTGTGAATATGTGATAAAATTATATGTTACGGTATAAAATTATATATAGATATATATATATATATTTATCAATATACCAAATAATTGTTACATGTTTTACTTGGAATGTTTCATTGATAATTTATTATGAGTCACATAATTATTTATTCTTTGCATTTATTTGAAGAAGGGAAAAATAATTTATGTGTTTACAAAATCAAATTTTCATTATTTCATTTGTTACTTTATTTATGATCCAGAAATAAAGTTAATAATTTTAATCATGGGATTCTCTGAAAATTAGTTTCAGAAACTCCTGATGAATTTTGATGACATGTGATAAGAATGATTATATTAATTTAAAGAAAATAATAATATGTATGTTTTAAATGTTTTTGGTTTCAACTAAGAATGGCAGATGCATAGAAAATGTTTTTTGAAAATTGGACCTGGTGAAATATGTGGCATTATAGGGAGTGAACCCATAATCCTTAGTGATGACTAATAAGTTAGGTTATGGATTTTAATTGGGAATTTCATGTATCATGAAAGACTCACCAGAAAATTATCATTTTAGAATGATAATTCCAAACAATTTTCAATTATATTTTTTTTATAAAATACTATCTTTGAAAATATATCCAGGTGTTGTGGAAACCTATATTTACATGCGTATATTTCTTTTAATGAAATATTATAACGTTTTATCAAAGATTTTTAAAAAACCCTTACTGGAAAATTTAACATTCATCCCTTGTTTTAAATTTATTTTTTCACAGGTCAAATGGAAGTCCAAAATTAGACACCATCATTCTTACGTTCGCAAAAGTGAAGTTATCTTTTGTTATTTCATTTTATCGAGAATATGATAAAATTATAAGCTTGTATCTAACTCTCCAGAACCTAGACTGGTGAAGGTCCTCTGTTATGTAATGTTTAAGGTTTGGTTCTTATAATTGGTATCCGAGGCATGGTTTGAACAACATTGGATATTAGATGTTGTCATCTAAGCAATAGAGTTTAAAAGTCTAGTAGTCTTAGTTTTTTTAATTCTATAGAAGAAAATTAAAAATTGTTTTTAGCCTGAAAAATGAATTGTGAGGGTGAAATTATTTTTAAGGGGGGGGGGAATAATGTAACATCCCAAAAATTCAAATAATAATTTTAAATAATTATTTAATAATTTAAACCTGACAATGAATGGATTTAATAAAAACTTTCCTAAACTAAGTAAGTTATATAAAGAAAAAAGTGTTTTGATTAAAATAATACATAAAAACAATATTGGAAACAATAATACCTTGTATTATTCTGTTGTTTTATAAATTATATTTTTATGGAAAATGTATTACTATTATATTGAATAAAAAAATTAATATATATATATATATATATTTCATCATAATTATATTAAATTTAATCATTTGTGGTTTTTCTTAAAGGAAAAGAAAAATTATATTAATATAATTATAAATTGATGAGTTTTGAATTTAAATTTGAATTATTGTTATTATTACTATTAACATATATTGTTTTATAAACATATAAATAATCAAAGCATTGATTAATAATTGTAATTTATTTCGTTATTATAAAATTAAGGTTATGTATGTTAAACATTTATAAATTTTTATATATAAATTTTGATCTTAGAAAATACGATATATATATATATATATATATATATAAAATTATAATTATTAGTTTTAAATTATAATATTTTAATAAAATTTATACAATATTATACATATATTGTAATAATCCTAATAATGATATAATAATAATAATAATAATAATAATAATAATAAAAATAATCAATATGGGTATTTAGGAGTTACGCATATATGGTTAGGCATCAATCGTCGTTTTGCATAGGTGTCGTCCACATTCAGGGAAATCGAGTCAAGGTCTATTGGAGGCCATGCTTGCCGATGTTGAAAGCGTAAAGATTGTGCCACCATGGGAGTCGTGGTCCGTAGTCCTTCGATGTTGTGTTGAGATGAGTCTGAGAAATAGTAGAGGATAGTCCTAGTGGCATCACTGTAGGGTTCTAGTCGCGGTTGGTGATCTATGGTAATCAAGATCTGATTTTCAGATCATCAATGAACTAACACGAGGTATGTATTTTCTTTTTAGGTGTCAGAATTTTTTATTGATCTGTATTCCTTAGTTCGGTTCTTGGATTTCTTTTTATCAACCAAATTGGTTATTCATGTGTTGTTTAATATTTTTATTTTGGAAAAATAATAGGACTATTAAATTTTGGTTCTTATATGTCAATTTAACTGTAATTTTATATTGTTTTAGTCAATTCTGTTATGATTTTCTTTTATTGAAACTATACTATCTACGACCTTGCACCACAAGCCTGGATTATGGAACTATTTTGCTATTTTTTTATATATGACTGAGTGAATATAAATTTTAGGGTCTGCATCAGTGTCATGTTGAGATTGACTAGAAATCTTGAGCCGATATTTTTTCGTGAGTCCACATCTCAATATTTTTCATATTTATTTTTTATATCACTAATTAAAGATATAAAAAAAATTTGGTGTGAAAATGAAAGGGGCTAACCCAATTTCAGTTCATAGGAGCATGATATCCTTCATGTGGTCTACTCCCCAAGTAAGGGGAATTAAAATTTAGTGGTAATTTGATTGGTTGTTTTTTTATTACCACCAATTTTTTTTTTCAAATATATTTTATTCCTTTTCTATCAATGCTTTTCGTAATTGTTTTCAAGGGATTTATATATATATATATCTATGTCCAAATTACCAAATATGTCATCACTTAATTTATATATGTAAATAATTTATGTTTTAATTATATGTTTAAATTTGATATGAAATGAATTATTTTTATCAAATAAAATTTTAATACATAACGATGTGATAAGATTAATTATGTCTTAAAATTGTATTTTTGAGTTAAATCAAAACTATGTTTTAATTTTTGTTGGAAAATTATATTTTTATTTATCAAAGTCATGAAATTATTCCTCAATATTGTGTAATGATAATTCCTTATCTTATATATATATATAAATATATATAAATATTTATATCTATACATTATTATGGAAAACTTTAGGTTGTTTAACTTATGATTTATAAATATTTGAGTGATATTTGAGTTTTTATTTGATGATTATTTTTTATGGCCATAAAACGTTAATTTTCCATGTCATTTCATACTTTTTTTATTTATGTATATACATGAACATGTCTGCAAGGAGTGAATTTCTCATTTATCAATGTTTAATGCAAAGATAATTTTATGCTAAAATGAGTATTGTGATATCCATGTGTATATACTAATTTTTCCAAGTTTATGTTATTTTTGTATATATATATATTTCATGTTTTATTTGTGAAAGACATTTGTGAATATGGGATAAAATTATGAGTTATGGTATAAAATTATATATATATATCTCGTCATACAAAATAAATGTTACATGTTTTACTTGTAATGTTTCTATAATAATTTTTTATGATTTACGTAATTATTTATTCTTTGAGTTAATTTGATGAAGGGAAAAAATATGTGTGTTTACAAAATCAAATGTGCATTATTTCTTTTGTCATTTTATTTATGATCCAAAAAATAAAGATTCCAATTTTAATAAAGGGATTCTATGAAATTTTGTTTTAGAAACTCCTCATGAATTTTGAATACACATGATAAGAATAAATATTTTATTTTAAATAAAATAATAATATATATGTTTTAAATGTTTTGGGTTTTAATTGAGAAAAGAATATCCATATATTTTTTTTTTCAAAAATTGGCACTTGTAAAATTTTTGACAATATGGGGAGTGAACCCATAAGACTTAGTGATGACTAGTGTCCCTTATTATGGATTTTAAGAGGGAAAATCAAGTATCATGAATGACCTACCTGAAAATTATTATTTTAGAAGGATAATGCCCAAAAAATTTCAATTATAATGATTTGTAAAATAGTATCATTGAAAATATATATCGGTGTTGTGGAAACCTATCTTTTCTTGTGTATCATTATTTTAATGAAATATTTTAAAATGATTTATCAAAGGTTTTAAAAAAATGCTTACTTGGAAATTTAATGATCATCCCTTATTTTAAATTTATTTTTTTCACAGGTCACTTGGAAGTCCAAAGTTGGACGCTATCATTTTTATGTGTGCGGAAGTGATGTTTCGTTTTTTTGTTTTATTTTATGAATTCTCTGATGAAATTGTAAGCTGGTATCTAACTCTCCAGAACCTATACCAGTGAAAGGTCCTCTATTATGTAATTTTTAAGGCTAGGTCTTTATAATTTTTATTAGAGGAACAATCTATACAACTTTGGATATTAGATGTTTTTATCTAAGTGATAGAGTTTAGATGTCTAGTGGTCTTAGTTTTCGTAATTCTGAATATGAAAATTCAAAATTGTTTTTTTTTTCTCACAAAAAAATTACAAGGGTGCAATTATTTTTAAGGGTGGTATAATGTAACAGCCCAAAAATTCAAATAGTAATTCTAAATAATTATTTTATAATTTAAACCTAAAAATAAATGGATTTAATAAAAATTTTTCTAATCTAAGTAAGTTGTTAAAAGGAAAATGATTTTTAATTTAAATAATACAGAAAAACAATATTGGAAACAATAATACCTTGTATTATTTTGTTGTTTTATAAATTATATTTTCATGAAAAATATATTACTATTATATTGTATAATATATATATATATCCTCGCAATTAAATTAAATGTCATCAAATTTTGTTTGGCTTAAATGAAAAGGAAAATTATATTAATACAATTATAAAGTAATGAGTTTTGAATATAAATTTGAATTACTATTATTCTTAAAATTAACTTCTATTGTTTTATAAACATATAAATAATCAAAACATTTATACTAATTGTAATTTATTTTGTTATTATAAAATTATGGTAATGCATTTTAAATATTTATAATATTTTTATATAAATTTTAATCTCTGAAATTATGATATATATAAAAATATAAATAAAATTATAATTATTAGTTTTAAATTATAATATTTTTATAAACTTTGTACAATATTATATATTTTTTATAATAATCCTAATAATAATATAATAATAATTATTATAATAAAAAAATAAAAATGGGTGTTTTGGTGTTCTGCATATAAGGTTAGGCATCGATTACTGTTTTCCACAGTGGGCATCCGTGTTCAGGGGAATTGGGTCGAGGTCTGTGGGATTCCATTCTTTCAGAAGTTAAAGGTTTTAGGATCACGCTGTCATGGGAGTCGAGGTCTATAGTCTTTTGTCGCTATGTTGAGCCGAGCCTGAACGATGGTGGAGGATGGTCCAAGTGGTGTCACTGCTTGGTTCCGATCATGGTTGGGGATTTGTGGCAATCCAGATATGATTTTCGGATCTTCTATGACTTAACACAAGGTAAGAATTTTCTTTTTAGGTGTCAGAATTTCTCATTGATATGTCTTCCTTAGTCTGGTTCTTAGAATGCTTTCTATTAGCCAATTTTAAGGTCCTTGTGTTAGTTACTATTTTTCTTTTGAAAAAAATAATCAGATTATTTCATTTTGGTTTGTATATGTCATTTTAGCTGTAATTTTATATTATTTTTGTCAATTCTATTCTGATTTTCTCTAATTGAAACTACGCTATCTGTGAGCTTGCACCACATGCTTGTATTATGACAATGTTTTGCTGTTTTTTTATATATGACTAAGTGAATATAAAATTTTGGGTATGCATCAATGACACACTCAACTTTCCTAGAAATCTTGAGCTGATCTTTGTTCTTGGGTGTACAAATAAATATTATATATATAAATAAATATTATATTATATCACTGCTTATGGATATACAAACCTTATTTTAGTGTGAAAATGAAAGGCGTGAACCCAATTTCAGTTCATAGTAGCCGGATTCCCTTCAAATGGTCTGCTCTCCAAGTAAGGGGAATTAAATTTTAGTGGTTATTTGATTGGTTGTTTTTTTATTACCACCAAAAATGTTTTTCAAATATAGTTTGTTCCTTTTCTATCAATTCTTCTTATAATTGTTTCCAAGGGATTTATATATATAGTTGTGTTTAAATTCCAAAATATGTCATCAATTAATTTATTTATGTAAATAATTTATGTTTTAATTATATGTTTAAATTTGATATAAAATGAATTATTTTTATCGAATCAGGTTTTAATATATAATAATGTGATAAGATTAATTATGTCCTAAAATTGTATTTTTGTGTTAAATCAAAACTATGTTTTAATTTTTGTTGGAAACTAATATTTTTTTTGTCAAAGACATGAAATTGTTCAGTGATTTAGTGGAATGAAAATTCCTTTTTGTTTATATATATATATACATTATTATGGAAAAATTTAGTTTGTTTAACTTATGGTTTATAAATATTTGAGTGATGTTTGAGTTTGTGTTTTATGATTATGTTTTATGGAAATAAATCGTTAATTTCCATGTAATTTTGTACTTTGTTTATTTATGTATATACATGAACATATCTACGGGGAGTGAATTTCTAATTTATCAAAGTTTAGTGAAATAATAATTTTATGCTAAATTGAGTATTGTAAGATCCATGTGTATATACGTGTTTACAAAATTAAATGTGCATTATTTTATTTTTCATTTTATTTATGATCAAAAAATAAAGATGTTAATTTTAAGCATGGGATTCTCTAGAAATTGGTTTCAAAAAATCCTGAGGAATTTTCACCACATGTGATAAGAATGATTATTTTATTTTAAAGAAAATAATAATATGTATGTTTTAAATGTTTTGGGTTTTGATTGAGAAATACAGATCCATAGAAAACTTTTTTTGAAAATTGTCAATGGTGAAATATGTGGCATTATTGGGAGTGAACCCATAAGCCTTAGTGACGACTAGTGACCTACGTTATGGATTTTAATATGGAATTTCAAGTATCATGAACCACCCACTAGAAAATTATTATTTTCGATAGAGAATTCCCAATAATTTTCAATTATAATTATTTGTTAAATACTACCTTTGAAAATATATCCAAGTGTTATGTAAACCTATCTTTGTGTCTGTATCTTTATTTTAATGAAATATTTTAAAATGATTTATCAATTGTTTAAAAAAAACCCTTACAAGGAAATTTAACACTCATCCCTTTTTTTAAATTTATTTTTTTTCACAGGTCACTTGGAAGTCCAAAGTTGGATGCCATCAATTTTATGCACGTGAAAAACAAAGTTTTCTTTTGTTGTTTTATTTTATCGCAACTCTGATAAAATTATAATCTTGTATCCAACAGTCTAGAACCTAGACTAGTGAAAGGTCCTATGTTATGTAATGTTTAAGGGTTCGTCCTTATACATGTTCTTTATTTTTTTATATATGGTTTTAGTTTCATATCCTAAATGATCTTAGATCATATTTTCTTATTATTTAACACTTTTTAAATATATTTTATTCAATCATAAGAAAACCCATAGTGTAATCTGATAAATTCCATGCATTTTCATTCATGAAATAATTTTTAAAATAAATAAAAAATGTTTAGTGTATTTTATGTCATAAAATTCAATATAAATGTGGTAATGTGAAATATATTATGATATGAGAGATCATACTACGTGATTAGACTATGTTATAAAATATGTGATGTTGTAATGTATGATCCCATATAAATCCTGTAGTTTTGATATATTGTAATGTTGGATATGGGGGAATCATTAAATATGAAAGAAAATTTTCAATGGATCATTGTAACACCCTGAGTTTTTATGAATTTTTATTTTTTGAATAAATTTAAATTTATTTCATAGCTTTCATTACAAGAAACATTGAGTTTAACATGGGTTACTCATGACACTAAGTTTTAACAAACAATGTTATATTATTAATATTATAATTTAAACCTAATAATTATAACCTAGTCATTAAAATTGTCAATATGAATAGTAATGACTATTTTTTAAATATTAATTATAATGGTTTTATATAAATGAAATATACTTATAAAAAATAATTAATTTTTAGAAAAGTCTTTATATGTTTTGAAAATACTACTTTCTAAAAAGAATTATTATTTTTATGAAAAATAATAAAATTAAAATTTAAAACATTTATAAAATAAATTTAATAAAATAAAATTAATTTTTGAGATTAAAATTTCAAAAAATATTTAATGTAATGTTTTGTAATTTTTTTGAAAAGATTAATTTTTCAATGAATTGTGAAAATAATGGTTTTTAATAAAAATTAATTTTTCATTTAAATAATTAATAAATATTTTTTTAAAAGGATTAAAAATTTAAATTATTTAAATCATATATCAATTAATCCAATTTAATACATTATAATCATTTTTATCTTGAATTTGGATATTAGAACCTTTTTTACTTTTGAACATTTTCTCTATGGGAAACTGATTTCTCGTCGCGTTTGTGGAATTACTTTTAAATAAAATATTTTCACTTATGTGAATTAAATTTGGAATAATTTATTCCACATTTTAAATCATCATAATATTTATTATTTAATAATTTCAACTTATTTTTAACCTAATTATTAGTAGAAAAATTAAAAATTATTTATCACGTTTAAGGTGAAAATGGATTTACCGGGGGTTAAAATAAAACGATAAGGGTTAAAAATGACCCAAAAATTTTAAAACACCCATTTTAGGGCCATATTTATACCTTATCTATTATATGTTATATAATGTTCCCTTTTATAGATTTTTTTCATGTAAAAAATGTGGGTACACCTTTTTATTTTCAAACTATACAAGCATTCCACTCACCTCACTTATAGAAGGCCACACCTTCTCTCCTCTTATTCACACTCTCAAATCCCTAATGTATATAAAGTACCTACCTAAATAAATTTTTCACTTACCTAACCCCATACTTGAATCCTTATTTTTTATAAATCTATCCTAATAATCCTTTTGGTGCAAACCAAAAGATGTTTTTTTGAAGAAGAGGTAACACCCCTAATTAAGCATTTTATTTTATTTATTCCTATAAATCCATAAATAATTATAAAAAACATGATGATAAAATAAGAATAGTATATTAAATATTTTTAGATGTTTTTACATACATTTAATTACCTAAAACCATCTCCTCTTCCATCAAAAGGGGTTTGAAATCATCATTTGTGTCTATGATGAACTACCACATCGCGAACCGATGTCATTTGTATTTACAATACCACCTATAACATCTAGATATAACGAAAAATTAAATTTTTTATATGATATTTATGATATTATTTTACTTATCAAATCATTTCATCACATATTAATTCTTACTTTCTATTTTGTGGGAATATGATAACGTTGTTTTTGTGTATGGAAGACTACTGCCTGGCAAATTGATGTGATTCATTATTCACATACTCTTTACATGGAAGGTAATAATTAAAATTTTAAATTAAAAAATTTGATATATATGACCAAAAAATTATTCTCAAATGTTGATATATCATCTACCTTTATTTTTATTGATTCGTCTAAGAAATGGAAACATTGTTCATGCGTATGTACGACCTACTATCTCCTTGAATGGTGCATTCCATTTTCTATATATAACTCTTATGGATAACTATAAAATAATATGTAATTAATATATATTATATTTTTATCATGTTTAAAATTATATAGATGATGGAATCATGATCAAAGTAATAAGACCAAAAATAAAAAATCAAAACACACATGAAGAACAAAGAAGTTATTACCTAAAACATGAATTTAACATGAAATATTAATAAATAAATAATAAAATGTCATAAGAAAATAAAATATGGTATTATATATATATAATTTTTGTTCTTTAATATATGTATATTAAAATTATATTTATTATAATTTTTTTAACATGTAAGACAAAATTCATGACTTAAGGTAAGGGATTTTCATCTCACTTTTTACTTCTATGAGACACATGCCATATTCTACACATATTTCTTATATGTGCTATATATAATGACCATGAATTTATTATATGATTATTCAACTAAAAATTATTTGAATTTACAATTCCATTTTAGGATATCTCTTTCATGGGGTTTACGGTTAAAATGTTTCCAAAACGAGAAGAGATTTTTGTCTCAATTTTATTTCATGAAACATATGTTATATTATAAACCTATATTATTTTACGAGGTGTAAATAAAATCCTTTTCACATTTAATACCATGAATTTATTTATTCTCATGATATTTCATGTTTCATTTCTTGTTATTCTTTGATGGGGATTATGATTCAAAGTTACTAAAGCGGTAAGTGTTTTATGCTACAATCTCATCATTTATCAGAATTGTTTATTATTATATTTCCAATGATGGAATATTATGATCTATTTCATAATAAACTAATTAATTTTTTTATACTCTTGTTATTTAATTATAATAAAATTTCCCTTTATTTTCTTTCCTTTGTGTACTCATGTGTTCGAAAGAATGTTTTTATGAAAAATCATCATTATTTCTCTCTTCGGTCGAAACCCCATTTTCTTCCAAAACCTTATTTTAAAAAGAAATTTTCAAAAAATATAACATTATTAAATTTATATATTAAATAAAATTTTAACCATGTTTTATTTTTTGAAAAATGTTTTGAATTTAATCTTTATTCCGCTTTCCAAACAATTATCTTTTGACTTTTACAAAAAAATATAAAAGGAATATTCTTCGAATTATGTAAGACAAAAAAATAATTTCCACTTTCATTTACATTGATGATTTATTTATAAATTTTCAATTTTATTTTCAATAATAAATATTTTAAAAAAAATTGTGTTTCAAAAAGTTTTTTTTCCAATGAGGAAAGAATATTTTATTCAAAATTTTTTAATTGATTTTTAAAGAAACATTTATAAGTTTTTGAATTTATTTTCAAATAAAATGATTTATAATATATTTTATGAATTTCTAGTTTTAAAAAGTGATTATCAAATATAATATATCTTCCTTAATAAACATTCCAAGTGATTTCTCTTTCAAAATCAATTTCCATGTAAGATGATATTCCTGGATGTAAATTATGCTTCACAGGGGATATGAACCAAGGAAAACATTATTATTCATTATCTGAATTTTTTATGATGATAAGATGTTTATAAAACCCTTTTATACTCAATAGGTTATATGATTAATTTATTTATGAAACTCTCTTATTTTTTCAAATGTTATTCCATGATGAAAAGATGAAATGGTTATGAAACATGTATCTTTTCTATAGATTATGATATGATGAAATTTTTATGAAACTCACTTTATTTCATGGGATATGATATGATGAATATTTTATGATAACATGACACACATAAATATGGTTTTAACTATGATATGGGTGGGACCTCTATATCCCTCTGATTCATTGAGTGAATATTTATATCTTAAGAGATAAAAATTTATGGGATAAGGAGTGAACAAAGTTCAATAAGGTAATTTTTCTGCTATGATGGTATTGGGAGTGAAACTTGACAACTATGATAATTTTAGAAGTGAACCCATTCCACTATGATATCCTTGTAAGTGATCCTTAACTGATATGTAAATGATTTTCTATTCTTATGTGTATGCCTCAATTCTATGTCTTATTCCAATGATATAATATCATGAATCATATTATTTGATTCACTTATGATTCATATATTATGAACTACCAATATTTATTTCAGGATTCAATATTATGATCTTTTATATATAGTTTATGGTTTTTAAATGTTATGATCATGTGATCATACCCTTATGTTCATGTTATGCTTATGTATTTCCCTTATTTACCCTTGCTAAGCATCCCATCTCACCCTTTCTTACGTTTCCTTTCACCATATTATGAAGAAATTTATTATGTATGATATGTTTAAGAAGTGTTATAGTTATGAAGAACATAGTGGGTGATGAGGTAGTGCAACTATAAACTAGTTTTCTTTGTTTATAAGTTTCAAAAGGCACTATATCTTTACGATACTCAGGATTGGGTTTGTGTAATGTTATAAATTTTCATCCAAAAAAAAGATTCAATAGCTATGTATGAAAATACCGGGTCTTTATAGTCGATATCATAGGATTGGTTTAGTTAACCTTTATAAACTAGGATGAGAAAAATTTAGTGATATCCCCAAGGAAATTTCTAAGGAAGAGTCTATGGATGATTCAAAGTATAGGGAAATTTCATATAATTTTGGTAAAGGATAGATAGAGTGATTTAAAAGAAATTACATCCATGTCTGGATACTACAAGTTGATATGGAATTGTAAAATAGGTACCTAGTGATGATAACTCCAAAAGGGTGTATTGATATTGAATCAATTAACACATGGTGCATGACCATTGGCCTTACTGCACACCTGGTTTGACACTCCCAATAAATATTCTTTGTAAATTTACAAATTCTTTACAAACCATCATAAAAGATATAAATAGATGATGATTATGAATAACCTACGATATTCCAATGGTTTAATATATTAAAAATAAGGATTCATGATATAGACATACTATAAGTGATTTTTTTGTGATTATATGGTCCCCCTATGATTATTATTGCTTACACTATATTTTTTTGGTTTTAATTAATGGATTGAACCTAAAGAAAATTTGTTAATGAGGATTGAAAATTCTATGATTTTCCACATGAGAATCCAAACATTATGAGAGTTGGAATGAAAAATATTATTTCTATGATCACATAACTTTCATAATACATGAATTATTCTAAACATCCAAATGATAAAAGGAAGGAACAATGTTATACCAAGTCCTTTATAAGGATGTTTCCACCTACCTTTTGGGGAATTGCAGATCCACTAGTTGTTGATCAATGGATCAGTATCACTAAAAAAATATTTTCCATTCCCCAGTGTTCGTAACATTAAAAATTCATTTTTGCTGTCTATTATTTGGAAGTAAATAAAATGAATGGTGGATTATAATCAAGAATAAAAGTGAACATAATAAAATTTAATCCTTGGATTGGAATGAGTTCAATAAATTATTTTTCAATAATTAATTGACACATATTATTCATATGAATATATAAAAGGAGTTTCTGAATATAAAGAAATATGAATACAAATATGTTGGTACCTAGATGAAAATTTTATAAGACTTGTGAGGTATGATTTTAGTAAAATCATCCAACATAAAAGTATGGCTGATCAATTCATCAATGGCATAAAACCATGTCTCCAAAGGGTGTTATCCATAAATACTTTAGTATTTATGAAGAGGTTTTTTGATGTGTTATTTAGGTATAAATGGAGTTTGGAGTTACTTATAAATCTCTTGGTTTTGATAAAAAAAGAAAAATGGAATTCAAAGGAAAATCTAAAAACCATGGAGAGAAGAAGATGAGCTGTTATTTTTTCTAAAAGTTTGGGAATAAACATCAAGGAAATTTTCTTAATGATACTAGTAAATGTTTTAGTTGTTGATGGGAATGTTATTTGGGAATTTATATCCGAAGTGATGGGAAGAAGGTATCTAATGATGCGAATAGAGAGAAAGATTCATAGAATGCACCACCCACATTCTAGTGTTTAAACTTAAAGGATTATGGGAATTATGCCAATCAATTCACAAATTTGAATGTCAATTATGATGATTTACACCCACAACATCTTAACCTAATATCTAAAGAGAAATATCATGTGATTATTATTTCAGAAGAGGGGTAAAATAACAACACAGTGAAAGGTACACTTATATCCACTTTAGAACTGATAATGTATTATTTTACTTTGAATATACCCTTTGTTTTAAATCTAAATAAATTTATAAGGGTATCAATATGACACCCAAATTATTAGATTTATAATTAGTAGTTAAAAACTATAATTTTCTGATGATCTCATACCAAGTGTATGATTCTTCTCCGATTGAAGTTTGTGAGATTGTGCTTCCTTTAAATAGTCATTATTGATCTAAAAGAATTTGATGTTATACTAGATATGGATTCGTTTTCTATATATAAACACCACATTTATTTTTTAGGAAGGTAAGACATGTTTGATTTTCCAAACCAACCTATGGTCGTCTATCTTTGTGATGATAAACATGAACTTATAATGGAAATAACATATATTGTATGGGTTGTTATTTCTATACTTGAGGATAATTTATCTCATATGGTTGGGGATATACTCAACATCAATGATATATCTATTGTAGAAGATTTTTTTTTATGTTTTTAGAGAAGAGTTTACTATCCTTCCACCAAAATGTGTAGTTGATTTCTCAATATAACTCATAAATATTGCCACAACAATTTCAAAGACTCCATATATAATGACCCCAATTGAGTTGAAATAATCGAAAAATTAAATCCAAGAGGCCTTTTAAAATGGATTAATTAATTCATGTGGTTTACTATGGGGTGCACCAAAACTTTTTGTTAAAAATAATTGCGGATCGATGTGAATGTGCATTGATTATTCTGAGCTAAATAAGATCACGATCAAGAAAAAGTATCCTCTACCCTGTATTGTTTTCCTATTTGATCATTTTAATGGAGCTCAGTAATTTTTCAAGATTAACCTTCAATTTTGATATCATCAATTGAGGTCTAAAAAGGAGGATATACCAAAGAAATAATTCTGTGAATGGTATGGGCACTATGAATATATAGTGACACTCTTCGGTCATACTAATGCCCTTTATACCTTTATGGATTAATTAATATAGTCTTTAGAGATTACCTTGATTATTTTTTGGTAGTATTTATTGATTATATTCTTATATATTCAAAGTAAAAGGAAGAATATGAATATCACTTGATAATTTTACTAAAGACCATCAGGAAGGAGAAACACAATGAAAATTTGAAAAGTGTAAATTTTGGATGTAAAAGGTTTCATTTATGGGACACATAATCTCAATAGAGGGTATATCAATAGATCCATTAAAGGTAGAGGCTGTTGAATTTTATCCTAGAACAACCAAATTGATTTAGAACCATAGTTCTCTTGATTTATATGGATATTAGAGATGCTTCATGGAGAATTTCTCATGACTATTTAATCTACTCACTATGTTAACTTAGAAGGGAGCCAAGTTCCTATAGATAAATAAATGCGATAAAAACTTCTGGTACAAAAGAGAATATTAATTAGTGCATGTTTTCTTACAATGACCTATAGTAGATAATGGTTTTTAATATTTGGTGATTCATCCCAGAAGGGATTGAGATACTTTCTCCTGAAAAATGACAAAGTTATAGCTTATTCCTTGGTAAAATTGAATGCTCATGAGAAAAATTAACCAAATCATCACTTGGAGTTAGATATAGTAATTTTTTTATTAAATATATGGAGGAATTATATTTATTGAGAATATTGTGATATATATATACCAATAAAAAAGTTATAAATTATATATTCACACAGAATAAGTTGAATATGCACCAAAGAAGATGGTTAGAGATGTATAAAGATTATTACTGCTCAATACATTTCTCCCATGGGAAAGTGAACAAGGTAGAAGATACCTTGAGTTGAAAGGATCTTGCTTGTTTATCCATGATGAGGATTAAAAATGATCCAATATTTAAGATTTACAGATTATGGATCTTGAAATACTAACAGAATGGGATAAATATTATCTTACTAAATTAAATGTTCAACCTATCCATGTAATGATTAAAGAGGTGAAAATGGAAGATAAATAGATGAAAAAGAAGGTTATAAATTCTCATTAGTTTTAACTTGATCATGATAGAATGATAAGGTTTAATAAACACATATGTGTTCCATAAATACCATATTTAAATAAGGATTCATTAGAGGAAGCTCATAGTTCTTCATTCACTATTCATCCTAGAATTACAAAGATGTATAGATATTTGAAATAGTATTTCTGGTGGGATTTCAAGAATAGAGATATCAAAAACTGTGTATCTCAGTGTTTGGTATGTCAAAAAGTTAAGGATGATAAACACAAGTCTAATGGGATGTTATATCTATTACCCATAACAAAATGTAAGTGAAAAAACATCACCATGGGTTTTTTCATCGGACTCCCCAAAACATTTAAATGGAATAATTCTATATGGGTTGTAGTTAATCACCTTGAAATGTTATCACACTTTATTACTATTAGATAATGCTTCTCTCTTGACCAAGATTCTAGAATATACATTAATTAAGTGGTAATGGTTCATGGAGTACCAAATTCCATTATGTTTGAATGAGATCCAAGGTTTATCTCAATGTTTTGGAGAATTATTCAATAGTTTCAGTATATAGAGTTATGTTTCAACACTTTATATCATCACTAGATAGATGGTCAGTTTGAGAGAAAAATACAAACCCTAGTGGATATGTTGAGATCTTGTTCAATGGATTTCAATGGTGGTAGGGATGAACACCTTCCTCTAGCCGAGTTTTCCTATAAAAATATCATTCACTCAATAATTCAGATGGCTCTTTATGAATCCCTTTATGTATATAAGTGTAGAGATCCAACAAAATTGAATGAAGTTAGATAATGAAATATACTGGGACCTAATATACGTAAAGAAATAGAAAATAAGGTTATATCAATTTACCAATATATCAAGGTAGCTCAGAGTTAGTAGAAAAGTTATGTTGACAATCACTAGTGTGTTATATAATTTAATGTTAGTTATAAGGTGTTTCTAAGAATTTATCCATGCAAGAAGGTAATTAAATTTGGAAAGAATGAAAAAATTATCCCTAGGTATGTTGGTTCCTTTGGAATTATTGATTGTATCAGGATGGTATCCTATCGGTTGTCACTTCCACTAATCCTCTCTCAAGCCACTTCTATAATGGGAGGCTTTAACAATAGTTCAAAACCATTGGTATAGGGTGAAGAACTGTTGGTATGACCTAAACTAATGGTTTCTCCAACTGTTGGATATAGGGCTATTGGGAAAGGTTTAAGCTAATGGTTCTTATGGAAGCTTTGGTATATGATGATATAAAATTCCTTTTAACCAATGGTTCATTGTGAACCATTGGTATAGGGGTATCCCAATGTTTTAAAATAATTGGAATATACCTTTGAAAATGGTTCATAACCTTAGGGATACCCCTATCATAATAGTTCACTTTGAACCATTGGTATAGACCCCCCCAGATTCCACCACAAGAAGAATCCCTCCCTTCCCAACCTGTAAGAACCTGCAAGAGAACGTAACCTCTAAACAGAACCATCATCCCTAAAAAAATATGCAATGCAACAAAAATAACCTAGAAATAAAAAACCAAAAATACAAGAAATATATCATAATCAAAGAGCCACAAACCATTATAGAAAAAATGATAAGACAAGAAATAAATTGATTCATTTAACCAATGATAACAAAAAATAAAAAATTACATATATTCATTAAGAAAAAATCAGAAAACATAAAATGTCATAAATATCAGTAGGAAATGTAAAAGATCATTTTTCCCTCATTAGCATCACTATCATCACTATCATCCTTAGTCTCATCATAATCCTCGTCCTCGGCCTCAGCCTTTGCCTCATCCTCATCATCAGCCTCTTCCTCTCCCTCTTTCTCACCCTGTTTCTCTCCATCTTCCCAATCATCAACATCACCAAGAATTTCATCATCATAAACACCACTAGGACTACCTCCTGGTTCACTATATAACATACACATCAATGAAATATATGCATCAAAATCTACAACTATCTCTAGTTCAAGTGATGGAAAAAAACTTTTATCAGTTTCATAAATTCTATGTTTTAACTTGGATTTTTTTCTTCCACCTATATGGACAATTTTTTTGCCTCTTATACCTTAGAATCATCTTATAATGCCCATGAATTATCTTTTTCCAAGTTTGTGCTACTAGAAATAGTACTTCAATTAGGCAATACCTCTTCGGGATAATACTCTTCCGTGGTTGACAATATAATCTTCTATGGTTTTCATCCCCCAAACATTATGTAAGTTATTGTTTTACCCAAAGTTATCAGCTTCCTAGGCATCAAGAGCATCCAAATCAAACTGTTACAAATATAAGTAAACTATTAAGTTAAAAAATAGATATTAAAATTTTAAATAAACAAAGTAAAACATAAAATCTATTATTGTGTTGGTTTATTTACCACACCTCTATCCTTTTTCTTTCCACTCGAACAAAATAGTTTTTCTGAAGGCACACATCCTTAAATATCCTAAAACTCCTTATGAAATGACAATGAATGTAGAAAAACATAATTTAAAATATGTTTCTAATAAATAATTTCATAACTAAAATTAAATGGATATTATTTCTAAATAAATATGAAATGAAAAAACTACGGTAGTTGAATTATAATTGAGTACCATTGAATGAGTTATCAATAGATATAACATATATATAAGTGAAAAGGTCATCATAGTAATCAATAAAAAGGTGTCTATGTGATCACCATAATTAATGATATAATGAAAAAATATTACTATAACATAAATGAATAGACATTAATTGGTTATATACACTCTACTAATAACTATAACATAAATTAAATATGTTTTGGTATGTTTTAATAAAACATATATCATCCCATAATTGATCAATTTTGGATTTAAAATGTTTTACTTGTATTTTTTTAATTTAATGATACAAGTGAAATTTTATTTCTCCATCACATGAGGTCCTAGTGTTTTTTGGAACCCCTCATTCTATTATCGTGATTCAAATCATGACTAAAAGAATTATTTTTCGTGGTTTTTTCTAATGATGTCATTATGAAGATCTAAAGTATAGTTAAGATCATGTTCTTCCTCAAACAAATAATTACAGCAAGACAAATAATTACTTTAGAATAATGATATCAATAAGATATTTATAATGTTTTCAAGGGGAGGGATACATAGAATCTTGATTTACTTTATGACATATTTCATTGATTATTAGTGTGTGGAAGGACTATTCCTCTACCATTGGTATTGTGTGTCTTGTATATTTATATAATATGTTATTATATTTTCATGAATTTTATTTTATACCATAAGGTATTAATGATTATATCCATAAAATTATTAAAAGGAAATGACCATAGTATTTTAGTTCCCTTTCCAATTAAAATAATAGACATTTAATAAAATGATTAGTGATTTTAATGGTTTATGACATGCTCAGAAACATAACAATACTAACCATGAAATTTCATTACACACTGAATTATTTCAATAAAAAACTAATGAATACATGATAATTTATCTACCCCAATTTTAAATGGAATGAAATATGGAGGAAATATAAGAAACTTCATGTCCGAAAGAAATTTTTTGAACGAGTGTCATACCTTATTCTTCTCATGGTACGACATCATAGTCCACCCCAGAGTGTGGGGGTATTTTTCAGTATCCTCTTTTTATTTCACTTTCTTCCCAAAAATTCCTAAAAAATAATTTTCAAAAATAAAAAATAAAGCATCAATTTAAATCATTATAATTTTCCTTGAAAAACCTCAAATTTTATTAATACCTTAAACTCGATGCTCATCCAATGAGAAATCATTTCCTGATAAAATTATACCAGATAGTCATCCATGATAGGTGTGGCCCCTAAATATAGGGAAACTCTACCATACTAACCACTATAAAACTCATGTTTATCGCCTCTCCATAGATCACATAATTCCATGAGACATGCTTTACTTATAGTCACACCATCAGGAAAATTAAAACAAAATGAAACCAAAATATCAATTCATATAGATTCAATAATAATAAAATAATAACTCCAAGGAATTTTTTACCCATATTTGTGACCAATTATTATCTTTCACATCATTTTATAGGTTTCTCTAGGAGTGTGTCCTGATGGGAATGATATTGGAGTATTTATAAAGCATCACCAAAAAAACTCCTATATCCCCACCCATTTTTTCATATCATTTGGTTGAATTAATTATACTGAACCATAAGTTGTGTGCAATGGTTCCACATCACATACATGCATGTATGCCCAAGACTCTTATTATTGAAATATCCATTTGTTAAAGAATAAAAGAAATATTTTATCAATACATCTCATAATAAAAATAAATTATAGTAAAAAATATTAGGTATATATAAATATAATTGAGTCAGTATGACCGGTGGGCATCACTATATCCCTAGACAATAATGTAACATCAACCTATATAGATAGAGTGGGTGCCAATGTATGCTCCATAAGCATAGAATGTGTCAGAGCAGGAGTCGAAGAAGCAGGAATGTATAAGCATAGGGAGAAAGAAGTAGATGGGAAAGAAGATGGCATGGATTTCTGTGAAAATGCATAATATAGATGAGGAGTAAGCACCATCAGCAGATAAGGGAAATATATGCGAGGTGTATTAGATACAAATAGTGGTGAAAACATGGGAGGTATAAATATCTCAAGTGTCTGTAATTCCACTATGGGATATGATGGTGTGGTAGATGGTATGTTAGGGGGAGGGAAAAGATGTGATCAGGTATTCCAATTGGAGTGCCTATCTATAGTACCATCACCCCTCATATAGCCATATTGAGCACTGAAACCACAAGGCTATTTATTGAATAACTGGATTCTTAGTGGTGGATCCTAATTAAAAGTTAAAAACAAAGTTAATCACATGACATTATATTTTATTTATATATATATTTGAAATAAAATACTCACAACAGGAACTAAAGGAGGGATTCCTTGCTTAGTCATTCGACTATTGTTGTCTTCCATCTTTTTTCTTCATATATCCATATTTTTTTCATTTCCAGCATTTGAAAAAAATATGGAATTAATTAGAAATCCATAACTAATGTATAACCCAAACAAGAAAGAGGATGAGACATTAATTAATTAAGGAATACTACTTGTAAAACCAAATAAATTATACATAGTGATATAAAAAACATTTTATATCTAGTGGTAAGAATATCAAAACATAATACATTTCATAGAAAAAACAATACATTAAAATTAACATGTTTATCATTGGTATGATATAGATTTTTTCTATATTTTAAATTCAATCCAATTAAATCTTGGTTAGGTTATTTGGTTAATTATAATCAATTGATTAGGTCATTTGTTAATTTTTATTTTTCTTAAGTGAGTTGGTTCATTTTTGTCAATTGATTTGGTTATTTCTCTAATTTTCTTTGTCTAAGGTCATTTGGTTCATATTTTGGGTTAGGACATTGTGAATTTTTTTGGTTATTTAATTACTATAATTGGTTTTTATTTTTTCATATCCATTAGTTTAATATGTCCTATTAAATTTAACTTGTTTTTTAAAATTTAATTTTTTTGTTTTGTTTGGTTTTATAGGTTTGAATATATTCTATGTCAATATTTGAAAATACAAATCAAAGAAAACTACAACAAATAGATATAGAAAATTAACATGAAGGTCAAGTTGGATACAAAATACTTGTAATCAATAGTAAATAAATTTATATAGAACAAACCTCAATAACCCAAGTTGATATAAACAAAAAGGGCTGAAAACACAGATGGATGGTTTTATATATTTCCCACCACAACATTAGGTTCAAAAATAAACTATAAAAATTGAACTATTGAAGTCATCATAAGTAATAATTGGATCGGTTTCAATGGGGAAAGGATTATTTCAATTCCATCATCATCATCATAAAAAATATGGCCTTTAATTACTTCAATAATGACACCAAATTCAGGTCGAAGATGATATTTAACATAAAAAACTTGTTTCTCCATTGATGCAAATACAAATGGTTTATTGGTATCAAGAGTGTGAGTCATATCAATAGATAAAAATCCGAAATCATCAATAAATATTCTGTTCCATATCATCAAATCAAACTAGTGGAATTTCATCATAGTGAATTAACCATGAGAGTAATAATCCAATATTAGCATTTTCTAAATGAATCCATAATAAGATACATTTTCAAATCGAGGTCTACTATCTGATTCAAAAGAATAACCATTTGTTGGGGTAGTTACCATAACACTATATGGGTTTTTTATCATGTTCGTTTCTCATTCAGTGATAATAAATTTGTAACCATTGATCATAACTGATTTAAATTCACAAACCATGGTATTAGGACCAAAATCCAAAGCTCTCATTTTCTCAGAGATAGAGTAAGTAGGAAAACTCAATACTAAAAATATAAGTTAATATTAAACTTAATTAACTATTGATTTTATGGAATTATTATAATAATATTTCTACCTGAAATTTTAACCAAGCATAAAACTCTTTTCTATGAAAATTATCCCTTCTTCTCAAATATAAAGAATGATGCTCTCGATTTATCATTTTTTATATTCACTGCCAATAAAATAGAAATAGTGTAATAGATATGTAAAATTACATAATATGACATAATATATACATATTCAATTTACTTACTTGAAATCATAATCAAACAAATAATATTTAAACAAAACTATGAGATGTGATATCCTCAGCTCTTCAAGGCTTATTCTGGAAAATGTATATGATTTGGGAATTACACCTACTTAGAGAAGTGATGAAAATCTTGGTTCAATTTTCTCTTACTAATCTTCTTCATTTCTCATTGATTTGTTTTATCTTCTAGTAATATCAGACAAATACATTGAACAAAAATCCATACATTCTTGATCTAAGCAACCTTTCATGATAGAACCTTTAGAATGATTTATATTCTATACATAAAGCATCAATTTTAACAAGTTTATTTCGGTTAGATACATCCAAAAAAAATCAACGGGTCCTATGGTAATTATTTTGGTTGGAAGATGGATAGTTAGATGCAGTATGCATGTGAAAAATGATGGAGTAAATATTTTCTCCAACTCACAAAAACATTAACGGTGCCTATGCCAAACTTTTTTCTATAATGTATTTAAAAACATCTTAGAACAAATATCACTAAATAAATGGGTCAAAATAATAACTAAAAACCTTAAATTATTGGGAAAAAGATGATAGGCTGTTATTGGAATCAACTGATGATGAAGGATTTGATAATGACGTGTCTTGAAATATTTTATCTTCAACTCTCTTCTATTGACAAATTTTGATATTATTCTCGAATATCCATTAAGAAATTTAATAGTCTCTAGTACTTCCATAAATTGGTTTTTTTCTGCAAGTGTCATCACATAATAATTATATGCAACTCTCCATTTTTTCACTAATACACACAAGATGGAATTCTGGTCTGATGCCCCAATCCACTAAGTCACACTGAGATCATAAATCAACTATTTTATTTCCCTTGAAATTTAGAATAATTGAAATAAAAATTTCACATATATTATTTTCAATATGCATTGCGTTTAAGAAATGGCGTAAAAAATTGGTTGACAAATAAGGAAACTCAAAGAAGATACTTCACTTCTTCTAATTGTAATTGGTTTCTATGGAAACATTGTTCCCATTTATATATTTCATCCTACCCTTACCAAATGAAAAACTAAAATCTTTCAATTCATTAAGCACATCAGTTTTAGACATTTGTTGAGGTGGATTGTCGGTCTCCATAGTATTATCAAATCTTTGATGATTATTCCTATATGGATGGTCTATTAGAAATAATAATTTATGTCCAATAAAACTGAAAATATGAATATATTTAAATCTTATGGATCATGTATTCTTCATAAAAATAGGAGATGATAGTTGACCCTTCATTCTAAATACAAACATCATTGCACAAGCAGAAAAATCATTGATTTTCCACATAAGTGCAACACATATATGAAATATGTCTTTCAAACATGCATCATATTTTCACACAACCACATTCAAAATATTTTTCAACTATTTTATTAATGGTTTCATGTATACATATATATCATTATAATGATCATATGGCCCATATATGAGTTTAATCAGGAATTTGAAAAGTTTTTTCATACAAATCCATCCAGGAAGGTTATAAATGTGTATGAAAACTGGCCATGTGCATTGTGAAATAAGAATCTTCCCAAATAGATTTAAACTTTCACATAAAATACCCAACCTCACATAAACACATCAGGTGTGAATTCAGGATATCATGTATAAACTGTCTTCCATGAAAAATTATCTGCAGGGTGAACCAACTCATCATTACTCTTCTTTCTCTTAGTATTATACCATCACATTTTTATCGATATTTCATGATATATGAAAATATTCTGTAGTCTGAGGATCAATGGAAAGTTTCAAATTACTTTATGTGGAATATGGGATGGTGTTCTATTAGATTTTTTCTTCCATCGGGATGTTCCACATTTTATACAATCATTATGTTCAACAGTTTCCTCCCAGAATAAGCTTAAATCTTTTAGCCAAGCATGGATTTTGTTTTTTGAAAATCCAATTTATTGAATATACTTCCATTCCATCAAATGGTTTGAGGGAATAACTGAATTATCTAGAAGAAATTCCTTCAAAAATGTAAGAATGTAATCGATGGAAATATTAGAAATCCCAACCATTGTTTTCCCATGAAACATTCAGATTAAAAATTCCAACTTCTTCATTTTGTCACATTACCAATATACTGGATCGTGGAAGTTTCATTCTATTTTTTATCCTTTAAACACCACAATTTTCATTAGATGCATCATGTGTGCTCATATCAAAGTATTATTGGGTTTGAATCCTTTCTTTCACATGATGATGCATAAATAGAAACCCACTATTTAACAAATTATCCAATCTAATCCTTTCATTTGGATCATGACCATTTTGAGATTTCATTTTCGCCCCATTGTGATACCACACATAGTATTTTTTTTGAAAACTGTATTTGGTTATATGGTAGATATCTTCTTCATGGATCAGCCAAGGTATTCCTACACAATTATAACATGGGTAGTGTATGTGACCACTATCAGAGGCATTATCAAATGAAAAATCTAAAAGACTCTCCAACTTGTTTTGAAAATTTCTTGAGATCCAATCAATTTCATACACCTACTAATATCTATTCTTTAAAAAAATTATATATCATTTCATAAAATCAAATAAATAAGATTGAAGTTTAATTGAAAATATATTTTAGGGAATGATAATAGGTCACATTATATGAAACCATAACTAACACAGTAGTCTATATATGAATAATAATTTAAATGAAAAAAATACTATATATATAACAAAATACTATAAATATAAAACCATGATATTGAATTCAATGAATTCAATGATTAATAATTATACATAAAACTATACATTTTTTTTATATTTGAAGTTTATATTTTTTTCTCTTATTCTATTCACTTAACTAATGTTATAATTATTCAAAAAAATCATATATAAAAGATTATTAATTCTAGAAAACCATATTCAATTTTAGTTGGATTGGTTTTGGTTAGTTCTATTTATTTATGATTAGTTTAGTTCTAATCGATTTAGATTACTTGGGTTTGGTTTTTTTATTTGGGTTTGGTTGGTGAATACCTATTAGGGTTTTATTAAAGATTGTTAAAGCTAGTTAATTTTTGATAATTAGTATATAATTTCTTTTAGTAAGGTTCAATTTACTTCACTAATTTTTATTTTAGTTTATTTTGATGAATTTTAGTGTATTATAGGTCTACTCACACAATAATTGAAGTAATTTACATTAGAAATAAAATCTATTGAAATGAAATAATGAGTCTAGAATGATAAATTATTATATTAAATGTTAGAAAATTTCTCGAACCATAATTAAAATGACATAAAATCCGCCATGTAGAATCCCAGTAAACAAAGAAGTATTATTAAAAATGTAGACACCTACCCAATAATGACATAATCATTCTCAAGATAATGTTTCTCAAAAACCACTTCTAATAAATTCTGTTAATTCTAAAATTTGTGTGTGTATATATATAAGGGGTGAATATATAATTAAAATAAGTAGGTTCCCTTCACCCTCATGTGTCAATGTGATAAGTGAATGTTAATGCATCTTTGGATTAAAAAATACAATAAAAAATACAATTAAAAAGTAATAAACAACTTATTTACACATATTTGACATCAAGGATGCATTTCCAAAAAATAAAAAATATAATTAATTCCTTTTCCAATAAAAAAAGTATACTGTTTAACCCTCATCAGTCAATAACCACCACATCATCCATCACCACATCATACAATCATCAGGTAATGTGACTTTCCATTATACCCCAATGTCATTAGGGATTAAAATATTATTGTATTCCATATCTCTATGAAATGGTAGGTAAAATGGAAATAGCCATATATCACTATGATTACAACAAAAAATACTATATATGAAATATATATTATTACAATAACAAAATAAATATAGTTACAATAATATAATAAAAATAACTTCACTTATAAACAACACTGATTCACATCAACCACCACATTCAAAATATTATAAAGATCATAATAGTATACCCCAATTCAATCATTTTCATCTTTAGATAATTAACTCACCCCATTACTCATCATAATTTCGACTCATAGTATTATTAAAAATATATATGATTTTATCATATCCTAGGAATTTGATTACAATTAAAACGTCTTACTAATATAACCACCTCAAAAAATTGATAGATATCATAGAATTAAATCTTATTAATTCATAAGGAATCAAAATTTTATAAAAAATGTGATTTAATATACCACATATAATCATGAATAATGTATCATTATCACCTTTATTTTCTAGTCAACATCATCCTTCACCACATTATGATAATTAACATAAAATCATTTTACATTAAAATATTAATAAAATCATTTTATAATTACTAATAAAATAAAATACTTAAAAACCCACATATCATTAATATTATAAAAATTTATTATCTTTCATGTTATTTTATGTGAAACATTAGTAGAATTAAAATAAAATATTTACACCCTATTTAAATTCACATATTCAATCTCTTAAAAATCTCACATTTAAAAACCCATTTTGAAGATTTATAAAAACTAAAATATTTCATAAATTTTAAATTCCAATGAACTCATATTTACAATCACATAACAAATCAAATTATAACAATTTGAAATTCAATAACATAAATTTGAAAATCACATACTTCAACAATAATATAGTCAATGTTAAATCAATAAAAATACTAATACATCACATACTAAAATATATGTGATAGTGACACACATAAACTCACTTCACCAACTTACCCAATAGAATAATGATGGATTCAGTAGAATAGATCCATCTATTTACACAAACTCTAGAAAATACCCCACCCTTAAAACACATGACATATTTGGAAGATAAAAATTTCATATTCTAGAATAATCAAATAAAAACCGTAATGGATATGGGATTGTAGTGGATGAGGGAATTAAATTAATCACCATAGATAAAAAGGAAAAATAAACCTAGGTAGTGTAAGAAACCAAAGAACTTAAACCAAGGATGAATCACCTACTGGGAAGAAGAGGAGTTATCACTAGTTAGAAGAAAATGAGCCCTTGGGTAGGGAAAAAGTCAGATCGATTCGGTAATGGGGAGGGAGACCATATGTTGTATTTGAAAAAAATATATCCCAATTGTTTTAAAATACCATTAGGATAGAGGATGCATCTCAATTATTTTAAAAAACCATTAGGAAATCCTTTTATAAAACAAGTGACCACTGGACTTGGGGAAGCTCTATCCAAATGGTTTTAAAAAACAATTTGGATAGGATTATAGAAAATAGACTATCCCAATGGTTATACTGAACCATTGAGATAATACCCCCTATACCAATATTTTTAAAAAACTATTGGCATAGAGTTGTTGTTATAGGTATACATTCCAGTAGTGAGATCATGATTTTTTACATGTATCTATCATGAGAAAGTACATACCTGATCCAGAACATGTATTAAACTCAGAGGTTGTACCATTGAAGAAAGATATTTCTTAAGAGGAATAAACTATGGGGATTATAGATCATAGATAGAATGTTCTATGAAAATATACCACTCACATGGAATGAGTATTGTGGTGAAACCACCAGTTTGAAGAAGCTATATTGGATCCTAGGGAAATGATGAGGCAGAAGTATCCTCATTTTTTATATGAAAATAATGAATTTTAAGAGTGAAATTATATTTAACGTGGTTATATTGTTACACCAAAAGTCTTTAGGAATTAATTTTTTCAAATAAATTTAATTATCTTTGACATCTTACAATACATGAAACACAAAATTTAGATTATGTTACACCGGACACTGAGTTTTAAAAAACTATGATATATTATTAATATTATAGTTTAAACATGATCATTATAACCTATCCATTAAACTTAGTGATATGAATAATAATAAATAAATTTGAAATATTAATTATAATGGTTTTATATGAAGAAAAAATATTGATAAAAAGTACTCAAATTTCAGTAAAGGTTTATATATTTCAAAAATTTAATTTTCTAAAAAAATATTCTTTTAATTTATTATAATAGATAATAATAAAATTAAAAATTTAAAATTCATAAAATTTATTTGATAAAATAAAATTAAAATTTTAAATCATAATTTCAAAAATAATATTGGGGATAATTTTTTGGATTTTTCTGAAAAAATCAATTTTTTAGTGAATAAATTTTTTTTTGGTTTTTATTAAAAATTTCATTTTCATTTAAAGAATTAATAAGGTTAATTTTTGATTTAAAATGGGTTTAAAATTAAAATTTATTCAATTATATATAAAATAATTCAATATAGGTAATTGGAATCATTTTTATATTTAATTTGGTTAAAACAACTTTTTAAAGTTTAGAACATTTTTTCTTGAGAAAACCACTTTCTCATCATATCTGCGAGATTAATTTAAAATTAAAATTTTTCAATTATATGAATTAAATTAGAAAAAATGGATTATTTATTTGGAATAAAAATAATTTATATTATTAAATAAGGTAATCTAAAATTTTTACCCTACAGAATAGTAAAAATAGTAAAACTTATTTACCACGGTTTAAGTAAAAATGGGTTTACCGAGGGTTAAACTAAAAAGGTAAGGGTTAAAAATTGCCCAAATTTTTTACAAAACCTATTTTATGGAAATATTTTTAACTTTTTTCATCTAGGATTCATAATTTACCATTTTTCTTCCATTTGTAATGTGAAAAAATGTGGACATACCTTTTTTTAAAACATTATAGGCATTCCACTCACCTCACTTATAAAAATACACCCCTTATCCTATATTATTAACACTTCAAAAACCCATTGGTTTGGATGATAAATTCCCAAATAAATTTATTAATTAAATCCTATAATATTAGATTCATTAACATGGTTATAAGTCCAAACTAAGAATCCTTTTGGTGAAAACCAAAAGAAGTTGTCTGAAGAAGAGGCAACATCCCTAACCGAACGTTTTATTTTATTCCTTAATACACAAAATTTAATTATTATTAAAAAATGGTGATATAATAACATTAGTATATTAAATATATTGATATGTTGTTTTGTTAATGGAATGACCTACAACTATCTCATCTTCTATCAAATGGGTTATGAAATCATCATTCTTGTGTATAGTGTACTACCGCTTTGCAAACCAATGTCAT
This sequence comes from Viscum album, assembly GCA_963277665.1. Taxonomy (NCBI): domain Eukaryota; kingdom Viridiplantae; phylum Streptophyta; class Magnoliopsida; order Santalales; family Viscaceae; genus Viscum; species Viscum album. Next base: position 1,717,563,157 of record OY728160.1, on the reverse strand, counting down.
TTTTCCATTACCACCTATAATAGATGGAAATAATGATAGATAATAATTTTATATAAGATATTTTTTATATTATTATACTTTTTGAATCATTATATAACATATTAATTCATACTTTAAATTCGTAGGGAATACGATAATGTCATTCATGTGTATGACAAACTACCACCCCATGAAGTGAGGTGATTCGTTCTTCACATACAATTTAAATGAAATTTAATAAGGATATATTTAAATATAAAAATGTGATATAATTGAAATTAAAATTTTTATGTAATTTTAATACACAATTTACCTTTATTTTTATTCATCAGTCCAGGAAATGTAAACAACGTTCATGCGTACGTAAGACCTACTATCTCAATGAACGATGTATTTCAATTTCTATATCTAACTCTTATGGATAAATATAAAAAAATATATACTGAATATATATGATATTTATATCTTTTTTAACATTTTATATATTATTTAACCATAATCTTAGTAATATGAAAAAAATAACAAACCAAAACATAAACAAAATAACAAATTATTTCCCAAAACACAACTTTAACATGGAATTATTAATAAATGGGTAATAAAATGTCTTAATAAAATCATATATGGTATGATATATATAATTAGGTTTCTATAATATATTTATAATAAATTAATATGTATTATACATGAGTTTTTAATATGTACGATGGACTTCGAAACTTTAGGTAAAAAATTTATCTCACTTTTTACTTCTGTGAGACACATTCCAAATTCACCACATATTTATTTTATTTAGTTTATATAATTACCATGAATATATTTTATGATTATTTTAATGCAAATTATTTATATTCATATATCCACTTGATAATCTCTCTTTCATGGGGTTTACAGTTCAAATGTTACCAAAACCGTAATGGATTTGTTTTCTCAAATTTCTTTCCTTGAGACATATGTTATCTTATACACCTATATTATTTTATAAGGTTTATATAAAACCCATTTTATATGTAATATCATAAATTTATTTAATCTAATGATATTTTAAATTTCATTTAATTTCATTCTTTCATGGGATTATGATTCAAAGATACCAAAATGGTATGATTCTTATGTTACAATGTCCCTGTTTATCTGGATTGTTTATGATTATGCTTGAAGTGATGAAATATTATGATATATTTATAAATAAACTCGTTAATTTTTTTTTATCTTGTTATATAATTATAATACATGCATTCCATTCATTTTCATTTCTTTATGTACTCAAGATTCTAAAGGAATGTTTTTATGGAAAAAATATGTATTTCTCTCTTTAGTCGAAAACCCTTTTTCTTCCAAAACCATGTTTTCTAAAAATGTTTTCAAATTTTTATCATTATTAAAATGATTTATTAAAGAAAATTTCACCCATTTTTGACTTTTAATTTTTTTTCAAAAGAATCTTCATGTCATTTTCCACAAAATGCCTATTTGGATTTTACCGAAAATGTAAAAGGAATATTTATTGTAACATGTTTGACATGAATAGAATTTCCCAATAAAATTTTTTAGAAGCATTTTCTTATGTTTTCAATTTTATTTTCAAACATAATTATTTTAATTCTTCAATATTTTTAGAAGTATTTTTCCAATGTGGAATGGATATTTTCCTCAAGAAATGTTTTAAATGATTTTTTAATGTTTTATAAATAAGTTTTAAAATTTATTTTCAAAGAAAATAATTTACAAAATGTTTTTTGATTTTTTATTTATAAAATGTTATTTTCAAGTAAAATTAATCTTACTCAAGAAATTTTCCAACAAATTTATCTTTGGAAATAATTTTCCATCTAAGATGAAATCCTTTGATGTAACATTTGATTTACTTGGGATATTAACCAATGATACCATTTTTATTATTTCTAAAAATGTTTTATGATAAATATATGCTTATGAAACCTATTTATTATCCATGGGTTATACCATAAAAAAAATTCTTAAGAAACCCCCTTATTTTTCCATGGGTTATGACATGATGAAATAATGAAATGATTATTAATCCTATCACTTTTCTACAGGTTATGATATGATAAAATGTTTATGAATCTCAATTAATTTCCTCGATGATAATATGTTGAATGTTTTATGTTCCTATAGAACACATAATTATGTTTTTAATAATGATATGTGTGGGACCTATATCTCCCTCCAATTTATTGGGTAATGATTTATATCTCATGAGATAGACTGGACTAGAACACAGAATAAACCCAATTCAATAATGGATGTTTTCCACTATTATAGTTAGGGGATTGAACCTCAATTACTCTGATGGTTTGATAAGTGAACCCATTCCACTATTATATCCTTTTATGTGAGCCTTGACTATGATGAAAATGATTTTCTAGACTCATGTATATGCACCAATTTTATGTCTTAATCCATTGGTATGATATCGTGGATCATATTTTTCAATTACTTTATGATTCATGTTTTATAAACTATCAATCTTTATTCCATAGCTCATGATTATGATATTTTATATGAATGGTATTTTTTTCAAATGTTATTATAATATTCTAATTTAATTATGTTTATGTTATGATTATGAATCTCCCTTGTTTTCCCTTACTGAGCATCTAGTCTCACCCTTTCTTATGTTTCCTTTTCCTATGTTATGAAGAAATGTATTATGTTTGGTATTACTAATAAGGGTGATAGTTATAAATAACATAGTGGGAGATGATGTGTTTCACCTATTAAGTAGTTGTTTGCGATTCAATATTTCTAAAAGAACTATTCCTTTACGATCCTTAGGTGTGCGTTTATGTAATGTCATAAATGTTCTTCAAAAAATGATGTAATATCTATGTATAAAAATCCTAGGTCACTAAAACAATAATGCTATATAATATATCATCTTATTACTCATATAATATAAATTATATCATAAAATTAAATTCTCATGAACCGAAGGTTTTATCTTAGGTGATAAATCCTCATCTATTGTTAACTCCCAAGGCAATGGTCAAAGTTTATAAGTGAAAACACATAACCCTAATTGCTATCTATAATGGTGTATCATAGAAACTCAGATTCCCTATGTTGATCTATAGGTAATGTAGAGTATCCTAACCAAGATATCCATTATCAATTAATTTTTTGATGGAGAAAATAACTAAGAATTGATGATAACCATAAATACTAGAAATAATAATCAGTGGTATGAAGTTTTTAGTATATGAATCAACTTCCAATAGTAAAAGTTCAGATGATAGGTGTAGATGAAATATCAATTTCTTAATACACATTATTAACTATAATGAAGAATATATCTTATGAATCAATATGTTTTACCAATTATGAGACTTACTGGAATATATAATCCACTTTTTTCAGTGAAAATTGACACTAACTAGGTATTTTTTACTCCTTTAGACGAGGTAAACAATCCAAAGGTTCATTGAGTTTAATGTCAAACGAAAAGGCTTACTTAGGATCTTCTCCCACTCTCCCATTTGCCTCCACCACATTGGGTATTATCCCCCAATCACCTTAAATCTTGATAAGTGATTAATTTATAAGGTATATAAATTCAAAACATTATATTCATACTCTCCAAGTGACTAACAATTGAAATAAAATATTAAAATTAAATAATTTATCCTCTAACTCTTGATCCAAAATACCACAAGGGACTAATTTCCCATAAAAATTGGTCATTCATAAATAGTGAGAAAATTTCCTTGAAGGATGGAAAAATCATTTTCACAAGAAGAGATAAAAAACAAGAATATAAAGGAAAGTGTGAAAAGTTAATACCATGAAAGTGTCTATAAAAATTCACATACAAGAGTAATTATGTCAAAGTCTTAAAAATGAGCATTCCAATCACCCATGGGAATATTCTACCCTAAGTTCCTTTATCTCTACTCACCTTTATCCTATTTTTATTTTAAATATATATATACAATATTAAAATTTTATAGTCTACAACTTAAATAAGTTGGCATAACCATATTGAAACTAGGAGTGTTATGAAATGGAGTAATAAAAATTTAGGTTTCCTATAGAGTTTTTGATATGATCTACAATGAAGAAGGTTGTTCTATTATGTGGTGGAAATAATAAATATTTTAAAATTTTTAACCCCCTAAGATTACGAATAATCCCTCAAAGATCCTAAGATGTGTTTGGACTGGATCGGAAGAGATATTTGATAGTTCATGATGCAATGAAGTGTTATATAAAGGATTTTAGCCAACCTAATATATAAGGACCCACTTTTTAGTGATTCCATAAACTATGGTAAAGAGGTTGTGATGCAAGAGAAAAATTCCATAAAATGGAAAACACATTGAGTCTTACACATTACAATTTTCATTATTATTCACATTATTATGGTGAAAAATGACATGCTACAACATGGAATGCATAACCCTTATACCATAATTAACTTTCATAACTAAAAGTGATTATTTAAATATATAGTCTCTCCATGGGATCGCCTTACATCCCATGGTACTGATTAGAACCACAACCACTTTTTTCTGGCACTTCACATCAGTAAAACACTCACCAAACACCCAATTCATCCCTAAATAGTGTTCCCTTTTACTTAAATATGCCACTAGGATGGCACTATGGTTGATCCCAACTGGCTACCTCACAGTGGCCAGCTAGCTCCAACAGTGCTAACCAAGCATGATATATTTTTTTCCTTAGGACCTATATTTTTATTATAGTGTATAAATGTCTCCATGGAACAAATTATTCCCTAAATCTTCTTATCTTATTGACCTCAAGGTATCCTATGGTAATAATCTTATTATAAATAAAAAAAATTCATTTAGATAAAAATCCATGAGAAAATTAGATATAAGGAAGTAATCACTACATAAATGATGTTCAAAATATAGGAAAACAATAACAAAAATTTTGAATTGTCAAATTACCACACACTTGAATTATTGCTTATCCCTAAGAATAATTGTCAATATAGAATAACAAAAAATCACACTCAATAAAGGGAATCATTTTATTTAGCATGCTCATAAGCATAAATTCATACATGAGAATCCCTACAATATAAGACTCATCGAAAAGGATGCATTTTAATCCTTACTTATATAAATGTTCAATTCAAGAAACATTTTTTCTTCCATTTACATCATTAAAAATTTCATTAATGTTCATTGCAATTATGATCTACCTTACTTGAAATTCATTCAACTTATCACTCAAGGTACAAATTTTCTAGAGTTATGTTAACACCTTATGTATATGAATCTTAACAACAGGCTTATAATGAATCTCAAATATACAGATAGTAAAGAAAAATAACATCATTTATTTGAGGAATTTATAATAAGTTTAAAATGGAACAAAGGTTTTGGGTTAGTAGGTATTTAATGGGGAAAATTAGAGATCCCAAAAAGAAGATTTGTACTCAAAATCAAATTTCATGATAAATAATAGAAAAGATCAATGAAAAAATCATTTGGAAAGAATTAAATCACCTTATTTCCCAAAATAAAATAAAAGTTCATAAAATATATTATAAGTAAAAATAATGAAAAGTAATATCTTTCTCAATAAATCATTAACAAAATTCTCTTCTGTTTTCTTGTTCTTCTTATATTTTCAAATTAATTGTTTTATTTTTAATTTTTTTTCTATTTTTTCTATTTTTGGTGGAAAAAATATGAAGTACACTGAACAATTAATCATGAACCATTACATGAAACCAATGAAAATAAGCCACATATTTATTCAAAACATTATATCCCCTTACACTATAGAAAATATATTCATCACACTTATTCAATTTAATATCAATAAAAAATACCAATAGTTTGGTATGAAATATAAAATAAACATGTAATGTAGATCTTCCTACCAGTTTCATTCAATAGAAACTATGATCTTAAAAGTAGGATTCAATGTTAAGGTAGGTATCAAAGGATAAAATGGATATAAAATGAATCAATAATATTAAAGCGACTTTTAATTATATATTGTTGATAAGATCTCAATCTAAGTTCTAGAAGATCTATATGCCCCATATGTATCTATCAAGAAATGGGTATAAGAAGTAATGTAAAAAACTTATCTAGAACCATCATGGGAGTAGGATAAATATAATTAGGGTAAATAAATTATATCATGAATACTAATATTTATTTTAATAAATAAAAACATTCCTGTATCAAAATCACAAAATAAATTAAAACCAAATTTCATTTTAAAAAATATTTCAGACTGGAATGAGCATGTGTGTTTCAAAATTTTCAGATATGTCTTCATTAGTTATGATCATGATTACCTAAATTATTCCCCATGTAAAAATATTTGTTTTAATTAAATTTATATCTTAGATAGACAAGGGGAAAAATTATAATGGCACTAAGGCTTCATCCTCTACAAATGAATTACAAATTATCACTAATTTATTACCCAATGTGAACGATAAAAAGAAAAATAATATATTAAAATAGTAAAATAATAGTGTAAAATATATAAAATGGTTCCCTAAAAGTAGAATCCTTTACTCATAAATCAATGAGGAGAGAGTTTGAATAACATAACTGAAAAAGGTAATGGAAAAAATAATGTGATCCAGATTCAGTACTCCAAACAATGTGAATTCAAAAAAGATATATAAAAATTCTATATATTTAATTGATTTCTTCTAAATAAATAAACTATGTATATTATTTAGTGAAATAAAATATAGATATCCATGAGTATCAATTAGTACATTATAAAATGTTTCATCAGAAAAATAGAAAAAAATGTCAACCCAAAAGGATATAAGACCTTATCAAAAAGGAAAAAAATCCTAAGACTCATATATGGTCTCCCATGTGTCCCTATTGAGATAGACTGAGGTTTGTTCAAAGGGAATTAGTTATATAATTTCATTATCTGGGGTTTCACCCAAAACCTATATAAAGGTAGGTGTAGTAGAAGTGTCTAGCTCTATGGATATGTCTAGATTATGTTTATCATTATTTTATGGGGCACTCTCTAATCTAGAGGAAGATATTTTTATTGGAATTTAGTTTAATTACAAGTACCTCTAATAACACATCATGAAACATTCCCTTTACCTTCCACTAAGAATCCATGTCTTATTATATATGAGAAACCACACTAGTAAGAATATATGGGGTTTTTTGAAGGGATTTCCTATGAGGAGTCTACCAAAGTGCACTCAAATGAAGAGATTTTTGGGAATCATTAAGTATAATGTGAAGAGGAATAGGTTGGATCATATCCATGAGTATGAATAAAAGATATAACAGGTGTATCAGTGGTTAAATTTAAGGGGGGGGGGGATGAGGCATGGGGCCTATGGTGGATGTGATGAACCATTAAAATATAGGCCCATAACCATACAAATATGCACCAATATTGTGAACATGAACTGAAAGATAGTTGTAAATAGTCAATTCTACCTCTCCCATATAATAGAACTGGATGATTTATGAATTTTTTTAGGAACTGGATGTATAGTAGGAGCTTAGGGTTATTAGGATTTCTAAGAAAACATGTCTTCTTTCAATTCAGTGGTTGAATCAGTCACATAATATTCAGTCTAAATATAATGATCACCTTCCTTATGGAGAAAGACTATTTTGGAAAATAAATGTAGATCACAAAAATTAATCTTATCAAGGTACATAAGTAGGGGATATATATAAAAACCTTAATATACATGGCCAAATGGTTGATAAAATTACTACCCTTGAGATTAACTTTTGTTACTTATTTTATTCCTAAAAATAAACAACCAAATATCTGGACATATTTAGATTTATTGGAAAAAAATGGAATACAAGATCAAGATATAAATAAATAACTTCTGTTTCTCTTATATATTGGTCCACATATGCTTTTAACATCACATATTCCAGTGACTCCACATATTTAGAACTTTAAACCCTCAAAAAAGCCCCATATTCATAAAGTGTTATTATTCAGGATTTTCCACCTTGGAAGAATGTGATAGATTCTATCTCTAGCTCCAAAGTGTTGAGGAGTTCAAAAGATATCTTCAAACAATAATGATCCTAGATAGAAGTTATTTTTTTCTAGGAATATGGCCCCAATGGTATCCAGAACAAGTGATTCTATTCCAATTTCCCTAATGAACCATAAATAATTTTTTTATTAGTTTTAATGGTTTTATTTTAGATATGCACCAATTAAAAATAATGCTCATCATTAATGAATTTCAGGTAAGTATCTTAGAGGTCTTGTGAAAATTGATCAATATGAGACCATGGAGGAAGAGAGGTTGGTTGAGATTTTTTCGTTTCCTAAGGTTCATATGGGATTTGAATGGGTTTGTTTTTAGGGGTAGGGTTGGGGTATGGGTCGGTTTGGCAGTGGGGGTAGGGTCCTTCTTCTGGAAGGAAGTGGGTTGCTTGGCTGGTGGGGCTGTGGGTTTTTGGGATGCTTTGGATTTCATACGGGTGTTAATTTTACATTTTTGGGGATGGGTATAGGCTTTTTGAGATGTGAAAAGCAGGTCTATGTCTTTGGATGGTTTTTTTTGGGTTGGAAAGGATTAGTGGGTGACATAGAAGAAATACAATATGTGTTCTCAAGATCAAAAGTGAAAGTGGAGGTGGGAGAAAAAGATGATAAGTAGGGAAATTTTACATACACCATGGTAGATGTTCTTGAGTGTAGGGAAGAGGTTATGGATTGAATTTATGAAGGGGTTATACTCTTCAATTTATAGAAATGGGGAAGCATATGAAAAAATAGGGTATTATAGTGACTTGGTAGAATGAGAAGAGGAAAATGTGTGAAAAATTTGAAATAAAAATAAAGGATTGTTAATTTAATTGAAAAGTTTTCTTACCTGGTTGAGATCATGAATATAAAGATGACATGTGACCCTTGGATCAACTAGAGGTGAGAGTTTTTGAGTATTGGAAAATAATACCAGGGTGAAATATTAGGGTTTTTATTGTATTTTTAATGTTTTATACCCCACTTTGGCATGAAAAAATAAACTAAAGCATGGTTATGATTCATTTTTTTAGAATTAAAATGGTTTTATTCCTTATGTTGTGATATTGAGGTTAGATAATAGAAGTCTTAAAAATTCCAACACAAAATATTAGCTTTATATTCCCAATAGGTCTCTATGATGTGATTCATCCCTACATCATAACACATAGAGTTTATTTTTGTATTTTTATCAACTATCCATGTATTGTGATGTATCCCATTTGATATGATGTGAATGAAGAAAAAATTCTAACAACTCTAAGAAATATATTTTATAATATTATAGTGTCAAGTGGAATGGATAACTATCCTATGTCGTGGTCAGCTCAAAACATCCCATCTTATGGTGTGGTTCCAGAAATTTTGATATAACATATCATATTGAAAAACTCTAATCCACTCTTATCCAAATTCATACACTTATTTTGAATAGTTTTTAGTCATACAATTAGGATTCATGGGAGAACACATTGGATCGTCAATATTGACTCATTGACATTAAAAAAATCTACTTAATGTAATGAAAAACTACTATAGAGAATTAGAGACACAAAAACCTACATGGGTTGCCTCCTAGAAAACACTTAATTTAATATTGAAATCTTTAATTAACATCCACTCATTAAATGTCTATAGAGAGGATTCACCTTACTCAATCATTTTTGAAATAAGTATTGAGAAGGGTTCTATTGAGTTTAAAGGGTGATTCATCATTATTATGAATTTACATGGCACCATGAGGGAACACGTGGATAGTGATGAATTGACCAGACCATATCGACCCCAAATTCCTAGTAAAAAAATACAAATATGAATTAAATATAAGTAACTTATCTATTGGGGGAATTTTTTTCCTATGAATGATTTGATCATGACACTGCCTTTCCCCTTCTTTGTAAATTTCAATATTGGCAGAAACATCTCTCCAGATGTTTTCCCATTTTTCTAGTTCAAACTATCACTTTATCCTAACTATATTATCTATCCATTTTACCACATTTCCCATCTATAATTATTGATGGGAAATTTATACTTGTAGTTTCATGGTTTCCCACACACCAACCAAATTAGAGACATTCCCAATGGTGTCCTATAGTCTTTTTGGTAAGCCCACAATGTATCTTTGATTTTTTTCACCCAATATTTTCAATTTTAATATATGTTCTTCTTAAGAATATATTTCAATTTTTTATTTTATAACTCTATCTACCCATTATTTTATAAATGGTATGGGGTGATCCTATTTTAACAAAACCTGTATTTTTTATTAATTCCCACAAGGTGTGATTTTCAAGGTGGGAACCATTATCAAGGATCAGTAGCCTCAACACCCCAAATTGTGAAAATTTGTTATTTAGAAATTTCATTATCACATTCAATGTGATTGATATTTTAGTATCTAATTCAACAAACATTGATCCATATTTGATAAGCACCAGGATGTAAGTGTAGTTGAATGAATTTTGGAAGGTACCCATGAATAAAATCACCAAAACATAAAAAATGTCAACTTCTAATAAGGGGTTCTTGGGTATTTCATCTCTCCTAATGATATTTCTATTACATTGACAACAGTCACATAATATCACAAAACATATTGAATCTCTATTAAATGTTTTTCAGAAAAACCTAGTTTTTATGTCCTAGATGATGTGACCTACTGCATGTTCCACCTCATATTGTAGAGGATTGGAAAAACTGTAGTACACTTTTCATCCCACTCTTGGTCAAAAATCATTAGAACACCTCTCCACCACTCTTTCTGAAAATTAATGGATCATCCTAGAAATAATAGAGTATAAAAACTATGAATTTCTTTATTTAATTGTAAGAGGACTTTGGATACATGGTTTTAGTCTCCAAGTATCTTTCTATGTTAGAAAACTAGGGTCTATCTATATGGTATACTATGAAGAGTCGATAATATGTAAATTCATAAAAAATATCCCCATCCCATTCTATTGAAATATTTGGTAGCTATATTCTTGAAATATGGTTATAAATGAAATTATCTTCCCATTTATTATATTTAATTTCAATTTCAAATTCATATAATAATAGAATCCATATAATCAAGTGAGGCTTAACATACTTATTTTTTTTCAAAAATATCAATGTAATATGAATAGTGTAGAAAACCACTTTGGATAGTTGAGGATATGGTCTAAAATTGTCAAAATTAATGAATATTTTCATTATCTCCTTCTCCATAATGGCGTAGTTGAGCCAAGCCACCATCAAAATTCTATATTCATACTAGATGGGATAAAAAAATCTATTTTTATTCTTCATAAGAACAACTTCAAAAACATTTTTACTGGCATTTCACATTAATTAAAAGGTTTTTTAGTTTGATAGAATCATGATAGGGGAAGTAAACAACCTAGTCTTAATGTTTCTAAATTTCTCCATTAATTTTTATCAAAGTTGAGGTCTAATTCCTTCACTATAAAGCTAGTGAGAGGCTGATAAATCTGTGAAAAATCCTTGAAAAATCATCAGTTGAAACTGATATAGGCCAAAAAACTCATGATCTCTCACATAGTTATTGGATGTTGTAATTATTTTGTCAGCTTGAATTTTTCAATGTCACATAAAAGCCCAAAATTTGAGATATTATGACCATGTATGATTCCATCCATCACCATAAGATGAAAATTTTCCCAGTTATGCATAAGACATGCCTCCTCACATATTTCTAGAAAAATGTCTATGTTATTTAAACATACATAAAAATACCTCTAATAAATACGAAATCATCCATGAAAACCTCAAGGAAATACCCTGCTATCCCATAAAAGATATGTTTTATGCATAGCTGGAAAGTAGCAGACACATTACACATGAGAAAATTCATGAGTCGATAGGTGAAAGTCCCACAGGGAAAAGTGAAAGTGGTCTTCACCAGATCATTAGGTTCTATATAAAATTTATTATACCTCAAATAGAAATAAATATTATATAAAACTCATGTGTAGGTATTCTCTCTGAAATTTTATTAATAAAATGGATAAGGAAATGATTTTTTCTAGGCATCATTCAATTTTCTTATATTTAATGCACACTCTCCAGGTCATCATTTTATGGTGGAGATAAGCTCATTATCCTTCTTCAACATTATCATTTATACTTTATTTAGTATTAATTAGAGAGTAATTACCCATTAATTGTCTAAAATTGGATAAATTATCCCAATATCTATAAGTTTTAAAACATCGTTCTTTAAAAATTTCTTCATAGGTGGGGGTAAATCTCTTTCAGGGATGTCACATATACCTATCAAATTCCTTTAACTTGACTTTTTTGGTGAAAATAAAAGGGTATATGCCTCTAATATGCATATAAATCCATATAATAAACTTATTTAATTGTATAATTGTTATGAAAAATTTCTTATCTCTTTTATTTGGAGTGGAATTCTTTGATAATCACGAAAAGTTCACACTCTTATCCCAAAAGCACATAACAAATGTTTCTTAGGAGTTTATATAGATCTAGTTTAAGTTCTTTTATAACTAAAGGTTTTAGTTTTAGAAATGTTTAGTTAGTAAAGTTATCTAAAACCTCCAAAATTTATTGACGATTCCAACTCTTCACAACTATCTACTTATTTCATTTCTTTAGAACACACTTTTTACTCTTCGTATTCGGTATCCAGAAATTTATAGTCATCTTCCATGGGTGTGATGATATGGAAAACTTATAGTTACTCTCCATGTTATACTAATTTAGTCAAATTAAACTGAACTTGTCACACTCCCACAAAAAAAAATCCATGGTTTATGTTGATGAGAGACTTTCTAGTATTAAAGAAAGGATGACCAATAATGGAAAAAACTTACATTCTCTACAATCTCCAAAATCAAAAAATCATTAGGTAAAATGAATTACCTACCTTTTCAATACATCTTCAAGGATTTCAATGAGATATTTTAGTGATGTATCTTCTAATTTAAATAAAAATCAAGTATGTTTCAAATTTATTAATATGAACTTATTGAACAAATTTAATGGAATCATGTTGATACTTACTCCTAGATCATAAAGGTATTTTCATAATGGTCATGATCTGATTATGAAATAGATGAAAATACTACATAGATCATGGAGTTCATGTGAAATATTCCATTGATAAATTGTTGATAATTTTCTTACTTATGAAAATTAAAACCAAATATTATAACCAATTTTTGTTGAAAATAAACCTCTTGAGGAACTTTTAATAGAGTAGAATTTGTAAAATCCCCTCTATTAATGGTATATTAAATTTTAACTTCATTAAGGGTTAAATTTTTTATTTATCCTCTAATTTAAATTTTCACATCCAATTCAAAAATTGGAGAGCTAGTCGGTATGGTTGTTCTACTTTATTATTCAATATCTTATCTCCATGAGTTTCCTAAATTGGATTATTATCTTCCTTTGATTTTTATTTCTCAAGTTCATCCTCATTATGTTATTTTTTATGAGTTCTTATTATTCTAACATAAATTTTACATATATCCCATATCCACTCTATAGGGTTATTTCCCTTTATTCTTCTCTTAGTACTTTTGTGTTTCTTGATAGTACACCTAGTGGACACTCTGTTAATTTTTTGGAAAGCTATTCGAGTTGTGTTTTTATGTTTTAGATAAAACCTTGGTTATTATCCAAATATGTTTCATGATTTTTAAGGGTATTATCAAATTAAAAAATCTACTGGTCATTTTCCTTAATATATTGGGTTTCTATATTCCCGAAAAACGGATTGGAATCTTACATTTTCGGTTAGTATAACTGTTGATGAAAATTGGGATTGGTGGGTTGAAGTTACAATTTTATGAGCCTTGGTGCTTCTTATACATTAGGAAATCCTAGAGGAACTAAATTTTTCCTTTCATTGGATCTCTAACCTTGGTTTTTTATACCAACCTCACCCCTTATCTATATTTATTTTGGAAATATGATTGGGGAAAATTGTAATTTTGAAAAAATCCCCTCACCCATTAAGGTAATTTTTTTCTCACTTAAAAGTATTAGAAGAGATGAGGGCATATTCACATATAATAGAAGATTAATTAAGGTGAAGTAGAGGGTTATTCTTAGTTATGAATGACTAAGAGTGTTTCCATTTTCTTAGACATTGTTGTAAGCTTCGAAACTAGTATGGAAATATCATTGACCTAGTGAACACCATTCTTAGTAGGACCTATCTCCCATTTCCATTATGAAATGTTATTTTCTAGGTTATTTAAAATTATTTGATCCTTATGGGGGATGGGGTGTCTTCGGTACCACCCACCTCTAATAGATGAGTCGACTATGACCTGAGAGTTATTTTGTAACACGAAATTAAATGTGTGTAGATACATTCATAATATGACTCTATGATAGTGGAAACTTTTATAAAATATTAATAAATGTATCTAAATAATATTTGGTATAATCTCAACCCTACTATGGGAAATATTGAATTTCACTGCAGATTTTTTCTATCTTAACTACTGAGAAATATATCCAGCATAATTTTCTTGTAATCTCCTCCCATGTGAGGATGGATCCAAGAAGTTGTGAATCTAAGTACCCCTTAGCACATCCCATCAATGGAAATCAGAAGGCTCTCGACCAAATGTAATCTTCCAAATTTTTTGTTTTGTTTTTGAAAGTATAATAAATATAAATAAAATTCGAAATATGATTGAGGTGTCTTTATTCAACATTCGTCTAAATTTCTTGACAATCTAAATCATTTGAAGCTCACTTGACTTCAATTGAAAATAATTTCCTTGAATATGTGGCCACATAATATAATTATTAACTCCATCTATGGGTGAAATTAAAGAATTTACTTCAAATATTAAGTCTTTGATATCATGAATGATGTGTGTAACATGTACCTATTCAATGTAGCATGAAAAAAAGACACATGTGCACATTAAATTGAAAAAAAAACACACAAAAAGAAAAATGAGAATGAAGTAGTCAATCAAAACTTGGTTTATTGGCTAGTTTCATCACTCAGACCTAAAAAAAGTTCAAAAACATGGTTAATTTCAATGAATCATCCACTCTTTGGTAATTGGTGAAATATTATAATTTAAAACACCAAATAATAATTGATGACTATAAAGGTGTAACATAGAAACTCATAGGCCTAAGGTCAATATACAAGGAATATAAATTATCCTAAAGTAGATTTCCATTCTCATTTTTTGTTTTGATAAACTAAATGACAAAGTACTATTGGGAACCATAACTACTATAAAGGATAACTAGATGTGTTAAGGTTTTTAGGTTGAAATAAACTTTTTGTTGGTAAAATATTAGATGATAAGAAGAGATAATGGATCAATTTTAGAGGAAAATTTCTTAAAGGTAAAGACTAATATGTCTTATGAGTCAATAATTATAAATAATTATAAGACTTATTAGAATAGATAATCAATTTGGTTGATGAATATTAGGAGTACCTAAGTCTATTTGGATTTATTTGTCAAGGTAATGTAAAAATACCTTGGTGTATTGAGTTCAATCTCAAAGGATAAAAATTGTTGTTAGGGTCAGATCTTGCACTCTAAATCCTATCTTCCATATTGTAATTTATCCCCTATTCATCATCACCCCCTCTAAGTGATTAAGGGATAATTAAAAGAGAAACATGATGTGATATTAATATTCCCAAGTGATTTACCAGTCAAATCAATCTTTAAAATTATAGAATTAGTCCTCATTCTTTTTTCCACCACCCCATTAGTGAGTACTCACTGTTGACAAATTTTTTATTCATTACAAGTGAGATGGAGGCCTTCAGGGATGGAAAATGGATGTTCATAAGAAGATATAAAAAACAAACATATAAAGAAAAGGGTAAAACTTTTATACTAAGAAAGTGTCAATCAATATTCACTAATAAGAATCATCACATGAAGGTATCTAAAATGTGGGTTCTGATCACCCTCAGGAAGCTTATCTCCAAATTTCCTTTATATATGGACACCTTTACCCCTTTATAATATAAAAATTCAGATCATTTTAAAAAATTTAAGTATAAAATGTAAATTGGTTGACATCACCATGATGCATATAGGAGTTATATTATGTGGTGTAATAAAAATTTAGGTTTCCAATAGTGTATTGGACTAGCTCCATGGTCCAGAAGGTGTTGCTACCACATGGTGGTAAGAATATATCTTATAAAATTTAAAACCCCTCAAAGATTATAGAGAATCACTCTGAGATCCTTTTCCATTTTTTTATTGGCTTAGAAGTGATCTTCATTAGGTCAGGGCATAGAGAAGTTTTATGTCATAGAGGTCAGCCATCCTGTGATCAAAGGACCTGCATTTTTGTGAAGCTATACGTCGTGGTGAAGGGGTTTTAGCAGAAGTGACACTCTACCAAAAATGGGAATGTAAATGAAACTTTCATAGTCTAAATTTAATTCTTACAAACATCTCAATAGTGCAACGATACATGTTTCAGTGTGGAATTTTTGACACTTTCCCCACATCAAACATTCATAAGTGTGGGGGATTATTAAATATTTGATCACTCAATGGGATATCATTTCTTCCCATGGTACCACCTCATACCATACCCACTATGATCTAGTGCCTCCCATTAATGGAGCTCTCACTAACCACCAAACACTACCTAGCATTGGGTTCTCTTCTACTCCTCTCTACTTCCAGGATTACATTACAGCTAATCCAGGTTTTCTACTTCAGGTTGAATGGTTAACTTCTACATTGCCAACATACTTGGCCATAATTGTTCCCCTTTAGTCTTATGTTTTGATATGGGATAACTATCACTCTATAGAGTTTCTTCTTTCCCAAATCTTCCAATATTATTCCCCTCAAGGGATCCTAATGTGCAACTTATGTTCTTTCACTATGGTGAATCCTTCAATTCTTCCTAGTAAGCTTCCCATCACCGACCACACTGTGGTTTACAGTGTTATGACAAGTTTGGTCTTGTTTCACTGAAATTATTCAGAATACAAAATTTCCCTCTAAACCTACCATTTTTCTAAAAATCCATAAAAAACTTAGTAAAAGGTATTAGTCACTATACAAATTAAGGTCAAAATATGGTTAGATGATGTGAAAAAATTAGGATTATTAGCAGGCCACCAAACCATATATCAAAAAGCACAATATGGATTTTAAACTATTCTATGGCTTATGATATGGATTATATTCTAAATTTTGACCTATAACACTTGAATTATTTATCATAGGCTATTGTGAACTAATTGTATGACATGATTTTATTTTTGAGCCAAATCACACATTATGATATAATAATAATCAAGAATACAAAATTTAGGAAAATGAGATTTTTCATATTTTGAATAATATATTAAGTATGAAAATTTATAAATTATAGAAAAGGTATTTTGGAAAATTTATTTAATTTATAAAGTGTTAATTAATTAGTTAATAATAATTCTAAATAATTAATTATTAAATGTTTATGAAACATTAAAGAAGTAAATATCCATATTACTAATTTTTTATATTAAAATAACTTTAATTTTATATTTAATGACTTATTTTATAGATATAAAGTGTTTATATGGAAATTATAAAGTAATTTATAAATATTTTATAAATTATAAAAATAAGTAAAAATATAAATAAGTTTATATTAATTGGGAATAGTTCATAATTGTTAATTTGAGATGTTCAAATTAAAAGGAATTATTTGAGAAATTATTTAAACCTTATCTAAAGGAGTTTTGATAGTTGATATGATCAAGTTTCAAATACTTTTAAATATTTGATATTTTGATTTTGTAAAATGTTTACATAATGTACGAATTATTCTTATTTAATAAAATATGTTAATATTAAAATTAAAAATAATATATTTAGTAAATCTATATAAAGTATAATTTAAAGGAGTTCATATTAGAAATAAATATAAATTTTTTATAGTTATTTTATCCGGGAATTTATGAAACACGACTTATTTATAAAGTGTTTTTAATATCTTTATTTATGAATTTCTTATAAATACTTATCTCATATAAAAATTTATAACATATTCATTTATTTAGCTTATTTTTTGCATTATTTATGACTATAAAATATTTTTATTATGATTGGATGTATATTTGATGATAATTCTAGTGGATGTGGTACATATAACTGAGAAGGGGGTGAATCATGTGTCAAAAACTATTATAATTTATTTTTATTGAAATAATACCCTCAATCCTATTAAGATATAATCCAATCAATATTACACTCGAACTTGCATGATGAAAATAGAAAAAAATGAAAACAAGGCATAAATGAATTATTTTACGGTTCAACCTTACTATGAGAGCTTACTCCTTACTGTAACAGGTTTCTATCATAATACAAATATATTACACTATAATCTTAAAAACAAATTACTATGGGTAGATAGATATCATTCTTCATCTATAGATCAAAAAATATCACTGGCATATGTTTTTAACTGACACATACTAGTTGTAGTGTAAAAAAATCAAAACACTTGAGAAAAATCATCAATAGATTCAGGTTGATTCAAGTACAGTAGTAAATTATCCTCTTTGATCCTTATAAGATATTATAGAAAGACAATGCTCAACTCTTTCAATTATTCAATCTCTTTTAATATATAAAATAATAAATTAATTTTCTATACTAGACTATAACATTCAAATATAGATGATGGTCTACAACTCAAACTACTTCTCAAACACAATCTTATAAATGCTTTAGATGTTAATGGTTTTGCCTTCTTTCCTAGATCTAACCGTAGGATCTATTTTCACCTTTTTTTAATATTAAACCTATATTTTATATATCCCATATAATTAATTTTTTTAGGCTTTCAAAATAATATAGAATTATTAAAATTAAGGAAATTAGTTCTAGATCAAATTTTAGAGAATTTGCTTAAAATATTTGGTTCTCCATGATCCATGGGGGTCTCTTCATGAAATGAATCATGGGGGTATTCTCCCATGATCAAGTAATAATTTATTCCTCATTAAATTACTATCTACAATGTATTTATATATTTATTTATTTTTTCATTCTAATATATTAAATAAAACTCTTGAAAACAAACCTTTATGATCATTAATATAAATCTAAAGTATATTAATTTGAGAATTTTAGAAGGTTCCAATAGTATCTTTATCTTCTGTTTACCAATATAGATTTGATAAAACCCATCTTCACATGGATTATAGCAAGGATATTTTACTTTTATCACAAAAACATTTGAGAATACAATAATAAAAATATTCAAGAACTGGAAGATACATTCTCTATAAATCTTATCTAGAATAATTGAAATAGAATTTTCATGTTATAATGGAATTTTGAAAGAGAAAAATACTATTAATCTATCATTCTAGAAATATTTTCTAGATATTATCTGAGAAAAAACTGGTTAACATTGAGTTATTCTTTATATATTTGTTCTTCATAGTCTATCTAGTTTTTCATGATGTTTTGATCACAACCCTCTCATTCAACTTGAGGCACACATTAATTATGATTATTTAGTTGATGGAAAATGGTTTCGGTAACATATGGTTTGGATTCCCTCCAAATTATTAATTCTATAAATTTCTAAGTTATTTTTTCATAAGGTGTTGTAACTTATAACGGTCTAATATCTTAAGAAAAAAACATCTTACCCAGAAGTTTATTATGAAAATATGGTATCTTATAGAAATGTATCTTATGAAACATATCATACGTACCAAAAACACTGTCTAATAAAGTCACAAATATTATGATAATAACACATATAATATGTGCTTGACGTATCTTAGGAATTACACTAATATTTTATGTAAAGTCATTTTATGGGAGGTATCTTAAAAAAACACATCATATGAATTTCCTAAACCTTAAGGAATCACGTCATTCAAATGAACATATATTACAAAAATTCATATATAATACATATTTTCATTATGAATGGGATCAAAATCTTACACAACTCAATGTATCTTATTAAAATTTTATTACTTAGCATCAAATAAATGGAATTCATAATTCAACTCAAAAACATATAAAATCACTTCCAATCAACTATTACCATCTACAAAAAACTCATAAAAATTCTTAACAACTCCATCAACATTTTAATATAATTCAATAATCTATAATCAATATCAAACACTTAAAAAATCATCACATGCATGGTTAACAATAAATATATTACATAAAAAATTCCCATAGGAATTAAAATATCTCTTATATTATTTGATCAAAACCGATTAAAATATTTCAAACTAGGAAAATCCATGTAAAATTTACTCAAAAAAACACAAAATCCTTATATCTTATGTGACTCATCATGCCATAAACTTTCTCAATAAGGAGATGTCCTGACACTACACTATCAAATAGGGTAATTTTTTAAGAAGATTTCATCACTCAGGGATACGTAATTGTGAAAAGGTAGAATTCATGAACTCCCCACCAGTTCATACTTATATTTATAACTTCTATGTATCTCACCCATATATAAATATTCCCCAATTAAGAAAAAAATCAGTGAAAATTCAACCCCTTTGATAAATATTTGTGTCACTATTTATCCCCCTTTGACAACATAACCTAATGCCCTATGGGGTTACTTTAAAAACTTCCTTGAGTGATAGGTGATGGATTAAAATGATGTTTCATTCTCAATTATTAAAACCTCTATCTTGGAATTTAATTTGTAAAAATTTCTTGAATCTAATATTTGGTGAATATATATTGAGGCTTTACATCTCCATTGACCACTATATATTTTATAAAATGGTATCAAATTTCAATCTTATTTGATCTAGAGTGTTGAAATAGATTCTTAGAAAAATAAAGGAAACCTTGATTATCTCAAGAAATTAATATTTTATTTTCAAGGATAACTCTCAAATCAGCTAGCTACAGATTCATCCATAACATTTATGTATAATAATTTGTAGCTTTTATATACTTGGCCTTAACTGTACTCAATAAAATTGAATCTAGTTTTTTTCGATACCAACATAAAAAATCTAAACAAGAAATAATTTTACACTTGATGTGGTATCTTTTTTTTTTCTGAAATCACCAACCCAATATATATCAATAAAGTTATGCAATATAAAATTATATGTTTTTTTTATAAAACATGATGAAATTTAGTATACTTTTGAAGTATCTCAAGATTCTTTTACTTTCCAACATATGAGAGTCCTTTGGGTAAATATAAAATCGAGCACAATTATTCATAAAAAACACTATATTTATCATGGATTTTGTTATTCAAATTAGAATACCAATTATTTTTCTAAAATCCTTTTGGTTCACACTATATCTATCCTTATCCTTTATTAACTTTGTTTCATGTCACTTATCTATTTTTGTTGAGATTATTTCTAAAACCCCACTTGGTGATAATCAAATTTTTATGATAGGTCATAGAAAAGGATCACTAGAAGAGTTATTATAAATATAATCAAGATCAATATTTATAGAACTAATCCCTTCCTCCTGCACAACTGCTTTAGAAATAGTTTATAGTTCGACTTAAGAAATGAGTGCAATCCTGATTTTCGTGTCTCAATATCCTTATTTTTTGGACGAGTGTATCTTGATTTCTGATTATATTATAAGTATAAAAAATATTATTTACTTTCTAATGTCACATACCAATATTTTTAGTTGTAAAGTATTTATAATAAGTCTTATTTTAATCAACATCAACCACAATTTTCTGAATTTATTATTGGTCTATAATCTATTTTTTAGAAATGTTCTTACTACTGGATTTTATTAACTCATCTTATGCCTCAAATAACAAATATTTTTTGTGATTATTTTCAATTATTTTAACATAAAAATATTAAATTTTTTATTTATCCTCTTTTTCCATCATTTTTATCGAGTTTCATTTTCAATACAACCCATAAAAGTGCCTTTCACTTCATATTTTCAAAGACTTCTGCCTTTAATATTCATAAAATAAGGGATTATAAATACTTTAAATTATTTTATAGTAAGATTACATTTATACCATAACTCATATAGTCTCGTATGATTCATAAATCTCCACAAAAAATTATTTTTATTGTTCACTAGTGTGAAAACATATTTTCTCCTTAAGAATTGATGCTTTTTATGCACATCAAGCATAGCTCACCCCATCTTCACTATGATTCTATTTCTTTCCTTTATGACACACATTTTTTTTATATGGGGGTGGGGGTGTATGGAGTTCTATATTGATTATTGATCCCATATTTTTCTCGATAACTCTCTAATTAATTTCTTGTGTATTGTTTCCCATTATCTGATTTCACCCTTTTGATGTAGATACCAGGTTCCTTCTCCAACAATCTTTAGAAAATTTAGAAAATTTAAATTACTACTGATTTATTTATATAGGTTCATTCATAAATTAATGAAATGGAATAAATTTAAACCATAACTCACTTATGAATCATGAGGCCAGACATATATGAACGAATGAGTTCAAGAGGTCTAGAAGACTGAATTTCCATTTTCTTATGTTTCCCTTGAACCATCTTCCCCCAATGATAAGTGTCAAAAATAGTTCCTATATATCTTATGAGTTGATAAAGGAACCTTTCTAATTAATTTATATAAATATTACTCATATTTCTTTGTCCAATTTGGGAAATTATCCTATTCCAAATATTATTCTCATATGTGGAACACAAGTAGCATGAATTGGATGGGTCACTAATTTAAAATAAATTCCCAATTTTTCTTTCACATAGAATAATGAACCTTCCATGTCTATATTTTTTTATGATTCATGAGTTATTATGAATTAAAAATTCTTTCTCATCATCCAAAAATTTCGTCACACTGATTAAATCGTGTTTTAGCCCATCTATAAAAATGAATTCTTTTCATTTGAGCTTCTTTGACCTCATTTCAACAGTTCCAACACCTTTGATTTTAAAAGTGATATCATTCCAAAAATTTAATAATAATCTTTAATGATCTTATATGTTATTAAATAATTTAGTGTCCATATTCATGTGTGAGGAACAACCACTATTAAAGATCCATGAATTTTCTCTCTTATTAGATCCCAATGTAACGTTAACAATAAGAGACCTCTATTCCCAATTTTTCTTTTGAAATCATATATATATTGATTCTTTGGAATGTTGACCAAAAATAATTTTCATACACTTGTCAAAAAAATTCCCATACTAATCACATCTATAAAGGATCTCCTCCAAACATTCAAATATATTTATTACAGGAAACTTCATATTATTTCTATTTAAATATTTCTTCCATTTAGATTCATTTTTTCATCTCAATACTACTCCCCAATGATTAATATATCATCTCATAAAAATTAATGTTATACCAATAAGTATAATATTTATTATCAAATAAACCACAACACTAAAAATAACTATTAGACCAGAATCTTATGTTATAATGGAGGTTCTTCCCATAATTCAATTGTCCAAAAAATTTATTCTTTTTCACTAATATTCTCACAAATTCCTTATTTTGAGGGAATGAAATTTCTATAAATGTTATTACTTCTCCAAATACTGTGGTATTATGTTTCTACCCACTCTTTCTATTGTAAACTTGTCTATAATTAGAATTATCACATGTAATATTAGTAAAAATATATTTATATTTACATTCTCCATGTAAAAAATTTAACATTATTTATTGTAATAGATAAATCCAATAATATGGAAGATTTTGATATAACTTCAATATATTTTGTGAGGTATTATTTCATGTTTTTAAATTCAATATTAGATTTTAGGAATCTTAATTAAATCTTACTTGGTTTAAATGTTTTTAACATAACATTTTTTTAAGATCATTCGCGATATTCTCTTGCTCAAAAACATTCAAGATGAATTTTATGAGTTCATAACTGAGTTCAAATCCCTTTTTTATAGTTTCTTTGTTATATTTAAATTTAATTCCATTATATTTAATCAAAACATTTATTTCATTATTGAGATTAGTTTTATACACCAAAAATACCTTATGTTCATGTTTCACCATGTACTCAATCTCTACCATTTCATATTACTCTCCAAAAAAAAACTTTATTTCCAATTAATATATACTATGAAATCAATGAATTTACTTGGATTCCCTATCTCTAATTTATTTTTTGAGGATGTAACTTTTTCCCATTTTTTTCTTTTCAATGTAACTCATTTTATTCTTGGAAATTTGTTCTTATTATCAAAATATTTATTTACTATCTTTGAGCTCTTACTAAATTTATTATTTTGAGGTTTCTCATAATGTTTATCAATATAATAATCAAAAAAATACTTATTTTTATAGTTTAGTACTGTTTATTGCCTCCATAATTAAATAATTTCAAGGGAAATTTACACTTATATTTACCCTTTAATTTTATGATTTTTGTAGATAATTTATATGATTCTATTTAAGTACTCATCAATATAATCATCATCCTCTTATTCAGTAGATTATTTAGGTTATAATTTATTTAACTTTCTCTTCCACATGCTTCAAAAACCATTTATTCATTCACTTTTTAAAGGGAATTCCCCCATCATTTCATATGCAATGAAAATTTTATGTGGATAATCCAAGGTAAGATCTTATTTGTTCTCTAGATTTTCAATTTATGGATCAAACCTATTGGGTAAATTTCACATGAGTTTCTTAACAATAGTGGAGTATTTAAGATTTTATTTTTAGAATATAATATTACTCACTATTTCATCGAATCGAGTGATGTAATTATTAACAGTTTCCACTTCAACCATTTTGAAATCCTCAAGACAAATTCCTTATATTTATAGATTTTACAATTTAACATTTATATTACATTCATAATTTATCTCATGTTTTTCCTAAAATAATTTAGTAGGTTAAAATACCATTAATTTATTTAAATTTTTTTCATAAATAGACATACGAATGAAATTTTTGGTCATTCCCTCATCAACTTCAATATTTATTTTATTTGAAAATTACATATCTTATCCTATTTTAATTGGTGTAAATACCATAGTAACTATATCCAACACTTCAATAATAAGTTAAAAAAGACGTGGAACCATTCTATTTTTCTATCCAAGGAAATTATCTCCATAAAAGGTAGGTACACCTATTCTATTGACTAAGTTTATATTATCCCTGAAACATTGAAAGAGGTTCTAACAGAGGGAACCTGATGCTTTGATACCAATTTATAGTCCTTTTTGATCAGGTATAGACACCTAAGAGGGGGGGGGGGTGAATTATGTGTCTATAACTTTTCAATTTATTTATCTTAAAATAAACCCCTATGATATGTTAATATCTGATCCTCTCAAAATTATACATATTTATCCTGATTAAAAAATAAATAAATAAACACAAGGCACAATAAAAATTTTTCAAGGTCCATCCTTAGTGTGAGAGCCTACTCCATTGTAAAACCGGTTGCAATCCTGTAACAACATTTTTCACAATAATCATAAATAAAATTTAATTGGGTTTTGAGGTATCATCCTTCACCTAAAGTTTATAAAAAACTTGTTGGTACATATTTTAAACAATGTATTCCCAATTCCAATATTGAAAAAACCAAAACACTTGAGAAATATCACCATCAGATTCATGTTACTTTAGAAACAAAAAATAGATCCTCCTTATTGAGCCTCCCAATATATTTTGAAAATATATTACCAACATCATATAGTTATTTAACCTCTATTAAATTTTGAAATAATAAAAAATATGTAATATTTTTTCATGACTTTTAGATACCAATAATGATATGAAACTCAGAATCCTTCTCAGACATGAAACTTTGAATGCTCAGGCTCTGGATGCTTTTTTTTCAAGATCTGGCCTGATGATATATTTTCCCTAACATTTTTAATATTCTAAATAGCTTCAATATATCCCTTCCAACTAAAATTTTTATGGGCATTCCAAATATTCAATAATTAATATAATTTTAGAAATTAGTGACAACTCATATTCTGGAGAATTTCCTTAATAAATTTTATACTCCATGATCCTCATTAGTTTCTTTATGCAACAAATTAGTTGTCTGTGATCCCATAATAAAATAATTTTATACTCCTCATGAAATGAAAATTTCTTGTGTATTTATACAAATGAACTTTTCATCATTATAATTGATAAAATTAAACTTAAGAAAAAACACAGCTTCAATAACCATCAAGACAATTTCCTGATAAATTCATTTGAAACTATTAGAAGTACCCAAAAAATATTTTCATCTTTTTTACTAATACATATTTTATAAAACTCATATGTACATGGATTTCAAAATGAATGATTCTGTTTTGGAATAAAAAAAATTAGAGAAGACAACAACAACAATATTTGAGAACATGAAAATTATTACATTATAATTCATATCTAGAATTAGAGAAATAAATTTTTTATATGATTATGGGATTTTATAATAACACAACCTCATCACTCGAACATTGGATAAATAATTTCTAGATATTCTATAATAACACACTCAGTTTACATAAAGTTATCCTTTAGGTAGTTATTCTTCATGGGTGATTTGATTTTTCAGGACATTCAGACCACAACCCTCTCATTCAGTCTGACTAACTATTTACTTATGATGACTTAATCCATGGAAATTAGTCCAGGTAGCATTTGGTTCAAATTCCCTTGAAATTATTTATTCTATAAATTTCTTAGTTTTTTTCACAATGTGTGGTATCTTAAGAATATATTTTATACTACTAAAAAACAACTTACACTAAAGAATATTACACAAATAAGGTATCTTATAAAAAGATATCTTATGAAACTTCTTTTATGTTCCAACCATAATGACATAATTTTTTTTAAATATTATAAGAAAAATGAAAATCATACACAATCGAGGTATCTTATGAAGTCCCCTACCATCATACACAAAGACATCTTATGAGTGGTATCTTACAGAATCCTATCATTTGAAATTTGGAAATACGATAGAATTTATTCTTAAAAACACTAACATATTATGAAATTTCATATATAATGTATACTAAAAAAAACATGAGGTCAACATCTTATGCATGTAATATGTATCTTATGATTTTTTCCTTATCCTAAAATAAACAGAATTCAAGATTCAACTCAAACACATATTGAATCACTTACAATCAACTATTTTCACAACCAAACACCTCAAAAACACTATGAACATCATAATTTTTTTATATCTTTTATTGATACAAATTTTATCAATATTTAAATTCATGGTTGATAAAAATATAATATATCAATAATTCCAAGGGCCACTTCACATGAGATTAAAGTATTAAATTGCTTCTATAAATTATCATACATTCTTTGAAGGAGTTATATAATAGGTGCGATAATTTATTTATTTTTCTCTACCTTGAATTTGTATTAGATTAGGTTATGAAATTAAAAAAATGTTAACTATTGTTTATACTTATTAGGTTCTATAATTATGATTTAATTGAGGTCTCTATTGAGTATTGAACTAAGGTTATTGGGAATTTTGGTTCGAATAATTATTAGATTAAGAGATTATAATCTATATGGGAAAATAGAGGTTGGATACCTATCACACCATGTTTTATCTTAAGTGTAAATTCAGTTTCATATGATATTAAGCCTTTACATGAAAGGGTTTCATGCATCTTATATGTGGTAAACATTTAGATATATGTAAATTTAAGTTATCTTTTAAATTGAGTTTGAAAAATAATATATGTATTGAGTAAATCACAACAAATTATGGTTTCAACAAATTGATTTGGTTTAATGAATTTGACTCAAAATATATGTTTTAAAACCAAAGGGAAATATTTGGAATGACATGAAATATTTTCCTTGAATGAAATTTTCTAGAAATCTAGATGAGGTTTCATAAACTAAATAGAGATTCCATATATGTTATTATTTCTATAGAAATAAATTAATATATTTTGAGGGGTATATGATACAAAATATATGTTTTACAAGTGTTCTAGATATAAAAAATTTAAAAATTGATGGATTATTGATAGATAGATCTTAAAGTATTCATTCAAGTGATGGATCAGAGGGTTTATATATCAGGGAGTTAGATGTAGTTTATTAATTTAATGTGATAATTATTTAACAATAAAGATATTATATTATAATATTTTTTCCTCTTATATTATATGAGAATTTATTATAAATAAATTTTTTGTTTAATTAATAATAAAATATGAAAAATTTAATGAAAATGGTTATGAATTGATTTAGTTTTATAACATGGTTCAAAAAAGTAGATAATAATTTTTTTTGTATTTAGGATAATTTTTTTATCCATTTTTTTCAAAATATGAGGGAATGAGTTTTCACCAGTTATCAATGTAATATTTTAATCTTTATTTCAAAATATATCTTAAAAAATATAGAATACCGTATGAAATATAGTTGTTAATAGTTTAATATTATCACTAAAAGGAAATAAGTGTTATTTATTTAACATAAATATGTTTTCATTCCTTATCATGATATCCACGAGAAAATATATTTTCTAAAGTTCTATTGAAAGTATTTTTAAACATAGAGAAGTTTAAATATAATAAATAAAAAGTTATATTAGTTTAAATTTAAAGTGAATTCCACTTTATAACCTAAAAGATTTTAGTGTGTGATGGTAAAGATAAATATAATATAAAGAGTAACATTTTTTCACATGATGATTTTAATGTAATTTTCTAAAAATAATTCCAAAATCTGAAAAAGATGAATTTAAAGATTTCTATGTAGAAAAAATAATTTATTATCAACATATTTTTTTTAAAGTAAATAAGTTTGAATACTTATTCAAAATTTGAACATAATGAATATGATTCCAATCTAACCATCATTCAAACTGAATTTATTCATAAATTTTACTTGTTAAAGAGTTCAGTGGGTGGTTTTACAATATTCTCACATATAGATGTGGCAGGAACAACATCATGATGTAATTATTTTAATAAAACCCCCAAAATGAAGAAAAAAAAATTCATTATTGAATATTTTCAAATGAGACATGCGACTAGAGATTATATAGTTTTTGTTCATATTCTTAAAGGAGTTTATGAATATGAAATAAATCATATAATATAAATAAAGTCTCCATTTTATGATTCATTCATGTTATACTAATATATATATGAAGTCAAATGATAATTTACCTAAAAAATTATGAGTTTGAATTATCCCTAACAAATGATCATCATGGAGTATAATAGGTTATGATGAAATGTTAAGGTTGTCATGAGTAGGCTTTTATATCGAGATACAAAATATTCTTTAGAGATACTAAATGAGTTTTTTGTGATGGTTGACCCATGAAGTATACCACATGGGGTGTCAAACACTATATATTTGGTATAATAGGGGTGTATGTTTCATATTTAAATATCTCCCATACCTGAGGATAAAAAAGATATGTAGATTGATAACCTTTATACATTGGTATCTTTCTTATGATAGCCATGTCAATGCTCTAATTAGGGGGCTTTTTAGTATGTTTCTGATCATGTAATATATTTATTTTAATCAAAATTTAATTTTTCATCTCGTATGATGAGTATGAAATTGGTCCCTTGATTGTGATAGATGGAAAGAATGTACAACTATACAAAGATAAGTTATATGTGATATAGTTATCTATTATATGAGTGGAATGTGATGTTTTCATCTATCAGGGTGAATGAAAAGTGTTTTTTTCATCTATTTTATGATTCCATACTTGGATAATTTAGAATACATGAGTATCTATAAGGGATTGGCATACTCCAACTCCAATAGTTACTTGATGTCTTGTATAAAGGAATCATAAGAATATACAATCCAATATTTGATATAACTATTAAAAATATATATTTAGATGCATGTGATTAATAAATATCACTCTATATCCCTTTTCATCTTGAGTAGTTTTGATGATTTTCTATATGCCACAATTTTCTTATATTTATGAATTTAGTAATTCATATTTGTTTTCAATTATATAAAGTCTAATGGGGTAGCACTTTGAGGATGATTGAATGGGGATTAATTTCAAATAAAATATATAGAAAATTTAAAAGTTTTTTCGAATTTATCTATAATGAGTTTGTTATGTATAAACACAAAGAATTGTAAATTATATGATACAAGGTGAAGTTGTTGATATTTTTTCAAAAGTTTTTTAAAAAATTTCTAAATTTTTTTTGGATATGATTTCATAAGTTATTATATATGATACAATATAAGGTGAAATAGTACATAGTATATTAGTATTTAGTTAAAGTAAAATATTTATTGAGACATTTCATAATTATTATAATACTTATAATGAATTGTATGATATATTTAAAGTCATTGAATATCATATACCTTTTTCTAGAATATCACAAGGTGCAATATAAGAGATATATGACCAATACTTAAGGCATATTGTATTGTAAGATATGGATATATCATAAGTGTTATAATATATGTTTCAATAATAATTTATTATTGATATTGGAAATAAAATAGTAAAATTAGAAGTTTATATCTCTTACACAAAAAATCTATCATTAATACATGAAATGTATTGGATATTCAATGATTTATTTGAATGTTAAATGAATTATATAGTTGTAAATATTATAACTGATGATAATTGATAATTTTATAGTGTTCTAGTAAAGTTCATAAAGGATTGGTTAGAATACCCAAGGTCTATATAAGGAGGTCATAACCATAATAATATTGTTTGTTATCCCAAATATATATTCACTTTCTTCATTAACTTAAAAAGTTACTAGCATTCCATGATAACAAGGAGGATCCAACCCAAGAATTAAATCATTCATCAACCCATGGATACACCTAGGAAGAAGGATTACTTTGGAAACTTTATTTTGACCTTTATCAAACTTGTGATTGGAGATAAGAGATACAACTAATGCCAATATAAGTCATACATGTTTATTTTTTATTCATGGTTTTGGTTTTATAGCATGGATGATCTTGGTTTATGTTTTCTTCTTGTATTTTTAAACTTGAATATGTGTTAATAGATCCCAAGAAACCCAACACCCTAACCATAGATTCATTCCACTATGAATTAATAAGGCAATGAGAGACAAGAATAAGAGAAAAAATAGATTTATAAGATTTAACATCAATGAATCACCAATATTTGATGGAAGACTATTGATTGAGAAAATAGGTAGGTGAGTTCATTGCTTAAGAAATTCTTTATAAGATGTATGAGTTCTATATGAAGAAAATGGGAGAGGGTTTTATAAAAATATTTTTTTTAAAAAAATATACACTTTATATAATAAATATTTATGACCCAACTACACAACCTTATGTTTCCACTATCTATATTTTGATAACCTACATGGTCTCTTTGTACAGTCCCTCTGACCATTATTATTAAAAGTAAATTGTAGAAAGTTTCTAGAATTTCATAATTTTTAACTTGAAATCCATAAAACTCAAATTAATAAATAATAACTAAAATAAAAATATAACAATGAAATCCTCAGTTCCATATATGAAATATGAGGAAATAAAATAAAAAAGTTACATTTTTAAAATATTAAGACTCATTGAAAACTTTTAGTTCGATGTCATATTAACATTTTTCTAATAGTTAATGTAATATTTTCAAAATTCAATCTATTGTTAAACCAAAAAATGATGTGTTCCATATTTGGACTAGTCAGATTGGTTATGTTGGGTAGTTAGACCAATTTTTTTAATATTATATTATTATTTATCAAATATTTATATTCATTATAAGGTATTTTTATTATCATATAATTATTTTAATGATATTGAATATATTATAATAATTATATACTAAAAAAAATAGTTCATAGTAAATATAAATTTATAAGAAATAATAAAATTATATTTAAAATAAACAAAATAATAAAATAAATTCAATTAATTGATTATCCATATGATTGGTCTATCATTGAACAAATTCTATTATTTGATCAAGGACTATCCTAATTATGAGAATATTATTATAAATTATAAATTGTTATTTTCTTCTTTTTCATATTCATTGCTTATCATTTATTATAATTTTATTTATTTATTATCAACCAAATGTGAGATATTTTGTTTATCAATGTTGTATGATATCTCAAATTATAAATAAAAGGAGAATGTGACTATCTAACATATAAAATGGGAGTGATATAGAATTTAACATTAATTTTTTTAAATAAGTTCTCAAAACTATTCCCTTATAAAAGTGAATATTAGAAAGTTATATATATATATATATGTGCGTGTGTGTGTGGAAATACTTATTAAATCCTTTAGTATATATTTTATTATAATTTTTACATATATATATATAAAGGAAACATATAATATATATATATATATGTATAAATTCTTAAAATAGCTAGTTAAAATCATTTATTCAATTAACCTGCCTCTCTAACCAAAATTCTTATAAATAAAAGTAGAAAAATAATACCGAGAACAAAAATTAACCTTTATAATTTTTGAACAAATACACTGTTTGATGATTTGAAAAGCTGAACTATCTGATCCGGTTTGGTTTTTAAAGTAATAGACCAGCTTTGATCACTATCCCAAGTGGACAGGGTAACACAAATCTAAAACAAATTTAAAAATTAATTAAAAGTAGGTAGATAGCGTAGGTATGTTGAAAACATATATTATATAAAATAACATCATAGTGGTTATCATTTATGATGTATAATAAAAAAACTAGAGTTGGGAGTATTAAAATGGATCACATTCATGAAGTCCTTGAGACAATTTTTTAATTTTAAATAAATAATTAAATATTATATATTAATTTTCAATAGTTTTATTATTTTATAACTTCTTTAAATGGTTTTTAATTAGTCAAGGAAAATAAAAAATTGAATCCAAGTGTTCGTATATTAAACCATCAAATATATTTTTTCACATGTTTTATTTTATGTTAAGAACTAGTATATTTATTTATTTAATTCTAAGGATTGATTTTATTATATTTGTATTAATTATAAATCTTTTTAAATATTATATTTGACTTAATTATAATTTTTATACTCCATAAAAATATTTATGATTATGAAATTTTTTTAGGGTTTTATAAAAAATATTAAATTTAATTAAATTGGCTTGAATTATTTAAAATTATTTTTTCCTTCAAAGGTTTTCAATTTTTAAAAAGGGAGAGAAAAATTGAATCCATTTTTTTGTTTACTAAACCATTTAATGTGTTTATTTTCAAGTTTTACACCATGTTAATGACAAATATAATTATTTTTTAAAAAATATTGATCAATTTTATTTTATTTTGATTAATTAAAGTGTTTAGTTTAATAATATATTCAATTTATAGAAATTAATTATATTTAAAGGTCATGTATATTCACATTGATCATGAAGATTTATAGAGTAAGATCCTGGTAAGTAAGGTTTCTTTTAATTTTTTGGCATAACCATGAATATTTTTCTATATAGGGTAACTCAAATTCCCAATATTATCAAATATACTTAGAGGTATTTGACTAATATGGTGGCATGAACCTACCTAGTTGAGACTTTAACAACTGCTAATTTATATCCTTTGTTTTAATAGTTGATTCTTCAAGAACATTTCTAATATTCCAAAGGATACCAAGTATAATTTTGTGTATCCATAAAAAATATTAAAGGTATTAAAAAAATTCCTCTAATTCAAATAAAAATGACATGAAAAATCCAAAGGTATATTAATTGAAAAATATCCAAAGTTAACATGGTGATAGAATGAAATATACATGAATTAAAGAAATTATATTACATGTAAAAATGTTAAAAAAACACAAAATCACCAAATATAATATCCCAAAAGAAACAAAAAATAAATGTGAAGTCTCATGAAGCTTTTGAGTACATACTTTTGAGTGATAAATATTAACCGAATTTCTTGAATAACTATCATCTCATAAATATCTTTAAATGAATAAATCATATAAGGAAAAAGACACATTCTTATCTAATTTTATTTCCTTGATACTCCAAACCAATTATATGTGATACTTCCAAAGGGTATCCCGATTCATGTGTTATCGACGAACTCAATATAAATCCATTATGTAAATTCTTAGTGCATGGATAAGAGAATATTATGAAAGTACATATTTTATAAAAAAATACTCTAATTATATCCTTATGTCCTACTTGGCTTTATTGAAGACATTTGTGTATCCTAACTTAAATCAACACAATAAGCCCTACCTAGGGATAAATAACTCATTAAACCACATTAGAGGGGACAATATATTGAATCCATAATATCATAACCCATCCAAGATAATCCTATAAAGAAGTAAAAATATTTTCTATAAAACCATAATGATTCATTTTAAACTCCGATTCATCCAAAAAATAAAAAACGAGGCATTATGGGTCTCTATTATACACCAAGAAGTTGAAAAAAATACTTTTATATTAAATTTTCTAAAAAACAAATTTTTTTTTATCAATTTGAATCTCGTTGATCCTTAAAGTATCCATGTAAATGTTTTATAAGAACAACTAATGAATCCCAAATAGGTAAAAATTTGTTAGGCACATTGGTTGATTACTATGTAAATATTTAATGACCATTGAGTATACAACACTGGGTTGAACTTGTGGCCTTTGTAGAGGGTTCCTCTTACCTTACAAATGAAAAAACATTCATGGTATACAAAAACACCCATGAAATTGAAAAATATTATTCCCAATTCATATATATTGATGTACCATATGATAAGAACCAAAAATCAATCCCAAACAGAAGACCTATACACAAAACACCTTTTCTATCAAAAAAGAATACCTTTAACCTTTAATTTGATGGATCACACCATAAATGTTTTTGGCTCATCCAAGAATATCGTAAAAAATAAAAAATCTAGTGATTCTATTGATCTATTTTCAATAAATTTAGGGTGTTTTCTATGTCATAAGGGATTTCAAATTCCTATATTTAACAAAATTCTTGAGAAAAAGTAATAGTTTTTAATTTTATAAAAAATTAAACTTTATATATTATGGTAAATAAAATGTAAACTCAATTAATCAAATAGTATTAAGTTATATTTAAAAAAAATAAATTATGTAATATTTATAATGACCTAAACTTTATTATCTATTCTTAATGGGCTAAGCTATGTATAGGAGGATAAAATTTCATGTACCAAGCCTAAAAATGCTCATTCTATTTTGGTTTACATTTAATATGGGATAAAAAATTCTAGTTTAGTCTAGTATTTTTCATATTTTAGGACATCCATGTCTTAAGGAAACCCAGAATACATATGATGTGATTTCTAAATCCATCCATTGATATACCCTAAGGGAATTCTCAATCCCCATAAGCTTGAAAGTAGTGACTGAGCATCAAACACACACTTTAAGGAACATTTTTTTTCAATAAATAATATAGTGAACATAATTTAATTATCACCCAAAATAAAAGTTCAATCATTCATAAATTGTACTTCTATAAAAACCAAGTAATAATTTTGAAAATATAAATAAACTGAAAATAAAAAACCAACTAAACTATAAAAACACATAAATACTAAAATATCATAACAAACAAAACTAATATTAAAAAAATACAATATGGGTTAATTGGATGATACATACATAGTAAAAGATAAACATTGAAAACCCAAAATACCAAACCTCAGATCTCTTTATAACCTAAGTTCAGCATCCAACACCATCATAAAAACTGCTCCAAAATCTATCTAAAAGAACAATTCCATAAATTATCGTTTCTTAGTAAATTGAACATAAACCTATAAAATCCACTCAGTCTATAACCATTAAATTATATAAATAGGTTCTAAGCTAAATTTCCTACTATGATTTCACCATAGAGTCTATGCGTTTCCATTTTGAAAAATTTCCCTAAATATAAGATTGAGATACAATACTTTAAATTGTGATTTTTATTCTTCAGGGAATATATACCCATTATCATTTATAAAATGAATAAATAAAATCATTTCTAAAATAAAATCTCATATAAAATCTTACTCTTCAAAACCCATTTCAAGACCACTACCAAAAAACACGACATAATGTGATCAAAATACCAAAATATATCAAAAAATTAATAAATAAATCAAAATTCAAAGATATTTGATTATATAGATATGTAAATCAAGATCAAAATAATTTATAAAATAATGATAAACCTTAACAATTATTACTAAAACAAACAATACATTTGAATCAAACTATAAAAAAGATAAGAAAGATTAAAACATATCGGGATATAATAATAATAATAATAATAATATAAAAATAATAATGTGTAGATGTAAATAATTCAAGGTAATGTATAATTAATCATGGAAAACTATATATTCCTAGTGATATGAACCTAGGAATATTCACGTGGAGTCACCTATAAAATTATCTATTAAGTTTTTAAAATATAACCACCTCAACTTTCTCTTACCTTGCCACATCGACTAACACTCCCCATAGATGAAACATATCATATAATTGTGGATCCTGGTTAGTAAATGAACATGACTAGAATAAAAATAATCTCTAAATATCTTAATTCCATACCTAGGGTTCCCATGAAATTATCCATTGAGGGTGAGGTAAATTTTATCAAAAATCAATCACATAAAAAGTAATGATCTCATATTAGATCATCACAATATCATATCTCATCCCACCCCCATACACCCTTCTTATAAAATCCTTCTTTATAGTTCACATAACATTATAAAATAATCATATTCCTTTCATACAATCTAAAAACAAATATAAAACAAGGTTTTGTTGGGGCTTAAAATAAGGGTGTAGCATATTTTATGAACAACATTTGTACAAGGTTCCAAATGAGCCTTTGGTTTTAATTTAATAATAATATACATGAAAACTTTTTTTAAAACCATTTTTGTAAACTGAGTATCATTTTGAAAACTAAATTTTTAAATAAGTAAAATATCACATTAATTCCATCAAGTTTAGTATGAATTATATGAAAATAAGTTTAATATCATTAAAAAAACATAGAAATTATAATAAACACATATCATCTATAAGAAACATAAGAACATTCCAAAAAATATATAAAGTCTAATTAGAATTAATTCATAAAAAATCCATTAAACCCATAAAACAATCCATGTGAAGTAATTTTGAAGTTTAATACATCATTAAAAAAACCAAATCCCATGAGAAAAATCTCTTAGGAACTTTTTCAATTACATAACATGCATAATGTTCTTTAATCACAAAAATGTATAATAAAAACTCATAAAGCTCCTATATATTTTGAACCATGAAATCAATATACTTTAATAACAACTTTCATAGGTTCCTTAAGGACTAAAATAATCATAATATCAAGGAAAACTGATTTATTAAAATAATCATAATATGGTTTTTTGAGAAAAAAGGAATCACATGTAAAAACCTACCTCAATAAAGTATTAATAGAATGAATTCATAGAATACTGGGATAAGAAGACTAAATGAACAATCCATACACACTACAAATTAATAATCACAAATATTTAGAACAAACCTACATGTAGGGTTCATCCATCATAGATCCATCATGAGAGGATGAATAATAAGCAATATGAAATAAATATAAATATGATAAAATAAGTTTTAACCCTAAGAGATTCACTTATAATTAAGGAGGAGGGGCATGAAATCCATGGGAGTGCAAGGGGAGGTCATTAAAGGCTCCCATATTGGATATCTCATGTGAATGGGGTAAGGAAGGGACCATAAAGGGGTTTAAATTGAAAATGAAAAATGATATATCAATAAAAACTAACAACCTAGGAAATATTTATTTTTTGGACGCACAATGTTCTAAAATGTGAGATTACCATATGGATAACACTGGATACACTATGAGAAACTGTACAATTTTTCCATTAAAATTTTAAAACTATGACCCAACCATATTAAAACCACTTTAATGTATTAAATTATCTTACATGGATGGGTGGAATGTTTTTTAATAAACATACAAAAATTATTTGACATAAAAAACTCTACGTTTTCTCTGAATATCCAGAAATCTAACCAATATTAAAGAAAATATTAAAATAAAACAAGAACATGAAAAAGGGAGGATGGGGTGTAACAATTATCCCCACCATGTCAATTTTCCATAATAAAGTCACTAATGTTTCAAGGGATTACAAAATCACTTCAATAAAAAAATACAAGGAAAGATTTAACCAGGATGAAATAGATGATTGGGAGTTATGACTATTCAACCACTCAGAATTTAGGAACCTCAAACATCTACCCACATATAAAAATATATGAATGATACTCATAATCACAATACAAAATCAAAACCTGACATATCAAAGATAAATTAAAAAGGATTGATCAAATCACTGAGACTTGTGATAGGTCTCCTCACCATATAAGGTTTTCCATTAATATGTTAGATCAAACTAAGCGACACTCTTATAAAGGAATCACTACAGGGAAATTCCTAATACCTACAAAAAAATAGTCTAGAACAAAATACTAATTCCAATATAAGAACCATAATCATATCAAAATAGATAATTGTTTATCCAAAATAGAAAATGATATCAAACATCCCAAAGATAAGGGCATAAATAAATGAAATGGTATAATTCAATAGAAAAAACAGAAAAATAAGGGGATAACTCAAACATATTCTTTCGAAATATTACTCATTTAACACCTCAATATTTTAATTTATGAATAATATGTATGATAACTGATGATACATACTATTGAGAGTTTAAATGATCCATGAAATATGATTAAAATATTATTATTTCAGTATGAGCTTTATAACATAGTTGTTAAATTGATGAGTATGAACAAGGGTAACTAAATTATGAAATATTTTTAGAATAATTTCACTTAATAAAAATGTAATGATTAATTTTTATAATATAGTAAGTCAATTTTGAATAACAAAATATAATATTAAATGACATTTTATTATAGAAAATTGATTTATATGTGTATATTATATTTTGCTAAGATAAATGAGGTTAACTAGTACAGATGAATGATTTTAACAAAATATATAGATCATATACTTAATAAAATTAATTATCATTCATCTAATAGTGGTTACAAGATAATGAATGAGTATAAATTCATTTTATTCATTAAAAAAATATATTTCTTCAAAAATGGTGTTTGTTGCATTTTGTATGTGGGTCTTAAGATTAAATTTAGACACTTTTATAAATTTTATTAGATAAAATGGAAATAATTTTTCAAATAAAAATTCCAAAATAATTTTAAAATAATTTATTTGTATATTTCTGAAAATAATGATTTTTGGTGAATAGTAAAAAATATCGATTTTACAAACAATATCATTCATTTTATTTAAATAAAGTAATATAAAATTAAGTTTTTTACTTATTTAAAGTCAAATAAGATTTATTTTATTAAACATAATTCAATTAATTCCATATAAATCAACATTATACATGTTTTTTTGTAATAAATTATTTTTATGCATAAAATAAGTATTTTTCTAAAAACAAATTTTAATCGAGTTTTTCATACTTATATAAACATTAATTTTTACCAATTATAGAAATTAAATCATATAAAATATACTCCAAATTTGGAATCATTTTAGTAAATTTCTATAATAATATCAATTTCATTTTTAGTCATAATGAATAGAAACTATGGTAAAATTTTATCACTACAGAAAAGGGTAAAATGGGTTAATTGATGTTAAAATTAACATATA
The DNA here is from genome assembly GCA_963277665.1 of Viscum album. Lineage (NCBI taxonomy): Eukaryota > Viridiplantae > Streptophyta > Magnoliopsida > Santalales > Viscaceae > Viscum > Viscum album. Next base: position 1,717,523,467 of record OY728160.1, on the reverse strand, counting down.
AGGCTTCAAGATATATAAAATACTTCACTTAATCTAATTGGTTATCTATATTCCATACATAAACATTATAACTTCTATAATATTGAAATTCTTTACCACTTTCTTATTATTATGACCTTTATAATATTTTATGTGAAGAGTCATTAAAAAATATCACTTTCACTCTCAATTATTATTTTGTCATGATATGGATATGAAAAAATAATATTAAAAATATATATGATAAAATTTATGAATAATAAACTATATCTATTATATTTATTTTTTTAAAATTTTTATTTATGGCATAATTTTCTAGAATGTTTACACACCGCTAATGCAGCGCTTATGAAGGCAGTAGAAGAGTCAGGTAATTGATTTTAAAAACATTAATAGTGATAATTTTTAAGTGAATAATGATATAATAATAATTTTATAGATAATTAAAATGTTAAGTATTGTTTAATGTATTTATATTTGAATTATATTTTTATCATGATGTCTTTAAAGTCGACTTTTGCGAATGGTCACAAAAATGATTTTTAATGGTATTTAATGTTTAAAAATTATTTTTATATCATTAAAAAAATCATAAAAATATGATCATAAATAATTTTTTTATGAAATTACTAAGTATATAAATAAATCTCCGTTTATGTGTAACTTTGAATATTCAAAATTACTTTCCTGACTCTTAGAAATTGAATTTTTTTTACCACAATTAAGGTTAAAAGGGTTAACAAGGAGGTCAAACTAAGATAAAATGTTCAAAAAGACACTTAAACTTGTATAAATTTTATTCATTGAATTTATTTTGACCTTATAATCCTTATAATTGAATATATGGAACATTGGATCCATCTTACATGAGTTTGAAACATATACTATATTAATATTATATATATTTATAAGATATCCACCCACCTCACTTATAAAAGGGAATCTCATCTCCTAACTTATACACACTTATTTATACACCAAGATCAAAAAATTCCCACCCAAATACCTTTGAAAAATTATTTTTTTATCCTAGAGTTTTTTATCATATTAAAATACCACTTCAAGAATGATTAAGGTGTACGCCAATAGAGGTTACTAAAAGAAGAGGTATATGTTCTAGTCAAGATACTTTATGTTCCTTTATTATTAAACCTACTATAATTCTTCAATAAAAATATTAAAATAATGAAATCAATATATTTACCATACTGAGGTGATATTTTCTTAATTTTACATCCATTTTCTATCTATTATTCATTCTCTAGAAAATGAAAAGGTCTCTCATGCGTACGTATGGACTACCATCCCCATAAAGTGATGCATATCATTTTTCATCATCAGCTCACATAAATAGTTATAAATATTTAATAAATAAATATATATATCATATTTAAGAAATAATTATTTGTATTAAAATATAATATATTTTTACCTTCTTCCCCTACTAATGATTAGAAAATGATAACGTCACTTGTGTGTACATGTGGACTATCACCTCCACGAAGCGATTTGATGCATTTTTATATTAAAAATTTGTATGGATTATAATATATATATATAATTAAAAAAATGATATTCATGAAATTATTAATATTATTTTTTAAAGGAAACATTTAATTACACCTTTTTCCATGGTCAATATACTGAAGTAATTTTGGAGAAATTGATCGAACAGCCTTAAGTGTTCGACAAAAGAAAGAACTATTCATTGAATAGATATAAAATAATTATAAAATGACCTTTATAAAAACAATATATAACAAAAAAATTCTTAATAATGTATTTAATAAATTTAAATTGATTATCTATTAGGATATCATGTGTCTGACCATGTAGGAATCTAAGGTAAGAGTTTTTTGTCTCGATTCCACTCCATTGAGGCATATTTTATATTATACACTGAAATTATTTTATATGTTGTATATAATAAAAAATTTACATATTATATCATAAATTCATACTTATTCTGGATATTTAATTTTTCAATTAAAATTTTCCCTTTTAAGGGGTTTTGGTGAAAAAGTTATTAAAATCGTTAAAGTTTATTTTATAATCTCACTCTTATTCACAACTATTCATGTTTATATTTATATTGAAAGAATTATATAATATTTATTTATTAAACTAGATTTATTTTATTATTATCTTTTTATTTATAGATTTTCAATGTTTATCTTATAAATTTTCCGCCTTTTGACATCAATAGACCAAAATAATATTTTGTAAGAAAATATAATTTTATTTCTCCTTTTGGGTGAGAAATATATTTATTCCATGTGAATATTTTCTATAATGACTCAATAATATAATTATATACTCTCTAATGATTATGTAAAGTCATTTTAAATCATATTTTAATTTATTTACAACAGATTATAAAGTAATATTTTTATATTTCTCCAAATAAGTCATTTTGACTTTTTTCTACAAAAAAATATAAGAGGAAAATTATTTTTAACATATATGTTGTGAACTGATTTTCTAATATCCATGGAAATTATTCACTATTTATATTAATCTATAAGTTTCCATGCCTTTTAAAATAAAATATTTTTCTATTTTTATAGGAATTTTTATTTTTTACATTAAAATAAAAAGAATTATTTTATGAAATAATGAAAAGATTTTTGGAAATGATTTAAAAATTAATTTCTATAAAAAGGTTAAAAATATTTAATAAAATTACTTTTTAATATTTCCCTTCCATTTTCCTCTAAAATTATTAAGATAATTTCCTTTATTTCAAACCATCATTTCTAATGAATCGATGGTATTCTATCATTATTTAGAGATTTATGGTTTATACCTTGTTTGTGATCATTCACTTTAATGTGATAATGTTCTATATCAGTCTTCATTATTCATTAGACATTATTTTTATCCTTTATGTCCATATTTTTAGTATAATTTATTTATTCAATATTATTTATACTACTTTGATATTATTTTAACCATTACCGCTTCAATATATGATGTTATTTGAAGGAAGCTTATTAAGAAAGTTATTTCATTTATTGGGAAAATATTTATTTTCTATATTATTAATTTGATACCTAAATTTATTTACTGATAAGGAATAATAATTATATTGTTTATTCAATATATAAAGAATGATTTGGACATGTGTAAGTGATGGGTGGGACCCGATTATAGATAAGCCCTTGATGCATCGATTGGTATTATGAGATAAAACCGATGGACACATTAGTTTGATAATTAGTGTACAACTTCCCAAATAATGAAAGTGTCTTGTACAAGGACATGTATATAAGATTCGTGATGTCTTGGACAAGGAATTGATGGTATAATCATGAATGTATGAAATTATGCACTTATTTTATTAAAAATTATGTTATTATTATCTATGTGATTGTTTTATTTTACATTAATATATCTGGAAGATTAATCTATTGATTAAATTCAATATGTATTCATTATTTACTCTAATATATTGTTTATTCATTATGTATTCATGGAAGATTTTGTTGTAAACTTTTCCTTCTGAGTATTTGATATCACCATTTATTATTTTTTCATTTCGTCAGGATGTGAAGAAGGGATATTTGAATGATCTTCAAGGATTAAATAAGTTTTTCCTTGATATTTTTTATTTTTTTCAATTTAATTTATATATCATGTATGTATATAGTCTCCAAAGACCTCTAAATTTATTGATCCTTCATAGTGAAATACATTTTTTCATATACAAATATAATAAATTAAACACTATCTATGGGTTATGGGAGTCATTGTTTATTTAGTTAGTATCAAAGGAAGTTTAGTAGGACCCTTGTGAACAATATTTTAGAAGGTAATAAAAAGAATTAATTTTAATATAAACCCATATAATGTTTAATAACTTTTCAATATTTTTTTATGGATAAATATTTTTGATTTTTTGAGTTATTTATATGCGTGACTTTGTTTAGACAAGGAATATAGTAGAAGAAAAGGAAATCATGTTATCCCCCATAGTCAATGTAGGGATTTACATTATGATAAGGCCATTTCTATATTATGGAATCTAATCCAGGTTATGATAAATATCCATGTATGTATGGAGAAACCTATTATTCCATGTCATGATGCACCTTTGTTGGATAAGCTTATGTGATTTAATGGAACTACTAATCCATAGGTATTTGAGAAATAAATCAAGTCCCTTTAAAATATATTTATTGCTTTGGGAAGTAATAAAAAGGAAATGTTATTCTATTAGTATATGGTTTTAAATAATATATAGACAAACAATGACCATTGATTCAGAATACTAAGGATGAAGAAGAGATAGAGGGAATATAAGTGAAAAACATTATGGTAATTTTATTTGAGAATTATTTTCTTTAAGAATAGAAATTTGAAATAGAAATGAAATTACTTAATTTAAAGGAAAAAAGAAGAAATTGTTTCTATGTATGAGGAAAAAATTACAAGATTATAAATACATGATAAATACTATGTGTGTAATCTAAAAAGTAACATGAACAATTTCTTTGATGGACCTAAGTTGATCAGATGAAGGGTAATATTATCTAAAAAAAATTATTTACAAAATTATGATATGGTATCAGGTTCCCTCAAGGTATGGAAATTATTCTCCAAGTCATATATCATCAAAATAAATTAATAGAAAAATAGGAAAATGAGCACAATAGAAAAATAAATGAGGAAATGACAACAAGGGAAGGATGAAACTTCAATATTATGATTAATATAGAAATAAACCTCTTGTTAAATTATTGAAGTGAATGGTAATTTCATAAAAGTTCATAGATAAGGTCCATCTAGCTCATGAATGTATTAGAAAGAAATAAATCATTGATATTCAGTGTTTCAACTATTAGGAGATGGGGCACTATTCAAATAGATTCCCCAAGAATCAAGGATTACATTGGTAATTTCATTTTGGTATTTATTGATGTTATCTTGTTATTATATAAGAGAGTGAGAATTAGTTTTGAATTATTCATGGGACTCAATAAATGAAATAAGTTACATGAGAAATTTAGTATGTTCGAGTCTTGGATTAGGAATTATTCTTTTCATGGAAATATTATCTCCAACTATGGATTCTTTATAATTGTTATAGTAGAAGGAAAACCCTCAAAATTATATATAACCTTTAAGGTTACTAAGGGTATTTATAGTAATTTTTTGGGAACATATTATTATGATGTATTAAAATATGGTCTAGAATATTTTGTAGATTTTTAGTGTTTAATGATGAATATTGAACCTAGGGTGTTATTATTGAGATTTGGGAAATAAATTTTTTATTTGATGGTTTAATTTATTGAATATTATTTTTAATTATGTTAACCATTTTTAATTTTATTAAATTACTAGAAATAAGTGGAATCAATGTTCAAAAAATATTTCATACAAAGAAGAACATCATCCTTTAATGGATCTCAAGATACATTAAAAGTAAATTTTAGTGATTCAAGATTAAAATATCTTCTTTTTCAATCATCATTTTGAATAAAATATGAATCATAAGTAGAAAATTGATTGAAGAACAATCAGGAAAAGAAATCAAGTAATTATATTTTATTATAATTCCTTAAGAAATAGATGATAAATCTATCATGTTTTGTGTGGAAACTATAAATTAACTATTAAGGTACACTTTTAGAAACTCATTCACAAGTGGATGTCTTATAAAGTCACGCATTATGTTCAATAAATATTTTTTATGAACGAATAAGTTTCATAGTTCAAACATGGAAATTAATATTAATGAAAACATATATTTTTTATGATATGTTAAAAATGAATTAAAATTTTGAGGACACAATTTCACTAATGAGGGGAGAATTTAAAACCCTAGGATTTTATTTTATAGATAATAAGTATAATAAAATATGATACACACAACACTAAGATTAAACAATCCATAAAATAAAATTAAAATATTATTATTTAAATAAGATTATTATAAAAAAGGTATTTAATTAGAAGGTATGAAAAGAAGTAATTTCATTATGAAATAAATACAGAAATTGTTTTCTTAAATAAAATGTACTGATTAATTTCTCATAAATAAGAGCTCAATTTTGAAAAATATCATATAAGGTTAAAGGAGATATTTTATAGAAAACTAATTTATATGTGAACAATATTGTTATTAAAATAAATTAATTTAATTACTATAGATGAATTATTTTAAATAAATTTATAAATCATATATTTAATAAAATAAATTTAAATTTATCTAATAGTAGTTACTAGATAAGTAATGAGTATAAATTCATTTTATACTTCAAAAATCAATTTTCATCAAAATAGGTTTTGTTGTATATTGTGTGTGGATATTATGTTTAATTTATGACACTTTTAGAAAATCTATTTGATAAATTGGAAATAATTTTCGGAATAATCATGTCAAAATAATAAAAAGATAAATTCTTGGGTTTTTTAGAAATGAATTATTTTTGGGTGAATAATGACAAATAATGATTTTGTAAAACTATCATTTCTTTTCATTAAATCAAGTAATTTAAAATTAATATTATATTTATTTTTTTAATTAATAAAATTTTAATTTCACTAAAAATAATTCAACTAATTCTTTGTGAATTGTCATTATAAATAATTTTGGTATAAACACTTTGGTATTCTTAAAACACGTATTTTTCTAAAAAATGTTTTTCGTTAGGTTTCAAGAAATTGTAGTAAAATTAATTTTTACCACTTATAAATATTAAATCATAGAAAATTGATTCCATATATTGAAATATTATATTATAATTCTACAATAGGATCCATTTTAGTTTTAGTCACAATGAATAGTAACCTTGGTAATGGTTTATCAATATAGAAAATGGTAAAATGGGTAAATCAAGTTTGAAGTTAATAGATAAGGCTTAAAAATCTACCAAATAATGGAATTTATATTATTGTATTACTATATTTTTCCATGATAATTATAAATTCTAAAATATGCAAAAAAATCCCACTTTTTGTAATTATGGAATTTATATTATTTTAAGTAAAGAGTGACTAAAAAATATCATTCTATCTCACTTATTCTATTGTCAAGTTATGGATATGGATAAAAATAACAAATGAATTAATATTAATCAAAAAATTAATAAATAATAAAATATATTTATGATAATAATTTATTTTAAATTTTTAGTGATGATATATTTACCTAGAAACATTACACAACACTGATACAACACCTGTTAACGTAGTAGAAACATCATGTAAATGATTTTAAAAACATTAAAAGTAAATATTTTTGGGTGAATTATGATATACCATGTATTTAATGGATAATTATAAATCTTAATTATTATTTCCAGTCTTTATATTATAAATATATTATTCTATTTATGTTTTTAAATTAATGTTTTTGTGAATGGTTCAAAAAATGACTTTAAATGGTATTTAATGTTTTAAATTTATTTTTAAAAAATAGAAAAATCATTAAAATATCACCATAAATCAATTTAACATGAAATTTTCAAGGATATAAAGACTTTTCTATGAATATAAAAATTTAAATTTTAAAATTACTTTCATGACCCTTATTGATTGTAAAATCTGTTACTACAGTTATGGTTAAAAGGGTTAACGAGGGAGTTGAACTAATAGCTAAGGTTCAGAATTCTAGATAAACTTGTCTTAATATTATTTATTGAATTAATTTTGACCTTATACAAATTTTATTCAAATATACAACACATTGGATCCATTTTTAATGTGTTCGAAAAAATAAATATAATAATATTTCATGTATTTACAATTTCTTGCCACCCACACTTATAAAAGGAAACATCCTCTCCTCTCTCCTCTACACATCTTGCGATACTTATAATTAACAATCCATAAAAAATAACTTAACAATGTTATTTTACACAACCTATAGATTATGGTTCTATTAAAATACCACTTGAAGAAGTCTTAAGGTGTAAAATAATGGAGGTTATAAAAAGAATAGGTATATGTTCTTACTGATATTTCTGAAGTTCTTTTCTTATTAAATCTCCTCAAAAATTTTGATAACCTTATTAAAATAATAAAATCAGTATATTTACTTTAATTAGATGCTATTATGTAAATGGTGCATTCTTTTTCTATCTCATTTCCATCATATGGAAAATAAAAACTATAACAACCAATGTTTTTTTTAAACTTTTTAATAATTAATTAAATTTCTTCTATGTATTGTGTTATATGCTACACCAAGTTAATCTTACGCCGCCCACAATACCGACATAGCTTTTGTTACAAAAAAAATTAAATTTCTACCGAAAATTATTTTGTTGATGAAATTATTTGAAAAATACAATTAAAGCCTAGATATTAGAATAGAAGTTATAAACACGATTAACTGAATTATGAAAGTACTGTTTACATATGTTAAACCCTTTTAAAAATAAAATTAATTCTTTTTAATGTTCACAAGTGTGATTTATACCAATAAAATAAAAAAATAAATCTTTTTAGATTATATTAATGAAATCTATATTTTAAATACTAAATATAATGTTTAACATTTATCTGATGTGTTTTCTAGACATGATATAAAAACAAATGCAGTTTTATGCTTAAAAACTGTATTTTTAAAAATATAGTTTTCCGCCTTTTGATGATATAGTTATTTAGAAACTAAATTTTGACACTTTTATAAATTATAGTTGAAAAAATAAACTTCTTCATAGAAAGTGGGATATAAAAATTTACTTTGGTTGATTTTTTTATTTACTAATAAATTTCATATTTTAATAAATAATAAAAAATATTGAATTTTAATTGAAAATGAAATTTACATAAAAATAATTTATAGTGTTAAATTATATTTTCGAATAATTTTAAAATAAAATTAGATTAATTTTTCATCATTTAATCCAATATAGGTCATTGGAATCAATTTCATCTTGAATTTGGATACAAAAATATTTCAATCTTTTGAATGTTTTCACATTAAAAACATGTTTTCTCATTCCTTCAATGAGATTAAATTTTAATTAATTTGAGGAAATTATTTATTTTGAATTTTAAAAAACAAATTCAATATTTGGAATAAAAAGGTCAAAATTTTGTAAATAGGGCCCTTTTATGTTTTTTACAATATGAATAGTAACTTTATAAATTTTTATTAACACGGTTAAGGTTAAATATGATAATTAGGGGTAACAATAATATTATAAATATTAGAAAAGGGATCTTAAAATTTCCAAAATGTTATTGAATTAATTTATTTATACACTTAAAACATTATTTTCTAAATTTAATAATTTAATATACCCTTTTCCTTGAAAATTACATAGATATTATTAAAATCAAATAGAATAACAAAATATCACTCTTACTTTTAAATAAGTAGAATATTTTTATTATGGGGTTGAATGGTAAATATGATTATATATATACATTTTATGAATTATAAAATGATTATATACATATTTAATATTTATTGTTATTTTTTTGTGAAGAAATAATTAACAAAAATAAATACACAATAACGATGTAGTAAATATTTAATTAACGAAAAAATAAATTAAGTGACATTAAAAATCTTAAAATAAATTAATTTTTAATTAATTAAGGAAATAAAAATAATTTATAGTTTAATATGACATATTATGGGTGTATAAAAAAATTTTTATTGAAGATAACTTGTTGTATTGATTTTTTTTAAAGTCAATGTAATGAATAGTGTCAAAATTGACACATGATATTTTCTAAAAATAATATTTCATTAAATTATTTTAAATTAATAGATATCATAAAAAAATAAAAACGAGATAAATAATTTTCTAAAATATTATAAATTGACCATTTATGTTTTAATTTACACCTTATAATTAAAAATTAATACATTTTAATATTGAAAATGTTGTTACCGTAGTTAAATTTTAAAAAGGTTAACTAAGGGTTAATACAAAATGATATGTTTTAAAATTAGAAAAAATCTTGTCTAAAAGATGTTGTTTGATGGGGTTAACAATATATCCCACATTATATTAAAATAACATTCCATTTTTAGGTATTTGTATTGAGATTTAATTTATTATAATTTAATCTATTGAGACATCCCAAAATTATCCCTCACATTTATTATAAAAGGACACATCCTCCCTCATCTCATATCACAACTTTGAGTATTCTATCACAAAGAAACTTCAAAATAATAATCCTATACAAATCTCTATACATATTATATACGTTCTGGTATTCCTAGAGGACCAAATATAGAGTCAATTAGAGGAAATCTAAAGGATCTGTTTCGAAGAAGATGTAATTGTTGTAAGCGATCAGTCTCTTTTTATAATTTTCTATAAGTCATAAAAATATATGCTATAAATAATAAAATAATAACTTAATAATCCTAAATATTATTTAATATATTTATTATTATTAAAAACCATTATACAACCCCTTTCCCACTAAACATAATGTAAAATTATCGTTTCTGCATATGTATGACTTACTGTCTCCACGTAGCGATACAATTAATTTTTCATCTTTATATTTTATGAGTGGGAATTATGATGGTTTTAATATTTATAAATTATATTTATGACATGATTACACTTCTGGAATGTTAATATCATATCTAACTTTTTACCACCAAATAGTTTGGGAAATGATAACGTCGCTCGTGCATAGTTATGGATTACCATCTCCATGTTGAGGTATGATTAATTTTTCATATAATTTTCATATGGGTGGTAATAAGGATTAATTTAATGAATATATATAATATATATAAAATTAAAATTATTTTGTAAAAGATGGGACTATGATCAAACTATAAGGACCTGGACTACCGAACAGAAACGTCATTTGAAAACAAAGAAGATATCACCTAGAACAATGATTTTAATTATAAATAAACATGTGATAATTTGTTATAAACAAATAATAAATGGTATTATTGGTATATTGTTATGAAATAAAAGTATAATAAATCCTTATTTATTATACATGAGGTTTGAACATGGAAAAGGAAAGGCGGGACTTTATGTAAGTGATTTTGTCTCTCTTTTATTTCTATGAGACAATGCGTTATACACTACTTATTATTTTTTGTGGTGTATATATTGGATTATAATCTATTTTATGAGTCTTATTATAAATATTATATTATTTTAATATCCATATAAATTTATTTCATACATGGGGCTTATTATTCTACTGATTAAAAATTTGTAAGGGTTTATTTCACAATCCTATAAACACTCAAGATTTTTTCATTTTTAATATCCACTAGGGAATATTTATATTCCAAATACATGTTTTCTAAAAATTTCTTAAAAAAGTTTTATTAACATTATACTAATATTATTTAATTTAATTTTTTCCCATGTTTTATTTTTTACTGAATGGGTTTAAAGGAATCTTTTTTATCATTTTTTCAAACAAGGTACTTAGTAATTTTTCTAGAAAAAGTAAGAAGGAAATTTTTTTAAATTATATGGAATGAATGTAATTATCCACTTTCATGAATCCTTAATAACTTGAATATTCCCTTAAAATCATATAAGTTTATTTTCAAGGAAAATCGTTTTCTTTAAAATTTCATGAATCTTTTAGAAAAATGATCTCATAAATCAAATGATATTTTCCTCAATAATTATTTCAAGTAATCTTTCAAAAATAATTTCCCATATAAGATGAAATTATATGATGTTAATTATGATTTATGGGGGATATTACCCAAAAATTCAATTCTTATTCTTTCTCTACATGGTTTGTGTTTATGATTACATAATATTTATGAAACTTATTTCATTTCCTTGAGTTAGGTTATGATAAAGTGTTTATGAAAATAATTTATTTACATGGGATTTGTTATAATAAATGATTTATGTTATTTTGGAACACATATGTATGGTTTTTACTGTGTGATAGGTGGGACCAATATCTCCCTCAAATTCATTGGGTAATGAATTATACCTCATGAGATAGTTAAGGGAAACAAGTCAATGTGATTGATCCATTAAGGGAGATATGTGACAAGGCTTGATCTGAGAGTATTGGATGTTCACCTTGGCATATGAAATTGTTTTCAATACTTGTTATGCAATCACATAAGTTTATTACTTCAAGATATGGTTTAATAATGAGTTATGATGAATTTTCATTCTTATTGTTCATGTTATTGTTTTATGCCATAAATCAAGTTTATTATCCATGAAAGGTTGGGTATGAATGGTTTATGTTACGTTTATGATCAAATACCCATATTTATTATCTTATGATTTCAGAAGATAATAAATTAATATCTTCCATGTTTACACTTACTGGCCATTTGAGATCACCCTTTTATTATGTTTTCCTTCCATTGGATATGAAGGAAGGTGTTAAGTGTGTTATTCTAAAAGGGATCAAATTGTTAAGAAATAAGTGGTAGATGATATAGAGGTTTTATAAACTAGTTGTTTATGTTTTTAATTTTAAAAATGAACTATACCTTTACAATTATCTAGAATTTATTTTTACAATGAGATGAATATTCATCTAAAGAGATGTAATATCTATGTATGAAATTATTGGGACTTTATAATTGGTATAAGAGAATTGTTTTAGTTAACCATTTAAAATTAGGATGAAAAAACCTTAGTAAGAACCCTAAGGGTAAGTCTATGTATATGATAAATTCCTATAGTTTTGGTAACAGTTATGAGTGACCTATATTAAAAACCTAATGTTTTATAAATATTGTCATGATTTTAGAAATTTTTCTAAATGAAATTTCATGATCCCTCACTATGGTCGTTATTTCTAACTATTTGATTTATGATTTTTGTCAATGGATAGAACCTAAAAGAACCATGTTACTGCCGAATGTCATGGAAAATTCAATAAATTTTCACCTAAGAAACCACATGTTATTGGATCTGGAATAGAGAACCTTTCTTCATTTCTAACACAACTTTTATAGGCTATGAATGATTCCAATTTTCAAAATGATAAAAAAAGGGAATAATGTACTGTTGAATCTTTTATGATGGAACATCCACCTTATTTTAGTAGATCTATGATCCACCATTGTCTAAGAGATGGATCAATACCATTGAGAAAATATGTTTTGTTCTTCAATGCCCAGGATATGAAAATGTTATCCGAGCTGTTTATCATTTGGAAGGCTAAGTAGATCAATGGAGGAATCTGGTCAAGAATATGAGGTAGGAGGATAAAATTGAATCCATGGAATGGGTTGAGTTCAAGAAATTATTTTTCAATAAGTATTTTCCATATATTATTCAAATAAAGATAGAAAAAAAGTTCTTTGGGCTAAATCGAAAGGATGATGAATCTATTGGTACCCATAAAGAAAATTTTAAAAGACATGTGAGGTACGCTTCTGGAATTATTATCCAACCTGAATATATGATTAATCAATTATTCAGTGGACTAAAACCAAGTATCCAAATATAATTAATCACAAGATACTTTGGAATATATGAAGAAATTATTTGATGTTCACTTAATATGGAAATGGGAATTGATGATACCCACCATTCCCATGGATTTAATAAGAAAAGAAAGATCAAGTCTCATGAAAACCCAAATAAATCACAAGGTGGAAAGAAATTATAGAAGTATACATGCCAAAAGATTGGGAAGAAACATCAAGGGAAGTGTTTAAAGAGAATTGGGAGGTGATTTAAATGTGGAAAGGTGGGTCATGAATCCCATTAATGTCTAAAGGAAATGAACAGACCAGTTAATACAATGGTGGAAAAAAAGATTTCAACTGATGCACCACCCATGTTCCAATTCTATAAATGATAGAAGTATGGACATTATGCTAATTAGAGAAAATATCCAAATTTTTTTTGATTATCAATGACAACAAACTCTAAATCCCAAATAAAAAGTAAAATATCTTGTGATCCCGACTACAAAAGTGGGTTATGATAATGACGTAGTGAAGGGTGCACTTATCATCCATTCTAAAACATCTAATGTCTTATTAGATAATAGATCCCCCAAATCTTCTATTTATAAGTAATTTTATAAGGTTATCACAATATCACCTCATCAATTAGATGTTTAGTTAGCTTTAAAGACTCTTAACGGAATAGTGGTCGCATATCATGGTTATATTCCTTCTCTAATTGAAGTTTATAGGAATGTACTTCCTTTGAATCTCATGATTCTCCATATATTTGAATTCAATGTTATTATTATCATGGATTAGATTTCTATATATGGTGCTCATATTTATTTTTTAGGATGGGAAGTCACATTTCATATTCTAAACGAACCTATAATCATTTATCAATAAATGGATGAATATAAAATTCCAATGGAATTTTCTTCCATCATGTGGGTATTATTTCCTATATATTAAAGTTATTAATCTAAGCTATATGGGAAGAAAATAAACATTAATGATACACCTATTTTACGGGAGTTTGTTGATGTTTTTCGGAAGAGTTTCCAGGTCTTTCACTAAATCATAAAGTTGAGTTTTCAATAGAACTAATACATGGTGAAATGCCTATTTTGAATAATCCTTATAGAATAGAACCAATTTTGTTGTAGAAATTAAATATGTAACTTCGGGAGAATATTCATAAGGAATTAATATACCCTAGTGCATCACCATAGCGTTCATGTATTCTATTTTTTAAGAAGAAAGATGGTTAAATGAATCATTTTATTGATTATCATGATATTAACAAAATTAAAATCAAGAACAAGTATCATATTCATCATATAGATTATTTGTTTGATCAAATATATGGAGATCAATACTTTTCTAAAATTTACCTTCATTTTAGATGTTATCAATTGAGGTTCAAAAATGAGGATATACCCAAAATGGGATTCCAAATAAGTTATGGACACTATGAATATATAGTGATGATTTTTGGAATTAATAATTCCCCACTATCTTTATACAATTATTGTATAGCGTATTTAGAGACTATCTTGATTAGTTTGTGGTGTAATTTATAGAATATTTTCTTGTATATTCAAAGAGAAAGGAATAACAGGAAGATCAATTGAGGATTGTGATTAAGACCCTATGAAATGATAATATTTATGATAAATTTACCAAGTGTAAATTTTAGTTTTAGAAAGTTTCATTTTTGGGACATATAATCTCCAATGAGGGTATATGAATAAATACTTCAAAGATATAAGTTATTAAGAAATGGCTTGGAACAAACATTTTAACTAAAATCTATATTTTTCTTATTTTGATGGATATTATCATAACTTTGTGGATAATTTCTCTCTACTATCCTATTCTCTCAACATGTTAACTCAGAAGGGTGCCAATTTCCTCTAGACAGATGAATGTGAAGAAAATTTTAAGGAACTAAAGAGAAGAATAATCCGTGTAAATGTTCTTACATTACCCTATTGTGGATAAGGGTATGTAATTTATAGTGATGCATCCAAGAAGGGATTGATATGAGTTCTTATGAACTATGACATGGTTATAGATTATTCCTCATGAAAACTAAAGGTTTGTGATAAAAATTATCCAACTCATTTTTTGGAGTTATCTGCGGTAATTTTTGCATTAAAGATATAAAGGCACTATATTTATGGATAAAAGTGTGATAAATAAACTAATAAAAAAATTAAAGTATATATTTACATGGAAGGAGTTGAGTATGAAAAAATAATATGGTTGAAACAAATTAAAAATTATGATTGCTCAATACATTACCACCTTGGGAAAGAGAACAATGTGGAATATGCTATAAGTCAAAAGGACCATGCTATATTTTCTATGATTAAGATCACAAAAGACTCAATAGTTCTTGATTTGAAAAGGATGGATCTAGAAATTATAATGTAAGGGGTTACATATTATCTGGCCCAAATGAATGTTCATTCATCTATCCAACTAAAGAATAAAAAGGCACAAAAAAAAGATGTTAAGCTATAAAAGACGGTGAAAAATGTTCCTAAGTTAAACCATGATTATGATGTTATAATAAGGTTTAGGAACTATGTATGTTTTCATCCTATACCATATTTGAAGAAGGATCTATTATATGAGGCTTATATTTCTTCATTCTATATTCCACATGGAAATAAAAAGTTGTACAGAGACCTAAAAGAATATTTTTGGTGGGATGGAATGAAGAGATATATTGTAGATTATGTTTCTCAGTTCTTGATTTTTCAGCATGTTAAGGATGAGAGACATAAATCTAAGGGGATTTTATAACCATTAACCATGATTTAATGGAAATTGAAAAATGTCACCAGGGATTTTGTAGTTAGACTTCCGAAAACATCTAATAGAAATAATACTATATGGGTTATAGTTAATTGGCTTAAAAATTATGCACACTTCATTAATAGTATACATGAATTCTCTATTTATTAGATTAATAGAATATATACTAAGTAATTTTTAAGATTTCATGGAGTAATATTTTAAATTTCATTTTATTAAAATACAAGGTTTACCACAATGTTCTGGTTAAGTCTTCATCAGGATCTAGATACAAAGACATGTTTTAGCACTAATTATCATCATCACACAGATGGTCAATCTAGGAGGAAAATTAAAACTCTAGAATATATGTTGAGGGATTTATATTTAGATTCCATAGGTGGTTGGGACCAACACCTTTATTTGGTAGAATTTTCCTATGACAACTGTTTTCACTCCATCATTTAGATGGTTCCTTATAAATACCTTTATGGAAAGAAGTGCAGAACTCCAATTTGCTAGAATGAGTTAGCGATAGAAAGATATTGGCAGCTGATCAAGCTGAGGAAATTTAAGAAAAGGTTATATACATTCAAAAACACATAAGATAAGTTCATAGTCGATTAAAAATTATGCAAACAATTATAAAAAAATATCTAGAGTTTGAAGTGGGTGACAAGGTATTTCTATAAATATCTCCCTATAAGAGAGTAATTAAATTTGGAAATAAGGTAAAGATAAGCCCTAGGTATATCAATACTTTTGAAATTATTGATCGTATCAGGATTTTATCTTATCAATTTGATCTTTAACAAAATATATCTCAAGTTCATAATGTGTTCCATGTATCTCTCCTGAGGAAGTACATACCTGATCAATCACATGTACTAAAATCAGATGTTGTACCACCGAGAAAAGAACTTTATAATGAGGAATAACTTGTAGAGATTTTTGATTGTATAGATAAATTGGTACAAAATAAGACCATCCATCTGGTTAATGTTTTGTGGGAAATGAAAAAATTTGAGAAAGCAATATGGGAACCTGAGGATGTGATGAGTCAATGGTGTCCTCATATATTTGTATTGGAGTGATGAATTTTGAGGGAAAAAATCATTTTATGGGGGATAAAATGTAACACCTATAGTTTTTATGAAGTTTTTTTGAATAAATTAAATTTCAGTGATGTATTGTGTTATACGATACATCAAGTTAAGCTTTCTCTGTATGCAACACCGACTTAGATTGCGTTACACAAAAAACATAGTTTCTATGAAAAATAATATTATTATTGTAAATTTTTAAACAATAAAATTATAACCTAGACATTATAATGGTAGGTATGAATAGGACTAACTAAGTTTTGAAAGTATGGTTTGCACATGTAAAACCCTTTTGAAATCAAAAGAAATCTTTTTAATTTATAGAAGTGTGTTTTATACCAATAAAATAAAAAATCAATATTATTGGATTATATAAATTAAATATATATTTAACACATTAAATTTAATTTTTAACATTTATCCTATGTGTTTTCAAGACATGATATAAAAATAAATTTTGTTTTACGCTTAAAAACTGTATTTTTCTAAAAGATAGTTTTTACTCCTTTTGATGGCACTATTTTTATAAAACTAAATTTGGAAACTTAAATAAATTATATTTGAATAAAGAAAATTCTTATTTAAAATATGGGTATCAAAATTTTCCTTGGGTGGGTTTTTGGTATTTTTCTGATAGGTTTCATGTTTTGATGAATAGTGAAAAATATTAAATCTTAATTGAAAATTGCTTTTTCATCAAAAAATTTATAGTTTTAATTATATTTTGGATTAATTTTAATTTATAATTAGATTATTTTTTTATCATTTAATCCAATTTAGTCTGTTATAATCAGTATCCCATTTAATTTTGATATATAAATATTTCTATCTTTTGAACATTTTCACTTTAAAAATTGGTTCTCTTGTTCGGTTTATGAGATTAATTTTTAATTAATTTTACAAAATTATGTGTTTTGAATTTTAAAAAAAGGATTCCATATTTTTAATCATAAAACCAAATTTATCAAATAGTTTTCTTTTATTTTTTGACAATATGATTAGTAACTTTATGAATTTTTATTACCACGATTAAGGTTAAATCAGGTAATTAATGGAAAAATAATATTATAAATATGAAAAATACATAAAACATTCCCAAATATTTTTGGATTATGTTAATTAGACCATTAAAACATAATTTTTAAAATTGAATAATTTAATGGACCCTTTTCAGGAAAATGACTGAGATATTATTAAAACCAAAGAGAGTGACAAAATGTCACACTCTTACTTTTATGTAACTATACTATTTTTATTATGGTGTTAAACAGATCATATTCTTCGATATATATATTATCATGAAATATAAAAGTTTTATATATATCTTAAAAAATTATTTTTAATTTTTAGTGAATAAATAATTATCAAAAATAATTACACAATAATGATGCAATAAATATTCAATTAATGAAAAACTCAATTAAGTGATATTAAAAATATTAAAATAAATTAAATTTTAATTAAATAAGATAATAAACGAATTTTATAGGTTAATATGACATGTTAGGGGTGTATTAAATTAATTTATTAAAAGTTATCTTAGTGTATTGAGTTTTTTTAAAGTTAATGTAATGAATAGTGTCAAAATTGAAACTAATGATATTTTATGAAAATAATATTTTATTAAATTAGTTAAAAATCATGAAAATAATAAACAAAGTCAATAGAGATATATTATGATCTTAAATAACAAAATATGAAAATTTATGGTTTAATTTACATCTTATTATAAAAAATATCTACATTTTAATATTGAAACTGTTATTACCAGAGTTAAAATTTAAAAAGGTTAAATAAGGGTTAATAAAAAAAGATAAGGTTTAAAATTACAAAAAAACATGTCTAAAATATATTTTTTGAATATATTTTCACCTTATCATACATTATGTTCAAATACCATGCAATTTGGAGGTATTTGAATTGATATTTAATTTAATATAATTTAATATTTTGAGAAATCCCAAAAGTGCCCCTTACCATCATTATAAAAGGACACCTCCCCCCATACATCATTTCACCAAATTTAGTCCTATATATCGACCAAAATAAATAAATATTATATTATATACTTCCCTATCCACATTATAGAGGTTATGGTATTACCAAAGGACCAACTCTATAGTCATTTAGTGAAAATTTGAAGGATCTGTTTTGAAGAAGTGGTAATCTCTCTAACCGATCACTCTCTTTTTCTAATCTTTTATAACTCTTATAAATATATGATATAAATCATAAAATAATATCTTCATCCTACTAAATATTCTGTAATGTTTTTATTATTGTTAAAAAACCATTATACAACCCCTTTCCAATCAATCAAGAATTGAAAGTATCGCTCGTGCCCACATACGACATACCGTCAACACATAGTGATACAATTCATTTTTCATCCATATATTTTATCATTAGGAAATATTATGGTTTTAATATTTATAAATGATATTCATGGAATAATTATAATTTTTTAATTATAATATTATATATACCTTTTACCACTTAATCTTTTGGGAAATGATAACGTTGCTCATACGTACGTATGGCTTACCATCTCCACGATGAAATGTGATTAGTTTTTAATATATATTTCATATGGGTGGTAATAAGGATTAATTTAATGAATATATAAGATATATATATATATATATATATATATATAACATAAATATGATTCTGGAAATGATGGGACTATGATCAATGTACAAGTAATTGGGCTTCCGAACAGAATCAGGAGCGGAAAAGGAAGCAAATATCACCTCGAACAGTGATTTTAATTATAAATAAATGGGTGATAAGATATTATAAAAAAATAAAACATGGTAATATTAGTTTATGGTTATGTAATAAATGTATAATAAGTCCATATTTATTATACAGTAATTGTTAACATGAATAAGAAAAGGCGAGACTTGAGGTAAGCGATTTTTGTCTCACTTAAATTTCTGTGGGACACATGTGTTATACACAACTTATTATTTTGTGTGGTGTATATATTGGAATTGAATGTATTTTATGAGTCTTGTTATGAATATTATGGTATTTTCATATCCATATAATTTTCTTTCCTACATGGGGAATAATATTCTTCTAATTATAAAGTTATAAGGGTTTATTTTATAATGTCATCATCATTCAGGATTGTTTCGTTATAAATATCTCTTGGGGAATATTTTATTTATTTATCCATTTTTATATTAATGTTTTAAAAATCTTTTTTCCATTATTATAATATTATTCAAATTAATTTTTACCCATGTTTATCTCTTTACTAAATGTTTTGAAAGGAATATTGTTTCTCATTTTCCAAATGCTGTACATTTTTACTTTTCTAGAAAAAGTAAGAAATGAATGTTTTTTAACTTATATGGAATAAAAATAATTATATACCATCATTAAACAATAATACATTGAATATTACCTTATAATATTATATTATTATTTTCATATAAAATGTTTTCCTTTAAAATTTCACACATCTTTTTTAAAAAATGATCTTATAAAAGAAGTAATATTTTACTCAAGAATTACATCATGTAAAATTTCGAATTTAATTTTTCATTTAAGATGAAATTATATGATGTTACTTATTATTTAATGTGGATATTACTCAAGGATAAAATTATTATTCTTTCTCTGAATGGATTATTTTTATAATGGAATGATATTTATGAAACCAATATGTTTTCCTTGAGTTAGGTTATGATGAAGTGTTTTTGAAAGTCCTTTTTTATATAGGTTATAATATGATGAATGATTTATGTTATTTTGTCACACATATGTATGGTTTTAATCATGTGATGGGTGGGAACTATATATCTCTCCAATTTGTTGGGTAATAAATTATGTAACATGAGATAGTTAAGGGAAACAAGTCTATGTGCTTAATCTGTTAAGGGAAATAAGTGATAAGGAATGATTAGAGAGTCTTGGTGGTTAAACCTGACATATGAAAATTTTTTCTACAATAATGATGATACCCCACACATTTATGACTTAAAAAATGTTTGAAGAATGAGTTACGATGAAGTTTCCTTCTTATGGTTATTGTCAATGTTTTATACCAGAACTCATGTTTATGATCCAAGATAGGTTCGGTATGAAATTTGTATGCTATATTTATGATCACATACCAATATTTACTATTATATGATTTCATAAGATAATAAATTTGTAAATTTCATTTTTACCCTTACTATTAATTTGATCTCTCCCTTTTTTATGTTTCTTTTCCATATGATGAAAAGGAAGTTGTTAAGTATATTATGTTGGTAGGGATTTAATTATGAAGAAATAACTAGGTGATGATGTAGATGGTTTATAAACATTTTATTGTTAATAATTTTGAAAAGGAAATATAAAATTAGGATCACCGTGTGTGTATTTTTATAATGAGATGAATATTCATCCAAAAATATATAATATCTATGTATGAAAATATTGGGTCGTTATAAAAACATTTCTTATGCGTATGTGTGAACTATAATCACCATGAATAAATGTGTATCATTTTTCATAAATGGATTACATATCTTGTTATGAATATTGAATTATGGAACATATAAGATATTTTTAAAAAACATATAATTCTTGAAAAATAATATTTTATCTACCTTTCTACCCTTCCATCTATTGGAAAATTTTAACATCACTCATGCATATGTGTGGACTACCATCTCTACAAAGTGATGCGATTAATTTTTCATTATTAACATACATTTATGATTCTAAAATTTTATATAATAAATAAAAATTATATTCATGACATTATTATAAATATATATAAATTAATTTTTTCAAAAAACCCTTAATAATTGTCTATATACAAAAGAAATTTTGTAGAAATCGACCGAATAACCTCAATTAGTCAACAAAATAAATAAATATTCAATGAATAGATGTAAAATGATTATAAAATGGAATTATAAAATTGAATATATAAGAAATGTTTTCTTAAAAAGGTGTTTAGAAAATTTAATTTGATTATTCCGGAGGATAAAACACGTCTGAGCAAGAAGGAATCCAAGGTAAGAGTTTTTCATCTCAATTACAATCCAATGAAACATATTTTATATTATGAACCTAATTTAATTTATATATTAAATATAATTCCATTTTAAAATATTATATCATAAATTAATATTTACTCATGGTATTTAATGATTCAGCAAATTTTTTATCATTTAATGGGGTTTTGATTTAAAAGTTAATAAAACCATAAAGGTTTGTTTTACTATCTCACACTTATTTTGGACTTTTCATGATTATATTTACATGCAAATATTTTATAATCTCTTTATATATTAAAAATCAAACATTTTATTATTTTTTAGTTATTTTTGGATTTTACATGTTTTTATTCCAACATTTCATCTCTTTGATAACCAAGGACCAAAAGAATATTTTATAAGAAAATATGACCATATTTCTCCTTTTTGGTCGGGAATATTTTTCTTCCATGTTGAGATTTTATAAAATGAATCATGAGTGTTATTTTATATTATAAAATGATTGCATAAAGTCATTTTACACCATATTTTAATTTCATTTCAATAATTTATAATGAAATATTTTTGAATTTCTTCAAAAAAGATGTATTTAAATTTTTTTACAAACGTGTCAAATGAATATTTTTTTAATGTATATGGTTTGGATAGTTTTACTAACTCCATGAACATTATTTGATATTTATCTTCCTCTATAAATTTTCTTGATTTTTTAAAGAATGTATGTTTTCCATTATTTTTTGAATTTTTAGTTATATTAAAATAAAAAATAATTCTATTATAAAAGAATGTGAAGAATTTTGGAAATGAATTAAAAATTTATTTTCACTATAAAGTTATAAAATATTTATGGAAATTAATCTTTAAATTTTCACGTCTATTTTTATCCGTAATTTTTAAGACTTGTGTTTATTTCAAACCTTAATTTCAATTGATTCAATGGTCTACTATCATCCTTTACTGACTGAATGGCCCAAAGGCCTTATTTTTTTGTTGATTTTATGATAAAACCCTTTCAAGGGATGAGGTGGAACCCTTACAAGGCCCGTAGGCTTTGGAATTACATCTCATGTAGGCTTGGAGACATTATATAACCCGTATTTCTTAAATAAATCATACAGACTATGACTAATTGGAACTGCTCCTCCCAAGCATCTGCATCATGATCAGCTCTCCACCTTTTCATGACTGTTCAGCTAGCATGTCCTTGTGCAGGGGTACACAGGCACGATACTGATGGAAAATGTCATACCCTCTCATTCTTCCAAAGTTTGTTTAGCCCTACTCTAGTGGATGTTCCCTCCTATTTCCTCCTATGTAGTGGTTCCTTGTAGAATCTATCTGTGCAACTGTAAATCAGGTGGCCCTGAGGGCTTTGAGGTGGCACGAAGGCCATGAGGTGGCCCTAAAGCATTACTGACCTGAAGGCCTTAAGGACTCTAAGCCCAAACTGGTTGCCCAAGGTGAATAGTTCTGGCTGCTACAGTGATGAACAGTACCTACTACAGTACTGCTATAGTAACTTATACAATACTACTGCAATACTGCTACGATACTTGTGAAATTATGCATTCACCTGGTTTTGAACCTGGGTCTCGTGGATGCACTTAGAGAGACCTCACCAAATGGGCCGAGGCCCATGTGCTCAACCTTCACTGATTTTTTTTATTATACCTTATTTTTGATCATTCACATTCATATAATCATGTTCTATATCAGTCTCCATAATTAATTGGACATTATTTTTCTCATTTATGTCCATATTTTCAGTATCATGTATTTATTCATTATCATTTTTACTACTTTGGCATTTTTATAATCTTGTACCATTTCAATATATTATGTTAGTTAAAGGAAGCTTATTATGAAAGTTATTTCATTTACTGGGGAAAGATTGATGTTCTATATTTAAAATTCCATGAAAATATTTATTTATTTATTGATAAGTATTATTGATTATATTATTCATTTAAAATATAATGAATTCATTAGACATATGTATGTGATGGGTGGGGCTTAGTTATAGATAACACCTCGATGAATCAACATGTCTCATAAGATGAAACGTGTGGCCACATTAGTTGGGTAATTGGTGTATATATACCCATAAAATGAAAGTGTCTTGGATAAGGCCTTAACTTTAAGAATCATGATGTCCTAGATGAGGTTTTTATGGAAAGATCATTATTGTTCAACACTATACATTTCCTTTATTAAAATTTCATTTTTTATTATCTACATGAATATTTTATTTTCTATGGATATATATTAAAGCTAAATTTATTAATTAAATGACATATTAATTGATTATTTACTCAACTATATTAATTATACTTTATGTATTCATGATAGATTCTATTTTATGATTTTACTTATTGAGAATCTAATATCACCCATTATTATGTTTTCCTTTTCCAAAGATATGAAGATGGAATATTTGAATGATCAATAAGGATATAGTAAAATTTTCTATGATATGTTTTATTTTTCCAATATAATATAGAAATTATGTGTTTATCTAGTATTATAAGACTTCAAAACTGATCAATACCTTCCTGTGAAAAACCTATTATCTTATACCAATGTAATAAAGTAAACACGGGCTATAGGTTACTAGACTTGGGGTTACTACAATTCATACCCAGGATGTGTAAGATATTTATTATTTAACCAATATCTCTAACCATACAGTTTTGAATATGTCTCAATTAACTATAGCGATGATAGTTTTTTGTAAATCATGAACAGGTGGTCCAATAATACTTAGGATGACCACATAGAAAGCATAAAATAGATCACTTATTCATTAACAGAATGATAACAAAATAAAAAGAATCACTGAAATCATATTGTTTCTCAAACATGGGGTTATATTTTTTCTACTTCTCGCAATATAGTGAGCCTTAAAAAATACTTAAATAAATAGGGTTACCACCCCACTAGGTTACCCCTTAGATATCATATCCACTATCATGAACTTATTGAACACATCCTCAAATGTATCCATATCATATGGATGTACTATGAAGATTAAATTTGTCTTTAAGACATTTACAAATAGTTAATATAACATACTCAAACCCACACTCCAAGATGTGGTGCCAAAAACATAATCATTTCATTTCTGGATTTTATACTGATGAAGGTGGCCCAAGTTTCACCATCCAAAACATATAATATAAAATGATATATTTGATCAATTACATAACTAAGGAAACTTTATTTTTATATATTTAGATAATTTGGAGTAACTCTAATATAAAAAAATACTCATGAATTCAAGGATGTACTTTTCTCACAATATCTAATTTTTCATATTCCATATTAAGGCTTCAACATCTCCCATAAACTTCATCACATTATTAACCATTATAGAGAAAAATCATCTAATAATTATTATTCATAAATTGGGGAATATAAAAAATTATAAGGGTGACCTAAAATTCTCAATAAGGGTAAACACAATCATTCAAAATTTAATGCCATCAGAGAGAATAGAAAGACCCTGGGTTATGATGAAATAATCAAAATTCATGAGAATATCATAATAATATTTATACCTATCAATACCTAGATCATTGATCATGAAACATAGAATAATACTTTATAAAAGGAAAGAATCATAAGATTCAATAATCATGATCCATTAAATTTCAATGTTGATCAAAAGAATCATTAAAACCCCAAAAAAAGAATGAAGAAGTAATTTTGGTTTTGGAACATTATCTTCGTAACCCATTATACACATATTTCATAAATAATTGGATCCTAGTTATACCCATATATAAAATCATATATTAACTCCCTTTTTCTTGACTCTAATGATAAGAAACACTAACCAATTCATCGGAGTACTATCTATGGAAACAATTCATATAATCTATATCGGGATCACCTTTTGTTATCTAGGTGCACCGACTATATAAGCTATTTTTGGATTATATTTGAACTATAATGGGGATCAACCCTTGATATGTACAATTTACAATAACAAAAAATGAATAAAACATATATCTATTTCATTTTAGTGTAAAACTCAGAAAAAATAATTATTTATTTCCTAAATTCCTTAACCTGTGAAAAAGAAGTGGGTTCCAGAGAAATCACTTGAAACAATTATAACCTATTAAGATAAATAATAATGATGGATTCATTTAAATATATCTCAGTGGAGCATAAATAAAATAAAGGGTTTTTGAAATTGATGAATGCAAATAAAAATAAAATATAATTAAAAACATTCTGGAGAAACATAACCCTTCCACTTTGAGTAACATCAAAGGAAGTCATCTTAGATGGAAAATGATTTTGAAATTTGACTTGGAACATTACTTGAGGAAAATATCATATCTATTTTTAAAAATAATATTTAAAATATAAAACATTATAAAACATTAAAGAAATTATTTTCCTTGAAAATAACCTTTGATACTTAAAAATTATGGATTAAAATAGTGAGTGTTCATGAAAGTGGAAAGTTTCATTCATGTAGAATATGTTGAACTCAAAATTTTAATTCACATTTTTATAGGAAAAGTAAAAAAGTACTTTATTTAGAAAAAATTAGAAAGATTCATTTTAAAACATTTTTTAAAAATAAAATTATTATTAAAAATGAATTTATAAAATTAAAGTAAAATATTTTTGAAAACATTTTTAGAAAACATGGATTTGGAAGAAAAAGGATTTTCTACCGAAGATAGAAACAAAGTCATATTTTCTCAAAACAAATTTCTCAAAAATTTTAAATAAAAAGGAGAGGAAAATGGTACTATTAATTGAAAATTTCATGAATAAACAAAAGGGAATAAATTTATTGGGGTTTATTAGACAATTATTAAATAGTTTCCTTTAATAGAAATTCATGTATATATAATCCCGATCAAAAATTATATTATAACATAATGGATTTTTAAAATTGGTAACTTTTCAATCATAATAACCATGAAAGAATAACTTTAAATGAATATTTTAATATAATTAAAATATGTATAGTCTTGATATAAAATAACGATGGAGTAATATATACACCTCATAAAATAATATAGGTATATAACATAGTATATGTCCCAAAGAAGACAATTTAGGACTAACAACCCTTTTAATGATCATAACATTGAAGTGATAATTAATCAATGAATCAGGTAAATATCTTAAATAAAAATAAAAATAAAAAAGTTTAATTACAAAATAATATAATCAAAATTCATTTCACACTTTATCTTATAGTATAAAATACAATGGACAAGTATTATCACCCAAAAAAGAAATTGAGTTTTGAGATTCCGTACCACTTGGTAACTTTCAATTCAAATTCCCTTGGATGAAATAATTCCAATTTAAACTTAAAATAACATGATTTATGAAGGAATAATGATATTAAAATTAAAATGGGTAGTATATTCAACATATAAAAGTAATTAGGTTCCTAACATTAAAATATTCCCCAATGAAGGAAAATTGAGATGAAGTCCCTTACCACAAGTCCATAATTTCCATGTATAACATTTATAAATTATATAATAAGATTATATAAATTGTTTTAATTAATTATAACCTTATCCATGTTTTATAACTTATACTTAAATAATTTATTTATATTTATTTTATTTAAATATTTAAATAATTAATCAGTTAAATCCTTATTGTGTGTTTTGAGGATGTTTGGTCTATTGTTTCAAAATGGATTTTGTGTGTTGACTAAAATCAAAGATGAAATTATTAAATCATATCCAGAATAATAAGGATGAAATAATTATAATTTTATATATCAATTATATTTTTGAAATCAAACATAAATAATTATTATGAAAAAATGAACTATGTTGCAATCATGGAGACTGTCAAGTAAATTGAGATGGACAAGAGAGTTCCGAGACGTGAGACAAAACCTTCTCCGCATGGGGATAGGGTAGATCTATCCCACCCAAGAGGTTTTAACCTCTTCTCTTATGATTCTCGACATCCCAGTGCTCCTCGGATCTCGAAGGACATGAACAAAGTTCAGATTGAAGAACATTTATGTGGTCTCTCTTCCTCTTATTTTTGGGATTTCCTTCTGGCTCTTTTGTCTTCCAGGAAAATCGCATTGCACAGCGTATTGTTAGAAAGGGTTCCACGATGCATGGGTCTACTTCGGATGAAACGATCTTTCAAATTTTATAACTCTACAAAAACTCTTTCATTACTGGAATCTCTCAATCCCAGGGTATGCAACCCTAGAAAATTTATGAGCTTATTTCTTGACTGTCTAAGATTTGGGGCTTCAATGATTTTAAATGTGTCTTCTGAGGGAGGGGGTTCTTCCACTTGTTATTCCCCTCTGTTGAACTCAAAGGCTGAGCATGGGGTTTTGGGTCAGTAAACCTCAAACCAGGAACTCTTAGGATTTATGAATAGAATCCTAATTTTAGTCTTCATGATTTAAAGGACACTTTTTCTCAAGTCTGGATCAAGATTTATGGACTAAATTGGGTCTTATGGAACTCTGAGATTCTATTTGACATTGCCTCCGTAGTAGGTATTCCAATCTGAATGGACCTAGCCACTGAGAATGCTTGATTTGGCCATTTTCTAGAATATTAGTTGAAATTGATTTAGGATCCACTTTGATTGTTAAGGTGATTCTCTCCACACCACAAGACGAAATCTACTTGAGAATTGTTTATGAAAAATTGCCTCCATATTGTGAAGTGTGCTGCATGATAGGACACTCTAGGTCCAACTGTCGCTCCAGCATGAAATGTGCCAATTGAATGCTTAAAGGGAACAATGAGTCTCAATGTAGAAGAAAATAGAGCCTCAAACCCTCCTAAGGGAATGATGCACATTCGAAAAAATACCCAGGTGAACCTCAGGTTCTTACTGGCCAGATTTCTCCTTCTGAAAATGCTCAGGCTGGGGTGATTCAGTCCGAGTTACAGACTGCTGGACATATAGAAACTCAAATTTTGATACAATATGAAGGTATTCCTTCACCCCATCAATTGGATGGATCCAGGAAGGTTATCTGGGATGATATTTATAAGGGGAAGAATCAATATGAAAGAGGTCTTTCATTCAATTATGCTCTGGTCCAAGGCATAGAATGTGAAGGAATAGAATCAGACTCAGAGGATAGCCAAATGGAGAGGGATCTCTCAGCACAAGAAGTGTCCGATGATAGAGTTAGGCATGAGATGCATGATCTAAAACGGAGAAAGGGGAAGATAGTTCTTGATGCTACGACCTTAGAGAAGGTTAAGTTCAAAGATTACCGCCATTCAAAAGCACAGAAACTAGCTGCTTCTATGGTCCCTGTTGTTACTGAGGAAACATGTTGCAATGCTAATATTGAGCTTGGGAAATCCCCCCTTTAATTCAGATTGAATCTATGTTGTCTAGTCCCCCTATGAGATTACCTGATGAATGTGGTTTGATAAAAGAGGAGGAACAGAGGAATTTGGACAAGCTTGAAGCCTCCCCGCCAAAGGAAGGACTCATACCCATACAGAATTTCCCATCTCCTCTTGAGAAGGTACACTGTATTGTTAAAATTTCTAACCAATTTGATATGCTCACTGACAATAATAATGAAATTGGATCCAATGATGATCCTTCTGTATCTATCATGACTCCCATCGCTGCAAAAGAACCTACAGTTGATGAAGGTGGTGCATCTGGAAGAAGGGGTCGACACCCCCGTGGCAAAGGTGGGCGCCTTCCTTACCATTGCATGAGCACCCTCTCTAGAACAGGGTAACCTTTCTGGTTCTGTCTTTCCGATGTGCCACTTGGTTTTGTTTTTTACCTTTCACTGGATGTTTTTTGGTTTCAATAAAGAGGTCATAGCACCACCATATTTTTTTAAAAAAATGGAGACTGTAGTTAGTACGTATACATGATTAACGTTTCCATTAATCAATGATCATTATGAAGACAAGTTAATTAATATTTTATCTTTCAATAATGATAATAATATAATAAATTCCACATTATTTCTTTAAATATACATAAATAGATACATATCATCCCTGTGATTTGGTGATGGAAAATAATCACATCGCTTCAAGGAGGCGGTGGTGCACACATACACATGAACGATGTCATCATTTTTTAGTGTGTGGAAACATAAGTAAATAAAATGATATATTAATATTAAAAAATTATAAATATGTAATTAATATCATAATTATTTCATATATATCATATATACATAGTAACTTTATCCATTTTATTTTCAATGAAAAGTTGTGGGGAAAAAAGAATCACATCACTTTATGAGGCAATAGTTCGCCAAACATACAGTGATGTTATCCTATCCCCCATGGAATGGATATTAATAAGTTATATATTATATCATAAATATAGAAGTATAATTTTTTTTACAAATATCATACATATAATTTAAATCCATCATTATAAATTTTAATGAGAGGTGATGATCGAAAACAAATTACATCAGTCTGCAAGGTGGTAGTCCTCCATACACATGAATTATGATTTTGTTTTTCATTTATTGAAAGAGGATGTGGATGTAGGTTATTAAATAAAAATAATAAAAAATAATTACATGGCATATAATAGTTTTATTATATTTTAATTATTAAAATGTTAGTTAAGGTAGTAAGAGAATAATTAAAAAGAAATATTTTAGTGAAAACAATTACCTTCATTTAAAACAACCCCCTTTTGATATTTTAATAGGAACTATAGGGATGGTATTTTGGGATGAATATATGATCTATAAAATGGATTATGATGTTGGGAAGGGATTTTTTTAGTTTTTTGTCTATCCAAATGTCTTAGTAAGTGTGAAGAAGTAAAAGGAGGATCTTCTCTTTTATAATGGAGGAGTGGAATTTTTTTCAATACCCAAAACTATTCAATAATGGGAAGTCACTCTTAAACATATTTCATATCAAATTGATAATTAATGTATTGGAGGAGGGATATGGTCAAGAAAACAAATCCAACCTTAAAAAAATATGTTTAAAACATTTTACTTCTTATCCTTTATGTTTACTTAATTTTACCATTTTAGTTTTCCCCGTGGTAACTAGTTTCATATTTGTTTACCAAGGTGATTTATCCCTTAAGAATACAAATAAAATGATTATTTTTAGATAATTTTCCTCATTGGTTCTAAATATGAAATAAATTTTATGAAATAAAAATATTATGTGTTTGGGAAATTAATTTTAACATAATTTCATAAAACATGCAAAACCTAGTTTTACCCTTTACCATGTTAACACAATATTGACTTTTTAGGGGTAAATATAATTATTATAAAAGGGACATTGGCCCCTTAATTGACTACTGTTGATATTTTTAAAAATATAAAAATAAATTGGTATAGAATATATTTTTTAAGAATTTTAATTCATTTAATAAAATATTATTTATTATAAAATAACATTAATGTGAATTTTTAAAACTATTTATTTAATTTGACATTAAAAACATTAAGAAAAAAAAGTTAAATTAGAATATATCATTTTCACACCTATATATAAAATTATATTTATCTATAAAATTTATGGAATAAAATAATTCATTCAAATTATATTACTTTTAACATTTATAGTATAATTTATTTTATTTTTCTGTTAATTAAATAGTTACTTTTTTGGCATTGCTTAATCATGTGAACAAATTATATAAGTATTAAAAATTAAAAAAATTACCCTCATGAAATTAATTTCATTATTCTTAAAATGACCCTAAATATTCATTTACATCTTTATTTTGTCCCTATGTGAACACATAATTGATACTTAAAAGCAAGAGGGTGACATTTTGCCTTTTTCTTTAGTTAAATTATTATATTGGTCGCTTTTATGGAAAAGTGTCCCAAAAGAACATAAAAATATAGAATAAAGTAATAAAGGTATAAATATTTCCATAAAATATATTTTATATAAGTTTTAGGTAATTTTAAATCTTATCATTTTAGTTTAACCCCTGATAAACCTGTTTTCACCTTAACCATGGTATACAAGTTTTACTATTTTCACTATTAATTGTGACAAAAAATTAAGTTGAAATTATTATATGATATAAAATATAATTATTCCAAATATTTAATCCATTTTATAAAATTCAATTCATACAAGTGGAATGATTTAATTTAAAATTCATCTTGTCGATGCAATGAACAAACATGTTTTCAAGAATTATATTTTTTAAGTAAACGATGATTTTATATTAACTCTATGACAAGTGATAATAATTGTAAGAACTTAAATTAATATTCATTTATATATAATATAGAAATGTAATTTAAATTATTCATAATTTGGGTTTTTTAATTAATTAAAATGCATAAACATTAGACACTTTAAAATTATTTTCAGAAAAAACCTATTTTAACCCAAAAAAATAAACTTACACAAAAGTATGGTATAAAGATGATAAAATATAATTATTTGGATTAAATATAGATAAATAATTATTATTTTATTTTATAAAACATGCAAAAAACAGCAGGACTTATAAATTACATAATTTATTTAAAATAAATGACAATTTTACCAAATAATATGCATTTTCATTATTCATTAGAAAATACTTATTTTCTGAAAATTGAGAAATTTCAAACTAAATTAATTTTGTTGTAGGATAATTCAAAAAATAATTTCTATTATATCAAATACTTTTTATAAAATCTCTATAAATTAATTATGATATTTTATCAATAAAATAAATAAAAAACATTTTTGAAGTAAACATATTTTTGATGAATATAATTAATTTACTAAAAATTGATTTATTATTTAGTAAGAATTTATATATAAATTCATATAGAGTTGGAAATATGTATATATATATATTTTTCATAAAATAGTAAATAATATTCATGCCCAAAAATTTAACAGCTAGTTTATAATAGTGATATTTAAAATAATAATATTTCATGATTCTTTTAAGTTTGGTGTTTCATGATGTATATATGATCAAACAAAATTTTATTATTTTTAAAGATGATGGTGTTATATTTCCCTATTTTTAATAAATTTATTCCTCGCAATTTTAACTTTATCATGATAATTATTGTTCATAAATTTAATTTTTTTGAAAAATTGACATTGTATAAAGGGTTAATAAAAAATCCACTTCAAAAGAGAGGGGGGGGGGGGCAGTAAAGAGTTTATCTTGAACAATGCATGACTAGGTTTATAAGTATGAAAAAATTAATTATATGTGAATATATAAATATTAAAGAAAATAATAATTCCAAAATAATTATATAGAGTGAATATGATAATTTAACATAATAAATTGAATGATCATGAAAAATTCAAGAACCGTAAAACCATAAACCAAAGAGGTGTGAAAGAGTCCATCATTTCATATAAATGAACATAATAGGACAATATTTTCTTTTTCAGTAACATTTACCTGGATTTTAGGAATTATTTACCATAATGAACAAGAACACAATGAAATATATTTACTTCATATTATTAATTTCAGGATTTAAGAAATCTCTTCTACAATCTCATATTTTTCTCAAAATAATGAGTATTCAAGATGAATTTTTCTTTCATGAAGCACTAAAATAACATTTTAAAGGATCACATAACCATAAAATAGAAAAAAATATATTCTTACCATATTTATACAATAACTAAAAACAAAATTGTTAGAAAAAGGAAAATTTCTTCTCAAAATGAATAAACCTTCATATGATGAAATAATACATTAATCTCAATAATTCAATACTAATTACAAAAGTTGAAAATAAATCATTACATATATATATATATGCCCCTATATCCCAAAAAAAATCAATAAAATCAATATTAAAGAGAGATTTAATATTAATGGTTATCTCGTACCTTTTATCTTACAAGCCAAAAAATTTAATGATATTCTTCTAAAATAACATTGATCACTTGTTAACCAGGTCACTTTTCAATCCCATAGTTATCTATATGATAAAATTTATGTTCCCATAATTATCTCAATATCCATGATAATATAAACCCTAATGGTTATTAATACTTGGAAAATTATTTCCACAAAATGTAAAGGAATACTTAATATTAAAAAACATCTCTACATATACATCATCCCAATAAAACACCTCCTAACATTTCATTAATAACCTTAATATCTCATCACTTAAAACTGTAAAATGGGCGTATAAGATTTTAATCTTATGATCAACTATAATCTCAAAAAATAATTATGGTATCCATAACTCTTATGATAACCTCAAATGACAATATAATAATTTACAAAGTTATCTAAACCTTATTCTGATACCAACTATAAAATCCCTGAACCCACACTCCCAAATCCATTGCTAAAAAAATTAGTTAATTTATGGATTTGATACCGATAAAGGTGCACCAGTTTCACCATCCAAAACATTAAACATAAAAAGGAAATATTGGAGCACTTTTATACCCAATATCTTTTTAGATATTGAGTTTTTAAGAATTTGAAAAGAAATCTTATATAAACAAAACCCATGAATTCAATGGGGTATTTTTTACACTATACCGATATTTTCATATTTTATATTAATTCCTTAACATAATATACAAACATCATCATGTTAGAAAAATTACTAGAAAAAAATAATTTATTCATCATTCTTAATAACCTAGGGAATAAGAAACATAATAACAGTGAGCTGAAATGCTCAGTAAGGATAATTATAAGAATTAAAAATTGAATTTCATCCATGATAATGGGAAGAGCATAAGGATGTGATAAAATAATAAAAGTTAATGATCATGAAATAATAATATTCATACTCATTAATACTTGGATCATCAATCATGAAACACAGAATAATGATTTTTAAGCGGAAAACATGGCATATATATTTATCAAAGGCAATAGTCATAAAAATAAATAATAATGGGCCATGTTATTTCAATATTAATCAAATAAATAATTAAAAACTTATATTAGGTATAAATAAATAAGTTTTTATATTTGGAACATTATCTTTATAACCTATTTTAAACCCACATGTTAAATAACATGATCCAAGTTAATCCTATACGAGAAACCCTCTACGGAATCACTTATTCTTTCCTATAATGATAAGGAATATTACCCAATTTATTTGAGTGCCATCTAAGAATAACCATCATATAAGCTATATCAGACTCAACTGGTGATATCTGGGTGAACCAAATGTATAATCTATATCAATATCACTTAACAATACTTGGTAATACACATCATATAAGATATATTAGGCTCACCCATGAGCTATAATGTGTATCCACCCATTATATATTCCATGATTGAGAACCAAAAATGAATAAAGTATATAGATATTTAATTTTATCAAAAAAACTCATAAAAATATTTATTCCATTAATAAATTAATTCACCCATGGAATAGAAATGAGTTCTATGAAAATCCCTTGAAACAATCATAATTCATCCAGAGAAAGAATAAGGATGGTATCATTTCAATATACCCCATTGGAACATAAGTAACATAAAAGGTTGTTTATGTTGATGAATGGAAATACCATTAAAATATTATTGAAAACATTCTTGAGGAAAATAACCTTTTCAATTTTATTAACATAAAAGGATTTTATCTTAGATGGAAAATGAATTTGAAATACCCTTTAGAACATTTCTTGGGGAAAAATATCCTTTCCATTTTTAAAACACTTATTTAAAATTTAAAACATTATCTAATATTAATGAAATAATTTCATTTGAATATATTTTTTGAAACATAAAAATTAATCTTTAAAACATTGAGAGCTCATGATGGTATAAATTTCCATTAATTAAAATACATAATAAACATAGATACTTTTCAAAAATTTGTAAGAAAAGTAAAAAAGTAACTTGTTTGGAAAATGATAGGCATATTAATTTTAATTATTTTAAAAAATATAAATGTGGGTAAAAACTAATTAAGACTGTCATAGTAAAAAAAATTTAAAAACATTTTAAGAAAACATAGATTTGGAAGAAAAATTATTTTGAACCGAAGAGAGAAACAAAGTCTGATTTCCTTAAAAACATTTTAAAACTCATTTTAAGCACCAACGAGATGAAAATGGAAATATTAATTGAAAACTTCATAAATAACTAGATGATAATAAAATTATATGGTTTTATCAGAAAATGATTAAATAATTTCATTCAATGTAAATTAAAGGTTAAATAATTATTATTAAAATATAAATTGTAACATAAAGCATTTAAAACTTTGGTAACTTTTCAACAGTAAGACACATGAAATAATAAATTTAAATAACACTTTAAATATCATTAATATAAATATATTCATGTTATAACATATCAATGGATCAATAGATACACCTAAAAAAGAAAATATGTGTATAACATAACATATGTCCCAAAGAAGACAATTTGAGACGAGAAACCCTTATAATGATCATAATGTTGAAGTGAGAATTAATTAATGAATAGATTTTTCATATCAAATTTAAATACATAAAGAATGTGTAAATATAAAATTAGGTAATAAAAATTAATTAATAATATTATAATATTAAAGGCAATAAATATATATCATAACCTAATGAAGAGTATCGAGTTATGAAATTTCGTATAACCTGGTATCAATCAAGTCAAATTCAATTGGATAAAATAATTCAGATTGAAACATAAGCTACCATGATGTATGAATTATTAATTATATTATATATAAATATTTTATTATATATACCATATAAATGGAATCAGGAGTATAATATTAAAATATGCCTCAATGAAGGAAAATTGAGATGAGGTCTCATACCTCGAATCTTAGAATTTCTAGGTATATCCTTTATCTCATATATAATAATCTTATATATATTATTTGATTTATTAAGAAAATTTTTCATGCTTAATTAATTATAATAAAATCAGTTATTTTTTTAATGACATATTTAAAAACTAAATTTGTTAATTCTATGTCAAAAGTTTTGAGGATGTTCGGTTCATTATTTGAAAACAAATTTTGTGTGTTGACCAAGTTCAAATAGGTCATTGTTCAGTCATATATAGAATAATAATATTGAAAAAATTATAATTTTTTATACCTAAATTATAATTTTAAATTCAAATATAAATAATGGTTATAAAAAATGAACAATGTTACAATCATGGAGATGATAGGCCATACATACACATGAGTAATGTTTCAATTTTTTATAGATCATAATGGAAATTAGGTAAGTTATATTTTATCTTTATAGAATAACTATAATATAATAAGTAAAATATTAATTCATTAAATATACCTATATATATCATCCATTTTATTTGGTGATGGAAAATAATCACATCACTTTATTGTGGCGGTGGTCTACACATACACACAAAAGACATTATCATTTTTCATTGAGTGGATTGGTAAAAAGGAAAATGATATATTATATTTATATAATGATAAATATGTAATTAATACCATTATTAGTTCATATATATCACACATAATCATTAAAATCGATCCATTTTACCTTCCATGAAATGTGTTAGTGAAAAAATGAATCACATCACTTCTTGAAGCTGTAGTCCCCCGTACACATGAGTGACATTATCGTATCCCACAATGAATGAAAAGTAAGAAGGTACATGTGATATATTAATTAAAATAATTATTATTATGTTATAAATATATTATATATGCTTTAAAAACATCATTATAAATAGTCATTGTTGGTTATAATGGAAAAAGAATTACATCGTTCGGTGAGGCGGTAGTCTTCCATACACACGATTGAAAGTTTCATTTTCCATTTAATGGAGGAGAAGGTAGATGTTGGTTATTAAATAAAAATAATAAAATATAATTATATGTTATATAATTTTTATTATTGTATTGGAATTATTAATACATGTATGTAGGTGTTAATAGAAGAAGTAAAAATGAATGAGTTATGTGAAGACAATTACCTTTGCTAAGAACAACCCCCTTTTGATATCTTATTAAGGACCATAGTTATGACAACCATGATTTTATTACAAACTTAAACATGATTTATTACATAAAACATCACTTGATATAAAAAGAATATCGAGAGGTTTAGTGTATTTGGGGCTTACGATCATTACATAAAAACTTGAAATATGAAATACAACATCATTATTGAAAACTTCCTTTACATGACCACTACATTCCCTCGTACTTAGCATTGCATGGGATAACCTGAGGACATGCATAAGAAAAGGGTGAGCTATAAAGCCCAGTAAGGGAATAAACATGGAATAACATGATGAGTAAAATACATGTTAGACAATAGGCATATCAATATAGAATAAAAGAAATATGAACATAAAGTCATGATAAAGCAAGATAATCATAACATGGAAATGTGGCAACAACACTTAACATGGAATTAGCATGAGCCAAGGCTCATTGCACATAGTGCATTAGTAAATAATCATTGCACATAAAGCACGAGTAAACCCTCATTTCACTTGAATTATCATGAGTAAAAACTAATTGCAGAAGGCGTATCATGATACTATACTTTACCCAATGCATTGGAGTGCTATAAGGGCACACCCTTCTTAAACATTTCATTTCATGCATAAGTGTCCCACATGGATAATAAAACATGGATTTATAAAACATAATCATTTATTCCACGATAAAAAAATGTGTAATTAATAAATAAAACTTTATAATCAATAAGAAAATATGTATAAAGGTGAATACCCTTGATGAAGAAATGAGCATGGTATTCACTACACAATGGCATTGGCTTAGAGAATCGATGCGATTTCGGCAATGTAACAGCGTGACATAAGAATTCATAAAAATGGTTGATGAGAGAAAAACGGGTTCCTCATCATATTTACATGTAATAGACAGTAATGAGTTCATATAGATACATTTCCCAACAATTTTAATGGAATTTAGATTCATGATACAAAATTATTTCTTGAATGTAAAAGAGGAGAGAGAAGTTCCTTTAGGAATTTCGATATAGTAACGGGTGTACATGGGAGGAATTTAATGAGAGATAAAGGGTCTCACATCACTCAAACATAAAGAGGGAAGTATTAGGGAGGTGTGAAACCATAACAAAACATTCATAATTGAAATTAAAAGGGAAAAACAACTTAAAGAAAATTCGACAAAAATGAGAAAGGGAGAAAAAACCCTTACATGGAAGTGTGCATCCAAAGGCTAGAGAGAGTCTTGTGAGAGGCTTCTTGGGAGCTTGGGGCACATTGGTAGGAATATAGAAAGATTAGGGCAGAGGTTGGACGAAGTCAAAAGGCTTTGAGTGGGGAGGAAGTGGAATCTTGGGTGGGTTTATATAGGAAAGTTGAGAGAATTCTTTTTTATTTAGGTTTCGGACCCCTTACATTAAATTAGTCCAAACCACAAACCATCCCATGATTTTTGCCCATGGTTTTTGGAAAAGGGAAGAGGAAAACAATATTTTATAATACCATTGTCCGAACTTCTTAAAATATCAGGTTTTCTTATGTGATGGTGAGTCACACTCCCAAGGAAATTAATTTAAAAAGACAAGGTGTTTAATATGTCTTGAGGGGTCCATTAATGCTTTGAAAAGTAAGACAAACAAACCCAAAATAACATTATTTAAATGGTAAAGAATATATTTTCCGAAAAAAAAGATTATAGTATTTTATTACATCACTATTGGTTCATTATGATGTCATAAAACACATTATATATTTAAACGGTATTTAATTTTTACTCAAAAATTTGACTGTCTCAGAAAATTATGAAAAATTCACCGTTGGATAATTTTGACGTCCTAATTCCAAAAATAGCATTTATTTTATCTAAATAATTTTCTAAATATGTTAATTTTTACTTTTAAAATAAAAACTGATATTTATCAAAAATTCACGGGTTTTGACAAAAATAGCTTTCAAACCTTAATAAAAATTATAATTTCATTCATACAATTACATGATCATTTATATATAATAAAACTAATCTAATAATAATACTAATAATAACATTTTATTAAAATATTATTTTATCCAAAAATCCCTTAATTTAATAAAATAGATTTCTTAATTAAATAATAACTAAAAACACCATTTGTATGTTAAAAACTATTTACAATGTATCAATATTGACTAGAAATTATATTCATTATTATATACAAAAAAATAATGTACATGAACATTGTACAACATATTTGTCACATAACCCCTTAAAACAGCCGCATAAGACCTAAGGGTAAGGTGTGCGATGGTGACAGACTCTTGGGGTGGCTCGGATAACATCGCTCGAGTGATAATTTCAATCAACTTCCACTTTTCCCATAGACGGTCACGTTCGAGATTTACATGATGAAGCTCAGATTGGGATTGGTCAAGGGCGAAGCCCAAAGATGCCACCTCTTTTCTGAGCTCCGACAAATGGGCTTCGTAGGGGAAAATTCTACTGGATGAGGCCATCGCTTCCTTTGTCTGAGTAAAAAGGATTTGTTAAAGTCCTATATTTATACTAATCATATGATCACTGTTCAACGACTATAAAAGTAACGGTCACAATTCTTATCACAAAACCAAATGAGTTGACATTTTATATAAACATAAAGAGACAATTAATTATATCAAGAGGGATTTCCATTAATGAAACTTTGGGTCGTTACCATATTCCCCCCTTAAGAAATTTTTCCCTCAAAATTTTCCTTTTACCACACTAAAACAAATGTGGGTAACTCAGCTTCATCATATCCTCAGATTCCCAAGTTGCTTCTTCAAACTTGTGGTTTCTCCATAACACCTTGACGAGGGGAATTTCCTTATTTCGTAGAACTTTTTCTCTATGATATAAGATCCTCACTGGTTGCTACTCATAAGTAAGATCGTCTTCCAATTGTACCACCTCAGAAGAGAGTACAAGTGAAGGGTCTCGTATGTACTTCCTTAACAGGGATACATCAAAGAAATCATGTAGTTTGGCCATAGTAGGAGGAAGTGCTAGTCGATAGGCCATAGCCCCGACATGATCAAGAATCTCGAAGGGGCCAATGTAACTTGGACTTAACTTCCCTTTCCTTCCAAACCTCATGACCTTATTCCACGGAGATATGCGTAGAAACACCATGTCTCCAACTTTAAACTCAAGGTCTCGTCGACGATAATCTAAATAACTCTTCTGCCGACTCTGGGCTGCCTTGATATGCTGCTGAATGGTTTTCACCTCCTCCACCATTTCTTCGACCATTTCTGGTCCAAGCAGCTTACGTTCACCGACCTCATCCCAACATGCCGGTGTTCTGCAGCTTTTCCCATACATGGCTTCATATGGTGCCATTTGGATGCTCGAGTGGAAACTGTTATTATAAGAGAACTCAACCAGAGGAAGATATTGATCCCATCCACCTTTAATGTCCATTGAGCACACTCTCAACATATCCTCAAGTGCTTGGATAGTCCACTCGGATTGGACATCAGTTTGAGGATGATAGGCCGTACTGAAGTTCAGTTCAGTATTCAGAGCATGTTGAAGACTCTTCCAAAACTTAGGGGTGAATCTTGGATCTCGGTCAGACACAATAGATAGTGTTACTCTTTGCAACCTTACCACTTCCCTGATATATATCCGTGCCAGTTTATCCAAAGAGAAATCCTCCCAAATATAAATTAAGTGTGCAGTCTTTGCAAGACGATCCACAACAACCCAGATTGCATTGTTGCCTTTGGATTTCCTTGGAAGTCCGGTGACAAAGTCCATGGTGATGTTCTCTCATTTCTATTCTGGTATAGGAAATGGTTGCATCATCCCCTTATACTTCTACCTCTCTGCCTTCACTTGTTGACACACCAGGAACTTTGATGTATATTCACCGATCTCCTTTTTCATATTATCCCACCAAAATTTTTCTCAGAAATCTCGATACATCTTTGTGCTCCCTGGGTGAATAGAGAAATTTGAACTATGTGCATCATCCAAAAGTTCTTTCTTCAGCTCCAGACATTATGGAACACATAGTCTTTTCCGAAACCGCACAATTCTTTATTCATTAACATTAAACTCCGAGGATTTCCCCTTTTGGATAGCTTCTACTTTTTCTTGAATTCCCACTTCATCCTTTTGAGCATCCTTTAACCTTTCCAAAAGAGATAGATGAGAAATCATTTGTGAAAGTATTGATGATGTTCCCTTCTTTAGAATTCCAACATCCATCTTCATCAAGTCCAAGAAGATTGGATCCTTCTCAATTCTCATCATTGTTAGAATTTTTGGGTCCTTTCTACTTAGGGCATCTGCCACCTTGTTCGCTTTCCTAGGGTGGTAATGTATCGAACAGTCATAATCCTTGATGAGCTCTATCCATATTCTCTGGCGCATATTAATCTCTTTCTGTGTGAATATATATTTAAGTATCTTGTGGTCAGTATATATCTCACATTTCTCTCCATAGAGGTAGTGTCGCTAGATTTTAAAGGCAAAGATCACCGCCGCCAACTCCAGATCATGCGTTGGATAGTTTCGCTCATGGATTTTAAACTGACTTGAGGAATAGGATATAACTTTATCATTCTACATCATCACACAGCCTAAGCCCTTCTTTAAAGCATCACTGAAAACAACAAAAAGTTCCCCACTTGTGGGTAAAGTGAGCATGGGCGCAGTGATAAGCCTCTATTTCAACTCCTTGAGCTTTCTTCGCATTCATCACTCCAAGAAAACTTTACTCCATTTCGAGTTAGATTGGTAAGAGGGTTGGACAATCGTGAAAACTTTCTCACAAATCGTCGATAATATCCAGCTAACCCTAAGAAGCTATGGATATCAGTTACCGATGTTGGCCTCAGCCATCCCTTAATTGCATTTGTTTTGGGGGGATCTACAAATATCCCATTGTCTGTGATGATATGTCCCATGAATGAGACCTCCTTCAACCAGAACTCACACTTTCTATAATTTTCATAGAGCTTCTCCTTGTGCAAAGTCTCTAGTACAGTTCTTAAATGCTCCTCATGATCCTCCTTTGTTTTGGAGTATATTAGAATATCATCTATAAAAACTACCACAAATTTGTCAAGGTAATCTCTAAAGACTCTATTCATTAATTCCATGATGATTGCTGGAGCATTAGTGAGTCCGAAAGTAATTACTATGAATTCATAGTGCCCATATCTTGTGCGAAAAGCAGTCTTGGGGATATCTTCCTTCTTCACCCTTACTTGATAATATCCCGAACGCAAGTCCACCTTAGAGACGTATTGTGCTCCACACAGCTGATCGAACAAGTCATCAATTCTTGGGAGAGGATACTTGTTTTTATCGTGATTTTGTTAAGTTCGTCATAATCGATGCAAAGCCGCATTGACCCATCCTTCTTCTTGACGAAGAGGACTGGTTCACCCCATGGTGAAGCACTTGGGCATATAAACCATTTATCTAGATTCTCCCGTAGTTGTTTCTTCAGCTCTTCAAGCTATACAACAAACATTCTATATGGAGTCTTGGATATTGGTAAAGCCCCACCTATAAGTTCAATTGAGAACTCAACAGCTCTTCTAAGAGGAAGAAGAGACAGTTTCTCGGGAAACACTTCAGCGAATTCCCTTACAATAGGCATTTCTTCAAGGATGG
This sequence comes from Viscum album, assembly GCA_963277665.1. Taxonomy (NCBI): domain Eukaryota; kingdom Viridiplantae; phylum Streptophyta; class Magnoliopsida; order Santalales; family Viscaceae; genus Viscum; species Viscum album. Next base: position 1,717,479,706 of record OY728160.1, on the reverse strand, counting down.
TTTCTTCCTTGGACTCAATCATATAAGCCAGATATGAGTTCTCATAAGGCAGTAATATCCATGCTTGAGATTATGGAGCTAAAGGAGATTTATCTTCCTCCTTACAATGGTAAAGAATCGGGGGTTGATTCTTCATATGGATTGTGATTTCCCTCTCCCGACAATTTATGTTGTATCTATATAAGGAAGGCCAATACATGACAATAATTGCATCAAATTCCACCAGAGGGAGTGTGACAAGGTTCTCCAGGAAATTCAATCCACAGATTATAACAGGGGAGGAATTATAATCATGGGACGCAATTATTTTCCCATTTTCCGTACTCACCGGCATCTTCACTTCCATGATTTGTGGTGGTGCTGGGATTGTTCTACTAAACTTTTGAGATATAAAAGAATGCATAGTACCTAAATCAAAAAGTACATTCTCTATTCTTGAATGAATAACTAGCTTACCTGTCACCACTTCGTTGTCGGGGTTCACTTCAGCATAAGTGATGGCAAAAGCTCTTCCTTGCTGCCTTGGAGGTTGTTGGTTGCCTCCGAAATCCCTTGGATTAGGGCACTGATTTGCAAAATGACCTGATTCTTTGCATTTGTAGCATTGAACAACACATTGAGGTTAGAACAGAGTGTTCCTCTCCTCTGTCACAGCCACGGGTCTTTCTTGCCGACAGTTAATAGCTAGGAACCCTTCCCTTCCACACCTGAAGCATTTCCTCGTCCCCTTAAGGCAATCTATAGGGTGCTTCTTTCCACACTTTTGGAAGGTGCGGTGATGGATCTTCTTAGTACTGTTGGATTTATCCATCATCCCACCAGCATTGAAGTCCACCTTATGCTTCTTATCCCCATGATACCCCTGTGATTCTCCAATCGCCATTTCGACATTGAGGGCACATCGGACAATTTCCTCATAGTTGTCGAAGTCACAGATTGCCAATGATTTCCACAGGCTAGGCTTAATCCCACCAAATAAGTGGTCAAATTTTCATTCTGGGGTAACGACAAAGCCAGAAGCATATCGTGCAAACCTTGTGAAGTTTTCCTCATACGATCCAATAGATTCTTCATCTTTTTGCTTGAGGGAAAGGAATTCCCTTTCCATCTTAAGCCGGAGGGTGCGCGAAAAATATTTATCGAAAAAAATCTTCCGTAAATCCTTCCATTTCAACGCCTCGATCTCCTCCTCAGGCTTCGTATTTTTGATCAACTTCCACCATTGATCAGCTTCACCCTTCATACGATAAGACGCCAGGAGAACCTTCTCTTGTTCAGAACATTGAAGGATGGAGAAGATATTTTCAATGGAGTTGATCCATTGTTCAGCGATTGTGGGATCAGATGATCCCCTAAAAGTAGGAGGCCTTTGTCTCATGAAGCTCTCGATAGCGACTTGTTCTTTCTTAGGGGGGTTTGGACATTCCTCTTGACCCGTGTTTCTATTCAATGCTTGAGTTAGCTGATAGAGAATCATGAAAAAGTTCGCGATTCCCGCTTCCATTGGATTGGGCATCTCATTAGTACAATCATCACACTGATCTTCACATCGGTTGTTAGCCCGAGTCCTCCTATTACTGGCCATTGGCTGGAATAAAAGGAAGTTTAGGGGTAAAACATAAAGGTTAATCCAAAGACAAAAGTTGATGACTTATAAATAAAATTTCATTTCCTTAACTCATGAGTCTATAGGATTCAATCTATGCATTTCATTATCTACTTTCTAACATATATTCTTAGGGGCATTTTTTTTAATTCCCTTAATAAGGGTTCATACTAATCTTTTGAATTTATCAAAACATATCCCCCGGGAGTGTCGTAACCAAGAGTACAGAAAGGCCCGTTATTGTGCACCAGTTCCCGTTCGAGTCTAGCTCAATGCGGTGTTTTCGGGTTTTACCTCTAGGATTCATCTGTGCCAGAGCTGCCTCTACCTGCTCATATCCAGACAGGGATGTATTTGTTTGATAAACCACTTACTCAGTACTTACCAAAACTTAGGGATGTTTTGATTATAATTAGTCTTGTGTCTAAGGCTTTACTAGGGTTTCCTAATCCCAAAAATAACTAAACCTATCCTTTGATACCAACTATGACAACCCTTCGTTTATTACAAACTTAAACATGATTTATTACATAAAACTTCATTTGATACAACAAGAATATCGAGAGGTTTAGTGTCTTTGGGGCTTAGGATCATTACATAAACACTTTAAACATGACATACAACATCTTTATTGAAAACTTCCTTTACATGACCACTACATTCCCTAATACTTAGCATTGCATGGGATTACCTGAGGACATGCATAAGAAAAGGGTGATCTATAAAGCCCAGTAAGGGAGTACACATGGAATAACATGAGGAGTATAATACATGTTAGACAATAGGCATATCAATAGAGCATAAAAGAAACATGAACATAAAGGCATGATAAATCATGATAATCATAACATGTAAATGTGGCAACAACACTTAACATAGAATTAGCATGAGCCAAGGCTCATTACACATAGAGCATGAGTAAATCATCATTACACATAAAGAACGAGTAAAACCTCATTCCACTTGAATTATCATGAGTCAACACTCATTGCAGATGATGTATCATGATACTATACTTTACCCAATGCATTGGACTGCTATAAGGGCGCACCCTTCTTAAACATTTCATTTCATGCATAAGTGTGCCACATGGATCATAAAACATGGATTCATAAATTATAATCATTTATACTACGATAAAAGAATGTGTAATTCATACATGAATCTTTATAATCCATAAGAAAATGTGCATAAAGGTGAATACCCTTGTTGGATAAATGGGCATGGTATTCACTACACAATGGCACCGGCTTAGAAAATCGATGCGATTTCGGCAGCGTAACATCGTGACATAAGAATTCATAAAAATGGTTGATGAGAGAGAAAGGGGTTACTAATAATATTTACATGTAATGGACAGTAAGGAGGTCATATAGATACATGTCCCAACAATTTTAATGGAATTTATATTCATGATATAAAAGTATTGCTTGAATGTAAAAGAGGAGAGAGAAGTTCCTTTCGGAATTTCGGCATAGTAACGGGTGTACATGGGAGGCATTTAATGAGAGAGAAAGGATCTCCCATCATTCAAACATAAAAAGGTAAGTATGAGGGAGGTTCTAAACCATACCCCAACATTCATAATTGAAATTAAAAGGGAAAAACAACTTAAAGATAATTGGACAAAAATGAGAAAGGAAGAAAAAACCCTTACTTGGAAGTGTGCTTCCAAAGGCTAGAGAGAGGCTTGTGAGAGGCTTCTTGGGAGCTTGGGGCACCTTGGGAGGATTCTAGAGAGAGTATGGAAGAGGTTTGACGAACTAAAAAGGCTTTGAGTGGGGATTAAGTGGGAGCTTGGGTGGGTTTATATAGGAAAGGTGAGAGAATTCTTTATTATTTATGTTTGGGACCCCTTACATTAAATTAATCCAAACCACAAACCATACCATGGTTTTTTCCCACGTTTTTTGGAAAAGGGAAGAGGAAAAAAATATTTTATAAGGCCAAGGTCCTAACTTCTTAAAATATTAGGGTTTCTTATGTGGAGGTGAGTCACACTCCCATGGACATTAATTTAAACAGACAAAGTGTTTAATAAGTCTTGAGGGGTCCATTAATGATTTGAAAAGTAAGACAAAAAAACCCAAAATCACATTATTTTAATGGTAAAACATATATTGGGCGAACATAAATATTATAGTATTTTATTACATCACTATTGGGTCATTATGATTTCATAAAACACATTATATATTTAAACAGTATTTAATTTATACTCAAAAATTCGACTGTCTCAGAAAATTATGAAAAATTAACCGTTGGATAATCTCGACATCCTGATTCCAAAAATAAAATTTTATTTATTTAAATAATTTTATAAATATTTTAATTTTCACTTTTAATATAAAAACCGACATTTATCAAAAATTCACGAGTTTTGACAAAAATGGATTTCAAGCATTAATAAAAATTATAATTGCATTCATACAATTACATGATCATTTATATATAATAAAATTAATCTAATAGTAATAATAATAATATTTTATTAAAATATTATTTAATTAAAAAATCCCTTAATTTTAAAAAATTGATTTCTTAATTAAATAATAACTAAAAACACCATTTGTACTTTAAAAACTATTTACAATGTATCAATAATGACTAGAAATTATATTCATTATTATATAAAAAAATTAATGTACATGAACATAGTACTACTTATTTGTTACATAACCCCTTAAAACAGCTGCATAAGACCTAAGGGTAAGGTGTGTGATGGTGACAGACTCTTGGGGTGGCTCAGATAACATCGCTCGAGTGGTAATTTCAATCAACTTCCACTTTTCCTGTAGACGGTCATGTTTGGGCTTGACATGATGAAGCTCAGCTTGGGCTTGGTCAAGGGGGAAGCCCAAAGACACCACCTCCTTTCCATGCTCTGAAAAATGGGCTTCGTAGGGGGAAATTCTACTGGATGAGGCCATCACTTCCTTTGTTTGAGTAAAAAGGATTTGTTAAAGTGCTATATTTATACTAATCATGTGATCACTATTCAACGGATATAAAAGTAACAGTCACAATTCTTATCATAAAAACAAAGAAGTTGACATTTTATATAAACATAAAAAGACATTTAATTATATCAAGAGGGATTTCCATTAATGAAACTTTGGGTCGTTACAATATTCCTCCCTTAAGAAATTTCGCCCTCGAAATTTTCCTTTTCCCACACTAAAACAAATGTGGGTAACTTAGCTTCATCAAATCCTCTGATTCCCAAGTTGCTTCTTAAAACTTTTGGTTTCTCCACAACACCTTCACGACGGGCATTGTCTTATTTCATAGAAATTTTTCTCTACAATCTAAGATCTTCACTGGTTGCTCCTCATAAGAAATATTGTCTTCCAATTTTACCACCTCAGAAGAGAGTACATGTGAAGGGTCTGGTATGTACTTCCTTAAGAGGGATACATGAAAGACATCATGTACTTTACCCATAGTAGGTTGAAGTGCTAGTCGATAGGCCACAACCCCAACACGATCAAGAATCTCAAAGGGGCCTATGTACCTTGGACTTAACTTACCTTTCCTTCTAAACCTCATGACCTTCTTCCACAGAGATATGCGTAGAAACACCATGTCTCCAACTTTAAACTCAAGGTCTCATCGACGATTATCTGCATAACTCTTCTATAGACTCTGGGCTACCTTGATATGTTGCTGAATGGTTTTCACCTTCTCCACCATTTCTTCGACCATTTATGGTCCAAGCAGCTTACGTTCACCTACCTCATCCCAAGATGCTAGTGTTCTGCACCTTTTCCCATACAGGGCTTCATATGGTGCCATTTGGATGCTCAAGTGGAAACTTTTATTATAAGAGAACTCAACCAGAGGAAGATGTTGATCCCATCCTCCTTTAAAGTCCATTGAGCATGCTCTCAACATATCCTCAAGTGTTTGGATAGTCTGCTCGGATTGGCCATCAGTTTGAGGATGATAGGCCGTACTGAAGTTTAGTTCAGTATTCAGAGCATGTTGAAGACACTTCCAAAACATAGAGGTTAATCTTGGATCTCGGTCAGACACAATAGATAGTGGTACTCCATGCTACCTTACCAATTCCTTGATATATATCCATGCTAGTTAATCCAAAGAGAAATCCTCCTGAATAGAAATGAAGTGTGCAGTCTTTGTAAGATGATCCATAACAACCCAGATTGCATTGTTGCCTTTGGATGTCCATGGATGTCCATTGACAAAGTCCATGGTGATGTTCTCCCATTTCCATTCTGGTGTGGGAAATTTTTGCATCATCCCCTTAGACTTCTGCCTCTCTGGCTTCACTTGCTGACACACCAGACACTTTGATGTATATTCAATGATCACCTTTTTCATATTATCCCACCAAAAGTTTTCTCAGAGATCTCGATACATCTTTGTGCTCCCTGGGTGAATAGAGAAATTTGAACTATGTGCATCATCCAAAAGTTCCTTCTTCAGCTCTGGACATGATGGAACACATAGTCTTTTCCCAAACCGCACAATTCCTTCTTCATTAACATTAAACTCTGAGGACTTCCCCTTTTGGATAGCTTCCACTTTTTCTTGAATTCCCACATTATCCTTTTGAGCATCCTTTAACCTTTCTAAAAGAGATGTCTGAGCAATAATCTGTGAAAGGATTGATGATGTTCCCATCTTTAGGATTCCCACATCCATCTTCATCAAGTCTAAGAAGATTGGATCCTTCTCAATTATTATCATTGATAGAATTGCTGGGTCCTTTCTACTTAGGGAATCTACCACCTTGTTCGCTTTCCCAGGGTGGTAATGTATTGAACAATAATAATCCTTGATGAGATCTATCCATCTACTCTCACGTATATTAAGCTCTTTCGGTGTGAATATATATTTAAGACTCTTGTGGTCAGTATATATCCCACATTTCGCTCCATAGAGGTAATGCCGCCAGATTTTCAAGGCAAAGATCACCGCCGCCAACTCCAGATCATGTGTTGGATAGTTTCTCTCATGGATTTTAAATTGCCTTGAGGCATATGATATAACTTTATCATTCTGCATCAGCACACAACCTAAGACCTTCTTTGAAGCATCACTGAAAACAACAAAAAGTTCCCCACTTGTGAGTAAAGTGAGCATGGGCACAGTGATAAGCCTCCATTTCAACTCCTTGAAGCATATTTCACATTCATCACTCCAAGCAAACTTTATTCCCTTTCAAGTTATCTTGGTAAGAGGGTTGTACACCCGTGAGAAATTTCTCACAAATCATCGATAATATCTAGCTAACACTAAGAAGCTATGGATATCCGTTACCGATGTTGGCCTCGACCATCCCTCAATTGCATCTATTTTGGAGGGATCCATAGATATCCCATTGCTTGTGATGATATGACCTAAGAATGAGACCTCCTTCAACCAGAACTCACACTTTTTGTAATTTTCATAGAGCTTCTCCTTGTGAAAAGTCTCTAGTATAGTCCTTAAATGCTCCTCATGATCCTCCTTGGTTTTGGAGTATATTAGAATATCATCAATAAATACTACCACAAATTTGTCTAGGTAAACTCTAAAGAATCTATTCATTAAGTCCATGAATATTTCTGGAGCATTAGTGAGTCCAAAAGGCATTACTATGAATTCATAGTGCTCGTATCTTCTGCGAAAAGCAGTCTTGGGGATATCTTCCTTCTTCACCCTTACTTGATAATATCCCGACCGCAAGTCCACCTTAGAGAAGTATTGTGCTCCACGTAGCTGATCGAACAATTCATCAATTCTTGGGGTAGGATACTTGTTCTTTATTGTGATTTTGTTAAGTTCACGATAATCGATGCAAAGCCGCATTGACCCATCCTTATTCTTGATATAGAGGACTGGTGCACCCCATGGTGAAGCACTTGGGCGTATAAACCCTTTATCCAGATTCTCCTGTAGTTGTTTCTTCAGCTCTTCAAGATCTAAAACAGCCATTCTATATGGAGTCTTGGATATTGGTAAAGCCCCAGGTATAAGTTCAATTGAGAACTCGACATCTCTTCTAGGAGGAAGACTAGGCAGTTCCACGGGAAACACTTCAGCGAATTCCCTTATAATAGGCCTTTCATCAAGGATTGTTTCTTCCTTGGAATCAATCATTTGAGCCAGATACGCATGCTTATACGGCAGTAATATCCATGCTTGAGATGAGGGATCTAAAGGAGATTCATCTTCCTCCTTACACTTGTAAAGAATCGGGGGTCGATTCTCCATATGGATTGTGATTTCCCTCTCCCGACAATTTATGTTGTCTCTATATAAGGAAAGACAATCCATGCCAGGAATTGCATCAAATTCCACCGGAGGGAGTGTTACAAGGTTCACCGGGAAATTCAATCCATATATTATAACAGGGGATGACTTATATTCATGGGATGCAATGATTGCCCCATTTTTCGTACTCATCGACATCTTCACTTCCATGATTTGTGGTGGTGTTGGGATTGTTCTACTAAACTTTCGAGATATAAAAGAATGAATCGAAACTAAATCAAAAAGTATGTTCACTATTCTTGAATAAATAAATAGAATACCTGTCACCACATCATTTTCAGGGTTCATTTTAGAAAAAGTGATGGCAAATATCTTCCTTGCTGCCTTGGAGGTTGTTGGTTGCCTCAAAAAACCCTTGGGTTAGGGAACTAATTTGAAAAATGACCTAGTTCTTTGCATTTGTATCATTGAACAACACGTTGAGGTTCGAACAGAGCGTTCCTCTCCTCTGTCACAACCACAAGTCTTTCTTGCTGACAGTTAATAGCTAGGTGCCCTTCCCTTCCACACCTGAAGCATTTCCTCATCCCCTTAAGGCAATCCCCATGGTGCTTATTTCCACACTTTTGGAAAGTTGGGTGTTGGATCTTGTTAGCACCGCTAGATTTATCTATCGGCCCACAGGGCATTGAATACCACCTTACACTTCTTATCCCCATGATACCCTTGTGATTCTCCGATCTCCATTTCAACCTTGAGGGCACATTAGACAATTTCCTCATAGCTGTCGAAGTCACGGATCGCCAATGCTTTCCGCAGGTTAGGCATAAGCCCACCAAAGAAGCGGTCAACCTTGCATTCTGGGGTAACGACAAAGACGGAATGATATCGTGCAATCCTTGTGAAGTTTGCCTCATACGCTCCAACAGATTCTTCATCTTTTTTCTTGAGGGAAAGTAAGTCCCTTTCTATCTTAAGCCGGAGGTTGTGCGGAAAATATTTATCGAAAAACATCTTCCGAAAATCCTTCTATTCCAACACCTCGATCTCCTCCTCAGGCTTCATATTTTTGATCAATGTCCACCATTGATCAGTTTCACCCTCCATATGATAAACCACCAGGAGAACATTATTTTGTTCAGAACATTGAAGGATGGAGAAGATCTTTTCAATGGATTTGATCCATTGTTGAGCGATTTTGGGATCAGATGATCCACTAAAATTAGGAGGCCTTTCTCTCATGAAGCTCTCGATAGTGACTTATTCTTTCTTAGGGGGGTTTGGACGTTCCTCTTGACCCGTGTTTCTATTCAATGCTTGAGTTAGCTGAGAGAGAAGCATGAAAAAGTTCGCGATTCCTGCTTCCATTGGATTGGTAATCTCATTAGTACATCCATTACACTGATCTTCACATCGGTTGTTAGCCCGAGTCCTCCTATTACTAGACATTGGCTGGAATAAAAGGAATGTTAGGGGTAACACATAAAGGGTAATCCAAAGACAAAAGTTTATGACTTATAAATAAACTTTCATTTCATTAACTCATGAGTTTATAGGCTTCAATCTAGGCTTTTCATGATCTAATTTATAACATATATTCTTAGGGGCATTTTTTTAATTCCCTTAATAAGGGTTCATACTAAGATTTTGAATTTATCAAAACATATCCCCGGGGAGTGTCATAACCAAGAGTGTAGCAAGACCCATTGTCATGCACCAGTTCTCATTCGAGTCTAGCTCAAAGCGGTGTTTTCAGGTTTTACCCCTAGGATACATCTGTGCCAGAGCCGCCTCTACCTGCTCGTATCCATACAGGGATGTATTTGTTTGATAAACCACTTACTCAGTACTTACCAAAACTTAGGGATGATTTTATTCTACTTAGTCTTGTATCTAAGGCTTTACTAGAGTTTCCTAATCCAAAAAATAACTAAACCTATCCTTTGATACCAACTATGACAACCCTGCTTTTATTACAAACTTAAAAATGATTTATTACATAAAACTTCACTTGATACAAAAAGAAGATCGAGAGATTTAGTGTCTTTGGGGCTTAGGATCAATACATAAAAACTTGAAACATGAAATACAACATCTTTATTGAAAACATCCTTTACATGACCACTATATTCCCATGTACTTAGCATTGCATGGGATAACCTGAGGACATACATAAGAAAAGGGTGAGCTATAAAGCCCAATAAGGGAGTACACATGGAATAACATGAGGAGCAAAATACATGTTAGAAAATAGGCATATCAATAGAGAATAAAAGAACCATGAACATAAAGGCATGATAAATCATGATAATCATAACATGGAAATGTGGCAACAACACTTAACATGGAATTAGCATGAGCAATGGCTCATTGTACATAGAGCATGAGTAAATCCTCATTGCACATAAAGCACGAGTAAACCCTCGTTCCACTTTAATTAGCATGATCCAACACTCATTGCACATGACGTGTCATGATACTATACGTTACCCAATGCATTGGAGCACTATAAGGGTGCACCCTTCTTAAACATTTCATTTCATGCATAAGTGTGCCACATGGATCATAAAACATGGATTCATAAAACATAATCATTTATTCCATGATAAAGTAATGTGTAATTCATACATGAAAATTTATAATCAATAAGAAAATGTGCATAACGGTGAATACCCTTGATGGAGAAATGGGCATGGTATTCACTACACAATGGCATTGGTTTAGAAAATCGATGTGATTTCAGCAGCGTAACAGTGTGACATAAGAATTCATAAAAACGATTGATGAGAGAGAAAGGGGTTCCTCATCATATTTATATGTAATTTATAGTAATTAGGCCATATCGATACATGTCCCAACAATTTTAATGGAATTTATATTCATGATACAAAAGCATTTCTTGAATCTAAAAGAGGAGAGAGCAGTTCCTTTCGGAATTTCGGCATAGTAACGGGTGCACATGGGTGGCATTTAATGAGAGAGAAAGGGTCTCCCATCATTAAAACATAAAGTGGGAAGTATGAGGGAGGTGAGAAACCATAACCCAACATTAATAATTGAAATTAAAAGGGAAAAACAACTTAAAGAAAATTGGACAAAAATGAGAAAGGAAGAAAAAACCCTTACATGGAAGTGTGCTTCCAAAGGCTAGAGAGAGGCTTGTGAGAGTCTTATTGGGAGATTGGGGAACCTTGGGAGGATTCTAGAGATAGTAGGTAAGAGGTTTGATTAACTCCAAAGGCTTTGAGTTGGGAGGAAGTGGGAGCATGGGTGGGTTTATATAGGAAAGGTGAGAGAATTATTTATTATTTAGGTTTGGGACCCCTTACATTAAATTAATCCAAACCACAAACCACCCCATGGTTTTTGCCCATGGTTTTTGGAAAATGGAAGAGGAAAAAAAATATTTTATAAGGCCAAGGTCCAAAATTCTTAAAATATTAGGGTTTCTTATGTGGAGGTGAGTCACACTCCCATGGAAATTAATTTAAAAAGACAAGGTGTTTAATAAGTCTTGAGGGGTCCATTAATGCTTTGAAAATTAAGCCAAACAAACCCAAAATCAAATTATTTTAATGGTAAAACATATATTGTCCGAACATAATGATTATAGTATTTTATTACATCACTATTGGGTCATTATGATGTCATAAAACACATTATATATTTAAATGGTATTTAATTTTTACTCAAAAATTTGACTGTCTCAAAAAATTATGAAAAATTTACCGTTGGATAATTTAGACATTATGATTGCAAAAATAGAATTTATTTTATCTAAATAATTTTCTAAATATGTTAATTTTCACTTTTAAAATAAAAACCTGCATTTATAAAAAATTCACGGGTTTTGACAAAAATGGCTTCCAAACCTTAATAAAAATTATAATTTCATTCATACAATTACATGATCATTTATATATAATAAAATTAATCTAATAATAATAATAATATTTTATTAAAATATTATCTAATTCAAAAATCCCTTAATTTAATAAAATATATTTCTTAATTAAATAATAACTAAAAACACCATTTGTACTTTAAAAACTATTTACAATGTATCAATAATGACTAGAAATTATATTAACTATTATATACAAAAAAATAATGTACATGAACATAGTACTACTTATTTTTTACATAACCCCTTAAAAAAGATGCATAAGACCTAAGGGTAAGGTGTGCGATGGTGACAGACTCTTGGGGTGGCTCGGATAACATCGCTCGAGTGGTAATTTCAATCAACTTCCACTTTTCCCGTTGACGGTCATGTTCGAGCTTGACATGATGAAGCTCAGATTGGACTTGGTCAAAGGAAATGCCCAAAGACGCCACCTCTTTTCTGAGCTCCGACAAATGGGCTTCGTAGGGGAAATTCTACTGGATGAGGTCATCGCTTCCTTTGTCTGAGTAAAAAAGATTTGTTAAAGTCCTATATTTATACTAATCATTTGATCATTGTTCAACAGCTATAAAAGTAACAGTCACAATTCTTATCATAAAACCAAAGAATTTGACATTTTATATAAACATAAATTGACATTTAATTATATCGAGAGGGATTTCCATTAATGAAACTTTGGGTCATTACAATAGGGATGATATTTTGGGATGAAAAGAAGATCTAAAACTTGTATAATTATTTTTGAGATGTATTTTGTTAGGTTTTGGTATGTCCAAATGGATTATGAGGCATGAATAAGTTTGGGAGGAGGTGATATTTTATAATGGAGGAGGAGTGACATTTTTCTGCATACCAAAAAATATTCAAAATTAGAAGTCAATATCGCCCTAAGTTCCTAGAAAATTGATAATTAAAGTATTTTAAGGAGGATATGATCTATAAAATCCTAAAAAACATAAAAAAACACATGTTTTTAACTTTTTATTCCTTATCCTTTAAGTTTAATTAATTTTAACATTTCCCCCCCACAGTAACTAGTTTTTTATTTGTTTGCCTAGGTGATTTATTCCTTTAGAATAAAATAAATGATAACTATTTTATAATTTATACTCAATGGTTATAAATATGAAATAAAATTTATAAAATAAAAATCCTATGTTTGTGTAAAATTAAATTTAATACACGCGCATGTAACGTGCAAAACCCCATTTTACCCATTACTATTATAATATAGTTTTTACAATTTATGGGTCAATATAATTATTATAAAAGGACCATTGGTATATGAATTTAATATGGTTTATATTTTAATATATATATATATATAAATTCGTATAGTATAGTATTTTTTGGAATTTTAAATCATTTAATAAAATATCATTTATTATAAAATAACATTAATGTAAATTTTCACACTATTTATTTAATTTGACATTAAAAATAATAAGAAAAGGGTTGAATTTGAATATATTATCTTCACACAAGTCTATAATGTTATATGAATCTAAAAAAATCATTTAATACAATACTATAATCAATTTATATTACTTTTAATATTTTTAGTATCATTTATTTTATTTTTCAGTTAATTAAATATTTACTACATTGGCGTTGCTTAAGAATTTAAAGTAAATAAACTAATTACTAAAAATAAAAAATAAATTAATTTAATAAAAATAATTTAATTATTCTAAAAATTACCATCAATATTCATTCAAATTTTTCCCCTATGTGAGCACATAATTGAAATTTAAAAGTAAGAGGGTGACATTTTGTTTTTTTCTTTACTTAAATTATTATATTGGTCACCCTCATAGAAAAGTATCCCATAGGGACATAAAATTATATCATAAGGTAATTAGGTTATAAATATGGATATACAATAGATTTTAGACAAGTTTTAGGTTATTTTAACCATTATTTTGTTTTTTAACCCCTCGTAAACCGATTTTCACCTTAATCATGATAAAAGGTTTCTACTATTTTCCCTATAAATTATGAACAAAAATTAGTTTCAACTTGTTATATAATAAGACTTATTCATATTTAAAATATGAAATCTATTTTACAAAATTAAATTTATATAAGTGGCATAAATTAATTTTAAATTAAACACACAGATGTGTTAAAAAATAATTTTTCGAAAAGTTTATGTTTCAAGAAAAAGATGATTCTATATTAACTAAATGACTAGTAATAATAATAATATGAATTTAAATTAATATTTTTATATATATAATATATAAATATAATTTAAATTATTCTTAAATGGGGTTTATTAATTAAATATAATGAAGAAAAATTATCCACTTTAAAATAGTCTAAAGAAAAAACCAGTTTTTAAACCCAAAAATAAACTTATAAGAAATATGTTGTAAAGTTGATTAAAATGAATTTAGTTAGATTAAATATGTCTAAATAGTACTTATTTTATAGGAAATCAACTTCAAATAATAATTTTACTTTTAAATTACATAATTTATTGAACAAATTGATAGTTTTATAAAACAATCAGTTTGTTTTATTATTCACTAGAAAAACAATATTTTTCTAAAAAATCCCTAAATTTGAACCTAGTTTAATTTTGATATTATTATATAAAAATAAAAGTTCATTTTATCAACAAAATTTCTAAAATATACGTAATTTCATTATAATATTTTCCCATAAATATTAAGGAAAACCATTTTGGAAGAAAACAGATTTTTGGTGAATAAAATAACTTTATTAATTTTTTTAATATTTGATAATAATTTATCATTAAATTTATATTTATTATGAAATATATACATATATATATATATATCATAAATTACATAATACTATTCATACCATCCAATTTAAAGTCCTGGTTATAATGGTCATATCAATAATAATATTATTTCACGGTTCATTTAAGCTTAGTGTTGTGTGTCATATATGCTATAAAACATAATGTTTTTCTTTTAAAATCTCAAGGTTTTATAGATAAAATTAAAATGATTCATTTAATAATAAATCAAGGAAGTAGGGAACCATATCAATAAAATTAAAGATATTATCCTTCACAATCAATTCACACTGCTGGTGACTAAAAAACTCCACCTCCTTCTATACTTTAACCTTCTTAGGGAAATTCCACTAAATGAATTTAGTGATAATGAATTAATATGACATAATACTTTTTAGCTAGTGTGAAATTACATTCTCCACTATTTTTAAATCGATTCATCAAACTAATCTGGGGATTATTTCACTATTGAGGCTTTTAGAGTTTTTAATGAATTTAAGAAAACCTCAGTATTCTCTACCCACTCCATAGCCTCTTGATGTCCTTGATCACCAAAAAAATAAAGAAAAATACTATAAAGTGTTCATTTTTAATGATATACCTGGATTTTGTGTAGAATCCAAAGTCGGGAAGACTACATCAAATCCATAGAAGATACAATGTTGAGGAAAATCCCATGATAAAGACCTCCTATGATCCATTGATATTTTTATAGAAGGAATATTCTAAATAAAAAAAGAAACACTATTCTAAATTAAAAATACTCAAAACTAAACTCATTACAAACAATTAATCTCTATGATAAAAATTGCAACATATAAGAATAAAACATAAATACCACTTATAAAATGATTACACCAAATAAAATTGAAAGTTTATTTTAATCCTTTTTCAAAATCAAGTTTAAGACCATCCACATTATTTTAATTTCTTCAAATTCCACATAAAAGTCATTTTCCCATTTCACAAGTTAATAATATAAATCAATTTTCAATTCCCAAAACATAAAACTCATTTTATAAGGTTCCTTTATTAATTTAAAAACCAAGTATTTACCAATTAAACCCATATTTTACCATTCAAATCCAAGTATATATCCATAAAATGTCATCAAATTCCAACAAAGTAACATAAAAACACTATAAACCTCTCCCTAATCTATAAAAAAGTGTAAATACCTATAACCAAAATAGAACCAAAAGTAAAAGGGGTTTCAATACCAAAAATAAAGTAATTATTTTCAATTTAAGGTTTTTCCAGACAGTTTGGATAACTGTGCACCAACTGTGAAACTTCCATTTAGATCTCTACAAAACCATGCACATACTCTCCATATGGTTTTCCAGAACATTCGATCCAACCACATGTTGATAGTTTAAATCCATTTTCACCGTAAAATATTAAAAAACATTAATTAACCTATGTAAATTCCATAAAATTTAAAACACTAATAAAATAATCATAATACACCAAAAATAAGTAAATAAAAAAAATTAAAATCACAGATCACAACCCTTAAACAACTGGTATCATGAAGATGCATGTGATAAAGAGTTATCCATAATCTCCATATAGTTACCTATTCACTTCTGACACTTATATCACCAATCTATTATTAACTAATAAATTAAAAATGGGGATCTGATACCATTTTTCGTGAAAAAGCTTAAGAAACATTTAATTTGAGTTCTTATTCTAGCATGTTACTAAAATTGAATGGATTTACCAATCCCCACAAGATGGAAAATAGTGTATTGGATTCAAATAAATTAGTTAAAGAATGGGTTTTCTCGATAAATGATAAATAACACACAAAATAATTCTCACAGAAAATTTGACAGGACTCATTCATAAGTTGGAATTTCATGGAATGAAAATAAGAAGTTTAAAATATATAAAAATCAAACATAGAGTAACTCAAAATAAACATCCAAATAAACTAGAAAAATAAATAAATACTAAAATCTTATTACTCATAAAACTAGGATCTAAAAAAACAAGAAATACAAATTAGCTTATATATACACAGTATATGATAGACAAAAGAACAACCGATATACCAAACCTCTATTCTAATTGTGATGCAATTTCACCATCCAAAACCATCATTAAACCCTATTTATGAGTGACTAAATAGAAAAAACCTATAAATTGGAGCCTTTCCAGAATCTAATCCTGAACCTATAATATTAACATTATCTATAGACATCAAATGAGATATTTAGGGTGTGATCGAAATAGCCCTATAAAATTTAAACAAATATTCCCATAATTTACTTTTTTGAAACATTTTATAAATGGTAGTTTGAAACACAACACTAGAAATTACATTTTTAACACTTTTATAAAAAAACTCATAAAATTTTCTGAAATCCTTTTCAAAAAATTAATAATTCTTTAAGAAAAACATTTATACATTCGTTGTAAAAACTCATTTGAAATCATACTTTCCCAAAACTATTTAAAAAAATATATCATAAAAAAACTATTAAAATAGGAACAAAATAAAAAAAATCATTAAATTAATATATAAATCTAAAATTCCAGATACATTAATAGTTAGTTAAGTTTATCAAGATCAAAATTAGTTATAAACCAATGCAAATCATTAATGAGAAATAATAAAACAAATAATAGATTTGAATCAAACCAAAATATAGGAAAGAAAAAATACAAAATATAATAATTTAATAATGATGAAAAATATGGTAGACAAATAATCATGTCTAGTAGTAAAAACGTCAAGGTAATGTATAAATAATCATGGTAAAATTTTATGTTCATAGAAAGAATATCATAGACGTATTTGGGTAGATCCACTTATGGGCCTATCAATGAATTTCTTAACATATAACATTCCTATCTTGCTCTAAAAAATCCTCACTAGGCAGCACTACCCATAGTTAGAACATATCATATACCAGAGGATTCTTGTTAGTATATAAACATGAATTGCATTGAAACTATCTCTCAATATCTTAGTTAGATACTTAGGGTTCACATGAAATTATCCACTAGGGTTGGGGTTGAATTTATTAAACATCAGTAAAATATTAAACATCAATCTCATATTAAAAAATTTAAATATCATATCTCATCCCACAACCCTACACCCTTCTTATAAGATCCCATTTTTATTGTTCACATAACATCAATTAATAATTAAAATAATTTTACTTGATCCAAAAAATCATAAAAAACATTGTTTAATTAAGGATTTAACCAAGAGAGTAAAACATTTTATACAAAAAATTGTACAAAGTTCCAAATAGGCCATTGATTTTAATCTAATAATCATATACATAATATCTTATTTGAAAACATATATTGGAAATTAAGAGTGATATTGATTTTTTTTAAATAAGGAAAAGATAACTTTAATTTCACTAAGTAAAATATATATTATATTAAAATAAGTGAAACATAATTTTAAAACAAATAAAACCCCATAAAAATATATCATATATAAAAAACATAAGAATTTATCCAAGAAACACATCAAAGTCTAATAGAAATAAAGTGATATAAAAAAAATTAAATCCTTAAAAAAATCATTATTAAATTATTTAAATGTTTAATATGTCATTAAAAATACCAAATAATTTGAGTAAAACCTATTAGGAATTTTATAAAACACATAATGTGCATAATATTTTTGTTCACTTAAAAATGGAATGACAACATAAAAAACCATTATTCAGTTTAACCCATGAAATCAACAACCTTTAATTTTTTTTTCATAAATTCCATGTGGATAAAAATAAGTATAATTTTATTGAAAACATATTTATAAAACTATAGTGTAACATTGTTTTTCCTGAAAAAAGGAATCACATGGAAACACGTACTTCAATCAAGAACATATCACACAAATCCTTAGAATATAGGGAGTATAAGACCAATAGAATAATCAAAATACCCTTGATATCAATAATCATAATGTTTTAGAACAAAACCACATCTAGGTTTTATACACTAAGTCTCCATGGTGCGAGGAATAAGAAGAAGAAATAGGAAATGAAGGGGAAAATATAAGAGATGTTTCATCCTTAAGAAAATCATTTAGAAAAAATGAGGAGGTTCTCAAAATCTATGTGAGTGAAAGGGGAGGTCATCAAGGGATCCCCACTCAATTTCATCATGGTAATTAGGGAATAATTAGTCCTTAAAGGGGTTTAAATCAACAATAGAAAAAAGGGTTAATCTTGAAAAATTAAAAACCTGGAAAGAGAAATATTTAACAAAACCGTGCACCAACTGTGAGATTATATAAGGACTCGAACCATATTCAACCCATAATTTAATTCTTAACATCAAATTTATTTTATTACATTACAAAATATATTTTTAGATTTATAGTTTTAGAGAGTTATTTGATTAATCATACATAACAAACAAATACATTACAAGTTGGACACTTCCTCTTAGTATCCATTTATCCCACAATAAAAAAAATCTAAAATGAAACATATTTTATTTACATGAATTTTTTTCTAGATTATCAACTTGAATTCTTATTTTTCCTTACTTATCCTAAAAACCCATAATTTTTTTAAAATATTGGATCATAAAAAATGATCAATAATAGAAATATAAAAAGGTATAAAGAAACCTATTAGTTCATTTAAAAACCATGATACCATAAAAGATAATTTTCCTTTAACCTATAAAATCTTGACCTCAAATAATTATTTATATACACATGAAATCAACTTTACTAAAAAATGTTTTTTATAAATTAATTTTTAAGAAAACATATAGATAAAATCATAATCATGAGGTTTTATATAGAACACATGAGAACCCTTGAAAATATATTTTCATAAAAAAATACCTTTTTACCCCAAAGGTCATAATCATTCCCTTAAAAATGATCATTAGAATTACTTTTGAAATAAAATGAAATCCTTGAAAAATAATTATAAAGAATAGAATTTTTATATTGGTTCATTGTAAAATAATCTAATATAACTATTATAATAACCCTTAAAAGTTTAATAAACTATACAGTCAACTTTTAACATAATTTATTAGAGAAAAAAATCATTACCCAATGTATTAAAGAGATATATCAGGATCACCCATCATTAGAGCTATATTAGGATCACCCATTATATTAGAAAATGTGAAAGAAACATAACATGAATGAAAAAATAATATTTCTTTTATATAATCAAAATCATAAAAAAATACTTTTTAACCCAAATGGAAAATATTTTCGGATGACAATATATCCATTTGCATTAGAACCCAATTTTTTTAAACTAAAATACCAAGAAGAAAGGGTATAATGGGTTTCATTTTAAAAAAAATTAAGTATTATAAAATAATCCAAATTTTAAATAATATTTTTCATGATGGGGAAATACATCAACATCATATCCCTTAAAATATAACATTATTTTCCCCTTTTCTAAATAAATTGAAAACATCCTATATAAAATACGTAATAATATTCCATTGGGAAACCTTTGAAACAATGTAAAAATAGACATAAAATTTAATTTATAATTAATTTAGTTCCCTATAAATACATATAAAATATAGTTTTAAGAATATTTATGTGGAATAAAAATAATTATGAAATAAATCCTTAAAACATTTAAGATGATGTTTTTGATGTAAATTTCTCCTTACCTCGAGCCCAACTTGTAATATATGTTATTTATCTCATGTATAATAATTTTTTATCAATTATTTAATTTGTTAATAACATTATATATGTTTAATCCATTATCATTAAATCATATATTTCATTTATTTCAATGAAATATTTAATTACTTAATTTCTTAAGTCCACATTTGGTGTTTTGAGTATGTTCGATTTGTAATTTCAAAATGAATTTAGTATGTGGACCATGGTTAGAGTGGTCATTATGAAATTATATATTGAATAATAATCATGAAAAAACTATCATTTTTATATATTAATTATACTTTTATAACTAACCATAAATGATGATTATGAAAATGGAATTACATTATAATCGTAGAGATTGTAGGTCATGCGTACACATGTGAAACATTTCCATTTTTTAGAAAACATTAGGAAAATAAGGTAATAATAATTATATAATTATATAATTAGTATTATTTCATAAATATAATATTATATGTTTAAATAAAATTATATATACCATCCATGTGAAATACTGATGGAAAACAAATCACATTGCTTCATAAAGGTGGTAATCCACACACACACATGCACTACATTATCATTTTTCAATGGATGGAATGGTAATAAAAAATATTATATATTATTTTTTTATAATGAAAATTATTTTATGAATATAACATATATACATTAACTCCATCATTATAACCATTTGTTAGGGGTGGTTATGGAAATCAATTTACATTTGTTAACGAGGCGGTAGTTCACCGCACACACACACAATGGTTTAATTTTCTATTTTATGGGAGTGGAGATGGATATAAGTTATTAAATAAATTTAATAACACCTAATTATATGGTAAATTTTATTTTATTACATTAAAATGGTTTGAATAGTTTTTAAAGAGGTAGAATAAGAAATAAAACTAAGCATTCAAATGAAAGCTATGCCTCTTCTTCGAACAACCTCCTTTTAATTAGACCATAATCTCTATATGGATGGTATTATACAAAAAATAATAACTCTAGGACAAGTATAGAGATTAAATTATGGGGTTTGTTTAGGTATTGGTATAACTATAATGCTATTTAAGTGTTTATAGAATAGGATAGTGGGTGTCCATTTATAAGTGGGAGAGAAGACACACTTGGTATTTTTTAAAATATGAAGATATATTAATGTATTTATAAAAAAAATGGATTGAAAATGGTTAATTTAGGGATATGAGATGATAAAGGGTTAAAATAATTCCATCCTATAGTATTTTTATGAGTTTTTTGTTATTTTATTTTTTATTTCTTTAATTTAACCACTAGAAAACCTGTTATAACCCTAACCAAGGTAAGATATTTTTACTATCTTAAATATTAATTATAAAAAAATTACTTTACATTATTAAATAATATTACTTGTATTAATTAAAAATATAGAATCCATTTTATTATTTTGAATTCATTTAACTATGAAAATTAAATTATAAATTAAACCGACAATACGTGATGAAAACATATTTTAAAGAAAAAATTTCTTCTTAGGTATAAAAAGTTTCTGTTCCATAATAAAGAATAAAATTTATTAAATTGATATTAATTAGATTATTAATAATATAAATGAACTAATATTACTTTTAAATAATTTAATTACAAAATTTAATTTTGTAAATTCTTGAAATAAAATGATAGTTTTCAATGAAAATCACAATTTTTTATTATTATAGGGTCCTGAAAACATTGAAAAGGGAAATCAAATACTCCCACAAATTTGATAAAGGAAAAAATGAATGTTTGATTGAAAATTTGAAGAAGAATTTATAAGAATCCAAATTTGGAAAAGGATATAGAGTGGTCCACATATTGAGTTCCAGGAATGATTCATGGAAATCATCGACCACAAGCCACAATACACCAATGGGGATACTGGCGCCAGCTCCATCATGAATGGTTTCATTGGAGAAAATGAGAAAGGTTGGTACTCCACTGAAAAATACCCCCAAAAACCAAAATATTTCGTGGGTGAGGAGAATCCAAAGGCATCTTGTGAACAAGACATGTCATTCACATGATTGAGGGTTTGACTACCGCCGCCGCGAACCTTAGACATCGCAAACCTCATCCCTACAAGCCTCAATTAACCAAGTCGTCTGTGGGCCCAATGATTTTCCCATGGGATTATGAAAAATGTGTCATGTGAACTATAAATATATCCTCCTAGACACTCTATAAAAGGAAACCTAGGGTATCTAAGGAAGGGGAAAATTTTCAGGCGATCTTGGAGTTTACGGACGGATGGCTTCTAAGAAAAACGATCGTTGAAGTATAGAACTATAAACGGTTTCCAGAAGGTATATAACAACCACGTACCATGAAAGGAAGTAAGCATAATAATAATAATGAAATGGACATGAAACTAATTAAAGAACCGTGAACTATATTCCCTTCATGGATGAACTTCCTACGAGTCGCAGTATCAAATACCCTTCTTCAATCTTGTATACCACATAATACATCATTATATCGATGAAACACCACACCGAGTAGCACTTTGCTACATGGATGTAATCTAGCACCATGTAGAACAACCCTATGCAGATGGAACCTGAGTCTACATCCCACTATGTGATGCATACCACATCCCGGTCTGCATACCACCTTGGTATGAGGACGATCTCTCCACCAGAATAGAAACATGCTATGTAGAGGGTATCCCACCCAGCATAAAGAAATGGTATGCGAAATTGGGTACCTTCATGATTTCCACCTTCCAGTCCTGATCATGACATTCCATTTCCATTCCATCATCCATTAACCCTCCCCAAACCTGTCTAATGAAATCCGGCCAAACCCTCTTTTAAAGCCACCAGACCCAGACGGTAAAACCACAGGGTGAATTAGTGTACTCTGTTGACCTTAAATACCCATGGTAAGAAGAGTCGTTTAGGTAATCCCCACAATAGTATGAACCCTTGGAATGTCCATAAGTCTACATTCCCATGGTAACTAGAGGTCCAACCTTGGGATACTAATGTAAACCTCTCCATTCTAGGTATAAAGGGTAATTATTTTCTTTTACATTCAAGGAGGGATAGTGACAAGTCAAAGGGATCATGAATATTATCCTTTAGATGAGAAGTGATGCTTCTCCCCTTTCCTAGAACTCATTTTAGGGAACTCCTCCCAAGGTAAGTCCCTAACCCTTCTATAGGAGGTGGAACTCTTTCTCTCTCTAGGTTCATCCCAATATATGTCCTGATAGATTATCAGGCATCGATATCCTAGATATCAATATGGGAGAAGAAATTGGCATATTCAAATCCCCTCTCTCTCTCGTCGAGCCTTCTCCCCAGCCTATTCCACCATCATCCTCCTTTTAAATAAGTGGATAAGGTAAGGCGTGTGGTTTTCCAAATCCACTACTTCATCTTGTTTCTCACACTAAGCATGAATCACATGGTCTTAGAGGTTGATTATGATCACATCATCCATACCATATCTCAATGAACTACACGAACTCTAATTACTTCCCCCAACAGGTTATCTAGGATGTCGATCTAAAGGACCAAGCTCAAATGGGATACTTTTCAAAGGTTAATACCCAATCATACCCCCACAAAAAAGGCCTCCTATATAATATATCCCCAACATAACCCAAACTATGAGGGCTTTGATTCCCAATTGACTAGGATACATAGAAAGAATTCCTGAGGTCCAAACCCAACACCTAAATCACCATAGTGTTCACCAGGCCATATCCCTAGTATGTCTATATCCAACCATGAGACCATGTCTCTTCTAAGAATCCAGGGACACTTCGTTGTAAGTCCTATATGAAATATTGACATGGAATATTCCACCTAAATGTCCTAGATTCATGCCGTCAAACATTATGAATGGGTCCCCATCGCACGACCATAAAAAGTGATTTGTCTAGTTAAGAACCACAATATTACATGGGTTCTGATTCCTCTCACGTGGATACATATAAAGCACATCATATGGGGTTGATTTCGACAGTCAAACAACTTATATTCCCCCTAGATGACAATAAACTCTATAGCACCTCATCAAATGGCTTAAACTTTTTTTTCTCAGTAATTCCTGATCCATTTATATCCATGATTGATTTTTCAAACCATGGTTAATCCATGGGATAATTATTATGATAGAATAATGGATTTAAAAATATATGAACATTGCATAAATCTATAAAAGAGTCATGCAGTAGGCAATAATTTCCCCCCAAAAGGGTGTGATCAGCCCGACCCGCCATCCTATCGCCCAATGGAGTCCTTAAGTTTCATTGGATGAATTTTCATCCAACATGCACCTACATTTGGAAATAAAGTCCATGAAGCAAGGATAAAAGGGTTTTTGGGTGTTTTTAGATCTACAAATAATCCCATTGGAGACCATTCGGGGATATCGTACCTAATATGGGTCGATTGTAAAAAACACTTAAACCCCCTACGATCACCCTCCAAGACCCGTCAGTTATAAAACCACATTTGAAACATAAAAAGGATATACTACCCAGTCTTAGTGGGACCATATCCCCCACCACAAAAATATATATGACGTGAATTGGGTCAAAACAAAAAATTTGAACCCAATGTGAAACCCTTTATAGTAACGTACAATTGGATACTATCTATCGAGCCATTTTTTCCCTAGTATGGCACAAATCGAGTCGAAAAAAATGGTGAACCCAATGTGAAACCCATCATAGTAACCAACAATTGGTTACTATCTGTTGTGCCATTTTTTCCCTAGTATGATGCGAATCGAGTCAAAATAAAAATAGTGAACTCGATGTGAATCATTAACCAAGGTCACAGGTTACCCCCCCTCAAGATCCCTTTGGATACAAAAGGAACAGATATAAAAAAATCATCAATTATACACATGATTGAGATATTATATAGTGACAGGGTTTGTTTTTTATACCTGTTAAATGTATTGGATGCCTCCATAGTAACCTTTAATCCCATGGAATCCTCAATGTTTTCATAAACATGCTTGAAGATCGACGCACCGACTAAATCCTAGATGAAGAACATGACTCCCTCACCTAGAAAACATCTCTAATGATGGGTTTCAAACCTTTTTATCTTAGAGTACCAACAAAATGATACTCTCCCAATGCCGGTGGATGCAAGGTGGGCCCTATAATCAATGAAAGCATGTGAGATACCTCTTCAGTAGTGACTGACAATCCAGTATAGAATGGATCCACTAGCTGTATCAAATAATTTCTAGAGACTATAACTAGAATAAAAAAATGAGTACCTCCCTATCTCAAAGAGGAAGATGAGTTCGACACCAATGAATTCATCACAGTTGTACAAGAACCCCGCTCGAGGGATCCTACTGAAGGACGCCGCCACCATTAGGGTACAACCCAATATCTAAACCCTAAAAGGATATTATAATAAGGGAACCTTCTAAATTACAATGGATATGGGCACCTCTGTCATCCTTCCAAGGGTGGGAAATGAAAAATCAGGAGCAGGTCATTATCGTAGTTCCTAAGGAAGATATCTGCCACACAAACATGATGGTATACCACAGGCAAACATACAAATCTACCTCATATTCTAAATCCTTCCACGAAAATATGGCGACAACCTATGAGTGGTTGCATATTCCCTATCCCTCTTATGAATCCCACCCTAGATATATGGTGTAACAATATGAGCTGATGCAAATCTCCACCAATGCTCATCGCTCCCACCACGTAGAAAGAGTAGGAAATTATATGTAGAGGGGAATCGATAACAATGCACAAAAATCATGTCATCAAAATAGGGAAGTAACCTACTACAAGTAGGCACAAATACCTGAGGAAACCCCCCAAGCCTGCTATCCAAATAGGGTGACAAACTATAGGCAGTCATACAACACTATCAGTGTATATAAATCCCACCATTCAAACATGGAAACAATTAATAGGAAGATGAAAATTGTGGCCTACCATAATGAAGCCCACTGGTCAAATATGGTGGAATGAAAACATAATTATATTCAAATTTCTACAAATTCAAAAGAATATCATGAGAAAAATATAGCAGTAAATAGGCAAACCAAAATTCCCACTCAGAAATATAGATCCCACCAGTTAAGTATGGTGGAAACTGGAGAAAGTATTTGGTTTTTCCTGGTTATGAGTCATAGGTAAACCCATTCATCTAACTTATTATAGGAAAACTTCTATTACCCACTGGAGAAACATGGAGGACTAGAGTAGGAAAATACCCTTTCTCTGAAATCGGAATGGGAATTTATACAAATTCCATCCAAAGACATATCTCATCACATCCTGTAAATGATTGAGGATCTAACGTCGATTCTAGACTGTAACACCCCGAGATTTTATGAAAAATATTCTTTTTAATTTCATTAATGTCTTGTGTTATACGCTACACCAAAATAAGCTTGCACAACACGCATCCTTGACTTTCTTTGCATTACACGCAAGCGCGACCTACCGTCTCCATGAACAATGTATTTCTTTCCATTTACTAATCTATTATATATATGTATATTCTGAATATATATTATATATAAATCATGTTTTATATTATGGAATTAAGTAATCATGATCTAAGTAATCATATGAATAATTACAAGTCAAAACACGGACGACAAATGAAACGATTTTACCCAAAACGCTCTTTAACATGAAATTTACAAAAGAACGGGTAATATAAAGTCATAAGTGAACCATATATGATATCACAACAACGAGTATGATTCTGGAATAAGTCCATGATATTATTTAAAGCATTATACAGGAGGTTCGGACACTTACGAAGCAAATCGGACCTAAGGTAAGGGAAATATCACAATCTCATTTTTATCCGAGATTGTTTATACTTTGGCATTTATTGAGGTGTATTTTATCATCCACATCCATGATTACTCAATATGTAATATTATTTCCATCCACCTAAATTTTTTTAAATCCAATTTTACCCTTCGGTGAGTTTTTAGTTAAGGATATGAAAGGAATATTTTGTCGTTTTTCGTACAAGGTACTTTTTGACTTTTCTGAAAAAAGTACGAAGAGTGTTTTTTTTAACTTATACGGCATGAATGGATTTTTAAAACATTATTTCCAAGAAGCTTACTTTACAAGTTTTCAAGTTTATTTTTAATCAACTTATTTTAGTTTAAAATTGTATGACATGTTAAGAAAAGAAAAATGTTTTTGAAGTAGAAAGGATATTTTCCTCAAGAATGGAGTTCAAGTGTTTTATCAAAATTATTTTCCATCTAAGATAATATAGGGTTCTATTTCTATCCCTATTATTAAATTGATTTGATTATGTTGTGATGGAATTATTTTTATGAATTCCTTTATCTTATATGAATTGTTTTATGATGTCACGATGTTTAAGATTCCCATTTTTATTACATGGGTTATGCTATGATGTATGGTTTATGATTTTGTGGCACACATAAGAATGGTATCATTATGAGATGGGTGGGACCTATATCTCCCTCCAATTCATTGGGTAAAGATTTTATATCTCATGAGATAGACATGGATGGAACAACAGGTTAAACCGGTTCAGTGAAACAGAACTGAATTGAGGAGTGAACTCGGTTCAGAAATGGACTTTGTCCACTAAGATAGTCTTGTCAATGAGTCTTGACTAATAAGAAATGATTCTCTATAATTATGTGTGTATGCCACAATGTTTCATGTTTTATGTTATGATTATTGGGATTACATTTCACTACTATGATTTATCCCATGTTATGATATTATGATCTGTTTTGCAGGTTAAGATTTCCAAAATGTTATGTTCTTATGAATATGATGTGATTGATATTTCTTTTGTTTACCCTTACTGAGCATTTGAGCTCACCCTTTTATGTTTTCTTTTCCCCAGGATATAAATAAAGGTTTTAGGTAGAAAAAAAAGAAGATCTTTATGGGAGATGTTGAAGATCTTTCACCACGATTAGAAGATTATATTCCGAGTTTCCAAAGACACTAGACTATTACGGTCCTTGTGTGTGTGTTTTTTTTATGTACTAAGTATTCTGCAAAAGTATTGTAATGTCCATGTACTTTAAGCTTCAGGTCTCTACATAGACCATATCCTCCAAACCTGTCAAGATGTCATCACATCGGTGGAAAAATAAAGGATTTGGACCCACAATAAAGTCTCCTTAGGTGAGGTGATACATCCCCAAAATAAGATGGCAACTCCAGAGTATACTTTCATCCCTGCACCAGTCCAGGAGGGTCAATGACTATATTTCGTGATACAAGGACAACCAGACTGGGAACAAACACCCATTCCAACTGGGGGACACTGGTCCAATATGGTGGCAGATCCAGGTTAGGCTTATATCCCTACCATAACTCAAGATGTTCATTAGCATACACCAACGACATCATGGGAACTAACAAAAAAAAACGGTATATGAAGAACAATATCAATATAAGGTGGCCCCAGTTTCCCTCAAGAGAGAACAAAAAAATGAATGGTGTTAAAGGATGCTGAAAAATGGAGAGCACAATCATGATTCTACTTTACTGGAAGCTGGAGTTCCTGACTCTATAAAACATCTATCAATAGAGGCTTGAGATCATGTTGATCCATTATCAAATTATGGAAGTGGATGTGACAGTTGTGATGTTCCTCCTCATAATATTTCCACTATTATCTCTAAAGGTCATCCCTAGAGAACCTAAGGGGGATTACTCTGTGGGCCAAAAATGATCGATTGTGAGAGTCTATATCCTGATGTGTGTTAGGGTAGATCTCCCCTTGACTAGAATATTGAACAATAAGAAGGTCCTCTAATTTCTTTTTTCCACCCTAATGGTCCTCCCGAGATTATACACTATAGTATGTTTCTCCCTGTAGTCAGATGTCAAGATATCATGGTAGTCCATTCCATGATGGAAATCATAGTGAAGGGACTCCATGCAGTGACACCAAGTAATGAGAAGGACCTCCCCTCGTTGTAGTGTATCCTAAGGGTCCTCCCGATAATGTACACTATATATATTCTACCTACAGTCAGAGCTATGATGGTATTCCTCACCATAATAGTAGTAATTGTGAAGGCCCTCCCCTCAATGGAATAAAACATCAAAATGGTCCTCCCTTTGCTGTGGTCATCCCTGAAGGTCCTCCCTAGGATATTGGCCATAGAAACTCTCTCTACAGCAAGACACTATGCCACGATAGAAGTCCTCTCCGTCATGACACCAATTGTAAAGGCCCTCCCCGTATTGAGAATTCACAACGTAAGAAGGTCCTCCCATCACCTGTCCAAATATGAGAAATCCATCATATCCTGAGGTGCTTGGAAGGATAGGGAAAAATATGTTAGAAACTATGTCTGTGAAAAGTGATACCATTTCTCAACTGGGAGAGGGACTGGGGCCACACTCATTCTCTGAGATACCCCTGCACCATTCATGCATTAATGAAATATCTTCTAGCCTCACAACACAAGATGAAATCTTCACAAACCATCCAAATTGGGAAAAAAAAGTAGAGGAATACTTGACAGAAGAGAAAAATAATATGTTTCATGTGGGAAGACAACTATCCAGGTATGACAAACTAGTTATGTTCAGACCCACAACTAGTTCTCAGTTTATCATTCAAAAAGAGTTTTCAGAAGAATATATTCACAACATTCACCTTAATTTTTGGACAAATATCCCCTGGTTGAAAATGAAATTTCTACCCTATTATGGGTATGCAGACCATGTTTGTATATTGGGGGATCTTCTTTAGAAAATTGACCTAGAATACCTTTTGTTTATATGACATCCATGATCGAAAAGGCAAAATAAAAACCCTGAGTTGGCTTGCCTCCACACGCTAAAAAATTGTGTTGCCTCATCGGTGACGCCCCGTATGGTGTTCACATCTGATAATGGGGAGAAAATAGAGCTCTACACTTCACCCCACATCCCATCTGGAAAAACCCACCGGTAATGGCATCTTTCAATATCATCATCCCAATATGGAAGAAAAATGAAGCACCTATTTATTAAAAGTGGTCATCTAGAAAAGATCCAGCCTTGATTATATCTTAAAAGTGTCACACCCGATCATTGAAATCTATCAAGAAGCTCCTAAACATGGACACTGAAAACATTCAACAAGATTATC
This sequence comes from Viscum album, assembly GCA_963277665.1. Classification (NCBI taxonomy): domain Eukaryota; kingdom Viridiplantae; phylum Streptophyta; class Magnoliopsida; order Santalales; family Viscaceae; genus Viscum; species Viscum album. Next base: position 1,717,449,439 of record OY728160.1, on the reverse strand, counting down.
CCCTAATGGAGTCCAATCAATGAGCACTGATCTTGTCCTCATAGATAAATGATTCACATGTAGATCTAAAACCATACCTAGGTCAAGCCTGAATTGGAATGCGTGGGATCAAGAAGGCGTTGATAGCAGTAGTAATATCAATGGTATAGGAGAAACCAAAAATGATAGGGATTATGAAATTTTTAACACAATATTCCCCTGTATGATAGAAAAATATAGGCCACGACATGATGATAAATGAATGGGAACAACCCTAGACCGTAGGGTTGGGGGAATTTTTAGCTCAAATTCCAGCCCAATAGACGTTTTTATTCTCCAGTTTGCGGATAATGATAAATAGAGAGTCACTCATTCTAACCCATCTGATGGTTCATGTTCCCCATGATGAAGGCATATTGCAAGGTCAGATCAAGGATCCCTTCGAGTCACTATTCTCTAAGAAACCTGAAGCAGACCACATAATGGAAGGAGAAAATTCAACAAAGGACACCAGAAGATCTCCAACCATTCATCACCTGGTCCACCCCCCACAATGTGGCATGCATCAGTGAATGTTGTGGACATCAGTCCCATAGATATAAAAAAATACAAATGATGAGGATTCAAGAGAAGATGGTTCCCTCTTAGAGGTGGTCCAAATTGAGCCTCAAAGGTGTGCACACCTGAAACCAAAGAGTAACCCCATCCAATCCGTCATTTCCTCCCTTAAAAATCATAAATATGGATAAGAATAAGATCAAGGTCTATGAACCACCTCCTCCTCCAACTAAAATGCATCACTGACACTTGAGGAGATATTCCCTCAACATGAGAATGAAATAAAAGAGCTAATTTGAATTCAGGCTAAGTTTCTATGAGAAATCCATCCAACTGGGTATGTTCCCTAGGTAGGGCATCAATAAAAACGTCCATTAGATATACCTCTAACCCATAGTATCATCCTGACAGATGAAGAATGGTTAGAAAGAATATTTAAGGAAGCATCATGACCCTTAGTCAACCTGAACCCAATCCTGACAGGATATCAAGAATACCCTCCACTAAAGAAGAATCCAAAACATATTTTGGAAAATCCACCAAGGATACCCTCGGTTACGTATCCACTTAAAGTTCCAATAGAATCAGCACGTCAAATCCTACCCCATGCTACACCCGCTCATACTCATGTACAAAAGGACATGCATCAAGGGATCATGAATACCCTAGAGTCATTTAAGACTCAATTAGAATCCATGTAAGGGTGGTATTCCCTAATATATCCATAATAGAATCCTTACCCAACTGGGTAAGCAACATTTTCCCACCACCAAATTTTGGGAACCCCTTATTCCATGTGTTCAATGGCCTAGGGGACCTAGAGTAACATCTAATGGACTATGCATATTACTGTGACACCATGATGGGAAACCTAGAGCAACAAGAAGCTGGGAAGATTAGATGATTTGCATGAACCATATAAGGTTCATCCTTCATGTGGTATACCAAATTTCTAGATAATTAAATAACAAACTAGAAGGATCTCTAGTGCCAGTTCTTGTTCTAGTTTAGCTCGATGTTTTCAAAAGAAACAGTCAGTGACCTCATGAACTGCAAATATCGAGTGAATGAGAGAGTTTCATACTTCATTTATAGATGGAAATGTATGAATTACTCCTTGAATTGACCACTCTCCCATGATGATATGTTGTCCATGTGAATTAACAATCTCCATGATGAGCTGCGAACACCCCTCATCCTAGTGAAATATACTAGTGGGTTCTGGGGCTTCTATCTCATCTCTTAAATAATAGAAAATTCCTTGCAATAAACTAATCTCAAGTCTAGGGAAGCCCACTCATCCCTAGAAAAAAGAGAGGGAAGAGATGAAGTGGATTTTGGGAATCTTAAGCCACCTCCTTCCCCAGCCCTTGTTTGAAGGCATGCAGCAAACCATGTGGGCCCCATGGAGATCCACAGTCACCCCGCCGTGATAAGATGAGCAAATGGATGTTAAAATAAATAAATTATAGGAATTATGAAATATAATTTACTTATTCTAAGATGACTAAGTATGTGGTTACTTCATAGCCTACATTAATTGCAACTTTATTTGACTTTCGAAGACGAAGAAGGTTGATGAGCTAGGTCTTGATGACTAGCCACATTACTATCCCTTCCACAAAATATTGGGATATAGTAATCAAGAGTGACTTTCCTTCAAGGACCTTTTGTAAAAGATGATAGATTCCATACAAGACAATTTGGGACCACCGCCAACCCATGTGGCATATGTTTCCACCACTGGCCCAGACGAAGTAGGGGAGTGGAAAAAATTAGTTAACAAAAAGGAGAAAAATTTCAATAGTTGGATGAATTAGAAAAAAATTAACCAATACCACAAAATTTTGAATGAATAGTTAATTCAACCAACTATGCCACTAACATCTCCAAATGCAACACAACCAACATCCTTAGCCCCACAATCATCCATAGACCAAATGACCGAAAAAAATCTGATCAGAAGGGAGGATATGAAGTGTAAGAAGATGAACATTCACCGAATCCAAAATTGTCTTTGAAAGTCATAGATTTCATGCCAGTAGATCTTAAAAAATAGGCACCACTCTACCAAACGGTACAACCAGAGACAGATGATTCCACAAAGTCATCATCAGAAGATGATCTGATTTTCTACTCCATCAATGTCATCCATTTAATTGATCCATTCTCGAATGATGAATATGGTTATAAAAAAGAATTCCCCACACCCAATTGGGTTTCCATAGGAAGAATCCTTAGAATCTAGGGATATCAATGGAGATGCATCCATGGTAGAAATCAATCTTATGGATGCACCCCTGCTCAAACAGTCAGTGTAGCAGAAACTCATGGGAGGACCCTCCAGTGGATCCAATAGGGACAATAAAATTCTGGAAACCCCACAGGAAGTCACGTTGGTCTAATTCTTCTAGAATATCCATCAAAGTAAGGACATGTGATTAATTTCCCTCAGCATGTGATAAGACCTGCCTGACCCAATCCATAAAGGATGAAATCTCTTTCAGTTCTACTACCAAGGGTGGAACTGTCTTCATCAAATGATCAATCCCCTAAAGTGCCTATGAAAGATCATCCCCAAGCTGGGAAACACTGACCTTTATATCAGAAATGTGATATTCTAATGTAGTTAGTTTTGGTACCAGCTAAGATGTCAATCATGGATTCACTGATTCTATCAGAAGATCTCAAAAAATCACTCATCGAAACTTTGTGGAGTCCCAATGAGTTTGAATCCAAAGTAGCAGTTGCTGAATTCTACCATACAGAGAACAATCCAATAGAATGACACATAGTTATTACCATCACAGATCAAGATAATGATTCCCTCACGCAAGGACACATCAAACCCTTATATGTTTCTAGTAGGAAAAATGGTTTTTATATCAAAAAATTATTTATTGACAATAGATATGGAGTTAATATCCAACCACTATAGACACTTCTTTGGTAGGGTTGTAATGGGGATGATCTGACACCCTGCGCCATGTGATAATGTCCTAAGGATAACTGTTTCATTAAAGGGTCATAGTTTATCCTTGCTATGATGAGAACCTGAAAGTGCCATAACACTATTCTTGAATATATGTTCTATGGCCGGGTGATGTTATTTTATGGACACAAATAATACAGGCCATTAGGGGTGAGGACTCATAAAACTTTGAGGCACCTTCCCATGGTGTGCACCCTTGGTAATATCCAGGAGGATATTATGAGAATGAGACCCTCCAGTAGGAAATACACATTTCATAGTGTCATTGGATGTTCTTATCTGCAGACCTCTGTATTGGTCCTTCAACTTTAATATTATTATTAATGGGTATTAAAACTCACGATGTATTGACGAAAACTGTGAGGGCACATTGTTTGCAGTGAGATAGGATACGTTGGGTGTGTAACGAGTAATACTGCATTAATAGATAATGCGAGAAAGGATTTTTCCTTTCTATTCCATAACAGAAGTAGATATCTTCGTCCCTTTGATGGAATTTATATAGCCTAAATAAATCCATGGCTATGGTAATATATGAACGAGTTCAATTCTAGAAATTCAAAGAAAGAATAATCGAGCATATGGGTTGATGGCACTAGCATGCAACCCACTTTATTTGAGATATCATGAAAAAGGGATTATATTACACTTTAAGCATTTGTATGAGGTGACACATCATTGTGGTTTTAACTTCCTTATATATGGGTTCCTTGGCATGTTGCTAGATGATAACCTTAGACATTTGGCAGGCTCCTCCTAATTCCACTGAGAAAGAGGCCTAGAGGGTCACACACTATGTGTGTCCATGTATCTCAGTTAAATATTAATTTAACAAGTTAAATAAAGATTATTTATGAATGTGGTTTTATAGTTATTTAAGGATGCCTGATCGCATTTATTTCAACACTAGTTATTCAAGTGAATATATTGTGGATGAAATAATATATGTTTATTAGCGAGTAATGAAGTTACATTTATTTAAGAAATAAATATCCATTACTCAAGGACTAATAAATGTGGTGGAGGAAATAAAGAAAAATGGAAAATAAAAGTACACGCCATTTATATTGAATATACACACCATGTAGTTTTATGGGAAATGAGTACAAGCCGTGTATTAATGATTACACGGTGTGTAGTTTTTCCAGTTAGGATTTTGAGGAAATAATATCATTTTATTAAATGATATTTATTATAATCAGCATGGGTGCATGTCAAGGAATTAATCATTAGACAAGGGGTTTTTCATTAAGAGTTAATGAAATAAATAAAATGTGCAACGCGTTTATTTATTGTCATAACTCTATAACCTCAAACCTGATTATAAATATATTCACAACCCCAACACTTTTTCCCAATTGTTGTGCATAAAAATTCTGGAGAGTTATCTCAAGGCTGAAAGAACTCCTTTATCTAACAATGCTCTCAAGATAGAGAGAGATCGACTACCACTGGATCAAGGTGATTGAAGGCGTACATCGCAAGCGAAGGTTCTTCAATGCTATCACCCGGAGATCCCTTCCATGATGTCTAGAGATACATGGAGCACATGTGGATCACTGCTAGAGGAATCCTACACATGGATTCTATGATGCAACAGTGGATCACACTGGATCGTGACCAGAGACATCAATGAAGAATGAATTCCATTAAGGTAATTCTTGTAAATTAATTAAATTAATAATAACCAACATATGATGATCCTATCTATATGGTTCTGGAACTCCCACTTTTGTTTTTCGTTCTTTATTCTATTCCGAAAATCCGGTGTTTTACATCGTGACGGATCTCAGATTGATTGTTCTTAACGCTAAAATTAAAGTTTGGAAGTCCCACCAACGTGTTTCCACTGTACATGTAACTTACAAGTGGTATCAGAGGGGTCATATAGTTGATTATAATTATTTAGTTTTACGTTGGTGATTTATTCATTTCATAATTTATTTTTTTCAATTCATGTTAATCGTTCTTTAGAATCTGAATCTCAAGATCTGTTCCTCCCCTCTCGTTTCTTGTTCACCATACAAAAACAAATTTCTCTTTTAATTTTGATTAAAATAAAATAGAGGAACTCATCCGGAGGTTTCAAACGTTCCTGGCTGTATAACACCAAAATACATGGCGTGTATTCGGAAGTACACATCGTGTAGTCTAGGTTCAGTGCATCGGTCTGGTCTGCCAAATCAGTCCATGTATTGGATCCTATCTAAGTCATTTATGACACCGTGTGTTGACCCGGAATAGGTGGTACATGGTTTCCAGTTTACACGTCATGTGTTCCAACTGAACATGGTGTGTAGTCCCTTTGGGCAGGGATTGGACCGTGTACCCCGTACACAGCTTGCCCGGCCGGGAACCGTGTAATGTGGATACAAAAAGGCGTGTGTCCAACTTAAAACACCATGTACTCCAAAAATTTCCTAAGTACATTAACACGCCATATCCTCGGGAGTGTACTTCAGGTGGAAGGTGAAGAAAAGTTCACGTCGTGTAGTCAAAAATACACACCGTGTACTCACCAAAATTATGCGTATTTATTAAAATTTATTATTATATTATAAAAACATTGAGACGTGTAACATAGTGCAGGTGTAAAGCTAAGGCACAACACGTGAAAGGTGTTATATATATATGTGTTTAATTTAACATCTGTGTAATGAATGGGAATTCACTGGGTTGCCTCCAAGGTACAAGTTACATACAAAGATAATTCTAAATGAATTTATTTGTTTAAAATTATGATGGATGTGAATATCAAGGAAATTCAGAAAAGGGTTTAAGATAAAAAGGATTAATTAATTAAAGATAAATAATTGATTTGAGCATGATTTATCTTAAACTAGAATGATTAAATAATTGAATGATAGTTCTATTTTTGTGTAAATATCATTGCATTTATGTATGACCATGAGATAGACGAAGACCTTTGTATGTGAATGGTTTCTTTAATTTATTTATTTAAATTAAATTTCTTGGTCTGCGAGCCTTCTCCTCATTAATATGTAGGGCCACCATGCCCAAGGATTCTATTATGTAAAAACCCCCTTTACCCCTCACCTGCATGTGAGATAAATGAATATGTAATGGATGGAGCTCCCAAGATAGTGGAGGAGGCTCAAGTTAGGAGCCAAGGCCAAACCAATCCAAGGAGATACAAAGGTGGACAGGTGGAAAGCTGTAAACACGAACCCGAAAGGTTCAAGGTGTTTCTTCCCTTGGTCTTGGGTTAATTTATCAACTGCTAGATAAAATAACCAATAGAATATGCTCATGATCATACCATTTATTTTCTTTTTGTCAGTTTCAGGGTTTATTTATTTTGGGTGTGTTGTCACGATCACACCATTATTGAATTAAACAAGCATGCAATATGGAACTAAAATAAAGACCAACTTATGCCCAAATATTATCTTAGACATGGTTAATCACTTAAGTATATCCCACTTAATATTAACAAGAATGTAATGAAAAATAATAAAATTGTAATTTATGTATAAGGATAAAATCCCGCAAAGAAATATTAAGTTGGTATAGCCTTCCACAATCTTGGTTAGAATCGAACCATAGTTCAAAGTGCTTAACCAACCCTAGTTGTGGTGCTTTCAATAATCGGGAAATTCTAATTCAAGGTTTTGGGTTGACTTGACTTAGTTCGCATCAATGTTGGACTACCACAACAGGACTTGGTGTGACCAAGAGGAAAAGGTTGAGGAAAACCAAAATAAAAGGATTTCAGGATTGGGGAGTCCACTCAACGGATCAAGGAGCTGCGAGTTAATACAATTGGAATTTGGAATGCCTACCTAAAACACTTCAAGTTTCCAGACCAACCATAGTTGGGGTAATTCTAAGGGAAATATAGATCCTTTCCACTAGAATATTCAGGCAACAGAATATTCCGAATTCAATGGTGAGGGATATTGGATTTCGATAAAATAATAGGAGACTAATAAGTATTAATTTGTTTATTTTTCACATATTTATAATAAATTACTAAACCTTTTCTCATCTTAATTTTAGAAACAGAAATAAAAATGACTTCAAATATATCATTGTGAACTATACTCGTGAAGGAAAACCTTCTCACCGACACCAATTTCCAAGAGTGGCAGAGGCGTTTACGCATCATCCTTTGCTATGAAAGGAAATTGTATGTGCTAGAAGAGCCTATTCTAGTTGTGCTTGGAAAGGAGGCTAGTGATGAGGAACTATCTCTCTATATGAAACACATGGATGATGCCACATATGTCTAGTGTTTCATGCTATTAGCCATGTATAATGAGCTCTTGAAGGAACTTGAAAACATGGACGCGTATAGAATTATGTCTCACCTTAATGATCTCTACCAAGAGAAGGAAAGACAAGAGAGATATGAGATATTCAACGCTTTGTTTAAAACTAAGCTTGGAGAGTCTACGCCAGCTGGGCCTCATGTAGTCAAGCTTATTGGCTACATTGAACTCCTGAACATCTTAGGGATTAAGGACCCGGATAAGTTGCATACAGATCTCATCCTATCATCATTTCCCCAGACCTTATCTAGCTTCATTGTCAATTATAACATGATCAAAAATGTGAAGAGTCTATCGGAACATCTGACCTTAATTATCCAGGTAGATAAGGACATGGGGCATGAAAAGTCCACAGTCCTTATGGTGAATAAGAAAAGGAAGGACAAGGCAAAGGGGATAAAGACTTATAAACAGTCTGAAGCCCCCGAGCGTCATCCCTCCAAGAAGGGGAAGATCCAGAGGCAGGGCAAGGAACGGGAGGCGGTGTGTTTTGCATGTGGCAAGCAGGACAACTAGAAGAGGAACTACACCCAGAAGCGCGGGGATGCTAAAGGTGAATTCATTATCGAGTTTAATCTTTCTATTTCTACTCATTGGGTATTACATACAGCTTGTGGGGCTCCCATATGTATTCAAATGCAAAAACCAAGTTGATTTAGAACGATTTCCATAGGAGAGGTGGATCTTCGAGCTACAAATAGAACAAGGCTAGCTGCGTTGGCTATTGGCGATTACCACCTCTCATTACTGACTGAGATGATTTTGGTTTTCCATAACTATTATTATGTTCTTAGTGTTACAAAGCACATAATTTCTGTATCTTGTTTGGATATGGATCGATTTATTTTCAAGTTTGTAAATAAGGGTTGTCTCTTTTATAAGAACAATGTATATTATGGTATGACGCATTTATATAATCATTTGTATGTATTAAATTACAAAAACCAAGTGTTGGTAATAAATAACGAAACAAACTCACATGACTCATACATCACCCAGTTGTGGAATCACCGTCTCAGTCATGTAAACATGAACTGCTTGACAAAGCTCTCCCAATATGGATATTTAGACTCTACTAAGATAAAACCACTTGATAGATTTCACGCTTGTTTACAAGGTAAAATGACCAAGCCGATTTTCGGTGGACATGGTGAAAGGGCCACAGAGATTCTAGGATTGGTGCACATGGATGTATGCAGACCATTTCCAGTAGAAGCTAGAGGTGGATATTCTTACTACATTAATTTTACTGATGATTTGAGTAGATATGGCTATGTCTACTTAATGAGGTATAAGTCATAAGACTTATAGAAATTTTATAAATTCAAGAATGAAGTAGAGAATCAGATTGATAAGAAGATAAGGAAACATCAATCGGATCGAGGTGGAGAATATCTGATCCCAGAGTTCATTGATCTTCTACGGGAGTATGGGATTCTATCTTAGGTCACTCCTCCTTATACACCACAGTGGAATGGTGTTATTGAAAGGAGAAACCAAACCTTGTTGGACATGGTGAGGTCGATGATAAGTCATGCAGATCTTCCATTATCCTTTTGGGGATATGCATTACAAACTACAACATACACATTAAAGCGAGTACCAACTAAGGTGGAAAATGGAATTCCTTCTGAGTTATGGAATGGAAAGAAACCCATTCTGTTGCACACACGTGTATGGGGATGCAAGGCATTTGTTAAGGCCTTCTCAGGAAACAAAATATCACCCGGGGCATGATGTGTATCTTTATAAGATATCCTAAGGAAACTAAAGGATATTACCTATATAAAACTTCAGAAAAGAAAGTGATTGTCACCAGACAAGATGTCTTTCTTGAGAGGGAGCACATCCTAAAAAAGGATAGTGGGAGGAAGATTGAATTCGATGAAGTTGATGCTCAAGATACACATGAGTTGGTACAGGAACAAGTTCCACAGGTCCCCGTGGAAGAGGTTCCAGAAACACAAGTACTGTATAAGAGCTCAAGAGGGGTAAGGGAACCAGAGAGATTTGGATTCCTAGTCATCAAGGATGGTGAATCATTATTGTTGGACAATAATGAAACTCTCTCCTACAAGAAAGTAGTAGAAAGATCAGAAGCTGCAAGATGGCTAGAAGCTATGAATTCTGAGATGGATTCCATGTAACAGAACCAAGTCTGGGTTCTGGTCGATGAGCCAATTGATGTAAATCCAATTGGATGAAAATGGGCATTCAAGAGAAAACTGGACATAGAAGTTCAAGTTAGCACCTATAATGAAAGGATAGTGGCTAAAGGATTCAGAAAGTGTCTAGGAATTGATTATGTTGAAACCATCTCACCAGTTTCCATGTCTAAATCCATAAGAATCATACTTTCCATAGTCGCTTACCATGACTATGAGATTTGGTAAATGGAAGTCAAAACAACATTCTTTAATGGGAACCATCAGGAAGATGTCTATATGACACAACTAGAAGGGTTTGTGACACCAGGTGAAGCCAAACGGTTTTGTAAGTTGTAGAAATCCATTTATGGATTAAAGAAAGCATCCAGGTTGTGGAACATTCGATTTGATGAATCCATAAAGGAATTTGGTTTCATTAAGAATGAATGTGAGAACTGTTTTTATAAGAGGTTTAATGGGAATGTGATAATTATCTTAGTAGTATATGTTGACGACATATTGCTGATTGGAAATGATGTACCAGACTTATAGTTAGTTAAGGACTGGTTGAACAAGTGTTTCTCCATAAAGGACTTGGGTGAAGTAGCAACATTCTAGGGATCAAGATCATTCATGATAGATCCAAGAGGCTTCTTGGACTAAGTCGGGGTACATACATTGACCAGATACTAAAGATATTTAGTCTAAAATAGTCCAAGAGGGGATTTGTTCCAGTGTCACATGGCCTACATCTTTCTAAGAAAATGTGTCCACAGACACAATAAGAGAAGTATAGAATGAGTAAGATCCCATACGCTTTGGCTATAGGATCCATCATGTATGCCATGTTATGTACCAGGCTTGATGTTTCCTATGCATTGAGCATGGTAGGCAGATATCAAGCAGATCTAGGAGAACAACACCGTACAGCTGTTAAAACTATCCTTAAGTATCTGAGAAGAACTAAGGATTTGTTCCTAGTGTATAGAGGATACGAGGAGCTTCTCATTAGAGGGTATGCTAATGATGGTTTTCAGAGAGATCATAATGATCTGAAGCTGCAATCTGGATAGGTCTTCTATCTCAATAGAGGAGCTGTGAGCTGGAAGAGTTCAATGTAGCCAGTTGTTTACGATTCTACAGTAGAGTCTGAATATATAGCAGCTTCTGATGTAGCCAAGGAAGCCATCTGAATTCAGAACTTTATCCAGGATATTGATGTGGTGCCTAGCAATAATGACCCTATCACATTAAATTGTGATAATACTACAGCGGTGGCTCTTTCAAAAGATCCAAGGTCACATCAACAGACAAAGAACATACTCATGAAGTATCACCTCTTCAGGGATTTATATCATAGGGGTGAAGTTGCAGTGAGTAGAGTTTCCACGGAAGATAACGTGGAAGACCAAATGACTAAAGGCATGTCTTAGGAGAAGAATGAATATCTTGTGAGAGATAATGGGTTAAAGATTGTTACTAGTTGGCTCTAGTCCAAGTGGGAGTCTATTGGATTTAGTGGCCTAGAACCAACTACTTTTTACTTTATTCCTTAATAAATACCTTATCACATCTTGATTGTTCTTCTGTGTCACAATGCATGTGATAATGTCCTAAGGACAACTATTGCATTAAAGGGTCATAGCGGATCCCTACTATGATGAGAACCCGAAAGTGCCATAACACTGTTCTTGAATATATGTTCTATGGCCGAATGGTGTTATTTGAGGGAAACAAATAATACAAGTCATTAGGGGTAATGACTCATAAAACTTTGAGGAACCTTCTCATGGTGTGTGCCCTTGGTAATATCTAGGAGGATATTATGAGAATGAGACCCACCAGTAGGAAATCCATATTTCATAGTGTCATTGGATGTTCCTATCTGTGGACGTGTGTATGGGTACTTAGACTTTAAGATTATTAATAATGGTTATTACAACTCGCGCACTTAGATGTATTGACGAAAACTGCGACGACACACTGTTCGCAGTGAGGTAGGATACGTTGGGTGCGTCACGAGTAATACTGCATTAATAGATAATGCGAGAAAGGATTTGTCCCTTCTATTCCATAATGGAAGTAGATATCTTAGGGCCTTTGATGGAATTGATATAGCCTAAATAAATCTATATCCATGGTAAGGTATGTGCGAGTTAAATTCAAGAAATTCAAAGAAAAAATAATCAAGCACAAGGGTTGATGTCTCTAGCATGTAACCCACTTGATTTGAGATATCGTGAAAAAGGGATTATATTACACGGTAAGCGTTCGTATGAGGTGACACATCATTATGGTGTTAACTTCTTTCTATATGAGTGCCTTGGCGTGTTGCTAGACGATAACCTTGGACTTTAGGGAGGCTCTGCCTAATTCCACTGAGAATGAGGCCTAGAGGGTCACACACTAAGTGTGCCCATGTATCTCAGTAAAATATTAATTTAACAAGTTAAATAAGGATTATTCCCGACTATAGTTTAATAATTATTTAATGATACCTGATCAAATTTATTTCGAAACAAGTTATTCGAGAGAATATATTGTGGATAGAATAATATATATTTATTAGCGAGTAATGTAGTTACATTTATTTAAGAAATAAATACCCATTACTCTAGGACTAATACATGTGGTGGAGGAAATAAAGAAAAAATGGAAAATAAAAGTACACATCGTGTATATTGAATATACACTCTGTGTAGTTTAATGGAAAATGAGTACACGTCGTGTATTAATTATTACATGGCGTGTAGTTTTTCCAGTCTGGATATTCAAGAAATAATAGCATTTTATTAAATGATATTTGTTATAATCATCATGGGCGCATGTCAAGGAATTAATCTTTCGATATAGGGGTTTTTAATAAAAATTAATTAAATAAATAAAATGCGTAACATGTTTATTTATTGTCATAACTCTATAACCTCAAACCCGATTATAAATATCCTCACAACCCCAACACTTTTTCCCAATCATTGTGCACAAAAATTCTGGAGAGTTCTCTCAAGGCCGAAAGAACTCCTTCCTCCAAGAATGCTCTCAAGACCTTGAAAGATCCACCACCACCGGATCAAGGTGATCAAAGGTAGACATCGCAAGAGAAGGTTCTTCCGTGCTAGCACCCGGATATCCCTTCGATGATGTCTAGAGATACGTGGAGCACGTGTGGATCACCACTAGAGGAATCCTACACTTGGATTCTACGACGCAACGTCAGATCACACCAGATCATGACTGGAGACATCAACAAAGAAATAATTCAATCAAAGTAATTATTGTTAATTAATTAAATTAATTATAACCAACATATGATGATCCTATATCTATGGTTCTAGAAAACCCTCTTTTATTTTTTGTTCTTCGTTTTATTCCAATGATTCGGAGATTTACATCATGATGGATCTCAGATTGATCGTTGTTAATGATAAAATTAAAGTTGGGCACTCCCACCAACACACTTACGCTGCACCTATAACCTACAGAGGTCAATCATGGACTCACTGATTCTATCAACAGATCTAAAGAAATCACTCATCGAAACGTTAATGAGTCCCTTTGAGTATGATGACAAAGTAGCAGTTACTGAAGTCTACCATACAGAGAACAATCCTACATAATGACACACAATTATATCCTTCAAAGGTCAAGATGAAGATGCCATTATGCAATGACACATCAAACCCTTATATTTTTATGGAAGGAAAATGGTTTTTATATCCAAAAAGTCTTTATTGACAATGGATCTAGAGTTAAATATCCCACCACTGTGGACAGTTCTTTGGCTGGGCAGTAATGGGGATGATCTGACACCCTGCACCATGACTCTGTTTGGTTATAAAAAAAGTAAGCATAAGCTGTTAGGACAAATAAATCTCAAAACCCAGTTTGGTGACCTTTTACAACACCCAAAATTTCTAGTGTTCCGAAATAATACCACCTTCAACTCCATACAAGGAAGGACCTAGCTACAATCACATACAACAATCCCCTCCTCTTGCCCTCAGTGCCTCAAATATAGCATTAATGGACAGAGTGAGACACTACATGCTGATAAGGCCCCATTCAACCAATATGAATCACAATATATTGATATAGGGTTCCACAACCCAAAGGGTAAATGAATTCTGATCAATGGTGTTGATTGTATTAGCACCGAAAATGGTTTAGAAATGTTTCCCATTGATCCCTTCAAGATGTTCAAGGAATAATATATACTTTTCATCATTCATATTTAGTACACAAGTCATAGTTCGAATGCATAGTCAGTGGTGCTCATGATTTAGGTCACGGACATCGAGCCTAATAATGTTGAAAATCTCACTGACCCCTAAGATAATGTTGAGGGATCAAATAAAAATTCCCTAGAACCATCATCAAAACTCAAGTAAATACATTTCCCACCCACTGAGGAATTAGTAAGTGTTTCTGTATTCAAATAATATGAGGAAACTCTTTTACCCCTCACTGCATCTTTTCCAGAGAATTCCCCACCGATGGTCGAGATAAAAGATAAGGGTTCACCCCCAAGACACCAAAAATTTAACTCTTCCTTAAACTATGGAAAAATCGTTTCACTAATTATTTCCCTATTAGAAGATGAAGAGGAAGATGACGAGGATAAAGATGAGGAAGATGAAGACCTAAGGGATTCCCCTCCATCATTTGAGGAAGGTGTCTCTACAACCATTGATGAACTCAAGGAAATCAACTTGGGTATGTAAGAAGACCCACAACCTACTCTAATTAGTTCATCCATGCCTTCTGAAGAGCAATAGGTATATGCCTCCTTCCTGAAGAAAAATTGAGACGTTTTCACCTAGAATTATATAGAATATATGCCTCAATAAAGAGGTGTCCAATCACCACCTAGACCTTCCAAAAGACCATCGTGGTTACCAGAAAGCTACTAGAAGGACACACACAACCCATGCTACCAAAATATAGGCTAAAGAAAACAAGATCATTAGAGCCAACTTCATTTGGGAAGCCTAGTACCCCATATGGATGGAAAAAAATTTACCTATCAAAAAGAAGAATGTGAATATCAGAGTATGCATTGACTTTAGGGATATCAATTGGTATTTTTTGAAAGATGACTTCCCTATCTGGATCAAAAAATTGATGACCAATGTAATTGTAGAATAAGAGGATCTCTTTTCCATGGATGGTTATTGAGGATATAACGAAATAAAAAAAGATCAAGAGTAAGAGCAAGACACCACCTTCAAGGATCCGCATGGGTGTTTTGATATAATATGATGCATTTGGGTTTGAAAAATTCCAATGCCACATATCATCACACCATGCATCACATTTTTGAACCCTTCTTGTAAAAGTTTGTCGAATTCTATGTGGTTGATTTGGTGGTTATGTCACAAAAACACTCAGATCACCTAAAAGATATTGAAACCATCTTCAATAAAATATGATAACACTGTCTGAAAATGAACCACCTAAAGTGTGCTTCCTGTGTTACCTCTGGAATATTCCCCAGCTTCATCATATGCCACCATGGCATTGAAGTCAATCCAACGAAGGAGAAAACAATCCTTGGCATCTCACCCCTGACAACCTCACTACGTTTAGAGGACTTCAAGTACACTTGGACTATATTCAGTGATTTATAGCCAACCTCATAGGAAAATGCTTTCCTTTCACTAGGTTGATGATAAAAGGGGTAGAATATCAATGGGTTGATGATTGTTTGGAAGCATTTGACAATCTCAAGAGATATATCTTAATCCAAATGGTTATGATGATTTCTATCAAAGGAAGACCACTCATTTTGTAAGGGATACCTAGGTTCCTTCCTCACATAAAAAAACGAAATCAACATTGAGAATAGTTTTTATTACCTCAGTCAAACCATGATCGATGTTGAGACTCATAATTCAAATATCGAGAACATCTTCCTTGCATAAATATTTGTGGTCTATAAGCTAAGGAATTAGTTTTAGCACCACGAAGTCCATTTTTTATCACATATAAACCCTTAAAAGTATATAATCATCCATACAATGTTAACTGGATGACTTTCACAGTGGTTGGTCATCCTGTAGAAGTTTGATATACAGTTCACACCGCAGAAAGCCATCACAGGCCAAACATTAGTAGATTTCCTAGAAGATCATACCTCAATGGAGGTTTCCCTGTTAGATGTTTAATTACCTAATGACGATGTGTTATTTATTCAATAAATACCCTAGATATTGGAAATGCACTTCGACAGTGCCTCTAGAATCCCGATAGGAAAAATAATGGAATACCACAAACTCAAAAAAGTGGGGCTGGGAGTCATACTTGTATCTATTGAAATGGAATTCTCTATTTACTCCTTCCTAATATTTGATAGATTAAAAAAATGAAGAAAATTATTAGGCCCTCATTGTGGGCCTTGAGTAGGCATCCACGTACAAGCCAAACACTTGAAAATAAAAGGAGATTTAGAACATGTCGTCAATCAAGTCAATGGTGACTATGCTATAAAAAAGAGGATCTAATCCCATTGATGAACCATGAACAAGAATTGATGTAAGAAGTACCATCAGATAAAAAATTTAATTATGTCCCTCGATCTCCAAATTGTGTATGATGGTGCATTGGAAAATGTAGCCATGGATCTTGATGACTCGGATCGGAACAAAACAGTCATCAGTATTGCCCACTGATGGATGGTATTACAATTAATTCGAAAAAACATGGAATAAATCAATGAAATCAGTCTCATATCTAAGCCATAAGGTCCTACCACTGGATAGATTAATCCCATTGTAGATTACCTTCAATAGGGAGATATCCAACCAGATATGGATAGATGGGAACGAATTTGGAGATGGGCAACCAACTTCCTCCTATATGATGATTCAAACAAGCTAAAGGTCCTTCATAAGAGAGGCCTTGATAGATCCATATCAGATACATTTATGTAGAAGAGACTATCATAATCATGAAAGAAGTGCATGTCAGACATTTGGGAGCACATCAATCAGTATCCATGTTCTCACAAAATATTATATGGCTTGGGAACTATTGGCCCACCATGATGTAGAATTATGCCACATTCAACAAGAAGTGTCATTCCTCCCAAGTTTATGAAAATTTAATCCACAAACCCTTGGAGTTAGTCCACCTATCCAAATTCTCCTATCCATTTTCAATATATGGAGTGGACATCGTGGGACCATATTCTCCCAGCATGAAAAGACAATTCAAATATATTCTCACAATAACCAAATTATTTTCCAAATGGGCCGAAGTTTTACACCTAATAGAGGTAGGAGAAAGTAGAATTGTCAGCTTTTTGAAATCCAACATGATCACTAAATTTGGTGTCCCTCATACAATACTGATAGACAATGGAACCCATTTCTACACTGTTGATTTCGATAGGCCATATCAGGAGTATGGAATCAAGGCCCACCATTCATCCTGCTACCATGAAATAGCCAATGGAAAATAGAGGCCTTCAACAAGAACCTATACAATATACTCCAGAATATGGTAGACAAGGACATTGAATCATGGTCGAATAAGATCCTTTATGCTCTGTGGGATCATAGGACAATGGAACACACCACCAATCAAGCAACCCCTTACTCATTACTATATGGGATAGAGGTGGTTATACACATATATGTTCAATTACCATTTCTCGACATGGCCATATTTGATCAACTATCAGTAGATGATTAGACCCAAAAATGGTTTGATGATATAGAGTGGTTGGATGAGAAAAGATTACACATTTTGCACCATTTTGATGTTTACCAGAATTAGATTACAAGAGCCTTCAACAAAAAGGTTCTCCTTTAATATTTCCTAGAAGGAGAGATGGTATTGATCCTCATAACTCCAATGATAATTTGAAAGAAACGTACAAAATTGTAGCCAAACTGGGAAGGACGTTATGTCATTCACAAGGTCTACTCCAACATAAAATATGCATTAATTTCAATGGATGAATATATCACCATAGCTCCCACAAATGTGAGGTTCTTGAAGAAGTACATTGTGTAATTAAATAAAAACCATATTAGTTCCATGATATTAAACTAAATAGCGCCACCTGTGTCCATGCTATACGATGTTAAACTGTATAGAAATCATCTTAGCTGCATGATGTTAAACTGCATAGCACCACCTAATTCCATGATACATGATGTTAAACTATATGGAATTATTCATAACCTCACTATGTTAAAATTTATGTACAAACCATCCTAACCACATGACATTGAATTGTATAGAGGTTATTTTATTCTAAATTTTGATTCATTGTGAATGAGTTAAATTCGTGCAAGGGAGACATAAAAAATGAGATAAAAATGACCCCCTTCCAGTGAATGGGTTAGATCGATGTAGGGAGTATATTTTAGAAATGTGTGTGTCTTGATTACCATATGTTAATGGGATATGTAGTGACACCTAGATTTTGTATCATGGTCTAGCCATCGAAATTGGAAAAGCAATTCTCCCCTCCTTGTATATGGCCTGAGCCTATGTGGGCAGGGGATTTTTCATAACTACATGTGGATTGATTCTTTCCCTTGTAGGATAAATAATGTTGCCATAATCCCATATATTGGTCTAGACAGAATAGAAAATAAATTACATCTCTACATATAGGTAAAACTTCTGCAGGGTAATCCATGAAAATTCTTAACCACATGACACAAAATAGTAAGGTACCTGAAGAACTACATATGGCTTGACTCCTTCCCTTAGAGGATACGTAGAGACACTTTGATCCTATGTCTTATTCCCACCACCACATGATACAAATACCCCCTCCTTATGCATAGGTTAGACTGGCACAAAGAGTCATCAAGAACTATGTATGGCTCGATTCCTACCCTCAAAGGATACGTAGTGACACCCAGATCCTTCATCCCGGTCCAACCTCCCTTCAAAAAAACTACTCCTTTTTTTATGCACGTTTCAGTCCAAAATAGGGAACATGTTTTCATAACTATGTGGAATTTGTTTCCCAATTAACGAGGATATGTGGGAAACCTACATGGGGTTCAAGTCCGAAACTTACCCACCTCATCCTTTTTAGGTCAGTTCACTATCATCCTTACTATATGACGTTAAACTAAATGGGATACCAGAACAATATATGGAATGATTATTACCTTTTAAGGATACATAGTGATGCATGGATCCCATATCCTGGTCTTGCCACCATGAAAAAATGCCCCCCCTACATATAGGTCAAACATGCACAAGGAAATTCATGAGTTCTATCTGAATGATGTAAAACAACATATCCAAAGAAGTAATAACCACACGACAATAAACAATATGATAGCTCAAGAAATACTTGTGGCTTGATTCTCAACATGACAAGATACATAGTGACACCAAGGCTATATTGAATCTAGCTATAAGTGAAACGGAATTCCACCATCTCCTACATGAAAATTTAAATCTATATAGAAGATCTCTATCCTTGATTCCCATAACAAGGATTATTCAAAATATCATAACCCCTTTATATACAATTCAGATCTATGTAGAGGATATTGAACCACATAACTAATCATGGTATGAATATTTATTAGGTACCAAGATACCCCCTTTTTTCATCTATCAAAATCCATGCCCTGAGAAATTTTGGATCACCATAATCACCCATGACTATCAGAAATGGAAGGATAGTGTTCTTTGTACACCTTTGTTTGACTATGCACACAATTCCCTGGTGGATCTACATATGTTACCCAACAAATGGCCTGTCAACCAAAGGCAAATTCGTCCTTGGGATAGGATTTGCCTATTTATCTATTCCCATAGTCTCATAAGCCTCACATTAGCCCTCCTGGTTTTAGGGATACCGGATTCATGGTTTACACTTTCATCCCCCACTCACATTTGGGGAATTCTAGGGATATCCTGATCTAATTAGCCCATATTTACAAATTATTCATTTGATATTTTTTCCCTACAACATGAAGTTAAAATATGATATCAATTTACATTCTGAAAGACTTAAAACTGCATTGACCCAACAAATTTAGCTCATTCATGTTGAGTCACCCACATCCTCACCTCATGATGTTAAACTGCATGGCCCAAAACTAATCTTTACTTTGATCCTACCATCCCTAGGAGGTGGAGTGAAAATATTCCTACCCTATGTTTGTTACACCTAGTATAGCTCAAATGGGCTTGGAAATTTCAGTAGGGGATTCCCCACAAAACTAGGGTAAACCAATCCCATGGTCTTTTTTTCATGACTATAAAAGTCATTTTAAAGTTTTCCATTCCATATGAGGAAAAAAATTCTTAACCATATGAGGTTAAACTGTAAGGTACCCCAAAATGTGGCCATGACTCCCCAATCCTTACGCGTGGGCTAGACCTATGTCGGGAGCCTAATTTATGGGCACCCCAATCATCGAAATCAGACATCACTCTAGCAAGGGAATCTAAATGTCTCACCCCACATGCAAGCTAAATCTGTTTAGGATAATTCCAAACTTTATGGGTGATCACAGTATGAACATTTATAATACGCACAAACACATCTTTTCCACCTATAAAAATCCATACATTGAGCAATTTTAGATCCTCGTATACCTCCAAGTCCATCATAAATTGAAGGCTACTCTCATGTGGACACCTTTATTTCACTATGCACATTATGCCTCAATGACTCTTCATATTTTTCCAAAAAAAATGACCTGTCATACAATGGAAAATTCTTCCCTAGGATAGTATTTTCTTTTTTAAGTATTCTTAAAAGCTTCCAAGCCCCATATCATCTCTCTTGATCCGAGATCCCCTGAAATAATATGTTACAATTTCTTTCCTATCGATGTCTTGGACATCTTGGAACACCACAGTGCGATCATCCTCCATTTAATCGGAGCTTCTACATGAATTTTCAAACCACATGAAATTAAAAATTCATGATTCTTTAAAATAAATGTTCATTCTTGGGTCCCGAAATTCCAAGGAGTTTTTACACCATGTTCCTATGCATTAAATGAGTCCTCACAGGAAATGCCAATGTGAGTCCTACATTGTTGGAGACCCTGTGCACAAGAAAAAGACACCTCATTCATATGCGTGAACTAAATACTCACAAGGATAAACCTTAAAAGAACCACCTATGGATTGATTCCTTCCATCACAAGATACATAGTTACATCCAAATGTCATATTTTGGGTCCAACCATGAAATATAATTGTCCCATCCCTACCTGCGCAAGGGTCAACCCTATATAAGGAAACAACTCACATGGATAGGATAAAAGTGCCTCAATTAATTATTTGTATTCCTGGTAAAGTTCAACCTATAATTCCCCTTTTTAATGATCAAGAACCCCTCTTTACACACCATAATCTATGTTCAAAAAGTTTTGAATCCCTATAACCATCCATGGACATCGAAAATGGATGGCTAGTGTCATGTGGACACGTTTTTTATGACTATGCACACAATACCCTGGTGTCTCGACATATTTTTCCCACAAAAATTGCATATAAACCAAAGGTAAATTCATCCTAATAAGAGTATTTTTTTTCTATATATCCCCCTATGACATTTATGTCTCCCCTCATTCCCTAGTTTAAGAAACCACACAAATTACAGTTTACATCTTTCTTTTTTCTTCATTCCTAAAGGTGATAGAGAATTACTGGTCAGACTATAAAGCAATAGGAAATTTTTATACCTATTTGTTTATAGTAAAAAAAATTTAAACCATAATTCTAAAAAGTTATTGATGTATGATATTAAACTACAAAATGATCTAGCCCTCCTTTGCACAAGTAAAATTCAAGTGGGAGTGGTTTCTATACCAGAACCATTGTAAATGCCCCATAATTTCAGACATAATTCCCTTAATAGACCCCCACTATGGTATTAACCAACAAAATAAACCCAAATTTCCATAAAATTTCATTTCTATCAGAAATATAAGGGCAGTGTCTTAAGGACCCCTTTGTTTAACTATGCACACAATGCCCAGATGACTCTGTATAAATGACCAAAAATGGTATATTAACCAAAGTTGAATTCATCTTTAATAGAGTATTTCCCAAATTATAGACACCTAGTTGCCTCTATGATTCATATCATGTTCCATGTCTAAGAATAAAATAACTCATTGTCAAGAAAAAATCCCTAATCTATGTCTAAAATCTATTGGGAAATTCTCAGTTAATGAGTCCTAAATTGGGACCCTCACCCTAAAAATCGTGGTACAAACTATTCAACCTAAAACAATATTCTTGTTCAAAGATGTTAGACCTAAAACATTAGTAATGATGGCCCAGTTCATAGGAAATTATATTTTCCATGAAGGAGAAAACACTCGGCATGATGAAAACCCTCAATGTGCATCTTGGAAAAAAGTCAACTTCCAAATCATTAAAACTACAAAATGTATGGTTTTGGAGAAAATATTGAGAAACAAAAAGAAAAATCTAGATAAAAAAACATTTTTACGTTGAAAACACATTAAGAGTGGCCTAATAAAAAGTTAAGTTATTCCCACTAATCCCACACCGAATGGGGCTCATGAAAAAATTAGGGAAATTACAAAAAAGGTTCAATGCTTTTAGGGATTACCATGTATACCTAGAAAGATTCAAACTACGCTCACTGAGCCCCTTAGCTTAAGAAGAAATTAGAGCATGATATGATTATTTCCTTTATTCTAAATTATGATTCAAAGTAATATCATGTTGAAATTTCTATTTAAAATATAGTTGATCATGAATGATTAACACTATAGTAAAGGGTCAAGGAGAAGCACTAGGGCACAAAATGTTTTTATTCAATGTGGGTTTGGAAGGCATCCACAACCCAGGGCCTATCTATATAGGCACGACATGACCATTAAAACATATTTTCAGCTAACTCACCAAGTTCTATCAATTCATGATTTGACACTTCAATGTCTGGGAAGAGCCTTAACAAGGTCACTGTCTTGGCCTCCACACCTACTCTCAATGTCTTTTCCTCCTATGTCGTGTCAAGGCTAAACTTTTCCCCTTACTCCACTAGTCATTTCCCTTAATAAAATATGGCTATGACACAAGACCATTCTTTTTTAATCCATCCCATTTATATGCTCCACTGCTCCACTTACCGATCAAGATGGTCCACTAAGGACCTTTGTTTCATGACTTCATCCTACAGCCTCACTACTACTCTGACATGGTCAATATCATCATTCATAAGAATCTATTTAGCCACAATAAGATGAGCCCTAGACTCTGGAGAAAAAATATGGGACTTGAGTACACCAACTTTATCTCTAGCTATGACCACCTACTAACCATGTTATAAATACCATGGTAGTCAAATAATCTAAAACCTAGAACCAAGAATTGCTGATGTGGTTTGGAAATATTTAGTGGAATATCAGTAAGTAGTTTTTGAGAAATCTATCTACAAATGTTTTTCAATTCCCTTTTGCAGCTGGGATGTATGCTATCCAGGCCCTCTCTATCAGTCTCAGGATCACTCCTAGATGATGGAATGTTTTCAGGAATTAACTTCACAAGGTTGGGTCCTGATTCAATAGCTACGACAGGACTTGAACCCTCAGTAGACTCATCCCTGATAGTTGAAATATAAGGTGGGATCAATGTATCTACCACAATCATTAATGCTTCTGGATGTGACCCTCAAGTTTGAAGTGAAGCAGTTAAACAATCTCACTTATTAAAAGTAGATGAAAACACTAACAAGAAGGTTGGTGGTAGGAGGGTTGGGAAACTAACACCCACTTGTCAAAGCATTGATGAATTCATGTTCCATAGTGGCATCACTACCCAATAAAGATGGTATTTCATCCTAAGTAATCTACTAAGTCCCAAAGAAATTCAAAGGCACCTATGGCTCATGGGAATGCTCAACTGGGCCAACAACCTCTAAAGAAACCTCCATAAGATCACTCATAGAAATTAGGTTCATAGGAAAAATCCATTTGGGAAAAGGTATGATGGCCAGTTCTATGTATCTTGGAGCCGGAATCAATGATTCTTCAGTGGTTGTGGAAAAAGGAAGAATGGCCCACTCTAAATTTTTAGGAACTAGGGTACCAAAACACACTGTGATTTTGACTTATGGGGGATCAGAACCAACATAATCAATTGTGGCATCGACCTCCAAAGGAGTTCCCTCCACACGGGTGGGATCCATCTAGTGGGGTGGTTGACTCCTCAAGACTTTTAATCCCTCTGATATCTTTAGGTGATTTCGGTTCTTCACCCAGTTCAGTTGTTATTATTAAAGTCATTCTATCTTTCTCTATGGTAGTAGGATAAAAATGCTCGATTGGGATTTAAAAATCTAAATTATCCTCCATTAATAGTGAAAAGGTTCTATGATTTGGGGAATGTACATCGGTAGGGCTCAGAATACCCCTATCCTCCTCAACTGGTCCTATATCATTGCCCAAATCAACCACGACTATTGATGGTCCTTCTTCTACCACAGAAGGATTATGAGTCACAAATTCTTGGGTGACTACCACCTATTTACTTATTGATTCCGCATCAGAATATGTACATGATAATTGGTGAAAAAAATAAAATCACATGTCATGACGAATAGGTAAATGGATATGAAAGTTACTAGTAATCCCCTTTTTGATGTGTTTCAACAGTAGGGATGCTTATTAGAATTTCTTAATACACCAGAGGGATGGATCCCTAATAGGATTATTAAGTGGATCTGAAAGAGGGAATGCCTCCGTAGGATTTTCAATAACTGCCTCCATATGTTCAGCACCACTAGGAGAACCTTCTCCAGCAATCCCCATGTCTGAAGGGACATATTCCCCTACTACATTTCCCCTAAGGGTGTATATTGGAAAAACAACCATCACTTGAGACACCTCAAGTCTCTAAAAAATTTAATAGGTGAAGTATTATAACCATCCCAATGAATGAAATTAAATTCAGGGTTAGTAAAGAGAACAACCTCTCATTGATATTAATTGGCTTCGAGAGTACCGTCGTCCATTCCACCTGGTCAACTAGTAAAGCATGTCTTTGGAAGCATGGAAACGTTTTTCCATATCACTTAGGTAGTAAGCTACCATATTTATCTTCATTAAAATTGAAATCCATGTGGCGGTAATGGATTCCCCAAAACCTAGATGATTGAAGTTCCCCCTTGATGTAGCTTCCAAATGTCTTCATTAATAGTTTCCTCCCTTAAGTCATCCCAAACCCTCCAATCTCTCAGAAATGAAGCTATAATTGGAAAGGCAAGTGTTAGAGGATTGGTACGGGTAATTGAAGCATGTTTCATCAATTATAGTTTCTTCCTAGGTGCCCCTGCACCCCTCAGACCCTAGGGTATAAATTTTTATGGGACCCCGAGTCTAAGCATGTAAATTACCCTCCTCCAGTTACAGTAGGAAGATTAGAAATATCACCACCATCTGAGGAGTGATCATCATCATTTTAATCTTCTTCAGCCTCTGATCTCAGCGTGGAAAGTACTTGATGATAGTATTTACAATGATTTTTCCTAGCATGAATCAGGTGACAACCTAGACTACTTGTAAGGTCACACCCCAGTCCCTCGAGACCTTCCTCGGGGGTTTACAACTGAGAGGCTTACAAAATAATTTCTCATGACAATAATTTTCAATTGTTTACTTTATCCCCCTTCACCTCAAATGCTTTAGGGATCATAACAATGGGAACAAAATCCTCTAAATGACAATATTGATACAATTAGACCCAATAATCCACATATCCTTTTGTGAGGAAGAGTAAAGAACCCTCAGAATCTAGAAGCTTGATCCCGAGTGTCCTATTGGGTGAACATAAGCCACAATTATTGGTTTATCATGGGATGTTTTTACGGATGCGCACTATTGAGGGTAGGAGGTCACAACATATGAACATAGTTAAAATGATGACTAAATCTTCAAGTTGTGTATCCCTCACAGATAAGCTCCCCATCAATCTGGGCAACCAAAATACACTCTCTTAAAGAAAAAAGGTATCCTCAGTTAATAATGTATTCTGATTT
The DNA here is from genome assembly GCA_963277665.1 of Viscum album. Taxonomy (NCBI): domain Eukaryota; kingdom Viridiplantae; phylum Streptophyta; class Magnoliopsida; order Santalales; family Viscaceae; genus Viscum; species Viscum album. The sequence goes on along the minus strand of OY728160.1, from coordinate 1,717,423,462 downwards.
AGCATTCACAATGGTACTAGTAGGGGAAGCATAAGGATGATAAGTAAAATGGTCGTGATAGTTGATTTGAGACAACAAGTCTTGTTCATTCCATTCAGGTTGGACTTTTTATTTATCATGTCTGTCCCAAACCACTAGCATAACACCGCTGGTACTATGAAGATATAGAAAAATAATGACTTGTGGAATTGGAAGGGGATTGATAAATGTGTAACCCCCTATGAGGGATCTTATCATGCCATAGAGGATTTGGAAGGGCCCAATCACACAATGAGGTGGCCTTCCCTCACTAACCTGGTCGAGTAAGAAATAGATGATGGACAATACTAGGATGACCAAGTCTATGAATTTTCCAATGGCTAGCTAATCCTCCATGACAACAGCTATAACTCATACACTATCAAATTTACGTACTAGAAGATACTAGCTGCTCAGAAACATGCAAAATAAGGCCATTAACTGGAATAATCGATGGACATCAGGGACAAGTTCCCATCCCCATCTACGAAATTGGCCCTCCTCCATGGTAGTCCAGTAGGATCCTACTTTATTTTTTGTATCCTTGGTAGGGAAGGACCTGGGCCGACGTTATTTGGTCTCTGGACTGTTTAACTTAGCAAAGTAATTAATCATGTACGAGAAGGGAATGTTCTGCTTCGGGCAAGGGTCAATATCCTTTGAAAAGTTTTTTCTTGGGAAATAATCCTCTTGGCCAAGGTAGGGGTCCTCTCATCATCATCCTAGGTGGAAGAAGGATCTAGAAACTCATCTTACATATCTCCGACAATGGGGACCCTCGAAATCAAGGGATTTTCCGAAAGGCTAATACCCACCTCTCCATGGACTAAATGAAAGGTGTTGGTGTCTTGAATACACCTACTCAGAAGCTATAAAACAAGGGTGTTGGTTTGATGAGAATAGGTATGTGATACCCATACAACCTCATATAACCCAAAAACCTCCAATTCAACCCAGAATCCTTCACAACTCTGACAAACCTAGAAGGGCCACCCCCAATCCAAACTAAATGAACCTCCAGAACCAAGGTCCCACTTGGATGACCAACCATTTTGTTCATTTTTTGTGGCCCTCCACGCAATGATATGGTAGTAATGGGCTGTTTCATCTGGATTTCATCATGTACCCTCTGAAAATTGAGGGTCATATTTCAATAAGTTCTGTGTTTTAGTATCCTTATATATGAATCATCCTTTTGATGAAATAAGGGCCTTAAGAATGCTACTATTAAATATCCAAGAAGCAGGTTGGTTGGCCCGACATGGTGTCAAAATTGATGTATCAGATAGTTGAACAAATCAATTAATATTCAGCCTACCCAAAATTGGATACTCCCTCTAACCTGTAGTAAGTAGTTTCACTAAATATTGATGTAGTGGGATTACAAGGACCTTTTCATCAACATAGTTCTCCATATTCTTATTCCTTTCATTAATAGGTGAAAGGGGAACGGTGGAATCACTAGGGAAAATGACATCATCAACCGTATCCTATAGAATATCCATTTTTTTTCATATATAAAAAGAATATAAAAAATGTCATTCTAATAAATTTTTTTCAAAAAAGACAAAAAATTGGAAGAGAAAAAAATAAGTAAGAATAACAAAGCATTCCACGTAATGGAGCCTAAAAATGATTTTCGCAAATCATTCCCCATAACCCGATAGTTCATGGAACCTATGAGGCACTGGCCTGTGGGGATTTGGACAATGAACCAAATAGTTCACAAAGCAATAGAACCTCAGAAAACACTCACTACATTGAAGTATGAGCTCATAGTTTATAAATTTAATGTTCTATTTATGAGTTCAAAATTATGTTTGTGGATGGAGATGACTCACATAAATCACTCACTATGCAGAAGCTTGAACTGAACATTCAGATAATCAAAGTTCTATTTGTGGATTTAAAGGTTAGTTTACAAGAGAGATAAGATGTGAAGGGTTTTCAGTTCATTGAATGAAAAGCATTGTTTAGGGGAGAAGGATTTTGCGATGGGAGATGTATGCAGAAGAAGAGAAGAAAAGAGGAAAATCAAAATCACAATGTTCTCTGAAAATATGGTAAAATAAAAATGACGTAGGCTCCCCAATATATAGTCATGGAACCTTACTAGGTCCACCATTCTACCAAAAACTTGTTTAGTTTAGGAACTCTTCCTATATCAGAATAACCTCCTCTTTTCCCCGATGGGAACCCATTACGATTGGGGCATTTTTAGGGTCCCAAAAACATGGAAAAGAGAAATCAAGTACACACACAAATTTGATAAAAGAAAAAAATTATGTTTCATTGAAAATTTGAAGAAGAATATAAATGAATCCATCTTTAGAAAAGGACCTAAGGTGGTCTGGGTATTATGTTCCATGAATGACTCACAGAAAACATCGACCGTGAACAATAGTATGTAGATGGTGATGTAAGTGATAGATCCACCTTGAATGGTTTCATTGGTGAAAATTAGATGGAGCGATACACCACTGAAAACTACCCTTGAAAACTAAAATGGTTCACGGGTTAGGTGAATTTGAAGGTGTCCCCCGAATAAGACAAGTCATTTCTGGGATTGAGGTGGTGACTACCGCCACCACAAACCACATCTATTGAGAACCTCCGCCCCACAAACCTCAGCTGACCGAGTTGTCCACAGGCCAGATGATTTCTCCATGGTATTATGCAAAAAAATATTGTGATCCTCAGAGATACAACCTCCTCATCGCTTTATAAAAGAACCCATAAGGGTGTGGAAGAAGGGGTAGATTTTTGGGGGAGGTTGGAGTTTACGAATGGAGGACCTCAAAGACAAACTATCAACAATGTTTGGAACAAAAACGCTATCAAGTAGGTATAAACCCACCATTTACCATGAAAGGATGAAAACATAATAATAATAGTGAACTAGTTATGAACCTAATTGGAGAATAAAAAATCATATACCCTTATCGGATGAAGTTCCCGTGAATCTCATGATCAATTACACTTATTCAAATCAGCGTACCACATAGTGTGTTGTTATATCGATGAAACCCTGCATTGCGTAACTCTCCACTACACAGATAGAATTCAGCACCGCATATCACCACCCTATGTGGACGAAAACTAAGGTTGTGTACCACTCTGTTATGTGGACCACATCTAGATCTGTGTACCACCTTGCTATGTAGAAGAACCCTCCACCCACATAGTAACATTCCACGTAGAGGTTACCCACCCCACATGACCAAATGGAACATGAAATAGGGTACCTTCTAGATTTCCACCTTTTGGTAACGATCATGCCCTTCCATTTCCATTCTATCCTCCATGTCCCCTTAACAAACCAATCCATCAAAATTAGGCAAAAACATTTTCCAAAACCATCAAATCTAGATGTTAAAACCACCGATCACATCAACGTACCCTATTGAGTTTACATACCCATTGAAAGAAAAGTCACGTAGGTAATCCCCACAACGGTGCGGACCCTTGGAATGTCCATAAGGCTACATTCTCATGGTAACCCAGAGTCCAAACTATGGATATTGATGTGAATATCTCTGTTCTAGGGATCAAGGGTAATCAATGGACTTTCTATTCAATGAGGGATAATGAAAAGTCAAATGGATCATGCCTCTTTTAATTTTGACAAGGAGCGATGCTTCTCCCCTTCCCCAGAACTCATTTCAAGGAACTTTTCCTAAGGTAATCCCCAAACCCTTCCATGGGAGGTGAAACTGTTCCTCCTCTTAGGTTCATCCCAACACAAGTCTAAAAAGATCATTAGATGCGGTTATCCTAGATATTAACAAGGGAGAATAAAATGGAATATTCAAGCCCCCCCTCTCTCTCTCTCATTGAGCCACCACCCTGGCCTCTTCCGCCATCATCCTCCTTTTCATCAACGAAGAAGGGAAGGTGTGTGGTTTTCCATAACTATTGATTCCTGTTGTTTCTCACACCGAGCATGACTTACATGGTCTTATAGGTTGATAATGATCACAACATCCATACCATATCTCAGTGAACTACGAGAACTCTAATTACTTCCTAAAAACGAAATGTTGGACTCTTATCTAAAGGAATGCGATCAAAGGGGATCCTTTTTAAAGGTAAATCCCCAATAACAACCCCACAAACAATTCCTCTTCTATGGTATAAGCCCCAACATAACTGGAACTATGAGGGATTTGATTCCCAAATAACATGGATATGTAGGAAGCCTTCCCGAGGAACAAACCCAACACCCATATCACCCTAGTATTCATTGGGACATATCCCCAGTAGGGCCATATCCACCCATGAGACCATTCTTATTCTTAGCATCTTGGTCTACTTCGGTGAAAGTACTACACGAATTCTTGATAGGTCATGTTCCGCATAGTCGTCCTAGTTACATAATGTTAAATTTCATGGATGGGTCCTCATTTTATGACCTTAAAAGTTGATGTTTCTAGTTAAGATACATAGAAATGAATGGGTTCTATTTCCTCTCATTAGGATATGTAGGAATCTCATCTTATGTGTTCAATCCTGATAGTCAAACAACTTCTGTCTCTATAAGAAGACGATAAATTATAGAGTTCCTTATCACATGGATTAAACTATAATTTTCTTAGTAATTCCTGATCCATGTATATCCATGATTGATTTTGAAACCTAGGGATAATCCATGGACACATTCTTGGGAAAGAAACAAGGACTAAAAAACATTTGAGCATTTCCAAAATTTATAATAGAGTCCTAGAGTAGGCAACAATTTCCCCCCAAAATGGAGTAATGGGCCCGACCTACCATCCTCTCAACCAATAGATTCCTAAAGTTTCATAGGCCAATGAATTATCCAAAGAGAAGCTGCGTTTGGAAAGAAGGTCCATGAATCATGGATAGACGGGTTATTGGGTGTTTCTGGCTCCATGAATAAACCCATTGGAGACCATCTGAGGACATCGTACATGACATGAATCGACTACAAAAAACACTTATCCCCTGTGATCACCCTCTAGGAGTAGTCAATTGTGGCACCTCCTATACAACATGAAAAAATAATATACTTCCCAGTCTCGGTGGGACCATCTCACCCTCACCTAAATGAGTACGACATGAATTAGGTCGAAACCAAAATGGTGAAATCAACATGAAACCCTTCATAGTAACAGATAATTTGTTACTATCTGTCGGGACATTTTGTTTTCCTTGGTACAATGAATATCGGGATGAAAAAATGGTGAACCTGACGTGAAACCCTTTATAGTAATAGACAAATGGTTACTATCTGTTAGTCCATTTTGTTTGTCCTGGTATGATGCGAATCCGATTGAAACAATTATTCATTTGAAAAATCAAATTTTTCCCAAAATTCAAAAAAAATATCCTAAGCTAATTTTGAATTAATTAATTCAAAAAATATATCCCTTTTTTTTCAAATTTTTACTCAATAATTTATATTTTATATTTCTAAATTGAATTACATAATGCATGAAATCTCAAATTAGTTAGAAATAGAGTTTTTTCCTTTTCCCTAAAACTACCATAGATTCTTATAATGAATTTAACTATTAAAAAAATTATTAATGAATATTAACAAGGAATGAAATTTATATACTATTAAAATTTCCAGGGTTGTTAAATTCTTTCCCCATTATGGAAATTGTACCCTCAAAATTTTATTCATTACTTTAAAAATTGGGGATATTTTTCCTTTATAGTATTTTTTAACTCCCATGTTTCTTATTCAATCATACGATTTTCCCATAAAATCTCAACCTGATGGATCACCTAATTCCATAAAACCTTTTCTCCATGTTCTATAATTTGAACAAACTATTTCATATAAGAATGGTTTTCTTCCAACTGTACCAGTTCTGGGATTAAACAATTTGTTGCATTTTGCACATATTTTCTTAACAAAGAATCACGAGACACGTAATTTACTTGGGATAAAATTATATGAAAGGATGATTAGTATGAAATAAATCCAATATTATCTAATATTTAATATGGTTCAATGATCTAAAAACTCAACTTTCTATTATTACCAAAACAAAAAAACATTTTCTATGGAGATACTTTAAGGAAAAAATTATCCCATGCCTAAAAAGAAAGATATTTCCATCAATTATCTGTATAATGTTTTTTCCTTCTATGAGGCACCATCTTATATTATTAGATCATCTTTAATGTATCTACTATTTATTATACCTATTCTGGTCCAAAGAATTTCTTTTCACCTTCTTCATTCAAACATACTACATTTTGACACAAATTTCCATATAATTCCTTGTAACGTTTCATCTATATTATGGAAGGAAAGATATTATTATATAAAAACTCAACCAAAGTAAAATGTTGATCCAAACTTCTCTTGTAATCCATTGAACAATCTCGAAGCATTTCCACCAAATTTTGTATAATTATTTCTGACTATCAATTAAATTGAGGATGAAAAGTTTTATTGAAATTTAATTAAAAACCCAACGACTTCTGATGAATTTATAAAAAAAACTAAAGGTAATCATAGGATAATAATTTGATAAAATATAGATAGTAAATCCACTAAACCTGAATATATCTTTGATATATAGTAAAAAAACATTTTAATACATAGTATCACGAATAGAAAATAAATTCATAAAGTTAGTTAAATTATAAATAATAACCTATATCACAATATTACCACATGATGTATCTGGTAATAAAACCTTGAAATTCATAGTAATATTTTCCCATTTATACTCTTTTACTAGAAAATTCTAAAGAATCCCCTTTGTTAATTTTATTTCTACTTTAACATGGGGAAAATTCATATATTTAATGGTAAATCCCAGAATATCTATTTTCATTCTATCCCACTAAAAATGATCATAAATGTATATATACATATTAGTAATAATATAATGAATGGAAAATGAAGAACTATGAGAATTACTCAACAATTCTCACTTCAAATGAGAATCATAAGGCATACATAATCTCTTTCCAAATCTGATAACACCATCTTCATCAACAATAAACTCTAAACACATACTATTCTTGAAAAATTGTTTATTTTCTTATAAAACATGATCTTATTTATGTGGTTACTTAATTCCATATGAAAAAGATGACATCACTTACACATAAAAAATGTAGGAAGTTCTTTGATGAACAATTTCTAGACCAATATTTATCAAATAACTTAACAATAGATCATGTTCAAAATGTATCATTAAAAATGATGCACTGTCTTTATAACTAAAAGTATCTAAAAATCTATTTTCATTCCCTAAATAGTAATATATTATGTAGTAATAATCCATGATCAGTTCCACCCATCTTCTTTGTCTCATGTAAAACTATTTGTAAGTGAATATATATTTTCAGTTTTTTTGATCAGTATATATTTCACACTTTCATCTATATAAATGATTTATCTAATTTTTTTAGAAAAAACAATATATTCTAGTTAAATTTCATTCCTAATATAATTTTACTCATGAGGTTTTCGTTTTTGTGATGTAAAATTAACTGTATAATCTTTCTGCATTAGTAAAAAACCAAATCCATTCAAAGAAGAATCTTTATAGAAAGATATGCCACCATTTTTAGATGGTAGGGCCAAAACTAGAGCATTCAGTAATGTTATTCTCAATTATTAGATGTATTCATTACATTATTTTATCCAGATGAATATAAATCCTTTTTGTGTTAACTTAGTGAGATAAATAACCAAGAAAAGATTTCAAGAAATTGTAATTAGTAACTCTCTTAAATAAGAAAAATATGAATCTATAGGACATTTTTGGGTCTTGGAAACACATCAACCACTTTAGTTTTAGTTGGATCATTATTTACTTCGTATTTATTTATAATATTCCCAATAAAATAAATCTTTCAAATCTAGAATTCACATTTACTAAATTTTCCAAATAACATATTTTCGTTCAAGGTTTTTAAAATAACTCTAAAATGTTTCTGATGATCATAATAATTTATAATATATATTAATATTTCATCAATAAACATAAACATAAATTTATCCAATAACTCATTGAAAAATCTATTAATAATTTCCATAAATACAGTTTGATTCATCAACACAAATAGAATAACCACAAACTCATAATGTCCATACCTATTATGAAACACTAATTTCATAATTTCATCCTTCTTCACCTTATACTAATGGTACCCATACCTGAGATCAATCATTGAAAAATAACAAACTTCCTAAAGATAATGAAACATTTCACTAATATGTGGAAATAAATATTTATTCGTAAAATTGATTCTATTAAATTATATAAATTTAATGAAAAACCTCATTGAACCATATTTCTTTTTAATAAATTAAATAGTATCACCCCATGGTGAACATATAGGATGAATTAATCCCTTATCAAGAAACTCTTTTAACCGTGTTTTCAACAAAAAAGTTCTACATGAGCCATTAGATAAATAAGTTTTGATAGTGGATTAACATCATGAACTAATTCAATAATAAATTCAATCTCCTTATTAGGTATATTACCAAGAAATTATTTAATAAATAAATCCATATATTCATTTACTATTGGAACATCACCAATTTGAAGATTATTCTTCTCAAAAATATGTGAAAGATAAATTTAATTTCTATCTATAATTAATTGTTTATCTTCTTGATATATTATTATAGGTATGAATTCATTCATGTATAAAAAACTATAATTTGTTCCAAAAAAACTTTTTTTCTCTACAATCTATCTTAGCATGATAAACAAAAACCAATGAAATCTCAAAATAACATCAAATTATACAAGGGTAGAGTAAAAAATATTTTCAACTAAATTATTTCCATAGAAAAATTTGGAATATTCTTATAACTTATTTTTTCATTAATAACCCCTTGGGTTATTTTACTAAATTTTTTATCTTCATTTATTAAAAAGAAATTTCCAATTTACAAGAAAATATATTAGAAAAGAAAGAATGTGTAAAACCCAAATAAAACAAGAAATTGTAATATTAAGAATAAATAAGTAATTAAACTGACACTGCATTGCTAGATGGTCTAACATATTCTCAATTAGTCACAAAGGATTCAACAACTATTTTTTACTTGTGATCTTAATGACTTCCAAAATTAATTTCTATATTTAGATAAGAAATTTTATAATGAAAAATTTTATTAAAATTAAAAAATATTACTTTCAACCTTTCATTATATGTCGGATCATTACTATGATCCTTTTCATTACTTTCAAAGAAAAATTTTCAAACTTAACACATAAGGAATAATTCATAGATTTTAAAGATATTTTCTAGAATGCTTTTACGATAAATATCCCAATATGGAAACTTGTTTTTCATACCTTCAGATTTACTAAATTTATGTTTCTCATTTACCTTCCACATAGACCTCTTCTTCTTCTTATTTCTATAAGATACTCAATCATCGAAACACTCAATTTTAACCTTCCAATAAAATTGAAAAACATTTTCATAAATTTTAAATTAAAAATTTGATAACTCACTTTTATATCTTATCTTCCATCCTAAGTGAATTTTTTTATCAATATCCTAGATAAAATTTGGTGTGTTACATGTAAAATGAGTTAATTTTGTTTCGTACGCATCCATTGAATCTTCCGCATTATTCTTAAACTCAATGAATTTATTTTCTATCCCATGTTGAGAAGCCTTAGAAAAATATTTTTCAAGGAAAATATTCTTAAATTCCATCCATTCCAAGCAATAAATATCGTCACTTTCTCTGAGATACTTAAACATTTACCAAAACTAAATAGATTCACCTTAAAAATGGTAAATATAAATAATTACCTTTTGATGTTCAAAATAACCCATGACTTTAAATATCTTCTCTAAGGATTCAAACCATCCATCATCTATCATAGGATCAAATGATCCACTAAATGTTGGAGGGTGCTATTTTATGAAATGATCTATAATAGACATGTTCTTATGTGGTGAACACAATTTATCTCTGAAAAGGACACCATCACAATTTATAACCTGCATCAACTGAGCCATCAAAACAAAAAACTACTCTATTATATTTCTAACTATACCAGGTTGTTGATTTGGAGGGATGTTGTCCTCTTTATTCCTTCCTTCTTCAACATACCTATTTACACTATGGAATACCATTCTGAATAGACATTGTTTAGATGAAGAAACGTGGTAATATTCAAATTCAATATCATGATAACCATAAATTAAGTACTTAATTACATTTTCCAAACCTATAAAAATTTTTAAACACTAATATGATAGAAAATATGAGTACTCGATACTTATTCGACCCAAAATTTTATTTTTTAAAAGGAATTCATTTTATTTTATTATTTAAAATATTATTAGGATTATAGTTTTATAGAATGAGATCATAATAGTTGTGTATAAAACCGATACATTTTATGTCAGAAACTTTATCTTATTATCCTTTTTTGAAAAATAAAAAACTTTTTAAATGAAATATATCTTATTTTCATGAAAACTATTTATGATTTTTAATTTAAAATCTTCTCTACCCTAATCATCTTTAAACTTGTGAAAAAATGAAAACATAAGATGATAAAATAAACTTAGTAAAGGGTGTATAAAAATTAATAAATAAACCTTCAAGTGCATTTAAAAAAACTATAAGATCCTAAAATAGAGTTTTCCTTTAACATAATAAACATTGGGATGAAATAATTGCTTACTTACATATGAAATCGGATTTACCTCTTAAAGTTATATGTAAAAAACTTTTCAGAATATATAAATGAAAAATCATAGTTGTGGTGGTTTATTTAGAAAACAAAAGAACCCTTGAAAAAAAAATTCATAAAAACATTCATTTTCTACCCAAAAGGCGTAATCATTCCTTTAACATAAAAGGTCATTATCTTAACTTTTCAAAAAAAAATCCATAAAAAACTCATTAAAAGTCATATAAAATTCATCTAGGTGACTTGGGAAATTATATTTATATAACCCTCATAAAAACCCTTACAAGAACCCTTATATGTGGAATAAGCTAGACAATTATCTTTCAAAATAATTCTCTAGAGAACATAATCATTACCTAATGAATTGACGGGATATATTGGGATAACTCATATTTTCAACTATATTAGGCTCACCCGTCGTTCATAAAAAATTTCCAAGGACCATAAAAAGAAATATACATATAAAATATTTCACTTCCATCATAAAACTCATAACAATATACTTTTGAACCCATAAGAAAAATATTTTTGAATATCGATATATCCCTTTCCTTTAAAACAGAATTTTCAAAACTGAAACACCCATAACAAAGGTAAGAAGGGGTTGTATTTGAATAAATCATGCAATATTATATAGGAATAAAAATATAAAATAATGGTTGTGGTGGTGGGAAAATCCTTAAATTTATTATTTGTTAAAATAAAACATTCCTTTTTTCTTTTTTGTAAATAATTTCAAAACATACTATATAAAATATTTAAAATTATTTTGATTGAAAATCATTGAAAGAAATTAAAAAAGAGACCTAAAATGTCCTTTATAATTTATTAATGTCATTATAAATAAATCAATAAAATAATTTTAAGAATAATTTCATGGAATAAACCAATTTATAAAATAAATCTTTAAAAAATTTAAAACATAGTTTTTAAGGTAAAGTGTCCCCTACCTTGTGTCAGACTTGTCACATAAATTCTTTATCTCATACATAGTAAAATATTACAAATTATTTAATTTATTAATAACATTTTCCATATATAATCCCTTATAATTAAACTATTTATTTTATTTATGTTATTAACATGTTTAATTACTTAATCGTTTCAGTCCACATCAGGTGTTTGGAGGATGTTCGGTTCCTAATTTAAAATTGAATTTGGTTTGAAGACCATGTATAAATTGGTAATTATTCCATCATTTAAAAAATTATAATTAAGAAATAATCATCATTTTTATACATTAATTATACTTTTATAACCAACCATGATGGACAGTTAGAAAAAATGAATTACGTTATGATAATGGAGACAGTAGGTCATATGTAAGCATGAGAAACAATTCCATTTTTAATAAACATGATGGAAATAAAGAAAGTATCATTTAATATTTAAATAATAATTATTATATTATAAATACAATAATACATCTTTAAATACACTTACATATACTATCCATGTGATGTGGTGACGAAAAATGAATCACAACACTTCATAGAGGTGGTAATCCACACGTACACACAAACAACATTATCATTTTCAATCGATGGAATGGTAAGAAAATAGATGATATATTATATTAAGATAATTATAATTATGTAATTAATATCACATATATATATATATATATATATTAAATTCATCATTATAACCAACAATGCGGGGCGATGATGGGAAAAAATTACATCGGTTCGCGATGTGGTAGTCAACCATACACACGAATGATGGTTTCGTTTCCCATTTGATGAATGAAGAGAAATATATAGGATATTAAATAAAAATAAAAAATCCTATTATATGGAAGATATTAATTTTAGTATATTAAAATTTATGGAAGATTGTTAAAGAAGGTAGAAGAATAAATAAAACTAAAACATTCGATTAAAAGTTATACCTATTCTTCAGAGAACCTCACTTTATTTACACCTTAATCCATATAAGGCTGGTATTTTTTTAAAAAAAGGCACATTGAAATTTTTTAAGGATTTTATGATGGGAATTTTGTATGTATTTGATGAAAAAAAGGCTCTTTAAGCTTGTATAGTAGAAAAGAGGGGGTGTCCTTTTATAAATGCGACATGAGACACCGTTAGAATTTTTCAAAAGAATAAAATATATTAATTTCCTAATAATGGAACATGAATAAAAAATGGACCATTTATGAAATTTAGATGAAATGGGGTCTAAATATTTCAACAAAATAGGATTTAGAAATTTTTTTGGTCATTTTAACCCTTATCAATTTAGTTTAACCACTAGTAAACTTGTTTTAACCTCAGCCATGGTAAAATATTTTTACAAATTTTAACATTAATTATGAAGGATTTTTTTAACTTATTAAATAATATTAATTATACTAATTCCAAATATATAATCCCTTTTATCAAATTTAATTTACTTTTTTGGATTAATTTATCTTATAATTAATCTTGAAAAACGCCATAAAAAGTGGTTTTCCTAGAAAAAAATGTTTTCTTAATTATAAAATGTTTTTGTAAAAAAATAAATAATAAAATTGATTCCAATGAATGTAAATATACTATTAATAATTTAAATGAACTAATTTTACTTTTAAATCATTTTAAAAATAAATGGAATGTTGTAAATGGTTGGAATGAAAAGTCATTCTCTAATGAAAATTAGTAATTTTCTCTGTTCATTCAACATATCCATGTATTTTAGAAAATTATAAAACATTAATACTAAGATAATTTTGAAAATATGAATTCAAAAATTATATCCTATTTATAAAATTATAATCCTTAAATATATAAATTATACTTTTAAATAAAACTATATAACGCATGGAAACCTAATTTTGTTAGAAATAATGATTCTTTCCTTTTGATTTAAAATTTCCTCATATTTATATAATGAATATAAATATAGAAAATATAATTAATTATTATTAATAAGTCATAAAATTGATTTAATTATAACATAACTTGTGTTGTTAAATAATAACACTGGAAACACCTGAATGGTTAGCATGGTTTGAAAAATGGTGCACCAAACATGAAAAGACCTCTATAATGTGTGGTAGGATCTTCCAAATCTTTGTTACATGGTTTTCAATAACAATTTATAAATCTTTATACATGAACAACTGTTGTTTTTAACAATATCAAGGAAATTTAACCCATAATCCTAAAATAAAAATATAAATAAATTAATAAGTTAAATAAAATGGAAAATGGATGTCGGTGATTGATATCTTATCAATGGGCCTTCCTATAGTCCAATTAGAGATTAAAAATGTTTTTTATAAAAATAATTATTATTAAATAATATTAAAGTTTATGTTTCAAATAGTTATAACCTAAATTATAATTTATAAATATATCTATCACATACTTAAGAAATATATATTTTTTGGAATAAAAAAATGTTTCATTAAATTAAAATTACCTCAAAATGAAAAAGGAAAAATATTCTTGACATATAGTCCTTCCTGTATAATTTACGGTCATCCTAATTAATCCCTTATGGTTTTACCTTTAGTATATTTAAAAAAGTATAAAACGTGGGTTATTTTTCATTTGTATAATCCACCCCATAAATGTGGGATAATCTTTTTGGCATGTTGGTCCAATGGTTGTTAAGATATATAACACCTGATATATTACTAAGTCAAAACGTCTTTTATCCTTCCGATATATGATACATAATTGAAATTTATATTCATAACATTAAATATTTATTATACATGATAATTCAACATTATCACATCCTTAACACTAATATTAGAAAAAACTCTCACATATATAGTGTAATAACCCAGGCTTTCAAATATGGAAAATTACCTTATTTAATTATATTTGAGTCATATTTAAGTATACTGTAACACAAAAATCATATTAATAAAATAATAAAATGAAAAATATTTTTCATAATTAATATCGAACATTATATATGAGATATAGTAATACTCTATAAAATTAAAAATTGTACAATGGGATATAAAAATAAAATAAAAAACATCAATAGAATTCAAAATTCTATTGTCACGGTCTCTAATAAATATATCACCCACGAATAAAACTGTAAAAAGATAATAGAACATTAGAAATAAGGTTAATTATTTTAAAATTAAATATAAATATCTTTGACATAAAATATTGTGAATACATAATGAATAAAATAAGGTGTATTTATTATAATTATAACAATTATCTTACCATTAGAACAATTACTAAAATGTTAGAATAGTAATCAAACACATGTGAGTAGGAAAAGTCCTAAAAATAAATATTTAAAATTATTGAAATAATTAAATATAAATATCATAATTCTATAAAATTAATTCCTAGATAATATAACTTAAAATATAAATAACTATACAATTTAATGAGGTATGTTTTAACTTATTTAGTGAAATATTAATCTCTATGTTAAAATTTAAATATTATAATTTCATAATTTTAAAATTTATTCTAGTAAAATTGATCTCATTTTTGGAATTAATATAATAGAATTATCTTAGGGTCAATTTTTTATATTTATATAGAAAATGATTTTTAGGTTTACAGTGAAAAGTAGTGTTTTTATAAGCACCGTAAGTTTTATGGTATCATTATAATGTAAATACACCACATTAATTTATAAAACATTAATATGAATCAAAATTTATTTAATGATTTAAATAATTTATTTAATATTTAATAAATTAATCTTCAAATATTTTAATAAATTTTCAAATTTTAGGTTACATTTTATTCTAATAAAAATTGATATTGCCTTCATTACGTTGAATAAAATATTTCAAAGATATAATTCTGTTTTGAGTATGTTTAAATGTCAAATAAACCTATATTTGTTAATTAGAAACTAATAAAATTCATAGTAATAAAAATATTCATATCCTTGAATCTAAATAATAAAATAATCAATATTTTCATTAAGGATACCACTCCCCCTTAGATATATAGGCACCCCTCCCCGACTCCTTTATCCTCACATAAAATAATAATTCTACTGACAAATATATACCCAAAATACCTCTTTGAAAAGATTTATTCACATTCTTTCGGCCCTTTTCTAGCCAAAATTACACCTTTGAAGGCTTTAGACTGAACCCAAAGATGGTGACCCAAAGGGAAATGTATGGTTTTCAAAACCCGTGTCTTTTAATATCAATTTTCTTATTACCCCTTATATAATAGAAGTGATAATTAAAATTATCCTCAAAATACTTTTTTAATTATACTGTAATATTTTTTATAAACGTAAATATTTATTATTATTTTCATTATTTTAAACTATTTTAAAAAAATCATTCAACCGTGGTAATTTTTTACTACCTAAGTGAATAATGTTTTATTTTTTTACTTATACCATTCATGTATATTCTTAAAAATTGATTTCTTGATTGGATAAGACATTAATTATCAAATAATGAAATGTCTATGATTCTTTAATG
This sequence comes from Viscum album, assembly GCA_963277665.1. Classification (NCBI taxonomy): domain Eukaryota; kingdom Viridiplantae; phylum Streptophyta; class Magnoliopsida; order Santalales; family Viscaceae; genus Viscum; species Viscum album. The sequence continues at coordinate 1,717,407,358 of OY728160.1, read as the reverse complement.
ATTAAATATGTTTCATAATAATTATATAAAAATTAAATAATCATAATCATTTTTAATCATCTAAAACAAGATTAGTAATTTTTTTATGATTTGGAACTATTTTATACAATATATTGAATTATAGAACTCTTATAATTATGGAATTAAATGAATTATTTTTGAAACTTCTAGATATTATGAAACCATTTTAAAGTGACCTTCAACAATAACCATTACATCGAAGTGGTTTTGGAAATATGAACCAAACCACCACGAAACAATTGATATACACATCATTAATTTATTAAATAAATTAATATGGATATTGAATGGATTAAATGAGATGAAATATATATTAATATGTCTATAAAAAATATAATTAATAAATTAAACTTAAATATTTATAAGGATAGAGGAGAATCCAAATAAATATGGGAGTCAAGGTAAGGTTTCTTTCCCGTTCTTTTTCATTCATTATGTTATATTTTCTATCAGTCCTTATCATTCTCATTTTATATTTATTCTACTTCATTTATATGGTCTTTATACATTATTAGTTTATATATACTATTCCATATTCTCTTATTTTCTAGGGATAATCATTTATTTTGTTCCCTTTTCAATATTTTCTTTATCATAAACTTGACAAAGAGAAAAAGGGGATATTTCTATTTCTTCTTCCTTTTCATGTTCATTCTTATATTTTTTATTATTTTTCTATTATTTTAAAAAAACTTTGTTGACATAAAATAATATTGTTTATTTCTAGTTTTTGATAAACATTGTACTCTTATCCCATTTAAAGATAGTTTTTACAATTTCAGAATAGCATAACAAAATTGTTCAATTTCATATCTTATTCTCCATATTTCCTCATGCTTTTTTCTTTACTTTGGTATTTATTTTCATGAATAATTTTCCCTTTTTTAAATAAATGCACAATATTCCCCATTAAATTATTTTCGTGGGATCATGTATGATATACTGACAGTCAATTATTTATGGATTTATTATGTTACCCATTTCTTTATAATGTATCTATTTCCTATTTATGATTTATATATGTTTGTTTCATATATAGAAAATATGCATAACATATTATGATTAAATTTGTTCCAAAACATATAAGGAACCCTAATTTATTGTGTAATGATTTATACCTCATGATATCTTTATGTGTTTGTATGATGTTATTATCTTTATCTATAATACAATTCTTGGACATTATGTAGTTATATTTGTCCATTATATTGTGATGTCTTGGCAGTGATCCTTGACTTACATTTCTAATCACAGACCTTATGTTTTTTTCTATATTTTTTAACTCTCATGATTACCATGCCTCTATGATATTTTTTCTCTTATGAAATGTTTCCATGTGACAATTTATGGAAAATTTCTTTTATGATTCCATGTCCTGATTATTTAATATTATGATATCTCACCCCATATTTATCTTATTGTATCACACTATTAGTATTTTTTAGATCAACAAAAATTTTATATGTATCCCTAGAATATCTAGTGTAGTGATAAGAGTATGATGATATATAATAGATAATTGTAAATAAAGAAATAATAGCTGATATAGTTTAGTTAAAAATGTTTTATGATGTACCTAGTCTCTAAAAGATAGTGGAACTCTAGATTCTTGGGTCTATTTTATGAATATTTATGTTAAAAATGATGTAATTTTATATTAATGGAATGGTGATCATTATGTTTTATATTAGATAATGGTTTAGTTATTCAAAGTATATAGGGATTAATATCTTCCTATATCTAAGTTATCATATAATAATAACTTATACTCAATCATTCTTATGCATCTATATATAACCCCCTATGGGAAGAAATGTAAAACTTCATCATGTTGTGATAAATTTAGAGAAATTAGTCTATTGGGACTATCAATTCTTGAATATATGACAATGAAGGTTCAATAAATTTAATAACACATCATATCATCACAAAGTTGATAAAAGTGTTATGTTACCAATCATTGGTGGGATATTTACATTGTGGTTGGGGATAAAATATTTATTCAAATACATCCATGGAATATATATGAGGTTTAAAAATAAGGGAAATCAATGCCCTAGTTATATTGGACCCTTTGATATTCCAGATCACATAGGAGTTATGGAATATTAAATTTATCTTACACCAATCCTATCCAAGGTACATTATGTGTTTTACACACCCCTCTTGAGGAAGTAACAAATATACCCCAATTATATATTGAATTTGGAGGTGTTATATTGGTAGAATTATTTCTCTTATGAGGATTATATAGAGACCCTCAGTTTTCATAATTAGACATTACATTATTTTTATGGAACATTTAACATATTTCAAAAAAAAGACACCCAAAGACTGTATTAGTTTAGTGCATTCAGAAATAAGGAAACATAAACACTGGTACATAAGTTATCCAAATTATCTACCACTAGGTTCTCCATGACTAGAACCCTTCTTAGACAAATCATACCTAATACAAATCTCAATAACATGGGGAAAAGAAACATAAAAAGGGGTGATATTATATTCTCAGTAATGGTAAAAAAGGGAGATACGTAAGCATAATCCTGAAAATAATAGTATGATAACATGACATTAACTTTAAAAGATTATACCATACATATTAAATATTATAATATAGAGTCATGGAATAGATATTGGTAGTTCATAAGTCATGAATCCTATGAGAATCAAGATCATAATTTAGAAAATCATAACATTGGAATAAGAATGTAATTTTTGTAGAAACATAATCATATAAAAATGATTTTTATAGCATTCAAGGATTATTACCAATCCATATTTGTGGAATGGGTTCACTCCCCAAACCATCTTAGTTGTCATGGTTCACTCCCAAGACCATCTTAGATGAAAAATTCATTTACTAAACTGAGTTGACTCCCCATTCCAGCCATCTATATCTAATGAGATATAAATATTTACTCAATTCATTGAAGGGAGATATATGAAAAAACCATATCATAATTAAATCATAGATACATGTTCCACATGATTATAAACAATCATATCAGAACCCATGAAATGAAATGGGTAACATAAAAATGTCATCATATCATAACTTGTGTAAATGAGATGGGTTTCATAAAAATTTCATAAAATCATAACCCATGAAAATAATCCAATTTCATAAGAATATAACCCATAAAAGAGAAAATAGTTTAATAAACAAATAACTCATTAAATAGAAATGGGTTTCATAAACATCATTCCATAAAACAATAAAACATTCAAATAAAGATTATGAATGAATCCCTTTGATGATATCCCCATATAGTAATTATTAACACCAATTGATGTAATATTAGATTTAAAACAATTTTTAAAGACCTTTTAAAAGTATTTCTTAAGGAAAATATCCTTTCAACTTTGAAACATAGGTTTTAAAACATAATTTTTTTTGAAAACCTTTTTCTTTGAAAATATCTTTAAAAAAAAATAAATAATATTTGAAAAAATATTTGTTTAAATCCATTTTCCCAAAAAATTATATGATAATATCATTTAAAAAAAACTTTTTAGAACATATTTAAAAACATTGTTTTTGAATAAAATAGATTTCTGACTGTAGAGAGAGACAAGGTTAGATTTGATTAAAAATAATTTTTTTAATTATATTAAATACCAAAGAGTAGAAAATGGAACCAATAAATGAAGATATAATTAAAACTAGACGCTAAGAAAATCATGATAATTCTTGAGATATGGATCATAAGATTTTATCAATTAAATCATAATAGTAAACAATCCTGATAAATGATGAGATTGTACCAATAAATTCATAACACTTTGGGTAACATGGAATTATAATCGCCAAATGGGAATAAAATTACACGAAGATTAAAATATCATTAAGAGAATTATATTCATGATACATAATTTCAAGTGGATATATATAAACCTTGTAAAATAATATAATTTTATTACATAACATGTGTCTCAAAGAAGGAAAATTGAGAGAAAGTTATCTTACCGAGTCGGTAACATTTGAATCATAAAACCCCATGAAATGGAGATAAAAAAATGGGTATGTAAACAAAAATAAATTTATTTAGAATAATATTATAATACATTAATGGGAATTATATACACTAGAAAATAGAAATGAGTAGTGAATAATGTGTAAGTCTCGCTGAAATAAACGTGATACTTGAAATCCTCTTACCTTAGGTCTTGACTATCGTCATACTCATTAAAACCTAATTTATAAAAAATATAGGTTTATTGTACAACCAAAAAATAACCATATTAATTTTTATAATACCATATATTATTTTCCTATGAATTTATATTTATCGTTTACTAACAATTCCATGTTAATGTTATGTTTTGGGTAGTGACCGTTTTATTTTTTATATAGGTTTTGACTTGTTATTCATGGTCCTGTTATATAGATCATAACTTAATTAATTAAAGAATTTAAAAAATTATGTAAATATTATATATATTCATTATATAAAAATTTATAATAATCTATATAATTGTGAAATAGAAAATAAAATACACCATTCATGGAGATGGTAGGTTTTACGTACGAATAAATCTTGTTTCCATTTTCTTATTATATTGAAAGAAAGAAACATAAATGACACACAAAGACACACACACACACAAATATATATATATATAATAATTAATGTATAATTATATTTTCATATATCACACAAATCTTTATTAAACCCATATTTAATAAATTTCATGTAAAGCATGAAAGAATGACATCACATTGAGAAGGTGGTAGTCCACACCTCCACAAATGAAGTTATCATATTCCCAAAAATGGAAATCTGAATGTATGTGATATATAATAATTTAAAAAGCATAAATATATCATAAATATCATAAATATCATATAAAATAGTAATTACATCATTATTTCCATCCTTGAAAGTTGATAATGAAAGAACGAACAACATTGGTTCGTGAGGCGGAAGTCTGTCGTACACACGAACAATGATTGCATATACCATTGGTTGGAATTCTGTGTGAGTGTCAGTATAACCCTTGACATAACAATATATAATTATATTGTTTATAATTTTGTTATTATATAATAATGTAATAATAATAACTGAGGGTGTAGGGAAAGAAATAAAATTAATGTTCTTTTTGAAGGATGTTACCTCTTTTTTGGGTAACAATTTTTGGTTTGCACCAAATGATTTTATTGGTGGGATTTGTGCCCATATTGAGGCTTATAGGATGAAGGGATGTAATATTTTAGGGTATTTGTACAATTGTTTGCTGATACAAAGTGTGTGAGATGTGTGAATAGATGGGGAGATGTGGTGGCCTTTTATAAGGGAGGGAGATGACACACTTGGTATTTTTGAAAAGAAAGATAGGTGTATGCATTATTTACTTAAAATAATGCTTCTAGAACACATAATGTTATATAATAGAGGGTTTAACTTCAAAATATGTCCATAAAATGGATTTTGGATAAGTTTAGGTCCATTTTACAACTTTTTTTTAGTTTAACCGCGAAGTAAAATTGTTTTTACCTTAATCATTATAATAAATTTTAATTTCATTCAAAAATATATTTGGTAAAAAATAAATTTGAAATTTTTATAAATTAGAAATTATTAAGATTAAAATATTAAATCGATTATTCATAATTGTAATCATAGAATTGGAAGAAATTAATTTAAAATTAATCCGGTAGATGGGATGAGACGACAAAGTTTTAAAGTGAAAGAGCTCAAAAGTTTGAAATGATTTTATATCAAATTTCAATGTGAAAATTGGTTCAAATAAAATAAATTTAATTAATTGATTTATTATTTATATAATTATACATTAAAACCTACATAAATTTTTTTTACTATACATATAAATTAAATGGAAAAAAATTCTATTGATTTTTAATATTTGTCATTATTTATCCAAAAATGAAATATTTTAGAAAAATCCCAAAAAACAACCCTAATCTAATTTTTTTATATTGAATTAATAAAATAAATCTTATTTTATAAAATTAAATTCCAAAATGTGTATAAAATTAAATTTACTATTATTCACAGTAGGACATAAAAAGTAATTCTTTTGAGAGAATAATATTTTTTTTCAAAACATATACAATTTACCAAAAATTATGTATTCCATTATCAATATGATTTATTCATATGAAAAAATTTTAAATAATAGTTAAAAATTAGTTTTTACTATTTATATAACCATGTTTAATGGCTATGTTATAACTGTCTTATTCAAAATAATAATAATAAAATGTTGTTTTATAGAAACTATCTGTTGCATGCAACACAAGCTAAGAAAATGTTGTTTGTAGAATGAGATTATATTTTTGTAGTGTATAATGAAATTTTAACTTTGTGTAGTTTGAAATTAAAGACACTAAATAAATTTAATTTTCTCAAAAGAAATGTTCATAAAGACTCGGGGTGTTACATTCTACCCCCTTAGATTGAATTTCCCCCAATATATTTTTCATTATGATATAAAAAATGAGGATAATTCTACCTCATCATATACTAAATCTCACACATATATTCCTCTAACTAGTGGTATCTGAAAAAAAACATTGACAAGGTGAGTAGTATTGTTCCGTAGAAATTTTCTTGTATGTTCAATAATTTCAACTATTAGTTCCTCATAAGAAAGATCCTAGTCCAGAGGAATGACCTATGAGGTCAGTACATGTGAAGGGATAGGTATATAATTCCTCAGGATAGATATAAGAAAAATCATGGACTTGAGAGAGATTTTATGGAAGCTCTGAGTGATAGACTATTATCTTGGTATGATCCATAATTTCAAAGGGACCGATATACCTTGGGATTAGTTTCCCTTTGTTTCTGAATCTCATAACCATCTTCTAGGAAGAGATTAATTGTAAAAACATTTTGCAAAATGAAAATTCTAGATCACATCAGCATTTATCAATATAACTTTTATGAAAACATTGATGTTCCTTGATATGTTGATGAATGGTTTTATCCTTCTTCTCCATTTCTTCAAATATTTCATGTCCCATTATATTTATTTCTCCAACTTCATTCCAACATGTTGGAGCTCTACATTTACTTCCAAAGAGGGATTCATAAGGATCTATATGAATGCTTGAGATAAAGCTATTGTTGTAAGAAAAATCATATAAAGGAATGTGTTCATCCCAATAAAATTTGAAATCGAACTAACAAGATCTCAACATATACTATAGGGTTTGAATTATTCTTTCAAACTGAACATCTATATAAGGATAATAAAAAATAAGGAAACTCAATTTTGTATCACGATATTTATAAAGACATAGATAAAATGTTGAGGTAAAAATCAGATCTTGATTAGATACAATGGAATGTGGTACTTCATGCAACCTTACCACTTGCTTAATTTATATCCTAGAAATATGATCTAAAGATAAGTCTCCACTAATAGAAATAATGTTTTTTGATTTAGTGAGGTTATCAATTACCACCCATATAGCATTATTAACTTTATTGTTTTTGGGGAGTCCAACAAAAACATGCATAGTGAAGTTCTCCAATTTCCATTATGGAATAGGCAATGGATGAAACATCCCATTAGATTTTATTCTTTCAGTATTAACATTCTAGTATATCAAGAACTGAGATACAAACTCTGTGATATCAATATTTATTCCATCCCCTATAAGTTTTCTTTAAAATATCTTTATATATTCATACTTCTAGGTTGAATAGGGAATGAAGAGTTATGGATTACTCTAATAGATACTTCTTTAAATCCAGGATGGACAGAACACATACATAGTTCCTGAACGTCATCATTCAATCCTAATCAAGGTTAAGCTCAAGAACATTTTTAACCATCTTCTCTAGTTCTACATATTCCCTATGTGCATATTTAATATTCACATGGATATATGGTTGAAAAATCGATTATTAAAGATATGATTTTTCCCTTCATTTAGGATTTCAGGATCTATCTTTTTGAAAGAAATAAATTGTGATTCTCACCATGAATAAGCTATTATGATCCCTTTGACTCAAACCATTATCCACCTTTTTTGATTTCCAAGGGTGGTAATGTATTGACCAGTCATAATCATTTATTAGATCTAACCATATTCCATGAAACAAGTTCAACTCCTACTGTGTGAATATGCACTTCAAAAGGTTATGATATATATATATATATATCACACTTTTCTCCATAAAGATAATACCTCCATATCTTTAATGAAAAAATTACTGCAACTAACACCAAATCATGAGTTGGGTAATTTTTTTCATTAATCTATAGTTTTTATGAGAATTAGGATATAACCATGTTATTTTTTATAATAATACTTCCCAATACCTTCATAGATTCATCACTAAATATTAAAAACTATAATCCACTATAGGGTAATGTAATAATAGGTGCGCTGACCAACCTTCTCTTTGGTTCCTTAAAATTTTCCTCACATTCATCTTTACAAAGGAAATTTTCACTCTTCTGAGTTAACTTAGTAAAAGGATTGGATATTCATGATAAATTCTCCAAAAAACTTTTATAGTATCCAACTAAACCATGAAAAACTTCAGATCATTGTTACCATAGTTGGTATGGGCCAACATTCAATAGCCTTCGCCTTTGATGGATCTACTGTTATACCCTCTGTTGAGATTATATGTCCAATAAATGAAACCTTTTATATCCAAAATTCAATATTTGAATATATTTAATAAAATTTCTCCTTCATAGTTTCTTTAGTACAATTCTAAAGTGGTCTTAATTATCATCCATTCTATTTGAATAGATAATAATATCATTTATAAATACTACAAAAATAGATCAAGGTAATCTTTAAAGACTCTATTAATAAAATTCATTAATATAGTAGGGGAATTAGTAATAAAAAAAGGCATCACTACATATTCATAGCGTGCATAAATTGTATGGATTGTCTTCTTAAGTATATCCTCCTTCATGACCCTCAATTGATGATATCCAGAATGAAGGTTATTCTTGGAAAAGTATTAAGGTCCCCATATTTGATCAAATAAGTCATCAATATGGGGAAGATGATTCTTTTTTTGATCATTATCTTATTTAACTAATGATAATAAATTTAGAGTCACATTGATCCATATTTATATATTTTTTCAAAATTGAAATGGTGCTACCTAAAGTGACAAACTTGGAAGAATGAGTCCCTTATCAAGGTTTTCTTGGAGTTTCTTCTTCAATTACTGCAACCCAACTGGGTCTATTCTATAAGGTGTCTCTTAAATTGGTGTGGAACCATGTATGTCCACTATGGAGAACTCAACTTCCCATTTTTTGGAAGGATATGAAACTATCCCAAAAATCTATCCCCAAATTCAAAAACAATAGGAAAATCCTCAATTTCAAGTTTCACTCCAACCGTTTTTGATAAACACCCATTTTGAATGAGAATTAAGACCCTTAAGATGGATATAATCTCCATATGAAGTTCATACTTATCTTCACATTGATAAAAGACTATAGTTTAGTGTGAAATATCAAATTTAACATCCCTTCGTCAACAATTGATGTGATATTTATGCATAGAAAGTCAATCCATGCCTAAGATGACATAAAATTATACTAGAGGAAGAATGATAAGATTTTTTGGAAGCAGATTTCCACTAATGTCAATAGGTTATGAATCATAGACATGGGATGAAATCATCATACCATTAGGGGTTCTCAATAATAATTAAACAATTAATAATTTGGATGGAATCTTAATAATCTTAGAAAATTATTTAGATATGAAAGATTGGGTAGATCTTGAATCATATAGGACATTATTATTTATAAGGTGGATGGTAAGTGTACCTTTCACCATGTCATTATCAGAACCTTCATCAGAAATATAGATCACATGAGATTTTACCTTCTCCCTCAGCTTAAGAGGTTTCTAACATTGATCATCATCATTATCCTTTGGGTTTGTGCATTGGTTATCATAATGCCCATTTTCTTTACACTACAATCCTTAAAGTGGGGGAGGTGTATTCTATGCAGCTTTCTCTCCATAATCTAGCTAACTTCTTCGATTAAATTTGGAAATTAAATTTTTTATGACCTTCCCTTCTACACATAAAACATTTTTATACCCATATGAAATTTTCCTCTACCCTTCTTCCCACACTTATAGAATACAGTAAATATTATATTCTTATCTCAAAGGTTTTTATATTTTCCATTGAAATCCATATTTCATTTCTTGTAAAAACCTTGAGATTGATACATAACTCCAACATCAATTTTTTCCTTGATTTAAAAACACACAATTTATTCATTTTTACTAGTGTATATTGTGGATAACACCCTTCCAAGACTTGTCTTTATGCTACCAAAGAATCCGTCAAACTTACTTTTCGGTTGGATGATAATTTGAGAAACGTACATCACATGGCCTTTAAAATTATCCTTATAAGAACCAATGGATTCATATCCCATTTAATTTTACTCAAGAAGTTAATTTTCCATTTTCATATGAAGAACAATAGGAAAGTAATTATTATTGAAAATGATTAGGAACTCATCCCAATCCATGGATTCAATTTAATCTTTTTTCCTTGTATTCTTGATTAGAGGCCAACACTTCCCACTTATACTTCTATATGATAAACATCCAAAATTAATTTTTCATGTTCTGAACAATAAAGAATGGAAAATATATTTTTTGTGGTATTAATCAATTGTTAAAAAACAAGTGGATCAGAAGTCTGACTGATTAAAGGTGGAAGTTTCCTCATGAATGACTTAATAGAAAATCATTCACTCCATTTCTCGTTTTAATGTTCATAATGATTCATATCTTGAGAAAGACGTTTGAGAAAAGAAATGGGGATTTTCATTCTAGATCCAATAGAATTTTGACACTCAAGAAAACAATAATTTCATTTCCCATCACGCATAGTATTAACGTTGTTCTTTTAGGGTTACATCCATTGACTAAAACAATAAATCAAAGAGTAAGAAACAATAATCATAGTGGGTAGACTAAATAATCATGGAATCAATTATTGGATGTCTAAATTATGGTACCATATTTAAAATATTACACCTTAGGTTTACCCTAGGTTATTTTTAGACAACTTTTATTTAGATACTTCATGATGGTTCATGAGGAGTTTGTGAATTTCCAAATCATATACCTCAAGAGTGTCAAAACAGGTGTGTAGTAGGGCCTGTAATCATGAATCAGTTAATTATCGAGTCTAAAAGAATATAGTATATTTTGGGTTGTTACTCTTATGTATATTTTTTTCAGATCCAAATTCACTTGTAGTATCTATACATGTATGTATTTCTAGGAAACCCCTCACTTCATCCTTTACCGAAATTCCATGAATTTTTCCAATAATTTTCCTCATCATTAAACTTATCCTTTAACATGTCCTTAAAGTTATCACTAAGGTTTTATCATCCTAGTTTAAAAAGTCTAACTAAAATTTTTATCTTTTATGAAATATAACAACCCTCTCATTTCATACGTATACTTTACATTATTTTTTCAGACCATTTAATACATTACACAAACAGAAACCCAAAGACGGTATTAGTTTAGTGCCTTAAAAAACATGGAAACATAAACATTTTTATATAAGTGTGTTACATTATCTTACACTAAGTTTTCTATGACTATATATGTCTTAAATACATCATACATTATATATATCTTCATATCCCGAGGTAGGGAACCATAAAAAAGGGTCAGATCAGATGCTCAGTAAGGGTAGAAAATAGGGATATTTAAGAATAATAATGATCATAAGGGTATGAGAACATGATCTTACATTATATGATAATACCCCACACATAAAAGATCATAATAAAGAGACATGGAACCAATATTTTTAGTTAATCAAACTTGAATCACAAGGGAATAAAAATAATAATCCATGAAATCATAACATAAGAATAAGACATTGAATTGTGGCAGAAACATATGCATATAAAAATGATTTATATTTTAGTCAAGGCTTATTTCCAAGTCCGTTTTAGTGGAATGAGGTCCCTCCCCAAACAATCTTAGTAGTCATGGTTCACTTCCAAGACTATATTAGTGGAGAAGGTCCTTTACTGAATCGAGTTCCCTCCTCATTCCATCCATGTATATATCATGATATATAAATCTTCACCTAATAAATTGGAGGGAGATATAGGTTCTGCACATCTCATAATGAAATAATTCATATGTGTGGCACAAGATCATAAACAATCATATCATAAACCATGAAATGAAATTTTTATAATAAACATGTCAGTATATAATAACCTATGGAAAAGTGAGAGGTTTAATAATCATTTCATCAAAGCATAACAAATGATAAGATATGGGTTTTATAAACATATAACCCATGAAAGAGAAATGAGTTTCATTAAGATATAACCCATGAAAGAGAAACAGGTTTCGTAAATATCATACCATCAAATCATAAACCATTCAAAGAAATAACATGAATGGAACCCTTACATCATATCCCCATAAATTAATGAGAAAAACCAATTAATGTCATCATAAATGGAAAATAATCTTAAAATATATTTTAAAAACATTTCTTGAGTATAATGTCATTTCTACTTTGATAAATTATTTTTAAAACATAATACATCATTGAAAACCTTTTTTTTGAAAATATATTTGAAAACATATAAGCAAGATTTAAAAACCATAATAAATTTTAGAATACTTTTTCATAGAAAATGATCTAATAAGATCATTTAAAAAAAATTAAAATATTTTTGAAAATATGTTTGAAAACATTTTTTATAATTTTTTTGAAAACATCCTTTCAGAATAAAACAGATTTCTGACGAAAGAGATAAATAAGGATATATTTTTATAAAAACATGTTCTTAATTATGTTAAGAAAAAAAAAGAGTAGAAAAAGGGTAACAATATAAGAATATATCATGAAAACCCATAGGATAATAAATTAATTATAATTCATGATATATGGATCATAATATTTCATTAATGGAATCATAATTGTAAACAATCCTAGTAAATGATGAGATAGTAGAAATAAACTCATACCACTTTGGGTATGTTTGAATCATAATAACTTCGAGAGAATGAAAGTAAATAAAGATTAAAATGTCATAAAAATATTTATATTCATGATACAACTTGTCAAAAGGTATTATATGCACCTTGTAAAATAATATAGGTGTATAACATAACATGTGTCTTAATGAAAGCAAATTATGAAAAAATTACCATACCGATTTGGTAACATTTGAACCATAAAAGTGAATGAAATAGAGATCATAAAATGGGTATGTAAATACAGATAAATGTATTTATAAATATCATATAATACATTCATGCGTATTATATACACCACACAAATGAAATGAGTGACGAATAAAGAAAATGTCTCATATAAATAAACGTGAGACTAGAAATCCCCTTACTTTATGTCTTGACTCTCATAGTATGCATTAAAAAATACTATATAATACATATATGTTTTTTAGAGAGGGAGATGACAAACTTGGTATTTTTGAAATGAAAGTTAGTTGTACCCACTTTTTAACCTAACAAGAGGCTTCCAAAGCACACAAAATTATATCATATTTGGTTTATGGACTAAATATGTCAAGATAATTTGTTTTTTATATGTTTATGTCCATTTTTACATCTTAGGTTTTATGTTTAACCACTAAGTAAACTTCTTATTGCCTTAATTACTGTAAATAATTTTAATTGTTTTGACTAATATTTTTGGTAACAAACTAATTATAAATTTTTAAAAATTATAAATTACAATTATTAAAAATATTTAATCCATTTTTTTGATTTATAACCACATAAGTGGAAGAAATTAATTTAAAATTACTGTTTTGGATGATGTTTAAAAGTAAAAACACTCAAAAGTTTAAAATATTTTTTATCCTATTTCAATGTGATGTTTTTTCCAATGACATAAATTGTATTAATTAACATATAATTGATATAAGTATTCTTTTAAAAAAAATTAAAATATAATTTAACTCTATAAAAAGATTAAACTAAAATCTATTTAGAATTAAAATTCATTATTTGTCACTATTCATACAATAATGAAATATTTCAGAACAAAAAAGAACTACCAAAAGATAATTGTGACATTATAAATTCATAAATGAAGTTTATTTTATCCAAATAAACTTCTAAAATTTTCTAAAATTAATTTTATTAGTTTTCATAGAAGGACATAAAAAATAGTTCATTTGAGAAAATATTATTTTTTCAAATCATATATAGTTTATCAAAAAAAATATATTTCATTATCAATATGTTTTCTATATGAAACTACTATAAATAATATTTCAGAATCAGTTATTTATATTAAAATTACAATTTTTAATTGATGTTTTTTAACTATCTTGTTTAAAATAATTTAAAAAATAAAATAAAAATTTCATAGAAACTCAGTGTTGCATGTAACAAAAGATAAGCTAATGTTGTGTGTAGAATAGGATTAACTTGTTTAATTTTATAACTAAAGATTAAATTTTTGTGTTTTGTAATGAAATAAATCAAATAAATTTCATTTATTCTAAAAAGGTTTATAAAAACTCAGGGTGTTGTAGTTTAGTTATTGTATATATTTTATCATAGAGATAAGATGGTACAAAATAAGACCACTATTCTAGCTAAAATACTATCATGAAATCATAAGTACAAAGTGGAAATATTGGAACCAGAGGATATAATAAAAAAAATAAGCATGATCTATTTTTGTCTTAAATTTTGAGTTGAAATTTCAAGGATAAAATTTATAAAAGTGGGAAGAATGTAATGACCCTGTCTATTCAAATATGAAAAATTTCATCTTCTAATTATATTTTCATAATATTTAAGTATATTAAATAATAAATATCAAATAAAAAACGTAATAAGAAACTATATTTCATTTTATTTATGACAAACATTATATATATTATAAGTACACTTTATAATTAAACTCTATAAAAATAATTACGGGATAATGAAAAAATAAAAATAATACAAATTGAAAACACATAGGGTTATGGCCTCCTTAAAATATAACACATATGAACAAAACTATAAAATGAAAAAAACATTAGAAATAATTTTTTTTTTGTTAGTGGGATATAAATAATTTTGATTAAAAAATTGATGAATAAATAACAAAGTAAATAATGGGAATATGTTGGAAGTGCAAAAATTTTCTAACCATTTTTGTAGTTATAAGACCAAAGATAGTAGTAATTTTTTTAAAAATTAATATTTACAATGAGTTGAATATGAAAATATAAATATAATAATTTTATTTAATTATTTATAATTTAATATTATTTAAATCATTACTAATTGAAAATTTTAGTAAGGTATGTTTTAAATTATTTCGAAAAATATTAAAAAAATTTATTAAAATTTTAATATTATAATTACCTAACTTAGAAATTTATTTTAACAAAATGAATTTTATTTTTAGAATCAGTAAAATTTAATTAACATATGGTGATTTTTTATATTTTTCTAATAAAAATGATTTTATGTGAATAGAGAAAAATAAAATTTTTATAGATATTGTTTGCTTTATGGCATCATTATGATGTAAATATGAATATATAGCTTATAATTTTTTTAAATTAATTAAAATATATAAATTGATTAAAATAATTTATTCTAAAAACATTAACAAGCTATAAATCTCAAATGATTATGTTTTATTTTCTGATAATAAGATGTTTGATGGAAATATGTTTGTGGGAACCTCAATGAATCAAATTATATTTGTGTATAATAGTATTTTTTAAATCACATGTTGAATATTTCCAAATTGGTGATGTAGTACTTGAGATATTAGATGATCCCAGTGTTGATAAAGAAAGAATGTTGTTTTCCAAAGGCATGGCATATGTTAAAACACCATGAATTTTATTGAACAAGTGTGAAAAGGGAAATCTAGGTAAGTCCATTCCCCATAGGTGTCTATGGTGATGTCGGCGAAGATGTCTATGTGTAAATTCACCCATAGAAATGGGAGTTTTGTGAAAAGATTCTCTAAATCGGAAATAGATAAATGGAAATTCCCATAGTGGTCCATATAGTGTAATTTTAGTAAACCTTTCATAAATGGGGGAAGGAAGGAGACCATATCTATAGTATAGCTTACTATGGTCTTTAAGTGGAAGTTAAATCCAAAATGGCTAGCCTAACCACAGTGAATGCCATGGTGCTTGATGTTTGAAGTGGAAAATGGACAATGTATATGAACTAGGTCATGGGGAGGAATCTATGGTCAATTAATTATTGTATATCAATGACACGTAGTTTATAAGAGGCTAACACATGAGGTGAAATGGTGCTTAGGTGGGTTTGGTGGTTCAAGATTATCCTTGTATAAAATTAGAAATCCTAAAATGGGTGTAGTGGTATCCAAAGTGGTCATGGATGATAGGTAGAGTAGAATGACAAAATTTCCAATGGAATGAGGACCCCACTCGTGGTGTTTGGGGTTTTGGACTAAAAAAACAAAACATATTACATGAGGTTTTAGTGTTGGAAAATTCAGGCTATGACATGTAAAATTTAGAGGAAAATTATTAGGTGATTCATGTAAAAATAATTAATTATTCATATATCAAGAATCTTGATTTTAAACTATGATGTTAACATAAACTGAAGTAATTTATATCATTCGAATTAGTGAATTAGTTTGATATTAATTAATTATTCAAAGAGTTATAACAGGTTTCTATAATGTAGTTATGCACAGTGACCACATTTGATGGATCATGGAGGAGGCTAAAGAGGAAGTTAATGGGAAGTTTGAAGGTCCCATTAAATTTATGAAAACTAATCATTTATTGGGCCATGATCCGTCTTATTATATTGATGATCATAATTTTCATTATAAGTGGATTTAAGGGAGTCTCTATGTAAACATTTATATATTCTAAGATCATAGAAACGTGAGAATATATAAGTAATACATTAGAGATCCCATTTTTATAAATGAGGTTTTTTTATTGTTGAGGTGATGAAAATATTGAAGAACTAGAAACCATTAAATATATTTCCAAGAGAATATTTGTTTATTCCCATTATAATGAATAATTTTTTCCAGTGATATTTTGTAATGAAGAGATATGTTTTAAGGTATTTTTGTATAAGTGAAGGAGTAACCCAGCGGGACTACAACAGTTCATCTATAATTATTTTAATATGCATTCTTTTAGGTTGATTAAGAGACCTATATTTCCAAAACTATATATGTATACTACCCTAGAGAAATGTGAAAAGGAAGTAGATGGTGGTAGTGGGCCAACAGTGGAAGTGATCCATTATGATGGAAGTGATCCAACATGATGGCAGAGAGCCTTAGGAGATAGTGATTCATCCAAAAACATTTTAAGGAGGTGATCCAAATCATGGATTTAACTATCCCAAACCCCACCATTGTTCAATCGTACATTTTATTTTGGTGTAAGAGACAATGATGATGCAATATCCCTTAACATATCCCAATGATGGGTGACCTAATAAATTCTCTATGTCCTATTTTATTTTAGTATACTCTCCAAAATTGTGTTAAGAAACCAAAATGAATATTTGGTCTTGAGGGCCAGTCAAGTGAAGAGGTAATTTTCATTTTATCCAAATGATATAAAAGTGTGGTGATTGATGTTAAGAGGTTAAGATCTAAATAGGGTACTGATATATCTAATGTAAAGTGTTTAAATTTTATTTGACTTGCATACAATGATTCAACCACCTATCCGGGTATTTTTAAAATTTAAACCCTAATAGGACCTAGAATTTCATATCATAGAAGGTTCATTTTGTTTTCACTCACTTGATTCTATTCTTTATTGAAGTTGATGTTTTAGTTTAACATTATTATCTTTATTTTCATGGTAAGATGTTTGAATTAAAAAAATAATATGATATCTTATAGAATTCAAAATTATGGATATATCTATGGAAAAATTGAGAACATTTGGAATGAGACATGTATACCACATATGGAAGGTATGAATGTTTCAGATAATGAGTTTATTTACTCAATTTGTGATACTGAAGTAATTAAAAAAATAACCTCGTATACCAAGTGATATTGGGACTAATAATGATGAGGAGATCTAATGATTCTAATAAGGGAAGATTCCCATTTATCCGAAGAAGTTGACAAGAAATTATGGGAATGAAGTTTGAGACTTAAAGAGGAAAACAAGTATAATGACATTAAGATTAATGTTCCTTCAATTAAAGTAGGTAGGATGATATGTAAAAATAGAATGATTATTGATGTTTCAAATTAAATTATGGATAGGAATTATTCTCAAAAAAAGTTAATGTTGATATATATAAAGATGGTAAGTCTAAAAGCTTACTCAAAATAAGTTTAGAATCCAAAGTCCAAAATGGATGATTTAGTTGAACACAAGTTTGAAGAGATCGAAGAGAATAATATTCTACATTAAGAAGAAGTAATACATAAATATTCTATTTATTGATTAAATTATAAAATGAAATTGAAAATAAATATGAGTTATGAAAATTCACTCACATTGGAAGAAGAGATGTCTAGTGGGATGTCACTCAAGGAAGAATTCAGTGCTCAAATTGAATCAAGAAGAAATAAGATCCAGTAGTTCGAAGAAGAATTAGATTATTCCAAGAAACACATAGATTCTAAGGGTAATCCTGAAATTTAGAATGATTTACCTTTGTTGTTTGATCATCCCTCGGTAGGTGATGATGAAATAATGAAGAATTATTCTATCTCATAGGAGAGATAGGATGTCACGAACCGTTCCCCAGGGCCTGTGCCGTGACTACCCCAAGCCCGCATTCCTTAGGACACAGGCTAGTGACTAGAACTAAATGCATAATTCCATAAAATAGGGAAGGCATTACCTTTATAAACTTTAAATAAACACAGAATAGAACATAGATGGATACGAGACACTATGTAAAACTGCATAACAAAAGAGTACTGAAAAGTAAAGTGACCAGAAATACAAGCCCCACTATAAAGTACAAGAAAACTAGAAATACATGTACAACTATAGAAAGGAAAAATAGCCGTTGGGTCGTCCTCTGGGATTCCTACCTGAAGGGTAGGTATAGATAGCCTCCTCAGCACTCCACATTCTTCAGTCTCCTTCGTGTACCAATTCGTTGTAATGTCCACCTCTGGGTTCCGTCTTGTCCTGGTACTCTCTGCCTCAGTTAGCATTGTCTATTGTCTACATCCAACACAACGAGGTGCGGGCATAACCCGTATAGTGGTGAGTATAATGATACTCAGTAGGGACCCAGAGACCCTAAAGGTCTCACAAAATCAAACAAGGATAAACTAAAATGTATGAAATCAAAATATAACCCAACTTAGGTATACGCCCATACATATACCTAAGTTATCAAGTAATCCATATCAATCATGAGGTAAACACAAAAGTTACTGACTCAACTCACACAGGTATACAACTTATGTAGAGAGATAGGGATGATTAGATGTAGCCACTGAATAATCTACTCTATTGAACCCACATAGGATCCTGATAGAGAAATCCGAGCTGTCGAACCCACATAGGATCCAGGAACAGTTGTCAGAGGTGTCGAACCCACATAAGATCTTGTAACATCAGCCAGAGTTGTCGAACCCAAGTAGGATCTGGGAACAGTAGTCAGTGCTGTCGAACCCACGTAGGATCCAAGGTCAGTAGTCAGAGCTTTTGAAACCACGTAGGATCCAGGAACAGTTGTCAGAGCTGTCGAACCCACGTAGGATCCAGGAAGAGTAGTTAGAGCTGTCGAACCGACATAGGATCCAGGAACAGTGGATACAGCTTTCGAACCGACGTAGGATCCAAGAATAGTGGTTAGAGCTGTCCAAACCACGTAGGATCCAGGAACAGTAGTCAGAGTTGTCGAACCCATGTAGGATCCAAGAACAGTAGTCAGTCCACATTGGATCCCTTTATCACAAAGCAACCAGCCACATGGTCCCCGCACAAAGCACGCTTGATTCTGAGAGGGTCCGCTCCTCAATTTAAGTGTGGATACATGAACTACAATGAAGGTCGACGAAGAAGTATATAAAATATCCTCTACGTCAAAGAGGTCTCAATGCAACAGACGACGCGTTAATCAGATGCCCAGTCTGAGAGTTATTATACTTTAAGTGTTGGGGGCCTGATTGGATTCTTGGTTGATCCAACCTGACTGTATCTCAACTATACACCAAACACCTATGGGTTATACTCAAAGGGACCATCAAGATTCATGATTATTAATGCTACCGACGGTTCTTCAAATAGATCTACGGTGCCAAAGATATGGAAAAAAGAAAGTAAAGGCTCGGTAGTAGGGTTGGGTCCGGTCCGACCCGGCCTGATATAGTCTGGGCTGACACGGTTCGGGTTGACCTGGCCTAACCAGTTGGGTCCATCCGGGCCCGTTGGGCAGGTCGGCTAGTTGGGTTTGGCTCGGCCCCCTTGGCCCATCCCAACAGGCTGCGAGGGTAGTTCGGTCTGGAGGGGGACCGCGTAGGTGGCTCGGCCCAGTGGCGCAAAGCTGGTTTGGCCCATAGCGCTGCGAGGGGTGTGGTTTGGGTGGCTCGGCCTGGAAGGCCGGGGCCAGATCGGGAGGCTTGGCCTGGGAAGCCGGGGCCGGTTCGAGTGGATCGGCCCGGAAGGCTGGCAGGCAGCTGGAAGCTGGGAGGGGCGGGCCGACACGGTTCGGCTGGGGCACACCGAAGGCCGAAAGTGGCTGGGAACCTAGAGGTGCGGGCCGGTGCAGTTCGGCCGAGTTGCATGGGAGGCCGATGGAAGCTGGGAGCTGGGAGGGGCGGGCCGGCGTGGTTTGGTCCTGGGGCACGGGAGGTTCGTGGTGGTCGGGATCTCAGAGGTACGGGCCGACACAGTTCCGTCAGGGCGCACGGGAGGCCGGTGGCGGTCGGGAGTCGGGAGGCGTGGGCTGGGGTGGTGGATTTGGTTCGGCCTACGTGCCGCGAGGGCTCTACGGGTTGCGGAGACTGTGGGTAGAGTGGTCATTGCCTGTCACCTTCGTCTCCTCGTTGTTTCATCGCCATACTGAAGAACATCACAAATGAGATCGACGGAGGGAGCCGAGACATGTTAGTCTTGCCCGCACCCTCCGCGTTTAAGGTGATAGCAATCAGTTCATAAGAACGAAACACAAAAAACCACCTACAAAAGGAAAACATACTAATTCATCATTTTTAATGAAAGGAATAACTTGGAACATAAATGAAATTAAACCCCTACCTCGCTCGTAGTTTGTCGACGGAGTCATGGGGAGAAGAAGGATTGTTGGCAAAAGACGAACGTCGGTGTCATCGACATTTTCCTCGATCGTCGGTTTGTGCGCTGACTCATCATAGTCGAAGAAATCCTACATCAAAGGAGGTTCCGAGGAAGAAAGTTGAAGATTCTCCTCGCCGGTGTTCTTTAGTGGAAGAACATGTTCATCGTTCTTTGTTGGCGAGAGCGTTTCTCCCTAAGCTCTCTCTCTTCTCCCAAGTTCCTCCAAATGACAAATGCGAACCAAAATAATAGATTATGTTTATCTATTATTTAATTGTTGGCACAACATTCGAATTGGTTAATTAATTAAAAGTGTTGGCTCAATTAATTAATGAGGAGGATTTGGAACATTAAGTGTTAGGGGAGTTGAAGATGATCCCCTACACTTAATGGAAAATTTGTGGTTTTCTCCACATTAATGGGGAGTTTATAGGCGGTTTAAAACCTGGGTGGTCCCCACCATAATTAACATGAAGATGAGGTTAGGTTCAGGTGGGCCCCACCACCATAACCTCTCTTGGGAGGTTAAGGTGTGGTGGTCCCCACCTCCAACTTCCACATGGAGGCCTTAACCAAAAAATGAAAATAAATCTTCACAACTTTATTTTTATTTAATCCATTCACTAAAAACCCCAAAAACTAACTTTTATTCTTGAACCACTATCGTTTAGGTTAAAGTCTCCTTAAGAGAATACATGCACTGCGAGTTCAACAGTGCCCTTGGATCTCAATTCCAAGCGCTGGTTCAAAAGTTACAAAATGACACATGCACGATCACTGAACGTACCCGAAAAAAAGTTCGGAAAAATATTATCAGTCACCCTCGACCTATGTCGGTCAAGGTTAGGCTCTTACTAGGTGAAACACACCCCAAAGAACCCAACAGTACTCTTAGATTTTCAATCTGAGTTACCATTTAGAAGTTATAAATTTTACAATAAAATAATTTTCACTTAATTATTTTTTTTGCAATAAAAAACTAAATTTCTCTGGTGGCCCGCACCGGCCAAAGATAGTGTCTTCTTAAAGAATGAATATCCTCATGAGTTTAGAGGTGGACTCAGATTTTTAATCTGAGTTACCATTTATGAGTTATAATCATGTGAAAAATAGAATAATTTATTTAATTATTTTATTTACGATTTTTCCATTTTTGGGTTTTCTCACAAGAGGCTTGTGCTGACTAATATTAAGTCGTGCCTAGGGTAAACCCGCCATTCTGAGCGCAAGTTGCCCTCAGATTTTTGATACGAGTTACCGTTTAATAGTAATTCCACTTTTTCAGGAAAACTACTTAGGTGCATTAACATAAGCTCAAAAAAATATGACGGATCATTCCAGACACTCCGGACCTCAGAATCACGCGCTGTCAGATTTCGCAGACTCATAAAATTCCCATATATTTAAAAAAAATTACATGGAAATTTCATTCTTTAAATTCTCCCCACCTCAGGGCTCTACCTCCCCGTAAGCTACAACTCAAACTAAGGGAACATGTGGGGGTACTGAGCAAGCATCTAAGCCTCCCACTCCCATGTGCTCTCTAAGAGGTTCCCGTGCTGCCAGAGAACGTGCACCAGATTTATAGACCATCCATGAAGGACCCACTCCGGTTGATCCTCATTCTCTACTGGAACCTCCGTAAAATTCTCCCCATCGTTGACATCTAGCTCGCTATGGTCGATGATGTGGGAAGGGTCATGCACGTATCTACTCTGCTGGGATACATGGAAGATGTCATGCACCCGATGCAACTGAGGTGGAAGAGCTAAGCGGTATTCCACCTTGACAACTCTACTGATGACCTGGAATGGTCTGATGAATATCAGAGATAACTTACCTCCTCATCCAAATCTCCAGAAACCTCGTCGAGGAGAGACCCGTAGAAAGACGTTGTCGCCATGCTCAAAATTTAGAGGTCTCCATCTCCTATCAACATATGACTTCTTCCTACTCTGTGAAGTCTTTATCTGCTCCTGGATGATCTGCACCTTATCTGTGGTAGCCCATACCATCTCTGGTCCCACAAGTGCTGACTCCCCTAGGTCAGTCCAGCACAGTGGTGATCTGAAAGGTCGCTCGTATAACACCTCAAAAGGTTCCATCCTAATGGTGGAGTTATAGTTGTTTTTTTATGATAACTACACCAAAGGTAAGTGATCCTCCAAGCTGTGACCAAAGTCGAGGACACAAGCACAAAACATGTTCTCGAGGGTTTGAATGGTGCACTCAGTCTGACTATCTGTCTGAGGATGGAAGGTGGTGCTTAAACGTAGTTGTGTCTCAAAAGCTTTAGACAACCCCTTCCATAGCTAGGAAGTAAAACATGCATCATGATCAGAGACAATTATCGAAGGTACTCTATGTAGCCGCACAATATACTGCACATAGAGGCGTCCCAAGCTCTCTACTGCACCCTGCTCTCTGATTGATAGGAAGTGGGCCGACTTGGTGAGTAGGTCGATGATCACACAGATCGAGTCATGACCTCTGGATGTACACAGATGTCCTATCCTGAAATCCATGGATATCCCATACAAATTCTACTTTGGGACCTCTAAATACTAAACTAAGTATTCAGGTACCTGATGCTCTGCCTTCACTTGCTAACAAATGAGGCATCGAGAGAAAAAATCTGCTACTGCCTTCTTCATTCCCAGCCACCAGTGCTGTCGTCGGAGGTCCTAGTACATCTTTTCCACTCCTGGATGTACTGCTAGAGGAGATGTGTGGAAATTCCTCAACACTTCCTCCTAAAGTGGCATTAGTACCATGGTACTTCCTCGGAAGAGGATTACATGCTCCCCACCTTCAGAAAATCCATTAGGTTCTTGTCTTGTGGATATCTGAGCATGTCGTGTCTCGTAGTAAACATCCCCACGTTGTACCTCCCTAACTCGCTGAAGACGTGGGGGAGTGACTGGAGACTATAGAAAAAATGCTTCATCTCTATCCACAAAGGATATATACAAGGTGGCTCGCTACTCTGTCACCTCACTCAGCATATGTAGGCAAGACCTCCTGCTGAGTGCGTCTGCTACCATGTACCCCTTTCCAGGAGTATAGACTATCTCAAATTCAACTTTTTCTACCACGAGGGTGAGGTTGGACAACTCATGAGTGATTGGATGCACCCTCCTATTCATGTGTTTATCCTGTGCTTCCTGGGTTTCCTTTTTTTTTCTGACCAAGGAAAACCCCATCCCAAAATTGTAGATAAACCACAACCTCTTTACCTAATACAGTCAATCTGTGTGTGAACTGTGGATGTCAAGTCCAAACCCAAACTAATGTCATAAGGCCTCAACGTTTCCACCAAGAGGTTCCAAATGAAACTATCACCTCAAGGGTCAGATCCCACCATCGGCGTAAGTGTGATTATCGATTCTCCTCGCAAAGGTTTCCCAGACATGAGGGTCAAGTCAATGGTTTAACCGGAAACTATATGTCTTGGACAAGATTCGTGGAAAGGAATAAATGATTGGTACCCATTTCTATTGATACAAAAACTATTAGTAGAAATAGACTGTACCTCAAATCATTCCTAGAGCACTTGGTTCTAATTCATTAACCGCATGAAGCAACTCTCTTCCACAGTCCTCTAGCTCCCTGAGCCTGGCGGGGTCCACAAAAAAGGGGTGGTTGAAACTTGTCAAAATGTATAGCACCACATGCAGCTCTCTTAGATCTGCTTCCACATTTTCTATCCTATAGATTCATCTGTCCCTAACATTTCTTCTTCCTAAAACATTTTACATGCCCAAGTCTCTAAGACTGGCACCAGTTTCCTACATTCCCACTGGTAACATTCACTGGATGTATCTACTCAGCCAAAGAACATTCAACCACAATGGTTCTCTCTATCACCCTAACATAAGTAGAAATGCATAGAGGAATAGTGCTGGCTCAGATGTCTTTTAAACGCACCTCGTTCAAATGTTCGAGCCCTGAAGCACTAATCGTATCGTATTCATCGAGTACCAGGAAATATCGGTACGCCTCGATGAATACTCAACTACCGTCATGTCATCCTACAGAAGCTGTAGAATTTCATGAGAAATCTCATCCAACTCCTCGATCCAGTCCTCAACATCCTGTGAGTCGAGCTCACCTTAGAACCTGAGGGGAATCTGATGCAGAAACACGTGTAAGTCTCTAAGCGTACATGTGTCCTCTACCGGTACCACCAGTTGTAACTACTGACCAATGAGTAGTGATATAGTTGGCTCACTACCTGATGATACTATATCAAGAAACAATCCTCATTCCAAAGCCTCATCACTAAGAGGACCATCTTCATTGTCACTCAATTAAGAAAAACTAGTTTCTAAGATCACCATCTTCTCTACCGGCATCTCAACTAAATGGGAAACTCAAGAAATCACCTCCAGCTAGCCCTCAGCTGTGTAAGAATCTGTCTCAGCTTGAAATCACAGAGGCCACTACTTCTGGAACTCATGCAACTCACTCATTCGGCGTGCACCGTTCGCCAGTGCGGCTAGTGGTATATTCTGCCCAATGGGTGGTGGTACTGGTGGTACACCACCCGAAGGATCCAACATAGTAAGAGGGCCCTGCACTAGATCATCATAACTCGGTGGGCTACCAGTGCGTACAACTCACAGAACTCTAACTAGTTGTCTGTGTGGAGGCATCCTGAAAGAAAAAAATGCGACACGGTCAAAATATTATACCGGGTGAACTGAACTGGTGAGATAACTTAAGAAATCACAAAGTAAACACACACGCAATCGGTGTTTTTGTGCACTAAGTTAGAAATCAGAAGTCTGGGTCCTAGTGTATGGATACGTAGGTCGTCACACCAACAGTGGAATCCCTGAACTGAAAACCAAACTCACTACACTTAACACTATTGCTTCACAGAAAATATAACAGTTCTATGTTTTGTTGTAGATATGATTACTCCGATACCAATTTGTCACGACCTGTCCCCCAAGGCCCATGCCGTGACTTCCCCAAGTCCGACTTCTATAGGCTAGGGGTTGGAGACTAGCATCAAATGCGTAATTCCCTAAAACTGGGAATAAATTGCCTTTATAAACTATAAACAAACACAATAGAGAACAAAACTGCATACGAAACACTAACTAAAACTGTATAACAAAAGCGTACTGAAAAGTAAAGGGGCCGGAAATACAAGCCCAACAGTAAAGTACAAGGAAACTGGAAATACATGTACAATTGAAGAAAGAAAAAACTACTACTGGGCCATCCTCCAGGATTCCTACCTGAAGGGTAGGTACATATATCCTCCTCAGCACTCCACATCTGTCAGTCTCCTTCGTGTACCGATTCGTCGTAAGGTCCACCTCTGGGTACCATCCAGTCCTGGTACTCTCAACCTCAGTCAGTGATGTCTGTTATCTGTATCCAACAGAACGAGGGGCAGGCATAGCCCGTGCAGGGGTGTGTATAACAATACTCAGTAGGGACCCCGATACCCTCAAGATCTCAAAAAATCCAATAAGGATAAACCACAAAGTATGAAATCAATAGATAACCCCACTTAGGTATATGGCCATACATATACCTAAGTTATCAACAAATCCATCTCAATAATGACGTAAACAAAAAATTTACTGACTCAGCTCACATAGGTATAAAACATATATAGATATATAGAGATGATTAGATGTAGCCATGGAATCATCTACTCTGTCGAACCCACGTAGTATCCTGATATAGAAATCAGAGCTCTCGAACCCACATAGGATCTAGGAACAATAGTCAGAGATGTCGATACCACGTAGGATCCAAGAATAGTAGTCAGAGCTCTCGAACCCATGTGGGATCCAAGAACAGTAGTCAGTGCAATCAAACCCACATAGGATCCGGGAACAGTAGTCAGAGCTGTTGAACACACGTAGGATCGAGGAACAGTAGTCAGAGTTTTTGAACCCACGTAGGATCCAGGAACTTTAGTAAGAGATATCAAACCCACGTAGTATCTAGGAATAGTAGTCAGAGTTGTCGAACCCATGTAGGATCTAGGAAAAGTAGTCAGTCCATGTAGGATCCATCTATCACAAAGCATCCATCCATAGGGTCCCCGCACAAAGCACGATTGATTCTGGGAGGGTCTTCTCCTCAAGCTATCTGTTGATACATCAACTGTAACGAAGGATGGCAAAGAAGTATCTCAAAGGTCATCCATGTAAAACAGGTATCAACGCAACAGAGAGTGCGTTAATCGGACGCCCGGTCTGAGAGTTATTAACCTTTTAGTCTCGGGGGGCTTGGTTGGATTCGTGCATGATCCAACCTAACCATATCTCAACTATACCCCAAACACTAGTTGGGTATACTCAAAGGGACAATCAAGCTCCAATATTACCATTGCCGCTGATGGTTTGTCAAATAGACATCTGGTGCCAAAAATATGGACAAAAGAAAGTAATGGGTCAGTAGTAGGCCCACGTCTGGCCCGACCCAGTTGGACCGACCCAGCCCGACCTAGTCTGGGCCGACCCAGTTTGGGTCAACCCAGCCTGACCCGTTGGGTCCGGCCTGGCCCGTTGGGTAGGCCAGCCTATTGGGTTCAACCCGACCCACTAGGCCCATCCCAGCAGGCCGTGAGGGCGGTTCGTCCAAGAGGGGGGGCCACGCAGGCGGCTCGGCCTGGTGGCGCGGAGCCAGTTTGGCACAGAGCTCCGCGAGGGGCTCAGTTCAGGCAGCTCATCCTGGAAGGCCGGGGCTAGTTCGGGTGGCTCGAACCAAGATACGAGGGCTGATTTGGGTGGCTCGGCCTGGGAGGCCGGCGTGCGGCCGGGAGCTAGGAGGCATGGGCCTGCGCGGTTCGGACGAGGTGCACTGGAGGCCGACAGCAGCCGGGAGCTGGGAGGCACGGGTCGACGCAGTTTCGTCGGGGCACACGAGAGTCCGGTGGCGGCTGGGAGCCGGGAGGTGCGGGCTGGCATGGTTCGGCCGGGGCACGTAGGAGGCCGGTGGTGGCCGGGAGCTGGGAGGGGCGGGTAAGCGCGGTTTGGCCGGGGTGCACGGGAGGCCGGTGACAGCCGAGATCTAGGAGGATGATGTCGCATAAAGCGATCTATGATCAGTCCTACATGTTGTGGATCATGATGCTTCATACGGGTAAGGTTATTGTTTATAACCTGAGTCAGTTATCCTAGTTTAGTTACAAGTTTATTAGCACTAATCATAGCTCCAGGACCAACATCATTATCTTTCATAGGAGGGAAATCCCTACATGGGATATGTGTGTTCATGCAATTTCCATTCCTTCCACTAGGCTCCATTTATAAAAAATGGCATTCACTTAATTAGGTTATAATCATAATTTTTAATGTTGAACTCGCAAAACACATAACATAAATTGATATTTTATGCATGTCTAATATCAAAACCATTAGAATGGTTTCATTGGGGAATTACTTAAAATTATATCCTTCACAATAGTTTGCAAAGAAAATTTCAATTATCCTAAACATATCCTCTAGGAGCGTAAAACCAGGTGTGGAGTAAGGACAGTTGTTGTGTACCAGGTTACCCTAAGCCAAGATCAAAACACCTTGTCGGGGTTGTTACTCTTAGGTATATCTATACTTGAACCA
Organism: Viscum album; assembly: GCA_963277665.1. Lineage (NCBI taxonomy): Eukaryota > Viridiplantae > Streptophyta > Magnoliopsida > Santalales > Viscaceae > Viscum > Viscum album. Next base: position 1,717,378,487 of record OY728160.1, on the reverse strand, counting down.
CATCCACTTATAGTATCAAGACTAAGATTTATTTTATAGAAATATCCACATAATATATATCTTACCTAAATTATGGATATTCTTTTATTCTTATCCTCATATTCTAACTAGGGGTTTTATTCCATAATCTATATTTTATATATCTAGTTTGAAAGGTTTCTACTAAACATCCTATAATACCAATTTTATGGACCCCATCCCCAGTTACCTGGAGATTGTACATTATATTAATACATAGGTATGATTACAAGGACCTCACATCTCGATAGACTTGATAGTTTAGTAGTATTTTAAAACCAGATAGAAACATAATATTTAGATTAGATCTTGAAAGAAGAATAAACATTGTAACTCCATTGGAAACACCCAAAAACTATTATATTATTCCTAGAAGTTATTCATAACAATACTAATATTTTCATCCTATGGAAAAATATTATATAAGAAAGGGGTGAGATCTGATTCTCATTAAGGGTAAGTAATATAGTGGATGTTATCATAAACATTAAGCACGATGAATAACTTTAAAACACTTGCCTTTAAAAATAATCAAGAGAATAATATGGAAATAATGAAATATTATTACATAAACCCATATAATTGATCATAAGAAAATGAAACTTAACATGGGATATTATACTAGTTGAATAATAACATGGATTATCAATTACTGTTAACATAATAATGGAATTCATTGGGTCGGACATCTGATACATATTTTCCAGGCCTCGACCAAGACGTCTGAAAATAATAGGGTAAGGAATTAGCCCCACCCATAAATTTCAATGTCTAATGAATTACTCATATAAATGAGGGTAATCATAGAAACCATGAACATATGAAATAACATTCCCCAATCTGTAGACATAATCACTGACCATTCTGAATAGTGTGGTGAATGGTGCCAAGATAGAAAATCCAAGGTAAAACTAATCATAAACCATTTAATAAAATAAGTTATATAATAATCATTAGATATTAATCCCTATAATACATAATATTCAATAGGGTTGTTGAATTAGATGAAAATGCTCTAATAAAACCATCGATGAATTTTAGAGAGTAATTATCATTTCCTTTGAAAAAAGAGTTATTTTGGAAAAATATTTTCATAAAACCAGAAAGGAACTAAGATATATTTTCCATGATAAAATGGGTGGTATTGGAGAAATAATGGTTGCTTAAAACATATTATAGAGTTAAATTGGGAATAGTTAAGAAATCGAGAACTTCCCTTTAACCGGGCTTGATTATCGTGAAGAATTGAGAAGGGAACCCATTTAATACATTTATTTTCCACAAAATAAAGATAAAATTATATGAATAAATAATTTTGGAACATGTAACAATAATTTATAATAATTATATAAAATAAAATAATAATTATATTTGTTTATATAGGAAGAAATCAAAACCCAAATGAAAATAGAGGTTTGGGAAGAAAACCATTACCTTTTGTCTGAATGAGTTCTTTACTTGACCTTAACATCCTGGATAAACAAATTAAATCAAATAATTAACTAATTGAAAAAAATTATATAAGTATTTGAATAATTAGAGATTTATTATGTTTATTTATGGACAATTTGATAAGTTATATTATTGAATTCTATCATTTCGGATTGTTTGTTTCCTTGATTTCATGTTCAGTTCACTTGAATATATATAGTAGAGTTCATGTAAAAGATATATAATTATCCATAATTAGAATTAAATGTTATTAACTAATAAGTATAAGTCTAATTGGTATTATGTATTATTTTTTTCTATATATGAGGATGAATGATTATATAACATGTTAATGATAATCAATTAGCTTAATGTTAGCGGGTTTTCAATCACAATGAACTAATTTTGTTCTATTATTTAATATCATGAATATATAATTGTTCCAAAACATTAAAAAAGATATAATACATATTTTATAATTTTTTTCAACTGTAAAAATGTTTTCATGACCAACCTTTAAGGGGGAATTAAGGATCATAATTTCATCATCCCTGAAGGTCGTAAATTGGTACCTCCAAGATGATGATTCTATTTTTATAATAAAAGAAAGAGATAAAGGATTTTGATGAAGGATGTTAAATTAACATGATATAATTACTTTATATGTATGATACTGTATTTATCAAGATCATTTTTAAAGAGGGGGTGAGGATAGTATAATAAAATAAATAACTTCAAAAGAAAATAAAATAAAAAGGAAGTGGATTTTACCTCTTGAATGCTCCTCCTTGAGAACCTCTTTAGGGAAAGGGGTTTTGGTATTTTGTTAATACCAAAATCTCCTAGACTTGGGGAGAGACTAGGGGAGTGTATTTGGGATGATCTTTGACAAGATTTATGTCTTAGAGGATAGAGGAGGAGAGGGGATGAGGGGTGGTTTTTATAGTGGAGGAGTGGGGTGATTTCTCATTATTCTATTCATTATATTATTTTTTTTCGAGACAAAATAGTATTTATTAATGTGAATATATAAAGTAATATGTTCATGTGATTTCAAAACAAGGGTTATTACATCATCCATGACTCAAGTAATAGTATATTTAGCTGATATTGTATTTATACTATAAATTACCATATTTAACTATTCACTAAAATTCACGTATTTTTGAAAAATCCATTAAATTCAACCTAACCATTTTTCAACATGTATAATTCAAAAATAAACTTCAATTTATGAAAATAATTTTCTAAATTTGAGAAATTTAATTTTTTAATTAAAATCATCAAATACAATTTTTAAAATTAACACTGATTTTATAACACTTTGAAAAATTAACTAAGGTCTTATTAAATTATCCTAAAATAATAGAATAAAAAAATATTAATTTATGGATACACTTTATGAAATTTAAATTAATTTTAGATCAATTTATTAATTAAATATTTTTTACTCACAAAAATACCAACACTTAATTGTTCAAAATATTCACTTACTAATATCATGATATAATTATGTCAGATGTTCATTTATAAGGTGAATAAATTTTATTTATACTCTCATGTGTGATTTTACAATTCATTAGGCCAATTTAATATTCATAAGGGTTATATTACTATTCCTATGGTCAAGTTACATTTCATTAAAAATTAATTAGATCTTATTAGACTCTAAATATCATACTGATCACAACTGTGTATGTCTGATTTTCAAAATTCAAATCATAGAAGTGGAAAAATTATGATTAAAGACAAGGTTATAACTATCATTTTGAAATAAATATATTAAAAAAGTGTTTTTTCATGGAGACTCAATATTGTGTGCATTACATTCTATAATTAAATTTATTTTGATGTCCTTTGGGTATTACAAAAATGGCTTGAGGAATGAGGACCAGGCCCATGTTCCTTAGTGTTTTGGAGTAAAACCACTGAACATATTTCACAAGGCCATAGTTCTAGGAATGTTGGGATATGGTATTGAAAATCAAGAGGTAACCTATCAATAGATTCATGTACCTATCATCAATGATTCATATATCACAGATCTTAGTTTTAGACAACAATTCCATCCTAAATCAAATAAATTTTTTAGAATTTGAGTTGTTGAATTAATTCTTGCTAAAAAGAAGTTATAGTGAGTTTTCATGAATTATTTATATAAATTGAATAAATTTTATGGAGCATTGTTGAAGTTAAATATGCAGTTAATGGTTTGTTTTAGGGTCACGTTAAAGTGATGAAAAAATTCCATTTAATAGACCATACTCTATATTATTATATAGGAGATATTTATTTGTAGTAAAATTGGATTTTATAGAGTCTATGTGCACATATTTTAATATTCAAAAGTTATAAAAAAGTGAAAGGGAACTATAAATACATTGAATATTTGATTCTCAGAGTGGAGGCTTTATTCCAAGAACGAGTCTGAAAGTCATGAAGAATTAAAAACCCATAAATATATTACTAAGAGAAGATTTTTCGTCTTGCCTAAAAAGGAAGAATATGTTCTAGAGATATTTTGGAAAGAATATATCTTCATCAATGTATTTTAATATAAGTAAAGGATGATCCCAAAAGGACTACAATAAAGAATCTATCCATATTTAATGATCTATCATATGAGTTTGGATAAGAGATATTTATGTGTAAAAATTGGGTGTGGACCCTATCCTATAGTGTTGAGAAAAAGAGGAGGATCAAAATAATGAGACAATAATGGAAGTGATCCAATGTGAAGGTAGTGAGGATTGGGTGATAGTGAATCAGACTAAATTTTTTTAGGGTAGCTAGTGTGGTAAAAGAGTGACCTAAAACAAACTCCACGTTTTTTCAGTGATAATAGTGTATTTTTTGAATTAAATAGTGATGATGAATTCTCCTTAGACATAGCTCAATGGGGAAGAAATAAAATATTTTTTTGTGTCCTGTTTACTTTTAGCATACTTACAAAATGTGGGTCAAGTAACAAAAATGAATACCTGATAACAAGGGACGATCAAGTGAAAAGGAGGTTTGATCAAGTTAATAAAAAGAGAATAATGTGTTGAAATTACTATTAAAAGGACAATATCCAAATAGGAAAGTGATAATTTTAAGGTTAAATGGTTTAATTTGTTTTTTATCATACCCTGATTCACCCCCACCACATGGTATATCTCACATTTAACACCATGTGAATGATTCTTTTCTATTTTTCACTTATGATTTTCATGGATATTAATAAAAAAATATTCCATGAATTAATATAAAATTAATAATAAATTAATTTTATGTATATTATTATGGAATGATAAAGTATGAATATTACAATAAGGTTATTAAAATTAGACAAATGCCTCCATTTTTAAAAGACTAAAAAATGCTTATAAAGAAAAACATGTTGATTTGGAACTATTTTTTTAAATTTATTAAAATATTTAAACCCTATTATTTTGTAATGACATGGACACTATATCATAAAAACAATTGATATTTTGGAACCATTATTCAATGAAACCGATCATTACCATTACGTAGAAGCTGTTTTGGAATTATAAACCAAACAACCACTAAACGATCGACCTAGACAACATTAATTTTATAAATAAATAAATAATGATAATAAATGGATTGTGTGAAGTTAAATAAATGTGAATTTTTTTTAAATAAGTAATTAATAAATTTAATTTTACTATTCCATAGGTTATAGAAGTGTCTAATGCAATTTAAGACTCAAAGTAAGGGTTCTTTCCTACTCTTTTTATTATTATTTTGGCCACATTATCTTTTAGCCTCTATCGTAACCTTTATTTATATCATTTGTATTTTATATATGTTATTTAAACAAAATTTATTGATGCATATGATTCCATTATCCCTTTATTTTTTATGGATACACATATCTATAGTTGTCTTTTTAATCTTTTCTTTATATATACTTGATAAATAAAAATATTTTTTCTTCTATTTTATGTTCCACTATTGTAATGATTATTTCCGTTCTTTGATTTCCAAAAACCGACCTTTTTATGATATAAAATATTCTACTTTTTTTATAGTTCTTGATAAACCATATGTTCTTATCTATTTTAAAAATTATTTTACCCATTTATTAAAAGTTTTGTATTGAGTTCAATTTCATAACTTATAATTTATCTTTTCTTATGATTTTTTCTTCACTTTGTGAATGATTTTCATAGACCATTATATATTTTTGATAATTAATGTAAAAGATTCATAAATCCATTATTTTTTAGGATTCTACATGATATACCAGTGGTGAAATATTTATGGATATATCATGTTACCCAATTATTTCTCATGGGTTTATTTCAAGTTATTCTTTATGTATGTTTCCTTTATATGTTGAACATATTCCTAAAATATTATGAAATTGGTGGTCTTGGAATTATTTCCCCCTTTTATAATTGGGAAATCCAATATATATCATGAAATAATTATGTAAGGGAATAATGTGGTTAACTTTGACCACAATTTTGTACATAGGAATGATGGGGTCAAATGTTTCCATTATGTTATGAGGTCTTTATAGTGATCCTTAAATTATTTTAATGATGAAATTCCTTATTTTTGTAACACATTTTATGATTATCATGATTACTATACCCATATAATTTGTTTATATTATTAAATGTTTTTTGGGACCATTTATGATTTTTTATTATATGATTTCATACTACGATTATTGACACTTATGATATCTTAACACTTATTTATCTAGTTTTATCCCTTAAATAGGAATTTTAGACCACCATTTATTTTATGTATTCCCCGAGGATATCCCTTGTTGTAATAAATGGGCAGTGTGCTCTTGGAGAAAGTCATAAATATGAAAATAAGTTTTCTTGTAGTTCATTTAAGAATGTTTTATAAGGTATCTGATATCCAAATGACATTAGACCTCTAAATTTTGGGGTGTGTTTTATGATTATTTATGTTAAAAATGAGTTAAATTTATATTTATACACAAATACAATTAAATATAGTTATTTTGATCTATTTGAAAGAAAGAAACATGATTAAAAGTGTGAAGTCTAGTTTTTAGTATGGGTTAATGCATAAAATTATTAAATTATAATTTCTAGTGTAATGTTATTATTTATATATAAGAATTAAACAATTTACAATGATTAAAAAACAATATAATGCTGAAAATATATTACCTCAAAAAATATTATTCTAGTCATATAATGACTATCTCAAAGATTACATCATCTCATTTTTAATGATGATGTACGGACTAAAAATCCCTTCACTTGTTATCAACATAAAACTTTTATTAATTTTACTCCTTTAATGTATTTTTATATTGATTAAATTTATCATGTCACCGTTAACATAAAATTTTCTCCTGATAATGTTCATTATCTAAATGTGTATGGAAGAATAATAACCATTTTTATACATTAATTTCATCAAATAATTGTATTGATCATAACATTATTATAAATCAAGTAAAACTAATTTAAACATATAATTTGATGTTTATAAATTTATTTTTATACAATGTTGAGTGGATCCTTTCCAATTTATTTATATTATTTTGTTAATTTCTAAACCCCATTAATTTATATTATTTTTATAATTAATTAAACCCTCGTTATTGAATTATTTATAAAACATTATTTAATTAATTAATTATTCATTGTTTTTATTTATGTTTTTTTATTGTCTAATTGTTATTTTATTTGACTCTAGTGATATTCTATTATTAGATTCATTTTGATGTTTATAAAATTTCTATGTTTAGATTGCATCTTAATTATTCATTCTGACAAATTTTTTTTTCCACAAACTAAGTGATCCCCACATTAGGTACCATCCTCACATTTGGGACCTCAGATTTGGAATCATCCTCAATTTCAAGAAGGTCACATTTGGAATTGATCTAAATTTTGGAACATCAGATTTGGAATGAACCTAGCATAAGGAATCAAAAATTTTGAATATACCTAACTTTTGTGTTTCTCACATGATATGCCTCACATCATTAGAAATATTTCTAGGAATTATGGAGACTTAGGATTTTATCAGGCATCTTTGAAGTCATCATTAATGTTTTATAAAGATTATATTGTCTGTATGATTTTATTATCACTTTCATAATATACCACCATGAAATTTTCTATTATCTTTTATCATTTAATTATTCTGTAGCTTTGTTTATTTATCTTCTTATGATAAGAATTTACACTTTCATTTGCTCTTGGTATTTTAATCATAGCATGATTTTTAGGCCACATAATCATGAAATTATAGTTCTGATGAATATCTATGAAGTTTTTCTTCATTTCATTAAACTATGAAAAATCAAAATTCCTCATCTGATATTATATTTTTTTGGATAAATGTCACTAAAAAAATATATTGTTTCCATATTATGTTAGTTATAATTTCATGACGATATCTCAAGCTACATGAGTTCTATTGAGGTGCTTCTTAATATATTGGAAAGTATCATGAAATTTTATAAATATAAGTATACTATACTGAATGTTGAATTAGTTATTTTGAGGTTTTAATAGTTGACCAAATCATGTGATATCAACCTATGATGAATTTTCTAGAAATTTAAAGTTAGAAAATCATGGGATTATTTGTAAAGTGTTTAAATTGAGATTATTAGGGAGACAAATTTTGAGGACCATATTCAAAATTAAAATTTGAGTAAATAAATTTTGTGGACCAAATTTACGTGAGATATTCTAGATGATTTCATTTTCAAAAATCATAGAGATGTTTAGGGGAAAATAATGTATTAAATTGAAATTAAAAATTAAAAATTAAATTTCATACAATTTTTGCAGGAAAAATTCAAGGTGATTATTTTTTTAGGATTCAATGTGAATATTATTATAAATAAATTAATTTCCGATAAAATTAATTATAGATTAATTTTTTAAACATTATTAAAATATAAAAATTGATATATGCATGATTTATGGAGTTTCAGTTATAGAATTATCGGAAAAATGGTCAAGGGGATATTTATAAAAAATAAAATTAAAAAATAATTGATTTTTTAATGGCCTTGTGTATATTTTATTTGACATTATTTTGGAAAATATCTTGACATTCTGGTAGAATATTTATATAGTTAAATATTACTATCATCAATTTCAAGTGTTATATTTAGAATATATTTCTTGTATGATTCAATGGTCACACTAAAATTTTTGTAGATATTTTTGAAATTCTTTTGACTCATTTATTTTCATTATTAATGATTGAGATAAAGTGTATAATGGCTTGGAAAATTCTATTATATATTTATAATGAAGGCAATGGTAATGAAATAGATATCATGAATTAATTAAAACAATATTTGAATAAACAAATAATTCTATTATTATTTTATTACTATTTTTTTCATTTGAAGAAGGAAGACTAAAATCATTGAAGATCTAATGGATGGTGTTGTACTCTGTTGAATCAGTCCATCTATTATTTCCATATGCAACTATGAGCTGAAACTATTTAACAATTATATATATCATCTATTTATATTGAATAACTTACTTCTTATTCTCGTTAATGGTGGAGTGTTGTATTCTTGGACTAATATTTTAAGGTTCCCTGTGAAAGAACCTGTCCTATTTTATGATGTAGACTAACTGAACTCATTTTTTGAGGACTTTGGATAAAAGGACATCCTTACTGAAAACCATCGAACACATAGAGAGAGAATTGGTGGAGTGGACACGGAGATCTATGTGACCCAAACCACTATAAATCATTGTGTTTCACTTTTTCTATTATTTATATTACATTCCATTAATTGAAATTAATATAGAATGATATAATTTATTTATTTCAAGAGGTACATTTAATTTATTTTTAATATTTTTTAAAAGGAAAAAATTCACCCATACATGTATCATTATCATCATCATCCCATGAAAACAATTTGTATCTGAGAAAGGTATTTTTAATGAAAATTTAATAAAAATCTTTGTCTAATAAGTTTGATTTAAATATCTATATGAATAATGTTTTCCATGACTAATCTTAGAGAAGTTATATCGATGATATGTGCTCCTTATTTCAATGGTGAAAATTATGGTTACTAGAAAGATGACATGATCTTCTACTTAAAGAATCCCTGATTGACTGTGTGTTTGAAATATATCGAAACATAAAAGATTACTGAAGGTGAACCTAGAAATTCGAGTGATGATAAATTATATTATTATGAACTTAATTCAAGGGCTATGAATGCTATTATTTTCTGATTTATAAATGCTAATTTAATTGAGTTTCTTACTGTACTAAAAATTATGAAATATGGGAAACCAATGAGGTTTCCTTTGACTAGACTAATAATGCTCAAACATTGAGGAATAATACATCTAAGATTAAATTTGATACATTTGGGATGTAGAAAGATGAAAGTGTTACTTAGATGAATAAGAGGTTGAATGAAATTTTTAATGACGTTTCAACCTTGGTAACTCTATATAGGATCAAAATTTAGATGTTGATTGCTCAATTACAATAGGGGGTGGTGATTTGTAGGTTTACAAACGTTCATTTTTATCAATAAGAACATCTATGTTTGATAAAGTTAAACAAGATGAATTCACAAGAACACTTTAGTACTTAACAAAGAAACTAACATTCTTAGGATCAAAAAATATAGATCTGATAAAGAAACATAATACAAGTTTACTTAAGGAAGTATTCTACCTTAAATCTTATTGAATTTAATGCAGAGTTTGTATACAAATAAGAATGTTACACTTTCTATATGAAACTAAATGCAGTAGAAATACACCTTTTAAAAACAAAAAGTAAATAAGTATAAGAAATATTTTAACCCAAAGATAAGGGTATCCAAAAACCTGGATAAAGGTCCATTGATTTATACTTTCAAGAAATTATGTCTTACCTACACCAGGGTAAGCCCTTGATACGAAGATTGGTATCTATCATGCTATCCCCATAGGCCCTCAATTATGTAGGGTATTAACACCTCTATATTCCTATCCCAATAATCCCCTGATTGATAATTAAAAGAATTATATTCACACTAGGAAGGTTAAGTAAGATGTTCTCATCTTGAAAAAGTTGTTCAAAGCATTCTCACAAGGCATATTTGATCAGATCTCTTGTAGAGCATCACTTCATTCTAGAGGTTAGTATAAAAATTGTAGCACTAATATAGTTCAAATGGATGGGTATTTATATGAAAAATCACAAACAATCAACTTATCCTTCATTGATAATATTTTTCATTAAATTTCAGAGGGACCTATACATGCGGTACTCCATAAATAGTTATGTTAAAAGATATTGGATGTTATAGGTTTATATAACTAACTATGAGAAATATTACTATTATTAAGAAACATTATCCCATTTAGGATCTGATAACATGAAACACTAAATTAAGGAAATATGATAACTATAATAAGATAATTTAATTGGATTCTTAAGATAGTGAGATTCAATGTTTAAAAATATTGAATATAGGATTCTACGAAAACTGATAATCAGATTCTAATTTTTTTGAATATCGGAGTATGATTTCTAAGAGAATCAGAGTTTTATTTATGAGAGAATTAGAGTCCTAATTCAAATACAATTAGAGTCTAATTTCTAAGTGAATCAGAGTTTGATTTCGGAGAGAATTCGAGTATGATTTTTGAGTGAATCAGAGTCTAATTTTTGAGAGAATCAGAGTCTGATTTTTGAGTGAATTAGAGTCTGATTTTTGAGAAAATTGGAGTCTGATTTCTGAGTGAATTGGAGTATGATTTTGAAGTAAACCTGAGCCTAATTTTTGATGAAAATGGATTCTCAATTTCATTGAAATTGGATTATTAATTCTAGATAATTCTTATTTTGAATTCCAATGAAATTTGATTCTCAATTCTAGAATAATAAGATACTACATTCTAAGGAAATCAGATTATCAATTTAAGAGAAATTGGATTCTAAATTCGAAAGAAATAGAATTCTAAAAAACTATAAGGTTTCGATTTTGAGATAAGGATCATATTTTTTTAATTAAGTAAAATATGGTTAGGTTTAGTAGGTAAAATAAGGGGCAATACATTTTAAGATAATAGGTAAAATTCATAAACATTATTAGACAAAGAAAATTTTCCTTACGAGAATATTTATTAGAGAAAGAGAATTTTCCTTAAGAAAATGTGTTTGTGACTTCCAAAACATAAAGGAATGGAAAATTTATAAAGAAACATATTTAATAAGTAACATAATTCTACAACAATATCTGGTGTTAACGGTATATAGAGTTTTTTCTTCTAATTGGAATAAAATATCTTCTACTATCAGAAAATACACAACTATTAAATGTTTATGGATAAAATAATTGATCAAAACCAGGATGATGTATGAAGTGGAGATGCAATATGAAGTGGAAGATCATATTTCTATAAAAAAAGGAAAAAGTTCCAATAAATGTTTTTGTGGACGAATATTTTGATTCTAGTTATTCAGGTTTAAGTGATGAGTAATTGGATATTTATAGGGAATTCAAAAATATATAAACAAATCAAAATTAGAAATTAAAAAAGAATAAATATATGGAGGTCAGATGCTATCAATGTAAAAAAGGAAGCATCATTTAAGATCCTATTTTACTATTCTTAATGTGAAAAGGAAAAATGATTATTAAATAAAAGGAAAGAAATACATGTAGACAACATAGAGTTCATATAGAGACTTAATTAATGAATCTACTTCAAACACTGAAGTTGATCATGGAAAAAGGAAAATCTATGTATTATGGAATATACAGATGAAGTAAAACTGTCTATCTCTCTTAATTCTAATTATGAAAATCATTTTTAGTGATCTTAATGAATATTTTTATATAATTAAAGATAAATTTTAATCTTTATAAGAATATACAATAAAATTCATAAAATCTTATGATGGTATTTATTATGAAAATAGAGTTTTATTAAACAGACTACAGATTTAAGATCAATTTTTTCTAAAAGCCCATGATCTTTTTATTATAATAAATTTAATGAATTTTTGAATGAAATTGATTATTTAATACAATATGGCAGTATGTTCAAAAATAGAGTGTATTATTTAAATAAAATTATTATAAATCATAAAATTAATAAATAATCGACATTTATAGAAATGGAGAAATTGTGAAATTATAAAAAAACATTTTGTATCATGTTCTAAAAGAAAAACCATGTTCCATATTATATTTTTTCATTATTGCACAAAAGAGCAATATGATAATGAATGAAATTTTTGAAATCCGAAATGTTTTGGGGTCAATAATGTTCATTATTCAAAAACATTATCTAAATATAAATATGGAAGTTCTCTTTAAAAAAATAGCATTTGTTACCTAAATCATTAATTTCTAACAAAACAGCGCCCAAAAGAAAATGGGTACCAAAAATCACTTTTATCTGATATTTTTCATGTCTATTCCATAAAAAACAATGTGAAATTTTTTCTTGGCTATTTATTAAATAATTTCTTTTTATATTTATATTTATTAATCTATTTATTGATAACCTAGAAATAAATTAGAAGAAAAGATTCATGATGCTGAAACTGTTAAAATCTAGTAAGTATATTATTTATGTTTTAGTTTAAATACTTTATTGATTTTTTATTGGAATGAATTATTTTTAAATTTCATATATTGGTATGTTGACATGTTCTAATTTAAATAAATTTTACCAGTAAGAATTCACTTAAATTTATTATCTTTTGACATGGATTAAATCTTGTACTTAATTATTTGAAAATAATTTTAAATTTTTTTTATGGGACATTTTATTTAAATATTCTACATAGGGTTAGTTCACCAATTTTAGATATTTATAATTTTTTTTCTAAAAAATTGACAAAAACATTTTAATTGAAAAATTAAGTCACAATTTTGTTTTTGTTATATGAAATTATGTTTTGTTTTTTGACTTTAAAATTAATTTTTTAATTTATGTTGTGTTAAATGTTTAGATTTTATTTTTTCTAAAAAATATATCCTTATGTTTCATTATTTTGATTACTAGTATGTGCTATTATTTCACATTCCACAATGATAAATTAGTATATGTAATTATTAGGTATTATTTAGTATTTTATGGAATGTGATTTTTTTTTATATTTTAATTATTTTTTTATATTTAATTTTAATCTCTTAAATTTTATTAATATTTGTTATTAATTTAAGGGGGTAATCATTTTAAATATTTATCTTGTGGTTAAAAGTTTTATTTTAAAGGTATGTATTTAAATTCATATAATTTTATTTTAATTCATTACAAATCCATTTATTATTCATTGAAAATTATTTTATGTGTTCAGTGGCTGCTTAAAATTTACTTTTTTATATTTTTAAAAGTAATATTATTGTAAGGGGGAGTTTATAGTATTTAATTTAAAATATTTCCAAAAAAATATTTAAATGGTGTGGGTTTTTTAACATTCTTGATTTATTCAAGATTATCTATTAAAAATATTGTTTTGAAAATTTATTGAAAGACAAATGTTTTTGTGTAATATTTTATCTTTTGGTAAAATTAATTATAATTTTATTATTTATCTCAGACCCTCATTTTCAACACTTATTCATTATTTCTAGAAGGGAGAGAAAAAAATAGATCTGATCAGGTTTTGTAATTATTAAAAAGAGGGATATTGTTGAGTGGATCTTTTCCACTTTATTTATATTATTTGGATAATCAGTATAACCATGATTATTTAATAATTTCTAAAAAATATTATTAATTTGTTATTCATTGTTAATATTTATTATTTTTATTTTCTTCTTATTGTTTTATTTTAATCTTGTAATATTGTATTATTACTATCACTTCTATGTTGATAAATTATTAAAGTACAAATAACAACTTAATTATTTGTTTGGATAAAAATTAAAATTTTCTAAAAGTAATTGATCCCCATGTAGGGTACCATCATCAAAATTTGGAATCATTCTCAAGTTTAGGAATGTCATGTTGGGGATGAACCCCACATTTTTAATGAACCTCACATATGGAAGCACACATTTATAATATACTAAAAATTTGAGATGCTCATGTGATATACCTCATAAAATCAAAAATAATTTTTAAAAATTATACAGTCATGATTAAAGTCACATGAAGATTGTATTGTCTAATTTATTTTATTATCACTTACAGAATATCTCTATGTGGAATTATATATTATCTTACAATATCATAAAATACAAAATCATTGAGTATTTATCTTCTTATCTTAAGAAATTTCAGTTTTATATTCTATTGGTTTTTGATCATAACATGTCCTTCATACCTCAAAATTGAGGGATTATTATTGATATGATATTTAAGAAGTTTATCTTCATTTTAATTCAACAATAATAAAAGTTGAATCAGACATTTGATATTTTATTTTTTGGACTATAGTCAATGCAACAATAGCTAGATTTTCAGATTATGTTTGCTATATTATAATTAAGAGATATGAATCTATATTAGATCGATTAGTGTTTTTATTAATCCATTAGAAATATATCGAAATTATCTAAACATATGTCTGCAGGACCAAATGGTGAATCATATGTTTTTATGTCCTAAAAATTAATCCAATCTGATGACATCACCCTGTTACAAATTTTATATAAATTTCATGTGAGATAATTATGGGATTATTTGGACTGATTTTGAATTTCAAATTCAAATTTTTTTATTGAGATTATTATGGATAATAATTTTGAATAATATATTCAAAATTTAAATTTGAAGATTTTTATTTTTTGGACCAAATGTGTTGGAGAGATCCTGAAAGATTTCAATGGCACACATTGTGGAGATATTTCGGGGAAGCTAAATTTAAAAATTCAAATTAAGGATTTGAATTTTATGGGATTATCATTTTTTCAGGAAACAATTAACAAGATTTTTTCCATATTAATTCTGAAGTTCATTAAGAAAAAATTAATTACTAACAAAATTGAGTGTGAATATATTTTTGAAAAATATATTTAAATTTTAAAATTTAATATATTCCTGATTTATGGAGGGTAAATTATAGAATTATTTGGGAATTAGTCAAGGTGATATTTTTGGAAATTCAAATTCAAAAAATATTTGAATATTTCAATTTAAACTATTAGATTATCATAGATATTATTTTAAATAATATCATAAAGTGTTGACAGAATTTTTAAATTGTAAAATATTATTATTACTAGTAAAAATTATTATCTTTAGAATTTATTTCAGGAATTTTTCAATGGTCGCACTATATTGATGGAGATATTTGCGGAATCCATTTGACACATTTATTACTAATTACAAATGTTTGTGATTAATTCTACAACAGATTGAAAATTTATAATACATATTCATAATGAAGAGGATGATTATGTAACTGGTTTTAAGACACAACCACCACACTGTTGGATTGAACAAATACATATATTATTCTTTTTATACTACTATTATAATTCAAATAAGGATGCCTACAATCATTGAAGATCTAATGGTTAGTGCTTTGATTATTGTAGATCAAACAATCCATTAGTTCTAAAGGTAGCTATTAGCTAATGTTGTTCAGTAATTCCACCTATTGTACTTAGTCATGGTGGAGTGTTACCTTTTTTGACAAATATTTTTAGGTTTCCTATAGAATAACATGAATTTTTATATGGTGTAAAATTCCTACACTAAATTTTTGATAACTTTGTATAAAAGGACATGCCTGGTGAAAATCACCAAGCACACAAAAATAGAATTAGTGGAGTGGACTAGGGGATCTCTATTCCCAGAACCACTTTGCATCACTGTATCCGACACTTTCAGTTATTTATTTTTTATTTCACTACTCTATAATAAGAGAGAAGTTCATGATATTTTTATTTCAAGAGGAATGTTTTAAATTTTTCAATATTCTTAAAAGGAAACAATTAACCCCCTCTTATTTCTTCTTAATTATCATCCCCAACTAACATTATACACATATATTTTAATATTATAGGTGTTACTAATATTTAACTTAATTCATAGTAATTTTTGACACTTAAAAAAATGATGTGAACCTTGGATAATAATATGATATGGTAGATAGTTGAAATATATAGAGTCTTAAAATTTATTGAATATATGTATGAGTATGGTTTTTGAGGTAATATTACAATCATATTTTTTTAAAACAAATATGGAATAATTATATATAATAATCACCATTTAATTACACCCCTTTGTAAATTTAGTAAATTTAATATAAAAAAATCCATCGTGGTGTTCTTTCACTTCTATTCAAGTATCAAAAAAATTTATATAGCATTTTTGATTAATAATATATCAAATTAATTTTCTAAAAAACTAAACACCTTAAACACTAATACAAACAAATCCTTTAACAGTATTAGAAGTAGCCTTTCTCATCACTAGAGAAGCACTAACTACAAGATTGATATTAAAATACCTTTTCTTCTATCAGTGATAATAAATCACTAATAAAGGAGTTCTTTATCAGTTCTTATAGAAGCGATTATAAATGGGAATATTGTAGTGTGTTTTAACAACACACTATAGCACCAGTGCAAAGTGTTGTAACAGCAAACAGCAACACCCAAAATTCCTTGAATGTAGAAAAATCAAGTATGAATACAAAATTTAAATGAAATAAAATTTAAAAAAAAAAATAAAGGAAAATAAACTCTATATTATAGAGATTTAAAAAATTATTTTAAAAAATTACATAAGAACAAAGTATTACAAACATTAAAAAACAACAGTCTTCATTTTTTTTGTGCTCCTAACCCTTGGTCGAGAAAAAAAAATACATGTATAACAAAACATATATTAAGTTTTTAATATTATGAAAAAATAAATTTATATAAAGTGTTATTTTTAAACTAAACTTTGATTCATACAAGGAAATTTATATATCATATTGAGTTGTAGTTGATTCTTGCAGGTCACACCGATTCTTGTACATCTTCAAGCATTATAACTGTGAAAATAAAAAAAAAATGTATAATCTAAAAATAATAATTAAATTAATTAAATAATAGTAGATATAATTATGAGAAAACAATATAGTCTTGTTTTCCTGGTTTTGGTGGTGTGATGTGTGTTTTAAACTAGAATTACACTTATATATTGAAAAGATACACCTGGAGTCATACTAGTCACACTGTGTGTCAGATTGATGTGAGACTAATTCTTACACATCTCAAATGACATGTGGATCATTTTCATAGAGTATAAAAACTATTCAAATTTGTTTGCATGGTTTTGAGTACGTCGCTTGTATTTTTTTTTTCCGAAAACGTCATTATAAATACGAAAACACACACTTTGACTCATATCGGTAACATCATTTGTTAGTTTGACATGACACTAATTTATATACATCATAAATGACTTATGAATGATTTTCATAAATTATATAGACAATATTTACAAGTTTTCTTCGTTTTTAGTGAGTGAAACTTTTTGAACACAAATTTCAATTTTAAATCGATAATGGTCTTGTTGAGTCATACCAGACACATCATGAATTAGATTGATTTCAGGATGATTCCTACAAATAAAAATGACCTATGGATAATTTTATTAATGTTTCAAAACAATATGATTTCTTTTTATTGGTTTTGAGTGGGTCAGTAGTCCTTTTTACTAAAATTGATGTTAATTTAAAATAAAAAGTCATAGTTAGAGTCATATCGGTCAAACCATGCATCAGATTGAGGTAAAAATAATTCATACATATACTAAATGTCTTATAAATATTTCTTATAAAATATCAAAACAATTTGAATGTTTTTACTCAGTTTTGAGTATGTCACTTTTATTTTTTAGTAAAATGTTTTTTTAAATTGGAAACATGCACTTTGACTCATATTGATCACATTGTGTATCGGTTTGATGTGAGAACGATTCCTAAATTTCCAAAATGGTTGTTGAATCAATTTACTAAATTATCATGAAAATACAAGAAATTGTTCTTGGTTTTTAGTGAGTGACTTTTTTTGGAACTAAACTATCAATTTTAAACTAATAACATACACATTAAGTCATACCGACTCATCATGTATCGGATTGTGGTGCGACTGATTAATACAAATAAACAATTACTTATTTATCACCTTAATAAATTATAAAAAACAATTCAAATTCATTTTATTAGTTTTGATGAGGTCAATTTTCATTTTTACTAAAATTGATGTTAATTTTAAAGAAAAAGATACACTTGGAGTCATATCGGTCACATCGTGCATCAGATTGAGGGGTGGATGATTTCAAAAGAAAAAATGACATATGAATCATTTTAATAATGTATCAAAACAATATTAATTAATTTTCATTATTTTGAGTAGGTTAGTTTTCATTTTTACTAAAATTGATGTCAATTTTAAATAAAAAGACACACACTAAGTCATATCGATCAAACAATGCATCATATTGTGGTACGACTAATTCCCACATATAAAAAATGATTTATAGACCATTTTACTAAATTATTAAAACAATATGAATTTGTTTTATTGGTTTTGAGTAGGCCAGTTGTCATTTTAACTAAAATTGATGTTAATTTTAAATAAAAGATGCTCTTAGAATCATACCGGTCACACCATGAATCATATTGAGGTGTGGATGACTCATACGTGTCCAAAATTACCTATTTATCATTTTCATAAAGTATCAAAATACTATAAATTCTTTTTTCATATTTTTTAGTAGGTAAATTGTTATTTTTACTAAAATTGATGTCAATTTTAAATTAAAAGATGCACTTGGAGTCATACCTATCACGCCATGTGTCATATTGTGGTTTGGTTGATTCCTACACATCATATATGACTTATGGATTGTATTATAAAGTAATAAAATAATTTTAATTCGTATTTTGGGTTTTAGTATATCAGTTGTCATATTTACTAAAATTAATGTCAATTTTAAATTTGAATTATGTACTTGGAGTCATACTAGTCACATTGTGCATCGAATAGAGGTGTACATTATTCATACATATAAAAAATGTCTTACGGATAATTTTAAAAAATTATAAAAACAATACGAATGAATTTTCTTAGTTTTGAGTATGTCAGTTTGAATTTTTACTAAAATTGATGTCAATTTTAAATAAAAATACACACTTGGAGTCCTACTAGTCACACCGTGTGTCTGATTGAGGTGTGGCTGATTCCTACATTTCAAAAATGAAATATTGATCATTTTAAAAAATTATGAAAATAATATAAATTTGTTTTATTGGTTTTTATCATGTCACTTTTTTTTACTAAAATATCATTTTAAAATGGAAACATGCACTTTGACCCATACCAATCACATCATGTATCAGTTTGATGTGACATCAATTACCAAACATCCCAAATGAATTATGATCTGATTTACTAAATTATTAATAAAATAAGAGTGAATTTGATTTTTTTCAGTGAGTGAAATTTTTTAAATTAAACTTTATATTTTAAACAGATAACAGACACATTGGGTCATAGCGGTCACACCGTGCATTGAATTAAGGTGTGGTTGATTTCTACACATCCCAAATGACTTATGGATCATTTAAATAATGTATCACATTAATAATAACATGTTATATTTGTTTTCAGTTTGTCATCTTTCATTTTCCCAAAAATTAATGTCAATTTTCTCTAAAAAGAAGCACTTGGAGTCATATCGGTCACACCAGTTGTCAGATTGAGGTGTAGTTGATTCCTACATTTCCCAAAGTCTCAAAAATAAATCCTAACTACCAATGTAACCATTTTTACATTTTCATTATTTATTGAACTTCCCATACTACATATTGAACCGATATTCATAGCTGAGAAAACTTCCTCGTTAACGAATGCCAGAAGAGAATAGGACGATCATATGCTCACTTTTACACTATAAGGCACCAAAATGGGAAAATGAGCTTCTTCCACTCTTCTAGATTTTAATAATGATAATGTTTTTTATATAAGAACATCAAATTATTATTCATTGTAGGAAGTTGCATAAATAAAGTTGATGAAAATAGAAAATGTGGTTATATTGGCAAAAACTATAATTTTATCTATTTTTATCTTGTTTCAGATCATTGAAAGGGAAATAGGACTTCCCAAATGATCTATGATAAAAAATAAATGAGTATTTTATAAAAATGGTATGAAAATTAACTTATAAATTGTAACACCCGAGACTTTTATGTTATATAAATCATCAAAGGAATCTTTTTCTATACAACACTTGCTTGGCTTTCTTTACACGCAATCGCGACCTTCCTCGATAGCTTGCGTCGTACGCAATACCGAGTTTCACTAAACAACAATATGCTATTAAAACTAGCCGTTATGAATAGTAATAACCACTTTTTGAAAATTTATAAATTTTATTTTTCAAAATGGACTTCATTTTTGGACTCAGAATATCGAAATTAGCCTAGGGTGAAATTTTGGTATTTTTCTGAAAACTTTCAATTTTTGATGAATAGTGAAACCACTAAGTGGTAGGTTAAAAACTGAATTTTGCATAAAACTTAATTTTACCGCTTCTGTGATTGGAATTTTGAAAATTCGAGAGACACGGTTAATATCAAGGACTAAAATGTGGTTCAATGAGATGAAAATAATTTTTTGGTGAATAGTAACTTTTTACTTTTTTTACCGCGGTTAATAGTAAATAGGGTAACTAAGGGTAAATATGATATTAATATTACCCTAACACATGTCCTAATTCTATTGGACAAGTGTAATTCGACCATAAACAAACTTAGGAAAAAAATATGACCATTTAGGCCCACTTGGATTAGATTAGGACATTTATTATTAATTTATTTAAAGAAGGGTTAAAATAGTTAAAATCAAAGTTTAATAAGTAAATCATTTTTAATATGGGGTTATACATAAGATAAATTCAATTGTAAATATTCATTAGAAAGCTAGAAAGATTTCCTACATGATGATATTTTATTTGTAATTTTTAGACATTAAATAATTTAATTTATTTATGACATAATGATGATGCAGTAATTATCTTATTAATGAAATATTGACATAATTGATGTTACAAACACCAAAATAAATATAATTTGAGACTTTTTATGAATTCCACTAATTTTCTAGGTTACTATGATATATTAGTATTGATTTAATAAACTTGGTTCGAACATATAATTCTTTTATGACTTTCAAACAAATCATATATCAAATAGTGTCAAAATTGACACAAAATAGTTTTTAAATCAAATATTATATTATTAATTGTTATTTTATTCCTAAAAATCTCAGGTTCGGCCAAATGACTTAGATAAGGATATATATATTAATAATAAACAATTTGGGGTTCGTTTGGCATGTTATAGTAAGTGTATTAACCATATAGTGAAAGAAAACAAAAAGACATGGTAAAAGTTAAATTATTTAACTTAGAGTTAAATTTAATTTATAAGGTTAAAATAATACCCTAAACTTGTCTAAATCCTATTGGTTGATAGGATTTCGACCCTTCCCCACTTTATCTTCGAAATAAGACCCTTTGGAACCATTATAAACCGATTTTGACTTTAATATAAAATAATATTTTGAGATATTCCTAAGATGCCCCTCTCCTCCCTTATAAAAGGGCACCTCCTCCCCCTCCTCCTCACACCAAATTGAGCACTCAAGCTCGGCCAACCCCTGCCATTTTACATTCTCCACTTCCCTAGAATAATCCTAGAGGTCCTGGTCTTCTCCAAAGACCAATCTTAGTTCCTTAAGTGGAGGATTCAAAAAGGCGTTCCAAAGAAGAGGTAATATCCATTACCGATCTTTTCAATTTCTTTCTTCTTCAACTTCTTCTTCTTTAGTTGTTTCATGATAAAGTAATAACATCAGTATTACTTACATACTGATATGTTATTATAAATATGAAACAACCCTAATTCACCTTCTATCCATCCTACGGAAAAATGAAATCACCGCGCGTGCGTACGTACGGAATACCGTCTCCACGCCGTGGTGTAATCTATTTTTCACCATCACCTTACAAGGATGGGTATAATGGTGTAATCAGTAACTATATATGATTATTATTAAGTAATATTGATACTGAAATAATATATATATATATATACTCCAATACAATTCCACGATCATAGGAACGATATCATCACTCGTGCGTACGTACGGAATACCGTCTCCACGATGTGATGCGACTCGTTCTACATGATCTTCATTTCATAATGATTATATAAATGAATTGAATGAATGAATATGGTATATACTACACTAATACCATTCTGGACATGAATTATCTATAACCTAAAGATAATAATAAGAATTTATTCGACAAAACACGCATAAGAACAAAAAGTTATAAAGACCCGAGTAACAAGTAACAATGAAATATTACTAACAAGAAGCTAATAATATGACCATATATGATCTAATATCAATATGTATGATTCTGGAATAAGTCAATAACATTATTTAAACCATTATACAGGAGCTTCGGACACGAACAAAGCAAATCGGACCTAAGGTAAGGGAAATATCACAATCTCATTTTTATCCGAGATTGTTTATTCGTAAGTATTTACTGGGGTGTATTTTATCATCCACATCCATGTTCCCTCAATATGTAATATTGTTTCCATCCACTTGAAATAGTTTAAATCGAATTTTACCCTTAGGTGAGTTTTTAGTAAAGAATATGAAAGGAATCTTTTGTCGTTTTTCCGTACGAGGTACTTTTTGACTTTTCCCGACAAAAGTACGAAGAATGTTTTTTTTAACTTATACGGCATGAATGGATTTTTAAAACATTACTTCAAAGAAGCTTCCTTTACAAGTTTTCAAGTTTATTTTTAATCAACTTCTTTTATTTTAAAGTTGTATGACATGTTATGAAAGGAAAAATGTTTTTGAAGAAGAAAGGATATTTTCCTCAAGAATTCAATTCAAGTGTTTTATCAAAATTATTTTCCATCTACGATAATAAAGGGTTCTGTTTCTATCCATATTTTTACATTGGTTTGACTATGTTGTGATGGAATTATGTTTATGAATTCCTTTATCATATATGAATTGATTTATGATGTCATGATGTTTCAAGAATCCCATTTTTGTTATATGTGTTATGCGATGATGTATGTTTTATGATTATGTGGCACACATAAGAAAGGATTCATTATAAGATGGGTGGGACCTATATCTCCCTCCAATGCATTGGGTAATGATTTTATATCTCATGAGATAGACATGGCTGGAACGGAAGGTTATTTCGGTTCAGTGATACAGGACTGAAACGAGGAGTGAACTCGGTTCAGAAAGGGACATTGTCCACTAAGATAGTCTTGGCAATGAGTCATGACTAACAAGAAATGATTTTCCATGATTATGTGTGCATGCCACAAAGATTCAAGTTTTATGTTATGATTATGGGGATCTCATTTTCACTTCTATGATTTATTCCATGTTAAGATATTATGATCTCTTTTGCAGGTTTTAATTTTCAAAAAGATATGATATGATTTTTATTTCCTTTATTTGCCCTTGCTGAGCATTTGAGCTCACCCTTTTATGTTTTCTTTTCCCCCGGCCAGGAAGATGGATATTAAGTAGAATATGCTAAAAGGGACCCTAGATATGATGAAATAAATGGGAGACACTGTAGAAGATTTATGAACCAGTTGTTTATGTTTCCCAGTTTCTAAAGACACTATACCTATACGGTCCTTTGTGGTTTTGTCATATATTGTAATAAGTGTGATTCAATTTTGAAGTATTAACAATGTATGTAAAGTGTGGGTCGTTACAGTTGGTATCAGAGGCAAAGGAGGTAGGAATGTATCCGATCCTTGGGAACTCTCACATGTGAGCGTTGGACGAAGCATGGCTCTCCGCCCAAGGGCTTCATGTGGAAATGGCTACCACTGGGGATGGTGGTGTGTCCCGCCCAGGGGGTGTAGCCGCCCATGGAGTGCCCTGATAGGTATCAACTATAGTCCACTGGAAGTAATTCCTGACCGTTATAGTTGGTATCAGAGGAAAGGTATAGTCAACCTTTGGAAACTAGGATGTGAAAGCCTTAGTAAGAACCCTAAGAATAAGTCTAAGCATAGAACACAATCTTAGAAATGGCCATGAATAACCTAGGATAAGACCATAAGCATGAAAATTTTATTCTTGAATTATGTGGTTTCCTATTATAATTAGTGTTGCTCACACTATTCTTCTTGGTTTTAGTCAATGGCTGGAACCCGAAGGAACCGTGTTAATGCGGAATGCGATGGGCAATGCAATGATTGTCCCCCTGAGCAACCAAACGATATGGGAGCTGGAATGCAAAATCTTGTAGCCATGCTCACGCAACTTTCTCAAGCTATGAATCATGCAGGATTTCCAAACGAACAAAGGAGGGAGCAACATTCTGTTGAATCCTTCATGAGGCAGCGTCCACCATCTTTCAGCGGGTCTACTGATCCATTAGTTGCTGAACGATGGATTAGTACTACTGAAAAGATATTTTCAGTTCTTCAATGTTCTGAGCATGATAAAGTCATCCTAGCAGTGTATCGTTTGGAAGGAGATGCGGATCAATGGTGGAATCTTGTTAAGAATATGAGGCAAAGGGATGAAATTGAGTCTATGGAATGGGACGAGTTCAAGAACTTATTTTTCAATAAGTACTTCCCTCGTATTCTCCGAACAAAGATGGAGAAAGAGTTCCTTGAACTGAAGCAAAGGGATGATGAATCTGTTAGTACCTATGAAGCATATTTTACAAGACTTGCAAGGTACGCTTCTGGTATTATTATCCAACCTGAGAGTAAGATCGATCGATTCTTTAGTGGCTTAAAACCAAGTCTTCGAAGGGCGTTAGCCATAAGGGACTTCAATAGCTACGAAGAAATCGTTCGATGTGCTCTCAAAGTCGAGATGGAGATTGGAGTAACCCATCAGTCACATGGGTTTGATAAGAAGAGGAAGATGGAATTCAAAGAAAAATCTAAAGAACACACGGAAAAGAAGATGAACTTTCCCTTATGCTCAAAGTGTGGAAAGAAACATGGAGGGAGTTGTCTTAAAGGGACAAGTAAATGTTTTAAATGTGGAAAGGAAGGTCATCGGGCATTTGAATGCCGTGATAATGGGAAGAAGATGTCTAATGATGCAAACAAAGGAAGGGATACACAGAATGAACCTGCTACACTTCAATGTTTCAAGTGCAAGGAGATGGGGCATTATGCCAATCAATGCCCAAATCCAAGGGTTGATGATGATGGTCGACGTCAACAAACTCTTAAGGCTAAAGACAAAGGAAAGTCACATGCAATTTCTATCAGCGATGTGGAGTACGATAACGATGTGGTGAAAGGTACACTTACCATCCACTCTAAAGTAGCAAATGTTTTATTTGATTCTGGATCCACCCACTCTTTTATTTCTAAAGAATTTTCTAAGGGTATCACCGTATTACCTCAACAATTAGATGTTGAGTTAGCTGTGACAACACCTAATGGCACAACAGTCGCATCAGAAGTTTATAATTCTTCTCCGATCGAAGTTTGTGGGAAAGTGCTTCCTGCAAATCTTGTGATCCTTCCTTTAGTGGAATTTGATGTGATTCTTGGCATGGATTGGCTTTCTCTACATGGAGCTCATATCAATTGCCAAAGAAGGGAAGTCACATTTCATATTCCAGATCAATCTACGATCGTCTATCAATGCAAGGATGAACATAACCTTCCAGTGGAAATTTCTTCCATCTTATGGGTATTGATTCCACTAAATGAAGGTTATTTATCTCAAATGGTTGGTGAGAAACTCACGATTAAGAATATGCCCATTGTACGGGAGTTTGATGATGTCTTTCCGGAGGAATTGCCGGGTCTTCCACCAAATCGTGAAGTTGAGTTTTCAATAGAACTCGTACCGGGTGCTTTGCCTATTTCAAAGACACCTTATATAATGGCCCCAATTGAGTTGCAGGAATTGAAGAAGCAACTCCAAGAGAATCTTGATAAGGGATTCATACGCCCTAGTGCGTCACCTTGGGGAGCACCTGTTCTATTTGTTAAGAAGAAAGATGGATCAATGAGACTCTGCATTGATTATCGAGAACTTAACAAGATCACTATCAAGAACAAATATCCTCTCCCACGCATTGATGACTTATTTGACCAACTACGCGGAGCTCAATACTTTTCCAAGATTGATCTTCGTTCAGGGTATCATCAATTAAGGGTCAAAAGGGAGGATATACCAAAGACGGCTTTCCGTACAAGGTATGGACACTATGAATTTATAGTGATGCCATTTGGTCTTACTAATGCCCCTGCTATCTTCATGGATCTAATGAATAGAGTCTTTAGAGACTATCATGATCAATTTGTGGTAGTCTTTATAGACGATATTCTTGTCTATTCAAAGAGCAAGGAAGAGCATGAAGATCACTTGAGAATTATATTGAAGACCCTGAGAAAGGAGAAGCTTTATGCCAAATTTACCAAGTGTGAATTTTGGCTTCAAAAAGTTGCATTTTTGGGTCACATAATCTCAAAAGAGGGGATATCTGTGGATCCAGCAAAAACAGAGGTTATCGAAAGATGGTCAAGACCAACAACAGTAACTGAGATCCGAAGTTTTCTTGGTTTGGCTGGATATTATCGACGTTTTGTAAAAGATTTTTCACGATTATCTAATCCACTCACCAAGTTGACTCGGAAAGGAGTTAAGTTTGTCTGGACAGATGAATGTGAAGAGAATTTCAAGGAGTTGAAAAGAAGGTTATCCAGTGCACCTGTGCTCACACTGCCTTGTAGTGGAGAAAGGTTTGTGATCTACAGTGATGCATCCAAGAAGGGATTGGGGTGTGTTCTTATGCAAAATGATATGGTGATAGCTTATGCCTCACGACAGTTGAAAATCCATGAGCAAAATTACCCAACACATGATTTGGAGTTGGCTGCGGTAATCTTTGCATTAAAGATTTGGAGGCATTACCTTTATGGTGAAAGGTGTGATATTTATACTGATCATAAAAGTTTAAAGTATATTTTCACACAAAAGGAGTTGAATATGCGTCAAAGAAGATGGTTGGAGCTGATTAAGGATTATGACTGCTCAATCCATTACCACCCTGGGAAAGCAAACAAGGTGGCAGATGCATTAAGTCGACAAGACCATGCTAGTTTATCCATGATGAGGATCACAAAAGATCCAATATTTATGGATTTACAAAGGATGGATCTTGGAATTATAATGGAAGGGGAAAAATCTTATCTTTCTCAAATGAATGTTCAACCATCTATACATGTGAAGATTAAAGAGGCACAGAAAGAAGATGTCGAGTTACAAAAGAAGGTGAGAAATGTTCCTGAATTCAACCTTGATTGTGATGGGATAATAAAGTTCAGGAATCGGGTTTGTGTTCCTCCCATCCCCGAATTAAAGAAAGAGCTGCTGGATGAGGCTCATAGTTCTTCATTCTCTATTCATCCTGGAAGCACGAAGATGTATAGGGACCTGAAAGAGTACTTCTGGTGGGATGGCATGAAAAGAGATGTTGCTGAATATGTCTCTCGATGCTTGGTTTGTCAACAAGTTAAAGCTGAGAGACAGAAGTCTAAGGGGATGTTACAACCATTACCCATACCCGAATGGAAATGGGAAAACATCACTATGGACTTTGTCACAGGACTTCCTAAAACATCCAAAGGCAATAATGCTATCTGGGTCATAGTTGATCGTCTTACAAAGTCTGCACACTTCATTCCTATTAGAGAGGATTTCTCTCTAGATCATCTTGCCAGGATATATGTAAAGGAAGTGGTAAGATTTCATGGAGTACCACTTTCTATTATATCTGATCGAGATCCGAGATTTACCTCGAAGTTCTGGCGAAGTCTTCAGCATACTCTGGATACAGAGTTGAGTTTCAGCACTGCTTATCATCCCCAGACAGACGGTCAGTCTGAGAGAACAATTCAAACCCTAGAAGATATGTTGAGAGCTTGCTCTATGGATTTCAAAGGAGGTTGGGATCAACACCTACCTTTGGTGGAATTTTCTTATAATAATAGCTTTCACTCCAGTATCCAAATGGCTCTTTATGAAGCTCTCTATGGAAAGAAATGCAGGACTCCAACTTGCTGGGATGAAGTTGGGGAAAAAAAAGCTATTAGGACCTGATCTCGTTGATGAAATGGCAGAAAAGGTCAGATCTATTCAACAACACATAAGAGCAGCTCAGAGTCGACAGAAAAGCTATGCCGACAACCGAAGAAAAGACCTAGAGTTTGAAGTGGGTGATAAAGTGTTCTTACGAATATCTCCCTGGAAGAGGGTTATGAGATTTGGAAAGAATGGGAAGTTGAGCCCTAGATATATCGGTCCTTTCGAAATATTGGATCATGTTGGGAAGGTAGCTTACCGATTGGCGCTTCCACCGAATCTCTCTCAAGTTCACGATGTGTTCCATGTATCTCTCCTGAGAAAGTACATACCAGATCCTTCACATGTACTCAGCTCAGAAGTTGTACCGCTGGAGCAAGATCTTTCTTATGAAGAACAGCCGATAGAGATTCTGGATCGTAGCGAAAAAGTCCTACGAAACAAGACCACTCTCTTGGTGAAAGTTTTATGGAGAAACCACCAACTTGAAGAAGCTACATGGGAGCTTGAGGATATGATGAGGGAGAAGTATCCTCATCTGTTTGTTGCAAAGTGACGAATTTCGAGGGCGAAATTCTTTTTAAGGGGGGTAGAATGTAACACCCGAGACTTTTATGTTATATAAATCATCAAGGGAATCTTTTTCTATACAACACTTGCTTGGCTTTCTTTACACGCAATCACGACCTTCCTCGATAGCTTGCGTCGTACGCAATACCGAGTTTCACTAAACAACAATATGCTATTAAAACTAGCCGTTATGAATAGTAATAACCACTTTTTGAAAATTTATAAATTTTATTTTTCAAAATGGACTTCATTTTTGGACTCAGAATATCGAAATTAGCCTAGGGTGAAATTTTGGTATTTTTCTGAAAACTTTCAATTTTTGATGAATAGTGAAACCACTAAGTGGTAGGTTAAAAACTGAATTTTGCATAAAACTTAATTTTACCGCTTCTGTGATTGGAATTTCGAAAATCCGAGAGACACGGTTAATATCAAGGACTAAAATGTGGTTCAATGAGATGAAAATAATTTTTTGGTGAATAGTAACTTTTTACTTTTTTTACCGCGGTTAATAGTAAATAGGGTAACTAAGGGTAAATATGATATTAATATTACCCTAACACATGTCCTAATTCTATTGGACAAGTGTAATTCGACCATAAACAAACTTAGGAATAAAATATGACCATTTAGGCCCACTTGGATTAGATTAGGACATTTATTATTAATTTATTTAAAGAAGGGTTAAAATAGTTAAAATCAAAGTTTAATAAGTAAATAATTTTTAATATGGGGTTATACATAAGATAAATTCAATTGTAAATATTCATTAGAAAGCTAAAAAGATTTCCTACATGATGATATTTTATTTGTAATTTTTAGACATTAAATAATTTAATTTATTTATGACATAATGATGATGCAGTAATTATCTTATTAATGAAATATTGACATAATTGATGTTATAAACACCAAAATAAATATAATTTGAGACTTTTTATGAATTCCACTAATTTTCTAGGTTACTATGATATATTAGTATTGATTTAATCAACTTGGTTCGAACATATAATTCTGTTATGACTTTCAAACAAATCATATATCAAATAGTGTCAAAATTGACACAAAATAGTTTTTAAATCAAATATTATATTATTAATTGTTATTTTATTCCTAAAAATCTAAGGTTCGGCCAAATGACTTAGATAAGGATATATATATTAATAATAAACAATTTGGGGTTCGTTTGGCATGTTATAGTAAGTGTATTAACCATATAGTGAAAGAAAACAAAAAGACATGGTAAAAGTTAAATTATTTAACTTAGAGTTAAATTTAATTGATAAGGTTAAAATAATACCCTAAACTTGTCTAAATACTATTGGTTGATAGGATTTATACCCTTCCCCACTTTATCTTCGAAATAAGACCCTTTGGAACCATTATAAACCTATTTTGACTTTAATATAAAATAATATTTTGAGATATTCCTAAGATGCCCCTCTCCTCCCTTATAAAAGGGCACCTCCTCCCCCTCCTCCTCACACCAAATTGAGCACTCAAGCTCGGCCAACCCCTGCCATTTTACATTATCCACTTCCCTAGAATAATCCTAGAGGTCCTGGTCTTCTCCAAAGACCAATCTTAGTTCCTTAAGTGGAGGATTCAAAAAGGCGTTCCAAAGAAGAGGTAATATCCATTACCGATCTTTTCAATTTCTTTCTTCTTCAACTTCTTCTTCTTTAGTTGTTTCATGATAAAGTAATAACATCAGTATTACTTACATACTGATATGTTATTATAAATATGAAACAACCCTAATTCACCTTCTATCCATCCTACGGAAAAATGAAATCACCGCGCGTGCGTACGTACGGAATACCGTCTCCACGCCGTGGTGTAATCTATTTTTCACCATCAACTTACAAGGATGGGTATAATGGTGTAATCAGTAACTATATATGATTATTATTAAGTAATATTGATACTGAAATAATATATATATATATACTCCAATACAATTCCACGATCATAGGAACGATATCATCACTCGTGCGTACGTACGGAATACCGTCTCCACGATGTGATGCGACTCGTTCTACATGATCTTCATTTCATAATGATTATATAAATGAATTGAATGAATGAATATGGTATATACTACACTAATACCATTCTGGACATGAATTATCTATAACCTAAAGATAATAATAAGAATTTATTCGACAAAACACGCATAAGAACAAAAAGTTATAAAGACCCGAGTAACAAGTAACAATGAAATATTACTAACAAGAAGCTAATAATATGACCATATATGATCTCATATCAATATGTATGATTCTGGAATAAGTCAATAACATTATTTAAACCATTATACAGGAGCTTCGGACACGAACAAAGCAAATCGGACCTAAGGTAAGGGAAATATCACAATCTCATTTTTATCCGAGATTGTTTATTCGTAAGTATTTACTGGGGTGTATTTTATCATCCACATCCATGTTCCCTCAATATGTAACATTGTTTCCATCCACTTGAAATAGTTTAAATCGAATTTTACCCTTAGGTGAGTTTTTAGTAAAGAATATGAAAGGAATCTTTTGTCGTTTTTCCGTACGAGGTACTTTTTGACTTTTCCCGACAAAAGTACGAAGAATGTTTTTTTTAACTTATACGGCATGAATGGATTTTTAAAACATTACTTCAAAGAAGCTTCCTTTACAAGTTTTCAAGTTTATTTTTAATCAACTTCTTTTATTTTAAAGTTGTATGACATGTTATGAAAGGAAAAATGTTTTTGAAGAAGAAAGGATATTTTCCTCAAGAATTCAATTCAAGTGTTTTATCAAAATTATTTTCCATCTACGATAATAAAGGGTTCTGTTTCTATCCATATTTTTACATTGGTTTGACTATGTTGTGATGGAATTATGTTTATGAATTCCTTTATCATATATGAATTGATTTATGATGTCATGATGTTTCAAGAATCCCATTTTTGTTATATGTGTTATGCGATGATGTATGTTTTATGATTATGTGGCACACATAAGAAAGGATTCATTATAAGATGGGTGGGACCTATATCTCCCTCCAATGCATTGGGTAATGATTTTATATCTCATGAGATAGACATGGCTGGAACGGAAGGTTATTTCGGTTCAGTGATACAGGACTGAAACGAGGAGTGAACTCGGTTCAGAAAGGGACTTTGTCCACTAAGATAGTCTTGGCAATGAGTCATGACTAACAAGAAATGATTTTCCATGATTATGTGTGCATGCCACAAAGATTCAAGTTTTATGTTATGATTATGGGGATCTCATTTTCACTTCTATGATTTATTCCATGTTAAGATATTATGATCTCTTTTGCAGGTTTTAATTTTCAAAAAGATATGATATGATTTTTATTTCCTTTATTTGCCCTTGCTGAGCATTTGAGCTCACCCTTTTATGTTTTCTTTTCCCCAGGCCAGGAAGATGGATATTAAGTAGAATATGCTAAAAGGGACCCTAGATATGATGAAATAAATGGGAGACACTGTAGAAGATTTATGAACCAGTTGTTTATGTTTCCCAGTTTCTAAAGACACTATACCTATACGGTCCTTTGTGGTTTTGTCATATATTGTAATAAGTGTGATTCAATTTTGAAGTATTAACAATGTATGTAAAGTGTGGGTCGTTACATAAATAGTAGATAAAATGATGAAAAAAATAATTAAATAAGTAGTAGGAATTCAACTTTTCTTGATGGTTGTACGAATTCATGGCACATTTCATTGTTGTCATTATCTCAGTTGCCAGCTCAAAGTACAATACCTCATGGGAATGAGTAGCTTATAACACACCACCCCAACTAAAACAATAGAATCCACCTATATAATAAATCAATTAATATATGATTAATAGTAAAAAGAAATAAATTAAACACAAATATGAAACAATACATTAATTTTTTGGATAATTATTTTATTATGAAAACATTGTTGAGCACAGGGTTTTGCTGATAGTAAAGAAAGAATTATTATAAGAAAAATGAAAATAGATCTCACTAAACAATCAATAAATGAGTCAGGAGGTTGAGGAGAAAATAGGATACATTGAATTGAAACACTGAATCGTCTGAGAGAAATTAATGATTTCCTACCGGTTTTATAAAATATTCATTTTGTATAATAAATAAATAAAAACAAATAAGATATCCATTATCAAAGGTGAATGTTATAGAAAATTATAACAAGGGAATATGAACATTTGATTATTTCAACTAATTTCAGAATTATTTGAAGAAAATTGGTTATTAAATTTATGAAATGAATTACTCTATTATGGTAGGTGTTATTCTCTAAATTCATCCAAAGGTAAAAGTTAGAAACAATTTTCATCCTCGTTAGCTCATCTTCTGAACAATTATCATTCCATTTTTGGCACTCATCATCCATCTCTTGTGTAAATTCACCTATATTGGTTAAAATAATAAAACTACTATACATCCATATGATGACTACTTCTCCTAGTAGTACAAGAAACCTAAAATAGATGGGGGATGAGTCCCAAGAAACAAATTAGAATACTAACTATTTTAGAGAAGAAAATGATGAGGATGATAGTTGTATACAATTTTTTTTCTAAAAGGGAAAATTCCTAACCTTTGTGAGAATTACATAGATGGGAATCATATATTCATATGTGTCGAAGCAAAAGGAAATGTTAATGAATGATTTATTTTAATATGTATTAAAGTAAAACCAACATAGTTTTTATTAGATGTGTGATGAAAAAAATGAATTGGTTTTTAAGAAATATTAATGAGTGGGTTATCATTTCAACGATGGATATATTTTTGTCAATGACAAGAAATATAATAAAGGACGAAATTAATAAATACAATGTAAATAGTGATTGGAATGTTTTGATGAAAACTAAAAGGATC
Organism: Viscum album; assembly: GCA_963277665.1. Taxonomy (NCBI): domain Eukaryota; kingdom Viridiplantae; phylum Streptophyta; class Magnoliopsida; order Santalales; family Viscaceae; genus Viscum; species Viscum album. The sequence continues at coordinate 1,717,344,475 of OY728160.1, read as the reverse complement.
AAGAATCTACAAAAAACCTCATTTTTTCCGAAGTAGATCCAAAATCTTTTGTAGAGGGTGACAAGGATGATAATTGTATCAAATCAATTCTTGAGGAGATTGATCCAAATAATAAAAATGTGGCATGGGAAATATTTCCAATACTAGAAGATAGAAATGTTATCATAACCAAGTGGGTGTTAAGTAATAAACTCATTGACTATGGAAAAGTGTCTCAAAATAAAGAATGGATAGTGTACATGGGGAACTCCTAGATCAAATGGATTAATATTTATGATAATTTTACTCCCATAGCCCAGTTGAAAACTATTTCAAATTGTTTGGCTATTTCAATGAAAATGTTGTTAAAATTATTCCAAATGGATATAAAATACATGTTCCTCAATGGAGTTCTTAATGGGTGATTATACATTGAAAAACCATATGGGTTTATTATAGATGAAAATGAGAGAATGGTGAGCTATTTAAAGACTTCTTTGTATAAGTTTAAGAAATCACTGAGTACCTAGTATTTATGGTTGGTTAAATACCTAAGAAATATTTTTTTTGTGAGGTAGATATGATCACACCCTCTACATCAAGAAATAGAATTATCAAAGGATGTTGGTACTCATATATGTCGAAGACATAATATTTTTGGTTTGTACAAAGCACAATGAATTGTTTTTGGATCATGTGAGGTTCAATATCAAGATTTCTATGATTTGTGAAAAAATTTCCTTGGTTTATTGTAAAATCATGGAAATCATATCACATTAATTTCTCAACAAGAATATGAAAAATAGGTTCCCAAGTGATTTTTTAAAGGAATATTCCAAACTAATGAGAACTTTGATTTCTATATAGATTAATTTTTCAAAAGATGAGGATTGTAAATAGGTAAATGTCATAGAATATTGGAATCATGGGAATATTATACCTCAAAAAAATATGACCCAACATTGGGATTGATATATTTCAAGTCATATAGTACCAATGTTGTCCCAATGAGAGAGACATGCTATCAGAATAGATGATACTTCCATATATCTAAAAACAATGAATTTTGGGTCATTTTATTATAGGATAGTGTAACTATAATTTTTGGGATACAAGGATGTGGGACGATAAGGTCTTGTGGATAATCGAGTGAAATTAGAGATATTAGATAACATGTATTTCATTCGATCCTTGGTTTTATTCCACCCTTAAATCACTTGAGCCTTGGATTCGAGATGCATAATAGTTGGATCCTTGATTCTTGCCTAGATTCACGCTTCGATTAGACGAAGAAAGGTGCGATAAGACTATCTCTTCCACGGAAAGCATTAGATATTGTGAACTAGTTCATGATGGTTAGGGTTCTTAAAATAGATCGGGGCACTTTTATCAACGCTTCTAAAAAAGCACTGATGAGGATACATTTTATCAGCACTAAGTTAATAAGCATCGATAAAACAAATCTTTATCTACATTTTTAGTGTGAATAATGATTAATTTTATCAACTCTTTTGTAGTGCTGATAAAAATCTATGTTTATTAGCATTAAAAAACACTGATAAATACATATAATACTTAAAAAAACATATCTTAAAACAGTATAATTATTATATATAATTATAATACTTATTATAATAATTTTTATAAAATAATAATTTTATAATTTCTGAATACGTAATTATTTTTTATAATTATATAAATAATTTTTAAAAAATAATATTTATATCATTATATATATTGATAAAATTATATATATATATATATAAATATAGTAAATATATTAATTATTGAAATAAATTTAGTATAAATTTATAATTATTTATTTATAATTATATAAATAATTTTTAAACAAGTATTTTTGTTATTTATAATTATAAATGTATAAAAATATTAAATATTAATTTATATATATATATATTTTATAAATATTTTTTTCAAGTGTATTTTTAACATTATTAATGAATATTTAATCTCAAGTGCATGCATGTTAAAAATGAGTTAAAGTGATTAATTAAAAATGAGTACAATGTTGAAATTTTGGGCAAGTTTGATTAATATAAATCATTAAAAATGGATATACATTTAAATAAAGATGAAAACATGTTGGAAATATTAATACATAGTAAATATATTCATATAATAAATTATATAAATTGATTTAATTCCCAAAAACTATTTGTGTGTGTGCATATGTATATAAAAATGAATTAATTATGTGTTTGTGAAATCAATATAATATGTTTGATCTATGTTAATTTTAAAAATAAAATGACAATCAATTATGTCCATTACTCGATGCAATTAGTCAGCATTTTTAATTCATACTTATTTTTAAATATAAACCATTATTCAATAAATCTATTTCTAGTTAAAGTAAAGAATAAATTTTTTTATTATATAAATAATATATATATATATTCATATATATATATATATATATATTTAATATATACTATTTATCAATATTATCAATAATTATTTAATTAATAAAAAGTTTAATATTTTTCTCAATTTACTTTTTTTATTTTTTATTTGTTGAATATTTATTTTACATAAGACAATATATTTAATATATTCTATTTATAATTTATATATAGTATAATAAATTTATTCATTTTTATACATATTTATTTAGTTAATTAAATTTTAAATACTATTTTGATAAAATCATTATATTATTTATTTATTTACTTTTTAATTCAAACCTTTATCAGTGATAAAGAAGCACTGATAAAGGATTACTTTATGGGCACTACAAATAAAGCGCTGATAATGGGTGCCCTTTATCAGTGCTAAAAATAAAGCATTGATAAAGGACACCCTTTACCACTACTAAAAAATTTCATTGATAAATGTTGCCTTTTATCAGTGCTAAAAAATGCATTGATAAAGGGTGCATTTATCACCACCCTTTTCAAGTGCTGATAAAATCTAGGATTGTTAAAGGTTTGTTTTGTAGTAGGATAGTTCATTCAGTAATTTCCCATGTCATGTTATCCCACCACTAATTATCTCAAAAATCATTATACTTATTAGTACTACTGAAGTATATAAAGAAATTTGAGCTATTAAATTCAACCATTTGGGCCTTCAGACAACCAGTTTGGTCTTCGAGTCCTTCAAGGACTTCGAGCCACCCAAGGCCTTCAAAACGGTAACGCTTTTAAGCCACCACATGGCGTTCGGGCCACCTAAAGGCCTTTAGAACACATGATCAATGAAATTACCCCTGACAAATGTTACAAAAATGAGTAGCCCCAAAGGAGGATTCAGAGAAGGCGCACTCACCAAAGCATAACGAAATGGATTTGGAAGAATGAGAGGGTATAACAATGACATCAGGACCGTCCTGTGCTTACATGAGAAGCTTAGTCGTACAACCATGTGAAAGAGGAGAGATATCATCACAATGCAGATGTGGGGGAGGGCAGTTCCTTGTATTTATAGTTTGGTTGAATTCCCTAAGACCATTGGGACATGTAATGTCTCTTTAGGCAATGGTCCATGTAATCTATAAAGCATATGGGCCTTGTAAGGGTTCCCCAACATCCCTTAAAAGGTGTTTATCCAAAAATCAATAAAAATAAGCCCTTCAAGGTATTTAATCGATAGAAAACATATATAATTTTCTTATTTAACAATTCTATTATAATAACCATTGAATTCAAATGATTTTCTATTCACTATGGTTTTGAATTTTTTCTATAGTCAAATGCATTTCCATTGTGTTTTTAGGATATATTCAAGAAAATATTACTGGTTAGTTATTTGGGAAATATATGATGTCTACCCTTTCATAAAAAAATATTTTTTCCATCATTTCTATATTTTTTGAGCATTAGATATCTCTCAATCCTCCTCATGTAAAGAATACCATGATCCTTTCTATATAATATATAAACTACCTTGTTTAATTTTATAGGATGATTGTGTATAGTAAAGTTATAATCCTTAATAATCTCTAACCATATCATCTCCCTCATTCTCAACCCCTTTTACATGAATTTATACTTTAGAAAAAAATTCTCCATGTATATGTAGCACCCTTTTCCCATAAATATAATGTCAGTGGAAGATTAATAAAACACAATAATTTCTAAATGCACATCATGAGTTGGATAATTATATTTATTTCCCATTAATTATGATCATAAATAATCTCCCACCCTTTCTTTTTTTCTTCATGATTAATCAAATTACATTCCTTAATTCATAAATTTTTATGATAAATCCATCATTCCCTATTGTAATGGTTAACACATGTGCACTGATGTGTATCTTCTTAAAATATTAGAATTTGTCATATCATTCATTATACATGTTAATTTTATCAACATACATATTACCTATTTGTGAATTTTTTTCAATAAACCAATGATTATAGACTACTAAACCAAATAAAAATCCTATTTATGTTATATTGGATAATGTTAGTTACTAAATGAAAACCGTGGTATTTGAAGGGGAAATGAATATTTTATCTTTGGTGGACACATGAACAAGGTAAATAAAATTATATCTAAAAGTTTAATTTAAAAATAATAATAAAGAACACATTTCCCTTAAGGATTTATGGATAATTTATAAATAAGTTGTACACTCTTTAGAGGTATTAAAGTACACAAGGATAAAATTAATGAAGTAAATCATAAATTTGACTAGATAGTCCTTTAAAAATTATTCAATATATCCATAAATATGGATGGTACACTTTTAACCAAAAATTCATTACTTTAAACTCAAAATGGACATACCTTGAATAAAAATTTATCTATGTTATATCATTATTATTTACTATTAATATTACCTCCAATTGATAGTACCTTTTTTCGAGATAAATATTTAAAATCTGTTTAGGCCTTTGGATTTTTTATTAAATAAATTATCAATTAAATAAAATATTTTTTTCATTATTGTGTTGTTACCAATCCATCTATATTTAATGATAAAACATAATGAACATCCGTAATTATAACAAAAATCATTGATATATCCCATGGTGAATTGTATTAAAAAATACATAATGAATATATTCTTATAATTTATTATTTATTTATATAAACTCTACAAGATTATTTTATAGAGTGTGTTTGATAATGATTTTATTTTAAGGATAATTTAAATAGAGAATGAAACATCTTAATCGATAAGAGTTCTAAGAAATTATTTTTGAAATACATAAAATATTATTTCAAATTTGAAACTTTACTAATCCTTAAATAAAACTTGTTTTAAAGGAATATTCCTTAGAAAAGATTGCATTTTTATATTCCACATGGTCTAGTTTCTAACCTTAATCAGGTTATCATAAATCCCATTTGAAAATTACTATAGGATCAAATCGTAAGAAAAATAAAAATGTTATTTTTATATTAATTTGAGATATATAGATTAAACCCATCCCAAATATCATCTCAAAATCATTCATTAGTATGATGGTAATATTTATAACTATATTATATCAATATAGTGTAATAATAGAATGTATATATATAATAATTTTATTTAATGTTTCACTTGGTTTCTTGTCTAAAAAATATAATTTTATGTTCCCAATTCATACTTTAACATTCAATTAAAAATTTTATGTAATTATGGAGTTATTAGAATAAAAATAAAATAATTATTTACTAATTTTGAATATATGATCATATTGACAACTACCATGTCATTAGACCACCTAATTTAAAAACCCATACATTTTTGTATCAAAGAATATTGAATAACCTATATCTTTATTAATATATATTTATTACAAATAGTTCATTGGAATAATACATGAGAAATAATTTATATAATATTTACACATCACTATAAAATGTTATGAGAAATATGTTATAGAACAATTTTAGTAGGTAAGATGTGAGAAAATATTATGTTTCCAAGTTATCAATAAAAAAATAAAGATAAGAGTTAAGTAACTGATGGATTTTTAGTGTAATTCATCATGTATTTTGTGTTGTCATGTTTTCAGGAGTTTTAATTTTCATCTAGAGGGTGGTTAATTTTGAGAAACCAAACTCAGACTAGGGTTTTAAGCATTGAAACATCTCGAAATGGTGTTTTTTGATGGGGTTCATGGCCTGAGTTGTGACCTAAGTGTTCGGGTGAGCATAGGAAAATGGACGGGAGGATTGAGATACTAGAAAAAGTAAAAATATAGGGTTAATGACATGAACCTCTGGTTTACACCATGAAATATCAGGAAATAGTGTTGGGGTCCCTTTCTTGTGTAGTTCATGGTGTGATCCTTTAGTTCACATCGTGAAAGGCTATTGGATAATTTATTTGAATCAAATGGGGGAATAGGTCTGGCTTTATTTGGGCTAATGGATAAAAAATAGGGAGGGCCTTATTGTTGAGTGTAATTTATTGGAAGTTTTTGGTAAGATCCCCTGTCCTCTAATCCTTGATTTGGTTTCTAGTTGTATCCACTGATTATTATCAAATATGGGTTAATTGTTTTGGTGATTTCCACCTAATCATAGTGTATATCATACTAATAAATGAAGATATTTATCATCTTACATAGAGGAAATATAAATATGCTATCATCTTTCCAGTGGATGAGATTTCATTTAAGGTACATATACTGATTATTTTTCCTATAACTTTTAGAGAATTTTGGATAAATTGACCTTTGGAATTATGGTTTAATTTGGTGATTTTTCTTGGTATAGTTCAGGGTTTATGTTAGGAGTTTACTACACCTTATTGATCATGGTTTCAGTAATTGAATTATTCTTAGTGAATTTCTAAGTGGATAATCTTATTTAAATTAAATGTTTTTATTAATTATTATTTTTATAACTAATTTATTAGTGACATTTTTCATTATACTTGTTCAAGAGAGAATATACGATGCTCGTTTGGATTAGATAATGATCAGTGAGGGGTTAACTACATGTTCTTGGTAGGTATCCCATATGGTACAAAATCATATCCATTACTTTTTTCAAGAATTTATTCCTACATACTTCATAGGGTTTGACTATGAGGTTTAGGGACCAAAAGATCCATGGGTAGATGTGATAAGATGGAACTAAACCACCAATGCATCGATTAAGTTCTCTTTATCACTTAGTTGAATTTGGATCACCCAATGACTATGTCACTAAGGGGAATGTGGTTTCATTATATAGAATAAAGGCCTGTAGGAGGTCTTGAGACATGAGATAAGCTACTGAATAACCTATGTTGGGATCCTAGGAGTATATTCTAATCAATAAGTCATAAGACTTACTGACAATGGATGAGATAGGTGTATGTATTATTAGTTATGTGGAACTCCCTAATAATATTGTTGATGAGTCATGATTTTAAATTCGATTAAGAGGAGTCATTTTGGACTTGGTGTTGGTATTACAAGGGGATTTTTGTTTAGTTTTGGAAACCACATATTTTTTCCATGGTATGGAATGATGTGATAGATTGTTCTGGTCCCAGTGTAGGGGGATAAGGAGTAATGAGGGGTTTTTGAGAGGTTGGAACATAAATTGAGGTTTGAATTGGAGGGTCCTATAATCTTTAGTTAGTATCAATGAGAAGAAATCATGATGGGTCTATAGGACCCAAAGGATTCCCTAACAAGTAAGTTTAGATGTGATGGTATGAGGGGCTGTGTCTTGAGTGACTATCTTCTGAGGACCAGCTGATCAGTTTTGTAATAGCCAGAAGTTCTTGTGAATTTTTAATGTGTATATTAGAAATACCTAATGTATATAAGGGTATATTAGTGTGATTATACATCCCTGTCATTTTATAGGATGGTTTGTTGTGATTGGGCCTCCTCAAAATCTATTGGGATGAGTTAGTAGGATGTGACCTCCCCAGAGTCTGTGTAGATGAGTATCTGTGATGACCATACCCTATTCCTTTAGGTACTAGTTAAAAGACATTTCCATATGTGGATTATGTCAGTGTGCATGAATTATACCTTGACTCAAATATTATTGGGTCAAGGACTTATCTTAGGGACGAGTCAAGGGGTGATGCGAGATGAGATCGATGGACCTCCCTTAATAATGATGGGATGAGTCAAGGATTATGGATAGATGACGGTGCCCAATATCTTTGGGTATTGTTTTGAGGTTTTGGATGAGACCATAACCAAATTATGTGGTTATGATTTTTTCATTAGTTACAACTTCTATGTCACTAGAAAATAAGTTGATTCTATCATATCACTAATGTAGTTACTGTAAAGGTTGTGGTGGCCTGGTTAGCACTCGGTGTCCTGATGACTGTGTGCATCTCATTGAGTGTCATGACATCCTGGTTAGCATAAAATTAATCACCAAGAATATTTATTTATAAAATTTATTTTCCTCATGCATATATAAACATATGAATGTGTATATTAGGGTTTCTTATTGAGACCCTACTGATTTATATTCTCACATACTTCATGAAAATATTGGTGTGTGTGTAGATCTTATGCATGCATTTCAAGTCATAGAAAATGATGTTTAGTGGATCAGGCTAGTGTATCATAAGAATATTAGATATATAGTGTGTGAGGATTGTATAAATTAGTAGGGTTGGTGTGCATGTGTTATATATTTTATTTTATCTTTTATTTGGGATTTTCCTTGTGGGAAATCTGTTGCATTATTTTTATGAGAACATCATTTGTTATTAAATATGACTTGATTTTTTATTATAGATAATCTATAATTTGTGGATGTGAATTATGATTAGTTATTTCTTCTATTTTAATAACACTTATTTGAGGAAATAGTCTCCCCGTTGTTTTGATTTTCCATCACTACTAGTCGATAGCCTTTATTATTTGTGGAGATGTGATTTGGGCCACATAAATATCTAGATCAGATTGGTTTCAAGAAAGGGTATCACAAAGTGGAATCAAATCTATTTTATTAATTATTTTGTGAGACTGTAGACATGTATTCTTGTGTTGTGTTAGATCCTATATTGGATATTGTATTGGTGTGTTAAGAACACCACTTCTTCTAAAAATTAGTGGTTTTGAGGGCATCAGATTGATGTTTTCAGTTTTTGATGTTATAATTATTTTATTTCACATTTTTTAATGCACATGTATTTTTTGATTTATGATTTATGGGTTATTTCCTCTTGTCCCATTGGTAAGATTCCAATAGTAATTCATCATAGTAGGCATGATATATTAATATGAAATATGTGTGATTACCTATGATTATTGTCTGATGATAGGTATGACTATTTAAAGTGTAAAAAACAACTTATACAATTTTTTCTAATATAAAATTCTGGTGGAATTCTACTCAACAGGATTGTTGGTATTTCCTTTTGATGATATTCCAAGTAGATCTTATATTGGGATGTTCTTTAGATATGTAAATATATTCTATTCATCAATAGATATAGGGAGAACCTTATAGGGTCCTTAGGAGCATATTATTTCCCAATAATGGACTAAAGAAGGCATGGTATGAATGAGAGATATTCCTAGGATTTGTATGGGTTTCCATAAGAATAATGAAACCTTGAAGGTTATAGAGATGTTGGTTTGGTTATTTAAAGAGTAATAAATCACTTAAATGGATTTTTACCAAATATATTATTGGTGTAATTTTATTTCACTCAACTAGGTGGTTGAGAAAAGGAATATGGAATTCCTTTGAAATTTAGGATGCCAAACAATTGGAGTGTTTATGATATTGAGACTAGTTTTTAAGGTCAATAAAAAATGGGTTCCTGGACCTATGGTTCTCAGGATGTGATTTCATGTAGCTAAGTGGGAGCATGGGTGGATTTTCATGGTTATAGAGATGATTCATGTATGGAGTGTGTTCATGCAGTTATCTTTATTATGATAGATATATTTTTTGTGGGGTGGTCCGAAATGAAGTGGGGCATGGTTAGTTGTTTAGGCATATGAGAGTATGTTTTTTTATGATTTGAATCATTAGAGAATGATTTGGGGTGTGTGAATGGGTATAATATGAGTGTGTATGAATTGGGTTTGGGTGAGGCCTAGTATGTGGGTGGGGGAGGAACATTGAGTGGGTTCTTAGAAGTTCACTCTACCTTTAGGAGAAGAGTGGATTTTGGAATGATAATTTTTAAGAAAAGTATCAGTGTGTGATGATAGGTGCATGATTGGTACACATGGTCCCCATTTATGTTGTGGGTCAGTGAATGATTTGTGTGTGAGTTCATTTGAAATGTTTCAGGTTGTGGATGAATGCAATCAGATATATGAAGGTGGTGTAGTGGCGATACCCTAACATGTATGGTGGCATAATGGTTAGTGCATGGAAAATTTCCCTCAACAGTGAGGTTTGGAGTAGTATATGGATTGGGGTTTCGTGGTCTGGTCAAACCAAGAGAATGAATTGACATAGACTAACTATAAGTCATGGTGTAAGAGGTTTATGGGAATTGTGCCTGGCATAGGGGGTGGGGTGAATCACATGTAGATGAGACCTGTTTGAGTAGATTCTCAAGTAGTGGGGAAAGGGAACCCATATGTTGGGGAGTGAACCATTGGCTGATTGGAGGAAATGAATATCATTTTAAAGGATCTGAGGATGATGTTCTTTATGATATAAGAATGGGAGTTGATAGGTATTTATTTTTGGTGTTTAGGTATGAGTTTAATGACATTGTCTAGTCATTACATATGGTAATGAGTGTATAATTGGTTATTGAAAATAGGTGTTTGGGTTATTTGTAGTGATCATAATGAAACTATTATAGTTGTGAGAATCATATTGGTTGTGGGAAAACATCCCTAATTTACGAATGGTTGTGGTGTTGTGATACTTGCAAGTGGGTGGTCGAGGTGACACCTTGACAATGGTGTGTGATAAGATATTCTAAAATTTAGTTCCATGGATATTACAAAACATGAAATTTGGATCTAATTTTGGTTGTAGTAGGCGCATTGGAATTAGTTTTGGGTTGGTTTTAGTCTGATCTTAGGGAAATTTGTGGGGTCATATAGGATTATTCATTTGTTTCATTGGGTGAAACTGTGGGTTTCCCATATTTTAGGTGGTGAATCAGTGATTCATGACACAGTTTATGGGGTGAACTAATTTTGTGATAGGTTTTAGGAAGTGAACTAGTTTTTTTTGTTTTTTTAGGTTGTGAAACAATTATTCATGGCATTTTTCAGGGGTGAACCCAATTCATCACAAGATTTAGGGGTTTAATCGTGTAATAAAACATAGTAATTGTTTCATTTGTGATGAAATTTTTTTGTAGTTAATTTGAGATGGTGTTTCAGATCCGGGAATGATTGAGACCCTACGTGTGTGGGTTATTAGTGAAAATTCTGAATTGGAGGTAGTGGTTACTTTCAAGGAATCATTTTCTGATAAATCAATGATAATGAAAAGGGTTATCCAAATTTGATCTAACTAATCTTTTGAATGATTTTGTACATTATGATGTTGGAGACTACATCCGGATCATTATTGGTAATGTGTTTAGTAGGTCATTGGACCATTGGAAGCACATTATATGTTGGAGAATACTATAGTGGAAACACCATGGTTTGGAATAAACCATGAAAAGAAGAGTTTTATAGTTTGGAGCATTGTAAACCTTAGAATGAATTAGTTCAAAAAATAAGGTGTTTCATTAGAGATCGCTGCAGTTAGTATTGTCTCAAATTTGGTGTTGTTGGGAAACTACTGTATTTTATTTTTATGAAAAGTGCTTGGTGGTTGGAGTTTCACAAAAAGGGCACATTTGGAATTACAAAGTGGAACATGACTAGTTGGTATTGAATTAATTACTATGGTAGGTTAAAAGATGTGGTTTTAGATTTTCCATGGATTCTAAATGATATGAAGATTTATTTTGGGGAGTTTATAATGTCACAATGATTTTGGTTCATTACATTTTGAGAATAAGTTTGAATATTTCATCCGGTTGGAAGTTTATTTTGGGAATTGGGAATCTAATTGATGTTTTTAGCATAGTAACATACCTAAATGGTGTTTTTGGATGGGTTTCAAGGCCATAGTGGTGAACTCAGCATTGTACTAAGCATATAATGAAAGAAGGTTGGTTAGGGTTTCCCGAAACAATAATAGTATAGGGTTCATGACATGAACCAATGATTTATGCCATGAAATAATAGGATAAAGTATTGGGGGTCCTGTACTCAAGTTTTTCATTATATGTACAAGAATATTATGCTGGGAAATAATGTTGTCTTGTTTTGTAATTAATATGGGGCTCGAACCCCTTTCTTTTAACCATTAGATCACATGTGGGGAGGGTCTTACGAGAATGACTCCCCCTACTCTCCTCTTCAATACTTCACTATTTTGGGGGTGAGATTTCATGGTGATTATAACTAGTATCCTCCCTCTAAAAGTAATTAATTTGTTTTATGGTTGTGTCCAATGATTTGGATGAGATTTTGGTTTGGGGTTCTAGTTATTATCTTTAGAGCTTGTTGGAAATCACCCTAATCGATGGGGATTTTTATTTTATTGAATACAAGATATCTTAAGACGTAATTTTCATACCATTATAAGAAATTTCATAAATGTTATGTAATGAAGAAATTTTTTCTAGGGTTTTTGGTTTGGGCAATAATTGGAGCCTTTAATTTGGGGTCTTTCTTGGCGTAGGTCCATGTGCAAGTTGGGATATGACAATAACCTGTTTCTCTTCAAACAGTGGATACTGGTTGGTGAGTTTTTAAGTAAATATTACAATTTATATTGAATGGAATAATTTATTAAAAATTAAAACAATTAATTGTTTAGTGATTCTTGGTGTGATACTGCTTCCCAAAAGAATGGATGATTCTTGGTTGTCTTAGTCGAGGATCGACAGAGCTCTATGAAGGGTCAAATTTATTTTCTATGAATGTGAACCCTATGATAGAAAATCATATGTGTGTATATTTTTGAGAGTTAATACCTACATAAAACCTGGGATATAGGAATAGTGCTTTGGGACTAAGATTTCCCTATATAGATGATATAGGATGGTGCTAGGATTCCTAGGTTTGGATTATGTGCTCTTTATCACTTGGATGAATCATGATTTTCGGAATACTATGATGCTAAGGGGAATAAGATTTGGATGAGGTGACAAGATACCTCTACGAGATAATGGGATGTAAGATGAGATGTGGAATGGTTTAGGTTTGGTTCCTATGGCTAGTGGGCAGAGGCATGAGTGTCTAAGGACTGAGTGACGTTGGGAGATATAGTTTTATGTCTCACAAGTGATGTGGAACTCCATAATAAGGTAGGATGTGAGCCTTGATGTGCACTTAGAGTAAGAGTATCCTATTAATACTTGGGGTTGGTATGATAAGGGTGTTTTGGACCCTTCCTATTGAAGTGAGTGGTAGGAAGAACATTATGGATTGGGATGATACTCGGGTAGTTGTGGCAAAAATGACCGGGGGAGGGGGTGTGAGGTTGGGCTAAACATTGAGGTATGTGTCATAGGATCCAAAAATATTGAGTTGGTATTAATTATAAGAGGATATGATGAGTTTTGAGGACCCAATGGATTCTATGAAGAGTTATTTAAGATGTGGTTTGAATAGGGTCTAGGTGTCAAGTTAATAGTGACCTAGGACCAACCAGTGAGTCATTTGATAGCTTGTAGGATCTACCTATTTGTATATTCTTATGGGACCTTCCTAGAGTGTATTGGGATGGTTAAATGTTCTTGGACCTCACTAGAGTCTATTGGTATGGTTATATGTGATTATACCTCCCTAAAGTGTGCGGTGATTATTTGATGGTATATCACCTCCTTAGAGTCTGTAGGGATGGGTTAGTGTGATGATCATTCTCGATTACTTTGGTATTGGTTTGAAATTTTTTTCATATGTGTCATGGGTTAATGTGCATGAATTGGAATATTCATTGAGTAGGATTAGGTCAGAGACCACCCCAAGGGATGGATTGTGGTGGGACATGAGACAAGACCAATGAACCTCCGTTAAGAACAAAGGGATGAGTCATGGATTATAGACATGTGATCATTACCTGTGTCTGCGAGTATTAGGTTATGGTTTTTGATTATGAACTACCAAATGTCTTTAGGTAATAATGAGAATTAGTTATGTGTAAAATGGAATAATGTTACTAGTGGATTGTTATATAGTGGTGAAGAAAGCATGGTTAGGGACGGGGTGGTCAAGTTCTCACCTAATGGCCTGATGGGCATGCGTATCTCATCAGGTGTATTGGAATATTGTTTGTGAAAAAGAAATTGATGAACATGTTGGTCTATGTATTTTTTTCCACATTCATTCACACACATATAATGGTGTATACTAGGGGTTCTTAGTGAGATCATAATGTGTTATGTTTTCACACCTTGCATTGGCATCTCAATTCATATACATACCTTATGTTTTGATATTAGGTTAGAGCACAGGATGTGCATTGGGTAAAGCTTATGTTGCTTAATCATATTGGAGATAGGGTGTGTGAAACTCATATTCAGATTTATTTATAGTGTGTGTGTGTGTTGTAATTTTATTTTATATTATATTTGGGATCAGACAGATGGGAGATTAGTTGTATGATTTATATAACATTATCATTAGTTATTATATATGATTAGATGGTTTATTATGAATAATTTTATGTCTTTGTATGATTATGATGTTTCTTTGTTCTTTTTTTATGTGTATCCTAATCAAGGGCATAGTCTCTTCATTATATGGATTAGGCCCTCGCTACAAGTTGACAACCACTAGTGTATGGGGAAGCATTCTTTAGGCCACATGGATCTCCAACTTAGAAATCTTCAAGGTTGGGGTATCATGGTGTGGATTCAAATAAATTATAATGAATTATATGTTTCACATATAGTGTAAGGTTATACATTCATTACAAGGGATCTTGGGACATATGTTCATATTATTAAAATATCACACAATTCGACTACATATTTCATTTGATATTAAGTTTTAACAATTTAAAACCAATATATTTTTAACAAGTCCCTATTTAGTAAGATCAATTGTTTGTCCACTAAAAATCCATAAATTTTCTGATAGAGATACTTTTCTGATTTCCAACATTTTTCTCAAAACAATGATACAAAATATTCTTGTGTAAAATAATATAATATATATAAGTATTTTTTGAATAAATATATATATATCAGTGTTACTAAATTTTTTGGTGTTATATCATGGCCTAAAGAAGTTTTGAATAACGTTGGGAGATATTTTAGGGAATTTTAAAGATTTTAGTTAAGGATTTTGTACACTTCAATTAAGGCAATAATTTAGTTCATTTGAATTTACCATGAATTTCAAATCAAAGAATTGACCATAAATGAAATTTTTAAAGGTACTAAAGTGACTGTGATGAAGTTACCATGAATAAGTTCATGTATCCATGAATTATATTCAACTGATTGTGAGTGTTTACTCTATAAAATATTTGAATATATTAAATAAGATTATTATAGTTCTATATTTTGTAGAATTCTATTTCAATTAAATATTTATAATA
Source organism: Viscum album (assembly GCA_963277665.1). Taxonomy (NCBI): domain Eukaryota; kingdom Viridiplantae; phylum Streptophyta; class Magnoliopsida; order Santalales; family Viscaceae; genus Viscum; species Viscum album. Next base: position 1,717,329,032 of record OY728160.1, on the reverse strand, counting down.
TATATTTTATCTAATTTAGATATTATTATGTATAATTTATTTTAAGGACTATTTTAAATATTATTAACCATATTTATTTATGATTTAAATATATATATCTTTTTTTCATATCCTAGTCTATGAAGAAATGTTTTATAGTATTTGATTATGTTTATTTATGGTGAAAGCCTAATATGAATGATTATTTGCAAAGTCGAGTAGTCATTCATTTATATGGTTTTTTTAATGATATCCATCAACCTTAAAAATTATCCTTCTTTTTTAGGGAATAATTTTAACTACCCTGCTAATCAATCATAGTACCAGTAAAATTTTCCCAGCTTCAAAAAATATAGTATCTTTCTATTTTATTTTCCAAATTAGTATAATAAGTAAAATATCACTGTTGATCAACATACATATCAAATAAATCATCCATAAGTTGAAACTATTTTTGAAGAACATCTCCTAATAAAAAGTCTATCACTACAAGTGATTGGATATTCACCTTTTTCATTTGGTTTATGATGAATTACGTACATAAGTACTTGGGAATTTTTATTGTTCAATTTTGAGTTTCTACATTTTTCATCAATATAAACCTCCAAAGGTGAGTTATTTCCTAAAATATAACACAAAATCCTTGACTAATCCCTCTATTATTGTCAAAATATCATTACAGCTTCCATTTATAATTCTGAATATTTAAATCCCACTCATACCTTGATCTTAATTTTTAGGATTATTTGATGATTAAATTCCATAATTGAACCATATTTCCTCAAATTGGAATGATATTAACTACCTATTAACAATGATATAATGACACAAGATCTGATTCTCCTTTTGACTATCCATCTTTTGAACTCCACTCACCATTTTCTATTTTTTCTTCCAATCTAAATTCTAAGTTACATTCAATGAATCAAATAATTAATCACAGAGAATTCTAGTAGAATGAATGCTACCCTATCCATGATGAATATATTTTTCTCCTTTTACATTCATGGAGATCATGAACCATAAAATAATAATGTGAACAAAAAATATCCATCTTACAATTGGACCTCAAGTTACAATTAATTCCCTAAATTTGGTATTAAGTATACAACATTTCAAATTCAATTTTAATTATCACTTCATCGATAGATGTTAAAAGAATAAATTTTTTAATCAATTTATAAGTTAGATATACTTCTACTAATACCTTTTAAGAATAACTAAATATGACCTTTGGTTGCTTTACCCATTTTGATTGGAATACTAATCAAGGAGGAAATATCATATATGATTTTTTTGATTTTATGAAATCCAATTTAGGCCATGGATTATCGCATAAATGTTTTCACATATTTCCTTATAATATAATATTTTGAAATTAAGGTTTCATTTGTGAATAATTATTACTTAATGTTTACGTTTTATGAGGCCTATACTTTTAGACATCAGTTTTAGCTAAATATAATGGAAAATAATGTAAAAGAACATGTGTATGTAAAATTCACTTCTAATTTGTAAATAAACCAACATGGAATAATAAAAAAACTATGTTCTACAGTTTCTATGGATTCCCACCCTTCAAAAAAGAGATACATGCAATAATATAATTCTTCAACAAATATATCCTTTCTAAATTTTCATCATTTTTTTGACACCACATGGGTTGTGTTCAATTTATATATGATTATTTATGTGAAGATATTAATTAAATAAGAAAATTATCATTTGATATTATGACTTTGATAGATCGATTGAAGATATTTTTCATTATTTTTCATACAATCATTATTATTAGGATGGATTCATTTTTCTTGTTGAGATAAATTTACTATAGGTCAATGATGATACCTTACCATGAATGTATTCACTTCATGATATTATTGAAGAAACTATAACTTAGATGAAACTGATCAAACTAGGGATATAGTCCTCCACATTGGGGGAGAACATTGTAAAAAATATTATATACCTACTATATGTGTTTCATTTTTAATTATAGGTAGTGGTGTGATTTGTAATAGAGTGTATTTATACTATAAAAGTATCATATTTTATTATAAAGACAAAATCATAAAAATTGGGAAATAATAATTTAATCTCACTTCACGGTGTTGTATCCATACATTACTAGTAACTGTGATTTGTCTCATATTAGTCAATTTATGACTTATTTAGATATAAAAAGTTTAGATATATTTTTTTAAGAATTATGTACAATTTAATTATTGATTTTTTTGAATGTTAATTTAAAATTTTAATTCTTTTAATGATTTAGTGATCACGAGTTTCAATCTGAATAACTATTTTATCTATAAGAATAAAATAGTTTTCTATCTTTTATCACATGGTATATAAGTTATTGATACCAAATTAATTGAAATTAAACCTGTTGTTATAAGAGAAACCATAAATCCAAATAAAAAGAAAAATAATTAGTATGATGGGAAATAATTTTAATTATTACTTTATATCTATCTTAAAAAACTCACAATGGTGATGGGCTTGGAGACTACCAATGATTTGTAGCACAAGCTTGAAAATAACTATAACGGGAAAAAGTAAAAGTGGTAAATATATGGATCAAGAGAGATAATTTTTTATATATAAGAATAAATAATAATTAACCTATTAATATTTTATTCATTAAAATCAATGAAATTTTTAGAATATTATAGTTTTTGAGGAATTTGTTTTGATGAATACACTATTGTGAAAGTTACACAAAATTATTTCTGAAATTTTTTATCTAAGAGTTTTATCTCTAGAAGATATATACAAAAATAAATCTCATCTTGATGATATTTATATAATTTTCATTTGATATGATATTTTTATGGTTTTTTTATTAAACAATAAAATAAGAAAATAATTTATTTTTTCTATGAAGAAGTTGAAGTTAAATGAACAGGAAGAAGTGTCTTCTACTAATTGTATGGAATAAAAAAATGATATTGTATCTTACAAATCATGTATTTAATTTCAAATAATTTTTAAATTGTAAGAGTAAAATAAAAAGGTAATATACCCTTAAAATGATTTAACTTTGGTGTTTGAGGTCATTTTTGTATTTCTTTCTAAAATAAAATAAATCTAGAAAAGAATAAATATGACATTGATGAAATAGTACCAAAGTGAAAATTAAATAAGTTATTTAATTCATAAAATTTTAAGAAAATTTTAAATTATAGCCAAATATCTCAAAAATCCCAAAAAAACCACATGGACCAGTATGTTGAAAAATATAACATCTATAATGATGAAATGGAATCAAAGGATGAAGAATCCAATGAAAAAATAATAATTTCCATAGATATATTTGAGAAACATGGAAATTCTTGAAGTAATTAATTTGAAGAAGAATAAGATAGTTCTATTTAATACATGTTTAACGATGAGTTATAAGATACTTTTGAATAAAATTTCAAGCATAGAATAGAAATGAATATGTTAAAGATGGATTCTATGAATAATAAATTTTAAATAATCTAAATTTAAATACAAATATATGAACATGTTAAATAAATATGAATTATGAAAATTCTTTTATTTTAGGATGATAATGTAATAGATGATATTGAATGTGAAGTTTCAATCTTAGATAAATAGGTTCTATAAGTACAATTAATTTCTTTTGAGGCTAAAAATACATGACATGTTTTGAAAAATTATTTTAAGAGAGACATATAATTATATGTCGAATCTTCAAAGGATTTTGATAAACGTTATTCAGCCACCAACAAATTAGAGGAGACTCCTAAATTTTAAATAACTTATTATATAGAAAAAAGGATTATGATTCTCTATAAATATGTTCCATTTATTGTCAAATAATAAATAGATGATTTTTTTCTAGATAACATATTATAGGTTAAATCTATTTTGGATATAAGATTATGCTAGATTTAGAAGGATATAGATTATTTTAGAATGGGGGATTTATTGAATAATATGTATGTGGAAACAACATCAAATAATAATTTAACTAGTGAATATCTAAATATATATATGGAACGAATACTTGATATGTTATTCTATTTATGTGGAAAATATACCCGTATTATGAAATATTATAAGAAGGTCCATGAAAGAAAATAATGAGGAGAAAGAAATTTTGTTACTTTCAAAAATATATTTCATGTTTTGGTTTAATATTTATATGAAGGTAAATAAATCATAAATACTAAGAAAATTTCCCAACAAAGAAGGAGAAATAACTGACTTGTTATGTTCTGAAACAATATTACAAAAAAAGAGTAAATAACATGTTTTTTAAATAAAATATAAAAAATGATGGTTATTTAGTATGTTATGGGATATTGGATATAAAAAAATTTATAATTGACACTATATGTATTATGACTCAATAAAAATAAGTGTCCAGATATCAATGAGTTGTTAACCCTTAAGGTGATATTCTATCTTTAATATACTTTGACCTATGAAAAAAATATAAAGATTAGAAACTCAAAACTATTCTGAGTATCTTGAATAAGTTTATAAAAGATAGAATAGACTAAGAAATAAAGATATTAAATATCTTATTATTCTTCTTACAAGATTTTATAAGTCATGTAATATGATATACACAAAAAAATAAGAATAGTTTGAAGTACAATTTTGGATGGAGTTTTTTATAGACATCATACAAGAAAAAAATAGTTGAGTCAAAAAATAATGTAGTAGAATAAAAAATCTTATTCATAATAATAACACATAAAATGGGAAGAATAATATTTAAGAAAGTGGTATTATTCTAAATAATATAACATTTTAAGTTGAAAATAAATATTGGTTGAGTTAGAACACCTAACCATCACATTCTTACAAGTAAATTAGTGAATAATACCCTATATTACCATTTTTAAGGGATTTTCATGATGAAAATATCCATATATAATTATATGAGAAAAATTTATGGTTTAAATTGAAAAGTTAAGTAATATACCTTATTTTATATAAAAAAAATCATAACATATAGAGAAAATCACTGAGATTTCAATGTTAGAATATGTGATTTTTTTGTGATTTAATGTGATGAAGTATGTGTAATTTTAAATTTATAATTAAAGAAAATTATTCCAAATATTTATTGAAGAAGTTTGTTTTGAAATATTCTAGTAAATTTCAACACCTAACATAGTTTTTATAAAATTAAGAAAATGATTGGTTGGGAAATGTTTTAATCAAAGATATTTTTTAATGATTATTGGAAGTTTATTATATATATAAAAACAACAAAGTATTACATTTTTTAGTGGTATTATAAATAAAATTTCAAATTAATGATAACGAATAATAAAATAAGGATTATATATTAATATTAAGATATGTTAAAGGATTACTAAATTATGTGATGTTTTATATAAAATAAGGATATAATGAATAGTTTTGATACACTACTGCTTACCGGGTAGATGATTTAGTTTGAAAAAATATACTTTAGGTAACAATTTATGAGGTGAACTAAGAATCACATTTATAAATATTAAATAATTTTATATGAATATTCAATACATATCACAATATTACATTCATGAGAACCATAAAGGTTCAGTGTATTTGAAGAGTAGATACATAATCAACTTATTTTTTTGAAATATCTTGAACATTTACCATAAAGTTCTTATAAAATACTACCCTTTTTAGAAATTTCCAATATAAAATATTTCTTCATAACAAATGAAAATGGAAACAGAATAAAGTGTGAGATCAAATTAATAATATGATTAAAAATGTATATATCAACTGATTATCATAAGTGATAATTAGATAAAATTAAGGGTATGGGATCATGATCAAATCATATGAGATTATACACAATAAGTCATAAAACAAAAAACATGAGTCATAACCTAATGTTCTTTCATAAAAATATAAATTAGTCATAAGAGCTTAAAATCATCAATAATCAATCATGATCTATAAGAGTATATCATAAGAATAAGACATATGCTTTGGGAAATACATTTTGTCATAAACTTAATCATAGAAATCATATGTTAAGTATACTAACCATGACACTCATAACATAGTTTAATTGTCAAAACAACCCATGTTCCTTTTTGGGATTGGGAAAACACCCCATGTGCCCTATTGGGCTTGGGTTAATCATCTATATACCCTATTGTTCTGAGTAAAACTGTATGTGTACAATATTGGGATTGGGAAAACCTCTCTTGTACTCTATTGGTCTTGAGTTAATAAACCATACACCCATTAAGATCATGAGATATAAAAAATTATTAATTGCATTAGAGGGATATAACTGACCCAACCATCACATAATAATAAACCATTTGTATATATATTTCATAGTAATATAATAGAATTCATTGTTCCATCAAATTTCAATTAACCTGAGTGAAAGAAATAGTTTTCTTGAAACATCATTAAAACATCAACATTACAGGATATCCATAAGAAGTAAGTGGATGGTATCAGAAGATCATATCCTTATTGAAGCAGAACAATCTTTATTGAATGTTGAAATATATGAAAAATACTTTTATAAAATATTTAGAAATATTCAATGAAGATCCATAGGATAAAACCTTCACTTTTGATAACTTTTTGAAACAAAAAATTCTTAGAAATATAAGAATATGACCTTTTTTATAAAAAAATGTAATATTGAAAATTAATATTTATAATTAATAAAATTCATAATGGTGGGAAAATGTGGTTGTGTCATAAATGTTAAAAACAATCTTTTTTTTATTATTGTAAAAAGTTAAAAGTATGTCCTATAAAAATGTTATAAATTATTCATTTTAATAATATATAGATAAATTAAAAGTTATTATAAACATACCTTTATAAATTATTTAAAATTTTATAATATGTTTTTTAAAATAATATTGAGGAACATGGATATGAGGAAAAAGTTTCTTGATAAAAGGAAGAAATAAAGTAACCTTTGTGTAAAAACATTATTTATATCTATTTTGTAAAAATGAGAATAAAATGGAAATAATACATGAAAAATCCATAAATTTTAATAATAGAATAAAATATATGTGGTTTTAGAGGGATTAAAAACATTATTTCACACAATGGAAATTGAAATATAAAGAATACACATAAAAAGTGAGATTATAACATAAACCTTTATCTCAGATTCCTACTCTCTTAATACACACTATGAAATATTATATAATAAATTTAGGCTTATTATAGGTCTATTTAAGAACCATATTAAAACTTATTTTACTATATACCATTACCTTATAATTTCTAATTATCTCTTTATTAACAATTCTACATTAAAATCAATATCCAGGTGTCAAATGCTCTATTTTCCACATATGTTTAGATTCAAGGATTCTAGTTCTTGAACCTTGGTAATTATGTTATCATCTCAGAAATGTTAATAATTTAATAAATATCATATATATTCATTATATACACCTTTATAACCATCCATGCAAGCCAGTGATGAAAAATAAATTAAATCACTTCTTGGAGGTTGTAGTCTGCATGTATATACGAGTAATGTTTCCATTTTTCAATGGATGGTTATAAAGAAAGGTAAATGATAATTTATAATTAAATATTTATAATTATTTCATAATTATCGTATATATTACTGAAAATAATTTAAATAACCATCTAAGAGATATGGTAATGAAAAATAAAAATATTACTTCAAGGAGACGGTGGTATTCACACATGCATGAGTGAAGTTTAAATTTTTCATTAGATGAAAATGAGATAGAAAATGTTTTTACCATTAATATAAAAAAATTAATATAGTAAAAATACTTATGTAATTATGTTGACATAGTTATAAAAGTTTTAGAGGATTTTTATGAAAAAGAGGCTTTTAATAGGTCAGTAAGAACATATACCTCTTCATTTGATAACATCATTTTAAAAAAATATTAAGGCTTATTATAAGGGTATTTAGGGAATAATAGAACCTATGGAACATAGTTAAGATATTTTGGAAGGTATTTTGGAAAATAGTTTTTGAGATAAGGTGCCCTAGTGGTGTGGATAAATGAGGATAATAGGTTCCCTTTAATTAGTGAGGGGAGTGACACCCTTAAAAACATCCTTTACATTAAAAAAATAAAGTCATTTTCATGGGAAAGTGGAAAAAAATGGAAAATGTTTTAATAATAGGATAATTAAAGGATTAAATAAAATTAACCAGTCATATTTATATATATTTAAGTTATATTTTAACCCTTATCTCTTAGTTTAATTACCACATTAACCAATTTAAAATTTTCCGCGGTGAATTGTTTTTACAATGGTAACTATTCATTATAGATAATAATTAATTTTAAACTATTAAATATTATTTATTATTATGATTAAAAATATGGATTGAATTTTATAATATTAAATTCTTATAAGTGGTAGGAACTAATTATAATATTCATGCAAAATTAGCTTTAAAATCATTTTTAGGACAAGAATCTTTAGGTATAAAAATTATTTTATTCTCATTCCTTTACTAGTAACGAAATATAGATGAATGATAATTTATAGAATAGAAAATATTATATAAAAATATAAATAAAAAAATCCATCCATAATATTTAATTTAAAATTTTAAAATATAAATACATTACCCAAATAAAAGATACAATTTACATAAAATCATTTTTCTTACCTTCAAATGTTTTTATCAGTATTTCCAACCATGTGATAATAATTGTAAAAAAGGATTATTAATTTTTCTACATGTATAAAATATAATTTTCTATTAGTTTTATACTCTCAATAATTGGAATTAACTTTAAAATAAAACTAATATAATAAACAAATGTAAATAATACATTTCTGTTTATCAAAGAATAATTAAACAACTAGATCTTATAATTACATAATTGATTGTAATAATATGAAAAAGAGGTCCCCAAGTTATTTTTAAAGGAATATTGAAAACTAATGAGAACACTGATTTCTATATAGATGAATTTTTCAAAAGTTGATGATTGCAAGGAGGTAAATGATATAGAATATTGGTATCAGGGGAATATTATACCTCACAAAAATATGACCCAACATTGGGATTGATTTATTTCAAGTCCCATAGTACCAATATTGTCCCTGTGAGAGAGACATGCTATCAGGAAAGATGATACTTCCATATATCTAAAAACAATGAATTTTTAGTCATTTTATTATAGGATAGTGCAACTGGACTTTTTGGTATACAAGGATGTGGGACGAGAAGGACTTGTGGATAACTGAGTGAAATTAGAGATATTAGATAACCTGTATTTCATTTGAACCTTGGTTTCATTACAACCTTAAATCACTTGAGCCTTGGATTCGAGCTGTATAATAGTTGGATCCTTGATTCTTGCCTAGATTCATGCTTCGATTCGACAAAGAGGGGTGCTAGAAGCATGTCGCTTCCACGGAAAGATTTAGATAGCGTGAACTAGTTTATAATGGTTAGTGTTCTTAAAATAGATTGGGACACTTTTATCAATGCTTCTAAAAAATCACTGATGAAGATATATTTTATCAGCACTAAGTTAATATGCATTGATAAAACTAATCTTTGTCAACATTTTTAGTAAGGATAATGATTAATTTTATCAACTCTTTTATAGTTCTAATAAATATCTATGTTTATTAGCACTAAAAAAACACTGATAAATACATATAATACATTAAAAAACAATTCTTAAAAAATTATAATTATTATATATAATTATAATACTTACTATAATAATTTTTATAAAACAATAATTTTATAATTTTTGAATACGTAATTATTTTTTATAATTATATCAATACTTTTTAAAAAATAATATTTATATCATTATATATATTGATATAATTATATATATATAGTAAATATATTCATTATTGAAATAAATTTATTATAAATTTGTAATTATTTAATCATAATTATATAAATACATTTTAAACAAGAATTTTTTATTTATTTATAATTATAAATGTATAAAAATATTAAATATTAATTTATATATATATATTTTTATAAAAAAAATTTCAAATTTATTTTTAAAATTACAAATGAATATTTAATCTAAAGTGTATGCATGTTAAAAATGAGTAAAATTGATTAATTAAAAATGAGTACAATGTTGAAATTTTGGATAATTTTGATTAATCTAAATCATTAAAAATGGATATATATTTAAATAAAGATGAATACATATTGAAAATATTAATACATAGTAAATATATAAATAATAAATAATATAAATTGATTTAATTCCCAAAAACTATTTCTGTGTGTGCATATGTATATAAAAATGAATTAATTATGTATATGTGAAATCAATATAATAAGTTTTATCTATGTTAAATTTAAAAATAAAATGACAATCAATTATGTCCATTACTCTATGCAATTAGTCAGTATTTTTAATTCATATTAATTTTTAAATATAAACCATTATTCTCTAAATCTATTTCTAGTTAAAGTAAAGAATAAAATTTTTTATTATATAAATCATATTTATATACATTCATATATATTTATATATATTTAATATATACTATTTTAAGTAGGTCAAATTTTATTTTTACTAAAACTGATGCCAATTTTAAATTAAAAGATGCACTTGGAGTCATACCTATCACGCCATGTGTCAGATTGTGGTTTGGTTGATTCCTACACATCATACATGACTTATGGATTGTATTATAAAGTAATAAAATAATTTTAATTCATTTTTTGGGTTTTAGTATATCAGTTGTCATATTTACTAAAATTGATGTCAATTTTAAATTATAAATATTTACTTGGAGTCATACTAGTCACATTGTGCATCAGATTGAGGCGTACATTATTCATACTCATCAAAAATGACTTATTGATAATTTTACTAAATTATAAAAACAATACGAATGAATTTTCTTAGTTTTGAGTATGTCAGTTTGAATTTTTACGGAAATTGATGTCAATTTTAAATAAAAATACACACTTGGAGTCCTAATAGTCACACCGTGTGTCTGATTGAGGTGTGGCTGATTCCTACATTTCAAAAATGAAATATTGATCATTTTAAAAAATTATTAAAATAATCTAAATTTGTTTTATTGGTTTTGAGCATGTCACTTTTTTTTACTAAAATGTCATTTTAAAATGGAGACATGCACTTTGACCCATACCAATCACATCATGTATCAGTTTAATGTGACATCAACTACTAAACATCCCAAATGAATTATGATCTGATTTAATAAATTATTAATAAAATAAGAGTGAATTTTATTTTTTTCAGTGAGTGACATTTTTTAAATTAAACTATCAATTTTAAACAGATAACGAACACATTAGGTCATAGTGGTCACACCGTGCATAAAATTAAGGTGTGGTTGATTGCTACACGTCCCAAATGACTTATGGATCATTTATCTAAAGTATCACATTAATAATAACATGTTATATTTGTTTTGAGTTTGTCATATTTCATTTTTCCTAAAATTAATGTCAATTTTCTCTAAAAAGAAGCACTTGGAGTCATATCGGTCACACCAACTGTCGGATTGAGGTGCAGTTGATTCCTATATTTCCCAAAGTCTCCAAAATAAATCCTAACAACCAATGTAACAATGTTTACATTTTATTTATTAATTGAACTTCCCATACTACATATTGAACTGATATTCATAGCTGAGAAAACTTCCTCGTTAATGAATGCCAGAAGAGAATAGGACGATCATATGCTCACTATTACACTATAAGGCACCACAATGGGAAAATGAGCTTCTTCCACTCTTCTAGATTTTAATAATGATAATGTTATTTTATATAAGAACATTAAATCAGTATTCATTATATAATGTTTCATAAATAAAGTTGATGAAATAGAAAATGTGGTTATAATGGAAAAAAGTATAATTTTATCTATTTTTAGCTTTTTTCAGATCATTGAAAGGGAAATAGGACTTACCAAAAGATCTATGATAAAAACTAAATGAGTATTATTTAAAAATGATAAGAAAATGAACTTATAAAGATTAGATAAAATGATGAAAAAAATAATTAAATAAGTAATAGGAATTCAACTTTTACTGATGGTTGTATGTTTTCATGACACATTTCATTGTTGTCATTATCTCAATTGCTAGCTGAAAGTACAACACCTCATGGGAATGAGTCGCTTATAACACACCACCCCAACTAAAACAATAGAATCCACCTATATAATAAATCAATTAATATATGATTAATAGTAAAAAGATATAAATTAAACACAAATATGAAATAATACATTATTTTTTGGATAATGATTTTATTATGAAAACATTATTGAGAACAGGGTTATGCTGATAGTAAAGAAAGAATTATGATAAGAAAAATGAAAATAGATCTCACTAAACAATCAATCAATTAGTCAAAAGTTTGAGGGGAAAATAAGATACATTGAATTGAAACACTGAATCGTCTGAGAGAAATTAATGATTTCTTACCGGTTTCATAAAATATTCATTTTTTATAATAAATAAATAAAAACCAATAAGATATCCATTATCAAAGGTGAATGTCATAGAAAATTATAATAAGGTAATATGAACATTTTGTTATTTCAACTAATTTCAGTATTCTTTGAAGAAAATTGGTAATTAAATTTTTGAAATGAATTACTCTATTATGGTAGGTGTTATCCTCTAAATTCATCCAAAGGTGAAAGTTAGAAACAATTTTCATCCTCATTAGCACATCTTCTGAACAATTATCATTCCATTTTTTTTGGAACTCATAGTCCATATCTTGTGTAAATTCACCTATGTTGTTTGAAATAATAAAAGTAATATACATCCATATGATGAATACTTCTCATAGTAGTACAAGAAACCTAAAATAGATGGGGGATGAGTCCCAAGAAACAAATTGGAATATTAACTATTTGAGAGAAGAAACTGATGAGGATGATAGTTGTATACAATTTTGTTTTCTAAAAGGGAAAATTCCTACCATTTGTGAGAATTACAAATATGGGAATCATATATTCATAAGTGTGGAAGAAAAAGGAAATGTTAATGAATGATTTGTTTTAATATGTATTAAAGTAAAACCAACATAGTGTTTATTTGATGCGTGATGAAAAAAATGAATTGGTTTTTAAGAAATATTCATTTCAACGATGGATATATTTTTTTTCAATGATAAGAAATATAATAAAGGATGAAATTAATGAATACAATGTTAATAGAGATTTGAATGTTTTGATGAAAACTCAAAGGATCAAGACTGTACAAAAAACCTCATTTTTTCCGAGGTAGATCCAAAATCACTTGTAGAGGCTGACAAGGATGACAATTGTATCAAATAAATTCTTATGGATATTGATCCGAATAATAAAAATGTGTCATGTGAAATATTTCCAAGACTAGAAGATTGAAATGTTATCAGAACCAAGTGGGTGTTCAGTAATAAACTCATTGACATTGGAAAAGTGGCTCAAAATAAGTAATGGATAGTGTACATGGGGAACTCCTAGATCAAATGGATTAATATTTATGATAATTTTACTCCCATAGCCCAGTTGAAAACTATTTCAATTTTTGTCTATTTCAATGAAAATGTTGTTAAAATTATTCCAAATGGATGTAAAATACATGTTCCTCAATGGAGTTCTTAATGGGGGATTATACATTGAGAAACCATATGGGTTTATTATAGATTAAAATGAGAGAATGGTGTGATATTTAAAGACTTCTTTGTATAAGTTTAAGAAATCACTGAGGACCTGGTATTTATGGTTGGTTAAATACCTAAGAAATATTTTTTTTGTTAGGTAGATATGATCACACCCTCTACATCAAGAAAGATAATTATCAAAGGATGTTGGTACTCATATATGTTAAAGACATAATATTTTTGGTTTTTACAAAGCACAATGAATTTTTTTTGGATCATGTGAGGTTAAATATCACGATTTCTATGATTTGTGGAACAATTTCTTTGGTTTATTTGAAAATCATGAAAATCATATCACATTAATTTCTCAACAAAAATATGAAAAATAGGTTCCCAAGTGATTTTAAAGGAATATTCCAAACTAATGAGAACACTGATTTCTATATAGATTAATTTTTCAAAAGTTAAGGATTGCAAAGAGGTAAATGGCATAGAATATTGGTATCATGGGAATATTATACCTCACAAAAATATGACCCAACATTGGGTTTGATATATTTCAAGTCACATAGTACCAATGTTGTCCCAATGAGAGAGACATGCTATCAGAAAAGATGATACTTCCATATATCTAAAAAAAATGAATTTTGGGTCATTTTATTATAGGATAGTGTAACTATAATTTTTGGGATACAAGGATGTGGGACGATAAGGTCTTGTGGATAACCAAGTGAAATTAGAGATATTAGATAACATGTATTTCATTTGAGCCTTGGTTTCATTCCACCCTTAAATCACTTGAGCCTTGGATTCGAGCTGCAGAATAGTTGGATCCTTGATTCTTGCCTAGATTCATGCTTCGATTCGACGAAGAAAGGTGCTAGAAGACTGTCGCTTCTATGGAAATCATTAGATATTGTGAACTAGTTCATGATGGTTAGGGTTCTTAAAATAGATCGGGACCCTTTTATCAACGCTTCTAAAAAAGCACTGATGAAGATACATTTTATCAGCACTAAGTTAATATGCATCGATAAAACAAATCTTTATCTATATTTTTAGTGTGGATAAAGATTAATTTTATCAACTCTTTTGTAGTGATGATAAAAATCTATGTTTATTAGCATTAAAAGAACACTGATAAATACATATAATACTTAAAACAACATATCTTAAAACAGTAAAATTATTATATATAATTATAATACTTATTATAATAATTTTTATAAAATAATAATTTTATAATTTTTGAATACGTAATTATTTTTTATAATTATATAAATAATTTTTAAAAAATAATATTTAGATCATTATATATATTGGTAAAATTATATATATATATATATAAATATAGTAAATATATTCATTATTGAAATAAATTTATTATCAATTTATAATTATTTAGTGATAATTATATAAATACTTTTTAAACAAGTTTTTTTTTATAATTATAAATGTATAAAAATATTAAATATTAATTTATATATATATTTTTTATAAATATATTATTTTCAAGTGTATTTTTAACATTATTAATGAATATTTAATCGTAAGTGCATGCATGTTAAAAATGAGTTAAAGTGATTAATTAAAAATGAGTACAATGTTGAAATTTTGGGTAAGTTTGATTAATATAAATCATTAAAAATGGATATATATTTAAATAAAATGAAAACATGTTGCAAATATTAATACATAGTAAATATATATATATAATAAATTATATAAATTGATTTAAGTCCCAAAAACTATTTGTGTGTGTGCATATGTATATAAAAATGAATTAATTATGTATATGTGAAATCAATATAATATGTTTGATCTATGTTAATTTTAAAAATAAAACGACAATCAATTATGTCCATTACTCGATCCAATTAGTCAGCATTTTTAATTCATTTTAATTTTTAAATATAAACCATTATTCAAAAAAATCTATTTCTAGTTAAAGTAAAGCATAAATATTTTTTATTATATAAATCATATTTATATACATTCATATATATTTATATATATTTAATATATACTATTTATCAACATTATCAATAATTATTTAATTAATAAAAAGAATAATATTTTTTCAATTTACTTTTTTTAAAAAAAATTTTTGAATATTTATTTTTCATATGACAATATATTAAATATATACTATTTATAATTTATATATAGTATAATAAATTTATTCATTTTTATAAATATTTATTTAGTTCATTAATTTTTAAATACTATTTTGATAAAATCATTATATTTTTTATTTATTTAATTATTTATTTTTTAATTCAAACATTTATCAGTGATAAAGAAGCACTGATAAAGGATTACTTTATGGGCACTAAAAATAAAGTGCTGATAAAGGGTGTCCTTTATCAGTGCTAAAAATAAAGCTTTGATAAAGGACACCCTTTACCACTACTAAAAAAGTGCACTGATAAATGTCCCCTTTTATTAGTGCTAAAAAATGCATTGATAAAGGGTGCATTTATCATCACTCTTTTCAAGTGCTGATAAAATCTAGGATTGTTAAAGGTTTGTTTTGTATTAGGATAGTTCATTCAATAATTTCCCATGTCATTTTATCCCACCACTAATTCTCTCAAAAATCATTATACTTATTAGTACTACTGAAGTATATAAAGAAATTTGAGCTATTAAATTCAACCATTTGGGCCTTCGGACAACCGGTTTGGTCTTCGGGCCCTTCAAGGACTTCGAGCCACCCAAGGCCTTCAAGACAGTAAGGCTTTTAAGCCACCACAAGGCGTTCAGGCCACCTCAAGGCCTTTAGGACACCTGATCAATGAAATTACCCCTAACAAACTTTACAAAAATGAGTACCCCCAAAGGAGGATTCAGATAAGGCTTACTCACCAAAGCATAAAGAAATGGATTTGGAAGAATGAGAGGGTATAACAATGCCATCAGGACCAGCCTGTGCTTACATGAGAAGCTTAGTCGGACAACCATGTGAAGGAGGAGAGATATCATCACAATACAAATGTGGGGGAGGGCAGTTCCATGTATTTATAGTTTGGTTGAATTCCCTAAGACCATCGGGACATGTAATGTCTCTTTAGCCAATGGTCCATGTAATATATAAAGCCTATAGGACTTGTAAGGGTTCCCCCACATCCCTTAAAATGTGTTTATCCAAAAATAAATAAAAATAAGGCCTTCATTGTATTTAATCGATAGAAAACATATATAATTTTCATATTTAACAATTCAATTATAATAACCATTGAATTCAAATGATTTTCTATTCATTATAGTTCGAATTTTTTCTATAGTCAAATGAATTTCCATTGTGTTTTCAGGATATATTCCAGAAAATATTGCTGGTTAGTTATTTGGGAAATATATGATGTCTACCCTTTCATCAAAAATATTTTTCCATCATTTCTCTATTTTTTGATCATTAGATATCTATAAATCCTCCTCATGTAAATAATACCTTAATCCTTTCTATATAATATATAAACTACCTTGTTTAATTTTACAGGATGATTGTGTATAATAAAATTATAATCCTTAATAATCTCTAACCATATCATCTCCCTCATTCTCAACCCATTTTACATGAGTTTATACTTTAGAAAAAAATTTCCATGTATATGTATCACCCTTTTCCCATAAAGATAATGTTAGTGGAACATTAATAAAACACAATAATTTCTAAATTCACATCATGAGTTGGATAATTATATTTATTTCCCATTAATTATGATCATAAATAATCTCCCACCCTTTCATTTTTCGTCATGATTCATCAAATTACATTCCTTAATTCATAAATTTTTATGATAAATCCATCATTCCCTATTATAATGGTTAAAAAATGTGCACTGATGTGTATCTACCTAAAATCTTAGAATTTGTCATAACATTCATTATACATGTAAATTTTACCAACATACATATTACCTAATTGTGAAATTTTTTCAATAAACCAATGATTATATACTACTAAACCAAATAAAAATCCTATTTATGTTATATTGGATAATATTAGTTACTAATTGAAAACCGTGGTATTTGAAGGGGAAATAAATATTTTATCTTTGGTGGACACATGAACAAGGTAAAAAAATTATATCTAAAAGTTTCATTTAAAAATAATAATAAAGAACACCTTTCCCTTAAGGGTTTATGGATAATTTATAAATAAGTTGTACACTCTTTAGAGGTCTTAAAGTATACAAGGATAAAATTAATGAAGTAAAACATAAATTTGACTAGATAATCTTTTAAAAATTATTCAATGTATCCATAAATATGGATGGTACACTTTTAACCAAAAATTCATTACTTTAAACTCAAAATGGACATACCTTGAATAAAAATCGATCTATTGTATATCATTATTTTTTACTATTAATATTACGTCCAATTGACAGTACCTTGTTTTGAGATAAATATTTAAAATCTGTTGAGACCTTTGGATTTTTGATTAAATAAATTATCAATTAAATAAAATATTTTTTTCATTATTGTGCTGTTACCAATCCATCTATATTTAATGTTAAAACATAATGACCATCCTTAATTATAACAAAAATCATTTATATATCCCATGGTGAATTGTATTAAAAAATACATAATGAATAAATTCTTATAATTTATTATTTATTTATATAAAATCTACAAGATTATTTTATAGTGTGTGTTTGATATTGATTTTATTTTAAGGATAATTTTAATAGAGAATGAAACATCTTAATTGATAGGAGTTCTAAGAAATTATTTTTGAAATACATAAAATATTATTTCAAATTTGAAATTTTACTAATCCTTAAATAAACCTTGTTTTAATGGAATATTCCTTAGAAAAGATTGCATTTTGATATTCCACATGGTCTAGTTTCTAACATGAATCAGGTTATCATAATTCCCATTTGAAAATTACTATACGCTCAAATCGTAATAAAATTAAAAATGTTATTTTTATATTAATTTGAGATATATAAATTAAACCCATCCCAAATATCATCTCAAAATCTTTCATTAGTATGATTGTAAAATTTGTAACTATATTATATCAATATAGTGTAATAAGAGAATTTATATATATAATAATTGTATTTAATGTTTCACTTGGATTTTTGACCAAAATATATAATTTTATGTTCCCAATTCAAACTTTAACATTAAATTAAAAAGTTCATGGAATTATGGAGTTATTATAATAAAAATAAAATATTTATTTACTAATTTTTAATATATGATCATATTGACAACTACCGTGTCATTAGACCACCTAATTGAAGAACCCATACATTTTTGTATCAAAGAATATTGAATAACCTATATCTTTATTAATTTATATTTATTACTAATAGTTCATTGGAATCATACATGAGAAATAATTTATATTATATTCACACATCACTATAAAATGTTATGAGAAATAGGTTATATAACAATTTTAGTAGGTAAGATGTGAGAAAATATTATGTTTCCAAGTGATCAATAAAAAAATAAAGATAAGAGTTAAGTAACTGATGTATTTTTAGTGTAATTAATCATGTATTTTGTGTTGTCATGTTTTGAGAAGGAGTTTTAATTTTCCACTAGCGGGTGGTTAATTTTGAGAAACCAGACTCAGGCTAGGGTTTTAAGAATAGAAACATCTCGAAATGGTGTTTTCAGATGGGGTTCATGGCCTGAGTTGTTACCTAAGGGTTCGGGTGAGCATAGGAAAATGGACGGGAGGCTGGGTGTAGCGACCCATACATTACATACATTGTTATTACTTCATAATTGAAGCACACTTATTACAACATATAACAAAACCAGGAAAGGACCGTATAGGTATAGTGTCTTTAGAAACTGGGAAACATAAACAACTGGTTCATAAAGCGTCTACACTATCTCCCATTTATTTCATCATATCTATAGTCCCTTTTGACATATCTTACTTAATAACCTTCTTCCTGACCTGGGGAAAGAAAACATACAAAAGGGTGAGCTCAATTTCTCAGTAAGGGTAAACAAAAGAAATATCAATCACATCACATACATAAGAACATAACTTTTGTAAATCTTAACCTGCAAAAGAAATCATAATTTCATAACATGGGATAAATCATAGTAGTGAAATTAATTCCAATAATCATAACTTAAAACATGAAACTTTGTGTAACACACACCTAATCATAGGGAATCATTTCTTATTAGTCAAGACTCATTGCCAAGACTATCTTAGTGGACAAATTCCATTTCTGAATCAAGTTCACTCCTCGTTTCAGTTCGGTTTCACTGAACCGGTTTAACCTGCCGTTCTAGCCATGTCTATATCATGAGATATAAAATCTTTACCCAATGCATTGGAGGGAGATATAGGTCCCACCCATCTCATAATGATACCATTCTTATGTGTGCCAAAAAATCATAAACCATACATCATAGCATAACCCATGCAATAAAAATGGGAATCATTAAAAATTGTGACATTATAAAACAATTAATATAAGATAAAAGAATTCATAAAAATATTTCCATCACAACATAATAAAATCCATGTAATAATAGGAATATAAATAGAACCCTTTATTATCTTAGATGGAAAATAATTTTGATAAAACACTTGTACTCCATTCTTGAGGAAAATATCCTTTCTACTTCAAAAACATTTTCCCTTTCTTAACATGTCAAAAAATTTTAAACTAAAAGAAGTTGATTAAAAATAAACTTGAAAACTTGTAAAGGAAGATTCTTGGATTTTTTTTTAAAAATCCATTCAGACTATATAAGTTAAAAAAAACATTCTTCTCGTACTTTTTTCGGAAAAGTCAAAAAGTACCTCGTATGAAAAACGACAAAAGATTCCTTTCAAATCTTTTACTAAAAACTCACCGAAGGGTAAAATTGGATTTAAAAAATTTTAGGTGGATGTAAATAATATTACATATTGAGGAATAATGGATGTGGATGATAAAATACACCCCTGTAAATACCGAAGTATAAACAATCTCGGATAAAAATGACATTGTGATATTTCCCTTACCTTAGGTCTGATATGCTTTGTACGTGTCTGAACCTCCTGTATAATTACTTAAATAATGTTATTGACTTATTCCATAATCATACTCATTGTTATGATATCAAATATCGTCATATTCTTAGCTTCTTATTAGTAATATTTCATTACATCTTGTTATTCGGGTGTTTATTACTTTTTGTTCTTATGCGTGTTTTGTTGAATAAATTCTTATTATTCTCTTTAGGTTATAGATACCCCATTTCTATAATGTTATTAGTGTAATATATATAATATTAATTCATTCAATTCATTTATATAATCATTATGCAATGAAGATCATGTAGAACGAGTCGCATCACATCGTGGAGACGATATTCCGTACGTACGCACGAGCGATAATATCTTTCCCATGATCATGGAATTGTATTGGAGTGTATGTATACTATTTAATAATCAATATAACTTTACAATAATCATATATAGTCATTATTTACACCATTATAACCATCCAAGTAATGTGGTGGTGGAAAATAGTTTACACCACGGCGTGGAGACGGTATTCCGTACGTACGCATGCGCGGTGATTTCATTTTCCGTAGGATGGATAGACGGTGAAATATGGTTTTTTTAATAATTATAATAACATATCAGTATATGAGTGATACTGATTTTATTACTTCATAATTAAACAACTAAAGAATTAGAAGTGGAAGAAGAAATAAAGATGAAAGAATCGGTAACGGACATTACCTCTTCTTTGAAGTGCTTTTTTGAGACCTCTTTTTAGGGCACTAAAATTGGTCTTTGAAGAAGAAAAGGACCTCTAAAATGTCTCTAGGGAAGTGTAGAGGATAATGTGGCAGGGGTTGGCCACGCTTGAAGGCTCAAAGTGGTGTGAGGAAGAGGGGGAGGAGGTGCCCTTTTGTAAGGGAGGAGAGTGGCTCCTTTGGAAAAACTAAAAATATTATTTTATTATAAAGTCAAGTTCGGTTTTAAATAGCTCCAAATTGATTTATTTCAAAGATAAGGTGGGGATGGGTCTAAATAATCTCATAAAATAGAATTTAGACAAGTTTAGGTTCCTATTTTAACCTTATCATTTAGATTTAACATTATGTTAAATAATTTTACTTTTACCATGTCTTCTTGTGTTCTTATACTATAAGGTTAATAAACTTACTATAAGCAGCCAAACTAACCCCAAGTTGTTTATTATTAATATATATAACCTTATCTAATTCCTTTAGCTGAACCTTAGATTTTTAGGAATAAAATAACAATTAATAATATAATATTTGTTTTAAAAACTATTTTATGTCAATTTTGACACTATTTAGTAATTGATTTTTATGATAATCATAACGGAATGATTAGTTAGAAAAAAGTTAATTAAATCAATAATAACATGTTATATTAACCTATAAAATTAGTGGAATTCATAAAAAGTCTCAAATTACATTTATTTTGGTATTTAAAACATCAATTATGTCAATATTTCATTAATAAGATAATTATTGCATCATCTTTGTGTCATACATTAATTAAATTATTTAATGTCTAAAAATTAAAAATAAAATACCATTATGTAGGACATATTCTTAGCTTTCTAATGAATATTTATAGTCGAATTTATCTTATGTATAAACTTATATTAAAAATTATTTACTTATTAAACTTTGATTTTATCTTTATTAACCCTTCTTTAAATAAATTAATAATAAATGTCCTAATCTAATTCAAGTGGGCCTAAATGGTCATATTTTATTCCTAAGTTTGTTTTTGGTCGAATTACACTTATCCAATAGAATTAGAACATGTTTTAGGATAATAATAATATCATTTTTACCCTTAATTACCCTATTTACATTTAACTGTGGTAAATAAAAGTAAAAAATTACTATTCACCAAAAATTATTTTCATCTCATTGAACCACATTTTAGTTACTGACATCAACCGTGTCTCTCAGATTTTTTAAATTCCACTCACAAAAGAGGTAAAATTCTGTTTTATGAAAAATTAAGTTTTTTTAACTACCACTTAGTGGTTTCACTATTCATCAAAAATTGAAAGTTTTCAGAAAAATACCAAAATTTCACCCTAGGCTAACTTCGATATTCCGAATCCAAAAATGAAGTCCATTTTGAAAAATAAAATTTATAAAATTTCAAAAAGTGGTTTTTACTATTCATAACGGCTAGTTTTAATAATATTTTAATAGCATATCATTGTTTAGTGAAACTCGGTATTGCGTACGACGCCAGCTATCGAGGAAGGTCACGATTGCATGTAAAGAAAGCCAAACTAGTGTTGTGTGTAGTGAAATATTCCTTTTATGATTTATAAAAACAAAAATATTTCTCATAAAAGTCTCATGTGTTACATTCTACCCCCCTTAAAATGAATTTCACCCTCAAAATTCTTCACTTTGTAACAAACAGACGAGGATACCTCTCCCTTATCATATCCTCAATATCCGATGTAGCTTATTCTAATTGGTGGTTCTTCCATAAAACATTCACCAAAGGAGTGGTCTTGTTTCGTAGGACTTTTTTGCTAGGATCTAGAATCTCTATCGGCTGTTCTTCATAAGAAAGATCTTGCTCCAGTGGTACAACTTCTGAGCTGAGTACATGTGAAGGATCAAGTATGTACTTTCTCAGGAGAGATACATGGAACACATTGTGAACATGAGAGATATTAGGTGGAAGCGCCAATCGGTAAGCTACCTTCCCAACACGATCTAGTATTTTGAAAGGACCGATATATCTAGGGCTCAACTTCCCCTTCTTTCCAAATCTCACGACTCTCTTCTTGGGAGATATTCGTAAGAACACTTTATCACCTACTTCATACTCTAGGTCTTTTCTTCAGTTGTCGGCATAACGTTTCTATCGACTCTGAGCTGCTCTTATGTGTTGTTGAATAGATCTGACCTTTTCTTCCATTTCATCAACGATATCGGGTCCTAATAGCTTTCATTCCCCAACTTCATCCCAGCAAGTTAGAGTCCTGCATTTCTTTCCATAGAGAGCTTCATAAGGAGCCATCTGAATACTAGAGTGAAAGCTATTATTATAAGAAACTTCCACCAAAGGTAGGTGTTGATCCCAACCACCTTTGAAATCCATAGAGCAAGCACTCAACATATCTTCTAGAGTTTGAATTGTCCTCTCAGACTGACCGTCTGTCTGAGGATGATAAGCAGTGCTGAAACTCAACTCTGTATCCAGAGTATGCTGAAGACTCCACTAGAACTTTGAGGTAAACCTCAGATCCCGATCAGATATAATAGAAAGTGGTACTCCATGCAATCTTACCACTTCCTTCACATATATCCTGTCAAGCTGATCCAGAGAGAAATCCTCTCTAATAGTGATGAAGTGTACAGACTTTGTAAGATGATAAACTATGACCCAAATAGCATTATTGCCTTTGGATGTTTTAGGATGTCCGGTGACAAAGTCCATAGTGATGTTTTACCATTTCCATTCGGGTATGGGTAATGGTTGTAACATCCCCTTAGACTTATGTCTCTCTACTTTAACTTGCTGAAAAACCAAGCATCGAGAGACATATTCAGCAACATATCTTTTCATGCCATCCCACCAGAAGTACTCTTTCAGGTCCCTATACATCTTCGTGCTTCCAGGATGAATGGAGAATGAAGAACTATGAGCCTCATCCAGCATCTCCTTCTTTAATTCGGGGATGGGAGGAATACAAACCTGATTCCTAAACTTTATTATCCCATCACAATCATGGTTGAATTCAGAAACATTTATCACCTTCTTTTGTAACTCGACATCTTCTTTCTGTGCCTCTTTAATCTTCAAATGTATAGATAGTTGAACATTCATTTGAGAAAGATACATTTTTCCCCTTTCATTATAATTCCAAGATCAATCCTTTGTAAATCCATAAATATTGGATCTTTTGTGATGCTCATCATGGATAAATTGGCATGGTCTTGTCGACTTAATGAATCTGCCACCTTGTTTTCTTTCCCAGGGTGGTAATGGATTGAGAAGTCGTAATACTTAATCAGCTCCAACCATCTTCTTTGGTGCATATTCAACTCCTTTTGTGTGAATATATACTTTAAACTTTTATGATCAGTATAAATGTCACACCTTTCTCCATAAAGATAATGCCTCCAAATCATAAATGCAAAGATTACCGTAGCTAACTCCAAATCATGAGTTGGGTAATTTTGCTCATGTATTTTCAATTGTCGTGAGGCATAAGCTATCACCATATCATTTTGCATAAGAACACACCCCAATACCTTCTTGGATGCATCACTATAGATCACAAACCTCTCTCCACTACAAGGCAGTGTGAGCACAGGTGCACTGGATAACCTTCTTTTCAACTCCTTGAAATTATCTTCACATTCCTCTGTCCAAACAAACTTAACTCCTTTCTGAGTCAACTTGGTGAGTGGATTAGATAATCGTGAAAAATCATTCACAAAACATCGATAATATCCAGCCAAAACAAGAAAACTTCGGATCTTAGTTACTGTTGTTGGTCTCAAACATCTTTTGATAACCTCTGTTTTTGCTGGATCCACAGATATCCCCTCTTTTGAGATTATGTGACCCAAAAATGAAACTTTTTGAAGCCAAAATTCACACTTGGTAAATTTGGCATAAAGCTTCTCCTTTCTCAGGGTCTTCAATATAATTCTCAAGTGATCTTCATGTTCTTCCTTTCTCTTTGAATAGACAAGAATATCGTCTATAAAGACTACCACAAACTGATCAAGATAGTCTCTAAAGACTCTATTCATCAGATCCATGAAGATAGAAGGGGAATTAGTAAGATGAAATGGCATCACTATAAATTCATAGTCCAAACCTTGTACG
Organism: Viscum album; assembly: GCA_963277665.1. Lineage (NCBI taxonomy): Eukaryota > Viridiplantae > Streptophyta > Magnoliopsida > Santalales > Viscaceae > Viscum > Viscum album. The sequence goes on along the minus strand of OY728160.1, from coordinate 1,717,303,623 downwards.
GAAATCCGTCTTTAGTATATCCTCCCTTTTGAACCTTAATTGATGATATCCTGAACGAAGATCAATCTTAGAAAAGTATTGAGATCCGCGTAGTTGGTAAAATAGGTCATCAATGAGTGGGAGAGGATATTTGTTCTTGATAGTGATCTTGTTAAGTTCTCGATAATCAATGCAGAGTCTCATTGATCCATCTTTCTTCTTAACAAACAGAACAGGTGCTCCCTAAGGTGATGCACTAGGGCGTATGAACCCCTTATCAAGATTATCTTGGAGTTGCTTCTTCAATTACTGCAACTCAATTGGGGCCATTCTATAAGGTGTCTTTGAAATAGGCAAAGCACCCGGTACGAGTTCTATTGAAAACTCAACTTCACGATTTGGTGGAAGACCCAGTAATTCCTCCAGAAAGACATCATCAAACTCCCGTACAATGGGAATATTCTTAATCGTGAGTTTCTCACCAACCATTTGAGATAAATAACCTTCATTTAGTGGAATCAAGACCCATAAGATGGAAGAAATTTCCACTAGAAGGTTATGTTCATCCCTTCATTGATAGACGATCATAGATTGATCTGGAATATGAAATGTGACTTCCCTTCTTTGGCAATTGATATGATCTCCATATAAAGAAATCCAATCCATGCCAAGAATCACATCAAATTCCACTATAGGAGGGATCACAAGATTTGCAGGAAGCACTTTCCCACAAACTTCGATCAGAGAAGAATTATAAACTTTTCATGCGACTGTTGTGCCATTAGGGGTTGTCACAGCTAACTCAACATCTAATTGTTGAGGTAATACAGTGATATCCTTAGAAAATTCTTCATAAATAAAAGAGTGGGTGGATCTAGAATAAAATAAAACATTTGCTACTTTAGAGTGGATGGTAAGTGTACCTTTCACCACATCGTTATCATACTCCACATCACTGATAGAAATTGCATGTGACTTTACTTTGTCTTTATCCTTAAGAGTTTGTTGACGTCGACCATCATCATCAACCCTTGGATTTGGGAATTGATTGGCATAATGCCCCATCTCCTTGCACTTGAAACATTGAAGTGTGGTAGGTTCATTCTGTGTATCCCTTCCTTTGTTTACATCATTAGACATCTTCTTCCCATTATTTCGGCATTCAAATTCCCTATGACCTTCCTTTCCACATTTGAAACATTTACTTGTCCCTTTAAGACAACTCCCTCTATGTTTCTTTCCACACTTTGAGCATAAGGGAAATCTCATATTCTTTTTAGTGTGCTCTTTAGATTTTCCTTTGAATTCCATTTTCCTCTTCTTATCAAACCCATATGACTGATGGGTTACTCCAATCTCCATGTCAACATTGAGAGCACATCGAACGATTTCCTCATAGCTATTGAAGTCCCTTATGGCTAATGCCCTTTGAAGACTTGGTTTTAAGCCACTAAAGAATCGATCGATCTTACTCTCAGGTTGGATAATAATACCAGAAGCATACCTTGAAAGTCTTGTAAAATTTGCTTCATAGGTACCAACAGATTCATCATCCTTTTACTTCAGTTCCAGAAACTCTTTCTCCATATTTGTTCGGAGAATACGAGGGAAGTACTTATTGATAAATAAGTTCTTGAACTCGTCCCATTCCATGGACTCAATTTCATCCCTTTTCCTCGTATTCTTAATAATATTCCACCATTGATCAACATCACCTTCCAAACGATACACTACTAAGATGACTTTATCATGTTCAGAACATTGAAGAACTGAAAATATCTTTTCAGTAGTACTAATCCATCGTTCAGCAACTAATGGATCAGTAGACCCACTGAATGAAGGTGGACGCTGTCTCATGAAGGATTCAACAGAATGTTGATCCTTCCTTTGCTCGTTTGGAAGTACTGCATGATTCATAGCTTGAGAATGTTGTGTGAGCATGGCTAAAAGATGTTGAATTCCAGCTCCCATAACGTTTGGTTGCTCAAGGGGATAATCATTGCATTGCACGTCGCATTCCGCATTAACACGGTTCCTTCGGGATCCATCCATTGACTAAAACCAAGAATAATAGTGTGAGCTACACTAATTATAATAGGAAAACCACATAATCAAGAATAAAATTTCACACATAAGGTCTTATCCTAGGTTATTCATGGCCATTTCTAAAATTCTAAGATTGTGTTATATGCTTAGACTTATCCTTAGGATTCTTACTAAGGCTTTCACATCCTAGTTTCCAAAGGTTGACTATACCTTTACTCTGATACCAAATATAGCGACCCATACTTTACATACATTGTTATTACATCAGAATTGAAGCACACTTATTACAACAGATAACAAAACCAGGAAAGGACCGTATAGGTATAGTGTCTTTAGAAACTGGGAAACATAAACAACTGGTTCATAAAGTGTCTACACTGTCCCCCAGTTATTTCATCATATCTATAGTCCATTTTGACATATCTTACATAATAACCTTCTTCCTGACCTGGGGAAAGAAAACATACAAAAGGGTGAGCTCAAATGCTCAGTAAGGGTAAAAAAATAAATATCAATCACATCATATACATAAGAACATAACTTTTGGAAATCTTAACCTGCAAAAGAAATCATAATTTCATAACATGGGATAAATCATAGTAGTGAAATGTAATCCCAATAATCATAACTTAAAACATGAAACTTTGTGGCATACACACATAATCATAGGGAATCATTTCTTCTTAGTCAAGACTCATTGACAAGACTATCTTAGTGGACAAAGTCCATTTCTGAACCGATTTCACTCCTCGTTTCAGTCCTGTTTCACTGAACCGGTTTAACCTGCCATTGCAGTCATATCTATCTCATGAGATATAAAATCTTTACCCAATGCATTGGAGGGAGATATAGGTCCCACCCATCTCATAATGATACCACTCTTATGTGTTCCACAAAATCATAAACTATACATCATAGCACAACCCATGTAATAAAAATGGGAATCTTTAAACATCGTGACATCATAAAACAATTCATATAAGATAAAATAATTCATAAAAATATTTTCATCACAACATAATCAAATCCATGTAATAACAGGGATATAAATAGAACCCTTTTTTATCTTAGATGGAAAATAATTTTGATAAAACACTTGAACTCCATTCTTGAGGAAAATATTCATTCTACTTCAAAAACATTTTTCCTTAATTAACATGTCATACAATTTTAAACTAAAATAATTTGATTATAAAGAAACTTGAAAACTTGTAAAGGTATATTCTTGGAAATTTTGTTTTAAAAATCCATTCATGCCGTATAAGTTAAAAAAACATTCTGCTCGTACTTTTGTCGGAAAAGTCAAAAAGTACCTCGTACGAAAAACGACAAAAGATTCCTTTCATATCTTTTACTAAAAACTCACTGAAGGGTAAAATTGGATTTAAACAATTTTAGGTGGATGGAAATCATATTACATATTGAGGAAACATGGATGTGGATGATAAAATACAAGCCAGTAAATACCGAAGTATAAACAATCTCAGATAAAAATGTGATTGTGATATCTCCCTTACCTTAGGTCCGATATGCTTTTTACATGTCCAAACTTCCTGTATAATGATTTAAATAATTTTATTGACTTATTCCAGAATCATACTCATTGTTATTATATCACATATGGTCATATTCTTAGCTTCTTATTAGTAATATTTCATTACAACTTGTTATTCGGGTGTTTATTACTTTTTGTTCTTATGCGTGTTTTGTCGAATAAATTCTTATTCTTCTCTTTAGGTTATAGATACCTCATTTACAGAAATTTATTAGTGTAATATATATCATATTAATTCATTCAATTCATTTATATAATCATTATTCAATGAAGATCATGTTGAACGAGCCGCATCACATCGTGGAGACGGTATTCCGTACGTACGCACGAGCAATAATATCATTCCCATGATCATGGAATTGTATTGGAGTGTATGTATACTATTTTAGAATCAATATCACTTTAAAATAATCATATATAGTCATTATTTACACCATTATACCCATCCATGTAAGGTGTTCGTGGAAAATAGATTACACCACGGCGTGGAGACGGTATTCCGTACGTACGCACGCGCAGTGATTTCATTTTCCGTAAGATGGATAGATGGTAAAATAGGGTTGTTTCATAATTATAATAACATATCAGTATATGAGTGATACTGATGTTATTACTTCATAATGAAACAACTAATGAAGAATAAGTGGAAGAATAAATAAAGATGAAATATTCGGTAACATACATTACCTCTTCTTTGAAGTGCTTCTTTGAGACCTCCTTTTAGGGCACTAAAATTGGTCTTTGAAGAAGAAAAGGACCTCTAGGATGTCTCTAGGCAAGTGGAGAGGAGAAATTGGCAGGGGTTGGCCGATCTTTAAGGCTCAAAGTGGTGCGAGGAAGAGGGGGAGGAGGTGCCCTTTTATAAGGGAGGAGAGGGGCTCCTTTGGAAAAAATATTAATATTATTTTATTATAAAGTCATGTTCGGTTTAAAATAGCTCCAAATTGATTTATTTCGAAGCTAAGGTGGGGATTGGTCTAAATCCTCTCATCCAATAGAATTTATACAAGTTTAGGTTCCTATTTTAACCTTATCATTTATATTTAACATTAAGTTAAATAATTTTACTTTTACCGTGTCTTCTTGTGTTCTTATACTATAAGCTTAATAAACTTACTATAAGCCGCCAAAAGAACCCCAAGTTGTTTATTATTAATATATATAACCTTATATAAGTAATTTGGCCGAAACATAGATTTTTAGGAATAAAATAACAATTAATAATAGAATATTTGTTTTAAAAACTATTTTATGTCAATTTTTACACTATTTAGTAATTGATTTTTGTGATAATCAAAACAGAATTATTAGTTCGAACAAAGTTAATTAAATCCATAATAACATGTCATATTAACCTATTAAATTATTTGAATTCATAAAAAGTCTCAAATTTCATTTATTTTGGTATTTATAACATCAATTATGTCAATATTTCATTAATAAGATAATTACTGCATCATATTTGTGTCATAAATAAATTAAATTATTTAATGTCTAAAAATTAAAAATAAAATACCATTATATAGGAAATCTTTTTAGATTTCTAATTAATATTTATATTTGAATTTATCTTTTGTATAAACTTATATTAAAAATTATTTCCTTATTAAACTTTGGTTTTAACTATTTTAACCCTTCTTTAAAGAAATTAATAATAAATGTCCTAATCTAATCCAAGTGGGCCTAAATGGTCATATTTTATTCCTAAGTCTGTTTTTGGTTGAATTAAACTTATCCAATAGAATTATGAGATGTTTTAGCGTAATAATAATATCATTTTTACCCTTAATTACCCTATTTACTTTTAACCGTGGTAAAAAAAAGTAAAAAGTTACTATTCACCAAAAATTATTTTCATCTCATTGAACCACATTTTACTTACTGACATCAACCATGTCTCTCGGATTTTTGAAATTTCACTCACAGAAGTGGTAAAATTAAGTTTTATGAAAAAGTCAGTTTTTTTAACTACCACTTAGTGGTTTCACTATTCATCAAAAATTGAAATTTTCAGAAAAATACCAAAATTTCACCCTAGGCTAATTTCGATATTCCGAATCGAAAATTGAAGTCCATTTTGAAAAATAAAATTTATAAAATTTGAAAAAGTGGTTATTACTATTCATAATGGCTAGTTTTAATAATATTTTAATAACATATTATTGTTTAGTGAAACTCGGTATTGCGTACGACACAAGCTATCGAGAAAGGTCGCGATTGCGTGTAAAGCAAGTCAAGCTAGTGTTGTGCGTAGTGAAAGATTCCTTTTATGATTTATAAAAACAAAAATATTTCTCATAAAAGTCTCGGGTGTTACACTGGGGATACTAGAAAAAGTAAAAATATAGGGTTCATGACATGAACCTATGGTTCACACCATGAAATATCAGGAAATAGTGTTGGGGTCCCTTGATTGTGTAGTTCACGGTGTGATCCTTCAGTATACATCCTGAAAGGCTGTTGGATAATTTTTTTGAATCAAATGGGGGAATAGATCTGGATTTATTTGGGCTAATGGATAACAAATAGGGAGGGCCTTATAGCCGATACCTCCCCCTCTATTTTCCCTCATTATAAACTTTTTTTGGAGTGTAAGTTATTGGAAATTTTTGGTAAGATCCTCTGTCCTCTAATCCTTGATTTCGTTTCTAGTTGTAGCCACTGATTTTTATCAAATATGGGTTAATTATTTTGGTGATTTCCACCTAATCATAGTGTATATCATACTAATCAATGAAGATATTTATCATCTTACATAGAGGAAATATAAATATTCTATCATCTTTCTAGTGGAAGAGATTTCATTTAAGGTACATATACTGATTATTTTTCCTATAACTTTTAGAGAATTTTGGATAAATTGTCCTTTGGAATTAGGGTTTAATTTGGTGATTTTCATGGTATAGTTCAGGGTTCATGTTAGGAGTTTACTACACCTTATTGATAATGGTTTCATTAAGTGAATGATTCTCAGTGAATTTCTAGGTGGATAATCATATTTAAATTAAATGTTTTGATTAATTATTTTTTTATTACTAATTTATTGGTGACATTTTTCATTATAATTGTTCAAGAGAGAATATACGATGATCGTTTGGATTAGATAATGATCAGTGAGGGGTTAACTACATGTTCCTGGTAGGTATCCCATATTGTACAAAATCATATCCATGTCTTTTTTCAAGAATGTATTCCTACATACTTCATAGGGTTTGACTATGAGGTTTAGGGACCAAAAGATTCATGGGTAGATGAGATAAGATGGAACTAAACCACCAATGCATCGATTAATTTATCTTTATCACTTAGTTGAATTTGGATCACCCAATGACTATGTCACTAAGGGGAATGTGGTTTCATTATATAGAATAGAGGCCTGTAGGAGGTATTGAGACATGAGATAAGCTATGGAATAACCTAGGTTGGGATCCTAGGAGTATATTCTAATCAATAAGGCATAAGACTGAGTGATGATGGATGAGATAGGTGTATGTATTATTAGTTATGTGGAACTCCCTACTAATATTGGAGATGAGTCATGATTTGAAATTTGATTAAGAGGAGTCCTTTTGGACTTGGTGTTGGTATTATAAGGGGGTTTTTGTTTAGTTTTGGAAACCACATATTTTTTCCATGGTATGGAATGATGTGATAGATTGGGTGGTCCCTGTGTAGGGGGATAAGGAGTAATGAGGGGGTTTTGAGAGGTTGGAACATAAATTGAGGTTTGAATTAGAGGGGCCTATAATCTTGAGTTATTATCAATGAGAAGAAATCATGATGGGTCTATAGGACCCATAGGATTCCCTAACAAGTAAGTTTAGATGTGATGGTATGTGGGGCTAGGTCTTGAGTGACTATCTCCCGGGGACCGGTTGGTCAGTTATGTAATAGCCAGAAGTTCTTGTGAATTTTTAATGTGTATATTAGAAATACCTAATTTTTTTAGGGATATATTAGTGTGATTATACTTCCCCGTCATTTTATAGGATGGTTTGGTGTGACTGGGCCTCCTCAAAATCTATTGGGATGAGTTAGTGGGATGTGACCTCCCCAGAGTCTATGTAGATGAGTATCTGTGAGACCATAACCTATTCCTTTAGGTACTAGTTAAAAGACCTTTCCATATGTGGATTATGTCAGTGTGCATGAATTATACCTTGACTCAAATATTATTGGGTCAAGGACTTAGCTTGGGGATGGGTCATGAGGTGATGCGAGATGAGATCGATTGACCTCCCTTAATAATGATGGGATGAGTCAAGGATTATGGACAAATGACGGTGCCCAATATCTTTGGGTATTGTGTGGAGGTTTTGGATGAGACCATAAACAAATTATGTGGTTATGATTTTTTCATTAGTTACAACTTCTATGTCACTAAAAAATAAGTTGATTCTATCATATCACTAATGTAGTTATTCTAAAGGTTGTGGTGGCCTGGTTAGTACTCGGTGGCCTGATGACTGTGTGTATCTCATTGAGTGTCATGACATCCTGGTTAGCACAAAATTAATCACCAAGAATATTTATTTATAAATTTATTTTCCTCATGCATATATAAACATATGAAGGTGTATATTAGGGTTTCCTATTGAGACCCTACTGATTTATATTCTCACATCCTTCTTGAAAATATTGGAGTGTGTGTAGATCTTATGCATGCATTTCAAGTCATAGAAAATAATGTTTAGTGGATCAGGCTAGTGTATCATAAGAATATTATATATATGGTGTGTGAGGATTGTATAAAGTAGTAGGTTTGGGGTGCATGTGGTATATTTTTTATTTTATCTTTTATTTGGGATTTTACTAATGGGAAATCTGTTGCATTATTTTTATGAGAACATCATTTGTTATTAAATATGAGTGGATTTTTTATTATACATAATCTATAATTTGTGGATGCGAATTATGATTGGTTATTTCTTCTATTTTCCTAACTCTGATTTGAGTAAATAGTCTCCCTGTTGTATTGATTTTCCATCACTACTAGTCGATAGCCTTTATTATTTGGGGAGATCTGATTTGGGCCACAAAAATCTCCAGATCTGATTGGTTTCAATATAGGGTATCACAAAGTGGTATCAAATCTATTTTATTAATTATTTTGGGAGACTATATACATGTATTCTTGGGTTGTGTTAGATCCTATATTGGATATTTTATTGGTGTGTTAAGAACACCACTTCTGCTAAAAAGTAGTGGTTTCAAGGGCATGAGATTGATGTTTTCAGTTTTTGATGTTATAATTATTTGATTTCGCATTTTTTAATGCACATGTATTTTTTAGATTTATGATTTATGGGTTATTTACTCTTGTCCCATTGGTAAGATTTCAATATTAATGAATCATAGTAGGCATGCTAGATTAATATGAAATATGTGTGATTACCTATGATTATTGTCTGATGATAGGTATGACTATTTAAAGTGTAAAAAACAACTTATACAATGTTTTCTAACATAAACTTTTGGTGGAATTCTACTCAACAGGATTTCTGGTATTTCCTTTTGAAGATATTCCAAGTAGATATTATATTGGGATGTTCTTTAGATATGTAAATATATTCTCTTCATCAATATATGTAGGGAGACCCTTATAGAGTCATTATGAGCATATTATTTCCCAATAATGGACTAAAGAAGGCATGGTATGCATGAGAGATATTCCTTGGATTGGTATGGGTTTCCATAAGAATAATGAAACCTTGAAGGTTATAGAGATGTTGGTTTGGTTATTTAAAGAGTAATAAACAACTTAAATGGAGTTTTACCAAATATATTATAGGTGTAATTTTATTTAACTCAACTAGGTGGTTGAGAAAAGGAATATGGAATTCCTCTGACATTTAGAATTCCAAACACTTGGAGTGTTTATGATATTGAGACTAGATTTTAAGGTCAAGAAAAAATGGGTTCCTGGACCTATGGTTCTTAGGATTTGATTTCAGGTAGCGAAGTGGGAGCATGGGTGGATTCTCATGGTTATAGAGATGATTCTTGTATGGTGGGTGCTCATGCAGTTATCTTTATTATGATAGATATATTTTTTGTGGGGTGGTCCTAAATGAAGTGGGGCATGGTTAGTTGTTTAGGCATATGAGAGTATGTTTTTTACGATTTCAATCATTGGAGAATTATTTGGGGTGTGTGAATGGGTACTATATGAGTGTGTATGAATTGGGTTTGGGTGAGGCCTAGTATGTGGGTGGGGGAGGAACATTGAGTGGGTTCTTAGAAGTTCAATCTACCTTGAGGAGAAGAGTGGATTTTGGCATGATAATTTTTAAGAAAAGTATCGGTGTGTGTTGATAGGTGCATGATTGGTAAATATGGTCCCCATTTATGTTGTGGGTCAGTGAATGATTTGTGTGTCAGTTCATTTTAAATGTTTCAGGTTGTGGATGAATGCAATCAGATATATGAAGGTGGTGTAGTGGCGATACCCTAACATGTATGGTGGCATAATGGTTAGTGCATGGAAAATTTCCCTCAACAGTGAGGTTTTGAGTAGTATATGGAATGGGGATTCGTGGTCTGGTCGAACCAAGAGAATGCAATGACATAGACTACCTACAAGGCGTGCTATAAGAGGTTGATGGGAATCGAGCCTGGCATAGGGGTTGGGGTGAATCACATGCAGATGAGACCTGTTGGAGTAGATTCTCAAGTAGTGGGGAAAGGGAACCCATATAGTGGGGAGTGAACCATTGGCTGATTGAAAGAAATGAATATCATTTTAAAGGATCTTAGGATGATGTTCTTTATGATACAAGAATGGGAGTTGATTGGTATTTATTTTTGGTGTTTAATTATGAGTTTTATGACATTGTCTAGTCATTACATATGGTATTGAGTGTAAAATTGGCTATTGAGAATAGGTGTTTGGGTTATTTGTAGTGATCATAATGAAAATGTTATAGTTGGGAGAATCATATTGGTTGTGGGAAAACATCCCAAATTTACGAATGGTTGTGGTGTAGTGATACTTTCAAGTGGGTGGTCGAGGTGAAACCTTGACAACGGTGTGTGATAAGATATTTTAAGATTTAGTTCCATGGATATTACAAAACATGAAATTTGGATCTAATTTTGGTTGTAGTAGGTGCATTGGAATCAGTTTTGGGGTGGTTTTAGTCTGATCTTGGGGAAATTTTTGGGGTCATATAGGATTATTCATTTGTTTCATTGGGTGAAAATGTGGTTTTCCCATATTTTAGGTGGCGAATAAGTGATTCATGACACAGTTTAAGGGGTGAACCAATTTTGTGATAGGTTTTAGGAGGTGAACTAATTTTTTTGTTTGTTTTAGGTAGTGAAACAATTATTCATGGCATTTTTTAGGGGTGAACCCAATTCATCACATGATTTAGGGGTTTAATCATGTAATAAAACATAATAATGGTTTCATTTGTGATGAAAATTATTTGTAATTAATTTGAGATAGTGTTTTAGATCTGGGAATGATTGAGACCCTACGTGTGAGGGTTATTAGTGAAAATTCTGAATTAGAGGTAGTGGTTACATTCAAGGAATCATTTTCTGATAAAACCATTAAATATGAAAAGGGTTATCCAAATTTGATCAAACTAGTGTTTGTAATGAGTTTGTACATTATGATGTTGGAGACTACATTAGGATCATTATTGGTAATGTGTTTAGTAGGTCGGTGGACCATTGGAAGCACATTTTATGTTGGATAATCCTATAGTGCCAGCACCATGGTTTGGAATAAACCATTAAAAGAAGAGTTTTATAGTTTGGAGCATTTTAAACCTTATAATGAATTAGTTCAAAAAATAAGGTGTTTCATGAGAGATCGTTGCAGTTAGCATTGTCTCAAATTTGGTGTTGTTGGGAAACTACTGGATTTGATTTTTGTGAAAAGTGCTTGGTGGTTGGAGTTTCACAAATAAAGAACATTTGGAATTACAATGTGGAACATGACTAGTTGGTAGTGAATTAAATACTATGGTAGGTTAAGAGATGTGGTTTTAGATTTTCCATGGCTTCTAAATGATATGAATCTTTATTTTGGGGAGTTTATAATGTCACAATGATTTTGGGTCATTACATTTTGAGAAGAAGTTTGAATATTTCATCTGGTTGGAAGTTTATTTTGTGAATTGGGACTCTAATTGATGTTTTTAGAATAGTAACATACCTAAATGGTGTTTTTGGATGGGTTTCAAGGCCAGAGTGGTGAACTCAGCATTTGACTAAGCATATGATGAAGGAAGGTTGGTTAGGGTTTCCCGAAACAATAATAGTATAGGGCTCATGACATGAACCAATGATTTATACCATGAAATAAAAGGATAAAGTATTGGGGGTCCTATGCTCATGTTTTTCATTGAATGAACAAGAATATCATGCTGTTAAATAATGTTGTCCTGTTTTGTAATTAATATGGGGCTCGACCCCCTTTGTTTTAGGCATTAGATCACATGTGGGGAGGGCCTTATAAGAGTGACTCCCCCCTACTCTCCTCTTCTATACTTCACTATTTTTTGGGGTGATATTTCATGGTGTTTATAACTAATATCCTCCCTCTAAAAATACTTAATTTGATTTATTGTTGTGTCCAATGATTTGGATGAGATTTTGGTTTGGGGTTCTAGTGATTTTCTTTAGAGCTTGTTGTAAATCACCCTAATCGATGGGGATTTTTGTTTTATTGAATACAATATATCTTGAGACGTAATTTTCATACCATTATAAGAAATTTCATAAATGTTATGTAATGAAGAAATTTTTTCTAGGGTTTTTGGTTTGGGAAATAATTGGAGCATTTAATTTGGGGGTTTTCTTGGCGTAGGTCCAAGTGCCAGTTGGGATTTGACAATAACCTGTTTCTCTTCAAACAGTGGATAATGGTTGGTGAGTTTTTAAGTAAATATGAAAATTTATATTTAATGGAATAATTTATTAAAAATTATAACAATTAATTGTTTAGTAATGCTTGGTGTGAAACTGCTTCCCAAAAGAATGGATGATTCATGGTTGTCTTAGTTGAGGATCGACAGAGCTCTATGAAGGGTCAACTTTATTTTCTAGGAATTTGAACCCTATGATAGAAAATCATATGCGTGTCTATTTCTCAGAGTTAATACCTACATAAAACATGTGAAATAGGAATAGTGCTTTGGGACTATGATTTCCCTATGTAGATGATTTAGGATGGTGCTAGGATTCCTAGGTTTGGATTATGTGCTCTTTATCACTTGGATGAATCGTGATTTTTGGAATACTATGATGACAAGGGGAATAAGATTTGGTTGAGGTGACAAGAGACCTCTACGAGATAATGGGATTTAAGATGAGATGTGTAACGGTTTATGTTTGGTTCCTAAGGCTAGTGGGCAGAGGCATGAGTGTCTAAGTACTGAGTGATGTTGGGAGATATAGTTTTATGTCTCACAAGTGATGTGGAACTCCATCATAAGGTTGGATGTGAGCCTTGATGTGCACTTAGAGTAAGATTAGTCTATTAAGACTTGGGGTTGGTATGATAAGGGTGTTTTGGATGGGTTTTGGACCCTACCTATTGAAGTGAGTGTTAGGAAGAACATTATGGCTTAAGATGATCCCCGGGTAGTTGGGGAAACAATGACAGGGGGAGGGGGTGTGAGGATGGACTAGACTATGAGGTATGTGTCATAGGAGCCAAAAATATTGATTTGGTATTAATTATAAGAGGATATGATGAGTTTGGAGGACCTAATGGATTCTTTGAAGAGTTATTTAAGATGAGGTTTGAATAGGGTCTAGGTGTCAAGTGACTAGCACCCTAGGACAAACTAGTGAGTTATTTGATAGCTTGTAGGATCTACCTATTTTGTATACTCTTATGGGACCTCCCTATAGTGTATTGGCATGGTTAAATATTCTTGGACCTCACTAGAGTCTATTGGTATGGTTATATGTGATTATACCTCCCTAATGTGTTGGGTGATTATTTGATAGTATATCACCTCCTTAGAGTCTGTAGGGATGGTTTAGTGTGATGATCGTTCTCGATTACTTTGGTATTGGGTTTCTGATTTTTTCATATATGTCATGGGTTAATGTGCATGAATTGGAATTTTCATTCAGTAGGCTTAGGTCAGAGACCACCCCAAGGGATGGATTGTGGTGGGACATGAGACAAGACCTATGAACCTTCGTTAAGAACAAAGGGATGAGTCATGGATTATAGACCTGTGATCATTCCCTGTGTCTGCGAGTATTAGGTTAAGGTTTTGGATTATGAACTACCAAATGTATTTAGGTAATAATGAGAATTGGTTATGTGTAAAATGGAATAAGGTTACAAGTGGATTGTTATATAGTGCTGAAGAAATCATGGTTAGGGCCGGGGTGGTCTGGTTCTCACCTAATGGCCTGATGGGCATGCGTATCTCATCAGGTGTATTGGAATATTGGTTTGTGAAAAATAAATTGATGAACATATTGGTATATGTATTTTTTTCCACATTCATACACACACATATGATGGTGTATACTAGGGGTTCTTAGTGAGATCATAATGTGTTATGTTTTCACAACTTTCATGGGCATCTCAATTCACATACATACCTTATGTTTTGATATTAGGTTAGATCATAGGATGTGCATTGGGTCAAGCTTATGTAGCTCAATCGTATTGGATATAGGGTGTGTGAGACTCATATTCAGATGTATTTCTAGTGTGTGTGCGTTGTAATTTTAGTTTTTTTATATTTGGGATCAGACAGATGGGTGATCAGTTGTATGATTTATATAACATAATCATTAGTTATTATATTTGATTAGATGGTTTGTTATGAATAATTTTAAGGCTTTGGATGATTATGATGTTTCTTTGTTCTTTTTTGTGTGTGTATCCGACTCAAGGTCATAGTCTCTTCATTGTATGGATTAGGCTCTGGCTACAAGTTGACGACCACTAGTGTATGGGGAAGCATTCTTTAGGCCACATGGATCTCCAACTTAGAAATCTTCAAGTTTGGGGTATCATGGTGTGGATTCAAATAAATTATAAAGAATTATATGTTTCAGATATAGTGTAAGGTTATACATTCATTACAAGTGATCTTGGGTCATATGTTCATATTATTTAAAGATCACACAATTCGACTACATATTTCATTTTATATTAAGTTTTATCAATTTAAAACCAATATATTTTTAACAAGTCCCCATTTAGTAAGATCAATTATTTTTCGAATAAAAATCCATAAATTTTTTGATAGAGAGACTTTTCTGATTTCCAACATTTTTCTCAAAACAATGATACAAAATATTCTCGTGTAAAATAATATAATATATATAAGTATTTTTTGAATAAATATATATATATTAGTGTTAGTAATTTTTTTAGTGTTATATCATGGATTAAAGCAGTTTTGAATAACATTGGGAGATATTTTATGGAATTTTAAAGATTTTAGTTAGGAATTTTGTACACTTCAATTAAGGCTATAATTTAGTTCATTTGAATTTACCATGAATTTAAAATCAAATAAGTGACCATAACTGAAATTTTGAAAGGTATTAAAGTGACTATGATGAAGTTACCATGAATAAGTTCATGTATCCATGAATTATATTCAACTGATTGTGAGTGTTTACTCTATAAATTTTTTGAATATATTAAATAAGATTATTATTGTTCAATATTTTCTGGAATTCTATTTTAATTAAATATTTATAATATATATTTTATGTAATTTAGATATTATTTTGTATAATTTATTTTAAGGACTATTTTAAATATTATCAACCATATTTATTTATGATTTAAATAGATATATATTATTTATATATCCTAGTCTATGAAATAATGTCTTATAGTATTTGATTGTGTTTATTTATGGTGAAAGCCTAATATGAATTATTATTTTCAGAGTTGATTAGTCATTAATTTATATGGTTTTTTAATGATATCCATCAAACCTAAAAATTATCCTTCCTTTTGAGGGAATAATTTTAACTACCCTGCTAATGAATCATTGTACCATTAAAATTTTCCCAACTTCAAAAAAGATAGTATCTTTCTATTTTATCTTCCAAATTAGTATAATAAGTAAAATATCATTGTTGATCAATATACATATCAAATAAATCATCCATAAGTTGCAAATATTTTTGAAGAACATCTCCTAATAAAAATTCTATCACTACAAGTGATTGGATATTCACCTTTTCATTTGGTTTACGCTGAATTATAGACATAAGTACTTAGGAATTTTTATTGTTAAATTTTGAGTTTCTACATTTTTCATCAATATGAACCTCCAAAGGTGAGTGATTTCCTAAATTATAACACAAAATCCTTGACTAATCCCTCTATTCTTCTCAAACTCTTATTACAGCTTCCATTTATAATTCAGAATATTTAAATCCCACTAATACCTTGACCTTACTTTTTAGGATTATTTGATGATTAAATTACATAATTGAACCATATTTCCTCAAATTGGAATGATATTAACTACCTATTAACAATGCTATCATGACATAAGATCTGATTCTCCTTTTGACTATCCGTCTTTTGAACTCCACTCACCATTTTCTATTTGTTCTTCCTATCTATATTCTAGGTTACATTCAATGAATCAAATACTTAATCATAGAGAATTCTAGTAGAATTAATGCTACCCTATCCATGATGAATAAATTTTTCTCCTTTTACATTCATGGATATCATGAACCCTCAAATAATAATGTGAACAAACAATATCCATCTTACAATTGGACCTCAAGTTCCCATAAATTCCCTAAATTTGTTAGTAAGTATTCAACATTTCAAATTCAGTTTTAATTATCACTTAATCGATAGATGTTAAAAGAATAAATTTTTTAATAAATTTATAAGTAAGATATACTTCTACTAATACCTTTTAAGAATAACTAAATATGACATTTGGTTTCTTTACCCATTTTGATTGGAATACTAATCAAGGAGGAAATATCATATATGATTTTTTTGATTTTATGAAATCCAATTTAGGCCATGGATTATCGCATAAATGTTTTCACACATTTCCTTATAATAAAATATATTGAAATTATGGTTTCATTTGTGAATAATTATTACTTAATGTTTACGTTTTATGAGTCCTATACTTTTAGGCATCGGTTTTAGCTAAATATAAGGGAAAATAATGTAAAAGGACATGTGTATGTAAAATTCACTTCTAATTTGTAAATAAACCAACATGGAATAATAAAAAACTATGTCCTATAGTTTCTATGGCTTCCCACCCTTCAAAAAAGAGATACATGCAATAATTTAATTCTTGAACAAATATATCAATTCTAAATTTGCAACATTTTTTGACACCATATGGGTTGTGTTCAATTTATAGATGATTATTTATGTGAAGATATTAATTAAATAAGAAAATTATCATTTGATATTATGACTTTGATAGTTCTATTGAAGATATTTTTCATTATTTTTCATACAATCATTATTATTAGGATGGATTCATTTTTTTGTTGAGATAAATTCACTATAGGTCAATGATGATACCTTCCCATGCATGTATTCACTTCATGATATTATTGAAGAAACTATAACTTAGATGAAACTGATCAAACCAAGGATATAGTCTTCCACATTGGGGGAGAACATTGTAAAAATTATTATATACCTACTATATTTGTTTCATTTTTAACAATAGGTAGTGGTGTGATTTGTAATATAGTGTATTTATACTATAAAAGTATCATATTTTGTTATAAAGACAAAATCATCAAAATTGGGTAATAATAATTTAATCTCACTTCATGGTGTTGTATCCATACTTTACTAGTAACTGTGATTTGTCTCATATTAGTCAAGTTATAACTTTTATAGATCCACCAAGTTTAGATATAATTTTTTTAAGAATTATATACATTTTAATCAATTATTTTTTTGAATGTTAATTTAAAATTTTAATTCTTTTAATGCTTGAGTGATCACAACTTTCAATTTGAATAACTATTTTATCTATAAGAATAAAATAGTTTTCTATCTTTTATCACATGGTATATAAGTTATTGATACCAAATTAATTGAAATTAAACCTATTGTTAAAAGAGAAACCATAAATCCCAATAAAAATAAAAATATTAAATATTATGGGAAATAATTTTAATTATTACTTTATATCTATCTTAAAAAAATCACAAATTTTATGGGATTGAAGACTACCAATGATTTGTAGCACAAGCTTAAAAATAACTATAATGGGAAAAAGTAAAAGTGGTAAATATATGGATCAAGAGATATAATTTTTTATATATAAGAATAAATAATAATTAATCTATTAATATTTTATTCATTCTAATCAATGAAATTTTTAGAAGTATTATAGGTTTTGATGATTTTTTTTGATGAATACACTATTGTGAAAGTTAACCAAAATTATTTCTGAAATTTTTTATCTAAAAGTTTTAGCTCTAGAAGATATATACAAAAATAAATCTCATCTTGATGATATTTATATAATATTCATTTGATATGATATTTTTATGGTTTTTGTATTAAACAATAAAATAAAAAAATAATTTATTTTTTCTATGAAGAAGTTGAAGTTAAATGAACAATAAGAAGTGTCTTCTACTAATTGTATGGAATAAAAAAATGATATTGTATCTTACAAATCATGTATTTAATTTCAAATAATTTTTAAACTGGAAGAGTAAAATAAAAAGGTATTATACCCTTAAAATGATTTAACTTTGGTGTTTGAGGTCATTTTTTTTTCTTTCTAAAATTAAATAAATCTAGAAATTAATAAATATTACATTGATGAAATATTACAAAAGTGAAAATTAAATAAGTTGTTTAATTCATAAAATTTTAAGAAAATTTTAAATTATAGCCAAATATCTCAAAAATCCCAAAAAAACCACATGGACCAGGAGTTTTAATTTTCAACAAGTGGGTGGTTAATTTTGAGAAACCAGACTGAGACTAGGGTTTTAAGAATAAAAACATCTCGAAATGGTGTTTTCAGATGGGGTTCATGGCCTGAGTTGTGACCTAAGGGTTCAAGTAAGCATAGGAAAATGGATGGGAGGCTGGGTGTAGCGACCCATACTTTACATACATTGTTATTACTTCATAATTGAAGCACACTTATTAAAACATATAACAAAACCAGGAAAGGACCGTATAGGTATAGTGTCTTTAGAAACTGGGAAACATAAACAACTGGTCCATAAAGCATCTACACTATCTCCCATTTATTTCATCATATCTATAGTCCCTTTTGACATATCTTACTTAATAACCTTCTTCCTGACCTCGGGAAATAAAACATATAAAAGGGTGAGCTCAAATGCTCAGTAAGGGTACACAAAAGAAATATAAATCACATCATATACATAAGAACATAACTTTTGTAAATCTTAACCTGCAAAAGAAATCACAATTTCATAACATGGGATAAATCATAGTAGTGAAATGTAATCCCAATAATCATAACTTAAAACATGAAACTTTGTGGCATACACACATAATCATATGGAATCATTTCTTATTAGTCAAGACTCATTTCCAAGACTATCTTAGTGTACAAAGTCCATTTCTGAACCGAGTTCACTCCTCGTTTCAGTCCGGTTTCACTGAACCGGTTTAACCCGCTGTTCCAGCCACGTCTATCTCATGAGATATAAAATCTTTACCCAATGAATTGGAGGGAGATATAGGTCCCACCCATCTCATAATGATACCATTCTTATGTGTTCCACATAATCATAAACCATACATCATAGCATAACCCATGTAATAAAAATGGGAATCTTTAAACATCGTGACATCATAAAACAATTAATATAAGATAAAAGAATTCATAAAATTATTTCCATCACAACATAATAAAATCCATGTAATAATAGGAATAGAAATAGAACCCTTTATTATCTTAGATGGAAAATAATTTTGATAAAACACTTGTACTCCATTCTTGAGGAAAATATCCTTTCTACTTCAAAAACATTTTCCCTTTCTTAACATTTCATACAATTTTAAACTAAAATATGTTGATTTAAAATAAACGTGAAAACTTGTAAAGGAATATTCTTTGAAATTTTGTTTTAAAAATGCTTTCATGCCGTATAAGTTAAAAAAACATTCTTCTCGTACTTTTGTCGGAAAAGTAAAAAAGTACCTCATACGAAAAACGACAAAAGATTCCTTTCAAATCTTTTACTAAAAACTCACCGAAGGGTAAAATTGGATTTAAAAAATTTTAGATGGATGTAAATAATATTACATATTGAGGAATCATGGATGTGGATGATAAAATACACCCCTGTAAATACCGAAGTATAAACAATCTCGGATAAAAATGTGATTGTGATATTTTTCTTACCTTAGGTCCGATATGATTTGTATGTGTCCGAACCTCCTTTATAATGATTTAAATAATGTTATTGACTTATTCCAGAATCATAATCATTGTTATGATATCACATATCGTCATATTCTTAGCTTCTTATTAGTAATATTTCATTACAACTTGTTATTCGGGTGTTTATTAGTTTTTGTTCTTATGCGTGTTTTGTTGAATAAATTCTTATTATTCTCTTTAGGTTATAGATACCTCATTTCCAGAATTTTATTAGTTTAATATATATCATATTCATTCATTAAATTCATTTATATAATCATTATGCAATGAAGATCATGTAGAACGAGTCGCATCACATCGTGGAGACGGTATTCTGTACGTACGCATGAGCGATAAGATCGTTCCCATGATCATGGAATTGTATTGGAGTGTATGTATACTATTTAAGAATCAATATATCTTTACAATAATCATATATAGTCATTATTTACACCATTATAACCATCCAAGTAAGGTGGTGGTGGAAAATAGATTACACCACGGCGTGGAGACGGTATTCCGTACGTACGCATGCGAGGTGATTTCATTTTCTGTAGGATGGATAGATGGTTAAATAGGGTTTTTTCATAATTATAATAACATATCAGTATATGAGTGATACTGATTTTATTACTTCATAATGAAACAACTAAAGAAGAAGAAGTGGAAGAAGAAATAAAGATGAAAGAATCGGTAACAGACATTACCTCTTCTTTGAAGTGCTTCTTTGAGACCTCCTTTTAGGGCACTAAAATTGGTCTTTGAAGAAGAACAGGACCTCTAAAATTTCTATAGGGAAGTGGAGAGGAGAAAGTGGCAGGGTTTGGCCGAGCATGAAGGCTCAAAGGGGTGTGAGGAAGAGGGGGAGGAGGTGCCCTTTTATAAGGGAGGAGAGGGGCTCCTTTGGAAAAACTAAAAATATTATTTTATTATAAAGTCAAGTTCGGTTTTAAATAGGTCCAAATTGATTTATTTCAAAGCTAAGGTAAGTATGGGTCGGAATAATCTCATAAAATAGAATTTAGACAAGTTTAGGTTCCTATTTTAACCTTATAATTTAGATTTAACATTAAGTTAAATAATTTTACTTTTACCGTGTCTTCTTGTGTTCTTATACTATGAGGTTAATAAACTTACTATAAGCAGCCAAACGAACCCCAAGTTGTTTATTATGAATATATATAACCTTATATATGTTATTTGGCCGAACCTTTGATTCTTATGAATAAAATAACAATTAATAATATAATATTTGTTTTAAAAACTATTTTATGTCAATTTTGACACTATTTTGTAATTGATTTTTGTGATAATCATAACAGAATGATTAGTTATAAAAACGTTAATTAAATCAATAATAACATGTCATATTAACCTATAAAATTATTGGAATTCATAAAAAGTCTCAAATTACATTTATTTTGGTATTTATAACATCAATTATGTCAATATTTCATTAACAAGATAATTATTGCATCATATTTGTGTCATAAATTAATTAAATTATTTAATGTCTAAAAATTAAAAATAAAATACCATTATGTAGGAAATATTCTTAGCTCTCTAATGAATATTTATAGTCGAATTTATCTTTTGTATAGCCTTATATTAAAAATTATTTACTTATTAAACTTTGATTTTAACTATTTTAACCCTTCTTTAAATAAATTAATAATAAATGTCCTAATCTAATTCAAGTGGGCCTAAATGGTCATAGTTTATTCCTAAGTTTGTTTATGGTCGAATTAAACTTATCCAATAGAATTAGGACATGTGTTATGGTAATAATAATATCATTTTTACCCATAATTACCCTATTTACATTTAACTGTGGTAAATAAAAGTAAAAAGTTACTATTCACCAAAAATTATTTTCATCTCATTGAACCACATTTTAGTTACTAACATCAACCGTGTCTCTCGGATTTTTGAAATTCCACTCACAAAAGCGGTAAAATTATGTTTTATGAAAAATTCAGTTTTTTTAACTACCACTTAGTAGTTTCACTATTCATCAAAAATTGAAAGTTTTCAGAAAAATACCAAAATTTCAACCTAGGCTAATTTTGATATTCCGAATCCGAAAATGGAGTCCATTTTGAAAAATAGAATTTATAAAATTTCAAAAAGTGGTTTTTACTATTCATAACGGCTATTTTTAATAATATTTTAATAGCATATCATTGTTTAGTGAAACTCGGTATTGCGTACAACGCAAGCTATCGAGGAAGGTCGCGATTGCATGTAAAGAAAGCCAAGCTAGTGTTGTGTGTAGTGAAAGATTACTTTTATGATTTATAAAAACAAAAATATTTCTCATAAAAGTCTCAGGTGTTACATTCTACCCCCCTTAAAATGAATTTCACCCTCAAAATTCGTCACTTTGTAACAAATAGATGAGGATACCTCTCCCTCATCATATCCTCAATCTCCGATGTAGCTTATTCTAATTGGTGGTTCTTCCATAAAACATTCACCAATGGAGTGGTCTTGTTTCGTAGGACTTTTTTTCTAGGATCTAGAATCTCTATCGGCTGTTCTTCATAAGAAAGATCTTGCTCCAGCGGTACAACTTCTGAGCTGAGTACATGTGAAGGATCAGGTATGTACTTTATCAGGAGAGATACATGGAAAACATTGCGAACATGAGAGATATTAGGTGGAAGCGCCAATCGGTAAGCTACCTTCCCAACACGATCCAGTATTTTTAAAGGACCGATATATCTAGGGCTCAACTTCCCCTTCTTTCCAAATCTCACGACCCTCTTCCAGGGAGATATTCATAAGAACACTTTATCACCCACTTCAAACTCTAGGTCTTTTCTTCGGTTATTGGCATAACTTTTCTCTCGACTCTGAGCTTCTCTTATGTGTTGTTGAATAGATCTGACCTTTTCTGCCATTTCATCAACGAGATCGGGTCCTAATAGCTTTCTTTCCCCAACTTCATCCCAGCAAGTTGGAGTCCTGCATTTCTTTCCATAGAGAGCTTCATAAGGAGCCACCTGAATACTGGAGTGAAAGCTATTATTATAAGAAAATTCCACCAAAGTTAGGTGTTGATCCCAACCACCTTTGAAATCCATAGAGCAAGCTCTCAACATATCTTCTAGAGTTTGAATTGTCCTCTCAGACTGACTATCTGTCTGAGGATGATAAGCAATGTGGAAACTCAACTCTGTATCTAGAGTATGCTGAAGACTCCACCGAAAATTTGAGGTAAACCTCGGATCCCAATCAGATATAATAGAAAGTGGTACTCCATGCAATCTTACCACTTACTTCACATATATCCTATCAAGCTGATCCAGAGAGAAATCCTCTCTAATAGCGATGAAGTGTGCAGACTTTGTAAGACGATAAACTATGACCCAAATAGCATTATTGCCTTTGGATGTTTTAGGAAGTCCGGTGACAAAGTCCATAGTGATGTTTTCCCATTTCCATTCGGGTATGGGTAATGGTTGTAACATCCCCTTAGACTTCTGTCTCTCCGCTTTAACTTGCTGACAAACCAAGCATCGAGAGACATATTCAGCAACATATCTTTACATTCCATCCCACCAGAAGTACTCTTTCAGGTCCCTATACATCTTCGTGCTTCCAGGATGAATGGAGAATGAAGAACTATGAGCCTCATCTAGAATATCCTTCTTTAATTCGGGGATGGGAGGAATACAAACCCGATTCCTGAACTTTATTATCCCATCACAATCATGGTTGAATTCAGAAACATTTCTCACCTTCTTTTGTAACTCGACATCTTCGTTCTGTGCCTCTTTAATCTTCAAATGTATAGATGGTTGAACATTCATTTGAGAAAGATACAATTTTCCCCTTTCATTATAATTCCAAGATCCATCCTTTGTAAATCCATAAATATTGGATCTTTTGTGATCCTCATCATGGATAAACTGGCATGGTCTTGTCGACTTAATGAATCTTCCACCTTGTTTTCTTTCCCAGGGTGGTAATGGATTGAGCAGTCGTAATACTTAATCAGCTCCAACCGTCTTCTTTGGCGCATATTCCACTCCTTTTGTGTGAAAATATACATTAAAATTTTATGATCAGTATAAATGTCACACCTTTCTCCATAAAGATAATGCCTCCAAATCATTAATGCAAAGATTACCGTAGCTAACTCCAAATCATGAGTTGGGTAATTTTGCTCATGTATTTTCAATTGTCGTGAGGCATAAGATATCACCATATCATTTTGCATAAGAACACACCCCAATACCTTCTTGGATGCATCACTGTAGATCACAAACCTCTCTCCACTACAAGGTAGTGTGAGCACAGGTGCACTGGATAACCTTCTTTTCAACTCCTTGAAATTCTCTTCACATTCCTCCGTCCAGACAAACTTAACTCCTTTCTGAGTCAACTTGGTGAGTGGATTAGATAATCATGAAAAATCTTTCACAAAACGTCGATAATATCCAGCCAAAACAAGAAAAATTCGGATCTTAGTTACTGTTGTTGGTCTCGAACATCTTTCGATAACCTCTGTTTTTGCTGGATCCACAAATATCCCCTCTTTTGAGATTATGTAACCCAAAAATGAAACTTTTTGAAGCCAAAATTCACACTTGGTAAATTTGGCATAAAGCTTCTCCTTTCTCAGGGTCTTCAATATAATTCTCAAGAGATCTTCATGTTCTTCCTTGCTATTTGAATAGACAAGAATATCGTCTATAAAGACTACCACAAAATGATCAAGATAGTCTCTAAAGACTCTATTCATCAGATCCATGAAGATAGCAGGGGAATTAGTAAGACCAAATGGCATCACCATAAATTCATAGTCCATACCTTGTACGGAAAGCCGTATTTAGTATATCCTCCCTTTTGAACCTTAATTGATGATACCCTGAATGAAGATCAATCTTGGAAAAGTATTGAGCTCCGCGTAGTTGGTCAAATAGGTCATCAATGAGTGGGAGAGGATATTTTTTCTTGATAGTGATCTTGTTAAGTTCTCGATAATCAATGGAGAGTCTCATTGATCCATCTTTCTTCTTAACAAACAGAACAGGTGCTCCCTAAGGTGACGCACTAGGGCATATGAACCCCTTATCAAGATTCTCTTGGAGTTGCTTCTTCAATTACTGCAACTCAATTAGGGCCATTCTATAAGGTGTCTTTGAAATAGGCAAAGCACCCGGTACGAGTTCTATTGAAAACTCAACTTCACGATTTGGTGGAAGACCCGGTAATTCCTCCAGAAAGACATCATCAAACTCCCATACAATGTGAATATTCTTAATCGTGAGTTTCTCACCAACCATTTGAGATAAATAACCTTCATTTAGTGGAATCAAGACCCATAAGATGGATGAAATTTCCACTGGATGGTTATGTTCATCCTTGCATTGATAGACGATCATAGATTGATCTGGAATATGAAATGTGACTTCCCTTCTTTGGAAATTGATATGAGCTCCATATAAAGAAATCCAATCCATGCCAAGAATCACATAAAATTCCACTATAGGAGGGATCACAAGATTTGCAGAGAAGACATATATATAGCTGATATTTGTGGAAAATAACTCTATCAGTCCCAATTGGGGAATTCATATTTATAAAAACCCTCCAATGCCCATCTGTACCCAATTTTATTGAAATATCACCTATCAGGGGCTCAATCAACTAATCATTATAGACAAAGTGGAAGGACAACATTGTGCACACCCCTTTTATCACATTCTCTTATACTACTACATAGGAACAAGGCCCATCCATGCCAGTTACCACATATCCTAAACAAAATACCTAGGAGGAATCCCATATGAGGAAACAATAACCATTTTTATAGAAGAATGAGGTTCTGAAACATCTAGCTATTTTCCAAGCCAAGATACTAATCCTCAATGTACTCCATATTTCAAAAGAGCTCTGACGGGAATTATTAAATCCCTTTGGATCCAACAAGAGTTCATGCACCCAACACCAATAATTTATATAATATTTCCTTATAATTTCATGTCCCCATATCATTCACAGATCAAGAACATGAAGTGCCCATTAAATAAAATATGAGGCCCCTATATGTTTCAGAAAGACTCAATAATGTCAATGTCCAAAGGGTTCTAGTTGATTACAGATATTTATTCAATATAATCCTTATTAAAATCCCCTAATGATTGGGATATGGTGATGTGTACTTATCTCTCACAAATCTGACCATTCAAGGGTATGATAAGTTTGATCAAATACCTCTCAGGAAGTTCAAACTTGAATCCTAGTTTGGGGAACTCAAATCTAACAATACGTTCATGGTTATTCAGAAAGACACTACATATAATTCCTTACATGGGAGGCCCTAGATCCATTTCCACTTTGTGGTAACTTCAACATTCCAATTGTTTGAAGTAACCTATCAATTGGAATGGTCGGGAAAATGGATGGTGATGGTGCCCCCCTTAAAATTTTGTGGAGATACATATGATGAAATATATTTATATAAGATTGGAGGAAAGAAATAGATGGTGGGAGATGATATACATGTTTTAGATCTCAAAGGATTTTAGACTGAGCCATTGATTCCCAAGTGTTTTCTCAATAATGATTATGTACTCCTCATAAATTTGGACGAAGTTGAAAATATAATTCTACAGGTACAATCCCCTCCTGTCCTCAATAATAATGTAAGATAAAACTAGTTTCATAATCTCTCTACAACAACTCTGATAGAAATGGATGATGATCTCTCTTCCAATAGACTCTCTCACCCTGATAGTAATAGTGAAGCCCCAAAATTTCAATCTTCACTTGAAAAATTCTCCAAATACTCAGAAATGGAAGATGATTAGGATTACCATAATAATTCCACTCATGTATTCGAAGAAGGTTTCTCCACCCATATATATGTGCCTAGAAAAATAAATCTATGAGAATAAGAATACTCATTCACTACTCTCATTAGTTACAACATTCCCCTCAAAGATAAAGAGATGTAGATTTGACTTCTAAATAAGATATGATATTTTTTAACTTGGAACTCTTAAAAAACTCTTGGACTTAATCCTGATGTGTCCACACACCATCTCGAGTGTCCTGATGAGCATAAAGGCTTAAAAAAATACATATAAAGATGCACCCATCCCATTAGACCAATGTAGAGGTGAAAATTGAATATATTATCAATGAATATTTTTTACCAAAATTATACTAGAAATATGTATTGACCACATCATCCCTTCTAGACAAAGGATATGATGATTTTGGTCTACATGGATTTCAGAGACCATAATCAGAATTTCCAAAAATATTATTTCACATTGTCGATAAGATAACTCTTGATCAATGTGACAGAGGGATTTCAATAACATTGCCATCATGGATATG
Source organism: Viscum album (assembly GCA_963277665.1). NCBI lineage: Eukaryota > Viridiplantae > Streptophyta > Magnoliopsida > Santalales > Viscaceae > Viscum > Viscum album. Next base: position 1,717,276,314 of record OY728160.1, on the reverse strand, counting down.
TTCTAAGGGGTACAATCAAATAAGGATGGATTTGGGAGATTAAGAAGATATTTCGTTCAATGTGCCTCAAGGGGTCTTCTTCTATCAGGTCATTCCCTTTGGATTAATGAATGGGGATGGTACATACTATCACACCATGAATCTCAACATTAACAAAATTTCTAGAAAGTATAGCCATGTATTATTTCAATGACTTGGTTGTTAAATATCAAGAGCGATGTGATCACTTCACTAATATCTAGATAATCTTTGACAAGATGTCATAGCACAGTCTAATGATGAATCTACAGAAATTTTATTTCAGTGTAACAATACGAAAATTGATTGGATTTTTGGTACAAAACCATGGAATTGAGGTTGTTAAATAGAATTCTATTACAATTATAGAAATGTCACCTCCACATAATTGTCACAGAACTGAGGGGAGTCTAAGTGAACCTCACCTACATTCAGAAATTCATAACCAACCTATCTTGAAAAGATCTTCCCTTCATAAGGATAATAAAGATGTTAATCACCAATTAATGGGAAGATGATTTTCAAAAATAGTTTTAATGTTACAAGAAGTACTTTCTTAACCAACCAATTCTGATTACTTTTCTTGAATGAAGGCCACTTATCTTATTTGAGGTTTCCATGTAATTCTCAATGGGCTCCCTTATAAAAATATGATGTGAGGAGTAAGAATAGTCTATACTACCTCATTAGGATGATTCTAGATACAATGAATAGATACTCTGATTTCGATAAAACATCCTTGATATATTTATTGTGCTATAATAGTTAAGGAATTACTTGTATCACAATGAAGTACATCTGGTCTCTCATATTGATCCTATCATGTATATTATTGTGCTCCCTATATGGACTAGTAACATGGATCTATGGGCGATCATTCTAAAAAAAGATGACATTCATTTCATGTCACATGATTTAGTTAAAGTGTTGGCCCTGGATGATTTTCTCATAGTACATCATGTCCAATAAAATATAACTTAATACATAGAGATTTCATATTAGGAGTTCTTATATTCCTATAAAACAATCTAGAAATGGAAGATACACTTTGACTGACCCTCCTGGAGAAATATCAGTACAAGGAAGAGAAACCCAAATCCCAATCATGTTGGTCTACGGATTATATTTTTCTATCCATAAAAAGTATTTTTTCCTAAACATTCTCACTATCATCATGATGCACAAATAATGTGGATGAATACCAAGGCCTCATCATTGGATTAGAACATTCCCAACAACATTAGATATCCTACTCATATATCAAATTGGACTCATAATTTTTGATAAATAAGATCAATGGGGATTATTACATTATAAAAATAAATAAACTACCATACTGTATACATCCAGAAATTGGTGGAAATGTTCCCATTGGATCCCACATTGCATCATGTTCCTCAATCACTATATGATCATGTAGAAATAATGTATAATGAATCCACCATCTTGGATGAACCTGATTAGGAGGAAACAATATTCCATATCACACATCAAAAAATGGGCTCATCGAACATCATATGTGATACGAATGAAATAAACAAGATAAACACTACCCAAGATCAAGAAGAACTAATGATCACTCCAAGGTATATGGATCCCATAATTGGTTTTCTCCAAAACATGATTCTCCTGACATATCAAGTTAGGAGGGAACAGATTTGGTGATAGGTAGAAAAATTCCATTTGTAGGATGGTCCAAATGCAAAAACATTTCTTTACAAATTTTGATTTTAAGGAATCCTCTTTAGGATCATAGAAATATGATAAATCTCCACTGTTTTAGAGGATGCCCATGTAGGCTCCTCCACCACCCCTCAATCTATAACATAGATCTCTCACTAAATCCAAGCATGAATATATTTCTAGAAAACCATGACACAAGACTACGTACAATTCCCCATGAAATTTCATTTTTCTCAGATTCATGAAAACCCCATCCATAAACCCCAATAATTTATACATATAGAGAAATATTTATTTATATTTTTTATTTTTGGGTTGAATATTTTTGGTCCATATCCCATAGTCATAGCTAAGTAGTTCACATACATCCTTACTATTAATGTCTTGTTTTCCTAATAAGATTATACAATATCCCACATGTATGCCAGGATGATGAATATCATCCACATAATGAAGTCCCATATCATCATTAGGTTTGGGGTCCCTCATAGAATATGGATTGAAAAAAAGGCCCATTTATGTTCCAAGGAGATGAAGATACTATACCCAGAGTATATTATCGAGTCCAATAACTCATCTCTCTATTATATAGTGGAAAATGTATAGATAAATCCCTTTAATAATAATTTAGAGAAAATACTCTAGAAGATGGTGAACAAGGATATGAAGTTTTTGTTGAAAAAACAAATTCATTGTTTATGGGGATACCATACAACCACACATATTTCCACACATGAAACACCATACTCATTGGTGTATGGGATAGATGCAGTGTCACCCATAGTAGGCCAGCTTCCTTCCCTATAAATACCCATTTGAGAACAAATCATTGATTATGAACATTCTCAAAAGAATATACAATATTTTAAATGGATAATGAGATCATATTGTGAACACTGCATAACGTTGTGGTCAATTAGAATCAGATAGCAGGTTCCTTTAATAAAAAGTATTGCCTTCATTCATTCCACTAATGAGAGCTGGTGTTGGGTTTCTAAAGCACAATGATGTCGGAAAAAATCCCGAATAACTAGAAAAGATTAGGGAAGGTCCTTATGTAATATATATGTTTTATAATAATGTATCCCACTCATTGGCCACTATTGATTGGGATCATGTCACACCACTCACCAATACAATATTTATCATGAAATATTTGACACATCTATCATCTAATGGGAATCCACATCAGAGTAACCCACATCATTCACCCAAATAAATGTTGTTAAAATTCTACATATTAATCTTGACCAAATAATGATAAATTGTATGGAGTTCTTCCTAACCACATGATTTCAAATTTAATTGCTCTGTAATAACAATGTATGTATTGATTACCATCACCATGAGATATGTAGTTACTCCTGAACCACTATTCTTGGGCCCAACCATAGGATTAATTTCCTTTCCCGTGGATTGATCTAATTCCGTTACCGCATGTCACAAAACTATAAGGAAAATTTCTTAACCTCATTATGTAAAACTCCACTGATCTAGAACATCCTTTTTTCCTTCAAATTGGGTCATATATTTCCTTACCACATGTTGTAAAACTACAAAGAACCATAATTTACATCATAATACTTGTCATCTTACCCACATCCTTATTTATTGAAGTTTGTAATGCCTCGACCCTAGATTCCCAGAGTCGGTGCATCATTTTAATATATTGTCATGATTACAAGGAATCAGGTCCCAAACTACTGATCAGTTTAGAAGTCTTGGAAAATATATTACATACATGAACATTATATTACACTTTCTAATATAAAACAAAAAAAATAATCCATTGAGAATGCCACTGTTCCCTTAACTTAACTCAAGATCCCAAACATAAAACACTTCTGGGGATCTGGGGAAAATAAAACATAAGAAATGGGTGAGCTAAGATGCTTATTAAGGGTAAATAATTTAGCGGAAGATAACATAAACAATAGGCATGGTGAATAATTGAAAACAATTTCCTTTAAAAATAATAAACATCAACCCTTTATGTATGAAATATGAGCTGTGTAAATAATTCCATAATAAAACATAGTCATTTCTATTCTAATAGTCGAATGACCACATGAACTATCAAAATTATTTTCATAATGAGGGAATGTATAATACCAGACATTCTGAAACATTTTTAAAAGGCCTCATCCAAAACAATATATCAAATTTGGAAAGTCCTCAACCAATTCCACATCAAATTGTCTCATGAGACCTACTGATGCATAGAGAATATATAGAGGGCTCCACCGATCTCATACTCGGTCCAATACATTTCTCATATGAATTGGTTGAAACAAAACATGAACATTAATATTAGAACTAGCATACGAAATGTCAATACTTTAACCATAAACCATGTATTGTATAAAAGTTACACATCCACAGTCAAACATATCACAAAACCTTCAATACAATATAGAATATTTTATCATAATAAATCAACTTCAAACAAGTTTATAATCCATCAATGGATGTTGACATAGATGAAAATTATTTGTAATACTCTTTGAGAGAAATATCCATTTTTCATGAAAACATTTAAACGTCACACAATTTAGAATGAAAGACATTTCAATAAATTTTTAATTAAAAATGTCCCATACCACTTTGAAACATTGGAATTGAATTAACATTTTAAAAACATTCATTTCATAATAAATAAATCATTTATATCCCATTTTGAAAAAATGGTCATTAATGAGAATGATTTAGAAGAAATAATATTTAAAAATTTTACAATTATGTTTTAATAAAAGAGTCCGTTAAAATAATTAAATTGAAAAAAAAAATTATGAAACAAGGACATGGATAATAAACATGTCGCATTAAAAACTTATCCATAAACAATCTCAAATAATAATGAGATTGAGGAATTAACCATTACCTTGCATTTTCCATTGGTTACGGGTACGTTTAACCTCTTATATAATAACCATTGTATGGTACCAAATTATAACAGAATAATATTTATATTTATTATATCATACATGATTCATTTAGGACTTTATAATACTCATTTAATAAATATTTTCTTGTTAAATTAACTTGTCGGATAATAATCGTTTTTTTAGTGTATGTGTTTTAACTTGTTATTCTTCATCGTATCATTTAGATCATGATTTAAATGGTTCCATAATATAAAACATGATTTATATATCATATATATTTAGAATATAAATATTTATAATATAAATATTTATAATATATTTATATATGAAATGGAATGCACTATATATGGAGATGGTTGGTCGTACGTGCGCATAAATGTTGTTTCCATTTTAACATCGTATTGAACAGAAGTAAGTGAATAAGATATATGTAATTATATAAATAAATAAATAAATAAATAAATAAATATATATGTATATCTATCCATTAGCATAATTATATCAAATATTATAGACTTATTAATAATATATATTTTTTAATCATCGTTGAATGGTGAACATGGAAATTAATCTCCTCGGGTCGTGGAAACCGTAATCTGTACATATGCATGAGCAACATTATTATTATATTGATATTAAAATAATATATAATTGAATGGTATATCATATATAAAGAATAATTAAAATGTTATATTTATTATTTTAATCAATTATACATCATTATTATACCCATCCAATATAATAATGTATTGAATAACAACTACACCACGACGATGACACGGTAAGCCAAACGTAACCACATATGGTGACATGTCATTCATAGGATGGATAGAATAATGAATATGGTTGTAAAATATTTATAATAACATCAATTTATATATAAGATACTTTATTTATTATTTTACTATGGAAACAACAAATAATGAACATGTGAAGGAAGAAAAGATCTTGAAAGAGGTGATAAAATATTTACCACTTATTCTGGTTATTCATTTTGATATGATAAAAAGTGCTCCATATGATAGCTTTCTGATGAAATGAAGGCCTCTAGGATGAAGGGATGATATTTTAGAGGATATTTGGGCTGGGGTTTCCCGGTCTAAATGGCTTTGATGGTTTGAATTTGAGAGAAGGGGGAGTTCCCTTTTATAAGAGGGCAGAGGGGCACCTTAAGAAAAGATTAAAATATTATTGTATAATAAAATCATATTCGTTTTATAATGGCTCAAAATTGATTTATTTTTAAGTTAATAAGGGATGGGTCAAAATAATTTCAGCCAATATTTGTTTGACATGTTTAGGTTACCATTTAAACCTTATCCGTTAGATTTAACTTTAAGTTAAGTAATTTAACTTTTACCGCATCTTCTTGTATTCTTTCACCATATGGATAATAAACATACTATAAATATCCAATTGATCCTCAAGTATATCATTAATAACATATATAATATTATTTATTCCCTTTGGATGAATATTATATTTTTATGAATATTATATCAACCAATAATATAGTTTATTTGAAAATAATTTATGTCAATTTAGACATTATTTGATATATTGTTTATGTGAAAGTCAGAAAAACATTATAACATCGAAATGTTTTTTCTAATAAACCCTAACATGTCATATTAACCTAGAATATTAGTTTATTTCTTAAAAAATCTCAAATATCATTTATTTTGATATTTATAGTATCAATTATTTTAATCATTCATTAATAAGGAAATTAATGCATAAACATCGTGTTATAAGTAAATGAAATTATTTAATATTAAAAATTTATTTATAAAATACCATTATGTAAGAAATATTTTTATATTTTTAATGAATAATTATAGTCGAATTTTCTTATATATAACCATATATTAAAATGGTTTAGTAATGAAAACTTGAATTTATCACTTTTAACTCTTTTTTAAATTCAATAATAATAAATGCCCTAATCTAATCCTATAGGTACTAAAGGGTCATATTTTATTCCTATGGATGTTTATGGTTGAATCACACTTATCTAATAGAATTAGGATAGGTGCTAGGGTAATCATAATATCATTTTTAACTTTAATTACCTTCTTTACTTTTAACCGTGGTAATTTAAAGTCAAAAGTTACTCTTTACCAAAAACTATTTTTATCTTATAGAACCACATTTTACTTATAAATTGCAACTGTGTCTCTTGGATTTTTGAAATTCAATTCACAGAAGTAGTAAAATAATGTTTTATGCAAATTTGCAAATGCTCCTCGGATGGGGGTAACAGACGGTAAAATGTTCAATACAATTTTTATATATCTAAACATATTATAAAATTACTTAAATTATTTACATTGAACTTATAATGGAATTATTCACCTATTTTGACCTAAAATAAATTTAAATAAAATAAATAATTATTTAAATATAATGTCGGTTTTAAATAATAACTGAGTGTTTGTCACTATTCTTCAAAAATTGAATATTTTCAGAAAAATACCAAAAATTCACCCTAAGCTAATTTTGATATTCAAAATTCACAAATGAATTCTATTTTACCAAATTCAAAACATATAATATTAGTATATAAATTTAAAATTAATTCCCATTGTCAAAACCAAAAAAACATGTTTTTAAAAAAGGGAAAAAATCAATATATTGACACGTGTTTATGTCAAATTTTAATGTGAAATTATTTATAATGACAAAATTTATATTAAATGATATAAATATAATATAATTATACTTAAAATCTATTGAAATGTATAATTGAACACTATAATTTATTTTCATTAAAAATGTTGTTTTCAGTTAAAATTTAGTAATTCACACTATTCACAAAAATATAAATGTTACCAGAAAAACACCAAAAATTTATCAAAACTAATTTTATATATCCCAATTCTAAATAAGATATTTATTTTGTAAAATTGGATATATATTATTTTAAAATATTTGATTTAAAATGGGGTCTCCATTAAAAGGCGGTAAAATTTCATTTTTTAAAAAATACATCTTTTATTTGAAAAAAATGAATTTGTTCTTATATTATGGCTAATAAACACATAATATGGATATTATAATTATATTGAGTATATAAGATTCAAAATTCTGTTAATAATATTTATAACCACCATTTGAACGGCTAGTTTGGTAATGTAGTTGTGTGCTCGAACTCAGTAATGCATGTTGTTCAAGCTTTTAAATTACTTTAATTAGATAACGTACTATGAGATCTTGGGGCGTTACAATGTTAAACTACATGAGATTCATTGAACTACATATGGATTTATTCTCATTTTCAATGAGTTACATACAAAGTTCTCAATCCTATATCATGGTACATCCATCATATAATACAAAATCTCCCAATACATCACTTATAATAACCAGCATTGTGATATGAACCCTTGATGATCCATGTTTATCACACAATGAATAGCTCACATGGGCATAGGCATCTCTGTATGGGATTCCCATCATAAACAAGGAAAATAGCTTTCGACCGGCCTGTATTCATCCAGAATGAATGACATTAAATGGAATTCAAAGAGTCCATACTGCATTACATTAAATTGAATAATTAATTCCCACTACAAAACATAAAACAACACACTCCAATGAAAAACACTTGAAAGGAGCACTAAAGTAGGTGTTGATCTTTGCCTACACGTCTACCTACTCTATCCCAATTCATGTCTTAGAGCTCAAATCCTTATCCCCTGACATTAAACTATTTTTATCTTCAAGAACCATGTGTTTATTGATTATTAATTCCATGAGATACATATTGACACCCAATCATACACCAATGGGACCAACCACAACATCACTACAATTTCATATCGGTCCATCTTCATTTTTTCTACATGACATTAAACCTCTTGGTTCCTTAAAACTATCTATGGATTTATTCCTATCATCACTGGATACATAGTGAATTTTTGGTCTTCAATCCTAGGCCTAACTACATAACTTAATGGAAATAATTCCCACCACTTCATATGGGTTTGGATTTTGGTTATTTCCCAATAAAGAACTACATGAAACTTGATTCTTGTCCACTCAAGATACGTATAAATGTCTTCATTTCAAAAATTGGGGATAATCGTAACAAATAAATATATATATAGACCCAATTTATGTGCAAGTTTGAATAGTGTGAGTAATTAATTATTGAATATGTGTGTCTTGATTCCCATAATTATGGGAAACACATTGAGACCCTTAATTACATTCATGGGAGCAACATTAATACAACCATTTCACATCAAGGGATCCATATACTCAGCGCATGATGTTAAACTTTACAGCTCATCAGAATAATTTTTGCTTTGATTATAATTTTCATGAGAGACATAGTGACACCGGAACATTCACCTGTGGTCCCAAACACATCATTTCCATCCCTTAACGTCAGTTATTACATCATAGAACATGATAACAAACATCATGGAATTATGTCCTTACGACATTATATTAAACTATAAGGAAAATGTCTTTTCCACATTATATTAAAAATCCATTCCAAATACAACCTTACATCAGGAAAATAAACTCCATGAAAAATTTCCTTAATGCATGATTATAAAATTAATTTAAAAGTACCCCACTTCTTCATAATAAACTGTGCAGACAACCACCCATATTTCATTCCTTATCATTGTACCAAATGATTCTTTACTCCATTAAATAGTGTATGAGGTGCTTCTAATATATTATAAAATCACCGTAAACTATATAAGAAAATTAATGTCTTGAGAAACTTGAATCACCAAAAACCTTCCATAACCCTTGGAAAAGCATATATATCACTATGTCTATCAGTAATAATTACGTGGAAGGGCTTGAGATCCACCAACTAGTGGCATCTTGGCTAAATATAAAGTTCTTTCTAATTCTTGTGATCATGAAATCAGTACATTAGAACCCAAAACATTAGTGTGGTCTTTCTGTCTCCTAATATGATTGTACAGTATCATTAATCATGACCTGAAAAACTCTATACTTGATTTACAACATATTCATATCCACCTATAAGGATTTTAGAATTATATTTACCCTGGAAATCCTAATTAGGACCTTCGGAAACATCTCCCATATCAAGTCAATGTATGTCAAGAGTCTAAACTATTCTCAATTCGGTCAAATGTTTAAGACCTTAAAATATATCTTATATTGGTCCCACCCACAATACTATAAATTTCTAGTGAAAGAGACATAAAAATGACTGATTAAAAAACAATTAATGGTGAACAGAGAAAAATTCATGTCTTCTCTCACTAAACACCTCATGGACGCCATTTAGGAAAAAAGTAAGGTGAAAATAAATATGTATTAATGATATTAGGGCTTACTCTATAACCCTGTTAAAATCTAAGATCTGTTTTCTAGAGCCCTGGTCCAGTAAAACGATAGTGTAATGAATGTTCACATCTCCTCATTATGAGAATTTGTACACTAGGTAGTGACACAACCATTAGGGTGTTAAAAATCTTCTAGGATATTACACTTTCCAAAAATCACTGTTCATGATTTTGATGCCTAGGATTACCATAAAACATTCATCTCCCATTGAAATGATATATGGACTCATGGGATCCTTTAATTGACTATGATTGCATGCTTATGGATAATGCATACATGAAAATTCTTATCAACCAAATTTTTCACACTATAAAAAAGAAAATTCAAATCCTTATGAGTTGTCACATCATTGTGGAAGCACTCAAAACCTTATTGGGTATGAACGACACCTGATATGATCGTCCCATATCATCCTCTGGATCATAATATTTTGGACCATGATTCACAATCCTTTTTCTAAAATATCCGAGAGGATTCAATATCCTCAACATTACATCACCATGTTTTGTACCCTTTGTCATGGATAGAATGTGACAATCCATTTTCATCTCTTATGTGGAAAACACATCATGATTTAAAACATACAGTGTATAGATAGAGCTTCTATTTAAGTTCCAAATTTACCTAGGGTGACAAAACCCTTCTTAGATTTCTTTAATTCAATACCAAACCTCATCATCTTGACGATTGAGTCTTCACATATCATGTATAACACTCGGAATGAAGTAGACATTTCCATTTTTACCATGATATCAATTCATAAGGGATTTAAACCACCAACTAATAGAATCCACTCCTTATAACAAAGGAGATTCAATAATTGTGTAGCCCAATAACATCAAGGATGAACTGAACATCATAGAGTGTTACAGGACAAACCATGTATGTATGCCCCATTCTATATACATAGACTCAATAATATGGTATATGAAATACATCTCCCACACTCCAATTATTAAAGGAGACCTAGAATCACTTCTGTTTAACCCTCAATTGATATTACATCCATAAATCTCCCATGAACCTTGTAAAAGTTTGAGATCATATTTTCTTGGTCATGATATTGATGCATACGGGACTTAACCCACCAAATAAAAGAATATAATACTTGAAATAAAAGAAATATATTCCTAGTGATCCCTAACAACACCATGGTAGAACCTAGAACCTCAATATGGTTTAGGTTATTCGTCGGATGTCTTCACCATATTACATGGCCATCAACATCACAGACCGAGGTAAAATACCCTAAACTATAAGACATCTAGTTTTGAGATAAATGTCCATATAACTATATGAGACATAGAGGACCAATCTCAAATACCCTAAATTACTATAAACTAATTATACATGGTCATAGAACCTAAACTACAACACACTAGATTGAAAATCTCGAATACCCTAAACTACAGTGCACCAATGTTTAAATCATAAATACATTAATGTACTGAACACCAAAGGACCAAGAACAATTACCCTAATGTACATCACACCAACGATCCATGCTCAGAGACCCTAAACTACATTACACAAATTTCCAACCTAAAAGGCCCTAAATTACTTTTCTGAAAAGGTCCACGATCAAATAACCTTACTATATCACATCAAATGTCCAAGATTAAATAACATGAGGTATAACGCACCAAATGTTTGAACTAAAAGACCATAATCCACTCCATGGACGTTTCATATCTTCAAAAATCATGTGAGGACCAATATATGGAAATTTAATGATCGAGATACATTTTACAAGCCTATCAGTTTTAGAAAAAAATAGAGCACTCTCTCTTTGGGCACGTATCCTACCCTAGAAATACTTCTTCAAAAAAAGTGATATGAAGATAACATGAACAAATAATTAGTATAGAGTCTCATGTTTTTGGTAATTAATGTGTTCATATCAAATATAATATAGTTTTATTTAAATATTAATATATAATCACTCATGATTGATTGATGTTATGGAAAGAATAAGTAGCGTTGATGATTCACATAATGTTGGGACAATGAGATATTAAGATGTACATATTTATGGAATAAAAATTGGATATAGCATAGAAGTATTTGAAAATTTAAGCATTAAATATTTTAAAAAGAGGGAGTAATATCCATATTTTGGATTCTATCAAATTTCTACTAAAAACACAATGAATTACAAGAGTGTAATCAAGAAAAACTTAATTTTTATGCTCTAGTATAATTAATAAGACTCTATAGAGAAGCATCAATCGAACGTTGGAGTGCCTCTCTCCCCACCTCACCCACTTCCACCCTGAGATAGAGGATATCAGAGAAATTAGACAACTATTAAAGCCTATTATAATATTTTTCCAATGGGTATGACAGTGTTGAATAGTTAGACCATAGATCGACAACAATCACCTCATATCTCTATATTTACAAAGACCATGAATCTATCTTGAGCTTGCAGTTTAGATATTAACTAACCACCCAACACTAATTTCTTCTGAATATCCCACATTTTCCTTTCAAGAGGATACTAATATATAAATTCTTACTAATCAATTTAACTAATGGATAGATCTCTTCTGGGTAGGATGATTTGGTTCATAATTTCATATAGAGGTTATTAGTTGAAACCACCTACCCTAATTTCTGAAATAACTAGTGAAGGTTCTCCTATTGGTTGTCAAATACTTCAGAGTGTGTGTTAGTGATATTCTCATGAATATATTTCTAGATTAGACAACATTATGAACGATCCTATTCAAATAATCAGGTCATCATGGAAGGGTGATGACTAACCAGTTTAACAAATGAGTAAATAAGAGTGGAAGACTAGTATTCCCATCTATGAACATGCGTATCATATGTATCCTTTCATGGAGGATTACGTTATTCCATAAATTTTTTCACCATCGAAATATACATCTCTCAAGAATAGTTTCCTTCTTGACATCTCACCAAGATCAACGATCAATTTAATAATTGCTTCTAACATAGGGGTTGGTACGAAAAATTTCTATTCTACATTATAAACTAGAAATTTAGCACACAATTTGGATGATTTTCCACCCAATCAATTGAATAATCATGGGTATAAAAAGTGGAATAACCCTCAGAACATGGAAGCATGTTCTTAGTATCATTAAATTCACATTCCATCATCTTTCAAAATTGGAAAATGACTACTAGATGTTGCTACCCAAAAATACCAACCAATAGAAGAGGGGAGACCCTTAGAATGCAGCCAAACTGACAAGAAAATAGATTAGGTGCATAAGGTTTTCATATAACTATCTCATCCATTATGTCTACAATAATCCAATCTCGTAGAGATATCATATACAACCATTCATCAAGAGAACTTCTTACATTATCAATAATTTTTCTAACTAGTGCAGGAAATGGATTAACATTGAATCTGTTAGATTGGATTACTATATATTTAACCTTACTAGGACTTAGATACATGGACCCAACACCCAATAGATTTAAAATTATTGGCAAGGATTAATCATTAGGGATCATAGTGGTGTTTTAATATTCATAACAATGAAAGTGTTCCCCAATAAACCCTAAAAAAATTGGTTTGGACCGTTGATCTTCTAAGTGGTACTAACTTGTTGCATATGGAATAAGAATTGGTAAAGGTGTTCAATGACTAGTAATTCCAAATCGATCCATTTTTATTTTGTGAGTCATTAGTCCATCACTAATGTGCTATAACTGATCCATGAACATGCATCCACCGTCGAGAAAATACATCCATTCCTAAACATGGCTATAATGCATGCCAACCTATGGTCTAGAGATATATTTGATTTCAATCGATATCCCCATATGGTTCAGTCCCCAGATTCCTAGATAGCCTAATACGATCTAATGACGCTGTGGAATTGTTGATAATGGTACTCACAAGAATGTATAATAGATGTCATTTTACTGCTATAGAAATGAAGGATATCGATCCAATTTTTTAAAGAAATAAGTGAATGAGTCACCAGAACATTAAATTTATCCATTATGATAATAATCATCTTCCTCTCGAATACTGAGTTTTTTAAAGGATCATCCCATACATCCTCAGCAAGGAGGAATTCCTCCTACATTTATCCAAGAAAGGGAATTCCATCCAGTAGGTAGATTTCCCATAAGAAGATACCCACATCGCAGTGGGGTGAGTGGAATGTGTTGGGGCTAGTACACCAATGGCAGCTCATCTCTTAATGAAGTGTGAGTTGGTGGTAAATGATGAACTGTGAAATATTCACCTATTTATAAAGGTGAAATTTGTATAGATGATTATAAAACTCCATGAAGCTTTCCTGAAGAAAAAATATCCATGCCAATTCATTGAATAAATTATCTCCAGGATAGAGATCCAATATTGAACCCCATCCAGCACTAGGATTTTTCAATGTGGAGGAAAAAAATTATATGAATATATCTAAAAACATTGTTGATAATGAAATTCAGAGCCATATAAAACTAAGGGAGAGTTCTCCTATATATAATATTACTCTATGAATAAGCTATGATCAGTACTGGGTGTCATCTTCTCTCGACTTTATCCAAATTATGATTAAAAAGGACGATATATAAGATTACTCCTATGACTAAGCTATGATCAGTATATCTTCCTTTTTAATCGTCATTTGGATACAGTCGAGAGAAGATGAAATCCAGTAATATGGATAACTAATGTGTTTGGGGGGGGGTGGTGACTGCATCATCTAGTAGACCTGACCCATATAGAGGGGGTCATTTTGATAAAGGAAAGTCTTGAAGCACATTTGAGAGGAACCTCTTCATACTTTCATTATCAGTGTATGAATGATGTCAAGGATCAACGTTATAATTCCTAGCAATCATGACCCTTTGATTGGATACAATTGGAAAACCAAAACAAGAACTAGAAGTCATCTAAAAATAAGTAAGATGCGTACATTTTAAAAATAGAATATAAAATAATGGTGGAAACATAGATATAAAATCTTATCAGTATCATGTATATCAGATGAACCAACATGGGATTTGGATATCGGATAAGGATATCACAAATTCCATGACCTCCTAAAGACAAATAGGTCACATAACCCCATAAGAAATATCACAATCACATGAAACCATTTGAAACTCAAGATATCATGACATATACATGTTAACACAAATCAAATTATGGTCATTTTATCATATGGTCGAAATAGAAAATACAGTAAAACTGTCAAGAAAATCACAATAACTCATGAATGATGTTCAAAAAATACTAAAGTATGGTTCTTATTCATATAGTACAAGATCCAGAGAAAAAGTGGTCTTCTAGGAATGTTCATATGATGAAGGATCATGATGAGGTCTCAGGATTATGGGTTTTGAAATAGTCTTACGGCGATACTATGAAAAATAGGAAGGTGATAGATCTCTAGAGAAATGGTTTCTAATTGATAAATACACCATCCATCAATATGTACATAAGGAGTAATGTAAAATAAAATGTGTCACCTCATAGTCCAAATTTCACCCAAAACATCAATTCACAACATCACCAATGACTCTGGTGGGCATTTAATTTCATCATAAATAGGCCCCTTTCCCCCTGGATATCACTCCTATAGGGGGATGATATTTTTTTGACACCCAATAAATGAGCATCAAAAAATTCACAAAGGAATAAATTGATGAATATGTTTATTATGTTCCCAACAATAGAAAAAAGATGGAGAAGATAGCTGATTCTTACAGATCCTGTGAGACCTCAAGGGACTCATGATCACATGCCAATTATATAGTAATGATAAGATTACACATGTAGAGAATTACCTATAACATGTCTCAAGATTACCCTTTTTATAATTCCCTATTATCTTACAAAGGATGACTATACAAAAAATGGATGTGCGGTGGGAACTTGGTAAGATCCCCAACATCTTGTAGTTTATTACCAGTAAGAACATAACAATCCAAAAAAAAATCCTTAAAAATGGGAGGATGTAATGTCCCAAACTTGTAGATCCATAAAGGCCATAATTATCATGTGATACATCTCCAATGTGAATAATAATTATCCTTTTAAACATCCAATCAATCCTATAGGAACCTCAACCATTGATGGAACAAACGAAAGGGTGATAAAGGGGAGGAGGTGGGATCTACTCTGGGTCATAAATATCTTGTGATGTGCCCCCCAAAATCCTCAAGACGTTGCGATTCCATATAAAAATTCCCACCTGATCTCATCAAACCCCTTTTCCATTTCAAAGTCATCAAATGGAAGACTTTGATATGTCCATGCAACAATATGCTTCCCTTTTGGTTCCCTACGGACAAATAGATGGATTTTTCCATGCAACTCCATAAGACCCATGATTGTCACACAACACATCTTCAAAAAATAGAGTAATTGTATTTGAAATTACTAATGTAATCTCTCATGAAGCCCTGTACTTTTCAAAATAAATTAATGGGAATAAATAATAGAGGAGAAGGAAGCCTCTTGTAGTTTTTAATCACTTTTGATGTGACAAGGATGTTCACAGTGCAGTCCCGTGAGAATTCTAGACATGTCTTCTTAATTTTGTTGAGACCCTATGAAAATAAACTTTTCATCATGACATTTCCCTAGAAAGGAATCATTAATATCATGATGTACTTTTAATCGACTCTTAGATCACATTAAGTCCCTTTTACATGTTAATATTACAATATGAAAGTCTTTAGAATTTCCCCCATGATTACTAAAGAACCAATTAATTTGAAATAATCTGATAAATGGAGGTTTTGATTAGAGGGACTCATGGTTGCTGGAAATCAGGTGACACCCACGGAGAAATCCATGATAAAGGCTCACAATGTAATATGGTTCTAGAACCCTAAACCGACTCCAGCCTAGATCTATACCAGATATGCCCCACAAACTAGTGAACAACTAAGATAGAGGGTCATATAAATCCCCCACCCCAACATGAAAAATGAACCACTAGCTATCAAGAAAAAGAGAACGAACTCTAGGAATTTTTCACAAGAAGCGGATCATATTTCTTGGAGAAGTTGATCTCATAGACTACAAGTCTTTTATAAGGGAATATACAGTTAAACAATAAATGCGTACCTGTACCATGAATTATACAGATTAAATGATCATTCATAGTTCACATTAAGGTATATTGTAAGGACACATGCATCAATTTTGGAAGGACATGTGGAGAACATCCCATACGTCTACTAGATCAAGGGAGACCAAAAATAATCTGATACTGAATAAATATATATCATATTCAATAAAAGGGAAATAAAAATGTGTAATGCTGAATATATCAAAAAATACATGCTCGATAACCCTTATGTGATTTGATTTAGTTGAAAAAGATAGATTAAAACAGCAGTACTTATCACATATATATCATGGCTCTCCTTTACTACGTTACTTGGGTTATATGAAATCATTTAGACATGTCAGATCAAGTCTCATGGATCACGCAGGGTACACCACTTTAGTCTCATGAGTCCCTCTTTTCCTATCTCCCAAGACACATGATGACCATTAGATACATCATATGACACATATAATGGATCCATATCATGTTATATATGTCTCAAAAATGCATTTTTCTTGTCAATTAAGCCCTCGTGATACCCACTGGGCTTGTCCGGAAAGAATCATGACCCCCTCTAGACATTTCAAATATGTTTCATGATTCCCTCAAGGGATGTTAAAAAAACACATGACACCCACAAGACATGTCACACTAAAACTTGTGACACCCTCTATATGTATCATCTATCTATTGTGTTTATACTAGGGAATGTAAGATGGATTTTGCGACACCCCTATACAGGTCAGCTAGGTTATGTATTGGCATCTGGAAAAAATTCTAACAACCTGGAAAATTCAAAATATTTCTATTATATAAAAATTTTATATAAATGTATTTACTTATAATTAAACCTATTATAACTATATTGGGTTGATTTTTTATTGTAATTAATATTTGAAAATTATTTGTTGTGATTAATTGTTATTATTTACAGTTTTCTAAATAAATATTATAAAAAAAATTAATGATGTTCTTCATTAGAAACGATAATTAAAAATAACTATAATTAATTAATTGTTTTAGTAAAATAAAAATTAATTTATCAAAGGTTATTTAATAGAATTTTTTAAATGTGTAATTATATTCACCGTTACAATGATTTTTTATTTCCAAAATTACATATATATATTTTTGAAGTATTTTGTTTTGAATTATTTCTAATTATATTATAATATTATTAATATTATAAAAATTTTATTATAACAGTGTGATTTTATATTATATAAATTATGTTTTTATGAATTTTAGTATGTGTTTCTTTATTTATAAATATATATGTGAAATTATAATTATTATTTAGATTATTTTTTACGAAATTATTTTGTTTAATAAATTAGAATTTATAAAATATTTAATTTTAAATAACAAATGTAAAATAATATATACATGAACAATGAAATTAAATTTAATGATGTAATAATAAAAAGAAATAATAAAAATATCAGAAAGGGTTTAGAAGGGTGTGGTCTGTGAGTAACACAACGGAGAGGGCGTCATCCACTTTCCCAATGAGGGTTGTTCTCATCGGGGGAAGTCGAACAGGGGTCGGAAGAGGGTCGCACAATGAAGACATTGAGAATATAATGACCTGGTTGTTGTAGGATTATGGATCATGATCTCGATCTTGTGAGGCTGAATGAAAGTGAAGATTTGATGTCGGGAATCACTACCTTGTGTCGATCTACAAACCAAAAATGGAGATCTAAGTGATGTCGGTGAGGATCAAACTCAGTTATGTTTCATTTTGGGGTTTCATAGATCTATTTATAGGTAGATTCTTGTTTTCCTTTTATGTTTTTATTCATTTTGTTTTTCAATCCAATTAACTCTATGTCATTTTCTCCCTTTGCATCATTGTTTTTATGAATTTTTTTGTTCTTTTTATTTATGAATTTTTATGGTTCGCAGATGTCTATGTTATCACTATTTACTATAAATTTTTCACGTTAGTTCATACCTTTCTATTATTCTCAAAACAACATATTTTGATGCTAGATGAGTCATTACGCTCAATAATTACACAGTAGTTTTGTGGCTATAAAAATCCTTCTTTCAGTGTGTAGATTATAACGACCCATACTTTACATACATTGTTAATACTTCAAAATTGAAGCACACTTATTACAACATATGACAAAACCACAAAGGACCGTATAGGTATAGTGTCTTTAGAAACTGGGAAACATAAACAACTGGTTCATAAATCTTCTACAGTGTCTCCCATTTATTTCATCATATCTAGGGTCCCTTTTAGCATATTCTACTTAATATCCATCTTCCTGACCTGGGGAAAAGAAAACATAAAAGGGTGAGCTCAAATGCTCAGCAAGGGCAAATAAAGGAAATAAAAATCATATCATATCTTTTTGAAAATCATAACCTGCAAAAGAGATCATAATATCTTAACATGGAAGAAATCATAGAAATGAAAATGAGATCCCCATAATCATAACATAAAACTTGAAACTTTGTGGCATGCACACATAATCATGGAAAATCATTTCTTTTTAGTCATGACTCATTGCCAAGACTATCTTAGTGGACAAAGTCGCTTTCTGAACCGAGTTCACTCCTCGTTTCAGTCCTGTATCACTGAACCGAAATAACCTTCCGTTCCAGCCATGTCTATCTCATGAGATATAAAGTCTTTACCCAATGCATTGGAGGGAGATATAAGTCCCACCCATCTTATAATGAATCCTTTCTTATGTGTGCCACATAATCATAAATCATACATCATCGCATAACACATGTAACAAAAATGGGATTCTTGAAAACATCCTGACATCATAAAACAAATCATATAAGGTAAATGACTTCATAAAAATAATTTCCTCACAACATAATCAAATCAATGTAATAGTAGGGATAAAAACAGAACCCTTTATTATCTTAGATGGAAAATAATTTTGATAAAACACTTGAACTCCATTCTTGAGGAAAATATCCTTTCTTCTTCAAAAACATTTTTCCTTTCATAGCATGTCATACGACTTTAAAATAAAAGAAGTTTCTTAAAAATAAACTTGAAAACTTGTAAAAGAAGCTTCTTGGAAATAATGTTTTAAAAATCCATTCATGCCGTATAAGTTAAAAAAAACATTCTTCGTACTTTTGTCGGAAAAGTCAAAAAGTACCTCGTACGGAAAAACGACAAAAGATTCCTTTCATATTCTTTACTAAAAACTCACCTAAGGGTAAAATTGGATTTAAACTATTGCAAGTGGATGGAAACAATATTACATATTTAGGGAACATGGATGTGGATGATAAAATACACCCTAGTAAATACTTACGAATAAACAATCTCGGATAAAAATGAGATTGTGATATTTCCCTTACCTTAGGTCCGATTTGCTTTGTTCGTGTACGAAGATCCTGTATAATGGTTTAAATAATGTTATTGACTTATTCCAGAATCATACATATTGATATGATATCATATATGGTCATATTATTAGCTTCTTGTTAGTAATATTTCATTGTTACTTGTTACTCGGGTCTTTATAACTTTTTGTTCTTATGCGTGTTTTTTCGAATAAATTCTTATTCTTATCTTTAGGTTATAGATAATTCATTTACAGAATGGTATTAGTGTAGTATATACCATATTCATTCATTCAATTCACTTATATAATCATTATTAAATGAAGATCATGTAGAACGAGTCGCATCACATCATGGAGACGGTATTCCGTACGTATGCACGAGTGATGATATCGTTCCTATGATCGAGGAACTGTATTGGAGTATATATATATTATTTCAGTATCAATATTACTTCATAATAATCATATATAGTTACTCATTACACCATTAAACCCATCCTTGTAAGGTGATGGTGGAAAATAGATTACACCACGGCGTGGAGACGGTATTCCGTACGTACGCACGCGCGGTGATTTCATTTTTCAGTAGGATGGATAGAAGGTGAATTAGGGTTGTTTCATATTTATAATAACATATCAGTATGTAAGTAATACTGATGTTATTACTTTATCATGAAAAAACTAAAGAAGAAGAAGTTGAAGAAGAAAGAAATTGAAAAGATCGGTAATGGATATTACCTCTTCTTTGGAACGCCTCTTTGAATCCTCCACTTAAGGAACTAAGATTGGTATTTGGAGAAGACCAGGACCTCTAGGATTATTCTAGGGAAGTGGAGAGGAGAAAATGGCAGGGGTTGGCCGATCTTGAGTGCTCAAATTGGTGTGAGGAGGAGGGGGAGGAGGTTCCCTTTTATAAGGGAGGAGAGGGGCACCTTAGGAATATCTCAAAATATTATTTTATATTAAAGTCAAAATCGGTTTATAATGGTTCCAAAGGGACTTATTTCGAAGCTAAAGTGGGGATGGGTCGAAATCCTATCAACCAATAGGATTTAGACAAGTTTAGGTTATTATTTTAACCTTATCAATTAGATTTAACTCTAAGTTAAATAATTTATCTTTTACCGTGTCTTTTTGTTTTCTTACACTATATGGTTAATACACTTACTATAACATGCCAAACTAACCCCAAATTGTTTATTATTAATATATATATCCTTATCTAAGTCATTTGGCCGAACCTTAGATTTTTAGGAATACAATAACAATTAATAATATAATATTTGATTTAAAAACTATTTTGTGTCAATTTTGACACTATTTGATATATGATTTTTGTGAAAGTCATAACAGAATTATATGTTCGAAACAAGTTGATTAAATCAACACTAATATATCATAGTAACCTATAAAATTATTTTAATTCATAAAAAGTATCAAATTACATTTATTTGGGTGTTTATAACATCAATTATGTCAATATTTCATTAACAAGATAATTACTGCATCATCTTTGTGTCATAAATAAATTAAATTATATGATGTCTAAAAATTACAAATAAAATACCATCATGTAGTAAATCTTTTTATCTTTCTAATGAATATTTACAATCGAATTTATCTTATGTATAACCCCATATTAGAAATGATTTACTTATTAAACTTTGATTTTAACTATTTTAACCCTTCTTTAAATAAATTAATAATAAATGTCCTAATCTAATCCAAGTGGGCCTAAATGGTCATATTGTATTCCTAAGTTTGTTTTTGGTAGAATTACACTTGTCCAATAGAATTAGGACATGTGTTAGGGTAATATTAATATCATATTTACCCTTAGTTACCCTATTTGCTATTAACCGTGGTAAAAAAAGTAAAAAGTTACTATTCACCAAAAAATTATTTTCATCTCATTGAACCACATTTTAGTCCTTGATTTTAACCGTGTCTCTCGGATTTTCGAAATTCCATTCACAGAAGTGGTAAAATTAAGTTTTATGCAAAATTCCGTTTTTTAACCTACCACTTAGTGGTTTCACTATTCATCAAAAATTGAAAGTTTTCAGAAAAATACCAAAATTTCACCCTAGGATAATTTTGATATTCTGAGTCCAAAAATGAAGTCCATTTTGAAGAAATAAAATTTATAAAATTTCAAAAAGAGGTTATTACTATTCATAACGGCTAGTTTTAATAGCATATTGTTATTTAGTGAAACTCGGTATTGCGTACGACGAAAGCTATCGAGGAAGGTCGCGATTGCGTGTAAAGCAAGCCAAGCAAGTGTTGTGTAGAAAAAGATTCCTTTGATGATTTAAAAACAAAATATTACTCATAAAAATCTCGGGTGTTACATTCTACCCCCCTTAAATAGAATTTCGCCCTCGAAATTCGTCACTTTGTAACAAACAGATGAGGATACTTCTCCCTCATCATATCCTCAAGCTCCCATGTAGCTTCTTCAAGTTGGTGGTTCCTCCATAAAACTTTCACCAATCGAGTGGTCTTGCTTCGTAGGACTTTTTCGCTGCGATCCAGAATCTCTATCGGCTGTTCTTCATAAGAAAGATCTTGCTCCAGCGGTACAACTTCTGAGCTGAGTACATGTGAAGGATCTGGTATGTACTTTCTCAGGAGAGATACATGGAACACATCGTGAACTTGAGAGAGATTTGGTGGAAGCACCAATCAGTAAGCTACCTTCCCAACACGATCCAGTATTTCGAAAGGACCGATATATCTAGGGCTCAACTTCCCTTTCTTTCCAAATCTCATAACCCTCTTCCAGGGAGATATTCGTAAGAACACTTTATCACCCACTTCAAACTCTAGGTCTTTTCTTCGGTTGTCGGCATAACTTTTATGTCGACTCTGAGCTGCTCTTATGTGTTGTTGAATAGATCTGAGCTTTTCTGCCATTTCATCAACAAGATCAGGTCCTAACAGCTTTCTTTCCCCAACTTCATCCCAGAAAGTTGGAGTCCTGCATTTCTTTCCATAGAGAGATTCATAAGGAGCCATCTGAATACTGGAGTGAAAGCTATTATTATAAGAAAATTCCACCAAAGGTAGGTGTTGATCCCAACCTCCTTTTAAATCCATAGAGCAAGCTCTCAACATATCTTCTAGGGTTTTAATTGTTCTCTCAGACTGACCGTCTGTCTGGGGATGATAAGCAGTGCTGAAACTCAACTCTGTATCCAGAGTATGCTGAAGACTTCGCCAGAACTTCTAGGTAAATCTCGGATCCCGATCAGATATAATAGAAAGTGGTACTCCATGCAATCTTACCACTTCCTTTACATATATCCTGGCAAGCTGATCTAGAGAGAAATCCTCTCTTATAGCAATGAAGTGTGCGGACTTTGTAAGACGATCAACTATGACCCATATAGCATTATTGTCTTTGGATGTCTTAGGAAGTCCTGTGGCAAAGTCCATAGTGATGTTTTCCCATTTCCATTCGGGTATGGGTAATGGTTGTAACATCCCCTTAGACTTCTATCTCTCAGCTTTAACTTGTTGACAAACCAAGCATCGAGAGACATATTCAGCAACATCTCTTTTCATGCCATCCCACCAGAAGTACTCTTTCAGGTCCCTATACATCTTCGTGCTTCCAGGATGAATAGAGAATGATGAACTATGAGCCTCATCCAACATCTCCTTCTTTAATTCAGGGATGGGAGGAACGCAAACCCGATTCCTGAACTCTATTATCCCATCACAATCAAGGTTGAATTCAGGAACATTTCTCACCTTCTTTTGTAACTCGACATCTTCTTTCTGTGCATCTTTAATCTTCACATGTATAGATGGTTGAACATTCATTTGAGAAAGATAAGATTTTTCCCCTTCCATTATAATTCCAAGATCCATCCTTTGTAAATCCATAAATATTGGATCTTTTGTGATCCTCATCATGGATAAACTAGCATGGTCTTGTCGACTTAATGCATCTGCCACCTTGTTTGCTTTCCTAGGGTGGTAATGGATTGAGCAGTCATAATCCTTAAACAGATCCAACCATCTTCTTTGACGCATATTCAACTCCTTTTGTGTGAAAATATACTTTAAACTTTTATGATCAGTATAAATATCACACCTTTCACCATAAAGGTAATGCCTCCAAATCTTTAATGCAAAGATTACCGCAGCCAACTCTAAATCATGTGTTGGGTAATTTTGCTCATGGATTTTCAACTGTCGTGAGGCATAAGCTATCACCATATCATTTTGCATAAGAACACACCCCAATCCCTTCTTGGATGCATCACTGTAGATCACAAACCTTTCTCCACTACAAGGCAGTGTGAGCACAGGTGCACTGGATAACCTTCTTTTCAACTCATTGAAATTCTCTTCACATTCCTCTATCCAGACAAACTTAACTCCTTTCCGAGTCAACTTGGTGATTGGATTAGATAATCGTGAAAAATCTTTTACAAAACGTCGATAATATCCAGCCAAACCAAGAAAACTTCGGATCTCAGTTACTGTTGTTGGTCTTGACCATCTTTCGATAACCTCTGTTTTTGCTGGATCCACAGATATCCCCTCTTTTGAGATTATATGACCCAAAAATGCAACTTTTTGAAGCCAAAATTCACACTTGGTAAATTTGGCATAAATCTTCTCTTTTCTCAGGGTCTTCAATATAATTCTCAAGTGATCTTCATGCTCTTCCTTGCTCTTTGAATAGACAAGAATATCGTCTATAAAGACTACCACAAATTGATCAAGATAGTCTCTAAAGACTCTATTCATAAGATCCATGAAGATAGCAGGGGCATTAGTAATACCAAATGGCATCACTATAAATTCATAGTGTCCATACCTTGTACGGAAAGCCGTCTTTGGTATATCCTCCCTTTTGACCCTTAATTGATGATACCCTGAACGAAGATCAATCTTGGAAAAGTATTGAGCTCCGCGTAGTTGGTCAAATAAGTCATCAATGCGTGGGAGAGGATATTTTTTCTTGATAGTGATCTTGTTAAGTTCTCTATAATCAATGCAGAGTCTCATTGATCCATCTTTCTTCTTAACAAATAGAACAGGTGCTCCCCAAGGTGACGCACTAGGGCGTATGAATCCCTTATCAAGATTCTCTTGGAGTTGCTTCTTCAATTCCTGCAACTCAATTGGGGCCATTCTATAAGGTGTCTTTGAAATAGGCAAAGCACCCGGTACGAGTTCTATTGAAAACTCAACTTCACGATTTGGTGGAAGACCCGGTAATTCCTCCGGAAATACATCATCAAACTCCCGTACGATGGGCATATTCTTAATCGCGAGTTTCTCACCAACCATTTGAGATAAATAACCTTCATTTAGTGGGATCAATAACCATAAAATGGAAGAAATTTCCACTGGAAGGTTATGTCCATCCTTGCATTGATAGACGATCATAGATTGATCTGGAATATGAAATGTGACTTCCCTTCTTTGGCAATTGATATGAGATCCGTATAAAGAAAGCCAATCCATTCCAAGAATCACATCAAATTCCACTATAGGAAGGATCACAAGATTTGCAGGAAGTACTTTCCCACAAACATCGATCAGAGAAGAATTATAAACTTTTGATGCGATTGATGTGCCATTAGGTGTTGTCACAGCTAACTCAACATCTAATTGTTGAGGTAATACGGTGATACCCTTAGAAAATTCTTCAGAAATGAAAGAGTGGGTGGATCCAGAATCAAATAAAACATTTGCTACTTTAGAGTGGATGGTAAGTGTACCTTTCACCACATCGTTATCATACTCCACATCCCTGATAGAAATTGCATGTGACTTTCCTTTGTCTTTAGCCCTAAGAGTTTGTTGACGTCGACCATCATCATCAACCTTTGGATTTGGGCATTGATTGGCATAATGCCCCATCTCCTTGCACTTGAAACATTGAAGTGTAGTAGGTTCATTCTGTGTATCCCCTCCTTTGTTTGCATCATTAGACATCTTCTTCCCATTATCACGGCATTCAAATGCCCGATGACCTTCTTTTCCACATTTAAAACATTTACTTGTCCCTTTAAGACAACTCCCTCCATGTTTCTTTCCACACTTTGAGCATAAGGAAAAGCTCATCTTCTTTTCCGTGTGCTCTTTAGATTTTTCTTTGAATTCCATCTTCCTCTTCATATCAAACCCAAGTGACTGATGGGTTACTCCAATCTCCATCTCGACTTTGAGAGCACATCGAACGATTTCCTCGTAGCTATTGAAGTCCCTTATGGATAACACCCTTCGAAGACTTGGTTTTAATCCACTAAAGAATCGATCGATCTTACTCTCAGGTTGGATAATAATACCAGAAGCGTACCTTGCAAGTCTTGTAAAATTTTCTTCATAGGTACCAACAAATTCATCATCCCTTTGCTTCAGTTCAAGAAACTCTTTCTCCATCTTTGTTCGGAGAATACGAGGGAAGTACTTATTGAAAAATAAGTTCTTGAACTCGTCCCATTCCATAGACTCAATTTCATCCCTTTGCCTCGTATTCTTAACAAGATTCCACCATTGATCAGCATCTCCTTCCAAACGATACACTACTAGGATGACTTTATCATGTTCAGAACATTGAAGAACTGAAAATATCTTTTCAGTAGTACTAATCCATTGTTCAGCAACTAATGGATCAGTAGACCCGCTGAAAGAAGGTGGACGCTGCCTCATGAAGGATTCAACAGAATGTTGCTCCCTCCTTTGCTCTTTTGGAAATCCTGCATGATTCATAGCTTGAGAAAGTTGTGTGAGCATGGCTACAAGATTTTTGCATTCCAGATCCCATATCGTTTGGTTGCTCAGGGGGACAATCATTGCATTGCCCATCGCATTCCGCATTAAAACGGTTCCTTCGGGTTCCAGCCATTGACTAAAACCAAGAAGAATAGTGTGAGCAACACTAATTATAATAGGAAACCACATAATTCAAGAATAAAATTTTCATGCTTATGGTCTTATCCTAGGTTATTCAAGGCCATTTCTAAAACACTAAGATTGTGTTCTATGCTTAGACTTATCCTTAGGGTTCTTACTAAGGCTTTCACATCCTAGTTTCCAAAGGTTGACTATAACCTCCCTTTGATACCAACTATAACGACCCATACTTTACATACATTGTTAATACTTCAAAATTGAAGCACACTTATTACAACATATGACAAAACCACAAAGGACCGTATAGGTATAGTGTCTTTAGAAACTGGGAAACATAAACAACTGGTTCATAAATCTTCTACAGTGTCCCCCATTTATTTCATCATATCTAGGGTCCCTTTTAGCATATTCTACTTAATATCCATCTTCCTGACCTGGGGAAAAGAAAACATAAAAGGGTGAGCTCAAATGATCAGCAAGGGCAAATAAAGGAAATAAAAATCATATCATATCTTTTTGAAAATCATAACCTGCAAAAGAGATCATAATATCTTAACATGGAACAAATCATAGAAGTGAAAATGAGATCCCCATAATCATAACATAAAACTTGAAACTTTGTGGCATGCACACATAATCATGGAAAATCATTTCTTGTTAGTCATGAATCATTGCCAAGACTATCTTAGTGGACAAAGTCCCTTTCTGAACCGAGTTCACTCCTCGTTTCAGTCCTGTATCACTGAACCGAAATAACCTTCCGTTCCAGCCATGTCTATCTCATGAGATATAAAGTCTTTACCCAATGCATTGGAGGGAGATATAGGTCCCACCCATCTTATAATGAATTCTTTCTTATGTGTGCCACATAATCATAAATCATACATCATCGCATAACACATGTAACAAAAATGGGATTCTTGAAAACATCATGACATCATAAAACAAATCATATAAGGTAAATGACTTCATAAAAATAATTTCCTCACAACATAATCAAATCAATGTAATAGTAGGGATAAAAACAGAACCCTTTATTATCTTAGATGGAAAATAATTTTGATAAAACACTTGAACTCCATTCTTGAGGAAAATATCCTTTCTTCTTCAAAAACATTTTTCCTTTCATAGCATGTCATACGACTTTAAAATAAAAGAAGTTGATTAAAAATAAACATGAAAACTTGTAAAGGAAGCTTCTTGGAAATAATGTTTTAAAAATCCATTCATGCCGTATAAGTTAAAAAAAACATTCTTCGTACTTTTGTCGGAAAAGTCAAAAAGTACCTCGTACGGAAAAACGACAAAATATTCCTTTCATATTCTTTACTAAAAACTCACCTAAGGGTAAAATTGGATTTAAACTATTGCAAGTGGATGGAAAAAATATTACATATTGAGGGAACATGGATGTGGATGATAAAATACACCCCAGTAAATACTTACGAATAAACAATCTCGGATAAAAATGAGATTGTGATATTTCCCTTACCTTAGGTCCGATTTTCTTTGTTCGTGTCCGAAGCTCCTGTATAATGGTTTAAATAATGTTATTGACTTATTCCAGAATCATACATATTGATATGATATCATATATGGTCATATTATTAGCTTCTTGTTAGTAATATTTCATTGTTACTAGTTACTCGGGTCTTTATAACTTTTTGTTCTTATGCGTGTTTTGTCGAATAAATTCTTATTCTTATCTTTAGGTTATAGATAATTCATTTCCAGAATGGTATTAGTGTAGTATATACCATATTCATTCATTCAATTCACTTATATAATTATTATGAAATGAAGATCATGTAGAACGAGTCGCATCACATCGTGGAGACGGTATTCCGTACGTACGCACGAGTGATGATATCGTTCCTATGATCGAGGAATTGTATTGGAGTATATATATATTATTTCAGTATCAATAATACTTCATAATAATCATATATAGTTACTCATTACACCATTATACCCATCCTTGTAAGGTGATGGTGGAAAATAGATTACACCACGGCGTGGAGACGGTATTCCGTACGTACGCACGCGCGGTGATTTCATTTTTCCGTAGGATGGATAGAAGGTGAATTAGGGTTGTTTCATATTTATAATAACATATCAGTATGTAAGTAATACTTATGTTATTACTTTATCATGAAACAACTAAAGAAGAAGAAGTTTAAGAAGAAAGAAATTGAAAAGATCGGTAATGGATATTACCTCTTCTTTGGAACGCCTCTTTGAATCCTCCACTTAAGGAACTAAGATTGGTCATTGGAGAAGACCAGGACCTCTAGGATTATTCTAGGGAAGTGGAGAGAAGATAATGGAAGGGGTTGGCCGAGCTTGAGTGCTCAAATTGGTGTGAGGAGGAGGGGGAGGAGGTGCCCTTTTATAAGGGAGGAGTGGGGCACCTTAGGAATATCTCAAAATATTATTTTATATTAAAGTCAAAATCGGTTTATAATAAAGTGGGGATGGGTCGAAATCCTATCAACCAATAGGATTTAGACAAGTTTAGGTTATTATTTTAACCTTATCAATTAGATTTAACTCTAAGTTAAATAATTTAACTTTTACCGTGTCTTTTTGTTTTCTTACACTATATGGTTAATACACTTACTATAACATGCCAAACGAACCCCAAATTGTTTATTATTAATATATATATCCTTATCTAAGTCATTTGGCCGAACATTAGATTTTTAGGAATAAAATAACAATTAATAATATAATATTTTATTTAAAAACTATTTTGTGTCAATTTTGACACTATTTGATATATGATTTTTGTGAAAGTCATAACAGAATTATATGTTCGAACCAAGTTGATTAAATCAACAATAATATATCATAGTAACCTAGAAAATTAGTTTAATTCATAAAAAGTCTCAAATTACATTTATTTGGGTGTTTATAACATCAATTATGTCAATATTTCATTAACAAGATAATTACTGCATCATCTTTGTGTCATAAATAAATTAAATTATTTGATGTATAAAAATTACAAATAAAATACCATCATGTAGTAAATCGTTTTATCTTTCTAATGAATATTTACAATCTAATTTATCTTATGTATAACCCCATATTAGAAATGATTTACTTATTAAACTTTGATTTTAACTATTTTAACCCTTCTTTAAATAAATTAATAATAAATGTCCTAATCTAATCCAAGTGGGCCTAAATGGTCATATTTTATTCCTAAGTTTGTTTTTGGTCGAATTAAACTTGTCCAATAGAATTAGGACATGTGTTAGGGTAATATTAATATCATATTTACCCTTAGTTACCCTATTTACTATTAACCGTGGTAAAAAAAGTAAAAAGTTACTATTCACCAAAAAATTATTTTCATCTCATTGAACCACATTTTAGTCCTTGATATTAACCGTGTCTCTCGGATTTTCGAAATTCCATTCACAGAAGCGGTAAAGTTAAGTTTTATGCAAAATTCCGTTTTTTAACCTACCACTTAGTGGTTTCACTATTCATCAAAAATTGAAAGTTTTCAGAAAAATACCAAAATTTCACCCTAGGATAATTTCGCTATTCTGAGTCCAAAAATGAAGTCCATTTTGAAAAAATAAAATTTATAAAATTTCAAAAAGTGGTTATTACTATTCATAACGGCTAGTTTTAATAGCATATTGTTATTTAGTGAAACTCGGTATTGCGTACGACGAAAGCTATCGAGGAAGGTCGCGATTGCGTGTAAAGCAAGCCAAGCAAGTGTTGTGTAGCAAAAGATTCCTTTGATGATTTAAAAACAAAATATTACTCATAAAAATCTCGGGTGTTACATAGATGGAAATAGAAAACCCAATTTCAGTCCAAGTCCTATGCTGAGGATGGTGTTCTTGTGATATGATCATCATGTAAGGGTTTTTATATTTATTTATTATCATTGTGTTGATTTTACATTTTTCATTGAGTTCTGAGCAACCTTATGCACCCCTTTTCAATTATATTTCTTCACTCTGATAACTTCTGCATTTATATGATCATTTTCATTACGTGTTCATGCTGAAAATGTGATGTTGGTTCAATTTTGATATAAAGGATCATTTATGTTTATGATTTTTTATGTTCATTATTCTATTTAATTTTTCTTAATGGTTTTGTTTTCAAATTTTGTCTTCAAAAAAATTTAAGGTGATTAATAATTACGTGTTAGTTTATTTGGTTGATTTTCCAACAATTTTTATTATAAATTTTGATTGTTCATTTATAACAATTCTTTTTTGAATTATTAGTTAGGGTAAAATCTATTATTTTCCTATGGCTTAAGTTATTTATATTTCTGTAGGTATAAATTCTATTTTCTGGTAATTCTTATATTAAAATTGTGTTTGGATTTAATTTTATTCTAGTACTTGTGGAAATGTTTGCGTAGATTTTTGTCTCAAAATAAGAGTTTTATACATTCGTGTTGTTATTTTTTTATTTTTTTAAAACTATATTTTAATGGAAAAATTATTTTTTTCTTCAGATAATTGTAAGGAAGGATAATTTCCTTAAATTACGTTTGTAAAAAATTCTGTCATCTTATCTAAAAATATTATGCATATATAATTGATTATATATTTTTCATGATTGATGTTTATTTATTTTTCTATGAGAAGATACTATTTATGAATGTATAGTTCATTTTATAAAATAATATGATGATTTATTTAACATAAAACCCTTATTATATGTTTTAGAATTACTATACGTTGATATAAAAATATATGTATATGAATATTAATATATGAATTTATCTATATATATTTCTCCATGTGCATAGGAGAAGGTGAATATTGGTTTTGATAATGATATGATGATGATTTTATTGTGATACTAAACTCACTCATGGTTGTGATTATTTTTAAATTATATAGCATTATTTTAAGCGAATAACATGTTACTATTGCTAGGTGGATGATTTATGCATCATGACTTTAATTCCTGCATAGATTCAATTAAATG
Source organism: Viscum album (assembly GCA_963277665.1). Classification (NCBI taxonomy): domain Eukaryota; kingdom Viridiplantae; phylum Streptophyta; class Magnoliopsida; order Santalales; family Viscaceae; genus Viscum; species Viscum album. Next base: position 1,717,244,139 of record OY728160.1, on the reverse strand, counting down.
TGTCTTTTGTTTTTTTCAAGTAAGAAATGTTATCACCTTATTTAAATAGGTATTTCATGGATTAATGAATAGAATACTATGTATAAGGGTGTTTACTCAAATGCCAAGTGACGTGGGTTTTGTCCATATCAAATCCCAGTAGATATTTTCAAGAAATATTTGTACATGTGTATGTATATATATTGATATAAAAAATAATTATTACAGGTTTTACATAGAATATATCTTTAATACTTTCAACTGAGTCATGATATCATATATTATTAAGATTTATTTATTGAAGGAGAAATTATTCATGTGTTTTCAAATCATGTTTTCATTATTTCATTTTCCATTTTATTTATGTTTCAAAAATAATGATGTTAATTTTAAGAATGAGATACTCATAAAATTGTTTTAAAAAACTCCTAAGGAATTTTGAAGAGATGTGATAAGAATGATTATTTTATTTTAAATAAAATAATAATATGTATATTTTATATGTTTTGGATTTTGATTGAGAAAGGAAGATGCAAGGAAAATGTTCTTCGAAAATTGGCACTGGTGAAATAAGTGGCGTTATGGGGAGTGACCATTAAGCCCTAGTTATGACCAATGACCTATGTTAGGGATTTTAATATTTTATATCATGTATCATGAATGACCCACTAGAAAATTATTACTTTTGAAAGAGAAATAAAAAATTATACATTTTTAATTATTTTTCAAATACTATCAATCCAAATGTATCTAGGTGTTTGTGGAAATCCATATTTATGTTTTTATCTTATGAAATATTTCAAAATGATTAATAAAAGGTTTTTAGAAACCCAAACTGTTAAATTTATCTCTCAACCATTGTTTTAAATCTATTTTCACAGATCTCTTTGGAGTTTAGAGTAGGACATCATAATTTTCACGCAACTCAATCATAGTATTCTTCTTGTTTTAATTTATTTTTATTGAAACAATGATAAATTGTAATTTTGTATCCAACTATCTGGATTATAGAATGGTAAAAGGTCCTCTTAACTTTAATTTTTATGGATAGGTACTCAATATTAGTATCAGAGGAACGATCTAGTTATCTTTGGAGATTATATGTTGTCATGTAAAAAATAGTGTATAAAGTTCAGTGGTCCCTGTGTCTCTTAATTTTGATGAAAATTATTCATAAATATTTTTATTATTATAATTCAATTGTGGGAGAGAAATTTTTTTATGGTGGGATAATATAATAGCCCAGAAAATTTGAAAAAGTTCTACTATATAAACATTTTATATAAATTGATTTTTTTATAATTAATAACAATAAGAAATATTTTTTATTTGATTTTTTATTGGAATTAAAATTTTAAAATTAGGCATTTTGATTAATACTTTTTATTTTTAGTTATAAAAATAAATATTCTTACAAAATGAAATGATTTTTTTTATGTAAAAGGATATTTAAAAGTAAAAATATTTAATTAATTATTTTTGTAAAATATAATTTATTTATCAAAGTTTATTTAATAGAATGTTTTAAATGAGTAAATATATCAACGATTATAATGTGTTTTTATTTTCAAAATATGTTTTATATATATGAACTATTATGTTTTCAATTAATTATGATTAAATTACAAAATTATAAGTATTAAAAATGTTGTATTATAAAATGGGTATTTTATATTAAATAAATTATGTTTTCATGAAATGTAAAATGTGTTTATATATATATATAAATTTATAACTATTAATTAGATTATTTATAAGAAATTATATTTTTAATAAAAAAGATATTATAACTTTTATTAAATGTTAAAGAACAAAATTAAAATAATATATCCCCTAATTAAGAAATTAAATATAATTATATAATAATAAATAGAAATAATAAATCATGGGAAAGGGTTCGGTTGGGTGTGGTCTACGAGTAACCCAATGGTGGGGGCGTCGACCACCTAACCTTCGAGGGTTTTGCACGTCGGGGTGAGTGGAACAGAGGTCAGTGGAGGTTCATGTGGTGAAGACTTCAAGAATCCAATGACCTAGATGCCATGGGAGTAGGGATCATGGTCTTGACCAGGTGAGAGAAAACAACCGAGAAGATTCAAGGTTGTGAATCACTTCCTTGTATTGATCGAAGTGTCAACAATGTATATCTGGGCGATGTTTTTGAGGATCGAACTTATTTAGGGTTTTTTTTTCACATTTTCCCAAATATAGTTTGATGTATGTTATTGTTTTACTTTTATGAGTTATTTTTCATTTTTTTATATCAATACATTTACTTGTGTATTGTTTTCTCCATTTTCATAACATTCTTGTCTGTATAGTTTTGTTTTTTTGGTTTTTAGAGTTTTTATGGTTCGAAGATGTTCCTGTTATCTCTATTTTCTATCAATTTTTCGTGCCAATTTCTATCATTGTATTCTACTCAAAACCCAAGAATTCCCTTAAAGCTGAGTCGTTGCACTCAATATTTACACAAAAGTTTTGTTCCTATAAAACTATTTGTTTGAGTGCACATATGGAATTGGAAAAACAAATTTTAGCCCATGTACTATGATGTAGATGGTCTTCTTGTGGTCAACTCATCTGTAAGGGTTCTACTATTTATTTATTATCATTCTGTTGATTTTACACTATATTTTGAGTTATGTGGTCCCTTATTGACACCTTTTCACTCATAATTTATCACTCTGATAACTACTACATTTATATTATCTTTGTTATTATGTTTCCATGCTAAAAATGGGAAGCTAGTTCAATTTTGATGTAAGGGATCATTTATGTTTAGGAAATTTTATGTTATTGAGTCTCTTTAATTTTTCGTATGGGTTTTGTTTTTAATTTTTGTCTTTAAAACATGCAAGGGGAACTATAATTGTGTGTTAATTTGTTTTGTTAATTATGAATAATATTTTATTTGAAATTTATGTTCTTTATTTCTAGATATTTTTTTCTAAATTATTGGTAGGGAGAAAATAAATCCTTTTTCAATTTTGTATGTTATTTTAATTTCAGTATGTGTAATAAATATTTATTTCATTAATGGTTTTCTAAAATTGTGTTTGAATTTAATTTCAAGCTAGTTCTCGTACAAATTTTTTATTACATTTTTTCTTTTAATTTGTGTTTTAATCATATGTGTTGCTATTGTTTTATTTTAGTAAATCAATAATTCCAGGATCAATTATAATTTTATTATTCTACTTATAAAGAAGTTTAATATCATTAAATTATGTTTAAAAAATGGATTTTCATCTTACTTAAAAATATTATGCTTGTATAATTGATTCGATATTCATCATTAGTGTAGTTTATATATTTTAATGTGAGAAGAACCCATTTATCCATGTATAGTTTATTTTTATAAAATTATATCTTGATGGATTTCACATAAAACCCTTATTCAATGTATGAGTGTTCATATACTTTGATATAAAAATATATGAATATGAATATTTATATGTTAATATATATATATATATATATATATTTGTGTGTATTTGAGGAGGTGAATTATTGTTTTGAAAATGATACAATGTGGTTTTATATTGATACATAATTGACCCATTATTGTGATTATTTTAAAATGTAATATTCATTATTTTATGCGAATAACTATTTACTATTACTATGTGGAGGATTTAATCATCATGATTTTCAATCATGCATATAATCGATTAAATTAGTCTGTAGTATTTTTTCAGTTTTAAAATAATACATGTTATCACCTTATTTAAATATCCATTTCAGGAATTAATAAATAAAATACTGAGTATATTGGTGTTTATGCTAAGGCTAAGTGACATGAGTTTTGGTGATATCAAAACCCACAAGACATGTTCAAAAAACATTCATACATATATATTTGTATATATACTGGTGTAGAAAATAATTTTTCCACATTTAACACTGGATGGATCTTTAATATTTTCTTGTGAGTCATCATTCCATATCTTCAATACATTAGTTTGAAGAAGAAGAAATTATGCATGTTCTTTTAAAAAAGGTCTTAATTATTTTATTTTCCATTTCATTTATGATTCAAAAATAAAGATGTAAATTATATGCATTAGATTCTCCAAAAATTGTTTTTAGAAACTCCTAGGGAATTTTAATGACATTTGATAAGAATTATTAATTTTTTTAAAATAATAATAATATGTATGTTTTAAATGTTTTGGGTAATGATTGAGAAAGGTAGATCCATGTAAAATGTTCTTCAAAAAATGTCACTTGTGAAATATATAGTGTTATTGGGAGTGAACCCATAAGACTTAGTGATGACCTGTGACCAATGTTATGGATTTTAATATGGACTGTCAATTATCATGAATGAGCCACCAAATTATATTCAATTTTGAAGGATAATTTCCAAAAAAAAAATCAATTATAATTATTTGTCAAATAATATCATTTCAAATGTATCTTGGTGTTTGTGGAAATCTATTTTAAAATTTGTATCGTTATGAAATATTTTAAAATTATTTATCATTTTTTTAAAACCTTAATATGAAATTTCACAGTCACCCCTTTTTATAGAATTATTATCACTGGTATCCATGGAGTTCAGAACAAGATGACATTATTTTCATGCTACTGAAGAATATATGCATCCTTTTTTATTTTTATTGAAACATTGATAAATTGTAAATCCCATGACATGGGAGTCCCAAGACATGGTATCATTTTTCATATGTGGTGTGTAATCCCCGATCAATAGGGATGCCTCAGTGTTTAATCCCCGATGAAGGGAAATATGATGAATCCAATTCATGCCATATTAAAGATATGTAGGCCACCTTTCCCTGAGGTTCCAGCTCTATATTGATGATCCAAGGAAATTACAACATTTATATCCCTTATTCATAAATCAATGATAATGATTAAATTTTATTCCTTTTTTCTCACAATGATCGTGGCTCACATGGTCTTAAGGAGTTTCAATGGTCATATCATCTTCATGATACACATCCAAAATAACTACAAGAACTCTGATTTTCAACATAACTAGGATATATAGGACACCTTAATAAGACCCATTCTCAAATAAACTCCCCTTTTGGTGGAAATATTTTTATAACTCTAACATCTCAACCATCGGGACCCGGTCATTCCCATGAGCTGATCACTATACCTCATCAATCAGTGGAGTAAGAAATAGATTGAATTAGAAGAACTTTGATTACTGTGATAACCATGAAACATAAGGATCATTCTTACGTCTCAATATCAAATAAATATCCATTTCAATATAATCCATATTATAATTACATTTTCATCATTCGAGAACCAATAATTACCATGGGTTGATTGCTCATCCTAATCCATTAGTAGATGTGGACATAATCTGAACTATGATAACTCTGATTCCTATAATAATCAGGATACATAGGATGTCACTATGAAGCCGAAGGTCCATAAACAAACTTATTTGGTAATTCTCATACCATGAGAAATGAAAAAATGATCATTTTCCATCCCTTGATTCTCACATAGATTATAGCTCACATGGGCATAGGGAACTATAATAATCATGTACTATACATCATAAGCCTCTAATGTTATACAAGAAATCGCACTGTGTATTCTCCAAAAAAAGTAACTATGATAACTCAGAATTTAAATATACTTGGGAATCATAGGATTCCTTTCCATATCTTGAGCTTGAATACCTGGTGTCCCCAAACACCAATGTATGTCATCTCTGATTGATGTTAAACTACACGTGTCTTAAAAACATTGCGGGGTTTGATTCCTAAAATAACATGGACACATAGGATACCTCATAATTGCTCAATACCCTTCTTGGAATATTATTTTTCTTCCTTATATGGAAAAACATTCTAATGCACTTGATTTTATATATTTTTCATATAAGTGACCACCTTATACTTGGACACGATAGATAACCTATGATATATACAGTTGGATTCACTAAATTTACAACATACCCCCAACATTTTTAATGTAGACGTGAATTAACCCATCATATTTTTTATGGTAACTGGTACTATAATGGGATTTTTATGAGATTAACAATCATATATAAAATTTATATGAGAGTCTAGGTGTAAGAAATAATCCCCCCCCCAATGTGACGATGACCCCAACCTCACATACATTCAGCCAATGAGATTCTTTACGAGTAATTGGTCCTGAAAACCCATGTGATTTCCTACATTTATAATGAAGGTACGTACAAAGATAATGATTAGGGAGACATTGGGAGTTTCTTTTTAGAGTGACAATATTATAATGATGCACAATATTGTGGACATCATAAACCCCCCACAATCAAACCATCTGTTTAATCACATCCACACCTTGAATCCCAATTGAACAACCATAATCATTTTAAGGAGGGTATATAATGTGAATCAAGAAAAAGATGAATTAAATAATATAAAAATATCATGATTTAGGATGTTTATATATATAATACACAAAAATGGTTGGTAGCCCAAAGATTTAAATATTTAGTGTCTTGATGATTTGATATATAAAAAATATAATTTACTAAACATGTCAATATTTATTCATAATAATTGTCTTCTATTCCATTATCTTTGTATCTCACAATATTTAATCATCTGGAAAACCTAGGGAGTTTAATCATTAGAATGGGGTGTTTTAAGATACTAACTAAGTGTAAAAAATCAAAATAAATTATAAGATGATTAAAAAAATAAGTATATATGAAAGGAATAAATATCATAATAAAAACACATTTTACTATGTATGATAAACTTAAAAGTTGATAATCAGTACCAGATAATAACTATTTTCTAATGGATCTGAAAAAGATATAACATGCTCAAAATACATATAAATAAACAAAAACATGTGATCACAACATGAATGTTTAGAAGAAAATAAAAATAAGATTAAATCATTTATACAAGTTATAACATCATAAAAAACATAAACATTTAGATCAATCATAATAATATGTTTTACTATCATTGTGAACATGACTATTATCCACCATATTAACTCAATAATTATTAGTAGAACTAAAGGCTGTCAAAGTATTCCTTTGTGATAATTTATACCTAATAAACCATTCAAATAAAATTTCACTCCAATTAAATATAAAAAATTATCCAATGTATTTTAGGGAGATAATGGTTCAACCTGTCTCTTAAATTACAATTTTTTTTCCACTTGAAGAAAAATCATCAGAATATATGATAACTCATGGAACAAAATGGGTTTCATGAAATTTCCAAAACATGAAATAAACAGCCCATGGATGTAAATTGGTATTTATTAAATATCCAAATGGAACTACTTATCATTTTATAAATAACTCATTAAAATGATAAGTTTATTAAACAATTTTAAAACATCACAAATCAGAATCTTATGAAAGCATTATATATAAAAATTCTTATTCTAAAAAATGAATCATAATATAATAACATTAATATATTTAGTGATTCAAACATTACTTCATATAAGATAAAAATTTTACAATAAATATATGTGAGAGTAAATGAGTTTCCACAAAAACAGTTAATCACTGATGTGAAAATTACATTCCAAAACACTTTCACGATGGTAAATATGAGACTTTTGAAAACATTAACATAAAGAGTTCCTTATATTAATCATACATGAATATTTATAAAGTATATCCAAAAGGGTAAGAGAAAATACATTAAAATATATTTACTCTTAAGAGGATATTTAATAATTGAGACTTGAGAAGGACATATAGTTTTTATATATAGAAATGACAGCCGATTGAAAAAATATTCATTTAAATGAATATTTAACAATTGATGATTGAAATTCATATTGTTTTAAATATTTTATATTGGAATACAATGAAATATTATTCTTTTAAACATTCATTAAAAATGTAACATTGAAAAATAAATCAAATTTATCAAAAAAAGGTAGAGTGGATGATAGTAGTTTTTATTTTGAAAGGATTTAAAAACCCCTTTTACCATTTTGATATAACCATGTTGAAAAATCATATCATAAAAAATATAATGAAAAATTGATTTATAATTAAATATAGAAAATTAAAATATAATTTGTAATACATAAAAATTTGATTTTCCCTTAGATAACAGATAAAATTGGTGTGAATAAAACCCGATGACATGAAAGAAAAATTCTTTTAATGTAATGAGAATTATGTTTACCATATATTCATTTTATGAAACAATAAAATCATTGAGGAACAATAAATTGGTGTAAAGCATAATTTCCCATGGAAATAATTTTTAATAAATCATAAAATCAATATATTTTAAATTATATAAATTTTTAAATTCAATAGAAAAAGAATATTGATTATGACCCAATGAAATGGTTTGAGTCATGAAATCACTATACATCCTTTATAATTTTTTTAATAAAAACTCCATGAATGATATAAATTTAAAATACAAAATTAGATATCATTAATTTGATGTGGGTCGTAAAAAAAATCAAAATTCATATGTATTTATTCCTTTTTAATGGAATCACGGTTAACGGATTAATCATGCCTCAATGGATTTAAATTTGTGTCAAAAAGCAACTAAAAATTTAGTAGTTTTTTAATAAAAATAAATTTGATTGATAAAATAAATGCAGTTCTATAAATAACCTAATTTAAATTTTTTAGTACTCATAAATACATTCTTCTATAGTATACCAACCATAAAAATAATAAAAATGGTGTTTAAAATTGAAACATGTCTCAATTGAGGATAATTCTGATAGAAAACCCCATAAAACATATGAAATATTCTAAAAAATTACCCCTTAAAAGAAATTGTAATGATGTGATCCGGGTTTCCCTCAAACCCGGAACCCGACCCAATTCACCACATACCCAATGGGAGTTCCTGACCCCCTTGGGCTGACGACAAAACCGAAGGAACAATTTTTCCCAACCTGAGCAACCATATATAATAAATATATAGATAATGAAAGGAACATCAGAATACTAACATGTATATATGTCATAATTATAATGAAAATAGAAGAACAAAATATTGGAAATAATAGCTAAAAACTCTAAATGACAAGTCTGACTACAATGTACTCAAACCCAAATACCTACCCCCACGATGGAATGGATGAAATATAACCATCTCACCACCAGATACCCATCCAAGATGACATGAACCTTGCCACCTCACTACGGTGCCTTTAACATCCATTCACTAGAAGACAAACATAAGTTTACAAAACACCGAAGTAGTGCATAGGGTGTGAGCTAATAGGCTATGAAGGATCCCCCCAGGTGTTCCATAAACACTCTCTCTATAAAAAATTATTTATGCTCATTATTATTATAGAACATGGCATGATTAGTAGTAAATCTATTTTATTGGAAACATGGTAAACATTTCCCTTTACATTGTTCTAAAAAAAATCAGTTATAATAGTTTCAACACACATTTCCCATATCATATTCCCCAAGAATATTCATTCATATCAAGGATAACAAAGAAATCCAAGAAATACAAAATAGAATCACAACTATCATAACACCAAGGAATACTACAGGTCTATGTAGTAGATTACTTTTTCCAAAATAATCAAGTGCCTGAAACTGATCCCAGAACAACGGCCCTATGAGGCATTGAATAACCCCAACAGTTATGCCCCCAAAATTTCAATATATGTTCCCTAGAAGAACAGTCCTATGAAACATAGGTGATACCCAAAACAATGATCCCTTATCATCACAATGCAATGGAATATGTCCTCAAGATAATCATTCCTCGAAATTACCCATGGTATCATATATTCAATTTTTTCACAAACTAATTTCAATGCATTGAAAACCATTCAAATCCATTTATAACCCTTTTATCAAAATCGTGGTAAATACAATTTTTTGTTGAAAACACTTTTTCAACAGACAAAAAATCATGACAATTTCATAAATTAATGTATCAAGGAATTTTAAAAGGAAAACAAGTAGGTTAATTATCATAGACTAGATACAGAACCACCTATGTAATGGATCAGGTCGCACACACCCACAAGTGAATCTAAATGAAACGAAACCCAACAACACCATCAACAAATGCCCTAGAATCAAACTCTCACCTCAAAGTATTTATTCAAAATAGGAAACAAGGGATTGAAATATATAATAAATCCCATATACCTCAACATTGAACGTGTGATTCACCAAAACATGCAATGGAATTGACATCAAGGCAGGATATCATAATGAATCCAGATGAGGACAACAAAAAAACATCCAACATGGATCTGAGGATCTGATAATACAAGAATATGGTGTTATCACAATCAATTATATGGAAGAACCAGAAGGAAGACTTACCCAGAGAGATTCACTGTAGATGAAACAATGATCCCAAGATGATGATATTGATAAAAAAGTTCGGTGCCTCTGAAAATCACATACGATCAGTTTAGGGTTGAGAACCAATAGGTTCGGGATTAAAATGGCTGAGCAAAACTACTAAATGTGTGAATTTAACCTGGGCACAAGCCAGGCCATGAAGTGTACCCCAAGTCTATGTGTGTAGTGTACGTTCGATATGTTACATTGAAAATTTGTCTCTTTGGGTTAAAAATCATCTATTTGACCCCTACATGATGTGTTCCTCATATACATGACATGTACGAGATCACAACATGAACACCCCATTCACAACATGATATCCCTTCTATGAAAAGTAACCTGAACCATGTACATTATGTGTATTTCAAGTACACACCATTTACCTATTCATCAGTCTGTATTAAACCTAGAAAAATTAAATAAAATTATTTTAAAACCAGGAAGGAACTTAGAAATTGGGAAAACATGCACAATCAAGGTAACTGGATGTTACATAAATAGAGATCAGTGTATATTTTATAATACCATTAATAAGAACTATACATTAAATTAAATGTACATTTGGTAGTATGTGAACCATTTAAAAAAATTATGTTTGGAAAATAATATGTGCCTTAAAGAAATATGTTTTGAGACAAAACCCCTACCCATGTCTAAAATCAATATTAAAATTCAATTAACATCCAATTAATTAAATTAAGATAATCACATATATCCACAAGAAACATATTCTTACATATATTAAATTTTCTATGATAAATTTCTAATCATTGGTTAATTAATTTTTTATAATTTCCTTTCACCTCGATCACTTAGATTAACTCAGTTAATTTATTCATAATAACTTGTATTTGATTATTATGATAAAATATTTTTTTAAAATAGATCCATATTATCTTGAGATAAATATTATTATTTCATATAATATTGCATTATAACATAATCTTTATTGCTAAATACGTTCTCTATGAATGGGTTTATTTTGAAAAAGTTACATTAATATTTATTTTTTAGATTTAAAATTTACATAAATCATTCATTTCAATAAAAACATATGGAATGATTCATTTTATCATTCCATTTTGTACATGTTTTAATAAATAATAATATTTGTAAATTAACATAATTATTAAGTCAATACATGTTAGTTGATATGGAAAATGTATGATAAATGTCATATAGTAGAATATATAGTCGGCATGTACACACAAATAATGCTCCAAAATTTTAGAAAGGAAAAATTGTATAAATTACATTATATTGTTATTTAATAATATTAAATAAATTATATAAATCATATCTATTATAAAATATCAGGACTAGTACCATCCATGACTAGTGATGATGAAAAAGAAAAAGTGCATCATCCTGGAGGTTGTAATTCTCGCATATGCCCTAATAAATGCTATCATTTTATTACGAGATGTAAGATAGAAAATAATTGGAAATCCATTATTAAAATTAAATATCAACACCCTAATTATTACATTGTTTTTATTATATTATGGTTATCATTTTTTAATAAAGGATATAAAAAGAATAAAATTTAAATGACAACATGATACCTATATTGAGTCCTTAAACTTCCTCTTAATGAAGGCCTTATATTTGAGGATGATATAATACATTACGGTTACCATTTGAATTAAGGAAAGTAATGTAATTAAAATTTAGTATATTATATCATGTTTTTAATTAACTTTTAAAATATTAGGGGAGTATTGAAATAGTGTAATTGATATCCTTTTCTAAGCATATAAATGGTGTCTTTTTGAAACATAACTTATTTTTCACTAATTTAATGACACTATTGATGGTTCAAGGGATAATAAGTATAAAAAGTGGATTTTTGAATAATATATATAATAAAATAATATCAAAAACATATTTTAAAAATATACATGTTATATATGATTTACCTAAGTGAAACCATTTTATCTTTTTTACTTGTTACTAAGTTAAGTAATTGTTAACCTTATTAATTATTTCTGATAACAAAACTCAAAAATGAATTCATTACATTATTTGAACCTTCTAATATTATATTTTATAATTAGTTTATAAAATATAATTCCTATATGTGTGTATAATTAATATAAATATAGACACAGTTAATCACATAAAAACGTTTTTAGTGAAATATTATTTTTAGAATTAAATGTATATATAGCTAAAATTATCATTATAACTAATTTTATGTAAATAAACTGATTTATAAAAAATATAATTAAAAGTTTTAGATATTAACAAAATTAAAAAACCTTAAATTTCCATTGAAATGTTTCATTTAAAGATAAGAGAGAATTTTTTTTTACTAAACATGCATTTTTATTTTGTTCTATAAATATTTTATATGGGATTTGTAATCAGAAATAATATATTAAAAATCTTAATATTATTATATAATTAAATATTTTAGTTCATATAATTTTTTCCATTTGTATTATATAATAACATAGGGATAATATCATATAAATTGTTATTTTTTCAAAAATCGCATTGTCGTCTAAAAATCAATCAAATCAGAAAAATTATAAATCTATATAATAAATAAATTTTGATGAGGGTACTTCAATTTTTTTTAATTTCATTAAATATACAATTATAAAATTTATAATTTCTATTATTCAAGGATGGATTAATATAACAATAGATTTTATTATATAATTTTTTAATATCAACTCATGGTAATTATTTATCTTCTCAAGGTAATAAATTTTAATGGTCTTACATATGATTGATTGTTATGTAATTATTAGAAATATCTTTTTAAAATATAATATCTTTTAAATGAGTTTAAATATTCTATAATTACATTCTACCCCCTTGAATAAATTTTATCCTCTAAATTTATTTTCCATTTAATTGAAATAATATCTAATGGTGGAGAAAATATGGGAATGCCTTAATATATTATGTCTAATGATATATGATTCTAAAATATCATAGTGAAGAGAAAAAAATTATTTTTCCCAACGCAATTTAAATAAATTTATCTAATAATATCATATAATGGAAACTGTGGAGGTTTTTTCAATAAATATTTCATTTTTGGACATCAAATAATATATGGATATAGTCAATTTAGAATGTGTTCTCCCCTATTATAAAATTAAGATATCATCAAAGAGATTAAATATACTCTATTTTGAAAATGGAATCAATTTCTTAGAAAATGATATTATTATTATTATAATGATCATTTCCTTAATCATAATAATAATACTATTAAATTTATTCATTAAAACAAAAAACCACTCAGAGCGGTGAATTGATGTTCTAAGGAAATACCCTAGATACAACAGGGTTGTTAGAACTAGAATACATACACTAAATCATTGTGTAAGAAATGTTAAATCAAAATTCTTCCATATTCATTATTAATAGTTATTTCATATTCACATTCTAATTATTATGTTCAATGAGGTTGTTTTAGGTGATTTTTATCTTAATCCCTTTGATTAGTTCACTGGTTCATATCATTCCCATGTTTTCCACATCAAAAATATTAATATACAAGGTAATCATTAAGTTTTTCCTTATTTTTATTCAACATTTTAACTAAAATATTATTTTACATTAAATTGATTGATGCTTGATCATCTCCTTTACAACAATTATTGTATATTCCTATCCCCTTTGGGTAATTCCCTTGGTTATTATTTCCACATTTCTTATTTATTATAAATTTAATTTTTTCCTTTTATTATATTTATTACTTTATATTTCATGGGACTCAACATTTCTATTATTTAGTGAGTTTGATACATTGACTACGTTCATTTTTTCATATTTTCTGATAGATAGGTTAGAATAATCGATAAGTTATTCATTCCAAATATCATTAAAATGGAAACATGATTATGGAAATCAGTAAACAATCCTCCTCAACTATGGTTAACTCCCTTACTTCTGGTTCTAGCCACACTAAAACCAAAAGTTCTGATATATGTAAAAAATTTGTAATAATATATTAGAATTATCAGTAAAGGATTCATCATTAAAACATAATATTCATTAAAATTATCACATTCTATATGGTTTAGTAAGTTCAACCTATATAAATCAATTTTCATCCATGGTTACTTTGAGAGTGGTTATATTATCTATAATCTCCAATTATAACTAAGAAATTAATTATTCCTAGTGATTTGAACATATAATATAATTAATAATTGAATTTCCCCAGGGAGTGTCAAGTCAGCTGTATAGTAATGGTGTATTAACCATGTACCATAATGATGGTTGAGATATACTCAACCATACTTTATGCTTCATTATCCAACATGTATCAATAAAATACCCAATCCCCTTTTTATACCTATATTTTGATTTTATCGTAAGAAAAACATTAACAAAAGTCATTACCAATATCCAGGATATTATCCTATACATAGAGTCTTGTATATGGTTTTAATTAAGGTTAAATAAACTAATCCCTAATATAACTAAAAGAATAAAAAATGTAACTAAACTATTTTATGATACCAACTATAGTGAAAAAAAGATACAAATGTATTTAATAATACTTTAATCTCAAAAATAATGAAAAATAAATCTCAAAAAGAGAAACACAACCTAAATTTCAATATTTTTATTGTCTTGATGATTATATACACGGTCAACATAATTTCGTGTACTTTCAATCACTTCTCAATAATCATGATCCTCTATACCCTTTGAGAAAAATATCAAATGAAATAATCACCTTCATAAACTAGGGAAAATAAAAAATAGAAAGTGGTGAGCATATATTCTCAACAAGGTAAAACCATATCAAAATTTTTTAGATCCAAAACATGAAGGATTACATGATAAAGAGTTAAATATATTACTAATAGATCATAATACCAAATATGATAATCACAAAATATTATAAAGAAACCATATATCTTAATTATAATGTTATGAATGTGTAAAATTTATTACATAGCTCAAAATACATGTCAATAACCAAAAAATATTTAATCACGACAAAAACGTTTTTAAAACATTAAAAATGAAATTCAAAGATTAAAATAATTAAAAAAATGATAAACATCTAGAAAATATGGAAAAATAATAATCTTAAGATTTTTTATCATTGGGAACATGGCTACGCAACAATACATTCAATAATAAATTTCTGTGTAGATTTGAACATTGTTAAACTCACCCTTTTTGACATAGATACTTTCTAACACATTTAAATTATTATAACAATAGTTGAGGTTGTCCCATCATTAACAATAATTTTGAGTTCCATATAATAGATAAAAAAATTATATATGGTGTTCACTTACAATAATGTTGTAGATGTTTATGAATCCACTAAAAGGTTGGATCTTCACTTGAACTCATGGGTGTCTCCTAAACAACATGGTTTTATTAAAGGGTGATCAGTTCAAGGGTTAGTTGGATTGGTGAAAAAATGGTTAGTGATTTTAACAACAAAAAATTTGGGGTAACATGGTGATCAAATTAGATATTATCAAGTCATATGACATATTAGATCGGGGATTTATCTTAAGGGTGCTTGATTGAATGGGATTCTCCAATTGGACAACCTATATACTTTTCTGTTGGTTCAGTTCTACCAGGAAATCCACCTCATTTTTTGGTTATAATTTTTGGTTCTTCGTGGCATGGAGAGGTCTCAGGCATGGGGATCCTATCTCCCCCACTCTCATTATCGTCTTTCAAAATGTTTTTAGCTACTATATCAATTAGGGTCTTCTCTTGGGGAAAATTCAGACCTAATGGAATAAGAATAAAACATGGTTTATCTCACATTTCATGTTTGTTGATGAAAAAATTCAATTTATCAATGGCAGAAAGAGATCAGTTCAGGGGATGAATGGGATTCTAGAAGATTATTCCATATGGAGTGGGCAGGTGGTGAACATGGGAAAAAGTGAGTATTATACAACCAATGATATCTCTGAGAGAATGGTAAGGACCCTTGATGACAGTATGAATATTAATAGGGGTTCATTTCTTATGGTGTATCATGGGGAACCAGTGATTCCTTTATCACTTAGAGTCCATCGTTTTTTTAAATTGGTAACCCATATCCCAGTGCACATCTTCAATTGGAAGAATAGATTCTTTTCTTTTGGTGGTGGCATTACCCTTGTGAAAAATGTTCTTGTTTTCATTACCATGTATGTAATGTACACATTAAAGGTCTAAAATAGTGTTATCAAAAACATAGAGAGGATTATGGTGTCCTTCATATGGGATGTGCAGATTTAAGGAAGACATTATTGGGTATCAGGAAGGCATCTTTCAAGACATCTATCTGATGGAGGAATTAATTTGAGGATATATTATTTGAAAATTCATGCGCTCTATATTAAACTTTCATGGGTGGATATAGAAGGAAGTATAATATGGGGTAGGAAAATGTTGGATAAGTATGTCCAAAATTTGAATGAACAATGGATGCAGAACCCAATAATTTGGAACCTTTTTTACCCATACACAGAGTTATTACAATGGAACTCTTGGTGGATGGTGGGATGTGGTGATATCAAATTTTGGATTCATGATAGGGGTAGGTAGGTTGGGGTTCCGAGGATTCCCAATAATAAATATTTCATTTCGAGAGGCTAACAACCACCTGAGTTTTATTCATTCCATCATTGATGTCAATAAAAGGACTACCATCAATAAAATTGTTACTAATGAAGAACCTGATAACCTCATTTTTACAGGCTTCCCATCAGGTGAGTATTCATTAAAGACTTTTGAATAGCTGAGGATGGATGAAACTAACGATGATCCATGGGGAATGAAAATGTTGTCAAAGGTGGTTCCCTCAAAATTTGACTTCTTATTGTGGTGGGTGATGAACTGAGATCTTCCCAATGATGATAAAATTTAGTACATGGGTGTGATAATTGCCTCTAGGTGCCGGTATTTTTGTGATCCTAAAATAGAAATAGTTTGGAAACTGTTTTTTGATAGCGAATGGGATAGATGGAGAAGGATGGATTTTTCTATTTTCACATGGTGGAATGGCCAGGGAGGGATGCATGATCCCTTTTTTATGAATTTTTTCAAAGAGATGGAAGTCACAGACTAGAGATTAAAGAGAGGGATGTTATCATATTGGAAGGACGGTGGACCATATGGAAAACAAGAAATTAAGTGCAACACAATGGAATGCAAGGACCATAGGCCATCATTCTCTTTAAAATGAAGAACATGTTTTAGGATCTTGTCTGGTTGTGTGCCTACTACCATGACACACTTTCTATGAAATTAATAATTATGAGTGAGTTTTTTTCCCATCAGACAAGGGATATGGGCTATGGGCATTGGGTCGGTTGCCACCCTCTTCACCTTGGATTCATGCTAAACACATAGAGATCACTAATAAAGAGTATAGATGTGAGGTGGAGGTGTCATCAGGGATAGGGATGGGTCAGTTGTAGCATAATTCTCCACCTTCTATGGTAGGGGTGATGTTTTTAAGGTGGAATCATAGGCTCTTCTCACTAGTTTGGATATGTGCGAGAAGTGGGACATCAGGCTTAAGGAAGTGGAAATTTTTTTTATATCTCTTAAAATATTTTCCTGGTACAGGCCGGTTTCCTTGGAATTTTTTTTCATAATCAGAAAGAGAAAACAAATTATGGGGAATCACATTGAGATCACCCACACATGGAGATTAGGGATTCGGGTGGCAGATTTCTTGGCCTCAATGACATCACCAAATCAAATTATCTCTTGTTTTCTTACCATAGGTTTTTCTCCTAGGGGGGATGAGGTTTTTAATTAATGATGCTATGGTATTGAACTTTTTTTGACCTCTGTGATTTATCTTGTATCATGTGTTCCATTTCAAAATCAATAAAAATATTAACTTTTAGTCAGTACATTCCATAGATTAATTATTGTATCAAAAGTTTTTAAAATCTCCCATTCTATAATAAGATGCTTGAGATACTATGAAATTAATATTAAATATAGTTTATATGGTCTATATACATCATAATTACATGAAATAATTTTTTCCAAACTATCTGCCACATGAAGAACATAATCATTGAGACTTCTTCTAATGATTTTTTTCAATTTGTGATATTTTGTAGGTGAGATCCAGAGGACATACCAACCAATTGTCTCAACACATGTTTTAGGTGTCATTTCATGTTCCTATCTATAAATATGTGTATTGGTCTCCTCACATTAGATCATTATCATTGTGTACCATTTTATCACATACATTGATTCATGTCAAAAACCATGATAATAAAGCCATGGTGAGGTTTTTTTTTGTGTTGGGTGCGTCATTGGTGATATAGAATTGGTAGAAAGATGAAATTATAATTTTTCACGTCTGAATAAAGGAGGTTATATCATAGACCTAGATGATCAGGATGTTAGTACCTTCATTAAATTGGTGGAAATTGTAGTTTATAGTATTTCTATTCCATTTGATATACAACAAATTAATCAAGAATGAATAATGGAACAAGTTCTGCATACTTTTTTTATGATATATCTTACAAAAATGATATTATATTACAATTTACATTTTAGTATGGTGATTTTCATTGTTATGGTTATTCCTTTTCTCTTTAGGTTCCTTGATGGGTTTCTAGAATTTTCTCTCGATCTATGATTTTTTTTCAATACTATTGAGATAAGGGACTGGAGGGTCAAGCAAAATAGGGCATTCAATATTTTTCTTCATTCTGGTGAATTGGTGTGTAGTTTATTGTGGGAACTACCCTGGGGTGTGAGATTAATCTAATATTTATTGATCCTAGATAAATAAATAAAGTCATTATTATTTTAGTATAGAATAATTTAGTTAAATATATTTATTAAACGTATTAACATGTGTTTTTGTAAATATGTGGAACAATATTATCAGAATGAATATTATTTTAATAATCATGTTCCATTAAATATTATCATGATATTTCAACTATGTTAATGAATTTTGTATTATCACAAAATATATTTAATATATTATTACACATATGTGACAGGAATAATTTTTAAGAATGAGTTTGTTTTAAATAATTATTTATTATTAATTTAGTGGAAATAAATTATATGGGGTTTCTAAATTGATATTTTAGTCATCCAATATATAATTAAATGTTGATACAATTTCTATGTTCAGTTCTTTCCAAAGGAGTTAATGATCCACTCCCCCACCCCACATCACAAGGATAGAAATTCTCAAACCGAGAGGATGGTTTATATATGAAATAATGGATTGAATTAATGAGATTTGGGTGATGATTTCGATGTAGAAGATAGTATTAGATATCCCTTATAGCACCCATATTATGATAAGTGGTGTCTTCTCGGATTCATGAAGCATGTTTGATGATTTTAAGGGGTCCCTCTTTAGATCCTTCATGCAATGATCACTGATAATGAGTTGTAGTAGAAAGTACATCGAAATCAAATTCTTTAATTTTTATTTCATATTATAGATTATTAAATTCACACAAGATCCACAGACCATTATCGGGGATCAGATCACTGGAGTTAATGAAGTTACACCGCTCTGGTGATGAAAATTTTAAAATCCTTGGTCCAACGGCTTCCACTGTGCACCCTAGTACTTTTATTTGGTATTATAGGTATAAAGTGGATTTTATATTCTATGAAAAAATAATTTTGTTTTAAATTAATTATAAATCATTATTTGGTCCCAAAATAATATATAGCATGTCAGTCCGATTCTAGATGAAGAAGTTATTTTCACTACAAAAATCCTCATATAGGTAAAAAACACATATATTGTTGTTTAAAAGTGATGATAAATATATGAATATATATTTTAATGTTTTTCGATGAGTTACACCAGTACACTTATAGCATTTCATAGACCAAAAAATATTCTTTAACAGTGCTAAAAAGTGATGTTAATAACATTGATGATAAACTGGGGGGGGGGTACCCATTATCAGTTCTAAACATTTTAGATAAAGAAAACCCTTTATAAGAGATTTTTTATCACTGATAAACACCACATTTATTCACACTATTTTTAGCATTGATAGAGGACTTTGTACCTGCATCATCACACCCAAAATTAAAAATATAGATGCAAAAACCTATATTTTCCCTATAACTTAAATCAATTTTATAATATCAAACAACATTATATATATATATATATATATATTTGGCATCATGAAGAAAAATATTTCCATCCATGGTATATAAAAAAATCTATTTACATTTCAGAAAAAACTTTTTTTATAATTAGATTCAAATTTTCTAACAAACATTCGAAAACATTATTATTTCATATTTTGATGCTCGTGATCTCCTCTAAAAAATGTCCACCCATGGTATCAGTTGCTGAAAAAATCATCTCAACCCAAAGAATTTCTTCCACCAA
The DNA here is from genome assembly GCA_963277665.1 of Viscum album. Classification (NCBI taxonomy): domain Eukaryota; kingdom Viridiplantae; phylum Streptophyta; class Magnoliopsida; order Santalales; family Viscaceae; genus Viscum; species Viscum album. The sequence goes on along the minus strand of OY728160.1, from coordinate 1,717,223,479 downwards.
CATATGAAAACAAATATTATGTTATTAATACTATAATGAAATAAATTAAACATTAATATGAAAGAACAGATTAATAAAATATCAGTATTTAATTAAAATGACACATTAGGAGTTGTACCGGTCACAACATGCATCTTATTGTGTTTTTGTTGAATATAACATGTTATAAATGAGTTATGGATCATTTTACTAAAACATCAAAACAATATGAATGTTTTTTCTTGATTTTGAGTTTGTCACATTTTCTTATACTAAAATTATTGTCAATTTTAAACAATGAAACTTTTGGGGTTAATCTAGCCACACATTTTATTTTATTGAGGTTTGGATGATTCTTACATGTCAAAAAATTATAAAGGATCATTTTTCCAATGTACCAAAAAAATGAAAATCATTTTCTCGTTTTTCAATATGTTAGTTGTGTTTTTTTACTAAAATTTCATTTTGAAATGAAAACATGCATTTTGAGTCATAACGGTCACATCATGTGTCATTTTGAAAAGACCCAACTTCATTCACATAAAAAATAAATCCATAATAATTTTACTAAATTATTAATACATCTGATGTGTATTTTCATGGTTATTAGTGAGTCAAACATTTTGAACAAAAATGTCAATTTTGAGCTGACAACAAAATCTTTTATTCATAATGATCACACTATGAATGATATTGAGGTTTAGATGATTCCTACTTGTAATAAATTGACAGATGGAGCGTTTTCTTAATTTATCATAATAATAAGAATGTGTTTGGTCAGTTTCAAGTATGTAACATGTTTATTTTAGTTAAATTAATGTCAATTTTAAATAAAAAGAGACACTTTTAGTTATACTGAACACACCGTGGGTTATATCGAGGTTTGGTTTATTCTTACATGTCAAAAATTATTGATAGTTCATTTTCCTAATATATCAGAACATTATGTACGTGTTTTATTTGTTTTAGGTTTTTCACTTGTTGTTTCAACTAAAATTAATGTAAAATATAAATAACAAGAGATAGTTGGAGTTATACCGACCACACCATGCATCGTATTGAGGTTCATCTAATTAGTACACATCAAAAAATTTTAATAGAACATTTTCCTAAAATATAACGACAACTCTATTGCGTTTTGTTGGTTTTCAGTATGATGCTTGTTGTTTTTACTGTAATTAATGTCAATTTAAAATAAAAAGGGACATTATGAGTTGTACCGGCCACACCATGCATCGTATTAAAGAGAATCTAATTCCTACATGCCAAAAATTAATAATATATCGTTTTCCTAAAATAAAAAGGAAATCCAAATGTGTTTTCCTAGTTTTCAATATGTCACATGTACTTTTAATTTAAATTAATGAAAATTTTAAATGAAAAGAGACATTTTGAGTGATATCGGCCACACCATTCATTATATCGAGGTGAAGCTAATTACATCACATCATAAGTGACTAATAGATCATTTTACTAAAATATATAAACAATCCTAATGCATTTTATTATTTCCAGTATTTACCATGCTGTTTTTAATTATGTTAATGTCAATTTTAAATAAAACTAGACACTTTGAGTTGTATTGGAAGCATTTTGCATCATATTGAGGCGTGTCTTATTCTTACACATAATAAATGACTAATATATCATTTTCCAAAAATTTCAAACCAATCTAATATAATTTTATTCTGTTTAAGTATGTCATATGTTGTTTTTTATAAAAATAATGTCAAATTTAATTAAAAAAAGACACTTTGATTTATACCTGCCTACCTATGTGTTTTTTTGAGGTGAGGATGATTCCTTGATGTAATTTTTTTTTAATAGATCATTTTCAAAAAATATCAAAATAATATGAATGTGTTTTCTTGGTTTTTAGTATAATATTTTTTGTTTTTACTTAAATTTACTTTAATTTTAAATAAAAAGAGACACATTGAGTTATAAAAAACACAACATATGTTGTATTTAAGAGAAGCTAACACCTACAAGTAAAAAATTAAAAATATATCGATTTCCTGAAATATTAAAATGTTATGTATCAATTTTTTCTATTTTCAATATGTCACATGTAGTTTTTACTTTAATTAATGTCAATTTTTTTTAAAAATAAATACATTAGTTATATCTACCAGCCCATGCATTTTATTGAGGAGTTTCTTATTCATAAACATAAAAAATTACTAATATAACTTTTTCACTAATATATCAATTCAATCGGAACATGTTTCCTTGATTTTCAATATGTCACTTATTGTTTTTATATAAAGTAATATTAATATTTAAAAAATGATACAATTTGAGTTATAGAAGTCACCTTGTGTGTTGTAATAAGGAATGACTGACTTTTACACATCTCAAATGACTCATGGATCATTTTCCTAATGTATAAAAACAATATGAATGTGTTTTATTGTTTTCATTATGTCACATGTTCTTTTCACATAAATTAATGTCAACATTAAATAAAAAGACACACTTGGAGTCACACAAATCACCCCATGTGTCATATTGAGGTGCAATTAACTCCCATACATGAAAAATTACTCATAGTTTATTTTCCTATTATAGAAAAACAATCTAAATGGGTTTTATTGGTTCTCAATATAACACTTTTTTACTCAAATTGATGTCTATTTTAAATAAAATGAGACATGTTGAGTTATACTAGACACACAGTGCATCGTATTATGGTGAGGATTATTATAACATTTTACAAAATGAAATATAGAACATTTTACTAAATTATCAAAACAACGTTAAATTTTTTTTGGTTTTCATTATGTTATTTGTTTATTTATACTAAATGTCATTTCAAACTGGAAACATCCATTATAAGTCATACTAGTCGCATTGTGTGTTAATTTGATGTGATACATCTTCAAACACATCAAAAATTACATTGGAATCTCTGTACTAAATTATCAAGAAATTAAGAGTGTGTTTTCTGGGATTTTAGTGGGGGACTCTCTTTGAACAAAATGATAATTTAAAACTGCTACCGAACACTTTAAGCCATACCGGTCTCATCATGAGTTGGATTGAGGTGTGGTTGATTCCTACATATCCCAAATGACACATGGATCATTTTACAAATGTATCAAAACAATTTTATGGAGTTTTCTCCGATTTCTGTATGGTACTTGTTCTTTTTCCTCAAAAAAAATTCAATTTACTAAAAAAATACACACTTCAAGTAATACCAGTCACACCGTGATTCGTATTTAGGTTTTGTTATTTCATACAAATCACAAATGACTCATCGATCGTTTTAATAAAATATTAAAACATTCTAAATTTTATTCATAGTTTTTAGAATGTCACTATTTATTTTCACTAAAATTATTGTCAATTATAAATAGACAAAAACTTTAAGTGGTACATGTCACTTGTTATTTTTGATCAATTTTGAGTATTTCAGATTCTCTGATACCAACTATATTAACCCAAACATTTCATAAATAATTATCATATCTCTATATACTAATATTCCTTACACAATATAATGATCTATTCCAGAATAGTTTAGTTCCAGTGCTTTTGGATTCATGAAAACATAATGACCTAATTCATAACACTATCTAATAATGTTATTTTTGACAAGAATCCTTCTTAGACAACATTTCTAAGAAAATTATTAATAACATAAGGATATGAAACATAAGAAAGGGTGATCATAAATTTTCAATAAGTGTAAAAGATTGAGATATCAATTATCACATTTGGATAAAATGTGCATAATGTTGGTAGAATGTGATATTAAATTTATAAATTCATACCCTATGTTAATAGATCATAATCATGATTCATTGATCAAAACGTGGTGGTTAGGAATACATGAATCATAAAGGGTCAGTGAATATTATAAAATAAAAACATACACTTCAAGTCATACCGAGCAGACTATGTATTAGATTGTGGTGAGGCTCATTAATACATTTGTCGGGAAAATTTTCATGATCGGCCTTTTGGGAATTCATAATTTTAATTAAACATCTGAGAATTAATTCTTTGAATGAAAAATGTTCTCTATTTTCTAGAATGTAGCAGATAGTTGAAATTAAATTATGACTTCCCAAATTATCTGCAAAAAAATTAATATGTATTAAATAAAAATGATTAGTAAATTAACTAAAAAATAGCAGATAAAATGATAAAAATATTAATTAATAAATCATGTAGTAGGAATTCACATTTATAATTTATTGACTCATTTTATTATTGTCATTATATCAATTGCAAAATCTAAGTACAATATCTCATTAAAATGGACTCTCAAAACAAACTGCCCACACTCGAACAAAGAAATCCTCCTATATAATAAAAAAAATCTTAGGTGATATATATTAGAAATAAGTAAATAAAACATAAATATGAAAAAATCAAATACTTCTATGGGATTCACATCTTCTTGTTGGGTTTTTTACATTAGTCAATCATGTATGATGGCTATTATTTTATTAGAATATATATATATTGTCTTGTGAATATGATTATTTTTTATAGCTATAGTAATACTTGAAAAATATATATAAAAAAATGAATAATAATCATTTAAAAAAAACTATTATCTTCAAAAATACATATTTTGGAATGCTAGTGTGTACATGGAATATGATCTCTCTTATAAATTTAAAAACACATTAAAAGAAATATTTTTATTTGGTTTGTTTCAAACACAGCAGAAACATTGAGTATAATAGGTAATTTGTTTTGATATGTGTTTGTAATGTGAAATATTTTTATTTATACCCTAATACTTATCCCATCATTGAATATTTCTTTCTCCTTATTCTTATCCATTGTCCACATTCCTTATTTTTCTAAATAGTGATGAAGTGCCCCATCATAATTGAATCCTCATTAAAATAAAGTATTAATTATATAACTTGGTCGTGAACCATCCCATGGGGCCCAGACGTGACTACCCCGAGACCACCTTCTATAGGCCAGGGTTTTGTGACTAGAACCTGAATGATTTTCTTAAATAGGGAATCCAATGCCTTATAGATCTGAACACACTCAAAAAGGTACACAGAATTAAACAACCATAAAAATTATGGTATGAGCACAAGAGTAAGGTACAACAACATGTATTACTGTAAACTGAAAAAAGTGGGCCAGAATACTAGCCCTATATACTGAAAAAAAAATATAATTGTCACATCTACCATGGAGCTCTACCTGGAGGGTAGTAACTGTATGTCTGATGTCGAAGAAGAGGATCTCAACTGCTTCTGTCACACTAAACTTCACCAAGTCTCAAACCGCCCAAGTCTTCTGTAGAGTGTTTGAAGTCTACACCAGACACACACGTGTGGGTGGAGCCCATGCATGGTTGAGTATAAAAACTTAGTACGGGACCCTGAGACCACTGAAGGTCTCTCAAAAATCCAAAACGGAAAACATCATAAGAAATAATACAAAGGTAATAACCCAAGCATGATAAAAATCATGAAGCACAATGAAAAAGTGACAGATCACTCTAACAATATATGTTTCAGGTTACTGTGATAGGGACGACTGGTCATAAAGCCAAATCATTCTATCCTTAGTAACTCTACTGCTGACCCGTATAAGTCACTATATTCTTACCCGTATTGGTCGCTAGATGATGACCCTTATTGGTCCCGAGTGTCGACCTGTATTGGTCACTAGATGTTGAACCATATTGGTCACTAGTGGTGACCAGTATTGGTCACTAATGATGACTCGTATTGGTCACTAGTACAGAGGTATAGAGGATTATTTTGACAGCTAGATCATCCCATTCTGGAGTTTTTCACGCTGGTATGTGTTGGTTACTCTTCTTCTTCATTTCACACCCACCCATTGAATTCCTACACATTGCATGCCCTATCTCTGGATGTCAATCCAACTCAATGCATAGGTTATATATGAACTAGTTTGATGTCCCGAAAAATTCATACCCAATTGACCACCCATAAATAGGGTTCGTAACGTGATAGACGGTGCGATGATCGAACGCCCAGTCTGTGAGATATGGCCACTTCTATAAAAAGGGCCCAGTTGGATTCAAGTTTGATACAAGTTAGGTTGCATGTCATACTACATCAAAAATCACAAAGAGTATCTCAAAATGACTGCCTTGTCACAAGGGTACTTATGCCCTAGATGGTGCATCGAATGAACACCTGATCTATTAATCACACCCTTTTTCGTGTAACAGGGGTGATCAGACCTCAGTCTGGCCTAGCTTGGCCGGCCCACTGGAAAATAAAAAAGGGAATGCTTCTCAAATGGGGTTACAAAAGAACTGATATTTCATTAAATAGGCACCATATTTTTCATTTATGATTGTTTCATTATTTGGGGATTGGTTGGGTCTGGGCCCGGTCCGACTCGGTCAGACCGTCCCGATGCAACGGGTCCTGGGGTTTACCAGACCTTGGTAGGGTTCAGCCCATTTAGGGACAGCCCATTTCACTGGGTCCAGCCTGTCGGTCCTACCTGGATGGTTCATGGGCCTGAGCTGCTGTTGGTCTAGCCCAATAGGTGGGGCTCAGCCCACCCGCACTGGCCTACTGGGCTACGTGATCGGCTTGACCCACTGGACAGTTCCAGCCTGCGGGGCCGAGGTTCTGGCTTTGCTGGGGCATGGGTCCTACCCACTCAGTCGTCCCACAACCACCTGAAGGAGGACCTCTCCTCCCAGTGGAAACCATAGATGCGGGTTCGTTGTGTCTTGGATGATGCGGCGTGGCGTGGGATCAGTGCCTCACCCACCTACTGCGGACCGGTGGTCGCGACTACTGCCACCGGGGTAAACTGCGGGTGCTGCCATTCTACAGCATGGCCGGCTCGGGCCGACTTCCTATGGCCACTGTGGTTCACGACAACACGCTTCCTTCCCACCACCCATGGCTAGTTTCCACGAGCATCCTCTTGTCGTTGCCGACATGGCGCACTGGTAGTTGTTTCCATGGGCAACCAGATGTTCTCTAGTTGCTTGTTCATGGAGTTTCACGCGCCTATGACTCTCCTTGTATGTCGCCATTATAGCGTGACGTGCTATCTCGCATTTCCATTAAATTGGGAAACTCATCCCCGAAAAATGGAAAAATAGGACAAGAAATAGAGGGTCCATTCCTTGTTCATTTCGACCACACCATCTGTGTTAGAATTATGAAAAGAGGGAGTTAATTATTCATCAGATTTATATAATGTTGAACCCCTCTTAGTCTCCCATGAAAACCTCCCAAAAAAATTGGGATTGAATCGAGGTAAAATGTTGAATTAAAAGACAAACCCTACTTCAATGACTGTTGGTGACCACTGTAGACGGTGGTATATCCATGTTCGAGGGTATGCGGTAGGAGGAGTGTCCACATAGAAGAGATTTGTCAGCGTTTGTTGATCCCAAATTGTTGTTGCCCAAGCTTCTGGCATCAGTCGGTGGATGACATCACGATACATTTAAAGAGTTTCTCCACTTGGTGAAGTCATGAAAAAATTCATCCCCGAGCCACATATATATAGGAGGGGGATATCGTGAGTAACACATGAAATAATTTAATGAGGTTCATTAAATGAGTAAATAATTAACCTCATTTAATTCTCAATGGTGAAGTTATGAAATTGATGCGTCAAGCCCCTTAATGTAGTGACATGTCATCAGTCCTGCCAACTCACCCATCCGTTGGAGAAAATAAAAAAAAAATTATTTTATTGTTTTTTAAAATGTCCAAAAACTAACTTTTTCCCCAACCTAATATGGTCGAAGCGAAACCACCCTTACACAATTCCTGGTGTTGTGCCTTCAACGGTTCCCTTGGAATTTTAATCTGAGAAGTGGTTCAAAAGATAGAAAACGATGCACGTGCATTTACTGCATGTAACATTAAAAAAAAGATCAAAAATCCATTTTGGTCACACCAGGCCTCAGAATCATAGACTATCAGTTTTCACAGACTCATAATAATCCCAAATAATTAAAAAATTACATGGATCTTTTTGGGTGTTTACATTATCCCCACCATATGGATTTATGTCTCTGAAATCCAAACAAGGATACTCAAACAAAAAGGGGTGATGGTCATGCATATGAGCCTCTCACTCCTAGGTTATCTCTTACAGATTCTCATGATGCCACAGAATGCACACCAGAGGTATCAAATACCCATGAATAATCCTATCGTATCGATCCACTATATCCACTGGGTACTATGCAAAATTCTCCCCATCATCAATCCCCACCTTTCCATGGTCGATGACATTAGATGGGTCATGCACGTGTCTTCTCAGCTAGGATACATGGAAGATTTCATTCACCCTATACATTAAGGTGGAAATGTCAAGAATTACACCACCCTTCCAATACTAAAATGTCTCACAAATGGTCTGATAAACCTTGAAGATATTTGCCACCTCGTCCTAATTTTTATTGTCACCGTCGAGGGGAGACTTGCATGAATACGCAGTCCCCTCCTAGAAATGCAGTGGTCTCCATCACCTATTAGCATGAAAATTTTGTTAGCTCTGTGTAGTCTTTATCTGCATTCGGATGACTGGCACCTTTTTGGTGGTAACATATACCATCTTTGGGCCCACGAGTTATGGCTTTCTAGGATCCTTCAAGCACAAGGGAGATCTGCATGGTCGTTTGTAATATTCCTCAAAAGGGGCCATACCAATGGTGGAGTGATAGATGTTGACGTACACGAACTCCACCTAGGGTGTGTGGTCCTCCAAACTACGAAAAAAAATCTGGTGCAAATGAAGGAAGCATTTCCTACATGGTCTTTATGGTCCACTCAATCTGACCATCTGTTTGCTGGTGAAAAGAAGTGATCAAGAGAAGAAGAGCCCCAAAATACTCTTTTAATCCTTTCCACAACTGGGATGTGAAGCATGTGTCATGGTATTAATCTATTGTCAGAGGAACCTCGGGATGTCACACGATCTCATGAATGTAGAGACATCTCAATCTCTCTACCGAACCCTTCTCTTGAATCGCAAGGAAGTGGGATGACTTGTTGAGTTGGTCAACGATCACCCATAAGGTAGCGTTCCCTATGGATGTACATCATAACCCCATCACATAGTCCATCGATATCCCTTCCCACTTCTAATTTGTTATCTCGAGGTGTTGGGTCAATCCTACTAGTACCTAGTGCTCGGCCTTCACTTGCTGGTAAGTGAGGCATCTATAACCGAACATTGCCACAACTTTCTTCATTCCTGGCCACCATTAATAACACTGGAGGTCATGATTCACTTTCATCTCTCCTGGATATACTTCCATGGGTGATGTATTGAACTCCCTCAACATCTCCTCTTATAGCGCCGCTGGTACAACAATACGCCCTCTGAAAAGGATAGCGTTCTCCCCACCTTCAGAATATTCTACAATTGCACGACCTGAGGATATCTGAATAGAGGATAACTTCTCAGAAGCCTTGTTCAGTAGTTGTGAAATGGATCTCTAGCTATGTGCATATTCCACTACGTTCCACTTCCCATGAGTATATACTGTCTCAATGATATTGTCCTGGAAGAACTCTAGCCAACACTAATGTCTCATATTTAGATAATTTTATGTGAATATATATCTAAGACTCCTGTGGTTTGAGAAAACGAAAACCTTCTCGCCCATCAAGTAGTGTTTCCACATCTTCAGTGTGAAGAATATTTTTTCCTAATCCATTTCGTGAGTCACATAATTCTTCTCACGAGACCTCTACACTCGTGAGCTATAAGAAATCACTATAACCCCCTGAATCAGGACACAACTGAGCCCGGTTACTGATACATCACAGTAAACCACGTTCTTAGTGCCCTACTCACAGAACCACAACATGGGAGCAGTGGTCATGATCTACCTCAGGCGATGAAATAACTTCTAGCATATCTCTGACGATAATAAGTTATACCCCTTCTTCGTCACGGAAGTCATAGTTGCATCCAATCTAGAGAAATTGGGTTGGAACCTCTATTAGTAGCCTTCTAATCCATTGACGCTTCACACCTTAGAAACACTTCTGGGTGGCTCCCATGAAAGTACTACCTCAATATTCTATGAATCCACCAAAAATCTAGTCTATGAGAATACGTATCCTATGGTGTGGACCATCCATATCAAAAAATCACACTTCTAGAGCTTCCCATACAACTGTTTCTCGTAGAGTGTGTCCAGAACAATCCTCAACTATTCAATGTTCTCTTCCTCAGACACTGAGTACACCAATATGTCGTCGATGAAGACCACTAAAAAATGGTCTAAGAAGGTATGGATGATTATGTTCATGAGACCCATGAGCAATGTAGGGGTGTTCATCATGCAGAAAAACATCACTAGGTATTCATAATGTCTGTAAAGACATCAGAAGGCCTTATTCGGGATGTCCACATCCTGAACACGAAGTTGGTGATAGCATGATCTGAGGTCTATCGTCGAGAACCACTTATCACCATCCAAATAATAAAATAGACCATCAATCCTCTACATAGGATACTTTTTCTTCATGGTAACTACATTTAGACACCATAAGTCCATGAATAGGCTTACACTCTTATCTGCCTTCTTAGAAAAAACACTGGGGATGCCAATGGAGAAACATTGGGATGTAAAAATCCCTTCCTCTATAAGTCGTCCAACTGTACACTCTGTTCCCGGAGCTTGGCAGGGGCCATTCGATATGCTAGTGTAGATATCAGTGTTTTTCCTGGGTACAAATCATTACGGAAGTCTACCACTCAATGAGGAGGTAGTCCTGGGACATCCTTTGGAATTATTTCCTCATACGGATGCACCACCAGTGGGAACTATGGACTTGCCTCATCCACCATGTTGAAGGTCATGCAAGCCAGTAGATAATTAATTTACTGCACCAACCTGAGCGCAAGTTCATCTTGTGATGCACTATTTTCCTGCTCACCAACAAAGGAAAACTAGCCTCCATCTCAACATGTAAATCACACTTTATGTCTCATGTATTTAATATGTGCAAGAACTTCATAAGAGCCAGTCCATTCCAAGAATGACTTCATAGGGATTCAACACTTGTACCAGAAGATCCCATCTGAAGCTCTCTCTTATGAGAGTAGTATCACACTATCAGCACTAGTGTTTGATCACTGAATATCCTCCCATAGGATTATCAGAACATAAAGGTCGAGATAAAAATATAGTTGGAATCTCAGTGTCCTAAAATAAGTCCAAGACAATGAAATAATGGCTAGCACCTGAGTCGATAAGCACTGCTTCTAAAGTAGAGAAGATACAGATCACACCTCATATCATCTCAGGGATGTCAGGATCGTGAGCCTCTACTACCTGTTTTTGGGCATGTCCCCATCCATATTCTCCCTAAGCACATGGTGGACTGCATGGGTGTGGTGGTGATTGTTCATAGTGACCCTGACCACCTACCACTACACATCCTTCTCCCCATCCTCATCCGCCACCTGGATTACAATCATGCTGCTACTGTTACGGCTGCCTCAATAGACACTACCCCATCTATCGATCATCTGCCTAGGGATTTGGATAGTCACGATCTCTCTGACCCTGTCCCCCATAGTAAAAATAGATCATTCCTCGCTTGTGGCTCCCCTGATCTCTTGACCCTCGCACCTCTGACTCTGAGTCTTTGGTTGCCCTTCGAATGGTCTACCCACATGGGATTTTGCATCGTCTATCTACTCCCAGCTGCATATGACTTTTCTACCTATCATCTAGAAGAGGCTCTCATTGTCGGTGTCTTATCATCAATGAAGATCTCCATCAAGAATTCTCTCTCTAGCCCCAGAGCCTGTATCGGTATGTTGAGAGAATCTATTGTATCTCTGATCTCTCGTTGGATCCCATGTTCAATGGTCTGAGCCCTGAGGTAAGGGACTCGTACCATGTTGGTGTAGTATCGAGAGATGTCAGAAAATATCGCTAAGTACTGAGCCACAGTACGGCTGCCCTACGGCAGATGCAATAGCTCTGGAATACGCATAGAGTATAGTATCGTTGGAACAAACTCTTCCCTAAAAAGGGTATCAATGTCTATCTAGGTGAAAGTCATCTCTTCATGCACATGGATCATCATACTCCACCATCGTCCTGCTGAGCCCTGAATAATGGTAGACACCATGATCTCCATATACACGGCGGATGTCTCTACTAAGATAAAGACCTGCGAAACTCCCTTAATCCATTCCTCTGTTTCCTGGGGGTCCATCTCGACTCTAAATATCAGAGTCCTTTATCAATGAAACTAATGAAATGCACTCATCCAACATGAATGATCCAGTAGTCGCATCTTCTGATCAATGGGTGGTGGTGCTACTGGTACACCACCCAAAGGTGATATCACTCTGATTGGCCCATGTATCAGTGACTCATCGCTTGGTGGGACAATTTCACTATCTCTAACCGGAATCCTAGCTGGCTGTATTCGTGGAGAAAACCTATAAGAAACATATGTTACAAAATCAATAAGTGATGCATGGTGAGATTACTCAATAAAGATCAATAAAACACCTCAAAACACTAGTAACCAGTGTTTTCATATACCGATTCAAAAAAATATAATTTAGGGTCTCAGTGTGTGGATAAGTCAATTTCCCCAGCAACACTAAACTCCATGTACTAAAAAATGAACTCAAGAAACATCACACCATTGCTTCATTAAAATTAGACTCTTATTTCTTCTGGTTGAACTGACCGCCCTTTGATACCACAATATCATGACCCATCCCACGGGGCCCAAACCTAAATTCTCCAATCCCAACTTCCATAGGCCAGGGGTAGGTGACTAGCACATTAAGTATTTTCCAGAATAGGGAAGGAATTTAAATATAGATATATATAAAATTAAAAAAGGAAACTAAAGTAATCAACAAACAAAATTAATGTATAACCACGAGAGTAAAGTACTTCCTCAAGTACAACTATAAAATAAAAATAGTGGGATGGAATACAAGCCCTTGAAACTGAAAATAATGTCAAACCATGTCACATCTACCCTAGAGATCTACCTTGAGGGTAATAAAAGTATATCTAAATTTGAAAAAGATGATCTTGACTGCTCTAGTGTCACTAAGATCCACTATCTCCATAACCTCCAATGTCTTCCTCGATGCATATATAGTCTTCCCCAAGCACACATGTGCGGGTGGAGCCCATGCTGGGGAGAGTATAACAACTCAGTAGGGGACATCGAGACCCTAAAAAGTCTCTTAGATATCCACAAAAGAAAACATCAAAAGAAATACCACAATGGTAATATCACAATCATGATCAAAATCATGAAGCACCGAGAAAAAGATACAACTCACTCTAGAGATATAAAATCACTGTTACTAGTATAGGGATGAATTGTCTTTAAGACAGATCATCCTTTCCATAGTACGTATACTTTTGACCCATATAGTTTACTGTATGTAGACCCGTATTGGTCACTATATGCTGACCCATACTGGTCACTAGTGCTGACCCATAATGGTCACTAGTTTGACTCGTATTAGTTGTTGGAGCTGACCCATATGGGTCACTCGTGCTAAACTATATTGGTCGATGGTACAAAGGTAGGGATGATTATTTGTACAACTATATCAACTCACTCTAGATTTTCTTATGCAGACTTGTATTAGTTTCTCTTCTTCTTCATGTTACAACCAGCCACTGGATTCCCACATGAAGCACGCCTGATTTCTAGATGAATCTACTCTTCATGTCATTGGTCATATTTCAACTAGTACTATGTCCCACAAAAATAATACCCAAGGGACCACCCTAACATAGGGGTCCCAACATGATAGACGACACGCCGATCGGAAACCTGGTCTGTGAGATATGTGAAATTTTGTAAAAAGGGCATTGTTCGATTCTTGTCTAATCCAAAATTGGGCACACATCAAACTCTATCAAAACTTCTTAAGACTATCTCCAAATGACCTACTTGTCAACATGGTCCTGTTTCCATTAACGAAACGTCGATCGGATTACCTTACTTTTATTTACACACCTTTCCGTGAAACGGGGGTGATCACATCTCTGTCTAGCCTGGCTTCGCCAGGCCCACCAAAAAATGCCAATGTTTCCGCTTCCAAAACGGGATCCCAACACCACTGATGGTGCGTCAAACTGACACCCGGTTTGTCAGTTATGGGTGTTTCATTATTTTGGGACCTGTTGGGTCTTGGCCCAATCCGACTCTGTCAGACCAGCCCGACACAATGGCTCTCAGGGTCTACCTGACCCCGCTTATGTCTGTCCCGCTAAGGGTTGTCCCGGTTCACTAGGTCTGGCATGTTGGGGTTGGCCCGGATGGTTCTCGGGCATTGGTCGCAGTTAACCTAGCCGCCAGGTGGGGCTTGGCCCACCTGCACTAGCCTGCAGGGCCATTGGTCCGAACCAACACACTTCTAACCCAGTCCACATGAAGGTGGACCAATCCTCTGAGTTGGCCCCACGGATGTCGAGATGTTTCATCAGCTGTGAAGAGGCGTGGTGCGTGGTCTGCGCCACCCCTCTATCTGCAGCCCGCTGGCTGTGGCTGCTGCCTCCGGCCACCACCATCATGGCGCACCAACATTTTTTTCCGCGGGCCATGAGATGTGCTCCGGCGGTCCGTTCATGGTGCCGTCTGGGCTTACAACTCACTCTGGATTCCATCGTCATAGAGTGACCCCACTATCTCGTGTTGTCTTCGTATTGGGAAAATCATCCCCAAATAACACAACAAAAGGAAAAGTGTCAGAGGTTCTGGGCCTTGTTCGTTTGCCTCGCGCCCTCTACATTAGCATTATAATAAGAGGGTGTAATTATTCATCACATTATTATAATTTCGACCCCATTCAAACTCCCATAACAGCCTCATAGAAAATAAGAATAGACTCATGATAAAATCATGAACTAAAAGACAAACCCTACATCGAAGATGGTTGGGGACCATTTTAGATGGCAGTACAACCTCTTGTGAGGGTATGTGGTAGGAGGAGCATCGTCGTTGGATGGATTCATCGACATTCATCAAGACCAGATCATTGTCGCCCAAGATTCCATCCTCTGTCATTGGATGGATTCTCTATACTTTTCATGAGATTCCCTAATTAGTGATGTCATTAAAAAACTCATTCCCGAGCATCAAATATATTGGAGGGTTATAGTGTGAGGGACACATGATAGAATTTATTGAGGTTCATTAAATGAGAAAATAATGAACCACATTTAATACTCAATAGTGTAGTTACACAATTGATGAGTCAGGTCACTTATGTACTGACATGTCGTCGGTCCCACCAACACCTCCCATTCTATATAGAAAAGAATAATAAAATAACAATAAAATTAATATTTTATTATTATTAAAAAATTTGAAAAACTAATTTTTTCTCCCAACCTATTGTCGTCTTAGTGAAGCCTCTTTCAATAGAATCTCTGCACTATAGATTCACCGGTGCCCTCATATTTTTAATCTGAGAACTGGTTCAAAAGTTATAAAACCCCACCAATGCATTTACTAAATGTACCTTTAAAAAACGTTCATAAATCTATTCTGGGCACACACGGCCTCAGAATCATGCACTGTCTATTTTCATAGACTCATGATAATCCCAAATAATGAAAAAAATTCATGGAATTTTCCGCTTCATTACAATCTTGATTTTTAGTTTTAAAACATTGACTGTAGTGTATTACAATTTTATAAACTCAATCATGTGTGGACATTTTTTTAGATATCCATGTATTTCATCTCAAAAATAAATCATTGGAGTATCAGAATTTATTGTAATAAGAAACCAATGCTGACTAAAAAACAAAAAGGAATATGTAATGAATGAAATGAATGTATATTTGATAAACATACATTGTAGAGTCTTACCACATCATTTTTGGTATAAAAGGGTGTCTGTCATATTAATTTTTTATTTTAAATGATTTGATCAGACCTGCCCCTATTTCTCCATTTTTTGTTATCTATTTATTTTTGTTCTATATAGGTTATGTGAGGACTAATAAGTCAATTTTTTTTCATTGGAAACAACTTTCAATTGGGTTCTATACATACGCCTAAAAAAGATATATAATATATTTATACATAATTAACAGATTATATCAGCTTTTGGAAAATTAAATAATGAAAACATACCTCTTATATACATTTAAAACTAGGCATTCATGCCATTCATAGTCAAGGAATTTAGTTTCACTCTCAACAAAAATGATGTCTTGATTTTTCTATACATATATATTTTCATCAAAATAAACAATGTTGTTGATACCATATTTTAACATTATATCCACACGAACCTTCAATGATAGTAACTGTGGATATAGAATGGGTGGGTTAATGGCGCTTCTGGTAGATCTTGATGATCTTTTGGTGATGCATTATATAGATTTTATATGGTTTTTCATTTTATCCACTTATATTTTTCCATTTGTAATAACACTAAATGCTTCAGAAATTTTTTCATTATTTGTTAATGATTTCTCATGAAGAGTAATTTGAAAACGAATAAATCCTTTTCCATATGAATTTTTTATAACATGAGACAGACATGAGATGAATGGTCCAATAACTTTTCTGACTGAATTAGTATTTTCCACATGAATTGGAATTGCTAGCTATGTGCTTAACTCATGGTCTATGTTGATTGACACTAACACATTACCTATATGATATGGACTACTATGTATCATGTCATTTTGAATATTTAACCCCAAAGCCCTCACCACCAGTTAATTGGTGGGTGTTGCTAGATATAAATCATAGTTATTTTCATCACATAGAATATCAATTCAGGAATGGTATCAGTGTCAATCTGGTTCAATTTTCACAATAAACATTTATTATAATATTTATTAACTTTCCTAATACATCTCTTTGAGGGGAATGGCTAGCCTCAAAACTAGTTGGGGGTGGGGGTGGGATCTCCATGTGTTGGTTTTTCTGTTGTTTCTTCTTCTCTTTTAATCTCTTCCATTATGTTTTCCATCATCTCCCTATACCATTATAATTTTCCTTCAAGGGTAGATATTCTCTCTCTCATCTATTTGATTAATTCAATTTTATCGTCCTGTTGTTTTTTTCTCTAAATATGATCGGGTGTCACCCCAAAACTATCACCTTTGACAAAACCATATTATTTTTTCCACATCAAGGCCACCATTATTTTTTTCATCTATAACAGGTGTTGCTATTTCCAATGTCTATGTCAGATAAAAAATATTAAAGAATAATTGATTATTTTTATGTAATAGATATTTAAGGAACAAAATATTATTATTTAATACATACAAATGTTTCTAAAAATTTTTGTGTGTTTTCGTCCATTAATATCTCATCTTTATTTATAGGTGCCTCCTTCCATTTCACATGGAATGATATGGAAGTGGTTTTGGATTTTGAGTCATCCATATTCATATAATTAGAGAAACATAAATAAGTTTCTGTTTCATGCCACAACTAAAATATTAAATTTGATTTAATATATGTACTAATTTTTTTCAAGTGAATTGTACCCCATCCTAATGTTATGGTATGATTACGATGATTTTTTAGCTCGTTCATTAATTCCATCACGGAGTTGTTCTTTAATAAATTAAAAAATTCCAATGAATCTAATGAATAAACATATCACCAAATAAATATTACTAGACATAATGTACCTAAAAATACACAACCACATAACATACAGTAAACACATCCTATGATTTTGGTTTATTAGGTGTGCATAGATAACCCATGGGTTCCAGATTATTTTTCTTTCAGCGTATTGAAGATGACATATTTATACGATTATGTGAAATCCTCTGTGAATCCTTCCAGATAGAATTAGTAGATAATTATTGTTGGAGTTATCTAATATAAATTCACTCTATAATGTAAGATCAATAGTAATTAAATTATTCATTATTTAATTTTTTATTAACATATACAAATTATATTATAATTTTACCTTAATATATTCCCACATCAGTGTCTTTAGACCAGACACAAAATAGTGCCACGACACTATGTTAGTTGGAAAAAGTTGTTGTGTTGTGATTCAAATATAACTAATGGACATGTACTTGTTTCGGTTAACATACTAACCCTATCCATTCTATCCCACCTGAAATTTGATACCTCTAAATTTTTCCGTATTTATTTTCCTAACACTGTCAAACTATGTTGCTCTTTATTTCTATGATGTCGGTACATCATTGGCTACCATTTCCTCATAATCACCATCTCCATTATATTCCTTTAGAGAAGTAGAATCATAATTTGTATGTGGTCATTGTACCTCTCCACTTGGAGAAACAACTGGTTGAGAAACACAGTTTTGCATAGAAATGGGAGCACCAACGTGTGTAGAAGGTCAATATTCTACACTGCGAGGAGTAGCTGGTTGAGAGGCCTCTTGTTAATTAGGATTGGGAGCACCAGCATGTATGAATGTCATTATCTAGAAAAGTTTTTTAAAAATTAATTTAAATTACATAAATATAGGAAAAAACGGATAATAACATGAGGTAACCTGATGTATATTAAAAAAATGTATCATGGTTTTTAAACTATCTTTTTATTTTTAAAAGGATGAAGTGATTTGATCCCTCTATTGACGATCCAAATATCTTCATTTTAACTACCCAACCCATTTTCCCAATGTTGGTGAATTATTATAACATATTGGAATGATGAAAAGAATATCATATCCCAAAGGACCGATGAGTTTAGTAGCCTTAAAAAAACTAGATAAAAACATAATTTTAAGATTACATCATGAAAAGAAAAACAAGATTGTTTAACCTATGAAAACACTCATATGATTTATATTATCCCTGTAGGTCAGTCATAATTTACTAATTTTCATCCTGGTGAATATGATTCATAAGAAAGGGGTGAGATCATATGCTTAGTAAGGATAAAAAATATACCAGAAGGTATCATAAATAAGCATAATCATTTATGGAATGGTATAAAACTGAAACATATGCCGTTTAAACCTATTTGTCAACATAATATTGAAAAAATAAAACATCATATTCCATTTAAACATTCAAATGGTTTTTCTAAACGTCAAATAATCATATCCAATATCAATAAATAATCTAATAATGAGTAAATTCACAATGGAAAACATCAAAACCATTCCATAAAGGCCTCATTCCAAGACCATAAATATTCATACCATCAAAGCCTCATGTATATACACTAATTTGTCTCATGAGACATAATGTTGCACCGAGGGGATATTGAAGGCCCCACTCATCCCTCACTACATCCAATTCATTACTCTTATGATGGTTGTAAAACATAAACCACATAAAATTTCATGTTAAAACTAGCATTTGAAATGTGAGTACATAAAACATAAATGTGAACACTTGAACCATACACTATAAATGGTATAAAAAAAGAACATCCCTTTTCAAATCAATCCAAATCAATTCAATAAAATATTTTAAAATATATCATAATATATGACCCTCAATTAATAACAATATACAACATAGTTTTTTGACATATACAAAAACAATATATATAGTGATTAAAAATATCTTCATACAAATACAACATTCCTTTTAAATAATTAATACAAAATATTAGAACTTATAAAATAATACATTTAAAATAGATTTTTGAATCAAATCATATCATACCACTTTGAAAATTTTTAATGGAATACAAAATTTAAAACATTCATTTGTGTATTAACAATTCCTTAAAACCATTTTGAAAACTTGTACATTATTGAGAATGATTTAGAAAAATAAATCATTAAAACATTTAAAAGGATTTATTAGTTAAATAGACCCTTAGATTAATCCTTAAATAGATTTTTTTAAAACATATGAATGAACAAAAAAATAGACATAACATTTCCATTATAAAAATTTTATATTCATACAAATAGTAATGTAAATTAATATCATGAATGTTGAAATGGATAAAGGATTAATTATTTATACACTCAAAGCATCCCACACCGCATTGAGCATTTACTCATAATCCTAATATCTTGAAATGAGAATTTATATATTGTTAATATAAATGTATTCATGATTTGAGATATAATAGGGATAATACAAACACCAAACACATAGAAATGTGGTGAACATGGATTATATATCCTGAAAATTAAAAGTGAGACGAGATTTGCATACCATAGGACTCCTAATATCCGTAAATGTATGAAACATAGATATAATGGTTTTAAACATATTATTAGCTTATTCAATAATCCTAATAATATTTACCATAACATATATTATTCATTTATTACATTATATTACCCATTTATTAAAAATTCCGAGTTAATGCAACATTTTGGGTAAAAGATTGTTTTTTTATCCTATCTGTTTTGACTTCTTATTCTTGATCATATTACTTAGTTCATGATTTACATACTTACAGAATGAAAAACTGATTTATATACAATATATATTCATAATATAAATATATATAATATATCGATATATTAAATGGAGTACACTATTCCTAGAGATGGTAGGTCGTACGTAAGCATGAACACTATTTGAATTTTCTTATGTTATTGAATTGAATCATGTAAATGAAATATATAAAAATATTAATATATATATTTTTAGTAGAATTATTATTTCATATATTTTATAATTATTCGTTATATATATTTTTATAATCATTATTGAATCATTAACATGGAGGATGAATCGCATCACGTTCTGGAGACGGAAAGCTATACATATATACGAGCGACAATATCATTTCCATAATGGTAAAGGGGGTACTAAAATTGATGTTAATTTAATGATAAAGAATAAATATGAAATCATGTTGATTATTTATATCCATTTTATTCATTATTATACAAATAAAATTAATTATATACGAAAACTAGTTTACACCACAACGTTGAGATGATAAGTTGTATGTATGCATACATGGTGATATTGTTTTTATGAGGATGAAAAAAGAAGCATTTTGTCATAAAATAACCATAATAACATATCATTATATATATTATACCATATTAATTACATTGATATGAATAAATCATAAGAAGATGAATTAAAATAAGAAAATAAATTGGATTGAAATGGAAAAACAATTACCTCTTCTTCGAGTATCTTCATTTGATTTGTACAAAAGGACTTATGAGGTTGAATTTCTACCCAAGAAATGGCCTTTATGATTAATCCAAATAATAAATTTTTATAAAAATGAATCAATAAAAATAAAATGGTAGACCTCAAGGGGGAAAAAGTGATTCCAGTCCTAGGAATCCTTGAGAATAACAGCCTTCGCCTCGACAGAGAGAGAACCCAAGCTATCCTAAATAATCAGCTACTCTTTTGTTTTATAAAAGAGAGAAAGGGATTCCTCTTCAAACATAGCCTACATCCATATTTTCCATACATGTTTTTCATGATTAGTCTCCATAATGAAATTGAAGATAATGTATGTCATATCCCATTGTACAACATGATTACCTTGAATAAACCTTACAATCCCCTCAGAATAGGACTCAGCCTCCACCACCAGTATACCATGAGGCCTAAAAATCTCAAATTCTATAATTAGTGCATGAACCTCAGTTTCCATGGAATCACCATGTCAATAGATTTCACTAAATCCTATGAGAACTGACCCCCACGAGTTCCAAAGAACTCCCCATCATCATCCCTCCCATGAAGGACCCATCAATATTTAGTTTCAGGCCTCCAAGTGTTGGCATACACTAGATCCAACAACCCTTCATCATGCATTGAGTTAATGTAAAATTTATATGGTTGAAAACTATGATAAAATGATGACCCCAATTAAGAAGATGACCCATCTCGAAAATGAGGACCCGATGCTTCACCTAGAGATACAATATAATAAAAAAAGAGCCCATCCATGTAGCGTTGCACATCACACCGAGGAGAAGATGACAACACACACATTAAAATAAATGATCCTACTATCCACACCACGACACTAAGATGAGATGAATCTATTCATGGTTTGAAGATTATCAATTCATGTTTGGGGAGTGAATAGTGACCATAGTAGAGAATCACACCTGCATTGAAAAAATATGTTGGCAATGGTTTCCTCCAGTGGTGTCTCACACTAAAGGAAAATAGATTCCATTAGAATGCCTCTTATATGAACCATCTCATCCTTCGTAAGAGCCCTATTCATAATATTCTAAGATGGGAAATTCAGTTTCTTGAGAATATCATCTCACCACACCTTGGAAGACCTCATGTCAATGGAGTTCGCTGCATGTAATAGTTTCCTGTAATCCCGATAAGAAAACAAACCCGAACTCAATACCATGAAGCAGCTCTTATCCATTTCCACATTAATTAAAATACATTCAAACGCTTTAAGATGATCAGTGGTGATGTCTGACTGGATGATGTCATGGATCTATTACGCCTCCTTGAAGGAAATATCCAGATGAGGGAAACCTAGAAAATTCAGGGTCTCACCCACCCAGTTTCTCTTATATAAGAAAACACCCCCTTCCTGATGATCCACCGAGTAGCATCACTAAGCTCCTCAATATGGGTAATCACACAACATGCCAAGTCTACAAATCGATTACCCTAGGATATCACTTCCTCCTAGGTATCACCATAGCAATCCCTAAATAGGGAAGCCCATATCGGGCCCTAAATAAATATTCCAAATATTGGTTCCCATTGTTATGACTCTATAATAAAAACTACATTGTTGAATAATGATTGGGTTGGTCTTTGAGTTTGTACCTACACCCTGTATGTGTTTCTATCATGTATCTGGGTTGTCCCTACAAGTTGGACCGAAAAACAAACATATTTTGAAAGGATATTAGGGAACTTGAGTTATATAAATTATTCTGGGAGTATTTTTATTTCATTCTCCTCGGGAATAATTTCATCCACACCTAATTAGTACGTGGATCAGGTATAAGAACTTCTTGCACCTGGTCCATGAAGTGGTTGGATAATCCACCAAGAATATTTTAATCATTTCTTCATTAATATTTTCATTATTTTTTTCTTATATCCATTCCTCCGCTTCATCCTTAATATTTTTCTAAACATACCTCCATTTTCAAATTTTTTAATTGTACAATTTAACATTATTATTCTACTCCAAATCTTATAATGATTATTTATCATGGGTTGGGGTTGGTGGAATAGTGGATGAAATTAATTAATAGATTGGGTAATTCCATTGGATGATAACTAATAATGATTATTATCCTCGGCTATAATGGTCTCTATAATCTACTCCTCCAAATAGACATGAAAGTTGATGATTATGGGTGCCAGTATGATGAGATGTGGGTGAATGTATAATCAAATAATCTCCAAATAGATGAATTAGATCACGACTACCCCAAGAGTGTACATCGATTCACTTGGGTTGGTGCCTATCACATACTTTATTGCTTTAATATATGGGGAAAAGATTTCCAATGTAGAGTTAATTGATTAGCTATAGGGAAATATCCTTTGTACCGATATGAAACATTCATGTTCCATAAATTCTAAATAAAAAAATAAATTCATATATAATTTAATATTTATATGAACGATTCACCAACACCACTATATAAATTCAGTCAAAAACAGTAAACCATATCAATATGGAAACAGACAATGAAAAACATGTGAAACTACAATGAATAAGAATAACTAAAAATGGATTAATTATATTCTACGACATGATCTCTATCCAATCATGGATTCCATTCCCAAAATCACCTTAAAAAATAATTCCTATTCCACTAAATATTATTTGGTCTATAATAATAATGTAGATAAAACGGTTGTTATTGAAAAAAAATTGTACATAGAGCAATACTGGTAAACTCATAGTGGTAGAACCTGAGGAGTTAGGTTCACGGTTGATATGGGTTCAGAGAGGAAGATGGATTCACTGTAGAGGTGGGGTTAGGAGGCATGAGTGGTGTATCCGGAGGAGAGCTTCATGGTGGTGGAGAGCTTCATAGTGGTAGGAATTTGCGATAGAGGTGGATGAAGAGGAGCGATTCTATATGGAAGAGGAGGTGTTCACATCAGAACTATAAGAAGAGGATAAGTTGGTAGAGGAGGAGGATGTGGAGAAAAAGGAGTTGGCTTCTCCAAGATATTGAGTCGCGCGACCGGAGGAGGAGGCTGTTAGGGTTTATTTATAAAACTATATAAAAGTTTTATCAATACTAACTAAAATGAGCTGATAAAGGTGTGTTTTCTCAGTACTAAAATAGAAAGAACTAATAAAACATGAAATTATCAGTGTGAGAAAAGTGATGATAAACAACATCTTTATCAGCACAAGAATTCTAGTGCTAATAAAGGCCTGTTTTTATCAGGAGTAAAAAAATCTCTGATAAAACTATAATGATAATTAATTATATATATATTTATAAAATTATATGTATAATAAATATATACATTTTTATTTATAATAACAAATATAAAAAAATATTTCTTTATATTTACATATTTAATAAATATATATATATTTACATTTATAAGTTTAAAATAGTTATATTTTATATATTTATAATTATATATAATTAATATAATTTCATAAATATTAAAATATAATTATATATTTATTTAAATAATTATGACTATAAAATATATATATAATTAATATATTTATTTTATTTTCACATGTATATATATATATGACTATATATAATTAATATATTTATTTTAATTTTTGATGTATTGAAATATATATATGTATTTATATTTATGATTAAAAAAATAATATATAATTATAATTATAATAAATTTATTTAATTTTATTTTATAAATAGATTTATATATATAAATATATATTATTTATGATTATATTTATATTTAATTGTATATATCTATTAATATTTGTATTATTTATAAATATATTATTATAATAATATATAAATTTTTTAAATTATAATTTTATAAATAAAATATTTATAAATATCTTATTATTTAATAAATATATAGATATTTATTTATAATTATAATTATAAATAAATATATTTATAAATACTGGTATAAATTTATAAATATATTTATATGTATATATTTGTGTATGTCAATATATATATATATATATTTATATATTTATAAAATTATAAAAACTATATTTATTTAAATTTTATAAAAATTGTACATATAATTATAAATATAAAAAAAATATTTAACAATTTAAAAATTTACATTTTATATATGTCATTAATGAATATATATATATATATATATATATTCATTAAAGGGAAATATTTATTTAAATGTATATATTTATATATAATTATAATTATAAATAAATAAATATACATAATTATAATTATAATTAATATATTTTTCTGTATGAATTTATTTTTCATTTTATAATTACTTAAATATATATAAGTAGTTATATATAGTTATAATTATAATTACAGTTTAATAAGTAATCATATATAGCTAAATATTTTTAATTATAAATATAGTAAATATATTTATTATATAAATATATTTGTCCCTATACTTCATATTTATAATTTCATAATAACTTCATGGGAATATAAATGAATCATATATACCGAGTAATGTATAGATTTCATAAAAAATGAGTCATCATAAATATGGATAACATGAATAGTAATGAGGTTATATTGTATTTATGAACCTTCTTGATGAATATATAACATATAGATGTCAATTATATTAACGAATTAATTTCCAAATTTATTGTGATCATATATTTATTTTCACAAAGACACATATATATAATTATAATTATAATTAGACTTATTTAAAAATTATGTATATATAATTATAAACATATATACCTAAAAAGTATTTATATATAATTATATATATATGATTATAAACATATAATTATAAAAAATTTATGTATTAGTTTAATAAATATAATATATACATTAAAATATTTATTATTTAATGAAATATATATATATATATATATATATATGAATTATTAAAAATATATATTAATTATGAACATGCATTTTTATTCAATGAATAAAAATAAAAATTCTTTTTGATTATAAAAATAATAATTTGAAATATATTAATAATATTTTTATTAAAAAAATGTATCACTGAAAAAAATAGCACGGATAATTGGTACATCTCTTTCGACGCTTTTTTATCACTGTTAATGGGATAATTTATTAGCTCATTTCTATAGAGTTTATAAACGACCCCATTTTATCTGCGTTGATAAATGTCGGTGCATCCCTTACTCGGATCTGCGGTAGTTTTCCCTCAATGCTATAATTTTTAGCCAAATTCTATTTTGAATTCTAAGACTAAAACCTAAATTTCCCACGAAATTTTCTTTTCCCATGAATTAATTTTCTTCCAATATAAACTATGTGAAAAACCCTAAATTTTAAATTTTATATTGTAGCGTTTTTGAAAAAATATTGTGGCTAAACTATTTAACCAAATGACAGAAATATGGTAGTTTATAATTGGATCTTTTGTATTAATATAATTATTTAATGAGAATCCATGGAAGTGTTTTTTTACATGATTACTAAGGTAGCCAAGGGTGACTACTCATCCTCTTCCTATGGCTTCGAGTGCCTCCCTACTAAGGAAGGATCCCACACAGATTTCCTCCCTCATTCTAGTTACTACCTAACCTTCTCCCACCATCCAACACAAAAGTAGCCATAACCGAAAACATCTCACCATCATCAATAAGCTATTGATTACCTCACTAGGAATCATCTAGCCTAAACATAGAATCCCTCCTCCAATAGGGACGAAATCACTACTGAATGTCCCAGGTTTCGTGGAATGAAGCACCCACCTCCTTGCACTAAATGGTAATAGTGATCCTCTTGTGAATTAGAGGCTTCCACCTCAGATGCTAACCTGAATTTTCTAGTTGGAGAGGCACCGCTCTCCATACAAAGTTGAGCCACTAACCATATCCTAGCTATCATCTCCAACATCTACTGCATATGTGTGACAATATAGATTCTTCTCCATACAAAGATATTTCCACCACGATCCGTTAAGACGCAACCCTATCACCCATGGTGCAACTATGTTTCGGCCATATGTAGCACTACTTCCTACCAAGACTATGGTGGGTCAGAAGTGGATCAGTTATTGGATTTACTTGGTTGCGACCACAATATGTAATGGGAATCATCAATGAAAAGTAAGCATAAAAATAAAACATAAAAACTAGGGGATAAATATTTTAACCTGGATAAATCCTCCAATGTTGAGGATTAAGAAAACCATGTGGAAACTATAAGAAAATCCACTATTAACCAGAGAGTACATAGAATCCATGTAGAATTCCAAATATTAAATTCAAATAAATAACATAGAAAACCTATTTGAAATTCACACCTTTATATGCATACTTTATCTCATGACAATTTATAACCCTTCAAAGATTAACACCGAACATGGGGCATTGTTATAGTTGCTTGTTTCAAAACTAAATTCTTTGTTGCCTACTACCACCCACACTCAAAACTGTTTTCCATGTTATTTTACACAAGCCACAGTCCTCTTCTGATTCTACATGTGCAACTCTTTCATCTCAGTGGATGTGTGAAGCATGGAAACTTCCTCCCACCTTTTATTGACCCCAATTTCCACTTCAACAATAAAATTTCAATAGAGAAAACACATGAAATATATATGCATTCATTTTATGATTTATAACACCACAAAAAAATACTTATTTGACCCAGTATGATCCCCAACAATATCCCCCTTCATCCCATCGATGAAGGATATCACATATGACAAACTGAGTTGGAATGAAAAACAGTTGGTACAAAACCATCAATCAAACTCTGCAGAAAATATTACACCCCATTTTTTAATTTCTAATGGAAACCTAGAATACTATCCAGTAAAAGAAATCCAAATTCTAGAGTCTTAATTATAATTGTTGCTTCACCGCTAAAACTAGAATCAATTATATCTGGCTCCCCACTAATTGTGATCACCACATAATCTGAAGCACCTATAAGAATTGTATTCTCCCTATTTTTAACATCCTCCAAGCTGTTGAAAACACACATCACTTCACTCCAATCATTTATTCTCATTAATTATTCAATAGTTGAACTCTCTGAATAAACAATTATGTGTATGATCTCAAACACCTGACCTGACAAACATTATCTTCTAATCCATCTTCAAATTATTCTATGTTCTTCAACTCAAGAACAACTATTGGAATATCCGCAAATCTGACAAATCCCTCTTTACAAATGGATTCATCATATCACTGCATGCTGTTACATCATCCATGTGTAGAATGTAATCCATTGTTCCTCAAACATAAACCATTGATCCTATGGATATATTCATATTTCACCAGAAAACAAACTCCTGAATCTTCCAGCATTAAGAAAACATGATGATAAAAAATTACAAAATATACCTAGCACATATCGTACATCCCGCAATGAAGCTGTAAAAACTGCATTCGTAGTGATAAAAATATCCTCAATACCAATTACATCAGAAAAATCTCTATTTCCCCTCTTCAATCAACCAAATATCATTTTTTATATGAAGAAAATAGTCCACTCTTTGATGAAAGACGGTACGATGCTACTGAATCAACCACCGATTCGGTGTATAGATCTGACATGTGATAATAAAAGCCAATTTTAAATAAATCAACCTCACCCTAAACAATACGTACACTTGTATCCTCAGTATCGATGGAACACACATTCTTTTACTCATTAAGAGTTTTTAATTCATATAAGTATCTCTACACATGACCATCCTTATTTCAAAGGATTCACTTGAACTCTTTGTTGTCTTTGACGAACCTCTCTAACTACCGCATTCATATACAATAACCAAAACACCACTATTACCTGATAATTCACCATTATTTGTCTTTCACAGAATATCATTCACCAAAAATGATGAAATAATATCATAAAAAATCAGTGTATCTTTCTCGAACAACATTTTGGTTACAAGATTATGACATTAATCAGGTAAGGAACCCAAAATAAGCAATGCCTCTTCTTCTTATTCTCTATCAACAGGCATTGCACTACCTTTATCATCAATCTTGATCACCACCAAGGATAGCTCTGTCAAATGTTTTGTGAAATAATCATGATGTTTATAAAAATATACATTCTCTATCATTCACTAATGATACAAATGTTTCATCAAATATAAATTATTTTTAAGTTTTTTTGTTTCATACCATCTTTCAAGCATCGCCCAGATATCCATCGGGTATTTTAGATTCATCACAAATAGCATTCTATTATATTCGAAACACATCTAAATCCTGATTTTACCCAACTCTATAATATCCTTACAATCCCCAACATTCTATGATCCTAGTTTTTCTTATGTATTCATTAACACCTCCGATGTCTTTTCATGGACAAAAATTTCTTTCACTCATTTCTTCAAAAGTGTAAAATCAATTTTACTGTCATATAGTTCAATGTGGTTTGGGATTTCAAAATGTGAATCACCAACATTTAATCTAATAGAAAAAAAAGATAACCTCTTCTATAACTAGATGTTGGTTCAGAAGCAGATTGGATTTTGAAGCAACTTGGTTGTGACTATAATAAGTTGTGAGAATCACCATTATAAACGAAGCCTAAAAATGAAATATTAGAATAAGAACGGGGACCCAAATTTAACGTGGAAAAAAACTCCAATGCAGAGGAATAAAAAACCACAAGGAACTCTGAAAAAACACACTATTAAATAGTGAATACATAGAATCCAAGTAGAAGCAAAAACATTAATTATAAAGAAATAACATAGAAAACAAGTGTGAAATTAACAACCTAATATGCATATGTATTCTCTCTAAAATTAGTCTAATGAAAAGTCATCACCCTTTGGAGATCAACATCAAACAATTAGTATTGTTGTACCATATCATTTCACAACCCAATTAGTCGTTGTTTTCTACCACCCACACTCAAATATATTGTCTAATTTATTGACAAAAGACTCCTCCCGCTACTAGTACTGCTTGTGAACACATATCCTCTTTGTGGATGTCTAATGCTTGGTTGCTCCCTCCAAATTTTATAGAGCCTCATTTCCGTGTAAATAATTATAGTTCAATAGACAAAACAAGTTCAATAATTGTACATCCACATAACGATTCATAACACCACAACATATTACTCTTTGACCGGGGCTGAACCCCAATAGATAGGGCCTTCCAAGTTCATGGAAACGATGGCACTCCCCATCGCTGATTGAATCCAAAATAGTGTGAGGTATCCATTTCTCCCCCACTTCTTGTACACGGAAAACCTAGATCCAGCTCCCATGGATTTATTAAGTATTGTGGCACCGGATCCACCCCAAAAGGGGCTTGTGCAAGTCCGCCAATCCCACAGTGGGTTAGGGGTAGGAGATCCTGACACAACACAACCTTGAACGAAGTTTGTGAATATAGAATTGTTATTGTAGAGTTTTTTACTATCCCAAAATGTGTATTGACCATATTTCTAAGCCTGAAATAATTTTTTAATGCATGATAAATTAATTTCATAATTATTTTGTTTAAAATTATTAATAATTTTATTATTTTAAATAATTAATTTATTTTTGGTATTAAATTACATTAATTTATTAATTTAATTTTCAAAATATAAATTAATTAAATCTTGAGACAAAATAATATAATTTACATGAATTGTAGAATTAATTACATTTATATATAATCCCTGAACATTATATTTAATGCATTTTAATGTTATCGTGCAATTACCATCCATATAAATTGGTCTTGAGAAATTGATTAATCCTTTGAATGTCAGTGAAATTTAGATAATTATTTATTTCTTTTGACATAATTAATAATTAGTTCATTATATGATGTTATATGAATTTTCTTCTATTAATTTAATTTGTATAATGTATTAAATTTCCAATTTATTTGATTTATATTGCGCATCCTGAGACTTTATCACATGTGTGTAGGTATAATTGTATAATATGATGATGAATAATAAATATCTGTACCACACCATGATTATGAAAAATTTAAATGAGAAATGGACACATGTAATAATGGATAAGCTACATCAAGAGTTTAGGTAAGACACCTATATGATACACTTAGTTCCTAGTTGATCAATTGAGTATAGCTTGATCAATACTTATGATATTCTCAAGAAACTTGGGTTTATTTATTTGTTATATGAATTGTTTGTTATTTTAGGCATTTTCATGTATACGAGAACACCTAAATTAATAAAAATACAAAATTCATAAAGACTCAATTAAAGAAATCTATTAATTTCATTTTTATATGTTGGAATAACAACCTAGTATAAACATTTTTAATATTAAATTTTTACAGTAGTTGAAAAAAATAACCATTCAAATAAAAATTTAGTCACAAATAATAGGAATTACTTGAATTCATGAAAAACCTGATGTATGGGGTGCTTGATCAACCATAGTTAAAGGGTTCTTCCAAATACAGTGGAGTTCATATGGGAATGTTGGGTTGAAAAAGATAAATTTGGTAGAAAATGAGTATCAATATCTAGATTATTGAAACTATAGTGTAAATCACTATGTAAGTCATATTAATAAATTTCAATTATAAGACTTGACCAAAATTATCTAGGAGAAGTGAGTTAATTTTATCAGGTATTCAAAAACATTTCATGAAATCTTTGAGTAGTGGTGGAGCAATAAAATGTTGAATATGAGTAGGGGTTTCTCAGATCCCCCATCCCAGTAGATTTAGTCGTGCAATAGTGTATTCCAAATCTAGTAAAAATGGTTTTTAGAGTTTGATAAAATAGTGGGAGATAATTAATGATAAATAATTTTGGATCAATAATATAGATAAAATTACTAATATACAATGTTTAGTTTTTTAGAAAATTGAATTACACACCACAAGTACACCATGATATCCTTTTTTTCAAAGTAACATTCCTATATTGGATGAATCTCCAAATAGTATTATAGGTGCTTTATAATAGTAAAATGATGTTGAAAATTCATGGTACTAGAATCCCCGACATATGTTGAGACACATCATGAAGAGAGGGTGAAAATTATTCTTGTAGTAGACACCTGAATGACCCATATGATTGTTATGACATATTGTTTTAATCATTACACAATGGGAGTTTTGGAAACAACATCTTGTCATGAATAATTAAAAAAATTCTTATCTATAATAATATTACATGGAAAATGTGAAGAGAGATATGAATGGGTTACCTTTCCACTGGATACTTTTAAATTGAATGATGGATCATATTATTTCATTAAAACCCATTCCTATACCATTTTACCCATATAAATTACATTCATTTATGATTAAAAAAAATTATGAAAACCAGATTTATTACCACTTTCATAAAGGTTTAATATGTAAATTAGAACATAATGAATATATAATCATTAGTTATTATGATGAAAAATTTGAATGATAAGGTGAAAACCAAATTGGAAAGATTGATGCCAAAGTAACCTTTTCATCATTCTTCAATAAGAATGGGTATATTATCAAACATGAGGCTATTTTTATCGCAAGTCACGAAGTAAGTATTTGGATGTTTAAATTCAATGAACTTATTTATTGATGGATGTACTAGCATCTTCTATACTTTATATTCATCAATTAAAATAAAATTTTATGTGTTATAATTATATAATCGTACGTAGACATTTGATGGGTGGTTCTGTGGTAAACCAAAGATGGGTGGTAACATGATTAAAAAATATGGTTGGTTTTATAATAATCCAAGGACATGTGTAAGGATTATAACCTCTAATGCATTTTATATGGATGTTAGTTGTATATATATTCAATTTTGTGATCTATGTAGAATTCGACTGTATAGTTATTCCATTTAAGTATGATTATGTCTCAAGTCACCTTTATATGTTATATTTTTCTCCCTATGGGTTTTAAGGTAATATTTTTATTAAAAAAAGGGAAATCAATAAGCTTATATTTGGTGAAGTTTATTTACAACTTCTTGAAGGTGAAAAGTATTACTTTATGATAAAGTATTAATTATTTTCATGTTTTCACTAGAATATGAGGTTTCATTCATTATTTATCCCTTACTATGCTTTTTATGCTCATCCCATGTTTTGAAATGTTTTTCATACAATTTAAAGAGGAATAGATTCAATGATGCGATCAATGAAAAGTTAGAATGTTTAAACATGAAAGGAAACCATGTTTCATTTTAAACATTTTTGGTTTAATGAAAACAATGGATAATGAGTATAACGGTCTACATTCCAATATTGAGTTGATATATATTTTTTATGGACTAAATATCAAATGCTATAAACTCGAAATTATTGTAAATGTGAAATGAGTTCAATTAATTGGCATTACTCAAGATTATGTACTATTTAAGAATGGACATATAGTTGGTATCAGAGGATGGTTTAGAAAACATTATGGGATAAGGAGATATTTAATACTAGGTTACAAGTAATATATAAACACAAAGGTTCACATTATTAAATGATTCATAATTGTTCTAGATAAATATTTTGAGTATGAAAAACATGAGTAATTATATCATACTATTTTTCTTGTTCATAACAAAGTATATGATTAATTTATAGGTATAATTATTATAACTTTTTCCCTTTTAGTATATGTATAGACTCAGTAGGCACCAATGGAATAATGGATGTGAAGAAAAATGTGGTAGTTCTATGAATAAGAAACCGAATGCAATTAGAGATGAAATAAGAATTCTCATGGTTATTCTAAACCAACTATTAGGAGTAATAATTAATCACATGAACCTTGGTGATTTTTGTAATTCATCATATATGAGAGAAATTAATCCCTCTGGATGTTCAGGTAATAATGATCATCAAAGTATGAATATTCATCAAAATTTATGTCAGGGATGTGGAAATAATCACCTAGAAAATGATTCAAAAGGAAGGTAAGGTGTTATAGATGTGGTAATGATGTTCATAAAGCAATAACATTCCATGAAAGAAGGAAGTGTTTAGTTTACTCTACGAAAGGTAAAGATCATCATTCCATGTTATCAATTTAAGGATTTAAATGAGGGGAGTGTAGTCATTATGAAAAGAGGTGTCTTACGAGGAAGGTTTGAGGATGATATCTGTAAGATAATAAAATAAACATTTTGAAATAACTAATTTCATTCCAATTGAGCATGAGAAAACAAAAAATTAAATATTAAAGGTATGGATTATTTCTTGACACACTTCTTGACATTATGGAATCTTAGGACGTCATTCATGGTTTTTTGTTTGATATAATTGTTAAGAAATATTATGTAAAACTATAGTTATGGGAACATGAAGAATTATGAATGATTACGAATTCCATATATAAGGGTTTCAAAAGTTACGATAGATTTTTATTGTCTAATTTTTTTAATTTACTGATGATATTTTGATGTAAAAATATGATATTGCAATTTGAGAAGAAAAATGAATGGCATGATATAAACCCTTAGATTAAAATTGGTTATAGTTATTTTTGAGGATTTTAACTCATCTGGGGTTTTTATATGAATTATATAGTTTTTTAATAAAGAAAACCCACAGGATGTGTGAAAACCCGTTGAGTTCGGTAAATCAATAGCAATCAAACCCAAAATTGAAGGATGATAAGGGTGAATCACCTACCACAAGCCTACATGTGGCCCCTCATTTGTATGACTTTTACTTTTTAGTTAAATATGTTTATGGAATCAGGAGATGGTGATTCTTGGGACTTATATTTTATAAAATGTATATCATTGGAATTAGAAAATGATTTACGAATTAAGTGATAAATGTAATTTTGGTATAAATTCACTATTTTGGGAACGCTATATTCCTATGGAAAATAGAATAAAATCAGTTTTAATTTTAAGAGTAATGGTTGAATTTTATTTTGGAATAATCCATGATTTTATTAAGGACTTATGGTGATTCAGGGAATATTTTTCAATGGTTAAACTATATTGGAGAATATGTGATTTTAGGAATTACATTTATATATATAAAACAATAAGAGTGATTGATATCATTTATAGATAATTGATTAATTATGTATTGGTAGACTATATTATATAATCCTTCCATTTTTTGGGTTCCAATCATTATTTAGATTATTTTTATGAATTTTATGGACAATTGTTTTTCAAATGGTCTGTGTTGAACATTGGTTATTAATTTGAAAATTTTGACATTAAAAGAAGATTTTCATCATAAAATTGTTTATTATTTTGGGGAGATTATTTGATTGTAACCTATGATTTTTGGTTTTATATACTATTTCATGATATTATGAATTGATACTTAATCATTGAAGATTGTATGATTCTTTATAAGATGATTATAATATTTCAGGTGTGAGAATAAAATTCATCTTGAATACTCATCATTTGGTGAAAAATATGATTATATAGTATAAATTGATTAAACGATGAATCCATAAATGATAAGTAAGTATGATTCCTTATGTTCTTATTCAATGTCGCTAATAAATTCCAAAACATTATAAAAAGGATCTTAAAATAAAAATTTGTTCTATTTAATTTTCCTATGATGAAGTCAAATATCATTTAACCCGTCACAAATTTATAGCATTGTGATTTTAAAATTTTTCACAAAATGTTTTTCTATTATTCTCCATCAGAAAATTATTGTTAGTTATCTCGTCTATATTAATGTTTTCCTATATGGAACCATAGTATGTGTTGTCTTAGGTGACCATCTGTAAAGACCCGGAAATTTCAAGGAATTTTTTTTTCTTTTTTTTCTTAATTTTCTTTGGGTTTTTACAAGAATGCAGTTGCTGACGGCACCTGATTCTGAGGCCCGGTGTGCCCAGAATCTTTTTTCGCAGATTAGCCTAGGCACGTTCATTTAACGAATGAGCGAGTTTTTTTCTAACTTTTGAACCGGTGATAGGAATCGAATTCTGAGGGCACCGATGGAATCGCAGCGCCGAATTTTTCTTAGAAACACCTTTTCCGGAGTTGCATTTACTCGGGTGTGGTTTTTTAAATTTTCGGGTAAAGTAAATGAATAAAATAAAATGGTGCGACCAATTTATTTTATTTTAGGTCGCTTAAACTATGTTAAGTGGATGATGTGGGAACCCCAATTTCCTACCCATTTGGTAGGATATTTGAGAGGTGGGACCCACACGAGCCCCACCATTTCATTTCTTCTTATGTAACGCACCCACACCCCCTTTTTATTGAAGTAAAATCTTGCGTTAAATCTGGATATTAAACACCTCATTAATTGGGTGGTTTTAAAATCCTCAATTAATTGATCGTTTCTTTTCTTTTTGAATTTCAAGTGTCGGTTTCTGTGTAAATAAAATAAGACACCACTTATTTTATTTAGTTAGTCTCTTTGTATTGAGAGGCTAGGGAGAATTCACCCAGGTTCTTGATGTTCTTCCTCCTCAATGAAGAACACAAAGAATGAGAAGAACGCGAAGAATGCGGAGAATGCGAAGAAAACGAAGAATGCCAACCTCCGACGAAGGTCGACAAGAACGCCAGATCCTCGGAGGTCGACGACACGACACAAACGAATCCTTTCTCCACGATGCGACGATCCCCCTTCTGCGATGCCTTCTTCCGCGACGTGCAATTCCGCGACGTACCCTCGCACGACGACGCTTGAGGTAGGGAGATTTATTTGGTGTTATCTTATCTTTTGAGAAAAAAACGACGAGCGCGGCCTAACCATTTCCAGGTTGATACGCGGATCGTTCCTTCATGTGGGTTGATGTTGAGGATTATTTTTTTTCCCGTGAATTATTTCTATTCCGTACGTCGACTTCTATTTGATGGCCACTTTCTATAATTATAACGGGAGGAGGTCGGACCGCACAAACCCGACCGACCCTCCTCCACCTTGTTGTTGATTATGTTGCGGCTCGAACGAAGGCGGCGTGGTGAAAGGACACCGCGCGGAATCATGGTGAAATACAGCAAGGATGCGCGGCGCCGTCGCGCCGTGCCGTTGATGCCGAACCAAACCACGGACGGAGTCGGGGCCATGGAGGCGATTCGATGACTCCACTGGTTGAACGTTGAGCGTGGATTGACGGGCGAGGACAAATGGGGCCGCAAGGAAATTTTGAAGTCTATGTAGTGAAGGTTGGGTCCCGAGAGGACCGTTGGGGAAGACGGTAGGCAAATCCAACAACCGGAGCTCGTCCGGTGGTCCACGGAGCATTCCACCGGTGCGCCTCGCCGACACGGTGGCGCCGGCGGCCGGAGGTGGGGGCCGACATCGGCCGGCCGCCAGGAGGCGGCGGCGCCCGGCGCGCCACCGGGATGGGCCACTGTGGCTTCAGCCGCCATGGCAGGCCGCTAGTCCTGTGACCGCGCAGGACCGAAGGAGGCGGGACACGGCGCTCGGCCGCGTCCGTTGACAAGGAGGGGCCCCCCATGGGGGCCGCGGTTTCGAGCTGGCGGGGGTCAGCGTGCCACCCCGCACCACAATCTGCTCGGCCGAAACGGCCGAGCCGCCCGACCAGACCGCCAGGCCGGGCCGGGCCGCGCCCAAGTGAGCCGGACCCGGACCCGATTTGGGTCGACCCGGTCCAGGCCGACCCAGGGGGGTACCGGGCCGGGTCGGACCGGGCCCGAACCCCCTAATACCGGACTTTTTCGGTATGTTGCCCATAACATGGGCTACTGACCTCCGATCGATGCACTGTCAGTTGTGTAGAGATCCATGGATCGAGACAGTCGTTTCGGTATATAACACTCAAGGTTTCTGAGAACATTGAGTACGACCGGGTTGGTTCGGATACGAAACCAATTGGGCCCTCGGAGCGGAAACACTTATATGTCCTGCTCCGAATGTCCGATTGACATGTCGTCAACTTTGTTGGATTCCTCTTGATGAGACAGAATTTTGGCATGCTTCTCTTGAGTTTTGGATGCAGTTGGATAATGGCCCGGTTGGATTGTACCCGAAATCCAATCGGGCCCCAGGAACGGAAAGGCTGATAACATTCAGACCGGACGCCCGTTTGACGAACCGTCAGTGGTGTTGGTGATCACGTCGCGATACAATCCCTATGAGAATACCCTATGATAGTTCAGGATACATATGAGATACAGATGGGTTGGTTCACGCACGAAACCAACCGGGCCCCTGGGACGAAAAGGCTAATAACTCATAGAACAGGCGTCCAATTGACGCTCCGTCTGTTGTGTTGAGACCCCTATGATGAGGAGGAACATTGAGATACTTCTTCATGGAACCTTGTGATAATTCGAGTATCGACCAGTAGGTCATGGAGCGGACCCTTCCGCTGACGATCTAGCAGAGTGCAGAGACCTAGTAGCTGGCTGAGACTTGACGACTACTGATCTATCGACTCGGTGTGTTTCAGATAGCCCAGTGGGGAGCGCTTGGTTGTAGCAGCATACCCACGATGGAGGAGCGCTTGGAAGTAATGGCAGACCCGTGGTACTCAACAGAATGAGTACCTCTGGAGGCTACGAGGGGGAGCGCTTGGTTGTAGCGGGAGACCCACGGTGTAGGAGCGCTTGGTTGTAGCGGCAGACCCACGGTATACAGTAGAAGGAGTGCCTCTGGAACCTATGAGGGGGAGCGCTTGGTTGTAGCGGCAAACCCATGGTGGGAAGTGCTTGGTTGTAGCAGTAGGCCCACAGTACTCGACAGGTAGAGTACTACAGCAGTCCAAGGTGCCCGACGCGATTGGTTGTAGAGGCATGCCATATGTACTCAACAGATGAGGTGTTCGGCGTGCTTGGTTGTAGCCACAAGCACTCTGTACTCGACAGAGGAGGAGTTCGCCACGGTTGGTTGAAGCAGCATGCCCTCTGTACTCGACGAAGGAGGAGTTCTCCAGCAGCCGTGGTTTCGACGTCATGAATAAAATCCTGGTTGAGCTGAGACTATAATCTTTGTGTTTCCTCATGATTGATATGGGTTACTTTATAACATGGGTATATGTATGGGCATGTACCTAAGTAGAGGTTATATGTTGAGATCATTTTTGTGGTTATCCATGTTGGATTTAGTGAGACCTTGAGGGTCTCGGGGTCTCTTCTGATTATCGTTATACTCACCCCTGCACGGGCTATGCCTGCACCTCGTTGTGTTGGTTGTAGACGACGGACAACGCAGACAGAGGCCGAGTGTTCGAGTACTGGACGGTACTCGGAGGTTGCCCTCATGACGAGACAGTATCCGGTGGTGGACTTCACGACGAGGCGACGCTCGGAGGAGGTTTACGGGCAAGAGCGTTGTAGAGGCTATATATACCTACCCTTCAGGTAGGATCCGTGGTGGATGATCCAGGAGCTGCGATATCTGTACCTACCCTTCAGGTTGGGTCCGATGAGGACGACCGAGGAGCTGCTTCCTTTCTTCCAGCTGTTGTCTTTGTTGTACTTTCTTTCAGTTGTAGCTGTACTTTTGATTGGGTTTGTATTCTTGCCCTTTTACTTCTCATCACTTCCTTTTTGTACTTGGTGTTTTACTTCTTCTTGGACTCTGTGGTGTTCTCTTACTATTTTAAATGCAATGCCTTCCCAGTTATCGGGATTTTCGCCTTTGGTGCTAGTCGTTATTCCCTGGCCTA
Organism: Viscum album; assembly: GCA_963277665.1. Taxonomy (NCBI): domain Eukaryota; kingdom Viridiplantae; phylum Streptophyta; class Magnoliopsida; order Santalales; family Viscaceae; genus Viscum; species Viscum album. Next base: position 1,717,183,979 of record OY728160.1, on the reverse strand, counting down.
TGGAAGGCGGGCTTGTGGTAGTCACGATACGGGCCCCGAGGACGGGTCGTGACAAATTGGTATCAGAGGAGTTAGGTTCTGCCACAGAAACCAGGACTTTGATATTTTTCTATGTGAAGCAATATTGTTAAGAGTATTGAGAGTGGTTATTAGTCTAGGGAGTCCAGTGTTGGTGCGGTGGCCGACATATCCATACACCAGGACCCTCACTCCTGATTTTCAACTTAATGCATGAAAACATTGATTGCATGTGTGTTTCAAGTTTTCTCTATAATTACTTTGTGTCAGCTCACCAGGTATTCTGTTCTGACCGTGGCGCATCTGTTTATTTTCAGGATGTCCCCACGACGGCAGCCAACTAGGGTTCCAACCGTTGTATGTGACAACAGCCCACAGAGCGACGAGGCCTCGGTACAAGGCCCTTTGACAGCAGAGGCACCAGTGGTACCTCTCCCCACCGAGCCACCGATGCTACCAGCCCTAGCCGCTGACGGTGCACATCGCCTCAGTGTACTACACGAGTTTCAGCGTCAGAGACCGCCCAGGTTCCGAGGGGGGGCGGACCCTCAGGCAGCCGAGGATTGGCTGGAGGTAGTTGTATGAGTTTTTTGTTTAGTAGGGACACCAGCTGACCTTATGGTGGTCCTTGCAGCGAGCCTTCTGCACGTGGCAGTAGGCAGATGGTGGAGCTTGATGCTCCAGGTGCACGATGAGGCATCTCTCCTTTGGATGGACTTTCAGAGCCTTTTTCGCTCAGAGTTCTTCCCAGCCACCCTCTGAGCGGTGCGCATCCAGGAGCTGCTACAACTACGGCAGGGCAGCATGACAATAGCCCAGTACGTGGCGAGTTTTACCGATCTCTCGCGCTATTCCAAGGACATGGTACGAGACCCATTCTTCAGGGCCCGAACCTTCAAGCAGGGTCCCAGGAGAGAGATTAGAGCTTCAGCTGTTTCTCATAGCTTTCCGACATAGACATGGGTGTTGGAGCGAGCCCTCTTAGTGGAGAGTTTCCTTGCTGAGCAGTCTCCTGCAACAGGACCCACCACTAGCCAGCATGCTGCAGAGTCTTCTGCAACAGGCAGTAGACAGATGACGCAGAGGTCCAAGAGGACTAGACTTATTGGTGGTCGACCTCATGACAAATGATAATTTGTGTGAGGCACACGGGATGGAGAATGACTTACCATGTGCGAACAATGTTACTCCTGCGGCGGGGTTGGTCACATGGCTCGTGACTGTCCGACCCGCCATACAGATGACCAGCAGATGAACGAAGGACCTCCCGGGCAGAGGCAGAGGATCGATCGAGGCGGAATGCCTAGAGAAGGAGACCGTGGAAGGGGAGCTGGCCGTGAAGCTGGAGGTGGACGACGCTTCGAGGTGTTGCCACCTCCACTAGCAGGAGGTCCTCCCCAACCGCATGGAACAGGTGGGCGTGGGAGAGCTCAGCATCAGGCAGCTGAGGCCTATGATCATGGAGCTCTGGGAGTAGATGGACAGGAGCAGGACTAGATCTATTCCTTTATACTTTTGTTCATGTTGCTTCTAGCTCTGTTGATGTTTTTTTGTATATGCTTTGTGTCCTTGTACATTGAGCTGTAGTAATAAAAAACACCTTTCTTGTGACGTTTACTTTCCTGTCCCAACTTTATGTTGTTACTAAGAGGTTACGGTTTAAAAACTATTGACATGAACATCACTTTGAGATACCTACTGGAGGAGACCTAGTGACCACACACTGATACTGAGAGTGTGACTCAACCCTTGGAGGTGAGAGTAACGGTTGGATCTCTTGGTAGTAGCGTCGAGGACATACGATGTCATCCTTGGTATGGATTAGTATCATCCATGTTGGGATTGACTGTATTTGGTGAAGAACGTGGTTCATCCAGGGGATGAGACCGGATTTCTCTTATCAGCAAAGAACATATCTCACCAATTCTTGTAGGACCAGAAGGGTCCAAGTCATCCAAGAGCGGATAAGGACAGCTCAGAGCCGGAAAAAGTCTTGTGCTGACAGTGGGTGGAGACCACTAGAGTTCGAGGTTGGCGACCACGTTTCCCTACGGGTCTCACCTCGACGTGAGTTACGAATATGTGGCCGAGGCGACAAGTTATCTCCGAGGTTCAACAGACCTTTCTAGGTCCTCAGCTGGGTAGGCGAGGTGGTTTACCGTTGGACCCACCCACCTCAGTTGCACTAGGTGCACGAAGACTTCCATGTATCTCAACTGAGGAGATACGATCTCGACCCTTCTCTTTTCTTCGACCATGAGTAGCTGGACTTGGGCGATGGGGTGACCCTCACAGAGGTTACAATGGGGATCGAGGAACGACAGGAGCGAGTCCTACAAGGATGGGTCAATTCCTCGGGTGCACTTTCACTGGCAGTACGAGAACCTCCAGGTGAGAACATGGGAGCGGAAGGCTCAGATACATTCCCAGTACTACTTTTATATCCTTAGACTGTGTTAAAGCTTTACGGGGACCTAAATTCATGAGGTGGAAGTAATGTAAAGACCCGGAAATTTAAAGGGAATTTTTTTTCTTAATTTTCTTTCGGTTTTTACAAGAACTTAGTTTCTAACGGCACCTGATTCCGAGGCACGGTGTGCCAGGTATCTTTTTCCGAATTTTATCTCGGGTATGTTCAGTGAACGAACGAGCGGGTTTTTTTTCTAACATTTGAACCGTTGCTCGGAATCGAATTCTGAGGGCACCGATGGAATCGTAGCGCCGATTTTTGCTTAGAAACACCTTTTCCAGAGTTGCTCTTGCTCGGGTGTGGTTTTTTAAATTTTTGGGTTATGTAAATGAATAAAATAAAATAGTGCGACCAATTTATTTTATTTTAAGTCGCTTAACCTATGTTAAGTGGATGATGTGGGACCCAAAATATCCTACTCACTTCGTAGGATATTTGTGAGGTGGGACCCACATGAGCCCCACCGTTTATTTTCTTCTTAAGCAACGCACCCGCACCCCCTTTTTAATGAATTCATCTCCTACTTATAATATGGATATTAAACGCCTCATTAATTGGGTTGTTTTAAACTCCTCAATTAATTGATCATTTCTTTTCTTTTGGAATTTCAAGCGTTGGTTTGTGTGTAAATAAAACAAGACACCACTTATTTTATTTAGTTATTCTTGTTGTGTTGAGAGTCTAGGGAGAATTCGCCCAGGTTCTTGAAGTTCATCCTCCTCGACGAAGAATGCGAAGAACGCGGAGAACGTGAAGAACGCGAAGAATGCCGACCTCCGACGAAGGATGACAAGAATGCCAGATCCTCAGAGATCGACTCCGCGACACCGATGAATCCTTTCTCTGCGATGCGATGATCCCCCTTCTGCAATGCCTTCTTTAGAGACGTGCAATTCCTCGACGAACCCTCACTCGACGATGCTTGAGGTAGGGATATTTATTTGGAGTTCTCTTTTCTTTTTAGAAAAGAACGACGAGCGCGGACCAACAATTTCCCGGTTGATCCGCGGATCGTTCTTTAATGCGGGTTGTTGTTGAGGATTATTGTTTTTGCCCGTGAATTATTTCATTGTCGTACTTCTACTTCTATTTGATGGATGCTTGCTATCATTATAACGGGAGGAGGTGGGACCGCACAAACACGGCCGACCCTCGTCCCCCTTGTTGTTGATTATGTTGCGGAACGAACGAAGGCGGCGTGGTGAAACAACATTGAGAGGATTCATGGAGAAATACAGCAAGGATACGCGGCGCCATCGCGTTGCGTCGTTGAGGCCGAACGAAACCGCGGCCGGAGTCGGGGCCGCAGATGCGATTAGAAGACTCCACTGGTTGAACGTTGAGCGCGGAATGACGGGCGATGAAAAACGAGGCCGCAAGGTAATTTTGAAACCTCCGTAGTGAAGTTTGGGTCCCGGGAGGACCGTTGGCAAAGACGACAGGGAAATCCGACCACCAGAGCTAATCCGTTGGTCCGCGGAGCATTCCGCCGGCACGCCTCGCCGGCACAGCGGCACCGGCGGGCGGAGGCGGGGCCGGTACCAGTCGGCCACCAGGAGGCGGCTGCGCCCGGCGCACCACTGGGATGTCCGACACAGCTTAAGAAACGGCGGCAGGCCGCTGGTCCCACGGCCGCGTGGGACCGAAGGAGGCGGGACGCGGCACTCGGACGTGTCCGTTGACAAGCAGTGGCCCCACACGGGGGCTGCGGTTTCGAGTTGGCGGGGGGCAGTGTGCCACCCCGTACCACCATTCGCTCGGCGGAAACGGCCGAGCCGCCTGACCGGACTACCAGGCCGGGCTGGGCCGTGCCCAAGCGGGCCGGACCCGGACCCGGGTCGGGTCGACCCGGTTCGTGCCGACCCAGGGGGGATATATGGCCGGGTCGGACCGGGCCAGAACCCCCTAATACCGGACTTTTTGGTCGGTTGCCCATAACATGGGATACGGACCTCCGATCGACGCACCGTCAGTTGTGAAGAGATCCTTGGATCGAGACGGTCGTTTCAGAATATAAAACTCAAGGTTTTGGATAATTTTGAGTATGGGCGGGTAGGTTTAGATACGAAACAAACCGGGCCCTCGGAGCGGAAACTCTTATATCTCGAGCTCCGGATGTCTGATTGAGGTGCCGTTGACTTTTTTGGATTCCTCTTGATGAGACAGAACTTTTTCCATGCTTCCCCTGAGTTTTGGATGCAGTTGGATAATGGCCGGGTTGGAATGTACCCGGAATCCAAACGGGCACCTGGAAAGGAAAGGCTGATAACTTTCAGACCGGACACCTGTTTGAAGAATCGTCAGTGGCATTGGTGATCACGTAGAGAAACAGTCCCTACGAGCATACCCTATGAGAGTTCGGGGTACAAACGAGATACGGCTGGGTTGGTTCACACACGAAACCAACCAGGCCCCTGGGACGAAAAGGCTAATAACTCATAGACCGAGCATCCGATTGTCGCGTCGTCTGTTGTGTTGAGACCCCTTTGATGAGTAGGTACTTTGAGATACATATTCATGGAACCATGTGGTTTTTGGAGTATCTACCAGTAGCTCATGGATCGGACCCTCCCGGTGATGAGCTAGTAGATTGGAGATACCTAGTAGCTGGCTGAGACTTGACGACTGCTAATCTATCGACTCGGTGTGTTTCGGATAGACCAGTGGGGAGAGATTGGTTATAGCGGCAGACCCATGGCGGAGGAGCGCTTGGTAGTAGAGGAATACCCGCGGTACTCAACAGAAGGAGTACCTATGGAGGCTACGAGGGGGAGCGCTTGGTTGTAGCAGGAGACCCACGGCGGAGGAGCACATGGTTGTAGCGGCAGACCCGCGGTACTCAACAGAAGGAGTGCCTCAGGAACCTATGAGGGGGAGCACATGGTTGTAGCGGTAGACCCATGGTGGGAAGCACATGGTTGTAGCAGCAGGCCCACAGTACGCGACAGGTGGAGTACAACAGCAGTCCAAGGAGTCCGGCACGCTTGGTTGTAGTGGTAGTCCCTCTGTACTCGACAGAGGAGTTGTTCAGCGCGCTTGGTTGTAGCGGCATGCCCTCTATACTCGACAGAGGAGGAGTTCGGCGTGCTTGGTTGTAGTGGCAGGCCCTCTGTACTCGACAGAGGAGGAGTTCTCCAGTAGCCATGGTTTCGACGTCATGAATAAAATCCTAGTTGAGCTAAGTCTATAATCCTTGTGTTTCCTCATTATTGAGATGGGTCACTTGATAACATGAGTATATGTATGGGCATGTACCTAAGTGGAGGTTATCTATTGAGATCTTATTTGTGGTTATCCCTGTTGGATTTAGTAAGTCCTTGAGGGTCTCGGGGTCCCTACTGAGTATCGTTATACTCACCCCAGCAAGAGCTATGCCCGCACATCGTTGTGTTGGTTGGAGACGACAGACAGCGCAGACAGAGGCTAAGTGTTCGAGGACTGGATGGTACCCGGAGGTGGAACTCACGATTAGAAATATCCGGTGGTGGACTTCATGACGAGTCGACGCTCAGAGGAGGTTGATGGGCGAGAGCGTTGTAGAGGCTATCTTTACCTACCCTTCAGGTAGGATCTGTGGTGAATGATCCCAAAGCTGTGCTATTTGTACCTACCATTCAGGTAGGATATGAGGAGGATAACCCAAGAGCTTCCTCCTTTCTTCTAGTTGTTGTCTTTGTTTCACTTTTTTTTCAGTTATAGCTGTACTTTCAATTGGGTTTGTATTCTAGCCCTTTACTTTTCAGCACTTCCTTTTTGTACTTGGTGTTTTACTTCCTCTTGGACTCTATGGTGTTCTGTTACTTTTATAAAGGCAATGCCTTCCCAGTTATGGGTATTTATGCCTTTGGTGCTAGTCGCCAGCCCCTGGCCTATGGAAGGCGGGTTTGGGGTAGTCACGACATGGGCCCCAGGGATGGGTCGTGACACCATCGTACATTCCTTTCTTTCTATTAAGGTTGATGTTTTGTGAATCCATTTTCTGATGTGTGATTACAATGATGGTATTTTGGAAAATCATATCGTAGTTATCGAAAAAAAATTACAATTGAGAGGATTAAATTTCCAAAAGTGGGTAGAATGTAAAGTCCTGTGTTTTTTTAAATGGAAACACTATGTCCTATAACATACATCATATCCAAAATTTAGGTTATATGAAAAAATTATTATTATTATTATTTATTTTTATAGTTATCACATGGCCATTATAATAGTAGGTACGAAAAGGAATAAATGAATTATAAATTTATGGTTTACAAATTCTTATATTATAATTCATTGGTTATCAAATTAATTAGTAAGTTAAATAAATACCAATTGAATATAAAGGATATGTTTTTATGAAAAACTATTTAAATAGGAATAATAATATTTCGAAAATAATCATATGATTTTTTTCTAAATTATATTAATTATATATGAACTCAATATAATGTTTAATGTTTATATTATATGTTTTCTTGTATTTATATAAGAACAAAATCAATTTTATGAATAAAAAGAGTATTTTTATAAAATGAATTTTATCCTCCGTTTGATGGAGATCCCATTTTAAATATTGTATTTGACACATTAATAAGTAATATTTGACAAAATAACCTTCATATTTGGTAGTGGTACATCAAAAAAAATTGGATAATGTTTTTGTATTTTTCTTCTAAAATTCTTATTTTAATTGATAGTTAGAAATACTGTGTTTTAATTGAAAATTTATTTTTTTATAATTTATTTCTAATGCTATAATATCATTTTAATAGGTCTAAAATTATATTTAGATAATTACTTATCATCTAATAAAATATTGGTTATTAGAATAAATTTAAAAAAGATATTTGATGTAAAAACATTTCAAACATTTATATTTTTAACTTTAAAAACCCACTATTTGGTTTTATCTATAAAATCAATTTAAATATAAATTTCTGAATTATTAGAATTTAATTATGTAAAATTAATTATATATTTGGAACAAAAATTTACAAATTAAGTTTCAAGTTCAATAATATTTTTAGTTATAAAAATGTTACCATGGTAATTATAAAATATACAGTAGTGAATGAAATTTTTTGACAAGGGTTAATGTTAAAAGTTAAATGCTTATCATACCGAAAAAACAACATTTAAAGTATGGTTGAGGTGTGTATCTATCATAACCTTTATATAAAAAATCAATTAAAGAAAGTTTTGTTTAAATTAATTCCAAAACTGGAAGGTTAGATTTTAATATAAAATAATCAATAAATTAATCACTAGAACCCACCTCTTCTAAAGTATAAATAATACCCATAACCTCCCCATTTTATCCTAAAAATACTTATAGATCCTAAAATATCTTACCAAACCACTCCTCCTCACTCGCCCCACATAAATGTGCTACAAGTCACCCAAAAAGTGAAAGTCCAAGGTCCTCAGGGGTCTTTTATGGAGGGGATATTGAAGATATAATTTTCTCAAAGTACCTCTCTTAATTTCATTAATTTTTCTACGTTATCCTCACCACATTAAGGAATCAATTTATGATTACTCCAGATTCATGTATATACTGGATTTTTTATTTGTATATATCATTTCAATTTCATTTCAAACATCATCTTCTTCAGATAAACAAAACTGTTTTCCAATGCAAGTCAGATAATCACCTCCAAGAATAATGTCATTTTTCTTTGTCCCATTACAACTTTCATTTCTTGTCCTAAAACCATTCTTATTGAGTTTTTTTAAAAAATTTATATATTATATCTTATTTAATATCATATAAAATTAATATTAATCATACCGTTATGCTTTCAAATTTTTTTAATATAATAACATTGTTTGGGGCGTGTGGACAACCACCTTCCCAAACTAATGTGATTCATTCAAAAATCGCATGGAATGTATGAAAGATTACTTTAGTAAAAATATATGATATAAATGAAATATTTATTCTACAGTAATTATATTATATATGTATACATATTTACATAAAATTAATTTAATTTTTGTTCTTTCAATATGATATGTATAACAAAAATAGTGTTCTGGTGTACGTATGTCCTACCATTTCCATGTACAGAGTTTTTATTTTGTTTTCAAATATTATTATAAATAATAATATAAAACATATAAATGATATTTATAACATGTTTTATTTTCTATATATGAAGGTTGTATTAACAAATGGACTATTGACATTATACCATGTTCATTTTCATCTCAAGTACAAGATATCAACAAAACATCTGATATAAACTTAAATAGTTGTGAAATTTTTATAACATGGTAATATGTTTTATAAAATAAATAATAAATATTAAAAAGGTTTATTATGTAACTATAATTTAACGTAATTTTATTAGTCAGTATGAACAAGTAACACACGATATGAGTCAGACTTTATTTAAGAGAGTATCTTAACAATATTTTTATTCTTTGGGTTAAACTTATACTTTCTGATTATATCGTTGAACTATTTTGTGTGAAATTAATTTTGAATATCTTATAATTTTTTCTAATTGTTATTTTGGATTTATATTTTAAAAACATGATCCAACTATTTTATTAACGAAATGATATTTGTAGTGGACTTTATCACAATATTCTTTTTTTGTGGCATTTTCTGATAATATACACCTTTATTATTTTATTAGGTGTATTTACAGCAACTATGGATTTTAATATCCATATTGTATCTAACCTAATGATAATTATAATTTTCATGAGTCTATTAATTCATGGGTATTAAGATTTATATGTTCAAATTGGTAAGAGACAAGTTGAACATTTAAAGAATTAGTCATCAAATAGTTTCCTCGTGATGTAAAATCTCATATTTGATTATATGGATTCAAAAGGATTATACATGAAATTTTATGTCTATATTTTGATGGTTTCCAAAGGAGACTTCTTATATGATGAATTTTACTTTCTTTACAAAAATAAAATAAGAATGTTTTTTCACTTATGCAACGACATCGACTTCTCCATCTCCATAACCATAATTTTATATTTGGAATCCTCTATAGTAATTAATGTTTTTTAGGGGAATGAAATCCCTTATTACATTTTTTGGTGTTTTTGGTAATTAATGTGGTTTTGAAATATAATTGACTATTTCAATATCTGGAATGTCTTATTTTGGTTGCAAATGAAATATTTTGGGTGAAATATTGTTAACGGGCATCTTTTATGTGAAATTATTATATAATGGTACTTAAACATATGATGGGTGGTTATGTGATAAACCATATATGGGTGGTCACCTAATAAAACAATAATGGTTGGTTCCATGATAGACCAAGGATTGGTGGATACGTTATAAACTCCAATTCATTGGCTATAGAAGTTAGAAATATGTCTATTCTATTTGGTGACATTCAAGGAAGTCAACTATATGGTTATTTTATATATGTATGATTTTTTACAAAGATACCAATATATGTTATACATTCCTCTCTATGGTTTTTAAGGAAATCTATTATTTACAAAATAGGTTAGCAATGAGATTATAATCAGTGAATTTTTAATACATTGTAATGGTGAAATGGTTTAATTTATGATAAAATATTCAAGGATGACATGTTTTCACAAGGCTATCTATTTCCCAACCTTTTGTTTCCCTTACTGACATTTTTATTCTCATCCTATGTTTTGTAATGTTCGTCATATGATTCAAAGAAAAATAGAGTGACAGATGGGACCATGGAAGAGTTGTTATGTTTAATCATTAAACAAAAGCATTTTTGTTTTTAATCATTTTTTATTTTATGAAAAAATGTATAGTGTGTTAAAGCATATAGTTTTAAATATTGTGTTTTTATGTATTAGTTATGGCCAAATTACAAAATATCTCTACATGAAATGATCATAAATGTGACATAATGTAAAATTACTGACAGAACTCATGATTATATAATGTTTAAGGCTATGTACATATAAGTACTATAACCATGATTTTCCCACAACTATGGGTATATTTTTCTGTTTAAAACCCATACCCATGGATCTCATGAACCATGGGTATATATATCTCATGACTGTGAAGGAACAAAAAAATTTCTCTGGGAGCATATAACTTTCATCAGGAAAACCCAAACCCATAGCTTTCCCCATATACTTATGATTTATATATCTATATTAAAGTAAATATATTTATATTTATATGTATACATGAAGTTGAAGATGTAGTTATGAGTCGTGTTTCTAAAGAACTTATCATGGTTCCGAATACCACATGATGTATTTTTAAATACTATAGCCACATTTTGAGAACCATGGGTATCAAGTTGGTGACAGCATGAAAAATTTCATGTACACCTATTCCAACAATTCAAAACAGATGGTATATAATTTACCAAATCATTGGTATATCTCATAACTATTCTAATGCATTAACTCCCCAAAAATTTCAAAACCATATGTATATCCTATTCACACAGTTTTAGTGGTGATACCCACGGTTTGAAACCATGTGTATAGGTAAAATTTCTAATTGAGTGAGTTATATGTTTAAAAATGAAACATATTAATTTTAAAATGTTAAAAGATTAAAATAAATTAAAACTATAAAATTTAATTGTTTTTTAGGAATTATATTTAACAAAAAATGTTTTAAAATATTAATTTCCTACCAAATTTAAGGCAATTAATTCCACCACAATGTGGTTGGATTGAAATATAAGATAATATCATTATTTGAATCACTTAATCCCACATCTCCTCAGTTATATGTATAACCTCATTTCGACCCACATGTCTGGAAGGAAAAAAATATCCACTAAAAACATATAATATACCCTATACCTATGTGAAAATGATTATGATCTCACCAAAATACTAATTCCAATGCCCTCAAGGGGTCCGTGAAAATTGTGATATTCAAGAGGTAATATTCCTATGACATGTCACCTAATTCTTTTTTTATTTTCAACATTCTGCTCACCTACTTCATCCTTGAAGGAATTATAACCCCAGAATCATTTATATAATGGTTTTCAGGATTCATGTGTTATATATTATATCAAATAATTTTATTACCTCTTCATATTCTATGAATAAAAACTATTTCCCCATTTATGATGGTTAATCATCTCTATCAATAATTATTTAGTTCATTCTCCGTTACTGCCTTCATGGATGTTAATAAAACTATTACTCTAGTAAAATAATATTTTATTATGTTTATAGTGATATATATCATGTTACTGAACTAATATATTTACATAATATAAAATATAACCAATCTAGTTCATGGTATTTTGTAAAAATAACGAAACAAATCTATCCATTTATCATTCACATTTTATCTAGTAAATCATCCATATGTTAGAAATAAAATGATATATGGGAACCTTTAAACTATTAGATGTTAATTAATACAATTTCATTAATATTCTTTTGTTTTATTACAATTTTATAATAACACCATTAATAATACACAAATTAATTAATCATGAATCCTTGAAATGAACACACCCAAACCCGTGAAAATAATGAAAAGTTATTAATGTATTTGTGATAAGATGTTATAAAATAATTTTATAAGGTATTATAAATATTAATATTGTTCTATTATTATTTAGTAACATTATTTAAATCATTAAAGAATTGGATAACATATGAACTACTAATGGTAAGTGTGAGATAAGGGGTTTCTCACCTTACATTTACCTCTATGAGATATATGTATTATCCACCACTTATTTCTTGGGTGTGCTGTATATACTACCCTTTGATATATCATATAATTAATCTTATTATATTAATGGTATTATATTATTCATTTAACAAGTATTAACTTTATAGGAATATGTTTTGACTCATTACAATGTGGTAAGGGGATTCAAAACCCAATTCTAATTCCCTGGGTAAATTTTAGACTTCCATGTATATATTCTAAAAATATTATGGGTGAGACAAATTATGAGTAACGTATAATTTATTTAACATTATTTAATCTATACTTATATTGAATAATCCAAGTATATTTCATTTATTAACTCAATTTTCAATTATATAATATTTATATGTGACATTATTTTAAAAAATATTATTTATAATAATTTCCCTTAAAACTCTATTTTTCTTCAATTTTAGTATTCTCAAGAATTTTTTCCAAAAATGTATCTATTATACTAATTTTATTTTAAAATGGATTTTATACTCATATATTACTTTTTATAAAATGGTTGTAAATCTATATTTTATTACTTAATAAACAAACTTCTTTGAGATTTCCTGAAAAAAAAATATGAAAGGAATGTTTCATTAACTTACATGGAATGAGTAAATTTTCCCAAAGTCATAATACCCAAATTATTTAAACATACATATAAATTTTTACATGGTTATTTGAAATTAAATTGTTTTCCTTATTAATTGTGCATTATGTTAAAACTAATTTTTTTTCAAAGTGAAAAATTGTATTTTCCTCGTGAAATTTTCAATGAGGCATTTTAATGTATTTTAACAAATATCAAAATCCTTTGTATAATATGGTCATTCATTCAGATTAATCATTTATGATTCCATGTACCATTTTTTATTGAATTGTTATTGATTAGTTTGATTTTGGATGATCTATTTTTATACCATTTACCATATTACTCTGGATGGGTTGTGATTATCTTTACATAATTGGAAATGTTATTAACAATTTGTATGTTTGTTTCAATGAGAGAATATATATTTATTTTATTTCACATAATTTATATTTGGAATGTATTAAACATATTATGTGATGGGTCAGGCCTAAAATATCCCATCAATTCATTTGTAAACCTCATGATACAAAATAGATCAGGTTTTTGCTGTGGTCGTACCCATTTATGTAGAATTATTGGCCGAGGGAAGGATTGTATGTTTTAAATATCCAGCATTATAAATCCCCTAATTATAAGATTATTTATTGATAATCCATATCAATATTATACAAGTATAATATCCGTGGTTATGATTCATTCTCAGAGGATTAATTATATGGAATTATTTGATCATATTATATTCTTTCCCCATTATTCTAATGATTATGTTTTAATGTAATTTGTATATATTTTTACAACATGACTTTTATTATGCTTATTTAAAATATGTTGAATATATTATTACCTCTAATGAGATTTTATACTCACCCCTTTATTATACTTTATTATTTATCAGGATGTGAAGTGGTTTATTATGATTAATATACATAGATGATCTAAGGGAACAATGGTGATATCATGAAATTTCTAGGTTGTATTTTATGTTTTAAATTTTAATGTCGGATCTGAGTATGTATCTACTTTTATAAAACTAGTAAACTATTCATTCCATTGTTATGGTATTACTTTTTAATCACTCCAATATAATAAAGTAATGTACTAACTCCTAGATTGTGGGATAGGGTCCTTACATTTGGTATGAGAGTTAGTTTAGTAGAAACTATCGAAACTATATTTAGGAAAACATACATTTGAAAATGAAAACCTATGATTGAATTTTGACATATTCCCAATGATACAAATCTTAATATTAACATATTAGTTATACATATATTTTAAATTTAGGTTTTGTGATAAATTAATTTGATATTATACATTATGTTCCATAATTCTATTATTTAATCTAGGGTATCCCATTTTTTAAAAAATAGATCCTAGAGGAAGGAATGGAAACCATATCAAAACATGTCTATATTTTCCTCCTAAGAAAGATAATTTATTTAGAGATACAGTTATAAATGAAAAAATTATAACTCTATTATGACTTCGGAAATGGTTAATGAGTTGTCCCCTTTTTCGTATGGACCAAAAAGTTGATCCAAAGTGGTGTGTAATAATGTTAGACCGATTGCCGAAATGAAAACCACAATCATTCAATGGGACTATAAACACATTTCTATCTAAGAAATGGGTATGTCCATTGGATAATATATTTCTCTCTTTGGGATGAAACAAAATTGAGAAGGTTATCATGTCTGTATATTATCTCTCAGGAGACATAGATCAATAGTTGTCCTTAATTGAAAACACAAATGAGGGGGATGATATTAAATTATTTAATATATTGATTTAATGTTCATTTTCTTGGAAAAATATTTCCCTCACTAGTAGTGAGCATATTTGGAGATATAATTCTTGATTTCAAGATAGAAAGAGGATAAAACGTTTATAAGTATGAATCCAACATTTCAAGGTTATCAATGAATCTCATGAACTATATAAAAAATATAAAGAGTGTGATATTCCATTTCTCTGATGGTTATAATAAAATTCCCCAAAGGGTACTACTCTCCCTAACATTATCATCATATAGGTATATAATATCATGTTCCATCAAGACTGAGAAAGAATTTTCCAAGTCTAATAACTTCAAATGGATGAATGTGAAAAAGATAATGGAATAGAAAATATGGTTAAAAGGATGAATGGAAATAATTATTATCAAACACTGGATAAATATGAATGGAATCATCCCGTTTCTTGATTAACAGGAATATGAGTTTGCGGTAATTTTAGAGATAATTGGAACTAGGCTCATGATTGCAAAAGAAAGAATGAATTTATCCACTTCTATAACTGTATGGAGATAGGGAACTATGAAATTGATTGTCCCATGAATAAAGGGAATATAGATTATAAGAAAAAAAATATCAAGGTCAGTTTTATGTTATTACAATTGTTGAAGTGGAATAAATAAAGTATTGAGGTTTTTGGAATGAAGAATTATGTTATGATATTATGTTTATATAAATCATGAGATATTTATATTTTTTTTTCATTAATTATTACATATATATTTGAACGAAACTATGTTTTACATATGTTTTTACGGTGATATAGGTTTTTTTATATTTGGTCAATGATAATAAGAGCTTCATTATTTTGATTTTGTAAACCCATGGTAAGATAATTTTGTAAGCGACCTTCCTTATAATTTTTTTTCTGTAAATTTGGGTAGACATATTTCAAATTAGTATTATGATTAACTTCTTATGGAAGGGATTAAGATGAAATTTGATATTATTGCTTGTATAAAATATTTTATAACTAATTTTTTTCAGTACATATTTTCAGTTTTATTAATGAATTATGAATCTTAAGATTCATAAATGTGCTTCATGCATGAAAAACCCTACTTGAATATCTATCTTGCATGATAATAAATGATGTGAGGATAGATTAAATCACACAAAATTGTTGGAAATATTTTTATGTCAAGAAAACAAATAAAGAAAGTTTACATTCTATTGTGTTTAGTTGGATAGTAAAATAATCCCCCAACTCTATGAAAAGGATTTTGGAACACAAAATTGTCAATTTAATTTTCGTACATAGAATTAAATTTCCTCTTTAACCTATAATAGATTTAAGGTTTTGTGGTGGTAGAATTTTTAATGCACATGTTCTCTATAACTCTCCATAAGGACTTGATAGTTTGATTTCTCTTCCATTTCCTGGTTTTCATTTATTACTAATTTTATCCAATTCAAAATCCTAATTTTTTGGAGACCATCGGTATATCCCATTCTTCCTTAATAATGAGATGTTTTATTAACCTAATTTACGATGTGGGATTCCCATAATAGAATTCTAATGTATCAACCAATTATTTTCAATATTGTTTTTTAAATTTAATGGAAAACATTATTGAAGATTAGGTGAATTCAACACCCAAATAATTGATGGTATGTCTGTTTTTAATCTCAATCTTTTTAACATCATAATTTACATTGAAAAATGAGTCTAAAAAGATTATTAAAAGATTATTATTTAATTATAGTAATAATAAGCTAGCCATTGGAAATGAAAAAATGATTATGATTATATAAATATCGAAAATATATATCAAAAAATATTATATAATGTATTTATTGATTACCCATTATTTAGAAATGAAAATAAAAGACAATTGAATATAAGGGAAGTGTTTTTATAAAAAACTATTTCTATGACCATAATGGAATTTTATATTCTTAAATTCATTTCATCACTATTTAGGAGAGATAATATTGAAATTTATATTCTATATATTTAGTAATATATTTTTAGAATTAGTCAATATGATTTTAGGATTTATAATAGAATAAATATAATTTTATGTAAAAAAGAATATTTTTCAAAAAGGTAAAATTTACATCTTTTAATAGAAAAACTATTTTAAAATAAAAATTTGAAAATTACATATGTTTTATTTTAAAAAATAAACTTTAATTTTTTAAATTTGTATATTTATATAAAAATAGGGTGAATTTTTTTATTTTCGCAATATGAATAATCATTGATTAATAGTGAAAATATTAGATTTTATTTGGAATGTAATTTTTCATATAATTTAGTTATTTAGTTAATTTTTAATTTAAATTGGTTTTATATTATTATTATTACACTTATAAACCAATAAAAAATAGGTCATTGGCATCAATTTTACATTGAAATTGGTTAAAAACATTTTCTACACTTTAGACATTGCCATTAAACCCCTATTTTTTATTATTCCTTTGAGATTATATATTAATCAAATTATATCAATCTTGTGAATAAAATTTCAAAATATTTAATCGATATTTTGTATCAGAATTTATAAATTAGTTTTTAAGGTCAATTTCATTTGAAGGAATAAAAATTATATCTTGGTACAAAAATACATACCGTGATATTGTTAAAAAAATTAAATGAGTAAATGTTAGAAGGGTTGAAGATTAAAATACCTGAAAAAAACATAATTCTTGGTTGAGGTATTTTTCAATAATAATCATACCATTAAATATTAATTTCAATATTAATTCGTTCTAATTAATTCCACCAGAATGTGGTTGGTTTCAAGTATAATGTAATAATTATTTTAATGACATATACTCACATCTCCTCATGTATAAAAACCATCCCCTCCCAACACATTTAAACTCAAAAGCCTTTAATATACTAAAATATCTTCCAAAAAACTATCTTATCCACTATAACCATGTCCATATGTTTCTATTATCATAAAAATACAAAATCCAATGTCCTCATGGGGTCATCCTAGTAGGTGATATTCCAAAGGTAATTTTCTCCAAACACATCTCATAATTTCTTTTGATTTTCTAATTTCTCCTCTACACATTAAAACATTAAGTGTCAATAACTATTTCATCATGAAAAAATTATTGTGTTATTTTTATAATGAAAAATATTATATCCAACATTTTTATTACCCCACTTATTCAAAGAAGAAAAACTATTGTTCATGTTATTCTGGATAATTATCTCCGTGAATAATGGTTTTTTTCATATTCCATTAACTCTATCATGAAATGAAATAAAAGAATTATTATGGTAAAATAAGATTTTAATATTTATATAATATTCTATATCAGGTTCTGTAACTAATATAAAGTTAAAAAATTAAATAAAATGAAAATAGTGCATGACATTCCGAAGAAATCGCGAAAATAAACTAACCATTTATCATTTACAATTTATCAAATGAATCATCAGCATGTTATAGAGATGATATATGGGACCATTTATATTACTATAATTTCATTAATAACATTTAATTATACTTATCGAGTTATAATCCCATTTTAAAAGATCGTCCCTAACTATACACAAATGAGTCAATCATGAATCCATGGAATGAACGTCCCCAAAACAATGAAAATAATGAAATATTACTAAATTATCCTTCATAAAATGTTATAAAATCATATAATAAGGTATTATAAAATTGATTATTTTTATGAGTTAATAAAATTGTATAACCCATTATAAATTACGTTAATGTGCACACTGCTAAAGGGAAGTGTGAGGCAAGGGGTTTCTCATCTCACATGTACTTAATTTAGATATATTCCCTTTTCACCACTTCTTTCTTTTTTGAGGTATATATCAAAATTTTTTATATATCATATCTTGATTAAATTTTTACTCATATTATTAAGGGTTGTATTTTAATATTATTACTTTTATGGTCATATTATTTGACTGATTACAATGTTTTAAGGGGATTCTTAAGATAATTTCCTTTACGTGGGTAAAACATCTACTTCATGGATTATGTTGAACGATGATTAAGTGTGAAATGAATTTAGAATGAATGCACCATTCAATTATATGATATTTATAACGGACATTCTTTTAAAATTTTATCTTTTTAAATATTATTCTTAATACTCTATTTTTACCCCCTTTTAGTGTTCTCTAAAAATGATTTCAATAATTATTATACAATCATCCTAGGATTTTTCAATTTTAATAATAATCATATTTTACTTCTTTAGAATTTTTTTTGAAAGGTATATTTTTTAATTTTCGAAACTAGGTTCATTGAGAATTTTTTGAAAAAAATGCAGAAGAAATTTTTGAACATTTACAATGTGTGAAGAATTTTCCAACATCATAATAAACTAATTAATCCAATCTCAATTTAAATTTTTTCATGTTTATTTATTTATTTTTAATATTGTACATGAATTTAAAAATAAATTGTGTTTATAGTGAAAAAATGCATTTTTTCTCAATAAATTTTCAATGATCTCATTTAATGTATTTCCATATATGTCAACAACCCTTATTGAATCATGGGATCCATCGATGTTGATATCTTCTGATACCATGTAACATATTCTTTATATTATAATTGATTAGATTGACTATGGATGTAATATTTTTATACCCATCA
The DNA here is from genome assembly GCA_963277665.1 of Viscum album. NCBI lineage: Eukaryota > Viridiplantae > Streptophyta > Magnoliopsida > Santalales > Viscaceae > Viscum > Viscum album. The sequence goes on along the minus strand of OY728160.1, from coordinate 1,717,164,871 downwards.
CTATATTAATCTGGGTGGTTGGTGATTAGGTTTACATAAAGGGGAATTTTATTATTATTTTTTTGTTTTCGTAAATAAAAATGTATATACTGAATATTTCTCACCACTTCCATATAAGGAATTTAATAGACAATATATGTAACGGGTGAGGAAAACTATATCCATTTAATGCATCTTTATGTCTCATGAGACAAACTTGACTGGGATACTGATGAGTCCTTACCCAATTATGTAGACTTCTTGGACAATTACTTGATGATATGTTTTAGAAATACCGAGTTTTGAATTCCCTAAATATGAGATTATTTATTGATAATAAATTTGAATAATCAACTAATATAATATTCATGGTTTTGTTTCATTCCTATATGATTATTTATATGGAATTATTGGATCAGTTTATATTCCTGCACTATTATGATCGTGATTATGTGTTAATGGAATGTGTATTTAGATATTAACCTTGAATTATTTTTTATACAGATTGTATGATATATTTTTCTGTATGAGTACTATTTCCATGAATCTGATCCTAATCCCTTCTTATAATTTATTTTTTCCTAGGATATCAATAGAATTATTATGATTGATACGAATGGATGAGCTATGGGAACAATGGTGCTCTCAATGAAATTTATATTTTTTGTTGCATATTTTAAATTGTAATGTTATATCTGTCTATGTATCTAGTTTTCAAGAAATACATCACAATTTGGTCCATTGGGATGACATTCCTTGTATATTGTTCCAATTTGTTAATGTTAGGCATCACCTCTATGTTTCTGGGGTTTTCCTCATAACATTACAAAGAAGAATAAATGTTAAGTCTGAAATGCTGACATTTATCATAATAATATATAGGGGATTAATTCTTAAACTCACACTTCCTTTTTCACATCAATGTCATGATGTACATGAATAAATTAACAATATTACAACTTTTATCCTTTGTATTAGTATCCATTATCTTTGAATACATTCCTCCAAAATAATGATGTTTTCCTATAACAACATTCCAACTACAATGATAATTGGATATCATATGTGTTATAATATGATATATATTCATTATTTAATTACAACATTTTGTTTTGATGTAAATATTTAATTAATAGTATAAATGAACCTTCATCATGTGAAGAACAACATGAATCCCAATTAATCTCATACTATTAATATTAGGTATTATTTAAATCCCTATTATATATTTTTTATTTGCAAGTAAAAGAAAATTTTACTATAAAAATGGTGCATATCTCATTTTGAGAATGTGGGAGTGAGATTGAATTAGATTTAGCCAATTCCATAGATTTATAGATAGTTGACATAAGAAAAAATTACACAATAGCACATATAAATAAAATGGTTTGGAGAAACGTACAACATAAGTGGGGTAAAATAATTGTAATTTTTATATAAAGGCCGATTTTTTTTGATAAATAAGTCATTAAGAATATGAAATATTACATTAATTATATAGAAATTATCAATAATTCATGGGATCAGTTAATGTTAAATAATGAATTATTTTAATCAATATACAATGGTGTATTATTTTGAATACTAATGTGGGTATTCTACTGAAACTATACATGGATGGTACATTAATGGTTTAAATAATGATAAATTTAGTATACAAAGTTGTTGTGCCTAAATCCATTAGAATTATAATTGTTACTGGTACATTATATGATCAATTTTATTTATAATTCAATTTTATTAAAAAAATTAGTTAAGGCATCTATACAAAACTACTATAAAGGGATAGTGGAAAAATATAATGAAAATACGGGATGTAAGTAATTGGTATCCATTTTATGTTTGATGTAAGTAATGAGATCCTGAAAAATTTATAAAGAATGAATTTTTTCATATATCTACAAAAGGATAGTGGGAGAATAAAATTTCTCGTGTAAAATATTTTAGATAAAATATGAAAATTAACTATACTTCCAACAATTAGTTAATACCATGATGAAATTAACACTCAAGTGATAGAATACAGTTGAATCATATGTTCTGGGGAAGAATATTGACTAATAATGATATGATGGTTTCATGGACCTAGTAAATACAACATATATGAAAAAATTATAAAAAAACAATTTGGGAAAATTCAATTGAGAATTTTTACAAGGTCCAAATGGAATATATATATTCAAGAAAACATGTGTGTTACCTAAGAGGAGATGAATGTGGAATGTTAAATTCCACTTTTTCTATAATTGTTAAATTGCACATTACATTACCTATTGAAGAAATGATATTTCCAATGTATAGTTTACGGTATAAAAATATCAGTTAGAATGAGGAGAACAATAAGGGATGTTTTCAAAACTATCCAATCGTACAAGATAATGTAAAAATTATAAATATTAATTGTAATTGGAGAGTAATGGATTTTAGATTTCAAGGGGACACATAACTATTAATCCATGGATCAACGTGATCAAATATCCTATCTAGGTTAAGGTAATGTGTAGGATACTCTTATTAAAGATTGTGGTATCCATATTTATAAATATAGATTATGTTGTAGCTTCTGAGGAATCAAAATAAAGAGTCTCAAAATATGAAATTATTTGTTTATAGATTTAGTAATAATTTTGAGTAAGAAAAGTTTTATCATCATACACATTATGATACATCTTATAATAATATTGTTCAATAGGTCATGGTTTGGAAGTGGAAAAAAGTGAAATAAATAGGGATATCATCTCTTGAGAAGTATGACTCGAGAAATTAATGTCATAGATAAAATAATATCCATGAAGTGAAAGTATGGTGTTCCTGTGACTAAAAAAATTACTCAGTGAAAACATGATTATATCATGTGATATCTGACATAGATAGTTATCCAACTGTATTTTGTGAATTTGGGAGTGTTATAATAGTTGTTTTCCATGTCCCAATTAAACTATAAATTCAATTCCCATATCATAGATATAGTGATTAATACATGACATTCACTTAATATAATGGTGTTGATATTTCTACATTAACTATTTAAATGGAAACTCCCATAGGTTAATTTTTTTATTAAAATGTTATTACTCGTCACAATTTATAATGTGAACCTTGAGATTCTATGTCAATAATCTTAAAATATTTCATATCCTCTGGATACATCATATTGATTGGACCTAGTTGATGTTAGACTTTTTGGTCCTAGGGACTCATAGGAATTGATAATTCTTCTTATGAAGTTCACACATGGTGATCTCTAGGAGGTGAGATCTTGAGTATTGGACCAACAATAGGAACACCACATGTTTTGGGTGTAATTGGTTATTGATATCAATGAATATGTGTATTGGTCTCCATAATTGTAATAATTTTAAATATGAACCATTTAATAGTGTATACTAATACAAGGAGAAAACCATGAAAATAAAGTCATCATGAGGTAATTTGTGTTGGGTCATTCAGTGGTGTTTTGGGAATTGGTTGAATAATCATGATAGAATGTTTTACCTGCAAATTAAGGATGTGATATATTGTAATTGTTGATCATGATGGTATTAAAATCATTAATACCATTACCATGATATTTTAAGGTAAATAAATCTTAATAGATCAATAATCGATAAAATAATAATGGATAATGGCAAAAGATGTGCATCACACATTTTCAAATATGATATGAAACATAAATTATATTACATAGTAAATGTTCGTAGGATTGTTTCTCTTTCTATGACAACTCCTTGTATCTATAAGAGTCAAGATGGTTTTCATAAATCTACTCTTGGTCTATAAATATTATTCATTAATAATGCGATAAGGGCCTAGAGGGTTGCAAAAAATATCACATTCAAGGTTCTTCTAGATTATGGGGAATATGGGTATAGGGCATAATTGGAAATAACATGAGGTCTGTGATTTTTCAAAGACATATAAATCAAAAATAACTCAATATATTCCTATGTACTTGAGTATATAATCATTTATTTGGATTTATTTTTTACGAATATTTAATTTTTTTGATGAAATACAAGGAATAATATTATATTAATTAATATTATTATAATATTCACAATTTTTTTTAATATTAGTGAGGTATTTGAGTTGATTTTATTAATATGGTTTTATAAAATCATATATTTAATATATTTTAAATGTATCAAATAAAAATAATATTTATTAGTTAATTTTTTTGTTTCAATTATTTATTTCATATTTAATGGATGATAAATATATGGGTGTTTAGGGAACCCTAACATTGAATTTTAGAAATTCAAAATATAATTAGATAATGGGATTATTTATATGTGAAATTAATTCAAATATATTGAGATCTAAAATCTCACACACACATCATATAGATACAAATTCTCCAAATAGGTGAAAGATTTAGGGAAACCTTCACAAAATAAAGTCACATGATCATTTTGATTGTTGCAGCATTGAACATATCATCGAAACTCTACTCTAGATCCATGAATTTTATTAAAGATGTATGTGTGTTTTTTTAATGAAAATATGAACGATCTAGAGAGGTTCAAATATAGATCTTTCCCAGAATGATCACCAATGATTCCTTTTATTCAAACATGCTATCGAATAAAATACAATACTTGTTAATTTAATTTTTTTCTTATAAAATTTACATGAAATACTTGGACCTCTATATGTGCTAAAACCATTGGAGTTGATGAAATGAATTCACACCAGTAGAGTATTTTTCAAATACCTTAGTACCACGAATTCATCTATACACCTCGATAACATCAAACATAACTTTTCTTTGTAATTACATATGACGCATTGTAGAGACACAATATTGATGTACATATACAATAAATTAATTGTAGGGAATAATTAATCCATAACAAAAACAGACTCCCAAGAAATGTATTAGTTTAGTATCTTTGGAAACTCAAAACATAATCTCCTATTCAGGGTGAAATATATTAAAAATCTCTTAAAAAGATCTTCCCCTATTGTTTTCTATCCCAAAACCATTCTTTATATCCTAGGGAAAATAAAACATAACAAGGGTGAGATCAAATGCTCAGTATGGGTAAACATGAAAATCATAAAACAATCCATAAACATTCGATCTTAAAATCATGAACATAAAACATCAAAATCATGATTAATGACATAAATCATGGAACTTCATAAGGAATAGATAATAAAGAAACATTAACCATGATAAAATATTATGGGAATAAATCATTTAATTGTGGAAAACAATTATGGTCATGATATGATTTCCATAGTATCCGAGGAATTGTTGGTAATACCATCATAGTGGACAAAGTCAATTATTGAACTGGGTTTACTAGCCGTTCGAGCACTATATTACTGAACCATATTTTACTTAACATTCCAGCCATGTCTATCTCATGTGATATAAATATTTACCTAATTCATTGGAGGGAGAGATATGTCCCACCCAACACATAATTAAATCATTATTACGTGTGCCAAAAAATAAAAACAAATCATTCATCGTAATCCAAAAAATAAAATGGGTTTCATAAACATCAATCCCATATTATCATAACCCATATAAAACAAATGGATATAATTTAATCATAAGAAAAATCAAACCATTTAAATAATAGAGTCATTTTACTTGAAACATAAACCTATTAAATAATGTCATCATAGATGGAAAATAATTTTAATAAAACACTTGAAATGATTTCATTAGGAAAATATTCTTTTTCTTCAAAATCATTATCCATGCACAAAGTTCCATGAAATTTTTAAAAAAAGAATTTTGTTGAAAATAATAATTAAATCTTGTAGAGTGTGCTTCATGAAAATAAGATGTTATAAAACTGTAAAAATCCGTTCATGCTGTGTAAGTTAAAAAACATTCTTCTCGTAATATTTATAGAAAAGTAAAAAAATACCTAGTATGGTAACGAAATGAAAGATTCCATCCATACCATTTGGTAAAAGTCAAAAAAGAGTATAAATGAATTTATCCATAAATGGAAGAATAGTAAAAATTTTATGAATTTTTTTTGAGAAATCATGGGCATGGATGATAAACATAACCCTAGTAAATACTTACAAATAAACAGTCTCGGACAAGAACAAGATTGGAATAATTATCCCTTACCAATTATAATTAATGGAATCATACATGCCATAAAATAAATAAAATGACATAAATATGTAAATATAATATTCTTCATAATAAAAATTTTAAAACATGCATGGTAATCATAAACGCCATACAAAAAAATAGTTGGTCATTAAGGTATAATAGAAATAAAAGTGAGACGAAATAATCCCTTACCTTATGTCTAATTTCTTCTGTATGTTTTTGATACTTTTGTAAAGTTGGTTTAAAAATATTATTATATTTAAAAAGAACCGTAATAATATTTATGATATCATATATGATTCACTTACAACTTTATATCACCCGTTCATTTGTCAATTCCATGTTAAAGAAGTGTTTTGGTTAAAATCGTTTCATTTATCATACGTGTTTGGACTTGTTGTTCTTGATATCATTACTTATATCAAGATTTACATAGTTAAATAATGTAAAACATGATTTATATATAATATATATTCAGAATATAATATATATAATAGATTGAAAAATGGAATGAAATATACTGTTCATGGAGGCGCTAGGTCGTACGTACGCATGAACGCTGTTTTTGTTTCCTTATTAAATTGAATGGAAGAAAGTAAAAAACATATAAATAAATCCAGTATCATTATTAGGTCATATATTTCGAGATTATTTATTATATATACTTTATAATCATTCTAGAATGGTTAACATGAAGAATGAATCTCATCGCGTCGTGGATACGGTAATCCGTACGTACGGACGAGAGATGATATCATTCACATAATTTTTTAATGGAATTGGAGTGGATTATATAATATCTCAGAACTATAATAATCTTATTATAATAATATATAGTTATTCTTTACACCAATATTACCATCCAAGATAGGTATTGGTGGAAAATAGATGGCACCACGGCATGGAGACGATATTCCATACATATGCACGTGTGGTGATTTAGTTGTCCGTTGGATGGATAGATACTGAAAAAGGGCTGTTTAATATTTATAATAACATATAATTATATGATTCATACTGATTATATTACTTTATAACTAATGAAATAAATAATATGATGTATAAGAAGAAATAAATTTGGAAGAATCGGTAAAGGATATTACCTCTTCTTTGACGTGCCTCTTCTAAACCTCCTCTTAGGGAACTAATAATTGTCTTTTAAGAGGATTGTGACCTCTATTAGGTTTCTATGGAATTTTATAATTTAAATAGGCAGGTTTTGACTGATCTTGATGGCCCAAAATGGTGTGAGGAAGAGAAGGAGGAGGTGCCATTTTATAGAGAGGAGGTGGGCACTTTTGGAAACCCCTAAAATACTAATATATAATAAACTCAAAATCCACCTAAAAATCTCCAAAATGAATCAAATTAGAATTTATGATGAGATAGGGTTGTAATGTCATCATCCAATAAAATTTATACTTGTTTTATTTTATTTTAAACCCTATCATTTTGATTTATCATTATTTAATCTATTAAATTTTATTTGTGGTAATAAGAATCTAAATTCTAAATTGTTATCAATACATACTTATGTGCTATGAATTGTCCATAATTGGATACTTTATGACATTTTAGACCATATAAATATAAATTTATTAATTTTAAATATTTTTCTGATTTTTAAACAATTTAATAATATGTTATTTTTATACAATATCAATAATGTCAATTGTGACACTATTCAATTATTTGAATTTAAATAAAATCCACATAGATGATATATTTGAGAAAAAATATTTATTAGATTCTAACATGTCATATTAATCTAAAAAATCCATTGATAACATTAATTTGTTCATATAACATTTATTTTAATATTTTTAAAACCATATATTTTATATTTCCCTAAATAAAATAATTACTACAAATTTTTTGTATAATTGTTTAATATAATTATTTTTTCATAAAAATTAATAATATAATACAATGATTCAGATAAATCTAATATATTCCGTAATAATTATTTTACAAGAATTTATCATCTTAAAATCACAACATTTAATTTTTTATATTTATTAAATTATGAAGTTGACAATATTGACATCATTTAAAATAAATTAATATAAGTTTCATAATTGCTTTTATAAGGCTCAAAATATTCAAATATTAAAAAATTAGGTGCTTATGGTTTATATTTACACATAAAATAAGTTTTGTTCAGGTTTTGTTGCCTTTTATTGTCAACATTAGTTTAATAAAAACTGTATTATTGTTTTTTCACTAAATAAACAATTTCTGCATCGCTATTGTGTCACCATTGATGATAAATATTTAATCCCTAAAAATTTCAAATAAATTCACATAATGTAGATAAATTAATTATATTTCTATTTACTATTTATTTTATAAATTTTATGAAGTTTATCACTAAATTATAATTATTACACTTATAAGATATACGAGAGTGACATGTTGTCACTTTCTTTGGTTTTAATAATAATTAAGTCATTTTCAGGGTCAAAAGTCAATTAAATGAATCTATTCCGACACTTATGTGATATAGGTCTAATTTTATTCATCCAATATAATTTTTTCAGGTGTTATAGTAATTTTATAATCATATTTTCTCTCTTAATTACCAGATTTACCTTTAACTGTACTAAAAAATTACTATAGTTACTATTCATAATGTCTAAAAATAAAAAGTAGCCTATTAACATAATTTGGAAATAAGTATTCCTAATATGGAATCAAATTTTCCATATTCAAAACATAGAAGTTGTAGTATTTAATTTAAAATTTATCCTGATGTTGAAAAAACTCGTTTTAAAAGTTAAAACATTAGAAAAGATTGAAATGTTTTTAGAGATTAATTCAATATAACATTAATGTTATTGACTTGAATCAATTAAATGGTAAAAATATATTATATTTATACTTTAAAACTATTCAATATGATAATTTAACCATATACTTTATCTTGATGAAAAAATTTCTTCTAAATTAAAATTTAGCGTATATTTACTATTCATCTAAATATGAATGTTAACAAAAAAAAGTTTAAAAAATATCCCAAGTAAATTTTTATATAGTTATTGCAATGAATAAGTTTATTTTGGACAAATTGAACTCATAAAAGAACATTAAATATGATAAAATATCATGGGAATAAAACATGTAATTGTGGAAAACCCTTAAACTCATGATATGATTTCCACAATATCCAATGAATTGCTGCCAAGACTATTATAGTGGACAAGTTCCATTACAGAACCTGGTTTTCTTGCCATTCTATCACTGTATTACTGAACCTGATTTTACTTTCCATTATCTCCATGCCTATCTCATGAGATATAAATCATTACCCAATGCATTGAAGGTAGATATAGGTCCCACCAATATCATAATTAAATCATTCTTATGTGTTCCACAAAACAAACATAAATCATTCATCATAACTCAAAAAATAAAATAGGTTTCATAAACATCATTCCCATCCTAACATAATCCATATAAAACAAATGGATATAATTTCATCATAAGAAAAATCAAACCATGTAAATAATAGAGACATTATTCTTTAATCATAAACATTTAAAAATTTCATCTTAGATGAAAATTATTTTAATAAAACACTTGAAATGATTTCTTGAGGAAAATATCCTTTCTTCTTCAAAATCATTTTCTTTTCACAAAATGCCATAAAATATGAAAGGAAATGGATATTATTGAAAATATTCATGAAGTATTGTAGATATAGCTTCATTAAAATAATGTGTAATAAAACCGTAAAAATTCGTTCATGCCGTATAAGTTAAAAAAAAATTATTCTCGTACTTTTTCTATAAATGTCAGAAAATACCTCGTATAGTATACAAAAGAAATATTCCATCAATACGAAGTGGTAAAATTAAAAAAAGGGTATTAATGACTTTAAACATACATGGAAGAACATTAAAAATTTTATTAAAACGTTTTCATAACACATGTACATGGATGTTAAACATAACCCCTGTAAATACTTGCGAATAAACAATCTCGGATAAGAACGAGATTGAAATAATTATCCCTTACCAATTATAATCCGTGGAATCATACATGTCATAAAATAATCAAAATTAAATAAATATTTAAATATAATATTCTTCATAATAAAAATATTTAAACATGAATGGTAATAATGAACACCATTCAAAATAAATAGTCGGTGATTAAGGCATATGTCTCACAAAAATAAAAGTGAGACGAAATAATTCCATACATTATGTACAATTTCATCCATATGTGTCTGATACTCATTTATAGTGGGTATAATCATATTATTAACTTGTAACAGAACCATAATAATATTTATGATATCATATATGATTCAGTTATGACATTATATTACCCGTTCATTTGTTAATTCCATGTTAAAGTAGTGCATTGGGTAAATTCGTTTCATTTATTGTACGTTTCTGGACTTGTTGTTGTAAATATAATTACTTATATCAGGATTTAATTACTTCCAGAATGTAAAACATATTTATATACAATATATATTAACAATATAATATATATATAATATATCAATAAATTGAATGAAATACAATGTTCTTGGAGACGGTAGGCCGTATGTATGCATGAATGCTATTTTAGTTTCCTTATTAAATTGAATGGAAGTAATTTTATAACATATAAATAATTCTAGTATCATTATAATTCAATATATTTCATGATTATTTATTATATATACTTTTTAATAATTCTGTAATGGTTAACATGGATAATGAATCTCATCACAGCGTGGAGACGGTAATCCGTACGTACGCATGAGTGATGATATCGTTCCCATATTTATTGAATGAAGTGTTAGTGGATGATATAATATCTCATAATTAGAATCAAGTTATAATAATCATATATAGTTATTCTTTACACCATTATACCAAACCATGTAAGGTGGTTTTTGAAAAACAGATTACACCACGGCGTGGAGACGATATTCTGTACGTACGCACACGCGGTGATTTCGTTTTCCGTAGGATGCATAAGAACTGAAATAGGATTGTTTAAAATTTATAATAACATATCAGTATATGAGTGATAATTATTTTTTTACTTTATAATGAAAAAAATAAATAAGAGGAAATAGAAGAAGAAATAAATTTCAACAAACCGGTAAAGGATATTACCTCTTCTTCGACGCCGCTCTTATAAACCTACTCTTAGTGCACTAAAGTTGTTATTTGAAGAGGAACATGACCTATGTGATGTTTCTAGGGAAGATGCTAAGATACATGGTAGGGTTTTTCGGAGATTCAAGCCTTAGAATGTTGTGAGGAGGGGAGGGAGGAGGTGCCCTTTTATTAGAGAGGAGAGAGGAACTTTTGGAAACCTCTAAAATATTAATTTATAATAAACTCAAAACCCACATAAAAACCTCCAAAATGAATCAAATTAAGAGATGAGATGATATAGGGTTTTAATATAATCATCCAATAAAATTTAGACTTGTTTTTATTTTATTTTAAACACAATCATTTTAATTTATCCTTATTTAATCTATTTAATTTTATTTGTGGTAATAAGATTCCAAATTCGAAATTGTTATAGATACATACATATGTGTTGTGAACTGACCATAATTTGATAATTTTTGACATTTAAGACCATATAAACTTCAATTTAAAATTTTTAAATATTTATTTGAATCTAAAAAATTTAATAATTTTTTATTTATATAAAATATCAATAGAGTCAATTTTGAAACTATTCAATTATTTCAATTTAAATAAAATACACATTGAAGATATATTCAAAAAAAATATTTAAATGATTACTAAATTGTCATATTAATCTAAAAAATTCATGGAGCACTTTAATTTGTTCATATAACATTTATTTTAATATTTTTAAAACCATTTATTTGATATTTCTCTTAATAAAATAATTACTACAACATTTTTTGTATAATTATTTAATATACTTATTTTTTTAATAAACATTAAAAATAAAATAATATGATGCAGATAAATATAATGTCTTACATAATAATAATTTTTAACAATTTAATCTTCTTATAATCACAACATTTAAATTGTTATATTTATTAAATTATGAAGGTGGAAACTTTGACATCATTTAAAATAAAATAATATAAGTGTCATAATCGATTTTATAAGGCTCCAAATGGTCCAATAATCTACCATTGTATGTTCATGGTTTATATGTACACGACGAATAAGTTTGTTTCAGGTTTTGGTACATTTTATGGTGACTATAAGTTTAATAAAAAATGTATTATTTTTTATTCACTAAATAAACAATTTCGGCATCACTATTGTGTCACCATTAATGTTCTATGTTTGATGATGTTTATTACTAAATTAAATATATTACCCTTATTTGATATAAGAGAGTGACCTGTTGTCACTTTCTTTGGTTTTAATAATAATTAGAACATTTTCATGGTCAAAATTCCATGAAATGAATCTATTCCACCCCTTACGTGATATGGGGCTACTTTTATTCATCAAATAGAATTTTGGAAGGTGATAAGGTAATTTTATAATATTATAATTACCATTAATTACCGAATTTACCTTTAACTGTAGTAAATAAAAATTACCGTACTTACTATTCATAATGAATCAAAATAAAAAATAGCCTATTAAAATAATTTGGACCTACTGATTCGAAATATGGAATCCATTTTTCCAATTTCAAAACACATAATTTGTAGTATTTAATTTAAACTTAATCCCACTTTTGAGAAAATGAGTTTTAAAAGTTAAAACATTGCAAAAGATTGAAATGTTTTTACCTATGAATTGAATGTAAAATTAATGATAATAACATGCATTATATTGAATGGTAAAAAAATATTCTATTTATTTCTTAAAACTATCCAATATGATAATTTAACCATATAAATTATCTTGATGAAAAAAAATTAATTAAAATTTTGGGTATTTTTACTATTCATCAAAATATGAAAGTTAACAAAAAATATTAAAAAATTTTCCATTGTAAATTTTTATATACTTATCGCAATGAATATTTTTATTTTGTAAACTTTAACTCATAAACATGTCAAAAACTAGAATTAATATGGGTGTTCCATCAAAAAGTGGAAAAACTTCATTTTCTGGAAAATAATTATTTTACTAGAAAAGATTATTTTCTTCTCATACCATGTTCTAGAATATATGTAAGATGAATGATAATTTTGTAAAATTCAAAATGTTGTTAATATTATTCATAACATCTAGTGCATAAGAACAATATATTGTTCTTTATCGAAACCTGGTATTGCGTACAAAACGCACTATTGATGAATCCTACTCTTGCATGCAACACAAACCAAAAATAGTGTTTGCGTATATTATAAGCTAATACGGTGTTGCGTGTAGAAAAATATAATCTTGGTGTAGCATACAACAAAATATATCAATGAAATTAAAAATAATATATCTCATAAAATAATTGGGTGTTACACGCATTACCCAATTCATTGAAGGGATATATAGTTACCACTAATATCTTCGTCCATATACTTTTTTGTAGCTGAAAAGTGTCGTCCCAATAGAAAATAATCCATATAATGAAAATGTGTTTCATGAAATTTTTAAATCATTATATAATGAATAAATGGAATTATAATGGGTTTTCAAATATATCTAAATGAAAATCATTAACTATTATTCTAGAACCAATGATAAAAGGAATTGGTTTCTAACAACATTAAAAGAATTTATATCATAATCAAATGAAATCATAGGATATTAAAAATATCAGTTTTCCAATATTAGTCATATCATATTAACAAAAATATAGACATATAGGATTATCATCACATTAGGAATGTAAAACCTATATGGGTGACTAGATGTTATAATAAAAGAGTTTTCTGAAAACATTTTAAAACATTAATGTTGAAATTACATTAAAAATAATTTTTATAATGCAAAAGAGGTGAATTTGGAAAACCAAAATATAATGAGTTCCCCAAATAAAAAAACATCAAAAATTCATAATGGTTATAAAAAAGTATATTTTTAAATACTATAAAAATTTTCTCTTTCAAAAAAATCATTAATAAAGTAGAATTGAAAAAGTAATAATATATTTTGATAAACTAAGAAGAAATTACATTAATTTTTTAACTATTAATGATTCATTATAACTGGATGATTGAAATGTTCAATCTTTTAAAAAATTTAATTTAAAACACTTTGAATGTTTTTATATTCTATAATAATATTTATCAATGGATCCATGAAAAATACATAAATTTTATCAATATAAAATGTGGATTTGATGAGAATAATTTCTATTTTGGAAGGATGGAAGAAACCATATGAAATTTTGAAATAACCATTCTAAAACCCCATATCTCCAAAAAGGAAATTTAAACCGTTAATTAAAAAGAAAATAATAAGAATTAATGGAATATTGGATATAAAAATAATTAAATTTCAACTAGGGAAAGTAGAACATTTGAGGTAAATAAAAATATAGACATGGAAAAAATACATTAATTGAGAACATATTGACTAATTAATAGAGGCGTTACAAATCCAAAAATCAACATATATTATAATTGATCAATAAAGAAACAAAATAGGCAAATAAGGGTGATTATAACCCAAGGAAAATATTTTTGTTATGAAAACCCCTTAAAAACATGTTAACAGTTGAATCAATGAACCGCTAATGTTATAAATGATATTTCAAAATTTTCATATGTAGAATTATAATATGATATTGATAATAAATTAAAAACTTTAATTATTTAGAAACCTATAAAGGAAAAAAGTTTTATAGATTAAACATGTATCAAGAGAATCAAATTTGAGATAAAGAAACACTTATTAGATTTGTAATTATTGAATCATAAGTCATTGGAAGATTCAAATTCATATATTTCTATAAATAACATGACATAAATAATGGATGTTTCTAAAATAATTTTATTTCCATTATATCCACCATATAAATAATAAATTGATGCATAACATTATAAAATATTTTGATGTAGGGAAGTTGAGATGAAAAAAACCATAGCACTTAAGAAGTATTATAATCAAAACCCCATGAAAAAAGATATATTGAATTTGATGTTAAAATTTCATGAGTAAGCTAAATAAATGACATTAAATATTAATTTGTAATTTTTTACACTATTTAAAATAAAAAAGCTTCATAAAATACATGTTACTCAAAGAAGTGTGTTTTGAGAAAAAACCATTACCTATGACCCCAATTGTTTTATTGATGAATATTAAATCAAGAATTATGAAATTTATTTATTATATATCTAAAAAAATAATCTTATCCACAATTTATAATTTTAAAATTTTATTTATTATCATTTGGATAATTTTATATTATATATTCCTCTTTTATCTGTCACTTGTGGTTGTTCATTTAATTTCATTATGATAATTTAATTTTGATGATCATGTTCAAAGATATTGTAAAATAGTTCTAAATTATATAGAATAAATGATTATTATGTTATTTAACATCCCATTAGAACGTTATTTATAAAATTTATTAGGTTCCCTATGAATGAAATAAAATTAGAAAAGGTACATTTCTAAAACCTTTTTACTAGTAAAATTTACTATAGCTATTTTTTAATAATATTACATACATAATGCATAATATTATTATTATATAATATTAATGGTCTAGTATGGAATTTTATTTATTAAATTAAATACTTTGTTATGTCCATACATTTTAGTTGATATGGAAAATAAATGAAAAGCATCATCTCTTGGAGGTTGCAGTCTACATGTACACACAGGGTACACTATATTTTTTAGAATTGAATGAAATTAGAAAAAATAGTATCATATCATTCATGAATATTAAAAAAATTATATGAATCATATTTATTCCCTAGTATCATATTTATGACTATCAATGAGAGGTGTTGTTGAAAAAATTAATGTGTTTCTTCAAAGAGGTGACAATTCTCCAACATCAACTAATGACCATTATTTTTTCTCACAGATGATTACAAAGAATAAATAATGTGTTTTTATTATTATAATAAATATAAAAAATAATGATTCTGAGGTTGTTTTTAGGAAATAATTAGAATTGGATTAGAAAGGAAATAATAATTTACTAGCATTAAGAAAGATGTGATACATTTGTTGAAACCCTGAACATCCTCTTGATGGAGGTATTATATTTAAGGAACATGGGATGATTTTTTTTTTACAAAGGGAATTATGAAACATAATAAACTTAATTTATAGGTAATTTAGGCTTTGTTTCAATGATTTTTTAATAGAAGTGGATTATTGGAAACATGGATGTGATATCGATTTATAAGACGTGAAAATAAATTTTTCAAAAAAACTCATAATTATTCTACAATTCCCTGACAATATTAAAGGTTTAATTGGACATAAGTAGATAAAAGTGTAGTGTGAGAAAATATAGTGTAAAAAATATACATAAAAAAAATTCAAATTTTTTTTAATATGATTTATCAATTTCTTCTAAGTAATACACCTCTTATAATTATAAATTTTATCTGGGATTGGAATTTTTTATAATTATTAATTAATTTTGATAGTTAAAATTAAAATAATCATCAGTTACTAATTTCAAACATAAAATTTTATATTTTAAAATAAATATTTAACATAAAATTCCAAATTTTGTTAATATTTAATTTTAAAATCAACACACATGATCTCATAAAAAATATTTTAGAAAACTAAATTTGTCATCATTAAATATATATATATGGTAAAATTTTCATTATTAATAATTTTAATTACATAAATATATTTTAAATAATTTACTAAAATTAATGAGTATTTGATGTAATTACACAGTAAATTATTACCTTGAAAATAATTCATTTAATTAGATTGTCAAAAGAAGTTTGTATTAAACTCATATTTTTATTTAGTTTTAAAATAATCATTGTAGAATTTATATGCCCATAAAATATATTAAAAAAAAAAATTAATTAATAACAAAATTTATTACATAAATGGATTTTTATGTTTATATGATATGCTTACATAGTGTTGAAATCATAAATAAATGTATTTTATTTCAGAAACTGTATATTTAAATAAAATTCATTATTTTAATTAAATTTAAAATATTGGACCAATGTAAATTTTCGAGAGAGGTGTTCAAAATGGATTTTTTATCATATATAAATTTTGAAAAAAATTCTATTTTTTTATTTTTAAAACAGCTATTATATAATGAAAACGACATTTATTATTGCATATTTTAATATTAACTCATATTAAATATTTTTCAGCTGAAGGTAAAATTTATTAATATTCTAATATATTATTTTTTATAATATATTTATTATTAATGTATTCTTAACATAGAATACCTTTTAATGGATCCAAAATCTAATTTTGTTTCTATATAATTGAGTTATGTATTATATATCTATCTAAAATGATATAATATTTAAGTATATAATCCTTGTGTAGCCTCAATTAATAGATTCTTCATTCCAATTATCTCTATAAAAAATGTTCATAAGGGTGAAAATGGATGTGCATTACTCATTCATGTGCATTAAAAGGATGTGGATGAGTCCCTCTAAATATTTTTCTTAATAATAATAGTTTTCCTTAGATAATTTGAGACACCAATTTATCCTATGTGGAGGAAATGGGTGAATGGGATATCCAAGTATGCATCAAATAATCTTGGTGAAGAACCAATAGAGAGAGAAAATCAGATATCCAGATTTATGTTTATTGGATGTTTGGTGAAAACTATAAAAAAAAATTTGGGTGAAGACATTCATATCTTAGTGAATTGGGAAAATGGTTGTGCAATTAGATGAATTTGGAACATGGTATCCTAATTAGAAGAGTTGGGTATGAATCTAATTGTAAAGATATAATAATGATGTCAGGGAGATCATTTAGGATGATATTGAACCTATATAGATTACTTGAACGAGTGGGTGTACTGATGCATCCTCTAAAATATTGGGTAAAAATAAATTTAATAAAAACACAAGGCACTAGGAGGGTTCTTCTTATTTTATTAGAAACAACCACTAGGAAATTTATTTCACACTTATAAATAGGATTTATTGGTAATGAATTCTCTCATAATGAATATAATCATAAATGTATGAATATATCCTTTAATCCCATTATTTTCATATTGGATTTCCTAGGAAATCACAAGAGATGTTTTATGGAATACATGGGTTCATTGAATGAGTTATTACTCATCTTATAATCTTCTCAGGTAACTCCCCTTACACAAGGGTAGGCTAAATGGGATTTCAAGGTCATTATTTTTTAATGGGGATTTAGACACGTAATTAACCTGTGTCAACTTCTGTGTACGCCCAATAACATTCAAAGAGGTAGTTTGGTACGATAATGTGGTGAAAAATGTGCATGAAATGGGAGTTAGTGTAAAAGGGAATGAAATAAAATATAATTCAAGAATTATTTGAGAGATTATTCTTGTGGATATGTTATAAAAAATGTTCAACCTAATTATATATTATCATACTGAATGTTTTATCATACCTTTTTATTCGTCACATAGTTCTTCTTTAATAAAAATCAAACACAAAAATACTAATATCTCACAAGATGAAATTTTGTGGAAAATTAATTTTATAAAACATTAAAAGAGTTTTTAACAAATATATTTAGTCATCCATATTATAACACATGAATAAATTCCATAAAATATCATCGAACACCTATACGGAATATAAAAAATATACAATAAATTGATATGGTAGAATTTGATAATTATATCCTTACATGAGATTGTGATGTATCTCAGGATTTAAAATTACATATACATCCATATATCTTGAGAGATATTATAATATCAATGTTTTGAGGTGTGTCCACCCAAATTATGGGTGATTTATCGAAATTATTTATACACTCTAGAGGTAGGAGATATTTTTTGGTACCTTGGTGACTGTCATCATGCATTCATGATTAAAGATGAAGTCTTATTTTGCTATGATTCCTGGTACATATTATTTATTATAATTATTATATGATTCTTGATTAAATTTAATGGTGGTATTTATAATTTCGCTTCCTAATGTATAATTATTCATAAAAAAATTAATGTTTGATACTTATAAACTGTTCAGATGTATCATAGATTAATAATACTTCTTGAATCTTTATATCATGTGGAATAATGATGGGAATGTATATCATTTTTGGAAAATATTTAATATTAAAAAATGATATATTAATAAAAAATGGTAATACATATGCTATTTTATATCATAATCAATGATATAATCAAAAAATATAAAATTTGATAATACAATAGATGATATAGATATGTAAGTCAATACTAAGAGACATTTTCAGAAATTTCTCATGAAAAAGTTATAAATTAATAATACATGAATAGGATATGTTTTTTTATTTTTCCTTTCTTCAATAAAGAAATCATATTCAATGTGAGGAGTTTTATGATGTTTCATTTTATTTTATTTCCATTACATGGTATTGGAAGTCTTATATGTTTTTTACTGTTTTTTTGAGCTTAGACAGTGGTGGTTAAAGTTTTTTTAATTCATAGTGATATCACCACACCCTGTCCATTCGTAATAGAATCTGGGAGATATAATTAAAATAGAAAATATCATTTCTACCAATGGATATGAGAGTTTTTTAAAAAATATCATATAAGGAACTTAATTTGACCACACCATAGTGTAATAGATAAAACACCATATCAATGAAATTGGGAAATTAATTTTAAAATGTTTGTTCCGCTGAGTCATTAAGTTGTTATGTTTTCCAAAGATAAATGATGAGGTTGATACATTACCAATTGGTAGTTGTGGTGTATCTCATATTTGTTTTTGTAATTTTATAGAATCCTACAAACAGTCATATTATGTAAGATTAATTGCTTTTATATACAATGAATTGTTGTTTGTGAATTAAAAAAGTGAAGTCCCCAACGTGGTTCAATTTTTATAGTTATTTTTAACATTCTTCAACACATCAAGGAGTATTGTTCCATGGTAGTAAAATGAAATTTCCATCTGATAGTTGAAATCAAGATGTCCATTTCATTAAAAAATACTTATTTTGATAGAAATATTATTTATTGAATCATAGGTTGAGGAATATGTTGTGTCATAAGGTGCGTTGAGATAAATTAAAACTGTACTAGTGTAATTTAAATAAAATAGTATTAAACACACAATGGAAATTCTTTCCTTAGTGTAAATATTTTATAATAAACTTTTTATAATAAATATGGCATTGTGGTCCAAATAGATTCATGATTTTGAGTGGATCTGATGGGATGGATCAGTTTTTGACTCAGGTGATACCCATTTACAATCATTTTTTTATTTAGTAATATCCACGAAGAAAAATAGGTGATGGATTATCCAATGGATCAAAAGGAGTCAAATGATGTTGTAAGAATTAGTTGAAAACATTATTCATTTTATTGTTTATTTTAAATTCAATGTCAAATAAGAAGGCATTGCTAATATTGGGAAAATTTTCAATATATATCTTCTTTCATACACTATGTTAAAAAGTTTTGAGCATTGTATATTGCATAAAATATAAATTGTAATTATTGGGAGAGGATTCCCTGCAGTGTAGTGTACAAAATTTGAAGGGAGAATATGAATAAGGGTACATAATGAAGTGAATATAAAATAATAAATGTAGAGTAAAATATTATTACACATTAGTTTGTGTTTAAATTATAATTTTCATATCATTTGGTGAATAAGATCAAGTTACACGTGTTATTATAGTGAATAACTACTTGCAGAATTATAATATTGCTTGAAGATAATTTTCAAAGGAATAGGGATAATCCTTGACTCAATATTACATGATAGTTGTTCTATTTTTTATAATACTTATAGATATTTAGTACTATTTTAATCCTATATCATTATTAAATGATACACCCATATCATTGTATCGAATAAGGTGATCATGATGGATTTTTTGTTCTTTGGTGAGTCTGGATCCCACAATGTATTATATATTCATTTAGAGTATTGAAACATATACAACTTGTGTCCTTTTTTTATAAGTTTATGTAGTGTGTATGAATTTTTCAATGAGTGAGTTATGAAGTGATATTTATCAATATAATAAGTAATCTAGGTTTATTTCATATGAAATCATAAAATGATTGAAAATGGACTATTGTTCCATAATTCAAACCACCATAGTGAACCTGTTGTGCCTTAGGAAACCATAATTCATATCTGGTTAGTCAAGTATATCATCAATGATAAATAAGTTTGAGTATTACTGCTATGAATGTTATTGAAATCAGTTGGTGTCTGATTTTTCCAAATAAATATAACCTCTATGGTAAATGATTTGGTCTTGGAAATTCTGTTATAAACTTGAACAACATTAATTTAACAAAATAAAATAGTATTCCAATTTTATTTTAAGAATTATTACATTTGAAAGGATTTTATGCTTCTATATATTTTTTCAATTATCGTGGGTGTAATAGTAGAAACTGCATTTTGTTTTACTCCATTTACTAAAAGTACTTCAATGATATTAATAGCTATGAATTATTTGTATAATTTATCAAAATTCGATATTTCCATATATTATAGAGAATAATTTTTTAAATGATAATGGGAAAAAGATAGTAAAATTAATTTTGGAAAAATTATAGAATATTTATGAAGGAAATGAAATAGTTAGGCCGACTAGTCAATAATATTTGATAATGAGATATAAATATTTCAATGTAAATGATGATAAAATAGTATATGAGTTCTTTAATAGATTAAATAAAATTATGTGCACTATGATGACATTATATCATAATTTTTTTGAAGTTATAGATGTCAATAAAATATATATATATATATATATATATATAAAACTAGGTTTTACATGATGATTTTGTTTCTTGAAGAATATAACCTCGGTAAAAATTCATCGAATTATCTATATATCATTATATTTGATTATATAATGTAGAATGGAAGTGACTTTATGAATAAGATCAATGAAGATTGGGGAATATCCTGATAATTATTAAATAATGTTAATTGTATGAAAGAATATTATATTTATGGACAAGATTTACATTAATTTAAAGAATATAATGTGATGTCTGGAAAACATATGTCACTCATCACAATATTTGTTTGAAATATAAATGTTAAAATTCATGTAATGGTACTACTATAGTGTTTAAAGCATCATAAAATTTTACATTTCATTGAAAATTTAAGAAATCATGATGAATTTGAAGATAGTGATGAGGAAGATGAGATTTCAAGAATTTCCTTGAATATTAAATCATTAATGTTTTCTACTAAGGTGAATTGTATGAATTTTTAAAATTTTAATTAGTGGAGAACTAAATGTTAGGGTGATGATATTTACTGTAGTAATGTTGAAAAAGATGTAGATTTATCCAATGAATATAGTTAAATTTTTATGATTATGAAGATTAATGATGATTTATTGAAATGTTAACGATGAAGAAATGATGAAAATGAGGAAGTGATATAAATGGTTTTCATGCTAAATTGTTAAATAAAAGATAGTAACTGGTAGATTTCACAACATGGAAATAATGATAAATTATTAGATATGGGATTTACCTTTTCTTCCAACAATGATAGTGTTGTAACATAATCAATTATTAAAATCATATTAGGATATTTAATATGGTTCATGGTGAATAGAGGAATCCGAATATTGACAAAGATATTATGGTCAATGAAAAGAAGAATTATCATGGTATTTTCAAAAAAATCAATAGACATAGAAACGTAATTGGAGAATGAAAAATCTAGCATTCAAAACACTACTAATGAGGATATTAAAATTTTAAATAAAAGTATTATGTATGGATTTGATCTCTAAAAAATGATGAGACTCAATTTTGATAAAATTGATCATATTCAAGGTTTTTTTAGTTCATGGAATTGTTTCTAAAAAGTCATGTTCATTGTAATATTTAAATAATGGAATATTTGTGGTAAATAATGACAATTATGAGATGTTTGTAAACTCTATGAACACTGACTTGAAAGAATAAACTTATATAAGTATTTATTCAAAAAATGATATTATTTATTATATTATAAAGAATAATTTTTTTGTACTATCCCATTTTTTGAAAAAGTTTCATGGTTTCTGGTTGGAATATGAAAGAACAAAAAGTGTAATGATCTATATAGCTGGATATTTTCTAAATAATGTATTACTTTTGGATCTTTTTTAAAATATGAAGGATTTATAAAATTTTAAATGTTATGATTGTTTAATTACAAATTTTATTACAAGTATATATGTTTTGAAAGACCATTATTCTGGGAAATTCATCGCACTCATAAGATAAATAATTAGAAGAAATCTAGAAATTATGAATTAAATGTTTTCAATAAACCCCAATGATTAGAAGAGGATTGTGGAAGATTTTACTAGCTATTTATCATTATTTATTATTTCCTTTTCATTATAATTTCCCAACTGAGTATTATGTATAATAATTAAATTTATCATAAGTGAAAATTGAACGAAATGAATAAGGATTTGATGTGTGATTTTTCACATAAAGAATCAAAAAAGAAACATCCATGGATTCCTGATAATTGATGATCATCTCAACTGAAATGATATTTTAATAACATAATGTATTCTATAAGTTAAATAAAATATCAATAACCATTTAAAATTATGGTCTAAAAATATGAATTTTTTTTAAACATTCATTGTAGATGAAAAAATATAATTGAAGAAGAACTAATTTTTTGATATGTTGAAAGAAAATATACTAATAATGTCAGAAATATATGATAAATTCCCTGATGTAAAATTTTATAAGAATAAAATTTTGACGAAGATGATTAATAATGGGTGTGTAATGATGAGAGTGGACTAAACTTGAGGAATATTATTTATGGTATGTGTAAAAATGAAGAAAAAAATTCCTTGTGAAGAAGAAAAATGATGCTTGTGAGATGCTATTGGATATTCTTGATTATAAAAGGATATACACACAAATATATATACACATAATTAAGGATAAAATATTGAAATCAAGAAGAACAGTTCAAATATTTTTTGAAGAAGAATGTGATTCCATTTTATCACAAATGTTTCAATGTATATAAATTGAAAAAGTGAAGATAATCCTGAAAAAAATTTATCTTTTGATTTTCAGTATACAGATGTGATGAAGAAAATGAGTTATGAAAATTTAAAAATAGAGATAATGGGAGTGTTAAATTAAACCCTATATAGGATAAATAATAATCCCAAACATCTATTTAATAATGGAAAATTATTTTTTATTTCTTCCACACTCTAAATTGATCTTTGGATTGTTTTTTCAAAATTAGAGAAGGAAATCCAGAAATCCCTCACTATGATTATTTCATAATGTTTTTATAGTGGGTATTAAGATTAATTGAGGGTGAATAAAAATACATATTTTTATCAAAATTGGAGAGACATAACATATTATTGGGGTGTATTTAAATGGATTTTTTATTGTAATAAGATATAGAGACACCATGTGAATTATTTGAAACATAGTTACAGAGAAATATATTAAGAAGATGTTATACATTAGTTAATGGGATAGTTTTGAGATTATCATTTGAGAAATGTTCTATTAAATGTTAATTTTAGGAGTTATGGGTATGAATAGTTTTAAAAACACATAATGTGTTTGTTTCAATACACTATTATTGGATACATGATATTACTTTTTAGTGTTCTTATTTTCATCATGAAAATCTTTCTAGTGGGAATAGAATTATTGAATGATGATTCATCAGTAATTATAGTGAGTATCAAATTTATTTATGTTCCTTGGATAAAAAATAAAAAGGTGGTTATTGTTGAGACAAAGATATGTTTTTAGAAACAATCGATCCCATGAAGAGGGAAAAAAGTGGGATATTTTAAATTTATGAAGTGATAGAGATTATACAGTTGTATTTAATTTTTATCACAAAAATCATGATGAAAAATTGTTTATTCATGATGATTCAATATATAAGAATTATTTTCTATGGTTTTACAATGATTGGAAGTGCATGCAGGGTTTTTTTGCGGTATAGATGTGGTGGTTGAAGTTGTTTTGAAGTGAATGTGACCACTCTATATCATACCTATGAATCAGAAATAAGTGGAGATGAACTTAGAAGATAAATATTCAGGGTTACATAGGGAATGATCATTTTGAAAATCCATGTTCGCAGGAACAAGATTCCACCACCCCATGGTACTATAGATATCATGGTATACAAAAGAAATATGGTGATTACTTCTGAAATGTGCGTTTAAATTATTGTTTTACATGATAATGTTCTCTGTGAAAAATGATTAGTCTAATATTTACTATTGAGGTATGAATGGTGGATCACATGTGAGGATTTTAATTTCACAAATTCCCTCATGCATGGGTGGGGATGAAGATTCATTAATTTAAAAAAATGGTTAGTTTTATGTTAATCGAAAAAGATATGACCACATATTTGTTCAGTTTTTATGACTATATTTTAGATGTCCTAAAATGTTTATGAGGATTGTTACCATGTATTAAAAAAACAAGAATGTTTTTTTGGGGTTTGACATGGGTATATCATAATGATGGATAATTCTATGCATTGAAAAAATATGCTTGCACAA
Organism: Viscum album; assembly: GCA_963277665.1. NCBI lineage: Eukaryota > Viridiplantae > Streptophyta > Magnoliopsida > Santalales > Viscaceae > Viscum > Viscum album. Next base: position 1,717,139,200 of record OY728160.1, on the reverse strand, counting down.
AATTAAAGGAGGATAACACAAAATGAAACATAGTGTGTCTAGAGATGTTTCAAAATAAATCCTACTTCTTAATATGTAATTGTATACAATAAAATGTGGAAAAATTTATATTTTGTGGACATGGTATAAAATTTTTCATGTTGAAGAAATTTAAAGCCAATGTCTAAAGAGTTTTCATAATTTCAATGGATCCAATGTTGTGTTTTAGTTTATGAATCAAAATATATTAACATTAAATTAGTGATGTATTTACTCAAATTAATAGTGTCTAATATGTCATATATAAAACAATGGATCAAAAGAAACTATGATATGTTGTAGAAATATGGTTAATGAATTTATTTCTTTGGGATTGAATTTAAAAATAAAATTCAACTTTAGAGAATATTCAAATACTATGTATTATTAAATAAAATTGGGTCATACCTCATAAGATAAAAGATGGTGATTTTACTCAACCGTATGATCTCTGGTTATATTAGATCTGACCAAGGATTAGATTCTCATTTTTTATTTTACCATTTAAATTAATTATCCATGTTTGTTTCCGTCATCAAGGTTTTTGAGTTAATCTGTGAGATTAATATCCCATACAAGTGATAGAGGATTATTTCATATGAAATCATAATGTGAAAAAAATGATATACAGTTCACTGATTCAACTCGAGCTCAATTAACCTACCATGTATTTGGCCACCAAATAATCTTTTGAATTTTCATCATAGACTTACATATATTATCGGTATTCATAGTTGACAATATCATTGAGACTCTTCTATAAGGGTATTATGTCACATAGTGGACATCAATACCAATCATTGAATGATATTTCCAAATCATAGAATGGTAAATATTAAACATGATACTATATCTATTCTTGTTGTGAGTTATTTTTTCAAATAATCATTATGTTCAAGGTACACAGTCCAATACAACATATCCCAAGACTTGTACTATATATCTTTAATTATGTTAGATAACACCAGTAACATCAATCAGAATTTGAAACATACACCTTACAACATATAATATTATATATATTACGTCATCATAGAAATGTAATATTTTTCTAATTTTCATTTCTGAAATGAAATATTAAATTAATATATTATTTAATAATTTGAAAGAATATTTTATTTTTATTTCTTCAATTTATAAAATGATTATGAATAATATTATTTAAAAATTATAATTATTTATTTAAATTTTATTAAACAATTTAAAAATGAATATCCACAATTTTTTAAAATATTTAAAATATTTATTAAATTATATGGCATTGCTATAATGTGGATATGGAGTTTTAATTTGTAAATTGTAAACAATATTTTTAAGGAGATTATAAATCATTAAATTTTGATCGAAATATATTTATGTTTATATTTTAGTATGTATAATATAGATTATTTAATTTATATTTTTCTTATTAAAGGTCGTATTTGATATTTTATTCAAAAAAAAAGAAAATTGATTTGATAATTTATATATTCATGGAATAAAAAAATAAAAAAGTATTAATATTTTAAATATTTTCCCATTATCTATATAATTCATATATATGATTTTTATATTTCCAATATTGTATTTTTGATGTAAATTAATTATAAAATCTCAAAATAAAAGAGTTCATTTTATAATTAAATATAAATAGGTTTTATTTATTTTAGTACAGAATATATGTAATTCATGGATAAATTATAAAGTGGTAATTATTTCATGATTTATAAATTGTTCAGAAAATGTTAATATCATGTTTAAATATTTGAATTTTACATTTATTATTAATTATAATACTTTTTTTCATAAAAATAATTATTATATTATTAATGGTTTTATGTTTTTTTACAATTCAAATTGCATCAATACATTTTCATACATTCATATTAGGATTTTCATGTTTGGTATGATAACTAATTATGGTTTATTCTACCTAATGTTTGGGTTCTAGTAGTTTATGAAAATGAATTTAAAGGTTTAGTATATTTTAATAATTTTTGGCTTTATAATTGTTCTGAAATTTAGGACACTCTTGAATAAAAAAACATTGGGTAAAGGGACCTTGCATCGTAATACTCAATGTCTCTATGGGTGATTCTTTATCTAAAAAATGTGTTATATTTGTATAATCTTATATGTATAATATTTTATGGATTTATGATTTAATAAGATTATAATAATTTACATGAAATAGATTTATATACATTAGACATGGGATACATTTTCGTGTGTACAAATATAGAAGAGTTTTAATTTTAGTTAGTAACGTAATATGTTGGTTGTATAGATGGATACACAACAATATGGTTTGATCATGTTCATTTCATGGAAATAATATGATTCCTATCTCAATCGCCACATTTTAGGCATGAACATTACATAAATTTTAGGGAATACATAATATTTATAAAAATATATTGCTAAATATGGTATTATGACAGTTACTTTGGAAACATAGAGGCATAATCAATGGTACATAAGTGAGCGACATTATCTCCTGCTATATTCTTCATGAATAGAGCCCTTCACTGAGACATAAAACAAAATACATATCTCCATAACCTGGTAATGGAATCATAAATAGTGTGCTCATATATACACCACCAAAAAATTATTTAGGTGAAAAAAACATGAGTCTTAAAGACAGAAAATTGAGACAAAAATATATTACTGATTTGGTAACTATTCAATCAAAAAACACCATGAAATAATTATAATAGAAAGGATATTTAAATACCCATAATTTTATGATTAAAAATCATATAATAAAATCATGTTTATAATATACACCACACAATGTAAAAGAATGGTAAACATGACATGTATCTCAAATATATAGAAAATTTAGATGAAATTCCCTTACCTTTTGTCTTTACTCTCGCAAAAATTTAAAAATAATATTGTATAATAAATATAATTTTATTATACATATTTCACATAAAATTATTATTATATCTAATAAAATAAAAGGTTCAATATTGAGATTATAATAATATATATTGAATAATTATATGTTAAATATTCTCTTCGGGTAATATCTTCTTTGTTCTTTGCATGTGTCTTACTTTTAATTTAATTGGTCCTTATAACAATATGATTATTTCATGAATTGATATCATGATATAAATATAATTATATTCATTATATATGTATTATAATAATTCATATAATAATGAATTATAAAATGGACCCACCATTCATTGAGACAGTATGTCATAAGTATGTATGAATGTCATTTCTATTTTACTGTCATATTGAAGGAATGAAATAAAATTACATATATTTATTTATTTGTATAATATATTTAAATTATAATTATTGTGTAATCTATTTCATATAACTTCACTGATAATATCCTTAATACTGTCTTTTTAGTGTTTGAACGAAACACATCTCTTTGAGGGGGTGATATTCCACACTTCCTCAAATGAAATTATAGTATTTACACAAGATGGAAAAAATAAAGGTATTTTCTAAATAAAAACTAAAAAAGAATTAATACTTTGTAAATATCATATATATCATATTAAAATAAATTTTCCAACATAATTCTTATAATGATAGGCATTAAAGGGAAAATAACAATCATCGTTTCACGAGGCGGTAGTTCGTTGTACACATAATCAGTATGTATTTTATCTATTAGATTTAAGTACATCTATGTTTACATCAAAAAAATATCATAACAAATTATACTATATTTAGGATTCTAATTTTTTAATTAAAGAATAGAGTAAAAAAATTATGGAGTGGATAAATAAAATAAAAGAACAGAGTTTAAGGGAGGGTGTAACCACTTAATCAGTTAAATCATTTTGTATTGAACCAAATGGATTATTTTGAAGGATTTATAATCAAATGGATGATTAAAAGAAGAATGAATGTTTTTTGGGAGGATATATTTTCATATCATGTCATATCCTATATGGTTTGATGTTGGGAATAAGTGGGAGGAGATGAAGCCATTTTATAATCGATAATGGTTTGTGATCTTGTAATATTTTGATAATGGAATTACATACATGTTATTCACAAGTCATTAGGATCAAATAATGTAACCAATTAGATCCATGGGATTATAGGTTCTGAATATGTCCAAAAAATGGATCATGTTAAATATTATTGGCCATTTGGGTTATAATTTTAGGTTTAGTACTTCTTTAACCAAATTGTTCTCTTAATCATTGTAATTTATTTTAATCAGTTTGTTTAATATTGTTGGTAAAACCCCACATTGAACATAAAAAAATAAGAAATTATTCTTATTATTAATATATAATACATTTTTCCAAATTCAAATAACAGAAGTTATAGATATAAAGGTAAATTTAATCCCACATATGGGACGACAAAGTAGGTTTTTTATATAAAAAAAATCCACAATTTTGCAAAGATTGTATACCCGATTTCGATGGAAAATTGATTCCAATGACATAAATTGGAACAATTGAAAAAATATTATCTATCTAAAATGTTATTTGAATAAAAAAAATTATCCTTATAAATAAATTATATGAAAAATTCTTTTTTAATTTTAATTCGTTATTTGTCACTATTAATCTAAAAATAATTTTTTATAAGAAAATCCTAAAAAATATCACAAGGTAAATTTCCTCATATGAAATTAATTTTTTTAACATATCCAATTTAAAAATTCTTTTAATTTTTTTTTAATGTTTTTCAGTTGAGGACATGAAATGTAGTTCATTTGAGAAAATTGTATTTTAAAATATATAAGTGCGTTACCAAAAAGCATAAATTTAATTATAAGTCTATTTTATTTATATAAAATAATTACTATTTTTTAAAAAATAGTTATTACAATTAAAATTACTATTTTTAATTTAAAGGTTATAATTATCCCATTTGAATAATTATATCAAAAATGAAAAAACAATTTTTATAGAAACTCAGTGTTGCGTGTAAAATATTCCAAGTCGTTGTTACGTGTACTGTATGCTTATTTGGAATTTCATGTAATGTATGATGAGTTAGTTGAATTGGTAAGTAATGTTTTACTTAGTTCAATTCATGAAATCAATGAAAATTAATTCATTTGAAGAAAAAAAATATCCATAAAAAACTCATGTAGTTACATTATACCCCCCCCATTAAAATAAATTTCACCCTCCAAATTCACCATTCAGAAAAAAATGGGGAATATTATACATCATTATTTCCTCTAGATCCCATGATTTGTTTTTAATACTGGTCATTTCTCTACGAAACATTTACCATGTGTGTTTTTTTATTTCATTTCACATTCTATGATTGATCCGAAATTTCAACTGGTTGTTCTCCTTAAGAATGTTCCTATTCCAATGGTATGAAATATGAATTCATTTCATATGAAGGATAAGGTATGTACTTCCATAGGTGAGATAAATATAATATATAAAGAACCATCCTTAAAACATTACATAATCTTGAATTAAACAAATAATTCACATTGAGGATCTTTTCAGGTTTAATGTTTTAGAGAATTAGGTCATAACTATTACATTTCAAATAAAAAGTAGACACTTCTACACAATTTCCATTTTTTCATAAAATATAAACTCTTGAAAAAAAGAGTCATGTCCAGTTCCATGTTTAAGACAACATGACTTTTCCTTGATCCCATCCTTGACCCTATTCATCTTTAAGTGTTGTGAAAACATTTCAATACTTGGGATGAGCATAAAAAGCTCAATAAGGGTTATAAAACAAATAATGAAAAAATTGTTCATAAATACATACAAATCATGAAATCATTTACTTTCCTCGTAAAATCACAAAGTTTATGAATGTCATATAGAAATCATAAAACAAAAAGGTAACTTGTGGCATTCATATTGTACTTACATTATAGCAATAACAACTACACAGAGAGTTAATTTGGAATACCCATCACATTATCTCGGGATCACCTGCCCTAGGATTATCATGGAACCACCCGTATATGTAAATAATGCCCAAGAACCATAACATAATCCTAGCACATAACATAAGAATAAAAAAAGATAAAATTTCCACAGTGAAATAATATAATATCATTTCAATATATTGAAATAATAAATCCATTCTCAAAATCATTTTCAATACCAAATTACGTAAAAAAAAGTATATAGTATTTATTTTTCCTTTTAAAAACTTTCTGGCTTGTTAAGGAAGCCAGAGATAAAATAATACTCGCAGCAGTGAAAAGATTGTTGTCACCGCTTACATAAAAAACCTTTCATTTTGATGTTTAGTAAAACGATTAATATAAAAATATTCCCTTTGAATGAAATTAAAATACAAAGGTGTTTATAGAGCATATAAAATAAAATTGTGTATTAAAATACCATATGCCTCAAGGAAAGGAGATTGAGACGAAGTCCCTTACCTCTTGTCCGACATGACTCAATCGTTCTTTAATCTATTGAATAAAAAAATAATGTTAATTTATACTTTCATAATAACCTTTTTCATGTTTATTATTCCTTTTATATTACTTATTACCATGTTATAAACATTGTGTAATCATTTATGTTAATAATGTTCATTTTGTCGATATTTGGTACTTGAGTCAAAAATGAAAAATTTATATTTACAAGTTGTCCATGTGGTCAATAGTACATTATATCCAGAATGATATTCATGATTTATATATCAAATATATCATATATATCCAGTATATACATGTATTTATAATTGTACATAACATTAATAGGTAAGAAATTATATGCACCGTTAATAGAGACGGTAAGTCGTACGTACGGATGAACGCAACATTCATTTCTATTTCTTATTTTAATGGAATTAAAACATAATGGTACATAGTTATATTATAATTACAGTATAATATAATATATAATATCATTAACTATATCCTTTATAAATCCCACATAATCCATTAACGAGTCACATCACATTGAGGGGGCGGTAGTCCGCACTTCCTCAAATGAGATTATCGTATTTACCCACTATGGAAACCATAAAGCAGTGCTATAAATTGAAAATACAAAATCATAAAGAAAACATAAACATACTATATATCATATATAAATATGTTTCCATCATAATGGACACCATGAGAGGCGGTAAGTGGTAATTGAACAATCATTGTTTCGTGAGGTGTTAGTTTTCCATCAACAGTAACATTATGTTCTTCACCCATTAGATGGAGGTGTGTGTAAGTTTAGTTCGAATACGTATCATAAAATATCCTAGAATATTTAGAATACTATTTTAGATACAAAATAAAGGAATAAAAAGATTTTAGGGGTTGGATTAGTAAAATAAAATAAAAAAATTTAAGAGAAACCCTTACCATTAATTTGGGTATCTTCATTTGGTTTGAACCATATGTCTTGCTGAAGTTCCTTTTTCCTAAGGTATGGCTTCTAGGAGGAGGATATGGATGTATGGTGATTAATTGTGCAGAGTTTGGATGAGAAAAATGGCTTGAGAGTTGTAAGGAATTTCTTATAAATGGTCTCCTTTTATAAGGGAGAGGAGGGGCTCTTTAGGAAAGTGTGAAAATATTATTTTATTATATAATGATATTCGGTTTAAAAAGGTCTAAAAATAATTACGGTCGAATATATGGTGACTCATATTCAAAATAAAATCACAAAATAAGAATTTTACATGTTTTGGATAATATTTTAATCATTATAATCTTATTTATTTAAATCATTTATTAATGAGGTAAATACTGCATCATTATTGTGTCATAAATAATTTTACTTATATGAAATCTAACAAATATAGAAAAAAAACCATGATGTAGGAAATCTGTTTAGATTTCCAATTAATAATTATAGTCAAAAGTATTACTTATATAACACCATATAAAAATTAATTACTAAAAGATTTTTGTTTATGTCCTTTTGGCCTATACTTTAAATTAATTAATCTAAATTGCCATTATCACTCCCATGTGGCACAAAGGGGTCCCAAAATCGACCCAAAGATTCCCATGGTCGTAAATGTCTCAAAAAATAAGGTTTGGACAAGTATTAAGGTTATTTTTAATTATTATAATACACTTTTTACCTTAAATTACCCTGTTTACCATTAACCACTTTAATAAAAGTCAAAAGATACTATTCACCAAAATTATTTTGATTTTATTGAACCACATTTTACTTCTTGGTAACAACCATATATGTTTTATTTTGAAAATTTCATTCACATAAGTGGTATAATTTCATTTAAAACAAAATGTTAGTTTTTTTAACTACTACTAAGTGCTTCCAATATTCATAAAAAATTTATGTTTTTCAGAAAAATACCAAACATTCTGCCTAAGATAATTTTGATATTCCAAATTCAGAAATGATGTTTATTTTCAGAAATTAAAAACATTAAAGTGTCATTAATTAATTTTAAATTAATTCCCATTGTTAAAACAAATTGTGTGTGTTTATGAAATAATAACTATCAAAAGATCGACACTTGTTTATGTCCAATTTCAAAGTGAAATAAATTACAATGACCAACATTGGATTAAATGGAAAAAATATCTTCTAATTACACATTAAAACCAATTAAATAGATAATATATCCATATAAATAAATTATATTAAAAGGGAATTTTAAATTAAAATACAATATTTTTCACTATTCATTAAAAATGATCATTATCAAAAACAATGCCAAAAAAATTACCCAAAGTAAAATTTGATGTCTCAAATCTAAAGAATAATTTTATTTGGTCAAATAGAAGATATAAAAATGTCAAAAACTATATTTAAAGAGTTTTATCCATTAAAAGGCTATAAATCAGCCTTTTAATGTAAATGATGCTTAAAATTAGATTCATTCACATTTTAAGCCTCTAAATTTTATTGGATTAACGTAAATACATTTAAAAAAATGTATAATCATATTTTAGTTAGTTTTTTTGAATCCCACCTATACTATGGCTTTGAGTTAACTACAATTTAAAATAATAATATTATATTATTAGTGTGCAACGTAAGATTCCAAAGAAACTCGTTGTTGCGTATCAGGTACGTTATCGAACATAGAAACCCCTTTAAAGTAAAATTAATATTTAATTCACAAATATTAATAAATATGAAATATTTGTTATTCTTCATTTACCTGGGATGTTACATCCTTCCCTCATTTTTATAATTTCATCCTTGAAATATTTATTCACTTATCAAAATAAGTTGGGGTATTTATCCAACATAGCATTTTCAGATTCCCACGTTGCCTCTTCAACCATATGGGTTTTCCAAAAAACCTTTACCTGTTTAATTACCTTATTCTGCAACACTTTCTCTCTACGGTCAAGAATCGGGACTGGTTGTTCTTCATAAGAGATATTCTCTTCCAACTGAACTACCATTGGGCTCAAAACTTGAGATATATATCACATATACTTTCTCAACATCGAAACATGATAAACATTATATACCTAGGATAAACATGGAGTTAAATCCACTCTATACATAAATGATCCAACTTTCTCTAGATTTTCATAAGGTCCAATGAACCTCGGACTCATCTTTCCCTTCTTACCAAAACGCATCAGACTTTTCCATGGAGAATCATTGAGAAAGACATGATCACCAACCTCAAAGGAAAGATCCTTTCTCCGGTTATTTGCTTAACATTTTCTATTTTCTTTGAACTGTTCTCAAGTGCTTCTGAATCAACTGAACTTTCTCTGCCATCTCTTCTACCAATTCTGGCCCCATCATCTTCATTTCACATACTTCATCCCAAAAAGCTGGTGTTCATCAATGCTTTCCATATATTTCCTCAAATGGAGCCATCTATATACTGTAATGAAAAATGTTATTATATGAAAATTCAACCAAAGAAAGTTATTGGTCTCAACTTATCTAGTAATCCATCGAGAAAGCACATAACATATCCTCCAAGGTCTGAATTGTTCGTTCTGACTGCCCTTCTTATTGATGATGAAAAGATGTACTAAAATTTAATTCAGTACCCAATGACTTCTTAAGGCCATTCAAAAAGTTATAAGTGAACCTGGGATCATGATCAGATACAATGGAGAGGGGAACTCCATGAAACCTGACTATCTCTTTAACTTACAACTGAGCAAGTTAATCTAGAAACAAAGTATCTCTAATAGGAAGGAAATGAGCAGATTTAGTCAATCGGTCAAGTATAACCCAAATTGCATTATTACCTTGATATGTCTTTGGTAATCCTACAACAAAGTCCATGTATATATTTTCCTATTTCCACTCTGGCGCCAGTAGAGTCTGAAGCATCCCTTTCAGTAACTGCTGCTCTGCTTTAACTTGCTGACAAATCAAACACTTCACAGTAAAATCAGGAATATCTCATTTCATTCCATCCCACCAGTAATACTCTCGATGATCTCTATACATCTTAGTACTGCTAGGATGAACAAAAAACTGGGAACTATGAGCTTCACATAACAACTAATTCTTCAACATTGAATCACCATGTATAGATAATCTCTTTCCAAATCTCAAAAAACAATCTTTATCAATGTTAGAATCATGCAATATACCCTTCTAAACCAACACAACCATTTTCTGCAACTCACTGTCTTCCATCTACCCTTGCTTAATTCTGTCTGATTGAGATGATTTAACTGACACCTGAAACAAAACAGAAGAATTTCCTGCAACAACAACTTCTTTTCCAAATTTCATCAAATCAAAAACCAAAGGATCTCATTCAAAAAGTAATATGGTTAATGAAGTATTACTTTTTCGACTCAAAGCATCATCCACTTTATATGCTTTTCCCGAATGATAAAGGATCATGGAGTCATAATCCTTGATTAATTACAACCATCTCCTCTATATCATGTTAAATTCTTTTGAAGTGAATATATATTTCAAACATTTGTGATCAGTATATATTTCAAACATCACTCAATACAAATGATGGCTCTACATTTTTAAATAAAAAACAACAGCAGATAATTCCAAATCACGTGTAGGGTAATTTAACTCATGTGGTTTAAACTGATGTTAATCGTAAGAAATTACCTAATGATTTTCATTAGGACACAACCTAGTGCTTTCAATGAAGCATTATTGTAGATAATAAACTCAACATTTCTGGAAGGCAGTGCCAAAATTGGAGCACTCACCAATCTTCTTATCAATTCCTGAAAAAATTCATCACATTATTTTGTCGAGATGAAAATAACACCATTTTGAGTTAACATAGTCATTGGACTAGATAACCGTGAAAAAGTTTCAACAAACATCTAGTAATAACCTTCCAAATCAAGATAACTACGAATCTTGGTTATATTTTTTGGTCTTGGCCATTCTTCAACAACTTTCGTTTTAGCAGGATCAACTGTTTTTCCATTTTTTGAAACAATGTGACCAAGGAATGAAATTATTTGTAACCAAAACTCACACTTGTTGAATTTCCCAAATAGTTTATTTTCTTTTAAGGTTTGCAAGACAACCCTTAAATAACTTTCATGTTCCTCCTTACTTTTGGAATAAACCAAAATATCATCAATGAACACAACAACCTACCTATCAAATAACTCAAGGAAAATTCTATTCATAAGATCCATGAATACAGTAGGTGGATTGGTTAACCCAAAAGGCATAACTAAAAATTCATAACGGCCATATCTAGTATGAAACACGGTCTTCAGAATGTCTGCTTCATTTACTTTCACTAATGGTACCCCGACCTCATGTCAATCTTCGAAAAATACCAAGCTCCGTGGATCTGATCAATCAAATCATCGATATGAGGGAAAGGATACTTATTCTTAATAGTGATGTTATTCAATGATCTATAATCAATGAAAAGACTTATTGAACAATCTTTCTTTTTAACAAACAAGACAGTAGAACCCCTTGGTGAAGTGCAAGGTCGAGTAAATCCTTTATCTAATAACTCATGCAATTGACTATTTAACTCTAAATGTTCAATTTGAGCCATTCGATAATGGGGTTTTGAAAATAGATTAGCATCATGAACTAAGTCAACAATAAATTCATCTTCCCGATTAGGTATAATACTAGGAAACTCATCCGGAAAAACATCAAGGTACTCATTTACCACTGGCACATCATTAATCTGAACAGTTCTTTTATTTTCAACAATATGTGCAAGGAGACATTCATTTCCATCTTTTACAAGTTTCTCAGCTTCCTGATATGTTATCAAAAGAAGGGGTTCATTCCTGTACAAAAACTGTAAATCATTCTGAAAAGATACCTATTTAGCTATGTATTCAATCTTATCATGATAAATCGAAAGAAATTCCTTGTTTAATATAACATCAAACTCTACTAGAGGAAAAACAAAAAGGTTTGAAAGTATATTCTTTCCACACATAGGGATAGGAATGTTCTTATGTTTTCTTTTTGTCTCAAAATTTTCTCGAGGTGTTTTTACTGTATGTTCAGTATTCATATCATAACATGGAATTCCCAATTTACTAGAAAATGTATCAGAAATGAAATAGTGTGTAGAACCTGAATCAAACAACACATTGGAATAATATGAACAAACACATAGTTTACCTAATACTACTTCATTTGATGGACCAAAATCTGCTGAAGTAGTTGCAAAGGATTTTCCACCCCTTTCTGTTCGTAGTCTGGATGGATTACTTCCGTTGAGTTCTTTGTTGGACACTCATTTTCATAATGACCCATTTCATTTCTCTAAAAAAAATTTACTGACTGTAAATCAGATATTTTCCTACCATTACCTTAAACTTTTTCAGTGCAATTACGAGACTTATGCCCCATTTTACCACATCGGTAGCACTTACCAGAATTCAAAATACATTCCCCGACATGATTTTTACCACAATTTTCACAAACTATAAACAAAAGTTTCTTACCATCAAACTTTTTTTGTAGAGTTCCTTACTTTCACCTACCACCTCCATCTCTTATTCTATTGTTTCTCATAGAATACATGATCATCTGAAAACATCATTTCCACCTTCTCCGCACAACGAACATGTTTTTCATAAAATTTTAACTCACGAGAAGATAAATCCATTTGATACTTTGGATTTAATCATGCATAAAAATGGTTGATTTTACTATAAATATCTTATATGAAATTTTGAGCATACCTTGCCAGTCGAGTGAATATTTCATCATAAGTAGCCATTGAGTCATCATCCTGCCTCAATTCCAAGAATTGATTTTCCATCCTAAGATGACCCACATTAGGAAAATCATTTTCATGAAACATACCTTTGAGTTCGTCCCAATCGAGAGAATCAATCTCCTCACTATCCCGGATATTTTTCACCATCGACCACCACTGATCAGTATCTCCTTCAAAATGGTAAATAGGAAGACTAACCTTTTGATGTTCTAAACAACCCATGACAACAAAAATCTTCTCTAGTGCTTTAATCAACCCTTTAGCTAGCACATTGTTAGATGATCCTCTGAATGATGGGGGATGTTGCCTCATGAAATGCTCAACTACTGACATGTTCCCCTATGGTTGATCTGGCTGATCTCGTACATGGATACTACCACCATTTATTTCCTGTGTCAATTGTGCCATCACTACAACAAAATGTTCAATTTCAATTATGACCAACTCTTGTTGATGATTTGAAAGGTTGTCTTCCTCCTGATGTCGTCCTAACATAGCTGTCGTGTTTCCTCTGCAGAAAACCCTTATGAACAAAGAAATAACATAGTCAAAGCAAAATCATAATATGTAAATTCTATATGATATCAATATTAACATAAATTACTTTATGGATATTAATTTAAGAATACCCTAACTCCTAAAGTTATTTAAACCTACCTCTGATTCCAACTATAATGACCCAGACTTAAAACATTACATAATCTTGAATTAAACGAATAATTCACATTGAGGATCTATTCCAGTTTATAGTTTTAAAGAATTAGGACATAACTATTACATTTCAAATAAAAAGTAGACACTTCTACACAATTTCCATTTATTCATAAAATATAAACTCTTGAAAAAAAGTGTCATGTCTAGTTCCATGTTTAAGACAACATGACTTTTCCTTGATCCCATCCTTGAAAATATTCATCTTTAAGTCATGTGAAAACATTTCAAAATTTGGGATGAGCCTAAAAAGCTCTGCAAGGGTTATAAAACAAACAATGAAAACAATTGTTCATAAATACATTAAAATCATGAAATATTTTACTTACCTCATGAAGTCATAAAATTTATGAATGTCACATTGAAATCGTAAAACATAAATTTAACTTCTGGCATCTATATCATACTTACATTATAGCTATCACACCTATATAGGGAGTTACTTTGGAATACCCATAACAGTATATTCCCTAAATATCTAAAGAGAAACTTTCACATTTACCTCCATCATGTTACCCAATGCATTGGATATCTATCCCAGGCTCAGCTGCCCTCGTTTTGTCACATAAGCACCCGTATACGTAAATAATGCCAAAGAACAATAACATGATCATAACACATTACGAAATCATAAAGGAAAGATAAAATTTCCACATTTCAATAATAAATTATCATTTCAAGATATTGAAATAATAAATCCATTCTCAAAATCATTTTCAATACCAAAATACATAAAAAGTGTATATGGTATTTATTTTTCCTTTAAAAAAACATTCTGTCTTGTTAAGGAAGCCAAAGATCAAATAATACTCACGGCGGTGGAAAGGTCGTTGTCACCGCTTACATTAAAAAAACATTACTTTTTTTCATTTTATAAAACTATTCATAAAAAAAGATTCCCATTGAATGAAATGAAAAGTCAAAGGTGTTTATACAGCGTATAAAAGAAAATCTTGTATTAAAATACAATATGCCTCAATGAAAGGATATTGAGACAAAGTCCCTTACGTCGTGTCCGACATGACTCGGTTGTTCTTTAATCTCTTAATAATAAACAAATGATAATTTATACTTGTATAAGAACCTTTTTCTAGTTTATTATTCCTTTTATATCACTTATAACCACGTTATAGACATTATGTAATCATTTATGTTAATAATGTTCATTTTGTCGATATTTGGTACTTGAGTCCAAAATGAACACCTTATATTTACATGTTATCCATGTGGTCAAAAGTCCATTATATCCAGAATTATATTCATGATTTACATATCATATATATCCATTTTATATCCATTATATACATGTATTTATAATAGTACATAGCATTTAGAGGTAAGAAATGAAATGCACCGTTCATAGAGATGGTAAGCCGTACGTATGCATGAACGCTACTTTCATTTCTATTTCTTATTTTAATTGAATTTAAACATAATGATACATTGTTATATTATAATTACAGTATAATTTCATATATAATATCATTAATTCTATCCTTTATACATCTCACATAAGGCATTAACGAGTCACATCACTTTGGGGGGCGGTAGTCCGCACTTCCTCAAATGAGATTATCGTATTTACCCACCATGGAAACCATAAAGGCATGATATAAATGGAAAATACAGAAGAATAAAGAAAACATAAAAATAATATATATCATATATAAATACAGTTCCATCATAATTTCCTCCATGATAGGCGTTAAGAGGTAATTGAACAATCATCGTTTCGTGATGCGTTAGTTTTCCATCCACTAAAACATTATGTTCTTCACCCATTAAATAGAGTTGTGTGTATGTGTAGTTATAATCCTTATCATAACAACATCATAGTATATTTATGATACTAGTTTTGTTAAAAAATTAAGGAATAAAAAGAGTTTAGGGGTTGGAGATGTAAAATTAAAGAAATCAATTTAAGAGAAATTGTTACCTTTAATTTGGGTAACTCCCTTTGGTTTGATCCAAATGAATTCTTGAAGAGCCTTAAACCTAAGTTAAGGCTTCTAGGAGGAGTAATGGTATTTTGGTAGCTTAATTAGGCAGAGATTGGAAGATCCAAATGGCTTGAGATGTGGGAGGAATTTGTTAGACGTGGTGTTTTTTATAAGGGAGAGGGAGATCTCTTAAGGAAAGTGTGAAAATATTATTTTATTATATAATGATATTAGGTTTGAAAAGGTCCAACAATCACTAAGGTCGAAGATAAGGTGACTCATATTCGAAATAAAATCATCCAATCAAAATTAGACATATTTTGGATAATATTTTAATCATTATAATATTATTTATTTAAATCATTTATTAATGAGATAAATATTGCATCATTATTGTGTCATAAATAATTTAATTTATTGGATGACTAAAAATTAATAAAAAAATACCATGATGTAGGAAATCTTTGAATATTTCCATTTAATATTTATAGTATAAAATTTTACTTATATAACACCATAAAAACATTAATTACTAAAAGATTTTTGTTTCTGTCATTTTGGCCTTTACATTAAATTAATTAATATAAATTGTCATTATCACTCCCATGTGGCTCAAAGGGGTCCCAAAATAGACCCAAAGAATTCCATGGTCGTAAATGACTCAACCAATATAATATAGACAAGTGTTAAAATAATTTTTAATTATTATAATACTCTTTTTACGTTGAATTACCCTATTTACCTTTAACCACGGAAAATAAAAGTCAAAAGTTACTATTCACAAAAAATATTTTCTTCTTGTTGTACCAAATTTTACTTCTTTATAACAACCATTTATGTAGGATTTTATAACTTCAATTCACAGAAGTGGTAACATTTAATTTAAATCAAAAAGTCAGTTTTTTATCTACTACTAAGTGGTTTCATTATTCATCAAAAATTGATGTTTTTCAGAAAAATACCAAAAATTCATCCTAAGAATTAGTTAATATTCAGAATTCAAAAATGATGCTTATTTTTCCACATTAAAAACATTAAATTTTAATTAATTATTTTTAAAAATAATTTCCGTTAAAACAAAACAGCGGGTTTTTAAGAAACAATAACTATCAAAAGATCGACACTTGTTTATGTCCAATTTAAAAGTGAGATTAAATAAAATGTCCAAAATTGGATTAAATCATAAAAATATATTCTAACTACACTTTAAAAAGTATTAAAAATAAAATCTATCCATGTAAATAAATGATATTAAAATGCACTTTTCAATTAAAATAAAATATTTTTCACAAGTCATTAAAAAATGATCTCTATCAGAAAAACACCGAAACATTACTAAAAGTAAAATTAGATGTCCCAAATCTATAAATGAATTTTAACTGGTCAAATAAAACATATAAAGATGATCATGACTAGATTTAATAATGGTTCACCATTAAAAGGTGATAAATCGGCCTTTTAATGTAAATTATGCTTAAAATTAGATTCATTCACATTTTAAGCCTCTAAATTTTATTGGATAATTGTAAATAAATTTAACAAACATGAATAATCATATTGTAGTTAGTTTTGATTCATTCCCTCTTATACAACGGCTAGGAGTTAACTACCATTTAAAATAATAATATTATATTATTAGTGTCCAACGTAAGATTCCAAAGAAACTCGTTATTGCGTATCGGGTACGCTATCAAACATAGATACCCCATTAAAGTAAAATTAATATTTAATTCACAAATATTAATAAATATTAAATATGTCTTATTCTTCATTTACCTAGGATGTTACATAATAAATCTCGGAATTGATAGAGATTTTGAGAAAGTTCAAATTGATATGCTACCGTCTTGATGTGACAAAAAAGTTCAATGGGAACGATATAACTAAGGATTTTACTCCCATTCTTCCCAAATATCATTACTTTTATCCAAGGAGACATTCATTGAAAAAAATTCCCAACTATATCAAATTATTTATCTTTTCATTGGTTTTCATTATATATTTTCTACAAACTTCAAGCTGCATTGATATACTACTGAATGTCTCTATCCTTCTCTACCATTTATTCAGTTGTATCAGATCACAATTGCATTCTTTCTAAATCTTAATCCATGAACATTGGAGCTCTACATTTCATCATAATGGGGGCCCCATTGGGTTCCATTAAAATTATTTAGTGGAATATCATTTTGTAAGAAAACTCAACTATAGGAATGTTTTTATCCCAAAAAACATTGAAATCCAGAGAAAAGTATCCTAACATATCCTTGAGGGTTTAAATTTTTTTTCAAACTAACAATCTGTCTAGGGATAATAATCTGTACTAAAAAAAATTATGTATCATGTTCTTTCTAATGTACCCACCATAACATAGAGGTACACCATAGATCCCGATCCGATATAATTGAATTTGGTACTCCATATAACCTTACCACTTCCTTAATGTATATCTTTGAAATCAGATCTAGAGATAGATATTATCTAATTTCCATGAAATGTGATGATTTTTTAGGCAATCAACTACCACCCATAGATCATTTAATCCTTTAGAGGTTTTGTGATGTCTAATGATAAAATACAGAGTGATTTTCTCCCATTTCTATTTTGGTATTTGTATTGGATGATAAATACATTTAGTCTTTTTTCTTTCATCCATAACTTTATATCATACCATGAAATGATATACAAACTATGTGATATCTCAGTTCATGACATCCACCCAGACAAATTCATTTAAGTCCCTTTTAATATTCGTACTTGTAGGATGAATAGAGACTGGAGAACTATGAGATTCCTCTAACAGATCCTTCTTCAAATCTAGTATGTAAGGAACTTATACATAGTTTTGGAACATTATCATCATGTTTATACATAGGAACATTTATAACTATCTTTTTCATCTCTTCAACAACCTTCTATGCCTACATAATCATTACATAGATAGTGGGTTAGGCAGTCATTTGATAAAGACAATATTTTTTCCTTCAATCTGGATTTCCATCCCCATCCTTTACCAATCTTGAAATATTGGATCATTTGTGATCAACATCATTTATAAGATAGAATGATACTTTTGACTCAAGGCATCTGACACCTTGTTCAATTTCATAGGGTTCTAATATATTGAGAAGTCATAATCTGATACCAACTATAACCACCATATTTGTATAATGTTCAACTCCTTCTATGTGAATATATAGTTTAGAATTTTATTTTTTGTATATATAGACTACTTTTCCCCATATAGATATTATATCGATATCATTAATGAAAAAATTGTTACTACCAACTACAAATCAAGTGTTAGATAATTTATATTAGGAATCTTCTAAATCCATGTGTCATAAAAGATAAATAGTTTATTCGGCATGAGAACACATCCAAATCCCTTCATGGATGCATAACTAACGATTTCAAACACATACCCATTACTAGGTAATGTAATGAAAGGTCTGTTGACTAACCTTCAATTCAATTCCATCAAAGTTTAATCACATTCATCTATTTAGATGAATTTGGATCCCATCCAAGTTAACATGGTCACAAGATTAAATTTTTATAAACAATTATGCACAAACTATTAATAATATATAGAATACCAAAAAAGAAAAAGGTCTGAATCACCATGGTTGGTCTAGGCCATCATTCAATAGACTCATTCATTGATTGATCTACTGATATACTATATATTGAGATTAAGTTACCCATAAAGGAAACCATATTCAATCAAAATTCAGACACTGTAAATTTTTCTTATTGATTTTACATCCTTAATATCTATAGTATAATTATAATGTTATCCTCATGCTCTTCATTTCTATTTTAATATATTAGAATATTATATATACAGATTTCAATAAAATAGTAAAGGTAATCTCTAAATTCTTTATTCATAAAATTAGTGAATATTGAATGGGAATTAGTAAAACCAAAAGGAATCACAATATATTCATAATTTTCATACTGTTTATGGCATTTTATCTTCAATATATCTTCCTTATTGACACTCAATTGATGAAATATAGAAAGAAGGTCAATTATGGAAATGTATTGAGCTACACATAGTTGATCGAAAATCAACTAATATGTGGGAGATAATACTTGTTGTTGATCATGATATTCTTCAACTACTAACAATCAATGCATAGTAACATTGGACTATATTTATTGTTCAAAAAATAATATTTGAACCAAATGGTGACACACCTGTTCAAATAAATCACTTATAAATTTTTTCTTATAGTTTCTTATTCAAATATGCAACTGAATCATTGAAATTCTATAGAGAAATTAAGAAATTGGTACAGAACCTAGTATGAGTTCTACTGAGAGCCTGAAATATTTTTTTGTGGAAGGCTTTGAAATTCATATGAAAATACAATAATTTTTCTTTGAAAAATTGGAATAAAATCGATTTCAATTTTTTACCCAACCATTTCAAATAAAAAAAACCTTTTTGAAGGGGAATTATGTCCCATACACTAGCTGTAATCTTCATAGAATGTCCATGATTATCAGCACAATAATTGATGATAATATGAGTGTTTGAAATATTAGAAATAACATCCCTTCCTCAAAAAGTGATTTGTGATTTATGTAGAAAAATAAATTCGATGGATAAGATGACATCAAACTCTACCAAAGGAAGAATGAAATGATATACTAGAAGATCTTTCCCAAAAATGTCAACTAGGGAGGATCCATATACTTATGTAGATATCATCATTCCATTAGGGGTTTTCACTAGTAATTCCACATCTAATAATTTTGAGGGGTTCATTGCACCATTATAAAATTCATTATATTTGATTGAGTGGGTTGATCCAAAATAAAATAAGGCATTAGAAATTATATATTGGTTGGTACCTATACATTTTACCACATCATTATCACACCCCTTAATAGAAAGAGACTATTCATTAGAATTCCCCCTGTCCCGTGGTATAAGAGGTATCTTTTGTCATTCATCATCACAAACCATTGGGTATGGGAAGTGGTTAGAATAATTTTCATTCTCCTTACTCCTAGAGTATTGAGTCATGGGAGGAGAATTAAATGATTCTTTCCCCCATCCAGAAAATTTTCCAACTTCTTCCAATCACTTCAGCAATCAAATGACCGATGTCCTACCATTACACACATAAAAAATGTATTATACCATGTTAGTAAATTACATTAATTCTTCTTCACAGACATAGTGCATAAAATAATGATCCTCTTCTTCTCTTCATGGTTTTTATATTTTCTTATCAACTCCATCTTCCGTTTCTTGTCAATACGAATTGATTGATATGTGACTCCAACCTTCATTTCATCATTGATTTCACAACACAGAATCTCTTAACATAAACTAAAGTCTCTTATAGTCAGTACCCCTCTAAAACATTCCTTTAATCCACTAGAGAACCTATAATCATTAATTTAGGGTTGGATGATAAGTCCTAATGTGTACCCCACCTGCCTTGTGAAATTATCCTCATAGGAACCAAAAAAAATTCATCTCAAGGGACTCCTTATACATACTGGAATAAAGAATCTAGGGAAATTACATAATTAAAAATAAGTTATTAAACTCTTACCAATCCATGGAATATATATCATATTGCTACATCATATTCTTGCTACCCTATATTTTTCCGTCTTACTGATAAAAATGCCAGAATGACATTCTCATGCTCTGAACACCACTGAATGCTGAATATATAATCAACACTACTGATCCATTGTTCAAAAAATTGGGGCCGACTACTAGAACTAGAAAGGTGTATCCCTAAAATGGTAAGGCATTTCCTTTTTAAATTTACAAACACTCATTCCAAGAACAAAACAAGAAGCAACAACTAAGTAATATTCTTTAGTAAAAAGAGTGATGAAAATAAAGGGCTGGAATACAATGCCAAAATAATGTACGAGTAAAACTAAAAAGTAAAAATACAACTTAAAAGTACAAATAGCTCCTGGATCATCCACCGAGAATCCTACCTAATGGGTAGGTATAGCTCACGAATAGTAGTACCTACATCACATCACGCCAAATGGATCTTCTCTAGGTACAGACCAGTCCTAGCTCCCTCAGCCTCGATCAATGTTGTATGTCGTCTGCACAAGACACATCAAGGTGTGGGCGTAGCCCATGCATGGGTGAGTATAACGATACTGAGTAGGGACCCATTGACCGCCGTTGGTCTCCTAGAGTTCAAAGAAGGAAAAATCACAATGTAAGAAATCAATTATTCCTTGGTATATTCCCATACTTATACCTTAGTTATCAAGATACACTCATATCATACAAGATGGAAGGATACCACAAAGGTAACACCAAGAAGGTATAAATACCACATAGGTAAGACCATGAAGATAGAATAACATTACATGTAACACTACAACGATTGAAGTACCACAAAGGTAACACTATGAAGATAAAAGTACCACTCAGGTAACACCACAAAGATATAAGTATCACACATGTAAGACCACAAAAATAGAAGTACCACACATAGAAAAACACGATGATAGACGTACAACACATCTAACACCACAACGATAGAAGTGCCACATAGGTTTCACTATGAAGATAGAAGTACCACACAGGTAACACTACAAAGATAGATGTACCACTCAAGTAACACCAAAAAGATAGAAGTGACTCATCTCACAATTAGATATAACTTTATTACATAAGTACAAATGATTAATCATAAGGCTATATCATCTTATCCTGTTATGTACCACTACTTCTGTCCCACACATGATTGATATGTAACTAAACCCCCTGACCAACACCTGATCTGAATCACACAAGATCAATATGTAACTAACCCCACTGACCCACACAGGATCTAACCCACATAGGATCTGTATGCGTCGTCCAACATTGGATCGCTGAGGGTTGACCCACACAGGATCTGATACATACTGACCCACACTGGATCAATGTTCTTTCTTCAGGTTATGTCTAGACACATGATTCCTCTCACCTAGTGCACTCAAGTTCTATAAGATCTATCCATCGAGATATCAGTCGTACCTTGACAACCACTAATCTCCCGAAAGGATTAACCAATTAAACTGCCATGTTGTAAGGTTTCCAACATGATAGAAGGCGCGTTAATTAGACACGTGGTCTGTGAGTTATAAGCATTTTAGTGGTGAGGGCCCAGTTGGATTCGAGTACGATCCAACCCGACCAAACTCAATAATTCTCAAAAAGTCACATGGAGTATCTAATAAGGAACGCCTTGTCTCACGAATTCTAGCGTTTCATACATTTCTTCATTTTAAAAACATATGAGGGAGATATGTCAGATACATGATCCCGTAATAATAATAATATTATTGTTATTATTGGGGGTCTCATGGACCCAATCCATGAACCATAATTTAATAATCAACATTAGACATAAATCAACTATCTTAATGACAGGATCATGTAGCCACTGATGGTAAGTCAATCAGTCGTCACACATAGGAGTTATGGCGGGTCGAAGATGTAATAATAATTATAATATACTATTATTATATAAAATTCATTTATTTCAATTCTCACATTCCAAACACAACCCACACATCTCCAATTTGGTGAACATCCCCTTATTCAACATATTTAAACATTAATTTCTTTAAATTTCTATAACTTTCTTTTGTAAACACTTTCTATCCAATCTCCCCTTCATCATTTACCATTTTTCTTCATCCACACAGCTAGACCATCGTCACCACCTCCGGAAACCCGAGCCATGTCGCTTCCAGACTACTGCACTGCCTAGAAGTTTCCTCCCAGCTATCGTCCGCCACCACACATGAAACTACCTACCTCGCCTGGAGTCTCGCCCTAAACACATGCTGGAAATCAGTCTGCCCCATCACCCCTTCTGTGGGCCGCCATATCCTCATTCTAAGCCCAAAAAATGTGACCATCGCATATTCACGATCCTCGGGTCAGGAACACCGCATCTGTATGCCACGCTCAAAAAAAATTATGTTTGTAGAGTGATTAATTATTTGAAGACAAAGAATGTGCGAAGAATGAAATATAAAGCATCGTAGTCTATGCATGGATTGATGGACATGTTTTTTTGTCCATCATCATTGAGAATCAAAAACAAGAGGAATTAAAAAATAGATACTTATAATACTTAAAAATAATCCCACTACCTCTTAAATCCAGTGGAGAACATTTGTTATTGAATGTGGGTCGATGTTTTTCATTACCTCAATATTCTTCCAACGATGCTGCTCGAATGATGATATTCAATTCTCGATTGTGATATCAGTTCTTTGTCAAGATCCTCAAGATCTTGCTCCCCTTTCTCCAATGGAATCCAACACCCATCCCCAAGGAAGAGTTAATATAACTCTTAGTTTAATAGATGATTCATTTATTTAAAATTAAGGAATCATATTTAATAAATGCATTTTTGGCTCACAATTTTGTGTAACCGGGAATTTAAAGCCCATAATTTAAATTCCAGACCACCCTCTTGTGGTCCCTACCACCAAAAATTAAATGGACAGGTGGGATGATGTTTAAAATAAAATATATATTTTTTTTATATAATCATCCATGAAAAAGTCAAAAAAAAAAACTTCTTCTCTCGACCCATTACGGTCGATGTTAAACCTTCCTTTATGTGAATCCTGATAATGTGAGTTCAATGGTGCCTTCGGATTTTTGATCCATCCACTAGTTCAAAAGATAGAAAACTTCGCTCGCGTGTTTAATGAAGGTACCATAAAAAAAGATCAATAAATTAATAATGTTCAACCTCATCCTATTTTGATCAAGATTAGGCTCTACCTAAGGAGAACTCCCCTCATGAGCTCAACTGTACTCTCAAATTTTCAATCTGAGTCACCGTTTAGAAGGTTTGGATTTTACAAAACAATAATTATCATTTATTAATTTATTTACAGCCAAAAAATAACTTTCACAGGTTTCCCGCACCGAACAATGATAGTATCTTCCTAAAGAGAGCGTACCCTCACGATCTAAACGGTGGTATCTGATTTATAATCCAAGTAGTTGTTCGTCAGTTACAAGCATTTGAAAAATAAAATAACTTTATTTAATTATTTAATTTACTGTTATGCCTTTATCTTGTTTTTCAAAAATATGACCGCACCGGCTCAATTAGGTCTCACCTAGGGTAAATCTGCAGTCATGAGCACAATGGTACCCTAGGGATTTCTGTTCCAGTTAACCATTTAAGAGTTATTCCGTGTTTCCAGGAAAACATCTTACACGTGAAATTTAAAATTTAACAAAAATTTGATGGATAGTTCCGGGCAATCTGGGCCTCGAATTCATGCACTGTCCGATTTGGTTGTCTCTAAATTATTCAATATAATTTAAAAAATCTAGATAATCGAGGAAATTATATTCTTCCCACATTAGGGATTGTCATCCCTGAAAGTGGAAGCACGGACTAAGGAAACAAAAGCGGGTACTAAGCAGGAATCTGAGCCTCCCGCTCCCATGTTCTCTATTGGAGGTTCCAATGCTTTTAGAGAACATGCACCAGAGGTATCGATATTCCATGAAGGCTCAATTATTTTGATTCTCTATCTCTGTCAGTAACACTGTAAAAGTCACCCCATCGTCAAAGTTCAACTCACCCTATTCGATAACGTGAGATAGATCATGCACGCATCTCCTCAACTGGGACACATGGTAAGCTTTATGCACCTAGTGCATCTGTGGGGAAAGAGGTAGATGATACACCAACTTTCCCACACTGCTGAGAATCTAGAATGGTCTGATGAACCTCGTAGATAGTTTACCACCCAGCCAAACCTATGAAATCCTCGTAGGGGTGAGACCTATAGAAATAAATGGTATCCCTAGACATCTCCTCCTGAAGTATCTTCGGTACCATGGTGTGACCTCTGAAAAGGATGACATGTTCCCCAGCTTTAGAAAATCCTTTAATAGAATATCCTGAGGATATCTGAGCACGTCGGACTTCGCAGTCAACATCACAAGCTGTGCCACTCGAATTTGCTGAGGAATTTGGGGATTGAAAGTTATAGACTGGAGGTAAGCTGATCCATATTAACCACAAAGGATACCTTAAGGGATACTAGCTGATATGATTCCTCACTCAGCAGTTGTAGACCAGAGTTCATGCTGAGTGCGTCTGATATCACGTTCCCCTTCTCAGGGGTATAAACTATCTCAATGTCATAATCCTAGAGAACTCTATCCATCACCATTGTCTCAGCTTTTGAAAGCTCTGCTAACAGTTCTTCATACCCAGGAAAGGCTCCCCCATCGTCTTCAAAGGCGAGAACTGTGTCACTACCCTGGAGAAGTCTAACTCAAAAGTACAATAGTACCCTGCCAAAGCAGAATTACCTCTCCCTTCGGGGAGGTAATCCTAGAAGCATATTTTGAAAAGATGTCCCCAAACTCTAAAACTATAGTTGGGAACAGAAATCTGAATAATCCTTATGCCACTAGGGTAAGGATGGCCGACTCATGAGTGATCGGTTGCAAGATCCTATACATTATTTTATCATGTGCTTCATGTGTTTCATTTTTCTCCAACCAAGGAAAACCCCATTACAATGTTGTAGATAAACCACAAATGTTTTTCCTAATATATTCAATCTTATTGTGAAATATGGATGTCCAGTTCATACCCAAACTAATGTCGTAAGGCCTCAATACTACCACCAAGAGGTTTTATCTGAAACTCTCGCCTCAAGGGTAAGATCATATGATAAACATAAGTGTGATTATCATGTCTCCTCCCAAAGGTATCTCTAGACGTAATTGTAATGTCAATAGTTTAACCGAGAACACTAGGTCTTGAACAAGATTAGTGGGAGGTATGAATGATTGGTACCTATTTCTATTGATACAACAGCGAGTAGTAGACATAGACCATACATCGAATCATTCCAAGAGCCCTTGTGTCACACTCTATCACCATATGAAACTACTCCCATGTCCTATCCTCCATCACTCTGAGATTGGTGGGTACCACATTGGGGTGGTGGATGTAATATGTCAAAATGTACACCACCGCATACTGCTCTCCAAGCTCTGCTTTCATGTCTACAACCCTACAGATTCATATATCCTTAACACATCCTCTTCTAGAAACATTTTACATAACCAGGTCATTGAGGCTGAAATCAGTTTCCTGTGTTACCACAATTAACATTCATTGGATGCAATCTCTAGTCCAAAGAACATTCAGCCAAAATGGTTTTTTTCTAGAACCCTACCATAAGTATGAACACATAGTGGAATATAGCTGGCTCGGATGTAACTAAACATACCCTAGATGGAGGTCCGAGCCCTGAAGAACTGACCATACTATATTTATCATGTACCTAGAATTGTTGATATGCCTCGATGAATACTTAGCTACTGACATGTCATCCTGTCGAAGTTGTAGAAGACCTAGGGAACTCTCGACCACCTTCTCAAGAAATTCCTTAGGAGCCTATGAGTCTGGCTTGCATAAAAACATGAGTTGTATCTAATTATGAAACACGTTTAAGGCACTAAGCCTACATGTGTCCTCTAATGGTGTCGCCGGTTATAACTGCTGACCAAAAGGTAGTGATATAACTGGCACAATACCTGAAGGTACAATCTTTGGAAACTGTCCATGTACAGAAGCCTCATCACTATCTTCTCTAATGGTGTCTCAACTAGGACGAAAACTCTAGTCACATCCTTCATCCAGTACATAGCTTCCTAGGAATCTGTCATGCCTTGAAATCCTAGAGGCCTCTGCTATTGGAACTCGTGAAATGCACTTAGTTGGCAAATACCATGTACCAGTGCGGCTGATAGAAACTACAGTCCAATGGGTGATGGTGTTCCTGGTACACCACCCGATGGTGCCAACATAGTAAGTGGGACATGCACTGTTGCCTCATAGCTCAGTGGTCCGTCATCACATACTCTCTCAGAAATCCTAGTTGGATATCTATATGGTAGCATCCAGATAAGTAACATCTATGCCTTGGTCACTAAGTTATAACTGGTGAGCTGACTCAAGGGAAAATACGAAAACTTTTCAAAACACACGCAATCTATGTTTACGTGCAATGAGTCGGAAATCAGAATTTAGGGTCCTGGTGTATGGATATGTTGACCACCACACCAACACTGGATGCCCAGAACCGAAAACCAGAATCACAACACATAACACTATTTCCACACAAGAAATATCAGAGTACTAGTTCTTTGGTATAATTGAACTCCATTGATACCAATTTGTCACAACCAATCCCTAAGGGACCATGCCATTACTACCCCATGCCTACCTTCCATAATCTAGGGGATGTCGACTAGCACCAGAATGGAACATTCCTAAAATGGGAAGGCATTCCATTTTTACATGAACATACACACAATCCAAGAAAAAAATCAAGAAGCAACCACTACGTAAATTGGTGTAGTAAAAAGGGTGCTGAAAGTGAAGGGTCAAAATACGAGCCCAACAGAACGTACGAGTACAATTCAAACAGACAATTACATATGAAAAGTACAAACAACTCTTGGATCGTCCACTGAGAATTCCACATGAAGGGTAGGTACAGCTCACGAATAATTGTCTCCACATCACATCACGCTAAATGGTTCAACTTCGGGTAACTTCTAATCCTGGATCCCTCAGCCTCGATCAATATTGGTTGTTGTCTACATAATACACAACAAGGTGCTAGAATAGACCGTGCAGGGATGAATATAACTATACTCAGTTGGGACCCTGACATCCCTATAGGTATACAAGAGTTCAATGAAGGAAAAAAGCACAATGCAAGACATTAACTCTACTTAGTTATATTCCCATACAAATACCTATGTTATCAAGATATAATCATCTCCTACAAGAGAAATGAATACTAGACAGGTAACACCACAGAGGTAGAAGTACCCCACAGGTAACCCCACGAAGATAGTAGAACCACACATGTAACACTAGGAAAATAGATGTAATACACAGTTAACACAATGAATATAAAAGTACCACTTAGGTAACACCATAAAGTTAAAAGTACCTCACAGGTAACACCACGAAGATAGAAAAACCACACAGGTAACACCACGATGATAGAAATATAACACAGTTAACACAATGAAGATAGACGTACCACAAAGGTAACACTATGAAGATAGAATTACCACACATGTAACACTATGATGTTAAATGTACAACTCAGGTAACACCACAAAGATATAGGTGACTCAGCTCACAATTAGGTATTACTTGAGTAAAAAATACAAATGATTAGTCGTAAGTATAGATCATCTTATTCTGTTAAGTATAACTACTTCTAACCCACACATGATCAATAGGTAACTAACCCACACTGACCCACACAGGATCTGACTCACAGAGGATCGATATATAAGTAACCCCCACTGACTAACACAGGATCTGACCCACATGGGATCAGTATGTGCAGACCATCATAGGGTCACTAAGCGCTGACCCCATGAGATCTGATAGATGCTGACCCACACAAGATCAGTGTTCTTTATTCAAGTTACAGCCAGCCATACGATTCCTCGCACCTAGTGCGCTCGAGTTCCTTAGAATTATCCCCTTGAGATATCGGTCGTTCCTCTACCACCACTAATCTCCAAAAAAGAGAAACCCAAAAAACCACCATAATGTAAGGGTTCCAACGCGATAGACGGTGCATAAATTGGATGTCTGGTCTATGAGTTATAAGTATTTTAGTGCCGAGAGCCTGGTTGGATTCGAGTACGTTCCAACCTAGCCAAACTCAAATTTTCTCCAAAAGTCACATGGTGTACCTCAAAAGTACCGTCTCGTCTAAAGGAACCCAGTGTTGTATAAGGTTCATCAATTAGACATCATTTTAGGGAGATATTTTTGATACAACATCCCACAATAATTATAATTATATTTTTATCAGGTGTTTCGTGGACCCATGCCATGAACTAGAATTTGATATTAAACATTAGACTTAAATTTACCATCATAATGACATGATCACATCACCACTGATGGTAAGTCAATAGGACATCGCATGCAGGAGTTATGGAGGTTTGAAGATATAATAATAATAATATATTATTATTATTATTTAAGTTCATTTACTTCAATTATCACATTCCATGGACATCCCACACCTCTCCAAATTGGTGTGCATCCCCTTATTCAACGTATTTCATATTTAATTTCTTTAAAAAATTTAACTTATCTTTTGTAAACTCTTTCTCTCTCCAATCTACCCTTCATCATTCATGATTTCTATTCTTCCGCATGGCAAGACTGACACCACCAACTCCGGCTACCCAATCCATGACGCCTCCATACTGCCGCACCTCCTAGACGCTGCCTCCTGTTTGTCCTCCACCACCACATGTATCACTATTTACCTCTCCCAGTGATGCACCCTGAACAAATTCCAGAAATCATACTTCTGTGTTCCCTCTTATATGCGCCTCCACATCTTCATTCTAAGCCCAAAAAAATGTGACGACTGCAGATTTGAGATCCCAAGGTCGAGAACTCCGCGTACGCATGCCAAACTCAATGAAACATTATAATTTTAGAGTGCTTAATTAATTGGTGATGAATAACGTGTGAGGAACAAAATAGAAATGATCGTAGTCTATGTGCGGATCGATGGCCATGTTTTATTGGCCATGGTCATTAAGAATCCAAAACAAGAGGAATTAAGAAATAGATATTTATCATACTTTAAAATAAACCCCCAACCTCATAAATCAGTTGGAGAACGTTTGCGATTGAAGGTGTGTCAGTGTTCATCGTTCCTGCAACAAGATTCCAACTACGCCACTAGAACGAAGATGTTCGGTTCTTGATTATGATATCCATTGTTCATCAAGAGCCTCAACATCCTGCTCCTCTATGCACCAACGGAAAACAACACCCAAACCCAAGGAAGAGATAATATAACTCTTAGTTTTAGAGGTGATCCATTTATTTAGAATTAATGATTTTTATTAATTAAATGGATTTTTGGTTACAATTTTTGGGTATCCAACCATTTAATGCCTATCATTATATTCCTGACAACCCTTTTGTGGTCCCTGCCACCAAAAATTAAAAGAAGAGGTGGGAGGATATTTAATATAAAATATATTTATTTTATTTAATCCTCCACTAATAACACAAAATCCACCTTCTTCTCTCGACCCACAATAGTCGAGGTTAAACCTCCGTTAAGCGAATCCTGACACTAAGACTTCAATGGTGCATTTAGATTTTTAATCTGAGCACCGGTACAAAAATTAGAAAAGACTACTCGTGTGTTTACAAAACGTACCTTAAAAAAATCAATAAATTAATAACGTTCATCCTAGACCCACAACAGTCAAGGTTAAGCTCCACCTAGGGAGAAAAAATTGTCACAAGATCAACGGTAGTCTCATATTTTTAATCTGAGTTACCGTTTAGATTTTATGGATTTGACAATATAATAATTGTCTCTTAATTATTTTAATTACGACCAAAAAATAACCTTCACTGGTGGCCCACACTAGCCAATGTTAGTATTTTCCTAAAGAGAGCATACACTCATGAGCTCAGCGGTGGTCTATGATTTTTAATCAGAGTAATCATTCGTGAGTTATAATAATTTTAAAAATAAAATATCTTAATATAATTATTTTATTTACGGTTATTCCATTTTTCGGTTTTCCGTTGGGAGGCCTACACTGACTAAAATTATGTCACGCCTAGTGGAAACCCACTATCTTGAGTGCCACGGAGCCATCAGATTTTTGATCCAGGAAAACATTTAGGATATATTCCTCTTTTTTAGGAAATGGCTTTAGCGCACTATTTAAAGTTTAACAAAACATCGACAGATCATTATAGGTACTCTAGGCTTCGGAATAACGCGCCATCAAATTTCAAAATCTCGAAATAATTCCATATAGTTAAAAAATATTATTCAGAAATTCTAGGATATTATAATTTCACTTTTGGAAGTCCATGATGATATATTGATTGAGGGATTTTGGTGATCATTACAATTATATTTTGCATTCCCCCACAAATAATTTTTTTACTCAGGGGAAAATAATTTCATTGTTCATTTTAATCACCAATAACATATTTCTTTTGGGTTATATCAATTGATAAAAAACATAATCATAGAGTAGGAAAAAATTATCAGAATAAAGGACCACATAATCATCAAATGTCATTTATATGATGTCTATGTTTTAACACAATCCTTAAGAAATGACACTGTAGGATTATCAAAGGATATTCACAACCAACAATTTTTTACATCCTTCATTATGGTTTATTAAGAGTTTGTTAATTCCCAATTCTTATCCCTCAGGAGTGCCAAAACCGGTGTGAAACAAAGCTTTTGTTTTGTACAAGATTACCTCGAGTCATGACCAAGGCATATTGTTAGAGTTTATACCCCGAGATAAAATTGTACGAAATCCACATCCACTTGTAGTATCCATATATGGATGTATTTATGAGAATCTAATCACACAATCTTTTCATAGAATTCCCGGACATTTTCCTATACATTTCCTTATCCTTAGACTTATCCGTAGACTAGTCCTTAGTGTTCTCAATATGGGTTTCTCATCCGATTTTCCCGATGTTAACAAAATCATTAATACGGTATGATATATAATAACCATCAATTATTATACATTAACATTAAAAACATTTTCGGAATACGTAAAACATTATGAAAACATACTCTCAAACACCAAATTAGTCTAATGCCTCTAGAAACATGGAATCATAAACACTTGTACATATGTGGGTTACATTATCTCCAAAACGGTTCTTCTTGACTAAAACGCTTCATAGACACATTAATCATAATACATATCTTCATAACCATGGAGAGGAAACATAAAATGTTCTGAGCTCAGATGCTCATTAAGGGTAATCAAGGGAGGAATTTAAGCATAATCATGAGCATAAGGGTATGATAACATGACAATGAAAATATAAGATCCTACACAACATATCAAAGATCATATTAATGAATCATGGATTAAATATTGGAAGTTCAATATAACTGAATGATAATGAAATAATGAAGATAATACACTAAAGCATAACATAAAAATAATGTAAGGAATTGTCGTAGACACATACGTATGTAAAATGTTTCCATGGTTTCAAGTTATTACAGTCAAGGCCATCTTAGTAGAATTGAATCACTCGTTATACCATCTTGTAAGCCATGGTTAACTCTCATGCTCATCTTATTAGAATGATACCACTCAAAATAACAATTTGGTAGTTATGTTTAACTCACATGGTCTCTTTAGTAGACATGGTTCAGACCCAATACCATATTAATCGGTATCATGCCATATAAATCAGTACCGAATGCATTGGGGGAATCTATATATACCACTAATATCGTTGTGAAATCATGAAAAAAATGTTCTACAAGAAAATTGAAAATCATATCACAACCAGTGAAATGAAATGTTAATCACAAACATCTAATCATATCAACAACTATGGAAATAGGCACATGATTCATAATCATTCCATAAAAATAATAACTCATGAAGTGAAGATGATTTCAAAAGAATATATCCCATGAAATACGAACATGTATCATAAATATCATGCCATCAAAACCTAAACCATTCAGAGAAAGAGTACGAGTGAAAAAATTGGGTCATTTCCCTAGAAATGAATGATCTACTCTGAGGGATGTCTTCCTATATGGGAAATATATTTGGTAGATATTTAATAAAATTTCTTGAGGAAAATATTTTTTTTATTGAAGAATGATTTTTAAAACGTAAAAATATTTTAAAACCAATTTATTTTATAAATGATTTGAAAACATAAAAAAGTAATATTGGAAAACCATAAAACATTTTTGAAATCCATTTTCAATAAAAAATGTTTGATATTTTTTTTGAAATATGGGTTTTTAAAAAAACATATTTTTGACTGAAGATAGTAATACGAAAAAATTGATCTCAAAAATAACACTCTTCAAACTATATTCAGAGTAGATATCCATCCACTAACTACTATAGGGAAGGTCTTAAAAAATTTGTAGTTGCATATCCTTAATAAATATTTTAAATCAATTTGGTCTCTATCATATGGGTTCCACCTGAGTCCCCATATAAAAAATTGATGGATGAAGATAGTAGTAAAATCATTAACATCCTGACTGGTACTCTCCTCAATTGGAGGCTCAAAATAGTGCTTCATGCCACTTGATACTGATCCACTAGGTTAAGAGGATGAACTACTCTACTCTCCTCCACCAACTTCTGTTAGGTCCCCTTAAGTAATAAGTTCTATATTCACTATATATTTAATAGTATTCAATTGAAATATGTTGAAATATGATCAAATGACTTTCTTGGGACCATCCTTCAAGCATCTCTCCTTCAATAACTCATCAACAAGATAAATCAACACAAAGTGGTGAAGATTAGTTAATCATACTAAATAATTTATAATACTCAACAAATGCTGATCATGATGCATATACTCACTTGAAGTTTTAGCTTCAAGGGTCTCAGAAAAAAGGTAATTTTAAATCCTAGATTTAAAATACCTCTAAATCATATCTCACAGTGTATTAGTTTTGTTCAAAACTACCCACCATTGCTTTACTTATCTCAAAATAATTCATGTATCTTGATTCACTATCCTATCAGAAGGTATAATCATATGATCAATGATAGAAAAGATTCTCTAGATCCATATATCATCCCCATTTATACATCCATCCCATTAAAAAGTGGGAGGAAGCTGCTACTGAATCACATGAATCAGCGCTTCCATAGATGAGGCAGGTTTTTAGGATCCCTAAATTTTTTTCTTAAAGAGCATGAAACTATTATAGAAAAGGTAATTACAACCCATATCTAGCATAAAAACATAATTTTTAAGTCGAACTACTGTAGTTTCAACTATTAGTTTAGGTCCCACCACCTATAAATAATAGTATTCGACACACTCCTTTCTTATAATTGAAGTCTTATGTGGTGACATGTAACATCAAATCCAATCACACCAAATAGAAAAGAATGATAATTAGAAGATCACACATAAAAGCATAGGATATGTAGAAAAATTTTTATAAACAAGACATTCCACTCTGTAGGCTCCAAAATCTACCACTAAGTAAAATAAACAACCATAAGGAGAACCAGAGACACTACAAACCACCCTCACTAATATTAGGACTATGTTATGATCCTTGTTTAATAATTTGAATTATTTTTATATTTAATTTTTTTTAAAATTACCATAGAGTGGTTGAACAAAATGGGTAACCAATTAGGATTCAAAAGGATACATACACCTAAAGAACCGATGTTTGGAATCCACATTATCCAAACCATTACATGTTCTAGTTCATGAAACTAATTGTCCTTTATTAAATGTGCCACAATTGACTGGTAAGGGTGTCTAAGGTAGCCTAATCAAGAAAAAATATTTAGTTCATGGAAAGAACTATAAATAGGTAGTATGATTTTCATTAACCTAGTTGAACCATATATCAAATAAATGATATATCACACCTAGAATACCATATGATGTCATTCAGTCAATCAATTAATCCAAAATTCGACAAATTTTCCATGGACTGTGAATTATAAAAACGTTCCTAAAATGATGCTTAAGATGGAAGTCCCTCATATCATTAAGAAATAATATATTCCATAATACTAAATAAATTTAAATTCTAATTGTTCCACCTAATTTATATTTAAAATAAATTTCAATAAGCGAAATACATAACATAATTTCCCAGTCCAATAAATTTGGAATTTCTCCTATAAATGGGCCAGCTACACCTAGGAACAACTCATTTTTAAATTCAAATTCATTCCTAATTTCATATATATTCTCCCAAAATAGTATAGAAAACATAAAATAATATCCTTTGATACAACTTTGTGATGTACCGACATGGGATCCGCCAAACAGTTCCCCGTGCTAGTGGGGCACATAGCCTTAAGTGTGCCTCCCCATATGCCGGACACTGCCAACTAGCAATCAGATCCTAGGTTTCTTTTAGGGATAGACAGTTCTCATACATTATATTGTTACAAAATGGTATAAACATCGAGATTAATAGTGGAAACATAATATATGTCAATGATTGAAGATTAAAATCTAAAATAATGTAATAATCAATATTCCAAAATAAATCATATACAATAAGATGATCATGACATTTCTATATATAAAATGAAATGAAATATATGGATTTTGGAATCCAATAATATATATGTATCAGAAGATGAAAAATACCAAAAAAGAATTATACAATCTAGAATCACGAGAATAAATTGACCTGATGCTCCCATACTCCTATGCACAACTGATCAGGATTCATAAAGGAGTTTCTTTCACCATTCCCTACTTGTATCCATGAATTCTATCTGGGTACCTAATGGTGGATCGAATAGGGTGTGTTATGACACTCAATATGAAAATTCCAATGGTGTATAGAAAATTTCCAAATTGTGTATATTCAATGTAGCATTCTGTATTATATTACAGTTATAAATGTACTGAAGGTAAAGTGTCAAATTTCGATAGAATCCATTCCATTCAAACATGGATCCCATTAATCAATATTTATTCACCCTTAAGTCATGGTTATCTTTAAATCATAAATAAGTAGTTTTGATACAATATAGTGGAACAACTATAGAAAAATACCCATACCAGGGATATCTATATATCATATAAAAATATCCAAAATGGTTATGATGTGTAATCAAGTGTATAACATCCACAATGGCCTATGGAAAGTAATCCCATGTCAGACCGTAATGTGACAGATCTATGGTATAGAAGGCCACTGAATCATATTCAATTTAATGGTGCATCTCTATAGAATCTTGGTAAATACTTGGGTGGATTCAATGGATCATGTCCACAATGCATGTCCAGCATGAGTCTATGAATGATAGATCCAAGGGGAAATAATTCCATTAGAATCCTATGGAATCAGGTTCAAGAGACTAAAATTTTATAATGAATACACTAAAATAATCAATATGCATACCTAATGTAGAAATTTACATGGAATAAAATGGAATAAATATCCATGGAATGCTTCTAAGGCATCCACTACCATTACAATTATAGATCTATGTAGTGTAAATTTCCATGACAACCAAAAGAATCATGATCCAAGGATCTCATCTAGAGAATTCTCTACCATTATCAATATGTTAATAAAATAATTAATCATTTCATAACTATTATCAATCAATGAGTTAATCCAGCATTTTAAACAATTCAAATATAATCAATTTAATCATTTAAATCAGATGAAATCACATGAAAAGGATGCATAAACCTTCTCATATCATTCATTAGATCAATTAGGATCCCTCTAACAGTGGAGAACTCACACACACCCAATGGTGTGGTATAAGATATAAAATAAAACACACCCCACTGGTTGTAAAAAAACAACAAAATGGGTATAATACACCCCATGGGTGGCTTCAGTTGTGGTGAATGTCCTCTAACCATATAAGGTAACTAGTAAGAAACATAAATAGGATCCAAACTATTATATGAATAAGTTCATTTAATTATTGGAGAAACAATGGTAGTTCTAACATTTGGAAAACATGAGATAATATATAAAACAACAAATACTTAATATAAATGTTTTAAACCACCTATCATATACCGATAGGGGAAAACTCATCCAATATGATCCTACGATTTAGTCTAGATAAAAATAAAATAAAACAATTGATGAACACCTGATAAATAAGGAATAATAATGTTAACCAAAATAACTCATTAGATATGAAGTAAAAAAAATATTGAAAAAATAAGAATTGAGAATGTATCTTCATGGATCCAACAATATAGATGATGAAATAATAAAATTTTGGATTGGGAAACAACAACATATCCTAGGTTACGATCAAAGGGGAAACTCTATCAGTGGATCTCCTTTGTTTGAGGGAAAAAACAAATGAGGTAGGGGATTCAACAAAAAATAGATTTCGTTACACTTATTTTTAAAGATAACCTATGGAATTAAATGTCTTTTATATGCATTGCACATAATGTAAACCTCAGGGTCTTCCCTTAGAAATAACCCTTAAATCATTTTGATGTGGCCTACCCAGGCTATTACCCATCAGGTATTTAATACACACAATGTATTTTAAATACATTTCATGTAATAGGGATACAAATTTCTTATTTACCACATGAAACATCATTTATAAAAGCAACACAATAGGCCCATGTGAATGAAATCATGGACTAATCCATGTGTCAACAATAAATAATATTATAAGTGAGAATAACAGAATTATATCCTCAAAGAAATACATGGGATCATATAATTATATACTAGTAGTTTATTTTGGGAGTATGAAAATTAGTACATAATTTATTAAAACTATATGCTTTATGTGTTAATTAAATACATTGAATATACATATTGATTTTAAATAAAATAAGAATCCTTTTAATTAAAAATAAGTGTTTTCATATAAATGTTATTTTTCAAAGAGGTGGTAGACTCCTACATTTCACACATAAATTAAAATCAACATTTTCCAAATTTATAAAATTTAAATAATAAAAAGAAATTAATTTATCAGTTATAAAATATCTTAGGTGGAAGTTTTGGATTTTTCAAAAATAAATCATTTTTCGACAAATAATGAAAAAATTATATTTATCAAAACCGACTTTATGGATAAATTATTCACAAATAAATTTTATATTTTATATTTTATAAAGTAAATTATTTTAAATATATCATAATAAATATAATTTATTTCAATGGAATCGATTACATATTGAATTTTTATAATAAAACCATCTATAATATGATTATTTTCAATTTGGAAACATTATTTTTCATTACGTGCGTATATATAATTTTATATTAAATTATTCGACATATGTAAATTAAAATGATAATAATTTATATTTTTAAATTATTTCAACATTATTTTCTCACCATTTTGAATAATGTAATCAATATAAATTAATAATCATGATTAGGGTTATAACTGATTTACAATGGAAATAAACTAAAAATAAAACGATTAAAATGACCAAATTTAATTTAAAACATACATTTATACGATATATATATACATTATAAACTCAAAGGGTTTATAATTACCCATTTAATAGTCACTTGACTTAGTGAAAATGTTCATGTAATAGATTCTCTTAAAATATTTCATATGTGTCATCTCCACCACATATAAATTCCCACTCACCCTC
Organism: Viscum album; assembly: GCA_963277665.1. NCBI lineage: Eukaryota > Viridiplantae > Streptophyta > Magnoliopsida > Santalales > Viscaceae > Viscum > Viscum album. The sequence continues at coordinate 1,717,100,235 of OY728160.1, read as the reverse complement.
ATCAAATATTCATAGTTTAAAAGTTATTTCTTTGAAAAAACTAAAAACATATCCTACATAATCTTCTACAAACATATTACAGTCCTTTTATAGGTAATAAATCCATCATATGATGTATTTTGGTGCAATCCTAAAGATGTCATCCGAAAATGATATATCATTATTCAATGAACATATTTATTTTATTACTTATTTCATATCCATAATATATTATTCAATAATTATATAATACTTACAGAAATATCATCTGAATACTAAAATGTTATTATTTCAACGGTCAAAACATTATCTTTCTCTTGCACTATCAAATGAGAATGGAAATCATTGATCATGTGTACATCGGACTACCACCGCATGAACTGATGCAAATCATTTTATGAAAATACATTTCATGAATTTATATAATAAAAGATTTAATATATATATATATATAATATTTATGAAATTATTATACATATTTAATTATAATATTAGATATACCTTCTTAATTAATATTCCTATAAAATTATGATAATGTTTCTCAAGTATATGGAGGGCTACGACCTCATGAAGTGATGAATTTTTTTTCACTTATTAATAACATGGAAGGTAATAATAAATAATTAAATGATTATTTTGTTTATATATATGAAATAATATTTAAATTTTATAATTAATTCATCACCCATTATCTTATCCTTTCACTCAATAATTGAATGATATCATTACTCAAGTGTATGTATGAACTAATGCCTCCACAAAGTGATGTAATTCGTTTTCAATATCTAACCAAAACAAATAATTATAAAAAGTAAATATGATAAATATAAAATTAAATCCCTTCAATAGAATATATAACATTATAATATGTACAATAACTCAAACATTTAATAAAATATAACTATGAGAAAAATGTCAATTAAGACAAGATTCAATGAAAATATTGAAATATTACTAACAAACGGGTGGTAAATTATTTAATATGATCATATATGATATTATAAAAATTAATATTTCATTCATATAATTAAATATAATGGTTAAATGAAATATAGAGAATGTTAAATGAAATTCAAACAAAATTATGCACGAGGTATGAAAATTTGTCTCAATTTCCATTCATTAGGTAGTATTATAATTTCTATACACCCATTATTTTAATTAGTTCATTTCCAACCTAGTTTATTCATAGAATAGAAAACATTGAATGTATTTATTATTCACGATTTTCATTATCCTTCTTTTGAAAAGTAGCTTTTCATTATAATATAGACCTTATAATATTTAGGGACTCACATTGATTAATAGGATTGAAGGTAAGACTCATCGCACATTTTTGAGTAGAATTATTTCTTAATATGAAAGTCCCTTATATATATAATTCATATTAGTGAATCCACTGTAATATACTAAATTCATAACAATTCAACATTATATTAACAAAAACGGTTGGAAACCTTTTTATTTAGAATCAATTTTTTGTATCTATGTTTTTCAATTATAGAGGAATCTTTATATATCTGAGGTTCTCCATCGATGGAACACTTTTTTATTTGAAGTAGATATTATTATGTCATTTTTATATTGTAAATTTGTTTTATGATATTTAGTGGGGCACTTTAGAATTTCATATCATCTAGGTTGATGGGATTCATTTTAATGTCAATAACCATGGAAAATGATTCCCTTGTATCCTTATTAAAGGAATCAGAACCCTTGTAGTACAGTAAAACATATTGGGACATTTCATATCATTTAAATTCATGTGATTAGGAACAAACTACACATTTCAATGTCATGCAGTAAAGAAATTTATGCAGAAGGTGCCTAACAGTGGATGGTGTGGGGCTGCATCCAAAATAAACTAGGGGACCCAGTAGGGATATAGCCTCCCATGTTAGATATGAACCGACTAGGAATTTGGCCAAAGGATGATTATGGTGAATTTGGGGTGTTGGTTTTGAACATGATGTGTCTTTATATGTATTCTATTTGGAAAGGAATCAAAGTATGAATAGTTTATAATGATGCACATTACATGTAACATCCCATGTACATAAGGAATAAAACAATTTCATAACTATGAATATTTGTGAATTTAATATTAATTCCACATTAAATGGGTTTGAATGTTCGATTGTGTACTTGATATGCAACAACGTGTTTCTTCGAAATCTTACGTTGCATGCAATGTTGAGTCATACTGAAAAATAATAATATATTATTATTTTAAATTGTAGATAACACCCAGTTTTTATATTTTGGGAATAAATAGAACTAACTAAAATATGATTATAAATATTTGTTTAATGTTTTTACATTTATCCAATAAAAGTTAGAGGCTTAAAATGAGAATTAATTTAATTTTAAGCATACAAACGCTAATATTCTTTTAAAGGTAAATTTACAGCCTTTTAATGGTGAACCCTACCTAAATTTAGTTTTGGTCACTTTCATATGTTCTATTTGAAAAAATAAAATTCTTATTTATAATCAGGACATCTGAATTTACTTTGTGTAAATTTATGGTATTTTTCTGATAAAATTCATTTCTTAATGAATAGTGAAAGTACATTATTTTAATCCAAAACTACCTTTTAATACAATTTATTAATATGGTTATATTATCATTTTAATTGGTCTCAATGTTTAATTTTATTATATTTTTACCATTTAACCAAATTTTGGTCATTGTAATTATTTTCACTTTGAAATTGGACATAAGCAAGTGTCAAGGTTTTGATAGTTATTATTTCTTAAAAACACGCTTTTGGTTTTGACAATAGGATTTAATTTTAAATTAATTAATGAAATACCTATGTATTAAACTTGGTTAAATAGACATCATTTTTGAGTTTGTAATATCAAATATTTCTTAGGCTGAATGTTTTATATTTTTCTAAAAAACTTCAATTTTTGAAGAATAGTGAAAACAATAAGTATTAGTTAAAAAGCTGAAATTTTCATTTAAATGAAATTTTAAAACTTTTGTGAAATGAGTTTTGGAAATCTGACATATATGGTTGTTAAATTAAGTAAATTTTTTTTAATAAGATAAAAATATTTATTCGGTGAATTCTAACTTTTGACTTTTTTTACTGCGGTTAAAGGTAAATATGGTAATTCAAGATAAAAATAATATTAAATTAATATAATATTATCAAAACACTTATCCTAACCTTATTGTATGAGTAATTGAAGAAGAATATAATCCTTGGGTGAGACTTTCGGCCTTTGAAAGCCACTTGGGTAGGATAATGATATTAATAACATTTTATTTAAAGTAAAAATAAAAATATCATAAATATGTATAGTTTTTATAAAAATATTTTATTGTAGGTTTAATTAATTGGTATATTTGACTATAAATAATTATTATAAACATAAATTGTTTTCCTACAATATGAAAAAAAATTATAATTTTTAGACATCAAGTAAATTAAATTATTTTAGACACAATAATGATGTAGCGTTTACCTCACTAATAAAAGATTTAAATAAATAAGATGATAATGATAAAAATAATATCCAAAACCTATAATGTTATTATTGGATGATTTTATTTTGACCACGACTCATATTATCTTCAACATTAAATTTTGTTGGACATTTAGAAACCGAAAATCATTATAATATAAAATAATATTTTCAAAATTTCCTAAAGAGACCCTCCCCCCTTATAAAAAGGTCTCACCTATATCCAATTACTCAAACCTATCATTCCCCATGGATTTTAAAAACCCTACCAAATAATCTCTGAAGATCAATCTCTTACTCCAAGAAGCCTTACCTTAAGCAGAAGGAACTTCAAGAACCCCTTTTGGTTCAAACCAATTGGTGTTACCCGATTTAAAGGTAATGTCTTCTCTTAAGTTATTTTGTTTTATTTTACTTATCCAAACCCTAAATAATAATTATTATTATTTTTATAACAACACCAGTATCCTAAATATATTAAGTTTTTGTTATAAGACAGATTCGAAATACACTTAATCAGACCTCCTTCTAATGGGTAAAGAACAGACTGTTTCTGTGGTTGGCGAACTACTAACTCACGAAATAAAGATTGTTAAAATATCTCCAAACAACTCTCATTGTAGCCATTATGATGGAACTGTATTTATATATGATATATTTTATATTTATACTATTTATATTATTCTGTATTTTTCATTTATTGAATAATGTTCTGGTTTCCATAGTGGGTAAATACGATAATCTCATTTGAGGAAGTGTGGACTACTTCCCCCTCAATGTGATATGACTTGTTCATTCCCTATGTGTAACATATAAAGTGTAGAGATAATGAAATTATATATTATATTATACTGGAATTATAATATAATTATGTATCATTATGTTTTAATCCCATTACAATATGAAATAAAAATGAAAGTAGCATTCATGCATACGTACCACTTACTATATCCACGAATGGTGCATTTCAATTTTTACCTCAAAATGTTATGTACTATTTTAAATAAATGTATATATTGGATATATATGATATTTGAATCATGAATATCATTCTGGATATTATGATATTTTGACCACATGAACAACTTGTAATTATAAGAAGTCCATTTTTGACCCAAGTACCAAATATCGACAAAATGACCATTATTGACATATATGATTAAATATTGTTTATAACATGTTACTATGTGATTTAAAGGGAATTATAAACATGAAAAATGTTCAAAATAAAGAAGAAATTAACGTTGGTTTATTATTTAGGAGATTAAAGAACGAACATGTCAAGTCGGACATGAGGTACAAGAATTCATCTCAATCTCCTTTCATTGAGGCATATTTTTATTTATACACGACTTTATTTTATATGGTTTATAAATCTATTTGACATTTAATTTCATTCTAAGGGAATATTTTTTCTTTATGAATTGTTTTACTAAATGATAAAAAAATAAATGTTTCATTTTAATAGAGGCGGTGAAAACGACCTTTCTGCCATCACGAGTATTATTTGATCTTTGGCTTCCATAACAAGCAATAATGTTGGTAAAAGAAAAATAAAAACCATATACACTTTTACGTATTTTGGTATTGAAAACCCTTTGGATTATGGATTTGATATGTCAATATATTTAAATGATATATTGTAATTCAAAGGTGAATTTTTTTTCTTTCCTTTATATTTGTTGTATGAGTTATGATTTTATAATGGTATTTGGACATTTGATGGGCGGTTATGTGACAAACCAAATGACAGGTGGTGACGTGATAAAACAAGACATATGGGTACATTATAACCTCCAATGGATTGTGTATGGAAGTAATGCATATAGCTATTCCATTTAGTGATATGTTTGGATGTCGATCATATGGTTATTCAATTCAAGTATGTTTATGTGCCATGATTCCTTCATATGTTATGTGTTCTATATATGGATTTTATGGTAATCTTTTGGTTCCAAAATGGTAATCGATGATCTTTTATTCATTGAAGAGTATTTACTACATCATAAAGGTGAACAATATTACTTATGATAATGTTTTTGTGGTTTACATGTTGTTTTGATAAACAAACAGTTTTCCTTCTTTGTGTATCTCTTACTGATATTTTTATACACATACCATTTTTTTGAAATGTTTTTATAGGACATAAAGTGGAATAGGGTCATGGATGGGATCAAGGAAAAGTTATGCTATCTAAAACATGTAACTAGACATGAATCTTTTTTTCAAGATTTTTTATTCTATGAAGAATTGGAAAATGAGTAGACATGTCTACATGTAATACTCAAGTAGTTATGTATATGTTATGACCTAATTATCTAATCCTTTAAACGTGAAAATATCTATAATGTGAATTATCAACTTAATTCAAGAATATGAAATGTGTAATGACGGGTCCTTATAATTGGTATCAGAGGTTGTTTTAGATAACTTTAGGAGTCAGGATATTGTTAAATTAATATCCATAAATTAATTTATGGTAAAATTGATATGATATAGAATTTGAAAATTATGATGCTGCTTCGCCTAAGATATTTCTGTGCTCAGAATGTTTTTCCATAGATGAAACATGATAGCTATGCCAGGAAGGCATACAGATGGAAATGACCCTCCAAATCAGCAACCTGAGATGGTCAGAATCAGAATTGAATAGTTTCTTGTAGTGATGGATATGTTTACTCTGGTGATAATTGGTGGTTGTGTTTATAGATGATATTTTGATTTGTTCGAAAAGTATAGAGAAACTCAAAATTCATTTAAGGGTTGTCTTGAAAACCATAAAAGAAACAGTACTCTATGGAAATTCAGAAAGTGTGAGTTTATGTTGCAAAAAATTACATTCCTTGGTCGTATTGTTTATAAAGGAGTTATAACTATTGATCATGCTAAAAAAAGTTGTTGAAAATGGATAAAACAAACAAATAAAACAGAGATCTGTAGTTTTCTTGGTTTGGAAGGTTATTAAAAGAGGATTGTTGATACTTTTTCACGGTTATCTAGTCCAATGACTAAGTTAACTTCAAATGATGTTATGTTCATCTGGAAAAAAGAATGTGATGATTGTTTTTAGGAATTGAAAATCTGATTGGTGAATGATGATTTTTTGGCATTACCTTCCAGAAAAGGTGAGATTGTTTTCTACAGTGATGCTCCATTGAAAGGAATTGGTTGTGTTCTTATGTAGAATGATTAGGTAATTCTTTATGCTTTATTTATGTTGAAACCGCATGTGTTAAATTACCCTACACATGATTTGGACAAAGATGCTGTTGGTTTTTCTTTAAAAATTTGGAGTCATCATTTGTATGGAATAAAATGATAAATATATATTGACCACAAAAGATTGAAATATATATTCACTCTGAAATAACTGATCATGAGATAGAGGAGATGGTTGGAATTAATCAATAATTAGGATTTCATTATCCATTACCATATGGGAAAACCAAATAATGTGGCTGATGCTTTGAGTCGAAAAAATAATTCTTCATTAACCATTCTATGTTTGAAACGAGATCCTTGGGTTTTTGATTTGATGAAATTTGGCATCGAATTATTTGGTGAAAGAAATTACTCTGTACTGTATTAGGTGTATGTGAGATCATCTCTATCAGACAGAATTAAACCAGCACAGAAGGAAGACAGTGAGTTGTAGAAAAAGGTAGAGTTGGTTCAGAATGGTTTGTTTCCTGATTTTAACATTGATAATGATTTTTTTCGTGACATTGAGTGAGATTATGTGTGACTTTTGATTCACCATTAAATAATGAGATGTTATGTGAATCTCAATGTTCTCCATTTTCAGTTTATCCTGGTTGTACTATGATTTAAAAAGTTCTTCGGGAGTATTATTGGTGGGATGGAATGAAAAGAGATATTGCTGACTTTACCGTGAGGTGTTTGACTTTGTCAATAGGATAAAGTAGAGCGGAAGTTACTGAAAGGGATGCATAAGTCTTTACTTGTGCGAGAATAGAAATGGAAAATATATCCATGGACTTCATTGTGGGATTACCGAAGACATATAGAAGTAATAATGAAATTTGGGTTATTGTCGATCAGTTTACTAAATCTGGACATTTCCTTTCTATTTGAGATACTTTTTCTGTATATCATCTTTCTCGGTTGTATGTTAAAGAGTTAGTTAGGTTACATGGTGCTTCTCTCTCTATTGTTTTTTATTGAGATCCCAGTTTTACTTCTAACATTTGAAATTCCTTTAGAAGTCATTGGGTAATGAATTTAATTTTAGTGTATCTTTTCATCTACAATCAGATGAGAAGTCAGAATCAACTATTCAGACCTTGGAGGATATGCTACAAGCTTGCTCGATGGATTAATAGGGAAGTTAGGACAAACATATTTCTTTGGATGAATTTTCTTATAATAACAGTTTTCATTCTAGTATACAGATGGCTCCATTTTAATAATTATATGGAAAGATTTGTCGAACTACAGATTTTTGGGATGAAGTAGTTGAAAGAAAACTAATGGGACCTGAATTGGTAGAATAGATGGAAAAAGTATAGTTGATTCAGGATCACATGATAAAAACTCAGTGCAAGCAGAAAAGTTATGCAGATAACAAGTATAACGATCTTTCTTTCGTGGTTATTGATCATGCCTTTCTCAATGATTCTGCATGGAAAAGTGTGATGTGTTTTTGGTAAGAGGTGAATGTTGAGTCCGAGGATCATTGGACCTTATTAAATCATATAGAAAGTTGGATCAGTTTCCCACAGAATGGATTTACCTCCAATTCTATACCAGGTGCATAATGTTTTCCATGTTTCAATGTTGAGAAAGTATATGAAAGATCCATCTCATGTTTTGAGCACAGAGATAGTTCAGTTGAAAACAATATCTCCTATAAAGAATATCCTGTCCAGATTCTTGATTAAAGTCAACAAGTGTTTCGAAATAAGGTAATTCTCCAGGTAAAAGTTTTGTGAAAAAACCACATGGTTGAATAGGCAACGTGGGAATCAGAAAATGCTATGATGGATAAATACCCCCACTTATTTATTAAGTGAATAAAAATTGTGAGGACACAATTTACAAAAGGGGGGAAGGATGTAACATCCCAAGTAAATAATGAATAATACATTTTCATAATTATTAATATTATCTAATTAAATATTAATTTTACTTTAGAGGGGTTTCTATGTTCGATGGATTACTCGATACGCAATAACGAGATTCTTGGAAATCTTTTCTTGAACCCAATGTTGAGTCATAATTAAAAATAATAATATATTATTATTTTAAATGGTAGTTAATGCATAGATATTATAATGGCAGGAATAAAAAAACTAACTGAAATATTATTATCCATGTTTGTTAAATGTTTTTGTATTTATCCAATAAATTTTAGATACTTAAAATGTGAATTAATTTAATTTTAAGCATAAATACTCTAATATTCTTTAAAATGACGATTTACATCCTTTTAATGGAGAAAAATATTTAAATGTAATTTTCATCACTTATATATATTCTATTTGAAAAAAATAAAATTCTTCTTTATAATCGGGACATCAAAATTTACTTTGGGTAAATTTATGGTATTTTTCTGATAAAATTCATTATTTAATGAATAGTGAAAATACAGTATTTTTAATCAAAACTGCTTTTTAATATAATTTATTTATATGGTTATATTATATTTTTAATTATTTTAAAAATGTAATTCTATTATATTTTTACAATTTAATCCAATTTTGGTCATTGGATGTAATTTCAATTTGAAATTGGACATAAATAAGTGTCAATGTTTTGATAGTTATTATTTCTTAAAAACACACTTTTTGTTTTGACAATAATAATTAATTTTAAATTAATTACTTCAACTTCTATTTATTTAATTTGGTAAAATTGGAATTATTTTTGAATTCAGAATATAAAATATAGCTTCTTCTAAATTTTTGGTAGTTTTCTAAAAAACATCATTTTTTTATGAAAAGTCAAAACACTGAGTAGTAGTTAAAAAGCTGAATTTTTCAATTAAAGGAAATTTTAACACTTCTGTGAATTGAATTTCAAAAATCCGAAAAACATGGTTTTATAAGTATGTAAAATGTGGTTCAATAATATGAAAATAATTTTTTGTTGAATAGTAACTATTGACTTTTGTTTACCGCAATTAAAGGTAAATTAGGTAATTCAAGGTATAAATAATATCAAATTAATATAGAATTTCAATATAACTTGTCCTAACATTATTGGATAAGTAATGTACAATGAATAATATACTTGTGTGAGACTTTTGGCCTTTTAGATACACTTGGGTTAGATAATGATATTAATACCTTTTTATTTAAAGTAAAAATAAAAATATTATAAACAGGTATTGTTTTGCTAAAACATTTTTAATGTGGGGTTATTTAATTGTTGTATTTTCCTATAAATATTGAGTAGAAATCTAAAGTTTTCTCTTAAATTATGGTCTTTTTATAAATTTAGACATCAAATAAAATAAATTATTTATGACACAATAATGATGTAGTGTTTACCTTATTAATAAATGATTTATATAAAAAAGATTATAAAGATTAAAATAATATCCAAAACCTGTTCAATTATTATTGGATGATTTTATTTCAACTATAAGTCACTTTATCATCAAATTTAATCAAATTTAGACATTGAGTATTCGAAAATCATTATATAATAAAATAATATATTCAAAATTTCAAAAATAGCCCCTCCCCCTAATAAAAATACCTCAACTGTATCCCATTACTCACAAATCTCAAGACACTTTCCTCATATAACCCCTACCCAAATAAGGTCTAAATATCCCTATATTCCTCCTAGAATCCTTACGTTAGGAAGAAGGCACTTCAAAAAAACCCATTTGGTTCAAACCATAGAGAGATACCCAATTTAAAGGTAACATCTTATCGTAAGTTCTTTTGTTTTATTTTACTTCTACAACCCCCTATAATCTTTTTATTCCATTATTTGATTAAAATACAAGTATCCTGAATATAGTATTTTATTTATGAGAAGGATTCAAACAATAATTACACAAACCTCCATCTAATGGGTAAAGAACATACTGTTTTATGAGCACGGTGAACTACGGCTTCACAAAACGATGATTGTTCAAATATCTACAACCGCCTCTCATGGTGGCCATTATGATGGAACTATATTTATATATGATATATATTATATTTATATTGTTTCTATGATTCTGTATTTTTCATTTACATAATAATTTTATGGTTTCCATAGTGGGTAAATATTACAATCTTATTTGAGAAAGTGCGGACTACCACCCCCTTAATGTGACATGACTCGTTCATGCCTTTTGTGGAACGTATAAAGGGTAATATTAATGAAATTATATATGATATTATAATGGAATTATAATATAATTATTTATCATTAAAGTTTCATTCCATTACTATAATAAATAGAAATAAAAGTAGCGTTCGTGTGTACGTACGGCTTACCGTCTCCATGAACGGTGCTTTTCATTTCTTACCTCCAAATGTTATTTACTATATTAAATACATGTATATACAGGATAAATATGATATGTATTATATCTAAATCATGAATATCATTCTGGATATAATGAAAATTTGACCACATGAACAACTTGTCATTATAAGTAGTCAATTTGTCACTCAAGTACCAAATATCGACAAAACAAAAATTATTAACTGAAATGATACCATAATGTTTATAACATGGTAATAAATGATTTAAAAGGAATTATAAACTTAAAAAAGGTTTGTAATAATGTAAAAATTAACTTTATTTTATTATTCAGGAGATTAAAGAATGAATGGGTCATGTCGAACCCGAGGTAAGGGACTTCATCTCAATATCCTTTCATTGAGGAATATTTTTATTTATACACGACATTAATTTATAAATTGTATAAAACCCTTTGAATTTTAATTTCATTCAAATGGAATACTTTATCTATGAATCATTTTACAAAATGAAAGAAATAAATGATTTTTTTAACCAACGTGGTGACAACAACCTTTCCGCCAACCCTAGTATTATTTGATATTTGGCTTCCATAACAAGCCGTAATGTTTTTAAAAGTAAAATAAATACATATAATCTTCTACATATTATGGTATTGAAAATGGTTTTTGTAATGGATTTTTAATGTCAATATATTTAAGTGATATATTCCCATTGAAATGTGGAAATGTTTTCTTTCCTTTATATTTGTTGTAGGTTTTATGATTTTATAATGGTACATGAACATTTGACTGGTGGTTTCATGATAAAATGAATGACATGTGGTGCCGTGATAAGCCAATATGCGTGGTTACATTATAACCACCAATTAATTGGGTATGGATGTCATCTGTATGGATATTCAATTTAGTAATACGTGTGGAAGTCGACCGTATGGTTATTCCATTTAATTATGTTTATGTCCCAATTTACCTTTATATGTTATGTGTTCTATATATGGGTTTTATGGTAATCATTTGGTTGAATTATGGTAATCAATTATCTTTTACTCTTTGACGAGTATTTAATACATCAAAATGGTGAAAAGTATTACATATAATAAAGTATTCATGGTTTACTTTTTTTAATGAAAAACTAACATTTTTCCTTCTTTTTGTATCCCTTATTGAGATTTTTATGGTCATCCCAAGTTTTTGAAATTTTTTTCGAAGGATATAAACTAGAAAAGGGTCAAAAATGGGATCAATAAAAAGTAATTCTTTCTAAAAAATTGAAATATACATGACTATTTTTTTAAGAGTTTTTATTTTGTGAAAAAATGGAAACTAAGTAGATGTGTCTACTTTAAATATTTAAGTTGTTATGTATATGTTATGAATTAATTCTCTAATTCTCTAAACCTGAAAATACCCATAATGTGAATTATTAAAGTAATTCAATAATATTCAATGTTTATAGATGGGTCCTTATTTTACACATGTGGAGGAGGCCCGAGGACGTTTCATCAGAAATATGGCCCTTTGAAGGATTGTATCATAGGGAATATATCCCTTTTAGAGGATGGTAACATGGTTTTGGATCGTAGACCTTGTAGAATGACTAGATGGATTATTGATCATTATTATGAAATGATCATCACTAACCTCTAATAAAACATGATTCATTCTCGATGTGAGAAACTATAAAAAGATAATGATCAGTCAATCTACACAATATTCATTTTCCATAGGTGGAAGAAAGTGAGGATATGGATATAGGGGGAATTACCTACAAAAAACTAGTGGATTTATCCATAATGGATAGCCTAATGAAGATCCTAATTCACTCCCCTTTAAATATATGTTATATAGGAAGATAATGGATCTATGAATGAAAATATGGGATTTTCATGCTAATTATAATATATTATAGGAATCTGATCTTTCCACTATGGATGAGAATCTGTTTGTAATCACCTCTAAGGTTGTGAGCCACATTACCATGAAAATTCAATACATTGATCATAATTATGTTCCCTCCCACTATGGAGGTTAAATGAATGTAATTGATTACCATATGAGTGAAGGACTAGATGAGGGGAAAAACTATTTTTTCTATTCGTAGGTCAAATGAATCAAGTGGATTTGGAGGTGGCGTTAATGAAATTATTCCTATGTTCTTGTAGGGGAGATGTAAAGATATAATTATAGTTCATGATGAGTAAAATATAGGGCCAAATTCTATCAAGAATTACGGAAGAAAAGATATAAGGGAAAAAAATGTAGTGATACATCACTTCACATACTGAACATTGCATGGGTTTTAGAAATTTTCTCCTCAGAAAAAATCCATGATCCAATTAATTTTTATATAGGGAATACATGGATCCAATACATTCCACCTGTCTAATGGGAAAGTCAATTTTAGTCTTTGATATGCCAGGATTATCATGGGTGAACCCATCATGTGTGATTAGTATAAAATTTTCCTTCCACCTTTATTAGTGTGCGATGACACCAAAAGGATCCATCACCATAGGATGGAGATTTATAAAATAACATAGAATCTTGTGAAGGTGGAGCCCCACCCCAGGATGTATATGAATTTACTTAGCAATTTCATGTTTTAGATACACTAAATAATCATGATCCCCAATCATTAAGGCCATGGATGTGTCATACTGATGAAACCATATAAAAGTGAATGTGAAGACAGAGATATTATTTTGAATGGAATTGATGAGGTTGTTTTTCTAGTTCCAAATTGAATTGGTAATAATAATTCTTCCTCACAATTGGGGACTTAGAATCACTCAACTATAAGGGAGTGGTAACTATGATGCAATATAACAGAGTAAGGTTACATTATCCTACCCAACCCACATGGATAGCCTCCCCTAAATTTTCCTTCCTTATGCTAGATGAATTTCATGTTGAATAGAGATAACAGTATTATCGGATAAAGAATGTTCCTACTATGGTGTCTTATGGCATGTTTCAGGAAGATGAAATTTATTTTCATAGATACATTCTTATTAACACACTTGAACATATATCTTTCAAAGAAAATACATAGTAGGTTGGTTCATAACTTTAGGATATAGACGCCTCCAACAATTCCATCAAAAATTAGGATCGATTGGTATTACTTATATTGAAAAATATGATTAGAAATGGTGGAGTTGAATGATTATAATTAATAGGAATCATGAGTTCTTTTGTCAAAACTATTATTTCTCTTACCATAATATTTAACCATTACTATTTCCCTCTTGTTTAGGGGGTGAGGGGGAGTCCTATCTAATTCCATCTAGAAAAATATATAGATTGAGGAACTATTCTTAGAAGGGATTTTCTGAGGGATGAATGCGTTATAAAATAATTCTGTTCTAGGGATGGTGAGAATTTATAGAAGGTTATTGAATACAAAAAAATTATTCCCACCCTCTCCTCCACCTATTATGTTTCTCCCAATACTCTCTTTTGGTGAGATCATAGGGTGTATACATGTGTTGAAGCTAAGAAATTATATCTGATCTTTGAAAAAGTAAGTGTTATTCAATAATAACATAATTTTAATGTTATATATATCATATAAATGATGATAAAAATGTGTTGGGGTTAACACATGCTTCAAAAGACAGGATTTACCAATAATTTAGTAGCCAGTAGTTCTAGAGAGGTCTAAAACATAAATGGATTTGATTCCAGTTGGAAACATTATGGTGATTCTAAGAAATGGGTCACCAATTAGTCAATATAAGAGGACTATTAAATCATTAGAATAGGATCTAGAGTGTGTCCACATTTATTTGGGATGCACTGTTCAATTTCCCCTAGAATGATTATTTGCGGTGAAAGTGGAGACAAGGTCTCAATAATGTCTAAGAAATGTTTTTACTACATTTTCATTGATGTAAGTCCAAGTGGGATCAATTTATGTGAGTTTCCATTAGAGGTTAGGAATTTATCTGAACATGATCATGTATTGTGTGACTCCTATAAAGTGTTGTCCCATGAGGTCATCCCATAATAGGGAAATGAATCGCCTATCATGTCGGTCAGTGATGTGATGATGACCGAGGTGGTCAGTACCCTAGATGGTGAAAGAGAGTCTCTCAAATTATTGTTTATCTTATCATCTTCTATACTATGTATTGATTTCAATATACCCATTTTATGAGTATTGTTAGAAGTATCTGAGGTCCTAAATGCTTTAAATTTATAATTATATGTGTTAACATGGATTTGACTACTATAGAGACTTCTCATATAGAATGTTTTGATTTTAGTCATCAAATTGTTTAACTACTCTGGGAATATATCCCTCTCTATGAATTCTATTCTAAAAAAGACTAGAAAACCATTTAGAATATTCACATTTTATGGAAAATAGTATGGATGGATACATGGAAATTGATCTCTTAGACCACTTTCAAATCATTAATTAAAATTTCACATGTTTCATCATAGGTTCTCTTTTCTTGGTTTGGGGGTGTTGGAATATTTAAATATACACACCATGGGGGAAGAGGTTATTATATCCCAATATGGGGTGAGACTATTTTAATATCATCTCATGAATGATGATTCTTTTTCCTATTTTTTACAATCCTAAAAACTCCTACTTAATGAGTCCATTGAACAATATAGACTATCATCTTGACATTGATGTCTAGTTGAAATACAAAGGACCATGGTGGAACAGATTCATTAGGATTAATATTGGATTAATCAATAATTTTTTTAGATTGATGTAGTGGATAAAAGAGAAGAATATCTAGTTCACGATGTACATAATTCTGAGCTATATTACATCGAAAAGAAGAAGCATTATGAGAAAACAAAAAAATTTACGGTAAAACATATTGTAAATTACGTCAAGTGGTAGATGACGCTGATGAAGTACTGATTCAACATTTTTAATCTATCAGGTGGGCTTTGTAATGGAATAGGATATCTCTTGTGGGAGGCTCCTAAATTTTATTTGTTCCCGCCTAATCAAATCTTCAAAATGACTCAATTTTTTTTATTCTTCATTACATAAATAAATGTATTTTATTCTATCCTTTAAAAAAATTGAAGTGTTTCAGAAGATAAAAATTAGGATAACAGAAATCATTATAATTCAAATAACAGAATCAACTATAATCCTAAATTTTATTAACCACTGTTCCTTATTTATTTTTATTTTTTCATGGATCATGTATGGGTTTATGTATTCGTAACCACACCATGTCTATTATGTTGGCCTATTTAAAGGATTCAATGACCTTGTATCGAGATTTTTGAATATATTGAATTGTAATTTAGTGAGCATATTTTTATAGGCTCTAATGTATTTCTTGGTTAAGGGGCATAAAGAGTATATTTTGACTATTTATATGGTCACATGATAAGACCTAAAAAATTATTTATATTTTGTTACTGACTAATGTTTCTCTTAAGTTTGATGTTATGATGACTTGGCAGCTGTGACTCAACTTTTACTCAAGTCTTCCTTTGTAGTATTTGAACATGATCAATTTTATTCCTATTTCCATTGGTAGTTTAAGGTCCTGTATGCTTGACCATTGCACTAGATATTTTATGCCAAATATATTTAACGAAGAATTACCTAGAAAAATATTCACATTCAAGAATACATCAAAAAATATAGTATTTGGGGAGAGAGATCACAAATCATAATATTGAGTCTCTCAAATATAGAAATGATAACATGAGGAGTGTATAAATGTAATGTCCATGTACCATTTTTGAAAAGAAGAAATCATTATGATGATGTCAAGGCGTTTGTAAAAAAATTATTTTATCCAAAGAATTATGACTCCTCTGGTTGAAGGGAAATATTTTAGTGAACCTATTTTGAATATCCACACATGATAATACTATTAATATTTAATGGAATTTTATCCATTTTAGATACTTTTTCTTACCACCAATAGTCATGGAGTAGATGTGTAAATTTGAGTTTCCCCACGAAAATTGAGTTTTTTTTAGTAAAATAGGGGATTGATTTATGAGGTCTTAAATGAACCATCATGTCCAGCATTGGCCATGTGTGTAATCTTCTCGCAGAAACATGATTTCAAATAAGGTAATAATTTTTAGCCAATATAGACTTTTCATGTGCGGGGTACCAATACCGAGATTCTATTCATGAATTGGGAAAAACATTTTTTTGAGGTGATTGATCCTAAATTAAGGAACTTTGGCATCACTATATATCTCATTGATGTGAGAATCAAACAAAATGTGGTCTTATAGTCAATATATTATTTCATTCCAAAAAAACACATTGTTTTTCAGCATATAATAGGAATTTGAACCATGTTGTTTTACGTCATGTGTAAACAATAGTTCTCTACATATTAGCTTCCCGTGCCAAGGAAATATGGTTTTCATTTTAATGTATTACATCGATGACAATTCATTTCATAGAGATCCATCCAAAATTTCATTACCATTTTCTATGAATGAAATTGAATGATGTAATACATTTCCTTATTATCCATGGATCCATGGGAGTGGGATATGACAAACACGTAAAAGATACATGCATATCATGTTCAAAAATTAGTTCCCATTACAATGTTTTCAGAGAACACCTAAATATGATGATATCCTCCTGAGAAGGAATATTACATTGGTTGATGGGCCGTATTTTGTCGACACATGATGTTGATCTATGTTTTGGAATATATTGTATAGTGAAGAAGGCCCCCTAGAGAGTTAAAGACACATATTATGGATATATAAAGGAAAAACTATAGAGATATATATTTATATAAGTACAAAGTGTATTTTATGAATGGAACATGATTTAGTATTAGTAAAAAATTTAACCTGAAATTAACCTATAACAAGTATAGTATTCATTACATATGTACGACATGTATATGTAAAAGTAATTTTTTAATAGAATCAAGATATGATATATGAGACTCATCTCATATCATGTGGTGATATTAATTAAAGAATACCAAGTTTAATGATATATTCCTCGAACTAATCATGATCATTTTCACAGAGGGAGAAATTTAATGATATTGTGGTTGGATCTAGTTGTAGTATCTGGGAATTACTATAGATCAAATTAGAATGAGAATCAAGAAATGAGTTTTTATTGAATGGAGGTATGGTAAGAGTCTAAAACCAATGTTAGGGTTCATCTAAAGAGTGGTACATAACGATGCTTATTTTTAGGTCTTGTAAGGGACATCAACCATATATATTTAACGTCATTTTGTAATGGAATTTTTTGTTAATTTTAAATTATTGCATCGATGATCATTCTAACAATGATGTATATTGATACATCCTGATCATTTAGGATAGTCCTTTCCATAATTCCTAAACCCAAGTGAGGTATGTTTAGTGAGAGAAACAAGGAACTATTAACATTTATATCACAATATATAATATGTTACAATAAAATATAGTGTTACTTTAATCACATTATTTTTGGTCCATGATGTAGGATTGTGGCATAACTATAAATCCCATTTGGATGAGATTCAAGGGACACTGGGTTCATTCAACATAGTATGGTAGAAAACTAAAAATATAGGGGGGTATCCTCTCTAATGATGCCCAAAGACATCAAAATGATTAAATTCATGGGAGGGGAAATTAATATATATTATAACATCATGAAACCCTAATGAATCAATTATTCTTTTTAAGTTCATGAAAAATGTCCCTCTATATTTTTTTTAATCATACTGAAGGTACTATAGTGTCCTTTAGTTTATGTCATCTGAAAAGAATAATGGGGGTTTTATTGTTTAAATTTATAAATAATTGATTTAAATGGGGGTTAAAATAATACAATTCCATCAAACAAGAGAAAAAATGGCATGGAGTGAGGCCTTAAATAGAAATGGTTACTGAAAATGATTTTGTAAAGGGGTGGGATTAGGGTTTCACCTAAGGCTGATGACATATTAATCTCAATGTATCTCAAAAATGTGAGAATCAAGCCATACATATTTGTGAAATAGTTTCCCTTCAATGAAATAACATAGATATTAAGAGTGTTGATTTTTACATAAAACATGTATGTAGATTAAAGGACCCGTGTTGGATTCCCCAACATATATATTTTTTGTACGTATGTGATAGGGAATATTCAATATTTACTAAATGGGGACAATACATATGGTTAGGGTAGCACTTCATATCCCTTTAAAATGGTAATTAAGACACAAAATATTTTCATGGATGACCTTTTAGTGGTGTAGTAGGATAATAGAACAATGAATTCCGTTCCTCTAAATCAATGAATGATGTGTTAAAAAATTTTATGTCATGACATATGGTCGAGAAACATGTATTTTTTCATTATGCGGCAAGGATGTTGTCGTAAAGTTTAACATCTCTTGACTAGAATATTATGATACGTATTTTGAGGTCTTACAACTCAAACTATGGTTTCATTCAGTTTTAGGTCATAGGACTTGGACCATGGGGTGTGTGAATCACATAAAATACTTTTTGAGTAAAAATGTATATATAGGTGGTGTATTATTCTCACCATACATGGAGATCAAAAAATATGTCCCCTTGGAATAGACCTTATGGATGGAATTCAATGACTCAAACTTTTATAAATAACACACACCCTTTAAAATTAATAATGTTTCTTATTAAGAAATATTGTTATACAAACCACATGAAATTATATATATTAATATATAAAATTGGATTTAAAATACCATTAAGTATTATTACCTTTGATAATAAGTATGTGAAATTGTGATAACATGACTAGTATAAATGTTTTGGTTTAACAAATCCAAATTTACATAGAAAAATGAAGTGATGTTCTCAACCTGTAGGATCAAACAATATGAATACCATTTATCAGAGCTTCCAAGGGAGACAACATATCTTTGATTTGACCTTGATCAAGCCCATGCTGAGATCTAGTGAATTTTGCACGGGTGAAATAACTTATGAGTGAAGTTCAAGATAATTGAGATTATGGCCCAAACATTGTTCGCAGAACAGAACCTTGAAAATATCATCATCAAACACCTTAATCTTATGGTGTCTCCTAGAGTATCAAAGGAATATGTATCATGAGCTTTGAAATATTATTATTTACATTATTTTTTATTTAATAATTAATATGTTTTCATCCTACCATTGTTTCTTTATAAATGATATTTATTTTGATATAGTGAAATATAAATATTATTTGTGGATAATATTAAAATTCCATTATGATACTTATTTTTTTGAATAAACTGATAATTTAAATAATTAATATTTTATCAAAATATTATTATTAAATTTTTTTGAAATATAAACGATTATAAAAAATTTATGAAGTTAAATGTCAATTTTTAGGTTCTTGAAAACTATTATTGTCAAAAAAAACCCAAAACTTCTCTATAAATATATATTTTTATTTTAAATGAGACAATACACAAATTTAAAAACCTATTTATATAAAATGATTTTTATTTTTGGAATAAAAATTTAGAAATTATAAAATAAGGAATTTTTTAATATTTTCCTAGATAGTTTAATTTTCCTGTAAAATTCTATACCGAATAAATATTCGTTATGTACTATGAAAAAATAATGATCAAATAGGATGAAAAAATACTATAAATAGGATACATGACCCAATATATGTTCTATTTTTAATAAAATTAATTTTTATTTCTATTTTATTAATTTTATAAATCTATTATTAATCTATGAAATAATTAATATATTGTATGGTTTTATAACCATTTATTTCAGAATATGACTTCCATCCAATTATGAAAGGGTATTAATTTATTATCTTTAGAACAAAGCATTGTAAAATAATGAAAATCACTTGAATTTGGAAGAAATAATTATAATGATTGTGGTTTTGGTTTTTTATCACGTAGAATACAAAACAAATGTTTGAGAAATGATATATGAATTCTCTACAAATTTCCTTTTTAAACCCACCAAAAATAAAATTTATTTTCACTAAAAATTATTTTACCACATAATTACTCTACCTTCTCCTCTTCGGAGTCCTCCCATGGTTCCCCTAAGGACTCAAGATTCCCCTACTAAGTATTTGGAGTCACATTATCAAGGTAATTTATTTATCTCTTCTCATTTACAATCAATCTCCTCTTTTACATTATGCTTATTAGTTTAATTTTTTTTCTTCTGTTCTATTTTCTATAGAAAATTATTGCATTATTGATTTAAATGTTATTATATAACCCTTTTAATCTCATCAATACCTTCCTTTTTTCCTTTATATACATCCATTACCATGATGATCATTAGTAACAGATCCTTCTCTCTTATTTTTAATCAAGAACGCATTTTCTATTATATATTTTAATTTAAATTATATCTTGTTGGGATGTATATTTCCATATCCCCATTACAATACATTTAGTTTATAACTAGTGATATACCCTTTCTCCCTCTTATTAAATCTTTCCAATGAACTTTCATGTGCACCAGTTACCATGCTAAAATTTAGCAAAGGATCCTCCCATTCCCTACATTATTTATGTTTCATTGTTATATTATGGTTTATATTTAAAATTATAAGTGGATGGATATGTATCTAAATGTCCCTATTGTTTCTCATTTAATTTTAAAATGATTATATCCCCCAGTCAACCATATTGATAGATTTTATGAATTTTTAGGTGACACAGTTTTGCAGCCAAAATTATAATGTGATTTTCGATACAAAAATTAATTATGTAGTAAATACCATACCCATTTACTATAAAGGGTATTCTCTTTTATACACTCATAATTATTTGAATTTGGAATTTAATGAATGTATTCCAAACTACTCAATCGTGTAATAAAATATGAAGATCAATGAATCCATTTTATATGATCTATGTGACACAATTAAGCATGCGAATGGAATGAATGTGATGGTGCACCAGGAAATATATAACACTCCATTGCATTGGTAAATGATTTGTCTCATGATATGTCTTATTTGTATAGTTATTGAACTTGATTCCTTTATGGGAGTTTTTCCATTAGGATTTCATGGTATTTATCCATAAACAACATTTATGGTGCAATTTTTTATGTTGTTCCCACATTTCTAGTGTTGCCTTTATGATTATCATTCCCTATTATGTATCATTATTAATGTTTATGAATAAAAATTCATTTATTCCCCATTAATATTAATATTTGATAACATGTAATACCTTATTAAAATATTATTCCTTTACAAGAATTATTTCTTTTCCCATTCATATATATGTCCTCAGGTTATCCTGTGTAGTTTTAAGAGCCAGGGAATTTTAGAAGCATATTACGGAGGTTTTGAATAATGTTTTTGTATCCCATATTAAATATCTAATAATATGAATATAAATCCCAAAAAAAATTATATTCCTTATTGTTTTTATTATGTGTAATATTATGCAATTAATCATGGTATAATATTAAATAAAAATTAGGGTTGTTATAGTTTGTATCAGAGGAAATGTTTAGTTTTTTTTGGATTAGAATTATAATACCCTAGAAAAATACATAGGGATAAGACAATGTATAGGAAAAAATCACTAAAATTTTTTATGTACAGATTATGTTCTTTATCATGAAAATAAATCCATATATGTATACTAAATGTTGATGTTGTTTTGGTACAAATTTACCTAGAGGTATAAACTCCGAAAAGGTGTGTCCGTCATTACACAGTGTAACCTTAAACATGATAAAAAAACCTTTAATGAGGTCCTTTTTCAACACTACTAATGGATATTATTTGGTAAAATAACAATCTTATTAAAAAAAATTATTAATGTTATAAAAAATACACCTAGGAATATATTTTAGGAAATAGATCTTTCACAACACAGATTGAATCCTTGAAAATCATAAGTTATGAAAATAAATTTTTCTTGTATGTTATTACTTTGTTTTCATTAAATTAATATTTATATATTTATAGTTTTAAAATACACACTCCTAGATTACAATTTATTCTAGACAATGGATTTAAATTAGTGGAATAAAGTAAATATTTAATGTGATGGGAAATGTGATGACCACTCCAATGAGATACCCAACCTAGTGGGAGAAGGAATATCAAATTATGTGATGATACTCACTAAGATAACATAGGTTATAAATATAATAATATACTATTAGAACCACAAAAAACTCTTTAATAAAGAACAAGTTTCAATTGGTTCGTTTCTGTGACAAAGACCCCCTACATTCCATGGATCTTCAGACTCCTTAATCGTATAACAAGGGATCAACCCCATTGGGAAGAAATTCTCCATCATTCATTGTTCTAATAAAGTGATAGTTCTAGTAGTATTTTATCATAGGGAGGGAGAATTTAATTATTGGTGGAAATTTATGATGAATTCAAATCCAAATGAAAATATATAATTGATGAGGTGTAATGAATTCCAATTTTTTTTCAACAAATATTTTCCTTAAACTCTATAACAAAATTCAGAAAGTGACATCTTTTCCCTCAACCAATAAAGACAAAAAATATATTGGGATATATGAGGAAAAAATCACAAGACCTTCATGATAAGACTTCATCATTTTCATTACACATCAATGCATATTTGAATTCGTCTTCAGTGTAATAAAACCTAGTCTATATAATACCCCAGTGACCTAAGAATTTGATAGTAATGAGGCAATTGTGCAATGTTACCTCAATGTTGAAATGGATTGAAGAGAATCTAAAGTGTTTCATAGGGTTAATAATTTGAAATTATATTTTAATTATGGTGGCCTGATGGAGAAATCTACTGATTCCCTGAATTTTACACATCCCACTTGTTAAAGATGTGGAAAGAAGACCCCCAGAAATTGCCTATGGGGGATGTGGAAATTATTTTGGTGTGGGAAGGAAGGAAAAATAGATATAGATTTTTGATAATAGAAACCCACTAATGTAATAGTGGAAATGAATGCTCTAGTCCACCCTCAATTTTATTTTCATTTCATCAACTACAAGGAATTAGGTCAATTTTCAAACCAATGCACTAAGACATTGGTTTTTTGAGACAACCAACAACCTCTATGGAAACAAGGGTGGGTTTTACCTTACCAATCACTAAGGTGGAGCCCCAAAATGATGCGGTGATAGGTGCACTAATTATTCATTAAATAATATAATTTTTTTAATTCACATTATTTGCATTACTTTATAAAACATTATTTTAGTTGAACTATTAAATAACCAAAATAAATAATGTAAGTATAGGTATCAATTAAAATAGAAAATTGGTCAATTATTGAATCAGATGTATAAAATTCCTCCCTATCATAATTTGTTAGTTAAAATTCCTAGATAACCATTTCATACTACCATTTGTGTAATTTGATGTAATTATGGGCATGGATTGGATTTCCCTGTATAGATCCAACATAAACTATCATGAAAAGAAAATTACTCTCTGTTTCATGAATAATACTCCATTTCAGTACAAGTGTAAGGAAGAGGAATAATCCTTTGTTTCACCAAAATCAAAATCATTAATATTATTTATCTACATGAAAGCGTCTCTATATAAAATAAATGAATATACAGAATGATTCATCCACAAAGACAAGCCTATTGGGTGGGAATAAACTAATTTTCTTCCTAAGGAATTTCTAGACATTCCTCTTTTCCAAGAGGTTGAATTTTAAATATTTATTATACTTGAGGGTACCATTATCCAAAACACCATATTGAATAATTTTTGTCGAATGTTGGGAATTTTTAAACAACTTAATGAGAATATCGATAAAGCATTCATATGCCCAAGTGCATCACCATGTGGTGCACCAGTCATATTCATGATTATGAAGTATGGTTCAATTCTTATTTTCATTGATTATCATGAGATAAATAAGATCATGATAGAGAACAATTATCCCTTTACACATATTGATTATATTTTCAATCAGCTATGTGGACCACAATTATTTTTTATATTTGATATGTGGTTGGGATATTATAATGATTGGTTGAAGAAGGGTCATATCCCTAAAATTTAATTTCATAAAAGGTAAGGGCACTAGTTGTTCATAGTAGTGAAATTTGATAATATTATTCTTCAAAAATAGTCAATTATTTGATGAATATAATATTTAGAGAGTACCTCCACAAATTTTTGGTAGTATTTAATGATTATATTCTAATATTATCCAAAACCAGGGAGGACAACGGGAAGCATTTGAATACTCTAATTAAATTGTGATATGATAATTTATATTCCAATTACATAAAATATGTGTTCTAATTTAATGATGTATCATATTTGGGAAATATCATCAGACATAATAGGATATATGTGGATCCTTATATAAAAATGGAAATTAAAGTATGGATTAGGACAATACTTGTGATAGATATTTGATTTTTCCTTAGATTAGCTGGGCATTATACTCGATTTGTGAGAAATTTATTGCGATTGAAAACCATCTAACCAAAGTAACTATATAAATCAGACATGTTTTCAAAGAAATATGAGTGTGAAGGGAGAATCTAGGAACTAAAAACACGGTTTATCACTGTAATATTTCTTACACTACCCACATGTGGAGAGCTTCTCTTGGTATTCTGTGATGCTTTAAAGAAGTGATTAGGATGTGTGTTAATGAAAAACTAAGAAATTCAAACCCTATGATTCATGTAACATTCGTATTCATGAACAACAGTACCAAATAAATTATTTTGAATTACCTACAATGGTCTTTACTTGGAAAATATAGCATCATTATCTCTTAAATGAGAAGTGTGAAATATATACAGATCAAATAATCCCTAGTACAAATTAACACAAAATGATTTAAATATGCACCAATGATGATGGTTTTTGATTATCAAGGACAATAACTACTCAATAAACAAACTTATTTGTATGAAATTAATGTGGTAGATTCTCTTTCTAAAATGGATAAATCAATTATATCATTGATGAGAATTTAGAGAGATCCAATCTTCTTTTGACTTGAAGAGGGTGGATGTGGAAACCAAAAAGGATGGAACATCATCAATCAATTCACAAAGGATTTCTCAACAATTTATCTTAAAAAATTTAATGGATAATAAAAATAAATGTTGAGTTAATTTAAAAGAAATCAGAATAAATTAGAAAGGAAATATCATCATAGCTCAACATTAACGAAAATGGTGTTATAATTTTTTTGTCCACATTTTTTGTTCCACAAAATCATGAGTTAAAAATGAATTGTTGGATGATTCACAAAGATCAAACTTTTATATCCACCGAGGCTGCATAAAGATTTATCAAAATCTAAAACTGCACTATTTGTGGGATAATATTAAGAAGGAGATCGAGATTATACATAGATTTTTCTTATATTTCATCAAGTTGATGTGGATAGTAAAAAATAAAATGAGATAACACAACCATTAACAATACCAACATGGAAATGGGAAAAAATCACTGTAATCTTTAACATTGTTCAACTAAAGACAGAAATTGAGAATAATTCCACATGGGTTGTGATGGATAATAATACAAAGACAACACACTTCATTACAATTTGATATTATTTATCCCTATATTAATTTGCTTGGAAATGAATCACCAAAATGGTATGGAAGTATGGAGTTCTGGTATCAATTGTATATCATCAATATTCAATATTCACCTCTACATTTTGGAAGAGTCTCAAACATACTCTAAATACTGAGTTGAACATCAGAATGACCGGTCAGCCTCAAAATGTTTTTCAATCTAATAATATAATCATTACACATTAATACATGTTTAGAGAATGTTAAATTAACATAAAAGGAATATAGAATCAATAACTTCCTCTAGTCTAGTTCTCTTACAACAATAATTTCTACTCAAGAATAAAAACAGATCCCTATGAAGTTGTTTATGTGAAGAGGTTCAAAACGCATTCATGTTGGGATGATGTTGGAGATTGAAAACTACTATGTTATGAAATGGTTGAGGAAATTTAGAAAAAGGAAAAGACCATTATGCCTCACATCAATGATGCTAAAAAAAGAATAATGTGTTTTGGTGAAAATTTTCGATGAGACCTTTTGTTTGAATTTGGATTCATGGCCTTCCCCAAAATATATCCATTGAATAAATTCATGAGATTTCTAAATAAGGGAATGCTTAGTCCATGATACATCAACCTCTTTGAAATCCATCATCATATATGAGCATTGACCTATTGATTTTCTCTACCACCAAACCTATCTCATAAAAATTATATATTCAATGTATCCCAATCAAGTAAGCACATTCCATACCCCTCCCATGTACTCAATATATATTTTGTAACATTGTAAAATTATATCTCATATGAAAAAATTTTGTGAATATCTTAGATCATAGAGACAATGATCTATAAAAAAATGACAATACAGCTTGTTAAAGTCTTATGGGGAAACCACATGGTTGATGAAGGAATGTGGTAATTTTATGAGTTGGTTACACAAATTTTTAATCATATATTTTAACATGGGAAATGAAAATTCCAAGGGAGAACTTTCTTAAGGGGTAATATTGTAATGACATTAACTTTTATAAATAAATTTTCCCCTTACAATTTAATTAAATTTATTATAATATAATATGGATAGAGAACACACATGACCAAATTTTGTTTTATTATATCCATTTGAATTTAAAATACCATTAAGTATCATTACCATTGATAATATAGTTTTTGAACATTGAAAAAATTATCAGTATAAATATATGGTTTTAACCAATCCAATTTGGCATTGAAAAAGGAAGTGATGATCTCAACCAGATGTATTGTACCCTATGAATCCCATTTTTTGTATCTTATAATGGAGAATTAATCTATATGTTTTCCCATGGACAATCCGAAGCTGAAATCCAATAACTTCAGCATGAGAGAAA
Organism: Viscum album; assembly: GCA_963277665.1. Lineage (NCBI taxonomy): Eukaryota > Viridiplantae > Streptophyta > Magnoliopsida > Santalales > Viscaceae > Viscum > Viscum album. The sequence continues at coordinate 1,717,072,487 of OY728160.1, read as the reverse complement.
ACATTTATGGGATCTTTTCAAAAACATAGAGATCATTGCCCAAACCAAGTTCGATGAACCACCCCATGAAAATAAAATCGTATAAAACATTATTATTTGGGATATTTCTAGTGTATTAAGTCACTACTGGAAATATAATATTTCCCAACGGTTCACAACCGTTGGGAAAGCCCCTATAACCGTTGGTATATGATATACCAATGGGTGTGATGACCATAGGGAAGTAAGCCGTTGGGAAAAGGTTTTCCCAACGATTTACTGGAAACCGTTTGTATAGGCTCACAAAAGCCACCCTATCCCAACGGTTCTGGAAAACCGTTGGGATAGTCTTCCCAACGGTTTGAGAGAACCGTTGGGAAATATCAATATCCCAAACTCTTTCCCAACGGTTTATAACCGTTGGGAAAAAAGATATTTACCAACGGTTCAATGAACCGTTGGTAAAAACTTCTTTAGGATTATATGCCAACGGTTTTAAACCGTTGGCATACCCTATGCTGCAAATTGCAGCACCCTGCAATTTGCACAGACCCTGTCCATCTGGCCCCTCTCCATCAGGCCTCATTTTGACCTCATTTTCAATCCAATTATTGTACCTGCAATAAAATAAAACATACATATACAATTACGAACAAATTCATACACATTTAACATATAATGGATCCTGAAACTATACACATCCATAATTAAATTAGAATTCATAACATAATTATAAACATACATAATTCATATAGAATTCAATTTAAAATTTAGATGACAATTATATGTGGAATCCGAAATTCAATTCATAATTTGATCGGTTTTTTCTATACCATATATTTTTACCTCAAATAATGTCCATTTTAAATAAAATACATACACCTGAAGTGATATCGGACACACCGCACCTCAGATTGAGGCGGTGTTGACTCGTACACGTCACATTTGACCCATGGATCGTTGTTCTAAAGTATCGACACAATCTGAATGCGTTTGGTCAGTTTTCCGTATGCCAGTTGATGTTTTTCACTTAAAATGACGTCCTTTTGAAACAAAAGATGGACACTATGAGTGGTGCCGACCACACCGCGTCTCCAATTGAGGCGGGGTTGATTCGTACACGTCACATATGACCCATGGATCGTTCTCCTAAAGTTTAAATGGAAACCGAATGCGTTTGGTCAGTTTTCCGTATGTACATAAAATGTTTTCTATTTTAAACAAAAGAGTGACACTTAGACTAATCCTGACTACACCGCGACTCAGATTCATCCCGGGTTGGCTCGTTCATGTCACATATGACCCATGGATCGTTGTGATAAATTATCAAAAGATTCCGAATGCGTTTGGTCGGTTTTCCATATGCCAGTTGTTCTTTTCATTTATAATCATGTCCATTTTAAACAAAAGAGACAGAGTTAGAGTGGTGTCGGCCACACCGCGTCTTGGATTAAGACGGGGTTGACTTTTCCACGTCACATATGACCCATGGATCGTTGTGCTAAATTTTCGATAGAATCCAAATGTGTTTGGTCGTTCTTCCGTATGTCAGTTGATGCCTTTCACTTAAAATGGCGTCTTTTTGAAACAAAAGACGGACACTTTGAGTGGTGTCAGCCACACCTCATGTCGGATTGAGGCGGGGATGATTCGTACACGTCACATAGGACCCATGGATCGTTCTCCTAATGTTACAATGGAAACCGAATGCGTTTGGTCGGTTTTCCGTATGTACTTAAAATGATATCCATTTTAAACAAAAGAGAGCCATTTAGACTGATCTCGGCCACACCGCGACTCGGATTGACCCAGGTTGGCTCGTACACGTCACATATGACCCATGGATCATTGTGATAAATTATCAAATGATTCTGAATGCGTTTGGTCGGTTTTGCGTATGCCAGTTGTTCTTTTCACTTATAATCCTGTCCATTTTAAACAAAACAGACACATTTAGAGCGGTGTCGGCCACACCGCGCCTCAGATTGAGGCGGGGATGATTCGTACACGTCACATATGACCCATGGATCGTTCTCCTATAGTTTCAATGGAAAACGAATGCGTTTGGTCGGTTTTCCGTATGTACTTAAAATGGTGTCCATTTTAAACAAAAGAGAGCCACTTAGATTGATCCCAGCCACACCGCGACTCGGATTGAACCCAGGTTGCCTCGTACAGGTCACATATGACCCATGGATCATTGTGATTAATGATCAAAAGATTCAGAATCCGTTTGGTCGGATTTGCGTATGCCAGTTGTTCTTTTTCACTTATAATCATGTCCATTTTAAACAGAAGAGACATAGTTAGAGCGGTGTCGGCCACACCGCATCTCGGATTGATACGGGGATGATTCGTACACGTCACATATGACCCATGGATCGTTCTCCTAAAGTTTCAATGGAAACCGAATGCGTTTGGTCGGTTTTGCGTATGCCAGTTCTTTTCACTTATAATCCTATCCATTTTAAACAAAACAGACACAGTTAGAGCGGTGTCGGCCACACCGCGCCTCGGATTGAGGCGGGGATGATTCGTACACATCACATATGACCCATGGATCGTTCTCCTAAAGTTTCAATGGAAACCGAATGCGTTTGGTCGGTTTTCCGTATGTACTTAAAATGCTGTCCATTTTAAACAAAAGAGAGCCACTTAGACTGATCTCAGCCACACCGTGACTCGGATTGAGCCCGGGTTGGCTCATACAGGTCACATATGACCGATGGATCGTTGTGATAAATTATCAATAGATTCGGAATGCGTTTGGTCGGTTTTGCATATGCCAGTTGTTCTTTTCACTTATAATCCTGTCCATTTTAAACAAAAGAGACACATTTAGAATGGTGTCGGCCACACCGCTCCTCGGATTTAGGCGGGATTGACTCATACACGTCACATATGACCCATGGATCCTTGTGCTAAAGTATCTACACAGTCCGAACGCCTTTGGTCGGTTTTTCGTATGTCAATTGATGCTTTTCAGTTAAAATGACGTCTTATTGAAACAAAAGATAGACACTTTGAGTGGTTCCGCCACACCGTGTCTCCGATTGAGGCGGGGTTTATTCTTACACGTCACATATGACCCATGGATCGTTCTCCTAAAGTTTCAACGGAAACCGAATCCATTTGGTCATTTTTCCGTATGACTTAAAATGGTGTCCATTTTAAACAAAAGAGAGCCACTTAGACTTATCCTAGCCACACCGCGACTCGGATTCTCCCGGGTTGGCTCGTACACGTCACATATGACCCATGGATTGTTGGTATAAATTATCAACAGATTCGGAAGGCATTTGGTTGGTTTTCCGTATGCCAGTTGATGCTTTACACTTAAAATGACGTCCTTTTGAAACAAAAGATGGACACTTTGAGTGGTTCCGGCCACACCACGTCTCCGGATTGAGCTAAAACCACAGTGCAACATTCTAATTATTATTCGTGACGTGTACGCGTAGACGGAACGTCAATCGGACGTGCGGTTTGCGCGGTACGACTCAATATTCGTGTTTTAAGTGATGCACGTGCTTCATAAACGCCCGTGAGGGGGGTCCAAACATGCCGAACGAAGTCGGAATGGCCTGAAATCAGACAACAAATACTGGAGAGTGATTTATGAAGTGGTCAAGTAGACGGCACGTCAATCGGACGTGCCGTGTGCCCGTGGTAACCGACAACACAGTTCTGGTGTCATAAACGGCCAAAACGGTCGTCCAACGGTCAAATTCATAGAGGACGACCTCATATTGAGCTGAAATCACCGTGCAACATTCTAATTATTATTCGTGACGTGTACGTGAAGACGGCACATCAATCAGACGTGCGGTTTGTGCGGTACGACTCAATATTCGTCTTTTATGTGATGTGCGCGCTTCGTAAACGCGCGTGAGAGGGGTCCAAATGGGACGAACGAAGTCGGAATAGCCTGAAATCAGACGAAAAATACAGGAGAGTGATTTCTGAAGTGGTCGAGCAGACGACACATCAATTGGACGTGCCATGTGCCCGAGGTGACCGACAACGCAGTTCTGGTGTCATAAACGGCCAAAACGGGCGTCAAACGGTCAAATTCATAGAGGACGACCTCAGATTAAGCTGAAACCACCGTGAAACATTCTAATTGTTCTTCGTGACGTGTACGCACAGACGGAACATCAATCGGACGTGCGGTTTGCGCGGTACGGCTCAATATTCGTGTTTTAAGTGATGCGCGCGCTTCGTAAACGCGCGTGAGGGAGGTCCAAACGGGACGAACTATTTCGGAATGCCCTGAAATCAGACGAAAAATACGGGAGAGTGATTTATGAAGTGGTCGAGCAGACTTCACGTCAATCGGACGTGTTGTGTGCCCGCGGTGACCGACAACGCAGTTCTGGTGTCATAAACGGCCAAAACGGGCATCCAACGGTCAAATTCATAGCGGATGACCTCAGTTTGAGCTGAACCCACCATTCAACATTCTAATTATTATTCGTGACGTGTACGCATAGACGGAACGTAAATCGGACATGCGGTTTGCGCGGTACGGCTCAATATTCGTGTTTTAAGTGATGCGCGAGCTTCGTAAACGTGCGCGAGGGGGGTCCAAATGGGACGAACGAAGTCGGAATGGCCTGAAATCAGACGAAAAATATGGGAGAGTGATTTCTGAAGTGTTCGAGCAGACGGCACGTAAATCGGACGTGCCGTGTGCCCGCGGTGACCAACAACGCAGTTCTGGTGTCACAAACGGCCAAAACGGGCGTCCAATGGTCAAATTCATAGCGGACGACCTCAGATTGAGTTGAAACCACCGTGAAAAATTCTAATTATTATTCGTGACGTGTACGCGTAGACGGCACATCAATCGGACGTGCGGTTTGCGCGGTACAGCTCAATATTCGTGTTTTAAGTGATGTGCGCGCTTCGTAAACGCGTGTGAGGGGGGTCCAAACGGGACGAACGAAGTCAGAATGGCCTGAAATCAGACGACAAATACTGGAGAGTGATTTCTGAAGTGGTCGAGCAGACGACACGTCAATCGGATGTGCCGTGTCCCCGCGGTGACCGACAACGCAGTTCTGGTGTCATAAACGGCCAAAACGGGCGTCAAATGGTCAAATTCATAGCGTATGACCACGGATTGAGCTGAAACCACCGTGCAACATTCTAATTATTATTCGTGATGTGTACGCTCAGACGGAACATCAATCGGACGTGTGGTTTGCGCGGTACGACTCAATATTCGTGTTTTAAGTGATGCGCGCGCTTCGTAAATGCGCGTGAGGGTGGTCCAAACGGGCCGACTGATTTCGGAATGACCTGAAATCAGACGAAAAATATGGGTGAGTGATTTATGAAGTGGTAGAGCAGATGGCACGTCAATCGGACGTTCTGTGTGCCCGCGGAGACTGACAACGCAGTTCTGGTGTCATAAAAAATTCAATCTTTTGGATGTTTCCACATTAAAGTAACTTGTTTTCTCATTCTATAAATGGGATTAATTTTAAATTAATTTAAGAAATTATATTTTTTCATTTGTGAAAAATAGATTTAATATTTGGAATCATATGTTAATAATTTACTATTTTGGTCCCTTTTATTTTAAAACAATATGAATAGTATCATTAGTAATTTTTATTACCATAGTTAATGTTAAATCAATAAATTAAGGGTAGAAACATTATTATAAATATTTTAAAACTACCCTAACACATAATAATATATTATTGGAGGAATATAACTCAAAAATTTTACATATTAATTCTATAACTAATTATTTATTGGAAAATTTTCCATGAAAATAATTTAGATATTATTAAAATTAATCAGAGTGACAAAATGTAACTCTCTTACTTTTAATAGGAAAAATATTTTAAATATCAGATTAAATAGAAGATATTGATGTTTATATATATTATGAAATATAACATTTTTATATACAACATATTACATTATTTATAAATTTTAGTGAAGAAATAATTATCATAAATAATTGATGAAAGATGATGCAATAATTATTCAATTTTAAAACAAGAAATTAAATGTTATTAGAAATAAAAAAAATTATAATTTGACTTTATTAATGTGATTAAGGAATTATATAGTTGAATATTAATTTTAGGGGTATAATAAACTAATTGTTTCAAGGATATAATGTATTTCTTATTTTCATAAAGTCAACGTAATGGATAGTGTAAAAATTCAAACTTTTGACATTTTAGGAAAAAATATTTTACATAATTATTTAAATATTTTATATATGATAAAAAAATTAATTTATATATGGTATAAAATGATAAAAATTACTAATTTATGTTTTAATTAATATCAAATAAGTACAAATTACATCCTTTTAGAATTAGAGAATTTGATAACTTAGTTAAAATTGAAATAAAATAAAAAACGGGATAATAAAAGTGATATGGATTAAAATTATACCAAAATAAGTCTATAATATATTTATTGATGATATTAAAACATAATCCCCTCTTATATTCTAATTTATATCATTTTGGAAGTAATATTTTTGATATTTAATTTATTATAAATTAATAATTTAAAAGATTACAAGTGTTCCCCTCCCCTCTCTTATAAAAGGGAACCTATTCTTCTATTTTCATCACATGTCATAATCAATTATGTTCAGACAAAATCCATCCAAAAATCCTCTCAAAATCCCTCACATAATCCTCTAATCCTCTATTTGGGATTAAATATAATAATTAATGTTTTTTGGTTAAAGCCAAGTGGAGTTTCCCAAGGAAGAGGAAACACACTTCCACATGATCTTCTATTTTATTTTAGTTCTCAACCACCTCATCTATTCCAATTACATGAGTATATAATAACCTCAACATGATAAATATATAATTATGTTTTTATTCAATGTGTTTAACCTCAAATCACACACACATCCATCAAATGTGTAATGAACATTCCATTCTTGATTATGGTGAACTACCAACTCACGAAATAATGTTGTTCATTTTCCGTTTAACTCCTCTCATGGTTTGGAATTATGATGGAAACAATAGTTTTATATGATATATATATGATATTTATTTTTCTATTTATAATTTTTTAATTATTATAAATATACATATATGTCAATCACTTTGCTTCTTTTAAAACCATAATTAATCAGAAAAAACATTCATGTTTACGTACCACCTACCGTTTCCATGAACGGTGTATTCATTTTCAAATTTTTAATGTTTATAAACTGTTATAAAAGTATATATAATGAATATATATGATATTTTTATCATTTTATAATTTTTTTTAAAAATAAATCATGATCTATGTTTGAGGATCAATAATAACAAGTCAAAATAGGCGGGTAATAACTGAAATGTATCAAAAAAATGAGATGGTTTATAAAATTGTAATAGAAGGTCCTAATTTAATCATAAAGGGTCATATTTAATTGAATATATTATTTATATATATTTATATTTATATTATATTTATTTTACAATAGGTTTGAATGAGTACAATGAGATTCAAGATATAAGTTAAGGGATTTATGTCTCACATTTATTTCTTTAGGATACATATTATATAAAGATTTTAATTCTAATATGTGTTTTATATACTACCAATTAATATATGTTATGAATCTTCAATAGAATATAATGGAATTTTTTTCCATATTATATTCTCTATTTCATGGGGTATACAATTCTTCTCATTATAAAGAATTGAGTATTAATTTCACAATATCATCAATATTCGGGATTGATTCAATTTAAGTCTCTCTTGGGAAATACATATATTCAATGTACATATACAATAAAATTACTATTAACATATGTATTTTAATGTCATTTTTACCCATTTCGTAAATTTTACTACACTTTTTGAAAGGAATAATTTTTCATTTTTGAATTGAGGTACATTTTGGCTTTTTGTGCAAAAAATATGAAAGAATGTTTGTTTAAATTTTACGATCTGACTATAATTTTGAAACATCAAGAAAAATAAATGATTTTATGTTTCATTTACAATATAATAGTTTTATTTTCATGGAAAATGTTTTCTTTTTATGTTTCATAGCATTTTAAAAAATAATATGTTTTTAAAGAAGAAAGGATATTTTCCTAAACAATTATTTTTGTGAGACATATCAAAATTAATTTATATATAAGATAAAATTATTTGATGTTACTTATATTTTACTAATGATATGATTTAATGATAAAATTGTTATTATTTTTTTGAATGTTTTATGTTTATTGTAGAAACTTTTTAATGAAATGCTATTCATTTCCTTGGGTTATGTTATGATTAAATGATGTATATAATGACCAGTTTCATCCATGAGTTAAGATATGATGATTGATTTATGTTCTTGTGGAAGAGATATTTTTTTATTTCATTATTTGACATTTTTAGCAATATCACCATTTAATGCTTTGAGTAATGATGTATATCTCATGATATAATGTTTGGGAAACCTGATACACTATATAAGATGGGGAAAACCGATTTGCTATGTGAAAATGGGGAAACCAAATCACTTACCAGTAAAGGAATATTTATGGGAATGGGGGTGTTTACTACATAGTAGGTGTAGTACAAATGAAGTGCCACATTAAATTTTTGAAATATTCCATGACTTATATTTAATGATATATATGTTTATGTGTCTGCCAAAAATTTTATATCCTAAACGTTTTTATGATTTCATGGTTTATTATCTTAATTTCATTTTTATTCATGTCTTATAAACTACTATTATTTATTACGTGACACATATATATGATATTTTATATGTAGGGTGTGATCTTATATTTTTACAGCCACATTCTCAGACCCTTATGCTCATAATATACTTACATATTCCCTTTGTTTACACATGTTGAGGAAATGAGATCACCCATTTCTTTTATTCCATTCACAAGTTTACAAAAATATTTATTGTATATTATATTTATATGAATGTTTCTTGTAATGAATTATATAGTGGGACATAATGAATCTCACTTATGAACTATTGTTTTTGTTTCCATGCTTGCAAAGGTACTAAACTAATACATTCTTTGGTAAGCTATTTGTGAAATTTATTATGTATTCTTAAAAAAAATTGTGATTTCATTTTTTTAAAATTGAGGTTCATTATTCTTATGGACTTTTTGTTTCTTAATATAATGGCCTTTTTAAGGAATTAGATATTATGAAGCCCGTTGTATGGTAATAGAATATACTGGGCCAAAATTGGTTGATTAAATTATTCTTAGATGATAGAATGAGTCTAATAGATTTTTTTAATCATCTAATCAGATATCTTATATGAATTCATTTTGGAAACATCCTACAATTCACTTTTTCCTCTAGATCTGTAGTGGAGAAACACGCTACCAGTCCTAGTGGTTTTAAAAATTTTCTTGAATAGAATCAACCTTCATTTGAAGTTATATTTTAAAAAGAAATAATTTTTAATGGTGTGTCCCAGTATATTATTATAGGAGCAGTAATCCGGGAGGCCATTAATGTAATGCTCTGACCCTTTAAGCATAGAGTCAACGAATTGTTACATAACATTGTCATGATCACAAAAGATCAAGTCTCAAAAGACCGATTAGTTTAGTTGCCTTTGAAGTACATGATACATTCATAAGGTTTACATTACAACATAAAATGGAAAACAACAACAAAAATTGACTCCATAGACAACACTGGGATCCCAAAGTCTATCCCTACAAGTAAGTCATAATATACTTATTTTCTTCTTGGAAAAAATAAAACATAGAAAGGGGTGAGCTCAGAAGCATAGTAAGGATAACAATATAGCAGAAACATTCATAAATAAGCCTAAACATTTATAAAAATGAATAAAACAAAACCAATAGCATATTCAATAAACAATTCATCATAATATAGAAAATATAAATAAAAAATAATTTCATTTACTTACTCACAGAGATATTATACTAGTCGAATAATCACATGCAATATTAATAGCCACTTTCATAATGATGGAATGCATAATTCCATACTTAATAACCATATATTCAAGGCCTTGTGCCATGACTAAAAATAAGATTTTTTCAAGGCCTTGTTCCAAGACACTAGTTTATCTCATGAGACTTACCGATGCATTGAGGAGCAATAGTGGGCTCCACCTATCACTTACCTAGTCTAATGCATTCCTCAAATGAAAAAGCTTACACATAACACAAACATTCGTATTAAGACTAGAATATAAAATATCAATACTTTATCCATAAACCATGAATAGTATAAAAATAACACATCCACATTCAATCATTTCAAAAAACCTTCAATACAATATGGATGTTTTGTATGATAATAAGTCAACCTCATATAAGTTTAAAATCCATCCAAGGATGTTCATATAGATGAAATCAAAACCTTTTTAGACAAATATATCTTGATATTTTGAAATAATTTAAGAGTCAAATAATTATAATGAAAACATTTATTTTCAAAATATTCTTTTGGTATTGTAAGGGAAGCTTCGACAATGTTATAACAGTGTCGAATAGATGCACCATCCGTATAAGTTAAAAAAACCTTCCTACTTTAATTTTGACGAAAAAGTCATAAGGAACCTTGAATGGAATACGATAGAAAGATTCCTTTCAAACCATTTTATAAAAATTCAAACAAGGCTATAACTGAATTTAACCCATATCCATGTAAATAGTAAAAATGTTTTGGAATACATTTTTAAGAAACAAGGATGTGGAAGATAAAGGGGTCCTAGTAGATACTTAAGTAAAAACATCCTCAGATAATAATAAAATTGTGAAATTAACTCTTACCTTGTAATATTCCTTGGTATAGGATAGTTTAAACTCATTTATAATGGTGAAATAATTGTTATTAAATTATACAAGAATCATATCCATTAATATGACATTATATATTACCTTTTAATATTGAATTGTTAATAATATTTCAGTTTTATTGTCGTTTCAGGTATTAACAGATTCGTTTTTCTTTATATATTATGGTACATAAGTAATGTTTGTTATGGATAAGATTTAATTTATTCTTATAAAGAATGATATCAAGTCTTTAAAAATTATTTTTAATCATCTAATGAAAATTAGTCTGGAATGGATACGATGGAGAATGAATCTCATCGTGTTCGTGGAGACTGTAATCCGTACAAACGGTCGAGCGACAATATCATTTTTTTATATCAAAATCATATATAATTGGATGTTATATTTTATATAAATAATCATTATCGTGTTATATTTATTATTTAAATTATTTATAAATCATTATTATACCTATATGAATAGTAATGTTTTGAGTTACAACTACACCACGACGTAGAGACGGTAAGCCGTACGTGCGCACATATGGTGAAACTCCATTCAAAGGATGCATAAAATAATGCATATGGTTGTACCATATTAATAATAACATCCTAGTATATATAAGATACTGGATTTATTATGTCAGAATGGAAAAAACAAGGAAATAAGAAGAGGAAGAAGAAAAAAACAAGAAAGAGGTGGTGAGATATTTACCTCTTATTCGGGTTCTTCCTTTTGAATTGAGAAAAAAGGCACCGTAGGTTGGCTTTCCGACTAAAGGGAGGCCTCTAGGATGAAGGGATGACTATTTAGAGGGTACTTGGGTAGGGGCTGGCTGAGAAAAACGGATTTTAATGTGTGAATTAGATAGAAGGGGGAGTGCCCTTTTATAAGAGGGGTGATGGGCACCTTAGGAAGAGGTAGAAATATTATTTTATAATAAAATCATTTTCACCTTATAATCGCTCAAAAATGAATTATTTAAAAAAATGATAAGGAGGGTATGGGATGAAAACCTATCAACCAATAGGTTTTATACAGGTTTGGGTCACTATAATAACCATATCTTTTATATTTAACTCTTAGTTAAATAGTTTGACATTTACCATGTCTCTTTGTATTTTTATATTATATCGTTAATAAAATTACTATAATATTCCAAGAGAACCCCAAGTGGTTCATTAATGATACTCCTATCATTATATATTTCTTTTTCAGAACCTTAGATTTTCAAGATTTTTATATCAAGCAATAATATTTTTAAAAAGAAACTAATTTATGTGAATATTTTATTTTTTAATAATTGATTTTTTAAAGTCCAAAAAACATCATTAAGTCTAAATAAATACATTAAATAAACCCTAAAAAGTCATATTATCCTTGGAAATTAGTGTATTTTATATAATGTCTCAAATTAAATTTTTTTGGATATTTATAATATCAAGTATTTTAATCATTAGTTAATATGGTAATTAATGCATCCTCATAGTGTCATAAATATATTTAATTTTTAATGTATTAAAATTATAAATAAATTAAATTTTTTAGGAAATATGTTTATCTTTCTAATGAATATTTATAGTCAAATTTATATTTTCTATAACACTATATTAGAAATGGTTTACTTTTTAAACATTAAATTTAACTCTTTTAACACTTCTTGAAATAAAATAATAATTAATGTCCTAATCTAATCCAAGTGGACCAAATAGGTTCATATTTTAATTATAAGGTTATTTTCGGTCGAATTATACTTATCCAATAGAATTAGGAAATGTGTTAGGTTAATAATAATATCATTTTTACCCTTAATTACACTATTTACTTTTAACCGTGGTAAATAAAAGTAAAAAGTTACTATTCAAAAAATATTATTTTCATATTATTGAACCAAATATTACCTATTGATGTCAACTGTGTCTCTCGGATTTTTGAAATTCAACTCACAGAAGTTGTAAAATTACATTTTATATAAATTTGCAAATGCTCCTAGGAGGTGGGTAAAAGACGGCAAAAAGTTCAATAAAATTTTCATATATCTTAAATTATTATAAACTGAATCCAATGAATTACATTGAACATATATATGTATTATGTTTCTCGTTTTTAATGAAATAAATTTAAATAAAATAAATAATTATTTAAATAAAAATTCAGTTTTAAATTATAACTTAGTGTTTTTCATAATTAATTAAAAATTGAATGTTTTCAGAAAAATACAAAAAATTCACCCTAAGCTAATTTTGATATTTAGAATCCAAAAATGAAGTCAAATTTGAATGATAAAATTTAAAAAATTTCAAAAGGTGGTAATTAAAATTAATAATGGCTAGTTTGATTGGTTGTAGTGTGTTAGAAATCAAAGTTGCGTACAAAACACATGATTGTATTATTCAAACAGAAGCATAACGTGGAAGCTTGGGGTGTTACATTCTCCCTTCCTTGAAATAATTTCTTCCTCAAAATTTCTAAAATATTACTACATAAAAAGACTTGGGTGGTTATTCATCATAATTTCCTCAGGTTCTGACGTTGCCTCATCCATCTTATAGTTTCTCTATAGAACTTTTACCAGACGAGTTGTCTGGTTTCTCAGAACTTGTTCACTTGTATCAAGAACCTTGATAGGCTCTTCGCAATAAGACAGTTCGAGTTCCAGCTCTAATTCCTCATAGGTGAATAAATGTTTTGGTTTAGGCATGTATTTTCTCTATAGGTATACGTAGAACACATCGTGAGCTTTGTAGATACTTGGCGCAATTGCAAAATAGTAAGATAGAACCACAATTCGTTCTAGAATTTTGAAAGGTACGATGTATCTGGGACTTAATTTTCCCTTCTTACCGAAACATATAACACCCATCCATGGAGATACCTTCACGAAAACCTGATCTCCTACCTGAAAATCCATATCATCACTTTGGTTATCAGCATATCTCTTCTGCCAACATTGAGCTGCTTTGATGTGGGTTTGGATAACCTTCACCTTTTCCATCGTTTCCTCAACCTTTTCTGGGCCTACTAGTTTTATTTCACAAATATCATACCTACATGTTGGTGTGTGACATCTTTTTCTATATAACACATCATATAGTTCCATATGAATACTTGAATGGAATCTATTGTTATTGGAAAATTATACCGGTTGTAAATTTTGATCCCACAAACCTTGAGAGTTATGTGAGTAAGATTTAAACATGTCTTATATGGTTTTAATAGTCTATTCCGATTGTCCATCGGTTTGAGGGGGTAGTCAGTCCTCAAACAATGTTCAATATCCAGGACTTTTGAAAGACTTTTCTAGATTCTTGATGTAAAATGGGGATCACGATCAGAAAAAATCGATATGGGAAACACCATGGAGTCTTACAAAATCATTAATATATAGTCTTTTTAAACGTTCTAGTGGTAAATCTTATCTTATTACAATAAAATTTGATTAATTAGTAAGATGATCAACAGGGGCCCATATTTAATCATTCCTTCTAGGAGTCTTTGGTAGTACCATGAAAATGTCCATCATAAAATTGTACAATTTCCACTTAGGGGAAGAGGTTGCATAAAGTCTCTAGGCTGTTGCCTTCCATCATTCACTTATTGAAAAACCTTACATCCTATCACAAAATTAGAAATCTCTCTCTTCCTGTTTTCCCACCAAAAATATTTCTTAAAATATCTCTACATCTTGGTACTTCCTGGGTGTATATAAAAATTTGAACTATGAGCATCATCCAACAATTTTCATTTTAGATCAGGTATATCAGGATCAGAAAGTTTCTTCCCAAATTTCAAAATTCCATCTCCATAAACAAGGTCAATCAATCTCCCAACATTCATAGCGTTATTCTTGTTTTGAAACTCATCATCATAGCTATGAGAACTCTTTATACTTTATAGTTAAGATGGTTTGGCAACCATTTGAATAAGTTTTGATGTTTCACCTTCCATGGTTATCCCCATGTCAAACATTACTAGATATTTTTATATAGGATATTTTTTTAACTCTCATCTTGTTCAGAACTCTATGATCCTTTCCACTCAAAGCATCTTCCACCCTATTATCATTCTTTGGTTGGTAGTGTATAGTGAAATAATAATCTTTGAGTAGTTCAATCCATTTTCTTTTCCTCATGTTGAGTTCTTTTTGTGTGAAAATATACTTCAAACTCTTGTGATCAGTATATATATCACAATTTTCACCATAAAGATAGTGTCTCCAAATATTAAAATCAAATATTATAGATGCTAACTCAAGATCCTGAGTGGCATAGTTATGTTGATGAATTTTTAGTTGTCGTGATGAAATGGTAATAACTCTATCATTCGGTATTCAGACACATCCTTGTCCTTTCTTTGATTCATCACTATAAATAACAAACACATCATTGCCCGATGGTAGAGTCAAGATAAGATCATTTACTAATCTTATATTCAGTTCATAAAAACATTAATCACACTCTTTTCTCCAATCAAATTTAACCCCTTTACATTTGAGCTTTGTTAATGTGTTAGCCACCCTGGAAAAATTCTGGACGAAATGTCGATGATAACTTCCTAAACCAATAAAACTGTGTACCTCAGTAATACACGTTGGTTATGCCCATTCTTGGATTGCATTAGTATTATAAGGATCAATATAGATTCCATCCTTAGAAATAATATGTCAAAGAAAATAAATATATTGAATCCAAAATTCACACTTGATAAACATCCCATATAATTCATTCCTTCTAAGAGTATTTAGAATAATACACAAGTGACTTTCATGATCTTCATACCTTTTGGATTATACAAAGATATCATTAATAAATACCAATACAAAGTCATCAAGATATTCCTTGAAAACACTATTCGTTTGATCCATGAAGACAGAGGGTGAAATAGTCAATCCAAAAGGAATAACAATAAACTCATAATACTTGTACGTAGTTTGAAATTCTATTTTCAGAATGTCATCCTTTTTCGCACATAACTTATGATATCTAGATCGAAGGTCAATCTTTGATAATTATTGAGCTCCATGATGTTGGATGAATAAATCATCAATGCGGGGTAGGGGATACTTGTTCATTATTGTTATATCATTGATCTCCTTGTATTCAATGAAAAATTTCATAGATCCATATTTTTTCTTAATAAAAAGAATAGGGGCTCCCCATGGAGAAACACTAGGGAGAATAAATCCATTATTAGTCAATTCATCTAACTGTATCTTTAGTTCCACTAATTCCAAAGTGGCCATTCTATAAGGGGTCTTCGATAAGGGCCATTAAACAGGAATTAAGTCAATGGAAAAATCAATTTCTCATTCTAGAGGATGTGCAGGTAAATCCTATGGAAACATGTTAGTATATTCAGGCACAATAGGTACATCTTCTATTTTAACATTCCATTCCTCAACCACCATTATTTCATTCTTTTCCTCCCCAATAATTTAATTTAGTTGAGATACTGGGTGTGGATATAGACAATAATTAGGAGGTGAAATTTCTTTTCTAAAGATATGGAACTCCTTATCATCATAAAAAATTGTAACCACTTTCTTCTTAAAATAAATTTTCACATCATGGTCTGAAATCCAATCTATACCGAGGATTATTTCAAATTCAATCATGTGTATGATGATGAGATCAGAAGATAAATAACTTTTATATGCCTTAATTGAAACAGATTCACAAAACATTGTTGCAATGATACATCCCTTAGGATTTTGGACTATCAACTGCCCTTTTAAATAAAATTGTAAATATCTAATTTTATTAGCAAACTATGAAGATATAAAAAAATGTGATGATCCAAAATCAAATATAGCATTGGTTAACCATGAGGAAACAATTAAATTACCTGCTACTACATCTTTCAGAGCTTCAACCTCAGAAGTAGTGATAGCATAAGCTTTTTCTTGATCCCTTGGCCATTTATGAGTTATGTTCTTCTGGAGTTTAGGAAATTCATTTGCATAATTTCCCCTTTATATACAATTGTAGGATTCAATATTAATAGCCTCTTTCTTCCCCTTACAATCAGGAGCTTGGTGGAATTTTTCACCACAGTTGTAATAAACTATCATTCCCTTTAAACAAGTTCCAAGATGTTTATTCGCACATTTGATATAGGATGGACATTCAAATTTTCCCTTATTCCCCTTATTTCCATTTATATATTTTTCAATAGATCTCTTCTTCTCTTGCTTTTCTTTAATGTCGTAAGACTTAGATAATTATTTTTCTGTCTTGATAGAACTTCAAACGATATATTCGTACAATGAGATGGATTGTGAAACTAATTATCGATGGAGAAATGGTTTAAACCCATCAAAGAAATGATCAATCTTACTTATTGGGTTAAGAATATAATATACAACATTCCTCACTACCCTTGTAAAGATAGATTCATACATTGCAACATTCTCATCCTCATTTTTTCCTCAGACTCAGAAATTGACATTCCATATCTTCTTGATGGTCATGAGGAAAGTATTTTTCTAATAAAATTCCTTTTAACTCCATCCATTCCATATTTGATACTTCGTCATATTCCTTTATGTTATGAATCAAATACCACCATTGATCAGCATGTCCAATGAGGCGGTAAACTACCATGACAACTTTTTCCCTTTCGCTACTCCCCAATGTATGGAATATTTTCTCTAAGGAATTTGTCCATTTCTCAGCTACTAATGGATTTGTACCCCCACTGAAAGTTGGTGTCTGTTTCCTCATGAAGAGATATAACATTGATCCTCCACACTGCGGATCAGGGAGCTCTATATGGGTAAGGTTATTATTAATAACCTGATTGATTTATCCTAGTATAGTCATAAGCTAATCAACACCAGTTGTATCACCAAATCCATTATAATTATCTTGAGTAGGAGGTAAATCCCTACATAGATTGCGTGCGTTGATATTATTTCCATTCTTTCTACTAGGGGCCATTTCTAAACAAATGTCATACACTAGATTAGTTTATGAATCACAATACATAAATCCAAACATGTAAAACACTTAACACAAATTGAATAGTTTATGGCTATAATCCATAATCATAAAAATGTTTTCATTGAGGAAATATATACCCATAAAACATTTATAGAAGTTTTTATAGAAAATGAGAATTATCCTTAGCATATCCCCCAGGAGTGTCGTAACCAAGAGTGATGCAAGACCCATTATCGTGCACCAGTTCCCGTTCGAGTCTAGTTCAAAGAGGTGTTTTCATGATTTACCCCTAGGTACATCAATGCCAGATCCGCCTCTACCAACTCGTATCTAGACAGAGAAGTGTTTCTTCAAAAACAAAAAAAATATCTACGATGCAAAAATTCAAGGACGTTCTTATATACTAATCCTTAAAGACTATCTTAGGGCTATGTTCTCTAACCAGAGTTTATCTAAATCTATTATCCAAGTTTTACACTAAACTTCCTCTGATACTAACTATAATCCCCCAACACCAGAAAGATGTAGTGGCAGGTAATTTAATTGTTTCGTCATGTTTAACCAATGTTAGATTAGGACTTTTATTAGATTAGGACTTTTATTAGTTTATAATAGCGGAAAATAGCTTCCCCCGCATTATAAGTTAAAAAAACTTCTTACCTTAATTTTGTCGAAAAGGTCATAAGGTACCTTGTTTGGAAAATGACGGAAAGATTCCTTTAAAATAATTTTATTAAAAGTCAAAAAAGGGTATAAATGACTTTAACCTATATTTTATTAATTAGTAAAAAAAAATTGGAATACATTTTTAAGAAATATGGATGTGGAAGATAAAGGGGTCCCATTAGATACTTATGTATAAACAACCTCAGATAATAAAGAGATTGTGAAATTAACCCTTACCATGTACTTTTCCTTGGTTAAGGGTTGGTTAAACACCTGTATAATAGAGAAATACTTTCTATTAAATTATACATGAATCATATACATTAATATCATATCATATATGATCTTTTAATATTACTTTTTAACAATATTGTAGTATTATTTTAGTTTCAGTTATTAACTGATTCTTTTTCCATTATATGTTTTGTTACGTAAGTAAGGATTTTTATGGATAAAATGTATCTTATTTATATTGAGAATGAAATTAAGTCTTTAAGAATCATTTTTTATAATCTAATGAAAATTAGTCTTGAATGGATATAATGGAGAATGAATCTCATTGTGTTCGTGGAGATGGTAATCGATATATGCGCACGAGCAAGAATATCATTCTATTGGTGTTAACATCCTATATAATTGGATGGTATATCATATATATATATAATCATTATCATGTTATATTTTTTATTTACATCATTTATACATCATTATTATACCCATCTGAATAGTAATGTATTGAGTAACAACTACACCATGACGTGGAGACGGTTAGTCATACGTACGCACGTATGGTGACATGAAATTAAAAGAATGGATAGAATAATTAATATGGTTGTACCATATTCATAATAACATCATAGTATATAGAAGATACTAGAGTTATTATTTTATAATGTCAACCACTAGGATGGAATAAGTGAAAGTAGAAAAAAACATGAAAGAGGTGGTGAGATATTTTCCTCTTCTTCGGGTTTTCCATTTTTTTTATCAAAAGGGCTCCATAGGATGGATTTATAAAAAAAGGAAGGCCCTAATGATAAAGGGAAGATAGTTGAGAGGGTATTTCGGCAGGGGTTGGCTGAGAAAAATGACATTGAAGATGTGAATTAGAGAGAAGGTGAAGTGACCTTTTATAAGAGGGGTGAAGGGAATCTTAGGAAAAGCTAGAAATATTTTTTTTATAATAAAATAATTTTCGTTTTATAATGGATCCAAAATGAAATATTAAAGTCTAAAGTGGGTATGGGTCTAAAAACACTCAACCAACAGGGTTTAGATAGGTTTGGGTCACTATATTAACCTTGTCTTTTAGATTTAACACTTAGTTAAATAGTTTGACATTTACCATGTCTCATTGTATTTTTATACCACATGATTAATAAACAGAAAATAAGATTTATAGAGAACCCCATGTGGTTCATAAATGATACACCTATCATTATGTAAGTCTTTTGTAAAATCATTAGATTTTTAGGATTATTATATCAACCAATAATATTGTATTTGTTTTTAAAACACATTTATGTCTATTTTGACATTATTTAATAATTGATTTTTTTCAAAGTCCAAACAACATTATTAATTCGAAATAAATATATTTAATCAAAAATAACATGTCATATTGACATATAAAATTAGTTTAATTCATTTAATGTCTCAAATTAAATTTATTTGGATATATATAATATCAATTATTTTAATCATTAATTAATACGGAAATTACTGCATCATCATTGTGTCATTTATAAATTTAATTATTTAATGTATATAAATTTCAAATTAAATACGATTATATAGTAAATAATTTTAGCTTTATAATTAATATTTATAGTATAATTTATATTTTGTGTAGCCATATATTAAAATTTGTTTAGTTAGTAAACGTTGAATTTAACTCTTTTAACTATTCTTTAAATTAAATAATAATAAAAGTCCTAATCTAATCCATGTGGACCAAAGAGGATCATATTTTATTCATAAGGTTGTTTTTGGTCAAATTATACTTACCCAATAGAATTAATACATGTGTTAGGGTAATAATAATATCATTTTTACCCTTAATTATCCTTTTTTACTTTTTACCGTGGAAAATAAAAGTAAAAAGTTACTATTCAACAAAAAAAATTATCTTATTTAAACATATTTTACTTATTGATATCAATTGTTTCTCTCAGATTTTTGAAATTCAACTCACAAAAGCAGTAAAATTATGTTTTTTTGTAAATTTTTAAATTCTCCTAGGAGGTTGGTAAAAGACGGTAAAATGTTCAATACAATTTTTATATATCTAAAAATATTATAAATTGAATCCAATTAATTATATTTAACATATATAAGTATTATGTATCTATTTTGACCTAAAATAATTTTTAAAAAAATAAATAATTATTTAAATATAAATTCAATTTTAAACTATAACTCATAGTTTTTCAATATTCACCAAAAATTGAATGTTTTCGGAAAAATACCAAAAAATCACCCTATGCTAATTTGGATATTTCGAATCCAAAACATAAGTCCATTTTGAAAGATCAAATTTATAAAATTTTAAAAAGTGGGTATTACTATTCCTAATGGCCAGTTTGATTGGTTGTGGTGTGTTATAACTCAATGTTTCACACAACAAACGTTATTGTATTATTAAAAGAGAAGCTTAACATGGAATCTTAGGGTGTTACATTTTAGGAAAACTTTATAAGGTCTCATATGATCAAAAAATGGCAGCATGTTATTCTATATAGTTACAAAAAATTAAATAAGGATGTATTAATATAATAATGAATAAATTTTTTACTTCATTAACCAAACTAGGTGGGTTTTGGCTATTTCCATTCACCATAATGTGGTTCTTATTGCTATTTTTTCACTCATCTCGGTATTCCTCATGAGTAGCCATACAAATTTTAGATGGATTGGGAATATCTGTCAGTTTTAATTTGACTTTTGTAGGTTATATCTACCCATACTCAACCCTTGAAACGTCAAATGGGAAGGGATTTAGTTTTGGATTGAAAAATTGAATATTCAAACATTTTTTCTATTGTGGAAAGATCCTGAAACTCAAAAAGGATACTTCACTAGGATACACATTCATTTTAGCTCACCACACATATTATAAATTTATAGTCCAAATGAATATTCCTGAGGAATATCCAAGCTAAGGGAATAGGTCTGAATCTAACATCAGGTAATGAAATATGAAACCCTTTATGTTACAACCCATAATTTCATAATACGTTATTGCTTTAATGTAATTCAGTGGCTTGCACCACATGCAACACTTTGTTTGAGAGAACCACGACATACTAAAATAGCCATTTAAAAAGTGTTTATGAATAGTATTACCTTCATTTTGAATTCTATATACTCCATATAATTTTAGAAACCTTATTATGTGTTTTTTATATATAATATAAGAACAAATCTAATTATTTAGATAAAACAAGTGTTTTTCAAAAAAAATCTATTTTACAAACTTTTAATGGAAAAAAACTCTTTTTAAATCCAAAATTTGACACCTCAATATATTCCATTTTTAAAAATAAAAATAATCATTATAATAAGGAAATAAAAATTGAGTTGGGTTAAATTTTTAGTGTTTTTTTTGATAACTTTTATATTTTGTTGAATAGTGAAAAATACTCAATTTTAATTGAAAACAACTTTATTAATCAAAATAATTTTTATTTCTAAATTATACAAGTGAATGGGTTTTAATTATAATTAGATTATATTATTAACATTATATCAAATTTTGGTCAATGAATGTAATTTTACATTTAAATTTGATGTAAACACAAATTGATCTTTTAATCGTTTTTTCTTCTAAAAAACAAGCTTTCTGGTTCTCAAAACTGGAATTAATTTTATATTAATTAATAAGACTTATATGTTTATAATTTTTTAAAATAGGAATCATTTTTTAATTCGGAATATCAAAATTATCTTAGGGTTATTTTTTGATATTTTTCTAAAACCCATCATTTTTGAATAATAGTAAAAAATACTACATAGTACATAAAATCCAAATTTTTCATCTAAATTTTATTTTTAACAAATGTTTGTCTATATATTTATATATAAAACATATATTAGTAAAATTTAAGTCATTCAAGTTGTTTTAGAATAATATTATTTAAATACAATTTTATTGAACCATTTTAACGTCTTTTTACCCACCTTCTAGGCACATTTACAATTTTGAATAAAAAATAATTTTACTGCTTCTGTAAATTTAATTTCAAAAATCCTAGAGACATGGTTTAAAATAGTACGTAAATTTTGGTTCAATTGGATGAAAATAATTTTTTCGAATGGTAAATTTTGAATTTTATTTACCACTGTTAAAAGAAAATAATGTAATTAAAGGTAAAAATAATATTAAAATTATCCTAAAACATGTATTAATTCTATTGGATAATTTAATTTCGACCAAAGTCAATATTAGAACAAAAATAAGATCCTTTTATCAATTTCGGTTAGATTAGGACATTTATTATATTTTTTTAAGAAGAGTTAAAAGTGTTTAATGCAATGATTAACAACTAAAAATTATTAATATAAAGATAAAAATAAGATAAATTAGATAATAAATATTCATTATAAATATATACATATTTCCTAAATTATATTATATTATTTATAATTTTTAGACATTATATAATTAATTTTATTAATGACACAATGATGAAGTAGAAATTACCTTATTAATAAAATATTAAAATAATCGATATTATAAATATCAAAATAAATGTAAATTGAGACTTTTGATTCCATACAAGAATTTTATTAATGAATATGACATGTTATGGTTTATTAAATGATTTTTTTCAAATTTATAAACTTGTCATGACATTTAAAAAACCAAATACCAAATAGTGTTTAAATTGAAAGAAGTGAGTTTTTAAAAAAATACAATTTTTTTAAATGATATAATATTTTGAAAAAACTAAGTATAGATAAAAAGACTTATATAATGATATATATTTCATTATTGAACCAGTTAAGATTCTTTCAACATTTTATAGTAAGTTTATTAAACATTTATTTTAATAATACAAGAAGACATGGTAAAAGGTAAACTATTTAACTAAGGGTTAAATTTAACGTTTTAGGTTAATATGGTAACCTAAACTTGTCAAAAACCAATTGGTTGAGATTATTTATACACATAGCCAACATAACCTAGAAATAAATCCATTTGTAGCTATTTGAAACCTAAAATCATTTTAGAATAAATGAATATTTCACGATTTTCATAAAGTGACCCTCACCTCTCTTATAAAAGGGTACATCCCATTCTCTTAAATTCACATCTACAGAGCCATTTTTCTCATCCAAACCCCACTAAAATGTTCTCCCAACTACGCTAACTTCATTATAGAGGCCATAAATTGATCATAAATCCTATCTAAAGAGTCCTTTTTCTGAATTCAAAATAAAGAACTTGAAGAGCAGGTAATTATTTCATCGCCTCATTCAAAAATCATTTCTTTTTCCACTTCCTCCTTCATTATTTATTCCATACCAAAATAATAACTATAGTATATTATACATATAATTATATTATTATAAATATGGTACAACCATATTCATTATTCAATCCATCCTATGAATGACAAGGTCACCATAAGTGTGTACGTATGGATTACCGTCTCCACCTTGTGGTGTAGTTTGTGGTTTAACAATAAATTATTTTTATGTAGATAATAATGGGAATAATTTATGTTAATATTAAATATAAAATGTAAATGATTCTTTATATATAATATACCACCCAATTATATACTACATAACCATCAATATAATTATATCATCGCTCATGTGTACGTACGGTTTACCATCTCCACGACAAGATGTGATTCATGCCCACGTTCACCGTTCAACGACGATTATAAATATATATTATTAATTAATATGTAATATAAGACATAATAATGCTATATTAAATATATATATATATATATATTTACATATATCTCATGCACTAACTTCTATTCAATAAGATATGAAAACGAAAACGATGTTTATGCATAGGTACGGGTTACCGTCTCCTTAAACAGTGATTTACATTTCATATATCTATTTATTATACATACTAATATTCTAAATATATATTATACATAAATAATTTTTTATATTATGTTATCATTTAACTCATGATATATATAATATGATCAAGATTAACAAGTTAAAACATGAATGATAAAGAAAGCGATTATTACCCGAAATGTTATTTTAACATAGAAATTATTATTAAATGGTTAGTATGAAGCCATAAATTAATGAATTATTATATCATAAATATTAATATGGTTCTGTTATAATTTATTAAAATATTATTTTCATTTTACAAAATATTAAATTTACCCTTAACCAAAGGAAAATACAAAGTAATTTTTAATTCCCCAATCTCATTATTATCCATGATTGTTTTTGAGTAAGTATTTACTAGGAAATATATATAATCCATGTCAATTTTTCAATTTTTTTATCAAAATGAATATTCTAAGGTTTTAGGGATGTTTATTTTTATCTATATCACCATTTCAAATGATTTAGTGATTTATTATTCTATATATTTTAAATTAATGTCCATGTTTTGAAAAGACATTAAGGATTTGATTATATGGAGAAGATTGATTTAAAATTTTAATTCCATTGAAAAGATTCAAAGTGTTTCACTGATCATTTTTGACTATGTCAACATCCTTTACTGGATATTATTCTTGATTGAGGCTGATTTATTATAATATAATATTACATATAATTTTTGAATGAGTTATGATATGATTGACTGTGTATGCGCTATTTTTATACCATTCATGGTTTATGGTTAATGTATTAACATTTCATAAGCTAATTTTATTACTATTTTTTATGATATGATTCAGCATTTTCATATGAGGAATGAATTTGACTTAGTAAGTGATGGGTGGAGACCACTATAGCTCCTAGATCCATTAGTAGGTCTCATGAGACAAATTAGTGTCTGAGAACAAGGCCTTGATAAAAAATCTTAGTAACGTCACGATTCCTTAAATATGTGGTATTATGTCCGGCATTATGCATTCCTTTATTATGAAATTAGCAACGAATATTACAAGTGATTATTCTACAAGTAGAATATACCTATGAACAAGTAAATGAGATTATTTGATTAATATTTTCCATATTATTTTGAAGTAAATGATTAAAATTATTGCGTTTTAGTCTTATACATTCCCTTTATTGTTGATGCTTATTTATGATAGTGTCTGCAATGTTGTTATCCTTACTGAGCATCTGAGTTCACCCCTTTCTTTTGTTTCCTTTTTTACTAGGATGTGAAGAAGTGTGTTATGATTGATATGAAGGGTTAATCTATTTTAATAATGGAGTTCTCAATGGTTTACTAATGTTATGTTTTATTTTACAAATTATAATGTAACATTCATATATGTAATCTATTTTTCCAAAACTGCTAAACCGGTCGGGCCTTCGAGACATAATTCCTTGTACAAATGCCAATGTTTTAAAATAATACACTGAATCTAGGATTTTTGGGTTGGGGTGTTACAAATTAATTTTATAAATATATAAAATTTTATAGATAAATGAATCATTTATTCTACAATGTATTATTGAATTTAAAAAGAAATTTATGATGATGATATAACCACCGCTTGATTGATACGACTGGTAGACCGGTATACCAGGTGAATGATAGGCCCTCTGAAGTCTATATGAATCATTTGATCATTTTAATCTCTTTCTACTTGAGGGTACTCATCCTAAGACCACATAAAAACCTTTATTACATAGATTGTATTCTAGATCCTAAGAATTATTTAATTTTGGGAATATTTTTCTCCAAATTTTGGCATAGGAGTATTTACAAAAACCCATTTCGGATAAATGTTTCTCTATTGTTTTAATGGTGAAGATCGCCCTTCCTAAAATTCTAATCAATCAACTAGTGTATCAGTATTATTGATGATCTCGGATTGAATAGACAATTGGGTAGAAGCCTAAACAAGGGGAACAACATGTTAGGCTAGTTATAGTGGATCTTCCTCTAACAATGGTTATCAAACTATAATGTTGGAACTATGAGGATTCATCTAATGTATCTCTAATTGTGAACCTCATGTATGAAGCTCCTAATATTTATTTGTCATG
The DNA here is from genome assembly GCA_963277665.1 of Viscum album. Taxonomy (NCBI): domain Eukaryota; kingdom Viridiplantae; phylum Streptophyta; class Magnoliopsida; order Santalales; family Viscaceae; genus Viscum; species Viscum album. The sequence goes on along the minus strand of OY728160.1, from coordinate 1,717,045,963 downwards.
GGGCCTAAATATATTGGTACCTCATGTTGATCTGTTGTTCTATATATATTTCAGTATCAATGATGAACCCCTTTTATCGAGGTATGGTGACTGGGAGTGTGTAGTGAGTCTCTTCGTATAGAAATTATCCAACGTCGATATTTTTATGGAGTAACACCATAATGAGTCTTTTCAACCCCATCATTTTTTCCTTCTACTAAGAAAATATTTCCTTAGGTTATTGGTGTTTAACCTCTTTAGGGGATGTTTAATATATTAAAACACATTTCTTATTTTATTAGGATGATTCTCTCCATTTAAGTAGAAATAGTGAATTATAGGGAATCCATAAATTCATATAAAGAATCAAATTTTGTGTACATGTATATTCTTCAATAATTTCAGTATAGATTGTATTATGAATAGAAACCACATCCTTTTATTACACTATTTCATCACCATGTTTTATGGTGTCTTATAGGGTTATAAAAATGATTTTACTTGATTAAAAACAAGTTACAAATGTGAAATTTGTAATAGAATAATAAGTGGATTGGTTGTATCATGGATTTATAATGATAAAACAGTGATAGACAAGAGTGGTTGTAACCTTGATAGATTTATTTTTTTCCCACTATGGGGCTCCATACCCTTTTTATGTATTCCTATTGGGAATTTTTTATGAAGGTTCATCCAAATAGAATATCCAAAAAAATTATTTTGTTTGAATCCCTAAGGAGAAGAATCAGTCATGTGATAAGAAAAAAATGGGATGATTTATTTCACAACATTCACCTTAAATAAGAAAATAATGAATTCAATTGAGGGGTAGGTTTAGGTAATAATTCCCCCAAACCTAGAGTCTTGGGAGACTTATATTTCATTTTCACAAACATTGAATCTTGTATTGTCAGGCCTTACGGTTATACTGAAAGTTCCAAACCCTTTAGGTCAGGGTTTCTCCAATTTATTTGCAGCTGTGACTACTTTTTTGATTTTATGGATATTTGTTCAAACATCGGATAGGTTCATTTCATGATTTTCACCTAATTCACTATCTTCAAGAGGTATTTCAACTTCCTGATGACTAGATTCCATTATGTGGGAGTATTTGTCAATATTTTTATATTCTTGATGCAAGAGTGTTTCGACGACTTTCTCTCATCTCACCTAATAAATTTGATATTCATTCAAGGTCATTATTTTTTTTATCATAACATCTATTTTGGGAAGATCACATTTCATAAATGTTTCTGGAGGAAATAATGTTTTATGGGTTTAAATTTGGTGGGACATACTGATCCGGGCATGAGTTGAAATGCAACACACCATATTCACGCAATCCTTTAACATGAAAACTAAATGGATCATTGTACATCAACTATAAAAAATAATTTAATATATCTATACCTCAAATTTTATGATCTCATTGTTTTTTTTCAAATATTTAGTGTCTTGGAGGTAAAAGGGTCACTAAGTCAATTTAACGATGTTACTCTTCTATTGCCTAATCAATGATATTATATTTTTCATAATGAAGAAAATGTCAAGAAGGAATAGTCTAAAATATAGGTTGATTTCATGAAAAAATTCATCAAATATACATATCATAAACTATATTTGGGAGTTTCTAATATTGAGAACATGATTGGTATTTTTTATTAGCAAACTTTCCTTTCATGAGAAATTTTTCTCCTACATAATTTTTAGGAGGTTCCTCATCCTGATCTGACTAATGTAGAAATTTCCCATCTTCTTTATTGAAAATATAAGGGTTTTAGGTATTTAATCTATTATATTAGAAGGAATGAGATCCAAAAATGGTTTATAGAATGAATATTTCCTTTTGTTGTCTTTAAGGTAAGAAATAATATAACTTGTCAATGATGAGGCATAAGGTATCGGGAAAATGTCATCAAGTGGGGATTAACATCACTGATTGAAATCCAAATACAAGGAGAATCAATGAAGAAAATACCCTAGAGGGGACCTTTAAGGAGAGTTATGGAAATGGGATGTACATATTTATGTTTGATCTTCAAGCCACAAGAAAAGTTTTCATAGTGATCATCAATATATTGTCTCTTATGATCAATCAAATTGTTAACATGAAGTAAGACTTCATGGTAAAATGTATGGGGAGTACCTAAAAAAATGATTGTATAAAATTTACATGGTGTACCATCAATGTTTCAACTACTATATCCATAACTTATAAAACAATTTGTAGTATCCTGACCATCCATATAAATATTTATTAGGGTTTTAAAAACAATAGTTTTGAGTAGATTAGGTTCGTAAAATAGATCTGCATTCTCCAATCACCTTTTTTGAGGGTTCTTTTTGGATGCTATCCTTTGAAAAACTGGGGAATCCTATTATGGGTAGAGGCTTTCATAAAAGGGTTCCTATTTAAGTATCTCTTATATTGTTACCGTATGTACATTATAGATTTCCAAAAATATGTAATTGAGAAATTCTATCCCTAGAAGGGCTAATGGGATAGATCAATTTACTCCAGTTGGAATAATATTATGGTCCTAATTTGGTTGTGCATTTATCATGGGATCTTTCCCACAACTATATTGGATGGTAACCGAGATATTTGGTGGCTCTAGGGTGGACTCACATTATGTTGATGAGTCACCCCAATTATGGGTGTGTGGTTATTTTCCTTCCCTTCAACCACCAACAATGTTGTGATTATGTCTGAACTATCTGGTAGGATTTGGAAAGGGATGTCCATATACAATTTTATCATTATCTAGATATATTGTTGAATAAATTTGGAAGTATAGGGATATATACCATTATCTGATTAGAGTAGGGATATAGAGCTTCTTTTGTCATCTATTTCCTCTTGATATATACTGATAGTCTACATGTGGGGGGGAGAGTATACCAGGATTCCCCCTATTTTATTTCATGATATTTCAGATGGTTTCACTGATTGATGTTAGATTCCACTGGTTTGACTGATATACATGATTGGGTATTTTCATCTACTCACTGATTAGATCCTTGTTTTTTTGGAATGCTTATTTGGTTACTAGAAAACTATGTGGAAAATTTCAGTGGAACTAGTAGAAATTTTACTACGCTCATACTGATCCTCAATGATTTCTAATAGTGATTAATTGGTGAGAATAAGGATGTGATAATATCCCAAATTGTTTTATTTCTTCCAAAAATAGGATACCTTAGGTACCCAAGTCAGGATGACCTGATCTTGGGCATGTAGGGTGGTGTCCTCATTATACTATTGACATTGTGTTGAATTGTTATAATGGAGGTATCTACATGAATAATCCCCATGGAGGGACACATATGTTTTTGAAATGAGGTATGTTTTTCCGCGTGAACTAACTCCATATGTTAAGGGATTAATATATATCTTTACTCTAAGGAAGGCTCTAAATATTGTTTGAAACAGTCACGGGTCCAACATTCTTCTTCGCCACTAACAATTTTATGGAAGATAAATATAGATGATTCTTTCCATATAGGGCTTTGTGTGAGGCCAAAACTATAGATATAATACAACTAAGGTGGACCTCACTAATCGAGGAACTTGTTACCATGTGTTGAATATTCATGGTAGTTAAGTTTATAATCTAGTTAGGTGTGTATCTGTCTTGAGTAGATTTTAATACATGTGTCCTTATAGGATAGAAGGGTGTTATTTTTATTTAGTGGAGTTCATTTGAGAGTTCCTATGTATTAATAAATAACACAAAAAAGATAAATCCTTAAAACCATTATCATTTTTGTCTGATTTTATTTCATGACCGTTTTAAAGGGTCCTGACATGTTGGTGACATAATAATATTTGTTTAGGATTCACATCAAGATAATTTGGATTGGTTATCACCTATATTCATGAAGAGTCAGTTTCTAACTGAGTTTATTAATGGTTTCAAAAAACTAAACATTTTCACTATTCATGATGTTTATGAACATTCTTTCAAAATGTAGTAACTTATTGGGAAATTTTGTAACAGTACATAGAGAGTCACATAGGTCAAGAGTATGGGATGATGGTCTCATTTCACCTTTTACAAGTGAATTATTTCCTAGACTTGGGTGGTAATTTGGAATTATTAAATATTCATTAATAATTTGATAAATCCCCAATATGAAATATTTTACCCTTTTATTAACAAACATTTATTTTAATTTATTGGATTTGGAATTATTTATATGTATTTGAGGTTATTTATTTATGGATAAATATATATTTATATGAGTCTCTCCATTGATGGAATCATTTTCTATTAAAAATAGAGATTCTTTTGTCATTTATTAACATGATACTAGTTTTATTCTTTTTAGTGGGGCACGCAATAAGTTTTTTTCACTTGGTAAGGTGGGATTAATTTTGTTGTTGTGATTATACCAATGAGATGGGATTCTTAAATATCACTATAAAGGGAATTAGAACCAAAATGTTTTTGGGATACATAATGGGACACATCATACAATTATTGGTCATGTGATGTGATCAAATACGTGGAATTTAACATGAGGAGATAGGTAAATATATGTAGAATTTTCCGAACTAGGGATGGTGATATACTTGTGCTAAAATGATTTGGGGGACCTAGTGAGGATATAAACTCGCAAGTTGGATATAACAATACTTGGAATATTTCCCAGAGAAGATAAGGGTAAGATTAGGTATATAGGTTTGAACCTTAAGGAGTAACCTATGTATCTTGTTTCGAAGAGAATAAAATCCTACTTATTTTTGGAAGGTTTGGTGTTATACCTATGGGGGAGTCATAGAGTTTTTTTCATAAGGAATATTTTTCTTATAGTCTATATCATAGGTAATATAATCCTTTAATAAGATAGTAACATGTGTTTTTGGTTTCCACCTATTAGGATGACTAGATGGATATTTTATTGTTTTGATAGAAATAATTTTTTTAACAAACAATCCCACATGATTTTTGCATAGTGTGAGAAATAACTAATTTGGATGATAAGGAAATCCACAGAATCTTCTTCATATGTTGGTGGACGAAGGATACGATATGGAAGGTGTTGGATTGTCCCTTATGAAATACTATGGATTACATTAAATGGTATTCCCTATTGGATATTTTACTATACTCTCATTTTAACATGTGGGATAGAGGAAGATTGTGGGGTGATATAAGATAAGAGGGGCATGTCATACAATTGAATTAATATTATAGAAAACCACTATTGTTGCTCAGCCCAAAATTCTATCTACCACCATCCCTGAGGTCATGATACTCATTACGAGGAGAATTAGATATTGTGAAAATTGTGAGGATCCCCCCACTAGGGAGGTTAAATTTTGTTCGTTTTATTACAACTAGATGCAAGATAGGATGGGGAACATGGTATTGTATTCTGTCCCAAGGCCTAATAAAAAATTTGTCCATAAAGGATGTTTTCATGAAAATATTCTCATTTTCGGGTAAGAGATACATGAAGAAACATTGATAGTTTCTGAAGGGGGAAATATGGGGTCAAACAATACATGTAAATATGGAAGTAATTTTTAACAGTAAAGTATGCTAAGGATTCACCATTCTGTATACTAGAAATTGATATATGGGGTGGGGATCATGAAGGGTTCTATAAAAGGGGTATAATTTTCAATAATTGTTATTTGTGTGAAAAACAGAAGCCTTTTGAGATTATAGAGAGGTTCTCTTGTGAAGGATCCCAAGTTTGGGCCTCCATCACATTATGCGGTGGGTGAATTAACTTTTAGATTCTTCTATAGTCTTTTATGTTTTTCATACATCTACTGTTTCACACTAAAGACCAGGTATTTATAAGATTGTTAAATATCCATTTTCCAAGGATAATTGGTTGGATGCATAACATAACTGGTTATATGTGGTTGAGTGATAAAACCATGTTCTATATAAAATTTTGTGGTTTGTAGGATCGAAAAAATGTCACATCAGGTTGCAAGAAATCTTTTATATGGTGGTGGTTATAAATCATTGAATGTTCTGAGAAATGAATTTTTTGTTCAAGGGGAATTATTTAATCCTCTTCTCCTAGAATTATAAAGCACTTTTTATAGGGGATTTCATTAACCACCTTTTAACAAGAATAAAAATTCATTTATGGTGTGTTTTATTTCACTATATACTATAGAATTCCAAATGTTCATTTTAAAGTTTGTATTTTACTGCCTCGCTCTCCAAATGATTTATTTTCATTCATGGTAGCTCAATATAGAGTGGTGATTACATGAAACAAGTGTGATATAGGGGGAATTAGATAATTTTTTTGTTTTGGATACACTAATTATATAATACATTGTTAATTCCTTAACCATTAATATTTTCTGTATTCCCAAATTCATTAGATATTAATCATATCATTTAATTATTTTATCACCCTAGTAGTAATTTTTTACAAGTAATTTCTTTGATATGGTGCATATAAATCCCCTTTTACATATAATATCACTAATAATTAATAATTCACTACATTAAAATTTTCAATTCATATTATTTCATCCAAGGTGATTTTAGTTAAAAATTATGATGTGAGAAATAATTTCATAAATCAATTTATTTTCCTTTCATTTTAATACTTCTTTATTGTATTTGATTTTCTATGATTTCTTTTGTAATGTATTTTTATTATATTATGTTGTATTGAATCATTTTTATATGTATTTACTTTTGATACAGACAATAAATGCATTGATTAATCCTCACATCAATGGTATGATAATTGTAAGTGATTTTTTTCTCAATTTGCATTATCTTAGGTCATTTTTTATACGAATTTATTCACAATTATGTGGGGTTGAAACTATAAATTTTATGTATATAACATGATTACTATTTATTTAAGCTATTAATTTTTTATTTCATGTTTATTATTTAAGGGGTTACAATTTAAATTTTACCAATGGGTTAATAATTATGGTTTAATCTCACATTATTTTGTGGCTGTTGGCTATCTATTGAAATAATCACTTTATTGTGTTAATTTTGAAATGTAAATTAAATTTATCTTAAATATCTTTATAAATAATATCATGGATATGATTATTTCCCAAATTGTATAGCATTTGTACATATATTATTTTAATTTTAATGTTACATGATTGATTGAAGAGATTAATTTTAATCTATATTGCATTCTTTTTATGGAATATTTTCTACTAATTAAATCTATAATTAGATATATGAGTAATTCATTGGACATGAAGATACTGGTAGTTTGACACCATAATATTTTTCTGATTTTTTTTTCAAATGAATATAATCATTACAATATTTTCAATTACACACAACACTATGATTAGATTTCATTACACCCGACACTAAGTGTAACATGCGATACAAGCTAGAGAGATTTTAAAATAAAACCAATAAAATTTTAAAATATTATTATATAATATATATAACATAACCTTTAGAATGGAATATGTGAATATGATTAACTAAATTTTCAAAATAAATTATTTACCCATGTATATAAAATTGACCAATTTATTGCAATGTTAATTAGAAATTAAAATAAAAACCATTCCAAATTAAATGGACTATTTAATATTAATCTTAGGTGTTTTATAGAAAATATATAATAATGAATCAAGTTTTACACGTAAAACTATATTTTTATAAAACCTGACTATTCTTGAAATTTATTATGCTCTTTTTCAGGTACCTTTTTATCCTTTTTAAGTATACATTTTTTGATTTGTACTTTGGGGGTTTTTGGTTGAATTTGCTAAATTTTGGAATCCAATGGTGTTGTGCAAGGTTGGAACATAGTTATGGTAAATAGTTTGATTTTCTTTAAGAGATTATTCACCCCATTTTGAGCCATATGAAGGGGTTTAATTATTTGATCAAAATGTGTGGCCACCCTCCAAAAACCATGCACCCTTGGATATATTAGGTTTTAACAGTCAGTTTAGGGTTTTTGGAACTATGCAGCCACCTAAGAGTGAATGTTCAACTCATCAGATATGTGAGACTATGATTGATGGAAACCTATGTGGTGTGCCAATACAAATGAAATGATGGTTTACGAACTCTAAAAAATGAGAATAATTTGTTACTATAATTGAACTAAATTAATATTTCCTATTTGATAATTAGATTTAAAGGTTAGATTATTTTATACTTGAAGGGTTAATATGTTTTGTATTAATTGATGTTGAATGGATTAATGTGGAATTTTTCATATTACCCATTATGATAAAAGTAATGTTCAATTGTTCTAATTGATAAATGAAATGTTTCTTATTGATGTTAATGATTTGTAAAAATGATAATGATGTTTAACAAATATATATATATATATATATGACATTTTTGAAGAATTTATCAACGCGTTTTTGGTCAGGGAATGAGGCTGAAAATTCCCATGGGGTGCCTGAATTATGCTCTAGGCCCATGATTAATGTTTGCGATCAATGATTTTTGGGTCATAGTCTAATGATTCAAATACCGATGGGTTTCTATACTAATGTTCTATGACCCTATTATATTAGATATGACTATTGATCCATGTAGTCTTGATAATCTTAAATATAATGATGTTGTAGGGTGATAATTAAAATTGTAATTAATGGAATAATGGAATCTCATTAATGAGTGAATGAATCGTGATATCCCTATAGTGTATGGTTCAAACTCCAACATTGGACAATATAGGTATGATGTGTTTAACTAAAAAATAATAAATGTGAGAACAATTTACATTCTTAATTTGATCATTATTGTTTATACAACTTCCTACATCATTATAGAGATGATATTTCTTCAGGAACTATTTTAAGTGGATTAGAATGTTGTACTCACACCGTTATTGGGATTCCTAATAGGTACCTGGATAGACATTGTGTTTTTAGTATAATATTGTTGAAAGTTCCATATCTTTGATGAATTATTGGTATTTTAGATGAAGCATTAATGAGGGAAATAAACATGATTCTAGGACCTTCTTTGGATATGTCATTGTGACTTTGTTTATTTTTAATTAGACACTTGAGACAGGTATGTTATGACATATCTATATCTTAATTTTATGGATATTTCTTCTCCTTGGTGAGATTATCCAGATATAATTTTTCATTATTTTTTATTGAATTATTCTAGTAATATTTAATATTGTTATCCACTATTGTGTTTCTTATATAAATAGGGTTTAGTCACCCATCATATATATTAGAAACTGGTCTCTAATATGAAAACTATGTTATAAGTGGTGTAATTCATGAGGTAATGTAACGAACATGACCGAGTTACCAGTATTTTTCAGTCATTACAAAATGTTACAAATGGTCACTAGGGTAGGTGTACATTTTTAGTTATTTGAATGTTATATAAGTGAACATGATTATTAGGGACATATTAATGATCTCATGAAGGTCACCATATCACATATGTGTGTGGGAAAATCCAAATATCCTAGGTTTGTACAGTGGTGCATGAATTTTGTTGTAACACTTTAATGACATTTCACTTTGAAGGATGCAGTTATTTTTTGATGTTACAATTTTATGAGATTTTACTCATGGCCCTAAGGAAAATGAGAGTTCAGTATGGACGATTCATTCTAGGTACGTGGGATTTTATGTGAAATTCATCATTTTAGGAATGATGAAAAAAAGAAGTTATGAGTAGATTTCTTTACCCGAGTACATAAAACTTAAATGATTCCTAATATGGAACTGATATTTGAAAACGTATATATTTTTTGTAATAAGAAATTGATTAAATGGGTGTATAATGATATACTTTTAAACATTAAATTTTTTCAACCAATGTTATCTGTAACCAAGTTGAGGGATATTGAGGTAAGTGATAGTGTCATGGTTTTAACCATAGGGTAGTGTAGACATGATGAATTGTAATTGAATTTTGGGAATATATTTTTTGAAAATTTGTTTTTTATGTTTCATTAACCATGTGATTTCGGTTTTAATTGTAGATACATGCATCAATAAATATGTCTTTTTCTATGTTGATAGGAGGACATGGCAAGAAATGATTCTCTAGTAGTGGGACAAGAGGCCTTGGTAGTTCTGGGTAAAGGAGCGGGAGGGATGTTATATGATAAATATTAACATTTTATGTAGTATATGGATAGAAAACTATCAAGATCAATGTGGAATATGTTGTATCTGACGTGGTTGTTACAGTTTCAACACAATTTGAATTCTTTGGGGAGGGTTTGCAATGAGGAAGCTAAGTTCTAGATTGAGTCTAACAAGACCATTAGGGATCATTTAGATGTTCTTCTAGATAAATGTGTCAGGATGAATGAATATATGTTGCATGGATCAATGAGGTGTCACTGGGATATTATTTTTGGGGATGAGAAGTTTTATGTAATTGTATAGAAGGAATTTTAGGAGAAGTTCATGGAACACTTTTTTCCAGATACGATGACACATGAGAGAGAGGCAGAGTTTATGTAGTCGACCTAGATAAGATTTTCTGTGAGGATCGATGCTTGTTTCTTCATCGACATGAAATTCACTTTCCATTCAATACTATGGGATGTGGAAAATATAGAGATGTGTTTTTTGGAATTTTTTAAAAATTTGACTAATTTTTTTTTAATAACATTCAGTTGAAAATGTTTGCAGAGGTGGTTAATCATTCTTTCATTTTTGAGGGGAAACTAAATATGGCTTCTAATAGGGGATAGTTTCTTTCAGCATGATGACTAGGGATTAATCAATCCATGGTTATGAAGAATTATTATAAGAACCATGTAAAGAGAAGTAGTGAATAGAGTGTCCAGAGAGAAGGATTAGTTACACAGTGGAATACCCACGTCATTTTCTATCACTGTGGTAGGTGTGGTAACATTCGTAGACAATACATCCAATCACCAATGGAATATTTATATTTTTTTAGGATGATACTATTACAATGGTTTATCAAAAATACATGAAAATTTTTTAGTGATGGAGGATCTAGAATATACTAGAGTATGGGTAGTGGGTCTTTTATAAAATACCAGTTTGGCAGTTGCAATACAAATAGTTGTAATGGTCAAGTTGAATAAATGTTAATTCTAGGAATGTGTGACCATACCTATTCAGTATTTTGACATAGGAGATTCAAAGTATAGCATAGGGTATAATGTACTTAATTATAATGAGGCATGGTTGTCGGTAATCATGGATAGTATTCTGATTTATTTTACTCATTATATGATTTTTGGATATAGGGGCCTCACATCCTTGGATATGTTCCCAGATTTTGAATGTTTTATGTATGATGGTGTAGTTTTTGAGTGTTGTTATTATGATCCACACACTACTAGTTTTACGTTCAAGGAAATGTATCTATGAAAGGGGCCTTCCCTTGAGTATGGTGACTTTGAATCCAATTAGGATATCGATGTACATGAAATTTTAGGTTTTGACATGATTTGGGTATGGAATGGTTGGTATCATACTGATCCCATATTGAATGTTTCCACATAAGGTTAATAATTATGTCCATCATATTGAATAGTATTTACATGGAGGTTGTTTTAGGCCATTTCATCATCAACTCATGGAGCTCAACACCCAGGTTATAAATACATTTTTAAATAAAAAGGGTCTGAAACAAAGAATCATTTCACTAATAATAGAGAGATTTCAAGATGTGTTTATTTAATAATTATCAAGGCTTCCACTTATGAGATATTTTGAGTACAAAATTGATCAAAATGTTGGAGTCGAACCATTCTCCATTCCACCATACTAGATGGAAGAAAAAGTTACAAGATAATTATATTCACCATAAATAATTGATGGATAAGGGATTTATTCATCTGATTATGTTACCTTGGGTTCTCCAGTTATGTTTTCAATGAATGAAAAAGGTTAATTTCATTTATGTGTTTATTACAAGAAATTAAACTGAATGAAAATTATGAACCAATTCCATTTTTATTGTATAGACGATCTCTATGTCCTATTGAGGTGTGGTTGTGTTCTATCCATGATCGAATTGATGTCAGTGTATCATAAGTTGAGATTTAGTACTTATTATTAACCCCAAAGTAATTAAAGAATCTGGTATAGTATTTATGAGTTCATCGTGATGTCTTTCGGGCTGGTGAACACTCCATCTCTATTTATGCACTAGGTAAACTAAATAATACACATGTACATAGATCAGTTTGTGGTTTCCTTTGTAACAAAATTTTGGTCTACTAAAAGACTCATTATGATCATTCCAAACTTATCGAAATCATCTTGAGTACATTGAGAAAAAATTATTTATATACCAAGATGTATAACTTTCAATTTTGGATCGATAGGGTACATTTCATAGGTCACAAATTCTCTAAGAATGTTCTGTTAGTGGACCAAGAGGATCATCAAGATGTTTTTTATTGGGAGAAACCCCAGATTGTTTTTTATATTCATAGTTTTTAGTATTTGTTTCATATTTTCAAAGATCCATCAAATATGTTTCCCATTTTTAGGACCACTCATGTTATTGATCACAAGGGAATAATGTTTGAATAGTTTGGAGCATGTAATAATTCTTTCCATGAGTTAATGAAACATTTGACTACCAAACCAATTTTGATACCAAACAATTCAGGTGATGAGTATAGGTTGTTTTGTGATGAATGTAAAATAAAAATTGGTGCATCGTTAATGTAGAGTGATTGAATCATGGCATATTCACCATGAAAGTTGATTCCACGTGTATATAATTACCCATCGTACACTCTATAGTCTTCAACTGTTTTTTATTACTTATAGTTTTGACATCATTACATGTTGGTAGAAATTTTAATTGTATCTACAGATAATATATGTTTAATGTTTATATTTTCAGAGTTCAATTTGAATCTCCATCATTCCAGATGGGTTAAGTATATGTATTCATTTGATAACAAGATAGGATATAATCCCAAAAAATGAAACAGTGTTACTAAATATTTGAGGTGGAATGAACTGACTCAGGAGGTCCAAGATCCCATATCTGACTGGATGATACATTTTTTTGGTATGATATACATATAGAGGTTAAAGAGTGTGAGTGGAATATAACTGAACTATCCATATATGTTGATACCACATTTCTAAACTAGATCATGGGAGGAAGTATGAGGATCTGGATTGTTTTTTAATAAGGAAGTCCTTGTTGGTGGTGATTCACCTTCCAATTTGACTATAGATAAGGATGGGATCAACTATATCTAGGTCCATTTTATTCATCTTATGTGTATATTTGAGGAGATAATTCCATAATTCAATGCATCATAATTCATAGTGCATTATTGATTTTGTTGAAAATGTATTGTGACCTTTGGATACAATATTGGAGCCTTGGATTGGAATAAGAGATTTCATGTTCTGTGACATAATGCTACACCTATCAGCAAGAGGAGACCGAACAATGTTTCCTAGGATGTTTTTATATCAATTTCTCATTTATGATAGAGGTGGGACTATTATACAAAGGAATTCACTGTGGGTCATTAGAGGACTCCTTATCTGAATTATACAATATGGTAAATTGTAGACCAATTGAAAAAAGTGGCTCATTTATATCCTATTTAGTATACTCATACATTTGATCAGTTTAGATATATGTATATTCTATAGATACTACTTTTTCATAAGTTTCAATGTGGTATAGTTTTATTCCATATTCCATTTTTTAATATACACTTATAGAGGGATTTTCTGATGTTTTTGGGTACCCATGTATTTTTGAATACGTCATTTCACCCAAAAATAGATGGGAAATATGAGGGAACTATTCGGGTTCTAGAGGACATGTTGTGAGCATGTATCCTAAACATTATGGGATATTGGGACAAGGATTCAAACTCAATGAGTTCACCAATAACAATGGTTATCTGGAATCTATTCAGATTGAACCATATAAGAGTTGTTATGGTATTTTAATCATATATACATTATGTGGGATAATGGTGTGTCAGTATTCTTTTTTAGAATGAAGTCTCATATAATAGTTAGCAGAACTAGTTTAGTTGACTCAAAAATGTATGGCTATATTTTAGAGTATATAGATGTTTTATTTTGAACGAAATCATTTAACTATTGAGTTTTAGTGGGTTATCGATTATTTCATCATCTGTCACTGAGATTTGTTTACCACATGATTCAAATTCAGGACATGTTGGCTCACATGTTTTCCATCCATTTGTGATTATAAAGAGGATTAGACTGGTGGAATACCAATTTGATTTTCCATAGAGGTACAGATCTATGCATTATTTATTCCATGTGTCACAACTATCATAATATCACAATGACTTTTCTTATGTGATCAACATTGATGATATTTAGCTTCAGGTTGATGCATACTTTGAAGAGAATTTTATTCGTGTTGTGGATCATAATGAAAATTTATTGTGGAAAATTAATGTTTTATTATTCTATGTGATGTGGAAAAATGGATGCATTTAGGGGAAAAATGGGAGATTGATGTGGATATGCGGGCCCAGAGTCCCAAAATTTTTATATCATACACTTAGTGATGCTTGGGAGTATAACACAAGGATGAGTTGTTATATGGTGGGGTGATTGTAAGATCCCATCTTTTCTCGAGTTGTCTCATGCCAGTTTTAGGTACATTTTTTCCCATGATTTGATAATACCCTAGATTTTTTTTACAATGAGGTTGTTTTTGGTGAATTTGCTGATTTATGAAATCCCATAGTGTTTCTCCTTGTTGTTTCATAGTTAGAGAACCCCATACAGTTTTCATTGTAAATTTTACACCCCAATTTAAGCCACAAGAACGGGGTCCACGATTTTACCAAACCATGTGGATACCACACCTAATACACAAACCCATTTATAGAGGGTATTTTCATGGTTAGAACATGGTTTGTAAAATTTTATACCCACCTAGGAGTAACATTACACCCAAGACATTATGAGAACACAAATTTTGAAACCGTGCACCTCATCTAGAAAACCAATCACCCATGTTTTTAAACAACTAATATTTTTAAAAAAATTAATAAACGTCGTTTTATAACGCTAATAACCCATAATTTTTAAATTATTATTTCCATCTCTTTTGGAGGCTCTGAAGATGGTTCCCAAGATCCTTGTACCCATTTCATTCCAAAACAAATAACTAGTGTAATGAATCAACATCTATTCTGGTATGTGATTTCATCATCCATTTGATAATTCTCAATAACATATTTACCTCACATTTAAAATCGATAAATTCCTCTATTTTTTGATGGTTTAGATTTAGGTTTCAATTTATCTATTTTCATTGGATCTTGATTCTTGTGTTTGATCATTATATAATTCAATGTTTTGAATTAGAATTATCTACATCAGATTGAGTGTTAGAGTATGGTGATCGTTCAAAAAAAAATATGGTCGGAAATATAAATTCTAATTACCATAGTATTGATCATGATAATGTGGATTTAATTGAATAACTACATTTCTATGTCATGAAATATCATTTTAAAATTTAAATAATGACCTGATTCCCATTTGACCGTGAGACCCTTCACAGATACCATTGAAACTATTAGAGATTTGGGATCAGAGTTGTTGAAATCCTATGTGATGTGCTCATACACTTCAAATGATTATTTAAATATTATAAAAATTTGAATAATGTGTTAGTGGAATTAATCCCAATACATTTTCAAGGTTTTTTTGTGATTTAATTAGTTTATTAGTTTAAACATGAGGTGTTAATGATTTCATTCATAATTTATGATTAATGGATTAATTGTGATATTTTCCATGCTACCAAATTTTATTTATGAAAATAACATTTTTTGTGATTGAAAAATGAAAATTTTCAACATGATGTGTTGAACCATGATATATATATCTGTGTGTGTGTGTGTGTGTGTGACATTCTTTAATGATTGATCAATAAGTTTTGGGTCCGTAATGATGCTACAAATACCCAATGGGTGTATGATTGATGCTCTTGGACCTCAATAAATGAATGTGAACCATTTTTTTTTGTTTTTAGTGATGGTGATCCAAATATCCATGGGGTGATAGATTGATGCTCCAGGCCCTCGAGATATTTGTGTTATTCTTATGTTACATGTGTCTGGGATAATATTACCCAGAAAGGCGATATAGGATACCAGATGAAATTGGAATTAAATGAATATTGAAATCCAAAGAGATAATGAATTTTGATATCCCTATGGTGTACGGTATAGACATCATCATGTTCTGAATCACGTATGATGTGGTTGATTATAGAATAATAAATGGGTAACCTATTAGCATTTTTCATTTGAACTTTATTAATTACAAATCTAAATACACTATTATAGACTGTATATTAATTTGAACACATGATTATGTGGCATTAAGAGTTGTAATCACACCCTAGTGAGGCCGCCTAATTGGTACCCTAATATGATTTATGTTTCATGGAAATTATATAGTCAAAAAAATATGTTAGATGGATGAGTTGGGATTCAGGATGGAGAATGTATGAGGATTCCAAACATGATTTTGGGACTCAATTTGTCGATGTCATTTTCTTATTGATTTAGGTTTTAATTGAAAAAATGATACATTTTTGTAATGTTATAATTAATTCATTATTTTATTGTCAATTTTACTCCACTATAGGATTGTCATGTGATATTGGTATTTATTTTTTATTTTATTAGTCTTGTTAAATATCATATTTATTTCCACTATTATGCTACTTTAATAATGTGGATATAGTCTCCCCACATTAAATATTTTACCATCGCTAATTTTCATCATCCTCTTCTGTATAGGGAGTCACGCCTCGGTTTAGGTAATACACCAGATCGTGGCACCATTATATGGAACCTAGGTTAGGACATCAATTTTTTTTCCTAAAAGTAGTTCTATCACATTTTTCGCACTTTTATAAAAACAAATTTTGAAGAATTGGTATAATTTATTTCAACAATATGTTTATTTTTGAATCCATAATATCAAATTTATTTTACTGTCAATTTTTATAATATTCTTAATATATTAATTTTCTGATAAATAGTATATGATATTGAATATTAGATTAAAACATAAATTTTCATTAAAATATGTAAAAATTTAAATTAATTTTCTATTTGGGGTTAATGAAAATTTTATCCAATTGTATATATCCTAATACAATTTAGTTCCTTGGAATCAATTTCATATTGAAATTGGATATATAATCATTGAAAAATATTAAATTTTTTTTTTTAAAACATGTTATCTCATAACCTCTTTAGGATTAATTTTAATTTAAAATTTTTCATTTTTTTTGATTTGAATTTAGAAAATAGGATTCCATATTTTGAATTATAAAAATCCATATATTTTAACATAGTGTATTTTTTTGAAGATGTTGAATAGTGAAAACAATAAGAATAATTTACCCTGATTACGATAAAAATGGTTTTACTGGGGGGTTATTCTAAAAATATAATGGTAATTATGACCCAAATACATTTATAAAATAAATTTTAGGGAAGCATTTATACAATAGAAATTCTATTATATATAATTTTACATTATATTATAATTATAAAATGATAAATACATTGGCATATTTCATTCATTTATAGAATTTCATGTGTGCCACTCACCTCACCTATAAAGGGACACCACCTCTCATTATCACTTCACACATACAAAATGCTTTGGATCAACCAATAAATTCCCAAATAACATCTATAATTACAGTCATATCATCCTATATAAATTATTTTGTTCACAAATCAATTATATAATTGATTTTGGTGCAAACCCAAGGAGGATACTTGATAGAGAGGGGACATTCTTCAACAAGAATTTTAATATTATATCTTCCTCTACCCAATTGAATTACTCATAAATAATTATTATATAATAATTTAAATATCACCCATATAATGATATTTTATTATTGTAATATAGTAATCTAAATCAGTTTCATATTGAATCTAATGGGTTTCAAAATCATTATTCATGTGTACGGTGGCCTTTCGCCTCACGAGATGGTGCAATTTGTTTATCTTATACTACCTATAATGGTTCAGTATTATGTTCTATATAAATTATATATATGATATTTATAACATTATTATACCTTTATAGTCCTTATATCATATACTATATTTACATTACTTTCTATAGGGGATACAAAAATTTTTCTCATGTATACGGTAGACTACTGCCTCACTATGTTATGTGATTTGATTTCACTAATGATTTACATGGAGGATAAAAAATATAATGATAATGAATATATATTATATACCTGAAATTATTATGATTTTACTGACATTGGTTTCATTCTGAATAGTAAATTTATCAATTTCTTTCAAACCTTTTCCCTCACTGAAAGATGATAACATTGTTTTTTGTAAATGTCGACTACCGCCTTCATTAAGCGACGTGACTTTCCTTTCATCCAGAAAACCCATAGAAGATTTTTATAGTTATATTATAAAAAATAAATTCAATTTATGATATTAGGATAATTACTAAACAATAATATATTGCATACCTCATTTATATAATGATCTTTGAAAAATTGAAACCTTACCCTTGCGTATAACCTACCATCTCCATGATCATAACATATTTTTTTTCTAAAAATAACTTTTCATGACTGGTAATAAAAGTATAAGGGATTCGTAAATATGATAATAATTTTATAATAATTACTATATGTATTAGGGAATTTTGATCAATTTAAGAGGACTAAAAATAAAAAATCAAAGCATGTACGAAAAAACAGAGTGCTTATTATCTGAAACATGATTTTAACAAGGAATTGGTAATAAATGAGTAATTAATGGTCATAATTAAATCCAATATTTTATAATATTAATAATTATTGTTCTATAATATTTTTACAACAAACACATATTTATTATATAGGATGTTTGAACATGTATAAATGAATTCAATCCTTATGAAAAAACTTTTATAGTCTCTCTATTGTTTCTAAGAGACATATGAATATTCATGAATTAGTTAATTTATGAGGTTACATGTTATATCCTTAATATATTAATTTTAATGGTCTCAAAGGTTTAATTATATGTTTTTTTATTGGGTATTATGATTCAAAAGTCACTAAACCGATAAGGTATTTTTGGTATTAATTTTCCATATTTGAGAAATATGATTATATTATAGACATATATTAATTTACAAGGTTTATATATATACCCATTGACTTGTGATATCACTAATTTATTTATACTAATTATATTTTATGTTTCTGTTATTTATATTACTTAATTGGGCTCCTGTTTCAAGGAAACCAAGTGTTATAAATTTAATGTTACAATTTTATCATTTATCGATATTGGTTGTGATTATGTTTCCAATGACATAATATTATGAAAAATATATCAATAAAATCAATAAAATCATTATCATATGATTATTTAATTATAATACATTTCTTCCATTCATTTTTCTTAGTTTAACAAATCATGATTTCAAAAATATTGTTTTTATGATAAATCATCTTTTCGATCGAAAAAACATTTCCTTCCAAAACCATTTTCCAAAAAAATTCTCCATTTTTATAAAAGTATTTATTAAAAAATTATTCAATATTTTTTTAATAAAAAATATTTTATTAAAAAGTATTCATGTAGTTTTAAAAAAAAATTGAAATTTGGATTTAACAAAAAATGTAAAATGAAATTTTATTTTAAACATGTAAATCATGAATTGGATTTTACATTTTCATGATTATTATTTGGTTTGGAAAATACATAACATGATAAATTGAAATGACTTTTATAATTATATATGATTTCAAATTTTGATTTTCAAATATTGGTAATTTTCCTTATTAAATGTTCAATGATATCTTTCAAAATCCTTCTTCATCAATGATGCCATTATTTGACGTAACTTATAATTTCTTGGGGATTGAAAGCAAGGATACCATTACTGTTCATTCTCTATATTAATAATCATGATATTGTATCCATGAAAACTATTTATTTTCCTAATTATAGTTATTTTATTAAACAAATAATTTGTTTTTATGATTTTTATATTGATGTGAAATATTTGTTTATAACATTTATGGGATTTGACTTTATTATATGGTGGGTGACACATATAGTCTCCAGTGATCCATTTAGAGCACAAATGATGGGTGATACCAAAAATATCTCAATGAGCCCAATATATATTATATTATGTGTTATTAATGATATTTCTCCAATGCATTATGTAACAATTATTTTCATTATAGAATTATTTTGTAAGATGTTCATGGTTATTCTCATTGTAAGGGTTATGTAAGTGTTCTATTAAGATCATCTCCCATGATACCAATATGTTTTATCTATGAATTCTATGGGTTTATAATTATTTTTATAATTAAGATGTTTATTGCATGGCACATTATTATTTATTATGATGAATCCTTTAATTATTAAAGGATTTATCCATGTTTTTATGTTTTATGATCCATATATTTATGGGTTGAAATATTATTTTGTTATGCTCATTAATATTAATTATGACGTTAAACCCTTATTCTCTTATTATACACACTGATGAAACATAATTATCCATTCTTATGTTTCATATTAAGAATAATTTGGTATATCCATCCATATGTTTCCTTTCCCCAAGTTATGGATTTTTTATGTAGTAGTAATACAGGGGAATCTCTTTATGGGAGTCATCAATGATCAATCCAGAATTAAGATGTTTGGGTTCCATGATTACAATGGAAATAAAATATCATGGTCAGCGGGCGTGTTTTTGTTTAATTTAATTACCTTTCAAGACCAGTCCCCCGGGGCCTGTGCCATTAATACCCCATGCCTGCCTTCCATAGGCCTGGGACTGATGACTAAAATTGGAAGTGCATATCCATAAAATGGAATTCATTTTATTTAAACCTATACACATACATACATGGCATACAACACAATGTAAATAAAGTATTATAACCACCACAATGTTTCAATACTGAGACTAAAGTCTGTAAACTAAAAGTAAAGGGGCCCGACTAAAAACACGACTGAATGAAATGTACAGTAAAAGAAGTACATGCTACGAAGGTCGTACACCAAGGATCCCACCTAAAGGGTAGTTGAAAATCTCTATCAGATGTCCCTGTAAGACAACAGGTCCATCGATCCACCTATGAACACTATCTCGTCCTAGATCCTAAAAGTTGTAGTCAAGGACCTTCGTCATCTGAAAATGACACAACAAGGGCTGGCGAAGCCCATGAAGGGGTGAGTATTAAAAAACTCAGTAGGGACCCTGAGACCCCCAAAGGTCACTCAGTAATCAGCAAAGGAAAACTACATAAAGGAAAAACCACAGATGTAATCCCACTAAGAAATATCTCAAACACATATCATTAGGTAAAAGACACAGCTCGTATAAGGTATAAATTAATAATAGAAATACTGATAATTTGTTGTAAATCTTGATTATATTATTCCATTGAGAGGCTCCACTGATGATCAAAAAATTATCTCTAGGTGCTGACCCACAAAGGATATCTAGGTGTTGACTTACACATGACCTCTAGGTGATGACCCACAAAGGATTACTATTCATTCATCACGTCACAGCCAACCACTGGATTCTCACATTTTGCAGGATTGATTCTGGGAGGATCCTCTTCTAAATCCATCGCCTAAACCTCAACTAAAATTACATAACACATAGGAGAATTTCAAAAGAAAGTCTCATGGTTAGGGTCCCAATGCAACATATGGCACATCGAATAGACACCCGGTCTGTAAGATATGATCATTTTAGTAAAAATGGCCCAATTAGATTCAAGTCTGATCCAACATGGCCATACACCAAATTCTCTTAAAAAATTTGTCGAGTATCACAGGAGGAGATACTTGTAGAAAGGGTCCCAATTCCACTAACATCAAATTATTCGGACGACCTCTTCGAGAGATACTGGCGTTTTATTGAAGCAGGGGCCAGTTGGGTCCACACCCCGCCCTACCCAGCCATACCGACCCGAACTTCCTGGCTCAGGGGTCCCACATACTTTGGTTTAATTTGACTGAATTTATCTAATTCAGTTCGGATCTAGGTTAGCTCAGTCCGACCAGGCCTGTTGGCTATGCACAACGGTCCTTGCTGGAACACAACTGATTTCGGCGAGGGTCCATCCCACCGGGTCGTCCGGCAACCTGGTCTAGTCCAGCCCAGTATGAAGGGTGCGAATCTGTCTTACCGGGGTAGGACTAGAATGGCTCAGTAGTTGGGGGAATGACCCACTAGTGCGGGGTATGGACCGCTGGATAGGGGTGCATCCAGCCTACCTGATGATTGGCAATGTCGGTGGTTGGTGGGGTGTTCATGGGTCACAACAGCTAGCCACATTTGGATTCTTTCCTTCCCAGCGGATGCACTAGGCTCCTCCAGAAGCGGTCGGCTGACCACAACTTTTGAACCATGTGTGAAGACTGAAGGTAGGACACCCCTCCATGCGGTGCTAGTTGGCACTGAACAACCTAGCATGTGGCCTGTTGTCCTGCTGTTCAGCACGTGCATGTCGCCGCCTCCAGTAGATTCTTTGGCGGACCACCTTACGTTCTTCAGTGGTCTATTCATCATGCCACCTATGCCTATGGCCTTTAGAGATCTTTATCTTCATCACTAATCTCTCAAAACCATCGTTCCATTGATTCAGACAATCATTTCCCATGGATCACACACATGGAGGGGATTTATCATTTCTCATGCCAGCCCCACACCATCAGTGTTATATTTTTATAATCATGGGGAGGCTCAGGGATTGTGGCTTAATAAAATTGTATATAAACTAATCCTGGATTACAGATCTGAAAATAATAGTTACCCTCCCATATAAATTCATGATTCACAGATCAAACAGTTCTTAGGTTGATATACATTTGTCGTTTCAATAATAAGAATGGCGAGGAACTTGAATAGATTAAACCCCTATATCGTTGACGTTCATTGTCATAGTTTTATGTCCTTGAGGTTTCAAAGTGTCGATGTTGTTCACCACTTCTGACTCTATTCTTAGTGGTACGTCAAATATTTTTGATGTTCTTTGGTATTCTTAATTCTTAGTTGAAAAGAAAGTTCATCACAAGTTCATCAGAGAATCCTTGCAGTTTAATTCTACACTCTCCAATGATTTTGTATAAAAAAATAAACATGTCGAAGCATTTCTATTACTTTGGGGTGTTGCGTCAATACACTGTTTCATTTATGAAATAGTGTAGCAGTTACACATGATCAATGATCAAAAATGGGGCTTCCCTAATTGCACCTAGTCATCCTCTCTATCATCCACATTCATATGATCATTGATCTCTGTCACTCTTTAAATTATTATTCTTTTATTCTAAGTTCATATTTTCACTTCCCACTTATGTTATTTGTTGTGGAAACCTAGTACGTGTTATTCTAGGTGACGTTCACACATCCCTTAATCATTTTTAAGAGTATATTTACTAACAAATAAGACAATGTGGGTTTATTTTCAGGATTTTTCAGATGTTAAACCAGCAATGACAGAGATGTATTGCGATGGAGAAATTAATTTATATATAGGTAGGATATTACACAGCAAGATTTTGTGGAATAATTTTTCAATTTAATTTAATCATTTCAATATTTTGAATTATAAGAAACACTAACATTATCTTCATTGATTTTAAACGTCGATTTGTACATGTGATACATGCTACACTGAGATTAAAAGAAATATAGAAGACTATTAAAATACTATTATATAATATTTATCACCTAGAAATTAGAACTAGATGGTATGGATAATATTAAAAAAATAATGAAAATAATCTTTCTAAACAAGAATAAAAAATGAATTCTTTTGTAACTAGTGAATTAGATATGAAAATAGAAAACCATTACAAAATAAAAGAAATTTTTTTTGCTGGAAAACAATTCATCTTTGAAAAAACATTTTTTATTACAATATTATAAAAAATATATTTTTTAGAATTTTTTAAAACAAATGGTCATATTATATACTAAACGAAATATTAAACATTCATTTTAATAGTTTTATATATAATGGATATGAATGAATCCAATTTTACCTTTCAAAATTGTTTTTCTAAAAATTAGTTATAGTATTTTTTTGAACTTTTATTTATACCATTTTATAAAAATTTATTGAATTTTTTTAATTTTTTTTGAAACTAATATATAAAAATTATCTTAGGGTTTATTTTTATGTATTTATTTAAAAGAAATTTTTTTGATGAATAATGAAAAATGTAAATTGTAATTGAAACCAACTATACCGATAAAACTCTTTATTTATATAAATAATCTTTTAATATTATTTTAAACTAAAATTATATTTCATATGTATAAATATATATTATTAATATGTTTTTCATTATAATGAATTTTATATTGAAATTAAATATAAAAACTTTGTATTCCTTTAAACATTATCTCTTTAAAATCTCACATACTCATCTGGTCTGAAGGTTTGGTTATAAATAAACAGTTTCCAATTATATGAATTAAATTTAGTAAATTGGATTAGATATTTAGAATAATAATAATTTATATTGTATAATAATTTTGAATCAATTTTTTACTAAATTTAATACCGAATATAGTAAAAATATATTACTCCTGTTAAAGAAAAAATGGTTTTACCAGGTGTTAAAATAAATTGATAATGTTTAAAATTAACTAATTTTCTTAAAATATATATTTTATTGATATAATTATATCTTATAAATTCTATAATAGATAATGGATCATTATTCAAATCATTTCAAATGAAAAACCATTGTTGGAATCCCTTCTTTTAAAAAATTATAAATATGCCACTCACCCTAGTTATAAAAGGTCCCCCTCCTATCTTCACAGTTCAAAAACACATTGACATAGGAAATATTTTCGAAAATAGCATTTATAATTCCCTCATATAATCCTAAAAGCAATATTTTTTAATAAATTCATCCAATGATGGATTTTGGTGTAAACTGAAGTAGGATACAGAAAGGATATGTAAGAAACTTATACAATCATTTTATTTTATTTCTTCCCCCACCAAGATCAATTTTTATTATTATACCATTTTTATAAAATAAAATCAGTAACATAAATAAATTAAATTTAATTATGTGACTTTCATCACCAAATTACTTCTCAGATGTCCTCAAATGGGTTACGAAGTAATCATTCATTAGTATGGTTGACTACCGCCCTACGAACCGATATGATTTGATTTCCTGTTACCATATCTCAAGGATGGATATTATTATGGAATATATATATATATATATAATTATATATTAATTATACCTTTTAAGTCATTATATCATATATTCATTTATAATTTACATTTTTTATGGGACACAATAACATCACATGTGTGTACGGATGACTACCACCTCACAAAGCAATGTGATTTGTTTTCACTGACGATTTATAAGGTAGATGAGAGGGATAAATATAGTAAATATTTATTATTTTAATTAATTTATTATGATATTAGGTAAATATTTATCCATCATAAAATATTATATATCAATTTATTTCATCCCTTTTCACTCACTAAAAGATGATAACGTCATTTATGTACATGTGGATTATCACCTTCATGATGTGATGTGACTCGATTTTCATCCCCATACCACCTGGATGTTATTTATAATTATAGTTAAAGAAATAATATAGTATTTCTGTTATTTATATAATTATTTTAATTAAATACATTACTTATCTCATTTTAATCTTGATTGTTTAAAAATTGAATTTATAATCATGGGTATGTACGACCTACCATCTCCAAGATCATAACATAGAGTATTTCTAAAAACTATATTTCATGATTTGTATTAATTGAATTATTGATATAAAAAATAATAATATTAATTAATTATTATTATTCTTGATATTATGGAACCATGGTCATGGTTATAAGAATAAAAATAACATACGAAAACATATACGAAAACACAATGATGTTATTGGACGAAAAGTGATTTTAACACGGAATTGGTATTAAATGGCCTTAAGTAAATCATATATTGTATAATATACATATTTATTGATTTATAATAGATCTATAAAAATCTAATATTTTTATAGTAGATTATATTACATGTACGAAGGAACTCTAGATTTATATTAATGGATTTCTAGTCTCCCTTTTATTTCTAGGATACATATGAAAATTAATCACTCATTTATTTTGTATGTTGTATTTAATTATAATTTTACATGTTATATAATGAATATACTCATTTTAATGATATTAATAATTTCATTTTTTATTATTTATTGACGTTCATGATTCAAAATTTTCCATATCCAAAAAGGATTTTTGCCTAAATTGTCTTTTTTGAGACATATTAATATGTTACGAATCTATATTATTATATGAGATATATACACAACTAATTTGTCATATAATAGCATAATTTAAGTTAATATTATTATATTTTATTTTTAAATAAATGAAATTCCTTAAAAGGGATTACATTTCATTGTCCGCTAGTGGTAATTATTTTATATTACAATTTCATTATTTATCATGATTTTTTTAATTCACTTTTTGATGATATAATAATATGATACATATAAAAAGAAACTAATGATCCAAATTAAACACTATTAGTTCAATTATTTTACATTTAACCCTCTCATTTTCTGCAATTTTTGTACTTTAGAGTTGAAAGGTAAATTTTTATGGGAAATTGGTTTTTTTTCGAAAACCCTTTTTCTTACAAAACCATGTTTTCTAAGAAAATAATTTTTTGTACATTTATTTAAAATAATTTATTGAAAATATTTCTCCAACCTTTTAGATCATTCAACTATTTTTGAATGTAGTATATGATTCACTTCTCAAAAACAAGATTTTTATTTATTTCACATAAATTTTGAAATGAATCAATATTTTTAATGTGTACAATATGAAGTAAATTTACCACTATCATGACCATTATTTTCATTGATGATTGTTTATATGTTTTATGGATTTTTAAAACTGATCTTTATTTATAATATTTTTTACTAAAAAAATTCAAACAAACGTTACTTTTTTATGAAATGTTCTATGTGATGTTTTGAAATCCTTTTTCATATAAGATGAAATCATTTTATAAATAATATTATTTACTAGGGTTATGTGACAAGTCTATATTTATTATCTTTTATTTAACTAGTAGTTGATGAAATGAAGTTTTATTAAACATGATTCCTTTACATGGGTTACATATGTTTAGAATTTAATATTTATTGTTCTTAGGAATTTTATGATGACGCGAAAGCTCTTTGTACATTATTTATGGTTCTTGGACATTTTTTATGATGGTTTTTCCTATATAGTGTCTAGTGATCCAATTATATCCTATAAGTTGGGTATACTATGAAAAAACTATGTGATCATGATATAACTTAAATAATGGGTTCTCATAGATAATGCACCAATAAATTTGAAATGGTTATGTTTTGTGGAGAAGTATTTAGGATGATGACCATATGGTTATTCAATTTTTAAGGGTTCTGTTGATGGTCATTAATGATGATATACCAATATACCAATACGTTTTATATGTTATTTTTTGGTTTATAATTATTTTTTATGATGTATTTTTATATCAAATGGATCATTACAATTGATTCTAATGATTATTTTATTTTTTATAGCCTCAGGCCGGGAATTTAGGTTTGATGATCCTAGTGTTGATGGGTTTGAATTTTTTCTGATAATCCACATTGATTATATATTCATTTCATTATTCCCTTCAAATACATGTTATTTGAATTGAATTTTTCATGCTTATGTTTATACATAATAATAATTTGATCTCACCCTACTTATGTTTCATTTCCAAAGGTTATGAAAAATGGTTTTTTAATATATGAAACCTAAATGTGAAAATAAATATTGGGGAAATTGACGATCTTTCATGAATGAAGAAGTATGATTTATGAAATTCAAAAGGCACTAAACCATTACAGTCCTATGGAATGTTATTATGTATTGTAATTAATTTTCATATAAAGAAATGTAATATCCATGAAGGAGATTCATGTTTCAATATAGGTGTGAAAAAATTATAGATACCCCTTGAAGTATAGGTAGTTTCATGAGATGAATAAGTTGTCTAGCCTTAATTAAATGGTCTTATGGTGTGTACCAAACCAATAGTTTTAAACAATCTTGAGAAATTTCTTGATCATAGAGTTATCTAGATGCATGATATCAGGATGACCAATAATCAATAATTTTATTCATTAAGAATCTTGTAATTATTATCCATGATATTTTCAAAATGATATTATCGGTAGATGCATTCAATTCATAATTTATTCATTAAATGACTAGTACTATCATATATTTACCATGAAAAATTAAATATTTTTGGGTAATAATTATATTATAATTAAAAATATGTTTTAATTAGATTATTTAAATTTAATATTAGAATCATTTATATATATATTTTACCAATACCTCTAAACTTTATGGTTAATCAAGATGAAATTCATTGTATGTTATGACAGTTTATTAATGTAGGAACCAAATTATTATTATTAGGGGAGGGGTTGTTAATATTTGTATCAAAGAATGTTTAAAAGACCTTGAAAACTAGATGAAGGAAAAAATATAATGGGAAAATTACACTATGATAGGCTTTAGGATAATTGTGAAAGTACTTAATAATGTTTTGGTAAGGAAAATATTATTTGGTTTTTCCTATAAATACATAAATTTCTAGATAATAAATGAGTAAAAGGGTCTAGAATATCCATACATAGGGTTAATGAATCTAAAAAAATGAACATTGTTCTTGAATAAATAATCACATGGTACACTAAAATGGGGATTACTGCATATTTGGGATAACAATCCCAGGGTATATTCATTGGATAATTCAAATTTTATTAATAAAAATTATGAAGGATATTAATATTTGATTCCAATGAAAAACCTAGATTATTACAAATATGAATTATATATAAATGAATTTGTCATGATTTTGAACTCCTATAAATTATGATATGGTTTTACCAATATGATTATTTTTTCTCACACTATGCTTTCAAGCTATATTCAATGACTGGATCTTGAACTTACCATGTTAACATTGAACCTGAGGTAAAATTTTTGGACTATGAGAAACCATATGGGATGATGATATGAGTGAAATATATCATGAATATTATTAATAAGTTACTGAGAAATATTATTAATGACCTATACCTTACCCACAAGCATTCTAACTTATTAATAATATGATGGATTTATCTAAGAGCTTCAATGGTGGAGAAATTGGGGGAAAGAAGTTCTAATTTCCATAAATTCATAAATGTAAAAATATACATCTATGAATCTATCTCGGAGTGATAGGAAAATATTTTATATATGGAAATGAATGGAATAAATAATCTAATTTCTGATGAAAAATTAAATGTATGATATATGGAAAGAAATTTATTCGTTGATATTAATTTGTAGTTATTTTTATTTAATTTTGTGAACATGAAAATTATCTATGTCAATAGCCTCTTATAAAGGCCAACCAGTAGACCATGTAATGGAGTATATTGACATAAAATGGTTTATGTATTTATTGGTTTGAGTATAATGTTGAACATAATATCAATGTCCTAAACACTGATTTTAAAATTTTATATTTGGGGAATATAACAAGAATGAATATATTTATGGGGAACATCGATTGGAATAAAACATTTCTATTTTTTGTATGAAAATAATATTTTAGAAAGAATTACCTTGATTTTTATAGACACAATATTAAAGGTTTTAACAACCTTTACATTTTGTCTTATATTTTATGACTTAGTAGTTATGAGTCATAACAATTTGGAATGTTATAAGAATTATATTAATAATGTTTTGGAAAAAAGAGAAAATGCATACTAGTTGATAATCGGTTGAATCTGGAAGGGTTCCATACATGAACCCACAACTAAATAATGATAACGATTTAACAAATTCTACTAGAAGGTAAGAAGTTTTCATTAATATGGAAATTTTTTACTTTAATGATTTAATGAATTAATATTAATGATGAACTAGTGGTGTAACTACTAATTCTTAGATATAAAAAACATTTTCTAACCATATTGGTTTTGGAAAATATTATTAAATAACTAGAAATACATTACCCTATTTTATGGATATTAAAATATGATAAATGTTTATTTTTTTTAAATGGGTGATTTTTTTGGATCTTCCTTTCATGTAGAATGAGATGAAGTAGAAATTTAATTATAAAAGCATAATAATGAATTTAAACTTATGAAATAGAAACTAATTAATTTAAAATACTTCCTTTTAATCCTTGGTTGTAAAATAATTTATCTAAAATAATAAATGGATATTGAAACAAAAATGATATCCTATTAGATTTATAAGAAATGAATCAATGATATTTTGAATCATTATAGATTTATGGTCTTCTAGATTTTTACATTCTCTGGAACATTCACATTCTTGAAATCAATTTTTATATTAGCCTCTATTGTTATTTGGGTATTCTTTTTTTTCATCCCTGTCCATATCTTCACATCCCACATATTTTCTCCTACTAGAAGATAATCTAACACCAAGATACATTACTATATATTTATTTTTATATTCATTCAAACACTTTGATATAATTTAACGCATGAAAATTGATGGTTGAATGAAACATGAGACTCTATAGAAATATAATTATTTAAACATGAAAATTGTAACCTAGATCATATGTTTGGAGGTAATAAAAAAACCAAAAAATAAAGAATTGTTTTTACAAATATATTAATAAAATACAATGTAATTTATTTATTATAAATAAAATATTAATCATTTTAAAGAAATATATTTTTTTCTAGAAAACAATAATTTTCTAAAAGGTGGTTTATTCATTCCTTGAAAACATATATTAAAATTTAATTTTATGAATTTAAGGAAATTTATTTTAAAAAATGGAAATCCTTTTTCAAATCATCATATGAAAATTTTCTTAGGCTTATTTTCTTTTGATTTTTCAAAAAATTATCACTTTATAAGGAATAGTGAAAAACTCTGATTCTTATCAAAAATTGCAATTTGGTTTAAATTATTTAAAAATGTAACTTATATTTTAAGTTATTTAAAAGGTAATTAGTTTAAATATATAATAATAAATAAAAATATGGTTATTTTAATAAATTTCATAATGAATATTGATATATATACATTGTACAATTATAGTAATTTTCTCTTTGGAGTCCTATTTTTTTGTCACTTATGCGGGTATAATTTAAAATTTGATTCTACTACTTCAGAGAATTGAAGTTGTAAAAAGGTACTAGAAAATATTAAAAATCATATATTTTAATTATATAATGTGTCCAAATTTATTTTTTACAATTACAAATAGGAAAATAAAAAGATATTAATTACCATTGTTATGGTAAAAACTAATTTACCACGGGTTAAAAAAATATAAGTGCTAAAATTAACTACCATATTAGTACCTATCCTTAAACATTTCAATATATAGTTAATTCAACTTCGATACACATATTACATTCCCAATTATCATTTCCGCTTAATGTTTTATAGAATTAGGTCATAAATCATACATAAAAACCCACCAGCATACAATATGGATGATAATAAAAAATTATCCATTTTATAATAATAAAAATATTATTAATATTACATGAATAGTCCTTAATACAAATCTCTACAACATTCACCTTCGATTTATTACTCTTATCAATCCTTAAAACCCTGTGAAAAAAATTTTAAAAATGGGACAAGGGCAAAAAATGTTAGTAAGGGACCCAAAAAGGGGATAAACTATTATTACATGAATAATTATAATAATATGAAATAATTTCCACAAAAAAATCATTCTCACCCATTACGTATTATATTGTAACTTTTTGAATACATGATATTTTCAGAAAACATAAAAAACCTGAATAAAACCAAATAAGTAACATGGGGAATTTCTCGAATAAGATTGAAAACATCAGAAATAACATAAAATTTCTAAAAATCTTGAATAAAAGACAATTTAACCCTCAGGATACCTTAAGATGCATCCCTCATGGATACCTTATGGTGTAACCATCACATTTACACATGGAGTAACCAAATGAATGACCTCCAATATAAACATACACAGTGCATTGGATGGAGATATAGGTCCCACAATTCCCCATAAAAAATTCCCAAGAACTAAAAAATAATCATTAAACATGAATAAATTCATCATAAAAACTTCCTTTTTATCTTTTTAAAAATATAAAATTAAAAAAAGGATTTTTAAAGAAATGTCCCTTACCTAAGGGTTATCTTACATAAATTTTGTTCAAACCTCTAATATAATAGTTTAAATACTGTTATTAATATATTAAAGAACCAAATTAATATTCTAAATTACTTATATGATCTTTTTATAACATATATCCACCCACTTATAAATAATATAATTATTATTTTCATTGTTTTGGGTGTTAATAGACTAGTTTTGTCATGTATGTTTTGACATGTTATTTGTTGTTCCCTTTACAAAGATCATGATTTAATCATCTGACTAACCTAAAACAATATTTAATTATCATATATATTAATTTTATATATATTAATAATAATATATATTATTTGGAAATATTAAATGAAGTGCATTGTTCATGGAGACATTGGGTTGTACCTAGGCTATAATGCAACATCCATTTCCTTATCATATTAAAATATTGAATTGTAAATGATTCAAATGAATATTATAATTAAAAAACCATATCTATTCTATATATGTTACATTTTTTACTATTATCATTCCTACTAAATTTTATGTAACCCCTGAAAGAATCACATCACTTTAAGTGGGTGGTAGTCCACATATCCACAAATGATGTTATACTTTTTACACAAAATTGATTGTATAAATGAATGGCTTATAAAATAAATAATGATAAATAATTAAATAATAAACATAATATATAATATATATAAACATTTTTATGTCATAATTACCACCATTAGAGGTGTTAAAGGACAAACCAACAATCATCATGTTATGAGGTGATAGTTCACCATACACATAAACGATATGTTTGATACCCATTAGACGGAATTGTGTGTATCTGAAGGTAAAACCCTCACCATATAAATATACCATTATATTTAGGATAATATATTTATTAAATAATTAATATATTAGTATAATTTATGGAATATAAAATCAAAATAATATAAAATAACTTAAGAAATAATGTGACCTCTTATATGGTTAAACTCTTTTTGGTTTGCAGTAGATGGATTCTTTGGATTTCATTTTGCTAAGGGGATGTATTTTAGGATGAGGGGTGGGATATTTATGGGCTATTTGGGAAGATATTTGTATAGCCAATGTGAAATTATGGGTATGAGGAAGAGGTGGTTAGGGGAGGTGTTTATAATGGAGGAAATGAGTGTTTTTTGAATATTGTATTAAATTTTGTAATATTGTTGACCAAAAATATACATATATTTATAATTATAAATAAATATATTACAATGAATAGTTTTATTTGGAGACTATATTGATTACATATGAAATTAATTTAGAAATAATTTATTTTACGTATAATGTATATATAAAATAAATTATAGTATTTCACTATTTATAAAAAAATCAACTCTTTCAAAAAAATAAGAGAAATTAACCCCAACAATAATTCAATGTGTATAATAAAAAAAATCCATTTATGAATTTTTTTCCAAACATGATAATATTAATTTTTAAATAAAATTATAATTTATTTAGAAAATACAAATTATAAAATTATAACTATTTTTAAACCACTTTGAAAAATAATTAAAGCCCCATAAAAATATTTTATAATCATAAGAAAAAAAATATTTTATAAATCTATTTCATGTAAATAAAATTTCTTTTAAATAATTATAATAATTATAAAATTTCAAATAAAAAATTTAGGTGTCACAAAAATAACAAGACAAAATTTATCATTTTAAAAAATAATATTTAATTATTACAGGATATAAATTAATCATATATTAAATTATAAGATAAATAAATAATATGTAAACTATCATAGGTGATTTTAGTATTCTATTTGATGGTTTAGTATTTATATGAGTCATATTACCATTCTAATGGTTAATTTACTATTCCATTGGTATAGGTCCCTTAATTTAGTAAAAAGCCACTTATTTCATTATTTATTCTTTTGTAATGTTTTTATTTTAATATCGCTATGATTTATACCATATAAAATAATTATTATTGGGAATAAAATTATTTATAGAGTTATGGGTCTTTATATTCTCTCAAACATCTAGAAAGTACATTCTCATAATTTTTATTTACTTTTTGAAAATGTGAGGTTACAATTCCCTCATTGATTTTTCAGATTCCAATGTTGTTTTTTCACCCATGTGGTTTCTCCACAATACCATAACAAGGTGATTTACCTTATTCCAAAATACATTGTCTCGATAATGAAAATTTTGAACATGTTTCTCTTCACAACAATGATTCTCTTCTATATAGACTTTTTTTAGGCTCAAAATAGAACATAAATCTAGAACATACTTTCTCAACCCTAAAGAATAAAATACAATTTCTATTTGAGATAAACTTAGAGGAAAAGCTAATCGTTATGAAAATGGTCCAAATATCTCAAGGATTTAAAAAGGTCTAATGTACCGTTGAAACATATTTTCTTTCTTATCAAAATGGATAACACTTTTCAAAGGCGAGATTCAATAAAAAACATGATCATTTACCTCATAAGAAGTTTCTTTCCTCCGATTATCTAAATAACTTTTTTTATTTCATAGAGCTATCCTCAGGTGTTGCTGGATCATTATCACTTACTCATTGGCAAAATCTACAAGTTATAAATCCATCAACTCCATTTTCTTTACATAATCCAAACATACAATAGTTTGACACCATTTTTCTTAAAATGACTTAGAAGATTCTATATGAAAAGTAGAGAGAAAACTATTTATACTAGAAAACTCTACTAATGAGAGATGTGGATCCCAAATTCCCAGATTATCCATTAAAAAGTAAAATATCTTCCAATTTCTGAATTGATCACTCAATTTTTCCATAAAATATAGGAGGAACGCATGTGATGATGTTTAATTCAGTTCCCAACTACATTTGATGGCCCTCTAAAGAATTTCAAGTGAAACATATTTATCAATCAAATACAATTGATATAAAAACTCCCTGAAACATTAAAATCACTTAGAGGTACACTCTTGAAAGATGATATAGATACATAGTGTCTCAAATAATAATTAAATGTGAATATTATGTCACCTTATCAATAATAACTCAAATCGCATTATTTCACTCTAGAACCATTGGTAGTCCCACAATAAAGTCCATTAATATATTTTACCATTTCTACTATGGTAATGGAAAATGATGAAGCATCACCTTTGTTATATTTTGATTATATTAAAATTGTTGAAAACTAAATCATTTAATTTTAATGTTTCTAATATATATTTTCATTCAATCTCATATGAAATACCACCAGTGTACTATGTATATTTTAGTTCTTCCATGGAGAACACAAAATGGAGAACTATGATCTTAACTTAAGAACCCTTTCATAATATTAGAATCCCAAGGGACAAATTATATCATTATAAATGTAAACAAAAATAATCTTTATAGAAATTAAATTCATGCAATTTACCTTTTTTAACCATGTATACCTTTTTAATATAACTCATCATCACCCTTGTCTACATTCTTAAATTTTGTTGAGAGAGATGATTCTTTTGATACCTAAAACAAAATAGAGGAATTTCCTACACCCAAAAATTTCGCGAAAAAATTAATCAAACCATCATTGAAGGGGTTAGGATTCTAATATGACATTGTTAATTTATCATGAAATTTTTGACTTAAGGAATAAAACACTTTTTTCTCCTCCATGATGGTAATTTATCATGAAATAAAAATCCTTTTTCAATTCTATCCATCTTCTCTCCCACTTGTTCAATTCCTTCAGAGTGAATGTCTAATTAAACAGTTATTGTTATTATATATTTCACAGTAAGGTCTACATAAACGATGTATCTATATTCATTAGGTTAAAACCAAAAATAATAATTCCAAATCATTTTTGGGATAGTTTTCCTCAGGAGGATTCAATTGACTTGAAGAATAATATATTACATGACGATTTATCACCATAACACAACCAAGTACCTAAATAAAGAATTACTATATATGAAAATTCACCATTTATGGGAGGCAGGGAAAAGGCATGAACATGAACAAATATACTCTTACGATCCTAAATAAATATCACATTCTTCTATCCAACTAAATTTATCCCCTTTTTATTTTTATTTAGTTAACCATCTAGATAAAAATGAAATATTTTTAACATTCCATCGATATTATCCTACTAATCAAAGAAATGTAGAAAAATTTATTACATTTGTAGATCTTGTCTATTCATAAACAAATTTTTGGGTGGGAAAAAATGTTATGCCAGATTTATTTACAATATGACCATGAGAAGAAATCTGTTTCTACCAAAAATCTAATTTCCTACCTTTTTTATATAAATTATTTTCATTGCATGTTTAAACGAAAATAAATAAATGTATTTAATAATCCCCATAAATTTTATGAAATCCAAAAATATCAAAAATAAAAACATCAAGAACCTTATACATGTATTCAAGAAATATTTTTTTCATTATATGTATGAATACAATAAAATAAATTTTCAATCCAATGTGTATTACAAAAAACTCATAATTCTTATATATAGTACAAAATGATATTCTTGGGATCACATCCTACTTCACCATTAGCTAATGGTACTTGGACCTCATTTCAATCAAGGAACTATAATGAGCTACCTTGAGTAGGTCAAAAAAGTCATCGATATGTGGAAATGGATACCAATTCTTTAATGAAATGTTATTCAAAGCACTATAATCATTGAAAAATATCATGGAAAAATATTTATTTTTAATGAACGAAGTATGATTACCACTTTGTGATGATATAGGATGAATGAAACCATTATTAAGAAACTCATGTAAACTATTTTTCAATTCTATATATTCCACTTGAACCATTCGATTAGGTAGCTTTGAGATTTTATTAACAGAAATTACTAATTCAATATAAAAATCATAATCATAACTAGGTAATACAATGAGAAACTCATCAAGAAAAATATCCATGTATAAATTTACAATTCAAACATAATTAATTTTAATAGTCCCCTTATATTCAACAATATGTGCATAAAACTTTTCATTTCCATATTCTATTGCTTTCATAGCATCCTGATATGTTATCAATGGTATGGGTTGATTGTTGTATAATAAATTAAAATCTATCTGGAAATTTTTTTTGCCTATACAATAATTCTTAGTATGGTAAAAAGAGAATAAATCCATACCTATAATAACATAAAATTCTTTTAGGGGTTAATTAATAATTTTTTCTCAAAATGTATTTCACCCAAAATCAACATAAAGATTATAATATTGTATTTTTTTCTTTGTAATTTCACCCTGGTGTTTTAAGAATATGTTCAAATTTCATTTTGTGAGGTGAAATGTAAAATTTGTTAGATAATTATTTATAAATAACGGAATGTGTCTACCATGTATCCAACATTACTTTAGAATGCTCTGGGAAAAAATTGGCATTGTTACCACATTATTTAATGGATGAAAATATTAAAATGTAGTCTAAAAGGATTTCACCGCACCTTTCTTCTTATAATTTGCCTACTTCCCATCTTTCAAATCATTATTTGGGAAGGTATTTCAATAATTTCTCATCTCACCACATTTAATACAGTTTATAGTTTCATTAACCTAATTCATTTTATGTTTTTTTGTAACACCTCGCCCCTACTTCATTGGTTTGAGGAGTCAATGAGGCTTACTTGGCATTAAGCGACGTTCACAAGGCACCAATGGAAGAAAATAAATGTTGAGAGCCTCATTGAAAATTGAGGAATGATTTTCCCATAAAAAGATAAACCAAATCAACCAAACAACAACTAATGATACATTCACTTCCAAACATAACAATCTGATACTATCAATTCCATAACAAACCCCAAAACCATTCAACTAGACATGTCCACAAAACATTAGAGTAAAAGCATAAACTAAACAAAAAAACACCAGAAGCCATGACACCACCACCACTCAACACCAAGATCCATGCTCAATCCACCATCACATATCCCCAACATGACCATGAACCACTAGCAATAAGATGCCTTACCTTTACCTGTGTCCCGGAATATGACATCTGCAAATGCACCAAAGTGCCAAAGCAGGGGATGAGAACTATTACTCAGTAGGTTTTCCCCAAATGGATTTCCTACACATTCCACTAGGATATAACTATTAGAACATGTATATTGAAATTATATATAAAATAATCACAAGTTAATGCATTAACATAAGCTAAACACACCCTTACCAAGCCACCTCACCCAATCCAAGCACCCATGGGAAAGCCAAAGAAACATGCCACAAGACATTTAATCATTTAAAATTAGCACAAAAATTTTTATATAGAAAATAAATTCACCCCTCATGGTTCCACAACCCGATTATTGTATAAAAATCATGACAACACTTCCATCCAACCCGTTTCTACATTCCAAAATTTTAGTTGCACTTCTCGTCTACTTAACATTAATGGTGGCCCTTCTTCCCACTACCATTCCCCTTATTATAGTGGACCATAACAAAAAATTACCGTTTTAGAATTATACAATCAATAACTAAGCATATATCCAACCGAGGTCACCAAAATATGAAATTAACCATTTCAATTACATGCCGAACCACTTTAATAAATCAAACATTTGTTGAAAACATCCTTCAATCATTTTCCATGCCAATCAACATTTCAATAAAACAAAATCTTTATAGAATCCCATTTTCATCAATCATTTTCAAAAATAAATTATAGAAACACATTTTAGGTAACACACAAAGCTTCTATGGTATGCATCTCTTTGAATAATACAATAGCGTGTGTTGTACGAAACTTCGAGTTCTAACACACCACAACCAATCAAACAAGCCATTTTGAATAGTAATACCCACTTTTTGATTTTTTATAAATTTTATCTTTCAAAATAAATATAATTTTTGATTCGGAATATCGAAATTTGCTTATTGTGAATTTTTAGAACTTTTATGATAACTTTCATATTTTGATGAATAGTGAAAATTAATAAATTTTAATTAAACAAACAATTTTAATTGTAAAAATTAACAGTGATAAATTAGCCATTTGAATGGTTTGTAAATATAATTAGATTATATTTTTATCATTTAATACAATTTAGTTCATGATAAGTAATTTCAAATTTAAATTTGACATAAACAAGTGTTAATATTTTAATAGTTATTATTTCATAATAACATGCTTTTTATTTTGAAAATTGGAATTAATTTTAAATTACTTTATGCCACATCTGTGTTTTGAATTTGGAAAAATGGATCCCATATTTGGAATTAGGATTTCCAAATTTTTGAAATTGGTAAATTTTATTTGTAGACATTTTGAATATTTACTTTAGTAAATATTTTATTTGTCGTGGTTAAAGGGGTAAATCCAGTAAATATGGTTAAAAAATAATATTATAATAATATTAAATTACCATAACATGTGTCATAACCATATTTTATGATACATTTCCGACCATTTGCATCCTTGAGTCGAATTTGCGACCCCATGGAGCCCCATGGGAGTGATAATGACATTTTATATTAAATAATCTAAAGTAAAGACAAAAAAACAAAACCAAATATCTTTTAATAAAACATTTTTTATATGTGGTTATATAATTGATATATTAGACTATAAATAATAATATTAAAATAAAAATATTTCATACCTCATGATATTTTATTTATAATTTTATACATAATATACATATATTTATATATTACACAATAATGATGCATTATTTTCCTTATTAATGAAACAATCAAATAAATGATATTTTATATACTAAAATAATTATAATTTGAGTGTTTTATTCCATCCATAAAATTTAATAGATTACTATTACATGTTAGGGTTGATTAAATGTATTTATTTAGAGGTAATTATGTTTTTAGTACATTAACAAAAATAAATTATTAAATAATCATGAAATTGACATAAATGAGTTTTTAAAACAAATACAATATTATTTGTTGATATAATAATCATAAAAATCTACGGGTTGGAAAAAATACTTATATAATGATATATGTATCATTAATGAACCACTTGGGGTTATCTTGGAAGTTTATAGTATGTTTTTTAACCATATTATATAACAATAAAAAGAGGCATGGTATACGTCAAACTATTTAACTAAGAATTAAATATAAATTATATAGTTAATATAGTGACACCAACCTATATAAAACCAACTGGTTGAGTTTTTTTCGACCCATACACACCTTATACCTAAAATAATTTATTTCTTAGCCATTAGAAACCTAAAATGTTTTTATTATAAAATAATATTTCTAGATTTTCATAAGGTTCCCCTCACCCCTCTTATAAAAAGGCACTCCCCTTCTCTCTAATTCACACATTCAAATACATTTTGCTCAGAAAAACTCTACCCAAATACCTTATAAATTGTCCTAACTTAATATTAGAGGCCTTAATTTTGTCATAAATCCAACCTAGCGATCCCTTTTGATCAAATCAAATGGAAGATCCCAAGAAAGAGGTAAATATTTCATCACCTCTTTCATGTTCCTTTCTTCTTCCACTTCCGCTTTCTGTGTTATTTTTATTCTAAAATAATAACTCCATTATCATATATTTACTATAATGTTATTATAAATATGTTATAACCATATTCATTGTTCGATCCATCCATTTAATGACATGTAACCATACGTGAGTACATATGGCTTGTCGTCTCCACGTCATGGTGTAATTTTTATTCAATACATTATTATTTGGATGGGTATAATAATGAAGTGTAATTGATGTCAATAATAAATATAAACTGATAATGATTCTTTATATATGATATAACATCCAATTATATTTTCTTTTAATATCAAAAGAATGATATTGTCGCTCGATCATACGTATGGATTACCATCCCCACAAATGCGATGAGATTCATTCCCCATCGTATCCATTCAAGAATAATTTTCATTAGATGGTTAAAGATAATTCATAAAGACTTAATATCATTATGAATATGAATAAGATACAGCCTATCCATAACAAACATTACTTACATAACAAAGCATACAAAGGAAAATGAATCAGTTAACACATGAAACAACGATAGTACTATGATATTATTAACAAAGAAATGTTAGAAGATCATATATGATATCATATTAGTGTATATGATTCTTTTATAATTTAATAACAATTATTTCACCATTATATAGTTGTTCAACCTACCCTAAAACAAGGAAAAGTAAAAAGTAATGGGTTTCATATCTCACTTTTAATCTCGTGATATTTCTATTGTTTCCCACTTATTTATTGCATGTGGTGTAATGTGTACTGAAATTTGATATATATTATCATGATTATCCATATTGTCATGGTATTGGGTGATTCATTTGGTTGTTATTAACTGTTGGTCACATGGCTCGATTGATTACGACATGGTAAAGAGCTTTCATCTCACTTACTATTCTCGTGAGATTCATGCTATATTGCAACTATTTCCTTTTCTGTGGTGTATGTACATCCCCATGATTATATGCATTGTGCTATTTACATAAATTTATGGGTATTTACTTATTCATTTTAAAATCCTTATTTCATGGGATTTCTGTTTCGTAATTTACCTATTTGGAAAGGGATTTCAATTTTCAATTTCATCTCATTCAGTTTTACGCATACTTCATTGATTATTATATTCCAAGATTTTGTGTGGAAACATTATTTATAAATTATGTAGTAATTTCCACAACCCATTCTATGTATATAATTTTTATACACATAATCACTCCATTGATAAATTCTCAAGTCATCGATTTGAGCTTGATAAGGGTAATTTTAACTCAATCTCCATTTATTGAGTTAAACATCCAATTCATTAGTGTTGTTTTTAGAAAAGTATATATTAAAGTCCTCTTATTGGTTGACACTAAATATCCAATAATATTGAGTGTATTTATATTTTTCACTCATAATTATGTCGTTGATTTATCCACAACCTAAAGATACGGTCTTTATAAGATATTTCATCTCAATTTACATTCCATTGAGACTTCATTTTTGTTATTCCCCAAATTAACTTATATATATATTGTATATAATGTACATTGACAATATATATCATGAATCCCTTTATTATCATGACATTATAATGTTTTTATTAACTCAATTATTTATATTCAAGTGTCTCTCTTTTGGTTAGAAACTCTAATTAAAATATCATTTTAAATGATTTAGATATTTATTATTATAAATATTTATCATTAATGTACATGATTTAAAAATTGTTTTAATTATTTATTTTTAAGGCCATTAATGTTTTAAAATTAAAATTCCTTTTAAATGTTTCAATGTGGTATGGGAAACTTTTATTAAAAAATCTATTGTTAAACAGCTTCTTGAAAATTAGTGTGGCTTTTAAATTTTATCATGAAAAGGGGGGTATTTCTCTCAAATAGTTTTGATGATTATTATCTTCTATGTCAATAACCTTCTTTATTCTCCATTGAGGTTAATCTGTTACAATAAAATATTCCATAATGTATTGAATGAGTTATTATTGACTATAGAGGTTATATTATTATACCATTCATGGTTTGTAGATAATGTTTTGACATTTTGTATGTTGGTCTTAATATGAATGTTTATGTTATGTTTCAATCTTTTAATATTAGGAATGCATTGGACATAGTAAGTGATGTGTGGAGACAGATATAACTCCTGGATGGATTATTAGGTCTTATGATAAAAAATATTGTCTTGGAACAAGGCCTTGAGAAAGTCTTATTGGATGTCTGGGCACAAGACCTTGACAATATGGTTATGAATGACTAGAATTATGCATTCCATCATTACGAAAGTGGATATTGATATTCAATGTGATTATTCGACTAGTATAATTTCCATGTGAATAAGTAAATGGAATTATTTTTTTTATCTTTGTCATATTATGCTGATGTTAATGGTAAAATGGCTTTTGGTTTAGTCATATATATTGCCTTAAATGTTTATGATTATTTATGAAAGTTTCCGCTATATTGTTATCCTTACTGAGCATCTGAGCTCACCCCTTTCAATGTTTTATTTTTTCCAGGATGTGAAGAAGTATATTTTGACTAACATGTTGGGTAAGTCTATGGGATATCGGAGTTTTATATGGAAAGAATGTTGTTGTAGTTTCCCATTTTATGCTGTAATGCAGAACTTATGAATGTATCTAGTACTTCAAAGGCTAATAATCAAACCGGTCTTTGGAGACATGATATTTATGGTCATGCCAATGATACATAATAATGCACTATCTCTAGGCTTCTGGGGTTAGGGCGTAACAGTTTGTATCAGAGGAAGGTTAGTACCAACATTGGAAACTATATTTAGATAAACTCTGATTAGAGCACATAACACTAAGATAGACTCTGAGGATTAGTATATAAGAACATCAAAAAAATTTAGTATTGTATAAATTTTCTGAGTTTTTCAAGCAATAAATCCATGTATGGATACGAGCAGGTAGAGGTGGCTATGGAACAGATGTGCCTTGGGGTAAATCTCTAAAAAACCACATTGAGCTAGATTTGAATGGGAGCTATTGTATGACAATGGGCCTTACTGCAATAATGGTTAAGACACTCTCATTTGATATTATTTGGATAATTAACATTTTTCTTTAAAACCTGATTTGAAG
This sequence comes from Viscum album, assembly GCA_963277665.1. NCBI lineage: Eukaryota > Viridiplantae > Streptophyta > Magnoliopsida > Santalales > Viscaceae > Viscum > Viscum album. Next base: position 1,717,002,159 of record OY728160.1, on the reverse strand, counting down.
GATTTTAATATAAGATGTGAATAAATGATCTTGGTTAATCCTAGGGTGTTTAAAATGGAAAGTATGTGGTCATGATATTCTCTAAATGATTTTATGACTACTGTTACTTGCACAATGCTTTCTGGTTTTAATCAATGGCTGGATTCCTTGGAAGTCATGGTAACTTTGAGAAAGATGTAAAAGGTGGGAATGATGGCATAAATGACCAACAAAATGGATTGTTGATAGGCGTAAAAGATATCAGGTTCATGCCAAAACAGTTTTCCAAAAATATTATCAACAAAATATATATTAACCAACTCCCATAATCAAAAAAGTTGAGAACAATGATGAATCATAGGAGCTCCAGTAGTAGAGACCAACGAGAAAAGAATACTCAATTTCCGTCATGCAGGAAATGTGGAAGGAGACTCCCAGGAACGAGCCTCAATGGAACAACGAAATTCTTTACATGTAGGAAGAAGGACATAAAGTAATGAATTGATGAGGAAAAATGAAGAGTACTATTGAAGAAGATAAAAATGGTCTCAATAATTCATTTATAGTAACTTGTCGTAAATATAGGGGACATGGCCATTATCCGAGTGAATGCCATATTTTATAGAATATTTTCTTGGTCATAGAAGAAGCAATGTTGAAATAAATGGATGGAGAAATTTTTAAAAGTATTACTGCTCCATGTTGATGGTATTACATTTGAATAATTTTATCCATTATTTGTATCCCTGGAGTTTTTCATGTGAAAATGTTATTTGAGGAAGAATTATCTTTTATCTTGTGGATATAGTTCTAAATAACCATTTGGTTTCATATGATCATTGGGTTTGCAGCAATTACATGTTATTATATTTTGGGATGAAAATGAAATGTATGAGATAAAAATAGTAGTTAAATTATGTTTCGGTTATTTTGATGAATTTATCTCATTTTGGTAATGTTATAAAATATAGTTTTTGAAAAAGGACAACCCACAGACCGTTTGACAACCCATCGTGTTGGAAAAAGGTGTGGGAATTGAACCCACAACCAGAGTGTGATTGGGATTTATCTTCTACCACTGGACTACGTAAAGTCCCTAGTTAGTGTGACTAATTATTTTTACTTAAATACTTTTATTGATCAATTATAAGTTGATTTGGGATCTTCTATCTTATCAAATGAATACCCTTAGTATAGTAATATGATTTGATGTTTAACTGATAAATGTTTTTTTGAAGACGTTCACTCTTTTGGGAACAATATGTGCCTAATTAAAATAGAATACTCTGGGATTTCATTTAAGGAGTAATGGTAGATTTTTATCGATGATTTTATTATGGATTTATAGTGATTTAGATTATTTATGGAAATTATTATCCTATAACAAAGAATATGTGATTATGTAGATTACTTTTAAGTATGTGACTTTAAAAGTAGTCGATGTCATTTGGAGATAAAATTTAACGTGGAATACTACAAAACCAAATTATTCTATGTTTTGGGTTTCAATATTTGTTTGGATTACATTGAATGTTTTTAAGAACAATTGTTTATTGAATTTTATTTAATGATCGTTGGGGTATTGTTGGTTTTATTATAGAAATTAATATTAGTATTTATTTCCCTAATGGAATATTCTTTTTGCGGGATCATCTAATCTTGTACTAACCATTTTGGTTTTGAATAATCTCTAAAGAAAAGATAAATATATAGATTATCATTTTTTGATCATGTGATTCTTTAGAAGATTATTCTATCTCTCATGGTGTGACGAAGTCATCTTGAATACTCATCGTTTGAACAAAAATTGAGTTTGTAGTAGAACTTTATTAAATAATGAAAATCAATTTAAAATGTAAGTATATCTCTTTATGTTATTCTTCAATCTCATAAATAAATTCCTCATCTTTATGAAATTTAACTTTAGAAAAAAGTTTTCTGTTTTCTTTCCCTTCTGGGAAACTAATGAACGTTTGTCCCATCACAAGTTTGTGGTTTTCTTATTGTTAAATTTGTCTTGATCTGGGTTTCTATCCCTCTAAATCAGAACATGACACACAATTTATCTTCCATATCCATGTTTTCCAACATGGAATCCAAGTATGGGTTATCTTAGGTGACCATTGTACTTCTCTTTCTTTCTTTTAACATGATAGTTTTATTGACTCTTTTTCTGATGCGGCACTTTCAATTATGTTCCCAAGCCCAATTTTAAAAATTGTGAGGATGAAATTTCCAAATATGGGGAAGAATGTAATACCCTAATCTTCCACGGTATGATTCTATTTGAATAATACAATAGTGTGTGATGTACGCAACTTCGAGTTCTAACACACCACAACCAATCAAAATATCCTTTGTGAGTAGTAATACACACTTTTATGATATTTAATACATTTCATCCTTCAAAATGGAATTAATTTTTGGATTAGTAATATCGAAATTATCTTAGGGTGAATTTTTGGTATTTTTCTGATAAAATTCATTTTTTATGAATAATGAAAATTACTAAATTGTAATTAAAAACAAATATTTTAATAGAAATAATTAATAGTGATAAATTATGCATTTGAATGGTTTGGAAGTATAATTATATTATATTTTTATAATTTAATATAATTTAGGTCATTATAATAAATTTCACATTTAAATTTGACATAAACAAGTGTCAATCATTTGATGGTTATTATTTCATAAAGACACACTTGTTATTTTGACAATGAGAATTAATTTTAAATTAATTTCAGCCACATTTGTGTTTTGAATTTCGAATAATGGATCCCATATTTGGAATTAGGAGGTCTAAATTGTGTAAATAGGTAACTTTTATTTTTAGACATTTGGAATATTTATTTCAGTAAATATTTTATTTACCATGGTTAAAGGGGTAATTCAAGTAACTAAGTTTAAAAACATAATAGTATAATAATATTAAGTTACCCTAACCCGTGTCCTAATCCTATTCTCTAATAAATTTCCGACCATTTTCATCCTTGGGTCGATTTTGGGACCCCATTGAGCAACTTGGGAGTGATAATGACATTTTATATTGAATAATATAAATTAAAGACAAAATTTACAAAAGAAAATATCTTTTAATAAAACAACTTTTATATGCGGTTATATAATTGATCTAATCAACTAAAAATAGTAATTATAAATCTAAAAATATTTCCTACCTTGTGATATTTTATTTATAATTTTTAGACATAAAATAAATATATTTATATATTACACAATAATGATTCAGTATTTTTCTTATCAACGAAACAATCAAATAAATGACATTATAAATACTAAAATAAATATAATTTGAAATCTTTTATTCCATAAACAAAATTTTATAGGTGAAAATAAAATTTTTGGTTTGATTAATTGTATTTAGTTCGAAGTAATAACATTATTAGGACTTTATCAAAAATCAATTATTAAATAATTTCAAAATTGACATAAATGAGTTTTTAAAACAAATACGATATTATTGGATGATATAATAATCCCATAAATATATGGTTCATCCAAAAGTATAATATAATGATTGTTTTATCATTAATGAACTACTTTGGGTTCTCATGAAAGTTTATATAAATTTTATTAACCATATAATAGAAAAATTCAAATAGTCATGGTAAATGTCAAACTATTTAACTAAGAATTAAATCTAAAAGATAAGGTTAATATAGTGACCCAAACCTGTCTAAAACCAATTTTTGTGTGGTTTTCAACCCATACCCACCTTATACTTTAAATAATTCATTTTGGATCCCTTAGAAACAGAAAATTATTTTATTATAAAATAATATTTCTAGCTTTTCTAAGGTGCCCTCACCCCTCTTTTAAAAGGGCACTCCCCCTTCACTCTAATTCACTCCTTAAAAGCCTTTTTACTCAGCCAAACTCTGCCAAAATACCCTCTCAACTGTATTCCCTTCATCTTAGAGTCATTACATTAATCATAAATCAAACCTATGGAGCCCTTTTTATCAAATCAAATGGAAGAACCCAAAAAAGATGTAAATATTTCATCACCTCTTTCAAGTTCCTTTCTTCTTCCACTTCCTCATTATTTGTTATTTTTATTCTAAAAAATTACTCCATTATCTTCTATATACTATGATGTTATTATAAATATTGTAAAACCATATTCGTTATTCTATCCATCCTTTGAATGACAAGTGACCATATATGCGTACGTACGGCTTACCGTCTCCATGTCGTGGTGTAACATTTATTCAATAAGTTATTATTTGGATGGGTATAATAATGATTTTTAATTGATGTAAATAATAAATATAACATGATAATTATTATTTATATAGGATATACCATCCAATTATATATTATTTTAATATCAAAAGAATGATATTCTCGCTCGTGCATACGTACGGATTACCGTCTCCACGAACGCGATGAGATTCGTTCCCTATCATATCCATTCAAGAATATTTTTCTTTAGATGGTTACAGATAATTTTTAAAGACATAATATCATTCTTTATATGATTAATATAAATCCTATACATAACAAACATTACCTATGTATCAAATCATATAAAGGAAAATGAATCAGTTAACACCCGAAACAAAGATAATACAAAGATATTATTAACAAAGAAATTTTAAAAGATCATATATGAATTCAGATTAATGTATATGATATTTTTATAATTTAATAAAAATTATTTCACCATTATACCATTGATTAACCTACCCTAGAGAAAGGAAAAGTAAAAATTAAGGGGTTTTATATCTCACTATTAATTTCGTGATATTTCCATTGTTCACAACTTATTTATTGCATGTGGTGTATTGTGTACTACCATTTGATATATATTATCATGATATCATTATATTCATGGTATTATATGATTCATTTGGTGGTTATTAACTTTTGGTCTAATGGCTCGATTGATTACAACATGGTAAGGAGTTTTCATCTCACTTATTATTCCTGTGAGATTCATGCTATATTGCCACTATTTATTTTTGTGTGGTGTATGTACAGCCCAATGATTGTATTATTTGTGTAATATAATTAAATTTATTGGTATTTAAATCATCACTTTATTATCCTTCTTTAATGTGATTGACGTTTCTTATTTTATCGAATTGGTAAAAGAATTTCTAATTTTAATTTCCACTCATTCAGTTTTACACATACTTCATTGATTATTTTACTCCATGATTATTTGTGGAATAAATATTTATTATTTATGTAGTAATTTCCACTACCCATTATGTGGATATACATTTGATACACATAATCACTCCATTGATAGATTCTCAAGTCATCGATATGAGTTTGATAAGGGTAATTTTAACTCAATCTCCATTTATTGAGATGAACATCCAATTCATTGGTGTTGTTTTTACAATAATATGTGTGAATGTCATATAATTGGATTAAACTAAATATCCAATCATATTTATTGTATTTATATTTTTCACACATAATTATTTCATTTATTTATCCTTAACCTAAGGATACAGGCTTTATAAGATATTTTATCTCAATTTACATTCCATTGAGATTTCTTTGTTTTAATACACCAATACACTTTTATGTGGTGTATATAATGTACTTTGACATAGTATATATTGAATCCCTTTATTCTCATGATATTATATTGTATTTAATACCTCGATTATTTTTATTCAAGTTCCTCTTTTTTGGTTATGAACTATAACTAAAATATCATTTTAAATGTTTTAGAGATTTATTATTCTAAATCTTTCTCATTAATGTACATGATTTAAAAATGGTTTAAAGGATTTATTTATATGGACATTAATTTTTTAAAATTAAAATTAGTTTTAAACTTTTCAAAGTGGTATGGGACACTTTGTTTCAAAAATAGATTTTTAACGGCTTCTTGAGAAATAGTGTGACTTTTAAATGTTTTCATGAAAAAGGGTGGTTTTTTTCAAATAGTATTATCGATTATTTTTATCTATGTCAAAATCCTTCATTATTATCGATTGAGGTTAATTTTTTACAATACAATCTTCTATAATGTATTTAGTGAGTTATGATTGACTGAGGATGTGCTATTTTTATACCATTCATGGTTTGTGGATAAAGTATTGGTATTTCATTATGAATGTTTTAATACTAATGTTTATGTTATGTTTTAAACTTTTAAAATTAGGAATGAATTGGACTTATTAAGTGACGGTTGGAGCCCTCTATAGCTCCTAGATGCATTGGTAGGTCTCATGATACAAACTATTATCTTGGCACAAGGCATTGACAAAATATTTTTGGTAGTCTTGGCCGAAGGCCTTGACCATGTGGTTATGAATGTCTGGAATTATGAATTCCATCATTATGAACGTTGTTATTGATATTGCATATGATTATTCGACGAGTAGAATAACCTTGTGAATAAGTAAATGTCATTATTTGATTTTATCTTTTCCATATTATGGTGAAGTTCAAGATTAACAGTCTTTTGTTTTAGTCTTATACATTGGCTTAAATGATTATGCTTATTTATGAATGTTTTCACTATATTATTATCCTTACGGAGCATCTAAGCTCACCCATTTCAATGTTTTATTTTTCCCAGGATGCGAAAAAGTATATTATGACTGACTTGCAGGGATAGTATATGGGATATCATTATTTTCTATGGAAACAATGTTGTTGTAGTTTTCCATTTTATGATGTAATGTAAACCTTTTAAATGTATCTAGTAATTCAAAGGCTACTAAACTAATCGGTATTTTGAGACTCGGTCTTTGTGATCATGGCAATGATACGTAATAGAGAACTGACTCTGGGATTCTGGGGTAAGGGTGTTACATTTTAAAATTTCTGTTTTAAAAACCACAATAAGTCCATTTTACACAAAAACCCATTTCTTCCAAAAAATCCTCAAAACACCACCAAATGGATTTCCAACCAAATTATCACAACAAAATAAAATTAAATTTAATCACACCAAATACATTGAAACCAAAAACCACTAGTTCTAACCAATTAGAGTCTAGAGGTAAGCCACCTACCTTTAGGGTTCTGGTGAAATCGACCGACATGAAATCACACCCCAATCTGAGAAAACACTTAACGAAAAATACTCTAGATCCCCTTACCTAACATTCACAAGCCTTAATATTAACATCCAAGGCATCAAAAATGCTATATCTAAACACGAATAATGTAAATCTATAAAAATGAGGGAGAGAGAGATATATATCTTGAGGAATCCTCAAAGAAACTAAGAGTAGAGACTTACCTAGGAGAAACCACCTTCAAAGCACCAAGAAACCCCTTTGAATCACTTTAAAAATGAGTGGTAGAGAACCTCCAACCCCATAGAACCAAAAATCCAAAATTAGGACTGAGTGGGAGAGTTATTGGAGTGTTTTAGGTCAAGCCCGAGGGAGATCGGATTTAAAACCCCAATTTTTAATTGGTTGCACGGTTATCCCTCATGGTTTTACAGACCGAGCGAAAATCTTGCACAGGCCACTGTCTCAAGGGGAGGGGTCTACATGGTTTCATCCCATGGATTGGAAAACCTTACTTAGGCCGTGCAAAGCCTACTGTCTCCCCCTACCGGGTTTCCTAGAGAATCTTCACGGTTTCCCCGAATCGCGCTCAAACTGTGTGCCCTTAGAAAATCCATAAAAATTATTCCAAACCATTCCAAACTCTACCAACCTCTTCTAAACTCATCTCAAGAACTTTAAACACATGAAAAGCTATAAAAAATGATACATAACTCAATCCGGGTGTGCTAAATTCTCCCCACCATTTGACTTTCCGTCCTTGTAATGTAGTGAACCCACCCTTTGCCGAAAGAGCTCGGGCCATTTCTCAGCCATCTCATTCTTCCGCTCCTAAGTCTCATCTTGGATCTGGACATGCTGACACAAACCGAGAATGAAACCGATGTTTTTACCCCGCATGAAATTCTCTTTCCTATACACAAAAAGTATCGGCCTGTGAACCAATAAAGCATCTGACTCTATCTCATCATGATCCCATCGAATAACATGGCCCGAATCTTGCTGATACATTTTCAACTGCAACACATGAAACACATTGTGCACCACACTGAACCTATGTTGAATATCCAAATGATAGGCCACCTTTCCAACCCACTCAATAATCTCAAAAGGTCCAATATACCTCTGAGATATCATTCCCTTCTTCCCAACCCGACGATGTCCCAACCTAGGAGATATCCTCAATAAAACATGATCACCAACCTTGAACGACAATGACTGTCGATGATAAAGAACATACGATTTATGATGACTCTATGCCATCTCCATTCTCCTCCTGGATAACTTGATCTTCTTCATAGTATCATGGAAAAGGCTCAGTCCAACCATCGAGGACTCACCCATTTCCACCCAGCATGGTGGAGTGGGACATGGAAGCCCATACAATTCTTAAAATAGAGCCATATGTTGGGATTCCTGAAAGCTGTTATTATATGATAACTCCAACAACGACAAGTGTTCCTCCCATGAGCCACCAAAATCTAGGACACAAGCCCACAAAATATCCTCCAATGTTTTTATCATCCTCTTAGATTGACCATCCGTCTGAGGGTGATACGCAGTAATCATGGTAAACATAGTTCCAATGGTTTTTTTGTAAGGATTTCTAGTAACGAGATGTAAACCTCAGATCTCTATCAGATATGATAAAAAATGGAACACCTTGCCTATTTACCACATCTCTGATATAGATTTTGGACAGATCCTCCACCGTATGAGATTCACAAACTTAAATGAAATGGGCTAACATCATTAGCTGATCCACTATCACCAAAATGGAATCCTGCTTTCTGACCATTCTTGGGAGACATATGACAAAATACATCGTTATTTTCCCCCACATCCAAATAAGGATTGACAAAGACTGTAACATTCCCTCTAGCCTCAGATGCTCTGGCTTAACCTATTGGCATGTCAAGCATTTCGAAACAAACTCAGCCACTCTTTTTTTATACCATACAACCATAACTATGCTATCAATGCTTTATTAATTTTCTGATTTCCATGGTGAACAGCCCACTAGAAACATTGATACACCATGAGAATATTCTCTTGAGAAGCAACTAGTACAACCATTAGATTCTGAAAATAGAAAACTGAATCTCCATTCAGTTTCCAACCATCAATGGTCTCCCTACCATTCAGTTTCGACCTCATGGTCACACACTCAGAATCAGATATATGTGCCTCTTCAACCAGGCTAACCATGTTAGGAATCAACAAAACCAGAATGAAGACCACTCTATCATCCTGGTCCTCAAATACCAACCGCATGTCAGCTATAACAGAAATCAACTGCCAATGGTCCGATGAATGTTTCACCACCAGAGCATTTGAGTTCTTAATTAATGCATCTGTCACCAAATTTCCCTTACCAAGTGTGTACATCAAGTAAAAATCAAACATTAATAGATATTCTATCCATCTCCTTTTCCTCAAGATCAAATCCCTTTGTGAGTAAATGTGCTTCAATATATTATGATCTGTATATACAATGAATTTTTCAGTGAATATATAATCACGCCACCCTTTCAAATCATGGACCATTGATACCAATTCCAAGTCATGACCTGGGTTGTTCTTCTCATGTACCCTCATCTACTGTGAGCCATATGAAACCACGTGATATCCCTGCATGAGAATGCACCCCAAATCTGATCTTGATGCATCACAATACACCACGTACCCTTTTCCATGCTCTGGAAAAACCAATATTGGTGCTGATGTAATGTGACCATTTATCTCTTCCAAAAACTGCAAAAAATATTCATTCAACTATAATGGAACATTCATTCTTGTCAATGCTGTCATCGATGAAGCAAATTGTCAAAAATCACGAACAAAAGTTGATAATACCTAGCTAACCCTAGGAATATCCATACCTCAAACACATTATTGGGTGGTTTCCATGAGATAATAGACTCAATCATTTCTGGATCCACTAAAACACCTCTTTTAGAAATCACATGGCCATGAAAATGGACATACTGTTTCCAAAAGTCACAATTTGACAATCTAGAATACAACTGATGATCCCTCAAGACCCCCCGCACTGTCCCCAAGTGCTGATCATGCTCCACTCATGTCTTTGAATACACTATAATATCATATATAAACACCACCAAAAATTAATCTTGATATCTCTGAAATATTCGATTCATCATTTCCATTAACACTGCAAGCACATTCGTTAGACCAAAGGTCATAACGACATATTCACAGTGGCCATATCTACTTTTGAAAGCTGTTTTAGGAATATCATCTTTCTTCCCACAGAATTGATGACATCCCAACCTAAGGTAGACCTTGGAGAACCACTGGTCTCCCCTGAACTGGTTGAAAAAATCATCAATTCATGGAAGTAGATATCTGTTCTTTATTATATCATGGTTAAGTCTATGATAATCATCAAAGAGACTCAAATTTTCTTCAAAATTGTTTACTGACAACACCAGCACTGCCCATAGAGACGTTCTAGGATGGATAAACCCTTAGTTTTCTAACTCTTTCTATCAATTCCCACAATTCAGTAGGTTCCATTCGGTAAGATAGAAGTGAGATAGGACTAGTACCTGAAGGGATATAAACTGTAAAATCCACTTCTCTTATGGGAGGTAACCTAGAAAATTATCTTGGAAAAACATCCATGAAATAATTCACCACTGCCGGAAGAACACTCTTCTCGTTACCCTCTATCGATTTCTACGAAAACACTACCAATTGATATGGTAACGTGCCCACTGCTAGTGCCAACAAACCCAATTCACCATTCCATTCATGCCACTATCATCTAAAGAGATGTATAATGCCATAGTGTGTCATAAAATTCATTTTCCATGCATTATAGTTGATGTAGGTCTTAAACTCCACCAGCCAATCCATTCCCAGTATTACCTCATACTCATCCCTCTCATGATCTGAGAAATTCTACATTAGCTCAACCTCTCCCACGATGATTCAACATGCTCTTCCCATGATGGCTTGACACTCTCTTCGACCTAGAGGATTTTGATGTTTCAAAACTGACAACATAATTTATACCCTTAAACCCAGAAACTTAACAACACCACAACAATAAAATATTGTGAATCACCTATATCAAATAGAACATGCATCAAGGTAGAATTTAAAAGAATAGTACCTCGGACCATGGATGGTCCTGACTAATCATCCACTACAACCTGCTTGGCTCCGAAAAATGCCTTGGCTACCACACTCTTCTCTTTATTTCATTGTTGAGGAGTTGTTGTGTTCTGAGAATCCCCATGACTGACTTTGCTCTGCTGATGAGGGGTATGTTTTCCCCCCTCCCTTCAAAGAATACGACGTCTTTGATCCCTGATGAGTCTCACACGTACCCGACTTTAGATAATTCCCACAATAGTGCTGAAGATGTCCCATATACTTGCAATAGTGACATGCTCAAGGTTGTGTCGTACAATACTTCTTGATGTGTGTTGTAGATCCACATTGAAAACATCATAGTTTTCTCTTGGGGTTCAGAGGAATATTTACTGATCCAGCCATCAGATTATATGCCATTCTCCCACCCTGGGAATAAGTGTCCCTCCTCCACTTTAACCTAGTGTTAGATTTCCAAATATTCCCCCTAGGTACCACCATGCTTCCTCAGCTCGGATCTCGCAACAGATCTCGCTCAGCCACCGATGCTCGAGTCACCATCTCTGTGTAATCACTGATACACAACACTACTATTTTTGAACAGATCTCTTGCCTTAACCCCACTTCTAAGATCCTTTACTTTCATAACATGCTATGTGACACCTCGGGTGAAAACCGAACACAGCTCATAAACATAGCTGCATAATCTATCACATACATATGCTCTTGCTTCAGACTGAAGAAATCAGTTGTGCACTGAATTCTGAACGTATGTGGGTAGAATTTTTTATGAAACAATTCCTCAAAAAATTCCCACATCATACCCTGATCTATTTTTGATTTTAATACCAACTCCCACCACTGAATTGATATATCCTCTAGCTTATAAATTTCCATCTTTACTTTCAACTCTACAAACATACACAAGAATTCGAAAAAAAATTCACTCTGGACAGCCACGCCTCTACCCTTTCTAGGTCTGAATCACCCCCTAAAGATGGGTGGATCCTAATTTTGAAACTGATTCGCATGATCTATATGCTTTGTCTCTTCTGCTATATTCACACTTCCCACAGCGTGGAGAGCTTGAGATATGCTCTGGACTAACTGCTTGTTCACCTGGGGTTCAGGTGCAACCACGTTCTCATCAGCCACTTCCGGTTGGTCTCTATGACACCTAACCAATTCTATTTCTATAAACAAAAAATAAACAACCATGAGTCTCACATCCGTAGATAGAAAGAATTTCCATTTGAAATCTCATTTCACAACACTATCACTACGAGGCTTTCCACCTTTCCACATTTTCCATGTTTCACCATTTTTGAAAACCAAACCATTTTCAAAATACCACCAGTTCCCATGTTCCAAATCATTCTGTTTTGAAACCCAATTAAAAAATTTTAAAATTCACACAATCATATCACACCATATATCATTATGCCCTAATTAAATATGCATCATAGTGGGAAGTCATTTCTACCATATATTCCATGCACATCTCATTGGCTACACCCACAACAATGAGATTGCCACTGCCTATAAGTGTCTCCAAAACAGTTATGTACCCAACTCTCTAGTAATGTGAAGTTCTGCCTAAAAGTGATAGATACGTCCTTTTATGCTATACATTCCACGTTACGACATTTATACTCCTTTCTACCATCCCGACATAAAGAATATACCACAACGAATTTCAACTCCAAATCCAAGAATCAACTCCAATGGACCGAACAAGCTGATAACACATGTAACCCCCTGCCCATACCTCATTGTCTTGTGGAGGAGGTGAGGGTTACATGGCCTTAAGAGAAATTCCCAAGGCGCCAAAGGCTGGAAATAAATATTGATGGATTCATGTAATAGTGGGAAATGATTTTCCACTATGAAGATAACCCATCTCAACCAACCAACAACTAATGATGGATGCACTTTCAAACCCAACCATGTGATAAATACAATTCCATAACAAACCCCAAAACCATTCAACTAGATATGTCCACAAAACATTATATTAAAAAGAGGAAAATAAAAAACAAAACACCATAAGACATGACACCACCACAACTCCACACCAAGATCCATGCTCCAAGAACCACCATATATCCCAAGATTCACCACGAACCACTAGAAATGAGATGCCTTACCTTTACCAATGTCCCAGAATAAAACATATGAAAAAGCACCAAGGTGCCAAAGAAGGGGGTGAGTACTAATACTCATTATGTTTTCCCCAAATTACATCCATACACACTCCACTAGGATAAAACCATTAGCACATTTATATCAATAATTTATATAAAATAGTCACAAGTGAAACTATTACCATAAGCCAAACACACCCTTCCCAAGCCATCTCACACAAACCAAGAACCCAAGAGAAAGCCAAAAAAACATGCAACAAGACATTTCATCATTTCAAATTAGCACAAAATTTTCCATCTAGAAAAGTAATGCACCACACAAAGTCCCACAACCTAATACTTGTATAAAAATCATTGTGGCACTTCCGTCCAACCCGTTTCTTCCTTCCGAAATTTTGGGGAACTTCACGTCCACTTACCATTGATGGTGGTCTTTTTGTCCACTACCCATCCCTTATTATTGTCGAACTTCATGTCCACTTACTGTTAAACATTTAAACAAGCCATATCTAAGCTTATAACCAACCAAGGTCACCAAAATATGAATTTAACCATTTGAATTACAAGCCGATCCTCTTCAATAAATAAAACATTTATTTAAAACACCCTTTAATCGTTTTCCATGGCAAAAAACATTTCAATAAAATAAAATATTTATTGAAAACCATTTTTATCATCCATATTATCAAATCAATCACAGAAACCCATTTTAAAATCTCCATTTTACAATCCACAATAAGAGAATTTTACCCAAAACCCCTTTCATCCCAAAAATCCTCAAAACACCACCAAAGGGATTACCAACCAAATTATCACATAAAAACACATATAATTTTTAGCACAAAAAATAAATTTTAACAAAAAACCACTATTTATTACCTTGTGGAGTCAAGAGATAAGCCACATATGATTAGGGTTCCAGCGAAATCGGCCCACATGAAACCACACCCCATTCCTGGAAAATGTATCATGAAAACCACTCTAGATCCCCTTAAATTACATCGACAAGCCTTAATATTAACATCCAAGACAAAAAGCCATATTTCTACACACAATGAGGGTATATCTAGGAAAACTAGAGAGAGAGATGTAGATATAGAAGAAACCACAAAGAAACCAAGAGGATAGACTTACCCAAGATAAACCACCCTCAAAGCACCAAGAAACCCTTGGAATCGCTTCTAAAATGAGTGGGAGAGAACCTCAAACCCCTGAGAAAACAAAATCCCAAGTGAGGATTGAGTGGGAGAGGACATGGAGTATTTTAGGTCATGCTCGAGGGAGCCATGATTTAAAACCCCACTTTTTATGTGGTCACACTATTAGCCAGCACCGTTTGACAGACCGTGCGCTAACCGTGTACACACCATTATCTCAATAAGTGGGGTCATGATGGTTGCCATGAAAGGTTTGGAAAACCATGTACAGGTAGTGTGAACCCTACTGTCTCCCCAGCACGGTTTCCTAGAGAATCTGCTAGTTTCCCTAATCTGTGCTCAAACTGTGCGCCCTTAGAAAATCTTCCAAACATATTAAAACCCATTACAATCTCTCCTAACCTCTTATAAACTCATATGAATAACATTAAAAGGTATAAACAAAGGCTATATACCTCAAAAATAGGGTGCTACAATTTTCATTTTAATCTCTGGCCTTTTGTCGAAACTTAACCCATCAGATGAGCTTCGCAAATTTGTTAAGGCATTTATTGGGGTAATTTTTTCCATACATTCTGCAAAAATTAAATTTAAATTTATTACTTATGGATTTATTTGATTGATTATTAACCATTTCCTTCCTTACAGATGATATCATTTTTTAATTCAAAATGTACACCTGGCCAGCATCATACGCCATATTACCCTCTCTGTATATCAAACATGTTTCACACTAACATTGAATAAATGGAATGCCAAATCCCTTTGGTATCTCAAATTTAATCTTGAGTAAAAATTATTTATTTCAATATTAGGATTTAAATAATATTTAGAGTATAAATTTCCAAACGGTTGAAGTTTTGTTCATAAATTACAACTTAATCTTCCACTTTTTTTCAATTAATCTAATTTCTTTTCCATACTAATTCCAACTGGCTTTGGAAAATATTTTTCAAAGAAAAGATTATTAAATTAATCCCATTATAATGAATTTATCTCATTAATATCCCTGATATTATTGAAGATGGACCACTAATGGATAACTTCACTATCAAAATGATAAACTGAATGATTAAAATTTTGATTAGAAGAACACTCCATAAAAATAATATGTTTTCAAGGGATTTAATCCGACCTTCAAAAATCACTAGGTCAAACGATCCTTTGAATTCATGAGGGTGATGCATCATAAAATGATCCACTATAAACATGTTCATTTGTGGTATCACTGAATATTATCTTTTTTATATTCCACCGCCATTTATACCCTATTTCAACTGATCCATTATTTTTACAATCTTCTTAGTTCCAATTCTTGCCATTCCTAATTGTACATTCAGAAGGATTTTAATCTGTCAGTTGCTTCATACATCATAATCCTTATGTCTTCTATGGAAAATAATTCCTAAAATACATATCTTAGATGAAGCAACATAGTAATAATTAAATAATATGTCATTTCAACTTAAAAACACGGAAAAAATAATTTATATTATTATATTAACATCATTCAAACCCCTAGTATTATATACACTATTTTATGATACAAACTATAAAGACACATCCTTAAACATTAAAAAATATTTTTAATTGAAAAAGAATAAACATATAGAGTTACCTAATATTATTTTGACATAAGGTTGTGGAGAATTTGGTCATAAAACATAAATGAAAACCCAAGAAACATACATAGTTAAAACTACTAAAACACTATAATATTATTCATAATATAAATGTTTAAATATAACATGAAATCATCTAATAAAAAATATTTAAATCATTCATCTAGGACTCTTTACTCATATTTGTCTTTAAAAACCTAAGAAAAACATTTTATAGACTAGGATAAGTGCAAAATGCTCTGTATGGGATATAAAAATTAGAATAGAAATCTTCTGTTTAGGAATACGTATAAACATATGAACTCATTTCCATAAAAACATACTTATCACCCACTATGAATAAAATATTAACATTATGAAAATTTTTATTTCTATGAAACATAGAAAACATAAATAAAACCAAATAGGTTTCATGGGGAATTAATTACATGATATTTTAACCCTCTTAGCTACCATATTATTTGAAACCATCATATCTTATTTTCAATGTAATCCTCATGACTACCTTTCAATGTAACCCACACAACTACCTTTTGGTGTAACCATCATAGTAAAACATGGAGTAACCATAAGACCATCCTCCAACATAATCATAAATAATGAATTGGAAAGAGATATAGGTCCCATCATTCATCATGAATAATTTCCATCAACCAGAACATAATCATTTAACATTCATACATTTATCATAAAAACATTTCAATTTATTTTTTTAATAATAGAAATTTAAAAGATGATTTTTAATGAAAATCCCTCAGCGTAGGTTTTTCTTACATAAAATGAGTTCAAAACTAATTTATAATGGATTAATGAGTGTTATTAAAATATAATATAACCAAATTCATTTTTACAATTAGTTATATGATCTTATTATAACAACATTTCACATATTGATTAATAATATTTTGTTATTCTCATTAGTTTTTGTGTTAATTGAGTAGTTTTCTCAAGTATGTTTTGACATTTTATTTGTTGTTCCAATTAAATATATGACAATTTCATCATCTAATGAATTTAAAACAAGATTTAATTATTATATTAAGTATATATTCATTTATATTAACAATATTATTTGTAGATAACAAATGAAGTTCACTGTTAATGGATAAGGTAGACCGTATGTACAAATGAATGCTACTTACAATTCATTGTCATTTTAAAATAATAGAAGTTAAATGAAACATATGTATATTGTAATTCTATAATCATATCTATGACATATCTGTTTCATAAGTTTATTAAAATCTTCATTAATATGTTCCATTCATAGAATGAATGAATCACATTGCATTAAAGAGGCGGTAATCCACACATCCACAAATGGTATTATCATATTTAAAGAAATGGAAAGTATAGAGGTTTGTGTTATGATATAATAAAATAATAATAATTAAATAATAAATATAAAATAATTAATATATATACACTATTTCAATCATAATTCCCACCATGAGATGCGGTAAAGGAAGAATGAACAATCATTGTTTCATGGGGTGATAGGTTTTCATGAACATTAAAAATAAGTTCATTACCTATTAGATGTAAGTGGGGCTATGTTTAAGTCAAAACTGTTGAAGCATAAAATATCTTTTTATTTAGGATACTTTTGTAATTATAGAATAAATATAGAGGAATAATTGAAGGATTGGGGAATATAAATAAAATAAAATAACATAAGGAATAATGTTTCCTCTTATTTGGATAAGCCCATTTGGCTTAACAAAATGAAATACATAGATTTCTCTTTCACAAAGGGTATAATTATATTATAAGGGGATGGTTATTGAAGAGCAGTTTAAGTGGAGCATGGTCAAGACAATATGGTTTCAAAGGTTTGAGAAAGATGTGGTATTTATAGTTGTGGAGAGGAGTGTTTTTTGAATATTTTATTCATGAGTTTATTAAATTTGATTAAGACTATAAATATTTTATGAATTGTCAAAAAATATATTAAATTAAAGAATCATAGTTTAATATTATGGTTATTACATCATAAATTAATCCATGAATATTTTATTAATGTTGTAATGTACAGATATCATAAATTTTCGTATTTCACTTTTCATCAAAAATTCACAACATTCATTTTTTGACATGTAGAAATAAAAAATGGAAACTATTTTATAAAAATAATTTTCAAAAAATGAGAAATTTATTTTTTAATTAAAATTATCATTTATTCAAAAAATAACAAATGTCAATATCATAACTGATTTTATAACACAATGTCAAATTAATTAAGGTCCTATAAAACTATCTTATAATAATAAGCAAATAAAATATTAATTTATTTATATTTTTTATTAAGATAAATTTTCATTTATTTAATTATATTAATTATTAAATATTAAATAAAAAATTGAGGTGTTAGGAAAATAAAAACACCTAATTTTTCATTTTCAAAACATTTATTTATTTATTATATGATATAAATATATCATATTTTCATTTATAATATACATAAATTTTATTTACACTCTTATATATGCGTTTACAATATTATTGTTTGGTTTACTATTTATGAGGTTAAAATTAATATTACAAAGAAAATTGTACTATACTATCAGTATAAATTCTAGAATTTCTAAAAAATTATTTTATTTAATTAATTATTAATTTATAACATTTTTATTATGTTCTCCACTTGATTTTATGAGATTTATAGAATATGAAAGAATTATAAGAACGAAAAAGTTATTTATTGAATTATTGGTTGTTAAATAACTACATATAAAATGATCCATTTAATATCCATATGAAGAACATATTTCCTTAAATGGGTTATAATTACCCATTTTGGAGGATTTTTTAATTATGAAAATGTTATTTTTATTTATAAATTTCATAAAATACATGTCTCACCTAAAATATTTATAAATGGCCACCAAATATTATAAGCTATTAAGAATTAAAAGTCCACATATATGATATAATCCTTACCCATATAAGTTTTATACTCTAATTAAAACATCATAGTGACCTCAATTTGATTAAAACTGATCATAGGATGTTATTTGTGAAAACCAAATGATCTCTTCTGAAGAATTTGTAATAATCATAAATGATTTTTAATTTGTTCATCATCCTATACAAAAAATTATTCTAAAAATATAATATAATAAAAACATGATATACCATATCATTAAATACTATTTTCTAAATGAATAAAATTTATCCATACTCTCTTTAATCAAATGGGAAATTAAATCATTGATTATGTGTATGACAGACTACAACATCACGAATCGATGTAAATAATTTTCCATCAACACATCTCATGATTTTATATAATGATAGATTTAATTTATATAAAAAAAATTATTATATAATTATAGATATTAAATAATAATATAACATATACCTTCTTATAATCTATGCCAATAATATTATTATAATATCTCTCATGTGTACTGATGAATTTTTCCTCGCTAAGTAATGTGATTTTTTTATCTTATGACTTAAATAGAAAGAAATAAGCATATTTTTAGTGAATCTAAGTTACATATATGGAATTATATTTATAATTTAAAATTAATATGTGACCAAAGTTCTTATACATTAAATCATTAATGGAATGATATCATTACTCGTGGGTACCTATGACCTACAACACCTATGATGTGATGGGATGCATTATCCATGTAAAAATGTAAAAGAAAGATTATAAAAATGAATATAATCAGAGAGTATTATATTTATAACAATATTATAATTAATTAGTTTATTTAAATATATAATATATGCATGAACCGAAACATTAAAGGAAAAATGGAATGAGAAAACAAGGAAATTTATACCAGAAACAGTGAAAACGATGACATATTGTTAAAAAATTAGTGGATAGATGTCATAATAAAATCATATATGATATTTTAAATATTAATATGGTTTTGGTATAAATTAGTGGAATTATTAATACCAATATATAATAAGTTAACACACATTCAATTAAATGGAACCAAGAGGTATGTGACTTCATCTCAGTTTCTTTTCATTGAGGCATATTATAATGTTACACACAAAATTTATATTATGTGGTGTATTAAATTTAAAATCTGAATCTAATAAAATGAATCCTTCATAATTCATGGTATTTTAAATATCATTTTAAATTATTTCCCCAAAAGAGACTAGATTTAAAAATTTACATGTGGTAAATAATTTCTTAACTCAATTTCATTTCATTGGGTTATATTATATCATCATTTTCATTGATAATCATGTATTACATTTGTAATGGAATTATATTATATATTTTTGTATTTAATGTTTTTTTGTGTATTAACATTTTACAAATATAATCAACACATTTATTAATCCTCACATTAATGATATGATCATTATAAGGGATTTTATCCTAATTTCCATTTCATTGAGGTATATTTGCTAATATGAACCTATTAACATTTATGTGGTGTATATAAATACTCATTGATGAATTTAACAAGAAAAACTATGTATTTATTATGATTAAATATTCATTTAGTGTTTATTATTCTTGGGATGGAGTTTAATAGTAACCAAAGAAGTAAAAAATATTTTGCAATCTCACATTCTTTTGTGATTTCTAATTTTATCATTAAACAATAATTTTTTCTATGATACTTTTTCTTTAAAAATGAAATTTTTATAAATATAATTATTATTTATAAAATTTATATAATTACTTACACAATAATATATCTTATTTGAATATGGGTTTTTACATTGAATGTTCTATAATTGACAGGTGAAATTACTGTTATTTTATATTCCTTACTTGATATATAAATTAGTTGATAAGGCTTGTTGTTTAGGAAATAAATCGATGATATTAAATATAAAGAATATTTTTAAATGAATATATGGTTGTGGTGTTTTTATAGACATATCATTGAGGTATTAGATAAATAATGAGACAAATCATCTAGACACCTGTTTTAAATGGATTTCTCGAGTATATATACACATCAGTTATAAAATTCCATGTTAAATGTCTTGATAGTATTGGTATAACGATTCTTGGGATATGTAAGTCAAATAATAAAGAATAATATTTACAAATAATTTATTAGTTTTTTACCTATAAATTTTGGCAATGATGTTATTTTTTGATGCATTTTTAGTCTCTGTTTATTGATTAAATAGAATGTGTTTTATGTTATTTACAATTGGAATATTAATTATTCCTTTTCACTTCATGATAGTGGAATTATTTAAATGGAATGTATGATCATTTATTTAACCCTATATATTTATTATTCCATATCTAATTAGGACATTAAAATTATTTAAATGGAATGCATGTTTAGTTATTTACATTATCATGTTGATTATACTTATTGATTCATGATAGATTCCCTTACACTTAACTATTAATAATCATTTTATGTCACCCATATTTTGTTTCCATTCCTAGGAATATAGGATTTTTTATATGAATGTTATACAGGGATAGTCTAGAGGTAATAATTATATTAAAAAATAAATTATTCTATAAAATGAGTAACCAATTGTAATATAGGAATCACATATGAATCCATTTTACCAAGACTACTAATATATATAGTCCATAATGTTGTGATTCTATATATCTAATGCCAATTTTGTAATGTAGACATTGGTTATGGGTTAATTGGTTCGAGGTTTTTAAATTAATTATTAACATTATGTACTAATATTGAGGTTTTGAAATTAATCTAAAAGTTGGATACTTGTGCTTACTATATTGGTTTTTTAAAATACATAGAAACAATCAAAAAGTATTTTAACACTGTTATGGATCATATGATTCTTTAAAAGTTAATTCTAGTGCTCTAGGGATAAAAAACAAACTTTGGGATATTAATTTATTAGACTAAGATATTAAGTGTAAATTTAACAAAGAATAACCAAATGATGAAATTTTTATTGAGAAATATAAATATATCATGTAAAAATATTTCGTTATATTTTTAGATAATAAAATAATTCTTAAAATTAGGAAAATTATATTGGAACAAAATTTTATCCTATTACATTTATATCTTATGTATAATTTTATTTTTTAACCATCAATGGTTTAGGGTTTTGTGGTTGTCGATATTCTATTGATCGTTCAAATTTGAGTGATCATTAAACTCTATAACCCTCCATCATTATTTAGGAATTACTATTTTATTTAATGTCCACATCATTACATCCCACATATATAATGATACACGAAAATATATTAATTTTTTATTCCAGTATCCCTTTCATATTTTCGTTTTCCTATTTGAAGAAGGTTTTTTATTAATCCACATTAATAAATAGATTTACAAAAATGATATTTTCATACAAAAAAACCTTAATTTTGGTGATCTAGATTAAATTATCTAAATGAAATTTATTTAAGCTTGTATAATGAAATACCCTAATATTTTAAAATATAAAAAATATGTATGATAGAAAATATATAACTATTCACAATTATAAGATTATAATGTAACACCCTTAGAATTTACATTTTGTTTATTTTATATAAAGTCAATTTATTTGATATCTTCCAAAACAAATGAACCCCAATCAAAATGAACCCTAATTTAGTATGCCTATTAAATCATAGTCATTAAATTGAATGGTACGAATATTACTAAATAAATATTAAAAATTATACGGTGTCACATGATCATTAATTATATGATGATTTTATATAAAAATAAAAAACATTCCAAATAAAAAAGGAATGTTTTTTTAAAACATTATTTCATATAAAAGATGGTATAATCCCATCTTGCAAACTTAATTTGAAATTAACTTTTACAAAAATGAGAAAAATAATTTTAGAAAATGATTTTATTTTTATATCATCATATCAAAATTATATTAGACTAAATTTTGGGGTAATTTAGTAAAATATTTATTTTTCAATGAATAGGGAAAAATTATTTTTTTAATAAAATATAATTTATAATTAAAATAATTTAAAAGGTAATATTATATATTAATTACATTAAAAAATATTGTGTTCAAATATATTAAAATGTGAATACGATATGACATTTAAATCAATTTCATATTCAATTTTGATGGTTAAACCTTCTATACTGAAAAACAATTCTCACATAGGAAACCCACATTTGCATCACTTCTATGGGTATAATTTTAAATTATTTATACCACATATGTCAATTTAATTTTAAAAAAAATGTATTACATATTTTCAATTAGTATAATTTATATTATATTATAATTTTTAATTATTTTTTTTATCCTAATTAATACCAAGAATAGTAAAAATTTAATTAATGTGGTTATGATAACAAACTAGTTCACCATGAGAGTAAACTATGAAGTTAATGGTTAAAATCAATCTAAAAAATATCCAAAAAACAATTATGGAAATATTTCAACCTTATTACCTCTAATTATTTAAAATTACCAACTTTGGATGATTTTTGAGTTATATAATTGTCTCTGTTATGGAATCTTTTCAAAATTTCCCGGTGTTTCCCCTCCCAATATATAAATGTCCACCACTCTCCTCCAAAATTGAAACATAAAAATACATTTCATCATCAAATAACATCCAAAATCAATTAATTTATCCGATACTAACATCCTATAGACATTAGTTTACACATTTATCTATCATAGGAATGTTTCTTTGTGAAAATCTAAAGAGGTCATCTGAAGAAGAGGTAATGTTCTTAAATGATCAATTTTATTTTAATTATTCTTCAACATCCTTAAAATATTTTTGAATAATGATTATATAATAAAAAAATTATAATAAATTAATTAAAAAATTTCTTTTTTACAATAATTACCTATATTCATATTCTCATCCATCATATGGGAAAACATTTCTTGATTTTGTGTACGTCAGACTACCAACATGAAAACCAATATAATTTTGATTCCCAAACAACTAGTGAAGGATAGATATAATGAAGAATTTAAGAAAATAATTTGATTTTTATGATATAATGATACTTATTTAATTTTTTATATAATATATAACTTCATGCATTCCATTCAAATTTTAATATGATAACATTTCTCGTGTGTATGGTGGACTGCCGTCTAGAAAAGAGTTGTAATTTTTTTCACATACCATTTACAGTGAAAGTAAAAAGGATATATTTAATGGATATATGTGATATATTTGATGTTAGAATAACTATTTAAAATTAATATGTCACCCACTTCTTTATTATTCCACTCATTGTTGGAATGATAACTTTCTCATGCGTACGTACAACCTACCATCTCCATGAAACGATACGATTAATTTTACATGTCTAGACTTATAGAATAAATCTAAAAATGTATAAAATTAGTAAATATTATACTTATAATATTTGTATAACTATTATATTCGTTTTACAGTATAATATACACATGAACCAAAACAGTCATGTTAAAACAAGCATGTGAAAACATGTCAATTAACACACAAATAAATGAATATAATTAAATTTTACTAAGAAACATGTTGTAAAATGTTATAAGGTTATCATATATGACATTAAAAATATGAATATGGTTTTTCTAAACATTAATAACATTCATAATAACATTATATAGGCGTTTAAATCCCTTTAACATTTATTAATGGTGGGGTAATTGATTTTATCTCAATTTCAACCTCATTGAGAATTATTGAATAATATAATATTTTTCACATTTATATGGTATATATAAATCCCCTTGTTTGTATTTAAAAATAATAAAAACTTATTCCTGAGGATTATTATTTTTTCATTTTTATTCTTCATGTGGATATAATTTGACTTTTTCTCTTGAGTTAAAAAATTTAATTGTACAGACATGATTTATTTTTTATTGTTTATTTTTTCATAAAGAAATAACTTTTATATAATAATGCTTAATTTAAAAAAAATGTCTGTTAAATGAATACATTAAAATAATATGATGTTTTCTATCTCCTAAAATTTAATCCACTCATACATTTGATGTTAACTTTTTATGTTATTCAGTTAACTAGGGAAATACTAATAAATATGTAACCATTTATTTATAATTTTATTTGATGATAAGAAATATTGAATAATGAATTTAATATATTAATCAATATAATAGAAATAATCAAGAAATAAAGATATAGGTTTGGTTTTGTATACATATCCCCCCGATGAATGAGTAGTCTCGTGGGATGAATTTATTGTATAGACGAAATAAAATGTTTTTCTAGTGTATACATACCAATAAGATTTAAAATGATTTGATAAATGGATTGATAGTAGAATATTAATGATTATTGAGATCATGATGTTGGATAATTCAAAATTTCTTAATTTAATTAATCAAATGTTATATTCAATTAAATTTTATAAATATTATTATCACTATATACATTTCATTCTCAATTTATTGATTAAATTGAATCGGGTTTTAGTAATTTAATTTTCTATATTGATTATTATTTATCTATTAATTATAGTAAAGTTATTTAAATGTAATTTTTGTTTAGTTATTTACCATTACATATTTTTATTAATTATCATTTAATGATAGTCATCTTATTTAGATGTAATTTGTGTTAAGTTATTTAGCATTCCATATTGATTATTCCTTGTTGATTATTCTTCAATTAATCAAGTTATTTTTTTTTCTTTACGTAACTCTTAATTATAATTTGATCTCACTTATAATTTAATAAATATAAATGGAATCCAATAGTTTTATTGTGAAATATATTAAAGGATATTCTGTAATAAATAATTATACTATTGGAAAAATATGTTGTAATTTGTGTATTCAAAAATAATATTAGAATTGTGTATATATATATATGAAAAAGAATAATAAACTATACAGTGCATTGGGATATCATTAATTTTTTATTATTCCAAGGTATTAATGAAGACAATTTCTCTTGTTTATTTGGGTCAGGGTTGTAACATTATGTTCCTTAAGGGGAGATTTAAATGTATAGTATCAAAGAAGAGGTAATCATCTTTATAAAATCATTGATTATTATTTTTACATAAATTCATCTTTATATGACATAAAAACCATAAAATTATTAATATAAGGACATAAATAAAACTATATATAATTATTATTGTCATAGAACCATATTAAAACAATTTTCCCTCAAATGAAAAGTTAAAACATCTGCCTCGGTACGTAGGGATTTCCCATCCCCACGTAGCGATGTAATTATGTTTTCATCACCACATTAAATGGATGATGTTAAAGACATAAAAAGATATTATTTCTAATATCTATGAAATAACTATGATTATGTAACTTTAATGTAATATATTCCCTCAAAAATTTCAATCAGTTGGATAATGATAACTTTGCTCGTGCATACATTTATTCCACCACCTCTTTGAAGTGATGTCATCTATTTGTCATTTCCAATTTTTAGAGATGGTAAAAGGATATATAAAATGATTAAATAAGATATATATGATCTAAAAATTATTATATAAAGGTAAATTATTATTTATCTTTATTTTTTTCTATACTTCAGAGAGTGAAAATAGCATTCCTGCATACATACGACCTACCGTCTCCAAGATTTATGAAACTAATTATTCAATCACTGCGAATAACAGATGACTATATATTCATATATATGGAACATAACTGATATTAATGTCATGAATAAAAACCTAAATATTATGTAACCGTGATCAATGATTCATGTAATGACATTACCGATTCAAAACATGCAAATAAAATAAAGTAGTTAACAACTGAAATGATGACAATAATAAAGGATTGATAACTAATTGCTGGTAAAATGCCTAAAATGGATCATATATGATAATTTTTAGATATTTATATGGTTAATTGTTTT
The DNA here is from genome assembly GCA_963277665.1 of Viscum album. Lineage (NCBI taxonomy): Eukaryota > Viridiplantae > Streptophyta > Magnoliopsida > Santalales > Viscaceae > Viscum > Viscum album. The sequence goes on along the minus strand of OY728160.1, from coordinate 1,716,975,345 downwards.
TAATAAATATAAATTTATTATATATTAGGTTAAATTAACTTATGAGAAAATTCGAATGTGATGTAAAGTGTTTTTAACTCAATTTAGAATCATTGGAATATACTTATATTAGAATGACAATGGTTTTCATAATTAAATGTTAAATAAACTTATATTTTATAATTTTTTATTTAACATTTTTGGATTTCCAAATGATAAAAATAGTTACCTCATAGATTAAATCTAACTTCATTGATACAATCATTGTAAGGGATTTGGTCTCAATTTCCACTCCATTGAGGCATATTTTGTATTATCCACATTTTTTTCATATGAGGTTTATATACTACCAATTTTAGTTATTTTACAAGAAGTTTAATTAGTGTGATTAATTTTTAAATTCAAGAAACAAGTAAAAGTTGTCTGTTTAAAAAAAATTATCAATTTCCTCTTAATAATGAGGTATATTTTTCTTTAAAATCTAAATTTTCAGAATAATTTTAATAATAATCTATTTTTTAATTAAATTATTTATTTAGGGAATTATATGTTATACATGAATTTATACATGGATTGAATGGAAAATTACTAATATATTAATAATCTTTCATTTTAAAACATATGATAAAAAGTCAAAAAGAATATTTTATTTTAATTTATATTGGTTTAACATACCTTCCACCAATGATAACCATTTTTCACCATTTCAAATGTCCTTAATATTATCAATGGTCTAAAAAAATCTATGTTGAAATAATATTATTATCATTTAATTTATTTTTCATTGATTCTTTAACTATTAATCAACTATATATGTTAATCTCCCATAACTTTATTAATATCATGGAAATTAAATATATCTTAGAAAATTATCTTTATTATATTCATTTAAAATTATTTTTCCAAAAATATCAATATTTTTTATAAAATTTATATTATCATTTTGTAAACCATATATAGTTTCTACATATGATTTATTATTTTGAATTTTATTTTATTAAATAATTGATATGTTAATTTTTTGATATGGAATATTTTCTATGAATTATATTTTATCATTAAACATATAAGTAATGTGTTGGACATGAAACAATATGTGGTTCCTCAATTTATATACTCACAAAAATCATCTACACGTCTCATGAGATAAATTAGTAAGCTATAAATCAATTGGTTTATGTATAACTACCCATTGATTCAATTTTATGGGAACTTGTCATTGATGGTATACATATCATTATGTTTGAAACCATTATATCTAATATAAACTATTTCCATTATTTAAAATGATTCTATTATTTTCATTGGGAATACAATATTTAAATTAAACACAGATTAATTTTATGCTCATGTTGTCGATTAAATGGAATGTATATTAGTTATCTACATTATTATATTGAATCTTCCATATTTACTCATGATATTGTTTTCAATAGATAACCCTTAGAGTGGAATTTATCACACCCTTATTTTTTTATTTCCCATGAATTTAAGGAAGAAATATTATATTTTTCTTATGTATAATGAATAATTTGACACTCTATAATTTATAAATTATTTCTAATTTAAAATGGGAAGAATATATTCATCAAGTTTATCATGGGTAAAAATATATCCCTCCATTGGGATAGAATTTCTATTCTCTAATGAAAATGATATAAATAAGTCATCATCACTAGTTTACTATATTTGGGGTTGTTATAGTTTATACCAGAGAGTGTTTAGTGGAAGGCATTTTAACTAAATTATGGAAAACATATATTATGGACCATAAACATGTGAATGAATTTTAGAATTTGCCTAATTATTGGATAACTCCTTAATGTATTTGTAAGGTATAGATTATTTTCTTTTCCTACCCATAATTTATATTTATTATGAAAAGTGGATATGGATTTTGATCATTTGAATATATATGTATAAATCAAATTTTTTTTGATCAGGTATATTATACACATAATTTCAAGTGCATTGTGATTTTACCCATACTTATCACCTAGTCTAAAACATCATGGAGATAATATATGGTTAAATCATAATTTATTTAAAAAAAATTATGAATAAATATAATATATGATAACCAAGTATTGACTAGGGTAGACCTAATGTTTCATTGAGTGAAAATAAGTAGTCACGATTCAGACATCCTATGAATGGTATTTCCTGATTTCCCACTATAATTATGTTTTCTCAATCTTTGATTTTTCATTTTAAAAAATTTCTGGAAAATGGGGGAATCATGCTATCAATGAATATTATGGGTAATTAGTTGATTATGAGAAACAAAATTAGACTAGAGTGAAACATATAATGATTTTTCTCAATTCGATATCATAATATAAGATATAAAATCATACATCATTACCAAATATCAAACAATTAAATGAAGGTAATAATTGATTTTTTTGGATCTTAGATGATGGAAACCGTGGAATAATTAAAGGCAAATTTCCATCAAGTCAAAATTGTGGAAAGAGACACCCCATAGAGAATCTCAACAGAATGGGAAAATGTTTTATATGTGAAATAGAATGGAATATATTAATGAATTTTCATGGAAAATATAATTTTTTATACAGGGGTGTAAAGTTTATCCTAATGTATAATTTTTAGTTTAATGTAACATGTGTGGGTAATATATAAATTATCACATCCAATTCCCTAATGTAAGTGTAAGTTCCTATACCAGGGAATGAAAAAAGTTATTCAATACATTAAAGTGTATGAATTAATGTTATTTCATATTTAGATAAAATGTTGAATGAAATTGATGAATTAAATATGATAGTATTTATTAAATTTAAATTGGTTACTAAATTGAAAAAATATTGATTTAGGTCATCCTTGATAAAGATGGTTGTGTTTTTTGATTTATGAAAATAGTGTGTGATTTTTTTAGTGCAATATGGATTCTGTTTGTTTTTAGAAGCATATAATATTTCATATGAGTATAAATTAATAGTTTTGGATATCATCATGGGTTTATAATTTTATGATTTATATAAGCTAAAAGTCATAGATACCCATTATGAGGATTTAGGTGATGAGATTTTCAGGTGATTTGAAACATTTACTGAGATTTTGGATGAATAACCTACAGAGTTTTGAATACTCCTTTCATAAAATATGTGATTTTATATAAACTATGAGATAAATGGATGTATATAATCTCAATGAATAAAAATTGGTTCATTGACATGGAAATATTTTTAATGCTATTTACTATAAAGATATGGATTACCTAGTAGTTTTTATCTAAATCTGATTAATGATATTCTGTTGAGGATCACTAATTATAACAATATATAATGATTTATCATGTTTATTAATGATATTATTTTTATTGTTGATTTGGTTGATGTTTTTTTATCCCTTATGGCCAACATGTTTTTTAACAAGAACTAATATTTTTAAAGAATGCAATTGAATTTTATGGATGTATGATAAAAGGTATGAGATCACCTTTGAGGTTAGAACACTCATTAATATTGAGGATATTACACTTAATTAAGATTTTGGTTAATTTTTTGTTGAATAATATACGATGAACAGTTTGTGTTATTAAGGTATATTTGAAGGAAAATTTATTATTTATTCATATAAATAATTATACATTTTTTATTATCAAAACATATTGAATCAATTTTATAAATGGTAAATATTTATATATTATATGAATAGATTTTTATATTTTTAATGATAATTTCATCCATTAAATGTTTATTTTAGTGTCCTAAACAAGAAAAAATCAATGTTAATTTTCATTTCATAGAGAAATTGATGAAGTGAAAATTCACTAAAACACAAACAAATAATGAAATTGTTCTCCTGAAAAAAATCAATTGAGTATATTTTATAGTGTTTTATATCTTAATAGATAAATAATTTCTCGACTTTAAGAAAAATATATCGGATAAAAATTATCATATTTCTCTCTTTTCCTATGAATTGATATTATTTTAACCCATAATAGATTTATGGTTCTTAGAAATTCACATTCACATGAACATGTTATATATAACACCCAACTAATCTTTCATAGATAATTCTCTCCTCTATGCCCATATTTTAACTTCTCAATAATATTCTCTTATTTTGAAACCATGTTTTTTTGTTATTCATGATGACCATTGTATATCTCATTCCATATTTTAGGGGGATGGTTTATTAAAACATTTTATGATGTGGTTTTAAAAAAATTATATTTTCAACTGTAAATCCATTAATTACTGAGATCATGATCAAATATTGGGGTTGAATTTTGGGGGTGGGGGATAATACAACATCCATATATTTTAAAAGTACACTATGTTCCATAGTATATATAACACACAACAATGAGCCTAAACGAACCCCGAAACACTATTACTTAAATATTATAGTTATAAAATAAACATTAAATTTGTGGGTATGATTGGTACTAACAATATTATAAAAAATATATAATCTTACAACTTAGTAAAAAAATTATATATGAATTATTTTGAAATTAAAACTAGTTTTTTAGAGAAAACAATTATTTCTAAAATATATGTTTTTTAAAAGAATTTATTCCATTTTGTGTCTGAAAATTATAATTAATTTATTATAAAATTATTATTATAATTTATAAAAATAATTTCACATTTTGATTCATCATATAAAAAATATATTGAAGTATATTTTTGGTATTTTAAAAAGATTAATTTTATAGTTAAAACTAAAAAAATGATTTTCATTGAAAACTGTAATTTTTCGAAAATTAATGTAGTCACATATTGTTTTAAATTTATTTCAAAGAATAATTAGTCATATATTATTATTATTAGTTCAATTATGATCATTGAAATCAAATTTCTCTTTTATATTATTATAAATATAGTTTTATAATTAAAATGATTTTTTCTAGAGAACCGTTCATCCATTCATTATTGAATATTTATCACAAATAACTTCTAGCAGTTATATAAATATAATAAATAAAAATGGATTCCATATTCTGAATCATGACATCAAAATTTATAAAATACGTCCCTTTTTTCGTCATTATGAATAATAACCACATTAAACAATTGTCACCATCATAAGAATAAATCATGTAATTATGAACAAAAATAATTTGATATGTACTAAAAGTCACCCTAAAACAAAACATTATCTTATTTTATGAGTTATTATAGGCCATATAAATCATAGTTTAAAAAATATTGAAACTTGATTCCATATTTCTTTTATTTTGACCTTTATAATTTTTAATTAAGAGATATAGAAAAAATTTAACTTTTCTTCTTTTAATATCTATAATATTTTTTTATTGGGTTAATGAAATTTTTTAACATATTATTTCAATGATTGATAATTTTTTTATCATGGTAATTTATTTTAAAATTTTAATTAATTAATAATTATATTAAATGGTTTTTCAATGCTGAGACATTAATTATTTAATTAACAGAATAATAAAATAAATTATATTTAAAATATTAAATGTAATAAAAATTTATGAATTTATATATTCCAAGAATGTTTTTGATAAATATGACATGTAAGGGATGTTTTAAATTTTTTAATTTAAATTAAATCTTTTTTATGATGTATTTATATTAATATTTAATAAATAGTGTCCAAAATGACATTAGTGATAATTTATAATAAATCAATTAACATTAAATGATATAAAATAATAAAAGTATTATATTTAGCCAAATAAAAGCGATATGGATTTCAGAATCATTAATAGTACATTTGGGTGGTATTTTTTGTGCTAACATTATTGACCCTTAAATTGTGTCAAATTTTTAAAGTGTGTTAATTACTGAAAGGGATTACTATAATTAAAATTAAATGAAAAGGGAGACGACATAAAAAAAACTCGTAAAATTTTTCTTTGTATGTGAATATTTAGAGTACTATTTTTATTAACTTATAATTATATCAATTTTGATACATTTTGATGTAAAAATTTCATATTAATTAAATAATTTAATAAATTTCATGAATTCATATCCTCTATCATAGAAATGCACACTCCTTATCTATTTTCCTTACAATGCATTGGAAAAAATAACTCACCAAAAAAAATTAAAATACCCTTTTAAACATCCTTATATATTTTATAGTGGTTATAGACATTTATAAATACAAACATTATGTCCCTTAATGGGTGATCTAAAGGAAGTTTACTAAAGTTGTGGCAATCGTATTTAATGACATATACATGTTAATTTCTTATTTTACTAACTCATAATATAGTTTACCAATAAGAAAATTGTTTTTTAAAAATAAATATAATGGTATTTTATTATGAATATTGTTAAACCATATTTCAACTATAACACTTCTATATTTTGACATAACACTATGTTCAATAGTTTATTTTCCACAGAACATCGAGCATCAAAGAACACGAAAACATTATTACTTCATCGATACCATTATAACATTGAAAAATAATTGTTGGAAATAAATAGTATTAACCACATTATGAAATAAATATTTTTCTAATTCATCATTAATATATTAACTTTTTCATAGGAAATAATCACATTATTTTTAGTAAATCCATTTAGTTCTCAAAATATACAATATCTTTTAAAAAGTTATTTCTATTGTATTTAATTATTAAATAAATATAATTTAATTTTGAAAATTTATAAAACTTATTTAATAAAATTGAAATAATTTTTTCATATATAATTTCAAAAATATATTAGGATGAAATTTCTAGAATCTTATGAAAAGATGAATTTTCCAGTGAATAGTTAATAATAAATATTTTTGTTAAAAAGTAATTAATTTTCATTAAATGTTTTTGAAAAGTTCTATTATGGTTTGAATATATTTTAAAATAAAATAATTATCATTTATCTATATTTATTCACCTTGTTTTTTAATAAACATTATATTTTATTATAAAATAAGTTTTTAGTGTTTTAAAACATTATTGTTTTTCAAACAATTTTAAAGTACAAAATGTTTATTCCTTTTATGTAATTAAAATAATACTACAATAGAATGTTTTAAATTAGAAGTTTTATTATATATCATTAGATATTAAATTATTTTCATTAGTTTATAATCACTATTCATATAGGTAATATAAAATCATATTTTTCATGAAAAACATATTTCTTGGAAACTGGATCTTCATGTAGTATGCAGCTTTTTAATCTACTTTTTCCAATTATATGAACTAAATTAAATAATTTTTATTGAATATATGTATTCATTATTTAAATATTTGTGGTTATGTTGAATTTCATTTTTATGACTAAAAAATTTACAGTGATAAAAAAATGATTTACCCCAGTATTAGTAAAATAATGAATGAAGTTAATGTTAAAAGGTAAAAATGTAAATTTACTAAAAAATAATGCATTAAATATATTTTATATGATTATAAACACTAAAATATTATTAATATTTTATTACCAAACTAATTATTTTAAAATAATTCCACCCAAATGTGGATGGAATTAAATATAAAATAATCGTTATTTAATCACATAAAACCACCCTCTTCATATATAAATAACACCCTCTCCCCACCATTTTTCCTAAAAATTCCTAAATATACCCAAATTTATAAAAAAAATTCATCTACACTCTCCCCATATCTATTTTAATCTTGTATAAACAAAATACCAATTTCATATTCCTTAATGGTACCTTCAAGGATATAATATTCAAGAGATAACATTCTTAATAATACCTCCTTAATTTATATTCTTTTAATACCTCATCAACACCCCCATAATACCTAAAGGAATAAGAACTCCATAAAAATTTACATAAAATAATGAAATGTATATAATTTAATAACTTAAATTAATCCCTTTTATTACCTCTACTAATTCAAATAAATGAATCGATTTTCCAAATAATAGTGGTTATCCATCTCCATGAACAATGATTTTTTTTCTATTACTGGCTTCATGGATGATCATAATGATATTATTATTTTTTAATCATATTTTAATGAATATATTATAACATATAAAATTTTCAATAACTAATATGTGTACATAATAATAAATAAATATAATGTAGTACATCTTGGTTTGAAAACCCACCAAAATAATATACAAAATTATCATTATCTCTTATTAAATGAATCAAACTCGGGTAAGAAATAATAATTATATATGGGTCCACATAAACCTTATGATATGATTTAATACCAATATAATTCACTTATATATTTTCATTTCCATTTGAAAAGAATATCAATAGTTGTACACAAGTTAACTGACCAACAAACCATGAATCAAGCACACTTGAAACATTGAAAATAATGAATCATTATTGACAAATAGAATGTAAGATGATACAAAATGGTCAAATTAGGTATTATATATAATAATTTATTTCTTAAATAAATTATTAATAATCTTCTAAAAATTATAAATGCGTTTACATTATGAATAATAGAGGGAAGTGTGAGGTAATGATTTCTTACACACTCTTACATATGGGGGATTTATGCCTTAGTCATCGATTATTCATTTATTTAGGATATATACTACCCATAGATATATCTTGTATATAATCACATTTTTTTCATTGTATTGAATGTTTCATTTTATAATAATTATTTTTTGTGGCATACAATTCGATTATTTAAAATGTGTTAGTAAATTATTAAAAAAAATTCAATTCATTTGGATAACCTTATACGTCTTGAATATTTGATGATAATATTATGTGTGAAATTAATTTTTATTATATTACAATGTATTTATTAATTTTCACTACGTATTTCTTGTAGGATTGAAATATGAATGTAGATGATCAATTACAAGAGTGGGAGGGGGTAAATTGTATGTTTAAAAACATTAATTTATAACCTTAAAGAAAAACTATGTTTAACAAAGTTAAACAATGTAAAATCCAAAAACAATCTATGAAACAAACATAATATGTTCTAGAAATATGGTTCTGAAAATGAAACTTAAGAAACTTTTAGAAGGAAAATATTCTACCTTAAAGAATATATAATCTAATTTATCAGAGTATATAAAAGTACAAGAAAGTATAATAATGTTATACTTTATTCCTTTTTCAAAATGTAGCATAAATAATCTTGATAGAAAAATGGTAATAAGTATTAGATCTTTTATCCCAAAGAGAAGGGTATCCAAAACCATGGTAAAAGTTCCCTTGATTTATACATTCATGAATGTCAGTCTTACCCACACAATTGTAAGACCTTGAAAGGAATATCCTAATCACTTTTTCTATCCCCATAAGCCCTCTATATTTATGGTAGTTGACACCTCTGTCTTTCTATCCCCGTATTTCCTCGAACATTAAGTTAGTTAGCACCTCTTTCTTCCTATCCCTAGATGTATTATATTGTAATAAACAACAATTAGAGTCACACGAAGCAATCTAAAATAGATGTACAGTACACACATAGCAATAGAGTCTCTATATAGAAATCACATCAACAAAATGAAATATCTATAGTGATCAACATGGTATTGAGATCGTTCAAACCAGATCCTATTTACTATCACTTCACTAATGGTCAGCACCCGCCTCCCATAGTCATATTTTTCATTCAATCTCGGTGTGACCTATACACGAGTCTCTCAAAAAATGGTTAGTTGGAAACAGATTTCATGGCATCATTTCAAAACATTAACAAGTGTTTGAAAAAATAATGTTGCATATACAAATCTATCTTACTAGACTCTAATGAAAAAATAATTTTCAGAGTTTAAAGAAAAAATAATGTTTGGTTTCTAACAAAATAAACATTAATATCCTGTAAGGAATAGACATTCATATTCTATTTTATAACGAATTTGGAATCTAAAATCTAATGATTCATGTTTCTGAATTCCAATGAATTTGAAATATGAATTATGAGGACTTCGGATTCCGAATTCTGAGGAATTCATTGTCTGAATTATAAGGAATTAGGATTCATTATTCTAAGGAATTAAGTGTACTAATAATGAGGATTTTGGAATCTAAATTATGTGGAATTCAGAGTCATAATTTTGAGGGATTCAGAGTTCCAATTTTGATTAATTTGGAGTCTCAATTATAAGGAATCTAGAGTCTGAATGTCATAGAATTTGGAACCTGAATTTCATATAATTTAAAACTTGAATTTCATTGAATTTGATGTCTAAATTTTATAGAATTTTGAACCCAGATTCTGAGAATTCAATGATTGGATTTCAAAGAATTCGGAACATTAATTCATAGAAATTTGAGACTGAATATCAAAGAATTCTATATCAAATGAAATATAAAATTCTGATTTTTTATATGTTGAACAAAATTTTATTCTTAGTAATAAATAGATTTATATTTATAGGTATTGTAAATAGAAAAATGAGAACCAAGGTAAGAATAAATGATTACATAGAATATGAAATTATTCCTTAGAGAATGGAAATTTTACTTAGAGAATTTAAATTTTCATGATAAAAAAGATCCTTTGGGAAAATAAAATGTTCATTATAATAAACTGTTAGTTATTTTAAAATCATAGAGGAATTGAAAATTAATAAGGAAACTTTATTTTATCATCAATATTTCCTTATTTTAAAGCAAAAAAATCATTAAAAATAAATTAAGGAATATGATTTTTTCTTTATGAACATAAAATAAAAACATATCTTTCTTTAATTATGAATAATAGTGAATAAGACAAACTCCCCTTAGGTTTTGAAATATATAAGTGTCATATTCTTGACATACATAAATAGTTTTTTTGTTTTAATTTCATAGGAAAATATTATTTGAGAAAACTCCTCCATAGATGGACTCCCCCTAACTAGGGCATTCTCTTATTTTCACGGTATTCTTTATCATTCTTGTCACCCTCATTATGATTTTCAAAAAGTAATAAAAATAATTGAAAAATAATAATGTGGTACATAAAATATTATTACTATACAATAAAACATTTGAAGAACAACAAAAATTTCATTACAATTGAAATAATTTGTTCAAAGGGAGAAAATACAATTAAAAGATTAGAGTTATGGAAAAAATCATCCTTATTTTTTCCATCAGTATAAGCATCTTGACAATGGTATTCAACTTTTTATGATCCTTATGATCCTCGTCAAGATGCTTGAGATTATGATCCCGATCCTAATTTTTCTTCTCAAGAGCTTTGATCTTTTCTTCCCAAGCCTAGATAAATTCAATCTGAGTCTTCAAAATCAATTATTTCTTTCTAAACATTTCTTCAAACTAAATTCTATAAATACATTCCCACTTCATATTCAAAGCCACATAATTAGGCATCCCATTCAAATCATTTTATTCATGCTTTCGAGATGTTTTTCCAAGATTCATCTTTTCTCTGTAACATGTAGAAATCCCGTTGAACATGTTTTCATTTGTATCAAAAGCATCCTTGACATTGTCTGGAAAGTTATAAAATAGTCATAGCTCTTCAATTTTATTTATTAACCATATTGTAATTTCCCTACATGACCTCTTTTGAGCATAATTCTTGAAGTAGAATGATTTGAAATCATTCTTAAGACCTATGAACCTATCCATATGAATTGAAACAAAATCTTATTTCTGATTAGATGAGTGGTGAAGCATCTTTCCCCTCGATTCTATACACGGAAACAGAGGAATGGAGTCAACCAACTTCATCAATGAATGGAAAACAAAGTGATGTCCCATAGAGGATGATTCCGAATCAGATTCTCTTGTTGGTGGCTTTTAATTCTCTATCTCTTCATCTTCTCTCTTTGAAAAACCACCAAAATCTTTCCTTACAACCACATCTTTTCTCAGTGCATTAATGAACACCTTTTTTTCTCTTATTAGTTCTTAGAATTTTCTTTGATGCTTTTTTTGATTCATGTTCAGTATTTGATAGTTGGAAAAAATTTTATTCCTCAACATTTTCTTTCTCAGCATATGACACAAGTTCATCTTGTTGAAGTAATTCATGATTTCTAATCTCTTCTACTGTTGGTTTGTATAATTCATCATGAACTATTCTTCTTTTTTTAGGGTAGTGATTTTTGATGATCTCCCTTGAGATGTTTGGATTGAAAATTTCTCAGTAAAAATCACCTTCTCATCATATTCATCAACCTACCTTTTGAGATCATCAGTGTAATCCCCTTCTTCCTCTTCTTCTTCTTCTTCCACATCCTCTTCCTGCACAATTTCTTAACCTTCTTATGCTTTTGGATTCACTAAAAAAACTAGATTTTATTCTTATATAAATGTTTTGGGTACCTGGACATGTTCGGAGGTTTTCATGGTGTCTTTGTAAAGATATTAAACAATTTCATCCTTTGACATCATCTTCCTATGATTTTTTAGCTTTTCATGCTTCTCATGCTCCTCAGTAGACATAATCAATAAAGATTTTTCTTAAATATGGTCCATGGAAAAACTAGGCTCCCCATTATTCCTATTCTTATTATCTTCTCTCCACGTTGCAACTAATACTATCTGAATAATTTTTCTTCTTCATATATTTTAGAGGTACGGATTTGGTTTCCTGAACAGCATGCATTTTTCTTCATTTTCAGTTCCTTTACCATTCTTTTCTTCCCCCCATTTTTGGAAGTCTTATACACTTCTAGTTTCATTGATAATGATTTGATTTCATATTCAGATAAATAATATAATTATTTTAATTCAAAATTGAATCCATCCTTCATCCTTCTAATGGTGTCTTCACTATGAAACATAACATTAAAATTTCTTTCCTTATGGCTACATGGATGTTTGAACAAATCAGGACCAAGAACATTGAGTTTAGAAAGAATATCCAGATAAATAATAATTTGAGATTTGATAATTTCATTCATGATATTCATAATTGTAAACATGATATACTACACAAGGTTAATCTTTCTTAGGATTACGATAAAATAAAAAATTGAAATGTAACTTTTCTTCAATGTGTCATTATCCCCATTTCTCAAAATGATAAATCTCTAAAACAACAAATATAGATTCCGAAAATTTGCATAATGATGGTTAACCATCAGTGCCATCACCCATGACACACTAAGGCACTCTATGTATTTATTCTTATCAAAACATCTTGAATCATCTAGTAGCTTGTGGGTGCATTGTTCTTCTCCCTCAAAAGGAATTCCAATGTTATTAGTAGCCATAAAAAATAATAGAATAATTTTTTCCCATAACCTTTAAAATAAAACATATCTGTTCTATATTGAAAAAAATCTTCTGGTCTCATAAAATTCTACCAGAAAATTCAGATACAATAGATTCTTTCACTCTTGTTTTGATAAAAACAGACTCTCCCAGTAATTCAACAAGATATTTTGTGAAATAATATAATCATATTTGGAAAAGAACTTATGATCAACTAACATATCCATGTAGATCTACAATAAAAATATTTCTATTGTAGATGATATTTTCTTTTGTGAGGATGGCTCAAAAGACATTTATATTTGGCCAAACCAAAAAATTTGGAACAACCCTTAGGTAAAGCAGTAGAGTTTCAAAATGCCAAATCTTGAAAACCGATGTGGGACAACCATCGGAGCACCTTTATATAGGTGTTTGAGGTGACAGTTCATATTCCCTAAAAGATGCAAAAGTTAAAAATATCATGATTTGATATGATGGTTGAGATAAAACTTGAAGAAGGATTTTGATATGTTCTGATAATTTGTGATTCTTATGATAAAAAATCATATTTTAGCAAAGTGAATTCTAAATTTTAAAAAAGGAAACATACCTTTCAGATTTCTAGGAAAATTATCAGTAATTAAGAAAATTGTTCTTAAAAAACATTAGATTACAGAAAATTTTTATTATCTAAATGAAATTTTTTTAATTGAGAATATTAATACTATGAAAAATTTGGACTACGAAAAATTTTGACATCATGAAATTTTTACTGTGAAAGATTATGATTACGACATATTTTTACATCGAAAAATATTGACAATTAATATTTTTTACTATGACAAGTTATGACACCATGATTTTATATTTATCAAGAAAATGTACACCCCCTATGAAAAAGAGTTTCTTACTATAAAAGGATAGGTTTAAACAAAAAGTTATTATGGATGATTTCCTTACATTTAACATTACTAACATTTTTTAATGTATTAGAATTTATCCGAGGTTAAATATTATGGGAAAATATCAAAAATTTGATCTTTCGTTCAAATAAATTGATGAATTATATCTTCTATTAGTATTTGATCATAAAGAAAAAGATGCTTAATATCTATGTATTTTGTACGAGAGTGATTTGTAGGGGTTTTAATATGGTAATATCACTGGTGTTATCACACAATATATGTGTTTTGGTAACACTCATGCCATAGTCTTTGAGTGTGTGTTTCATCAATAACACATGGGAAAAACATCTTCTAGATGCTACATATTTATCTTCAAAAGTGGAAAGTGCTTCCATGTTTTTCATTTTCTATGATCAAGAAACTAAAGAATCTCCTTGGAAAAGAAATTTTCTAGATGTACTTTTCATATCCATTCTACACCCACCAAAATGAACATATGAAAAAAAAATTAAAACAAAATCATTTCCATACGTATAAAAGGGTATTAAATCCATGGATCCCTTTAAATATCAAAAAAATTCTTTTCACTGCTTTTAAATTGGATTCCATTTTATTAGATTGATATCTAGAATATATGAATATTTAAAACATTAACTCTGGATGACTAACTATAATGTATAGTATTCTTCATATCATATCTCTAAATGATGTGTGATCAATTGGCTTCCAAGCTTCATCAAGATCAACAGAATTTGATGTACCAATTGGAGTACTTATACTCTTAGTATTTTAATAGGCCAACATTTTAAGGCCATTAATACAGTTATATTGATATATATAAGTTCATTATGGTTTTTGAGAAACGTGAAAACATAAGGAAAAAGTTATCTCACCCATCATACTCATTTTAAACATGTATACCATTATATTAGCAATCAAATCGGGTAAATATTACTGAGTTGATACAAATATAATGTCATCAATATAAATTTGAAGAATAAAAATATTTTTCTTATATTTATTTATAAATGTTTTTGTATCAGCAGTTCCCATAACATAATGTTATTATAAAAAATCATATAATTTTATCATACCATTCTATAGGGGCTTGTTTAAGTCCAAATAAAGCATTGGTAAGTTCGAAAACATCTCTAGGATGTTTTGTGTCCTCAGAAAAAGGAGTTTGATCAACATAAAATTCCTCTTGAACAAATCTGTTAAGAAAAGTACAGATTATATCCATTTGAAAAAGATAGAAATTAAAGAATACTGCTAAAGAATGTAAAATTTGAATATATTAAAGACTAGATAACGAAGAATATGATTCTTCATAGTGTATTTTTTCATATTTAATATATAATTTATAACTAATCATTCCTTATTTTGTTCAATGATTCCATTTTCAGAACATTTATTCTAGAAGACACATTTTACTCAAATTATAGATGTTTATGTAGGTCATTCAACCAGGGTAAATACATTGTTCCTTTAGAATTCAATTAGATTATCATGCATTAATTTTATCCAATCATCATCACCCAAATAATCATTAGTAATTTTTGGTTTATATTGGGAAAGTAATTCCATATGTTATACTTTATTTTTTAAGGGTCATATTGTCCATACATGTTGATTTAAATCACCAATGATACTATCACCAGGATGATTCTTAAGAAACAACTAATTTGTGTTTAGTAATACATGTTCATCAATATATGATAAGAAATATTATGGGGATAATTCTTTAGTAATATTTTCTTGAAAATTTTCCTTATTAGAAGGATCTTCTATCAAGGGATGATAATCAGTTATTTAAATACATCTGATGATGTAGGTTGTGGTTATTTAAATACAAAAGTATCTGTTTCCATAGATTTAACAAGCACTATTTATTCCACAATACATGTATTTTTATTAAAAACATTATAAGGAATATAATTTAAGGAGGAGCCTAGGAAAATTAAATCATCAGATTTGGGTGATAATTTATGTAAGGTAACATTAGTATTCAGAATAAATACTTTGCAACAAAATTTTTTGAAGTAGGAATCTCTAGGTTTTCTACGGTTCCACAATTTGTAATGGGTTTTGTTAAGAAATTTTTTTATCAAAACTAAATTTATAGTATATCAATAAGTAATTATAGATTTAGCCAAAAAGAATTTAGATATAAAATATTAACTCAATATGGTTCTAGTTATCACTTGATGAATTGAATTTCTTCTTTAAAAAACATCATACTATTGAAGATTTCTTGCTGATTAGTAATTATGAGTAATGACTTTTTTACTAAAAAATGTTTCAAAATCATAATTTTTAAATTTTCCTCCTTGATCACTATGAATAGTTTTATATGGAAGGGTTTTATCATTTTTATCACGGGATCTAAAAAAATTTAAATAATAAAAGCTTAATATTTCATTGTTAGAAAATAGTCCCACACAAATCATATATAATCATCAACTAAGAGAATACATAATATTTTCCTCCAATGCTTCTAGTTTTTGTTGGAACAAAGAGATAAATTTTCAATAATTGTAATGCATCATAAATTGAGACTTCACCAATTTATTTAAAACTTGATATATGTTACTTGGGATATTGACAGGGATAAAAAACAATTGAATAATCGAATCTAATCTCTAGTAGATACTAAAAAAGTATTATCATTGTGATTTTTCATAGGTTCCTAAGGATACAGTGTCATATCCTTATATTCCATAACGAATATTAATCTTTCATTGCACCAATTAAAGTTAGATATTAGTTTCTTTCGTAATATAAGTTTAGTGTCTATACATTCTTTTTTCCTTTGGGAATAATGAATAAACTCTTACTTGGAATTGTCTACAAATAATATGTCATTCCTAAAATTCAAAAGGTAACCTTTATCACACAATTGATTTATTCAAATGCGGTTGTTCATAAGACCATTAACATTTAATACACTTGAAATTAATGTTTTTACAAAAAGAAAAATCTTACCTATACCAACAATTTCACACTAAGCATTATCTCCGAAAGATACTTTTCCTCATTTTGTATAGATAATATTTTCAGTTTTGTTTTTTTTGTATTCATATTATGGAAACATCCACTCTCCATATACCATATATTTCAATAGTTACATTCTTTATTTTCCTAAAAAATAAAATGATAGGCTTTTGGAACCCAAACATTCGTGGATCTGGAAATTTCAGAATGAAATATTTTTTCTATCGATATTTTCATAGAAAAATAATAACTATGAAAACCTAAATACTGGGTTTGATTTAAAAAAATTGTTTCCCAATGTCCACCACAATGACATTTACTATAGGATAGATCACTTTGGGGAATAAAATAGTTATTATTTAAAAAGAGTTTAGAACTCGTATAACCAAATCCAGAACAATTCCTTATAGGTTGAATTTCAGAATACATCATGTCAAATCAATCCTTACGAGAGGTAACGTATGATAAACTCTTCCTCAAGGAATATATTAATGAAATCAGTTTTATAATAATGTATTTTAGCTCAAAAATATTATTTTCTAAACTATATTTAATCTCTTAAATATTTTTCATAGAAAATACATTTTCAAGATCCTTAGAAAGATTATCCTTCTTAGAATTAACACTCTCAATATTTTGGGAAAAACATTTAAAATCAAGAGTTTTATTATCAATGTCATTAGAATGATCTGATACTTCATTGGTAAAATGTGAAATTCTAAAAATTTTATAATCAATCATTTACTTGAGTTTCGAATCTTCATTCTCAAGAAGTTTAGAAAACCTGGACACTTCTTCATAAAAAGGTAATGTATTAAATTTTGATGAGGAAGATTCATCATCTGATGATTCATAATATATTTTATCATTATAATTTCCATTCAAAGATAAATTAGTTATGGATTTTTCATTGTGTACCTTGGACATTAGATAATGATTTTCAATTGATAATCTGGCTTGTAGACCAAGAATCTTCTAACCAAAAGATTCATACTCTAAGGATTCCTTAGAAGAGTAACCAACACTAGCACACCTGGTGTCATTAGCATTCAAAACATATTTTTCTTTAGCCTTGTGATACTTCATTCTATTTCTCTCATAATGTTTTTACTTTCGATCCTATTTCATAAGCATATTACAATACGAACTTATATTCCCTACACTTTTTCATTCGTAATAACTGACTTTTGAGTCATTCAAGACTTTTAATTATTTCCTCTAATATATATACTAAAATTCTTTCTTTCTAAATATCTTTTTCATCCTTCGAGAAGGATTAGCTAATTCATTTTTAGACTACTCACTTTCACTAGACTTAGATAAAATAGTGAAATTCTTAGACGTAGATCTTGTAATACATTAGGTGTATTTCCAATAGTAGTAGTAAAGGAAATAATACCATTTCCATATTTATTCTTATCTATATCATCATATATTTCCATTCCTGTCTGACATGAAAGAATATATCCAAAAATCTGATCAATTTTAATTTGAGACATTTTTTTATTCTCATCAATAGTTGTTCTCTTAGATTCCCACTCATTAGGCATGATATATATAATCATTTCCAAAAGAGTTTCATCATATAGAAAATTTTCTCCCATATATTGTAAGCTATTAACAATTTTCATAATCCTTTTTTGTACCTTTCATATATGTTCATCATAAGGAAATAGAAATCCATGATATTTTCCTCTAAGCATATCACATCATTTCTATATCAATTTGGATGTACGAAAATGTGTCACTTCCAATTTCATCCAGAAACAATTTTCGGTATCACCAGAAGAAATATAAATATAAATATATTCCTGGTCGTTGAACACAACAATGTATTGTGTAACTTGTAGTATAGTTGATATTATTACTTTTCTTGATTGGTAATGGTTTTGACTTCCTTGTCATGAATATTGTAATCTCCAGTAAGCATGACAATGTTTTTCACTCCAGTATTAATAACAAAAGTATTCATACGATCTATCCAACACTCATAATAATTCCCGTAAAATATAGGTGGACTAGTTGGATTTAGATTTTCAACTAAACCAACATTCATTCCTCTCATTCTAAATAAAATATCAATCCCCAAAAACTTGTTAATAGTTAATTTTTGTCAACAAATATATAAATCCATAATAAAGGAACAATTTATAACAATGAAAACATGACCAATAAAACATATATGTGAATATATGTGTTTCATATAGCTTCTCTAATACCAATTATAGGATTGAAATATGAATTTAGATTCTCAATTACATGAGGGGGATAATTATATGTTTATGACCATTCATTATTATCCTTAAGGAAAACTATGTTTAAATAATGTTAATAAATGTAAATTCAAAAACCCAAAAATAGTTCTAGGAGAGAAACATACTTGGTTCTAGGAATATGGCTCTGGAAATGATGCTTAAAAATGATTACAAGGAAAATATTCTTCCTTAAAGCATATAGAATCATATTAATCAGAGTATAAACATGTAAAATAAATTATATAAAAGTAATACTATCTTCCATTATCAAAATTACGTGGAAATCAACATGAAACAAAACATGTAACAAGTTTGAAACCTTTTATCACAAAGATAAGGGTATCCAACAACCTTGGATAAAGGTCTCATTATTTATAGTTTCAAGAATATCGGTCATAACCACACAAGGGTAATCCATCAACATAAATATTAGAATATGTCTTTCTATCCCTACAAGACCTCAATATTTACGCTAGTCGGCACCTCTATCTTCCTATCACCTTATGTCCTTGAACAACAATTTAGTCAGCACCCATGTCTTCCTGTAATGGCTTAGACCCCTTTGGTCCACTCCACTACAAAAATCATGTGATTGAGGAGTTCTGGGAGGTTAAGGTGACTTATCCCAAACACATTTCCAAATTTCCATTTCTGTAAATACTTCCATAGGTGAGACAAATGCGAACCATTCTATTGGTGAGACCTATGTGAAGAGTTCCATCGGTGAGACCAATGTGGACAGTTCCATTATGAGAGTGATGTGAACAGTTCCATCGGTGAGACCGATATGAACAATTAAATCAGTGAGACTAATGTTAATAGTAATATTGGATCATTGTGTCATTCTGGGAACTGTACCATCATATTGATGAGTCGTTCTGTGAACAATTTCATTGGAATTTTTGTGTCCTTATGTTAATAGTACCATCAAATCGGTGAGTCGTTCTGTGAACAGAACCATCGGCATCGGTGATTCATTCTATGAATTATACCAACATATCGTAGACTCATTAGGTGAACAATGTTTCTAGGATCGGTGATTCCAGGAACATTGAGTTTGGGTTTGGTGAGTCCAATTTTGGGGAGTCATTCTATGAACAGTGTTTCCCGGATTTCAGAGTCTAGGACTGGCAAGTCGTTCTGTGAATAGTGTATTCAGGATCGTTGATTCCAAGATCAGTGAGTCTAGGACGGGCGATTCATTTTGTGAACAATGTTTCCATGATCGTTAATAGTGTTTCCAACTTCATACAGTTCACCCCTTTGATGTTTTCTTTGATGTAAAATGCATTCAATCCCTTATTTTACGGAATTTATTTCCTAATCAAATCCCATAACTCTAATATTAATTTTACTATGGTGTGAGATGTCTTTATATGATCAAACTATGTGGTTTAATGTGATCCAATTTTAATGGAAAATATGGCATATCAAAAAAAGTTTCTCTATAATTATTCTAAAGGGACGTGATATCTTAATCCATTGTTTTACCTTTTGCAAGACACATGAAGATTTTCTTCTTCCCATTGGAGTGGTTTGATTGAACCTTAATCCCCAGATCGTTTCCCCACTATGATTCTTACTACGACATGTTCACCCCATATTTTGGTGAATGCAGGAAGTGTCGATCCTACATCGATATGAGGTATGTTTTATCATTGTTCATTTGGGTTCATCTTCACTTTTTTATCCTTTCCATTTTATGGTATGTGATGTTCATGATTCTAAATGATTTTCTTGGGTTTTGGTTGGTACGGTCGTACTGAAGAACCCTCAAGTGGATGATGTTGTCACGGGATGAGGCGATCATGATCCATTGTGTAGATTGTTCTTGTATTAAGGAAGAAAAAAACCGTTGAGGTAGGGGATTCATTGCCTCTCATATATTTTAAGTGAAACTACAGAGTTGGCATGTTTTATCCTACTATTGCCCAATGGAATTGACATATTAAATAATTTAACTGGATAAATAACTTCATATTGATTATTTTTTAAAGGTTGGGGTCGAATCCTCAATTTATTATTTTAAAGAAAAGACCTCTTTAGACAAGGTAGAGGGAGACCCATTACATAGCCCGAAGGCCCAAGGCCAAGTGGCCTGAAAACTGGTCTTGAAAGACCATTTTTTGGCTCAAAGAGCCCCTCAATGAATAGTACGGCTACCGTACCCGGGTTGCTACAGTACCACCGCCGCTACAGTTCCTACTATAGTGCCTCGATGGTATAGTTCCACTGCCACTATAGTTCTGCCGCTGCTACAGTGCTACTACAGTACCCGGAAACTAGTCTCTGCCCTGATTTGATCCTGGGTCTTTTAGATTCCAAGCAAGAGCATGTACCACTAGTGTACATGATCGTTGGCTTATTGATTTTAGGTTATTACCTCTTGTTTCTCTATATAGTGAGATATATATGCATTCTTTTTTAACATTTAGTTCTTGATGGAAATTGGTAATGATCGTAAAGCTATACTTAATTGATAATTGATTGGATAATGTTAAATAGGAATGTAATTGAATCTGGTTGTTGTTATAATTTTATGTTTATCAAATTGATGCAGTATGCATGTTTAATAAATATTTTATAGCTTAATATTCGGGGTTCTCGAAGATGTAACCTAAGAATAATAAATTGGTCGATTCAATATTGATTAAGGAACTGGTTTTTTGATAAAATATATTTCATTGTAGGGTTCTAAGTTAGCCTCTTGCCTTTTCAAGGCCCAATATCCAAATTGATTTGATGTTTTTTCTCCTTGTTATTATTTTTTGATGTGATCTTGGAAGGCTATTGTGATATGTGGGGTTAGGGAGACCTTTTTGTTGTAGCATATATTGACCCCTGGAGTGGAGAAAAGCATCATTTTATGCATGTTTGTGTCGAGGAGGACACAAGAGATGTTGGAACAGGTTTGATGTGAATGGTTGGATGCTTGTTGTTTCTTATTGGTTGCTTATCTACCTTAATTTCCACACTGCACATGGAAGATGGTTTGCTAACCCTCTTTCAAAAAGTGGCAAGGACACAAGGGGTATGGCACATGCTTTTCGTGATTAGCTAATTGAGGGAGGATGGGTATATTCTATTTTTATAGGCAGTAAAGACTCAATGGGTAGTTCATCAACTCACCATGTTGAGCCCCCTTGTGTTTAGTATCTTAGACTGTTTTTCAATAATGCCTCAGAATATGGGAAATTAATAATTTTTTTAATATATGATTGGATAAATTATGTTAACCTATGTGGTTATAGATTTATATGATGAAATTTTGTGGTTTCTATTTAATAAACATTGAACATTGGGGATGATTCTAGTGAAATATAATGTGGAAATTGTTAATGGTTAATTAATGATTATGGAATTAATTAATGTAATGTGAAACTAATAGAAATTGAATGAAGTAATGTAATAAATATCTTTAAATTGTTCCTAGTATTAGAAGTTTATACTTGGAGTCTAAGAGACGTTAGCTTCAGTTGAGTTTAAGACTAGGTTATACTCATTAGGTGGTTGCAAGATATAGTTTATTATGTTATATTTTGTGTTTTTATACAATAATATACCTCATTAGTTAGGGAAACTAACACCCCAAGGATTCAGATCCCTAAGGGATGTTTTACTCAACATTCTAGTGGAAAGATGGATGGCTTACTGCCCCTATTGGCCTCACACAGTTCTCTTGGCAGTTACATGTGCTAGTAGGCACATCAGTTTGTCTTCTCCATATATGTGTTTAGAGGGATATAATGGCTTGTGGTTATTCACACACAAGTATTCTTGATATAGTTTCATATATACTACAATAGTTGTTATGTGTATAGGATGTGATGGCTTGATGATCCTTACTCTGGGTGTGGGATGTAATGGGTTGAGAAATAATGCACAACATATGATACACATTATGCGAGATGTGGTGGATCCTAGAAACTAGCTGGTTACTTTGCTTACGTGGGCGTGGTGTTTTTTTCATGCGATGCATGTTGTGGTTCATCACCTAGGTTCCTACGACAAGCCTTTTTATAGAGATATGGATTAGGATGTGTGGCATCGGGGCATGGCAGCAAACTAGTGGGAACTAGTAGTATGTTACCCTTGACATTTGTTAATATATTATATACTCTTGTATGTGATACTTGGTGAGAGTAGCCATTGTGAGGTTGGAAACATAGTATACCTATTTAGGTTGTAACTCCTTGACCCCAGTTACCAAGAATCAATGAATTATTACATTCCATTGGCATGATACAAGTAAATCATGTCATGAATGACGGATCCATTTAGTAGCCTTAGAAATACTAGATACATTAGTAATTTTCACATGGCATTATACAATGAAAAACAAAAAAACATTGTATACATTAACCACATTCATATCCCAAATATTATCCCTATTCGTAAGTCATAAAATATTTCTTCACATACTAGGAAAAATTAAACATAGAAAGAGGTGAGCTCAGATGCTTAGTAAGGATAAAAATATAGCTGAAACATTCATATATAAGCGTAAGCATTTATGGAAATGTATAAGACTAAAACAAAAGCCTTTTAAACAGAACTTCATCATAATATGGATAATATAAAATCAAATTATTTCATTTACATATTCAAATGGATATTCAACAAGTATAATAATCACATGCAACATCAATAGCAAATTTCATAATAATGGAATGCATATCCTATAATTCATAACCACATCGTCAAGGCCTTATGCTAAGACTAAAACTATTCCTTTTTCAAGGTCTTCATCCAAGACACTAGTTTGTCTCATGAAACATATAGACGAATCTAGGAGTTATAGCAGGCTCCACCTATCACTTACTATGTCCAATGCATTCCACATATGAAAAGGTTTAAACATAACATAAACATTCGTATTAAATCTAGCAAACAATATGTCAATAATTTATCCATAAACCATGAATGGGGTAAAATTAACACATCCATAGTCAAAAATATCACAAAACCTTCGATAAAATATGGATGTTTTGTATCATAATAAATCAACTTCAATAATTATACAATCTATCAATGTTGACATAAATGAAATCTGAATTTTTTTAGAGAAATATCTCTTTCTGTTTTGAAATCAATTAAAAGTAATATAACTATAAAATTAAAAATTTCTTTTTATGATATTATTTTAATCATGTAGGGGAAGCTTCTTCGATATTATAATGGCAGAAACTAGCTGCACCCACTGTGTAAGTTAAAAAAACATTCTTACCTTATTTTTGTCGAAAAGGATGTAATGTACGTTGTTTTGAAAAAGACAGAAAGAATCCATTCAAAAACATATAAGGTAAAATAATGGTATAAACGACATTAAACCATTATCAATTATATAGAAAAAAATTGATTTGAAATACATTCTATTGAAACATCTATGTGGATGATAAAGAGGTCCTAGTAGATTGATTCTATATAAACAACCTCGAATAAGTAAAGAGATTGTGGAATTTACTTTTACTTTGTACTTTTCCTCAGTCAATGGTATGGTAAACTCTTGTATAACAGTTATAAAATTGTTATTAAATTATACATGAACTATATACATAAATATGAAATCATATATGATTTTATAATATAGCTTTGTTAATAATATTTTTGTAGTATCATTGTTTCGAGTGTTAACTGATTCATTTTCATTTATATTCTTTGTTATGTAAGTAATGTCTATTATGGATAGGATGTTTATTATTCATAATAATAATGATATTAAATATTTAATCATTATTATTATTCCTCATATAAAAATTATTCTTGAATGGATATGATGGAGAATGAATCTCATCGTGTTCGTGGAGACGGTAATCCGTACATATGCATGAGAGATAATATCATAATTTGATATTAAAATTGTATCTAATTGGTTGTTATATCATATAAACAGAATCATTATCATGTTATATTTATTATTTAAATCATTTAAACTCATTATTATACCCATCCAAATGATTATGTTCTTGAATAACAAACTACACCACGACGTGGAGACCATAATCCGTACGTACGCACGTATGTTGACTTTGTCAATTATAGGATGGAATGAATAATGAATAGGGATTTCAAATTTTTATAATAACATCACAGAATATAAGAGATACTGGATTTATTATTTTAGAATGGAAACAACAATGAAATATGAAGTGGAAGAAGAAAATAATTTGAAAGAGGTGATGAAATATTTAACTCTTCTTCGGGTTCTCCCTTTTGATTTGTTCAAAAAGGCTACTTAGGTTGCATTCTGACTAATGGAAGGCCTCTAGGATGAAGGGATGACTGTTTAAAGGATATTTGGGTAGGGCTTGTATGAGGAAAATTTATTTTAAGGTTTGAATTTTAGATAAGGGGAACTTCCCTTTTATAAGAGCGGTGAGGGGAACCTTAGAAAAAAAATTGAAATATTATTTTATAATAAATTAATATTTCATTCATAATAGCTCCAAAAATATTTATTTCTAGGATAAGGTGGGTATGGGTAGAAATAATCTCAACCAATAGGGTTTATATAGGTTTATATTACCATATTAACCTTATCTTATAGAATTAACTCTTAGTTAAATAGTTTGACATTAACCACCTCTCTCTATATTTTTAAATTATATGGTAAATAAAAATAGTATAAACATTCATAAAAACCTCAAGCAGGTCATTAATGACATATATAATAATATTTAATCCCTTTTTCAGAACCTTATATTTTATGAATATAATATCAATTAATAATATAATATTTGTTTAAAAACTATTTTATGTCATTTTTGACAATCTTTGGTATTTTGTTTTTTGTTCAATTAATAACAGCATTATTACTTCGAAAAAAATCATTTAATCAGCTCTAACTTTTCATATTAAAATATAAAATTAGTGTAATTTATTTAAAGTCTCAAATTATATATATATGTATATTTATAATATGAATTATTTCATTCATTCATTCATACGGTAATTAATACATCATCATTATGTCATAAATAAAATTAATTATTTAAAGTCCAAAAATTATAAATAAAATACCATTATGTAGTAAATTTTTTTATCTTACAAATGAATAATTATAGTCTAATTTATCTAACGTATAACCTTAAATTAAAAATGTTTTATTTAATAAACATTGATTTTAACACTTTTAACTCTTCTTTAAATAATATCATAATAACTTTCCTAATCTAATCCATGTGGAACTAGTGGATCATATTTTATTAATAATGTTGTTTTTGGTCAAAATAAACTCATCCAATAGAATTATGACTTGTGTTAGGGTAATAATAATATCATTTTTACCTGTAATTACCCTATTTACTTTTAACCATGGTAAATAAATTTCAAAAGATATTATTCATAAAAAATTATTTTTAACTTGTCAAACCACATTTTACATACTTATATCAACCTTTTCCCTTGAATTTTTGAAATTCGACTCAAATAAGCAGTAAAATTATGTTTTATACAAACCTGGAAAAGCTTCTAGGAGGTGGGTAAAAGATAGTAAGAGTTCAATAAAATATTTATATATCTAAACTTATTATAAAACGAATCCAATGAAATAAATTGAACTTATATACATATTATGCATCTATTTTTACTTAAAAATAATTTAAATAAAGTAAATAATTATTTAAATAAAAAGATTATTTTAAACAATTACTTAGTGTTTTTCATTATTCATAATAAATTGAATGTTTTCAGAATAATACCAAAAATTCACACTAAGCTAAATTCGATATTCCGAATAAAAAAATGAAGTCCATTTTGAATGATAAAATTTATAAAATTTTAAATATTGGTTATTACTATTCAAAAAGGCTTATTTGACTGGTTGATGTGTGTAAGAATCCCAAAGTTACGTACAAACCAATCTATTTCATTATTCAAATGGAAATGTACCCTAGAATCTTTGGGTGTTACATTCTCCCCTCCTTCAAATTATTTCATCATTGAAATTTCTAGAATATTACTGCATAAAAAATTCACATGGTTCTTTATCATATGTTCCTCTAGTTCCAACGTTGCCTCTTCCATCTTATGGTTTCCCCATATAACTTTTACCAAACGAGTTGTCTGATTTCTCAACACTTTTTCCCTTGTATCAAAAATCTTGACAGGATCTTCGCAATAAGACAGATCGAGTTCCAATTCTAATTCCCCATAGCTGAGTAGATGCGTTGGATCAGACATGTATTTTATCAATAATGATATGTGGAACAAATCATGAACGTTGGAGAAACGTGGTGTAATTTCCCAACAGTAATCTACATCCCTAAATTTTTCAATAATTTCGAAAGGCCTGATGTACCTGGGACTCAATTTAACCTTCTTACTGAATCATATAATTCCCTTCCATGGAGATACCTTCGTGAAAAAATGATCTTCTACCTGAAATTCCAAAATATTCCTTTGGTTATCAGCATAGCTCTCTACCTACGTTGAGCTGATTTTATGTGGGTTTGGATTAAATTCATATTTTCCATCATTTCCTCAACATGTTCTGGGCCAATGAGTTTTCTTTCACCAACATCATCCCAACAAGTTGGTGTGTTCCCTCTCTTTCTGTATAACGCTTCATATGGTGCCATATGAATACTTGAATGGAAGCTATTGTTATTGGAAAATTCTATATGAGGTAAATAGTGATCCGATGTACCTTGAAAGTCATGTGAGAAAGATCTCAACATGTTTTCTAAGGTTTGAATAGTCCGTTCTGATTTTCCATCAGTTTGAGGTTGGCAGGTAGTGCTAAAATGATGTTTAGTGTCCAGGGCTTTCTGAAGACATTTCCAGAATCTTGTTTTAAAATGGGGATCATGATCAGAAACAATCTATAGGGGTACTAAATGAAGACTTAAAACATCATTAATATACAGTCTTTCTAAAAATTTAAGTGGTAAATCTTCTCTTATAGCATGAAAATGAGCTGACTTGGTAAGACGATCAACAATGACCCATATTTCAGAAATTCTTCTAGGAATATTTAGTAGTCCCATGACTATGTCCATCGTAATATTATCAAATTTCCACTCAGGTATGGGAAGACGTTTCACGACTCCTCTAGGCTATTGCCTTATAACTTTCACTTGTTGGAAAACCGTACATCTTGACAAAAAATCAGCAATCTGCCTCTTCATGTTTTCCCTGAAAAAATATTCCTTCAAATCTCTATTTATCATAGTGATAATAGGGTGTATAGATAAATTGCAGCTATGATCATCATCTAAAAATTTCCTTTTCAGATCAGGTATATCGGGAACACAATGTCTCTTCCCAAATTTCAAAATACTATCTTCATATATGAATTCAATCAATCTCTCATTGACGTTTAACCTTCCAGGATTATTCCCATATCCAATTTTCACTAGATCCATGAAAGTAGGATCCCTTTCAACTCTCATCTTGTCCAAAACTCCATGATCCATGCTGTTAAAAGCATATACCACCTTATTTTCCTTCCCTGAGTGGTAGTGTATTGTGAAATCCAAATCATTGAGTAGTTCAAGCCATCTCCTTTGACTCAGGTTGAGTGCTTTTTTGAGAAAATATATTTCAAACTATTGTGATTGGTATATATCCCACATTTTTTCTATAGAGATAATGTATATATGTATTCAAAGCAATGATTACGTTTTATAATTCAAGATCATGAGTTGGATAGTTTTTCTCATGAATTTTTAGCTTTTGTGAGGCATAGGATAACACCCTATCATTCTACATAAGAATAAAACTATGTCCTTTCGTTGAATAATCACTATAAATAACAAACCCATCATTCCAAAATGGTAGTGTAATGATAAGATAATTGACTAATATTCACTGTAATTCTTAAAAACATTCTTCAAACACTTTTTCGAAACAAATTTAACCCCATTACGTATGAGCTTGGCTAATGGGTTTGCAAATCAGGCAAAATTCTGGGCAAAATGCAAATAATAACCTGCTAAACTAATAAAAATGCATACCTCGTTTATAGTATTTGGTTTTAACCATTCTTGTATTTCTCTTGTCTTAGAATTATTAATAGATATTCCATCATTAGAGGCAATATGGCTAGGAAAAGAAATATCATAATTCCCGAATTCACACTTTCTAAATATCCCATATAATTATTTTCTTCTAAGAGTCTTTAGGATAATGCACAAGTGATTTTCATGATCTTCATAGATTCTGGAGTATACCATGACATCATCAAAAAATACCACTACAAATTCAGCAAGATATTATTTGAAAAATTTATTCATTAGATCTATGAAAATAGAGGGTACATTAGTCAGCCCAAAAGGAATTACTGTAAACTCGTAATGCCCGTACCTGGTTTTAAATTATATCATTGGAATGTCATCCATTTTCACACACAACATATGATATCTAGATCTATGTTCAATCATTGAAAAATAATGAGCTCCATGAAGGTGGTCGAATAAATCATCATTGAGAGGTAGGGGATACATGTTCTTTATTATTATGACATTGATCTCCCTGTAGTCAATGCACAACCTCATAGATCCGTCTTTATTTTTAACAAAAAGGATAGGGGCTACCTAGGGTGAAACACTAGGGAGAATAAATCTCTTATTACTCAATTATTGTAGGTGTTTATTTAGTTCCACTAATTCCAATGTATCTATTCTATAAGGGGTATTCGATAAGGGCCATGAACCAGTAATTAAATCAATGGAAAATTGAATTTTCATTCTGGAGGATGTCCAATTAAATCTTCTAGAAACATATCCACATATTCTGGCACAATATGGACATCCTCTATTTGAATATTCCCTTCCTCTCCCATAATTTTTTCATTCTCTTCTTCCCCAATAATTGAATTTAGTTGAGTTACTAGGGGTGGATCTTGATAAGAATCAGATGGTGACATTTCTACTCTAAAGATAAGGTACTCCTTATCATCATCGAAAATTGTAACATCCTCCATCTTACAATAAATTTTCACATCATGTTCTGAAATTAATTCCATACCAAGGATTATATCAAATTCAATCATGGGTAAGACGATGACATATGTAGATAAATAAAATTTATTTTCCTTAATGGGATCTGATTCACAAAACCATGTTGGTATGATACATCTCATAAGTGTTTTGACTAAAAAAACATTGTTAAATCAAATTATAAATATCTTATTTTCAAAGAAGACTGGTAAGATATGAAACAATTAGATGATTTAGAATCAAATAAATCATTTTTTAAACTTTAATAAACCATTAAATTACCTACCAGCATGTCTGTCGGGGCTTCAACCTCAGCATTAGTGATAGAATAAGGTTTTCCTTGATCCCTTGGTATTTTCTAAGGTATTTCTCCATGGAACTTAGGAAATTCATTTGAATAATTCCCCTTCCTCTATAATTTTATCATTCATCATTGATAACCTCTTTCTTCCCCTAGAAATCACGAGCTTGGTGGCATTATTCACCACACTTGAAACAAACTCACATTCCCTTTATAAAAATATTGAGGTGTTTCTTCCCACATTTACTATAGGGTGGATATTCAAATTTTTCCTTATTTCCCTTATTTTCATTTCTGGAGTGTTTAGTAGATCTCTTATTTTCTTGAATTTCATTAATGTATTAAAACTAAGATAATTTATTTTCTATATTTATAGCAAATGATGCAATATCCTCGTAAGTCGAGGTGGATTGTATGATTAATGCTTGACGGAGAAATGGTTTTAACACATCAATGAAACAATAAATCTTAATTCTTGGGTTGTGTAAATAATCTGCAGCATGCCTTGCTATCCTAGTAATGTTTTCTTCATACTTTGCGACATTCTCATCCTAATTTTTCATCAGACTCAGAAATTCCCTTTCCATATCGACTCGATGGTAATGAGGAATGTATTTTTCTATGAAATGTTCATCGAACTCCCTCCATTCCATAATTGATAATTCTTCATCCTATTTTTTGTTTTGAATCAGTGACAACCATTGATCAGTATCTTTAGTGAGGTGATATACTGCCATATCAACTTTTTCCCTTTCCCTACTCCCTAAATCATGAAATATTTCCTCTAAGGAACATATCCATTACTCAGATACCAATGTATTTGTATTCCCATTATACGTTGCTGATTTTTCTTCATGAATCTATCTAACATTGATCCTCCGCATTTTGGATTAGAGTGCTCCATACGGGTAAGGTTATTATTCATAACATGTTTGAGTTATCCCATTATGGTGATAAGATGATCAGCACCAGATACTTAACCAGCTCCACTATAATTATCTTGAGTAAGAGGGAAATCCTACATGGATTATGTGTGTTGATACGGATTCCATTCCTTCCACTACGCATCATTTTTAATCAATGTCATGTAGTATATTTGTTTATGAATCACAATACAAAATTCCGAACATGTAAAACACTTAACATAAATTGAAAAGTCAGCGGATATAATCGATAATCATAAAAATGTGTTCATTGAGTAAGTATATTCTCATAAACCCTTCATAATGGTCTGTAAGGAAAATGAAAATTATACTAAACATATCCCCTGGGGGTGTCATAACCAAAAGTGCAGCAAGGCCTGTTTTTGTGCACCAGTTCCCGTTTGAGTAGAGCTAAAAGTGGCGTTTTTCGGTTTTTCCACTAGGTACATCTATTCTAGATCTTCCTCTACCTTCTCATATCCATAAAGGGATGTATTTCTTGAAAAAACTCACTAAATTATATAGTACAGAAATTATTGAAATTTAATCTATAATAATCCTCAAAGTCTATCTTAGCGTAATGTTCTCTAATCAGAGTTTTTTTAAATCATGCTCCCCCGGATTGTATTAAACTTCCTCTAATACCAACTATAAAGCCCTGATCCCAGTTACCTAGAGTCAGTACATTATTACATAAAATTGTCCGGATACAAGGAAATCATGTCCCAAAAGACAGATCAGTTTAGTAGCCTTGGAAATAATAGATACATTCATAAGTTTCACAAAAAATTATACTATGAAAAAAACAACAACATTGTCTACATTAAACATAGTCATATCCCATAGACTATCCCTATAGGCCAGTCATAAAATACTTTTTCACATCCTGGAAAAAATATAACATAGAATGGGGTGATGTCAGATGCTCAGTAAGGATAAAAATATAGCAAAAACATTTTTAAATAAGAATTAACATTTAAGGCAATGTAAAAGAATAAAACAAAGTACTTTCAAAGTTGAACTTCAGCAAAATATGGATAATAAAAAATCAAATAATTCCATTTACTTATTCACATGGATATTCTACTAGTTGAATAATCACATGCAATATCAATTGCCAATTTCTTAATGGTGGAATGCACAATTCCATATATCATAACCACATAGTCATGGCCTTGTGACATGACTAAAAATAATATTTTCTCAAGGCCTTGTGCCACGACACTAGTTTGTCTCGTGAGACCAACTGATGCCTCGATGAGCTATAGCGGGCTCCACCATTCATTTTCTATGTCCATTGTATTCCTCATATTAAATTGTTTAAACATAACATAAATAGTCGTATTAAAACAAGCATATGAATAGTCAATAATTTATCCATAAATAATTAATGGTGTAAAAATAATAGATCCCCAGTCAAACATTTCACAAAACCATAAAAAATATATAGAAGTTTTGTATCGTAGTACATCAACTTCACTAAGCTTAAAATCTGTCAAAGGATGTTGACATAGATGCAATAAAGTTTTTTTACAGAAATATTTCTTTATATATTGATATCATTTAAAATTCATATATTTATAAAAGAACAAATTTATTTTTTAAAAATTCTTATAATATTTTAAGGGATCCTTCAACTATGTTAGAACACTGGAAAATAGCCACACCCTCCATATAAGTTAAAAAAATATTCTTACCATAATTTTATCGAAAAGTTCATAAAGTACCTTGTTTAGAAAATGACGGGAAGATTCATTTCAAAAAAATATAAGGTAAAATAAGGGTATAAATGAATTTAACCCATTTTCTATAAAATAGTAAAAAAATTATTTGAAATATATTCTAAATGAACATATATGTGGATGATAATGAGGTCCTAGTAGATTACATACATATAAACAACCTTCAAATAAGTAAAGAGATTGTGAAATTATCCATTACCTTGTACTTTTCCATAGTATATGCTATGTTAACCTCATTTATAATAGTTAAAACATTTTATTAAATTATAATAGAACTATATACATACATATGATATCATATATGATCTTATGATGTTTTTTTTAATAATACTTTATTAGTATCATTGTTTCAGGTGATAACTGATTCGTTTTCTTTTATATGATTTGTTATGAAAGTAATGGTTATTAAGGATAGGATGTATATTATTCATATTTATAATTATATTATGTCTTAAAAAATTATTTATAATTATAAAATAAAAATTAGTCTTGATTTGATACGATGGTGAATGAATCTCATCGCATTCGTGGAGACGGTAATCCGTACTTACGCACGAGCGACAATATCATATTTTGATATTAAAATCATATATAATTGGATGGTATATAATTTATAAATACTCATTATCATGTTATATTTATTATTTAAATCATTTATACTCATTATTTTACCCATAAAAATGATGTAGTGTTTGAATAACAAACTAAACCACGACATGGAGATGAAAAATTGTACGTACTCATGTATGGTGACTTTTTCATTTATAAGATGGATAAAATAGTGAATAGGGTTGTCAAAATTTTTATAATAACGTCATAGTGTATAATAGATACTGAAGTAATTATTTTTGAATGTATACAATAAATAAAGAGGAAGTGGAAGAAGAAAAAGTACCTGAAATATGTGATGAAATATTTACCTCTTCTTCGGGTTCTTACTTTTGATTTGATCAAAATGGCTCCATAGGTTGGATTTATAAATAATGGAAGGCCTCTAGGATGAAGGGAGGTAATTTGAGAGGATATTTGGGTGGGTTTGGCTAAGCCAAATGGATTTTAGGGTGTGAATTTGAGAGAAGGGAATGTGTCGTTTTATAAGAGGGGTGATGGACACCTTAAGAAAAGTTTGAAATATTATTTTATAATAATTTCATATTCGGTTTATAATGGCTCCAATATGATTTATTTATAGGATAAGGTGGGTATTTGTATAAATAATTTCAACCAATTTCTTTTAGGCAGATCAAGGTCACCATATTAACCTTTTCATTTACATGTACCTCTTATTTAAATAGTTTGACATTTACAATGTCTCTTTTTTATATTATATGGTTAATATATTTACAATAATCTTCCAAGATAACCTAAAGTGTTTCTTTAATGAAATATATAATAATATTAAATTCCTTTGGTAGAACCATATATTTTTATCAATAGAATATCAATTAATAATATAATATTTTTTTTATAAAAACTCTTAAATGTCAATTTGTACACTATTTGTTATTTTGTTTATGTTAAATTTTGAAAAGAATTATTACTTCTAAAAAAATTCATTTAATCAACTATAACATGACATATTAACATATAAAATTAGTGTAACTCATTAAAATCCTCAAATTAGATTTATATGGTTATTTATAATATGAATTATTTTAATCATTTATTAATAAGGTAATTATTACATCATCATTGTGTCATAAATAAATTTATTTATTTAATGACTAAAAATTATATATAATATAATTTTATGTATCATATAATTTTAACTTTCTAATGAATGTTTATAGTTGAATTTATCTTATTTATAACCCTATATTAATAATGGTTTTGTTATTAAACATTGATTTTAACTCTTTTAACACTTCTTTAAATAAAATAATAATGAATGTCCTAATCTAATACAAGTTGACATAAAGGATCAAATTTTATTCTTAATTATGTTTTATGTCTAAATAAACTCATCCAATTGAATTAGGAAATGTGATAGGGTAATAATAATATCATTTTTACCATTAATTACACTATTTACTTGTAACTGTGGTAAATAAAAGTCAACAGTTATTATTCACCAAAAATTATTTTTATCTTATCAAACCACATTTTACTTAATTATATCAATATTGTCTCTTAGAATTTTTAAATTAAACTTACAGAAGTGGTAATGTTATGTTTTATTCAATTTTGTAAATGCTCCAATGAGGTGGGTAAAAGACTCTAAAATTTCAATAAAATTTTTATATATTTAACTTATTATAAATTGACTCCAATGAATTACTTTGAACAAATATAGTTATAATTTATTTATTTTTAACTAAAATAAATTTAAATAAAATAAATAATTCTTTAAATAAAATGTCGGTTTTAATCAATAACTCAGCTTTTTTCACTATTCATCAAAAATTCAATCTTTTCAGAAAAATATCAAAAATCCACACTAAGGGAAATTAGATATTATAAATCAAAAAATGATGTCCATTTTGAAAGATTAAATTTATAAAATTTATATAATTTACAAAAGTGTTTATTACTATTCATAACGTTTAGTTTGATTGGTCATGGTGTGTTAGAATCTCGATGTTGCGTACAATGCAAGCTATTGCATTATTCAAGTGGAAACGTATTGTGGAAGCTTTGGGTGTCACATAGGAGACGAGTTAGTTTCTCTTTTTGTTCAATGTGCTTTAAAATCCTGTATTTACTATTGCACGAGAGGCTCTGGGGAGGATCCAATTGAGTATACTATTATACTCACCCTATGTCTATATAAACAGTTTTTAGGTCACTTAGAGTAGGTTGGAGATCTGAATGGTTACTACAATCTTGGGGTTGCAGGTGCTGTTTGGATTTGGTGTTCACAGCTATTTTTACTTTATTTTTTGTAAATGGAGTATTCCCCAATCTATTGTAGATGTTTTTCATGGAATTACATATG
This sequence comes from Viscum album, assembly GCA_963277665.1. Classification (NCBI taxonomy): domain Eukaryota; kingdom Viridiplantae; phylum Streptophyta; class Magnoliopsida; order Santalales; family Viscaceae; genus Viscum; species Viscum album. The sequence continues at coordinate 1,716,939,285 of OY728160.1, read as the reverse complement.
TGTAATTGGGATTTATTTTATATTTCATCCTGAGTAGGAGTTGGTTGGTGTCAATTTTATATCTCTCTTTCTCATGTTTTCTCTTAGAGGTTAATGCACCCCATTTGTGTGTTTACTATACCCTCGGTTATAGTCACCAATCTGAGGCCTACTGGAGGATGGAATTGAGGGTCATTATCTCTCTTCTCACATTGACAGCCAAGGAGGGGAACATCATGTGGGGAGGGGTCATAAAAGTTTTCTATCAGATGAATATTGATGGATATGATAGAGTTTGGTGGTAGGCACCGGGGAGGTTGCATGGGCCTGTAGGGTAAATGTGTCAGCCATGTTCATCAAGTGATTTAAACACTATATACCAGTTGAGACATAGGAATTTAGGGCCCCCTGTGATCTGATTTAAGAATCATTATATTTATGATGGCTATTAAACAAGGTGATACTAGATCTATGGAAAAGACCTTGGAATGTATCATGCATCATTATTCTTTGTGAATGTGTTTGAATAAGTAAACCATGGGATCTATTAACATAAATTGAATATAGAAAACCATTAATTTATTTTGAGTCATCCATATTCTGGGTTTATAAGATCTAACATTTTTTATTTTATAGTTATGGATCTATGTCTTCGTTATTATCAGTATCCCATAGATGATATCCAACATGATATGTCAGTAGATATCGACCGGGTAGAGGTTTACAATGACAAAACAAAGATGAGGACACTCTAAGAGTTTCAGCGCTAGAGTCTACAGAAGTACGAGGGCTCTATTTTAGATGTAGACATTGAATACTTGTTGGTGGAAGTCGAGATAGGATTCAGTTTGATTCATCCTTAGAAGAAGAACTGCGTGTCCATGGTTGTGATGATGTTGTGTGGAGAAGCAAAGCAGTGGTGGTTCTTGTTCCTACGGGATCACAAGTAGTCGACGATCTCATGGGAGGAGTTCCAAGAAAAGTTTAGAGTCGATTTTCAATCATCGACCATGAAAGAAACCAGTCGCCATGAGCTTCTTACCCTTTGACAGGGGAGATCCAGTTTGTGAGAATTTGGAATCCATTTCAAAAACCTTTTACGATAAGCTTCAAACCCTTTGCCATATGAGGAGGCCAGGGCGAACCATTTCGAGGGTGCTTTGCATCCCGAGATCCAATGGCATGTCACCCCATTTATGCTGAAGACATATCATGAGGTACTTTAAATGGTAGAGGCCATCGACATCACATTATGTAGAACCGGATTTTCACGAGAGGGGATACTTCCTGATTCCTCATGAAGTAGAGCTATGGTCTGGGGTTCCCAGTTTTTAGGGCAAAAGAGTTTTCGTTCATTCGTGGGTAGGTCCTAGCCCTCAACTTCTCTTTTCTATGGGAGCAGCGGCCCTCAGGCCAATGAAAAGGGATAATGTGGTGGTTTTCAAAAGGTTGTCTGGGTCATCAGCAGCGTAGTGCCCATACATTCAGAGCAGTCATTGTGAACCATGTCTTCCTTTCTAGGATCCTCTATTGTGGTAGTACCTGCCAAGGCAGTAGCTGAAGGTTTCACCAGATTTGAATTACTAGAGGGTAGATGGAGCAGGTAGAGGAATACCTCATGATTCTCCCCATCCTTAGATAGAAGAGCACTGAAATGATGTTGGTGGTCATCCACGTCAGAGAGGTTGTGTAGGGGGTTTCACTTAGCATCATGCTTTAGCGTTTCCAGCTCTAGGAGAGAAAGAGGTTGTTAGATGTATCCATTCATTGTATTCTACCTCGGTGTTTGGATTTTTTTATTCAAATGAGACACACCCCTTCATATCACCAACCCTTATACATGCATTGGGACTTGAAGTAGAGAGGCTTCCTGTTCCCTTGGCATTGACTACAACTGTAGGAGGTCGAGCTAACTTCTTTGAAGTATGTAGACATAGTGATCCTGTGCTGGCGAAGCACCACTCTTGGGGATATTTCCAATGTTTATAGATACCTCCATATCATTTCATCCTCAGAATGGATGGGTTGTATTGAATGTAAACTATCATGGATTGCATCAAGAGGAAATTTGTGTTCTTCAATTGTGATGGAGAGCCAGAGGTGTTTTTTGGTGAGTGAGGCCCTTAGATGGGTCTGAGGAGTGTCATCTCCTTATCATTTATGATTTTTCAGCTAATTCTGAGTTCATCATAGGTTCAATAGTTGGCGTTTCTAGGGTCCTAGAAGAGTATCCCAATGTTTTCCCAAGGAAGTTGTAGCATTACCACCTCAGAAAGAGATCGAGTTTGGGATCGAGCTACAACCAGGAGTGTCTTCTATCTCTATGTATGCATATAGGATAGCCCCTTATATGTTATGAGAGATATTTATATATAATTATGGTCTATTACAATGCGTTTTTGTTCATCCCAGTGGGTCCCTATGGGGTGCTCTAGTTTTTTTAATGGAGAAGGATGACGATAGTTTGCAGTTGTGTATCGATTATCATCGTATACACATAGTGATAGTGAAAATTCTCTATCTTGTTCCACAGATTGATGATTTATTTAATCAACTAAAGGGTGCAGGTTAGTTCTCAATGATGTACATGCATTCATGATATCATCAGATGCATAAGAATGATGAGGATATCACGAAGACTTATTTTTTTTTTTGTGGTCATGGGAATTATGAGTTCGTTGTAATGTCGTTCGGTGTGACGAATGGTGTCGATTTGTTAATGGGATTGGTGAAATCTATGTTTTGTGAGTTCTTGGATTATTTCTTGGTGGTTTTATTTGATGGAATTCTTTTGTACTCCATGTCTGAGGAGGAGCATGCAGAGCATCTACACACCATTTGTGGAGTTCTTAGTTGACATCAACTATTTGGGAAGTCTCCGCAGTTTGATTTTTGGGCACGATAAGTCCATTTATTAGGGAATGTAGTTTCCAGTAGGGATTAGTTGTGGATCCATTATTGATAGATTCACTTGTGTCTTGGGAATCCCCTCAAGATAGTGTCAGGGGTGTGGTGTTTCCTTAATCTTGGAAGATACTATAGGAGGTTTATAGCTGATTTCTCTTAGGTTGCGACTACTCTGACAGAATTGACCTAGAATGATCAGGTGTTTATGTGGACTGATGAGAGTGAGACAACTTCTAAATATCTCAAGAAGAAGTTAGTATGTGCCCCATTTATTTGTATTCTAGCAGAGGGAGTTCAGATTAATGTTTTTTTGAGATTATTTTCATCTGGGGTTAGGCTGTGTTTTAATAAAGTATAGATCAGTTGTTTCTTATGGGTCTCAGTAGTTACGTCCCCATGAACGTTACTATGCCACCCAGGATCTTGATTTGGCAGTTTTGGGGTTTTCTCTAGTGATGTGGAGACATTACCTCATTGGAGACTGGTTTGTGGTCTTCACCGATCATAAGATCATAAGGTATGTTATCTCCAAGCGTATGTAAACTTGAGACAACATCGGTGGATGGATTTATTATAGGAATATGACTTTGAAATATCATATACCCCAGGAAAGGGAAATTTTGTAGCTAATGCCATGCGCATGAAGTCACATCGTGATGCAGTGCGTGAATCTGGTGATTTATGAAGAGTTATGGAGGAACTATCATAATTATATCTCGATGTGGGAGATGATGGGGGTAGAGTTTGTCTTTTCAAGATGACTTCGCAGTCATCTCTAGTTCATCAGGTGGAAGAGTCCCAGCCATCGGAACTTAAGGTGGTAGTCTGCAGAGACAGAGTTATTTGTGGAGAGGCCCTTGATGGTTGGTATGGGGATGAACAACACTGAGTATCAGTGGTTCTCTTGGTATAAATTATTTGGAAAAACATATTCCTTTTTTAACTATTAGTTTAAACTATCTTTTGGATGGTCATGATTGTAATAATGAAGTTGTAAAAACCTAATTAGTTTGTACCTAGTAGTGTAAAATTATATTCTGAATTTTCTTTATGGTAGATGTTCCATGATGTATGAGATCATTACGTGTAGTAATTATGAATTTCCATTATTATGATTTTATTTATTATTATCCACAAAATTTTAAACATGATGTTATCTACGGATGAATTTCATTTTCATTTACTCATTGAATGGAATGTGTTTCTTTTTTATTTATAATTCCATGTTGATGATGCACATTGCTTCACATTATCTTCCACTATACTTAACCCTTGCTGAGAATTTCAGCTCCCACCTTTCTTCTGATATATTTTTACCCAGGATCCCAAGTATTTTATTATGATTGATATGTATGGATAATATTTCTGCTTGTTGTTATTATAAACAGAATTTCTATTCTTTATTATATTGATTCAATTTAAAATTAAGTTTTAATTAGGTATCTGGTTTTCCTAAATTACTATAATATTCAGACTTTTGGGATGTAATTCCTTGTATCTTATACATATTTAATTTTCTATCCACAAACTATAGGCTATTAGGGTGGATGACCTTATAGTTGGTATCAAATATTAATTCAAAGAAAACATATGAACTAGGGTTATGAATATATATATTAAAAAAAATTATATAATTTTTTAGGAAACACTAATAAAAATAAATCCTATAAATTATAGATTAGTTATATATACAGTTTCAATTTATGTTAATTCATTTTAAAATTATACCATATGTCTCAAAATTTTATGATATAATCTAGAATATTCTATTATTTTCAAATAGAAATAGGTTTAATTAATGGGAAATATATTAATTAATATTATATGTGAATAGATTTCTATAATTTGAAAGATAATCAAGTTGGAGATGTAATTGGAATTAGATTTGGAGATGGATAACTTATAACTATACTAGGAAAACTGACTCAGGTTATGAAAAATAGCATTTCCCCTATAGAAATTTTTCTGATCCATAATGTGGTGAAATAATGTTAGGAAATACCCTGCATTAGAAAACTCCATGATTTATTGTGACTACAAATCCATGTGTATGTGATAAATGGATATTTTCTATTGAAAAAATATTTCTCACATTTGGATTTAATGAATGGGAGAAGGTTAACATTGAATTTTACAATCTATCGCGAGATGTAGATAAATGGAGTTATTTGATTAAAAAACAAGATTCATATTTAAAAAATATAGAATTGAAGTATTTTACGTAGCTTTCATAGGAAAATATTTTCTATATGAACAACAAGATAATATTGATAGAAAACACTTCAGTAAGAGAAAAAAGAGAATGTAAATATTAATATGTATGAAAAACAACAAAAGGATAGAAATACATACCACAAACTACATAAATCATCTAAATAGAAATATTTTCCATTTGTTTAAGGGGATTAAAATAATAAAATGATTGGAAATGGTCTTCAAAACATTCTAATCATACGAGGATATAGTATCATGTTCCATCAATACAGAATATAATTTTTAATTCCAGATGGTTTTGAAATAAGAATCATTAGAAGATAATGGAATAGAAAAAATAGATAAGGGGATAAAATAAATAAGTATTTTCCAACATGTGATAACTATGGATATAAAAAAACTCAGGTACCTATTTGAAGTGAATGTGAGTTTATTCCCCATTTTGAGAGAAAGGTTACCAACATTGATATTTCATGGGAATGATGGTTGTTTTGAAATGTTTCAATTGAAAGGATATATAGAAATATGAAAATTAATTACTTGATCATCAACGGAATATAACATAGTTGAATAAAATGGATCCATTTCATTATTATGCTATTGATATATCCGAAATGGAATGATAAGTGTGGTTATGTATTTTTTTCCAAGAAAAAGGATATAAAATTATTATAATAATGTTATTATGAAAAAAATAATGAATTAGAATTTACATCTATTTCATTATGGAAATGAAAGAATGTGATGAAAGGTACTATGAAAAAGTATTTGGAGGAATGATGATCTTTAGATAAACATATGTTTGAGGGATGAAAACAATTTATATGTTCTAAATGTTGAGATAATAATAATGATATAATTATGGAATTCCAGTGGTTAAGAAAATGTTTTATAGTTATTTTTTGGTTTATTATATCATTCCAAGACTTTTCTACATTTATAGATTTATGTAGAATATCCAATAATCATATTTTTACTTAATTAATAAAGAAGCTTTCATGATTTAATTATGTTTTTTAGTAATTCAGGTTATTACAATGTTTCAAGAGAATACCAGATTGAGGTATTAACATGTCGGTATGTGACGATTAATATAAAATTCATATTAGTTTAGTGAATAATGATAAAATGATTTTTAAAAAATAGATACATTCTTTTGAATAATTCATATTTTAATATTTTGTACTTTTCATAAGGGTAAGAATTTATAAAATTGATTAAACTGAACTTTTGATGATATTTTTTAGAATAATTAATTAAATATCCATATTTTTTTATTCTTATTAGATATCCTATGAAATCAATTTTCTTATGATTATATGTAGAGATATACTGAATGAATTTTTATACAATTATAGATCATATGATCAACTTGTTTTTTAGACATAAAAATTTCAACTTGATTTCTTTGAGTATTAATCTATGTTTAAATTGATCAAGTCACAAAAAAAGGGTGATATTGTAATTATGAAATATAATCATGTAAATATATTTTATTAAAATAATTTTAAGTAAATTTTCAACCTATTATAATCAATTATTGAGGATATCATTAACATGTTATAGAATTATCCAATCTACGAATTGTAGTTATTAACTATATCATGATTGTGGTCTCTATCATTATCCATAAAAAATTTATTTTTAGATTTATTTTCCAAATCCATGTTTTCAAATACCATAAATTGTATCTTATATAGGAACTAATTTGTTTTGGGAACTTCACATTTGTGTTTCCCTATTTTCAGTGGAAGTATTATTAAGCATTTATATAATGTGGGATTCGCAAAAGGGTATCTTAAAATATCAACTCCATTATTTCCCTTCATAATATTAAATTGTTAGGATGTAATTAAGTGAATGGGTAGAGAATTTAACACCTTCATATATTAAATTGACACTATATTTGAGAGATTTTATTTCAGAACACATAGTGCATAAATAAACTCCACAATAACATTATTTTAACCCTTATATTAAATCTTATATGTTAAATTTTTAGGAAAATTATATTATTATCAAATTTATGAAATATATAATTTCCCGACTCATAGTAAAAATATTTAGATATTATTATGTAATAAACATGTAATTTTTATTCAATTCATTTTGTTCATGAAATATATGTTTTCATCAAAAAATAGATTTTTATTTCATTCAATGAAAAAAATATAATTACCATTTGAAACTATTAATATATTTAAATTATTTATTTAACATTATTTTTGAATTAATAATATCAAAATTTTCAAAGGATGATGTTTTGAGAATATTGTAGAAAGATTATTTTTTCAGTGAATAGAGAATAATACAGTTTTTTGTAAAAATGTCATTTACTTTAAATAAATTAATAAATTTAAAAGTACCATTATGTTTGAAATATGATTTAAAGTAACATATTTATAATTTATTTGTATTTCATCCACTAAAATTATTTTCAATATAAATTGTAATTTATTTTATAAGAAGTTTATTTTTGTCATTAAAAATTCAAACATTCCATAAAGTATTTTAAAGTATATAATGTTAATCCAATTGATGTAATTATAAAGTCCATAATTTGGAATTTTTAAATTCAATTTATATATTATATATAATTATATGTTAATTTATTACCATATAATGAAAATTATTATTCATACAATTATAATAAAGTCAAATTTTTTGGGAAATAATCTTCTTAAAAACCCTCTTTCTCATCGTATTTAGGGTTTTTTAAAATATAGTTTTTTTAATTATGATAATTTAATTTTTTAAATAAATTATTCAATATTTATAATTATGAGTTACATATTAAATTTTATTTTATTTTGCATTTTTAGGCTTAAAAATCTCCATGGTAAAAAAATTCTTGCAAAAGTATTGGTAAAATATTTAAATATGTTAATGTCAAAAGTGAAAATATTAATATATATAAAAACAGAAAAAAATAATTTTTTTGGATTTGTTTATATACCCTAAACATCCAATAAACCATTAATTTTCAAAAAAATCACCATATTTAATTCCACCCTAATGTGGTTGGCATATAATATTAAATATTTATTTTTTTAATCACATAAATCTACCCATTCTCAAGTATAAATACCACCCATCACCACCTCATATCTCTTAAAAATCCATGAATTTCCTAAAATATCTTCCAAACTATTTCCAAATCATGTTCCTTATTTCCAAGTGATGATGGACTCACCTAGTGATCAATTCCATGTTTCTTAACAGGTATTTCCACGATGTGATATTAAAGAGGCAACTTTCTCAAACAACCTCTATCTTTAATTTTTATACCATATTATCATCTTAGTCATTAATAATGGAATATTTATCATAGAATCATTTAAATAATATTATTATATGTTTTAAATTTAATATATTATATCCAAAAATATTATTACCTCCTCTTATTCAATGATATTAAACCACTACCCAAATTATGGAGGATAACCATCTCTGTGAATAATGATTTTTCATTTTACATTACCGCCTCCATGGAATGTAATAAAATTAATATTCAGGTAAAATAAAATTTAAATAAGTATTTAATAACTTATTTAATGTTATATAACAAATATGTAAACCAAATATTACATAAAATGGAATAAGATCATGATTTGAAGAAAAACGGCCGAAATAAACTAAAAAATTATCATGATCTTTTATCAAATGAATCATACCAATGTACAAAAAATATTTATATTATTCAATTTATAATTATTGATTTGAATTAATACAATTTAATTTCACCTCTCAAGTATAATTTATATTCGGAAATAACATCCATAATAATATAATCATGTGAACTGACCATCAAACCATTAAATTAACAAACTCAAAAAAATGAAAATAATGAAATATTATTAATGAAAATGTTGTAATATGTTAACAAAACATTTTATATGGTAGTATAAATATTAATATAGATATAAAATAAATTGTTAAAATTATCTTAAACATTATAATTTATATTAATCTATGGAATACTTAAGGGTACTATGAGGTAAGGGTTTATAATCTCACTCTTACATCTGTGAAATATATACCTTATTCCCCACTTGTTTAATTTTTTTTGGTTTATATACTAAACTATGATATATAAAATCATGAATAAAATTGTATTCAAAGAATTAAATTTTTCATTTTATAATTATTTCATTAACTTTGTATATTATTTGATTTATTATAAAGTGAAAATTATTTCATAACCCAATTACCAATCTTTGTGGTAAAATCCTACTTCTTGAGTATTTAATGATAATATTATGTGTGAACTGAATTATTATTACAAAATTTTCTATTTACACTTGTTTTATGTGAATTTTAAAAAGAATCTCATAATATATACATTTAATTGATGATCTCCACAATGATGTGATATTTATAAAGAATATTCTATTAAAAATCATCCTTTTGATGTTCATTTTTGAAAAAGAATATTTTTACATATTTTGAATGAACAAAAGTTATTGATTTCATTCTATTATATTATTTTTAGAATTTACATAGAGGATTAAATTGTTATTTTCAACAAAAATTATTTATTTTATTATTTCAATTTTTTAAAAATTAAGTTAATTTCAATATGAAAATAGTATTTTCCAAAATAATTTTTAAATTAACATAATTATTTATTTTCATTTATTTACGAAAATATTTTTGAATGATATTCATCAATTAGTATAATCTATTCTGATACCATATTCCATATTTAATTACATGATCTATCATCATTTTGACTTGTTCATACTCTTTTCATACCACTCACTGTATAAATATAGATTATGTATGATTATGTTCTTTGGATTATTGTATTTTCTAAAATATTATATGAATCATTAGGTTGATTATGTTTCAAACTTTCATAAAACTAATGGTTTTTAAATTCAAGAAATGTGTGTAGACTAGTTAATGATATCCTCTTGATGAATCATTAGGTCTCATGAAACAAATTAGTTGGCCAAACCTAAATGGTTTGTACTTAAACATTTAAAAAATTCTTCTGAATGTTTTTAACAGTAATAATTATTATGGAAAAAGATAATTGGTTAATACCCATTAGTTTAAAACCACCATTTGATAGGTCATGATGGTAGTTTTACTATGATTCTTATGATCATGGTATCCAAAAATTATGAATTTCCTTCTTTAATGTTTCATTTATTTTTATCGATGATATATTCATTATGATATTACCTTTGGATGAATTTAATTCTTATTTATTGATTAATTGGAATCTGATTAACATTATTTACATTTCCATTTTCATTATTCGTAATGAATCATGTTATATTCTATTGTACATAACCCTTAATGAGCATTTTAGCGCAGCCCTTTCCTTTTTTCATTAGGTTTCCAAGATGATTGTTATGATTGATATGTAATGATAATCTAGGGTATTATAGTTCTACTCAAATTAATTGGTATTCTCGCTTTTCTATTTTCAAATATAATGTATGGCTAATTAATTTTTTTAGACTTCTAAAACATTTAAACTATTTTGTCTTTTGGGATTATATTCCTTTTATCATATGAATATTAACAATGTAACCATAAACTATAGTATAATAGGGTATGTGTGTTTTCATTATCTATCTTCCATCATTTGAAATCCAAATACATACCTAGTGTGTATATACTTCATTCCACCTCCACATAGAGGAGTCATTATTCAGTCATCACCAATTTACATGGATGATAATAATGATGAAATTATTAATATATATGATATTTATGAAACATATATGATTTAAAAAATCCAATATCATATAGAAATTATTTCATTCCTGTTATATTGAAAATGGTAATTTCACTCATTCCTATATGTAAACAACAACCTCAATGAAGCGATGTGATCTGTTTTATTATTTATAATTTACAAGGATGGTAATAATTATATATTTCACAAATATATAGTAAATATATAATATAAAAATGATCTATGAAATGTGAATTATAATTTAACATTATTTTATAGTATATGATAAATACATGAAAAACTATTCATGTGTTTGTATATCCTACTGGCTCTATTAATATTGTAATTAATTTTCCAATTAATAACAATTATGGATAAATTTAAAAATATAAATTTAATAAATATGATATATATATTGTCAACAACCTAGTGATAAAAAGTTATAAATGGATCATATATTACTTTATAGTTATGTATATAGTTATTTAATGTTAATATAATATATTTAAAATTTTTATATATGAGGTTAAAATAACTTACAAGGAAATATGAACATGGGGTAACAAGTTTCTTAGCAAAATTTCCATTCATTAGATTCTACTTCTACATTATTGACAATTTAATTCAATGATTATGTTGGAGATGAAACCTTATTTTGTTATGATATATTTCAATTTTTTTTAATAAATAACATTTTATACACATAATAAAAAAATGAGTAATTTTTACATTGATGATACAATCTTTTTAGGGGATTTTGTCTCAAAATACACTCTATAGAGAAATATTTTGTGTTATGACCCAATTTATTTTAATGAGTTATATATGCCTCTCATTTTAGGTATAAAAAATTAATTAAAAATTAATAATAATTAATTTAAAAAATTATGTTACTCTTTCAGTATGTATGATTAAAATAAAATCATGTCATATTCATCTTTTTTAAATGGAATATTTTGATTCTATGTCCATTTTCCTGAAAATAATTTTAAAAAAATAAATTTATGATAAAATGATTCATTAAGAATATTATATGTCATCCATGAGATTTTACAATGTTTAAAAATAATATTTACCATTTTTACCTAAAGGATCACTTTTAAATTTCATTAAAAATTTCAAAATGACTGTTTTCTAATAACATATATCAATTTAACTAATTTTCTAGACACCATAAATGTTTTATGCCCTGTAGATTCTTCTAGAAGATTTTGAAAATTTTTAAAATAAAAAATTTTCTGAAAATATATTTTAAATGATTCAATTCCAATATAATGTATTCATTAAATGAAATGATATTAGTATAAAGTCAATTTTTTTATTGTTATCTCTCATCTATTTATTAATACCTGGGATATTAAGATTCCCATGAACCATACAAATTATTTTTATAAATGGAAATTAATTATCCCATAAATATGAATATTGATTATGTAATGGAAATGATTATTTCCTAAACAATATACCATTTATATATATGGTATTTTATATTTAAAGATATTGTATACACTAGAGTACTATTTATAATCAGTATTCTCTAAAATTTATGAAACTTTACTTATATAGAATATTGTTTATGTATTTATATTGGAAATTAAAAATTTTATGAAAGCATTAGAGTTGTAGAGTTGGTTGGGTATCAAAATTATATATACCCTAAATGTATTGTTATGTATTATGAGAAAAATTATTAAGATAGAATTAAAGGTTTTTTTGTGTTTACCCACCCATTGATTAAATTTTCTTGAGATAAGGATTCGATTTTAATGATATCAATATCTATGAATTCATGGGATATAATATTAAAAATTTCCATCATCAAGAATTTATTTGTTATTATTCAATATATTACACCATTGAACATCTCCATGGAATACTTTTTCTAAAATTATTTATTATGTGTCAAATGTTTCAATTATGTATCATGAAATACTAATTGTGTCATTTTTAATCTAGATAGAACCAATTGTATTGGAACATTAATTAACATTTTATATCATCCTAATTTTTTTCCTTTCACCCAGATATTAAGAAATAATATTTAAATGAGATAGTGGATACATAATAATTTCCCTCGCTATGTATTATATTTAATTCCCAATGTAAAATTGGAGGAATACCTGTTTCTAGTTCATTAATACTACTAATGTATTTGGTTATTTGGAATGTTATCACTTGTATCTTACTCTGATATAATAATGATTTCAACATATCTTGTTTTCTAGAGTTTGGGTTGTTGAAGTACGAATCATGGCCTACTAATGAATTTGATGCAACACAAAAGGGTCATCATTTTAGTGAGAGAAAATTTATATAATTCCATATTAATAGGTTATAAAACATTATAATCCTTTAAAAATGTATCAAATGTAAATAAATAGAAAAATTAGAATACAAATTGATATTGGAATCATTATAGATAAATTATTAACTTATTATATGAATGTTCTTAAGATATTTCATAAGAATGTGCTCAAAATTATTTACCATAGTGTAATTCATTATTAAGTATCCTAATATTTATGATATTCTTACAAAATAAATCTATATTATTTTAAGAAGAATAAAATGATTCACTCAAGGATTCCAAATTATTATATGGAACATTAAATTTAGTCTGGGATCAGGTATTTTAAATGATTGATTATGTTATGACATGAGGATATTGAAGGTTTCCTCTAAGGGTCAATCTTGGTATGAAATTCATTCGAAGGGGTAATTGAAAAACACACATTGATGTGAATAATTATATAAAATATTTACCCTATTTTAATAGATTGTTGAGGAATTATAAACTTGTTATGTGATTTTTAGGTTTTACTAAAATGTATAAAATTCAAAACATAGAGTGATTTAATCTATATAGGGACGATTCTATTTCTGTAACAGTTATATGTAGTTATTTAATCATAATGGAAGTGTCAGAAATAAAGGGAAATACTTCCATAGGATTTAAATTTGTTGGTCTAGAAAAATGGGGTTGAGAGACTCCATGTATGTGTCATATATCTATGATATATAAATCATTAATTCAGTTTTGAAAGTTATATGATAATAACTATATATTTTACTAATGTTGTAAGTATATAGGAGTATAAAATAATAAAAAAAATTATATGGAGATTAGTTTTCATTCAATTGAAGAATAAAACTATATTATTTTATAATTTCAAATATTATTTATATTCAAATCCTATGTAAATTTAAAATATTATATATGTAGTTATCTCATTTTTATTACCTGATTCGTGAATATATTCTTATATAATATTTTTTATGAACAATATGTGATGATAGAGTTTTAAGAATACGGTTTATGATTCCTCAAATTCAATAAAATACATGAAATGAGTATGGGGATAAAAACTCCTTATGAAGGATTCAATAATATATCTTCTTGTTTGTTATTTAAGGTGGGATATTATCCCACCACCCTTTTATGGTACATTTTAAAGAATAATGTCTTATTTTCAAAATAATATTTCAAAGCCACCAAATACCATATATAATATGAGTAATTCCATAATTTTTTGAATATATAAACTAAATTAAATGAGATTTTTCCCTCACACAAATCTGTTTGTGTATCTTATAATGATACTTAGATAAAATAGTATTCATGATGCTAGTGGGACTATATTTGGACGTAGAATAGTCAAATAATGGAATTATAGAATTATTTCCATCGAAATTAAATGTTTATGATACTTAATATCCTGAAATATGATAGTGAATATGGGTAATGAGATATTTGAGTTTTTCATTTAGTTAGAAAAATGAAGTGAAAGTCATTATATATCCTAAAAAAATTATTGCATATATTAGTAAATATAATGTAAATAAATATATATTTTTATCAAAATGATATGAAAGAAATTTTTGATGGAAAGTGTTCCTAGAATGTTTATGATGATTAAAATATAATTTTATATGGGTAAAAAAAGTTATTATAATCGTAACATTAGATGATGTGTATTATCGGAGTTTGAATGCTAGTTTTATGGGTTTATCATTAGGAATATGATTCCTAATTCTCAATATTATTTTATATTTAACTCTTAATCAATATTACTAATTTATTATTGCAGTGGTTTGGATTTTTTTATATAGTAAAAATATATGTGGATGAAATCATAAGAGATATAATGAATTTTGACAAACCCCTGAAGTACTGAAGACAAAAGGCCTCTATAGTGGTATATCATACGAGATATGATTAATGGATACGATTATGTTTGGTTTTTATAGTATATTTAAAATATTTTAATAATATGAAATGAATAATGTTATAAAAAATATATTATCTACAATATAATTTAGTAATATTGGTTACATAAACTAATGAAAAGATATAATAACTTACACCTCAAAACATTATATTCAGTTTTCTATGATTGATGTTCATCAATAAGTATTTTTGTTTTGGTTTAAATATTAAATTTTTTGGTAGTTTATCATAGAGAGAAATGAAATATTAATATCTGGAAATAAATTTGTTTCATTAAATAGATGATCCCCCAAGTATGAAACATGAAATGGAATAATTTATGTCTTTGGAATACTTTGGGTTGACGGTTCATGTTGGGATTTCCCTATATCATAAGATTTAAAGATACCACTTAAGGAAACATTCATGCATTGATAGTTTTCTTACAAAATACTTTGATCTTTAAAAGTAATAGGGTGTTTGGGACTATTACTATTCATTTCATCAGTGGGTGCTTAATCAATAAAGTATTTTTTTCTCATGTATGATGAGTATGACATCTAAAATATAATTTTTGTTTGAATGAATGATTTAATGAAAAAATATATCTAATAAAAGTGATATTCAAATATATTTTATGAGGTAAATATGATGTAATCATTCATAATGATTAATTACATGTGATGTGTTCATCGAAATGGCTAGCGTATAGAGTAATAATCGATAACCTATAAGTAGGCTATATGGAATTGAAAAAAAATTTCAATCCCATTTTTTCTCAATTTATATGCAAAATATATCATATGAAAACGAATTCTTGTATATGATACCAGATGTGGACATATGTATTGAGGTACAGGTGATTGATGGTAATCAAGTCACATACCTATTCATATTCAGTAGCACTAATGCATTACTAGAGGATTCTATTTGATTACTTTTTTGGATAATAAAATCCAAGTTTATTGGGATTCATTAAAGAGAAAATGGGATACACATTGATGTTTATATAATGATTATTGAGTGTTATAATCCTGTGACAGATACTTTAAAATAATTTTAAATTAAAAAAAAAAATTATGTCATAGATATTCAAAAGGTATTTCACATAATGAGATACATGGAGAATTTGAACATAAATTTTCATTAGTGTGTTAAAAAATTTTGAAACTATTTTTGGGCTTGGATTGACAATATTTTTTATATTATAAATATAATTTGAAATTGTAATATGATTGTTAGGTTAGAGTCAATGTCTGATATTTAATGGAACATACTATATTGTCTAATGTATATATGACACATGTTAGTCAATATAATAGTGTATGATATGTGTATATCATATGGGAAAATATACGTATTAAAAAATAGATTTATATTAAATGGGAAATAATATGTTTTTATATAATATGGTATTATCATATTATGAAAAGAGTGACATAATAATATTGTGTGATTTATAAATATTATTTGGTAGTGTTTTTCACATAATCATTTTGTGTTATTATAATAATACCTGATGATAAAGAAATGGATGTTGAACAATAATATTTAACATTTGAGTCTCATTCACATTACCAATCACTAATACTAATATTTCATATAATGAATCATTGTGGAGAATTTCAGTTGGTCCAAGGATACAGGAGTTGTACCTAAATAAATTTACCTTCATTTTACATAATATATTTATATATAAAAAATGTTGTTTGATAAAATTCCTATGGACTATATAATTGGGTTAATTCATTGAGATTATAGAGTTCATTCATGTGTTCCTAGACGTGTTGAATCGATGAATTCTCTCTTCTATGTCTTTCCTTAACACCTGTGAGATAATAACATAGTATGATTGTGAGAAAGATACCACCAAAAAATAGGGTGATTCAGCTAATATGTTGACTCTAATTTAAGGGGACAATAATTTAGTTGGTTGTCAATGATAATCATCCAGAATATTTGATTGTAGTTGATGTATTAGTAAACAATAGTGTAGGGTATATTTTATTAATTTTTTTTATGTGTGGATTCTGTTTTCATATCATCTTGATCTTGAGAGTTTAAGGTTACCAATAACCTCCCCAGCATTGAAATTTTTTATCCTATATCATCCTTTTAGTGTTATCATAGCTTAAACATTATTTTTAAATCTAAAAAATATGTGGATAAATGAAAAAAATTAAAAAATTTAATTGTGGATAGATTTATAATATTCAATTTCATAAGAAACGATATAATTGTGTAATATAACATTTGATATAGTATTAAAAAATTGGGATTAATACATTAGCTTTAGGTTATATCATAGATTATGATATGGTATGTCATGGTTAATGATATCATGGAGCCACGTGCATAAAAGAAAGAGTCACATTTATTTTGTAATAATGATATCAAAGAATGAAAATGATTTCCCTGTTCCAAAAATTATACATATTGATAAAATTAATGGAGACTAAAATCCCCTGAATTTCATTGACATGATAACTAATTTACGATCATGACAAGGTATATAGTGATTACTTTAGGTACTCATTGGTCTATTATATGATTTTTAAAATATAATAAGAATTATAACCCTATTTTTACATCCTCATACTTTTGTTTCACGACCACATAAAAACTCTTCACTTTTACTCCCATTCCAAGTGTCCATGATATATTTTTATTCTTAAAATTGGCCAGTTTTATTCATAGATAATCTTTCAATAATTATTATCTCATAAAATTTACAATTCCAACTTTATATTATTATTTTATAAAATTGTTCCCTAAATACAAATTTTATGGTGATTTTGTATGATTTTTCTATTCAATGAATATAGAGATGAATATAACTATACTATTAAATGGTGTCCTCATTTTGAATATGAGTAGGATATACCAAAAATTATCCCTTATTTATATGTTTTATATGTGTAGTGTAAAATTAAATAATTGTAGAGATGTTTTGGGGGAACCAAAATGGGATAAAATGGATTCTCTAGTCTATAAGATTATTAGTGAGAACTGTGGAAAATTTAACAATACTTCTGTATATGAATATTTGATAAAAAATTCATTTAATTATATTTTGGATAATTTAAAAGTTATCTAAAATTTAAAATGGAAACCATAATTAGTCTCCCAATATGAGATATGAAATTTGAGACCAGGAAAGATTCAAGTAATTTTTTTATTGTAAGAAGAAAGTTATATTGTGTATTGTGAAATAATTTCACTTGGTAATTTTTCAATATAATTTTATATTAATTTTTAAAATAAAAACTTATGTACCTACTAAGGATTAATATTAGTGGGTTTTTTTCATTCAAAGGGTGGTTGGTTGGGTTTGAGGTGTGTATGGGTGTGATACACATTGGATTTGTGTCAGTATCCAAGAGAAATTTGAGACGAGCCATGTAAGAATTCTTTTATCAATATTATTTTTCACTATCTCAAAATCATCTAAAATAAATAATTTCATATTCTATATATTAATGTGTACATTTTATTCTCACAATTAAGTGGTTATTACATGGGGTTGAATTAATATTCCATCCTTTTATCATGGTTATCATTAATGATATAGATATTTTTATATCATATTACCATATAAAGTTCTTACTAGATGAGGGTATAATTTTGTAAACCTGTGTATGTGGGGACTAATTGGGAAAATAACTGATCTTGATGTGATAGCCCAGTAGAATTAAAATACCACCATACAACTCTACCAATATATCCTTGGATTATGTTATGTATACTCTCATCCATTATCAGGTGGTCTTTATTTTTATTTTTTAAGAAAATAATTTTTAATTTGGATCCATAGTGTTGTATATGATGTAACCATAGGAAAAATCCCAAAAATATATGTTTAGAGTGGTTATACTAATACACTATGTGTATCCAATGTTAGTAAGTTTGTGATTCAAAGTGAATCCCTATGAACTAAAAGATGTGAAATTATGTCATATATTTATTGTTGTTATTTTTGTTTTAATATTATATATGTACTCATATATATGATTCATTATTTAGGATAGTTTTTGTGGGTTTATATTGAATATATACTCTAACACTACATGTACACACTAGAGGGTGTTTTGATTTCTAGATTCATGATTCAGAAAACGATAAAAACCCAAAACATAATGATTGATTTATAATTACTTAAATGGAATAAAATTATGACATTTGGTGAGCATTAAAACATTTATTTCTAGATTATATGTTTTTTATATATTATTTTTACATAAATGATTCTATAATCATACCTCTGAGAAATAATACATTAAATATAGGACTTGAATGACAATATAAGAGTTTCATTTTTTATTCCTTGTAAATCTGATTTTTCTACAGTTTATTCTCTATAGTAATTTCCAAATTATTATCTTATGTTATATAAAATTATTTTTCACCATTTATCGTTATCTATGGAAATATACTTATGTTTTTACCCTATGATACATAATTATCTATCTAACTATTTAAAAGACTCTGGTATATAGAGACCCGATCTTGAGGTTATGTGGAATTTGGAAAATAATAAAGAATGGTTAACTAATCTATAACATTAAAATATCATTCAATGATTGAAGGATATATTGAAAAAAAATTGATACACTATTTTTTATGGATAATAAAGTTTAGTTATTTCAGGTTGTGATAAAATTTTTCACATGATAATATTTATTGAAAGTTATATATTAATGGTAATGATAAATGTAAATGTATATGAGTATGAGTTGTAGGCCATGAAAAAATGGAATCATCACTGTTAATATCCATCAGTATTTTTTTCTTGAAAATTATAGATTTTTTTCAATATTCATTAACTAACCAGACAATAAAAAATACACCTATCAAAATTATATTTTTATTAATTTTGGAAAAAATGTTGTTTTTTATGATACAAAAATACTTATGACTAATTATACATGTAGTGATATAGATATAATGAATTTCATGGATTACTTCAAAACCTAGGTAATAAATACATTATGAATGGTGATTAGATATTTAAATTCATATAGTATTGGGATATCAAGAAAATAATCATATATACCTTCTTATTATTTTCCATTATATCTAATTTAATTTTGGAATATTTTTGATGTTCATTGGGGATGTTTCTTGAGTTAGAGATAGATAATATTTATAAGTGGATTGATCATTTGATTCAATTTAACTCCAAAAAATTAATGGGGAATCATGAGATATTTTGTTTATTTTTTTAAAATATCCAAGTAATTGAGAAAAAATTTGTTCAAGGTCTGTTCAAAAATGAGATCTCGGTAGTTGAATCTTATAAATATTGCGAGTGAATCCTGAAAGGTGGAAGATATTAAAAATTTCCATGGTAGTTTAATAATATACCTTAAAAACGTTATGTAACATTTTAAAATGATGCATTGATATTGCTTAAGAGATATATGAGAGAGTAAATATAGAATGACACCCATAAATCAATATAGATATTATAGAGATTTATCATAGAGTTACAAAGAAAATTATTAATGATGATAGAATTTCAAAATTTGATCACTTATTTGTTTTACTTGAGCTTCATATAATTTTATTCACAAGACATTTATAGTAATATAGAGGTTTGGATTCACAATATGATCATTGGGGAAAAGAATTAATATTTCTTCCATTCATGTACTTTTAATCATTAATAATTTTATTGATCAATATATTCAATAGTGAGGTTTATATATCTTATATGTTCCATATATTAAGAGAATTATGTAAATCATGGTGTAATATATGTTTATGTTTTCTCCTTTCTCATTATAATAATAGTACACGGAGTTCCCAAATTTTAAGTAGAGAAACACTATTTTTATACAATATTTATTAATATTGAATATAGTGATTAAAGTATAAAGGATCTAATTCACCCCCATCATGTTACTTTTACTGATAGGAGTTGTTAAATAATCAAGAACAATAAAACCACCAATACCTAACACTATGTTATTGGTGGGTTCATGTAGGTGTATCTTATAAACCTTCTCTAATGGACAACGTTTTGGCGATGCGAATTGGTACTATAAATTCACAATGGGACAAATTTAGAAAATGTAGAATCCTATAACATAAAAAAAAAATTAAATTTAAATAAGAACATTGAAATGAACATATTCATGGATCTTTATAAATAAATCAATAAAAAATTCATTATTTTTTACTATACATTGAAAATACATTTAGGAATAATTTGGTATTACACTAACACCAATTTATTTTAAATGGAAAATATTAAATTCAACAGAGAAAATTAAATGGAAAATTGGAGATAAATTTCATTAATAAAAAAAACAATGTTCTGTTTGTTTTACACACAAAAAATATTTTATCTTATGTTATATTAAAACATGATATTTTTATGCTTTATAGAGTATTCAACAAGACACAC
Organism: Viscum album; assembly: GCA_963277665.1. Classification (NCBI taxonomy): domain Eukaryota; kingdom Viridiplantae; phylum Streptophyta; class Magnoliopsida; order Santalales; family Viscaceae; genus Viscum; species Viscum album. The sequence goes on along the minus strand of OY728160.1, from coordinate 1,716,917,877 downwards.
TGAATATAAACATTCTATTATATATATTACCATTATATCCAAGACATTAAATTAGAGGGTAAGAATATCATTTACTAATTTATAATTATATATATATATATTTTGATATATATTTATTACTCAATATAAATTATTGATAAATTTTAAGAAAATAATCAATCAATTCTATAAAAAGTGATTTTATTTAAAAACTATTTTATAAAAATATTATTTTTATAGTTATTACAGAAAAAAAATATTCTAAAAAATATTTGAAATAATATTTATTTTATAATCTTAAAATAATTTTGGGAATCAGAATATCAAAATTTAAATTGGTTAAAATTTTTATGGTTTCTCAGCAAATATGGATTTTTAAGTTTATAATGAAACTGTCAATTTTTATAAATAACATTTTATTTTTAATGAGTTATGTAATTTAATTTCACCAATATGTTTTTATTGTATTATAATGTATCCAAATTATAATTTATTTGTTTTGAACACACATAATTACTTCTAATCCACTTCATTATTTTTTAGTATAATACGGTTTATTGGTTAGAAATTTGTTTTTTCTAAAACCTATTTAAAAACGAATGATGTATATCTCAATTAATTAATTAATTAAAACCAACATATGAAGGATTAAAATAAAATTTATATCATTAAATATTTATTGGTATTCATGAAATTATTATTATTAGTCATAAAACTAATAAACATTCATTTTTTCCATAAAAAATACACTTCTTCAAAACTCAGTGTCTCACCACGTCAGCAGGGTTAATTTTAAATTAAATAAAAATAATTTTGTGATTTTAATTTGAAAAAATGGAATCATTATTTTCAATAATCATAATCTTTATTATCTGATATGGTCAACATAATTAATGACCATAATTATTTGTGAAAATAGTAAAAAATAATTTTCATGATTAAGGGTAAAACCGGGATTTGGGCATTACATGAAGTTGTATTCAAATTAATTTTCCTCACATGTAATATCTATATATATATGATTTTATTTCGTAATTCTAAGAATTATGATAAAATTTAATTATAAAAGTAATTTTAATTGTAATCTCAATTGGTAAATTATCTAGGTATATAAAAAGATACAAGTAAATATGGTAAAACTATAAGGTAAAAATTGTGTAAACATAATGGTAAAGGAGTAATATGAAAAAATGTGGTTATATTGGGGTTTGCAGATGTTTTTAGAACACATAAATACAATATTCAATTATTGATATATTTTTAGGCACTTGAGATAAGGTATAACACCCAATATTGAGAACTTTTTGGTTTTTACCAGAATGCTAGACCTCCTCAATTATAAAAAGGAACTCACCCTCTCAATTATTTACACATGTCAATCCATTTGGATAGAAAATACCTAAATACCAATGCCCCAAAATACCTACTGTAATTATAGAATAATTATTTTGGAGTTAATATAATCATGGGATCCATTTGGTGAAACAAAAATAAGATACTCAATGAAAAGGTAATGTTCCTCAATGAGAGTTTTATTTTTATTTATTTTTCCACATACTTAAATTATTATTATTAAATTTTATTTAATATTATAAGTATATTACATATACTAATATGATATTATTATGTGTTTAAACCCAACATCAACTAAAACAACCATCAAATGGCTTACAAAATCATTATTAATGTTTATGGAATCTACCACCTCCCAAAACGTTGAAATTCATGTTCCCTTTAAAAAATATCATGGTTGGGTATGATGATGGATCTAAATGTTATATTATATATATAAATAATTTTTTATATTTAGTAATTGTATAATTTTTACTTTTTTAAGTCCCCCTCTATAATTGATGTGATTTCATCACACGTGTGTACGGCGGACTACCGCCTCCCAAAGCGATGTGATTAATTTACCACTAACATGTATCGTGGAAGGTAATATGTGTATATAAAATTAATAAATAAAATATAAATTAATTATTTATGATATTGATGACATATTTATCATTCTGGAAATATAATATCTCATTTAATTTTAACATTTGTACTTACTGAAAAAAATGATTTAGGCATTCTTGGACATGTGGACCACCTTGTTCTCGAAGAGATGTGAATACTTTGTAATAATAACATAAAAATAATGATATATATAAATATATATAATTAAATAATATGGTAATTTTGATATTTTTTTTTATTTTTTAATGAGAATATTATACATTTCATCATTCTAAAATGATTATTGAAAAATGGAAATATTATTCATGCACACATACGACCTACCATCTAAATGGTCGAAACAATAGATAAATTTTTATAAAAAAAATTAATTATTTCAATAAAATAATAATTTATTTATACATATGATAATTATTTAATTATTATTATTATTTATATATTTAAATAATCACCTCTTTGACCATCGTAAACCTACATTTGTTGTTTATGATAGAGAAGCTGTATAAGGTCGAAACATCCAATGTAAACATGATTGATTATGTAATTTTATATAAAATGATAAAAGGTGAAATAAAAAATAATAATAAACTTGAAAAATTATCTCTTGAAATTATATAATTAACATAATGACATGTAATACAAGTTACACTTAAGGTGAGGTTTTATTCTATGTCACTTTTATTTCACTGAGGAATATGCAATATTAAACATTTTTTATTTCTATATATAATTACTATGATTTTTTTAATAATTATTATAATTATATTTTAAATTATTTTATATTCCATTTTATGATATATCCATAATAGGGTTTACTATATCAATGTTACCAAATTTGTACAGATTTGTGGTCTTAGTTTTTCATTCATTGAGGTTTATGTTCTGTTATACACCTATCATATTTTATGATGTGTATGTACTGCTATTTTGACATGTTATCTCATCAAATACAAATATTTAATGATATTTTAAGTTTCAATTAATGTTTTTATTTCATGTGTATTACAATTTAATGTAACAGAATTGGTATGTTTCATTTTTTATAATCTCATCATTTACCATGATTGTGTATGATTATGTATCTGATACAGAAATAATAATATTCTTATAAATTTACTTCTAAAATTGTTATTAATGATATGTTCAATCAATTTTACAATTTTTAAACTCTTTGGTTATTAAATTGTTTTCAAATGTGTTTAATGAAAAACTAACCTCATTTATCTCCTTAGAGGGAAATCATTGTTTCATCAAAACCATGTTCTCAAAAAAAATTCATATTTGTTTTAAAAATTATTTCTACAAATAGGAAAATATATTTTCCTTAAAAAATTATTAAAATTATTTTTAAAATATCATTTATATATTTGAATAGTTTTTTAAGAGAATAATATTTAAATGAATGGGATATTTTGCTTCAGAAAGTTTTTAATGATATTTTAACATTTATTCAATTCATTAACATCAAAACCCTAGTTATTACTTATATTCCACGTAGGCTTTTTAGTATTGATACCATCAACATTTCTTCTATGGATGGACTAATATTTATTTAATGTGATTTTTACAGAAATTGTTTCTTTATGATGGGTTAACCATACGTCATTGTTATTGTTATGGGACCAATTTTCTTCCTAAAGGTTATTGAAGTTTCATAGTGATTTACATAAAACCCATTTATTTTTTATGGTTTACTCATTTAATTAATTAAAAATTAATTTTATTTTATATTTATGAAGAAATATGTATTAAATTTAGTAATGATTTGGTTCATAGACATTACTTATATGAGAGCTACCCTATATAGCATCATGTTATCCTTTTACAAGATATACGATAGGGAGGACATGATAGAGTCCAATGAAGGCATTATAGCTTATATGCATGGGAAAACCAAATAGATTCGGGTTATACTGTTATATATTAAATGATTGATGCACCTAGATAACACTCTTATTCACTGGGTAATGATTCTGTTTTCCACAGAATTTTATTGGATGTTTTTTGAATGGTTATTCCAATATTAATGGGACATTTATGGGTTTTGTAAGTGTTCTTAATGGTTCTATGAGACGATGTTCCAATATACTTATATGTTTTATCAATACTTGATTTGGTTTTTATGATGATTCATTTGATCCAGATTGGAATCATATGGCTCGTGATTTTTATCATATAACTATTTCCTTTCTTAAAATCTTGACCCATATTTTCAAATTTTATGATCTATATATTGATGGGTATGAGTTATTTTATAATTCACACACACACACACTAATTATTTCATCACACCCCCATTCAATTCATATTATCATTGATGAAATACTTTTATTAATTATTATTTTACTTATACTGATCATTTGAGATATCCCATATAATGATTATTCATCCCATTTATATAAATAATTTTGATGAATATGTACAATCATGATGGTATTATTATGAATGATAATGATGTCTTAATGTGAAAAATATATGGTGGGCTAGGAGGGGGAAATTCCCATTTTATGTCACAAGAATTATTTATTTATGACTTTATCAAAATTCTATAAAACTCTAAACCTAAAAGTCCTCATGGAAATAAGTGATCCAATCTTTCATTTTCTAGATGATAGGATTAGATATAAAAAATTCATCACCACATCTGGGAGTGCGAGTCTGGGACTGTTATAGTATGTATCAATGGAATTTATTTTATAACATTTCATATAACGATGTTTAAAGGTGATGTGTTCTTAATAATTATTGATAACATCATAAGACTATAGTATTAAGTTTTATCATATGTTAAACGTATTATAGACCTCATTTAGGGTTCTTATTAGTAAAATATTTGAGGTTATTAATGAAATTTTGTGACACATTTTATTATAGTTTTGAATTTTTAACTCCTAGTATGAATATGATGTTTGTTTTAGGTATAGATTACATTCCGTGTTTAGTGAAATATATTACAAATATTATTCTAAGAGACAACACTACACATTGGGTAAGGAAGTGGGTCATGAACCCATTACTGAAGGATGATAATTGTTTCAGACCTACCAGTATCATGCATGGTGTATTAGTTAATAATCTCTTTTTAAAGGTAAAGAATATGTTTATTTCGGAAACATATGGGATTTTATTTAAAGAATAACAGTTGATTTATCTTGGATTAATTTTTTTTGAAGGTAGTCTTCTGGTCAAAGACAACAACATAAAATTCATTAAATTAAATAAACAGTTACACAAGTCAGAAAAAGGAATTTTGATCACATCACTAACATAAAGCGGGGAGTAACTTTAGAGGAATATCATCCCTACAATGTATATCATGGGCATCACCCGTATTAGCAAGACCATCAGCGATCCTGTTTGACTCACAATACGTATGAGTGGAAATGAAGTTGATATCTGAGAGTGAGTTTAAGCAGTCCATCTAGAGCACAATGAGCATCCAAGCGAAATGAATGGTACCATTCTAAATGGCTTGGACAATAGTGGTGGAGTCGATTTAAATCCTGATTTTGTTCTAGTTGTGAAGATTGACAAACGAGATAGCATGGATGATGCTCATCATATTGGATTCCAAAGAGGAAGCAAAACCGTAGGATCCATAGAAGCAGCCGAGCGTCTGGTCGAAGTGATTTCTGAATATGGCTCCACAACCCACCAGGCCACAGTTGCCATCAAAGGCACCATCTATATTGATTTTAATCTAGCCTGGGGCGAGGGTTCCCAAAAAAAACATCAAAGGTATATCTAGGTTGAGGGTAATTTCCCTCAACTCCAATACGCCTAAGAATACCAATGTCACGAACTAAGTTTCTGCATTGATCTTTTTGAATTGAAGCCTCCTCTTGTATCACAATGAGAATTTTTAATTTACCTACATTAAGCATGAATGATTTGTTACAGAAAATAATATTGTTTCTACCATAACGAACCACATTAAGGAGCTCTGCAACAGCTAAAACAAAAATATTCTTGATCTATTGGGTGTTAGGTTGGTCCACACACCACTGCATCTACGAGGTTATAGAACTACAAAACAACCATTTTCACTCAAAAATGTCAAAAATATAATGCCAGAGTGTTGTTTCCATATCATAAGAAAGAAAAATGTGATTAATATCTTCTCGATGTTGGTTACACATGTGGAATTTAGAATAAATATTAACCGCAAATCATGTAAGCAGGTATCCGTGGGGATTCTACCATGTGCTATACGCCAAATAAGGGTGAATATCGAGAGTTTATTCCAGGCTTTATTTAAGTTTTTTAACCATGCTATGTTTTTGTCTTCAACGATGAACAAGTGTTTTTTGTAATTTTGAGAGTCAAGCACCCCATTATGAGAATATTCCCAAATAATAAAATCATCCGTATTAGTGAAGGGGTAAATATTAACAATCTATTTTTATCCTCATGTAAACATAGATTTTTAAAATGAATGAATTTATTTATGTTGTCATTGGGGTGGAGTAGAGGTTGGTTATTGGGAATTAAGGATATCAGGGGAGTGCCAGTCTAATTGTCCAACCAAAAATTTAAGATTGAATTTTACTATCCATCCATCTGTAATTTATCATATTGGATGTGATGGTGTTTTTAATAGCAGGACAAATAGAAGATGTGGGAAAGTGAGACAGATTATTTCTATGTTTGTGAAGGAAACGAGCCCAAAGAAAATCCATGGAAGGAGATTTATTATAAATGAGGTTCCACATGAGCTTTGATTGAAGAGCTTCATTAAAAGAAGAAAGCTTTTTAATACCAATACCCCCTTTATCAATCGGTTTACTGCAAGTGGTCCAAGGGACAATAACCAGTTTTCTCTCTAGATTACTCCCAGTCCAAACATTATTCTTAATAGCCACATTAATTCACTTTAAGAGGATATTAAGTCATTTTTAAATCATCATAGTGTAAACCAACATGGATACAATAGTGGATTTAACAAGGAAAATTCTCCCATCCATCGAGAGGTTCTTACCCTTCCAAGAAGAAAGGTGTCGATGTGTTTGATCAATGATGGGGGAGAATTAAGCTACATTGGGTCTACCCAAAATTATGCGAAAACCATGATTTGTGAAGGGTAATGTGACCTCCTTAACACCTAAGTTATTGGTGATATTGAGTTTCCTACAGGAGGATGTATTTTCCGAAGTAAATGTATGATTTTTTACAGTTGATGTGTTGACTAGAAACTTCATGGTAGTAAAGAAGAATGGAATTAAGGTTATTCACATTTCTTCCCCCCCTAAATAAAGAGAATAATGTCATCGGCATAAAATATGTGCAAGGGTGCATTCATGTTTCTAGGGTTCATATAGATTTAATGTTACCTTTTTATATAGATTGCGTAAGAAATCTACTTAGAGAGTCTTCAACAATGAAAAAAAGAATAGCCGATAGAGGGTCACGTTTTCTAACACCCTTGGAAAATTTAAAATATCCTTATGGAGCGGCATTAATGAGTATGGAAATGTGGGATGAATTAAACAGAGTTTTAATTCTTTTTATGAAGTTATCATTGAAGTCAAACTACATAGGAACTTTATATATGAAATTCCAATCGATGGTATCAAAATCTTTTGAAATTTCAAGTTTAATGGAAAGATTCCCTCATCAATTTTTCCTGATTAGAAGATTTTTGGATTCAGAGGAAAGACAAATACAGTCTTGAATAGATCTCCCTTTTATACATACAAATTGGTTCCATGAGACAATTCCATTACAAATAGCAGAAATTCTATTTGAAATTAATTTGGTGATTATCTTGATGACAGAGTTTATGAGAGCTATGGGCCTGAAGAGGTGAATTTCATCTACATTCTCATATTTTTGGTATGAGGACAAGGAATTGAGAATTTAATCCATGAGGGAGAATGCCTCTGGGAATGAATTTTTTCATTATGTGAAAAACATTCTCCTGAATCACATCCCAATGTTTTTGATATAAATCATTAATAAAACCATATGGCCTAGGACCACCATCCGTGATTATGTTAAAAACTATATCTTTAATTTCTTGGTCAAGAGAGATAATATTAAGGAATGATTTTTCTTCCTCAGTAACCAGCGTGGGAATGACATCATACATAAGATCTTTATCTATCACAGTTCTATTGCAGATATTCTGAAAATAAGATATCACATGATTGGAAATTATTTCCTTAGTGTCAAGAATCTTATCCCCCTCTCTATGATAGGTAAGAGGCATATAAGCTTTTCTAACTCTATGAAGGGCTTTGTAGAATTTAGTATTCCTATCCCAATCATTAAGCCATTTGGCATTAAATATTTTCTTTTTATGGTTGCCTATAATGTTGAGCAGGGTGATAAGATTAGAAGAAATGATGTTTTCATGTTGGTCGTCTTGAGAAAAGTTATAGGAGGTAGTATCCTTTTAAATTTTAGCTAGTTCTTGTTCTCGAAGGGAGATATTATTTTCTATTTCATTTGTTATATCATTGCACCTGATTTGGAGAACTTGCTTAAGCATTTTCAATTTCACTGGGCAGGCAAACACATCCTTCTGACTATGCATATTAGCCTAGAAGTTTTTGATGGTATTCAAACATTCTGGGTCTGAGAACCAAGCAGTGTTATATCTGAAAGGGAACCATGGTTTTTTAGTGTTATGATATAATCTAATTAAGAGGGGATGTTGATCAAAATCAATATTTGTAAGAGTGATACTAGAAATGTTTCCCCATTTATCCAGGGCTTCCTCATTAGTGAAGGCCATGTTCAGTATACTAGCCACCATCCTATTGTAATGTTTTCTATACCAATTTAATTTAGCACCCATTAGATTTACCACTATATGTTTATTGTTCTCCATTCAAGCTTTGAACTCCCTAGTGGAGATGGATTCATGTGGATGGCCTACTTACTCACTATGAGGTAAAATTGAATTAAAGTCCCCAAATATAAACAAAGGATTATTGACAGTGTAACTATGTTGGGTGAGATAATTCCAAAGAGATATCCTATCTTGGTAACTATTACAAGCCTAAACAAAATTAGTATAAACATGATCATGCTCAAAAATATAATCTCAGGTAATATCTTGATTCGATCTACTGAAATAACATTCAAATTTCAAGGATGATGTTTCTTAATGGGATGTGATTTAACACCCTGAGATTTTAAAAGATGAAAATTATGTAATATTTTGTAATGGACATGGAACATTTTTTCTAAATTTCATTACAAAAAACACTATATTGATGTTTAATTACATTCAGCACACAGTTTAGCCTGTCACACATGCAACCCAAATATTTATTTGTTCGATAGCATATTCCACACAGAACACCACACATTAATGACCAATGTTATATATTACTACTAAAACCTATCAATAAAATTAGCGGTTATGAATAAAATTAACGAATTTATGAATTATATGTATATATATCATTATAAGTATAAAATTTTGATCAATTATTATAAATAATCAACCAATATAAGTAAAGTGTTTATTTTCAAAGAATATATTTTCCTCAAAAAAATATTATTTCAATTCATGAAAAAAATATAATACATTTGTGATAATTTAAGAAAATTTATTTCACATAGTTGGAATATCATCTTGAATTGAAATATAAAAATTTACATTGAGAATTGTTTTTGGAATTTTCAGAAAGTATTGATTTTTCCATGAATAGTTGAAAACACATTTTTTTTATAAATTCATTTATGTTTAATTAATTAACTAATTTTAATCTCCCTAGCTAATTTTTATTTTTTTTATTTATCATATGGATATTTTACTAATATTTATTCAAATTAATTAAACTGATTTAACATAAATTTTTTTTAATATAAGTTATTTAGGTTAAAAAATGAATTTCTCTAAAAAAATATTAAAATGAATAATCTTTCAAAATTTTAATTAATTAAAATACCCCCTATAGTGGAATTTTTAAAATTATATTTATAGATGTTTTATTAATAAATATTACTGTGTATTCTGGAAATGATTATTATTAGTCATTTAGATAATATAGAATCATTTTTTTCAAAAAGTACTCTTCTAAAAATCTCAATGTCTAAACACATCTCTTATATTAATTTCTTATTAAATTATTCCAAAACTATGATTTTATTTTGGAAGATAATATTCCAACATTGGAATCATTATAATTTTTTTTCTAAAATGTACAACATTATTCTGGTTATAATGTTTAGTAAAAAGAATTTTTTCTGCCACTAGGGTTAGCTTGCGTTTTCTTCTTATGAAAATGAGGTAAATCAAGTCGCCACATATTATGGATTTGTTATTTTTGGGAAATTTACTAAACCTAGAACATTTAGAAATTTTTAAGGCATTCCCTTGAAACCATTGTAATATTTAGTTTTAATCTTGGTCTTCTGAATTTTTTGAATTTTATTTTCCACCTTTCCTCCCATGATGATTATTATAGGATTTGGGCAAGAAAATTAGGGTTTATTTCCGGCTTATCTTGGAGATTTCTAAAATTTAACCTAGTTGTCAACCCCGCTTTTGAACCTCCTATTTTCCCATTAATGATTGGCATCCCTGGGTTGTCGCTCTACTTGTTTAAACAAAAAACTAGATTTATGATTTTTATGCTTATTGGAAAGTATCTAAATCTTTATTTGTCAATGATGAATCTCTCTAAAATGACATTCTCTAGAATTTGTGTTGAAATTAATGTACATATGTATCTCCCCCCATAATTTGGATTTAGAATGGTGAATTTGGTTTCTTCCAAGATGTTGTCTATGAGAGGCTACCTGGTTACTATTCCTCATGTCTTATGATTTGGCATGATCATAAGGAATGTGGGTATAAAATCACACGACCAATGGAAAAGACAAATTATTGGGTCAACAATATCAAGAAGTAGCATGGAATTGATGAGATAAATGTTAGTCAAGCAGCTAATGTTGGCCCCCGACTACTGGAGAGCAGAAAATTGAAGCGAACAAGGGGATAATGGTATAAAATTCTCAACATTATCGATCTGCATTCCAATACAATGACATATCATCCTTTTATAATTCTCTACCTAATTCTATATCAGACACCACTATTCTTTCTCCCCTAGTTGAGGAGCATGATAATCTCCCTGAATCACAAGATTCAAGAGATAAAGAGCAAGCTGAACTATCTGATTCTAGTGAATCCTTACTTGAGGACGATGATCTACCTAAACAAATTGAGGAATACATCCAAAAATAAATTGTTAGGAATGGGAAAAATTCAATGGTGGAAACTGATGGTTACATCACCCCAAATTTTATAAAAATTAGGAAGCACAGTGTCATGAAATATCCCCGGGGGCCTGTTCCGTGACTACCCCAAGCCCGCCTTCCATAGGCCAGGGGCTGGCAACTAGCACCGAAAGGAGTATTCCCTAAAACAGAGAAGGAATTGATTTTATAACCTATAAACTCACACAAAAATCACAAATCATGATACATTCACAAAGTAAAAGTATTTAGTAAACATGGTGTGTACAAAAATATTTAAGGGGCCATCATACAAGCCCAAATGAGAAGTACATGTAAACCGAAAAGTACAAGTATAACTGAAAACAGATCTAGTGGACACCTGCCAAGGATCTTACATGAAGGGTAGGTACAACACTCAAATGGTCATCTCTGCAGTATGCCCTGTCTAATGTCCACCTTGAGCTACATCCAGTCCTTGTACTCTCGTCCCAAGATATCAGTGTTTGTCGTCTGCACCAAACATGACAAAGATCGTTCTTAGCCCGTGCAGAGGTGAGTATAATGATACTCGTTAGGGACCCTGAGACCCTCGAAGTTCCCACAAAATCCACAGAGGATAAACCAAAAATCATGAAAACAACTGACAAACCTACCTAGGTATATGCCCATAAATTTACCTAAGATTTTTAGTATACCCATCTCAATCATGAGGAATCACAGGGTCCAACCCAATTCCCAATGAAAAACGGTTTCATGAATGAATGAATACCATGATGATGAGTACAAAAAATGTAGTACTGCATAAGTAACACCATATAGAAAGATACCACAATGGTGTGATCACATAGTAGTGTACCATAATGAAATGGAGTTATCTCACACTGGGAATAACTCAGGTACGATAGTAAAGATGATTAGATGTAAGTACTGGATTATCTTACTCTGTAGAGAGGCAGACCCTTGTAGGATCCAAAATCATCAGACCCAAATAGTATCCTTGTATAGCATACCCATGTAAGATCATAGAGTAGTACCATGTGGATTCATAGAGCAGATACAAGTGGAATAATAGAATATATACCCACATAGTAACCCAAAGAACAGACCCACATAAGATCACTTTCACATGAAACAGCCAGCCACAGGGTTCCCACACTAAGCACGCATGATTTCGGGAGGGTTTTCTCCTCAAGCGATAGGTCAATAATCCAAATTCCACGATGTCCAACAACAAAGTATCTCAAGGACAACCACATAATATAGGTCTCAACGCAACAGATGGTGCGTCAATGAGACGCTCGGTCTGTAAGTTATTATAATTTTAGTCCCAATGACCCTATTGGATTCGTATTTGATCCAACCTAGCCATACAACAACATAATCCAAAACTCAAGTAGGGAATTAAAAAAAATACAGCCTCGATCCAAGGATTATAGCACAGTGGATTGTTCGACAAATGGACGCTTGTAGGTCTAGTTATAGCCAAATGAGTGAAAAGGGGGCAAAGCTCATTTTGGTCGGGTCCGACCCGGTCTGACCGACCCGACCCAGCCATGCCTAGGCCGACCCGACCCAGGTCCGGCCCTGGGTCCGACCCCACCTGCTTGTTCCGGCCAGGCCCACCGATGTGAACCAGCCCTCCGGCGCGACCCGGCACACTGGTGCGTCCTGGCCCGCATCTGGGTGGCCCCATAGTGGGGTCCACCCAAGCCACCACCCAAGGAGGGGGGTGCCCCCTGGGTACCATGAATGGCTGGGCCGTTCTAGTTGGGTGGTCGACCGGCCAATGCCACGTGGCACCAGCAGCTGGCATTAAGGACCTGGGGTCCCGATCGGCTCCCCGGCTAGCCGGAAGGCCAGCCCACCAGGGCGGCGAGGTCACGTGTCACGCAATGACCGGTGGCTAGCAGTGATTCGGCCACCCCTCCTTCACCATCTTGGCCCCTGCATGCCCAGTGTCGCAGATGCACGCCCCCATCCCCTTCACGCGGTGGGCCGAGCATCGGCCGCCATCCATGCTCTTCGGTGGCCAATGGGCAATGACCCTTCTCTGGTTGTGCGGCCGGTCAGAGTGTCGGCCACTAATCCTAAGCCCTTCCAGTTCTGGTCATTGACACCAGTTTTTGGTGACGTTCGATAGGTCATCGTGCATGCCCCGGTGGCCCGTTCTTCATTTCGTAAACTCCCGCAATTGTCTCGGGAGGTCTCCATCAATTAAAGACCACCACGGTTGAAAATTGGTCAACTGGAAAACATGCTATGAACAACACCAAAATCCACAAGGGATGTGGAGAGGTCGGGTCGTGTTCGTTTGGCCCACAATCTCTGTGTTAGATCGGTTGTAAGGGGCATAATTGTTCTTGAATCGAGAAGAACGACAAGAACGGGTAGGGGTATACAAATTCAACAATCCCTTCCTAGAATATTCATTGATGTTAATGAGGAGATGAAAATATGGATGCCGGTTTTTCATCATTGAACATGCTCCTTGTTGGAGAACCTTTGACGGAGTTCTTCATTGTAGAAATGTTTGTCGAATGATAAGAGTTCTTCCACTAGAGGGGGTTTCCTCCAGTAAGAAACTCCACCAAGAGCCTAATCACAGTGATGAAGAGTCTCCCCCTTAATTTATAGGTTTAATGACATTATTTAATTAATTAATTAAATGTTGGGGGTTTAGAATAATTTAAAAGAAGGTTTGAAGAGTTCGGGGGGTCCCCACTGAGAATTCAAAAGAATTCAAATGTTAAATAAACATAAAGTTTGTATATTTTTATTTCCACTATTATATTTATTTACACACGATGGGTAGAAAAGACTATCCTTCAACCATGACCAACTACAGCCGATGTGAATGTCTATTTATGTGAATATCGGGGCTTAGAGATCAACGGTGTCCTCATATTTCAATTCTGAGCACCAGTTAAATTAAAAAAACTCACACGCACGTTCATTGAACGTACCCAAAAAAAGTTCATAAATTCATATCGAGAACATCCTTCCTTAGAATCATGTGCTGTCAATTTTTCCAGACTCATAAAATTCCCATGTAATTAAAAAAAAAATTTACATAGAAATATCTGAGTCTTTACATTCTCCCCAACTCAGGGACTTGCGTCCCTGAAAGCCACAACATAAACTTGGGAAAAAAGTGGGGGTACTCATCCCAAATATGAGCCTCCCTCTCCCATGTTCTCTCTAGGAGGTTTCCATGTTTCCAACATACATGCACTAAAGGTATTGATCACCCATGAAATAATCTCCACTAACAATTATCAATCTCCACTACAACCTCCGTAACCATTTCCAAATCATCGATGTTTAGCTCACCCCAGTCAATGATGTGTGATGGGTCATTCATGTATCTCCTCATCTGGGATACGTTGAAAACTCAGTGCACCTGGTGCAACTGAGGGGGATGTTCTAGGCGTTAAGCTACCTCACCAACTCTGATGAGGACCTGTAATTGTCGGGTGAACTTCAGAGATATCTTCATGCCCCTGCAAAATCTCTTAAAACCACGTCGGGGTCAGACCCATAGAATGACATGGTCACCATCCTCAAACTCCAGAGGTCTTTGTCTCCTATCAACATAGGATTTCTACCTACTATATGTAGTCTTCATCTGCTCCTGGATGATCTGAACCTTCTATGTGGTAGCCCATACCATCTCTGGTCCCACAGGTGTTGACTCCCCTGAGTCAGTCCAGCACATAGGCGATATAAATGGTCAGATGTAGAGATCCTTGAATGGTGTCATCCCAATGGTGGAGTGATATATATAATTTTATGAAAACTCCACCAAGGGAAAGTGATCATCCCATCTATGACCGATGTTAAGGACTCAAACACACAACATGTCCTCGAGGGTCTAAACGGTCTGCTCAGTCTGTCCATATGTCTGAGGATGGAAGGTGGTGCTCAAATGATGCTATGTCCCGAATGCCTCCTACAACCCCTTCCATATCCGAGAAGTGAAACTTACATCATTATCAGAGAAAATCATCGAGGTTACTCCATGTAGCCGCACAACCTCATGCACATAGAGGTGTCCCAAACACTCTACTGAGCCCTGCCCTCTGATAGGTAGGAAGTGGGCCGACATGGTGAGTTGGTCAATGATCACCCAGATAGAATCATAACCCCTGGATGTACATGTAAGACCTATCACAAAGTCCATGGATATTCCATCCCACTTCCACTTTGGGACATCTAATGGTTGAACTACGCCTACTAGTACCTAATTATCTTCCTTCACTAGCTGACAAGTGAGGAACCAAGAGAAAAACTTTGCTATTGTTTTCATCATTCCCAGCCACAGGTGCTATCGTTGGAGGTCTTGGTACATCTTTACCACTCCTATATGTACCACAGGAGAGGATGTGTTTAACTCCCTCAAAACTTCCCCTTGAAGCGACATTGGTACCACGGTACATCCTCTGAAAATAATGACATGCTCTCCACCTTTAGAAAATCAATCTAGTGCATGTCCTGTGGATATCTAAGAATGTAGAGCCTCACAATTAGTGTCCCCAAATTACACATCCCTGACTCACTAAAGGAGTGGGGGAGTGACTGCATGCTACTGATGAAATGCATGTGCATCTCGATCCACAAAGGATATAAGAAAAACGGCCAGCTGCTCCATCGCCTCAACTAGAAGTTGTATACCAGATCTCTTTGCTAAGTGAATTTTCTACAACATTCCCCTTCCTATAAATATTGAATTTATCGAAGTATAGTTCTGGAGGAACTCAATACAATTTCGTTGTATCAGGATCGGTTCTTTCTAGGAAATGATATACTTGAGACTCTAGTGATCATAGTAGATCATAAAACGCTCACCCATTAGATATTGTCACCACATATTCAAATCAAAGACTATTATTGCTATCTGAAGATCTTGGGAAGTGTAGTTCTACTCATTATATCTCAGATGTCGAGAACCATATGTGATAACTGCTCGGTCCTGCATCAAGACACATTTGAGCTTGATCCCTGATGTGTCGCAGTAGACTACATACTCAATGCCCTCCTCCAGAAGCCTAGGGATGGGGCCACTAGTCTGCCTCTGCCTCTACTTTTGAAAACTCCACGGGCATCTCTGCGACACAACGAAGGGTATCCCTTTCTTCTTCAACATTGATAACGGTGATGAAAATTTGGAAAAAAATATAGCACAAATCTCTTGTATTATCCGGCAAAACCCAGGAAAATCCATACCTATGTCACACTCTTGGGTGGCTCCCAAGAAATTACCATCTCAATCATCATTGGATCCACCGTAACTCTAGACTACGAGATGTCATGTCCCAGAATATGAACCTCTCGGATCCAGGACTGGAACATTGAGAGATTACCACAAACAATTTTATCTCGAAGTGTGTCCAGAACTACTTGAAAATGATAGGCATGCTCCTCCTCAGTAGCCGAGTATATCATAATGAAGTCAATGAATACGACTATAATGTGATCAAGGTATTGATGAATGATCCTACTCATGAGTCCCATGAACACAGCTGGAGTGTTTTTCATGTCGAATGTCATAACCAAGAACTCATACTTTCCATACCGACACCTGAAAGCCATCTTCTTCACTTACTTGTATTGTAATCTGAGCTGGTGAAAGCCTGACCTAAGGTCTATCTTCAAGAACCATCTTGAATCCTTCACATGATAAAAGAGGACTTAAATCCTCAGAAGAGGGAACTTTTTCTTCATGGTTACCCGGTTCAAGTGTTGATAGACAACCCAAAGTCTCATGCTCCCATCCACATTCATGGGAAACAAAATCAGGGCTTCCCAAGGGGAAACCCTGGGATGGATGAACCCCTTCCCCTGTAAGTCCTCCAGCTACACCCACATCTCACGAAGCTCCACAGGAGCCATCCGATATGATGGTGTAGATATCAGTGTCATCCCATGTTACAAGTCAATGTAATAGTCCACCTCTCTACGAGGAGGTAGACCCGCAACATCATCAGGGAAGTCATCCGTGTACTGCTCCACCACTATAGGATAGCTCAGACTCTCCACATCAACCACTCCAATGTTAAGGCTAGCCAACTAATGAGTGATCGGCTACACTAACCTCCGGATATATCCATCATGTACTGCAAATGTGCCCTTCTCATTGGTCAAGGTAAACCTAGTCCCGTTCTCATGGATACAACACACTTTTAGACTAGTGTAGTTGATCTGGGAATGGGCTGTAGATAACCATTCCATACCCAAGATAATCTCATAAGGCCTCGATGCTGCTACTATAAGATACTAGCCAAAGCTCTCACCTCCTAGAGTAATCTCACATTGTTGGAACCAGTGTGTAATAGTCGAATACCCTCACATAGGTGAATATAGCTGTAAGGATCAAGCCAACGAATCCATTGGAATATCTGAGCACTGAATGAGGGTACTAGAAATAAAATAATGTCTAGAACCTGTGTCTATACGTACTAAAAATAAGGTGATGTAGACACATATCGTACCTCGTATCATCTCCAGAGCGTCGTGGTCATAGGCCTTAGCTTCCTCGAGAAGACTGGTGGCAAGGATCACCATGAGATCAGCTAGTGTCCCTACTAGCCGGAAGACTCTCACCATGACCTTCAGCCAATTTTCAGCCACATGTGAGTCCGTCTCAAAATTAAACATGGGTGGCCTCTTGTGCTTGAACTCGTGCAACATGCTCAACTGGAATGAACTCTCTACTACTGGGGCTGGTGGAATTGGTGGCCCAACAGGTAATGGTACCGCTGGTCCCTCTACTGAAAAAGGGCCCTACACCGAGGGCTCGTCCCTCAGTGGGTTGTCATCGTGTAATCTTCCTAGAACCCTTTCTGGAAATCTACGTGGAGGCATCCTGAAAATAAACAGGTGTTCCACGGTGAATAAGTTATACTTGGTGAGCTGACTCAAATGGATGAAAAAGAAAATTTTTCAAAAACACGCATGCAATCAATGTTTTTGTGCACTGATTGAGACATTAGAAGTCAGGGTCCTAGTGTATGTATAAATAGGCCTCCACACCAGCACTAGATTCCCTAAACTGATGACCACACTCATAACACTTAAAAATATTTCCATTAAAAGATCAGAGTATAATATTCTATGGTAGAACTGACTCCTCTGATACCAATTTGTGACGAACTGTCCCTCATGGCCAGTGCCGTGACTACCCCAAGCCTACCTTGCATAGGACAGGGGCTGCTGACTAGCACCGAAAGGAATATTCCCTAAAAATGGGAAGGAATTGCCTTTATAACAGGTAAAATCACATAACTGTGCACAATGAAGGATACAAGCACAATATAAAACTATATTGTAAACAAGGTGTGTACAGAAAGAAAAAGTGGCCAGAATACAAGCCCAACTGAGAAGTACAAATAAATTGAAAAGTACTAGTATAATTGATAACATCTTCAGTGGACACCTGCCAAAGATACTACCTGAGGGTAGGCACAGATCTCAAACAGTCATCTATGTGTTACACCTCGTCTAATGTCTAACTCGAGCTACCTCCAGCCCTTGTACTCTCATCCTCAGTCAGCACTATCCATCGTCTGCACCAAACACAACAAGGTTTGGGAATATCCTATGCAGGGGTGTTTATAACGATACTCATTAGGACCCCGAGACCCTCGAAGGTCTCACAAAATCCACATAGGATAATCCATAAAGCATGTAAACAACTGAAAACCCTACATATTTATATAACAATACATATACCTATGTTATCGAATATACCCATCTCAATCATGAGGAAACACAAGGCCCAACCAAATGCCCAAAGAAATACGGTTCTAGAATGGAAGGAATACCAAGAAGGTGAGTACCACAAAGGTAATTCCACATAGGTAATGCCACATAGAAATATACCACAAAGGAATCATCACACAAGAAGTGTACCACAGAGATATGGAATCAGCTCACACAAGGTATAACTCAGGTACGATAGTAATGATGATTAGATGTTTACTAAATCATCTTACTCTATTGAGAGGAAGACCCACGTAAGATCCTAAATCATCAGACCCAAGTTGGATCCTAGTACAACAGACCCACATAGGATCATAGAGAAGTCCCACATGGATTCCTAGAGCATATCCAAGTGGACTACTAGAGCTTAGACCCACGAAGGATCCCAAATCACAATCCCAAATAGGATCCCTTTCCATGTTACAACCAATCACAGGGTTCACGCACTAAGCTCGCTTGATTCCAGGAGGGTCCACTCCTCATTCCGCAGTTCGATACTCCAACTGCCAAAATGTCCCATTAAGAATAATCCCAAAGGACCTACATGTTATTGGAGTCCCAACACAATAAACGGTGCATCAATCACATGCCCAGTCTGTAAGTTATTGTCCATTTATTTCCAAGGGACTAGTTTGATTCGTGTTTGATCAAACCCAGCTATACCCCAATATTATCCAAAACATATGGGGGTTATGAAAAATGACTATCCCGATCTAAGGTTTTTGGCCCTGCATATAGTTCATCAGACGGACGCTCGTTGGTCATGTCATAGCCAAAAGATTGAAAAGGGTTCGAAGCTGGTCCGGGTCCGATCTGACCCAGCCTAGGCTGACACGACCCATGTCTGGCCCTGGGTCTGACCCAGCCACTGGGTCTGGCCTGGCCCTGTGGGTGGCCCGCTGTGGCTCGTGGCTCGGTGGCCATGTTGTGGGGCCTACCTTAGCCGCCACCCCAGGGGGGTCTGGGTACCCCGAACGGGTGGCCCGTTCGGGTTGGTTGGCTGACCTGCCGGCGGCCCGTCGCACCTGTAGCTGGCAAGCAAGACCTAGGGTCCTGCTCGGCTCCCTAGCTGGCTGGACGGGTAGCCAACCTGCGCAGCGCGGTCTCATGCCAGGCCATCACCGGCGGCCGGTAGTGAGCCTGTCGCCCCTCCTTCGCCACTACGCCCTCGTGTTGCAACCCCTGCCCTCCCGACGGTGCAGATGCGCACCGCCACCCCCTTCATGGAGCGGGTCGTGCGCTGGCCACCGTCCTTTCTCCACCATGCCCTTATTCGGTGGTACAATCATGCCACCACATTTCAAGATCCCTTCGGGCACCGGTTTCCGACACCAGTTGTCGGCGAAGTTCCTCGGGTCCCTGGGCATGCTTCGGTGTCCCATTATTCATTCCCTAAATTCTCTCACTCATCTCGGGACGTCACCATCGATTCAATTCCACCACAGTTGAAAATTGCTGCACCCGAAAATAATCCGTGAAGAACACCAAATTCCATAAGGGTTTCAGATGGGTCGGGGTGTGGTTTTTTGGCCCGCACTATCCACATTATATCGGTAGCAAGCGTCGTAGTTGTTCATGAATCAAGAAGAACAATATGAACACGTAGGGTTATATAAAAGCAACAATACCTACCTTGATGATTTGTTGACTTCGGTGAGGAGAGGAAAATACAGGTGATGGTTCGTCATTGTTGATGATGCTCCTCGTTGGAGAAATGTTCGTCGAAGGAGAAGAGTTTTTATTCTATGGGTTTTCCTCTAGCAATATCCTCCACCAAGAGCATAATCTATAATGCCCCGACCCCAGTTTCCTAGAGTCGGTGCATTATTACATAACACTGGCATGATTACAAGAATTATCAATTCTCAAAAGACCGATTAGTTTAGTAGTCTTGGAAACACTAGATATATTCATAAGTCATACATTACATCATAAAATCAAAAAACTAAAACAACATCTTTTCTTCATATCCCCTCATACTCTCCATGCAAGTCATTCATAAATTACTTCTTCACATCCTGTAAAAATTAAAACATTGAATGGGGTGAGCTCGGATGCTCAGTAAGAATAACAATATAGAGGAAACTTTCATAAATAAGCATAAACATTTAAGGAAATGTATTACTAAAAAAATACTTTTAAACATCAACTTCAGCATAATATGGAAAATATAAAATGAAATAATGCCATTTACATATTCACATGGATATTCTACTAGTCAAATAATCACATGCAATATCAATAACCACTTTCAAAATGATGAAATGCATAATTCCAGACTATCATAACCACATAGCCAAGGCCTCGTGCCAAGACTACAAATAATATTTTTTCAAAGCCTTATGAAAAGACCCTTGTTTGTCTCATGAGACATACCGATGCATCGAGGAGCTATAGCGAGCTCCACCCGTCACTTATTAAGTCCAATGAATTCCTCATATAAACAGGTTTAAACATAACACAAACATTTGTATTAAAACTAGCATATGAAATGTCAATACATTCTTCATAAACCATGAATTTTATAAAAATAACACATCCACAGTCAAACATATCACAAAACCATCAATATAATATGGAAGTTTTGTATCCTAATAAATCAACTCCAAATAAACATAAAATCTATCAAACGATGTTGACATAGATGAAATCAAAATTCTTTTTAGATACATATCTCTTTTTTATTTTGAAATCATTTAAGAGTAAAATATTTATAAAATAAAACTTTTTAATTGAAAATATTCTTATAATCTTGTAAGGGAAGCTTCGACTATTTTATAACGGTGGAAAATAGCTGCACCCACCGTATAAGTTAAAAAAACATTCTTACCTTAATTCTGTCGAAAAGGTTAAAAAGGACCTTGTTTGGAAAACAATGGAAAGATTCCTTTATAAACCACTTATAAAAATTCAAACAAGGGTATAAATGACATTAACCCATATTCTAGTAAATAGTAAAAATGTTTTGAAATACATTTTTAAGAAACATGGATGTGGATGATACAGAAGTCCCAGTAGATTATTATATATAAACAACCTCGGATAAAGAAGAGATTGCGAAATAAACACTTACCTTGTACATTTCCTTGGTTCAGGGCAAATTAAAAACTTGTATAATGGTGAAATAAATGTTATAAAGTTATATAAGAATCATAAACATTAATATGATATCATATATGATCTTTTAACATTTATTTGTCAAAAATATCTTAGTAGTATCGTTGTTTCGGGTGTTAATTTACTCGTTTTATTTTATATGTTTTGTTACATAAACTGTGTTTTTCATGGATAGGTTGTATCTTATGAATATCCAGAATGGTATCAAATACTTAAAAATTATTTTTAAATCATAAAATGATATTTATACTTGAATGGATACGATGGAGAATGAATCTCATCGCGTTCGTGGAGATGGTAGTCCGTACGCATGAGTGAAAATATCATTATTTTGATATTAAAATAATATATAATTGGATGGTATATCATATATACATACTCATTATCATGTTATATTTATTATTTACATGAATTACACATCATTATTATAACCATCCAAAAAATAATTTATTGAATAACAATTACACCACGACGTGGAGATGGTAAGCCGTACGTACGCACATATGGTGACATGTCATTCAAAGGATGGATATAATACTGAATATGGTTGTACCATATTTATAATAACATCACAGTATATAAAATATACTGGAGTTATTATTTTAGAATGGTAATAATAAAGAAATAAGAAGTTGAAGAAGAAAGGAACTTGAAAGAGGGTGGTGAAAACATTACCTCTTATTCGAGTTCTTCCTTTTGATTTGATCAAAAGGGCTCTATAGGTTGGCTTTCTGATCAAAATAAGGCCTTTAGGTTGAAGTGAGGGATGGTTATAGATTATTTGGGCAGGGTTTGGCCGAGACAAAAGGCTTTTAATGTGTGAATTAGTGAGTAGGTGGGGTGCCCTGTTGTAAGAGGGGTGAGGGGCACCTTTGGAAAAGCTAGAAATATTATTTTATAATAAATAAATATGCGGTTTCTAATGGCTCCAAAGTGAATTATTTAAAGCTTAAGGTTGTTAGGGGTCTAAAACCACTGAACCAATAGAATTTAGATAGGTTTGGGTAATTATATTAACCTTATCTTTTATTTTTAACTCTTAGATAATTAGTTTGACACTTACCATGTCACTTTGTATTTTTATATTATATAGTTAAAAAACATACTATATACCTCCAAGAGACCCCCCAAGTGGTATATTAATGATATACCTATCATTATAAAAGTCTCCTTCCTGACCCTTAAATTATTAGGAATTGAATATAAATTAATAATATAATATATTTTTTTAAAACTCTTTTATGTCAATTTTAAAACTATTGGGTATTTTGTTTTTGATAAATTCATAACAGCATTATTACTTCGAAAACAATTTATATAATAAAACATAATATGTCATAATGACCTATTAAATTAGTGGAATTCATAAAGAGTCTCAAATTACTTTTATTTTGATATTTATAATAACAATTATTTTAATATTTCATTAATTAGGTAATTACTGCATCACCATTGTGTCATAAATAAATTAAATTATTTCATTTTTAAAAATTTTAAATAAAATAGCATTATGTAGGAAATCTTTTTAGCTTTATAATTAATATTTTTTGTCTAATTTATCTTATGTATAACCCTATATTAAATTTTTTTTAGTAAATAAACATTGATTTTAACTCTTTTAACTCTTCTTTAAATTAAATAATAATAAATGTACTAATCTAATCCAAGTGGACCTAGATGATATTATTTTATTCCTAAGGTTGTTTCTGGTCGAGATACACTTTTCTTATATAATTATGATATGTTTTAGGGTAATATTAATATCTTTTTTACCCTTAATTGCCCTATTTAATTTTAATCGTGGAAAATAAAAGTTAAATGATTGTATTCACCAAAAATTATATTCTTCTCATTGAACAAAATTTTACTCCATGATATTAACCATGTCTCTCGGATTTTTGAAATTCCACGCACAGAAATGGTAAAATTATGTTTTATGTAAATTTCCAAATTCTCCTAGGAGGTGGGTAAAAGACGGTGAAAAGTTTAATAAATTTTTTATATATCTAATATTATTCTAAACTAACTCCAATGAATTAAATTGAACTTATATAGGTATTATGTGTCTATTATGAACTTAATTAAATTTAAATAAAATAAATAATTATTTAAATAAAAATTTTGTTTTAAACTATAACTCGGTGTTTTTTAACTATTCATCAAAAATTGAATGTTTTCAGAAAAATACCAAAATTTCACCATAGGATAATTTCGATATTCCGAATCCAAAAATGAAGTCCATTTTGAAAGATAAAATTTATAAAAATTAAAAAAAGTGGGTATTACTATTCATAGCGGCTAGTTTGATTGGTTGTGGTGTGTGTGTTAGAACTCGAAGTTGCGTACGAAACACGCTACTGTATTATTCAAAGGAAAGCATACCGTTGAAGCTTGGCGTGTTACATTCTCCCCACCTTCAAATAATTTCGTCCTCGAAATTTATAGAATACTACTGCATGAGAAGACTTGGGTTGTTCTTCATCATAAGTTCCTCGGGTTCCCACGTTGCCTCTTCCATCTTACGGTTTCTCCACAAAATTTTTACTAGACGAGTCGTCTGGTTTCTCAGTACTTGTTCTCTCATTTCAAGAATCCTAACGGGCTCTTCGAAATAAGACAAATCGTGTTCCTGTTATAATTCCTCATAGGAGAGTACATGCATTGGGTCAAGCATGTATTTCCTCAATAGTGATACGTGGAACACATCGTGAACTTTGGAGAGACATGGCGGCATTGCCAAATGGTAAGTTACATCCCCAATTCGTTCTAGAATTTCGAAAGGTTTGATGTACCTAGGACTCAATTTACCCTTCTTATTGAAAAGTATAACTCCATTCCATGGAGATACCTTCACGAAAACATGATCTCCTACCAGAAATTCCAAAACCTTCCTTCGGTTATCTTCATAGCACTTCTGCCTAATTTGAGCTTCTTTGATGTGGTTTTGGATTACCTTTTCCTTTTCTATTGTTTCCTCCACTAGTTTTGGGCCTACAAGTTTTCGTTCACCAACGTCATCCCAACTGGTTGGTGTGTGACATCTCTTTCTGTATAACGCTTCATATGGGGTCATCTGAATACTCGAATAGAAGCTATTTTTATATGAAAATTCTACTAGAGGAAATATTGATCCCACATACCCTGAAAGTCATGCGAGCAGGATCTCAACATGTCTAATATGGTTTTAATAGTCTGTTTTGATTGTCCATCTGTTTGAGGGTGGTAGACAGTGCCCAAAAGAAGTTCAGTATCCAGGGCTTTCTGAAGACTCTTCCAGAATCTTGAAGTAAAACAGGGATCACGATCAGAAACAATTGATAGGGGTACTCCATGAAGTCTCACCACTTCATTAATATATAGTCATGCTAAACGTTCCAGTGGTAGATATTCTCTTATAGAAAGAAAATATGCTGACTTGGTAAGACGATCAATAATAACCCATATTGCATCATTTCTTCTAAGAGTCTTTAGAAGCCCCATGATAAAGTCCATAGTAATTTTATCCCATTTCCACTCCGGTATGGGAAGATGTTTCTTGACACCTACAGGCTGTTGCCTTCCAGCTTTCACTTGTTGAAAAACTATACATATTGATACAAAACCACCAATATCCATCTTCATTTTGTCCCACCAAAAATGTTCCTCAAGTCGCTATACATTTTAGTGCTCCTAACGTGTGTAGAGAAATTGGAACTATGAGCATCGTCGAACAATTCCTTTTTTGGATCAGGTAAATTGGGAACACATAGTCTCTTCCCAAATTTAAAAATTCCATATTCATACCCAATGTCATTCAATCTCCCATCATTCACATCTTTAATCTTCTTTTGAAATTCTTCATCATCGGTCTGATAACTCTTAATCCTTTCTAGTAAATATGGTTTGGAAATCATTTGAAAAAGAACTGATGTTTCAACTTCCATGTTTATTCCCATGTCCATCTTCACTAGATCCATGAAAATTGGATCCCTTTAAATTCTCATATTGTTCAAAACTCCATGATCATTTCTACTCAAACCATCTGCCACCTTATTTTCCTTCCCTGGGTGTTAGTGTATTGTACAATAATAATCCTTGAGTAATTCAAGCCATCTCCATTCCCTCATGGTGAGTTATTTTTGTGAGAAAATATAATTCAAACTCTTGCCATCAGTATAAATATAAAATTTTTCACCATAGAGGTAGTGCCTTCATATCTTCAAAGCAAAGATAACAGCTGCGAACTCAAGATCATGAGTAGTATAGTTTTTCTCATGAATTTTCAACTGTTGTGATGCATAGGAAATAACCCTATCATTCTTCATAAGGACACAACAAATTATTTTCTTCGATGAATCACTATAAATAACAAACCCATCATTCACGATGGTAGAGTCAATATAGGAGAATTGACTAATCTTATCTTCAGTTCTTCAAACCATTCTTCACACTCTTTTTCCCCAACAAATTTAACCCCCTTACGTGTGAGCTTTGTTAATGGGTTAGCCAATTGGGCAACTGGACGAAATGTCGATAATAACCTTCTAAACAAATAAAACTGTGTACCTCAGTTTTACTCATAGGTGCTGGCCATTCTTGGAATACCTTGGTCATAGAAGGATCAAACGAGATTACATATTTAGAGACAATATGGCCATGCAAATTAATCTCCTGAAGCCATAATTCACACTTGATAAACTTCCAATATAATTCATGTCTTCCCATAGTGTTCAGGATAATGCGCAAGTGATTTTCATCATCTTCATATATTTTGGAGTATACCAAGATATAATCAATAAATACCACCATAATATCATCGATATATTCATTGAAAACACTATTCATTAGATCTATGAATACATAGGGTGCATTAGTCAGCCCAAAAAGCATTACCATAAACTCGTAATGCCCGTAACTTGTTTGGAATGTTGTCTTCAGAATATCTTCCTTCTTCACACACAATTGATGGTATCCAGATTGAAGGTCAATCTTTGAATAGTATTGAGCTCCATGCAATTGGTCTAATAATTCATCAATGCGAGGTAGGGGATACATGTTCATTATTGTTATAGCATTGATCTCCATTTATTCGATACATAACCTCATAGATCCATATTTCTTTTTAACAAAAAGAACATGGGATCCCCATGGAAAAACACTAGGGAGAATAAGTTTCTTATTACTCAATTCCTCTAGTTGTTTCTTTAGTTCAACTAATTCCATAGTGTCCATTCTATAAGGGGTCTTCGATATAGACCTTGATCCATGAATTAAATCAATGTAAAACTCAACTTCTTGTTCTGGAGTATGTCCAGGTAAATCTTCCAGAAACACATCTACATATTCTTTCACAATAGGTACATCCTCTATTTGAACATTCTTTTCCTGACCCACTGTCATTTCATTCTCTACCTCCCCAATAATTTAATTTAGGTGAGCTACTGGGGGTGGATCTAGATAAGAATTAGGTGGTGACGATTCATCTCTAAAGATAAGGTGTTACTTATCATCATCATAAAAAATCATAACCTCCTTCTTCTTATAATAAATCTTCCCATCATGGTCCGAAATCCAATCTATACATAGGATTATATCAAACTCAATTATAGGTATGACGATGAGATCAGCAGATAAAGAACATTTATGTGCTCTAATGGGGACTGATTCAGAAAACTTTTTTGCAATGATACTTCCCCTAAGAGTTTTAACTGAATACTCCCTTATTAAATCAAATTGGAAATATCTAATTTTCTTAGAAAACTGGGAAGAGATGAAGCAATGCAATGATCCAGAATCAAATAATGCATTTTCTAAACTTGAGGAAACCAATAAATTACCTGCCACCACAACTTTCAGAGCTTCTACCTCAGCAGTAGTGATAGCATATGCTTGACCTTGATCCCTTGGCCTTTTCTGAGGTAAGTTCCCTTGACGCTTAGGACATTCATTTGGATAATTTCCTATCTCCCTGCAATTGTAGTATTGAACATCGGTAGCGTCCTTCTTCTACTTGTAATCACGAGCTTGGTGGCCTTTTTCACCACACTTGTAACAGACTCCTATTCTTTTTAAGAAAGTACCGGGGTTCTTCATCCCACATTTACTGCAGGATGGATATTCAACTTTTACCTTATTCACCTTATTTCCATTCCCATATTTATCATAAAATCTATTCTTCTCTTTCTTTGTTTTAAAGTTATAAGACTTAGAGAATTTCTTTTCTATCTTGATAGCACATGAGACAATTTCATCGTACAATGAGAAGGATTGTGAGAATAATACTCAATGGAGAAATGGTTTTAACCCATAAAAGAAACGATCAATCATACTTCTTGTGTTACGTATATAATCTCCATCATACCTTGCTAACCTCATAATGTTAGCCTCATACTTTGCGACATTCTCATCCTCCTTTTGTGTCAAACTCAGAAATTGCCTTTCCATATTTGATCGATGGTCACAATGAATTTTTTTTTTCTAAAAACAGTTCTTTGAACTCCCTCCATTCTATATTTGATACTTCATCATCTTCCTTCATGTTTTGAATCAATGACCACCACTGATCGGCATCTCTAGTGAGGCGATAAACTTCCATGACAACTTTATCCTTTTCACTACTCCCCAAAGCCTAAAATATTTTCTCTAGGGAACTTATACATTTATCAGCTACTAATGGATTTTTACTCCAATTGAATGTTGGGGGTTGCTTCCTCATGAAGCGATCTAACATTGATTCTCCACGCTGTGGATTAGGGTGCTTCATACGGGTATGGTTATTATTCATTACCTGAGATGGTTGTCCCATTATGGTGATTATCTGATCAGCACCAGTTGCATCACCATCTCCAATATAAATATCTTGAGCTGGAGGGAAATCCCTACATGGAGTGCATGCATTGATACAGTTTCCATTTCTTCCACCAGGCGCCATTTCTAAACAATGTCATAAACTAGATCAGTTTATGAATCAAAATACATAATTCCATACTTACAAAACACTTAGCATAAATTTAACTATTTATAGATATAATCCATAATCATAAAAATGTTTTCTTTGAGGACGTATATTCTCATAAACTATTCATAATGATTTGTAAATAAAATGAGAGTTATCCTAAGCATATCTCCCGGGAGTGTCGTAACCAAGAGTGCAGCAAGGCCCGTTGTCATGCACCAGTTCTCGTTCGAGTCTAGCTCAAAGCGGTGTTTTCGGGTTTTACTCCTAGGTACATCTGTGCCAGAGGCGCCTCTACCTGCTCGTATCCAGACATGGATTTATTGCTCGAAAAACTCACAAAATCTCTACAATACCAAAATTATAGGAAGTTCTTCTATAATAATCCTAAAAGTCCATCTTAAATCTATGTGCTCTAATCAGAGTTTATCTAAATCTAGATTCCAAGGTTTGTACTAAACTTCCTCTGATACCAACTATAATGCCCCGACCCCAGTTACCTAGAGTCGGTGCATTATTACATAACATTGGCATGATCACAATAAAGATCAAGTCTTGAAAGACTAATTAGTTTAGTAGTCTTGGAAACACTTGATATATTCCTAAATATTACATTACATCATAAACTCAAAAAAACTACAAAAACATATTTTCTTCATATCTCATCATATTTTCCCTGTAGTTCATTCATAAATTACTTCTTCACATCCTCGAAAAAAAACATTTAATGGGGTGAGCTCAGATTATAAGTAAGGATAAAAATATAGCGGAAACTTTCATAAATAAGCATAAACATTTAAGGCAGTGTATAACTAAAACAAAAGCATTTTAAACTTGAACATCAGAATAATATGGAAAATATAAAATGAAATAATTCCATTTAATTATTCACATGGATATTATACTAGTCGAATAACCACATGAAATATCAATAACCACTTTCATAATAATGGAATGCATAATGCCAGACAATCACAACCACATTGGCAAGGCGTCGTGCCAAGACATAAAATAAGATTTTGTCAAGGCCTTGTGCCAAGACACTAGTTTGTCTCATGAGACCTACCGATGCATTGAGGAGCTATAGCGGTCTCCACCCGTCTCTTATCAAGTCCAATGCATTCCTTATATGAACAAGTTTAGACATAACATAAACATTCATATTAAAACTAGCATACAAAATGTCAATACTTTCTTCACAAACTATGAATTGTATAAAAATAATGCATCCACAGTCAAACATATCACAAAACTATAAATACAATATGGAAGTTTTGTATCATAATAAATCAACTCCATATAAACATAAAATCAATCAAAGGATGATGACATAGATGAAATCAAAACTCTTTTTAGAGAAATATCTCTTTCTATTTTGAAATAATTTAAGAGTCATATATTTATGAAATAAAACATTTTCTTTGAAAACATTCTTATAATATTGTAAGGTATGATTAAACGATTTTATAAAGGTGGAAAATAGTTGCACCCGCCGTATAAGTTAAAAAACATTTTACCTTAATTCTGTTGAAAATGTTAAAAGGGACCTTGTTTGGAAAACGATGGAATGATTCCATTATAAAATTATTATAAAAAATAAAACAAGGGTATAAATGACTTTAAACCATATCCTAGTAAATTGTAAAAAAAAAATTTAAATAAATTTTTAAGAAACATGGATTTGGATGATAAAGAATTCCCAGTAGATTATTACGTATAAACAAACTAGGATAATGAAGAGATTGTGAAATAAACCCTTACCTTGTACTTTTCCTTGGTTAAGGATAGGTTAACCTCCTATATAATGGTTAAATAATTGTTATTAAATTATAAAAGAATTATATACATTAATATGATATCATATATGATCTTCTAACATTGGTTTGTTAATAATATCTTAGTATTATAGTTGTTTCGGGTGTTAACTTACTCGTTTTATTTTATATATTTTTTTACGTAAGCCATGTTTTTCATTGATAGGTTGTATCTAATTAATATCAAGAATGGTATCAAATCTTTAAAAATTATTTTTAAATCATAAAATGATATTTATACTTGAATGGATACGATGGAGAATGAAACTCATCACGTTCGTGGAGACGGTAGTCCGTACGTACGCATGAGCCACAATATCATAATTTTGATATTAAAATAATATATAATTGGATGGTATATATTATATAATGAATCATTATCATGTTATATTTATTATTTATATGAATTACACATCATTATTATACCCATCCAAATAATAATTTATTGAAGAACAATTACACCATGAGGTGGAGACAGTAAGTCGTACGTACAAAAGTATGGTGACATGTCATTCAAAGGATGGATAGAATATTGAATATGGTTATACCATATTTATAATAACAACACAGTATGGATTATATACTAGAGTTATTATTTTAGAATGGGAATAACAATGAAATAAGAAGTTGAAGAAGAACGGAAATTGAAAGAGGGTGGTGGAATCATTCCCCCTTCTTCGAGTTCTTCCTTTTGATTTCATCAAAAGGGCTCCTTAGGATGGATTTATGATCAATATAATTCCTCTTGATTGAAGATAGGGAAGCTGGGAGAGTATTTGGGCAGGGTTTGGCTGAGCCTAAAGGCTTTGAATGTGTGAATTAGTGAGAAGGGGGATTTCCCTTTTATAAGAGGGGTGAGGGGCAGCTTTGGAAAAGTTAGAAATATTATTTTATAATAAATTCATATTCAGTTTCTAATGGCTCCAAAGTGGATTATTTAAAAGTAAAGGTGGGGATGGTTCGAAAAACACTCAACTAATAGAATTTATATGGTTTGGGTACTTATATTAACCTTATCTTTTAGTTTTAACTCTTAGTTAATTACATTGACACTTACCATGTCAAATGGTATATTTATATTATATAGTTAATAGACTAACTATATACCTTCAAGAGACCCACAAGTGGTCCATTATTGATACAACTATCATAATATAATTCTCTTGGAAGAACCATATATTTTTAGGAATTTAATATAAATTAATAATATAATATTTGTTTTAAAACATCTTTTATGTCAATTTTGACACTATTGGGTATATTGTTTTTGATAAATTCATAACACCATTATTACTTCAAATAGAATTTATATAGTAAATACTAATATTTCATATTAACCTAGAAAATTATTGGAATTCTAAAAGAGTCTCAAATTACATTTATTTTGATATTTATAATATCAATTATTTTAATATTTCATAAATTAGGTAATTACTGCATCACCATTATGTCATAAATAAATTAAAATATTTAATGTCCAAAAATTTAAAACAAAATACCATTATGTAGGAAATCGTTTTATATTTTTAATTAATTTTTACAATCGAATTTATCTTATGTATAACCCTGTATTAAAAATGTTTTAGTAAATAAACGTTGATTTTAACTCTTTTAACTCTTCTTTGAATTAAATAATAATAAATGTCCTAATCTAATCCAAGTGGACCTAAATGATACTATTTTATTCCTAAGGTTGTTTTTGGTCGAGATACACTTGTACAATAGAATTAAGACATGTGTTAGGGTAATATTAATATCATTTTTACCCTTAATTACCCTATTTACTTTTAATTGTGGTAAATAAAAGTAAATAGTTACTATTCACCAAAAATTATTTTCATCTCATTGACCCAAATTTTACTCCTTTATATTAACCGCGTCTCTCAGATTTTCAAAATTCCACTCACAGAAGCGGTAAAATTAAGTTTTATGTGAATTTCCAAATTCTCCTAGTAGCTGGGTAAAAGACGGTGAAAAGTTCAATAAAATTTTTATATATCTAAAATATTCTAAACTAACTCCAATGAATTACATTGAACTTATATAGGTATTACATATCTATTTTTACCTTAATTAAATTTAAATAAAATAAATAATTATTTAAAAAAAATTATTTTAAACTATAACTAAGTGTTTTTTCACTATTCATCAAAAATTGATAGTTTTCGGAAAAATACCAAAATTTCACCCTAAGCTAATTTCGATATTCCGAATCCAAATTTGAAGTCCATTTTGAATGATAAAATTTATAAAATTTTAAACATTCGGTATTACTATTCATAACAACTAGTTTGACTGGTTGTGGTGTGTGTGTTAGAACTTAATGTTGCGTACAAAACACGCTACTGTATTATTCAATGGAAAGCGTATCGTGGAAGCATGGGGTGTTACATAATCAATTTTATGAAGAGCCTACCCCTTAATTGATTTTTTTAATAAATTCATTTAATAATGTCATTGAATGTTGGGGTTTGGCTCAATTAAAAAGAAGTTTTTAAGAGTTCGGGTGGACCACACCGATATTACAAAATAATTCCAAAGATTATTAAAAATAAAGTTCGTTTATTTTTATTTCCACTTGTTTTTTATTTTCCCACGATGGGTAAAAAAATTTATCTTTCACCTACGAACAACAGTAGCCCAGGTGAAGGTCTCCTTAAGAGAATATTGGAGTTGTGAGTTTAACTGTGTCATCAGATTTCAATTCCGAGTACCGGTTCAAATATTACAAAAACACACTCTCATGTTCACTGAATGTACCTGAAGAAATGTTCAGAAATTCATTCCGAGTACATCGGGCTTCAGAATCATGTGCTGTTAATTTTCATGGACTCGTATAATTCCCATATAATTAAAAAAATAAAAATTTACATGAAAAATGATGGGTATTTACACACAATGATGATTCATTCCTTGAAAGAAAAAATGTCAAAATATTTTTTGAAACCACTAGGATGGAGATTCCAACACTTAAAACTATGACTGATCAACCGATTTCCCTTTTGGCTGATCTGAGGATAATGATGAAATTAACAAACATCCTTTCTATAGATATTCCAATAGCAATGATGATGATGTGGGATACGCAGTTTATCTATGGATGGATGAACAATATTCAATAACATTCTATAAATATCGAAAAGATATCATTATCACTGAGAAATACCATGAAATTATAAAGAGTGTGTTCATTAGGATGTTGGATGAATATTAAATATATATAGATTTCGACTTCAATGATATACCATGGGAGTTATTATTTGAACTAATCATTTTCTCTTATTGTTCTTGTGATTGACTCCTACGCAGTGACTTTTTTCTTGCACCACAATGGTTTATGGGTCTCTTCCCTTTTTATTGTATGATATTGTTTTTCTTTATTAGCCTCCTTGGAGTTGGTTTAGAGATGGATGTTTAATCATTCCTCGGTTTCAGTTTGTTATTTTTTCTCTACCATTAATGTATTGACCTTTTCTCATATAGTTTACTGAATGTTGCTACTTCAGTCTTCGATGCTCAATGGATATTGTGCGGGAATTTGTTCTACATGTTTCATAGCTTCCCCATATTTTTTATAGGACCCTGAATGTTTCTTGAAAATTTATATATTGGATTTATTTTGATGTCTTCTATGTTCAGCATCCAGAAAAAATATGTCACTTTTCCATCCATGGGTAGCTAACGATTTTCAATTTTTGTTATGTTTTTCAGCAACCTCTTTCTCCAGCTTGGGGGTGTCCAACAGTGCTCAATATGAGTAATGATTGATCCCTTGAAGTATTTTCTATGATCAAAAATGAATTTTTTTTTAATGGAAGATGCATTGAAGAATATGTGTGGTTATGTTTGGACAAAATGTTGAGATCATGGTTTTAGGACATGGGGAGAGCTGATGATAACAATTATGGAGGATTCTTTGGTTAATTTTATGATTTCAAGTAATAAATGGTTATTTTTAACATGGTGGTAGGTATGACTACAGTTCAGAAAATGTGTAGTGAAATCCATGCCATTGTAAATTTTGGGGGAAGTTAATGAAAGGTTTCTGATACGATGTTTTGGTCATGATTTATGCATCTTTGGATTTTTTTTTGTTTTCCACAGAAATCTCAGATAGTGTTCCCCACAATCCCATGATGGTTTAATAAATTTACACCACATGTTTTTATTGTATGTTTTTTTTAATATGTTTCTTTAGGGAATGAATTGGGTGACCAATTAATGTCAATTATTTTATAAAAAAAGTATGTAAATAAATAGATAATGGTTATCATGGTAAAAACTAAAAGTGTAAAACTGATTAAACATAATCACTAAGTAATAAAATGTTAAAAAATGATTATATTTATTTGTTATAGATATATTAATCAACTAAATAATCCTTCCCCTCCATTTTTATATATTTTTTAGTAATATTAGTCAAGAGAACCATCAAAATATTGAATACTATTGGGTATTAACAAGAAAAACACTCCTTCTCATTAATAAAATGTCACCCACCCCCATCATTTATTCACATGTATAAAGACATTTGGATTGAACAAACCTAAAAAACACATCCCAACATCTAGAAAATAATCATATAAGAACTATATTAGAATAAATCCATAAATGGAATCCCTTTGAGGAAAACCAAAAGAAGATACCCGAAGAAGATATAATGTTTTACACTAGGTATTTTTTATTTTTTATTTTGTTCTCCACCACTATAAATTATTATTATACAATATTGATATAATAAAATCATTATATTAAATATAATTAGATGTTATAATTTTTTGGGTGTGATCTAAAATCCTACAAACATCCAAAAAATGGGTTATGAAATCAACATTTCTTTATACCGCGGACTACTACCACTGAAAATGATGTCATTCATTTTTCCATTAGTTTCTCTCAAGGTTGGGCATGATGACAAGAAAAAATTATATATATGTTATTTAAAACATAATTATTCAAATGGATGCATTATATCATATATATCATTTTAAAATACATTTTATAATGGATAATATAACGTCACTCGTGTGTATGATAGACGATATCCTTGTGAAGCATTGTGATTCAGTTTCTCACAAATGTATTACATGGATGGTAATAATGGAAGATATAAAAAATAAATTTCATATAAATTATATAATTTTTATATTATTTACATATTTATAATTATATAAATATAATATTTCATTTTCCATTTACATTTTCACTCACTAAAAATAATGATAACTTTATTCGCGGATGTGTGGACTACCGCCTCTTCAAAGAGATGTGATTCATTATTTCATCACAACATCACAAGAATGATGTATTTTACAATATATAATTTAAAAATATGGTATTTAAGATATTATTATTAATATATAATGATAATATGTTACTTACCATCATTCCATAATGATTATTTAAAAATAAAAACATTGCTCAAGCGTACGTATGATCTACTGTCTCCCTGATCGTAACATTAGATAATTTGTCATTTACATATTTCATGAATTGTTTTCAAAGTGTAATTTATTTATAAATATGATTATTATTTCATTATTTTTATTGTCTATATTTTTAATGAACTACCACTTTGACCTTTTTGAATCCACCAAAGTCGTTATTTACACATATACCAAATATAGCCAAAAAATATGACAAAAAATTATTCGTTAATGTAATTGTATATAACATATTAATTAGTGAAATAAATTTAATAAAAAATAGGAAAAATAATTTCATGAAATTAAATAATTAACATAATTTTATTATTCCGAAAAATAATGAAACACAAATCATGTCAGACACAATGTAAGGGGTTTTCACATCTCGCGTTTATTTTATTGAGATATATTAAATATTCACCTCCTATTTTGTTTTAGGGTGAATAATATGATCAAAATGTATTTTCTGAAACTTATAAATAAATTTATTAGAACATAAATATCTATTATATGTTCTTTGTTTTATGATGATTATGGGTTCAATGTAACTAATGTTGTAATGGAATTTGGCTCAATTCAACTTCTTTGAGTGGTATATTATGTTATACATCTATATCCTTTTATGAGGAGTGCATAGATCCCCTTTGACCTGTTATATCATGAACAATATTATTTTCAAAATCATTTAAGTTTAATTTAACATTATTAATTCATTTGGATTATGGTTCAAATATTTAAAAGTGGGAAGAGTATTTTGATACAATATCATAATTTTTCATGATTGTGTATGATTATTCCTTAGATATAGACATTTTATAATTTTCATCGATTATACTATGCTGGGAATATTCATGATATTTCCATTTAATTATACTATTTTTACAATCATTTCTATATATAAGTTTTCGAATGTGTATTTATTAAAACCTGCCTATATTAATCTCCCTATTCAGAAATCTATTTTCATACAAAACAATGTTTTCTAAAAATGATATAAAATTTTTATTATAAGTTTTTTCAAATCTAAAATATATTTTACTAAATAACTAATTTAATTTTTTTAAAAAAAATTATATATATTTTTCCAATGATTTTTAAAATTAAAATTGTGTTCAAAATGATTTATGTCCCAAAAATTTATTTTCAAATTGAAAATGACATTTTAAACAGGAATAATTTTAATTTTTTTAAGGTTATTTTTATTCATCATAGTCAAAACCTTTGGTTGTTTCACATCCTCCACTTGGGATTTTTTTATTAAAACCATCCTATTTTCTCTGTATGTATTAAGAATTTTCAAGGATATTTTTATGGAAACCGTTTTTTCTAGGGGTTAACCTTGTTTCAATGAGATTATTAAGTAACTTATTTCTATTCCCTATATTAAACATGTTTTAAAGGGACTTAAATCAAACCCATATATTTCATATGGGTTAATAACTTTATAAACTAATTGTTTTTGTTTCAATGAGTTCTATAATTAATTATATTTGTACCTTAGTCATGACTTGGTTCATTGAGATTACTTATATGATGGGGTGACCCACATAACATCATGTGAGAACATTGTAGCTTATAATATTGGGATACCTGGAAGGATATATGTGATTTCATTACAGTTTATATGATATGGAGACCCAGATAGTGACTGGTGAGCCCATTATATCTTAAACTAAAGGTTTTTTCAAGAAGTTATCAAATGCATTTGGTAATTATTATGTTGTCAATATAATTATATTAGAATATCATTGTATCGTAATTCAAATTTATATGTGTTATAAAAGGGTTCTATGAGATTGTGTTATAATATAAAAATACGTTTTATCTATAATTATATTGGTAAATAATGTTTCCAATGATTAATATATTTATTAAATGGCTCATTATTTTTAACTCTTATGAATATTTAATTGGATAAAAACATTTTACATGCTTTCATATGTTATTATGTAGGTATCTATGGGTATGATATGTGTTATTATTCCCTCATGCACTCACATTATGTGGATATGATATTATTCTCATCTTATGATCATTAATTACATTCAATTTCTTAAATCTTAGTATACCCTTACTGAGGATATGAGGTCAAACATATTATGGTTCCTCATACATTGGTTATAAATAAAGATTTCGAACTAGTTATGTCTTGAATTGCCTTCTTATTGATTATGTAGTAGTCTTAATGTGAAAAATAAAACATATGGTAAGTTGGATAAATTATCATCTCATGTCGTTTGAATTTTTTATGTAGGATTTTTTCCAAATTCTATAAATTTTAAAACATGAAGGGAGAATGGAAATGTAAGTAATCATTTTTTTTCTTTTACTTTTTTATTGTTTGGATGAAGTAAAATGGTTCAAAATTATTATATCTTAAGATAGAAATGTAAATATTATTTTTTCATCACTTATTCCATGACAACAGGTTCGAGGATGTTTTAAGTACCCCAATAAAATATACAATATAAATATAAGAATAATGAAAAGATACCATAATATCTACAAAAACACTAAAAAAATATGCATATAAAAGGCTATAAGATAATCATATAAAATTATCCAAAAATACAACTAATGTCAAAGAAAACCTTCAATTATAGAAATATTGTGTTCTTATAATAGTGTTACAATAGATTATTCTGTAAGATCATTCTAATGAAATATATTTCATAATATGAACATTAAAAACACAGTAGGAAAAAAATTGATGTATAAACTATAATATATAAAGAATCAACCAAATATCAAGATTCTGGGTTCCATCCTCGATATACCCATGAATCAATTAAAAAATTAGATCACCAATCAAACATAATTTATTCCATCTCAAAATTGTCTCCATGTCCACATATCATAGGCCTAGAATCTCTAAACAAAATCAATGACTAGTGGAATCCCCCACTCCTTTCTAATAACCATCATTTTCTTGGGAAATTCCATCAATTTAGTATCATTATCCAATCAAATAGTAACATGTACCTCTAA
Source organism: Viscum album (assembly GCA_963277665.1). NCBI lineage: Eukaryota > Viridiplantae > Streptophyta > Magnoliopsida > Santalales > Viscaceae > Viscum > Viscum album. The sequence goes on along the minus strand of OY728160.1, from coordinate 1,716,878,704 downwards.
TATCAAAGTGAAATCTTCCATGATAAAGATTGGAAAATTATTATTTGATATTTTCATTTTTTAATCAGAACACATAATAGTTCGTTATTCAATATCCAATCATCACAACATAAACCTCTATTGTGAGTACTATGTAGGGATTGGATAGATCTATCTCAAAAAGAAATAACTTGGAATTTATTACTAACTATATACATGGAAACACTTGAATTGATCATGGGTTGTTTTGTTTCCAACCTCAATTATATTAAGATAATCATAATGATATTTCCCCTAAAAAATAAAATAGTTCCTATTTATGAATCACCATCCTCATTGAGTCATTCTGTTGAATTTAATCGAATCATTTAAAAAATTGTCCCTCAAAATGATGTTGAAGAAATCTATGATGGTGATGATAAATAAATAATAAATGGCATAATAATAACATCATATAAACCTCAAAAAAATATTATTACATAAACACAAACATAATTGATAATTATCATAGCATATAATAATACCCACAATAAAAAAATTAGTTAGCAACCAAAATTGAAAAAAGAGAGAATATAATAGCCCCGAACCCACACTATTGGATATAGTTATACAAAATTAGCATTAAATTTTTGTATTTGATATAGATAAATGTGACACAATTTTATCAATTCAAAATATATAACATAAAATTGATTTATTAGATCATATACATAACTAAGTACCTTTTATGGTTAGAGTTTTACAGATTGAGTACATAATCTTACATAAACAATAACAATGAATTAAAGTATGTATATTATTACACTATACCATTGTTTTCATATTACATATTTACTAAACATAATATCCAATAAAATATTACACCTTTAAAAATTTTCAAGACATAAAAAATTTATCCAGATTATTCATAAGCTAAGGAAATGGTAATAGAAGAAGGGTGATATCCTATTATAAGTAATGGTAAACCTAATCATTAACAATTGAATGCCTTAAGTGATCATAATATGAGAATAAGGTAATGGGTACATAATTGGATATCGTTAGTATAAAATTAAATAGCTCATGGCCTTGAAAACCACTATAATTAAACATGTGATATTGAATAAGTATTTATCAAATGAAAGAATCATTATTATCAAGAATAATATGTATTTTCCCAAAAAATTTATCAAATGAACCATTAAATACTTATAGAAATGATAAATAGTAATTATTCGTATCTAAGAATATTATCTTAATGAAATTTTTTAAAATTAATTTAGAAATAATCGGATCCTGATTAAATAAACTGGAGAATCCACCATGGTTATGTCCATACTTGTTTACTTAGAAGATAAGGCACACTACCAAGTGAATTATAGATCTATTATGGGGATCATCCATCCAATGATATATATAGTGCTAATCAAATATCAAAAATAATTCCCATGTACAATTCATTAATATAAAATTTATACTCCATCACTTTTCAAAATAACACCCTTATAAAAACCATCATTCCTTAATAGCTTACTGATCCAGTGTAAGAGAAACGGGGGTTTTTAAAAACTTTTTAAAATGGTTATTTTAATCCATAAAATTATCTTATTTTGCTGGTATAATATTATTATGATACCAATGAAAATATTAATCATTATAGGATAATGATATAGCGTAAATTACCTTTAAAAAAATATATACAACATTTTCATTTAAAATAATGGATTAAACCCATTTACGTTTTATAATCTCATTTAAAAACAAAAGAATCGCAAAATAATGTTGAAATATTTTTCATTTAAAATATATATGGAATATTTTAAATTATAAATAAAATAAAATAATGGTCATGATGGTGTCAAAAAATATTTATGTTAAAAAAATTAAAAATATACATTGTTTTTAAAACATTCATAATGAGAGATAGAAGTCACCCATGTTTAAATTATTTAGATATTTAAATTTAAAACCATTTAAATTAAGGTAAATGAATATGTAACTAACCATTAGGAAACCAAAAAAAGTATAAAATTAGTATATTATCTTATTTTACTAAGCATGGATTTGATTGTGTATAACTGTCGATCCAAAAGAAGATACAAGATCAACATCACATATAAAAAACATTGATGATTTTTATTGACTAGATAACGTAGGAAACTGAATATAAATATGTAAATTTTTTTGATAAGAAGTGTATATGAAATTATATTTTTATAATGAAAATTGGATCATTATATTTTCACCAATGGAACCTTAAACATAAAAAATATTGAAATGAATGGCGCTTGTATGATAAATCCATTACCTCTTTATTAATTTTTTAATATAAAAAACGTTAAAGTGATAGAATGATATGGATATATTAATAATATTATTTACATGAATTAATATTTCAAAATTCATTCATGAATTACTTTGTAATCAATTCATTGAAATCATGGACCACGTCATGAAACAGTTCTCAATAGAAATATATTTAGATGAAGCAAACACCTTTTATATATCCTAATATCAGAAATGATAATTATTCGAAAAAAATGATTAAGTGAAAATATTTAAATACACATAAAATTTTATAAATAAATAATAGAAACATTTAGAGACCAAATAATACATATTTCAGGAATAATAATGTTGATGAAGTGGAAGTATAACACAATTAATGGAAATTTAGTTAAGAAACCTTTTACCACTTTGGTAACTTCCTATCAAAAATACATTATATTGACTATTATTTATGTCATTATAAATCATAGCTATGTATTAATTATTCATCATATAACATGTTAGAGGGAGTCATATACACTATATAAGAGAAATTATGTTGAAAAAATTATAACATTATTTAATTAAGGAATAATGTCATGAAATATCATACCTCAAGTCTAGAAATTCCATTTATGCCCTTTAGATCATATTTAGTAAATGTATATAAATTATTTAGTGGTTAGAAAAAAATTCTATGATTTTTACTTTGAAATTAATGAATTTCTTCAGTTTATTTCTCTAACATACATAATTAATTTATCGGCTAGGTCCATGACAGCTGTTTTGAGGTATTTTATTCATAATTTCAAAACATCTTATGTATGTTTAAAATGGTTAAATATAAGACTATAAAATAGTATCTATAATAATAACCATAAATAAATTATAATTTTAAAAATAATATATACTTTTATAATGAATAATGAAAAATGGTTATGAAATTTGAACTATCATTAAATCATAGAGATGGAAGGTTATACATACACATGAGTAACATTTAAATTTTTCAACAAAAAATATGGAATTAAGGTATTAATTATTTTATCTTTATATAATAATTATTATTTATAAGTTTTATATTTTTTATTTAAATATAGTTATATATGTTATGTGGTTTTCAAAAATACGTCACATCACTTTATGGTGCTAGTAATCCACACGTACGCAAGAATGATATATCATTTTTAATGGTAGGAATGATTAGAAAATAAATGTTTTATTGTATTTATGTACTAATAATTATCTAAATTATGTCATATGAATTTAATAAATCAACTATTATAACAATATATGAGAGTTGGTGATGGAAAAAAATTACACGGGTTCATGATATGGTAGTCTACTTTACACTCAAATGATAGATTCATTTCCCATTTTATAGAAAAAGAAGGTGGGTATAAATTATTCCCTTAACATAAAATCATTTTTATATATTCAAGAAACTTTTGGTATCATTTAATCATGTATAAATAATATTTCAATGATGTGAATTAAAAATGAAACTAAAACAATTGGTTAAACTCTATATGTTGTCTTCGGATAACCTTCTTTAAGTTACACCTTAGGCCCTCTTTGGTTGCATTCTAATAAGAAATTAATCCAGGGCATTATGAGTGATGTATTATAGATATTTGTGTAGATATTTCTAATAAAATTTCTCTTATTATTTTTAAACTAATATATGTGGTTCCCTTTTATAAATTAAGGGAAATAAATTAATTGAATTTATTAATGTATTAAATTAATATAAAATAATTATAATGAAAAAATAGAAAAAATAGATATAATATTAATTTAGGTTGATTATTAGTCGTTATAATCTTATATAATAATATTTCAATATGTTTAAGTGATTTTTTCACTCACATCTCATTATTTAACCCCCCGTCAACCCATTTAACAATTACGATGATATCAATGATTTTTCACTATTTAGGGGTTAATTAATTTACTATTAAAGGTATGGTGTCCCATAAAGGAACAATGTATGATTTTTTAAACTATATTATATTCACTTACTAAAGATTTTTTTTTAGGAATTTTATTTCACTTAATAAAATATTGTTTATTATAAAATATCAATATTGATAACTATTGAAAAATATGAAATATAATAAAATAATATATATATAACTCTAGTAAAATTGTTACAAAATGGCCTTGAATTGGATATATGGAATTTACTACATTAATGTATTCATCAAATAAAAATTCTATAGGTTTAGATATGATTTTATGCCTTATATTGTGGTTTGACCCCGAGGTTAACAAATTTTATCCTTAATCGTGAAAATAAATTTCTTAATATTGAAGATTAAAAAAGATACTCGAAATGTGAATATTTTTTCATAAATATCCAAGGGTTGAAATATTTGAAAATTTCTAAATATAATTGTCATATTTTAATAACTTTACTATTATATAACTATTTAATAAATTATTAATTAAAATAAAATATCATTAATTGATTTTTTGACAGTATTCATTTAAGTTTACTTCGAAAAAAAATACAGAAAATTATTTTTAATATAGTCCTTTCACTCATCCATAATATTTTATATGTTCCTAAACAATTCATGTAATACTACATCTCAAATAAACAGAATTACTTTTACCTTTTTCAAAATAATTTTCTTGATTTTTCTTGCACAAGCAATGAGTCAATGTTGCACAAGAATTTTATGTGATTATATAAAAAAAATTATAAATATTAGTGTGATAAGAAAATAACATATCTATAAAATAATAATGTATAACTAATGACAGGTTCATTTTATCCATACTTCAAATATTCATAGATATTAAAAGCATGAGTGGCATTTTTGTCTTTATATATAATTATAATGATATAAATGTTATAATCCAGGGAATGTGGCATTAAATTTCTACAATATAGAATCTAGATTCAAAAGAATATAAACACACTTATAAAATAAAATAGATAAATAAATTTTGGGTATTTTTATTCTTTATCACTTAATTATTTATCATAATTAATCAGTATACTTATATCGAGATATTAAATAATTACTATTGTTACAATTCATAATGGCCAAAAAATAAAAGTGAGTTATTTACAAAATATAGACCCCCTAATTAAAATATGAAATAAACTTTCATGATTAAATTTAAATATTTTTTGGTTTTCAATTATTATAAAAATTGAAAAAAACATAATGAAAAACATTTTTTTAGAAAAAAATGTGTTTTAAGCCCCAAAATTAACAAATAATTTAATTTTTTATAATATTTATTCATAAGTAATTAATTATATTATATATATTTATGTAAGAAATTTTTCACTTCATGTCTATGTTCAAATAATAATCATACGTTTAAATGAAAATAAAATACTTTTTTATAAAAAATTATTATATACACTATTATTTGAGAAGTTGGTCCTTTCAGAAAATAAGAAAAATTTCACCAAATTAAAATTTTCATATAATGATTTTGAAAAAGAATAATTTTTATACATTTAAATTTATATAAGTGGAATAAATTAATTATGTTATCCAAAAAAATAAATATTGATAAAAATTATTTTTGAAGAAAACATATTCAAAAAACATAAAATAATATTTTTGAACATTGAGTACTAATTTATATTGCAATAAAAAACATGAATTATATAATTAAATTAGAAATATTTTTAAAAATATTTTTATTTGTATTCATATCTAAAAAAATTAATATAAATGCTCTAATGGGGAAATTTATTTAAGAACATTTCATTGTTTGATTACGGCCAATGTATCTTGTTGTACATGCAACAAAACATATCATTATTTTATTTCGTAATATTATAATCTCCACCACATTAATAAATTATTTCCCAAAAATATGAACATTATAATGGTTTTATTGGTTATCAAATTTAATATTATATTTGAATAAACCCCAGATCATTAAAAGGGATAGTTAAATTTTTTCTTGGAAAATACAACAGGAAATATTAAATTCATGTTAAATAACTCATAACTATGATTCCAAATAGGCAGAAATCTGTGGGATGTGATAATATAGAAATGTATGAAAAACATAATGTCAAAAAATTTATAGATAGTTATTGTGATCATTTATCAAAAGAAATATCATGATCATGTTAATTCTATTGACCACAAAACCATAAAAAATATATGTTAAAATAACAGAGTCACTAGAAATAATGGTAAGGAAATTTTTTTCCAAAATACTTTTCCAATATCTTAAATTACATTACCGTAAATAATAATAAAATTAGAAAATATAATTACCTAGATAGTATAATTTTAATCAATTTTTACTACTATATCATATTTTTGTCCAAATGATGAGAATTGAAGATGAATTTTTTAACCGTGATGAATTAATATATCCTTATGATATATCACATTTTCCAAAAAATGATAAATATACATTACTCCTATATTAATATTTTAACCCCAATTCAAATGGGTTCCACAATTCATTATAATATAAAAAATGTATAATCCTTATTATGATGAAATCATACATTTTACATAAAAAAATTTATGTTAACACCAATGTTTCATCTCAAATCACTCAATAAACCCAGAACCCTATATCCCAATTAACCTCATCAACATAAACATTAGGTAATGTTTTAAACTAAATTTTCATATATAATCATTAATATTATATACCAAAAAATGTAATAGTATTATTGTCAAATAATCCATCTAGTTAACCTTGTTGTTGCATATACCTCAAACAAATAATAAAAATTAAAATATATCATTATTTACATTAAAATATAATTTATTAATACTAAAAAAATCGTATTGATTCATTTTATCTTATTACTACCATTAAACTTATATACCAATGATATTATACATAAATCCTAAGTAAAACTGACATGTAAACAACAGAATCTCTAAGGATATCTAAACCCTTATCTAATAAAAACAACACCATTGCCAAACCTGCACTCCTAGATCCTATGCTAGAATATAATATTTATATTTATAAATTTTATGTGAATTAAAATGACCCAATTGTAAGAATAAAAAATATATAACATCAAACTAAAATATTGGATTACATATATACATAAGGACCTTTTTTATAATTTTATAGAATTTAGAAAAACTCTTTTATAAACAATACACATCCCACAAAGTTAGGATATTTTTCTATTATACCCATATTTACATATTCAATATTAAAACTTGATCACATCCACTAATTTTATTCACAATTGATATTTTTGGAATAAAATAATTTAACACAATTATTCATAAACTTGGGAAATGAAACAAATAAATGGGTGATATCAAACTATCATTAAGGGTAAACATAATTATTATAATTTTCATATCACTGATGAAAATAATATTATAATTAGGGTATATTGATATAAAATATGTGTATAAATATATTATTAAATAATTTATTCCCATAAAACATAAATCATTCTACATTATTCATGGAATAATGATTATTCAAATGAAATAGTAATGAAAATAATTAATCATGATCCATGTAAAATCAATCATGAATAAATAAAATAAAATAAACTCATATAAATAATAATTAAATGTCATGGGTATCATGGGAGATTATCATTATAACTCATGTTAATATCATATTAGAAATAAATATAGAACGACTATATCCATAAGAGAACGATCCATGCTTAACACCCTATTTATTTGATTTGAAGACAATGTATATTATCTAATGAATTCGAGTGATATATTCAAACACTGGTTAATGTTGTTTTTCATATATTATTCTTTATATAGTTGTATTTTCATTTACTCTTGAGGAATGGGATTTTCTGGTAGAATTTTTTAGGTTCAGTGTGTTTTTCATCAATTTCATAGTTTTTCAAAATTGTTACAGGGAAACTGTATGTACCCCTATAATAATTTCCCTTATTGGTTCCCTTTCCTCTCGTAATGTTTAGGTTTTACATGTATTGCATGGTTATGTTCAAAAAATTTCTATCCCATGAGTATCTATGTTTTTCATGGCTGTCACTGGATGAGCGTGCATGATATGAGCGTGGTAATTCAAAACCATGCAAGGAGAATTCTCATAGTTCCTTAAATGTTGATAAAACCTAACCAAATTTTTGGGGGATTGGTTTATAATCCATGAAACCAAATATTGTAATTGTCATTTGAATTTAGTTTTGGAATAATGGTTGGTGTACAATTTCACAAACTGTGCTTCCTAACCTTTAAATTTTACAAAGTCCATTAATAATGACATTTCACATTAATACCCCTCTTTGTTTTTATCCATAAACACTTCATTCATCGACCTTTTGGATAGTTCAGTCCTATTTAGTATTTCTCCTTCTCAATCCATGGTGATAAATATAATTGTTCATGATTTTTGGTGATTAATTCTTGAAATCCCCACCTATATTCTTCCTCTTCATTATTCAATGATTTTTCCCACATTTCCATTTCTCCCAAGGTCACTTTGGTATGTGGTTCTATATTTTTCATTCTTATTTTGTTGGTTTATATTTATAAATTATTTTGGTTGTTATTTACTCTTTAGACCCATATGGAGTTATAAAATTTTTCTGTCATCAACGATCATGTGGATAAGACATGATCACCTTTAAATTTGGAAATTCAATTTATGAAACATTTATTAAATAAATTTTCACATTTTTTGTTGTTAATTGGAGGAATTAATTAATTACATGAATTATTTGGAATGAAATTCTGTTATTTTATTTTCAATTTAATAGTATGAAATTGATTTATTAATCTTTCCACACTATGTGTTTCAAAAAAATCCTCTGTTATACTTTTTAAATGTTCTTTTCAATTTGAAATTCAATTTTTTTTTCTCCAATGTGGTTTTTAATTTTTATTAATACTTATAAATGGAATTTTTTATTCTTTTCGAAATGGTTCATCACCCGATTATTGATTGAGGGCCGATTAAAACCATTACATGTGAGTTTTCTTCAAAAAAATCCAAATGGGGTGTATATATTTCCTCTATGATTGGTGAAGGGAATGGGAGGTCCTTTCCCTGAAAGGTTCAATGTGATCGTTTGGTTGAGGGGAATGTTTACTATCCCATGGGGTTATTTTTGGTGATTCTGGGTTGTGTTATTCATATATTTGTATTCTCATATCACATATATATATGTATATATATATATATTTATATATGTGGTGGATTGTTTGGAATTTCTTGGAACACCCCAATTTTAGATATGATATAGTAACCTATAATATCTAGTGGAATATTCTTGAATGATTAATGCACTAGTTTTGCATTGTTCTCTGGATATTGGCCCTTCAGTATGGATATTCGTATATTTGTGGATCATGCTTCCCGGTTAGTCTAGGTGGTGACTGGCTAAGTGTTTGGGTTGTTTGCTTGCTTAAGGTACACCATTCAAATGGATCATGTTCAGTATATTCAATATTTTCCACATTCATCCCTTTTCATCCCATAAAAATTAGTAAATTTTTAACTACAAAAGATAATCTTGATTCCTTGTCTAGTTTAGTGACATAGTTTCTTTGTGCCACATTTCCATCTGTGTGGTATTGAATCAATTCCTTGTGTCCTTTTTTATTTTTGAAAATTAAGTGTTTTATTTTTCCAAATGTTTTCATGAATGGCTTTCCTTAAAGATTATGTATTATTTCCTTCAACATCCATGATCGTTTAAATATACTCAAACCTCTATTTTTATGATAAGAACCTAATTTTAAATGAACCAAGAAATATATAGTGATTTTTTTTGAAATTGTCCTACTCAGAAACTATGTTTGTAAACTATATTTAAAAATTAAAGTCAACAAATCGTTTATTTTCTGTAAATTCAGTGGGAATTATTTAAATTGATATGACTATAGTGTTTCAATACTCATGCCCATAATTTCATTATTATTTTTACTTTATGATTGGTTCCATCTTACTTCTGATCACTATGAAGAGATGTTGTGTTTTGACATTAGTGAGTGACCGAGGGGGTCACATAGAGATGTATTCAGTCATCAGGTTATGTTTAGTTTTGAATTAAATTTATTTATATTTTTTTCAATAAGACCTAGTAATTTTATACATGAATATTACATATTTTTATATAACTATTCATTACATTACAAAAACACATCCCTAAGGACAATAATATTTTATTTCCTTTGGAAACATAGAACACTTTCTTTAAATTTTTTGAATGATCATCAACATATCCCAAAAATATCTTCCCATTTAGTACCCTTAATTGAAACCATTTTTTATAACATGACGAATGAAATAATAAGAAAGTTTGAGCTCATAAGATTAAAAGGGTTAATCATTGATGATTTATAATAATAACAAGAGCATAATAATATGAAAACACTAACATTAAATCTGAAGATCAATCCATTCATATCAAATATCATATACATGAATCATGTAATAAATATTGGAAGTCCATAATACATGAATCATAAGATAATCAAAGAGTCTCATCCATGTGATTATAACAATGTCATAACATATGGAATTTGGGGCATACACATAATCATAAAATAGATTTTGTTAATGATTCCTACCAAGATATTAATTGTATATGTGTCTTGTATCAATTAGGGATGTACTTAAGTCAGTCTTTGGATGACCTCCCATGTACCTAATAGTTTCATGATTATGATGACCTCCCATGTACCCTCTTATTGCTGGAATATGATTACCTTCTGTGTACACACTTTTTACAGGCTTAGGATGACCTCTCGTGTACCATTTGTTCAAACATAACATTTATAATTACCCAACGCATTGGTGGGAGATATTAGTCCCACTTAGCATGTAATGAAAATAATATGTATGGGTTCTATAGGAACATATATGATTCATCAAATAAAAACCCATTTAATTAAATGACCGTCATAAACACATTATCATAACATAAATCATGATAAATAAATAGGTTCCATAAATATCATTCCATCATAGGCATAAAACATTCCTAGAAAAAATAATAATGGAATATTTGGTTTATATCCCTATAAAATCATTAAATTATTTAATAAAAGACAACATAGATGGAAAAATTATTTTGCAATGATTAGTTGAAATAATTATCGGGGAAATAGTCATTCCTTAATGAAATGATTTTTTAGTTTGACATAATTATAAAAGAAGAAATAATATTTGAAAATATTTTTACAAGACTATAATTGAATCTTACAATCATTTAGGTTTCATGATGGTGGAAAACCCCACTCCTGTAATATAATTTTAAAAAAACACTCCATTTATATTTTTGTCAAAAACATTGTAATGAGCCTTTTATAGAAAATCACAAAAATATTATTTTATGACCATTTTTGTAAAAAGTCCAAAATAATAAAAATTACATTACATATTAATATCACAACAATAATAAAAAAATTGAAATCATTTTTAAAAAATATAGATGTGGATGGTTATTATCCCACATTGGATATTTAAAACAAAATAATCCCGAATATTGATGAGATTATAATATAATCCCTTATGAGTTTATAATCAGAAGAATCATATTCCCCAAAAAATAAATAAAATTATATAGGTATGAATATAAAATAATATTCAGAATAATCATCCAAAAATACATTCATGGGTAGTATATTCAAATTAAAAAATAAAAATCATTTGTATAATGCATGTTTCCCAAAGAAATACTTGTGAGAAAAAAATATGTCACCTTCTGTCTTGACTCTCTTCTTACTCATGAATACCACCTATATGATAATTATAATATTATTATATATGTATTACCAAATATTATTTAAATATATCATACAATATATGATATACTTATAAATTTATATAACTCTCTTATTAACAATTTATTGTTAAAGTTCTGTCTCATGTAATAGTCACTTTGTTTTTAATAAATGTTTTAACATGTTTTCCTTGAACTAATTACAAGATACTGACTACATAATCTAAAAAGTGATAACCATAATATAAATAATATATTTTATTCATATATATATTTATAATAATCTATAAAATCATGATATAGAGAATGAAATAAACTACTCATAGAGATGGTAGGTCATACACACACATGAATGTTGCTTCCATTTTGTTGATTTATTTAATGAAAGTACGTAAATAAAACATATATATAATAATTATTATAATTATTATGTCATATATATCAAATAATTCTCCTAAAACCATCCTTAATACGTTTTCTATAATGTGTGATTGAATCACATCGCTTTGAGGAGGCAGTGGTCCGCATATATATAAATGAAGTCATCGTATTTTACAAATTAGAAATAATGATGTTATGTTATAAATAATAATTCTTGATGCATAAATACATAATAAATATTATATATAACATATAAAACCCTAAATTTCCTCTTTTTATCAACCTTTAAATGTTTAAATGGAATAACGAACAACATTGGTTCGCGAGTCAGTAGTCTGATGTTCACACAAACAATGATTGCATGTAAATGTTGATGGTAATATGTGTGAGTGTAGGTAATATACTTAATATAAAAATATAATATTATATTTTGGATACTGATATTGTTATATAATCCTGAAATTTTTATAATTTATGTAATTCAAGGAAGAAATAAAAAAATTGATGAATGTTACCTCTTTTTTTCGTATCTTCTTTTGATTTTCAAAAAATGACATCTATGTTTGGTTTTAAGAAAATATTAAATCTTATAATATGATTGGAGGAAATTTTGGAGTATATTAGGATAGGGTATAGCAGATAAAATGGCATGCTATTTTTTAATAAATATATAAAAATTATCCCTTTTATAAGAGAGAGAAGATGAGTATTTGGTTATTTTCAAGAGATTAATTAATAATAAATTAAATCATGAAACAAATTTCCCCAAAAGGAAATTGAATATAATAATATATATTTTAATGTTGTAATACCATCATGTAATTTATTTTACTCATGTTATTTTACATTTTAATACTTATCTTTTTGAATAACCATCTGATAAACTATTTTAATTTTAACTCCAAAATCAACTTTTTCAATAATAAACGTTTGATAGTTTTACATATAATTTGTAAATTGTACTATAAAGTTTCAATTTATGATTTTATAAGACATAATTTATCCCCATTATCCTAATTTAGTATTTTTATGTTTCTTATATCATTAAATAAAATACAATTTTAATAAAATATCATTAGTTTCAATTTTGTCACTATTCATAACATTGACATTATGAAAATCAGTACAACAAGATACCATTAAAAAATCACTTAATTAAACAACTTTATGTTTTATTAGCCTATAATATTATTTTATCACCTTAATTAAGTCATGTTATATTTATTTTTTATATTTCTAATGTAATTTTATTGATTGTATCCCTGATTTAATAAATACTACATCATAAATGTGTGATTTTTTGAAATTTGTTTCTTGAATAAAATTAAAAAATAAACTTCCATGATGTAGATAATACTTTACAATTTAATAATTATATATATAGTACTATATATATTATATTTAACCCCATATTATAAATATTATAGTTATTAAAAATAAGAGTGACATTATATCACTCCCTTTGTTTTTTGTAATTTCTAAATAATTTTTATCAGAAATCACCCATTAAATTATTTAGTTTATATAATTATACATTAATGGTTGAATTAAATTCATATAATAATATTTGGGAATAATTTACGATCATTTTATATTCCATATAAATTTATTTTATCATAAATTACAAAAATTTAACCATTACCAAATTAAAAGAATTTACCAATGTTACTATTCGTATTGGATAAATATAATGCACCTGTTTAATTAATTTTTACCTCATAGTTCTAAAAATTAAACCTATTATTATAAATTCAAAACATAGATGTGGGTAAAATTAAATGAAAATTAATCCCATAAACAATGCAAGAAAATTGGTTTCTAATGGGAAAATGTTAAAATATTTAGTTGTTTTTATATAGAAATTAAATGTGAAATTTAATCAAATTAACAATGTTTGATTAAATGAATAAAATATATCTAAATGATATTTAAAACCACCAAAAAATAAATTAACACTATAAATTATTTATATGAAAAATCTATTTTTAATTAAATTTGAATATTTTCTAATATTCATTAAAAAAATATACTTCCTAGAAAAATACAAAAAAATAATGAAATCATGATTTTGATTTACATTTTTCTACGTAGACTTTAATTTTTTCTTATAAAAATTCTAAATTTTTATAAATTATATTATTAATGGGTTCTCTATTAAAAGGCTTTAAAATTATAGTTTTGAAAAATACATCTCTTTGTTCATAAAATTGGATTTATTCATATCTTATTCCTATAAAATATATTTTATTATTATCAATAAAATTTATTGATTATGTAATATTTAAATTTTTTAAATAATATTAACCAAAAATTGTTTATTTTTTTATGATAAAATGGTGTTTATACATAGAAAAATAGTTTGCTTAGAAATTTTATTTCATTTTTTTAAATAGTTATACTTTTATTTCTATATATTTGATTTTTAAAGGATTTATTTTATATTCATTTTTGAGTCATATTTTAAAACATTATATTTTCTTATTTTTAATATCCATACCAAGTACTATATGGAATCTATAATAAAAGTTTAACAACAATATTACTATTATATTGTAGTTCTGTAAAAAAAAAAATTTTGTAAGTCAAGAGATCAATATAACTCGGCATTGTGGGTAACACAAGACAAATATAGTGTGGTTTGTACAACAATACAATCTATGTGATTTTTGTAGCTCAACCTAGACTAGGTGTTGTAAACAAATAAGGAACAACTTCATTATTTCATTGAACACAATATATATTCAGTGTTTCGAAAAATGAAAAATATAAAAACAAAATTGGAAATAAATTTTTCAAAAAATACGGAGATATTATATTCTACCCCCTTAAAATGAATATCTCCCTAAAAATTCATATGGGATATCAATTAATTAAAACTTTTTTTTTAATTTCATTGAAACCCACATAATTAAAATGAATAAAAATTTTCCATTATGAATTGAAACTAGAAACATTATAGTTACCCAAAGGGACTCATAAATAGGAATCAACATAGAAAAATATTGGTGTAATTTGAAATCATGGACATAGAAGGAATATATAACTATCATATTTTTATTAAGATTGATATAGAACTTGGTTAAGATAATTTTAGTGACCAAAAATGCATAACCTGAAGAGGATTGAATACATCATTTATATCATAAATAATGATAATAAAAAGACTAAATATCATTTCAATAACCTTATTCATAATGTTTTATGAGTTTTCTTGAGAAAATATACATATATGAATTTATGATTACATCAACCACTGTTGTTCCTTGAAAATTTCCAATTCATATCTTATTCGTAGGATTGTAGGTGAATTTTTCATTCCAAAAGTGTTCGTAGATCATGATATCCATAAATATTATTATAGCTCATTTTGTATATATTTATAAAAAATATTATCAAAAGTTATCTAATATTCATAAATCATCATATGGTGATATAATACTTTAATATTTATGACCCCATTCAATGTTTAACAAAAAAAGGTTCCACAAATAGTTAACCATATAACCCTTCTGAAAGTTTAATGTCCAATTTTTTTTAAAAATGGTCACATAGTTTATTAAAAACATATTCGCATTTACCACCTATATATTGTTATGTATATATTGTTTTCACATTCATGATATATGAAAACCATCAAAATGTTTCCTATTAAAAAATATTGAAGACAAACATTCTTCTTTATTTATTGTTTAATCTCCTTCATTAAACAAAATTTATGTGAATATTGGGTTCAACCTTTTACAAATAAAATATTGGATTTCATTATTCATGAATGTAGGATGATAATAACATGAAATTTCACTAACTGATGAATAAAAACTTCTTCATCTGGTTCATTCATAAATAACGAAACATGAATTTCCCAACTCGTATAGAAGAATACATATTCAATAAATTTTAAGGTTCACGTGATACATTTTTTTAGCCTATGATTTTCCATTGTACTTTTCCTTTGAAATATTGGTATCTTGTCATCAACATTAGTCCTTTGATTAGGGAACTTGTTAGCATAATTCCCAGACTCCATGAAATTGGAGCACTTAACTCTTAGAGGTGTGTTTTGTGGATATTTCTCATTATTCACAATAGTTTATAAATTATTCCCATAACATAAGAATTCATCATCTTGAATAACATCCTTTCCACACTTGTAACATACTCTATTCCCTTTCTGTAATTTACCTAAGTTCTTAAACCGACATTTCTAACACTCAGATACATGACGTTTTGTTCCACCATTTATGTATTCACTAGAATTGATTTTACTTTTCTTAAAAAACCAATGGAATTATGGGAATATAAATTTAAATTTATTATTTCATTTCAAACCGAAAAACCACTTAACGTTTACAAATATATATTATAGTTAATGACTTTATAATTATTGTATTCCTTCCACAAAAGAATCACGAAAATTTTCTTGCATGGGTGATGATTAACATAGAAGTGTACCTTGCAAGTATTATAATATTTTCATCATAGGTACCGATATAATAATCATCATAAAAATTAATATCAATGAATTTCTTCTCTATAAGTGTTCTTCTAATAAGAGGGAAATACTTAACAAAAAATATCTACATAAACTATTAAATTCCATAGCTTTAACATCTTTGTGTTACCTCGTGTTCTAAGTAAGATTCGATGATAGTTCAGATTCACCGTGAAAATAATAAATATCTAAACTAATATTTTTATGTTTTCAACAATGATGGATGGAAAATACATTTTCATTGGTACCGATCCATTTTTCATCAAAATGCAGAACATGGGATCCACTAAATGATGGTGGAAGTTTCCTCAAGAAGAACTCAAAAGAAACTTGTTTCCACATTTTATCATTTATAAAACCAACATGATTCATATCTTGTGTGAGTATAGTGATAAGAGTTTTAGTTTCACCTCCACAAAATTTGGTTTCTTAGGAGGATAAATGTTGTATTTCCCATTTCATTCATCATTAACATGGTTCTTTATTATTCTAACCGTTTACTAAAACCAAAAAATTAATAGTATGAGAAAATAAAATCAGACTCAGAAAACCTCATAATCAAGGTAAATAATCTTCAATTTATGACATCTTAGGCTTAATACTAGGTTATTCATGATTGTTATAAAAACTCATGGATTATAAACTATACATAGTCTTATAAAAAAGGATTATACTATTGTTTTCTTATCCCTTTTTCAAATAGAAGACTAAAAATTTACTCTGATCCAAACTACAATGAACCATTTTTTTAAACATGGACATTAAATCTTTGTATATGTATATTCATTACATCAATGAAACACATGCATGGGGACCCCAATAGTTTAGTTACATTGGAAACATGGAACACATTCCTATAATATTGTGATAGAACTTAAATATACCTTTTAATGATCTTCCCCTTTAGTTTTCATATTAAAAATCATTCTCAATAACCTCTAGAATGAAATCATAAGAAATAGAGATCTTAGATTTTCATTAAGGGTACACGTGGAAGATGCATAATCAAAACATGGTCATAAGGGTATGAAAACATTATCATAACATTTAATGTTAAAACCCTTCATATCAAATATTATATAAAGTAGTTATAGAATAAATATTTTCAGTTCATAAGGCATGAATCATAAGATAATAAAATCACATAGGCATGATAGTTTAACAACCGATTAAGACATGGAATTTTTGGAATAAAAATAATCATAAAATATAATATTTTGATGATAAATACACCGATTTTTATTGTATGTTGGCCTTGGGATAATCTTCCATGTACCTACTTTGGTATTTTGATGAACTCCTATGTAACTTCCAGTTTTGGTCTAAGGATAAACTCCCATGTAACCTCTTTATGACTAAATGTCCATGGAAATTATTTTATTTAACATATCATTGATTTATTAAGCAATCATTAAGGAAATATTTCATTCACAGTTTAATGTTTTGAGTTTTGGGAGCCTTTGGGTTATTCTTTAATGAAAATTACAGTTTTTGGGTCTTCCATAAGTTCTCACACAATTAGCATAGGGTTATGAAAACAATGATGTTTTTCTTAGTTAATGGAGTGGGATGAGTTTTGGGGTATGGGGAATGTAACACGACCTACGTATGATATGGGAAACCATACAAAATTTATGTGTTTCTATTTTATAATAGGGAATAGGGGTTTATCACAGTGGGCACATAGTTTTCAAAACAAGTCGCTAACCCATGTAGGGGGGTACTCTTCTTCAGTATAGGGCACATGGTTTGTGAAAGAATTGTCAAACCATGATTCCAAACCATGGGACCTAACGAGATTCATAAAAATGTAAAATTCGGATCTTTCCACTAAGATCTTTTAAGTGTAATTCGATATTTCTTACTCTTTTTAGTCTTAATAGATCCATTGGTTCGTCCAAGCTCCTCCTCTCATTCCCTACATCCATTTTATAATAACTTTTAATGTTATTTCCTTTATATTCTTGGTAGATTCCACCTTATCCTATTCTTTCCCCTTAGTTCCCTGTTTTTCTTATTAGGGATTCCATTTTCGAAAAAACCAAGAAATGGGATGGATTTGTGCTTCTATTTATTCATTATTATGGTTTTCATATTCTATCTCAAGATTAAATCTTCCACATACTTTTTTTGGTTACATTTTCACATTTTTGAGGTAGTTGTTTCCGACCATTTCCCTTATATAACATTCAATTTGTTGCATGTGCATTCAGAAAAAATTTATAAATGTGTATCTCTTTCATGTGACGTGGTATAATATGTTTTTTTAAATTTTATTATAATGGAAAATTTGAGTGAAATGGGTTTTCAAGGCATTATTTATTATTCATAGTATTTAATGAACCTAAGATGTTCGATAAAATGTCATTTGCATTCCAATGTGAAATATGGTCCTTTTGGTAAATTTTTCCCTAGGGTTCTTTCTAGTAATTTTTTCAGATTATGAGTAGGGGTTTGTGTGTTATGATTAGTGACATTAATGGTGTAACAATTCTGTGTGGGGATGTTTTATTTATTTTTAATTGTGTGAGGATTCTTTAAAAAGTTTTTTTCACAGTGATTAAATGTGCTTGAAAAATAGATAATGGTTTTCTCAAATAAATTGTTTAGATTTATTGTGCTTCTCAAATTTTACATTTATAAATGTGTTTGGTGAATAGTGTGAAGGGTGAAAATCATGTATTAAACACGTTTTTAGGTTCAAATGGGATGAAAATTGGTTTTATAAAGAAATTGTGTTTCATGAGTTGTGTGTGTCGTGTAAAGGCTAATTTAGCACATTCTATGATGTCTCATGTTTACAATTTGTCTCTGTAAAAGGGTCTAATATTTGATACATATGGGACAATATGGCCTTATCGGTAGGTTTTAAAAATGGATTGAAAACCATCGTAGTGTGAGGCTTATATGGTATTTAATCATCATTTTGAATGAAATGAATATTCATGTGATGTGCGATATTTGGCATAAATTTTGAGATAACTTAAACATTGGTAAAATCCCCTGAAGTTGACCATTCATTGGAACATTGTTGGTATTGAGTCCATGAGAACAATGGATGGGATCCTCTCTGATGGATCATGCATGAAAACACTATTATATGTGGTAGTCATACTTCAGTTTTCCAATTATTGTTATTAATAATATTATCATGTGATTCTGGGGCATCATCTAGAGGGTAAAGTGATGGGTTCATGTCGACCCTAATTAGACAGGTTGGTATCCCCATGAGATTAAAGGGCTATGTGGGACATGCAATTGGATTAGATAGTTGAGATCATCTTGATAGTTTTTGAATGTGGAGCTACAAAATAAACTAGTAGGTGAGTCATATCATAGTATGTCAAGGGACCTCCCTATGGTTGTTCAAAAATGGTCATTAGATGCTATCTATATGTTCTGATTTTTTTCCGACTTGTTAGATATGGACCATGATTGTTTCACCTTGTTGTTTGATTTCTTTTAATTTTCTGTATATCCCCATTTTGATTATCTGATTTTTTTTTATATTTGAGTTTGGTTTTTAAATTGTTTGTGGAATGTGATACCATTTTTTAAAAATAACGTTTCATGTGTTGGTTAAAAACAAAAACATGTGGAAACTCTATTTGGTTGATTAAAATGATTAAAATCCAATTTTATATTTTTATTTCAAACTAATATTTATGGACTGTTTCAGGAAAGGAAATTAATTAATTTTGTTGGGATTAATTACTGTCCAAATTAGTTATAACAGTTGTTGTCAGTAGACCTATGTTGTCTTTCACATTCAGGTTTTTGGATCATGTATTCATTATTGGAGTAGTTTGGTCATGTGTGTGGGGGTCACCATGAGGTCACATGAAGATCATGTCAGCATGGTTCAGTCTCTATATTGTATTCAGTTTCATTTTTTTCAATAGCGTCATTTGGATTTGTTGAATATTTTTTAGGAATCTATTTTTTTTGTGCTATTTTTATGTGCTATTTAATGATTATTTGATCCTGTTTTAACAACAGAAAAATATTCCCATTCTGATTTCATTGATTCTTGGTACTAGTTTCCTGTCTATGGGGATCAGGATTGCCCTTCAAGCCTATTATTGCACAACGTTGGATGTCAGGTTGAATGGAATCCAAACATGGATCATGGAAAAATGGTATTAGAGAATGATATTTTCTATTTATGGTGTCAGTTAGATTGGAGATTAGGACTGTAGAGACTAAAGAGGTGGGTAGGAGAAAAAACTCATGAACCCTAGATTATTCTAGACTTTTAGTTTCCAGGTGCAGTCAAGGATTTGATACTTTCATCCTTGTTATATATTAAGTAATGATAATGGAGGTTAGCCAATATCATTTATCGATCTCACATAGAGAAGTGACCCATGTGGAGTTGAAGTGAAAAGATCCAGGTCCTCCTTGTTGTTAATTTTTACATGGGACATGGATCACTAAAAATGTCTCTATGTTAGGCCTAGACACTAGTTCTTCATTCTAGAAGCTTTGTATAATTTTTGATTTGTTCTTGTTTCAGTTAGTATATGTGGGATTTTAAACGGAGAAGGTATTTTTGAAATGATAATGATTTCTTTTCATGTTTTTCATATTGGGAGGTAAAATGGGTCTGAAAACATAAGTGATATACATTGATAATTGTCTAAATGTTTGGGTTTGATGGTAAAGTGGAATATGTGAACCTTATTATTCCTTGTAAACATTCTCATATTTTTGGGTATGTGAGGAACAATCAGGTTATCATGAGTACATGGATGAGGTACGCAGATGTGGAATGAACACAGAAGTTACTGTTCATAGTTTTCCATTGGTGAGTATTTGAAATCAATGGATTGAAATCCTCTTTATAAAGTGACTCTTTAAGGGGGAAATGGTTTCAAAATTCTTCTTTTCATTGATACTTGGGGTCTAGTTGTGAAAATTGGCTTTTGGTATTGAAATGTGAACTTAAAAGATGGCGATTTTAAAATATAGATGAATGGGTTATTTTTGGAAAGAGTATTTCAGTTGATCTTGTATGTGTTTGGATTGTGTGCCTTTTGTTTTCCATAGAATACACTTTTTTTTTGTGTTTTGAATTGATCTTTATTCTGAATTATCATTCTTAGTGTTGATCACAATATGCCTCCCATAAAATTCTTTAAAAACACTAATGATTATTTCCCAGTTTGTAGTTCTTCTCGATTTTTACACATCTTTTCGGTTGATCGAGGTTTATTAGATTCTATGAAATCGATGGGGGAATTTGACAGTATCTTCATATTATTGGGAACTCCTAAATCCATAAGAGTGTTTTTTGTCCTTGGATTTTCATATTGTCCAAATTATGATTAGTGGAAGGTGATTTCTCTATCATTGATTATGTTGGAATGACATGGGATTTGTTCTTGAACACTTTCATCTAATTTTGTGTACGAGAGGAGTCATGAAGATTAAAGTGGAAGAGATCTTTAGTATTTTTCAAGGACATCTATTAGTGAAGGCCTATATGGACCACATAAAGGGGACAATTTCATTTTCATTAGGCATAATATCATAGGATCTATTGAAATTACATCCTTTTGTTTGGTATCATCATCCAAACGGCACGTAGTTACTTCATTTTTATGGAACAATTTAGTGTGAATAGTTGGATGATGAAATATTTTCTAATGATTTAGTTCTCTAGGTGTAGATGGAGGTGGTTAACGAACCGATTTTTCTCATCACCAGTGACGGTTTCCCATCTTGTGGGAGTTTCATGCTGGAGTAACATTTTCTTGATAAGTATTCTTTATTGGTTATGCCATCTAATTTAGCATATCGTTATCTTATGTATTTTTAGTGTGGATGATTTAGTAATTGAAATCCATCATTCCATATTCCTATGTAAGCCTACCATTATTATATCCATTTGGTCCATTTGGAAATGATTTTAATGAGTCACATTCTAAATAGTCCTCAACTGGAGGAATTCAAATAATGATTATAACACCGAGACCCTTGAATCTCAGATCTAGTGAATTATTTTATAACATTGTAATTTTTCAATGAATAAAATATCAAAGGGACAATCTATTTAGCAGTATTGGATAGCTATATTACATATATGATACCCATAATAAATTCAGAAATAGAAAATAAAATAATATATATAATAAAATCAAATAAACTTCTTCATTGAATGATTATTACAATATTTCTTCTTCATAGAAAGTGGAAAGGAAAGCTGATAAGGATGATATCAAATTACTGTTATGGGTATGTAAATCAAAATCAATAATGAATGAATGAGATCAAGTCAATAAGTCAATGTAAATGAATGATGACACATTCCATTCAAATAACTTGATAAAGAAATACCAATATAAAAATGAATGAAACTAAAACTAATGTCCTTTAATGAATGAAATGAACATGAAATGTTTCAATATATATATGGATGAATTTTCACTCAAATATCTATGATGGAAATTAATAAATATGGATATTTATAACATACAACTCAGGCTTTGTGCCCAGGAGGTAATACAATCGAGGCTTCCAGCCAAGATTCTAATACATTCAAGTAATCATTCTATGAATCTAAAATTACCAACACATCATGTCATGAATCTAATATTGTCAAGGATAAATAATATGAATATAATAAATTTAAGGATTTATTCCAATAATCTAATATTTTAAGGCTTTATTCCACAAATCTATCAATGTCAAAGTGAGCACTGTTCGAAAAATGGTATATTCTTTAGGGAATAATAATATAAATTGAATGAGAATAAATATATTAATTTAAACTTACAAATAAGCAGGATTACGTTAAATTTTTGTTTTAAGGTAATGTTTATTATCACAAAAGTAATTGATATTTCAAGGATAATCATTAATATCATTCATTAGAATAATAATATTAATCATTCCAATGTGTCCCCTTCCCCTTTGTAACATTTAAATCATCACACCCATGAAGTTATGACATTAAATTAAACATATAATATCATCATAATAAATATAACCTTGAAATTATGTTTTAAATGGTAGTATATACACCACATGTAGGTTTGTTGCTTCATAACAAAAAATATGTCTCAATGGAATGTAAATTGGGAGGAAATCTGTTAACACCATGGTAACATAAGAAATGGAAAACACAAAAGTAATGGACATAAAAATAAACCAATAAATACAATGATAATGAAATAATAATTAATTATTTTATAAAAAGTTCCATTATTTATAATACAATAATGATGTATGGGGTGTCAATGGCATATACATCGTTGAAAGAAAAGTGAAACCATAATCACTTACCAAAACATTCCTTCTGTTGTGTTGTATTTATCATCAATTATAGGGGTAAAAAATGATAATAACTTATACCAAAACCATAAAAATTCTTTTAATATCCAATATTGACTTCTTACAATATTTTATTACCTATTTGTTTACAATAATTCATTATTTTTTGTGTTAATTTCCATGTTTTCTGAAGTTTGTTCAGACTTATAAGATGATACTTATATTAATTATATCACAATATCATCATCTATATAATTTAAAAAATGGCCTAATTATGCTATATATTCAAAATATATTTATTTATAATATTCCATAATGTTTAGAGATATTAAATGCAATGAACCATTCATGGAGATGGTAGGTTGTATGTATGCATGAATGCTAATTTAATTCCTTTTTTATATTAAAAAAATAAAAATAAATGAAAAATTTTTATATTATAATTTTAGTATCATATATAGGAAATAAGTTTTTATAGTATTTTTTAAATTATAATTAATATGTTCTATGTGTGTTGTGGATGAATTGCATTGCTTCGAGGGGTGGTAGTCCACACTTCATCAAAAGATGTTATCTTATTATCACAAATATGGGAAGTATTAATAATATAAATTATAAATGGATTAAATAAGTATAAATAGATAATAAATATAATATATAATATATATATATATAGTTTCCATCATAATTTCTACCCTTATAAGTGGTAAAATAAAAATTAACAATCAGCGTTTCACAAGGCAATAGTTCGTCATACATAGACACAATATGTTCATTACCCATTAGAATTAAGTGCGTAATCTAAAGCATTAAAATAGAATAAAAAAATCCTATTATATTTATTATACTGGTGTTTTATAAAATCCTGAAATGATATGATTTGAGGGATTAGAGAATGGAAATAAAACTAAAAATCTAAAGGAAGTTTGTTACCTCTTAATCATGTAAATCAATTTAGTTCACACCAAAGGGATTCCTTGGAATGCATTAAGAACACTGGAATGATTCTAGTTATATGAAAGGTATTTTGGGAATCTATTTGTTTAGATATTGTAAAATCCTATGTGGATTCATAGGTATGACTAAGGGGTATAGTTATAGAGTTTTTATAGTGGAAGGGGAGTGGAACTCTTTTAAATACCAAAAATCATTCATTAATGGGAGTTCTACCATTCATAATTTGCTTCAAAAATGGAAGATTAATTAATTAATGATATATTATTATCTATGAAGACCTCATACAATTAAAAATATTTTCATTTAAGTAATTTTGTCCTTATCATATAAGATTCTAAAATTTTATCATTTATGTTTTCATTAAAAAATCTAGGTTTCCAACTTATTTAATATAACAATTAATAATGAAATAAAGTGAAATTTATTATAAAATAAAGATACAATTATTTTTTAAAATGATATATAATTTAAAAAATAAATATACTCTGAGTTTTGCAAATTAATTTTAAAACAAGCGCTTGTGATGTGGTAAAACACTACTTAAAACTCGAACGTGTTAACAACAATTTTTAAATATATTGGTCAACATGATCATAATAAAAGATAAATTGGTCCACTAATAGACCTTATATAATTTTTAAAGACACTTATAAATCAATTTTTAATATATATTATTTTTATTAATTTGACACCATTTAATAAAATATCATTTATTTTAAAATAATAATGTTGTCAATTTTGAGATTATTTATTAAATATTAATTTTCAAATGTCAATATTACATTGGAATTAAAAACAATTATTTTTAAATATATTTTAAATTATATAATCATATAAATAATTTATTAAATTAAATAAATCAATCAATTCACTTCACTTTTAATATTGATAGTACCATTTATGTTTGTTAATTATTAACTAAATATCACTATGTTGGTGGTGCATAAGCATTTTAACTAACTAAACCATCAACAAAAATTATTTATAAATTATTATGATAAAAATAACCTATTTAAATTTAATAATTATTTTAATAATGGTAAACATGATATATTTTACATATATTAATGTTTTATAAATATAAAATTTATGGAAGTTCTTGTTAAGTCTTTTTCAATACATAACCTTTTATATGGGAAAATTACATTCAACAATATCCAAATAAACAATAAAATTATAACCCTGCGAGGATATGGTGGAATTCTTATCATCCAATGGCTTTTGTAAAAGTATTCTAGTCATTTTGGTCCTTGATATTATTTTTTAGTATCTTATTTAGCGTAATCATACTCTAATCACCGTAATTAATTTTATTCACTCTCACTAATCTTTTAGGTGACAAATTATTTTTTTCTTATTGGAAAAAGCATATTGTATTCTTTAAAAACCTTCATTTCGATTTTTCTAAATTCAATTAACAGAATTGGAAAAATTAAGATTAACAAAAATCTCATAAACGTGGCGATAAAGCTAGTTTTTAATGTAGAAATGTTATAAAGTTCAAAAATTTGTTTAACTAATTTTTGTAATAAATAATACGAATGATATAAATAGTATTAATATGTGAATAATTTTTCTACTATAATTTTAAAATAAAATTTAAAATAAAATTTAACACTAATTATTTTTTAAAAAAAATTACTTTTTAAATTTAAATGTAGTATTTTTCACTATTCATCAAAAAATGAAACTTTTCAAAAAAAATACCAAGAATTCAACCTATGCCAGTTTGAATTTATAAATTCAAAAATTATTTTTTTCTACAAATATAATTTATAAAACATCTATAATTTTATTTCAAAATATGTGAGCCATTAAAAGAAGAAAAACCCAGTCTTATATGTAATTAAAGCTAACATAGTGTTGTGAGTAGTTTTAGAATAACATGGTGTTTTATATAATGAAAGACAAATTAATATTTATTCTCACATGAAAATATTTTATTTTCATTGGGTGTTACATTCTTCTGACCTAAATTAAATTTCAACCTCATAATTTAAGCATTGTCTTAGTAATCAAGGAATTAATATTTGAAAATACTATTGTTAAAAACCCACATCATGAATAGAGTTAATAGAACATATTCATAATAATACATTGATGAAATTAAAATAGTATCACAACTAGGATTCCTATTAATAGAACATAATTAGAAAATGGGAATGATGATGCAGTTGAAAAATCAAGCAATCTAGTCCTGATGGAGAGTACTTGAAAAAACAGTTAGGAGAAAGTGAACAATCAAATGCCCTAAATCTATGATGATCTAGGTGGATATTTGATTCAACAGAAAAAAGGTAATATGACATCAATTTTTGTTTCAAGATCACTTCGTCTCGAGTTTAGGAATTATTTCACTCACTATTAAGATATGTTATTATACTTTCTTGATACGTTTTTGATAAGAACAATCTTATCAATTTGTCATGTTTTGAACTATTTATACTTCATCTCATTGAACTAGATTAATTATATAGTAATTATATATATCAATCACTAAAAATAGATAAAAATATAAAATTTATCCATTTCATAAAAGCTTAACCTTATCAAAATATTATGATTCAACACTTTAGAAATAATGTAACTGACTTTCCAAAATAATATTAATATTATCATTTAATGAAAATTAAATGGATCTAAATTTTCACACTCTAAACTTGTGAATAAGTTCATCATGTCTCATATTGAAATAAAATATTAAATCGAATCACCATAAAAAATAATTGGAAATATGAATATTTACTTATTACATAGGTAAGAAACATGTTATTAGATATATTACATAGATCCAATAGGGTTTTAAACTACATCAATGATAGAATTGACCACTTGTTGACAAGTCATTAATCAGTTACAATGTATTCAACACTTATCCAAATCATTTTTATCATCATTATCTCAACATAATGAACATATTATGGTTTTTATTTATCAAATTAATATTTATTCTGAAAATAATAACTTTCTACTAAATAACTTTTCTGGGTACCATTCATCATAATATTCTCAAATCCTTTACAAAAATTTACTTCAATACAGCCCTCATATAGTTCATATTATTTATAACATGTACATTTGTAATAAAATATTCAAATTTTATATTTCTTGAAACCATGTACATATACACATCTATTATTCTACACAATCCTTTAGCCATTAAAAAGGATACCTCGTCCTGTTACAAAATACACTTTCCATTCACATTTCTCCAGTAGTCTCATTATCATTAGAAAATAACCATTACTCAGATCACCATAATGATTCTCTACATGATCTTTACACTTGTATCATATATTTTCAATAGGACCATTCATTCCAAACATAATGAATTAAACCACATATGATCTCTTAGGAGGTCCAATATTACCATATATTGGATTAACCAATGTCTTAAATTTTTGTTTGTAGTTACTTAACATGCGTCATTATTTTCCAATGTCAAAACATATTATTGAACCTCTATGAAATTCACTTGGATGATTCCTTCCACATTCTTTCCATAGAGAAAACCTAATTTTCCATCCTCCATGATCTCTATTGCACGAACACTTAGTGAACATATTCTTTCTCAACCATTGTGAGTCTGAGAGTTGGTTTTGATAAATGTAGTTAATCATGTTCCATGAAATATGATTAGGAATTTTTAAAATATCATCACTTTAGTGATCATTTTCTTTAACTTATCATCAGAAAATTTTCCATCACATTCGACGTTAACCTAGTTCCTCCTAGTTCACACCACTGAATAAAACTAGAAATCAATGTGTGTGAAAAACTTATCGAAACATAAAACCACTTAATCAAAAAATATTACTTATAGGATACCTAAATCATGGGTCATAATTCTTTAATAAATCATTCATTAGGATTATACTATGTTATTCAATGTTGTCTTGTATATAAATCCATCTTGGATGGTTAGTATGGAATGTGTGAATTATCTTAAGAATAACCCCATGGAGTTTCAAACATGAAGTGTAGTAAGGCACAATAATGTGTACCACATTACCCCATGTCATGAATGAGAATATCTTTCAGATTTGATATTGCTAAGTACATTTGTGCCAAAACCATGTCAAGTTGTAGAATCTAGTCATGGATATATTTCAAGTAATACCCACATAATCACTACCTTAAACATATTCTATGTTTCTCTTCTATACTTTTCCTAATTTTCATTCTTATGGTTTTCCTCCCTAATCAATGTTTTTAAATATAGTTTCCATGGTAGCAACTAATATTTATTTGATAATAACAATAATGCACCGACCTATGAAGACCAAATATGGTGCTATATTTTATTACATTTTCATGTTTATAAAGAATAAAATCCCAAAGGACCAATCAATTTAGTAGTCTCAGAAATCCAAATTAAATAAATGATTCCCATAATAATTTAAAAAAAATGAAAAATACGAACATCATATATAATAATGTAAAATAAACTGCATCCTTCAATAATTATTCGATGATTTATTCTTAATAACCTAGAAAAAGGAAACATAATATGGGTGAGCTCAAATACAATGTAATGTTATGTAATTTGGATTAAATAATGAATCAATGAGAATAAATAAACAATTTATTTTAAATGAATGTTGAAACATTAAATTCAAATAACTAGATAAGGCAATATAAATATGGAAAGGTATGAAACTGAAACATATTTCATTTAAGGAATCAACTGAAAATTAAATGTATTTGTATATATTTCAAAGAAAAATATAATGGATGAATAATCACTGAAATATATATGAATGAAATAAATAATGATGGATATCTATAACATACCACTATAGATTCCTTCCAAGGATCTAATAATGTTAAGGATTCGTGCCAATAATCCAATACCATAAAGGATTACTCCAAAGAATACATTAATGACTGGTATTTGTTCCATGAATATTATATTTTTTATTTCTTCGTTAAAATATTCTATTAATGTCAAGGCTTCATGAAATTAATTTAATATTTTCATGACAACTTACCATGAATATTAAACTGTAAGAGAGAACACCGTATCAAAAATAGTGTACAGTTTAGGAAATACTAACATATATTGAATGTGAATATTTATATTCATGTAAATTTCAAATTAAATATGATTAAAATAATTTGATTTTTCCATGATAATTTTAATAATCACTTAATTAAAATATACTTCAATGATAGTCCTTAAAAATATTATATGTAGTACAATAATCTTAAACATTCCAAAGAGTACCATACCACTTTGAAACATTTAAATATTAATACCCATAAAGAAATGACATTATCTAAAACATATAATATCATTAATATTAATATATGCATGATATTTTATGTCAATGGGAATTATAAACCACATATAAAAGTGGGTTTGTGTATAACAACAAAAAACGTCTCAATGGAATATAAATTGAGATGAAATCCCTCACCACTAAGGTAAAATCTGAATTAGAAGAACCAATGGTAAGGATTATAAATTTAATCATTTAAATACCATGAAAATAAAATAACCCATGCTTTAGTATATAAAAAGAGGAAATATGTACACCACACAAATAAATTGAGTGGTGTTAATGGTGTATCCCTTATGGAAACAAAAGTAATACATGTATCCCTTAACTTAACATTCATTTTCTTTTTTGTCATTATCCCCAGCTATAGTAGTTTAAAATATTTTAATAACATGTACCATATCCATTATAATTCTTATAATTTCATATATTAAATTATTATAATATTTATTACCCATTGTTAACACTATTTTCTTATTTTAATTATTTTGGGTGTTAATTTCCTACTTTTTAATGTATGTTTTGACATGATACATGTCGTTCCTATTACATTGATCATGATTTCACACTCAACATATTTTAAACAACGATTTAGTTTTATTTTAAATTTATTAAACATGTATTTAGAATATTCTATAAGAATTAGATATAATAAATTAAATGCACAGTTAGTGGAATTCGTAGGTCGTACGTATAGATGAATGTTACATTCACTCCTTTATTGTATTAAATGAAGGAAAAAAGATGATACATGTGTATATTATAATTTCAATATAATATCTATATAATAAATGTTAAATATAATTACAAAAATAGCCCTATATTTTCCATGTATAGTGTGAACGAATCACATAATTTTGTGGGGGAGATTGTAGAGACTTCCTCAAACCGTGTTATCTTATTAGCACAAAATAGAAAGAGTTAAAGGCATCTGTCATAAAAGGATTAAATAAGTACAATGATATAATAAATATCACATATATTTTATATAAACATAATATAGATAATCATGGACACCATGGTAGGTGGAAAAAGAAAAATGAACAATCATTATATCGTGATGTAGTAGATCGCTCTACACAGAAACAATATCATCATTTCCCATCAGATGGAAGTTTTTGTTAGTGTAGGTATAATCATTTGAATAAAAACAACATTATTTATTGAGATTTTTTTTTGTTTTTAAATAAATATATAATATGATTTTAAGGGTTACTGAATGGAAACAAATAAAAAAAGCAAAACGAAGTTTGTTTCCACTTAATCGCGTAACACCTTTTGGATTTCAACAAAGTGATTACATGGATTCCTTTCTGACCAAGAGTATGACTATAGGATGAATGTAGCGATGTTGGAGAGATATTTTTTCAGATCCTAGATTATCCTAACTTGCATGAGGGGTGTGTGTAAGGAGTATAGTGATTTCCTTTTTACAGTGGAGGGGGGAGTGGCACTGTTGTAAATATGAAAAGGTATTAATTAATGGGAGGTATACCATACCATAAGTTCCTAAAAATGGATTTTTTATTAAATATGAATAATGATTTATTAAATCCTCTAGAAAAAAAATATATTCATTTTAAAATTTTGATTCATTAACATCTATAATTCCCAAATATTATCATTTGGGATAATATTAAAGCATATAGTTTTACATCTATTGTAATTTTACCATTAAGACTAAAATTAAGTGAGACTTACTAAAAAATATATATAATTTGAATTATTAATATGATATGATATTTTTTAATTGGAAATGCCATTTTTAAAAAAATTTAAAATAAGCGTACGTGACGTGCTAAAACGATGGTTAAACACAAAACGTGATAACAATGTTTTTACAATATATGGGTCGTTATGTTAATTATAAAAGATAAATTGGTCCATTAATATTCCATATTTAAAATTTATTAACACATACTATTCACATGATAGAATATACTATTTTTATTTATTTTCATTCATATAATGAAATATCATTTATTTTAAAATATCTATAATGTAAATTTTGACATTATGTATTTAATTTTAATTTTAAATTATAAATATAATATTTTAATTATAATATATTGTTCTTAAAGATGTGTAACATGATATATTCCTCTGAGATGTAAATAAATGAATCAATTCAGTCAATTCGCTTCACTTGTAAAATTTATCATAAAATATCTTTTATTTAATTATTAACTAAATAATCACAACATTGGTGTTCCATAATAATTTTAAGTATCTAAACCGTATATTAAAATTTTTAATAATTTTTTATTTAATAATAACCTATTTATATTTAAAAAATATAATTATAAATGAAAATATGGAGATTTTTTCATATCTCAAAGTATTATAAATGTTAAATGCAATTAAAGTTCCCTTTTTTTATTTTATCCTACATAATATTTTCTATATGAAACAACCATTTTATAATATCCAAAATAACCTAAAAATTAGAATCCAAATGGGGTATGGTGAAATCAATTGTAGAAAATTTATTTTAGAAATGTTTCTATTTCATTTTGGTCCATAATGTTATTGATTATTCCTATATTTAGTTTAATCATACCATAATCATCGTGATCAATTTTAATCACATTGACTAACATTTTTGGTAATAAAATGCGATGATAATATTAGACAGAAAATATTTTTTTTATTATGACTGTATATGTATGTTTTTTCAAAATTCAATTCACATAAATGGGAAAATTATGAATAATGCTAATCATGAAGATGTGGTGATAAAGTGGGGTTTTAAAGTAAAAATGTTAAAAAGTTCAATAAGCTTTAATATATATTTTAATTATAAAAATGATAAAAATCAACTTAATAGGACTAATATATTAATAATTGATCTGTTGTGACTTTAAAAACCAAAAGAAAATATAATTTAACAATAATAATTATTTCAAAAAATGAGGTTTTTTGTTAAACGGATTCATTTTTCACTATTCATAAAAATTTAAACTTCTTCAAAAAATAAAAAAATTGTCCCTATGAATTTTTTTAAAATAAGAATTAAAAAATGAAGTTTATTCTGAATAAATAAAATTTATAAAATTTAAAAATTTTAATTTTAAAATATGTGTGACATTAAAATATAGAAAACTGATTCTTACGTCTAACAGATGCTAACTTAGTGTGGTGTGTAGTGTAATTGTAACATGGCATTGTATATAAAGGGAGAAAAAATAATATTTATTCTAACATGAAAATGTTGTAATGTATAGGGGATTAAATTCACTATGTGGCATTTGATGCATCATACATCAGGGATATAGCCTTACGCCCTAGAGGGATGCTTTCATGCATTAAAGGAATCACCTACTATATGGATAATCATATACCAACATTGCATCCCATATTGGTGTGGAGATTTTGGAATTTTACTTGTTGTGGTTTTATTTACTGTTTTAAATTCAAATTACCATCGTAAAAATGTGATGAACATATACTTTTGTAGTTTGAGTTGTTTGGTTTATCTGAATGCGGATGATTAAATGGTTAGCATTTCATGAATCAGGTTCTTGTATTCAGTTATGCCTATTTGGAGATGGCCATTTTAATAGAAATCTATGACTGTGGATTTTTTTCAAGATCAAAATTTTTATCACATTCCTTTATTGGGTTCCCCCATTCTTTTTAGGGTTAGGGAAGATGTAGGGAATTTTATAGTTCTTTTGGAGCTATTATTTAGACTATGTGGGGAGTAAATTAATATGTTTTTTTCGTTGTTTTGATTTGGTATTATGCATTGGTTATCGCTATTGTTAGGTATTTTTTTATTATGGTGAGGATTTATAGTTTTCATTGTCTTGTATTTTATATTCTATTGATTCCGTTTTGAGGTATTAATGACAGTGGTGTTTATTGAGATCCTGTGGTGGGTAAAACCCTCTAATGTGATACCTTTGTTCTCCATTCCATGGTTTTCTATAGAAATGTTAAAATGTGACATGTGAGGTAAATTTTATCCCATATTTTCATTGTTTATTTTTATTTTTATTGGGCATGAATTCATGTTTCATTTATCATTTGGTTGGGTTTCTTTCTTGGGTCCTAAGTTGTTTATGGTGGGTAGAATTATCACACCTAGACCATGGAAACTCTAATATTTTATTCATTATTTTATTTTGAAAATTTTGTTTTATTCTTGGGTTGAGTCCTAGTTTAATTTTTTTCTTTTTCAAACCCTTTGGGAGAGTTTTTGTTTAAAATTGTATTTTTGGGCCCTTCCAATAGTCGGCACATGGTTAGCACACATCTAAAGGAATCTATGAAGCTTTTCCTATTTAACTGTGTTGCATACATTTTGGGGTCTTGGTCATGGTTCATGGCATATACAGAGTTAAAAAAATCATGCAGAAAACATGTAGTTCAGTTTTGGATTATACTAGAGACATTTAACACTGTTGTCATACTGTTTGGGAACCTTGCGGCCAACCCATATAGGGTGCCCATATTCCACTGTAGCGGGCACATTATAGGTTCCCAGTTTTTCAAACCATGTAGCTTAATTTTTCATCTTACCAAGAATCATAAAAATGTGAAATTAAAATCATGGTCATCTAATATTTTAACCCCAATTTGAGATCCCCCTTCTTTGAATTAGGTATAGCAGTGGGTCCTCTAAGATCCTCCTCTCTTTCTCTAATTCCATTTTTAATCCCATTTAATGTTCTACAATGATTTTCCTTCAGATTCTTGGTCAATTTACTATTATACATTTCCTTCTACCTTTGTTCTTATTTTTTTTGGTGGGGTAACTCTTTTTTAGGACCCTAGTTCTAGGGGCTGATGTGTGGTGCAATTTATTGATTTTTTGGTGATAAGATTTGTTCTCTGTCATAGATAATCTTTTTATCGATGTCAGTTGTTTTCACTAGTTTTTTAGGTAGGTGATTCTGTCCATTCCCTTTTAAGAACATTCTATTTGATGATTTTTCATTACTAAATAATTTAAAAATATATTTCTAATACATTCTACATCTTAGAGAAAATTGTTTGAGGTATTTTATAATGGAAAATATTTGTGAAATTGTTTACCAAGGAAATCAATAATAATTAATACTTTTGAATGCACAAAAAGAGTTAGATTAATATTTATTTCTGATTTAATGTGAAATTTGTTGATTTTAGTAGTGTGTTAATGTGGTTGTGTTCTATTAATGTTTTCAGAGTATGGGTTTGGTGTTATGTTTCAAAATTATTGACTTTTATGGTGTAACACTATTTTATTGGACGTTTTATTGGTTTATAAACTCTTAATTATTCTTAAAAGTGTGTTGTTCAAAGTTATTTTAGGTTATTGAAATATTGAAAATGGTTTTCTAAAACAAATTCATTTTATTTCATGGGTACCTTCTTGTTCTGCCTCTATAAACCTCTTTAGTGAATGGTATGAAATGTGTGAATTGTGCTTTGTAAATGTTTTGAAGTTAAAATTTGATGAAATTATTATTTATGAATATTTTGTGTTTTATAAGTTGTTAATGTGATGTAAATGACCATTTGGAACTTTTTATGTTGTCGTATATTTTCATTTTGGCATGGTAAACAGGTCACAGATTTGAAATTTAAGGGCCTTTTGGCATTAATTTCTTGTTTTTAGAATGGTTCAAAAACCTAGGTAGTGTGAGTCGATTTGGGTATTTAATTATGATGGTGAAATAAATGGGTTTTCATGTCAAATTTGATACATGAATTATGTTTTTATACCCTTATAAATTTAGTGAAATCCACTCAAATGGATTTTGAACAGAAACATTGTTTTAATTCATTCCACTGGAACATTGGATTAGATTATATCTAATGGCTCATTCACAAGAAAGATGTTTGTTTTGGACCTTATACTAAATTTTCCAAGTATTATTACTATTATTATCTTGGGATTAATTTATTTAATTTAGTTTGTTGAGTAATGGTTTCTTTTCCACCCCAATTAGACAAGTTGGTACCCCCCCCCATGGCTTGATAGGGCTAGGCTGGATGTGTTTCCATATTGGCTAGTTGATAGTGATCAGTTGGATATTAACTATGGAGCTACACAATATCCGGATAGATGAATCTGATTTTATTACATCCAAGGATACTTCTAGGGATGTTTTGGAAGTGTTTATGATTTACTATCTAAATGTTATATTATTTTTCCACTACATTTTGGATATGGATTATGCTAGTCTCTCCTGATTGTTTAGTTCCATTTCCATACTGCACAACCATTTTTTGAATATAATGTTTGGATTTGTAGTTGTTTTTTTTAAAATGGTTTGTGTAAATTGAAATTACTTTAAAAAGGAATGTTTCTTATATTTTTTTTAAAAAAGGAAAACCAATGGGAAACAACATTTGGTTGATTAAAATGATTTAAATCACATTTTTATTGGTAGTTCAAATGACTTTTGTTGGACTATTTCAGAAAATGAAATTTGTGGATTATATTTTGATTACCTAGTGATCTGTTTATGCAAACGTCCTAGTTTTTCCTTTGGGTATCGGTAGACTCATGTTTTTCTACATGTTCAGGTTTCTGGTTCGTGTGCTCGCCTATGAAGTAGGATGGTCTTGTGGTCTGTGATAACCAAGAGATGACATGGAGATCATGTCTATATGCTTTGTTCTTATTATTATAATCATTTTCATTTTTTTCTAATATTACATTCACATTATTTGTATATTTATTGGTATTTAGTTGTTGTTTTCTTGTTTTTTTAGTGTTTTGATTATTTGATCATGGTTTATCAGAAAATGTTTTTTATTATAGTTATTTATTTGAATTACGACACTATCATCCATCCCATGGGATTTGGGAACACCCTCCAGGACGTTGTACCAGTTCAGATGCCAGGTTTAATGGAAGCACAACATGGTTCTGGATACACTTTTTGGGTGATTTGGATGTCCACCCATGTACCCTCTTGTTGCGGTCTTTGGATGACTTTTCATATCCCCTTGAGATTATAGAAAATTTATCATTACCAAATGAATTGGAGGGATATATTTGTCCCACCCACTGTATAATGATAAATACAAAAATGTGATCTATAGGACCATAAATCATTCACCACATCAAAACCCATAAAAATAAATGAGTTTCATAAACACTTCATTATAACATCACACATTGAAAAGATACAGGTTCCATAAATTTCATGACAATATAAACATAAACCATTAATAGAATGAATAAGCATGTTATCCTTTGGTAATATCCAAATTAATGAATAAATATCATGAATACAAGTCATCTAGGATTGGGAAATTATTTTTTAAAGATCACATGGAAGAATTATTGAGGCAAATATTAATTCTCTTATGAAACCAATTTTTTAGACCTGTGAAATTAAAATGATAGAAAGTTTATTTGAATAAAACCATGTAAACATCTATACAATGTTTTAAATAATTTAGTTTTCAGGATTTAAGGAAAATACACTATTTTCATATATGTTCAAAAAACTACCCTTCTTTATTTTTTTTCAAAAAAGTCATAATGAATCTTGTTTAAAAAACGAAAAACATATTATTTTCAAAACATTTCATAAAATGCAAAACATAGGAAAAATAAATTTAGATATTCCTCGAAAAATATTAAAAACATTTATGATTTTTATATGTGATATGGTTTTGTAAAATTAATATTCCACAATAATTATTTTAAATCAAACTATCCTGAATATAGATGAGATTTTGAAATAATTCCTTACAACTATATAATCAATACTATCATATTGCCCATGAAAGAGGGAGAATAATATGGATTTGAAAATACCGAAATATTTATAATAATATTCATAAAATAAATTCATATTTAGAATATACATAATAGAAAAAGAAAAATTTTTGGTATATAGCATAAATACCATAGAAATAAAAGTTATATAAAAATCCCTCACCTTGAGCCATGACTCTAGTCGTACACATGAAAATAACATGTATAATAATTAATTATTTATTATACATATATTATCGAACCTTATTCAATTATATCATACCATACATTATTTAATTATTACATTATATAACATTCCTATTAAAAATTCCATGTTAAAGTTACATCTCGGGTAATAACCAATTTGTTTTTCTTACATGTTTAACTTGTTATCCTTAGTCCAGTTACCTAGATCATGATTTCATAATATAAAAATTATAACGATGATAAATGTTTAATATATATTTTGTATATATGTATTTATAATAATTTATAAAATATATAAATAGAAAATGAAATACACCATTCATAGAAATGGTAGGCCATACGTATGCACGAACGATGCTTCCATTTTCTAATAGTATTTATGGAATGAATGTAAAGGATATATATATATATATTATCATTAATGTAGAATAATTATGTCATATATCAAATACAATAATTAAAACAATCCTTAATAAATTCCACGTAAAATGTGAATCAATCACATCGCTTTGAAGAGGTAGTTTTCCTCACTTCCATAAATGAATTTATCATTTTTACATAAAATATAAGGCATAAAGAAATGTGTCAAATAATAATTAAAAATAAATAAATAAATTATAAATATCATAAATATATTATAAAAATATATATTCCACCATTATTCCAAACCGTTAAAGGTGGAAATGAACGAATGAAATACTTCATTTCGCATAGCGGCTGTCTAATGAAAATAAGAATGATGATTATTTATCACTTATAAAGGGAATGTGAGTGAATGTAGGGATAACCTAAATATAAAAACATCTATGTAAATTTATAAAACTTCAGTTATTATATAAAAATTATTTAAAAATATTTGAGTGAATTCACGGATGATATAAAAAAATATTCATTGATGAATGTTACCACTTCTTTGGGTATCTCATTCTGATTTTCAAAAAGGAATTTTTTTGGATCTATACCAAATGTAAGGCATCAAGGATGAAGGGAGTGAATTTTGGAGGATATGTGGAATGTTATATTCTGAGAAACGTTTCCTAATAGGCATGTATAAAATATAAGTAGATGTTTTCTTTTATAAGAGAAGGAAGGGGTACTTTTTTGAATTTCCTAAAATAATAATTTATAATAAATTCAACCTCAATCCAAATAGCTAAAAAAGAAAAATTTTTCGAAAATATTACGTTATAAGGTTTTAATATTATCATTGAATATATTTTAGAAATGTTTTGATGTCATTTTAATCTTTACCATTTTGATAATCCATTAGTTAACAATTTTTTATTTTAACTATCGTAATAACTTTTTTCTAATTAAAACGATGATATTTTTTCATTATAAGATTTAAATTGGACCAAAAATGGAATATTTATGATATTTTAGAATATTAATTACCACATTTTTACTTATTTACGATATTTATGATTTTTTAAAATAATTTTAAAATATAAAATTTTCATAAAATATCAGTACTATCAATTTTGTCACTATTTATGACATTGACTTTTAGAAAATCAATAAAAGAAAGATAAATTCAAAGAAATTAATTTAATGCACCAATATTATATAATATTATCATATAAAACTCTTGTATTATCTTAATTAAGTAAAATATGTTTTATTTATTATTTCAAATGAAATTTCACTTATTGTTTTTTTAATTGAATAATTACCACATCATCATTGTGTAATTTTTGTTGAATTTTTTTTATTCACTAAAATTTAAAAATAAATTTCGATGATGTAGATAAACCATTTATTTTTCATAATAATATATATAGTTTTGAATATCTTTTTTAACCCATATTATAAATAATATACTAATTAAAAGTAAGAGTGTGACACTTGGTAACTCTCTTAGATTTTAATAATATCCAATAAATTATAATGGAAAACTACCAATTAAAATTTGAAATTTTGATCCTTATGTGTTAATGAGTTAATTAACATCATATCACATAATTTTAGAATGTTATAGGGGAATATTATAGTCTATATAACTTTACTTTCGAATAAATTACCCAATTTTATCATTTCCTATGGATAATGATTTCTAATTTTATTATTCATATTGGCCAAAAATAAAAAGGGACCTATTTAATAAAATATTAACATTGGATTAAATATATTTAATAATTTTTTAAAAATTCAAAACACAGACATGGTTATAATTAATCATATAGAGTGGTGATAAAAGTAGTTTTAAAAGGGAAATCATTCAATTGATTGGAATTTTATTATATCTAAATTCAATGTGAAATGTATTCCAATGAACTTTTTAGATTAAATTGATATAAATTTTGAATAATTATACTATAATACTAACGAAAATTATAACGTAAAAATATAAATTATTTTAATGAAAAAGTGGTTTCCAATAAGAATTGATTATTTTCCACAATTAATCAAAACATTAAACTTATCAGAAATAAAAAAAATTTAAAAAAATATATTTTTATATCCTAATTTCAATGAATATGTTTTTTTCCTTATAATATTTAGAAAAAATTAGAAAATTATATTTAAAATGGGATCTCCATTAAAACTATGTAAAATTGTAGTTTTTGAAAAATACATCATTATATTCATAAAAGTGTATTTATTTATCTTTTATGCCAATAAAATATATTGGATGAATTTAAAAAATATGACTGAGTATGTAATATTTATATTTTTTAAAAAACATTCACCAATATTGGTTTCTTTAATTTATTGAGATAATATAGTATGTGTACATATAAAAATATTTTTCTTATAAAAGGAATTTAATTATGTTCAAATATTTTGTACTTTAATTTATAGCTAATTGATGATTTGATTATTATTTTAATTTAAATTTTAAAATAATACATTCATAATTAAGATATTATTATTTGTAATTTCCATTATAATGGCTATGTGGAAACTACAATAATATTTTTACAATTATATTTCAAATATATTATATTTTGGTAAAACTCTATCTTGAGTGTAACAGAAGCTATCAAAATAACTCAGCATTGTGTGTGACACACGAAAAACATAGTGTTGTGGGTACCACAGGCTAAAATATGTGGTGGGTGTAGTGAACCCTTGAATGTTATTACATTCAACGAAATAATAACATGGTACATTCATATAAAACAATTTGTATTCATTGTTGAGTGAAATAGAAAATATAGAATAGATTAAATTAATTTTTAAGGAATTTTTCACAAAATATATGGTTGATACATTTTTTGGGATATTTTTTTATATTTATCTTTTCATTTATCTTTTCCTAAATTTTTTATTCATTTTCTGTGAAATAATTCCAACCATTTCCTTGGGACACCCAAGTGCTTGTTAGAACTCTGGGGCGATTGGGA
The DNA here is from genome assembly GCA_963277665.1 of Viscum album. Lineage (NCBI taxonomy): Eukaryota > Viridiplantae > Streptophyta > Magnoliopsida > Santalales > Viscaceae > Viscum > Viscum album. The sequence goes on along the minus strand of OY728160.1, from coordinate 1,716,837,144 downwards.
ATGCCACTCAGGGATATCACAGACTGGCTCAGATGATTAGTTTGTGATCGAACCATGTGGGTTCATAACAAAATGGTAACTGAGAATATGTCTATTAGAAGATATTTCTTTCAGATAACAATTTCATTAATTGGGGTGTTAGGGTAAATTGATTTGGATTGTTTAAAATTGGTTAGTTGGTATGAGGATGTGCTTTTCCATTAATTTTTGGGATGAATCATGGGATTCCAAGGGATTTTGGGATTGGAGTATTTCATTTTTTTTCTATTAATTTGATAGTAATTTTTGTTTTGGTTGATATTTTTTTGATTATGTTAATTATTATAGATAGATTATGGCCCATTTGTTTCTTTGGAAATGATTTGGGAGTTTGTGATGTGGTTTCTGGTGATCTCAAAATGTTTGGAAATACTTGTTGGTCCATGAACATGGTCAGAAAGGGCTGTTTTTTGATGTGGTGTGGTTGGAATATATCTACCAACCATATGACCATGTCACCCATCAAAACTAGTTTCCCCCGTATGATTTTATTTTAGGACCTTTTAAATTATAAAACCATTTTTAAAACATCATTTTTCATTATAAAACTAGTATTTAAAATATTGGACAGTTGGTTTCCCAGAGATAATAATTTAGTATTAATTTTTTTAAGATAATCCTTAGAAAATTTACATCATAATAAGATTATTTTAAAAAAGATAATTATTTTATTAAATTGGATATCTATAATTAAATACTAGGGATTTGTTTTAAAATTTTCTTATCAAATGTGGAATAGTAGGTAAATAGAGAATAATAAACTTGGGTTGAATGATTTTGGTTGGAAATGGAAATGTATCTTTTTTTCCATTAGTATTTTTATGAATTCTCACATATATGGATGTGTGCGAGGGATTGGGATTGTTGGATGTGTATATGGATTGGTTCTTGAGCTATTACATGAATATATATGTGTGATGCATCTTCGAATATGATTGGCATGTTCCCAACACATCCAGCATGTTTTTTTGAAATGTTGTACAAAGGTAAAGTGTAGTTTTTAATGAATGTGTGTTGAATAACACTTTATTTTATAATTTGGAAATTTAATTATTTGGAATGATTTGATTTTTATATAATGAAAATGTTGTATAAGTTTTGTTTCTATTTTGGTTTCTTGATTTATGATTGAGATGTGGAATTTTGGTTTATGATGTGTTTTTCTTTGGTCTCTTACATCCTATTTTCATAGTATTAACCAACTAAGATCTATGAAATTTTTATGATTATTTTTTGTGATTCTTTCACTATGTGTTTTTAGTTGAGAAAATAATTTCCCAATTCACTCATTCAACCATTCCATACATGGATCTAGGTGGTATATAGTATCATGAATTCATCGATAAGTTTCAAGAGTGAAAATCTAATAACATCATCATATAGTGGTAGCCAGAAAAGGATTTGAAATGGTTGAAAATAATATATTATAACTTTAATCATCCATAGCTTCCCATTAAAATTAATATCATTCTAACTACCATTATTCTAAAATTTATGATTTGGAACATATTGAAGTTGTTTAGTAGGACCCTGACTTTGGAAGAACATTCCTTGAAATTCTTCAAGGCTTTATTCATACTAAAATACATAACTGAGGTTGTGATGTTGGAGAGGGTGATAGATATTTTCTATATTCTACAACAAAATCAAAGAATGTTGAAATTTTTTTGTCGATTTTTGGATATAGTTCCTTATCTCTATGATTTGGACATGTTTGATTCTTTGATGTATCAACATTGTGAGAGTGGAATTTTTCATGGACTCCAGCTGAGGGTGTGAAATATTAGTCAAGCATCTATTTCTGATTATGTGAAGAAATATTTTTGGATTGAGTCCAAGTTATAGGGGGTTCCTGAGGATTCTAATCCTAATTTCTCTACTATAATTAGTTAATAGTATTTTAGTAAAGGGATAGGGTCGAAAAATTATGTTGATTATACTTGTGGATGAATTAAGAATTAATATGACCTTTCATCACCTTTTTATAGGAATATGAAATTGGTGATTCATCAAATTGGAAATAAGGGTCATCAGAACTCTAAATACATAACATTCTTCTGGTCATATAGTCTATCTCATCATGTTTTAGAAGGATGTAACTCAATATAAAATTAGATATATATTGAATCTTTAATGGGGCATGTTGTAAAATTATAAACCTCCTCATTTTATTCCAAATTTTTAGGTTCATACTTACACATAATTGACATCCCCAAGACCCCAAAGGCTATAAATATGTGCCAAGTGATTCAATACAATTTGGTGATGATTTTCTCTTTGAAAACAAAATAAAGAAAAATAATATAACAGAACCAAAAACTGATAAATGATGTATGAAACCATATTAATATGAAATGAAAAAAATACCATAATATTCCATAACCCAGATGATAGTACAATGAAGAATAAAAAACCAATATAAGACTACAAAGTGCATGCCCAAACCAAAAAAACTCAAATACTCCCAAGGAATAAACTCCATATCACTAAATATTATATCAGATAATAATCGACAACACAACACAAAGAATCAAAACTGATCAGTAAAAAAATTAGATAGATACCCTTTTAGTTTTTCTTGATAATCAATATCTTCAAATTCCCTGAAGAGACCATGCAAGGGGTGAGTAATGAAACTCAGTATGTTTTCCTAAAAAAACATCCCTACTTACACAACTAGGAAAAAACATGATAGTACATTTTTTTAATATCCAATAATTTTTTAACTATTTATATCAATATAAAATCATTTTATTTGTAAATAATTATATCAAAGCCAAGAATTTTCTCAATCGAATAATTTCCATTGGAAAAAACTGAACAATTATTTCAAACCATTTCACAAATCCATCGGCCAAATCTTATTTCAGTCCATATATCCACACATACATGACTATGTGATATTTTCATACTCAAGAGAGGATTCTTATCTACCCACCAGGTCATCATAAATTTGAAAAGGAACAATTTCCTTATACATGGGTTTTGTCCTTTATACCTTAATGGTGCACATCAATTATTTACAGTCACAACGAAATCATGAACTCACATAATAACATGTATTCAAAAATCCATCCAAATAAACCATTTGAATCCATTTCCATAAAAACTATATTTTTATTAAAAAATTTCTATCAATAAAGTTCCCTAAATCAAAACCATGTATCATTTTAAAAAATAATTTCAAAATCATGATGAAAAGTACAATAATATATTTCCATAGTTTTATAAACAATGAAAAAAAGAATGCTTAAAAAATATTTTTCACAAATATTTCACAATAAATATCATTAAATTAAAACAATATGACACCAACACTTAATGTTCAAATAATATATGTTTTAATTGAATCCACCTACATGATAAAATTTTGTGAAAACAAGGAACATCAAGAATTATTCATCAAAACCAAAATGAAACACCATAAATGTGTATTACATATCATTCCCTAACATTTAGAAAGTATAATATAATCATTATTATAATTAAATAACCTAGATATATGCCCAATATATTATTTTTATGAATCTCATATAGGGAATAAAAGGATATCGAAGAAAAAATACAAAAAATAGGGACATACCATGAAATCTGGGCTTTAACACCTATGATTTTCCAATGAATTGCTATTGAATAAAGAGAAATGGTGTCCATATAATTTGGGAGAAGTGAAAATGAGTTAGGGTCATAGTAGATGAAATAAGAACCATTTTGAAAAAAACCGAGTGACATCCAAAATTTTGAAATCTAACATTTATCCGTGCATAGTTTAGAAAACTATTCATTAACCAAGAACAAGCCCCCTATCCAAAAATAATGGTCTATCCTAGGTGGATTCATGGTTTTTTCAAACAATTTTCCTAAACATGTGACTACCAATAACCCACTACCGCACATTTTACAATTTTTTGTTGGTGTTTCTTGATATTTACAAATTATTCTCAAACCGTGCACCTCCATAAAATCCAAAAAAATATTCCAAATGTCCACGGGTTCTATATTCTACACACTATTGGATTTTTTTCATTAGAAAAAAACCACCACTATCTTAAATGAGATTGGACCATTTCTTAACCATTTTTTCCGTTTACAAGTTTCTTCCCAAATATGACCATGATTCAAGAAAAAATGACTACACCAATAAATATTCAATGAAATGAATTATTTTTTCAAACATAAGATACATAAAACATTTTATGCACTGAACTACACCATGGTGTAAATTACATATCATATTACACATCATCAAATGATCCATGTATGTCAAATTTCCCTATATAAAAAAGAAATACATGGAAATTCATCTCAAAATGATGCTTCCCAAGCCTTCATGATATTATCAAGAACACATGATCACTCACGTCGAACAACCACAATCATCGACGATGATCTATATATTATTTATAAAAAATTTGATCCATCTCCATCCTTTAAATGATATATTGTATCTTATCTATTGTCTCCTTCACAAAGATTGGGCTAACCAGTGAATTCTCACCTATTTCTACCCACCAAAGGGAATAATTAAAAGTAATCCCATAGAACACTTAAAATGTAACCATATGTATCATGGCATGATAACTATTTTTATATGAGAAATAAACTAACAGTATGTTATCCTCTCATGAGACACCAATATCTAATACTTAATCCAAAATATTTTAGTTAAAATAATTTATCATCCATTCGGATTGTCCATACTTTCATATTTTCCATCCTTTATGATTTTCCATCCTTATGAGGATGATACACCATACTCATAGTCAACTGATTCCTAAGGACATACTATTAGGATTTCTAGAATTGAGATGTATACCTCCGATCATCGTTTAATACAAACCAGACTAGTTTTCCATACCTCTTTACCACTTTTTATATATGTATTTTATATAATTCCTCTGTCACATGTGATTCTAAAATAGGGATGAAATTGGATAAATATGTGAGCTGATCCTCTATCACCCTAATGGAATTATACTTTAAAACCATCCTTGGTAGATCTATCATAAAATACATTGAAAAATTATCTAATTTCCCAAAAAAAAGATACAAATTTCAATATATCCAAGGGGCACTAGCAATAATAATTAACATATAGAAATATGATTCATATGGAATAAAACTCAGAGAATTTTTTTCATTCCAAACCACCAAAAAATTTCATTCATTTCCTTATACATCATTTGTATTATAGTATAAAAAATCCATGTTGAATATATGGAAGCATGAAGATGTTAGTCCTAACATTCCATAGGTTCAACAATCAATCTAGAAACCATAGAACTAAAATCTCAACCTACTTTCATACCTTAATTGTCTCCCCACTATATATTTTTTACCTCATTGAAACACATTTTGGAATTGTATTCCTCTAACTATATAAAAATATTCCCCAAATCAGGAACCAAGAGAACTGCAATCAAAATAGCTACACTACCTCAGCATTCAAAATTCATTTGTAAGTTAGTAATCATCGATGTCAGCTTGCATGGGTCGGAAGCTACTTTTTTCAACTAACCATATAAAATAAATTTTAATGATCATCCATAAAATATATTTTTCCTGGTGTATACATCATGTCAAAGTCAATCATTTTTAGGTACTCCAATCATATTCATTGTCTCTAATTCCAATTCCTTTGTGATAATTTTTTGTGATGATAATATGATCTGTAAACACCATGAATTTCTCAAAAAAGACACAATGAAACTATGTCATCAAATAATGGAATAAAAAATATAACTCAAATCATGGGTTGATGTTTAGAACTCATCATGGGGGGAGATCACGACACCTTTCCCACTACTGATAGTGATGACAACCATGCTGGTCCCTCACCCGTCCATGTGGAGGGATATTTTTTATCCTCCAAGGGAATGAGGTATTTCTTTTCCCTCATGTCCAAACCTGAGGAGACACTGTCCTTTCCTGAATAGTATATACACCTGAACGTCCCTAATTTGTATAAAGGATTCCCTAATATACCATTATTTATCACGTAGTTCTACAAAGCTTCACAGTTTCTCAATCAAACTCTTATAGCTCATTTTTCACAATGAAGGCCATCGGTGGACACCTTATATAGATATTTCATCAGTTTGTGGGATTTACAGGAGATGGATATTGTTGGTTTTCTTGACAAAAGTAACATAACAATTCATTTTGCGTTGTAGGTAGACCTGATAAAGTCCTGGCCCCACATGCCTCGCAGCTGCAATAGGTCAATATTATACCTTTATAGACGAACGTACGACTATCACATTAAGTAGGACTCTACATTGGCAGTGATTTGGGTGGGTTTCCAAAATCTACCACTGCCTTTTCAGAATCTTTTTATTATTAGGATGGTCGGTAATCTCATTGGAAGTTTTCTATGTTCTGATAGTCATACCAAGGTAGTGTGTCATGCAGTCAATCCAAGAGTGTGTTTCGAGGATAATGTTTCATGAAATTCTCGATATTTTATTTGGATTACAATTAGACAGGAATACCTCTATATGTAATAGGTAGTGTATAAATCCTGGGTGGATATTTGTTCTTCTGGTAAGTGTTTATGCCACTTGGAGAAGGATTGTAGACGTGGGTCAAAGAAGTAGGGGGCTAGGTCCAATGATGTGGATTGGACATCAGGCTAGGGAAAAGGGGGAATATAGATTAACGAGGATTCTCATGGCGAACCTGGACATGGGAAGAACCATTTATAGAAGCTAGATGTGGCTTTGAGAGGTAAGGTTAAGGGTCATGATTGATGATTCATTCGTGGTATGGATGTGCGACACAAGGAACTTGTTCGAGGAGGATTCATCTCTAAAAAAGGAAATAATCTTGGGTTTATACGTTTGAATCCATACGAGGGAGAGGGGTGGAATGCCTTATGTTGAACGCCTATGTAGGAGGGGGTCTTCCATCTTCTGCATATGTAAGCTCAAGAAATTGAACTGATGTTACTCTTAATAAGGTTGTAATGGAAGTGGCCAATGCAGAAAGAGATATGGAGTATAACCGGGATGCAGTGGTCCAAAACACTAGGGTATCTACTAATAGTTAGGGCTATAAGGGTTGGGATAAGTCAACAAGTGGGATGAGTTTGGAATGATACAATATAAGTTTCAATGTTTTAAATAGATTTTAGTGGCTTGAGGTTGATGTCATGATATCTGATTTGCAGGGGGGAAGGTCTCAGGAGTGTGCTGGTAAGGGAGTCTCAGACACACAACATCAGTTTTTTGTGTGGAAGTAGGTTCATAGAGAGCATATTGATGGCGAGGTCATTTATTCAGACACATAGGATGTTATCCCAAATGCAGATGTTCAACTAGTCAATGTGTTTAAGGAGACTAACAATTTGATTCAGAAGTTGGAAGGTATTTCGGTCAGGCTCCCATTGGATGGGAGGAAGAGTATTCTTAATGAGAGGAAAGATTAATCCTTCTTACTGCCTCTTATGGAGACATAATCAGTGATGAAATTGATAGATAATGAGTGGGACATCCATGGAAAGGAAGTTGGTGTGCTCAAAAAATCCCTGTATTTTCTCATGATCTCAGAAGAAGAAATGGTGGAATAAGTTTTTTATCTAAATGAAACTGATGAAGAAGGTGAAAAAATGATGGCGAGCCCTTTATGGATTACTCTCAATGAGGAACAATATTCCTAGATAGAAAGGCATGCCATGAGTTTCAATAATGGGAAGATCATTCTTGAGGAGTATATCCAGTCCTAGGACAAGTTGACCCTCCGATTAGAAGAGATTCATACAGATGCACCTACCACTCAGATCTCATCTTTGTCCTAGAAATTTCTTAGGGAAATAGACTCGGGTAATATAAAGTTAATCATTAATGACTTTGGATAAGTTAGGGGTTTTTGTTGGATGGATGAGAGGAATACTTGTCCTGTAGTGCCTAATTCTGGATTCCTTTTGGTTTATTTTTTTTGTGATGTTTGGTTCTTCATTTATAGGAATATACATAGATCTTCTTTAGAAGAGGATTAGTGAATGAGTTCTCACTGTAGAGGGACTTTTGGATTTGGATGCTTGAGAGGGTATGGCTTCGCCATCGGTTCTCTGCTCATGCACTTTTTCATGGGAATTCTTGATGAAGGATCCTACATTGGTGAAGACTCTTCTCCATGGAGTAGAAGTTGGGGAGGGGAAGATCCTGAATATATTAATGGGGTTTTCCATGCGTGGTTTATTTTGTTGCATTCAATAGGGACTTTGTGGTTTCTCTTTTTTCCCTTTAAATTGTTTTATAATAAAAAAATAATTTTTTGTCAAATACTGGGTTCTATAATTATTTTCATAATATGGTAAACATCCTGATCAATAAGAAAGAAAACATGATGTATATAATTGAGAAAAAATCTAAGCACTGATCATGAGGCATTACAATACAGTATGTACCCATCACCCTATTTTGGAAAACAATATTGGTGCGGGTGTGAGAAGAATATTATGCTCAAGATAAGACGTCTAAAATTCCACATTTCATTGAAATGATACATATTTCCTTGTAAATGATTTCATTGGTGAATCTATATTTGAAAATTCATGAAACAAATGTTGTAATAATTTTCTAAACCATTAAAATTTTGTATCTCATTGAAATTATTTAGTCGTTTCTGAGAGATAATATATAACGATCTGTCCGTTTTTAATAATTATTGTTTCCTAATATTGTGTTTTATTTTATTTGATACTCAAGGAAACTATTTCATTTGATTAAATGAGTAAAATAAACATGAGACCATTGGGTTTCTACTATTATATGAAAATTGATTAATATGACCATTTGAAACATAAAGTTGTGATTATTGTCTATAAATACAATTGATATTGGTTAATTAATACAGAAAAAATATTTTATGGCCTCATCCAGTAGTCTCGGGCCGATCAAAGCCCATCTGATGGAACATGGGAAGGAGGTATCACCACTGGGCTTTGCGCTGGACCAAAACCTAGCATAACATCATCATGTGACGCTGGAATTGAATCATCTTCAGGAGAACTTCAACCTAATAGAAATCACCACTTGGGAAATGTTGGCTGAGCCGCCCCCATATTCTATCACTTTAGCACACCATACACTTAGTTCCTAGGATGGTGTTACAAGGGGCTATGTAACAAGACCATATATGATTTATGTAATTCTTTGATATAAATAAGAAATCATTATTTCTTATTACTGTGAAGTTTGTGCATATCAAATTTCCGGATAAATATAGGATGTGAATTATTGATGAATTTTGGAAAAAAGATATTTTAAAAAATTCCTGTAAACCTTAAATAAATAAAAATTTGAAACGATTTTCAAAAAATGTTCTTCTACAGTTTTGTTCAGTATGACATTTTGAGTCTAATAAGATCAACCTAATTTTTTGTGAATAGTAAATTATGAATAGTGTTTTTACACTTATTATTAGTAACCCAATGTATTAAGTAACCTCACTTAAGAATGTATTATTATAATTTAGGCATATTGATTACGGAATGTGATTCAATAAAATAAGTGATTAATTATTTTAGAAATTATTGGTTAAGGATTATTTCTTTCAGGTGAATAGTTTTTTCTAAAAATTAAATTAAAAATATTTTGAAAATTATATTCATAAAATGGAGTTCAATGTCTAAATCAGATCATTGATATTTGGTTAAGGTGAATTTTTTGGATTTTCCTGAAACTATTGAATTTTCAATATATTGTTTTTTTGCTAAAAAATTAAATATTTCGTAATTATAAAATTATTTTCCTATGTGGAGATCATTTTTGAATTCAATGCATTGATATTTTTTATCGTTGTTTTAAAGGATTTTTTTTGAAAAAGTTGAATTTTAAGTTAATATTAAAAAGTACAGTTTTGAGATACGAGTGTTTAATGACATCAGTAAATATGTAATAATTATGCAATCATTCTGGTCAAAATATGAATAGTATGATAAGTTATGACATGTCGCATGTGGCCTATACCACTAGCAATCCCATGATTTTTCGAATACCACTGATGAGGTGTCCATTGGCAATTAATGCTTTGTTCCCTCACTTCTCTTATAAATACCATGTCATTCCCTCATTCATTCCATTTCCAAATCCTCCCCAACGAAGTTCTGGTCTTTTTACCTCCCAATTAGTCCTCCCATGGTTCCCTCAAGCCTCCCAATGTCTCGACCTTCAAGATTTCTATGTTACTCTTCATGGTAAGTGAATCATTCGCCCTCCTATTTTAAGAAATGACTTCATTTATGTTGTGTCTTCTAGTTTCAATCTATTTTTTTGTGGGTAGGTTCATTTATGTTATAATTACTATCCATTTCATGTCTAATTGTTGATTGTCCCTTTCCTCTCTCATCAATTTGTTTTCTGAATTTTTCGTAAAAGGAATCATGTCTTCTCTTTTCTTTATTGTTTTTTTTCATGTGGTATGTCAATAAAATTTCCATACCTTGTTCTTATCACCATGTTATTCTTTATTTATATTTTATTATACGTTATTTATGAGTGGGTTACTCTTGTACCCTCTCTTTTCAATGTTTTCTAAATCAATTTTATATAGTCGTTATGCTGTAGAAATTTCACCTCAAAACTTTTATCTCTTTCTCTCCACAAATTCTCTTCTTTTATTTTTGTGAATATCCATACCTATTTAGTTTATTTGGGTCTTCATAAATACATATATATTATTTATTTGATTCGGTAATTGACATACATATAACCCTCACTCCCTTTCCATGGGTTATAAATGACATAATGATCTTAGTTTTATAAGAACTTTGAAAACGTCACGATCTTGAAATGAAAACCATTTGTTTTATTCTCCATGGTTTATTTATTAAATGTTTTATTAAAATATATTTGGATCACATGAATGTAGAGACATATTAAGGGTTCACCCTGCTAGCGCTCCAATGAATTGGGTAAAGAAATAATCTTTAGAGAAGATAAGTTTTATGATACCTTGGGGATTTTTATGACACCTTGGGGATAGACCTTGGTGATATGTTCATGAATTTTAAATGAAATTTTGTATCCACATATTAATGTTATGTTCCAAGTTCTATTCATAATTATATTCATATACTTCCATTTCTCAGGTCTTTATTTATTTATTCAAGTTCTTGTCATTATCACAAGTAAACTGATTTCCTTATTTATGCTTACAGGGCCTTCTGGTCACCCTTTCTATTGATTTATGTCTCCAGGATATGAGATGCAATAATTGTATATAGAATGAACCTATTATGAAGCCTTAAAAGTGGTTTATAATAATGGTTCATGTTGTTTTCTTATATTATGTTCCTTATTTCCAAGACACTAGACATTAAAGATCCTCTGTTTGTAAAATGTAATGAAAAGTAATGTAATAAATGCGGGATACCATAGTTGGTGTAAAAGGATAGTTTAGTTATTTATGGAAATTTGGATATGAAAACTTTAGGAATAACATTAATTAAAAGTATAAATATAAGAAATCTTCCTGGTATTTCAGTGAGTATTGAGTAATTGGTTTTTCAAGAAAATACATCCCTGTCAGGATACGAGCATGTGGAGGTGGCTCTGACACAGTTGTAAATAGGGGTAAAACCCAAAAACACCACATTAAACTAGACTTGAATAGGAACTGGTACGTGACAAGAGGATTTTCCACACTCATAGTTACAAAACTCACAGGGGATTTGTTTGGTTAAGATCTAGCTTTTTATGAATCATTATGAATGAATTATAGAGAAATATAATTGTTTAAGAATGATTTATGAAGACATAAAATCCTTTATAGTTAAAATATTCGTAAATGAAATAAGTTTCTCACTAAGGTTGTACGCTTTTAGAAAAATTGAAGTAAATAGGTTGAATCGTGGAAATGGTGACTACAATGGACCATGCACTGACGGCCCTATGATGGATGCCGTAATGGAAACATTAATACGAATGATGAACCAACTGACTCATTTTATGGGGAATAAATTAAATCAAGATGATAGACGGATCTCACCATGAAGGGAACAACTTTATGAAGAGACATTTATGTTACAATGACCACTAACCTTTAGTGGATCGACCAACCCATTGATTTCTAAACAACGGATCAACTCTATAGAGAAGATATTTTCTGTGCTACACTATTTAGAGTAAGAAAAGGTCACCCTGGTTGTCTATCACATAGAGGGAGATACTGAACAGTGGTGGGAACTGATCAAAAACATGAGGCAAAGAGTGGAAGTTGAATATAAGGGGTGGGAAGAGTTTAGAGGGATCTTTTTCAGTAAGTATTTCCCTCGTTCCATGAGAACACGAATGGAAATGGAGTTTGTTGAGCTGAAGTAGATGGAGAATGAATCCATGAGATGCTACAAGATAAACATCACAAGACTTTCATGATAAACATCTAGCTTTTTCATGGATACAAATGGTATGGTTGATAGATTTTCTGGTGGACTGAGTCCTTATCTGTGGAAAAATCTATCCAATTAAGACTATGATAGCTACTGAAAGATCATGTAGAGAGGGATGAATGTCAAGCTAGATATTGGTGAGATGCAGTGGTCTCATAAATCAAATGAAAATAAGAGATCTTAGGATACAAGATTTGGGAGGATCTTCGATCATGGAAGAGGAGGCAAGAAGGTACAACATCCCAAGTGTAATAAATGGGGGAATAAGAATTCAGGGAACTACCTGCTCTGGAGTGGGAAGTGCAACAAGTATGGTAGAGATGGCCACATTGCAAGGAATTTTCAGGGGGAGGTGAAACCACAACATAAAACACAAACGACAAGGGGAAGATGGTGCAGTCCCTACCTGATGTCCAGTGCTTCAAGTGTGGAAAAAGTGGACACTTTTCCAATCACTTTCCAAATCCACGGGCAGTGGACGAGAACCACCATCAGCCTCAGAAAAGGCCAAGAGATCGTGTTATTTATTTTTCTATCATGACAGATGAAGTTGATGACTTGAATGATGTTTTTGCAGGTACAATTGCTGTTTTCTCAAAGAAAGAAAATCTTTCGTTTGATTCTGGTTCTACACATTCCTTTATTTCCTCCATGTTTTGAAATAATTTAGATTCAAACCCCATTTTTCTAAAATTTTATTTATCATTAAAGGCTTTTGGTGGGACTATCCAGGCATCGTCAGTGTTTAGAAACTCTTGTATTTACTTTAGGGAAAATAATCTTATCGCAAATATAGTAGTAATTCCCATGATGGATTATGAGATTATACTAGGGATGGACATGCTATCAAATTATAATGCTAAGATCAATTGTAGAAGTAAGTAAATATCAGTAGTCTTGAATGAAAAAGCTATTGTTTTCTTCCAAGGAGATATATCTCAACCTAATCACTGTCTAAAATAATACCCTATATCCTTTTTTATGGAGTTGATCTGTTATGAAGAAGAAGGATATGGGAGTTTTATGAGAGAAAGTGTTCCCATCATCTAGGAATACGTTGATGTATTTCCTGAGGCGTTACCTAGACCTCCCCCAGAAAGGGAGGTAGAGTACTCCATTTAACTCGTACCTAGATCTCATCTGATGTCAAAGACCCCTTATAAGATTGAAAATTTGGTGATGGAGGAATTAAATAAACAACTCCAAGATATTTTGGAGAAATGGTTGATCTGACCGAGTGGGTCTCCTTGGAGAACACTAGTTCTCTTTGTAAAGATGAAGGATGAAGCTATTCATTGATTATAGAGAACTGAACGGTATAATAGTGAAGAACAAATACCCTCTTCCAATACTTGATGACTTATTTGACCAACTACGTGGGGATCCATTCTTCTCTAATATTGATCTTCAATCTCGATATCATTAATTGAGGGTGAAGAATGAAGATATTCCAAAAAATGCCTTCTAATGAAGATATAACCATTATGAGTTTATTGTTATGCCCTTAGGACTGACTAATGAAACAACTATTTTTATTGATTTGATGAATAGAGTCTTTAAGGACAACCTTGATAACATTTTGGTAGTTTTTATTGATGATATTATGATATATTCCAAAAGTTGTGAGGAGTCTGAGGATCATCTAAGGAAAATTTTGCAAACTCTAAGGAATGAGAGGCTTTTTGGGAAGTTTAGAAAATGCAAATTTCGGTTACAACATGTTTCTTTATTGGGGCACATTGTAACCAATGATGGAATCACAATTGACCATGCAATGTCAAAAGTTGTAGAGGAGTGGCCTCAGCCTACCACAATAACTGAGATTCAATGTTTCCTTGGATTAGAAAAATATTATAGGAGGGTTGTGAAAAACTTTTTATGGATTTATAATCCATTAACCAAGATAACATTAAAATGGGTCATGTTCATCTGAAAAAAAGTGTGAGGAATGTTTCCAAGATCTGGAGAATAGATTGGTTACTGCTCTTGTGTTAACACTTCCCTCAAGTGGAGAAGGATTCGTTATTTTTAGTGATTCATCTCTCAAAGGGATAGGGTGTGTTCTCTTGCAAAATGAGAAGTTCATTGCTTATGCCTTTCAATTGTTGAAGGCTCATGAGTAGTACTATCACACACATTATCTGGAGATGGCTATGGTTGTTTTTTCTCTTATGATATAGACGCACTATCTCTATGGGGTGAAAATTTATATATACACAGTCCATCAATGTTTGAATTATATTTTCACAAAAAAGTAATTAAACATGAGGCAAAGGAGATGGTTGGAGCATCTTAAAGATTATGATTGTTTAGTTCATTATCATAATGGAAGAAAAAATAATGTTTCTAATGCATTAAGTAGGAATGACCATGTTGTTTTATCCCTGATGAGGATTCAAAAAGATAATTTGATCAATGACCAAGTAAATATAGTCTTGGGAATTATAAGGGAAGTGACATCATCAACGCTAACCCAAATGATTTATCAACCATCAATTCTCAAGAAGATTATGAAGGTGAAGAAAGAAGATCATTTGTTAAAGAAGAAGTTTGAGGCTATAAAGGATGGGAAGTTTCTGGAGTTCAATAGTGATCTAGATGGTGTACAACAATTTATTACCAGACTATGTGTTCCATCTACTTTGGAAATAAAGAAGGAGTTGATGGATGAAGCTCATAGCTCTACCTTTTCTATACATCATGGAATCACAAAAATTTATTGAACCTTCATGATCATTGTTGCTGGGATAATATTTAAAGGGAGGTTGCTGACTACACATCAAGGTGACTAGTATATCAACATGTGAAGGAAGTGTGACAACTTCTTAATGGGGTATTGTAACCTCTACCTATTCCAGTATGGCAGTGGGAAAATATCACAATGGACGTCATCATTGGTCTTCCGAGAACATCCAAAGGAAACAATGTGATATGGTTTATTGTGGACCGTCTCACTAAGAATGACAATTTTATCTCTATTCGTGAAGATTTGTCTCTTGATCAACTTTCCATGATTTACGTGGAGGAAGTGTTAAGGTTACATGGAGTTCCACTTACTATCGTATCTGATCATGATCCAAGTTTCTCATCAAAATTTTGGAGAAGTATTAAATATGATTTGTGTAAAGAATTGAATTTTAGTATGAAATATCACCCCATAACTGAGGTCCAATCTAAAAATACTATTCAAACACTTGAGGACATGCAGATAAAAAGATCAAAAAAATTTAAAGGTGGATGGGATCAACATATCCCTTTAGTTGAGTTCTCTACAACAACAGTTTCCACTCGAGAATTCCAATGGCACCCTATGTAGCTCAATATGGGATGCGACGTAGAACACCTACATGTTGGGATGAAGCTGGTGAGAGAAAGCTTATTTGGCCTAATCATGTGGAAGAGATGACAAAAAAGTCCATGCCATCCAAAAACACATCAAGGATTCTTAGAGTCGTTAAAAGAGCTATTCCAACAAACATCAAAGAGAGTTGGATTCTGATGTCGGTAACATGGTATTTCTTTATATATCACCTTGGAAGAGAGTCTTCAGGTTTGGGAAGAAAGGGAATCTCATCCCCAGGTACATTATCCCCAATGAAGTCCATGATCGCATAGGAGCAGTGGCCTATCGGCTGGCACCCCATTCAAATATACCACAAGATCATGATGTCTTCCACGTATCCCTTTTGAGGAAGTACATACCTGACCCTTCACATGTACTAAACCCGTAGGTGGTCAACTGGAACATGAAATCTCTTATGAGGAGCATCCGGTATAGATCTTGGGTCATAGAGAAAAGGTTCTACGCCACAAGACTACCCACCTTGTTAAGGTGTTGTGGAGGAACAACAAATGTGAAGAAGACATGTGGGAACCTGAGGAATCTATGAGGTAGAAGTACCAACACCCTTCCTCTTTATAGGATACAAGTTTAAATTTCAGAGATGAAATTTCTTAAGGGGGGAAGAATGTATCGAATTAAACTTTTTCATAATTTTTGTTACTTAATTTTGTGTGTTATTTTATTTTATACTCAACAAAACTTTTTTATTTGATGAAATGAGTATAATTAAAATAAAACAGTAGGGTTTCGACTATTATATGACCATTTCTAAATATGACTATTGGAAACTAAATGTTGTGATTATTGTCTATAAATACAAGTGATCTTGGATAATTAATACAGAAATAAGATTTTATGGCCTCATCTAGTATTCCCGGGGTGATCAAAGTCCATATGCTGGAACTTTGGAAGGATTTAGCACCATTGGGCTTTACTCTAGACAAAACCCAATCCGAAAATCATCATGTGAAGCTAGAACAGAATCTTCTTTCGGGAGAAGTTCAAGCTAATAGAAATCACCACTCGGGCAATGTTGGCCAAGCCACCACCAGATTCTATCATCTTTGAACATCTTACTCTTAGGACCTATGCTAGTGTTATAAGGGGATCTATAATGAGATGTTATCTACTTTATGTAATCCATTGATATAAATAAAAAATAATTATTTCATCTTATGGTGATGTTTGTGAATCACAAATTTCTGGATAAATATAACATGTGGTTTTCGATGAATTTCTGAAAAAAGAATATTTTAAAATATTTATGTAAACCTTAAATAATAAAAAATGTGTAACGATTTTCAAAAAATTGTCTTCCAGAGTTCTGTTCAGTATGACATTTATAGTATAATAAGAACAATTTAATTTTTAGTGAATAGTAAATTATGAATAGTTTTTTTATTCTTATGAACAGTACTGTGACAAAATGGATAAAGTAACCTAACTTATGAAAATATTAATATAATTTAGGTACCTTGATTAAGTATTGTGATGCAGTAAAATTGGTGTATAACTATTTTAGAAATTATTGGTTATATATTAGTTTTTTCGAGTGAATAGTTTTTTTAATTTAAAAATTAATTTAAAAATATTTATAAAAATATTTTCATAAAATGGAGTTTATTTTTGAAACATAGCGTCGATATTTGGGTAAGATGAATTCTTGGGATTTTTCTGAAACAATTGAATTTTCAGTGAATAGTTTTTTACGTAAAAATTAAATATATCATAATTATAAAATTATTTTCTAAAATGGAGTTCATTTTTTAATTCAGACAATTGATATTAGTTTAAGGTCATTTTTGGGTATTTTTCTGAAAAAGTTGAATTTTCGGTGAATAGTAAAAAAAAATTAGTTTTGAGTTTCATGTATCTAATGACATCAATAAATATGTAATATTTATTCAATCATTCTACTAGACTTATTAATAGTAAAATAAGGTATTAGTTGTCCCATGTGGCCAATAAAATGGGAAAATACACTGGGCAAGCCCATGGTTTTTCCAATACCACCAATGAGGTGTCCCTTGGCAATTAATTCTTTGTACCCTCATTTCTCATATAAATTCCAAGCCATTACCTCATTCATTTCACTTCCAAATCCTCCACTATGAAGTTGTGGTCTTTTAAGCTCCCAAGGAGTCTTTCCAAGGATCCTTAAATCCTCCCAATGTCCAAACCATCAGGCTTTCGAAGTTACACCACAATGTAAGTGAATCATTCACCCTCCTCTTTTATGACAAGACCACATTTATGTTGTCTATTCTAGTTTATGTCTCTTTTGGTTGAGGGTATATCCATATATGTTCTAATTACTTTCACTTTCATGTCTAATTATTGAGATACCATTTCTGCTCTCATCAATTTGTTTTCTGAATTTTTATGTGACGTCGTTAGTCTGCCGAATTTTTCGTAAAAGGAATCGTGTCTACTATTTTCTTTCATGTTTCCTTTTCAAGTGGTGTGTCATTCAAATTTACATAATAAGTTCTTATATCCATGTTATTATGTATTTATAATGTATTATATCTTATTTATGAGTGGTTTACTCTAGTACGCTATCGTTTCAATTTTTTCTAAAACCATGTTATATAGTCATTCTGCTGAAGAAATTTGGCCTCAAAATTTCTATCGCATCGTCTCTAGAAATTCTCTTGTTTTATTTATGTGAATACCCCGAACTATTTTGTTTATTTGGGTGTTAATAAATATATAAAGATGATGAATTTTATTCTAGAATTAACATACATATAACTCTCACTCCCTTTCATTGGGTTATAAATAGCATAATGATCTTAATTTTTTTAAGAACTTCTAAAACGTCATGATCTTGAAATGAAAGTCATTTATTTTATTCTACATGGGTTATTTATGAAATTTTTGATTATGATATATGTGTCTCACCTGAATGTAAAGTCATATTAATGTTGAACCCTGTTAGAGCTTCAATGCATTGCGTAAGAATTAATCACTAGAGATGACATGTTTCGGGATACCTTGGGGAATAACCTTGTTAATTTTTGTGACACCTTGGGGAGGAACCTTTATGATATGATAATGAATGTCTAAATGATATGTTGTAGCCACATATTCTGTTTTCTTCAACATTATTTTCACTACGATATTCCTATATTTCCATTTCTCATGTCTTTATGTTTTTATTCATGTTCTTATTGATATCACAAGTAAACGGATTCCCTTATTTACCCTTATTGGGCCTTCTGATCACCCTATCCTTTGATGTATGTCTCCAAGATATGAGATGAATTATTTTTATATAGGATAAACATATGATGAAGCCTTAAAAGTGGATTAGAAGAATTGTTTATGTTGTTTTCATGTATTGTGTTCCTGATTTCCAAGACACTTGTCTTTAAAGATCATTTGTTTGTAAAATGTAATGAAAAGTTATGTAATAAAATGGGTGGATGCAATATAACAGCCTTGATATTTTATGGATCTTTAGAAAAAATCTTTTATATACTACATGGACATATAAATGAACCTCTTATATCTATAATAGCAGTTTGGTACTATGGAATACGAACAATGATCCATCAAAATTCCAAAAAATGTCACCCAGTTTTTCTCATACTCAACACTTGTCCTTGAATACGAAAATATTCCATACACAAAAAAAACAAAAAAAACTAGTTAGAAATTAAATATCCTATTCATCAATTATGTAATGAATTCTTCTATATTTTAAAGGAAAATGTTTATAAAACCATAATCACAATGGCCATACCAAATTCATAAATCTTTCCTCAGAATATCCTTATTCTGAATATGTAATTATTGATATCTCAATCACAATTAAATTCTTGAGAACCATCTGGATCCCATAATTTGATAACATTGATCATCAAATCATGGACATGGTTACAAATAATTTATGATTAATTTATTATGCATACAATAATCTAGACACATGCAATGTGTTCCTCCCACCTTTTTCACAAATAAGACTGGTGCTCCCCAAGCTACATGTTGGGATGAATGAAACCATTTCATCTAAACTATTCTAAATGAAATATAAATTACCATAATTATGTTGGTTCATTTGATAATATGGAATGGAAATAGAACATGACTCTGGTAGGAGATCAATCTTATTTTCCACTTCTCTGGTGGGTGGAAACCCTATGATATTATCCAGAAAATGATCTACATGTACTTGAAAATTGTTATCCTTCATTTCATCCACTGATGCCAAGTTCAATTCAACCAATGGGTGTGATATATTTCCAAATTTTATTTTCATGAAGCCTATTACACCTTTCATCACATTCCTTTCACCTCTAATGATTTTTTCAATTCCATCATTAGTCTTAAAACTAAC
Source organism: Viscum album (assembly GCA_963277665.1). NCBI lineage: Eukaryota > Viridiplantae > Streptophyta > Magnoliopsida > Santalales > Viscaceae > Viscum > Viscum album. Next base: position 1,716,817,029 of record OY728160.1, on the reverse strand, counting down.
TATTTGGGTAAAAAAACCGATGTGTTCCTTGGACATTTTCAACAAATCCATAGCTAGGATTATATCGTATCAATACATATCAAGCATAATGAATTATCACCTTTTCCACATTTATAGTTATACAACATGATCTCCACATAATTTATCAACATTCTCTTTGACCAAAAATTGTTTCACAATTCAAAATATAAGGCAACATCTAAAATTTAAACCTAGAAGATTATCATTGCAAGAGGAAATAAATGAATAGGATGAACCTGAATAAACAAATCTTATATAAGGGTATAATTGAGTATAATAATACATCTCACCATTGATGGTCTTGATTGATCATCCAGAATAGCTCAACCATCTCTATAGAACTTCTTAGGCTTCAATTTTCGTTTATTACCTTGATTAGATTTACCGTGATGAGGAGTCATGGTATTCATAAAATCAAAATGTTTACCATGTCATTGAGATAGAGATTTATTTTCCTATAGTCATCTTATCGAAGTAAACTTTATATTTGAAGCATGATTTGTGTCATGATAACCTAACCATCAGGATCGTAGAAAATAGTTCTAAAGATGTACCATCTTTTTCCAATTTTGGTATAATATAGGTGGTGTTGTAGAATCTATGATGATGTGATAAAAATATCCAAATTTGAAATATATATATCTTTATTCTTATTTTTTTTGTAAGACTCTCGGAACCATCCATCATATTTTGAATGATTCCACTACATTGAAAATAGGATTTCATATTATTATTGTTATTGGAATTAGATTTCCCACAATTTCAAGTAGGTGTCAATATTATTCCTATACTAGCAGTTTATATAACAACCCTATCTTCCACCTTTACTGTATTGAACTTCCCTATATAACCCATTATACAAAACCTATAAATCATCGAGTGATTCTTTTATCACAACTATGATTAAAAAATTAATTCCATCAAGGATGCACAGGTAGAAACCTTAACTTCAAAGTGGACTAAATTCAAATAAAAATATCATTCTCTATCACTGATAGATTATCCCACTTCAAACTAAAATATTCAATAGTTATTGTAATACTAAAATTTGGTGGATATAATTTTTTGGAGAATTTTTTGTTCAAAAACCTACCATACAATATATTGGTCTATTTTATCATGACCTACTAAATCTAAAAAATACAGTTCAAGACCCTCTAGTATATATCTTTCCAACATGAATTTCAGCTCAGCTGGTGTGCCTAGGAAATCAATTATTCAATCCATCCTATTCATCCTCACCACTACCATCTATAGTTACAAATCCCACCAAAATATTGATGTATTTTTCTTTTTTAATTGAATGGAATGATCAAATTTCCTAGGTTCATCCATCCAATTTCATCTATACAAAACATAAAAATGATGGAATATACTCTAAACAAGTTGTTGGTTCACCTGTGGCATAGGTGAACACACACTCTCATGAGCTTATTCTAGTTGGATCCAATGATGCCTAGCAAGTTAAATTTTTTATAATATCAAAAAAATTCCATACGTATAGCTCTCTAGATAATGAAAAATATTAATTTTAATAAACCACAATAAAACTATCAAAATAAGTCTATACACAGTTCCCATTGTCCACATTCAAATTTTTTTGAAAATCCCATCATGATTTATAAAATAAACCCACATTCTAAAAATCAAAACCACAACATTTCAAATTCTGTTATTTGAAAAATATATCAATTTTTTAAAAGAATTATATCATTTACAACAAATAATTATTTATTACACCAAATTAATTAGGAAATCCTAGTGGGACATCATTTATATCAATGCATGTTATGTTATTAACTTTGGATAAACACGTGATAATGGGGTTATAATTCCCATAAGTTCCATAAATATCTCATGTTAAAAAACCACCACTAACATAAAGTTCAGTATAATTAGGTAATATATGCCTCTTTACAATATATATTTCAGGTTCCAATGATCATAATCTTTTCCACCATACCCACTCAAAAAATCAACAAGATTCGTTTTCCTACTAGAAATACAAAAATAACTAACACCCACTAATTAAAAAACTCATAAAAACTATATAATACCTCTATCCTCATAGGATTGATAATCCATTAGTATATTACAAATCCTTAGGTCACATACCCATGACTACACATGATTGAAAGAAATTCCAAATTCTTAAATACATTTTCTATACAACTTTCACTTTGAAAACAAGAAAACCCAACTGACATAACATAACCAAAAACCTCTAAATGACACATGATAATAAATTAATCTCAAAATAAAATAAGAAAAAATATACCATAACCCAGATGAGAGTATAATGCAGAATCCAAAAACCAAAATCAAATTACAAAGCAAAATACCAAACGAACAAAATTCAAAGACTACAATGACATAACCAGCACATCTCCCAATATGGTCCAAGATCTAACTCCATAATACAACCTTAAGTAACATGATTTATCTCTAAGGTAATGATATATATTCCATTTACCGATGAATTGATAAATAATATCTTCAACTTCACCAAAGTGACTAAGTGTGGGGTGTGTAATGAAACTCAGAAGTTTTCTCCCAAATGATATCATTAATAAAAGCACTAGGATAGGACATGTTAGTTAGTTTATGTAATGAAATTTATATAAACCACATTATAAAAATTATAATTGTTCAAATAAATTCAATGAATTTTCTTTTAAACTTTATATATCTCTTCGAAGTATTTTTTCATCAAAATAATATCTATGGAAAATAACCAAACAACTCTTTCAAACCAATTCACAAATCCATTTTTCATAACCCATTCCAATCCATATATCCATAATTTCATTTTAACAATATAGTTCCATACACATGATATATTTATCATATATCCATTATTTCATCACTATGTTTCACATCACTTCATGGACCGATTTTATATGCCCCTTATCAAGGGTTACATCCCTTTTACCCTAATTGAACAAATATCATATTCAATTTCATGTCAAAACCATGAACTCACACCAGGCCATGTCTTCCAAATCAATGAAAAATAAAAAAATTAATTCAATTTAAAAAAAAAAAATTATTAATAAAATTTCATTAAAACCACACCCATTAATAAAAAAAGATTCATAATTTAGAAAATCATTTTAAATCATGAAGCAAAGAAATTTACACAGTATCAAATTTCCACAATATTTCAAAACACCACTATGGAATGTTTCAACCATGTATTTAACTAAACTAATAAAAATTGTTAAATTCATAAAATATGAAATGAAGACTTCACGTTCTAATAAGATGAGTCGAGAGTGAAGCCACCTTTATCAAAAAATATGTCTAAAATGAAGAATGAAAAAATTATTCAACAAAACTATGTTGAATCTCCAAATATTTACCTTATATATCATTCCATAACATCAAGAGAATTATATATCATCATTATTAGCATTAAAAAATCATATCCCCAATGAATTAGATATATGAATCCAAGATATGACATAATATGAGATCTTGGAAAAACTATAATGAACAGAGATTTACCAAATAATTTAAGCTTCAACATTCCATTATTTTCCAACAGATCAGTTTTGCATGAAGAGGCACTATCTCAAAATCCTTTGGGAATAGTGAAATAAGAGTTAGGGTTGTATTTTTGGTAGCATTAATCATTTATTAGAAAAAACAAGTTAGATACAACATTTTCAGATCAATATTTGAGGCATTCATGGTTAGGGAGAATATATGGGAACACTATACACAAAACCTAGGTCACAAAACCTTGGTTTCTACTACATGAACACATGTTTTGGACAAAACATGATCTTATACGATGACCTACCGAAATATTATTGCCTCAATTTTCATGGATTCTTGTAGGATTTTCACGATTTCTACTAAAGTTGATAAAACCATGTACCACTATAAAATCCCCCAAAACATTACAGAAGTACTCTAAACCCTAAAAAAATATCACTATTAATCATTAAATACCTAAAAATCATATGTTTTTTGTTATTTACATGATTCCAGCATTTCTACGCTCGTGAATTAACTAGATGAATGTAGCTGTGGTGTGAGTAAAGTTTGAGGTTTTTGATTTAAACATTTTTTCCATTGTAGTGTTTGTATCCTATGATTTCTCCACTATTTTGGAATGAAAAATTGTTTCATGTGAATTTAAAAAAAATTAATATAATAATCTTTTGGGTGGTTATTAAATTCATATTTTTGGATTGGGAAGCATGTTACATTGTGTGTCACTTTCCTGCCCCATAGTTCTTTCTAGTATTGTGCTTGGTTGTTATAGTTTAGAGAATCAGTTTTTTATCATTGGTAACATTTTGGTTCTAGTATAGATCCATAATAATGTGAGGATTACACCATGACTTCATGAATTTTTATATTTTAGTGTCCTTGGGGTTAGAAAATGATAGGATTTTAATGCATTCCTAGTGGTTTGGTTCTTTTAGTTGGTTGGGATTGTGGTATAGGATTCTCATCATCATTTGAGAAGTGTTTAGAGATCACTATATTTTTTAATAGGGAATGTATTTCTTGTATATTTGATTCTCAAGTTATTCATGATATTAATGAGGTGAATATTATGTGAGTTTGGACCTTCGTTTTTTCCCAATCAAATTGAAATAGTGACGATATATCGGCATAGAGAGTTCTCTGTTGGGGATAATTATCAGATCCCGATTATTAATTATTCCATAAAATTTGTTATTATCATTTTTTATTTGTATTTTCTATAGATTATTTGTTGTTTCATATTGAATTTTATAGTTTCAGGATATTTTTATTATGTTTCATGGTTTTTTCATGGTCAAGGGGAAACTGTGTGACTCCCTGATGATGTTTCCCTTATAACTTCATTTTCTTTTTGCATGGTTATGGTTTCATTTGTATTTCATAGTTAGGACCAAACTTTTATGGTCATTGGAGTCTTTGTTTTGGTAAAGTCTGTCCCTAGAAGATGGTTTATGACTTGAGCATTGTCTGTCCAAACTTGTGAGAAGATTTATCATGGTTAATTACTTTTGGATAGAACTAAACCACAAGGTTATTTAAAAGTTTCAAAAACAATGTGGACAAAATATATCGATTTCATGTGAGTATAGTAAGGGATACACACAACAATATAATCCCCAAAAATTGTTGGGTTTTTAATATGCTGCTAGATTTAACCGCACCGATATGGTTCTATGACAGTTTCATAAAATCACATCTGAAACTATTGTCAGTATCTAATACAATATAGTTTTTTTATCTATTTAGAGGGGTTTTTAGGAAGATTCGTAGACACCAGATTTAGATTATTAATTATTGATTTTAGTGGTGGGTTTATGTGGAAAATATTGTAATGATGTTTTGTCATTTTTAACAGTCAATAAATATATTCTATTTTTACATGGACACTAGCGCTTGAACAAATAAAATTTCCTCTAATTAAACCTATATCATTTTATAGGAATGATGTAAATTCCATCGATGTGAAAAATATTGTCATTTTTCCTCCACTAAAAATTTACCCTATTTAGGAGTGGTTTAAACCACATCTATATGTTGACTTAAAAATTAAAACCGACCACATATTCATCATCTCGAGTAACCTCAATAAAGTCATATATAGAGAACATATAACCCAATGTGTTCACAAATGAAATCTAAGATTTAATAAATAAGTGAAGGAAAACTATATTTCACATTTTAAACCCACACCACCCCTCTAAAAAAAGTAAAAAAAGAAAAAACTGTAAACCCTCAATTAAAACCATATTTAGTTTCAAACCTAATGAATAAGAATTTTTATCTAGGAAAAACACCAATGGTAATATAGAAAACTTGTAAAATTCATAAACACACTTTCAAGACAGCCAAATAAAATTTATCTATACCATTTACCAATATTTAAAAAGGATAAATCCTATCATGGTTCTATGAATATTTTCTAAAATAGGTTCTAACACATCATGATTATTTATGATTTCAAATGGTTAATTCCAATTTTGAGGGGATCTATTGAAATTTAACTATTTTTAACTAATGATCATCTCATAATAAATGTTTTATTTCATTTAACATCATCAATAGTTACTATGAGGTATAATATGATCTAATGGTTTAAAGAGAATCAATATAATTGGACAAATGATTGAATGAATTTGTAATCTTGAATTTGAATTCTAAATTCAAATTCAATTGAGGAGAAGATGTTGGTAATACTGTGTAAGATTAATAAAAATAAGGTACTTCATATTAATAATTCAATGATGTAGAGGATAAATAGTGAATAAAAATGATATTATAATGGGATCAGTTGAAGAAACATTGTGTTGTATAAGAGGAGGATGAAATATAATTTGTTGTTAAATTTTCAAAAAAAGTATAATCTTGAATTTTTAAAATTACATAAGAATAATAAGTGATTATAAAAACCCTTCCTGTTTTATTTTAGTGAATAAGAATGAGAATTTTTTTTCATGTGTTGTTCATAATAAGTGAATATGATTCTTTCAATTATGAATGTATGTAAGGAAATTTATAATTTGGAACGTCAATGTAAAGGAAAATTCTATACTATTGAAAGATTTATTATTTTTCAAAAACAAAATTTTAATCTATTAGGATTGTATTATAAATACCCCGTGAGTTGTTGAAAGAGTGAAGGATGAAATAAAACATAGTTATGATGTAGGTAATATAAGTTCAAAGATAAAACATGCTCACTTATATCTATAGGTTGATAGTAGTGGGTTGTTTAATATCGTAGGAATATATATCACACAAAGTATTTTCTTTATCATATTGATAATTTATCCTTGTATATATGTTATGACAGTTATGTTGGTCTTCATTTAAAATTTTTTTAAGAAAAATTTATCTTGAGAAGATAGAACGAGAGAACTCTTCACTTTAATAACTCAATAGATACAATGAAAGGGTTTACAAAGTTTCCAATTGCATAAAAATTCATCAACATTGATTCACCCCTTATGAGTGTCGAACAAATACCTAATTGGACTACTATCATGTTATTTATTGTGGTTCGTTAATACTCTTCTTTTTCCTTGAATACTAGAAAATCATTTTCCCACATTGTATGAACAAAACAAGCACTCAATCAATTATTCCCCTCTCTTAATTTTTTTTATTTTTTCTTGTAGATGGATAATCTTTATGTATTGTATATTAAATTTATATATAGTATTCATCCTCTCTTCTCTATTTTGTAATAAATATCTTAAACAACAACATAAAATTATATAAGATAGTATTTACATTCAAATCACTAGATTCCTATAAGTTCTTGTAATCATTAAAAAAACCATGGAAACAACATCACATACAATAAATATCCCTGAAACACACACTATTACACATGATTAAGGTGATGAAAAAATAAATAAAAAACACCAATCACATCCACTGTGTCTTATCCCCACTCTTTCCACCATGGGATCAAAATCATAATTAAAAAGCATTGTCTAAAAAATTTACCAAAAAATTATATAAGTATAATATAATAATTTTTTTAATTCATCGATGTATATTTACGTACTAAAAAGTGCATCTACTTGTATAAAAAGAAAAAATATATATATATAAAATTATAAATTTTTATTGATTATTCTATATAGATTTTTTAATGTAATTATTCATATGAAAACCCAAAATAAAATCCTAATAGAAATTTAAAATAATTCCCATTATCCGGAAAAGTACAATTAAAAACCATTATTAATAAAAAAAATTATATAAGTAGTATTATAATCAATTTAATTCCACATCATGCGTTTGGTGGTTTATGATGACATGAATACTATTTTCATTTGAGTATTTAAAGGAAAGTAATGAAATTTTTTTTATTTGTTTTCATTTTCCTTTCTTCATGGTAGTATGATGATTCAGACTTTTAACATCACTCATTGACTTCTATCTTGTTAAGGAACATTGTTTAAAATCCTGTTAACCTGAATACTCTCCCAAATAATGTATACAATCATTGAGACACATATGTAATTTATTATAATTTTATAAAATATTTTTAACAAATTTTTAAAAATAAAATAATAACTCGGAAAACATTTCTTCAGGAAATGGATAATGAAAAAATTTCAATATATTCGACATCGACATATTTGTAATTCCATAAAGCCTTTTTATATGGTACACATTTAGTGGAAAAGAATTTTTTGAATATTTCAAGCATCCACCGTAAAACTCTTGATTTATATCATCAACTAAACCATGAAACACATTTTTCCTCTTAGTGAAGTTTTCTATTACATTAGTATTCAATGAATCGTGAGTATGATCCAATGATATTTTAAAATCATGATCTAGTTTTCCAATAATCTCAAAAACATCACTTTCCATGTTATAATTTTTAGTGTCCTTAACTATTTTTTATTATATGTTTGGATGATAATTTTGGTTTCTTACAATAACGAATGAATCAATTATAAGGTTTTTAATTTCATTGTCTATTTTCGGTGAAGTTGAGAGTTCATTCTATGGATTGATATCAGTGATCAACATTTCAACAATGTTATATTCTCCAAACCAAATCCCACAGAAATATTGATTAGGTAATTTCTTCAAGATCAGTGGTTCATAAATTCATCTCTCTTTAACAATCTTATAATTTTACATTTAAGACATGGAAATATTTTTCTCCCATCAATAAATAGATCAGAATTTGGAAAATATACAAACTCCTCCAAACACTTATCATACTGAGGTGTGTTCCTCAGTAATGTGATTTAGTAATTATCCATATATATAATATTGTGCATACAAGTTGTTAAAAAAATTGAAGCACATATCTATTACAAAATATTAAATGAGATTCATATATATACTAGTTAAAAAAATATAAATACATTAAATAAGGATTTCCTATATAAATACAAAAGATAAATATTGATTGTTTTTAAAATGGATAATTAAAATCCATAAGTTCTATTTATGGGGAAAATGATGCGTACAAGAGTTAAATTTTCCATTTATAACCCACATAGAAATCCAAGAAAGAAAAAATCGGTGTTGAAATCCAATTTAAAAAAAATATTTTACAAAATCATTGAAAAAGTTATCAAAATACAATTTCAATAATTGATTAGTGGAAAATAATGACTCTTAATAATATAAAGCTACTATCATGATAATATTTTTTATGTATACATTTTTAACATTATTTTCATAGATTGAATTAGTGGATTAATGATGATAAAGGATATGTTATTTAAATTATCCTTGTTTTATAATATCTATTAGTTTATTTATCTTATTTATATTAATTTCAGGAATTTCATTTTCATTTATGGATGAAGAAATCGCAGACCTTATCATTAGATGGTGGAATAGAACAGAGTGATTGTAAAATTGTTAGGTATTACATGGGAAATGTGTCAACTCTGATGGGGATTGGGAAATGATCAATGATTTGTATTATTAACCTATTAGCATTACTGACTGCAACAGTTATATTTATGTTGATAATGACCACGACTTCACTATACATGCTAATCAAGCATTCAGATGAGAAATGAACTGGTCTAAATATGACGACATGAGTTCATGAAATGAATGTAATTCTAAAAATCTAGTAACTATAATGAGTTACTAGTTACCACAAACATAATGATACTTTTTCTAATATAAATTAAAAAAATTTACTACATCCATTGCACACTAACTATTTAATGAAATTTAAATTATTTCAAAAAATATATGTTCAAACAATACATAACTAAACTACTGTAATTAAGGACCATCAATGATGAATGAATAATTATATATATTCTTATTGAGTATAATTTATATGAAAAAAATATTTCTCTCCTCCAATATACATATCAAAATACAAAACCACATAACTCATATATGTTGAGATTACTCACCCAACAACTTATTATTATTAGCAACTAATTTATGGAAATTGAATAACATAATAATACTAATAATGAATATATTTGTAAAATTAAATTTAATCAATTTTACAACATTTTTTATAATAAAATATATTATCAATAAGAATCTATATAGATCTACCCCGAATCATTTGATAATGAACCTAAAATATATAAATTACTGTAGAACAAATACAAATAGTACCTTGGTGGGGGGGTATCAACAGATAGGATCTGGAAAAGAGGTGAGGGTCTAGGTCAGGACTGCCAGTGCGGGGTGGTGAGGTTCTAGGTTCGGTATGGAAGAAATGTTCATTGGGTGGCTAGGTTGGGACCAACAGTGAAGGGTAGTGAGGGATGGGGGGTGGGGATAGAGGGTCAGGAATTATAGTGAGGGTCAGTGATGGTCGGGACTGGTGGAGAGGGGCAGAAAAGGTTGGGGGTGGGGAGTGATGGTCGCGACCAATGGTGAGGGGTGGTGAAGGTCAGGACTAGTGGCAAGGGACTGCAAGGGTCAGGACTTGTAGGGCATTAGGGGGTTGTTGGGGGGGGGGGTCGGGGGAATCAGGTGGGTCGGGGGAAAAGTGTCATGTGTGTAAAAAAAATTAAATATATTAGTGGTGGATTTAAACAAACCTCTTATTAATTATTTAAAAACAATTTATAAGTGGTTTAATAGAACAAAAATAATTTTTTATTTTGTTGTTGTGACATGATTATAGAACACATTCCAAGACCCTATTTCACAACAATGTGTAGTTACTAGGTCCATTATTAATAATTTTTTATCCTTATACTGCTCTTAGTGTTTAACCCCAAAAAACACCGTTATTAACCCACTCGGATCTCGTGACCCTAAGGAGATCATCCCCTCTTCCTCAAACCTATCCTCCTCCTTCCATGATGATACCAAGTAGTTTATTTATGATTTGGGGTGATTTTTTAATTTAATAACCCCCACTACTATTCATCTCCCATCTTGTTATATTTTATTCTTGGTTTCTCTACATAGTTGGTATCATTGGACTTTGGATCCTATATGATTTTTTCTAATATGAAGGTTTTTTCTTGTTATGGATTGTTTTGGTTGTTTTGTCAACTTTTAAAAATTGAGGATTTATATCAGGTGTCGATCATCATAATGCTTGGGGTTTGGGGAAGGTTACCCTTTACATTTAGAATTTAAATTTAATGAAAATTTATTTCACTATCATTGCAACTTATTTTTACGTTAATAAGAAATTTTTTCATTGTTAGAATAATTGTTCAAATTGAAATAATCTGGGTTTCGTTTGAATTTAATTGTATCGAATTGATTTATTATTCTTCATACAACAAGTGTTTGAATGAATGTCGATGGACCTTTGTAAATTAGTTTCATTTCAAAATGGTGATTCTTTTTTCTCAAATGGGTTTAAACAAGATTTTTGTATCTTTATAAATGGATTTTTTGATATTTTGAAAAATAATTGTCTCCCTAAGGTTTTTTGAGGCCTAATATTGAACTCTAAAATGCGTTTTTTTCTTCATAGAACTCAACTTGTGATGTATCACTTGGATTAATGATTTCAAAAGGAAATGTAAGGTACTTGGCTTGGGTAATTCCATGATAATTATTAGTTCAAAATAATAGAGTCTATCCCTTTTAATGATGTGTGGTGATTCTTAGATTTGCAGTTCATGTAATGTATTGTTCTTATTAAATAAATATATATATATGGTTTATTTTTGATCTTTTATTTCTAAACAACCATTTTAGATATGACATGTAAAACTATAATATAATATGTGATTTATGAGAATTATTTTTTTCACTGGTTTATGATTACACTATCGATAGTGGACCCATACTATAGACATGATTTTCTTTTGGAATGGTACCTGTAATTTTGTCAAGGTAGGTCTTGACCGAGCATTTTGGATGTTTCATTTTATCATGGGAACCAACAGTATGGATGAGGTTCAATATGTTTTATATTTTCATATAATATTGTAGTTATTCTCATATTAATTAACATTTTTTATCTTTTTAGAATAATATAAGTGCCCCATATTGTTTGGTCACACATGTACATCATAAACCATAACCCACTATGTAGTGTGGACTCAATTGATTATATATTTTATCTTTTTTGAATATTAAATTTTGTTTTTATCATAAAATTTCCATTAATTTTTTAATTTAATGATTATTCACATATCTATATACCAACACATTATTTAAAAAATACTAAAACCAGTAATTTATTTAAATGAAACATATTTTAAATGAAGAAGGAAATAAATGGTGGTTTTTTTGAAATTGAATTGGGAAAAAACCTATATTTTAATTTTTTAATTCAAAATACTGGAAAATATATATTTTATTTAATGGAAATTAATTTGGAATAATTTACATTGGAATGACTTGTGGTTTAATACTCAAGACTATAAATCATTTTTGTTTATTAGCTTTATTTTTAGGTCCTTTTGGTTTCTATCACCATAGAGATAAACTGGGTTTTTATTTTATTGAGTGACCTCAATGGTCATATGTAGTACTTTTATATGGTTAGTTTCAATTTGTTTTTCGTTTAAATAATTTTTTGTTGATTTATTTGGTTAATTTTATTTATTTTTTTTCTCATTTTTCTTTATTAAACTTTTTTATATTTACGTTGGATGAAACCATTACAATCATCACTCTATGATTCCCTTGGGATTGTTGCCACCTTGAGGTGAATGGGGACATGCTATAGGTATTTCATGGGCCAGATCAGGTGAGGGGTTCATAGTAATGTTGGGATAGTTCATGATATCCATAATGAGGCTCACCCACAATATTTACTATATCTAGATAGCCCTTCATCATAAAAAATTTAAATATACCATTTTAAAAAAAAACTATAAATGATACATTTTTAAAATAACACAATTTAAAAACATCATTCCTTTATTATGTGTTTAATACATGGAAATAAAATGGGATTCCATAAAATATCCTTAAATATTCATATTAATCTATCCAAAGAAAGGATATGGATCGAGAAATAATAAAATAATCACATAGAATAAATGGAATATTTTTTTTATGATTACATGGATGGAAATATATTTCAAATATTATGTAATCAAATTAATTTAAAAAAATTTAAAATACCATTTCCACAATGAAAATAACTATTAAAAAATATAAGTTCAAAATAAATTAGAAATAAATTTTATAAAAATAAAAATTTTAAATTATAATAGAAGATTCAATGAAGATAATTTTCATGATAGTGGGATGTATACAATCATGTTTTAAACATTAAAAATAAACATTCATTTTAAAATTTTGGGAAGAGAGATAAATGTTACCCTTGTGGAAAATGATAAAAAATTGATATTTAAAACCATTTTATATATTATAACATATAATTTAAAAAATATAAATTAATTTATGCTTATAAAATAACATTATTGGAAACATATTATAAGACATTGATATGGAAGACTAATATTATCGATTTAATTGTAGAAAGAACATGAATATCATTAATAAAAATAATTCTTGAGGAATAATTAATAATTAAGAGAGGAAATATAAACTAAACATATAAAAAACTATAAAAATATGAGAATAAAAGATATTTGATTCATGAAAATAATATCATATATTTTTTCCCAATATAACCATGAAAATAGAAAATATTGAAATTAAATAGTATGGTAAAATAAATCATTTATCATTTTCAAAATATTCAAAAAAAACAATAAATTAAAGTAATAATGTTATGTGTATATCTTAATACAATTAATTAAAATAATTATTATTTCAAAATTAATTCATGAGGTTGTAATTACATCGTATTAGGAGATCATGGTGTGTGACATGAATCATGTCTCTATAAAATGATATTGAGAAATATAAAAACCATTACAAAGATCCTAACATTGGAATTGATAATAAATAAATAATATGATTATGTAAAAATATGAAAATAAAAATAAAACCCATGGATGTAAATGATAAAAAATATAGACAAATTCACACATAATCATTGTATAATAATGTCAATGAAGAAGAAGTATAACCTAATGAATTGAAATTGTGTTAGGAAACCACATACCACTTTGAGGACATATAAAAAACCCCTTTGATAATATAACATGAAATGAAAATTAAAATACCATTTACTAATAATTATTCATGGTAAAAAAATTTAAAATTCTAGTATATAAAACATATAAAAAATATGTGTAAAACATTAACACATGTGTCAGTAAAGAAATATTAAGATGAAATCCATTACCTAAAGTCCAATCATTCCACTTAAGCTCATTAAATCCATAATAATAAAAAATATAAATTATTAATATGTTTAATAATCATTTTTTATTTATTTATTTGTCATTAATTTTTTTTTCATTTTTTCATTGAAATATTTAATTTCTTAATTTGTTAAGTCCATGTTAGGGGCTTTGTGGATGTTAGGTCTATAATTTTGAAAAAAAATTGGGAAGTAGACTATTTTCATGTAGGTAATTATTCCATAATATCTTTATTAATAATAATAATTTAGTAATTATCATTTTTATACACCATATATTCTTTGAAAACCAACCAAGAAATATGGTTATGAAAATTGAAGTGAGTTACAATCGCGGAGACTCTAGGTCGTCCATACGCATGTGTGCCATTTCAATTTTTCAATGAACATGATAGAATGAATGTAATTATTATTTTATAATTAATATTTTTTTTATAAATATTAATTTATTATTTTAAATTCACATATAATTAATAACCATGTGATGTAATTAAGAAAAATGAATTGCAATGCTTCATAGTGGTGGAAGTCAATATGTATGCATTAATGATGTTTTTATTTTTTAATTAATGGATTGGTATGAAAATAAATAATATAATATATTTAATAAATTATAATTACGTCAATAATATAATATAATTAAATTAAATCCATCAATATAACCATCCCTGTGAGGTGGATACATAAATCAAATTATAATGGTTTGCGTAACAGTAGTCTAGCATACACACAAATAATATATTTTTCTCCCATTTTATGGAAGAAATAAATGGATATTGGTTATTCCATTAATATTGAAAAACATATGTAATATTAATGGAGTGGTGTTACCATTTATTCTTGTCATAATAAAATTTTATGAAGGGAGAAAATGAAATACAACTAAAACATTTTATTAAAACCTATACCTATTTATCAGAAAACCACAATTACTTTAAAACTTAATCCCTCTAAAGATGATATTATTATCAAACCAAGGCCTCAATGATGTGTGTAGTTATGTTTGGGAGATATTATCATGGGTATTTGTTTACATAATTTTCTATTTATCTGTCTAAAG
This sequence comes from Viscum album, assembly GCA_963277665.1. NCBI lineage: Eukaryota > Viridiplantae > Streptophyta > Magnoliopsida > Santalales > Viscaceae > Viscum > Viscum album. The sequence continues at coordinate 1,716,801,772 of OY728160.1, read as the reverse complement.
GATAGGTGATTGAGTTCCCTTTTTAAATGAGTGTAGGGTAATTATTGTAGTTTCATAATGTAATATATTATTATATTTTAATTTTCATTGAACATTTCCCCAAATTGAAATAATTATATTATATTACATTTATTATTCTAATTTATCTAATAAAATAATAATTTTACAAATTTTTAGATGTTTAAACCCTTATCTAATTGTATTAACCCTTCACTAACAGTTTAGAATATTTCAACGATATCAAATTTTTTCACATTATGTGATAAGAACGTTACCATAAAAGGAAAGTTGATCCATAAATGAAAAAGGGTTGATAATCTAAATCACATCCAATTCACTAGAAAAATAAAAAAAAATTACAAATTATCAATCATTTAAAAACATTGTGTCTATTATTAAATCTTATTATTTTCATCTTTTGAAATATAATAATATAATATGTTTTAATCTCATGTAAAATCGTTCCAAGAGGAAATGGATTCAATGATAACGATTATATGGTCATAATTTAATCATCCAAATAAAATTTATAGTGGTTTAGATATGATTTGAAACCATGAAATTTTCATTACCCCTTGGTTAACCATTATTAACCATAACCATGGTTTTTATTTTTTTTTTATTTTAAGGGGTTATATATTAACATATTAGAAAAATGTTGGATTATAAATATAAAAGAGATTAATGTTTAGATGATTTATAATACTAATGGTCCAATTAGATGATTTTTTTATAAATAATTTAAGAAAATATTATTTAACATAAAATATCATTAATTTCATTAATTTCATTTTTTACCCAATTCATTAAATTTTAATATTAAATGACTATAACAAAACATCAATAAAACATAAATTAACATTTTAAACCTCACTAATATTTTATTTTTATATATAAAATGTTTGGGTACTTTATCTACCCAAAAAATTACATTTAGGGTTATTAAAATACATTACATGATATATTCTATTTATTTTCGAATTATTGTGTCAGCATAGCTGTAACACCCCAAGCTTCCATGGTATGCTTTACTTTGAATAATATAGTAGCGTGTTTTGTACGCAACTTCGAGTTCTAACACACACACCAGAACCAATCAAACTAGTCACTATGAATAGTAATACACATTTTTTGAAATTTTATAAATTTTATCTTTCAAAATGGACTTTATTTTTGTATTAGGAATATTAAAATTATACTAGGGTGAAATTTTGGTATTTTTCGGAAAACATTCAATTTTTGATGAATAGTGAAAAACACTGAGTTACAGTTTAAACCAAATTTTTATTTAAATAATTATTTATTTTATTTAAATTTTATTGAGGTCAAAATAGATAAATAATACCTATATATGTTCAATGTAATTCATTTGAGTTAGTTTAGAATAATTTTAGATATAAAAAAATTTTATTGAACTTTTCACCGTCTTTTACCCACCTCCTAGGAAAATTTGGAAATTCACATAAAACATAATTTTACTTCTTCTATGAGTGTAATTTCGAAATTCCGAGAGAGATAGTTAATATCAAGGAGTAAAATGTGGTTCAATAAGATGAAAATAATTTTTGGTGATTAGTAAGTTTTTACTACTATTTACCACAATTAAAAGTAAATAGGGTAATTAAGGGCAAATATGATATCAATATTACCCCAAAACATGTCCTAATTTTATTGTACAAGTGTACCTCGACCAAAAACAACTTTAGGAATAGAATATTGTCATTTTGGTCAACTTGGATTAGATTAGGACATTTATTATTATTTAATTCAAGGAAGAGTTAAAAGAGTTAAAATCAATGTTTAGTTACTAAAGCATTTATAATATAGGGTTATAAATAAGATAAATTTTATTTTAAATATTCATTAGAAAGATAAAAATATTTTATAAAGAATTGTATTTTATTTATAATTTTTAGTCATTATATAATTTAATTTATTTATGACACAATGGTGATGCAGGAATTACCTAATTAATGAAATATTAAAATAATTGATATTATAAATATAAAAATAAATGTAATTTGAGACTCTATATGAATTCCACTAATTTCATATGTTAATATGACATATTATAATTTATTATATAAATTTTCATCGAAGTAATAATGCTGTTATGAATTTATCAAAAACAAAATACCCAATAGTGTCAATATTGACATAAAAGAGTTTTTAAAACAAATATTATATTATTAATTTATATTCAGTTCCTAAAAATATAAGGTTCGGCCAAGAGACTTATATCATGATATTTGTATCATTAATGGACCAGTTGGGTGTATCTTAAAGGTATTTAGTAAGTTTATTAACTATATAATATAAAAATAAAAAGTGACATGGTAAGTGTCAAACTAATTAACTAAGAGATAAAACTAAATGATAAGGTTAATATAATTACAAAAAACTATAAAAATTATATTGGATGAGTGGGTTTGGACCCATCCCCACATCAACCTTTAAATATTACTCTTTGGAGCCATTAGAAACCGAATATTATTTTATTATAAAATAATATTTCTAGCTTTTCCAAAGGTTACCATCACCCCTCTTATAAAAGGGCACTCCCCCTTCTCAGTAATTAACACATTCAAAGCCTTTTGGATCGGACAAACACTGACCAATTAATCTCTAAACCTCCCTCACTTCAACCTAGACTCCTTAGTTTGATCAGAAAGCCATCCTAATGAGCCCTTTTGATCAAATCAAATGGAAGAATCCGAAGAAGAGGTAATGTTTTCACCACCATTTTCAAGTTACATTCTTCTTCAACTTCTTATTTTATTGTTATTCCCATTATAAAATAATAACTCCAGTATATTATATATTATATGATGTTATTATAAATATTTTACAACCATATTCAGTATTCTATCCATCCTTTGAATGACATGTCACCATACGTGCGTACATACGGATTACCGTCTCTACGTCGTCGTGTAATTGTTATTCAATAAATTATTATTTGCATGGGTATAATAATGATGTGTAATTCATGTACATAATAAATATAACATGATAATGATTCTATATATATGATATATCATCCAATTATATACTATTTTAATATCAAAAGAATGATATTGTCGCTCGTGCGTACGTTCGGACTACCGTCTCCACGAACACGATGAGATTCATTCTCCATCGTATCCATTCAAGTATAATTATCATTTTATGATTTAAAAATACTTTTTATGGACATGATATCATTCTAGATATTAATAAGATACAAACTATCCATGATAAACATGGCTTACGTAACAAAACATATAAAATAAAACGAGTAAATTAACACCTTAAACAACGATAATACTAAGATATTATTAACAAATCAATGTTAAAAGATCATATATGATATCATATTAATGTATATGATTCTTTTATAATTTAATAACAATTATTTCACCATTATACAAAAGGTTAACCTACCCTCAACCAAGGAAATGTACAAGGTAATGGTTTACATAACAATTTCTTCATTATCTGAGGTTGTTTATATGTGATTATCTACTGAGTCCACTTTATCATCCACATCCATGTTTCTTAAAAATGTATTTTAAATTATTCTTACTATATTATAGACAATGAGATAAAGTAATTATTACCATTTTTGACTTTTTATAGTAATTTTATAAATGAATCTTTCGGTTGTTTTCCAAACAAGGTCCTTTTTAACCTTTTCGACAGAATTAAGGTAAGAATGTTTTTTTAACTTATACGGCGGGTGCGGCTATTTTCCACAATTATAAAATCATCGAAGCTTCCCTTACAATATTATAAGAATATGTTCAATTAAAATGTTTTATTTTATAAATATATGACTCTTAAATGATTTCAATATAGAAAGATATATTTCTCTAAAAAGAGTTTTGATTTCATCTATGTCAACATCCTTTGATGGATTTTAAGTTTATTTGGAGTTGATTTATTATGATAAAAAACTTCCATATTGTATTTATGTTTTTGTGATATGTTTGACTATGGATGTGTTATTTTTATACAATTCATGGTTTATGAAGAATGTATTGACATTTCTTATGCTAGTTTTAATACGAATGTTTATGTTATATTTAAACCTGTAATATGAGGAATGCATTGGACTTAATAATTGACAGGTGGAGCCCGCTATAGCTCCATGATGCATCGGGAGGTCTCATGAAACAAACTAGTGTCTTGGAACAAGGCCTTGACAAAATCTTATTTGTAGTTTTGGCACGAGGCCTTGCCTATTTGGTTATGATATTCTTGCATTATTCATTCCATCATTATGAAAGTGGTTATTGATATTGCATTTGATTATTCGACTAGTAGAATATCCATGTGAATAAGTGAATGGAATTATTTAATTTTATATTTTCCATATTATGCTAATGTTAAAGTTTTAAAGGCTTTTTTTAGTTGTACATTGAAATAATTTTTTATTCTTATTTTTGAATGTTTCCGCTATATTGTTATCCTTAATGAGCATCCGAGATCACCCCTTTCAATGTTTTATTTTTCCCAGGATGTGAAGAAGTAATTAATGAAGGACCTGCAGGGATAGTATGTTGGGATATGAAGAAAATATGTTGTTGTAGTTTTTTTTGAGTTTATGATGTAATGTAAGACTTAAGAATATATCTAGTGTTTCCAAGTCTATTAAACTAATTGGTCTTTCGAAACTTGATCTTTCTTTTGATCATGCCAATGTTATGTAATAATGCACCAACTCTGGGTAACTGGGGTCGGGGCGTTATAGTTGGTATCATAAGAAGTTTATTACAAACCTTGGAAGATAGATTTAGATAAAATCTAATTAGAGCACACGGATTTAAGATGGAATTTGAGGATTAGTATAGAAGAACTTCCTAGAATTTTGGTATTGTAGATATTTTCTGTGTTTTCCGACCAATACATCCTAGTTTGGATACGAGCAGGTAGAGGCAGCTCTGGAACAGATGTACCTAGGGGTTAAACCCGAAAACACCGCTTTGAGCTAGACTCTAATTGGAACTGGTGCACGACAACGGTTATTGCTGCACTCTTGGTTACGACACTCCTGGGGGTTATGCTTAGTATAACTATCATTTTATTTACAAATCATTATGAAGAGTTTATGAGTATATATGTCCTCAACAAATTTTTTTTATGATTATGGATTATATCCATAAATAGTTCAATTTATGAAAAGTTTTTTATAAGTTTGGAATTATGTATTTTGATTAATAAACTGATCTGGTTTATGACATTGTTTAGAAATGGCGTGAGTGAATGAAATGGAAACCGTATCAATGCACGCACTCCATGTAGGGATTTCCCTCCTGCTCAAGTTAATAATAGTGGAGCTGGTGATGCAATTGGTTCGGATCAGCTAATCATCATACTGGGACAACTCACTCAGGTTGTAAACAATAACCTTACCCCTATGGAGCATCCTGATCCACAGCGTGGAGGATCAATGTTAGATTGCTTCATGAGGTATCAACCACCAACATTCAATGGGAGTACAAATCCATTAGTAACTGAGAAATGGATAAGTACCCTAGAGAAAATATTTCAGGCTCTGAGGATTAGTTAAAGGGAAGAAGTTGTCATGGAATTTTATCGCCTCAGTGGAGATTCCGATCAATGGTGGTCATTGATTCAAAAAATGAAGGAAGATGATGAAGTATCAAATATAGGATGGAGGGAGTTCAAAGATATTTTTTTAGAAAAATAATTTCCTCGTGACCATCGATCAGATATGGAAAGGCAATTTCTAAGTCTGAGACAAAAGGAGGATGAGAATTTTACAATGTATGAGGCTAACTTTATGAGGTTAGAATGGTATGATGAAGATTATATATGTAACACAAGAAGTAATATCGATCGTTTCTTTTATGGGATAAAACCATTTATCCATCGGGAATTAGACTCAGAATCCTTCTCGTCGTACGAAGACATTGTCTCATGTGCTATCAAGATAGAAATGGAATTCTCTAAGTCTTATGACTTTAAAGAAATGCAAGAGAAGAAGGGATCTACTGATCAATCTGGGAATGGAAATAAGGTGAAGATGGGAAAAGTTGAATATCCATCGTGCAGCAAATGTTGGAAGAAGCACCTTGTTACTTTCTTAAAAGGAATGGGAGTCTGTTACAAGTGTGGTGAAAAAGGCCACCAGTCTCATGATTGTAAGGGGAATAAGGAAGCTACCGATTTCCAATGCTACAATTGTAGGGATATGGGACATTATCCAAATGAATGTACTAAGATTTAGGAGAACATACCTCAGAAAAGTACAAGGGATCAAGGCTAATCTTATGCTATCACTACTGCTGAGGTAGAAGCTCTGAAATACGTGGTGGCAGGTGATTTAATGGTTTCATCATGTTTAGCAAATGCATTATTTGATTCGGTATCATCGCATTGTTTCATATCTTCCCATTTTTCTACGAAAATTAGATATTTCCAATTTGATTTAACAAGGGAGTTGTCAGTTAAAACTCCTAAGGGAAGTCTCATTGCAATAAAAGTTTTCCAAACAGTCCATGTTAGAGCACATAAATGTTCTTTATCCGATGATCTCATCGTCATAGATATGATTGAGTTTGATATAATCCTTGGAATGGATTGGATTTCAGATCATGATGCGATGATTTATTGTAAGAAGCAGGAGGTTACGATTTTTTATGATGATGATAAGGAACACCTTGTCTTTAGATTAGAATCGCCACCACCTAATTCTTATCTAAATCCACCCCCACTAGCTCAACTAAATTAAATTATTGTGGAGGAAGAGAATGAAATGACTATGGGTGAGGAAAGTAATGTTAAAATATAGGATGTACCTATTGTGAAAGAATATGTAGATGTGTTTCCGGAAGATTTACCTCGACATCCTCCACAATGAGAATTTGAGTTTTCCATTGATTTAATTCTTGGATCAAGGCCTATATCGATGATCCCTTATAGAATGGACACTATGGAATTTGTTGAACTAAAGAAACAACTATAGGAATTAACTAATAAGGGATTTATTCACACTATTGTTTCTCCATGGGGTTCCCCTGTTCGTTTTGTTAAAAAGAAAGATGGATCTATGAGGTTATGTATCGACTAAAGGAAGATCAATGCTATAACAATAATGAAAAAGTATCCCCTACCTCGCATTGATGATTTATTTGACCAACTGCATGGAGATCAATTCTTTTCAAATATTGACCTTCGATCTGGATATCATCAGTTGGTTGTGAATAAGGAAGATATTCCGAAGACAACATTTCGAACAAGGTATGACCATTATGAGTTTATGGTAATGAATTTTGGGCTGACTAATGCACCCTCTATATTCATGGATCTAAAGAATAGATTTTTCAAGGAATATCTCAATGATTTTTTGGTGGTATTTATTGATGATATCATGGTATACTCCAAAAGCTATGAAGATCATGAAAATCACTTGGGCATTATCCTGAAGACTCTGAGAAGACATGAATTATATGGGATGTTTAGAAAGTGTGAATTCTGACTTCAGGAGATTTCTTTTCTTGGCCATATTGTCTCTAAATATGGAATCTCTGTTGATCCTTCTAAGACCAAGGAAATCCATGAATGGCCAGCACCTATGAGTATAACTGAGGTATGTAGTTATATTGGTCTAGCAGGTTATTATCGACATTCCGTCCAGAATTTTTCCAGATTGGATAACCCATTAACAAAGCTCACACGTAAGGGGGTTAAATTTGTAAGGAAAAAAGAGTGTGAAGAAGGTTTTGAAGAACTAAAGAGAAGATTAGTCAATGATCTTATATTGACTCTAAAATCGGGGAATGATGGGTTTGTTATTTATAGTGATGCATCGAAGAAAGGACTTGGTTGTGTCCTTATGCAGAATGATAGGGTTATTTCCTATGCATCACGACAGTTGAAAATTCAAGAGAAAAACTATATTACTCATGATCTCAAGTTAGCAGCTGTGATCTTTTCTTTGAAGATATGGAGGAACTACCTCTATGGTGAAAAATGTGATATTTATACTGATCACAAGAGTTTGAAGTTTATTTTCTCACAAAAAGAACCCAACATGAAGAAAAGTAGATGGATAGAATTACTCAAGGATTATGATTGTATGATACACTACCACCCGGGGAAGGAAAATAAGTTGGAAGATGCTTTGAGCAGAAATGATCATGGAGTTTTGAACAATATGAGAATTGAAAGGGATCCAATTTTCATGGATCTAGTGAAGATGGAAATGGGAATAACCATGGAAGGTGAAACATCAATGCTTTTTCAAATGGTTTCCAAACCATATTTACTATAAAGGATTAAGATTTGTTAGACCGTTGATGAAGAATTTCAAAAGAAGATTAAAGATGTGAATAATGGGAGATTGAATGACATTGGGTATGAAGATGGAATTTTGAATTTTTGGAAGAGACTTTTTGTTCCCAATTTAACTGATCTAAAAAGGGAATTGTTGGGCGATGCTCATAGTTCCAATTTCTCTATACACCCTGGGAGCACCAAAATTTATAGAGACTTGAAGGAACATTTTTTTGTTGGACAGCATGAAGAGGGAGATTGTTGATTTTGTATCCAGATGTATGGTTTGTCAAAAAGTGAAAGCTGGAAGGAAACAACCAAGAGGTGTCATGCAACCTCTTCCCATACCGGAGTGGAAATGAAACAATATTACGATGGAAGCTGTCATAGGGCTACCAAAGACTCCTAGAAAGAATGATGCAATATGGGTTATTGATGATAGTCTTACCAAGTCAGCACATTTGTTGCTATAAGAGAAGATCTACCACTAGAATGTCTAGAAAGACGATATATTAATGAAGTGGTGAGACTTCATGGAGTACCCATATCGATTGTTTCTGATCGTGATCCCTGTTTTACTTCAAGATTCTGGAAGATTCTTCAGAAATCCCTGGATACTGAACTTCTTTTGAGAACTTCCTACCACCCTCAAATAGATGGAAAATCAGAACAGACTATTAAAACCTTAAAAGACATGTTGAGATCCTGCTCGCTTGAATTTCAGGGTATGTGGGATCAATATTTACCTATGGTAGAATTTTCCTATAACAATAGCTTCCATTCAATTATTCAGATGGAACCATATGAAGCGTTATATGGAAAAAGATGTCGCACACCAACCTGTTGGGATGACGTTGGTGAATGAAAACTTGTAGGCCCATAATTGGTGGAGCAAACAAGTGAAATGGTAATGGTAATCCAAAACCACATCAAAGCAGCTCAATGTAGGCAGAAGAGCTATGCCGATAACTGAAGGAAGGATTTGGAATTTCAGGTAGGAGATCATGTTTTCATGAATGTATCTCCATGGAAGGGAGTTATACATTTCGGTAAAAAGGGTAAATTGAGTCCTAGGTACATCGGACCTTTCAAAATTCTAGAACGAATTGGGGTCGTAGCTTACCGTTTAGCAATGCCGCCAAGTCTCTCCAATGTTCACGATGTGTTCCACATATCACTGTTGAGGAAATACATGCCTGACCCAACGCACGTACTCACCTATGAGGAATTAGAACTGGAACCCGATCTGTCTTATTGCGAAGAGCCCATCAAGACTCTTGATATGAGAGAACAAGTACTAAGAAACGGGATGACTCATCTGGTAAAAGGTTTTTGGAGAAACCATAAAATGGAAGAGGCAATGTGGGAACCTGTGGAACATATGATGAAGAACCACCCGAGTCTTTTCATGTGGTAGTATTATATAAATTTCAAGGACAAAATTATTTGAAGGAGGGTATAATGTAACACCCCAATCTTCTACGGTACGCTTTCCTTTGAATAATACAGTAGCGTGTTTTATACGCAACTTCGAGTTCTAACACACACACCCCAACCAATCAAACTAGCCATTATGAATAGTAATACCCACTTTTTGAAATTTTATAAATTTTATCCTTCAAAATGGAATTCATTTTTGAATTTGGAATATCAAAATTATCCTAGGGTGAAATTTTTGTATTTTTCTGAAAGCATTCAATTTTTTATGAATAGTGAAAAAACACTGTTATAGTTTAAACCCAAATTTTTATTTAAATAATTTTTTATTTTATTTAAATTTAATTAAGGTCAAAATAGATACATATTACCTATATATGTTCAACGTAATTTATTGGAGACAGTTTATAATAATTTTAGATATATAAAAATTTTATTGAACTTTCACCGTGTTTTACCCACCTCCTAGGAGAATTTGGAAATTCACATAAAACATAATTTTACCGCTTCTCTATGTGGAATTTTGAAAATCCGAGAGACACAGTTAATATCAAGGAGTAAAATGTCATTCAATGAGATGAAAATAATATTTGGTGAATAGTAACTTTTTACTTTTATTTACCACGGTTAAAAGTAAATAGGGTAATTAAGGGAAAATGATATTAATATTACCCTAACACATGTCCTAATTATATTGGAAAAATTTATCTCGACCAAAAACAACCATAGGAATAAAATATTATCATTTAGGTCCACTTGGATTAGATTAGGACATTTATTATTATTTAATTCGAAGAAGAGTTAAAATCAAAGTTTATTTACTAAAACATTTTTAATATAGGGTTATACATAACATAAATTAGATTTTAAATATTAATTAGAAAGATAAAAATATTTCCTACATAATGGTATTTTATTTATAATTTTTAGACATTAAATAAGTTGATTTATTTATGACACAATGGTGATGCAGTAATTACCAAATTAATGAAATATTAAAATAATTGATATTATAAATATCAAAATAAATGTAATTTGAGACTCTTTATGAATTACACTAATTTTACAGGTTAATCGGACCTATTAGGATTTATTATATAAATTCTGTTCGAAGTAATAATGATGTTATGAATTTATCAAAAACAAGATACCCAATAGTGTCAAAATTGACATAAATGAGTTTTTAAAACAAATATTATATTATTAATTTATATTCAATTCATAAAAATCTAAGGATCGGCCAAGAGACTTATATAATTATAGGTGTATCACTAATTGAACACTTGGGGGTCCCTTGGATGTATATATTATTTTTATTATATATATAATATAAAAATACAAAGTGACATGGAATGTTTCAAACTAATTAACTAAGAGTTAAAACTAAAAGATAAGGTTAATATAATTACCCAATCCTATCTAAATTAAAATGGTTGAGTGGCTTTCTACCCATCCCCACATTAAACGTTAAATAATTAACATTGGAGCCATTATAAAATTAATATGAATTTATTATAAAATAATATTTTTAGCTTTTCCAAAGGTGCCCCTCACCCCTCTTATAAAAGGGAACTCCCCATTCTCAGTAATTCACACATTCAAAGCCTTTTTTTCTTGGACAAACCCTGCCCAAATACACTCTAAACTTCTCTCACTTACTCCTAGAAGCCTTATTTTGATCAGAAATCCAACCTTAAGAGCCCTTTAGATCAAATCAAAAGGAAGAACCCGAAGAAGAGGTAATGTTTTTACCACCCTCTTTCATGTTCCTTTCTTCTTCAACTTATTCTTTAATTGTTATTTCCATTATAAAATAATCACTCCAGTATATTATATATACTATGATGTTATTATAAATATGGTACAACCATATTCAGTATTCTATCCATCCATTTAAAGACATTTCACCATACATGCATACGTACGGCTTACCGTCTCCACGTCGTGGTGTTATTGTTATTCAATAAATTATTATTTGGATGGGTATAATAATGAGGTTTAATTAATTTAAATAATAAATATAACTTTATAATTATTCTGTATATATGATATACCATCCAATTATATATTATTTTAATATCAAAAGAATGATATTGTCGCTCGTGCATACGTACGGAGTACCATCTCCACGAACGCGATGAGATTCATTCTCTATCGTATCCATTCAAGTATAATTATCATTTGATGATTTAAAAATAATTTTTAAGGATATGATATCATTCTGGATATGAATATGATACAACCTATCCATGAAAAACATAGCTTATGTAACAAAACATATAAAATAAAATGAGTATGTTAACACCCGAAACAACGATAATACTAAGATATTATTAACAAATCAATGTTAAAAGATCATATATGATATCATATTAATGTATATGATTCATGAATAATTTAATAACAATTATTTGACCATTATACAGGTGGTTAATCTACCCTCATCCACGGAAAAGTACAAGGTAAGGGTTTAATTCAAAGTCTCTTCATTATCTGAGGTTGATTATACATGATTATCTACTAAACCTATTAATCATCCACATCCATGTTTCTTAAAAATGTATTTCAAATTATTCTTACTATTTTAAATACTGTGGGATAAATTAATTTATACCCTTGTTTACTGTTTATAAATTTTTTATAAAAGAGTCTTTCTGTTGTTTTCCAAACAAGGTCCTTTTTAACCTTTTTGAAAGAATTATGGTAAGAATGTTTTTTTAACCTATACAACGGGTGTGGCTATTTTCCGCCGTTATAAAATAGTCGAAGCTTCCCTTACAATCTTATAAGAATATTTAAAAAAAATTGTTTTATAAATATATGACTCTTGAATGATTTCAAAATAGAAAGAGATATTTCTCTAAAAAGAGTTTTGATTTCATCTATGTCAACATCCTTTGATGGATTTTAAGTTTATTTGGAGTTGATTTATTATGATACAAAACATACATATTGTATTGATGATTTTGTGATATGTTTGACTGTGGATTTGTTATTTTTTATACCATTCATGGTTTATGAACAAATTATTGACATTTTGTATGCTAGTTTTAATACGATTATTTATGTTATGTTTAAACCTGTTCATATGAGGAATGCATTGAACTTAATAAGTGACGGGTGGAGCCCGCTATATCTCCTCAATGCATCGGTAGGTATAATGAGACAAACTAGTGTCTTGGCACAAGGCCTTGACAAAATCATATTTGTAGTATTGGAACGAGGCCATGGCTATGTGGTTATGATAGTTTGGCATTATTCATTCCATCATTATGAAAGTGGTTATTGATATTGCATGTGATTATTCGACTAGTATAATATCCATGAGAATAAGTAAATGGAATTATTTCATTATATTTTTTCCATATTATGCTAAAGTTAATGTTTAAAAAGAGTTTGTTTTAGTTACACATTGCCTTAAATGATTATGCTTATTTATGAATGTTTCTACTATATTTTTATCCTTATTGAGCATCGGAGCTCACCCCTTTCAATGTTTTATTTTTTCCAAGATGTGAAGAAGTATTTTATGAATGACCTGTACGGACAGTATGATGGGATATTAAGAAAATATGTTTTTGTAGTTTTTTTGAGTTTAGGATGTAATGTAAGACTTATGAATATATATAGTGTTTTCAAGACTACTAAACATATCGGTCTTTCGAGACATGACCTTTCTTGTGATCATGCCAATGTTATGTAATAATGCACAGACTCTGGGTAACTAGGGTCCAGGAGATATTATATCCTTAACATTTAATGTATTTCATTTAAGAAAGATAACAAAATTTCCATGATAAAAATTAATAACTTATATTTAAAATAGAAATACATGACTGATTATATGATTTTTTATCATGACCGCAAAATTTAAAATATATTAATATCAAGGGGTGATATTTTTATCTTTATGTTTAATTAAAAAATTATAAATCTTTTTATCAATGGAAAGTTGAAATAAATTTAAACATTTCTAAATAATGAATATTAATGGTCTAAAAACAATTAAAAATTAATGTAAATATTTTTCAGCGATTTTAGGGCCTTAAAAGATTATATTTTACCTTAATTTCCTAATTAACCCTTAGCGAGTTGACAAATATTTACTATAGTTATTATTTGTAAGGGAAAAAAATTTAAGGAGTATATTTAAGAAATTAGGACCCATTGATTCCAAACATAGAATCAAATTTTTAATAATAAATTACTATATTTTTCTGAAATTATTTTTAATATCATTGTTTAAAAAACAATGAAGAAACATTTTTTTAGAAAATTGTGTTTTTAACCGAAAAAACAGACATATACCAAAATCAAGTATAATTATGATTACTATGTAATTAATTAATATATATCACATTAAGTATTTATTTATATTATATCTAATTCAATGCATATTGATACTTTTATAAGATATTAAAATGTAGTTTAATAAAAATTAGTATCTGTTCACTATTTATAGAAAAATACATCTTTTTAGAAAAATAAAAAAATTTTACTATAATAAATATTAATTTTAAGATTTCAAAAATTATAATATGTTTATAAAATAAAATTTTTAAATTTTTACATTTTAATTATATTTTTCACGCATAAAAAATAGTAAAAAACAATTTCTTTGAAAAAATGTCGTATAAAATGATTTTTCTGAAACATTGAGTATTTATTTGACATTAATTAATCATTATATTTTTATTATATAAAATATTTATACATAATTTTCAAAATAATGATATTAATATTATTAAATGATTAATTAATAGTAAGGTTATAACTGTCAAATTTTAAAAATAATTTTTTATATTTTGATTAAACATAGTGATGTATGTGGTTTCTGATATTGAATATAGTGTTGTTGTAAAACCCCAATATTTTATCGTATGTATCATCATATATATATATATATATTAAATTTATTTGATAAATTATAGAGTAAATGAATCTTGATATACCATTTACTATTTACATAACTTTTAGAATAACAATGTTTCTATTATGAATAATAATGTTACCCTTATAATAATAACCACTCCCATAAAATGATAAATAAAATTTACATATATCATAAATGAAAATATAAAATATTTATATTATAGAATATGAATATATATATTTTAAAAATGATAAATTAAATAATTGTATTTATGTCAAAAGAAAATTTTTATTTAAAATTATATATTAATATAATGATTTGAAAGAAATAATATTTTTATAAAATAGTTTCACAAATTAATATATTGTTTTATTATAAATATTTGATAATTTTATGGTACCATAATTAATTTTTCCTTCTGTTGTAAAACTTCTTATCATATTGAAATCCATATTTTTTAATTATATGATGATTTTATGTAAAAAATATATTCTATTTAGGAAATGATTTTCAAAAAATTGAGTCTATTTTTTAAATAATTAAATTGAAAACTTTTCATGGTTTATTTTTAGTATTTTTTCTAAAATAGGTGATTTTTTTGTAAATACTGAATTTTTGTAATTTAGGGTATTTGATGAATAGATGAATTATAATGTCATATATGATGTATAGATGATGTAATCACCTACTTAATAGAACTGTAATACAATGTTTACAATTTTTCATAATATTCATTAAAATTGACAGTCATGAGCCAAAAAAATAATCTACTGAGTAAAATAATCAAAAAACAACTATCTTTTCTACTATAAAACAACACCTCACCACCTCTTCTACCAATACCTTATAATCATTACAGAATGCTAATATTCGACCCAAATACACTCCCAAAACCCTTCCCCAGGATCATGTGATTATGGTCTCAATAAAATATTGATCCCAATTTCCTTATGGAGGTTCAAAAGGAGACGCAATACAAGAGGTAAAATCTTCGCTTTGTTTCATTTAGTTTCATTTAATTAATTTTCTTATCCTCTCCATAAATAATCTATAAAAACACAAATTATAAATAAAAAATTATAGATATATTTTATTATAGTTATTTTAATGTAATATCCATCATAAATCCCCTCCTCCAATACATTTTATTCTAAAAATAAAGACATCACATGTGATGTGTTTGTTTATAGCCATCTTGGATGATGCATTTTAATTTTCTATTAACTGCTTAAAGGATGTTCATAAAAACATTATTTTTTGGTAAATAAATTATAATACATGTTATTATTTAGATAATATTCTAGAACCATTCTAAATTTTTTTTTTAATTTAAATTATACGAGTTTGTGATGGTCATAAAACCCACCAAAATAAATTAAATCATTTCTATTAATATTTTATCTAATGAATAATACTCGTACCATATTAAAAATTGATATATATATTATTTAAAAATCATAAAATTTCATTAATAAATTAAAATGTTAATTATATGAAACTGTTACCATTTTACTCAAACATTAATACTTGTATACAAGAAAATCGATCATGAAAACCCAAGAAAACACACTCCTAGAACGAAAAAATAGAATCCTATAACTGAAAAAAAGTAAATACAAGTATATAATTAAGGTATAATAAAGAAATTATCTTTATAATATGTTATAAAATATATTATTAATTATCTAATTATATTATCTATGAAATTAAGTACACGTGTAGAACACTTTCTGACAGAAGGTAATGGATTTATTAACTGATTTTTCATTTATGGGGTTAAACTTCTTTTTTATCATTTATGTTATTAGAATAACATGTTTGAAATTACATATGGAGGTTTTATCCAATATTTCCATGTTTATATTTATAATGTACATTTGTCACATGTAATTATTTCATTGATTTAAACTCACTCCTATAATATTGTCTTTATAAGGGGTTTCACATCTCACTTTTATTTCTGTGAGATTCTTTTTATTCACCACATATTTCTTATCTATGGTGAATGTATACATCCATGAGATATATAATATCTTTAATTTATTTTTATTAATTATATTTAATGTTCAATTTTATGATTATTAAATTTATGGGGAATATTATTTGATTGATTACATAGTTGTAAGGGATTCTCTCTAAACCCTCATTTTCTATGGGATTGTTCATTCCCTTTTCATACCAAAATTATATTTTTAATTATTCTTATTAGTTCATACTATATTATATTTTTATTCCCCAAAAATATTTACTTTTCTCAATTCTCCATTATTTGTTGTAGAAATACGTGTTTATATTGTTTACTTCTCAATTCCTCCGATATGAAATCCCGATTAAAGGGAACATTCCAATTTCCTGGTTATTTTCATGAAAGATCCAAAATATGATTTAAGCCACCATTATTTCTCTAAATTAAATCATTTTATAATGAAAATAAATATTTTTTTCATTTATTGTTTTATACAAACAATTATTCCTTTTTAACACATTAAATGCTTTTTAATATTTCACCATAATCTTCCCTAAAGTGGGTCATTTCTAATGTTTGATTAAAATTAAATTTAAATATTTTTAATTTGGTAAGAAGTAATTCATATTATCCATTTTCAATACATTTATTAATTTTTATTTTTATTTTAACACCCCAAGCTTCCACGATATGCTTCTCTTTGAATAATACAACATCGTGTGTTGTACGCAACTTTGAGTCTAACACACCAAAACCAATCAAACTAACCGTTTATTATAGTAATACCTACTTTTTAAAATATTATTAATTTTATCATTCAAAATAGACTTCAAGTTTTGATTCATAATATCAAAATTAACATAGGGTGAATTTTGGGTATTTTTCTTAAAAAATTCAATTTTTGAGGAATACTGAAAAATAATAAATTTTAATTAAAAAAACGTTTTTAATCAAAATAAATTACAGTTCAAAATTATACTATTTATTTCTTTTTAACGTATAATTATATTATATTTTTACCATTAAATGAAATTTTGGTCATTGGACATAATTTCACATTTAAACTGGAAATTAGTAAGTGTCAATATTTTGATTGTTATTATTTCTTAAAAACACTATTTGTTTTGACAACAAGAATTAATATTAAATTAATTTATTCCACTAATGTGTTTAGAATTTAGAAAAATGGATACAATATTTATAATCAGGAGGTCCAAATTCTGTAAATAGGTATCTTTTATTTTTAGACATTTTGAATATTTACATCGGTAAATATTTTCTTTACAATGGTTAAAGTGTAAATCCGGAAAAAAAGGGTAAAAAATAATATTATAATAATATTAAATTGACCTAACTTGATTAATAACCCTATTCTATGGTTCATTTCCGACCATGGTCCTATATGGGTCGATTTTGGGACCCTATGTAGCCACATGTAAGTGATAATGACACATCATATTTAATATGTTAAGGTAAATACAAAAATGACATAAGCATATATCTTTTAGTAAAACAATTTTTACATAAGACTATACATGTTATCTTTTATACTTTAATAATTCATTAGAAATATAAAAGTTTTTCATATATAATGGTTTTTTATTTATAGTTTTTAGACATTTAATAATTAAATTTATTTATGACACTATGATGATGCAGTATTTGCTTTATTAATGAATAAATCAAATAAATGGTATTGTAAATGATAAAATTAATATAATTTTAATGTTTTGATGCCATAAACGAATGTTATAGGTTAATAAGACATGTTTGGATTGATTAAATTAATTTATTTCGAAATAATAAAGTTGTTAGGACTTTAACAAAAATCAATTATTAAATAGTGTCCAAATTGACATAAAATAGTTTTTTTAAATATAATATTGTTAATAGATATAATATTCCTAAAAATATAAGGATCAGAAAAATGACTTATATAATGATAGGTGTATCATTAATTAACCACTTGGTGTTTTATTGGATGTTTATTGTATGTTTATTAACCATATTATATAAAAATACAAAGAGAAATAGTAAATGTAAAACTATAAAACTAAGATTTAAATCTAATTGATAAAGTTAATAGAGTAACCCAAACCTATATAAACCCTATTAGATGATTGTTTTTCGACGCATCACTACCCTATACTTTAGATAATTCATTTTGGAGCCATTAGAATCCGAAAATTAATTTATTATAAAATAATATTTATAGCTTTTCCTAAGATGCCCCTCACTCCACTTATAAACGGTCACTCCCCCTTCTCTCTAATTCACACCTTCAAAGCCATTTGGATCGGCTAAAACCTAGAAAAATACCCTATCAACTGTAGTAACATCATCATAGAAGCCATAAATTAATCATAAAGCTATCCTAAGTAGCCCTTTTGTTCAAATCAAAAAGAAAACCCGAAGAAGAGGTAAATATTTCATCACCTCTTTCAAGTTCCTTTTTTCTTCCACTTCCTATTTTTTTGTTTTTTTCATAATAAAATAATAAATCTAGTATCTTATATATACTGTGATATTATTATAAATATTGTACAACCATATTCATTATTCTATCCATCCTTTGAATGACATGTCACCATACATGCGTACGCACGACTTACCGTCTCCACCTCATAGTGTAATTGTTATTCAATACATTATTATTTGGATGGGTAAAATAATGATGTGTAATTAATTTAAATAATAAATATAACACGATAATGATTATTTATATATTATATACCATCCAATTATATATTATTTTAATATCAAAATAATGACAGTGTCGCTTGTGTGTACGTACAGATTACCGTCTCCAGGAACTCGATGAGATTCATTCCCCATCGTATCCATTTAAGAATAATTTTCATTAGATGATTAAAAATGATGTTTAAATACTTAATAAAATTCTGAATATGAATAATATACATCCTATACATATAAAACGTTACTTACATATCAACACATATAAAGGAAAATGCATCAGTTAACACCCAAAACGACGATAATACTAAGATATTATTAACAAAGAAAAGTTAAAAGATCATTTATGATATGATAATAATATATATAAATCTTATATAATTTAATAACAATTATTTCACCATTATACAGGAGGTTAACATACCCTCGACCAAGTAAAAGTACAAGGATAGGGTTAATTTCACAATCTCATTATTATATGAGGTTGTTTATACATAATTATCTAATGGGACCTTTTTATCATCCACATTAATGTTTTTTAAAAATGTATTTAAAAACACTCTAATATTTTATAGAATATGGGTTAAATTCATTTATACCCTTTTTTGACATTTAATAAAACTTTATTAAGGTTTCGTTCCGTCGTTTTCCAAACAATGTACTTTTTCACCTTTTCGACAAATTTAAGGGAAGAATGTTTTTTTATCTTATACAGAGGGTAATGCTATTTTCCCCCTTTATAACATCATCGAATATTTACTTACAATCTTTTATGAATATTTTCAATATAAATTTTTTCTTTTATAATTATATTAATTTTAAATGATTTTAAAATAAAAAATATATTTCTCAAAAAAAACTTCTGATTTCATTTATGTTAACATCTTTTGATGATTTGTAAGCTTATTTGAAGTTGATTTATTATGATTCAAAACTTCGATATTATATTGAAGGTTTTGTGATATGATTGAATATGGATGTTATATTTTTATACCATTCACGGATTATGGATAATGTATTGACATGTTTTATTATAGTTTTAATATGAATGTTTATGTTATGTTAGAACATTTTTATATGTGGAATGAATTGGATATAGTAAGGACGGGAGGAGCCCGATATAGCTCCTTGATGCATCAGTAGGTCTAATGAGAAAAAATATTGTCTTGGCACAAGGCCTTCAAAAAAAAATCTTCTTTGTATTCTTGTCACAAGTCTTTGACTATGTGGTTATGAATTCTAGCATTACACATTTCATCGTTATGAAAGTGGCAATTGATATTGCATGTGATTATTAGACTAGTAGAATTTCTATGTGAGTAAGTAAATGGAATTATTTTTATTTATATTTTCCATATTATGATGAATTTTATGTTTAAAAGGATTTTGTATTAGTTAAATACATTTCTTTAAATGTTTATTATTATTTATGAATGTTTCCACTATATTGTTATCCCTACTGAGAATCTGAGCCCACCCCTTTCTATGTTTTATTTTTCCCAGGATATAAAGAAGTATATTATGACTGACCTATAGGGATATTCTACAGGATCTTAGATTTTTATATGGAAAGAATATTGTTGTAGTTTTCCATTATATGATGTAATGTAAACCTTATGAATGTATCTAGTACTTCCAAGGCTACCAAACTAATCAGCCATTCGAGACATGAACATTTGTGATCATACCAATGTTGTGTAATAATTCACTGACTCTGGGTAACTAGGTTTGGGGCATTACAATTTGTATCAGAGGAAGTTCAGTAAAAACCTTGGAATCTAGATTTAGATAAAATCTGATTAGAGCACATTACACTACGATAGAATTTGAGGATTAGTATAGAAGAACATAAAATAATTTTGGTATTGTAGATATTTGTGATTTTTCCAAACAATACATCCCTATCTAGATACGAGAAGGTAGAGGCAGCTCTGGCATAGATATACCTAGGTGTAAAACACAAAAACACCGCATTGAGCTAGACTCGAATGAGAACTAGTGCACAACAACGGGGATTGCTGCAGTCTTTGTTACGACACTCCCAGGGGATATTCTTAGGATAATTATAATTCTCATTAAAAACCATTATGAAGGGTTTATGAGTATATACATCCTCAAAGAAAATAATTTTTTATGATTATGGATTATATCAATTAAATGTTCAATTTATGCTAAGTGTTTTACATGTTTGGAATTATGTATTTCGATTCACAAATAAATATAGTTTATGAAGTTGTTTAAAAATGGTGCATAGTGGAAGGAATGGAATCCATATAAATGCACACGCTCCATGAAGGGATTTTACTCCTACTAAAGATAATTATAGTGGAGCTGGTGATGCAACTGGTGCTGATCAGCTAATCACCATACTAGGAAAACTCACTCTGGTTATGAATAATAACATTACTCGTATGAAGCACCCTAATACACAACATGGAGGATTAATGTTAGATATCTTCATGAGGTAACAAACACAAACATTCAATGGGGGTAAAAATCCAATAGTAGCATAGTAATGGATAAATTCCATAGAGAAAAAATTCCTCTCCCTGGGGAGTAGTGAAAGGGAAAAAGTTGGCATGGAAGTTTACAACCTCACTGGATATGATGATCAATGGTGGTCATTGTTTCCAAACCCAATGGTAGATGATGAAGTATCAAATATAGAATGATGGGATTTTGAAGAATGTTTCATAGAAAAATACTTTCCTGATGACCATCTAGTGGATATGGAAAGACAATTGCTAAGTCTAAGGCAAAAGGAGGATGAGAATGTCGCAAAGTATGAAGCTAACTTTATAAGGTTAGTGAGGCATGCTGTAGATTATATACGTAACCCAAGAAGTAAGATTGATCATTTATTTGATTGGTTAAAACAATTTCTCCCTCAAGAATTAGTCTCACAATCCTTCTCATTGTACAAAGATATTGTCTCATGTGCTATCAAGAAAGAAAAAGAATTCTTTAATTCATACGACTGTAAATCCATGAAATAAAAGAGGAGATCTACTAAAAACTCTATAAATTTAATTAATGGGAATAAGTGAAAAGATGAATATCCCTCCTATAGTAAATGTGGGAAGAAACACCCTGGTACTTTCCAAAAAGGAATGAGAGTCTCTTAAAAGTGCAGTGAAAAAGGCCACGAAGCTCGTGATGGCAAGGGAAAGAAAGAGGTTGTCGATGTTGGATGCTACAACTATAGAGAAAGGGGGCATTATACAAATTAATTTCCTAAGCGTCAAAGGCAACATACCTTAGAAGAGGCCAAAGGATCATGGTCAAGCTTATGATATCACTGCTGCTGAGGTTGATGCTCCGAAAGACATAGTGGAAGGTAATTTAATGGGTTTTATCAGGTTTAAAAAATGCTTTATTTGATTCTGTATCATTACTTTGTTTCATATCTTCCCAGTTTTTTTATAAAAACTAGATATTTCTAATCTGATTTATCAAGGGAGTTTTCAGTCAAAACTCCTAAGGGATTTATCATTGCAACAATGTTTTGTGAATCAGTCCATGTTAGGTTATATAAATGTTCTTTATCTTCTGATCTCATCATTATACTCATGATTAAATTTTATATAATCCTCGGTAAATATTGGATTTCCGACCATGATATAATAATTTATTTAAATAAGAAGGAGGTTACTATTTTTTATGATGATGATAAAGAACGCCTTATCTTTTGAGCAAAATCATCACCACCTAATTCTTATCTAGATCCACCCACAGTAGCATAACTAAATTCAATTATTGGGGAGAAAGAGAATAAAATAACTGTCGTTGAGGGAAAAAATATTCAAATAGAGGATATACCTATTCAGAAAATAAAATGATTATGTTTTTCCATAATATTTACCATGACATCCTCAAGAATGAGAAATTGAGTTTCCATTGATTTAATTCCTAGATCAAGGCCCATATGGAAGAACCCTTATAGAATATCCACTATGGAATTAGTGTAACTAAATAAAATAAAAGAGGAATTGAGTAATAAGGGATTTATTCACCCTAGTGTATCTCTAGGGGGATCCCCTATACTTTTTGTTAAGAAGAAAAATTGATCTATGAGGTTGTGCATTGACTATGAGGAGATAAATGCTATAAAAATAAAGAAAAAGTATTACCTACCTCACAATGATGATTTATTTGGCCAACCTCATGGAGCTCAATAATTTTCAATGATTGACCTTCGTACTGGATATCATCAGTTGTGTGTGATTAAGGAAGACATTCTGAAAAACAACATTTTGAACCAGGTACGGTCATTATGAGTTTACAGTAATGTCTTTCAGATTGACTAATGAACCCTCAATCTTCATGGATCTAATGAATTGAGTTTTCAATGATCATATTGATGACTTTATAGTGTTATATATTGATGATATCTTAGTATACTCCAAAATCTACGAAGATCATGAAAATCACTTGCGCATTATTCTAAATAATCTCATAAGACAAGAATTATATGGGAAGTTTAGGAAGATTGAATTCTAGCATCAGGATATTTCTTTTCTTGGCCATACTGTCTCTAATCATAGAATCTATGTTGATCCGTCTAAGAAAATAGAAATCCATGAATGGCCATCACCAACTAGTATAACTGAGGTACACAGTTATATTGGTTTAGCAGGTTATTATCAGCGTTTCATCCAGAATTTTTCCCAATTGGCTAACCAATTAACCAAGATCACCCGCAATGGGGTTAAATTTGGTTGGACAAAATATTATGAAGAATGTTTCGTAGAACTGATGTGAATATTAGTCAATTAAACTATATTGACTCTACCATCGTGGATTGATGTGTTTTTTATTTATAGTGACCCATCAAAGAAAGGACTTGGTTGTGTACTTATGAAGAATGATATGGTTATTTCCTATGCATCATTACAGCTAAAAATTCATGTGCAAAACAATCCTATTTAGGATATTGAGTTAGCATTTATAATATATTCTTTGAATATATGGAGACGTTATCTCTATGGTAAAAAATGTGAGATTTATACTAATCACAATAGTTTGAAGTATATTTTCTCACAGAATGAACTCAACATGAGGCAAATGTGATGGCTTGAACTACTGAAGGATTTTGATTTCACGATACACTACCACCCAGGGAAGGAAAACAAGGTGGAATATACTTTGAGAAGATAATATCATGAAGTTTTGAACAAGATGATAGTTAAAAAGAATCCTATATACAAGGATCTAGTAAATATAGATATGGGGATAACCATGGAATGTGAAACATCAACGATTTTTGAAATGTTTCCAAATAATATTTACTATACAGGATAAAAATTTATCAAGCTGATGATGAGGAGTTTGAAAAGATGATTAATGTAGTGAATAACGGGATATTGAGTGAATTCATATATAAATATGGAATTTTGAAATTTTGGAAGAGATTTTTGTTATCGATAAACCTGATCTAAAAAAGAAAATTGATGGATGATGCTCATAGCTCTAATTTCTCTATACCCCTTGGGACAGCCAAAATGTATAAATAATTGATGGAACATTTTTGTTGGGACAACATGAAGATTGAGATTGCAGATTTTGTGTCAAGATATATGGTTGGTCAACAAGTCAAAGCTGGAATGGAATAGCCTAGAGGAGTCATGCAACATCTTCCCATACCCAAGTGGAAATGGGGTAATATTACAATGGACCTTGTCATCGGACAACCAAAGACTCCATGAAGAAACGATACAATATGGGTCATTGTTGATCATTTTTCCAATTCATCACATATCATTTTATAAGAGAGTATTTACCACATGAAAATTTAGCAAGACTATATAATAATGATGTTTTAAGACATAATGGAGTACCACTATCGATTTTTTTTATCGTGATCCAAGTTTTACATTATGATTCTGGAAATGTCCTCATAAATCCCTAGATACTAAATTTTGTTTGAGAACTTTCTATAACCACTAAAATGATGGACAATCAGAACATACTATTCAAACGATAAAAGACTTGTATAGATCATGATCACATGACAGTCAAGGTACATGGGATAAATATTTAACTCTTGTAGAATTTTCCTATAAAAAAAGCTTCCATTCAAGTATTCAGATGGATCCATATAAAGTGTTATATAGAATGATATGTCACACACAAACCTGTTGGGATGATGTCGGTGAATGAAAACTTGTAGGCCCAAAACTTGTGGAGGAAACGATGGAAATGGTAAAGGTAATCGAAAACCACATCGAAGCATCTCAACGTAGGCAGAAGAGCTATGCTGATAACCGAAGGAAGGATTTGTAATTTCAGGTAGGAGATCATATTTTCATGAAATTATCTCCATGGAAGGGTGTTATACGTTTTTGTAAGAAGGGAAAATATAGTCCCAGGTACTTTGGACCATTCAAAATTCTAGTACGAATTGGGGTTGTAGCTTACCATTTGGAAATTCCGCCAAGTCTATCCAAAGTTCATGTTGTATTCCATGTATCACTGTTAAGAAGATTCATGCCTGACCCAATGGAAGTACTAACCTACAAGAATTAGAACTGGAACTCGATCTGTGTTATTGCGAATGGCCTATCAAGATTTTTGATACAGGGGAACAAGTGATGAGAAACCGAATAACTCGTCTGGTAAAAGTTCTATGGAGAAACCATAAGATTAAAGAGACAACGTGGGAACCAGAGAAACTTATGATTAAGAACCACCCGAGTCTATTTATGTATTAATATTCTAGAAATTTCAGGGAAAAAATTATTGGAAGTATGGGATAATGTAACACCCCAATCTTCCATGGTACGCTTCTCTTTGAATAATACAACAGCGTGTGTTGTACACAACTTCAGTTCTAACACACCACAACCAATCAAACTGGTCGTTATGAATAGTAATACCCACTTTTTGAAATGTTATAAATTTTATCATTCAAAATGGACTTCATTTTGGGATTCCGAATATCAAATATAGCTTAGGGTGAATTTTGTTTTTCTGAAAAACATTCAATTTTTTATGAATAGTGAAAAATAGTAATTTATAATTAGAAACAAAATTTTTAATCAAAATAATTTATAGTTCTATACTATACTATTGAGTGGTTTTAAAGTATAATTAGATTATATTTTTACCATTTAATCCAATTTAGGTTATTTTACATAATATCACATTTAAAC
This sequence comes from Viscum album, assembly GCA_963277665.1. Classification (NCBI taxonomy): domain Eukaryota; kingdom Viridiplantae; phylum Streptophyta; class Magnoliopsida; order Santalales; family Viscaceae; genus Viscum; species Viscum album. Next base: position 1,716,775,371 of record OY728160.1, on the reverse strand, counting down.
TAGATATAAGCAAGTGTCAATCTTTTAAAAGTTATTATTTTTCTTAAAAATATGCTTTTTGTTTTGACAACGAGAATTAATTTTAAATTAATTTATACCACTTCTCTATTTTCAATTCAGAAAAATGGATTCCATATATAGAATCAGGAGGTCCAAATTTTGTAATTATATAACATTCATTTTTAGACATTTTGAATTATTATTTTGGTAAATATTTTATTTTCCATTGTTAAAAGGTAAATCTGATAAATAAGCTTAAAAAATAATATTAAAATAATATTAAATTTCCCTAACATGTGTCCTAACCCTATTTGATGATACATCTTCGACCATGGGAATCGTTGGTTCAAATTGGTGACCCCATGGAGCAACTTGTTAGTGATAATGACACTTTATATTAATTAAGTTAATGTAAATATAAAAATGACATACGAATATATTTTTTAGTAAAAAAAATTTTACATAAGGTTATACATGTTATATCTTGAAATAAAAATTTAATTAGAAATATATAATTATTTCCTACATTATGGTATTTTATTTATAATTTTTAGACATTGAATAATTATGTTAATTTATGACACAATGATGATTCAAGATTTTCCTTATTAATGAATGAATCAAATAAATTGTATTATAAATGTAAAAAAATATATAATTTGAAAGTATTGATGCCATACATGAATTTTATCAGTTAATATGACATTTTATAACTTATTAAATGAATTTATTTAGAATGAATAAATTTTTTACGACTTTAAAAAATCAATTATTAAATAGTGTCAAAATTGATCGAAAGAAGTTTTTAAAGAAAATATTATATTATTAATTGATTTAATATTCCTAAAAAACTAAGGATAGTCCAAATAAATTATATAATTATAGGTGTATCTTTAATGAACCACTTCACGTTCACTTGGATGTTTATTGCAATTTTAGTAACTATATAATATAAAAATACAAATAGACACGGTAAATGTCAAACTATTTAACTAAGAGTTAAATATAAAAGATAAAGTTAATATAGTGACCCAAACCTATCTAAAACCTATTGGTTGAGAGATTTTCGACCCATACCCACCTTATCATTTAAATAATTCATATTTCAGCCATTATAATACGAAAATTATTTTATTATAAAATAATTTTTCTAGATTTTCCATAGGTGCCCCTCACTCTTATAAAAGGGAACTCTCCTTCTATCTAATTAACACCTTCAAATCCAATTGGCTTGGCACTTCCCTGCCCAAATAACCTATCAATTTTCATCCCTTCATCCTTGAGGACTTACTTTAATTAGAAATCCATCCTAAAAATCCTTTTTGATCAAATCAAAAGGTAGAACCCGAAAAAGACGTAAATATTTCATTAACTCTTTCAAGTTCCTTTATCTATCCACTTCTTCATTCTTTGTTGATTGAATTATAAAACTATAACCCTTTTATAATCTATATATTGTGATTTAATTATAAATATCATACAACCATATTCATTATTCTACCCATAATTTGAATGAAATGTCACCATAGGTGTGTACGTATGGCTTACCGTCTCCACGTCATGGTGTAATTGTTAGTCGATACATTATTATTTGGATGGGTATAATAATGATGTGTAATTGATTTAAATAATAAATATAAAAAGATAATGATTATGTGTATATGATAAACCATCCAATTATATATTATTTTGATATCTAAAAAATGATATTGTCGCTCGTGCGTACTTACGGATTACCTTCTCCATGAACGCGATGAGATTCATTTCCCATCGTATCCATTCAAGACTAATATTAATTATATGATTAAAAATAATGTGTAAATACTTAATATAATTATGAATAAGAATAATATACATCCAATCCACAAAAACATTACTTATGTAATAAAGAATATAAAGTAAAATGAATCAGTTAACACCCGGAACGACTATAATACAAAGATATTAGTAACAATGGAATGTTAAAAGTACATATATTAAAAGATATTAACATATATGAATCTTGTATAATTTAATAACAATTATTTAACCATTATACCGGAGTTTAACCTACCCTCGACCAAGGAAATGTACAAGTTAAGGGTTATTTTCACAATCTCATTATTATTTGAGGTTGTTTATGTGTAATATTCTACTAGGACCTCTTTATCATCCACATCAATGTTTCTTGAAAATGTATTTGAAAAAATTCTTAAGATTTTATAGACTAGGTTTTAATGTCATTTTTACCGATGTTTGAATTTTATAATATGTTTATAAAATAATCTTTCTGTCGTTTTCCAAACAAGGTACTTTTTGATCTTTTTTACAAATTTATGGTAAAAATGTTTTTTTAACATATACAGTGGGTGTGGCAATTTTCGGCTGTTATTTCATCGTCGAAGCATCCCTTACAAGCTTATATGAATACATTCTATATAAATTTCTTCTATTATAATAATATGATTTATAAATGATTTCAAAATTGAAAGAGATATTTCTAAAAAAAGTTTTTATTTTTTCTTTCTCAACATCCTTTGATAGATTATAATCTTATTTGAAGTTGATTTATTATGATACAAAACATCCATATTTTATTGATGGTTTTGGGATATTTTTGACTCTGCATGTTCTATTTTAATACCATTCATGGTTTATGGATAAATTATTGACATTTCATATGCTAGTTTTAATACAAATGCTTATGTTATGTTTAAACCTTTTCATATGAAGAATGCATTGGATTTAGTTAGAGATGGGTGGAGCCTGCTATAGATCCTCGATGCATCGGTATGTCTCATAAGAAAAACTACTATCTTGGAAAATGACCTTGAAAAAATCTTATTTGTACTCTAAGAACAATGCATTAAGAATGTGTTATGATGTCTGGCATTATTCATTCCATCATTATGAAAGTGGCTATTGATATAGCAAGTGATTATTCGACTAGTAGAATATCCATCTGAGTATGTAAATGGAATTATTTTTATTTTTATTTGCAACATTATGATGAAATTTCTTTTTAAAAGGCTTTTGTTTTAGTTATATACATTTCTTAAAATGTTTATGATTATTTGTGAATGTTTTCTCTATATTGTTATCCTTACTGAGCATCTGAGCTCACCCCTTTCTATGTTTTATTTTTCCAAGGATTCAATGAAAAATATTATATCTTACCTACAATGATATTCTATGGGATCTTAATATAGTATATTGAAACAATGTTATTTTATTTTTCCATTTTTTGATGTAACTTAAACCTTATGAATGTATCTAGTACATCCAAGGGTACTAAACTAGTCGATATTTCGAGACTTGAACTTTTGTGATCATTCCATTGGTAAGTAATAATTCATTGACCTAGGTAACTAGGTTCGAGGTATTACATTTATTTTCTAATTCATATACCATTTTCACATATGCTGTTTCCCATGATAGTTATTTGATTAATGTGGGAAGTATTAGTAAATCTCAATCTTTTATTATTTATGGATATTTGATGGAAATCAACATTATTTATCAAATAAAAAAATATGGAATGATATTGACTGGTATTAACTTGGTTGGGTACCATTTAATGTAATCTATATGGGTTGGGGAGTGGTTTTTGAATTCCCATCGATGAATTAGTAGTCTCACATGAAAAATTAAGTTTGTGAAAACCCCATCAAATTTATTTATATGAATAATCAAATTCATTTCTACTCATCAACATAAAAAATATTGAAGGTATAATAGATCACATTCTAGATACATGGAATCTACTATTTAAGAATTTCATACATTGTGAATTTAGTTTTTATTATCTATATGAGATTCACTATGGAACAAATCAATATAAAAATTTTCATACTTAGTTAATTGATGGGATTTTATTTTTTAGTTACATACATTTACCTAAGGATTTCTATTTTTAGTTTAATATATCTTATGTTGTACCTAACCATTACTGAGAATTTGAGCTCTCCCATCTATTTTTTCTTTCCCCGGGTTAAAATGATATAATCATTGAATAAGTGGAAAGGATGTAATTTAGTTTTGATTTGTTATGTTATATGTTTAATTAATAATGTAATAAGGGAAACATCTATGTATATAGTTATTCCAGCCTACTAAATTGATTGACCCTCTGTGATATTGTCTCTTGTATTACAATTGTTGAAATAAAATAACTACCATCTCTGGGATACTGGTGTCATGGTTTTTATATATTTCATATCATGTGTAATAGAATCCTTGATAACTAGATTTAGTATATCCATTATTCGGGAACATAACCAAAATATGGACATAGAGGACAATTTTATAATAAAATCACAAAAAACCATCTTTATGTGTTTATATGTGCTTATATTTTCAAATTTATGCTATATATTTCACTAGGTTTTTTATTATACCTTAAATTTCATAAATATATGTCCTAATCAAGTGTATGTAATAATTTTGAAATGGAAAATCATAGAAGGAATTTGATCCTAACCAATGCATATGATTTAATGGTTAAATAGGATTAAATCATTTATAATCTTATAAAAATCATTTAAATGGATCAAGTGTCCCAAATGGTGTCATCATATGAGGACATATTGTAATGTTCTCATGAGACAAAAAAATTAATTCTCTATTTATTATGTCTTTGTAGTGTATCACATGAACATGGATACATCAAGGAAAATGCAGGATATTAGAAATAAGATAAATAAGTAATTTTCCCACATGATATAATTATGGAATAATTCACCTTACTAGTTGATGAAATGGAATGGTATTTTCCTCCATGTGTAGAGATAAATGTGACCATTATTGTGTTTGAATGGGTGAAAAGATTTAAAATGTAAAATGATTCAAATTCAAGAATATGGGACACTACTCAAATCAAATGTCTCAGTTGACAATTGAATATACCCCAAAATATGATAATTGATCATGGTCAATCTTATGCTGCTACCAAATATGAAAAATAATGATTTATATTCCTATGTTTGGATTTAAGGATTATGTTATTTTATTTTTTATCAATAGTTTTATTGTTATAATAATCATGATATATATAATTATTTTACTATACAACAATATAGTTGTGTAACTAGAGGCATGTGATGAATAACATCAGTAATCAAGAGTGGTGATTCTGTTGTAATTTGATCTTCTTAAAAACATATAAATGTTAAATGATAATCATAAATATGTGGTTTATATTGAGAAAATAATAAATATAATTTTTATGGGATTGTATTGGTGTCCATGAAGGTGGTTAGTGATCTGGTAAATCATGCCACACTTGAATTATTAGACGTTTCGATTTAAAGAATATATTCAACAACAAAAGATTTTACTATTGGAAAATTTATTCATTCATAACAGTTTATAAGGGATAATGGGTTTAATATATTTTCTATGGTATTATATGAGTTACATTATATAGGCAAATAATTTTTCATGTTGAATTTGGAAATTTAGTGAAATTCATTTTACAATTTCTGTCTTTGAATTGGGACAAACATATTTTCCATGAGACATAATTTTTACATCTTATAGAATGAAATAAGTATATTATTAATTAACATTATAGTATGATTTATAATTTCGAATAACATTTTCTTACCATTTTAGTTCTAATAAATATCTAAAAGCTGAAGTAATGACTTTTGGAACTTATGATTAATAAAAGTCCACGAGGTATAAAATTTTTCTCAAATTTCCAATTCTAGATTTTAGAAATGAAGTTGATATTGAATGTTGCAGAACCAGAGTATGAGATTATGACATGTGATGGAATCAAGTATTATTAGTTTCTCAAGATCTTCGATGGATAGTAAATGAAACTCTCAAAAAATGAATACGATTTTGGAACACTAACATAATATATTTATTTTTCATTCAGATAAATCAATGTTATTTTAATTAAAAATAGTTTAATTGTTATGTGATGGTTAACTATATAATTACAATGTTCCCCATCACTCACCATCAGAACATGATTCTTAGATTTATTCCATGTCTATATTTTTAAATTTCACTAATGTTATCATATCCAAATACCTAATTTTGTGTTCACCTTTCACATTTTCCTTTACTTATTATTATGAGGATGTATTGTTAAACAAATTTTTTATGAGGGCCTCACTCAATAGAATTATCAAGTATCAAACTTTTATTTTAGATTTGAAATTTCAAAATTTTGACTATGATATTTATTAAAGGTTATGAGAATGTATCACCCCAGTATTTTTCAGTATGTATCTTCTTAAATTATAACAATTTATTCGATAGCTAAAATGAATCATGATATAATATTAAATATTTACATGACCGTTGGAATATTAATGTTACCATTAAGAATATTTTTTAGCCAATTATAATAATAGAATCTCTTTTTAAATAACTAATAAAATTTAGGTACATCATAAATTAAAATATGATATATTTTTCTCATAAAATATCTAAATAATTTTTTTTAAAATATAAATTGCGTGTAGGAAAATTTGGGAGAAGTGATTTTTTTACAAACTTATAATTAATATAGAGATATGAAATAGAAATATTTTTTCCAAATTATATTTTAAAATCAATAATTTGTTTTATAATTATATGATAATTTAACGAGACCATATTTATTATTTTCAAGATTATTAAAATATGTTATAATACTAAAATTGGTACTTTTTTAATAAATGATATTTATAATAAAAAAAAATTCCTATATTTATTAAATTATTCTCAAAAAATGGTGTCTATTTTTTAAATTTTAATTTTAAAATATTATGAGGGTCAATTATTTGGATTTTTCTAAAATAGTTGAATTTTTGTGAATAGTGTAATTGAGTTATTTATTATTTTAGATAACTACATGATTTATTGAGTTTTGGATGATTAATAGATTATATAAGATCCAATTTGTTCGAAATAACATGAAATATTTTCTATATTAAACCCCATGAACCATCACTATTCATTGTTATCATACAAAATAAAAAACTGTTGAATAAAATAATAAAAATCCCACCTCTCCTCCACTATAAATACCACCCCTCACCACCTCCTCTCCTACAACCTTATATGAATTTTATCTTGATATAATTATTCCAAATTACTTACCTAAACCAATTACCCATGTCAATGTGCTTCTGTTATCAATAATAGACCAATCAAAGGTTCCTTAAGGACGTTCCCAAGGGGACGTCATTCAAGAGGTAAAATCCTTTTTCATTTACAATTAATTTCTTTTATTTTATTTTCTTCTCCTCCTATAAACTCTTATATAAAAACATAAATTATAACACCACTATCTTATATATACTATTATTTTTTTTATTTTAATTTAATATCCATAATAGACCCCCATATCCTCTCCCTTTTATTCTTAATATGAATAGATCTCCCATGATGTATTGACATACCACCATCATGGACCATACCTTTTCATTTTCCATTACGTTATTCTTGGAAGGTCATACAACCACAATTATGTTTACAAATGAGTTTATTTTACTTATTAAAATTTACATAATTATTTTTATCCAATATATAATCATCATATTAAATAATGTGATATATTTTCAGGATTCTCATAAAAACCTCCAAATTAAATTAAACCATTTTCATTAACATTTAATTTTATAAATAAATATCATACCATATAACCCAATTATATATAAGTTAATATAAAATTATGTAGTATTAGTAATAAAATATTATTTCAAATATATAGAACTATTCCCATTTTAGATGAAATTTTATACATGTATGCAAGCAAACTAATCAAAAAAAGAACACTCCCAGAACAATTATATTGAGTTTTATAAGTCACCAAAAAGGCCATAAGGGAAATTAATAAAATTATAGTAATTAAAATAAATTTATAAATGGTTAGGAATTATATAATAAATGAATCTTATTTTATTATCCATGTCATTATGTACATGTTTATAATGCTTTGAGACCAATTGTATTAGATTTCATAACTCAATATCCATTCATTGGGTTATACTTCTTTGTAATAGGTTATTCTATGAAAATAATTTGTATTAAATGATAGAAAATTGTTTTATATTATAATTACACTTTTATTGTGTTAATTTGAATTTGTCACACATAATTATTTCATTTAGTTTTCCTGATTCCAATGAATAAGTCCATTGTAAGGGGTTTCTCATGTCACTTTTATTTCTATTAGATTATCCCCATTCACCATTTATTTCTTATGTGTGATGTATGTATACTAGAATTTTTTATATCATGTAATTAATCTATTTATATTCATGTTATTTAATGTTTAATTTTATTATTATTACTTTTATGGTGCATAAGATTCAATTAATTACAAATTGGTCGGGGACTCTCTATGAACCCCCATTTTTCATTCAGGATACGATTTACCCTAATTTAATTCTTAATTATTATTATTATTTAATCATACTAATTCTAATAGTATTCTAAAAAAATATGTACCAATATCAATTATACATTATTTGATGTAGAAATAAAATTTTTATGGTTTCATTCTCAATTTATCTTGATAAGAAAAACCCATTTTAGGGAACTTCCTAATTTCATAATCATTTTAAAGTAGAATCAATTATCTATTTTAGTTCACTAATATATTTCTAAAATTACTCTTTTAATAATTAAATACAATCTTAGTTAATTTCTACTTTTATAAAAAATATTTTTTTTCAACAATAATGACTCTTTAATATTTTCCCATAAAACACAGTAAAGTGGCTTGTTTCTAGTTTTTCTTAAGCATAGTTTTCTCATGATTTCACTTTAATTAGACATAATTTTTATTTTCCTTTTCAAATACATTAATTCATTGATATGATTATATTTTATTCGATATTACATTTTTACATAAGGTTCTTAGCATGATTGTTATTTAATTAACTGTGGAAAATTTATAAATCTGTATATTTTATTTAATATGGATATTTGATGATAAGGGAAATTATTTACTAAATTTATAAATGAGGAATGTTTGGGAATAGTTTGATATTAGATGGGTACTATTTAATGAATTCTATATTGTTAGGTAACTAGTTAATACATTTCCCTCTATGCATCTCTTGTCTCATTAGAGAATAAAAGTTGGTGAAAATCCCTTAGTGTTTTTTCAAATAGAATAAGATGGTTTTCTACCCATATACTTAAAACATGTTGATGGAATAATGTTCATGTTCTAGATACGTTATGTCTAATAATTAATTCTTTAAAAAAATAAGAATTTAGTTATTAATATTTAGAGTATATTATATGTGTAAAAATGTATGTATCCATTTTCATTCTTAGTTTATTAATTGGCATGTTTTCACAATAACATAACTTTCCATAAGGATTGTACTTAATTTTTCATGATATCTTTTGTTTTACCAAACCATTAAATTTATTTATATATAACCCTTTTATTTATTTCCTTACCCAAGTTATGAAATATATTTATTTTATTAATTGACATGGAAGTAGTTTTTTTTCCTTTTTTTGTTCAATGATTTATTACCAATGTAATAATAAGACCCTGTATATATATAATTTTCAATACTACTAAACTTTTCAATCCATGGTAATTTTATCACATGTATCTATTACATTGAAAATTAAAAACCACTAACTATATGTTAATTGGGTTTAGGTTGTTAGAGTCATTTTTTAATATCTCATGATATTATAAAAAACAACACACACATTGGAAAGATACATTGTGTGTAGCCAAATTTTATAATAAGTCCATCAGGATCTTCTTCAATCACATAAATAATATGAAATTATAATAACATCACTTTAGGAAATTTATTATCAAAATAAAATAATAATTTGCAAGATAACTGCAATATTACATCATCATAGAATATCCTAGGCATAAACCACATATACAATTCAAACAAATACATATTTTTGACATATTAGTCATATTTCATGTAAAACTATTAATAACATTATAATATGAAAATGAATCCTATCTACCATGAAAAATCATACACATTCCTTCACCCATCACTTATATCATAATAAACAAACCCAATAGATGAAAAATAGGTTGCATAAAGCACCTATGAAAATGTAGAACAGAAAAATATCAGTATAATGCCAAGGAAATGCATCTCATATATAAATTTATTTTACCTTGTATAAATATTCATCTAGAAAAGGAAAATACAATAAAAAAAGATAATATAATACCCCATAACCATTAAAGGATAATAATAACTATATATTTTGGTAATCAAACTCTTTTATTCAAAATAACACACCCACAAATAAATGATATAGATGTAATCCACAAAAAAACACGATTGAGAATCCAGTATACGACAATGAAAACTAAGAATGATATAATGGTTTAAAAAGAATTTAATAATATCATGAAAAAAGTGGAGGAACACTCCTAAACCCTAGAAATGAACAAACATGTTAACCAAATGAACTAAAGTAGTCATATGTCCACTTAACCTAAATAGAAGAAAATTATCTTTCATTCTGATAAATACAAAATCGATAACAAGAAATTTATAATAAATAAGAAAAATTATATCTCCCAAATTAAATAGTGAAATATTTCAAAACACCAAAATCCAAATTATCAATTTTTAGCCACTTTTTAAATAATCATAATAACTGACAAAGATGGATATCACACAGCTTCAAGGAACCAGAGGAGGATGAACCCTTTTAAATCTATAAATTTCATGGTGGTATAAATCTTAAAATCTAGTGAACACCAAGAATCATGTTTATAATCACTTAGTGGTATTTTTATAGTAAATAAATATTAGAATTATAATAAAAATAATTTAAAATTTGCATAATAAAATTAAGATATCAAATATATTATGATGAATGAAAAAACAATTAATTAAAATACTCAATTTATGGATAAAAAAATAATTTTTTTTAATGCCACTATGAAAATTATGTTATTATCTAATAAATATTCAACGATTTCAAAAAACATTATTCATCAATATAAAACAATAAAATTAGATTAAACCATAATTTTATGATGATTATTCTATAAATATGGGGGATACCATAAAATATAAAATATAATAACCATTTTTTAATTCATCAGATAAATTGGAAAAAAAATATTAACAAAATTTCATTAAACATGAAATATAGAAAAATAAAAATACATTTTTTGACAAATAATTAAATTAATGTGACAAAAATAATTTTCTTCTATAAATTAATTTACATATAAGATCCCTCATGAAATTTTACAAGTTAAATGAATAGAACAATATTTTGTCTCTACATCACCAACAAAACTTTTTATCATCATAACACTATATCATTACTAAAATAATAATAATGTGTGAGTATTAGGATGTAATATCATTGAATATTCCATGAACCTTAACCAAATATTAAACTAAAAGGGTTTATGGAAATAAAAAAACACAAGATAAATTACTCCCAAAATCATGTTCAACATTCATCTGTGGGAACTATGGCCTCAAGGAAAAACCCATCAAGAAACAAATATAATAAAAACAATTCTCAAATATTGATAGTATAGGTCATTATCATTAATTAAAAAACATAATCATAAAATATTCACTTGTCCATAAAACCCTTAAACCATTAACTAAAATTGATTAAACACTATCATCGTTAAATAACTATAAAAACATATCTAAATAATCTTTTTCTCTACAATCTATAATACATGTTTTTTATTTATTATACATTAAAAATTAATGTATCAATTAGATAAAATTTTTATACTACAATATGAATCACTAATATATAATTTAAAGAAATTATAATTATAATATATTTATAACACAAGATCATATACATCAATGTATCAAATAAAACCATGCACTACCAGAAAAAACATGGATCAAACTCATCCTCGATAAAAAATTTCATATTAAATCATTATAGTTCCACTGTATTTTAACCGCAATATCTTATTCAAAATACACTCAAGGATATATATACATGAATAGTGTTTATCTAAAGGTGTACTCCACAAAAATGATAAAACTAAATAATTATACATATAAATATTAATGAACTATATGAATTATATAAATAATGATATTATAAAGATAAAAACACATTATTTATTGTTCACTCATCCCTTATGGATTGTTATTAATTATCCCAGTTACTGAACTATGATTATATGAAACATCTCTATTCGTTGATTATATAATAATCCTATGTGTCAACTTAGTTACTAATAATACTAATTTATTACAATTATGAAAAATCCTTACATGTTGCATATTCAAAAAAATCCAAAATCATTGTCTACTACAACATTTATATTACTCAAGTGGAAAACATGAGAATAATATATATTAATAATACATCATTTCACAGGAATATTACTTATATACCATAATAATTCAAACCACATATCCTATCGGTTTAATGTATTTAGATATTAGATACATAAAAATGTATCATTTTTCCAACATTCATTTATATCTCCCTCATATAGAATTCACATGTGGTACACTTATAGACATATAATACATAATATTCTTCATAAAAACCTATTGAATTTCAATATAAGAAACTGGGAGCTAATATTCCTCATAAGGGTAACCATGAGAGTTAAATATCAAAGATCAAAAGTGAGCATATGATGAGTGTGTGGGAATGATAACTTCATCAAATTGTATGAAAAAAATCATAAGGAAATCATACTACTTTATATATGGATCATAAATCTTGAATTATTATATAAGGACTTGAGAATAAAATAATACATGAGCCATGTGGTTATGGAAACATGCATTAATAATATAATGCATCATGAAAATAGTAAAATCTAGGGAAAAAGGATTTGGTAAAAAAATTAACATATAAATAAAAGTGTATTTTAGGTGAAACCATAAAGGAATTAATATCACAGTTCACTAGACAATCAAACTACAAATTACAAAGTAAATATTGGAGAAATATGTATATCAGAGAACATTTTCAAAATATATATAAAACCTATTCTCATAAAAATCTCTTGGGAAATGAAACATTACCAAATAAATTGGAGGGTTAAAATGAACCCACCCATAACATAATCATAATTTATACATATTAATTAGTTAATACATTATAACCATTCCTAATTCCATCATCGATTAATTAACTATGATGATGATTTCTAAAAAAACATCATCATATGTTTTCTAGAGGAAGATGAATTATGTTATAACTAAGGAATGTTATAAATGGTTCATAGTTTAAATTATAATACATTGACACTGAAGGAAAAAACACTTGATAATGAATTATATAATATATTTGAAAAATAATAAGAAATACACATTATATTTTGATAAAATTTGTTTAAATGAAAATATTTTACAAAATAAAGAGGAAAATAATTACTTTTGGAAACCCTTAAATCATATAATATGATATTTATATATAAAAACATATACTATTGTATGAAAATTCAATTATGTAGTATTATTAACAAAAGAATATTCTTTTAATAATTTTCGTAATTAAATTGGAATAAAAATATGAATATTTTGGAAATTTTTAGAAATAATCATTAAAAATTTACAGAAGGAAAAAAGTAATAAAAATAAACCTTAATAAATAAATTAACTATATATAAGGTCATTTATAATGTAATATTAATAATATTAACATACATAAAAAATTTATTTCACTAAAAATAAATTATATTTTTTCCCTCAAACATGAATCATTTTAGTTGAATTGTGAACCACAATAAGGTGAAATGGAAATTTGAAATGAATGCCTAAGATATAACTAGAGGAGTAGAATAAATATTTTATGCATTAGATAAAATAAATTAAATTCATTTGGATATAAAATTACACTAAATAATATATATATCAAAGTGATATTGGAAAAACATAATATTACTCCTACTCTTTAGCATAGTTTTCTCATGATTTCACTTCAATTAGACATCATTTTTATTTTCCTTTTCAAATCCATTAATTCATTGATATGATTACTTTTTAATCGATATTACATTTTTACGTACGGTGTTTATCATGATTGTTATTTAATTAACTGTGGAAAATTTATAAATCTGTATATTTTATTTAATATGGATATTTGATGATAAGGGAAATTATTTACTAAATTTATAAATGAGGAATGGTTGGGAATAGTTTGATATTAGATGGGTATTATTTAATGAATTCTATATGTGTAGGTTACTAGTCAATACATGTCCCTCGGTGCATCTCTAGTCTCATTAGAGAATAAAAGTTGGTGAAAACCCCTTAGTGTTTTTCCAAAGAGAATTAGATGGGTTTCTACCCACATACTTAAAACTTGTTGATGGAATAATTTTCATGTTCTAGATACGTTATGTCTAATAATTAATTATTTAAAAAAATAATAATTTATTTATTAATATTTAGAGTATATTCTATGTGTAAAAATCTATGTATGCATTTTCATTCTCAGTTTATTAATTGGCATTCTTTCTCAATAACATAAATTTCTATAAGGATTGTACTTAATTTTTCATGTTATCTTTTGTTTTACCAAACCACTAAATTTACTTATATATAAACCTTTTATTTCGTTCCTTACCCAAGTTATGAAATATATTTATTTTATTAATTTACATGGAAGTAGTTTTTTTCCTTTTTTTGTTCAATAATTAATTACCAATGTAATAATAAGACCCTGTATATATATACTTTTCAATACTACTAAACTTTTCAATCCATGGTAATTTTATCACATGTATCTATTTTAATGAAAATGAATAACCACTAACTATATGTTAATTGGGTTTAGGTTTTTAGAGTTATTTTTTAAAATCTCATTATATTATAAAAAAACAACACACACATTGGAAAGATACATTGTGTGTAACCAATTTTTATAATAAGTCCATCAGGATCTTCTTCAATCCCATAAATAACATAAAAACATAATACCATCTCTTTAGGAAATTTATTCTCAAAATGAAATAATAAGTTGCAAGATAACTTCAATATTACATCATCATGGAATATCCTAGGCATAAACCACAACTACAATTAAAAAAAATAAATATTTTTGACATATTAGTCATATTTCATGTAAAACTATTAATAAAATTATAATATGAAAATGAATCCTATCTACCATGAAAAATCATACACATTCCTTCACCCATCACTTATATCATAATAAACAAACCCAATAGATGAAAAATAGGTTGCATAAAGCACCTTTGAGAATGTAGAACATAAAAATATCAGTATAATTCCAAGGAAATGAATCTCATATATAAATTTATCGGACCTTGTATAAATATTCATATAGAAAAGTAAAATACAATAAAAAAATAAAATATAATACACCATAACCATTAAAGGATAATAATAACTATATATTTTGGTAATCAAACTCTGTTATTCATAATAACCCACCCATAAATTAATGATATAGATGTAATCCACAAAAAATCCGGATTGAGATTTCTGTTTATGACAATGAAAACTAAGAATGATATAATGGTTTAAAAAGAATTTAATAATATCATGAAAAAAGTGGAGGAACACTCTTAAACCCTAAAAATGAACAAACATGTTAACCCACCATACTAAAGTAGTCATATGTCCACTTAACCTAAATAGACGAAAATTATCTTTCATTCTGATAAATACAAAATCGATAACAAGAAATTTATAATAAATAAGAAAAATTATATATCCCAAATTAAATAGAGAAATATTTCAAAACACCAAAAACCAAATTATCGATTTTTATCCTCTTTTTAAATCCTCATAATAACTGATAATGATGGACATCAAACATCTTCAAGGAACTAGAGGAGGATGAACCCTTTAAAATCTATAAATTTCATGGTGGTATAAATCTTAAAATCTAGTGAACACCAAGAATCGTGTTTATAATCACTTAGTGGTATTTTTATAGTAGATAAATATTATAATTATAATAAAAATAATTAAAAATTTGAATAATAAAATTAAGATATCAAATATATTATGATGAATGAAAAAACAATTAATTAAAATACTGAAATTATGGATAAAAAATAATTTTTTTTAATTCCACTATAAAAATTATGTTATTATCTAATAAATATTCACCGACATCTAAAAAATTATTCATCAATATGAAACAATAAAATTAGATTAAACCGTAATTTTATAATGATTATTCTATAAATATAGGGATGACATAAAATAAAAAATATAATATCCATTTGTTAATTCATCTGATAAATTATAAAAAAATAATAATATTAACAAAATTTCATCAAACATGAAATATAGAAAAATAAAAATACATTTTTTGACAAATAATTACATTAATGTGACAAAATAATTTCCTTCTATAAATTAATTTACATATCAGATCCCTCGTGAAATTTTACGAGGTCTAAGAAAAGAACAATATTTTGTCTCTACGTCACCCACAAAACATTTTATCCTCAAAACACTATATCATTACTGAAATAATAATAACTTGTGAGTACTAGGATGTAATATCATTGTATATTCCATGATCCTTAACCAAATATTAAACTAAAAGGGTTTAAGGAAATAAAAATACACAAGAAAACTTACTCCCAAAATCATGTTCAACATTCATCTGTGGGAACCATGGCCTCAAGGAAAACCCCATCAAGAAACAAATATAATAAAAACAATTCTCAAATATTGATAGTATAGGTCATTATCATTAATTAAAAAACATAATAATAAAATATTCACTTGTCCATAAAACCCTTAAACCATTAACTAAAATTGATTAAACACTATCATCATTAAATAACTATAAAAACATATCTAAATAATCATTTTCTCTACAATCCATAATACATGTTATTTATTTATTATACATTAAAAATTAATGTATCAATTAGATATAATTTTTATACTACAATGTGAATCGCTAATATATAATTTAAAAAACATATAATTATAATATATTTATAACATAAGATCATATACATCAATGTATCAAATAAAACCATGCTCTACCAGAAGAAACATGGATCAAACTCATCCTCAATAAAAAATTTCATATTAAATCATTATAGTTCCACTGTATTTTAACCAGAATATCTTATTAAAAATATACTCAAGGATATATATACATGAATAGTGTCTATCTAATGCTGTACTCCACAAAAATGATAAAACTAAATAATTATACATGTAAATATTAATGAACTATATGAATAATATAAATAATGATATTATAAAAATAAAAAAATATTATTTATTGTGCACTCATCCCTTATGGATTGTTAATAATTATCCCAGTTACTAAACTAGGATTGTATGAAACATCTCTATTCGTTGATTATATACTCATCCTACGTCTCAACTTAGTTAATAATAATACTAATTTATTACAATTATGAAAAATCCTAACATGTTGCATATTCAAAAAAAATCCAAAATCGTTGTCTACTACAAAATTTATATTACTCAAGGGGAAAACACGAGAATAATATTTATTAATAATACATCATTTCACATGAATATTACTTATATATCATAATAATTCACACCACATATCCTATCGGTTTAATGTATTTAGATATTAGATACATAAAAATGTATCATTTTTTCAACATTCATTTATATCTCCCTCAGAGAGACTTCACATGTGGTACACTTATAGACATATAATACATAATATTCTTTGTAAAAACCTGTTGAATTTCAATATAAGAAAAGGGGAGCTAATATTCCTTATAAGAGTAACCATGAGAGATAAATATCAAAGATCAAAAGTGAGCATTTTATGAGTGTGTGGGACAGAGAACTTCATCAAATTGTATGAAAACAATCATAAAGAAATCATACTACTTTATACATGGATCATAAATCTTGAATTATGATATAAGGACTTGAGAATAATATAATACATGAGCCATGTGGTTTTAGAAACATGCATTAATAATATAACGCATCATGAAAATAGTAAAATCTAGGGAAAAAGGATTTGGTAAAAAAAAATTAACATATAAATAAAAGTCTATTTTAGGTGAAACCATAAAGGAATTAATAACACAGTTCACTAGACTATCAAAATACCAATTACAAAGTAAATATTGGAGAACTATGTATATCAGAGAACATTTTCGAAATGGGATAAAAAAATATTCTCATAAAAATCTCACGGGAAATGAATCTTTACCAAATAAATAGGAGGGTTAAAATGAAACCACCCATTACATAATCATAATTTATACATATTCATTACATAATACATTATAACCATTCATAAATCCATCATCGATTATTTAAATATGATAACTATTTCTAAAAAACATTATCATATGTTTTCTAGAGGAAGATGAATTATGTTATAAGTAAGGAATGTTATAAATGGTTCATAGTTTAAATTATAATACACTAACACCGAATGAAAAAACAGTTGATAATGAATTATATAATATATTTGAAAAATACTAAGAAATACACATTACATTTTGATAAAATTTGTTTGAATGAAATTATTTTACAAAATAAAGAGGAAAAAAATAACTTTTGGAAACCCTTAAATAATATATTATGATATTTATATATAATGACATGTATTATTGTATGAAAATTCATTTATGTAGTATTATTAACATAAGAGTATTCTTTTAATAATTTTTGTAATTAAATTCGAATAGAAATATAAATATTATGGAAATTTTTAGAAATATTCATTAAAAATTTGCAGAAGGAAAAAAGTAATAAAAATAAACTTTAATAAATAAATTAGCTATAGATAAGTTCATTTATAATGTAATATTAATAATATTAACATAAATAAAAATTTTATTTCACTAAAAACAAATTATATTTTTTCCCTCAAACATGAATCATTTTAGTTGAATTGTGAACCACAACGAGGTGAAATGGAAATTGGAAATGAATGCCTAAGATATAACTAGAAGAGTAGAATAAATATTTTGTGCATTAGATAAAATCAATTAAATTCATTTGGATATAAAATTACTCTAAATAATATATATCTCAAAGTCATATTGGAAAAACATAATATTACTCTTACTCTTAACTTCCATTAATGTTAATAAAACTATTATATAACTAAAATTATCATACTAAAAAATTTATTCAAAACCTTTTTAATATCCATAACCATTTATATATTTATATTATCATAATTCAGTACAAAATTATTAATTGCCAATTTTTTATTCTCATCATTAGATGATATACATTTTGATAATCTTGTACAATTTTCACAACGGTGAAATCAATCCTCATTATTTGATATTGTGTACATAATAACCTAATTATTCCATCTAGTATAATAATTATGTTCTATTTTTTATTAAATTAAACTATAATATTATATCAATTATGGTTATGGACCATCATAATGGAATACATTGAAAACATGTTTATAAAATTTTATAATAACACTGAGTTACTTTATATGACCATTAATTTTTTAAAATTGTAGAATGATTTTAGGGATAAAATTCACTATTCAATGTCATATATTACCAATATCAATTTCATGATAATATTTTAGGTTGTATATGGGGAAGATAGTAAATCATCATTTATGATGTTGGTTGAAACAACCAAAACAAGCAAAATATATTATAACGAATTAGTAATATTATAGAATTATATAAAATTAATAACATTTCCCAATTTTCAGAACAATTTTAAATGGAAATACTAATATTTGATAATGAAAATTTATATATGATATGGTAATTGAATGATATAGTGATGAATTGGGTAATATGTTGAATTATATTCTTCTTAATTTTGGTTCCATCAAAATTAAATATTTAAGATTTATTCTTAAAACAATAATCTAACAGATATATTATAAAGAATTAGGAGATGGAGAATGGGTAGATATTAAATAGTTTATCTAATTAGAATATACTTTGGTGATAGTGGCGGGGTCCATCAATATGAGTGTTTCATGTTAAATTTCCACAAATATTCATTCTTTAATGTACATAGTTGTCATTTTAAAAGTAATGTGAATGAAAAGTAGAAAAATAATGGATTGTAATAAATAATCCAATAATTTAAACAACTTATAGATATGTTTTTATGATATGTTATGTATTATTTAATTTTTAAATACAATAAATTGGCCATTTAATTTTAAACATAATATATATAGAAAATTATTTTTAATGAAGAATGATTTTTTAAATAATTAAAATTTTCATAAATATTTCAAATTAATTAATTTTCATGTAAGTGATAAATTTTTTTGTAAATTAAAATATTGTATTATATTAATCATTCAAATTTAAATAAATTTATTTGAACAATTCATATTATAAACATTGTATGATAAATATGTCTTTTAAACATTAAATAACATTAATCACACCCCTATAAAATTAATTATTTCTCTTCTCAAAATTAAATTTTATCAATACAAATGCATTCAAACTTCCATTTTTAATTTTTAAATAATTAAAATCATTATATAATAATAATAATATGTAATGAAAATAAATAAATTTGTTATATTTAAAAATATATTTAAAAATTTCCTTTTTATATCCTTTTAGAATTATTTATTATTTATGAATTATAATATTATGAATTTGTTAATATTAATTAAAAAAAAATTGATATATGTAATGGATACATTCATACACAAACACTATATATAGAATGACCATATTTCTAATGACTATATATCCAACTACCATATTTTAAATGGCCATATATATAATAGTCAAATGTAATTCCTCCATATAGACTAAGATAAATCATTTGAATTATTCATCATATTCATTTAAATCTCTATAAAATTAATATTATAAATTTCCTAATGATTTTTTTTAGTATAATATCCCAATGTAATAATATGTATTTTTAATTGTAACAATATTGTCTATAAATTTATTTTTGTTTTTTTGAGTGTAATGTTTCATGTAAAATAAGATATTAAAAACATATTTTATTCAAATAAAACAAAGTAAGTGAAATCATAGGTCCTTACATTCTAGCCCCACTAAAATAATCACCACAAAAGTTTTGATAACTTGATGAAATAATGAGGTATTTATTCCTCCAGATATCTTTTGGTTACCAAGTTGTATCATAAAACATGAGGTTCCTCTATAAAACATTAACTAGTTAGATTTATTTTTTATTATAATTTATCTCTTTGACTTGATATTGTTATTGATACATCATCCTAATAGAGAACATGTCCCATTTACTCTGAACAAGTATTTTTTACAATTGTAGGATTATTAATATACTTCTTCAAAAAGTGATACATAAAACACATACTCCACTTGGGAGAGGTTTAGTGATTGATTAAGTTCATAAGATACCATCCCCATGTAATCATTGATTAAAAAGGGCATAAATATTTTTGTGTCAACAATATTTTTTTTTTGAATCAGAAAACAAAATATTATAGTTATATTCAGAGTAATATTTTGACAATAAAATCAAACATTACAACTTCCCAATGATTTTTCAGAAATAGTCTTGTTTATACTTTGTGAATTTTTAATCTGACACTAGAATGTTTGAATATTATATATTATCTCTTGAGAAAGTTATTATCCAATATTTTTATGCTCTCTAAAATCATCCCAATATATTAGAGATTAAAATATTATAATAATTAGATCCTAAAATGTCGACAATGGAATTCTAGAATGGAAATTGTTTTAATATGATAACACTAATAGCTAAATAAATCTTTCTCAAATTCTTTTATATCACAATAAATAGTATTTTGTTATAAAATCAAGAGTTAAAATGGTCTATTCATATAGACCATAAATCTATTATTGGTAATATGTCAATAATAATTATATTTTTTTCATTTCTTATGGAATATTTCTCCAAAAAAAATTGAACAAAAAATTCAAATCAAATAAAATTGAGAGTGAACATCCATGTACCCTTACCACATCATTTATGTATATCATGGAATATTTACAACGTTCAAAATAATCGTCAATTTAAATAAATCTTTCCACTGTATTTTATGTCTTTGTGTCAAACCTACGGGTTTGATATGGGCTTTCAGGTTCTCCCTCTTCCCTTAAAAGAGTTTGTGCGTTCATTTCTTTTATTTTTAATAAAGGGGTTCTCCCCCAACTTTACTAGTATAACCCAAATGTAATTATATCATTTAGAAGTCTTACTGAGACCCAGAATAAAATCCATAGTGATGTTCTAAAAATTTTATACGTGTATAGGTAATGGTTAAATCAACAGCTTAAAATTTTAAAATTCAGACATCAATTTAAAGAATAATAACATAATTATATAAAATATAGAACATTCCTCATTATGTTTTTCCCTAAAAAATGATATTTGAGGTCTCAATAAGTGTTTTTGGTTTCTTAGTGAATTGGAAAGGATGAGCTTTGTGCATCATCGAGTAGATGATTCATCAGTTCTAGTATGTATGGCACACATATCTAGGATCCAACACATTCAACACTATTTTTATCATTTTTTAACTCTATATTATTTCACACCTTCCCCTATTTTACTATATACTCCATCTATTACACTGAAATATTCATGTGGATGGATGATTATGCAATTATTTGGAATTTATAGGGTTTCCCCCTTACCTTATGATTTAATTTCTCATCCTTTACAAGTCCATAAATTTTGTGTCAATTTAAATCTCCATAATGGAAAGGATATCATGCTTCTTCTTACACATGGAATTTTCCTTATAATGATGATATTTAAGTGATTATCTGTGGTCAAAAATAAATTCCAACCATCTATTTTAGGATATGTTAAATTGTTTCTACGTGAATATATACATTCAACTCTTAAGATCAGTGAATATTTCAAATTTACACCATATAAATAGTACCTCAAAAATTTATAATTAAAATATTGTAATTTTTTGATCCAAATTATGTATTGGGAAATTTTTGTCATGAATCCTTAAATAATTATTGTTCTAAAATTCCACCATGTGTTAATTCTTGAGAACACATTGCAATCCATCTTTTGTACATCATTGTATATATTAATCTCTTTTTCAATGTAATTTAATATCTGTATAGGTGTGGTGATCACCCTTCTCCCCATATCCTGGAAATTATCTCCAAATTCATTAGTTGAGATGATCTTGAATCTATTCTGAGTTATCGTTGATAGTTTATTTTATAGTAACGTGATGTTGGTCACAATGAATCAATAATATTCAAATATTACAAGAAAAACATGGTTCTATATTATATTGGATGATCTATGAAATTTCGAAATGACTTGAATGTTTTAATTATCAATAAATATAATATCACATTGTATTACATGACCATTGAATGAAAAATGATGCATATATAATTCTCACTTTCTAAATTGGATATATTGTTTCTCCTCTATCGAGGACTTTAGTAAAACCCATAATTGATATTTATTCTTTTAATTAATCTCATAGTATATAATAATATCAATTATAAATCCAAATACCTATTTATTGGGGTAATATATATGTAAACTATTCTTTATATCCCTGAAAATGTATGTAGAATATGTATATATGAATGGAATCAATTGGAAATTACAATGGTTATAAGTTTTATACAATGGAAACCTGGATATATCTATTTTTGAAATTTAATTTATTGTTTCTAAATTAATTTTCATTCATTATGATGTATTGACTCCACATAGTTGAACAATAAAGTCACATAAAAATGGTAATGTGTATTTAATATTGACTAGGGTCTTGATAAGTTCATAATAATTAGATCATATATGCAATGATGTTTCATTATTCTAAAAAATAGGATTCAGGAACCCCACAGTGAACCATATTTGTTTATAAATTCCTTATCCAAATTATCATGGAGTGTTATCTCCAATTCCAAAAATTTAATCAAATCCATTTTATAATTAATATTTGATATAGGTATATCACTAGGTATGAGTTATATTGAAAACACATTATCACAATTTTTTGAAGACCATGAATCTATTCTAGAAATACAATAACTTCTTCCAAAATAATATTTATATAATAAATTCAATGTTTTTTCAAACCATTTGAGAAAAATAACCCACTTTTTTATTATTAAGACCAATATAATATATGTAATTTCAATAGAAATTTCATTGTTATCATTTTACTAAAATATGATCATAGTTTGATTAAATATATTAAATGTTACTTCCATATAATAAAAATAAATATGGGCTCCATGTAAATAGATTTAATCCATTTCAAATAACACAAAAAATTTCAGTAATTTTAGAATAATAATATTTATATAAACCATTATTTCATTACTTTCTATGAGATATAAGATTTAGACATATTATTAAATGATTATACGACACATATTTTTAATTAATAATTCAATTTATATAAATTTTGTTTGTATATTTGATGATATTAGAAAAATTTCTTGATAAAAAAGATTGGGTGGAACTAGAAATAAATTAATATTTTTTAGTTTTACATTGGATGACGAGTGAGTATTTATCCAATTCATTTTATTTTCCAAGTTTGTTAGTTTTGAGGGAATTTTATTTTCAATTATTATTTTTTGTAAGAAGTTTTATTATGTATATTTTAATCATTAAATGATGGTTTGGTCCCCTAATAGGATAAATTCTCATTTTCCTTATAAATATGAAATTGGACTGTGGTTGGTTGATGTTGTTGAGATTTATTTTACTCATTCTCATTTTAGGCCTCATCATATCCCTTAAAAATTTATGTTCTAAAAAACCATGTATTCAACGCATGAATAATTTTTCAACTCCTTTCAGATAGTCCCCCAAAAAGATTTTTGTGACAACACATTATTTTGGAATATATATATATATCCTTACTATGTTCAAAAACTTGATCTATATGTAACAATGAAATAAAATGGGATATGGAATATTAGATTAATATGATTATTAAATTACAATAATTATAAAAAATCAAGTAAATTTAATTATTTTAATCAATTATAAATACATACAAAATTGGATTATGAATACCAAAATTGTTAAAAATGAATTTTTAAATTAAAGAGAGTTTTATATACATTATGAATGAATAATTTAAAATTGTAATATTTTGAATCATGATGACTGAATTTAAAACATTAATTCAGTAAATAAATTATCATAAGATAAATTTTATTGTATTTTTCAGAAATAATTTATTTTCATATGAACATGTAATAATATATCTTTTACCAAAATTGTATAAAATTATCAATATATTAGAATGAATAAAATTTTTATAAAACCATTATGAATTTTAATATCTCTTTTTGAGTAATAAAATTTATTTTAAAATATTAATTTTTTCATATAGAACCAATTTTTGACATTTTAGAACAAAGGCAGCATTTCATTATAATTTTAAAAAACTATTTTCAGGATTTCCATTAAATTAAATATTATAATGGAAATATTATATTTTGGTATACATTGGTATCCAAATAAATATTATTTTTTATAATAATATAATTTATATCATCAAATTTAATGGAATTAAGTAAATTATACGATACATAAATTTTAATCACAAAAAAAATTATTCTAAAAATATTTGTAGCTTACTAGTGCTAATATTAAAATTATCATTTCTAAATATTACAAATTTTACAGGATAATTTAATTTTTTATTTTAGGTTAAAATTTAATTATTAGTTAATTTATTCAAATTCTTTTTTAACATAAGATCATGAATACTAAGAGTAATGTTAGTGACCATTATAATTATAAACGTGTTTTTTTCAAACAGTTGTTTTGAAAAAAAAATTAATTTTTATCTACTTATTTAAATAAAAATATTTTAAATAATTTATATAATATTATTTTTGAAAACATATATATATATATTTTGGAAATAAAAATACTTTTAAACAAATTGTAAAAAGTACTAAAAACACATAATAGATAAAACATTTCTTTTATAAAAACATATTTTGTCTACATATAAAATATTTTAAACTAAAATTTAATTAAATATTGATAAGAAATTAATTTATATTAAATTTAGATAATATTTTTTTTATAAAACCCATATCTTATAAGAGGTTTTATCATATATTTTTTATTAAATATAAATTACTTGGTTCCAAACTAGTAACCAAGGTATAAAGAAACATTTAAAAATTTATAAACCTAATAATAAATGACATTAAAAATGAGAATAACATCTGAGGAAATATATGGATGATTTTTTTTGAAGCATATATCACCCAAAAATCATTATTTCTCAAAATTGAATCCATTTCCCTTGAATAATGTCATTCTATTATTAAAAAATAATGGTTCTTCAAAATAGTTTCATTTTCGTTGCACATATAAGGGGATCACTTATACCCACCAATAACATATCCCATTCCAAATTTTCATAAAAAACATCAAAATATTTTTCTAATATATTTTACTTTTACAAGAAATATACCCTTTTCACTATATGTGATCCTAATACCGTCATTTCTATGGTGACATTAACAAGAATGTTCAAGGTCCCAATGTTAGTATTACTTAACGGTTATCCTTTTCTTCTTCACCATTAAATTAAAAAAATAGAGTATACACAGTAATATAATAGCCTCATTATATTAATTACACTAAATTGGAACTATGTTAATTTAAAATACATTATTTATTAAATCCAATAACTTATTAATAGAGATTGAAATCAATCATGCATTTGTGTATACTACTGCTTCTGTGAAGAGACGTCTCCTATTTTTTACTATCACCTCTATTTGCAGGTTATAAGCATAATATCTAAGAATATATTTCATATATTTAATATAATTATGATTTTTATTAGATAAATTATCATCAACATTCATTTTACCCTTGTCGTTGGGAAATGAAAACATTAAATCTACAATGTGCAGACTACCAACTTCATAAAGTAACTTAGAATATTATTCATATAGTTTATTTGATAGTTTTCAGTATATATTAAAATATATATAAACATTATAAAATTTACACATAATGTCACTAAACTACATTAATTATTAAATTATTCCAATGTAGGTCACTTTCATAACCACAATCATCTACTAATTATTGTATGACCGTCTTCTAGTTAGCGTAACCACATAATAGGAAAATTCTCTAAAACTATATCATTAATTAATATTTTAAATTAAATACTAATATTATAAAAATTTATTAATAATATCATTATTTATTTACTGTTTTATAAATTTGAGATCATGTATATAAGTTATTATTAAAATATCATCCTCATTCAGTAAAATTAATGAAAAAAATCCTACAGTAATAACATTTTGATATAATGTAAATAAAAAACATATAGATGGTGATATCATAATTATTAATCAATATAAAATATAAATTCAAATAATTTTATTGATATATAAATGATATGTTTATTATAAAATAATTGGTGTAAGTATCGACATTGAAAACATGAATGAAACAATAAAATATTAATATCACCCAATTGTGAAGATAATAAATATTTAACTAATATAATATGCCTAAATTATTCTTAGAGAATTAAAAATAGGATATTTAAATATATAAATTTTTTCCATAAATATAAGTAAATATAACTTTTTTCATTAAAGGTAATTTGAGTCTGATTATGTCAGAGAGAATGCAATGTGAAAACTCGTTTCTTGATTCACTGGGTCATAGTCTTACATACATGAATATACATTTCATGCATTATTTTATCATATAAATCAAATATTTTAATATCTATATCAAAAATTTCTATATATAAATTACATATCATAATCAATAATCACTTCCTTGATAATTGTTTTAAAATATAATTGTAATTTTTTTTAGAATACCTTTCATTTATAGTAATGGTTATTTTTCATACATGTACATGTTTGTTCAATTGAAATTTTTTCTATATTGAAATATATTTTTAAAATTCTTTATAAATTTCATTACTTATTTATGGAATAAAACTCATTCAACATTTACTAATTGTATGTTTTTCATTAAAACTTCTTAAAAATATAAAAAAGTAATTTATTTTCAAAATTTGGAAATATTTAATTAATATATATATATATATATATATTAAGGATAGTTTAATTGGAAAAAATTATTAGTTAATAAAAAGTGATAACTTTTCCCTTAAAATTTTATTTTTGAAAAAAAAAATTGGTACATTTTTATAATAATGTATTCTGGGTTTTCTGAAAATTGTTATATTTTTTCATTTATTTTTGTTACAAGGTTTATGTCCCATGATGTGATTCGTTGACCAAACTATATATTTTTTTAGGATATTATTCCATTCAGAAAATTATATTTTTGATATCCTATGATTTAATAAATTCATGTTATCTAATTTTTATAAAATTTTTAAGGAACACATTATTTTTAAATGGGTTCGTTAAGATATGATGATGGTTGAATTTATGTGGAACACAAATGTATTGATAATGATTGTGGAAATTATATATAACCATTAAATTTATTGGTTCTATTTTATATCTCATCTGATAGTCATTTATGGATATAATGAGATGGTTCAAACTGGAATGGGCATAATGAATTTTCTCACATTTTCAAGAATGAACATAATGATTTTGTTCACATATTAATGGGTAGAGTGTGTTTTGTAGAAACAATTTCCTATGAATATAGTTATTCCACTTTTCCATGTTTTTTTTTCAAGTTATGATGAATTTCCTAGAGACTTTTTAAATAATACTATATTCCATATTTTCATGTTACACATTATATTTAAAATATACGACCCCCATCTATTATGATCTATTATTTTATGATTATTGACATATATTTTCAATCATCACATATTTATTATTCTTCTTAATGGTATTTTTATGATCTTATGATTACCTATCATGGTTTATGAATATAATCTATAATGTTATGATATTTTAATAAGATATTTATCATCTTCCTTATTCAGTTTTATGAATGGACACATTGTGAAATATTTTCCCCCTTATAAGCACTTTATCTCACCCATATTTTTTTTCAATCCCCCAAGTTATGAACATGATTATATATTCAGTGATTCCTAGAAAAGTGTATCAACATTGAATTTTATCAACGGAA
Source organism: Viscum album (assembly GCA_963277665.1). Lineage (NCBI taxonomy): Eukaryota > Viridiplantae > Streptophyta > Magnoliopsida > Santalales > Viscaceae > Viscum > Viscum album. Next base: position 1,716,746,422 of record OY728160.1, on the reverse strand, counting down.
AATATAATATTATAATTATTAAATGTAGAATAAATCACAAAAATTCACATATATTACACAATATAATATTTATAAATGAAGAATTAATGGAATAAACTATATTTCTAGAAGGTAAGGAACTTATAACAATAGAAAAGTATATTGAAACATTGATTAGTAATCTGACCATTAATAATAAAAATCTATAAAATATAATATAACCTCACATATAATGTTATATATAAAATCCAGGCTTATAATAAATGAAAATATGATATAATTATTTAATCTAATAAGTAAATAAATGTTTTTAAAATGATAAATTAAGTGTTGAAATATTTTTTTAAATATAAATGTTTATTGAAAATTTTATAATTAATATAATGATTTAAATGAAAATCAATTTTCATAAAATGTGTTCTGAAAATATTATTTGTTTTTATTATGATTATTTTATAATTTTATGAAACCTTATATAATTTCACAATGTGTCATAAAATCAGTTGTTATTTAAATATAGTATTTTTTAAATAAATTATGATTTTAATCAAAAGGTTGATTTATCATATTTATAAAAAAAAATTTAAAAATGTCCATTTTTAATTCTAAAAAATATAATATGGATCTGGGAATTTTGTGGGATTATTCTAAAATAGTATCATTTTTGGCATATAATGAAATTCATAAATTTACGGTATTTACCGAATACCTGAATTAGTGAGTCATATATGATGTATGGCCAGTGAAATCTCATAATATCAAAATATCATTAATTATAATAATATATATAGTTATAAGTATTAAATAATTCATATTTTGGAGATAAAATTATAAAATAATGAATTAAATAATCAAATAACACTCTTCTCCTCCCTAATAAACACCACCCCTCACAACCTATTTTGAAAAAAAACTAAAATAAAATAATGATTGTCATATTTCTTCCAAATTATATTTCGAAGACCCTCCCCCAAATCTAGGATTTTTTCTTTGTGAAACACCATAACCAATTTCCATAAGGAGGTTCCCAAGGAGAGTAATTCAAGAGGTAAAGTCCTCTGTCTTTATCATTTAATTTATTTTGATGTTATTTTATTTTATTGTTGTTTCATCATATACCCTTATTCAAGTGGGGTGATAACTCTATTATATTATATATACTAGTATTTTATTATTTTACTGGAATAATGTAACATCAAACCAATTTAACTCACCCTTTTATTCTTATAATGGAAACATAATATGTGATGTGTTTTTATATCACCTTTGAGGAGGAAAAATTTTCAATCTCTATTACTACCTTCAAAGAGGGTCATTAAACCATTATAATGGTTGATAAGAAAATAATAATTTATTTTATAATCATTTTTATGTTCTGGATCAAAATATGTAAATAATATTAAATACTAAAACTAAAACAATTCATTGTTATCAAATACCAAAAAAATTAATATAAACTATTATCATTATCATTTTATTTATTTAATCATTCATATATCAAGAAGGAAAATAATATATAAGAATAAAATAATTTTTTCCCTAATTACTTATAATTTCAATTATTTAGTATTATCCTCGTCTTATATGAACTTCTATACTTGTAGACTAGCTAAATGATCAATAAAACCTGGAAATGAACACTCATGTAATGATAGTATTGAACTATATAACTCGTCATGGAAACTATAAATAAAAATAAAAACAATATAATGAATTTTAAAAATTTAAAATAATTTCTGTATTTATTATTTAATTATTCCAATTTGATTATCTACGATATTAATGTGATAAAATAATTCAGACATATGGTAAAAGAATTTCAGAAACCTAACTCCTATCCATTGGGATGATCCTATTTCATTCCAAATATTACTGTGGATATTCATCTAATATTCCTGAAACATATTTTCAATGTTCATCCATTTTATTATTGAAGATATACATGTTTCCAATAAAAATATATAACAAATTAAAAAAATTATATTATTCCCTTCTTTTAAAAACACATCTTTTACTTCACCTCAGATTGTTTCTTCTTCAATAAATATCAATTATTCATATACCAAGTTTGTCATTACATTTTGATATTGGGAAACCAAATTTTTTAAATGAATATATTCATTATGAAATTAATCCCATTCTATTCCATGGGTTTTTTGTCTAAAACTGATATATGTTTTATGTGGAATGCATGATAATGTAAATTTCCTAATGTGATCGGTGTTCCCATTTTTATATAATGATACAATGTGTGGGTAATGTGATGTATCACATGTGATAAGTTTCATTATGTGTGAAAATGATTCTATATTTATTATAAATTATTATTTTATTATTATGTGCATGTGTTATGTTGCATCATGATGTTATATTTTTTCAAAATAATGTGTGGTATTTTACAACTATGAAATATTGTTTCATTTTTATGAATTTTAAAATTTTAGGAAATTATATAATGATTCCTCTTATAATTATTTGGATTATCCCATACTTATGTTATGATGATAATGATAATGATCACCCATGTTGTATTGATTCTGGTACTTATATATCATCTTATTAGTTTTTTAGTTCAAAAATTTCTTGGATGTATATCCTAGGGTTACTAATTATAATAATGTGTACAAGATGGAAAATATTGATATTGAGAAGAATCAATTAAATAATGTTAATCTTTTATTGTCTAAATGTTTTTATTGGTCTATTTTTTTGAGGACTCTAAACATTTGGATATTCATTTCGTAACACTATTCTATTATCTATCATTAAAATGGTGTAATAGTAATGTAAGAAAATTAGGGTTGATATAAAATATTACTAGAAGAGTGTGATTGTGTTTTATTGCTTTCATGTGTTGTAAAATAATATTTTTATGAAGATAATATCTAAAACACTAAACCCTTATTTCATCAGGTTGTCTGAATCATTATGAGATGTACTACCTAAGTGATGAAATTAATGAGCTATTACTGTTTTTATATTTATTTGATTTAGATTATATAAATCGACATATTGGTTATTTTGGGGATTATATTAGATAAATTTTTTGAAAACACTAAAGATAATTCTATGTCTAAGATAACATCATGAAATCATAATAAAATATATATTCTATTCTTCTCAAAGATTTAAAAACAATGTTTGGAAGTAGGTGATGGAATTTTCGAAGTTCTACCTTGGGTTTATAACACTCAAATGTTAATATTTGGTATTAACTCAATTGTATCCTAGTAAATCAAAATGGTGTCCCAATGCACATCAGGTTTGACTCTATTAGAATATATTATTTTTTTTATCCCATTATTATTACTATATGATACAATGGAATTATTATTTTTTAAGGAAGTAATAAAATATGTCTGTTAGAACACAGCCTAAAGAAACCAATACTGATCAGAGAGTGATTTACATTTAACTATACTAATTTTCTTTGAAATTTAAACATTTCATGGATTTTTTTCCCTGAGATAATTTATGAAAAATACATAATGATCACTCATGTTAAGAAAAACATGGTTTAGTATTTGTTTAAACCCAATGTAATCAACTAAAAAATGTTTGCATGGACGTGTGGAGTTTTTTTAGTGGGAAACCTAAAGAAATTGGGGAATGGATTCAAAAAAAACATAGATATTCTCACCCAATGGTCTGAAGTATCCATAAACAAAGAAAACTATGTTTACCTCCCAAAAACATATAATAATGAATATTTCACTATCTCTTCATTAATTTGGAAATACCCAACCTATTAGAGAATGAAATGTAGTCCTATAGTTACTGATTAGTGGGTTAATTTTAATGAAGACATATTTCCCACTATCCAATTATCATATCAGGAAATATCTTTTTATTTTTTTATTTTTATTTCTTCCAGGCTAGCCATTGGTGAAATTTCATTAATAATAATATGGAAAAATTGGAAATAGTTTCTATTAAACTATAACAGTTCAATAATATAAATTTACAAATTTTTTCATCAGACACGTCAAATAAAAACTGAGTATGGATTATTGAAATTTTAACAACTAGTGGAAGAGTTTATAAGATCTTATGAATGAATAATTATGATACTCTTAATTCATACATGTAGTTTTATTATTATCATGAAAATTATTATCTTATTATAAATTTTATATCTAAAACCAATTCATAAAATGAATTGGATATAAGAGACTTCTATGGATATGAAGTGGTTGTTCTATGTGAACATAAGGAGGATATTAAAGTAGGAATAAAAAATTATTCAAAAATACAAAAATAATGATTCAGTTTAATGAAAAATGGAATGAAAAATCCCACAGATAGAACTCATATCAGCTTCAAACATGCCAAAAGTGTGGGTGGAAGATCTAATAGAATACTTTTAAATGGACTAGAAGGTTATTCAACAAAAAAATGATGACCATCAATCTATTTAGTGTCAAAATAGGATGAAGATTCTAATAAATAAAATAATTTAAAATTATATTTTAACTGATTAAATAAAAAAATCTAGTGATTTAATTATATGAAATAATCATTTTATGTAAAAAATTACACCAATATTTGAGTTTATGGAAATAATAATAATTATTAAACTCCTAATCTATGGGTGTTTTGGAAGGCTTATGTAATCATAAATTTTTAAGTGCTCCCATAGAAATATGTTTATTAAGATACACTGATCATATATTATTGAAAAATGAGTGTTATTTAAACCATTTATTTTTAACTACTTTGTTCTCAAAAAATATGAATTCGCCAACCTTTATGATTCTATTTCAAAAAGCCTCTTGTATTTTATCCCATATTTTGTAAGCTAATTTTCCATCTGAATGTATTTTTATCTAGCCATTAGAAGCATTTAATATTATATATTTGATCTCTCTTCTTAGTGGAATAATGATTTTGAATAAGAAATTTACATTTCATATCAATGTATTGGTTTATATCATTTAATGTTTTTTTCACTATCTAGATGGAAATTATTTAATTTTTTTCTTCCTACCAAATGATGATAGACAGTTTTCTCAAATGGTTGGATTAGAGCTCAATAATACTGTTAATCTAGATCTGATAAGAATGATATGTTTCTGAGTTTTTAAGGTTGAAACAGATCTTAAAATTATCCAATAATTCATCTATAAATTTCCAAGAAAATTTATATATTAACATCATTAAATTATTCTTGAAATTTTGGTGATGTAATTTATTTACGGTTGGGGGAATATTGTGACACCATTAAAATTTGGAATATTTTTCTTCTAAATCCAAATTATGTTTTATGACATACCATATACAAAACACAAAAAAAACATGATACAAATCATATTATATATATATTTTTCAGAAACGTTTAAAATAATGAAACAAATAATAATTAAAAATACGTCAATCAATTATATATATTTAAAATTTACGATTATGTACACCTAAAAGGACATTCTTCAATAAAATTGGTTTTTTACATATGATAAATAATAAAATTTTCAATAATTGAATTTTAATTTTTTAAAATGATTTTAATTTTTGAATTCATCATATCTAAATTATAGTACTATGAATACTTTTATTTTATTGAAATTATTATTTTTTATTTGAATACATAAAGATATAATTTTGGAAACAATATTATGACATTATAAAAAATATGTGAATGCCCAAAAACCCGGTAAATACTTTTTATTGGTTAAATATTTCGTTAAGGGGAAAAATTATATAATTCAAAATATAATTTTTATCTTATAAAACCCTTGTTTAACCTTTTAGAACATTAGTAAAATTTTATTTTAATATTTAAACTATTTTCATTAATTTCATTATATTAAACGTTTTAATTGTAATATTAAATTATTTATTTTTATTAAATCAATATAACTCTAATTTTTTTTAATAATTTAATTTTTACAAATAATTTCTATTAAATTTTTACATTTTTTTTAAACATAATTAATAATTTTCAAAAGATATTTTTTTGAAGAGAATGTTCTTAAATGTTATATATGTTAATATTAAAATTATCTTTTCTAACTCTTATAAGTTTTATTTTTTAAAATTATTTTCATTTAATAGATACGTATTTTCATATTATTTAATAAGTTGAATTCAATATTAGGATATAAAATTATTGTTCGAATGTTTAATGTTAATAACCATGATCATGGATATAATGTTATTTTTAAGGATATGTTTCATTAATATTGCATAATTTTTATATAATCAATGAAATTGACATATTTTTAATAATTAATCATAAATAATTTTTCACATATATATACTTATATTGACAGACCATTAATTATTAAACAATGCAAATCAATGTAATGAACACATAACTCTTGAAACATATTCTTTCTAAAAAACAAATATATATATATATATAATGTAATAATGTGAAATTTAATTTCTCTTATATATTCATTACATTTCAATAAATGTAGAATAAGTATAGGTTTAGGACAAAAAAAATTTGTAACATAATTAATCATGATTTTTAAAAATATTTAAATCACCTGGTTAAAAAAATTACCAATTTAAATAATAAAAAAGTGAAATGTAATTTTCTAATGCCAATTCAATTTTAAAATGATTAAAATAGTTGAAAAATTTTATGGTTGAGGATTTATTGACTTTATATCACAAAAAAATATATTATTTCTCACATTTTTAACCATTTACCAAAATATTACATTCAATACATTATTTACAAATATTGGGTTTATCCTAAGAGATCCCTTTTATTCACATATAAATTGGGATCACAAACACCCTATAACATTTACTCAAACACATGGAAATTTCATTACATAAAATTTATCCTTTTGTTATTAATATTTATATTCAAACTCTTCCATTGACATAGTAATATAATGTAATTAGTGTAATTTTAATGCTAAGGAGTTATTATATTAATGATGTAACCCTTATTTATTCTATTCTATTTACATTAAAAGTGAAATGAATTTGGATCATCTAATTATGAGAAAAAAACACCTTCATAAAGCATCATATTCCTTTTTCATCTCCACATCACCTCCCTAGTTATAAGGATGGAATTTAAAATTAAATTTTACGTATATAATATAATTATGATAATTATGGGAAAATTTATAAACCATATTCATTTATATTCTTTCATTACGAAAGGAAAACATTAACCATGTGTTGTAAGGACTTCCACATCCAAAAACTGGAATTTAATTTGTCATATTATTTCATTATTATTTATTAAAATGTATTAAAACATGGTTTATATGTTGAATATATCTAAATAGTATCACTACTCTTATATTATAATGATATTATTTAAAAATACCACTTTTGAAACCATAATCATTCATTTATTATTGTTTGTTCTTGTTTAGAAAAATCTAACAACCTAATCTGTCAATGATATGAAGATATATAATGTATGATAATAGGGAATTATGTAATATTTTCATTAAAACATAAATAATTATTATTTTATAGTTATATAAATGTTTTATAAAGTATTTATTTTATTCTTAAAATATTTTCTTCGATCACATAAATTAGTGAAATAAGAGGACACTGATTCAATTTTCTGGAAATATTTATTTTTTGGAATAACATAACAATATCATAAATAATTTTATAATATATCATTAAATAATTAAAATGATATTGGAATGATAATATAATCATCAAATAAATTTATTTCTGTATCGACATTATAAACACGCTTCAAACAATCCAAATTTACTGACACAAAATTATAAGTTAATATTTAATTAAATAATATATTTTTCCTAAATGGTTATAAGTGACATTAATATCATAAAATAATTTATTAATAAGTTAAATAAATATCTATCTAAGGTATTTAGTTATTTTATTTGAGATTATTGTGTAATTAAAAAAGCTGGAATTCAATGTAAGGGTTTTCGTTAACTCATTTTATGGTTTGTTGGGCCATAGTCATTCCTTCATGAATAAATTCTTCATGAATGAATTAATCCTAAAATTCCACAATGCCATATATTTTTTCATATTATAATATTGGGAAATTAATTTTCATTATTAATAACCACTTCTTTGATAAATTCGTTTTTGATATAAAATTATAACATTGGTCTGAATTCATCTCATTCTTATTAGTGGATCGTCTTTTTCCATGTCTATTTATTTACATTAAAAATTATTTTATTTAAAGAAATTGAAATATTTTTTAATTTTATACTATTCATGTTTTCCCCTAAAACTTTTAAAATTTAATTTCCTTTAACATTTCGTCATTGTTTCTATTTAGTTAAACATCCTAATTGTATTTATAGAGTAATTTCTTTTCATAATTAATGACCAAAAAATTATTTCCTTGATATTTCTATTTATTTTAAATGAAAATTCATCTGTTCAATTTTCTAATCAGGTTTTTAAAAAACATCACCTCCCCTTTAAAATTTTTTTATTGTAATTTTTTCATCATCTTGTTTAACAATGATAAAAATGTATTGTGAATTCATTTTTATTTTAACATCATTATTTCATCCACTTTTTATATCTCATAGAGTAATTATTTAAGAACCCTAAATATATTATTATTATATAAATACTTTTATAGAATGATATTTTGGATTTCTAAATATTTTTAGGTTCATTTGATCTGATGTCTTTGAAAAAATTGAACAACCCATTCTATTTTAGTGTTTTCATTCAAATATGATGATGCATGATTTTATGTAAAACAAATATATATGGATAAATATGGGAGTGTTCCTATATCAAATAAATATTTATTATTTTATGTTGACGTGTAGTGAGATAATCATATGTGTACATAATCATTTTTTTCAAACATGTTTGGCTAAAAGGAGGTTCCCAACATTTTTGGGCATCCATCAAGTGATTTCAATTACAAATGTGTGGGAATAATAACTTCTATTTAAAAAATATATTATTATTTTAGTTAAAAAACATCCATGTTATTTATCAGGTTAATATTTGTTTCAAATATGATTTTTAATTTAATGATATTCGTTATTATCATGGTATGCCATGTTTTTAAAATAATATACACTCTTATTTCATGACCTCATGTTTAATGATTTCTAAGATGTATTTGTATCCATCTCTTTAATGGTATGATTAAATAATGATATTTTATTATCTTATGTTTCTATACCATGTTTTTTTATTATCATATATGGTATTATGATTTTTATGATAATATATTAATCCCCTTCTTCTTGTTCTCCTTCAGGTTTATGATCCTATACATTATGATACATTTTTTCCTCATTGCGCATCTAGGCTAATCCCTTTATTATGTTTCCATACACTAAAATTTTGATATTATTATATAATTAGATATGTTTTGATAAAGTAATATAGGTGAATTATTATGGATTATTGTTTACAGGTGTTATAAAATAAGATGCTTCTGTAGAAAATCCTCATGAAACTAAACTATTTAATCGTTGGGTTTTGAAAATGTTTTTGAGATTTATTATATACATAATTAAATTATTGTATTATTTATGTTTTATTTTCAATAAGTTGATTCACTTTTCCAATTATATTTGAAATAATTTAAGTTTAGTTATCTTTTCTATATGTATTTTATCCACTTATTTTCCATGAAACAAAAATTTTAATTCCATATCCAAGAAATCATAATAATAATGGTTTCTATAATTTCTATGTCTTCCATCACAAAAAAACTAACTAATAATCAAAATACCTTATAGACAATTCTATTCAATATATTGTTTTCAGACATTAATTAAATGGTTAATTTTTCTTTTAGGTTCAACGATAAAACTAGAAGTGTACCATGCACGTTCTATAAAAATTACTTCATATATATCAATGAATATGTCCTCTATTTTTTAGATCTAGAAATTTTTGAGATATTTTATTTTTATGCATTTTGGAAAATATTTATTTAAATAAATTTTTTAATTCAACTCATTCCATAGATTCAATTTCATAATTTTTCCCTAAATTTATAAATACTACCCTAAATTGAATGAATTTTCCTTATAAATGATAAATAGATAAAACATCATTTTAATTATTCAAGAACATGAGAATAATTTTTTTTATTCTTAATCCACTAGTCGGAAATTTGTGGATTGTAACCACCACTACTTGAAGGCTGGTTTTGATATATGAATGTTTCAATAGAGAGTTGTTCCTATGTTCATTGGGGAGTTTGGAATGATTCATGTTATTGTATATAACATTATAATTTTATATTAGTATTGGAGTGGGATTTTATACTCCATCACCCATTACATTTTATTTCTCATTATAAAATCATTTCAATGTCCATTACAATCATAGTATACTCAATAACTCAATGTTCTCGTCATTGAATACAATAAAAAAGGTTATTATGCATATGATGGAACAATAATTATCTTAATAGATCATTGGATAAGGAAAATACTTACAAATATGTCCTAAATTATGAAATTTACATTTCAAACAATGTAATATTAGATTCATCTTATATCTCATCGAATTAATCATTTTTTTAGGATTTATATTCAATATATTAATAATATATTACCTAAATATTACTAAACCCCATTATGATACCAAATGAGGCGATCCAAGTACAACATACATATATATTACATAATTTAACCTAAATTGTATATATATATATTACAATAATTCACACCGCATAACCTATAGGTAATTTGTTTATATTTTACTCCATAACCTGGGGAATGGAATCATGATAATGGTTGAAATCATATAATCAGTATGGGTAAGAATAAGAGATACCAAATGAAAGGTCATAAGTGAGTAGGAGATGAACATATGGGTATGAAAATATAAATGAGGTACATGATGATAAAATCATGAAATTAAAGAAATTAAACATAGATCTTAAATCATGAATCAAGACACAACTATTTTAAAATAAGAAAATACACAAGTGTTGGGGATGTGAAATCATTATTCAATAAATATGATCTATTTTGACATGTGTAAATAGATTGAAATAAAAATTTGTAAAAAATATATAAATAACAACATATATAAATAATAACCACTAAAATATTTATAACATAATGGGATAGGAAAACCATGAACCCATAACATTGTTGAATTATTTAAACCAACATGTATCCCTTGACATCTTAAACATGGGATAACCACACTGATCTCTTCATGGTTTCATGGGACATAAACATTTACATATTATATTGGAGGGATAAGATAGAACAACCCATCACATAATAATAAATCATACCTATATATTCAAAAAAGAACATGAAATGTTTTATAATTATATAGTTTTTTAATTTAACTATAATTATTATATGGGTACCATAATGATTAAAACAAATCATTATTATAATATATCCGTATAGATAAATAGGATATTATCACAATTTTACCTTCTAAATGGTTGATCAAAAAAATTGATGGATATTGACATTATAGAAACCATAATTTTTCATACGTATATATTATAACTATGTTGATGAATATTCCTTAAATAATATAATGCAACATTGTAGAATCACATGGGTTTAGTTTCATTGGATATATAGAAATAGAAACAATTGGTTCATAGTTGTTATCATATTCCCCTTATAACATAAAAAGTATCTCCCTTCTAAGAGATATCTTATATACATCCGTTATTCATAAACTAGGAAATGAGAAATGAGAATCTGAGCACTCTGATGCTCATTAACTGTATTCAAGGGTTATATCAATGATAATATACCCTAAAAAGATAAAAACTGTTTGAGAACAAGATATTAAGATTTAAAAACCATTACCTAAATAAAATAGATAATAATCTAGCATCATGGATTAAATAATTGTTGTTTATAACACTTGATTCAAAATTAATCAAAGGCCCAAAGACATTATAACATAATATAGGTAAAACACATGAAATTGTGTCATACATATTAGAATAAAAAATAATTTCATTAGCATTAAAAAATATTTTCCACAACTATCATAGTGGAATGGGATCACCCCCAAATAATCATAATAATCAAGATTCTCTATGAGTATTTCCTTAGGGGAAACACTCACATTTACTAAACTAGGTTCAATAACAATTCCATTTTTTTAAATCTCATAAGATATCAACCATCGCACAACGAATTGGAGGGAGATATAGCTTCCACCCATTTCATAAATAATATAATATATATGTGTTTCACAAGATCATAATGAAATAATAATATCTAAACTCATGAAACGTAATGGGTTTCAGAATCATTTAAACATTTAATAACTATTGTAAAATAAATGGTTTTAAAAGAAATCATTCGAAAATTAACATAAACCCTAAAAATAAAAAATCAATAAGGTATAAATATAAAATATTAACAGTAAATCATAATAAAAATTTAATCTTATTGTTATTGGTTCATGAAAATGTCATTACAACATTTTTGAGGTAAATAACCATTCCATTTTGAAACATATTCATTAAAATATAAAAATATTAAAAATAATATAGTAATTTTTTTTTCAAAATTATCATAAGAACATGTAAGATATTCATCAATACATTTATTAACCATTGTGGAAGGAAATTATATTTATTTTTTGTTAGATAAGAAAAACATTTCTTTGATACGTTTGTCAAAAAATGTCACAAAGTACATTATTTTAAAAAAAAAGACTATTCCATTAAAACAGACATGTAGAAATTCAAAAAATGATTAAAATTAATTTGAAAAAAAAATTGAATAATAATAAAAATCTTTTTTAAATAATATCATGAATAAAAAATATTTTCAATAAAAATGGTTTTCGATATAAGAGTAAAATGAATCGATTTTACAAAAAATTTATGGTATCATGAGTACGTAAGGTGAGGAAAATGAAATTAAAAAAATTTATTCTAATGAAATAAAAACATGATAAAAAAATCAGTAGTATCAACTAAGCATGATAATATGTTTTCATCGTCATAATTTAGTCATAAAAAAAATAAGGAAAACCATTATATTAAAATATAAAACATATTACCTCAGGGTCGAATTCCTAGATATTTTTCCAATACTCTTATATAATAAAAAAATATTATAATAAATATTATTGAAATTTGATACTAATATATTTAAAACCATACATATTTTACTTTTAATATTTTATCACCAAATTATTAATAATTGTTTACTAACATAACTATTTTAGGTGATTACAGATTCATTTTTACTATAGGGTTTGGCTTGGTAATTTGATTCACTATATACTGATCATAGTTATATAATATAATTAAATTAAATAATGGTATGAAAATAATATAAATTAATTGTACATATATTTAAAGTCATCTATAAATTTTAGGGATATATAAATTAATAACATCATTCATGGAGATAGTATGCCATATGTACACATGAATGTAGTTTTCATGTTTCAATGGACTGAATAAATTAATTTTAAAAAACATATATCATTCCCATGAAAATAAATATATCATTTATATAATATATATCATAAATATTCACCAAATTCATCATCACTAACTTCTATGTAAAATATAAATGAAAAATGAATCACTTCACTTCGTGGAGGTGGTATTCTACACATACCCATAATAAACATTAGGATTTCCCAAAGGAGTGGATTATAATAAGATAGAAAATATTTTATAATAATATAAATATATTTTTTCTAAAAATATCATATATATAAATATTGATCCAATCTTATTACCATTCTATAAAATATGGTTATGGAAACATAATTCCGTCTCTATGTGGAGATGCTAAAACACATGTACATTAAAAGTGGGGTAAAATGGTATTATCATAATAATAATAAAATTTATGTATATTTTGGACACTGATTATATTATTTTATTATGAATATAATATATCAATGGGAGGTAAAACAAAAATTTAATGGAAACTGATGGGTTACTAAAAAAAATTTCTTTGAAACTATTCCTTTAGATCTCCAGTAAATGGAATTACAGTTAGTATTTGGGGAAGAAAAAAACATATATGTTATTGATAGTGAAGTGGAGAAGATAAATATGTAATGGTTGGAATATATGGAAGGCTACACATTGTATGAAGAAGAGAAAGGAGGGATCCCTTTATAATTTATTATAAGGAAACTATTGAAATATTTTAAAATAATAATTTAATTAAAATTAAATTTGATGTGTAAATGGATCCAAATTGATTTATTTCAAGTCTAAAATAATTATGAGTAAAAATAATGTCATAAAATAAAATTAAAACTTGTATAGATAACATTTTCACCATTATATTTTAGTTTTAACCCCATTAACATTGTTGACAATTATCATAAAATTAATGTTTTCCACTCTTTATGGGAGAATAATGTTACTATAAAATGATAAAAAACACATTAATGGATAATGTCTGATTTTTAAAATGATATCCCATTAATTTTTCATAATCTAATAATTTTAATAATTTTAGATCATTAAATGAAGTGTTATTTATTATAAAATATCAATAATGAAAATTTTAAATCTATTCATTTAATTTAACTATAAATACATGAAAAAAATATATTTTGAGAATAATTATTATTAAAATCCATAATATGTATTATATATATATATAAATAAATATAGGTAAATATTAACTCATTAATATTGTTTCACTTTTAATAATTTTTATATCATTTATTATATTTTTTATTAAATCATCCAATACTACATTAGTTTTGCAATTGAAAATTATGAAATTTTATAATTAATAAAAATTATAGGAAATATATAACAAGAATAAATTTTCATTAACATTAGACTGCAAAATGATTCATTAATGATATTTGTTTTACCTCTATGGACATATAATAGATATAAGACAATGAGAGATATATTTTCTAACATCAGTTGATTTAAATATTATGTGGGTCTTTTTAATTGATTGATGTATATTAAACCAATAAATTTTATGAATAAAGTGATAATGGTATTGTCACGACCCATCCCATGAGGCCCGAATGTGACTATCTCAAGCCCGCCTTCCAGAGGCCACGGGATGGTGACTGGCACCTGAAGTCTTTTCTAGAACAGGGAAGGCATTGCCTTAGAGATCATTATAAACTCAAAAGGGGAAACTGAGGTAAATAACTAACAAAATTATTGTACAACCACTAGAGTACTATACAAGCACAAGTACAACTATAAACTGAAAATAGTGGGCCAAAATACAAGAGATAGAAACTCAAAAGAATGTAAGAAATTGTTGTATATGCCATATAGATCTACCTAGAGGGTAGTAGTTGTATGTTTGAAGTCAATAAAGAGGATCTTGACTTATCTCATCACACCATGATCTACCAAGTCCCAAACATCAAATGTATTCCTCGTTGCATCAGTATTCAACACCTGACACACACTTGTGGGTAGAGCCCATGCAGGGGTGACCAAAACCACTCCGTAGGGGACCCCAAGACCCACGAAGGTCTCTCAGTAATCAACCATGAAACAAATCACAATAAATACCACAAAGTTAATCTAACAAACATGATCTATATTATAAAGCACAAGTAAAAAGAGACAACACACTCTAACAGTATAACATCATGGTTACGGGGATATGGATGACTAGTCGTAAATCCAAACCATCCTATCTATAATAACTATATTATTGAACTGTATTGGTCATTGTTTTCCTACCCGTATTGGTCGCTAGATTCTGACACATATTGATCACTGGTGCTAGCCCATATTGGTCACTAGTGTGTACCCGTATTGGTATCTTTTGAGGACCGATATATATCGCTGTTGTGGACCTATATTTGGCGCTAGATCTAACCTATATTTTTTGATTGTTCTGACCTGTATTGGTCACGTATATAGAGGTAGGGATGATTAGTCGTACAAAAAGATCATCCCACTCTAGAATTTCTGATGCTGACCCATATTGGTCGCTCTTCTTCTATATGTCACAGCCAACCACTAGATTCCTTGATGAAGCACACCTGATCTCTAGAAGATTATTCCCTTCAAGACATCGATCTTGTTTCAACTGGTATGAATTCCCACAGAAATCTTAACCAAGGGTCCTCCCCATCATAGGAGTTCCAACGTGACAAATGACACGTCGATTAGATGTATAGTCTGTGAGATATTGTCACGACCCATCCTCGGGGCCCGTGCCATGACTACCCCAAGCCCGCCTTCCATAGGCCAGGGGCTGGCGACTAGCACCAAGGCGTAATTCCCGGTAAAAAGGGAAGGCATTGCCTTTGTAAAGTAAACAAACACCATAGAGTAAGAAAACGGAAAAGTAAACACTAAGTAAAAACTGTAACAAGCTGTGCTGAAAGTAAAAAGTGGCCGGAAATACAAGGCCAACTGTAAAGTACAACTGAAAGAAGAAAACAACAACTGAAAAGAAAGGCCGCAGTGTCGAGTCGTCCTCTGGAAGTCCCACCTGAAGGGTGGGTACAGAGAGCCTCCACTGCTCCTCGGGTCCACCTGACCGCTCTGAGTACGTCCCACCCAGTGGACCACCTCCAGGTACCATCCTTCTCAGCAAGCCTCCACCACGATCATCGATGTCTGTCGTCTGCATCCAACACAACGTAGTGCGGGCATAGCCCATGCAGGGGTGAGTATAAGATACTCAGTAGGGGCCCTGAGACCCCCGAAGGTCTCCCGAAATCCACAAAGGATAAACCACAAGGAAAGATACAATAACGAAGTAACAATCAACACTTCTTAGGTATATGCCCATACATATACCTAAGTCATCGATTTCCTTTCGGCTCCAACACCCAAGCCCAAGCACAACCCAGTCCACACAGGAAAGAAAACGTAAACCCACACAAGATAACACAACACAATCCACGAAGAAGAGCAAAAGTAATCCACATAGGATAGCCCAACACAATCCATAAAGGAGAGTAAACAGTAAATCCACACAGGATAGCTCAGCACAATCCACAAAGGAGAGTAACACAGGATTCAGCTCACACAGGTATACATCTTCGAATGACGATAAAGATGATCACTGATCCATCTAAGTCATCGGACCCACAAAGGATCGAATGGTACTAACCCCCGCAAAGACCCACATAGGATCATGCCCACACAGGACCTGTTGGCGCTGGCTCACACAGAACCACTGAGCGCTGACCCACACAGGATCTGTAGCACTGATCCACGTAGGATCGTTGAGTGTAGTAGTCGTCGCAGTCCACTGAGGATCTCTGCACAGTCTTCATCGCAGTCCACTGAGGATCTCTGCACAGTCATCATCGTCGAAGTCGCAGTCACAGTAGCAGTCGCAGCCAGCACTAGGGTTCCTGCACACAGCAAGCTCGTTCGGGAGGGTCCGCTCCACGAGCTGAGAGGATGATACATCAACTGACACAAATTATGAAGTTGATGTATCCAAAAGTTCTGTATGGTTGACAGGAACTCAACGTCGCAGACGGCGCGTCAATCAGACGCCCGGTCTGAGAGATATTGGCTTTTTCGTCCCAGGGGCCCAGTTGGTTTTTAAGGCAAAACCAACCCGACCATACTCCACCTGCGTCCAAACCTCAGGCGGAGTATTCCAAAGGATCTGTCTCACTTAGAGGAAAACAACAAAGTCGACAGAATGTCAAACAGACGTTCGTAGCTCAAGATATGAGCGTTTCTGCTCCGAGGGCCCGGTTGGTTTCGTGAACGAACCAACCCGACCGAACCAAAAGTATTCCAACACCTTGAGTGTGAGAAACTGAAACGGCCGTCTCGATCCAAGGATTGTGTTGCCACTGACGGAGCATCGTTCGGAGGCCCGTAGCTCAAGTTACGGGCAACGGACCGAAAACGGTCCGAAGATGGGGGGTCTGGGCCCGGGCTGACTCGGCCAGACCCCCCCCCCCCCCCCCCCCCGCCCCCCAGGTCGGCTGAACCGGGTCAACCCGACCAGGTCCGACCCGGACGGACCCGGTCCGGTCTGGCCAGGGTGCGGCCCGGCCCGGCCGGCCCGGCTCGGCTCGGCCGAGCGGCCGAGCATGGCAGTACCGCGGGGCGCCGCCCCCGCGGGATGAGGATGACACGACCCTTGAGGGGCCGCGCTAGACATAAGTAGATGCGGATTCTGCCGCGTCCCGTGCGGGCGAGACAGACCCGCACGGCCGCGGGTCCGCTGGCCGCCGCGCCGGCGACCCGCGCCGATGGAGACTTCCGCGGGCCACCGGAGTTGCTCCGGTGGTCCGTTTTCCTTCCCGTCTGCGTCGCTGCTCCTCCCGGGACCCGCTCTTATCTGCGGAATCATCAAATTGCCTTTGGGGCACGTTTTTTCATCGCCAGCCAAATCCTTACAACAATGAAGAACGACGGAGGGTTGTCTGGCCGTGTTTGTTTGGCCCGCACCCTCCGCGTTAGACGGTATCAATCGAGAGGAAAAATCAACACATGACAAACGTATCAAAACAATTTTAATAATTTAAAATTTCACTTGATCTAGGTTCTTGTTTTAAAAGAAGAAATCACAGGGATTTAAAAATGTATTTCCAAAATAAAATCCCTACCTCGCCAAGTCATCGCACGCGCGTTCTTTCGCGGAATTGATCGTCGTGGAAGATGGGGATCGTCGTGTCGTCGCGGTATCCAGCGTTGCGTCGACGAACTCCGATGTCCAAGAAACCACATATTTAATTTTAATAATTAAATCCATCTTGAGCTAAAATCCACAAAGGAATTTAAAGAATTGCAAACTCTCACCTCAACGGATGGTCGAAGGTTTTTGTCGCGGTGAAAGGAACGTCGTAGAAGAACGTCGCGGGAGAGGAAACGTCGGCGTCGCGGCACACGGCATCACGTCGTCGATTTACGCGGGTTCTGCGTTCTTCGTCGGAGGCCGGTGTTTTTCACGTTCTTCGTGTTCTTCGCAAAGGAGGATGAAGAACTCTTGGTTTCTGTCAAATCCTCTCAACGAACATTTTTCCAGAAGTCGTGCGTTGGCCTTATTTTATTATTACGCCAACAGATTTCAAACAGGTTAAGAAACGAATGAAATTAATTCATAGAATTAATTTCAACGAATAAACCGCCCATTTAATTCAACGAATAAAACCTCCCAATTAATTGGTGCGTGAAGAAATTAAGAAAATGTGTTAGTTGACTCTCATGATGACGGGTTTTCGCGGGTGCGTTACTTAGCAGAAACGAAACGGTGGGGCTCGTGCGGGCCCCACCCCACAAATATCCTACCTAGAGGGTAGGATATTTCTGGATAACACCCAATCTGCATCAACTCAGCTTAAGCTGCTTTAAGTGGCTTCCAAGCAGCTTAAGTGAAATTAAATAAAGTTTGTGGTACAATTTATTTTATTTCTTAACCTTAGGCCCAAAACTTAAAAACCACACCCGAGTAAACGCAACTCCGGAAGAGGCGTTTCTAAGCAATTACCGGCGCTGTGAATCCATCGGTGCCCTCAGAATTTGATTCCGAGCACCGGTTCAAAAGTTAGAAAAACCCACTCGTCCGTTCACTGAACGTACCCGAGACAAACTTCGGAACATGATTCCGGGCACACCGGGCCTCGGAATCATGTGCCGTCAGAAACTACGTTCTTTTAAAAATCCAAAGAAAATTAAGAAAAAAAAGTTTCCTTGAATTTTTTGGGTCTTTACATCACTCCCACCTTAGGGCTTTACATCCCCGTAAAGATATATCATAAACTAGGGAAACAAATGTGGGTATTGAGCACACATCTGAGCCTCCCTCTCCCAAGTGATCTCCTGGAGGTCCTCGTGCTGCCATCTGATGCGCACAAGAGGAATCGATCGTCCACATAGGACTTGCTCCTGTCGATCCTTGATCTCCACCGGGACCTCCGCAAAAGTCGCCCCATCATCCACGTCTAGCTCCCCATGGTCAATAATATGTGTCGGGTCATGCACGTATCTCCTCAGCTGAGATACGTGGAAGACGTCGTGCACCTGGTGCAACTGAGGTGGTAGAGCCAGGCAATAAGCCACCTCGCCAATACTACTGAGGACCTGGAAGGGTCCGATGAAGCGTGGAGACAACTTTCTGCCTCGGCCAAATATCTGCAATCCACATCGAGGTGAGACACGCAAGAAGACATGGTCGCCATCCTCGAACTCTAGTGGCCTCCGCCTCCTATCAGCATAAGACTTCTGCCGGCTCTGAGCTGTCCTTATCCGCTCTTGGATGACTTGGACCTTCTCTGTCGTGGCACGGACCATCTCTGGTCCCACAAGTGCTGACTCCCCAGGGTTTGTCCAGCACAAAGGGCACCTGCAAGGTCTGTCGTAAAACGCCTCATATGGTGTCATCCCAATGGTGGAGTGGTAGCTGTTGTTTTACGCGAACTCCACCAAGGGTAGGTGGTCCTACCACCTATGACCAAAGTCGAGGACACATGCGTGGAGTATGTCCTCGAGATTCTGAATGGTCCTCACCGTCTGACCATCCGTCTGAGGGTGAAAGGCGGTGCTCATACATAGCCGCATCCCGAACGCCTCCTTCAACCCCTTCCAAAGCCGGGAAGTAAAGCGAGCGTCCCGATTGGAGACGATAGACGATGGCACGCCGTGAAGCCGTAAAATCTCCTAAATTTAGAATCGCCCCAAGCTCTCCACTGAGCCCTGCTCTTGGATGGGTAAGAAGTGTGCCGACTTGGTGAGTCGGTCAACAATCACCCAAATGGAGTCGTGACCTCTGGAAGTGCATGGAAGTCCAGTCACGAAGTCCATAGATATCCCATCCCACTTCCACTCCGGGACCTCCAAGGGCTGTACCAAGCCTGCCGGTACCTGATGCTCTATCTTCACCTGCTGGCAGGTGAGGCATCGAGAAACGAACTCTGCCACAACCTTCTTCATGCTCGGCCACCTGTGGTGTCGTCTGAGGTCTTGGTACATCTTCGCCACACCAGGATGTACCGCCAAAGGAGAAGTGTGAAACTCTCTCAGCACATCCTCTCGTAAAGTGACTGGTACCAAGGTACGTCCTCTGAAAAGGATGTCATGATCAACTCCAAAGGAGAAGCCATATGGTGCATGTCCTGAGGATAACTGTGCACGCCACGTCTCACAGTCGGCATCCCCACGCTGTGCCTCTCCGACCCGCTACAATAGTGGAGGAGTGACTGTGAGAGACTGAAGGAAGGCTGCTCCATCTCTATCCACGATGGATATCTTCAAAGCGGCTAGCTGCTCTGTCGCCTCCTCAAGTATCTGAATTCCCGTTCTCCTGCTGAGGGCATCGGCTACCACGTTCCCCTTCCCAAGAGTATAGACTATCTCAAAGTCATAGACCTGGAGGAACTTGAGCCATCGCCACTGTCTCAGGTTCAGGTCCTTCTGAGAGAAGATGTACCTGAGACTCTAGTGGTCAGAAAAGACTGTAAAGCGCTCGCCCATCAGATAGTGTCGCCATGTCTTCAGTGCGAAGTCCACTGCTGCTAACTCCAGGTCATGCGTGGCGTAGTTCTACTCATGTGGCCTCAACTGATGTGATCCATAGGAAATCACTGAACGCTCCTGCATCAGGACACACCGGAGTCAGGTCCCTGATGCATCGCAGAAGACTACGTATCCAACTCCCTCCTAAGGCAACCTCAAGATAGGTGCGCTGGTCAATCTCTGTCTCAGCTCCTGGAAGCTCTGCTGACATCTGTCTGACCACAAAAAGGGTTTCCCCTTCTTCGTCAAAGCTGAGAGTGGTGCCGAAACTCTGGAGAAGTCTGGAACAAACCTCTGATAATATCCAACTAGTCCCAAGAAACTCTGCACCTCCGTTACGCTCCTGGGTGGCTCCCAAGCTTGCACCGCCTCGATCTTCGTGGGATCCACCGCAACTCTCGCCTCAGAAATGACGTACCCCAAGAAGTGGAACTCACGTAACCAGAACTGGCACTTCGAGATCTTTCCATAAAGCTGGTTCTCTCGGAGTGTGTCTAGTACAACCCGCAAGTGGTAGGCGTGCTCCTCCACCGTGGTCGAGTACACCAAAATGTCGTCGATGAAGACCATGACAAATCGATCGAGGTATGGCTGGAAGATCCGGTTTATGAGGCTCATGAACACTGCTGGAGAATTGTTTATGCCGAATGGCATAACCAAGAACTCATAGTGGCCATACCAACACCTGAAGGCCATCTTCTTCATGTCCTCGTCTCGAAATCTGAGCTGATGATAGCCTGACGTGAGGACTATATTCGAGAACCACCACGCTCCCTTGAGATGATCGAAGAGGTCATCAATCCTCGGTAGCGGATACTTGTTCCTCACTGTCACCTGGTTCAGGCGACGATAGTCGACACACAGTCTCAAACTCCCGTCTGCCTTCTTGACAAACAATATCGGGGAAGCCTAGGGTGAAACACTGGGTCAGATGAACCCCTTGCCCTGCAAGTCATACAACTGTACTCATAGCTCTCGAAGCTTAGTGGGGGCCATCCGATACGCTGGAGTGGATATTAGGGCTGTCCCGGTGTACAGATCAATATAAAAGTCCACCTCTCTGCGAGGAGGTAGCCCTGGAACGCCATCTGGAAAGACGTCCGCGTACTGATCCACCACTGCAGGAAAACTAGGACTCCGCACGTCCACTTCTCCTAGGATGAGACTAGCCAACTGATGAGTGATGGTATGTCCCCTCCTCTGTGAGAGTGCCTCCTGTGCTGCAAAGGCTCCCTTCTCGCCGGTGAAGGTGAACCTGCTCCCGTCGGTGCGCACACATCACACCTTGCACCTAAAACGGTCAATCTGAGCATTGACTGTAGATAACCAATTCATTCCCAAGATGACGTTGTAAGGCCTCGACGCCGCTACAAGAAGATCCCAGCCGAATCTCTCGCCTCCTAGAGTAAGCTCACACTGCCGGCACCAGTGCGTAATCGTCGAGTCTGCTCTCATAGGGGTCTCTAGCCGTAAGGATCGAGCCAACGGCTCTGTCGGAATCTCCGAGCACCGAACAAGGGCAGTGGCAATGAAAGATTGACTCGCTCATGTGTCTATAAGAACTTCATCAAGTGTGGAATAGACACAGATCGTACCTCGAATCATCTCTGGCGCTCTGTGGTCGTAGGCCTCTACTGCCTGGAGTTGTTCCTGTCTCTGCCCGCCATCTCCATGTGGTCGGGGCGGGCCTCCTGGTGGTGGTGGTGGTAGACCCTCAAAGCGTCTCCCACCACCCGCTGCTCGGCCAGCTCCTCTGCCTTGTCCGCCTCCTCCCTACGGACCACCACGTTCGACCCTCTGCCTCTGCCTGGGTGGCCCCTCCACCGTCTGCTTCACCTCGGCACGGCGGGTCGGGCAGTCACGAGCCATGTGGCCCTTCCCACCGCATGCGTAGCACTACCTGCCTCTCGAAAGACTGGCTCCGTGCTGTGTGCCCCGCACTGCTGAGCCAGTGTCCTGAGGTCATCTACGAGAGGGTCTGTTCAGCCTGGAACCCTGAGTCATCCGTCGGCTACCTGCTGCCGAAGACTCCGCTACCTGCCGCCCTGCGGTAGGTCTCGCTGCTGAAGTAGACTCAGCAAGAAAGCTCTCGATCAGAAGGGCTCGCTCCAGTACTCCTTCCTGTGTCGGGATGCTGAGGGAGATCAGCGATGCCCTGATCTCGTATCTCAAACCCTACTCAAAGGTTCGGGCCCAGAAGAAGGGGTCCAGTACCATGTCAGTCGAGTAGCGAGAATGATCGGTAAACCTCGCCGCGTACTGGGTGACAGTCAAGCTGTCGTGCCGCAGCTGAAGAAGCTCCTGGATGCGCACCGCACGGAGGGTGGCCGGAACAAACTCTGAGCATAAGAGGCTCTCGAAGTCTGTCCAGAGAAGAGATGCCTCATCGTGCACCTGGAGCATCATGCTCCACCATCGGCCCGCTGCTGCGTGCAGTAGGCTCGCCGCGAGGATCACCATGAGGTCTGCCGGTGTCCTCACTAGCCTTAAAACTCGTACGACCACCTCCAGCCAGTCCTCGGCTGCATGGGGGTCCGTCTCCCCATGAAACCTGGGTGGTCTCCAGTGCTGGAACATGTGCAGAGCTCCGAGGCGACGTGCATCGTCAGCGGTCGTGGCGGGGTGCATCGGTAGCTCGGCAGGTAGAGGTACCGTTGGTGCCTCCGCCGTCAAAGGGCCTTGTATCGAGGCCTCGTCGCTCGGCGGTCTGTCGTCGCGCTCTACTCTCAGAACCCTAGCTGGCTGCCGTCGTGGGGCCATCCTAAAAAGGGAACAAGTGCGCCACGGTTAGAACAATATACCTGGTGAGCTGACACAAGTAATCATGAAGAAAACTTGAAAACACACATGCAATCAATGTTTTCGTGCATTAAGTCGGAAATCAGAAGTCAGGGTCCTAGTGTACGGATACGTCGGCCGCTGCACCAACACTGGACTCCCTGGACTGATAACCATACCCAATACACTAAACACTATTGCTTCACATAGAAGAAAGATCAGAGTCTGCGGTAGAACCGACCACCTTCGATACCAATTTGTCACGACCCGTTCTCGGAGCCCGTGCCGTGACTACCCCAAGCCCGCCTTCCATAGGCCAGGGGCTGGCGACTAGCACAACGGCGTAATTCCTGGTAAAAAGGGAATGCATTGCCTTTGTAAAGTATACAATCACCACAGAGTAAGCAAGCGGAAAAGTAAACACTAAGTTAAAACTATAACAAGCTGTGTTGAAAGTAAAAAGGTGCCGGAAATACAAGCCCAACTGTAAAGTACAACTGAAAGGGGAAAACAGCAACTGAAAAGAAAAGCCGCAGCGTCGAGCCGTCCTCTAGAAGTCCCACCTGAAGGGTGGGTACAGAAAGCCTCCACTGCTCCTCGTGTCCACTTGACCGCTCCGAGTACATCCCACCCAGTGGCCCACCTCCAGGTATCGTCCTGCTCCGCAAGCCTCCACCACAATCAGTGTTGTCCGTCGTCTGCAACCAACATAACGTAGTGCAGGCATAGCCCGTGCAGGGGTGAGTATAAGCTACTCAGCAGGGACCCCGAGACCCCCGAAGGTCTCCTGAAATCCAAAAAGGATAAACCACAAGTAAAGATACAATCACTAAGTAACATCCCACACTGCTTAGGTATATGCCCATACATATACCTAAGTCATCGATTTCCGTTTCGCTCCGACACCCGAGCCCAAGCACAACCCAGTCCACACAGGAAAGCAAACGTAAACCCACACAGGATAGCACAACACAATCCACGAAGGAGAGCAAAAGTAATCCACATAGGATAGCCCAACACAATCCAAAAAGGAGAATAACAATAAATCCACACAGGATAGCTCAGCACAATCCACAAAGGAGAGTAACACAGGATTGAACTCACATAGGTATACATCTTCGCATGACGATAAAGATGATCACTGATCCATATAAGTCGTTGGACCCACAAAGGATCGAAAGGTAATAACCCCCGCAAAGAACCACACAGGAATGGGCCCACACAGGACCTGTAGGCGCTGGCTCACACAGAACGCTGAGCGCCGACCCACACAGGATCAGATCCACACATGATCTGTAGCACTGATCCACGTAGGATCGCTGAGTACAGTAGTCGTCGCAGTCCACTAAGGATCTCTGCAGAGTCGCTGTCGCAGTCCACTGAGGATCTCTACACAGTCGTCGTCGTCGATGTCGCAGTCACAGTAGCAGTCGTAGCCAGCACTAGGGTTCCCGCACACAGCAAGCTCGTTCGGGAGGGTCTGCTCCACGAGCTAAGAGGCTGATACATCAACTGACACAAAGTCCGAAGTTGATGTATTCAAAAGTTCCGTATCGATGACAGGAACTCAACGTTGCAGACGACGCGTCAATCAGACGCCCGGTCTGAGAGATATTGGCTTTTTCGTCCTAGAGGCCAGGTTGGTTTTTAAGGAAAAACCAACCCGACCGTACTCCACCTGCGTCCAAAACTTGGGCGGAGTATGCCAAAGGATCCGTCTCACATAAAGGAAAACAACGAAGTCGGCGGCACGTCAAACGGACATCCGTAGCTCAAGATATGAGCATTTCCGCTCCGAGGGCCCGGTTGGTTTCGTGAACGAACCTACCCGGCCGAACACAAAGTATTCTGAAACCTTGAGTGCGATAAACCGAAACGACCGTCTCGATCCAAGTATCACGTTGCCGCTGACGGCGCGTCGTTCGGAGGCCCGTAGCTCATGTTATGGGCAAAGGACCGAAAACGGTCCGAAGACGGGGGGTCTGGGCCTGGGCCGACTCGGCCCGACCCCCCTGGATTGGACGAACCGGGTCGACCCGACCTAGTCCGACCATGCTGGACCCGGTCCGGTCCGCCCAGGGCGTGGCCCGGCCCGGCAGGCCCGGCTCGGCTCGGCTGAGCGGCCGAGAGTGGCAGCACCGCGGGGCGCCGCCCCCGCGGGATGAGGATGTTGCGGCCCTCGAGGGGCCGCGCTGGACATCAGCGGACGCGCCTTCTGTCATGTCCCATGCGGGCGAGCCGGACCTGCGCGGCCGCGGGTCCGCTGGCCGCCGCCACCGCGCCGGAGACCCGCGCCGCCGGAGACTTCCGCGGGCCACCGGAGTTGCTCCGGTGGTCCGTATTCCTTCCCATCTGCGCCGTTGCCCCTCTCGGGACCCTCTCTTCTCTGCGGAATCATCAAATTGCCTTTGCGGCACGTTTTTTCGTCGCCCACAAAATCCGCACAACAACGAAGAATGTCAGAGGGTTGTGGGGCCATGTTTGTTTGGCCCGCACCCTCCTTATTAGACGGTATCAATCGGGAGGATAAATAAACACATGAAAAATGTATCAAAACAATTTAAATAATTTAAAATTGAACTTCATCCAGGTTCTTGTTTTAAAAGAAAAAATCACGGGGATATAAAAAGGTATTTCCAAAATAATATCCTTACCTCGTCAAGTCGTCGCATGCACGTTCTTTCGCGGAATTGATCGTTGGGGAAGGTGGGGATCGTCGCGTCATCGCGGTATCTGGCATTGCGTCGACGAACTCCAAGGTCCAAGAAACAACAGTTTTAATTTTAGTAATTAAATCCATCTTGAGCTAAAATCCACAAAGGAATTTAAAGAATCGCAAACTCTCTCCTCAATGGATGATCGATGGTTTTTTTTCGCGGAGGAAGGAACGTCGCAGAAGAACGTCGCGGGAGAGGAAACGTCGGCGTCGCGGCACACGGTGTCGCGTCGTCAATTTCCACGGGTTCGGCGTTCTTCGTCGGACGTCGGCGTTCTTCGCGTTCATCGCGTTATTCGCGAAGGAGGATGAAGAACTCTTGGTTTCTGTCAAATCCTCTCAACGAAAATTTTTCCAGAAGTCGTGCATTGGTCTTATTTTATTATTACGCCAATAGGTTTCAAACCGGTTAAGAAACAAATGAAATTAATTCATAGAATTAATTTCAACGAATAAACCTCCCATTTAATTCAACGAATTAAACCACCCAATTAATTGGTGCGTTAAGAAATTAAGAAAATGCGTCAGTTGACATTCATGATGACGGGTTTTCGCGGGTGCGTTACTTAGCGGAAAAGAAACGGTGGGGCTCATGCGGGCCCCACCTCACAAATATCCTACCAAGAGGGTTGAATATTTCTGGATAGCACCCTATCTGCATCAACTCAGCTTAAGCTGCTTTAAGTGGCTTCCAAGCGACTTAAGTGAAATAAAATAAAGTTTGTCGTACAATTTATTTTATTTCTTAACCTTAAGCCCAAAAATTAAAAACCACACCCGAGCAAACGCAACTCCGGAAGAGGCGTTTCTAAGAAATTACCGGCACTGTGATTCCATCGGTGCCCTCAGAATTTGATTCCGAGCACCGGTTCAAAGGTTTGAAAAACCCGCTCGTCCGTTCACTGAACGTACCCAAGCCAAACTTCGGAACATGATTCCGGGCACACCGGGCCTCGGAATCAGGTGCCGTTAGAAACTGCGTTCTTGTAAAAATCCAAATAAAATTAAGAAAAAAAAATCCTTGAATTTTTCAGGTATTTACAGATATGGGCACTTTTAATAAAAGTTCCTATTTGGATTCAAGTCTGATCCAACCTAGGTCGCATGTAAAAATCTTTCAAAACTCACATATAGTATCACCAAAGAACTTCCTTGTCACAAGGGTCTTTATGCCACATACAACACGTCGATCGGATGCCCGGTCGGTGAGTAACACCGCATTCCATGAAATGGGGGTGATCACACCTCGGTCCGGTCTTGATAGGTCGGGCCTTCAGGAATATGCCAAAGGGACCCTTTCCCAAAAGGGGTTCCAATTCCACATACATTGTGTCTAACGAACACCCAGTTCATCGGTTATGAGAATTTCTTTATTCTAGGGATGGTTGGGTTTGGGCCCAGTCCAACTCATTCGAGCCGGCCCAATGCAATGGGTCACGGGGTCCTCAAAACTCCACCTGGGTATGGACCGTTAAGGGTTGGCCGGGTTCACAGAGTCCGGCTCATCGGGGTCGACACGGCTGGTTCGCGATCATGGGTTGTAGTTGGCCCGCCCCACCGAATGGGGCTTGCCTCACCCGCGCTGGCCCCATGGGCCCCGGGTCCAGCCCATTCGGTCGGCCCCCATCTGGACCAGTCTGCCTAAAGGCAGACCACTATCTCCCACTAGCCCCGTGGAAGCAGAGATATTTCACCAGACCTATGGGGTACTTCCCCACCACATGTAATGGTTGGCTAGGGGGGCGACTGGTCTCCAACCGACGTGGTGCGGGGTCGCACCTCTCCCCTTCTGTCACGGAGCACTGGTCATTGTTTCTTCCCCCGTCGGCGCCTGCAGGGGCCGCCCTTCTCTCGTACGACCAGATCGGGCTGGCTGCCTTTGTCTTCCATGGCACACGACAGCACGTTGCATACCCACTGCACGCGGCCGATTGTTGTGGACCTCCTTCGGCCACCGTTGACTGCCTCCAGCATGGTGCGCCAGTGGTTCTTTCTGTGGGCCACCAAACATGCTCTGGTGGTCCATTCTTGGTTCCTTCTACGCTTATGACTCTCCCAGACCGTCTCCGTCATATGATGACCTTCTGTCTTGTGTTGCCATCAAAATTAGGGAAAGTCACACATGAAGAACGCATAATGAACTAAGTGGCGGGGGGGGTCCGGGCCTTGTTCGTTCGGCCCATGCCCTCCGCATTTACATGATAACAAGACGGATAATATTTATCTTACATTAATGATTAAATGAACTCATTTCAATAATTTTAAACCAAAACCAAAAATATACCCCATACCTCGAGATGTGATGAAGGTGTCACAGTTGTGGCATGAGGAGCGTCCACGTTTGATGGTTTCATCGACGATTATTGCAGCTCGAGATTTCATCCTTCGTCGGTGGATGTGGCCACCGAACTCCACCAGAGTTTACTTGTATGAATAATTCATGCCCAAACCCCACCCCGAGCTAAATTTAAATAGAAGGGGAAATGTTGAGTAACTCGTTGAATTAATTATTGAGGTTCATTAAATGAATTAATGAAACTCTTTTTATTCCAAATGGTAGAGTTACTCATTTGACAAGTCAAGAAATTAAATGTCTTGAAAAGTCACTTGTCCCACCACCACTGCTCATCCGTTGGAGAAAAAGAAAATAAAATAACAATTACATGTTATTTTATTATTGTTTAAAAATTAAAAAAAATTATTTTTATCCCGTATAAATGCCATAAATGTGAATCTTCCCTTATTGAATCTCGATGCTTTGAATTCAATGGTGCTCTTGAATTTCAAATCCAAGAACCATTTTAAATTATAGAAAACATCGCCTGTGTGTTTACTGAATGTACCTTAAAAAAAGTCCAAAATTTTCTTCCAGGCACATCGGGCCTCCGAATCACGCATCATCAATTCTCCTAGACTCATAATAATACCAAATAATTAAAAAATATTAATTACATTGAATTTTCTGGTTCTTTACATTCTTCCCACATTAGGGCACTACGTCCCCAAAATACAAAAAAAGATACACAAACAAAGTGGGGTACTGGGCAAACATATGAGCCTCTCACTCCCAATTACTCTACTGTAGATTCTCGTTCTGCCACATAATGTGCATCGGAGGTATCAACCACCCACAAAGGATCCACTCATATCTATCCTCTATCTCCCCTGGGCACTCTGCCAAAGTCGACATGTCGTCAATATCTAGCTCACCATGGTCGGTGATGTGGGATGGTTCATGCACGTATCTCCCCAACTGGGATACGTGGAAGATGTCGTGCACCCTCACCAACTATGGTGGCAGTTCCAAGTGTTACTGCACCTCGCCAATCCTCCTAAGTATCAGGAATGTTCTGATAAACCTTAGTGAGATGTTTCTGCCTTGGCCAATTTTTTGTAGTCCCTATCGAGGGAAGACTCACAAAAATATGTGGTCCCCCACCTAGAACTCTAGTGGTCTTCATCGCCTATCAACATAAGACTTCTTTCAGCTCTATGTAGACGTTATCTAATCTCGAAAGACCTGCACCCTCTCATTGTTAGCATGTCAATCTCTGGGCCCACGAGTGCTGGCTCTCCTGGATATGTCCAACACAAGAGTGATCTTCACGGTCATCTGTACAATGCCTCAAAAGGGGCCATACCAATGTTGGAGTGATAACTATTGTTGTATGAAAACTCCACCCAGGGTAGTTCTTTCTCCCAATAGTGATCAAAATCTTGGACATATACACGAAGCATATCCGCCATGGTCTGAATTGTCCACTCAGTCTAGCCATCTATCTATGCGTGAAATGCTATGCTCAAGCGAAGCTATGTCCTGAAAGCCTCCTGCAATCCATTCCAAAACCGGGATGTTAAGCATGTGTCACAGTCTAAGACTATTTTCAAAAGCACCCCATGAAGTTGCACAATATCCTAAACATGGAGAGGTCACAGGATCCTTATAGAACCCTTCTCTCAAATAGCATGGTAGTGGGCGACGTGGTGAGTCGATCAACAATAACTCAAATGGTATCGTACCCTATGGATGTACATGGTTACCCCTTCATTAACTCTATCAATATTCCTTACCACTTCCACTCTAGTATCTCAAGGGGTTGGGTCAAGCCTACTGGTACTTGGTTCTCATCCATCACTTGTTGGAATGTGAGGTGTCTATAAAAAAACTCTGCCACATCGTTCTTCATCCCTGAAAATCAGTACTAACACTGGAGGTTCTGATAAATCAGTATCACGAATTGATGTACTTCCAATGAGGTGTATGGAACTCCCTCAGCACCACCACTTGTAGGGATACTGGAAAAACTATACATCCTATGAAAAGGATAGTGTGCTCCCCACCATCAGAATATCTGTTAGGTCCATGAGAGTATTGTACAACTACTAGAACAATAGAAAACTGAAAACATTTGGTCAGAATACAAGCCCCTGAAACTAAAAATAAAGTAAACAGATATCATATCTACCTTGGAGCTCTACATAGAGTGTAGTACCTATATGTCTGATGACGAAGAATAGGATCTCGACTAATCTCATCTCACCAAACTCCACCAAGTCCTGAACCTCCAAAGTCTTCCTCAAAGTGTATGTAGTATGCACCAGAAACACACGTGCAGGTGGGGCCTATGCAGGGTCAGTATAACAACTCAGTAGGGGACCCCTAGACCCCTAAATGTCTCTCAGTAATCCACAAAGTAAAACATCCCATGAAATACTACAAAGGAAATATCACTAACAAGATCTAAATCATCAAGCACAATGAAAAAAAGACAACTAACTCTAACGAAATAAATGTAAAGTTACTGGTATTAAGATGACTGGACGTAAATCGAGTTCATCCTATTCATAGTATCCCTACTGCTGACCCATATTTTTCACTATATGCTGACTGATATTTGTTGCTAGATGCATACACATATTGGTCGCAAGTGCTAAAACATATTGGTCGCTAGAGCTGACCCTTATTGGTCCCTGGTGAGAACCCGTATTGGTCGCTAGTGGTGACCTGTATTGGTCACAAGTACAAAGGTAGGGATTATTATCCATAAAAATTGATCATCCCACTTTGGATATTCGGATGCGAAACCATATAGGTCGCTCTACTTCTTCATGTCAGTGCCAGCCATGGGATTCCCGCACGAAGCACACCAGATCTCTTGATGATTCTGGTCCTCATGCCATCTGTCATATTTCAACTGGTATGAAGTCCTACAAAATGTATACCCAACAGACCTCCTTGTCATAGAGGACCCAATGTGACAGACGGCGTGTCTATTGGACGCCTGGCCTATGAGATATGAGCACATTTTTAAAAAAGGCCCGGTTGGATTCAAGTATAATCCAACCCAGGTCACACATCAAACTCCATAAAAATGAACTTAGAGTATCTAATAAGTACCTCCTCGTGACAAGGTTCATTATTCCACAGATGGTGCATCTATCAGCCGCCCATCTGTTAGTGAAACCCCTTTCCGTGAAACGGGGGTTATCGCACCTCGGACTGGCCCCGATAAGTTGGACACGCTAGAATATGAAAAAAGGACCGCATCCCAAATGGGGTCTCAATGGCACTGACGACGTGTCAAACAGACACCTGGTTCTTCAGTTATGGGCATTTCATTATTCGGGGGACGGTTGGGTATGTGCCTAATCGGGCTCAGTCACGTCGGCCCGATACAACGGGTCCTAGGGACTACCAGACCCAACCTGATTCTAACCGGTAAAGGGTCAACCCGGTTCACTGGGTCCAGCCTTTCAGGGTCGGCCTGACTGGTTTGCACGCCCAGGTCACGGTCGGTCTGTCCCGCTAGGTGCGGCCTGACCCACCCACACTAGCCCGTTAGGTAATGGGTTCAGCCCATTTGGTTGGACCACGTCTAGCTTCGTCCACCTGAAGGCGGACTACTTTCTACCATTGTTCTTGTGGATGTGTGGACATTTCACACATTAGGTGGGGTGCTTCCCCACCGCGTATAATGGTCGGCCAGGGGGCCGACCCGTCTCTAACTGATGTGGCGTGGTGCGGGGCCGCGCTGCCCCCCTTCTGTCATGGATTCTGCCACCTGTGGCACCTGCGAGCACCGCCCATCTCTTGTGCGGATGAATCAGGTCGGCCACCTATGGCCACCGTGGAATGTGATGGTGCGCCGCCTCCCCACCGCCCATGTCCAATTGTTGCAGGCCTCCTCTGGCCACTACCGGCCGCTGATGGCATAGCGCACCAACAGTTCTTTCCACGGGCCACCAGAAATGCTACGGTGGTTTGTTCATAGTTCCATCTGTACCTACGATTATCCCAGACTATTGTCGTTACAACGTGACCTTATTTATTTTGTTTCTGTCCAAATTGATGAAATTCATCCCCAAAGAACACAACATGAACTAAGAAACAGAGGGTCTGATCCTTGTTCGTTCGGTACACACCCACCACATTAACATGATAACAAGAGGGGGAATATTTACCTGTCATTAGAGATTATATATACTCATTTTAGTAATTTAATACTAAAACCAAACATAACCGCCCTACCTCGAGATCTGTTGGAGGTCTCGTGGTTGCGGTGGGAGGAGCGTCCACATTTGACAGAGTCGTAGGCATTCTTTGCCACTTGAGATTTTTCCTCAATTGATGGATGTTTTCATAGAACAATGCCAAATTTTCCTCACTTGAAGAAACCTTTCCAAATCACCAACTTGAGCTCTATTTAAATAGGAGGGGGAAGATGAGTGACACATTTAAGAATTAACTAAGCTCATCAAATGAATTAATGAACCTCTTTTAATTCACAATAGTGGAGTTACACAGTTGATGAGTCAAGTCATTAAATGGAATGAAAGGTCACAGGTCCCTCCACCACCACTCATCCTTTCAAGAAAAATAAAATAAAATAACAATTACATTTTATTTTATTATTCTTTAAAAAGACTAAATACTATCTTTTCTCCTGACCATCTACGGTCATTGTGAATCTTCACTAAAGAGAATCCTAGAATTACTGATGAAAAAGTGTTGTGAGATATTTAATCCTAGAACTGGTTCAAAATATTGAAAACGTCTCCCACAAATTTATTTAAAATTCCATAAAAAATGATCAAAAATTCATTCACATCCCACTAGGACTCAAAATCATGCGCCATTAATTTTCAAAAACTCGTAATAATGGAAAAAAACAAAAAACATTACATAGAATTTTCTGGGTCTTTAAAGGTATAATTATCACCATACAATGATAATTAATATTAAGTGTTATGTCCTTAAAACATTGTTTTATCCTAGATTAAATCATGTTACCCTTTACTGAGTGATAAATTTTACGACAATTACTATTCATATTGACCATGAATAAAATGCACTTATATAACAAATTTGAACCTACTATTTACAAAATCCTAAATCATTTTATGAAATAAGTTTCCTATATAAGAATGAAATTAATTTTATTGAATGCCACAAAATGAGATGAAACAAGGTTTTTAGAAGAAATCATTTTATGCATACAAAATGAATTATTATTTTCCTATGAGTAATAAAAATATATTATATGATTCTTTTAAAATTTTTATTCAATATAAAATATATAAATTTCATTAAAATAACTTAGCAATAGTGGAAAATTTAATTTATTAGGATAAATATAGTGCGAAATTTTTTTTCTTCCAAATACCTCCATTATTTAAAAAAATTATTTTCATTTCCAATGTATTGATAACTAATGAATTAATTATTTATATGTGTCTAAAATAAATTTTTATAATATAGTTACCATTATTCATACCATCCAATCCAATGGATAGATGATAGTAAAATTTTCATACTATATAATAGTTTGAATAAACTCTTATTTGCATGTAAGACATCCTATCAAAGAAATTAAATATATTTAAATAAATATATTTATTAAAATATGAAGGAGTTACATTATACCCACCATATATAAAAGTTTTACCAACATTTTTGTTACTCTGAAATAAAAAACTAATGATACATCTGACTCATATTGTCCTCATGTTCTTATATAGATTCCTCAAATTGGTGGTTTAACCAAAAAACATTTACTATGATAGTGGAATTTTTTCATAGTGTCTTATCTATAAGGTCTAGAATATCACCTATATGTTACATATAAGAAATATCATAATCCAGGGCTATAAAATCCATGTAAAATATATGTTAAGGTAAGAGTATGTACTTCCAACAAAGATATAAATTGAACATATCATTAACATGATATATATTTGGTGGTAACACCAATCAATAATATATAATAACAATACAATCAATAACTTCAAAAGGAATCATATACCTATGGATATGAATTACGATACATTTAAATCTAATCACCCTCTTCCTGGGATATATTAAAAGGATTACCATGTCATAGACATAAAACAATAGATATTTCCAATTATTAAAATCCTAATATTTTTGTTGACATTGAGCTACTCTTATGTATTGTTGAATATATATAACCTTATATTCCATTTTCTCAATTACATATGGTCTAAAACGATTTCCTTCTCCAAATTCATCCCATAAAATTGTAGTTCTTAACTTCTTAAAATATTGGAATTCTTATGTATCTATCTGAATACAAGCGTGATATCTATTGTTGTAATAAAGTTACACAAATTTAATTTTATAATCCCTACCTCCCTTGAAATCTATAGATCAAGAACTAAGCATATAATCTATAGTTTTAATAATTGATGTTTTTGATTTTTGTATACATTTTCATACATTATATTGTGTATAAACAAATATTTTTATCATATACACATTGTTTTGTCGAAATAATGCTTTATTTTTTGTGGTAATGGTGATTTTGAGGTACATTCCATCCAATGAAATAAATATGTAATAATGATAGTAATGATTCAAATTAACACGGATTGTAAATAATAAATTTGTGCTATATTCCTTTTCCAAACAAGGATCGTCCAGACCACGTACATTACCATGTAGCTAGCTAGAGCTCACATTCCAGCTACTACCAACCACACACACTAAGTGTGACTTTATATATGTGGTTGGTCGTTGAAGTAGAAACTGCACACCATGTGGGGTTGCACTACACACCGTGTACCGCCACTAACCAACCTCCAACACATTAAACGTTATTGAGTAGTGAACATCTCACCTATCAGTAGAGAAATAAATGAAAAAATAATTGACCTAACTATACACTATGTATATTATTCTACATGAAATGTTGTCCCACAATATTCAGTTACCACAAGCACCTGCTCATCCATCAAATCCCCATCATTCCGTAATACAAACACCATTGGTATAACTAGCCCCATATTCATTTCTTTTATCCACTACCACATGAGATGTTACTTCTACTACTGAAAACTATGTTGTGATAATAGACCCTCCCACATAGTGTGTTGATCCTGTGCCTCCTGCTTCTACGAAAAATTCTCATACAATTCTAGATACCCCTGTTACAGAAGATGCATCTTATAAGGGAACACTAGGATTGGATTTTTCTTACTAGTTTTATTATATATATATTCTCTATTTCTATGATGTTATGGTGTGTGTGAATATAGATTTATTCTTTATTTTAATTGATATTCATATTTTCTTTGGGGAGAATGAAGCATATCCACTGGATCACATCCTAATTTTGTCATCTCTCAATATGGGGACTATCAATTCAATGTGTAATTTCATTATTATTTCCACATTAATTCATTAACTAATTACCATTTTCCTATCCCACTAGTTACTCCATGCATCCTCTACTATTCATTAGTGTTGCAAATTGGGGGCCATGTGCAATATTACGTATGGGGGAGTGTCTATGACTACACTAGTCGTCACCCTTAAACTGATCTTGGAGACATAATTAACATATCAATTATTTTAAATTTTTAAAATTTATGATTAATTATATTTAATAATAACAAAGTCCTAGTGTAGAATTTTAGAATTTATATGCTAATTTTACATTTTTAATATGTTAAAATGATTATAGATATTGGTTATTTTGTATTTAAATTCTAGTATATTTAAATTTATTAGACAGCTCATTTTTATTCATGTCATGAACTGAATTACCCTATATTTTCCTCATTACCAAGATATATTTTAATACATTGGAAATATTATTTCTTATACCCTCATTATGTTGATATTATTGGGATACACATTAATAGTATAAATTCTAATTTTTTCATTCAAAAACCTGATGATTTTGAATCACATTAAAATGATTTATGAATTTACATTTCTTAATCCCCATTGACCTTGAGATGTACCCTACATATATCCTTTTTAAAAACATTATATTATATTAACTCCATTGATATGAACCCACAAGACAACACTATATATCCTTCCTATCATAATTCTTTTATATATAAGAGTAATTGTTCATTTGAGCTTATAAGAGACATTTTTTGCTATTCATGTTATAATTGGTTGAATACCCATAAAATTATGTGTGGGTAAGATTACCTCATGTTCACTTGGGTATTATGGTTCCAAAACCATTATTCATTGTATATTTAGTGGTCCCTTTTATTGTAGTAAGAAAATATAAATACTGACCAGATTCATTCATTACACTTTATTGATGGTTTCTCGACCCATGTTGGAACAGTAATGTAATGGTATTAATTTAATATTCATAGATATTGTTGAGAATGAACATTTCATTCATATTTTTCTTAAATATTATGAATTAATATTTAATAATTCATCCTCATTTTTCCTTCCATGAAAATTACTAGTCGGATAATTACCTACCTACCTGAAGCCTCAGAATATTTTTTTAACAAATTTAAAGACCTCTTGAAAAATGTGATTTGATTTCATAATTTGATTACCAGAACATGTTAAAGTATAAGGATAATGTTAATATACATGGGATTGAGAATTATTATTGTAAAATTAACTTGAGAGATGAGTGTTGTATTTTATGGTGAGGTAAATCATCAAGTGACATGTGTATCATTAAAAACATGAATAATGTAAATAAAAGGGGATGTAAATATTTAATTGAATTATATTGGAGGCATGATAAGAAAACCATTAATGTTGAAATTTATTTTTTCCATTTAAAAAACATTTAAATGGATATAGTATTTATAAGAATAGTTATATGAATATTTTCCTTCTCGAGTATGAATTTTATTAATTAGATGTTGAGATTATCATGAGGAAAGAGAATGATTATGTGTGGGTAAGTTTGATTTTCCCAATTTGTGTATACATTTTCATGCATTCTATTGACAATAAACACATGTTTTCAATATATTCATATCATTTTTAGGTTAAATTCATTATTTTAGTGTCCATCATAATTTTTTGGTATTTTCCATCCCAATTCACAAATTATGAATAACGAGAACAACAATTCAAATAAACCAGATGTGTTTTTTATAAACACATTCCGTGTACCACTTCCCAGTCAAGCATAGTCCAGACCGATTAAAATACCATGTATTTGACTAGAGACCACACATTATGTAATACACACCACTTGCTATGTCTTCCCTTAATGATGTAGTTATTGGATGATATCGACACTACACATCGTGTACTATTTTCCAGACACAGATCGACCAGACTGAGTATGTGCCCATGTATCCGGCAAGAGATCACATGTCATGTACTTCTCTTCATACATTTTTTATGCCCTTCCAGATGTGGTTGGTCGCTGATGTTGAAACTAGATTCCATTTAGAGTGGTTCTATAGACTGTGTACCCCCTCTATCCTACCACTGATATATTCAATGTCACAAAGAAGTTCATATCTCACCTACCCGAGGATAAATCAATGAAAAAAGTAGATTAAATAACTACACACCATGTACATTAGAATACACTCCTAGTAGTCTAAAGACTTTTCAGTTTCCCTCAGTGCATGCTCTTCAATCTATTCCTTAGACTTCTATAGCATACCCAAAATTGGCGAAACAGACCACATATTTAGTTCTCTAATCCACTATTTCAAAAGTTGTTACAACAACTGCTGGTAGCTAGGATGTGAAAATCAACCCTCCAACAAAGAGAGTCGATTCTATGCCTCCTTCTTTCTCTATAGTTTCTCTTACTCTTATATATCCCCCTATTATAGATGACGACACTTCCGAGTCCCCTCTGTGTCTATTTTTCCAACACATGTATCATTATTTTACAATTTTTTGTCAAATCTATATAATGTGATAGCGTATGACCATGTCGTTTTCTTCTTCCATTTCATTGAAAGTTATTGGTGCATTGGGAAAAAAATATGAATCTCTTTTCGACTACATCCCAAACTTGTTGATCTCCATATAAATATATTATAAGTTCACTATGTTTGTTCATTTTAATTTTTGAATTACTTCTTTCAGTAATACCGCTTGTCTGGGCCCACTAGTTTCTCCCTACATCCTATTATCATAGATTGTGTAGCACTTGGGGACCGTTTGATGTATTATTTGTGGGGGAGAGTATCTGACTACACTATTCATCACCCTAAAACTTATCCAGGTCACATAATTAATAGATTCGATATTTTAAATGTGGAAATTTATGATTTATTATAATTATAATTAATAAATAAATATTTTATAATGGTAAAAGTTGCATGATTATTTTAAATTTGAGTATTTTCAAATGATGGTTGATATAGTTTAATTTATTATTTAATTTTGTATTCATTTAAATATATTATACTCCTCATTTGTATTCATGTGATGACCTTATGGACCATATATTTTCCTCATTCCTGAGAGGTATTCTAATCATTTTGAAAAATTCTTTCTTATACCCTCTTTCTTGATATATTCATGGGATATGCATAATTAAAGGAACAAGCAAGATATTTTCTTTAAAACATGATGATTTTGAATCAAATTATAATTATTGAGACAATTGATTATTTTCATCCCCTTTGACCTTGAGACCTTCCCTACATCTGATCATCATAAAAATACTAGAAAAGATGATCTTCCTTTATAGGAAGACACATTATAGTCCTATTTATCTTTATTACACTAATTCTTTTATAATTTTTCATGATTATTCATTTCTGGTTATTAGAGATATTTTTGTCTATTCATGGTATATATTGTTGAGAAACAGTCAAATTAATTGTGGGGGAGTACACCCTTCTTCAATGGGGTAGAAGGGTTCCAAAATCATTATTCATTGTATTCATAGTGTTCCTTTTTTTTGTAAAAAAAATCAAAAGAAGGACCATGTTAATTCATTACACATTATCAATTGGTTTTTCACCCATTATTACAAGGTATTATCTTGGTAATGACTAATTTTTTTAGATATCTTGTTGGGGATGAACTTTTCATTGAGAATTATTACTGAATATTATGCATTTTTATTTAATAATTCAGAATCATTTTTCAAGTTGTTGCAATTATTTTTCACATCATTACCAACCTCCCTAAATCATTAGAATCATATGAAACATATTTAAAGACATCATGATTTTTGTGATTTTATTTCTAATTTTTAGAATGATAATAAATGAAAGCCTGTGGATTATGTGAATATACATTAGATTGAGAATAACTCTTATTAAATAACCATGAGTGACAAGTGTGGTATTATCTATAGAGGTAAATAATCAAGTGAAATGTCTATTTAAGAAAAGTTTAATAATTTGGATAAATTAGGATTCAGGTATTTAACTGAATTATATAGGTTCCAGGATAATAATTCCTTTAAAATAGAATTATGTTTTGGGAATTTTAAAATGCTTTTCAATGGCTATAGTATTTATAAGTATACTTAGTTGAACGGTTACCTTTTCAAGTATGGATTTTATTAATTATATTATGATATTTGTATTGAGGGAAATAAAATGATTATGTGTGGGGGAGTTTCACACACTGGATTTGAGTATACATTTTCATAAATTTTGTTCAGTATAAATAGATGTATCACCGAATACACTTTTTTCGGAGATAAAATTCATTATTTCAGTGTTCATTGTAATTTTAATGTAATTCCATCCTAAGTAAAAAATCATGAATTAAAAAAATAAATATTAAAATTAACACGGCATGTACATTATAAACACACATAATGTACCATTACTCAAACATGGATCATCTAGACCTAGTACAAAAAAATGTAGATGGCCAGAGCTCACAGACCTTGTACTACCCAATGCACACCGTTTACAATTTCCTAGATGGCTTTGGTGGTTTATGTAGACACTACACACCATGTGGGGTGGTTCTACATGTCATGTACCTCCACCAAATTACCTTTGACATATTTACAGTCAATTTGTGGTTCACATCTCACCTTCTGGCAGAGAAATGAATGCCAAAAAGTTTTCAACCTATGTACATGTTGTTTACTTTAGGGTTCAAAACATGTAGTCTCAAATTCTATAAATTGAAGGAGAATACCTCCATGTTTGATGTTATACATCTATGGTAAGGTTCTACCACTCTATAATTCAAACCTCCCACAGGTCCATTTTGATTTCTTTTCTTTACTTTTTTCAATTTCATTTTAGTATAATTATTCCCTACCAATTTTTCCTCTCATATACATGTTAGGGGATGATTTTAAACTCCATACACACAAAGTGACCATGGTTATAAGAGTCTAGTATCCCATGTGTTATGTTTGTAATACAATTATGATTTTTTATGATTTAATTTTTGAATTGTTTATTTTATTATGAATTATTTTTTACAATTCATTTATGGAACATAATTCTAAAATCACCATTAGTTTCATATCAAACTAAGAATGATACCATTGGAGAACACTAATAAAGTTGAAATATATGAACTTATGACCATTGGGGGAAAATTTTGTCACTCTTTTAAGGTTATGGTGTTAATGTGTATTTGAATGTTCAATTCCTAGACCAAGGAACTGATGTTTAAATACCCAATAATAGGTCATATAACTAAGAAACTATGATATAATTGAATCCCCATGGTAATCAATTTGGATATATAATATAAATACTAAAGAATGAAATTAACAATAAAACCTAATTGGATTGAGACCTTGAAATTATTGTCTTATAATTATTTCTTTGTTCTTTTGTATTGATTTTTATTATTTTCAAAAATTATTTCACTATTCATTCATTTTCCCTTCACTATTTCTATCTAGATAAAAAAAATATGATTCATAAAACTAGGACTGGTTTATTGCTTCTCTATTCTCCCCATGAGATCATCCTCAACTACTTCTTGCTACCTACGTAGTTCATTTATTATGGAACTATAAATTCAAATTTGGACTGAAACTTATAATGGGATCAATGCTAATATTCCCCTCAAATTAACCATCTATCTTAGGATGATATGTAGTGCTAAAAAAACTCAATATCCTGATCCTTGTAATTAATTAACCAAAACATAATTATAAACCTCAAGTGTAAATAAAATACAGTTGATAGTGGTACACCATGAAATAATACCAATTCATTTAAGTATAACAATGTCATTTGATCAAGGTAAAAGTCTTATCTAATATAAATATTGTTTTATGACTTCATAAATCATTTTAATTCAA
The DNA here is from genome assembly GCA_963277665.1 of Viscum album. Taxonomy (NCBI): domain Eukaryota; kingdom Viridiplantae; phylum Streptophyta; class Magnoliopsida; order Santalales; family Viscaceae; genus Viscum; species Viscum album. Next base: position 1,716,704,088 of record OY728160.1, on the reverse strand, counting down.
CCCATATTTAATTAATCAAATTATATGTTTTGGTTAGTTAGATGATAAAAATACATGGAGACATTTTAAAAATTATATTATTGAATGGGTAATGGTTATAAAATACCCTATACATATTTCACTAATCCTTAACATGTAGATATAGAATTAACTTAATAACATATTATGCAATGTACCGCCTCATTCCATCCTATAAAATACCCCTTTAAATATCTTCCCATATTTTTACATGATGGATGAATAGGGACTGAATAACTTAGAGCCTCAACCAAAACATCCTTATTAAAATATTGTACTGAAGGGTGACATTCATAATCTGAGAACCATATTATTATTTCATAATAATGTTGGAAATAAAGTTCATTTCTCATATCTTCTTAAAGATCTATATCATCCATTTGTGCCTCATTAATATTCACATGGATATATTTTTATACACTCATTTGATAAAGATATTATTTCTACCATTCCATTATAATTTTAGGATCCATTCTTTTCAATTCCTGAAACGTCATATTTTTCTTGATCCTCATTAAAGATATGAAATCATGATCCTATAAACTCATAGAATCTTAACCCTTGTTCATTTTACCTACGTGGTATTGTATTTAGAATTTAAAATAATTATTTAGTTCCAACCAACTTCTTAGGCATACATTTAGAATAATATGAGTAAAAATATACATTAAAATTTCATGATCAGTATATATGTCATGCCATTATCAAAAGAGATAATGCCTCCATATCACTAATTCAAAAATAAATACAGCTTAATCCAAATCATGTGTTGGGAAAATTGTCTTAGGGGTCATTAATATTTATGGGGGATATGATGTCACCCAATCATTCTGCGTGAGGAAACATCCTAGTCCCTTCATTGATAAATTATTTTACAGCAAAAACACATCTCCTCTACAGGGTAGTATAACAATAGGGTTCCTAACCATCCTTATCTGTTATTCATTAAAACATTTTTCACGTTAATCTATAAAAAGTATCTTTTCTCCCTTCCATGCGAATTTTGTGAGAGGATTAGATATCCATGAAAAATTATGAAATACACCTTGAAAATATTTATCAAAACCATTAAAATAGTGTATCTCTTTCATAGTGGATACTATAGGATATTATTAAATAACTCTTATATTTAAATTTTCTACTGATGTAACCTCACATTAGATTATAAGACCCATGAATGAAACATTCTGAATCTAAAATTCACACTAGGTAAATTTTTCATTAAGAATATCCTTCATTGGTTTCTTCATCTTAAACCATATGTGATCTTCATACCCTTTCTTTTTCATAGATTATATAATAGTTTGATCTATAAATACTAACACAAACTTATCCATGTATTCTCTAAATAATATATTCCTCAAATATATGGTGATAATGGGGTAATTAGTGAGACCAAAAGGAATAACTATGAATTCATAGCATTCATACCTTTTACATAATGTTTTTTGGGTATATCCTAATTCTAGAAACTCCTATAATGATATTAAAAATGATGATAAATCATGTAAAAGAAATTACTTCCATGTAGTTGATCAAACAAGTCGTCAATATGGTGTATTGGGTACCTTTTATTCGTATTTATCTTGTTATGTTTTCAATAATGAATGTAAATACACATTGATGAGTATTTATTCTTAAAAAACAAAATAGGTACAACCCAAGGTGGTACACAAGGCTGAATGAATCAATTTTCTAGATCCTCATGGGTTTTCACCTTTGATTCATGCAACTGAATTGGATAAATTCTATATATAATCTTCGAAATATTTGTGTTACTATATATGAGTTATATTGAAAACACAACTACATGATTTTCTTCATGAACTAGAAATATGAAAAAAAAAATGCATCAATATACTCTTCAAAAATATACATGTTTTATATTTTGTGTTTTCCCCAACCTTATGGGATAAGAAAACCATTTGAATGGGATAAATTACCCAAATGATGGATTTAATTTCGTTCACAAGTTAAAATTTTCATCACACTAAAAAATGAAAAATGGATGGTTTATAATATCAATCATAACTTCCCATACAATATACTTGATGTGGGATTTATTAAATGAAATCCTATAAATAACCAAAACAACATCGAATTGAACAATATGAATAAGAAAATAATTTCCAAGAAACAAATTCTGAAACCTTCAGCTGGAGAAGAATCATATTAATGGGATGTGATGATCATATATTTAGGGGGTATCACTTCAGAACCAATATAAATTTTTTGATTCGATACCATGTTACCCATAAAAATTTAATATATAAAAGAGTTGGTAGATAAAAAATCAAAGAAGACATTACCAGTTAGGAATTTGATTGTATGTGTACCTTTACCCATGTATTTATCATAATCCTTATCTCAACTAATAATCATATAAGATATCCCTCTATCTCTAGTCTTTATAGGTTGTTGACATTGAACATCTTCTTTAACGTTCATATTATTGAAATAGTTACCATAATTACTATACTCATTCCATTTAAATAATATGAATATGGATGGTGTATTTTGTGGTGCTTTCTAAATACTCTCAAAATTATCTAACTTCCTCCAATCACATAAGTAATAGATTTCATAATGAAATTATTTCAATGCTTTAAACATTTAATTAACCCCATAAGTAAATTTCCCCATGTTTCCTTCCGTATTTTGTTAATAAAGGAAATCCCATATTCCTCTCTCTATGGATTTTAAAATTTCATTTTAGATTCCATTTTTATTTTTAGTTCAAAAAAATGACATTTATGAGTAACTCAATTCTTCATCTCCAATTTGATATCACATCAATTGATTTCATCATAGCTACTAAAGTCCCTAATAAAAAATGACCTCTAGAGACATTATTTTAAGATACTGAAGAATTGATCAACCTTACATTCAATTTTAATGATATTACCATGATCCTACATCAAAAGCCTTATAAAATTTTCCTTATAGTTAGTAATGTACTCATCATCCTTAAAATTAAACCTCATGAATTCCAAATACATTTTCAAATGAATAAATTGAGGAAAATACTGAATACCAAAAATAAGATATTAAAATCATTACACTCCATAGAGTTAACAAATTCCATTAAATGTTTTTCCTTAATAAGAGTACAATATCAATATTATTTACGTTAAATAAAATAAATAGGAAGAAAAATTTTCTTATGTTCCAAATACTGGGGATTAGAAAATATATTTTTAGTGGTGATAATTCTTTGCTCAGGGATAGAGGATATGTCTAAATAGTAATATAATATAGAAACATCCTCATGCGAGACTCAAGATATCATTTTTCCCTCCTTCTACCATTTGAAATATCAATGTGATTCATATATTGAGAATGTTTTCTGAGTCTTGAAATTTAATTTTGAATTCCAAGTCCCATAAATTTGGGTTTCATCATAGGAAAATGATTGTATAATTCATTGAATTCGGTGATAACAAGATTAATTCATGTAATAGGCACTAAAAAATCCAAAAAGAATAGTTTGTGATTTAATAATCATATTTGGATTCCATATTAACGTGAAAAATATTTTAATAGATTTATAATGCATGTAAAAATATTCTTTGAAAACTAATGATTAAACTATGTCATTCATGATCATTACCAAAACATTATGATTTAATCCTATTCATAGACATATCCATAGGGTTAAAAATAAATTTTTATCATCGTAGCATACAATGGTTTTCAATCACATACTCTAATACCAAAATTAACAACCATGGTTTTTCATAAATAGAAATATTACATCATTGAATATAAATATTAATTACATATCTTTATTATACACACTAGAGTTATATAGTTATGTTTTCATTTGAAACATGGAAGTGAAAAAAAATCATAATAGATCTATATCATATCAATATTACATATTAATAACTATAAACCTTCATATTCATATCATACAAAATATCATTCTTTATAACATATGAATAGAAACATAGGAAAGGTTGAATTTTATGGTTATTAAGGGTAAACATTGGAGATATTAATGATATAATAAGAGTAACATGAGAATAATTGTATAATAAATTGATCTTATCATTTGAAAAATGTTACATGCATATCATATATCATATTCTAGAGTCCCGATATAAATCATGGTAGATTAAAATAGATGAATCATAAATTAATCAATGAACATGAGCTATAAAATCATAATATAAGAATAAGAAATAAAATTTTGGAATAAATATATGAAAATAATATTACATACATAGTATTCAATAACCTTTATAAGTCTATCATAGTAGAATGGGTTTAGTCCCTAAACCATCATAGTAGTGAAGGTTCACTCCCAAGACATTCATAGAGGACAAAGTCCCTTACAGAACAAGATTCGCTCCCCATTCCAATCCTATTTTTCTCATGAGATATCAATATTTAACAAATTTTTTGAAGTAGATATAGGTATCTCCCATCAATTAATTAAAATCATTAATATGTCTTCCAAATGATTATTTTATTTTCAAAAAATCCGAACACAACAAAAGGATAGGGTTTTATAAACATCTAATCAAAGAATAACCGATGGGAATGGGAGGGGATTCAAGCAAATCATTCTATCCTAAACATAAAAATTATATATAATTATATAAGATTTTATACCTAGATCCCATTCCCAGAAAATGATAACAAATTTTTAGGGTTGATAGAATTAATGAATGGAAATTTTAATAAAATATTATTGAGGAAAATAATCTGTTATTTTGAGAAAACATATTTAAAATATAAAAATTTCAAAAAAATATTTTTGAAATAATTTTATTTTTAATATCATAATTGTAATATATAATGTAAGGTTCAATTAATTGAATTTTGGTGATGGTGGGAAATTTTGTTCATCGTGTATCAGTTAATAAAATTACTTCCATAATCGTTTTCGGAAAAGTCACAAAGTACCATGTTTGGAATGTTTAAATGATATTCTATTAAAACCAACATGTAAAAATTAAAACATAGGAAAAATGATTTAAAAAATCACAATATAATATGAAAAAAAAATTCTATTAAGTTTTTATTAATAATGGATATGGAAGAAAAGTAGTTCTATCTGATGAGAGAATTGAATTCAATTTTATTTAAAAACATTTTCAATCTCTTAAGTACATAAGCTGAGGAGAATGAATCGAAAAAATGTATTTTATATAAATAACAAGATTAGAATAAAATTAATGATTATAATGAGGGGTTGATCATATGATTCCATGAAGAGAACATATTTATAAATAATCTTAATAAATAGTGAGATTGTAAACTAAATCCTCAAACCCCAGGTCCGCCTTCGTTCATACATATTAGAACCACATATATAATAAATACATTTATATTATAAATATTATTCTAGAACCATAATATTATATATAAAACCTTAAAAATTTGATTTTTAACCATCAATTACACAATAATTAAAAATTAATTATTGAAATCATTATTCCATAGGGTAATTACATCGTATTTCAGGTATGTTTTTGTTTGGTACATTCCATCATTATTCATTGATAATAGATAAATCATATCCAAATTTTTAACCATGGTATAAATAATATATATATTAAATATATATATTTATAGTAATCCAGAAAATTTAGGGAATGCAAAATTAATCACACATTTTTTGGATATGGGAAGAAAAACATATGGTTGAATGTTGTTTTAATTATTCAATAGATGAATGATATAAAAAAATAATTAAAAATTCAAAAATAATTATTAAAAAATATATATCATATCCCTAAATAATATTTATATTAATTTCTATATTATTAAAATATAAATATAAAATAAATCACATTGCTTTTTAGAGGATGAAGTCTACACATAAATATGTGCAACATTTCAATTTTCAAAAGGATTTGATGGATGGAAGGTAGAAATGAAATAATTATATACGTAAATTTTTTTTATACATATCATTTATAAATATAAAATTAATTATAATACCAATCCATAAAAAATATGTTGAGAAATGAACTGTATCACTCTCTGGATATGGTATGTTGTACATATGAATGAGAAATACATTCAATTTCATTTTAATGGGAAAAAGAATTTATAATTGTGTATTAATAAGAAAAACAAAATTTTAAAATATTTATGATACTGAATATATTATTTTATAAAAAATATAACAGATTAAGATGAGGTAAAATAAAAAATTAAAATAATATGATCGGCCTAGTTTATTACTTCTTCTTTGAAGAAACTCTATTTTATCTCCTATATATTTCTCATTGGATTGTATTTTGGGAAGAAAAAACATCTAGGATGTGTCTATGGATGTTTAGAAGGAAAATTTGAATATTTTGGTCGAGAGAAAAGGCTCAATGCGGTTTCAATAATAGAAGGGAGGGTATCACTTTATAATATAGAGGATGGAGAATCTTAGAATTTCATAAAATATTAATGTGGTTATAATTTAATTTTTTTTGTAAAAATGGATAAAAAATATAATATTAAAAATAATATGATTTTTCATCTAAATAAACTCATAAAATTAAATTTTAGAAATTTTTTATAACATTTGTATGATTATCTTTTAGTTAAAGCTACTTGTTTATCCTTGTAAAAATTACAAGAATATTAATGTTTTGTTCATTTTTATTGTTAATAATGTAACAATAAAATAATAAAGAACCCATAAATGTATTATGTATGATGTTTAAAATGGTATCCAATTAATATTTAAGAATTTAATATTTTTATGAATTTTATATCATTAAATAAAATATTATTTAATATAAAAATTGATTAATATCTTTTAAAACACTGTTCATTTTATGTAATATTATATACATAAAAAAGGAAAATTCAAATATAATGGTTTAAAATAAGCCTAATATTTCATATATATCAATTCAAAATATGGGACACATTACCACATTCAAATTATATAAAATTTAAAATTTGTAAAATCATTTATTTTTTTAAGGGAGAAATACTACCTTGATGTTTGATAAGAAACTATGATCATTATATAAATAGTAAAAACATAAAAATATCCTTAGGGAAATAATATCATTAATGAAAATATAAAATTTAAATTCATTCATATATTGATTTGTTCCCTACATGGACACATAAGAGATGTTAAAAAACTAGAGAGTATCATTTTATAACTTTCATTGATTGAAATATTATATTGGTCATTTTCAGGGTTATGTGTTTATTAAACTAATGAAATTAAATACCATGTTGATAATTACGGAATTACCCTCAAAACATAAGAATAAATCTTAATGATAATGTCTTTAACACTAATTGGTAACAAATATTTATATGATTTTAACCGTTACCTAGGTTACATCATTCACCACAATTACTTTTCATTTTTACCAAAAATAAAATGTTTCTATTAGATAAATTTATATAATTTATTTTAAATATGTAATTGATTTTATAGAACAAAAATGATTATTTTTTCAGCACTAATTTCCTCTATCCTTGGGTTTTCTCACCATCAATTTCACTCTTTATATGTGGGAACAACCTTTAATCAGGAAATTCTAATTAAACTCATATATCATCAATTATTCTTCCAATATGTGGTCGAGATTAAGAGAAGATTTATATAAATCCATAAGGTAGGTGGTAACATATTTTCCCATTTAAATTATCAACATTTCATTTTATTTCTGTCATGACATAAACCATCATTTCACAAGATCATAAATTGTGTTAGATCTTGAATTTATAAATGAATTTATGCCTTCATTTAAATATATTGGTTCATGTTTAGTGGTTTATGTTTCAAATATAACCTGTATGGACACACATTGGTGTTCCTCCATGAAATTGTCCAATTTGTCCAAATGGATCAAAATGCATGGAACCTATTTTTTCAATTGGATTTTCTATTATTTGAATTGGAGCTTGTATCTTATATAATTCAATAAAATCATGACACCTCATGAGATTATGGTCTTCCTAGACTTGGAATTTCCCAAGTTGGTAAATTGAGTTGTTGCATCACCTTACACATAACACTTAAGCCTTATAATTTTACATGCCATATTAAGGAAAATTTGAGTGGTTGGGTTTGTGTAAGATGGACGGGGTAATTTGGTTAATACCTTATGAATGAATTTGTTCTAAATTTCATTGATTCAAGGGATGGATTTTATATAACCATACTCATATTTTTTTAGAAAGTAACCATTTTTTTGAATTGCATAGTTTGTAAATGGTAATTGTTGATTGAGTTTCCTTTAATAAATTGAGCTTGCTTAAACCATGTGAATAATTTATATTAACATGCATAGGTTGGAGGTATTTCTCCATTCCAGTTATATATATACTGTAATGATGATAATGGCCTCAGATGGGAATGGATTCCCATGCCCCCTTACAACAGTGTCAGGATTACTTCCCTTTAAGTGGAGATTATTTTCTCATAGTATAGTGTCGGAAACCAGCTTACTATGTCCCGATAAAAAAATAAATAATATATACATATATATATATGTTACTTGATATAACATACCAGTTATAATTTGAAGAAGGTATACCTTCCTGGAATCCTTTAGGAATTAGCGAGGGTGGTTATTTACTATTGGGTAACAATATAAGGGAGATGTGATATGCTTAGAACTGGGTCATAATCCATGTGTGGGCATCATGAAACCATTTATGGGATGAGGAAAATGATTACATATTTAAGAATTTTATTTATTTTACTATTTACTATTGATACAATTTCCCTATTGGTTGATACCCAATATTTGTGTCATTAATTATATTTATGTTGATAAAATTCTAATTTCATCACTTTTTCTTGATGATTTGAGGATCTATATTATAATCATTCATCAGGCTTGGCATTGTATGACTATGGCATGCATTGTTCCATATCTCAATTAATTTTTTCAGTGAGCATTACATGTTGCAAATTTATTATTCCTTTTTATATATATAATAATGATAACTCTTCTTGTAGGATTTTGGATCGTACTATTGTGTGAGTTTAGTGGGTTCCACTCTTTGATTTAGACTGAGTATAATCCATTATGTATTGGAAAATGGAATTCCATCTAGATTAACCATTCTTTAAATAGTATAAATAAATGAATATGAACAAATTAAATGAAAATGATATCTGAGTGAATGCCACATTCTGCTTCCTAACGATTATGGGACCTTATGGGCCGTGAAATTGTAAATCATTGGATTGTCCTATTTTTAAATTACTTTTAAATTTATATGAGAAAATTTAAATGATAAATAATTTTGAAAAGAATAACTATGTATTACATCCATAACACAGAATTTCAACCTATACCTAGCCTTAGTTGTGGGTAGTGGGTGTTTCTTTTTCCTTATAGATAGTTATAGTATCTTCTATCATCTATGCCTGGAATTTAAGGTAGATATAAGGGTTTGTTTGTTCATACAGTAATGATTTATTAATTTTACTTTTAATTGAATTTAATCATCTAGATTTATTTAATTATTCATGATATGTTTTTTTAATTGTAGAGGCAAGACACCATGACATCCTCGAGCTATGCGCCTAAAAGGTAGTGATGGTCTTGTTTTTGATGTGGAGATTCTTGACCATATGATCACTCATCATGTTGAGACTCTTATAGCTCCTCTTAATATACCCGGTATGTGTCTTGATGCATTGTTTTGAGTGGGTTTCTTGCATATTGATTATAACATTCAATGTATAGTGTGACCGACCCAGAGTATGGCATTGTTGGAAAGTGAGTTCCAACAGCAAAATCCTCTTACATTATTAGTGTATAGAATAATACATGCAGAAGAGGTTTAAAATGAAGTGTTACTATCTATATTAAATCATCCAAATACACCTCTAGATTAGAGGGTAATGATATCTTCTAACATGCTTTGGTATTCGTCCAAGAGGTTGTGGGATGTCATCACTTTGACAGGAAGACAGAGGGACATGGTCTGGGCTTACTTTCAAGCATTCTTCATCAACTACTTCTTTCCACAAACTCTGAGGGATAAAATGTCTATATAATTTATGAATATTAATGAATGGAATTTTTTAGATATTGAATAATATTCTCATTTCACAATGCATTATCATTTTTCCACTTCTCTAGCTTGTGATGATATGATGATTGTTAGGAAATTCGAGGATGGGTCTGGGTTACACCATTCAATAACAATTAATTTATTTTGGGTGGAAATATTTTCAAAAAATGTCAAATAGGCAAAATTAAATAATAAATTCAAATAGAGGTGTTTTTTAGATCCAGGGTGGTGCAGAATGTATGGATCCTAGTAAATCTTATTTTGTGAGAAAACTACGCTTTGAAGAATATTGTAGTGGTAAGAGTGGTCAGTCTATTTTGGAGTTTATTTCTCTTATCATTCACTTGGGTGGAGTAGCATCGGACATCTGGAAATAATGTACATGAATCCCAGTTGTACACAAATGCTAGGGTATGATGGGTTATCACAACCATTTTTGTTGTATATTCCTTCTAGTTCCTATCAACCATGGACATACCCCTCCTCCCATATTAAGAGTTGGGTTATCAGGATCATGACAGTCAAGCAATTAGAATACCACTTATCATTGAAGATAATGTGGAATTCTGGGAAGAGTAAATCAAGCATATGATTCTCAGTGGTATAGAGGAGTCCTACTCAGGGTAGTCAGTTAGTGACTTAGGGGTGCAATATTGTCCACTTACATGTAGTATGTCTTGATCCATTTGAGAAAATCCCCAGTGCGTCTATTTCATGAGGATCTATTCAATTTACCTCCAAATTAGTGTTTAATTGGTTAGATACAGGATTTTATCACTCATTTATATCTAAGGAAAACACTATGATATAGGGCCTCAACATCAACTACTATCATGATGTTATGATTCTAGAAACAAAATTAGGTTTTAGTTCATAGGGTGTTCAACATTATTATAATTGTCCACTAGAGATAGGTGTCTACCTATTCATGAGGAACATTTATGTCACCAATATGTCAGGATTTTATGTATTCACTATGATGGAATTCTTTATTCTATATAGGCCCCATATTTTCTACTATCCCTGGGGATGATGTTTACATCACCCAATGGAATTACGCACATGCATACTAGAGGATGTGATATCATTGCGACATGACATGACCTGAGTATAAAAGTATAGGTGGTGTTATAAAATATGTCTCTAGTCCTTACCTTGATTAAAAGGTATTATAACATCATTATTTTCATCTAATAATGGTGACTTATATATATTTTCATTGAGATAACATCTGTAGTCTGCCACTACGGTGAGAGGTATAGTTTACTATTGATATTATTCCATGAGAAGCACATTCTAACATTCCTCTATATAGGGTCAAATGAAAGGAGATTCTAAATATGAATAACCAGTTGAGTATCTGGAAGAGAAATAATTTATACACCCAAACATTTCTCAATAGGGATCACCAATACTTTTTTTCCAAGAAGGTATATGAAACCCCCATGCTTTGTGTGGATTACCATCAGTTAAATCACCTAAAAATTAAGAAATAGTATCCACTTCCTAGAATAGACACGAATTTTATCATATCCTAGGGTTAAGAGTATTTTAATGTTTATATGTGTGGTGAATCTATCATCAGGTTCATGTTATGACTTCATACATACCTCACACATCTTTAATGAGTAGGTATGGTCTCTATGAGAACCTAGTTATTCCGTTCAAAATCTTGAACGTACATGTAGTCATCAAAGATTATATGAATCTGGTCTTCCACCCATTTTCAGATTTATTTGTGGTTTTATTTATTAACGATATCTTTGTGTATTCATTCGGTAGACAAGACAATTAAACCTGTCTGGAGATCCTGTTTAATATACCTAGATACTATCAACTCTATGCTATGTTTGTAAAGGCTAAGGGTTTCTATTGACCTAGAGAATGTGAGAGATGGTTTTTCATTAGAATAGACCTTGAAAAAAATGAAATAAAATGTTTCATGGGGATAAATGGATATTATATATTCATCAAATATTTATCATTCCCTGTTGTACTAAATATGGGCATGGAAAAGAAGGGTGATAACATTTAATGGTTTGAAGGTTATGAAGTAGCCTTTCAAGAGTTGAAGCGAAGCATGACATGAATGAAAATATTGATTCTTCCAGAGATAATAATGGTCTCTATAATCTACATTAACACATTATGTGTTAGGCTTGGAGCTATTATAATGTAGGATAAGGGAGTAGTTTCATATATTTGACACTAGTAGAGGCCTGATGAGAGGAATTTCCAGAAACAAGACCTCGAGCTCGTTGCGGTTTTGCATATATTACATTGTTGGAGACACTATCTTTTTGGATAGAATGTTTTGGTATTCAATGACCATAAATGACTCAAATAAATATTAACTCATAAATATATAAATCATAGGCAACGTAGGTAGATCGATTACCTACAATTAGTTGATTTTGATCATGCCTACACTCCATGAATAGAGATTTATGTAGATGATGCAGTAACCCAGAAGTTTCATACTCATGTGGTTTAGTAATGTAGTGTTTGAATAATGAATATGTCCTTATTCTCATAGATGCACATTAAGGTTTAGTAGGACCATGGTCATACTATTATAACTTCCTTAGAGATGAAATCCATTCTTTTGGAATAGCTATGGTTGAGGTAGTTATCTAATCTTGAAGGCATTGTCCTATGGGAAAGTATCTTAGATGATGATACTACATCATGATGGATAGTAACTAGGAATGATAATATATTTTTAAATTGGAGTGTTTGGGTCTTTGAAACCTCATAGTGGAGATAATGAGGGATTTCCACACCGTAGAGAGTGAGGATTTCCCCACTTTCAAAAAAATGTATCGACATCTATGATGCCAATAATAGCAGCCCAACATTAAATGTGAGATAGCTGATTTAAATCCTATATATTCCACCGGTCAGTATGTGATGTTGGAAAATCAGAATCCTTTAGGTATTATTCAGATATTTTAAAATCCATAGTGGAAATTAGATAAATTTGTGATGGACATTAGGACTAGTTTACCCAAATCATCTCATGGCAACGACATGGTGTTGGTTTTCTTTGATCATATAGAAAAGGTCTCCTACTTCTTAAATGTGAAATAAAACTTCTTGATATATGTTTTAAGAAATATATACATCAGGGAGGTGTTATGTATTCAGTGAGATCATTATTATATTGTTTTTGATATGGATTCAAATATCATGTCACTTTTCTAGTATGGGTTACAGAAGGCCTTGGGTACAAATTTACTTCTAATCATGGCCTATAATCCATCGAATGATGGATTTATAGAAATTAAAATTTAGGTGATTGAGGATATTATTTGTGTGAGTGTTATCTAAATTGGAGTTCCATGCAGAAATACATTCCCCTTAATAGGTTTTCATATAACAACATCTTTCAGACTACCCTTTTATGGCTCCCTATGAATCCTTTTCTGGTAAGCCGTGATGCTCACCACTAAGCTGGCCAGAGGAAGGGTAGGTAACTATGAAAGGACCACATCATGTGTTGGATACATAAGAGTATGTATGTATAGTTTAAATGTGTATGATTATATTTTATTCCATTATGTACTATTACACCAATAGATACTGATGGCCTCTTAAATTCTAAGATGAGGACTAGGTTTGCTTGTGTCACTCTACCAAGTTAGGGAATAGACATATTCATAAGTATGGTATGAATTAACTGAGATTAGTTAGACCCTTAAAGGCTGTGAAGAAGATCAGACCAGTGCCTTGCTGTCTTACACTTACTTGGATATATTAGTTAATTCATGAGTTTATTATTGTATCTCAGCTTCACCGATACAATCTAGACATAATTCACATTTTTCTTCGCGATGAGGTTGAATTGGATATTGATGAATCCATCAATGTGTATATTGTGTTTGTTGTTTATTATAGAATGATTCCAATCCAAAGAAGGTATATTCATCATTTATATGTGGAATTGAATTATTAATGGGTACATGAAAAGGCATGAGAGTAGGAAGTTGATATACGATCTAAGTGGACTAAACTCTTTGATGATAGTACTTCTTATCCCACAAAATATATAGTTGGGGAAAATTTTATATAAGGAGGGGATATTATAATGAAATATTATTTCCCAAAGGTACAAATTGTTATTTTTTATATCTAAATTCCGTAAATGAACCTAATTATGAGTATTAATAAAGAAGCGGAGGTCAAAGGAGAATATAGGGCTCATTCTGAGCCCATTGTTTTTAAAATGGGAAAATAATTGGGCCTCAATGTTAACCTAAACTATGAGACCAGTGGTGCATGCATGTGCATCTTTAATAAGAGGCACATATTAGACAATTACTTTTTTTACATCCATGAAGGCCTTGGTTCACATCTGATGCGAACTACGACAATTTTTCAATAGATCTTTACTACATGGTTTGTGCGCAGTTTGTAAACATTTCACCTAATCCAGGTTTCCCCAATTAATTCTAAATCCTATTTATCCTCATTATATTATTTTATAGTAGTTCTGTAGTGGGTCTTCTTCACATTTAGCTCAGACCATCCTCAATATTGGATCTCATTTAATTTCTCGGTCTGCAATCCAATCATTTATCTAATGGATTAACTGGACATATCATGGTAAGGGTACCCACATGTAATCATCATTTATATGTCAATATCTCCATCTATTTCGGTATTTACATGGATTCAAATTATCGTTATTTGTAGGGAGTATGATTTAAAATTTGATACGTACTTGACATGCGGGACCTTATCATGCTGGGATTCTCTAGAACCATAACCTGGGATCCCCACTATGGTTACATAGAAATACGATAAGATTTTATCCTGACTCACCTATTCATTCACCCCAATTGCATCATTTCTTTACAAAATCATCCCACATAAAGAAATAGTTAAGGCCTCAAAGGTTCTTCACATTATTATGACCACACACTAAACCCGAATCCCAACCACACAGATCGTACATCAGTAGACCATGTCCTAGAACCTCCTCAATCATATAACTATGACACATGGTCCATCAGCCCCATTGAGCCTGTGAAATTCTCAACATTATCATCCATCAAAACAACCATTTAAACAAAAAATCCCAATATATATACCACCACTACCCCCTGAGTGTCACCTCAACACCATCCAATCCATAATTTGGCCACACATATACTTCTAGACCAAATTGAAAATTGGTTCTTATATAATGCTTCATCAAGGCCACATAGAAATGATCCCAATGACCTTTCCTCTTTCCAAAAATCACCTTATATCCAAAAATATTCAATAACATACCTTTTGGGAAAGAATCTAAGGCATACCAATACACTATACCACACTAGACGACACAAATTGTGCATTAATTATACCTCTGAATAGGCCACATGTTATTCTTATCTTAGAGAACCATCAATACAAGGAAAAGCATTATTGAGTCATCCCTTAGTTTCCCACAACAATCAACTCCTAACCACCGTTCAAGTCATATTTCAAAATCCAGTAACATTCTGAATATCCACCTTGGCTAAAATACATGGAGGAAAAACTCTCTTCATGAAACATCCAATGTCAAATATTTATTACTATTTCATACACACCCCAAAGTACTAAAAACCCATTTGTCCTATCTCAAATACCACCATAAAAGATCAAATGGTACCAAATACATATACTATTGTGAAATCATGAAAAGGATGTTGCCTCTCCCTCTAATCCATACACATTAACCCTCAACCAACATGTTTCTCATGGTAACACTCATTCCTCCACTCCGAATCATAATGCATCTAACACACTGTACTGAACAATTACTCTAGGCCTCACACCATGAATACCCACACACATACTTTAGCCCCATGAACAGAACTCCCACCCTAGGGTCCAAACACCACTTTCCCCTCCAAAACTCATAATATTTACCACCTATACAATATTGGACAATAGCTCATTACCCCTTTTCATAGCCTTATTGAGGGTACCACAAGAACATCTCTTTAACCATATAAGAAAACCAAAAAAAGCCTCATGACTTAAAAATTTCATCTCAAATTAGGACACTATCGCTACCCATACCACCCTCACATATGGACCTATTAGAACCCTATAAATACCGATTCCAAAAATCCTAAATTTCCCATCATGATTCATATCGCTTCATAACTAAAAAACAAATTAAACTAATGGTTTTAAATTTAAAAATTATCCATTTTCAAAACATATGAATTTAGAATTTCCAAAACATTTTTATTATCCCGTAATTTCAAAAATATTCTTTTATTCAAACTCAGTTTTAAAAAAAATAAATTAAAAATATATCAAGGAATTATTAATATGAAAAATACATAAAAAATACACTACCAATATATGAATTCTAGGGTACTATCAATCATAGGAATCATATGGATGACCTACCATTCATATTTTCCTAGAATCATTCAGGAACCCACACATCGTCTCTTACCGTATTAGGCCAAGAGATACAGTCAATAAATCAACAATGCCACTTCAAATTTTTTCACCCAAGGTTGAAATAAAAATCAACCATTAAAACCCAAACTGATCATCAAATTCCAATATTGGAAGCTTAAATTTTTAGTAATAAATGGGGGTCTAGTAACCCAATAATAAGATCATTAATAGTCCCCAAAATATCATAGGAACTTATCTACCATTGCCCATATAGTAAGACAAAAGACATCTTATTTTTCCACTGTAATGTCCCTGACCTAGTGGACACTATTTGGTGCCCTGAGCCAAGTCATCACATGACCTCAAGAATGATTCATTTTATTACAAAGGCTACTGACTAGTAGCATAGTTCCATTGAGGAACATTGCAGAGACTGTACTACATCATAGAGTAATTCGAGAGAAGAAATAATATCCACAGTTATAAAAATCGTCGAAAATAAATAAATGGACAACATATAAAAATTCCAACAAGTAACCATGTATCCCAAACTATAAAAACATGATGAGGACATGTCATGTTTCGAAGTCAAACAATCATAAACTAAAACCAAAAGTACCAAAAGAATCTAAACCCGTAATAGAGTGTCAATGTGGTTATGACCCCCCATGCTCCAACCCATCATCCCATTCATAACCAAACGTTATTCCCTCTTCAGAACATGTATTAGAAAAAAATAATATTCTTCTAGGGTATCTAGGTGTCTTGGATGATAAAGAAGGATGTTACTAAAACTCAATATCCCATCCCCAATTGAGTCTAGGAAGTATCGAATTAGAGCAACATTGTAGTAAAATAATAAAGTACTAAAACTAAAAAAAGAAATAAGTAAAATAATTTAAATATTTTTTTAATATCAATTTTATCCATTATGTTACCTAAAGTCAACCAACCCAAAAAAAAATCTTAGGTCACATCGGGAGTCTAATAAATGGAATAAGGGGTTACACACACTTTTAGCCACATCAAGTGTTCAATAATCACAAAATATCACATAGCCATTAGTCAGAAATATTTACATGATCATTCTCATCATGTGTCCTAGGGGTTAGTCATTTACATGATTTACACTATGACCTATGGAAATAAAGTACAATGAATAAGTTAATAACTCAAGTTACCAATCTCACTTGGTATAAATATTTCAAAAAAAATTACATCACACATACCTTGGATCCTCGGTCAATGTTGTCTCATAAAATGAAATGGTTTGGGTAATAGAACCACAGTCCCCTTCCCCATCCCAGACATTATATGGGTGGGTTTAGAGCTTTATTCTAACCACACATTTCATTGTTGATCCTAAATTCCAATAGCCGACACTACCAAAACATTTAAACTTTCTAATCTTTTGATTTACCAAAAATACCCTATCACAAACCATATTCAACAAATATACATTACATTTATAATTCACATTACATGCAACATACGAATCATCATCACACCTTTACCCCTTGGCAGAATTACCATTTACATTTCTCTTCTAAATTAACCCATTTCCCGTTTCCATAATATAACGTATCTAGAATATGGTTAACTTCACATTAATTATCCACTTTATTCATTTCAATTAAAAACTCATGAGTCTTTTGACACATCCACTTTATTCCATTTGACTATTTTCACATCATTCCAAAAACCCGCTTATGTCCTTCTTTAGCTATTCCCATTCAACATTTAGTTCATTTATTACTAATGATATCATTCCAAAATAATTGTTATGGGTTCTATCATAATAGTTCTTAAATCCTTTCAATTACTATGGTCCCATCGGAAAATTTAAACTACATCATGTAAATAATCACATTTTAAAATAATATATTGAAAACGTCTTGAATCCTCAATTTTAAACATGAGCCTCCCTCTTTGAAAAACCAAAACATTCCCTAATGATTTCAGTTGAACATTCAACCATTAAAAATACCCTTTAAGAATTTTGAAAAGGTTCAACACCACCATTTGAATTATTTATATGAAATAATCTTATAAATACCCCTCTTCAAAACATTAGAGGACAACACCTCTTTTCAAAACATATCATGTATTCAAAAATACATATCATCATTGAAAAATATGGTCAGGTCAAAACACAAAACACATCATTAAAAACATTTCAAAATCCTACATCTAACATAATAAATATAAAAAATAATCTAATAAATTTATCCTTAAAACAATCCCACATACCCGATTATAATTTTACAACCCATCACTCTCACATTTACCTATTCTCAACATTAACTAGTTCATTACATTATTTCAAGGGTATTCTACAACCCAATGATAACCTTAGGTTGGGTTTAAAATCACCAACAAACAAAATAGGGTCCA
Organism: Viscum album; assembly: GCA_963277665.1. Classification (NCBI taxonomy): domain Eukaryota; kingdom Viridiplantae; phylum Streptophyta; class Magnoliopsida; order Santalales; family Viscaceae; genus Viscum; species Viscum album. Next base: position 1,716,685,275 of record OY728160.1, on the reverse strand, counting down.
TTAAGGGTTTGACACATAAATACAACCCATGAAACCCATTCCATAATCAAGGAAAAATAAGCACAATAATGAAACACATTAGAACAACCATAGACACATATAAATACCAAGGCTATTGGAAAATTATTGAAGAACATCTACCTCATGCATTAAGATGATAAATAGCCCAAACACATCCCTATATTTGTACTCAAACTCTCTTTATAGAACCAACATAGAAACTACTAGAAAAGTGATGGTTCTTGGGATTTTGAAGAAGAAAAGAGATTCCACAAGATCCAATCCAAAAAAATAGACCAAAGATGACAATTAGACTCACATAGATTGTCAATTGGAACCCAAACATACTCCCAGTACCTAATAATCGAATTAAAATTATCTCCTTAAAGTACCAGAGTTTTTGTTTCGTCACCCAAAATTTTGTATGAGGAATACAAGTTAAAATAGAGTAAGAACCCATAAATTCCAATATGAGAAAACTATAATTTCTAACATTTTAAAGTCCACATGGATTTTTCTGCATGATTAACAAAACATTGCACCAACTGTGCAGCTTTTTCGGGTAATGACTGCCCAAGACATACAATTTCTTAGGAGAACCCACACAGTCTAAAAAGCATATAGTAAAAATGTTCTTACCTCTATCCAAATGGGTCCCTAAACTACATGGTATCCTAGGACGGGTTTATGGTTTGTTATAATCATGCACAAACCCTTCATTGAATAGTAATTGGCATAGTTTACCCTCCTTTTATTTCATATACCACGAGATACCCCCTAAACATCCCATACACCCATGAACCACTACATTATAAAATGAAATAGTGTTTATCCGAAATTTAATCCCGGACATACCTACATGAATGGATGGGGTTTTAAAACATCCCGTCCTTATAAAAACTCATACTCAATATATAATTCCAAATCTCATTGATCCTCCAAGAATTGTTATTATACCATGGGCTTGCCAATCAAAATTTATTTCTCAACCATTCTACATGACATTTCCACGTCCTCACCATTTTCTAACCAGGGAAACAACTATATCCTAATGAATCATCGCACACCTTACTCTAAAACATAAACTTGATAGTTCTATAGGATGAAAAAACACAAACTCCTCATTACCAACATAAAAAAAGAGGATTCGTTGGGTTACACAACTGGACAACCATAGAAAAAGATACTAGCAATGTATTAAAATATTAGGGGAGAGCCAAAAAACACCCTCATTCAGATAATCTCCCCAATTCATGGAAAAAATAGGTTGGTGTCATCTCCACCTATTCTTCAAAGTTATAATGGTGACAGAAGCCCACCATCACTCGGGGGGACATCCTAATTCCAATAGAATTTCTTAACTTATCCTGGTTCTCACCTCAAGGCCCAAAAAAATCAGTGTACTTATGAATGTCTGAAACTCGGCCAGTAAAATCCCAATCCAATACCGTTCACCATCACTGCTTCCCCATGATGGATCCGACCCTTGTATATACTACTCTTACTACCACTCACATCTTCAACCATCCACTTACTCGCTATTCTGTTTGTCAATATATATTGTAGCTCTACACCACCATAACCCGATGTTGGGAACATCCACCATCAAAAATGAGACCAAGAAAACCTCTTTATAAAAATTTCATCATACCTCATGCATTTTCCAACTCACATACACAAAACATTCACGGAAACTCCCACTAACACAGGAACTCATCCATGCCTTTGAGTCCACCCAGAATAATCACACATCTGTCATCCTATCTCAACCAAAGACAACATTGTTCTTCCTCAAAAAAAATTATTATATTAGACTTCACTTAAAATATCATCATTAATATAAGGTTTATTAAAGTACTCTATTTTCATTCCCTTTTACCCATTTTATTCAAGTCATCCCCTTCGAATCACTTCATCGGCGACCAACTTCCACTGTCGTCATGGCTTATTCTTCTTAGAAATGATGCCTTCATACATAAGGCATATCCATTCATCTACAAAAACCTACCAGAGTCCATTATCGACTTAGGAAAAACATCACAACAATTTATTTCTCCCCTCCAGGGATTGTTTTCATCTCTACAACAGTCAAAAATATATCACAACATAACCAATGATATCACCTCTATTACCAGCCCAAGATTGATTTCATTGATTTACTAAATCACACAATACATTAGTGGCCCACATGGCATTCCCCGAGTAATCCTAACACACCCTTAAAAAATTATAAGTGGCATCATGATGTTGCCACAAACACTCTACAACCTACTCCATTCATTAATGAATGACATACCACTACCCACCATAGGATTATTTTTCTCACTACTTTAATTGAGACATTTCATCCACCGTGACACATTCTTCGATCACAAGATGAACCTCAAACATAGGTGTGAATACCAATAAATTCCTTGAACAATGAAACAAACCTTAAACAGAACACATATATTGATTCTGAGAAGGGAATCCATGTCATTTTATGAAATCCCATCCATCCTAAAGACATCACCTAAAATTTTTTGATGGTGTACTCCCCGCCACATGACTCCAAATATTCCACCCCAAAATAATAACCTAAATGATGAAAAATATCCAACGAAAATACACTCAATCTATTAGGCATAATTCTAGATCCCTTTTCGCTCATCAAGGATGATGAAAACATATTTTTCATGATCATTACTAGAAAAAAGTACATTGATAAATATTCAATGAACACCACAACAAAAAATACATCACAGATTTCCCCTCCCACTATGGTGATAACATAACCTACCACAAGTCATGGGATTACCTGACTATCAACGGCTTGTCAAAATTCTATCACCATAACCCAAAATGGGGACTTCCCACAAAAAATCACTTCTACATTCTGACCCTATAACAGACATTCATAACCCAAAATTCCAATTCAAATAATGATTGTTACCCGACTCTAGTTTCTCCAACCCAACCCTTGTGGTTCACATGGAAACACATTTATTAACACACTGATCCACTACCCCTATATCTTGTACATAAATCTCACTCCCAACAATTATCACATAGAAACATGAAATGAATTTATTCTAAGACAACAATTTATTCACAACAATAAAATCATGTATTTCAAAAAAGAGACCACATATGGAACTCCTCATGATATCTATGGATCTTTACAATTATGTGATCACACAATAAACCAGAATCTAAGTAACACAGATCATAGATCACATGAGAATGTACTAGCACCCACTTACTCATCTGACCATTCTTCCCGGTATGTCGGACCCATTGGACATGAATAGTTCTCTATATTCTCATCTAACAAACCATAAATTCATACAAGCATCCCAACCATGTGACCACAACTAACCCTGGTGTCAAATCCAATCCATATGTTTCAATCCAATCATTGGTCACTATTATCTAACTCAACCATAATCAATATCCTTCCACACATAAAACACCATCATGGCCCCAGGTCAAGGTTTCCTACGACCATGACGCTTTCTAGAATAGAAATTTGAATCAACAATAATCATTTTGATACCTTCTACTAAAGAAACTAAGGCATAACCATACAAATTTACACACTAGAAGTCACTAACCATGCATCTATTCTGCCTCTAAAAAAAATAAATCACTCTTCGCATCTTATGACACATTATACACTTGGAAAAACTATATTGTGGATACCATCAATTTCAAAAAACAATCATCTAATGACCACTACTCATGTATGTAACAGCCCGAGATTTTATGAAAAATATTCTTTTTATTTCACTAATGTCTTGTGCTGTACGCTACACCAAAAGGATCTTGCACAACACGCATCCTTGACTTGCCTTGCTTTACACGCAATCGCGACCTTCCTCGATAGCTTGCGTCGTACGCAATACCGAGTTTCATTAAACAACGATGTGCTATTAAAATATTATTAAAACTAGCCGTTATGAATAGTAATAACCACTTTTTAAAATTCTGTAAATCTTATTTTTCAAAATGAACTTCATTCTTGGATTCGGAGTATCGAATTTAGCCTAAGGTGAAATTTTGGTACTTTTCGGATAACTTTCATATTCTGATGAATAGTGAAAATTACTAAATTATAATTAAAAACAACTTTTTTAATCGAAATAATTAATAGTGATGAATTATTAATTTGAGTGGTTTTAAAGTATATTTAGAATATATTTTTACAATTTAATACAATGTTGGTCATTGGTTGTAATTTCACATTTAAACCAGACATAATCAAGTGTCAATCTTTTGATATATATTGTTTCCTAAAAACACGCTATTTATTTTAACAGCGGGATTTAATTATAAAATTAATTAATGCAACTTCTATGTTATGAATTTGGTAAAATAGATTTCATTTTTGAATTCGGAATATGAAATATAGCTTAGGATGAAATTTTGGCATTGTTCTGAAAAACATCAATTTTTGATGAATAGTGAAACTACTAAGTGGTAGTTAAAAAAAACTGAATTTTTCATAAAACTTAATTTTGCTGCTTCTGTGAATGGAATTTCGAAAATCCGAGAGACACGGTTAATATCAAGGACTAAAATGTGGTTCAATGAGATGAAAATAATTTTTTGGTGAATAGTAACTTTTTACTTTTTTTACCGCTGTTAATAGTAAATAGGGTAACTAAGGGTAAATATGATATTAATATTACCCTAACACATGTCCTAATTCTATTGGACAAGTATAATTCGACAAAAAACAAACTTAGGAATAAAATATGACCATTTAGGCCCACTTGGATTAGATTAGGACATTTATTATTAATTTATTTAAAGAAAGGTTAAAATAGTTAAAATCAAAGTTTAATAAGTAACTCATTTTTAATATAGGGTTATACATAAGATAAATTCAATTGTAAATATTCATTAGAAAGCTAAAACTATTTCCTACATGATGGTATTTTATTTCTAATTTTTAGACATCAAATAATTTAATTTATTTATGACACAACGATGATGCAGTAATTATCTTATTAATGAAATATTGACATAATTGATGTTATAAACACCAAAATAAATGTAATTTGAGATTTGTTATGAATTACACTAATTTTCTAGGTTACTATGATATATTAATGTTGATTTAATCAACTTGGTTCGAACATTTAATTCTGTTATGACTTTCACAAAAATCATATATCAAATAGTGTCAAAATTGACACAAAATAGTTTTTAAATCAAATATTATATTATTAATTGTTATTGTATTCCTAAAAATCTAAGGTTCGGCCAAATGACTTAGATAAGGATATATATATTAATAATAAACAATTTGGGGTTCGTTTGGCATGTTATAGTAATTGTATTAACCATATAGTGAAAGAAAACAAAAAGACATGGTAAAAGTTAAATTATTTAACTTAGAGTTAAATCTAATTGATAAGGTTAAAATAATATCCTAAACTTGTCTAAATTCTATTGGTTGATAGGATTTCGACCCATCCCCACTTTAGCTTCGAAATAAGACCCTTTGGAACCATTATAAACCGATTTTGACTTTAATATAAAATAATATTTTGAGATATTCCTAAGGTGCCCCTCTCCTCCCCTATAAAAGGACACCTCCTCCCCCTCCTCCTCACACCAAATTGAGCACTCAAGCTCGGCCTAACCCTGCCAAAATCTTTTCTCCACTTCCCTAGACACATCCTAGAGGTTCTGGTCTTCCTCAAAGACCAAGTTTAGTGCCCTAAGAGGAGGTCTCAAAGAGGCACTTCAAAGAAGAGGTAATTACCGTTACCAATTCTTTCATCTTTATTTCTTCTTCCACTTCTTCTTCTTAGGTTGTTTCATTATGAAGTAATAACATCAGTATCAATAATATACTGATATGTTATTATAAGTATGAAACAACCCTATTTCACCATCTATCCATCCTACGGAAAAAGAAATCACCGCACGTGCGTACGTACGGAATACTGTCTCCACGCCGTGGTGTAATCTATTTTCCACCACCACCTTACATGGATGGGTATAATGGTGTAAAGAATAACTATACATAGTTATTACAACATCATATTGATTCTGATATATTGTATAATCCACTCCAATTCAATTCAATATTTATAGAAATGATATCATCGCTCGTGCGTACGTACGGACTACCGTCTCCACGACGCGATGAGATTCATTCTCCATGTTAACCATTTAAGAATGATTATAATGTATATATAAGAAATAATAATGAAATATATGACATTATAAAGCTACTGGATTTATGTATATATATACATATGTATGTCATCTACTTACTTCCATTTCAAGACAATAAGGAAAGAAAAACAGCGTTCATGCGTACGTACGGACTACCGTCTGCATGAACGGTGTTTTTCATTTTATTTATCTATCTATTATATATATATATATATACTGAATATATATGATATATAAATCATATTTTATATTCTGGAAGTAAGTAAATCATGATATAAGTAATAATGATGTCAAGAACAACAAGTAAAAACACCTACGATAAATGAAACGATTTTACCCAAAACGCTTCTTTAACATGGAATTTACAAAAGAACGGGTAATATAATGTCATAAGTGAACCATATATGATATCATAACAATGAATATGATTCTGTAATAAGTCAATGACATTATTTAAATCATTATACAGGAGGTTCGGACACATACGAAGCAAATTGGACCTACAGTAAGGGAAATATCACAATCTCATTTTTATCCGAGATTGTTTATTCGTAAGTATTTACTGGGGTGTATTTTATCATCCACATCCATGTTCCCTCAATATGTAATATTGTTTCCATCCACTTGAAATAGTTTAAATCGAATTTTACCCTTAGGTGAGTTTTTAGTAAAGAATATGAAAGGAATCTTTTGTCGTTTTTCCGTACGAGGTACTTTTTGACTTTTCCCGACAAAAGTACGAAGAATGTTTTTTTTAACTTATACGGAACGAATGGATTTCTACTTTTTTATAAAGCCTTATTTTCATGAAGCTTCCTCTAAAATATTTCATGACTATTTTCAATAAAATCTCTTTCTTTTAAAATTGCATGATGTTTTTTGAAAAGAAATTGATTTTGAAGAAGAAAGGATATTTTCCTCAAGAATTCAATTCAAGTGTTTTATCAAAATTATTTTCCATCTAAGATAATAAAGGGTTCTGTTTCTATCCATATTTTTACATTGGTTTGACTATGTTGTGATGGAATTATGTTTATGAATTCCTTTATCATATATGAATTGATTTATGATGTCATGATGTTTCAAGAATCCCATTTTTGTTATATGTGTTATGCGATGATGTATGTTTTATGATTATGTGGCACACATAAGAAAGGATTCATTATAAGATGGGTGGGACCTATATCTCCCTCCAATGCATTGGGTAAAGATTTTATATCTCATGAGATAGGCATGGCTGGAACGAAAGGTTATTTCGGTTCAGTGATACAGGACAGAAACGAGGAGTGAACTCGGTTCAGAAAGGGACTTTGTCCACTAAGATAGTCTTGGCAATGAGTCATGACTAACAAGAAATGATTTTCCATGATTATGTGTGCATGCCACAAAGATTCAAGTTTTATGTTATGATTATGGGGATCTCATTTTCACTTCTATGATTTATTCCATGTTAAGATATTATGATCTCTTTTGCAGGTTTTAATTTTCAAAAAGATATGATATGATTTTTATTTCCTTTATTTTCCCTTGCTGAGCATTTGAGCTCACCCTTTTATGTTTTCTTTTCCCCAGGCCAGGAAGATGGATATTAAGTAGAATATGCTAAAAGGGACCCTAGATATGATGAAATAAATGGGAGACACTGTAGAAGATTTATGAACCAGTTGTTTATGTTTCCCAGTTTCTAAAGACACTATACCTATACGGTCCTTTGTGGTTTTGTCATATTTTGTAATAAGTGTGATTCAATTTTGAAGTATTAACAATGTATGTAAAGTATGGGTCGTTACAATGTATCATTATGAAGTCCATTAACATTATCGCTTATCCCCTCTAGGATAAAATCTCTCTAAGATACACTCATCACTTTCCATTTCAAGATTTCAAAATGTCATCCTATGTGATACACACCCAAAAACACTACCAACCTAGCTGGACACTCTCATAGTTTATCATAAAATATCCAATGGTACCAACTCCCTAAAATGCAGTCATATCATGAAAATTTCATTGTCTCTCTCACTCTATAATACATACACATCAAACCACAACCAAATCCTTTCTCACAACAACACTATTTCCTCAACTCCAAAATATACTACGTTTAATGCGCCCTAGATAACATTTACTATAAGACTCACACTAAGAATACCCATAAAACTATTTCAGAAACAAGAAGAAAATACCCAACCTATGGTTTGAAATAGATCATACACATCCACAACCCTTACGAGTTACCACATACACATTACGGGATAATTAAACATTACACATTATTACATAAATATCAAGAGAATAAAAAGAACTTATCATTTACCATAAAATGACCCCAAAAATTCCACATGACCCAAATCTATGGTCTCAAAATAAAAAATTCTCACCACCCAAAAAATACTCACCTTTGGGACGATCACAACACTAGAGGTACCCATTTATAATATTTGTACATGTCCAATAATTATTTATCTCGATTCATAACTAAAATTTACCAAATAAAACCATAGGTTTCACATTTCAAATTATTCAATTTTCTAAACCTAAGAATTTATACATTCCAAAAACTTTTTATTAACACATCATTTAAATAATATAGATTTTCCAAATTTACATTTGAAATAAATTTAATTTATCAATCATTTAATAGAAAATATCAAAATGAAAAATCAACAAGAATAAATTTATAGTTCCAACATTTGAATTTCAAGGTACTATCAATTAAATGAATCATACAGATGAACTACCAATTCAAGGTGAATAACATGATGTACGAACTCACACACCCCATTTTTCTATACTAGGAAAAGAGATAAACAAAATAAATCAATAACATAACATTACATCATTCCAATAAAGGTTTAAACAACAATAAACCGTACAAGAAAAAACTGAACATCAATACCCACCCTCGGATGCTTGGATTTTTCCTCATAAATTGATCTACAAGAACCCATGCATGATCTCATTACTACCCCCTGACAAGAACTCAGTCTACTATATAACATCCCCTAAATAGTATGATTTAAGAAATACTATGATCCCACTTTTTCACATGGACAACCCGGTGTCCACTACTCGGTGCACCGAGTCTATTCATCCAATGAAAATCAAACTATCCTCCCCATATGGAAGAGGATGATAAATAGAATCACATTTCTATGGAGAAACATTGTAGAGACTATGCTATTTTTCAGAGTAATTCTACATTAGAAATAATATAAACATTTATAGTAACCCATGTAAATAAATATATTGAAAAAATGAAACAATTAAAAAAACTAACCATGTATCCATGCTATAAAAATATGATGAATACCTTACACATCCATCAGTCAAACAAAGAGAAATAAAAACAAAAGACCACCAAAAGGCACGAAACCTGAAATCAAGCCCCCGCCAAGTCCTGATGTCCCCTACTCCAAGCCATCATCCCATGAACATCCAAATATAAGGTTCCTATCCTATAACTATTTCATAATTCATGTATCACTTTATTAGGTACCCTAGTGTCATGGAGGCATGAGTTGGGTGTGTGTACAACTCAGTGGGCCACCACCAATGGTATTTGTTCAACAACCTGTCAGTACAACAATGTTTGAAAATAATCATGTATACAATGTTAACAAATAATCAAGGAAAATAATTTAAATATAAATTTAATATAAATTTTATTCATTGAGTACTTTATAGTGAATGAATAAAAAAACTATATTTGGTCACTATTGGATTCTATGTCAAGGCACAATGGGTTACACACATATTTAACAATAATGGGTGTTCACAAATAAAAAACTAGAACATACCCATTAGTAAACAATATTTTCATGATCATTCTCATAATTTGTCATATTGATAATACATTACATCACAGAAATTATGTCCTATGATTGTCAATTACCATACCTAAGTGAATAATTCAAGATAAATTTCTCACTAGGGATAAACGCTTCAAAAACAAATACAACACACATACCTTGGAACCTCACTCTAGGTATTCTAATCAAATGAAACAGTTATGGTCAAAATGACTTATTCCACTTCTATAATAGAGTCATTATTGGGATGGGGTTTAGAGCTTCATTCTATCCTAAACCATTAGAATTGATCCTCCAATCCAATACCCCACACTACCAAGACAATTGTGTATTCTTATTTATCAATTTACCACAAATACCATATCACAAACTATACACAACCAATAAACAGTACATATACATTCACATTTTATATAACATATGAATCACTATTAATCCTTAACCCCATATAGAAATATCATTTACTTTGATTTTCCCATTTCACCCATTTCACCTTTTCTACTTGTATCCCATTTATCATATTCATCATTTGAGAAGAATTATCCCATTTACGCATTTCAAATTGAAATTCATGAGTCTTTCGACACATTCCCTTAATTCATTTTAAACAATTTTCACATCATGTTGGAAATCCTATTACACTATATCACCAACGAATCACATGCATCATTTAGTTCATTTCATAATCATGTTTAAATTCAAACATAATCGTTATGAGATCTATTAAACTAATTCCTATGTCCTTTAAATTAATAGGGTCCCATATGAACTTTTAAAATAAATAACGTAAATAAGAAGAATTAAAATTTATCTCCTGAAATAATCTTGAATCAACCCTTTAAAACATGGGCCTAGCTCTCTAAATCAGAAAATAGGCACTGAGGATTTCAATTCCATTTACAACAATTCAAAATAATAATTACCTATTTTTGTGAGGATGAATCCACACCCCATTTTAATTATTTATTTAAAATAAATTCATAAAAATCAATCTTCATTAAATTTAAGGCCGAAACCTCCTTTAAAGATATATACATCATTAAAATAAAACAAAATTCATTGAAAACCATGGTCAGGTCTAACCCAACAAAATATCATTAAATCCTTTTCAATGGGCCATTGGGAACTTCAGAAATATTATAACAACCGTGATTTTTTTTACCCACATAAACATGATTTATGACATAAAGTATTCACATTATAAAAACATATAATATCTAGAGTTCATGTGTCCTTGGGGCTTAGGAACATTACATATCGACTTCAAACATGAAACACAACATCTTTATTATAAACTTCCTTTACATGTCCACCACATTACCTCATACTTAGCATTTCATTGGATAACATGAGGTCATGCGTAAGAAAGGGGTGAGATATAAAGCCTAGATATGAGATAAACAAGGAATAACATGAATAATATAATATATTTTAGGAAATATGAATACCAGGGGAGTGTAATTGAAACATGAACATAAAGGAATGATATAGCATAGTTATCATAACATTGAAATGTGACAACAACACTTTATATTCTATTATCATGAGACATGGATCATTGAACCTGGAGAAAGAGTAACCCCTCATTGAACATGAATTTTCACGATTAAAACCGCATTGCACATGACATATCTTGATAATAATCTTTACCTAATGCATTAGAGCACTATCAGGGTGCCCCCTTCTTAAACATTTCATTTCATGCATAAGAGTTAGACATAGATCATACAACATAGATAACATAAAAATATTCATTTCTTTCATGATAATGGAATTTGGAATTAATATTTGAAACTATATAATTAGTAGGTAAATTTTCATAATGGTGAATACCATTGATAGAGAAATTGTCATGGTATTCACTACACAATGACTTCGGCTTTAAAAAAATCACAGTACAATTTCGGTAGTGCAACGACTTGACATAAAAAATCATAAAAATGGTTGTTGAGAGAGAAAGTTTTGTATCATAATATGTAAATTTAATGGACAATATCGGATCATATAGATATATTTCCCAACAAATGTAATGGAATTTAGATTCATAATACAAAACAATTGCTAGAATGTGAATAAGAAGAGAGAAATTCCTTATTGAATTTCGGTATGGTAATGAGTGTACAAGGGAGGAATTAATGACATTGAAATAGGTATATAATAATTTAAAATATATGGAGGGGAATATAAGGTAGGTGAGGAATCATACCCCAGAAATCGTAATTGACGGTATTACAACAAAATGAAACTTGGATGAAAATAAGAAAGGAAGGAATCCCTTACTTGGGAGTGCAATATGAAAGGCTTTGGAGGGGTTTGAGAGAGGCTTATTAGGATATAGGGGTGACCTAAGATGAATCTTCAGAGAGGAGGGAAGGTTTTGGTCATGTTCTAGAGGTATTGAGTGAAGAGGATGTGGGAGATTGTGTGGGTTTATAAAGGAATAAATAGGGAATTCATCATTATTTAGGATTTGGACACCACAAGTTAAACTAATTCAAACCACAAACCAGCCCATGGTTTAGGATGATGGTTTTTCTCAAAGGGGAGTGGAAAAAATTATTTTATAAGTCTAATGTCATAACATCTTAAAATATTATGGTTGTTTATGTGGAGGTGAGACACACTCTCAAGGAAATCATTTTAAAATGATAATAAGGTTTATATGTCTTGGAAGATCCACTAAATCATTGTAAAATAAATCAAAAAAACATAGAATCACATAATTTTAATGGTAAAAAATGTATTGGATAAAAATAATTTTTATAGAATTTTATTACATCACTCTTAGGTCAATATGTTTCCATAAAACACATTATATATTTAAAAAATATTTAATTTTTATCCAAAAATATGACTATCTCAAAAAATTAGGAAAAATACACCATTGGATAATTTTAACATCATGATTCAGAAAATAATATTATTTTTATATAATTACATTTCTAAATATGTGAATTTTTACTTTCCAAATAAAATCTGACATTTATAAAAAATTCACGGGTTTTGATAAAAGCAGCATTCAAATATTAACAAAAATACCATTGTATACATTAAAATTATATGATAATTATTTTTAATAAAAAATAACATAGTAATAATAATTTATTAAAATATTATTTAATTCAAAAAAACATTAATTTATAAAAATATATTTCATAATTGAATTTTAACTAAAAAATACTATTTTTTCCTTAAACAATATTTACAAAGTAACAATAATAAAATGAATGTATATTCATTATTATATACAAAAATAATGCACATAATCATAGTGATAAGGTCTTGTTACATAAACACTTACAACACCCACATAAGATCGAAGGGTGAGGTGTGTGATGGTGATCGAATCTTCAGGTGGATCAGACAAAATTGTTCGAGTGTTAATCAATATCATGTTTCACTTCTCCTGTTGGAGGTTGCATTCAGATTAACGTGTTGAAGCTTGTATTGTGCTTGGTCAAGAGTGAATCCCAATGATACCACCTCATATTTATACCTCCGAAAAATTGGATTAATATGGGGAAAGTCTATTGTTTGAGGACATCGTTTCCTTTTTCTGAGTAAATTGGATTTCCTAAAGCCCTATATTTATACTAATCATGTTATCACATTTTAATGGCTATATTTGCAACGATAAAAATTATTAATGGTATTTTAAAATAAAAAATCATAAAACCATTGAATTGATTATTTTATATAACATGTTTACATAATAATTCATTTATTTAGATCAATATGAATATTCATTAATGAATGTTTTGGTCATTCCAATATTCACCCCTTATAAAATTTTTCCCTCAACAATAACTTTTCCCACACTAAAACAAATGCGGGTAAATATACTTCATTACTTCCTTTGATACCCATGTTGCCTCTTCAAACATGTGGTTTCTCCACAACACCTTGATGTGGGGAATTGTCTTATTTTGTATAACTTTTTCTCTATGATCTAAGATCATCGTCGACATATCCTCATATAAGAGGTATTTCTCCAATGCTGCCACTCTATATTAATTACATTCGATGGGTTAGGTATGTACTTCTCAAGAGTGATAAATTTATTATATACTGTACAATAGCTATGTTTGATAGGAGTGCTAGTCGATAGGCCACTACTCCAATGCGATCAAAGATCTCAAAAGGGCCAATGTACCTTTGACTAAGCTTTCCATTCTTAACAAATCTCATAACTCTCTTCCTCTTTGATATGATGTGGAATTCAATTCCTCCGATGTCAAACAATAGGTCTCATCGACAATTAACATCATAGCACTTTGGTCAACTCTGAGTAGCTTTATTGTGCTGCTGGATTGTCTTAACCTTCTCCACCATTTCTTCGACCTTATCTAGACCTAGGAGTTTTTTCTACCGAACATTATCCCAACATGCGAGTGTTCTTCCCCTATTCCAAAATAGGGGTTCATACATATCAGTTTGGATGCTTGAGTGGAAACCATTATTTTACGAAAAATAAACCAGAGGATGATGTTGATATCATCCTTTTTTTAAGTCCATTTAGAATTCTCTCAATGTGTCCTCAAGTGTTTGGATAGTCTTATCAGATTTGTCATTAGTTTGAGGATTATAATCCTCACTAAAGTTCATCTTAGAATATAGAGCATGTTGAAGAATATTAAAACTGTTATAGTTGAATCTTGGATCTTGATCGGATACAATCAAAAGTGGTACTCCATGAAACCTTAACACAACTCAAATATATATACTTTCTAGTTGATCTAGTGAGAAATCCTCCTGAATTTCAATGATGTGTGTAGTCTATGTACGATGATCTAGAACAACCCATATATCATTGTTTCCTTTAGATGTCTTCAGATGTACGGTGACAAATTTCATAGTGATGTTCTACCATTTCCATTTCGGCATGGGTAATGGTTGAATCATCCCCTTATAAATCTGCCTCCATCCTTCCCTTGTTGACATACTAGGGCCAATGATGTATACTCAGTGATCTCCTTCTTCATGTTATCCCACCAAAAATTATCTTAGATATCCCGTTAAATCTTTGTGTTTCTTGGGTGAATGTAGAAATTTAAACTATTTCAATCATCCAAAAGATCATTCTTTAACTCTAGATTTGATGGAACACATATTCATGACCCAAATCTCATGATTCCTTCTTCATAGAAATTAAACTTCGAGGATTTACATTTTATGATAGTTTCCACATTCTTCTAAATTCCCAAAATCATAATTATGAGAATCCTTTAACCTTTCCAAAAGAGATGGTTGAGAAATAATTTTTTAAAGGATTGATTATGTTCCTTTATTTTTTATTACCGTCTATATCATCATAAAATCTAAGAATATTGGATCTTTTTCAATTCTCATCAATGATAGAATTGTTGGGTCCTTTTTACATAGAGAATATGCAACCCTAATCACATTCCCATGGTTCTAATGGATTGAGCAGTCACAGTCGTTGATCATATCTAGCAACATATGTTCGGTCATGTTCAGCTCTTTCTATGTGAATATGTACTTGAGAATTTTGAGGCCAATATATTTTTCACAGTTCTCCCCAAAGAGGTAACTCCGCCAAATTATTAATGTTATGATCACTGCAGCCAACTCCATGTCATGTTTTGGATAGTTTTTATCAGGGCCTTTCAATTGAATTGAAAAATATGCAATGACTTTGTCATTTTATATCAACACACAAACCATTCCCTTCTTCTAAGCATCACTAAATACCATAAAATGTTCTCCACTTGTGGGTAGTGTTAGCATAGGCATAGTAACAAGCCTCCTTTTCAAATTCATGATGCTCTCTTCACATTCATCACTCCAAGAAAACATTACTCCCTTATGATTTATCTTGGTAATAGGGTTGGACAATCCTGAAAATCTTCTCACAAATCGGCAATAATATCATGCTGACCCCAAGAAGATATGGATATCTATTTCCTATGTTGGCCTTGTCCATCATTCAATTGCAGTTTTCTTTGTGGGATCCACAAATATCCCATTTCTTGTGATGATATGACCCACGAATGAGACTTCAATCAACCAGAACTCACACTTTCTATTCTTTTCATAGAGCTTCTCAATTCCAAAGGTCGGTTGTACATGGATTAGATGCTCCTCAGTATCGTCCATGGTTTTGAAGTATATTAGTGTATCATCTATAAATCTACCAAAAATTTGTCGAGGTAATCTCTAAAGGCTCTATTCATTAATTCCATGAATATTTATAGAGAATTATTGAGTATAAACGGTATTACTATGAATTCATAGTGCTCGCACCTTGTTCGAATAACATTTATGGGGATATCCTGCTTCTTCACACATACAT
Source organism: Viscum album (assembly GCA_963277665.1). Classification (NCBI taxonomy): domain Eukaryota; kingdom Viridiplantae; phylum Streptophyta; class Magnoliopsida; order Santalales; family Viscaceae; genus Viscum; species Viscum album. The sequence continues at coordinate 1,716,668,979 of OY728160.1, read as the reverse complement.
GGTAATATACTGATCACTAATCCATCTTGGATAAGTATTGTGCTCTACATAGAAGATCAAACAAGTAAAAAACTCGATGATAAGGATACTTGTTTTTTATCATGATTTTTTTGTTCTCATGATAATAAATGAAAAGGAGCATTGGACCATCATTATTCTTGATGAAGAGGACTTGTACCCCCCATGGTGAGAACATGGGTATATAAATCCTTAATACAGATTCTCTTGTAGTTGTTTCTTTATATCCATAAGATCCAAAAAAGACGTTGTATTTATATTCTTAGATATTGATAATTCCATAGGTATAAGTTCAGTTTAGAATTCAATATCTCTTCTTGGAGAAAGACCATGTAATTCATCAGGAAAACTTTTGCAAATTCCCTTAAAATAGACATGTTTTCAAGGATGATTACTTCCTTAAAATCAATCATATGATCCCCATAAAAATAATCATAGGGAGGTAATATTCATTCTTAAGATGATGGTTCTAAATAATATCCATCCTCCTCCATGGACTTGTATAGAATCCGAGGTCGATTTACCATATGGAGAGTGATTTCCCTCTCACAAAAATTTATGATGGATATATATATATGGAAAGTCGATACATGCCAATAATTGCATAAAAATCCACTAGAGGGAGAATGAAGTGGTTCTATTGGATGGTCAGTCCACAAATTGTAATAGGGGAGGGGTTATATTCATGGGTTGCAATAATTTCCCCATTTTCTGTACTCACCGACATCATTACATCCATGATTTGTGGTTGTGTTGGGATTATTCTACTAAACTTTCATGATACAAAATAATGCGTAGAACTATGGATGATAACCCTACCATTCATTTTTTTATTATGGTTCTACATATTTACATTATCCAAAAACATTATGGAAATAACTATTCAAAACATAAAGTTTAATCAAAATACAATAATGGATGACTTATAAATTTTTTTTATTTGATCAACTTATGAATTTATAGGCATAAATCTATTTTATCCATGATCTACTTTCAAGATTTTATTCATAGGGGAGTTTTTTATTCTATTAACAATGGTTCATACTAATATTGTGAATTTACCAAATCATATCCATCAGAAGTGTAGTAACCAATATTGCAGCAAGGCATGTGGTCGTGTATGATGATAACACGGTTCATGCTCTAAACTCCTTGTCAGAGTTTTCACTCCTAGGCCCATTTGTACTAAAGACGCCTCTACCTATTCATATCAAGACAAGTATATATTTTCTTTATAAAACACTTAATCAATAATAATAAAATATGGATTTTTTATTATACATAGTCTTATCCCTAAGGATTTCACAAGGGTTTTCTAATCCTAATACCAAAAATAGCAAAACCATTCCTCTAATACCAATTATAATAACCCTCCTTTTTATTACAAACATAAAAATGATTTATTAAGTAAAATATTAACATTATACATCAAATAATATAGATAGGTATAGTATCTTTGGGTCTTAGGAAAATTAAATAACGAAATAAAACTGGAAACACAATATCATTATTTAAAACATTCTTTAAATGGACAGCACATTCCCTCTTACTTTTCATTTTATTGGATAACCCGAGGACATGAATAAGAAAAAGGTGATCTATAAAGCCTCATAAGGGAGTAAACAAGGAATAACATGAAGAATACAATACATGTTAGGAAATAGTCATATCAAAAGAGAATTATAGAAACATGAACATAAAGGCATGATATAGCATGATTATCATAACATGGAAATGTGGGAACAACACTTAACCTAGTATTAGCATGAGCCATGTCTCATTAAATATGGGTCATTAGTAAACCCTCATTACACTTGAATTGGAATGATTAAACCCTCATTACACTTTACATATAATGATACTAATATTTACCCAATGCATTGGACTGTATCAAGGCACACCCTTCTTAAGCATTTCATTTCATGCAAAAGTGTCCCACATAGATCATACAATGTGGATTTATTAAATATCATAACATATTCCACAATAAATTAATTTGGAATTAAAACATGAGAATATATAATAAATAGTTAAATGTGCATAATGGTGAATACCTTTGATAGATAAATGGGCATTGTATTCACTACACAATGACATTGGGTTGAGAAAAATCATGGAGCAATTTCGGCAACATAACGACGTGACATAAGAATTCATAACAATGGTTGATGAGAGATAAAGGGGTGTATAATACTATTAAAATGAAAAGAATATTAAGGGGGTCATATATATACATGTCCAAGAAAATTAATGTAATTTAGATTCATAATACAAAACAATTGATTGAATGTGTATGACAAGAGAGAAATTCCTTAAGAAATTTCGTCTTGGTAACCTGTGTACATGGGAGGAATTAATGAGAGAGAAAGATGTATTTAATTATTTCAAACAAAGGGAGGGGAATATAAGGGTGGTGGTAAATCATATCCCATAATTTTTAATTGTGTGTATTACAACATAAAGAATCATGGATAAAAATAAGAAAGGAAGGAATCCCTTTCTTGGAAGTGTGATCTGAATGGATTTGGAGGGGCTTGAGAGAGGATTCTTGGGAGCTTGGAGCGCCTAATGAGGATTTTATAGAGAGTATGGAAGGGTTTGGTCAAGCACCGAATTCTTTGAGTGAAGAGGAAGTGGGAGCTTTGGTGGGTTTATATAGGAAAAGAGAGGGGATTCTTTATTATTTAGGGTTTTCACACCACACATTAAACTAATCAAAAACCCAAAACAACTCAATTTTTTACAATGGTTTTTTCCAATGGGGAGTAGAAACATTATTTTATAAGTGGCCAAAATTATAAAAATATTATGATTTCTTATCTAGAGGTGAGTCACACTCTCAAAGAAATCATTTTAAAAAGTAAAAATGTTTTATAAGTCTTTGAGGATCCAATAATGCTTTGTAAAATAAATAAAAAAACCCTAAATCACATTATATTAATGTTAAAACAAATATTGGAAGAAAATTTTTTTATAGAAAATTTTTACATCACTATTGGGTAATTATGTTGTCATAAGACACATATTATATTTAAACGATATTTAATTGTTACCCAAAAATTTGAATGTATCAGAAAATTATGAAAAATTCACCGTTGGATAATTTCGAAGTCAGGATTATAAAAATAATATTCATATTTTTTAAATAATTTTTTATATATTTGAAAATTTACTTTTAAAATAAATACTGACATATATCAAAAATTCATCGGTTATTATAACAATGGATTTCAATCTCTAATAAAAAGCTCAATTGTACTCATAAATATTATATGATCATTATATTTAATACAAAGTAACTTATTAATATTATTTTATAAAAATATCATTTAATTAAAAAATCCATTAGTTCATCAAAATAGATATATTAATTTAATATTAACTAAAAAATTTTATTTGTTATTTAAATTTTTTTATAATGTAACAATAATAAAATGAATGTATATTCTTTTTTATATACCTAAATAATGCACCCAATCATAGTGCTAAGGAATTGTTACATAACACCTTATAGCACCTTCATAAGACCTAAGTGTAAGGTGTGTGATGGTGATAGACTCTTGGGGTGGCTCGAATAACATTGCTCGGGTGGTAATCTCAATCAACTTCTACTTCTCCCATAATCAGTTCCATTTGAGCTTAACATGTTGAATCTCAGCTTGGTCTTGGTCAAGAGCGAAGCCCAATGATTCATCCTACTTCTCGATATTTGAAAAATTGTCTTCATAAATGAAAAGTCTACTGGATGAGTCCATTACTTACTTTTTCTGAGTAAATTGGATTCTTTAAATCCCTATATTTATACTAATCATGTGATCACTTTTCAATGACTATATTAGCAATGGCCACAATTCATAAAATTTATTTTAAAATCCAAAATCATATAACCAATGAAGTGAATATTTTATATATGAATTTTACATAATAATACATTTAATTAGATCCAGAAGTAATTTTCATTAATGAATGTTTGGGTCATTACAAATATAATGTATAATCATATAAATGTAAGTTTAAACCAAAACCACATACCCTATTAAAATTTGACAACCCTTATCTATAAAATTTCCCATAACTCAATATTTCCAAGATCATTTAATTTTTTAAGGGTCCATCACTCACCAAGGATATCCCTAGGTATAGTCTCCCATCACCAACAAACCCAAATGGGCCAATTAAGGGTTTCACTTCAAAATAAAAGGCCAAAAAACATTCCATAACGAAGGAAATAGAGAAGAAACAAGGAAACAAATTAGAACAACCACTTATACATACAAAACATTAAGCCTACAAGAAAAAGAGAGCAGGCCACCAACCTCATGCTTGACGATTATTACTAGCCCAAATACATCCCTCTATTAAAACTCAGCCTCCATTTAAATCCCCAACATAGAAACTTATTGAAATGTGATGGATTTAGGGATTATAAAAAATAGGAGAGATTCCAAAATCCCAAATACAAAAAATAGAAAAATATATGTGTTAGACTCACACAGCTAGTGGATTCAAACAAAAAGTAACTTCAAACACCTAGTAATTAAAGGAGAATAATATCTTGGATGTCATGGAGGGTTTTTTTAGTTACCCCTTTTATTTTCGGATGAATACGGAAGAGAATCAAGTGAAATACCTTTAATAATGATAGAGAAAAACATGAATTTCAAACCTTTTAAAGGAAGAATAGTTTTTCCAAATGATTAGCCAAACTGTGTCTTAACAGTCCTTATATCCAAAAGGGTCCTAGCTAAATAGTTTCTTGGGAGCACCCACTTGGTGTGAAAAACTGTACGATAAACGTGCACTAGCTTCTGTCTTAAAGGGCCCCCAAACCACATAGTTTCATTGGTTATGCACATTTTTTTAACACTATGACAACGATGTGATGTACGCTACTTGCCCTCATTTCGCATTATTTCATGTCCCAAAACCCTAGGATACACCCAAAACATCTCATATACCAAATAATAACTTATTTATTCAGAAAATGGGTGTTTGTAAATAATTGAAACAAGGGTGTACGTTCACACATGGTCGTAGTCTTATTCTCCAAAAAAATTAACATAATAATATCAATATTTTATTTCAAAATTTATTCATATAAATTAACTTTTATAAATTTTTATTATAAATATTTATTACACATATAGTAATTCATTATGTTTTATTTTCATTATCATATGTTAGTATTTTTCATTGCCTTATATTGGTTTGAAAATGGTGATATCGATCCTCATTCACTGATGTCAAGTTAATAATTACCATTATATTGAAAGAAATATAATCATTTTTAAGATTATTTATTCTATTACAATTTAATATTATTTATTTTGTTGGTATGTTTACAGATAATGGAATCCATGACAATTATGTTGTGTGAAATTTACTAATAAATATGAGTTTTTTTATAAAACCACTCTTTTTCTTTATATTAATATTCCAAACATTAATCTTGAAAAAATTAAACTTTTATATCATATTTTTTCAGTAATAATGTCATGATATCCATCCTTTTTGGAAATTATGATTATATTATATAATCATTCATGTAGTTTTTTGAACCAATGGAAACAATAATATGTTATACCAGCGAAAAAGTATTAGTATAGAGTGGTATAATAAGAATATCAATTAATAATAGGAATACTTATTTTAATATAAGTTCAATATAGTGTATAAATATTTTTATAAATACTATAGTGGTAAATTAATTGAAACATGTAGTAGAAAACAGGGTAATTTCATAAATTATCCCATTCACTATATAAGTTCCTTCATAAAAAATACTCTATGATTCATTTTTGGAACCATATGATACTAAATGTAAAAAAATTATTAGGGAGTTTAAAATGCTTAGTAAATTTAGATATAACCAATGTAAAAAATTATTTTAGTTTGGGTATAGGAGGTGACTGGTAATAAGAATTTTTTTATTAACATTTATATCAATATTAATTATGTAATGTATAATGTGGTCATTTAAAAATGAAAATGATTATAAATTTGAAAATAATTGATTTCAGACACTAATCACCACTTACACACAATTAATGTGTGTGGTTTCATGATATATTAAATCTTTACCACTTAGTTTAACACATTTAAATTTTGTTGCTTTATATTGATAACTCCAATTTAACCACATAAACTTTTTTCTATTCCCAAAAATGAAATTTAACTTCTTTACTAATTTTTAAATGATTATTAAAAATGTGAATTAAAATTACAATGATTCAATTTTTAAAAAATTAATAATTAAATATTAAATGTAAAAATAATATAATGAGAAAAAATAATTTTTATTGAAAAATGTATTTTTAAACATATAGTGTTCTAAAAATTATTTCATAAAAATTCCTAATAAATTAATTTTTAATATTATTTTATAAATTATAAAAAAAATTAGATTCATCATCTGAAAATTAATAATTTAATTCAAATGAAAAACCATAAACACATTCCTTTAAACAATATTAATTCCTTAATATTAAATGATATTAATCACACATAGTAAAAATTAATTACATGTCTTAGCGGCATTAAATTTTATCAATATATAGGTATTATAATCTTTCATTTATGTTTATAATTACATCATAATTTTACCTAGAAATAATAAAAACAAAAAAATGAAATGCATACAGAAATTATAATTAAAAATTATATGTAAATATTTTCTTTAAATTTAATTTTAGATTTTCTTTTTATTTTTTTATTTTTTTATTTCAAACATTTTAGTAAAAATTAATCAACTTAAATATACATGTTATATAAATTCTATAATAATGACAATATATCCAATTAATATACTTTTTATGGCCATATAACCAACGATCATATCTTCATTAACCACATATATGACATTAAACATTCATTCCTATATATAGCCATACATATTTCACTAGTATAATATATAATATTCAATTAATTAAATGTCATGAAATCTAAAATTTTTATAATTATTTTCCTTATTTAAATAGTTTCATTCAACGTGATGATCTTCAATTAAATCCATGAGGATACAAATTTCATGTTCATGGTATTTGTATTTACATGAGGTTTTATTCATATACTATTTTTCTAAATGATGTTTCATATTTTTTTCTCGTAATGTATTAATGTTTACCTCCCATTAAATTATTCAAAATAAAAACAAATCATTGGATTATGTTTAGAATTTCATGAGAAAGAATTTATTCAACATAATATTTACTAAAATGAAAAAATACAGAGTAAAAAAATGTGGTGTTATAAACAACCCTATAAAGATCTTAACATATCTCATCAGTGATACCAGGAAGTTGTTTTCCTAATCATATATCCAAAAGGTTATGCATTGATGATATGGATCATGGTTATAATCAAAAATATTTATGAATTCCTATCAAGGTGAAACATACATGATCCAAACTCAAACAATATAATATATGAGAAAATTAACTCCATTTAACATATACTAGATTTATTAAAATTATATAAAATTAAAATATAGGAATTCCAAATTCTAGAAAATAGTATAAAATTTAAATTAAATAAATAATTGAAATTTTATTCAAAATGAAAACCCACATGTAAGGAAAATGAAATCCAATAAAACATAATCAACCTACCACCATAATATAAATCTGAAAAACTTCACAGGACTCCCACAAATATATTCAATAATAAGTGCTATAATTATCTACAAAATATATGAAAATGATAATTTTATGTAGGTTTTATTATATGATAGTAGGTAAAAATTTAGTCAATGTGATCATCCGATGACAATATAATTTACTAGATTATTATATATAATGTATATTGTGTTAAAACAAAATAGTTTATGAAATATAAATAATGAAAATCAACCTCAATTATAGGGATTAGATCTATAAATAAGAGAATGACATAACTAATAATATGAACATAAGCCACTATAAAAAAAGTTAATATAACTTTTATCATCAGACACATATCGCCTGATCCTAAAATATCGCTAAAAATTACACATAAGTGTGTGATCATATTTATATAAAACATTATCTACATCATAGTTCATTCTTACCATATAGGAACCATATACTGAGGAATAAAACATCATTGTTCAAATGACCAAAAAACTATATGTTGAGTACATGTTCTCTAACAAATATAATAATCAAATATTTTGACACAAAATACTAGTATAGTTTCATTAGATATCCCAAACCACCATATCATTCTTCCACTACCTATAACCATTAGGGAAGGGATGGAGTCTACTCAGTAAATAACCTATGGTTCATACTTTAAGATTTTAATATCTGTTGAACGATGGAAAAATACTATTAGTTTTGGCATCACCGAACTCTAATAAATAAAAATTATAAGTATCACATGATATAAGAAACATGTAGTTGTCATTTAGATAATAAATCTTTTTCCATCCCTGTCTAATATGTTAAACCCATTCATATAAATGTGAATCCCATGAGTGGATCTTGAAAATGTATATGTATATAATCATTATATAAACTATCCTCAACATCATCATATCATCAAATTAATTTAAAATCAATAATGAATCACAATATTTTATAGGAATGATTAAAATAATGAAACCTCAAGACATGGCTCAAATAACATGAGAATTTAAATAAAAAACATATTCAAAATAATTTTTCTTTGGGTATCCCACATATAACCAATTTTAACATGGATTTTATTATTTAATATTAAAATAAAATAATCACAATACCTTATAACTATGAAATATTATCACTACGAAAAATTATAATTGAAAATAACGAAATAGTTATTTTTCTGGATTTGATATCATGTCAATAATGTATATTTACAATTATGAAAATAAAATTCAATCAACAGGGTCATAAAAAAATATAACTTTATTATTTATAATTAAAATTTAATATTTGATACATTTGACATTGTAATATTTGAGACATTATCATTGATTTGGCATTGATACAATACCATTGGGAATAATTCCCTAAATTTTCCTATGAGATAATTTGGATTAAATGGGTGAATCTACCTTTATATCATTATGGTTATATTTTTATCATGGAATCATTAATGTGGAAATTTTTATTATAATGAACAATGTTGACAACATACAATGAGAAGTTATGTGATGGTTTCTGGGATTAGGGTTTTATGATTTACCTTCAAGAAGATGATCATGAGAGGATATTAAATGTTTATTCCACTATGTATGGGGCCTTGGGAGATTGGAATAATATTATACATATAGTTTTCCATGGTATCATTTGGTAAAGTACCATTGGAGTTATAATTCAATATATGTTTGTGAAATATCAATGAGATGTAGGAAACATTTTAATGTTTCAATTTTTATATTGACCAATAAGGGGAAAATGAGCCTCCATAAAATTATATAGAATTTCATGTTAGATGGTTGAGTTGATTTTTTCATCATGATATGAATAATTAAATACATGTATAATTTTTTTCAACATGACGTGGCATATGGAAGGAACCTCTATATAGAGATAGTGGTATATGACATATAGTTATGATATTTTTTATTGGTTTATAGGGTATGTGAGACATTAACTATTAATGATTACGTGATTCATCCAAGATATTTGTTTGAAATATAAAGTAATTTAGTAATAGTCATTAAGTCTTTCTATATCTACAAAGTCCTTTAGGTAATAAAACATTAAAATAATTTTTATTACATTTTTTTATTACAGTGTTGTATTTAAATGGATTTTTATATGGAATATATTAATTTATTCAACCTTTAACTATTAGTTTATTCTATATATGCAGGACTACTTAATATCTATATCTTAGGTTACTAAGGTATATGAAATATTGAGATCCAAAGATATGGGAATATTTCATTATTATTTCTTCAAATTATTCAATGTAAGGAACAACTATTTTTATTTGGGTTTAATAAATTCCATGTATCATTATTTGTAATAACAGATAGAATTGGAATAAATAAGTAATTTTTCAAGTAATTCTTTGTTTTGATTAAAAACATGGTCTGAAATTATATTAATATTTTATTATAAATTAAATCAATGGTATTTTTTTGAAATTAGTGGATAATAATATTTTCTAAGAACTTATTAATTATTTTGGATCAACTAGATGTCATGAAAAATTGAATGATGAAGCTTCTATTTTATAAAATCAATATTGTGTTGATTATATTCAGCACACATCATCATTAATAAGGGATTACTAGATAATTTAGTTATCTATATTTCATTCCTTAATATATATTATTATATATAAATTTTTCTGAAATATATACTCATACTTGGTTTATTCATTATACATTAAATATCACACCATAATCTTATGGAATGATTTACATGTATTCATGTTGGGGATATTGGGGAGTGTGATGTGTTATGAATAGTAACAATGATTATTTTAAGATGATGATTCCATGAATTAAAATTATGTAATTATGACAAAATAGTATGGGGTAATAAGAATTGTTGTCCAGTTGGTGTTTATACAGAGTTAGTTAAGCTGTGTCTGACTAAGAATAATATTGATTAAGAAGACATTACATTGAAATGGAGCTGTACGCTGTTCCATGATTATGAATTTATTTTTTTAATGTTATTTGAGTTTAATTATATAATAATTAATTTAATTTCAATGTAATTTCATATATAAAGAAACAAATTTTTAATGTATATATATATATTAAGTTTTTTAGTATTTCATTTTTTATTAAATGGAGAGAATTTTCTTAGACATGAGAGGATAAAAAGAGTGTACTAAATCAAGTCAATTTGTTTTAGAATTTGAAGAATTTTTTTTATTTTTAATTAAATGAGAAATATAATAAATTATTTGTGAATGATAACTACTATTTTACATTTTGATTCTAATTTTAATAATTAAGTGTTCAACATTGGTGATTCATAAAGCATATTAGTATTATCATCACTATTTTGAGTTTAACAACATCTTATCTCCTAGTTATATTTCGTTAATGGAATTTGTCGAGCCTAAGGAGTAGTTAATTACCATAGAGAGGTGGATTGAATAATTGGAACATTGTTTATATGAAATTTTTTAATTAATCACTTGAATTTGTTTTGGTTATTGATATATATAGAGAAATATCACATCATCCCCTTTTTTGTAGTAATAATAATAAAGGGTGCAGTACCTGGTATCTACTTGGTTTAGATAAAAGGAGTACTTTTCCTCTCTCGTTATACCTCCCACATGATTTCCCCACTAACATCAATATTACTCTAGAAAATTGATTATAGTATTCTATATATGTATTCATAGGCCATCAAGAAGACACAAAAATTACCCATAAATTTTATCCAAAATAGAAATAAATTCACATTTATCCTAGTGTTCTCTAAACAATAGTATGTTGGTCCATATCCATGAATAAACAGATATTAAAGTCTAAAGGTGTACTCCATAAAGACATTAAAAACTGAAATTTCAATTGATACATCCTCCTAATATTTATTCACTTGGAACATCTTAATCCATTATGAAAAATCATGTTTATAGTGAATCCCTTTTTCATTAATCAATTTTATCTTTGACCCATTCTATCCCTTCGATACGGTGGAGTATTTGGACCTCTGAAATCAATCATACAATGCATAATGATATCCAATATGCACCACCACTTCTTATTAAGATACATGTAGATTATATATAAATACAAAATTAACATAACATAAATATTAATATCTATATTATAAATATGTAAAATATTTGATCATCATTTATTGGCGACCTCCTCATTTAAATTGGTCCATAGTGTCCTTATTTATTTTTTTATTCATAATACTTTTAAATTTAACTCAAATATAATATTTACATATCATAATGTATTGATCATAAATAATTTATATGTTATTAAAATATTAAATAAAAACATGTATAATAACTATGGAATTAGAAGTTTTGAACAATTCCATATCCATTGTTGCATGCTACACCATGAATTTTCAACATGGGGATTCCATCAGGCGGTGTGGAAATCATTCTCAGATTCCATCAGATCTATTTAGGGATCATGATAAATATAAATGATCATGATTTATATTTCACAAAAAATTTGATAGTATTATCATCAATTTATTTCTTCATAATATCCAAAATCAAACAACACATATTTAATCTTATTAGTATTTATAAAAAATCCTTAAGTATATAATTGTTCATGGTGAAGATAGTGTAATAGGAATAACCATATTATATTGACCCACCATATGGATTTAATACATTTTTGGATCAACTACACATCTATTTACTGATCAACTGCATATTTATATCTATATTAATCACATGAGAAAACAATAAATTGTGTCGATCAACTTCATGTATAACCTTTATACAACATTTAAACCACTCTTACTCTTACTAATACATCTATGAAAATCATGGATATGCAACAGACTTCTTCATTAAAAATCGTCACTTCATGTTTTTTCGAAGCATCATTTTATGTATACACAACACATGAATTGCGTTTACACACAATAACACTTCCTATTTATGCAACACCGCTATGATGTTTACTCATAGTAGCATTACTCGATTACATCACACCTATATAATGTTTATATTGTTTCTTATCTTATCCCAAAAAAATTATATCCCCCAAAAACTTCAAAATATTTTATAGAGAGTACTATGATCACATTAATTTCTTCTATTTTGATTATTATCACATTAATCATCACATTTATGCATACATGGGATGTGATGAATAAAAATTCTTCAAGATTAATATTTATTCATCACCAAAAACATATTGTAATATTGAAAATAAATTAAATCCAAAACATTGGGCTCATAAATGTCACCTATTCTGTTCATTTTAAATATATAAAAAACAAATGTGTGCTTCTATATCTACCACTTATTAACAATAAATTAAATGGGACAATAGGGACTTGTAATCTCATAAATCTTGTCCATTCAACCCTTCTTATTCAAATTATATTTTTCTCATAATACCATTAGAAAATTATTATATGAGGTTGATAACACATGTTTATATCATTAAAGACCCATTATTTTATCAAAACCACGAATATGTTGTAATACATACTGTATAAAATATGAACGACATAAACAATATCAATAACATTTTCTATAAAGTTTCATATATTTGATACTATAGTAAAAATATCATATTAGGGGATTCTTGAATATATTCATTCAAATATAAATTATATAACACATACATTTTAATAAACATAACAAAAGGTTCAAGGTAAATTTATACAACCCCCATGTGTATCATTTTTTCATTAATCCACACTCAGAGTTTATATTATTATTTAATATAATAAAAAACAAGGGTTGTTAGTGTGATTTATATACCTAATACTATCAGCTTCATTAGGATTTATATACTTTGTATAATTTATAAATTCATACCCCATTCAATATATTTATAGAATCATATTTATTTTTTATCATTCTCAAGGGATGCACTCACGCCCCTACTTCATGGAAGGTAAAATACTATGAGACCAACGTCTTTTATTATCTATAAGATAAATATTTACACTTTTCCGTAAATTTTGAATATATTATAAAGGATAAAAAATATAATTAGGAGGGACCCTCTTATTTTTCTAGGTAAGCAATAATGCTTTGAGTTTCTTAACAACTAAATATACTCTTTTTTCGACACTCAACACTCCAATACATATCAAATACCTCATTGGGTTATTTCCTTCTTATTTTTGGTTTTTCCCTATTATGATGTTGTTATCCTAACCTTAGATATAAAAGAATCTTAATTTCATAATGATTTATTTTTATTCATCAAAAGCACTTATTTGGCTAGTGAAATTCTCATATAATATTTTGAGACATTTTTATTTTGGTCACACCATTCATGCATATTATTTTTAATAATAAAGTAACCAAATAAAGAATATTATTATTATGTTGGAACTTTTTTAATTATAATAAGCTTCAATAATTTATTTATCCTATCTTTTGGAATAAATTAACTATTATACCCATATACCAATGACTTCATTATTCAGATACACATTTTCATTAGTAATGTCACATGTCTTACTCAAGGACCTAATATTTCATAAATCTTACACATTATATTTCTGATGTTTCATGCCTTCCATGGCATAGGTAATATCTCCTCGATGATTATTCTTGACCTCACTTAATTTCTGGAATTATTTTCCACATATTCCATTGGCCTTTTTTACATACATCAATATGTTATATATTAAAGGATTTGGTTAATTCCTAACAAAATATTATTTCATCATTAAATTAATCCTCTAACTCCTAGTAGATTGTCCCTAGGTTCATTAATATTTCACATAATTCATAGATAAACCTAAAAGATAAAGTGTTTTTATCCATACTATCCATAGAACCTTTAAAAACCACTAATATTATGCATTCCATATTAATAAGAAAGTTATCCAAAATTTTTTATTTTTATTTTTCTTCAAACAAATTAATTATTGTGCCTATCATGGTATTTTTAAAGAAATTGTATCTTCCTTTAGTGGGAAAGTGTGTCTCTCATTATTGTCATTTGGATTACACATCATAAAATCCTTTTTTCTAACATTTGTTTTATGAATTTGAAAATATATACTGAGATGGATTATGTGAAAATTTCACATACACATTGAAACCCATCTTCTCACTAACATCGGAATATTTAGATTTAATCAGAAAATAATTTCTAATATATTCTATAATGTTTCTATACCTTTTTCGAAAACATGGAAAATTGATTGTATATATCAGTGAATTTCATGTCTTAAAACCATATTCTATTCAAGGATATTGAAAATATTATCTTATTAAATATATATAAACCTTGTATTCATTATCTCATTAACATATGTTTCTTCCTTCTAGATCAAATCCTCTTTTTTCTCATTCCTGTTATTTTTCTACATCAGAAACATTCTTTTTTCTTTATTGAGTTTTGTAATAAACTTAATAATGTTTTATAACATTCCTTTCGACTACCAATAAATATTTTTCTTTTATTCTATTCCATCTCACTGATTGATGAAGGAAATAATTTTCAAACATATGAATGGAAATCGATTTTCTAATTTTATCTAGTAAATGAGTCATTTATATATTTGTTCCTCATGAAGCTTCTTTTTTCATACTATACTCAATATTTTTATGCATACCATTTTTCTATCTATATTTTTTACATTATAATCTTCTGATTCATATTTTGTAACCTGCTAATTTGGGTTAAATATTTGTACTATGATTAATATCATCACAATTTCAACATTTCATTAATTTGTTATTATTTCCATTATATATTATTTTCATTAATATCTTTTAAAGAAGATAAAAAATTTATTTAATTATTCATCCTCAATATGAATGGGTAATTAGTATTCAATAGCCTTTTATTCTCTAACTTTTCATCATCTCATTGATTTATAGGCCATCATATTTATTACCATATATTTAGTGGTCAGAGGCTATATAATTTCATATGTAATTATGATATTATGATGTCCATCTACGCATAAATCAACAACTTCCCAAAGGATAATGCCCTGGAATCAAATCTATATAATATTTTTATCATCATCTTTTTAAAAGTTAAAGGAATACCCTATATTCTCTCCTAATTCTCAAATATTTCTGACTATCTCATTCACATAGGATAAATTACCATTAGTGTCATCAATTACTTCCATTTTAATTTCCTCATAACCACTCCTCCAAACTTGATGTTTGTTTTCTTTGAGTTTTTAATTAAATTCATCAAAGACTATTAATTTGTCATATATATAATTTTATATTTAAGTACCTTTACCAATGTGTATAACATTTTTGAATGAGAAATAATTATTTTTATACTTTCCATCTCACTCAATGTTTCTTGGGTCATCAAGATTCATTTATCAACTATATTATTTTGTTTATAATTTATTTTAGTAATACATCTACCCTTTGTTCTAAGTGAAAAGACATTGGGTAGCATATTATTCCTCAAATTTTGATAGTTTGTACCATTAAATTTCGGAACTCCTTGGTTATTCATAGAAATAATATTATTTTTTACTATAAACATTTTCTATGGGTCATTAATGGTAACCTAAATACCCTAATACCAATCATAATGAACAAGGAATAGTTAGGATACACTAATAGTGGACTGAATCTATAGAAAACTATATTTCAAAATTAGAAAAATTTCATCTCATTAACTTATTAATAATCATGGGAAACTCATTATAATCACAAATCCTATCCTTTTTGGGTATTTATAATAAGAAATAAGGTAAAAACCCATATATTACAGGCACTGATAACATCCGTACTCCATTATAGGTTTTTATTCCTGTCAATATGGATTCCCCTTGTCCAAAAAAATCATAAAAAACATTGGTTCAACAATGCACTCCAAAAATTACAAGGTAAACTAGAAGATTTAATAACCCTAAAAAATTATACCTAGAAATGAAATTACGTTATATTTCTACTAGGGTTCTCTACACCATGACATAATGGACCTTCTCCATGAGGAAATGCATTAACAGGTCTACATGTGGGATCTGTCAGAAGCATCCGAGAAACTACTAGTCTTGATACCTCTTCTTGATATTGAGTGGTCTGGATCTTCCTCAAATATAAATATTAACAGTTCCATAGTGGATCTCATTTTTCTTAATTGAATATTATTGTTATTTCATTCACCATCCATGAAACAATAGAGTACATGGTTCTCAAAAATATCACACACATTTCTTTGTGATTTTTCATGGATTAAAAAACTCATCTCTATGATTCCTACACTTTATATATATTCTATGAAATATTAACATGTCAGAATTATTCTCCACAATAAAAATATTGAAACTCGACGATATTTTTCCATAGGTGGTCTTCTTATTTATACTAACAAATAATTTTCATGATTTCATTCATTATTTAGTCTCTTTTGAACAACCATTATATTATCCCATTTAAATATATAAATGACATAGTTTTCATTCCTATATGTGATATTTATTTATCCCAATCTCATAATCTAAAAAACATATTATTAATTAATTTTAAAAATTCCACATGAATGAAATCAGGTATTACAATGAATATAGCATTTGTTCATTCTATTTGTTTTTGTGGAACAAATTCTACGTTTCCTTTCAATAATTTCTTATATCATTAGCCATATAAATTTTTATGATGTATAGTCCATGATGATTACCATAGTAGCATCTCCACATGTATTTCTTAAAAATATCCCATATTTGGAATACTTTATTATCAAATAAAATTATTCATAAAAACTTAACTAAGTACATGGACGACTAAGTGTAAATTCCTTAATTTCCATGTAATTTTTTTTAATAAATGTGAATTTTACAAGTCCACAAAAATTTACGGGGTGTGATTCTGAGCCCGGGAGTCAGAAGTTCCCGAAATGAATTTCAGAAATTTTGTTCTGTTATATTCAGTAAATGTGGGAGCAGGTTTAATTAACTTTTGAACCATTGCTCAGAATTGAAATCTGAGGGCACTGTTGAACTTGTAGCACCAATATTTTCTTAAGGAGACCATTACCTCGACCGTAGTAGGTTTAGGGTGAAGGATTGTATTTGGGATTTTTGTGGGAAAATAAAAATAAAATTATTTAACATTTTATTTTTATTCATGAAACCTCCCATCTGTGGTTTATGGTGGTGGGGATCACCCGAGCATAAACCCCCCAAATTCAATTCCTAAAGGCAGGGACCACCCGACCCCTCATAATGGGGGAGAAACATCTCAACTACCTCTTTAATGAGGATGTGCCTCTTGAACTACCTCTACATTAATTTTTCCAACTTTTGTGTCTATGCCAATGTAATTTCTTCTTGAGTTAAATTATATTGGCACCATAATTCATTTGGGTTGGAAAAGAAGGGATCTCTTGGAGGATTAATTTCTTCAATGAAGAACTTCTTCTCTGAATGAATAGCGCCAACAAAGAAGATTTTCTCTGAATGAATATTTTCATCAAATAACGTTCATTATAATCAAGCAAGTGGAAAATGCATGAAACGACAATCAAGGAAAACGCCAATGACACAGATGTCTATCTACTCCCCAATGACGTCATCTTCTCCCTCACGATCTCCGTCGACAAATCAAATGAGTTAGGGGATTTGTTCGCATTTTCTTTCCTTCTATTTCTCTTTTAAGGGAATGGGATTAGTGATTACAGAAGGTTGTGGGGTTTTATGTTCTTAAATATCATTCATACATGTTCTTGTTCGTGTTGAGTTTCTTGCTACCTCTCTAACATGGAGGGTTCACGCCAAAAAATCATGGCCGAACACTCTATCGTACTTCTTTATTGGTGTATCCTTCACATTACAAGAAGGTGACTTTGGTGACGTAGACCAATGCCGGAAGTCGACACCGGTGGAAATCGAGAACCGCCCACAAAGGCATGGTGCCCCACTGCCCCACGGCCTCCAAACATCATGGATCTCAGCTGTCAGTGGCCACCACCACCCCATGGTCTTCGCCGCCCCACGGCTTCCGCCACTATGCACCATCCGCTGCTGAGCTGACCCGAGTCGTCACTGTCTTCCGAGTCACCGCTGTCTGTGCTGATTCACCGCCATCGTTCGAGTCCCCACTGCCATCCGAGTTGTCGCCAACGTCCAGGTCGAGCCACCGCTGCCATCTTGGCTGAGCTACCGTCCGAGCTGCCACCGCCATCTGGGATGAGTCACCGCTATCATCCGGGCCGAGCCACCGGTGAGCTGCCGCTGCCATCCAAGCCACCGCCATCATTCGGGCTGAGCTGAATCGCAAGGCGCTGCGGCCATTTCTGCTAAACCACCCGAAAATTTCCGCCCCGCGCCCTTGCCCCCTCACGTAAACCCCCAACTATGCCTTTCCATGGCCTCACGGAACCCACTACGGCCTCTTGGCCATCTGTGGCCCTCCGTGGCCCCTCGCGGCCTGCCGGGTCGGACAAAGCGGGTCAAGCCGAACCCAATGGGCCAGGCCACCCATCAGTCCTGGATGGACCTAGCGGGTATGGCCGGTTCAGGTGGGGTGGGTCCGACCCAGTCGGACCGAACCCGGGCCCACTACAACCCATTTACTTTCTTTTGGCCAAAACCTTGATATCGGATGTCTGTTTGACTAACCGACAGTGGCGATAAAAATATTGGATCGAGGTGGTCTGTTTTATTATACCCTACTATAGATTTGGGTTAAGATGGGGTATGATTAGGTTTGAACAATCATGAATCCAACAGGACCCCCAAGACTAAAAGGCTAATAACCCACAGACCGGGTGTCTGATTGACGCACCGTCCCTTGCGTTGAAAGCCCTATGACATTGAAATCCTTTGAGATACTTCTTCATGGGACATCATGCTAGTTGGAGAATCGAGTAGTGGATTGGGGAGTGGACTATCCTTGAGATGAGAAACCCTAGTGCGGAATCCCAGTAGCTTACTGTGACAAGAAGAGTGCTCTTAGCTATCCACTGCGGGTCATCTTCTAGGGATCCTTTGTGGGTTAGTTCCAGCGATCCTGTGTGGGTTAGCTCCAAGTGGTCCATTGTGGGTCATCTCCAGCGATCCTGTGTGGGTCATATCCGAGCGATCTTGTGTGGGTTAACTCCTCGAAATCATGTGTGGGTTATCACTAGCGATCCTGTGTGGGTCATCTCTTAGAATTTCTATGTGGGTCAGCTCCAACGATGCCGTGTCGGTGAGATCCCATTGATCCTGTGTTGGTCAGCTCCAGCAATACTGTGTGGGTCAGCTCCAGTGATCCTATGTGGCTCAGCTCCCAGCGATCCTATGTCGATCAGCTCCAGCGATCCTGTGTGCGTCAGCTCTAGGGATCTTGTGTGGGTCTGCTCTCAGCGATCCAGTGTGGGTTAGATCCTTGTGATCCTGTGTGGGTCAGCTACACTGATCTTATGTGGGTCAGCACCTAGTGATCATGTGCAGGTCAGCAATAGAGCCTCTTATCAAAGTAAGATGATTCAGTAGTTATAACTAATCATCACTACTACCATACCTAAGTTATACCTGCTGTGAGTTGACTTAGAGCCTCTGTGTTTCTTCATGATTGATATGGATTGACTGATAAATTAGGTATGTGTATGGGAATATACCTATGTTGGGTTATCTGTTGATTTCATACTTTGAGGTTTATACTTTGTGAATATTGGGTGACCTTGAGGGTCTCAGGGTCCCGACTAATTATCGTTATACTCACCCCTACACGGGAAATGCCCCATCTTGTTGTGATTGATGCAGATGATAGACAACGCTGACTGAGGATGAGGGTACTAGGAATAGAGGTATCTTGGAGGAGGACCTAGATGAAGCATATCACAAAGACGACCGTTCGAGAGTTGTTCCTTCCCTTTAGGTAGGATCACTGGCGGGTGATCATAAGAGCTGGTCCATTTTAGATATACTTTTAGCTGTTTTGTACTTTCCATTTTCCTTTGTACTTTCCAATTGGGCTTGTATTCTGGCAGCTTTTTACCTACTGTACTCACTCTTTTTACTATTCAGTTTACTTGAGTTTGTATTTTTTATGTGCTTAGTGGTGTGTGCAACATGTTAAAAAGGTAATGCCTTTCCAGTTTTAGTGAATACGCCATCGGTTCTAGACGCCAGCCCATGGCCTGTGGACGTCGGGCTTGGGGTTGTCACGGAACAGGCCCCAAAGGATGAGTCATGACAAATTGGTATCAGAGGAGTCAGCTCTACTACAGAACATAATACACTGATCTTTCTTTTTAACTACAATAGTTTTATGTGTAGTGAGTTTGGTTAACAGTTTAGGGAATCCAGTGTTGGTTCAGCGGCCGATGTATCCATACAGCAGGACCCTAACTTCTGATTCCTGACTCAGTGCACAGAAGAACTGATTGATTGTGTGTTTTCAATAGTTTTTCATTGATAACTCTTAAGTCATCTCACTAGGTATAACTCATTGACCATGGTGCACTTGTTTCTTTTCAGGATGATTCCACACAGACAACTAGCTAGTGTTCTGAGAGTTGTATGCACTGATAGACCACTGAGCGACAAGGCCTTGGTTCGGGGTCCATTTCTAGTAGAGGCTCCTGCGGAGGTACCAGCAGTACCATTCCCTATTGGGCTACTAATGACACCAGCCCTAGAAGCAGATAGTGCAGGCTGCTGGATGCGTTGCACGAGTTCTAGCGCTATAGGCCACCCAGGATCAGGGGAGATATAGACTCAAAGGTAGCTGATGATTGGTTGTAGGCTGTTGTGAGAGTCTTCTGATTGGTAGGGACACTAGCTGATCTCATTGTGATCAATGCTACCAGCCTTCTATAGATAGAAACAGGTAGATGTTGGAGCTAGATGCTCTAGCTTCACGACAAGGTGGAGCTTCTCTAGAAGTCATTGAAAGCTTGTTTCAGGTAGATTTTGTCCCATGACTCTTCGTGTAGTGCACATACATGAGTTGGTTCATCTGCAGAAGGGTAGAATGACTGTAGCTCAGTACTAAGTGAGGTTCACTGATCTCTCAAGCTACTCCACATATATGTTGTGGGACCCATTCATCAGGACCCATACCTTCATGAAGGGGCTCTGGCGAGAGATCATGAATTTAATGATTTCTCTCATCATCCCGACGTAGGCGGGGGTGTTAGAGCAAGCCCTCATAGTGTAGAGTTTCCATGTTGGGCAGTCACCAGAAGCAAGACCCACCACTGGACGTCACACAGTGGTGTCTTCTACAGTTGAAAGCAGATAGATGTCGCAATGGTCCAAGTGAACCAGACCTACATGTGGACGACATCATGACACATGATTGGTTGTGTGGAGAACTCAAATAGGATCCATTCATGCCAGTAGCGAGCAATGTTACACTTACGACGGGCAGGTTCACTAGGCTTGTGATTGTCCGACCCGTCATACGGATGATCAACAGACAATCTAAGGACTTCCTAGATAATGAAAGATATTCGATTGAGGAGGTCTGCAGTGAGAAGGAAAACATTGCAGAGGAGATGACTATGTAGCTGGCGGTAGATGACGATTTGAGATTTTACATCCACCACCAATAGGTCATCCACTCCAACCACAAGGAGTAGGAGGACAGGGGCGAGCTTAGCTCCAGGTAGCTGAGGCTTATGATAATGACACTCCTGAGATGATGCGAGGTACGACCTGTGTCGACTCCACCTTAGCTGATGTACTTATAGACACAAGTTCCAGTCATTATTTTATTTACACTTCCCTCGTTCAGAGCTCAGAGATATTGACAGAGTATTTTCCTCAATCCTTATGGCTAGAGACTCATACAAGAGCATATTTGACGAATACGCACTGGTATCGGTAGTTCGAGCTTACTATTTGAGGCGAGAGCTTCGGTAGGGATCTCCAAGTAGAGGCATTGAGGAATTATGATGTCATCTTCTGTATGGAGTGGTTATCTACAGTCCATGCTTTGATAGAAAATATTAGGCACAAAGCGTAGTGTTTCCGCACAGATGGGACCAGTTTTACATTCACCGACGAGATGGGAGCATATACAGCACATGATGGACTTACCCGGAGGAGAGTGAAGCCAATCACTCATCAGTTGGCTAGTCTTACCCTCGGATTGGTTGATGTAGTGAGTCTGAACTATCCTATAGTTTTAGACCAGTACACATATTTTTTCCCTAATGATGTTTCGGGTCTTCCTCATCATAGAGTGGTGGAATTTTACATTGACTTGAACCCCAGGATGACACCAATATCTACAACAGCATATCGGATGGCTCCCACATAGATTTGCGAGCTGATGGTGCAGATAGGGGACTTTCAGGGGATGAGATTCATCCAGCCCATTGTTTCTCCATAGGTAGCCCTACTTTTTTGTTCGCCAAGAAGGAAGATGGGAGCTTGAGACTATTTTTTGACTATCGACACCTAAACCAGGTGACCATAATGAACAAGTAACAACTCACGAGGATTGACGACCTCTTTTATTAGAATAAGGGAGCACGGTGGTTTCCACAGATAGACCTCATATTAGGTTATCACCAGCTCAGAGTGCGAGACAATGATATATAGAAGATGGCATTCAGAATTCGGTACAGCCACCACGAGTTCATTATTATGCCATTCAGTGTCACCAACGCTCCAGTAGTGTTCATGGGACTCATGAACATGATTTTTCATCCATACCTTGATCACTTTTTAGTATTCTTTATCGATGACATTTTGAACTTTTCAGCTACTAAGGAGGAGCATACCTACGATTTTCAGGTAGTACTGGACAAAATCTGACAGAACTAGCTTTATGGTATTCTCTAGAAGTTCCATTTTTGGATCCGAGAGGTTCACTTTTTGGGACATGTCATATCAGCGGCTGGAGCTGCAGTAGATCCAGTGAAGATTGAGGTGGTACTTTCCTGGGAACCACCCAAGAGTGTGACAGAGGTATGATTTTTCATGGGTTTGGATTGATACTACCAAAGGTTTGTTCTAGATTTCTACAGATTTGTAGCACCACATTCAGTGTTGAAGAAGAAGGGGAAACCCTTTGTGTGGTCAGAGTGATGCCATCAGAGGTTTTAGAAGCTGAGGCAGGGGCTGAATAGTTCCCCTATCATGAGGCTTCCAGAGGAGAGCGTAGAGTACATAGTCTAATGTGACTCATTAGGGACCCATCTCGGATGTGTCCTGAATTTGGAGTGAGTGGTGATCGCATATGGTTCTCGGTAGTCGAGACAATACAAGTAGATCTACACTACCAATGACCTGGAGTTAGTAACAATGGTCTTAATCTTGAAGATGTGGTGACAAAATCTAATGGGTGATCATTTTATAGTGTACAATGATCACAAGAGTCATTGGTATATCTTCAATCAGAAGGACATGAACCTGAGACATCTATGTTGTCTATAGTTCCTCTTTGACTATGACTTCGAGATAGTCTATACTATTGGGAAGGGGAACGTTGTAGCGTATTCACCCAATTGGAGATCTGGTATACAGCTACTTGTCAAGGCGATGTAGTAGCTGTCACTTTGCAGATATACTTCGTGGATAGAGATGGAGCAGCTTTTCTTCAGTCTCTTATAGTCACTCCCCCATTTCATCAGCGAGTCAGGTAGGTGCAATGTGGGGATGCAGACTGAAAGGCTCGAAGTGCTCAGATATCCACAGGACGTGCACCTGATGGATTTTATGAAGATAGGGAGCACGTAATAATAATCAGAAGATGTACCATGGTACTAGTGTCGCTTCAGGAGGAAGTGATGAGGGAGTTCCACACATCCCCTCTAATGGTACATCTAGTAGTGGCGAAGATGTACCAGGATCTCTGATGATATTACTAGTGGAAAAGAATAAATAATGACGTTGTAG
The DNA here is from genome assembly GCA_963277665.1 of Viscum album. Taxonomy (NCBI): domain Eukaryota; kingdom Viridiplantae; phylum Streptophyta; class Magnoliopsida; order Santalales; family Viscaceae; genus Viscum; species Viscum album. Next base: position 1,716,644,599 of record OY728160.1, on the reverse strand, counting down.
AGTTTTTCTCTCAATGCCTCACATGTCAGCAAGTGAAGGTAGAGCATCAGGTACCGGCAGGCTTGGTTCAACCTTTGGGGGACCCAGAGTGAAAGTGGGATGGGATATCCATGGACATCATGACAGGACATCCATGTACATCTATGGGTCATGACTCAATTTGGGTGATCTTCAAACGACTCACCATGTCATCCCACTTACAACTTATGAGAGAGCAGGTTTCAGTAGAGATCCTGGGACGCCTCTATGTGAACGAAATGATGCCGCAACATAGAGTAGCCTCGAAGATTGTCTATAATCATGAAACACTTTTTATATCAGGATATGGAAGGGGATGCAGTAGGCTTTTGGGATGTAGCTTCATTTGAGCACCGCCTTCCATCCTCCGACAGATGGCCAAACTGAGCAGACTATTCAGACCCTCGAGGACATGCTACGTGCTTGCATCCTCGAATTTGATCGCATATAGGAGGATCAATTTCATTTGGTGGAGTATTCATACAACAAAATCTATCACTCCACCATTGGTATGAACCCTTTTTAGGCATTGTACGGGTGATCTTGTAGAACACCTTTTGCTGGACTGGACCATGGGAGTCAGCACTAATGAGAATAGAGATTGTATGGGCTACCACAGAGAAGGTGCAGATCATCCAAGAGCGGATGAAGACTGCACAGAGCATGCATAAGTCATATGCCGATAAGATAAGGAGAGCTATGGAGATTGAGGATGTCGACCACATCTTCCTACGAGTCTCACCTCGATGAGGTATAAGATGATTTTTCTGAGGAGGTAAGTTATCTCTGAGATTAATTGGACATTTTCAGGTCCTTAGTTGAGTTGGAGAGGTGGAATAACGCTTTGCTATTCCACCTCAATTACACCAAGTGAACGGCTTTTTCCATGTATCACAACTGAGGAGATACGTGCACGACCCTTCCCACCTCATCAACCACAGAGATGTTGACATCGACGATGGGGGTACTTTTACAAAGGTTCCTATTGAGATTGGGGATCGACAAGAGCGAGTCATTTGTGGACGGTTGACACCTCTGGTGTCTGTTCGTTGGCAGCACGGGAACCCCTGAGATAGCACATGGGAGAAGGATGGTCAAATTTGTGCTCAATACCCCCCACATGTTTACTTAGTTTTGAGTTATGGCTTACGGGGATGTAAACCCCTGATGTGGAGAGAATGTAAATACCCATAATTTCTATGTAATTTTATTTTTATATTTGGGAATTTTACTAGTCTGTGAAAATTGACAGCTCGCGATTCTGAGGCCCAATGATCCCTAAATGAATTTCGGATCCATTGTTTGGGTACATTTAGTAAACATGCGAGTGGGTTTTTATGAATTTTGAAGCAGTGCTTGGAATTTAAATCTGATGGCACCATTCAACTCGCAGGACTGGTATTTGATTAAGTATTCCTTCACCTCGACCGCAGCAAGTTGAGGGTGAAAGATAGTTTTTGTGATTTTCGTGGGAAAAGAAAAATAAAATTTTTTAAAATTTTATTTTTATACTTGAGACCTCCCTTTTTGGGTTATGGTGGTGGGGCCACCCGAGAATAAACCCCCAATTTGAATTCCTAGAAGTGGGGACCACCCGACCCCACTTAATGGGGGAGAATCCTCTCAACTCTCTCTTTAATGAGGATGAGCCTCTTGAACTTCATATACATTAATTTTTCCAAATTGTGTGTGTGGGCCAACATAATTTCTTCTGATGTTAAATTATATTGGCACCGCTTTTCTTTTGGGTTTGAAAAGGAGAGAGCTCTTGGAGGATTGCGTTCTTCAAAGATTAACTTCTTCTCTGAATGAAGGACGCCCATGAAGAACTTCTTCTTAAAATGAAGAATTCCATCAAAAAATGTTCTTCAAAATTCATCAAGAGGATGAAATGTTAACCGATAATCAAGTAAAACAATGACGACACCAACATAGTCTTCTCCCTCGAGATATATGTCGACGAATCAAATCACGTAGGGGTTTTGTTCGCATGTTCTACCCGTCTATGATTCCTTTGTGGGAATGTAATTAGTGATTGATGAAGGTTGTGGGGTTTCATGTTCTTAAATATCTTCCATACATGTTCTTGTTCTTGTTGATCCGCTTGATACCACTCTAATGTGGAGGGTGTGGGACAAACAAAGAAGGCCTGAACCCTCAACCATTCTTCTTGATTTGTGTATCCTTCACGCTGGAAGAAGGAAACATTGTTGTCGGTGACTGGTGTAGGTGGTCGGAACCAGTGGGACTCAAGAACCGCTGAAGAAGGTACGATGCCCCACGACGCTCCTCCGTCCACGGCCACCGCCACCCCACGGACTCTGTCACTCCACGCCATCCGCAGCCGAGATGACCCAAGTCACTGACATTCTCTGAGCGGCCGCTGTTCTGGTCGAGTCATCGACACCGTCTGCAACGCCGCCGCCGTCCGAGCCACCATCGTCATCCGGGCCGAGCTACTATCCAATCTGCCGCTGCCATCCAGCCCTAACATCCCCCACCGTCTACGCTGAGCCACCTCCACCGGGCCAATGCGCCGTTCGAGCCACTACCACTGTCCGGGCTGAGCCGCCAACCTAACCGAAGCCGCCCTTCCGGCCAAACCGCCCCGGCCGAGCCGCCCCACGGCCTCATGCAGTCGCGACAACCCCCGGCGGAGACTCTCCATGGCCCCGTGCCCTCGATGCACCCTCTATGGACTTGCGACCACCTGCGGTGCTCTGTGGCCCCTCGCGGCCTGCTAGGCCAAACCCAGCAGGCTGGGTCAGTCCGACCAGGTCAGACTGCAGCCAGGCCCAATATGACCCTTTTCCATTCTTTTGGTCGTAACCTTGGCACATGACCTCCGTTTGATAAACCGTCAGTGGATCTAGAAATCACTGAGTGAGATGGTCCCTTTGAGTATACCCGAATAGATATTTGGGTTAAGATGGGGTACAGTCATGTTGGATCAACCATGAATCCCACCAGGCACCCATGACTAAAAGGATAATAACTCACAGATTGGGAATCCAATTGTCATTCCATCTATTGCATCAATACCCCTATCATGTGACAGTCCTTCAAAATACTTCATCGTGGGAAATCATGGTAGTTGAAGAATCAACCAGTTTCTTGGGGAGCGGAGTCTTCCAGAGACAAGAAATCCTAGTGCGAAAACCCAGTAGCTGGATATGATGAGAAGAGTGCTCTTAGGGATCTTGTGTGGGTTATATCAGAGCGATCTTGTGTTGGGCAGATCTAGCGATCCTGTCTGGGTCATCTCCCAGCGATCTTGTGTGGGTCATCTCTAGTGATCCTGTGTGGGGGAGCTCCCTGCTATCTTGTGTGGGTCAGCTCCAGCGATCCTATGTGGGTAATCTTCCAGCGATCTTGTGGGGGTAATCAACCAGCGATCCTATGTGGGTCAGCTCCTAGCTATCCTATGTGGGTCAACCCTCTCGATCCTGTGTGGGTCAGCTCCTAGAGATCCTGTGTGCATCAGGTCCAGTGATCATGTGTGGGAAAGCTCCTATCAGTCCTCTATGGGTCAGCTCTAGAGATCATGTGTGGGTCAGATCCTTGCGATTATGAGTGGGTCAACTCTGATCGATCATGTGTGGATCTTCGCCAGCGAACCTATTTAGGTCAGCTCATAGTGATCCATAGTGGGTCATCTCCAATGAATCTTGTGTGGGACAGCTCAAGAGATCATGTACGGTTCAACTCTTTGCAATTCTGTGCGGGTCCGCAACATAGCCTCTTAACAAAGTAATATGATTCATTAGTTATAACTAATCATCACTACTACCGTACCTAAGTTATACCTGGTGTGAGATAAGTAAGAACCTCTGTGTTTCTTTATGATTGAGATAGTTTTTTTTTGATAACTTAGGTATATGTGTGGTCATTTACCTAAGTAGGGTTATCTGTTGATTTCATACTTCGTGGTTTATCCATGGTGAATTTTGTGAGAACATGAGGGTCTCGGGGTCCCTACTGAATATCATTATACTCACCCCCACATAGGATATGATCAAACCATGTTGTGTTGGATGCATACGATGGACAATGAAGACTGAGGACGAGGGTACCAGGACTCGCGGTAGCTCGGAGGTGGACCTAGACGAAGAGTACCACAGAGGTGACCGTTCGAGAGTTGTACCTACCCTTCAGGTAGGATCCTTGGCAAGTGATCATAGGATCTATTCCAGTTTACATGTACATTCAGTTGTCTTTTACTTTCCAGTTTTCCTTGTACTTTTTCTTTGGGCTTATATTCTGACCCCTTTTTACTTACTGTACTCACTCTTTTTACTATTTATTTTACTTGAGTTCATAACATACAATGTGTTTGGTTGTGTGTGCTACATGTTATAAATGAAATTCCCATCCAATTTTAGGGAATAATCCTTCGGTGCTAGTCGCCAGCCCCTGGCCTATGAGAGGTGGGCTTGGTGTAGTCACGGCACCGGCCTTGGGGGACGGGTCATGACACTAAGAGATAGATATTCTCAGTGTATTGACCGTATCAATTGATCATGGATTCTAAATATATCTCATGACTAAAATTTTTATTTCATAGATTGACAATTTTAAGAAAACCTGTGATGTTACTACATCATCCTAATCAACCACACATCTAGATCGAACACACCATCTAGATCAATCCTATTTCATAATGGATTTCATGTCTCGGTCTAGACCAACTTCATTTCTCAATTAGGATCATCCTCATGAAAAAACTACTGACCTTATCAAATGACCAAATATATAACCATTATATAGCATTATAATCATTCTTATTGTAACACCCCAGGATTCCACAATACGTTTCTTTTTTAATAATACAATAGCGTGCGATGTACACAACACCGAGTTCAAGCGCAATAGGACCTATCAAACTAGCCATTTAAAAAGCTGTTATAAATAATAATAACCATATTTTGAATTTTATATATATACCATATAATTTTATATTTTATATTTTTTGTTTCATTGACATAATATATGGACAAATTCAGTTTTTCTGATGAAGGATTATTTTTTAAAATAATGCATTTTTTCTGCCTTTTAATGACGAACCCTTTTTAATTCCAATATTGGAAAATTTTATTTATTAAATTAAATTAAATAAAATATTGCATTAGAAGTGGAACATAAAAAAAAATGGATTTATTTTTGGTACTTTTTTGATAAATTTCATATTTTTATGAATAGTGAAAACATTAAATTTTAATTAAACACAACCTTTTTAATCAAAAAAATTTATAGTGTTAAATTATAGGTTATAGTAGTTTTAAGGTGTCATTAGATTATATTTTCATCATTTAATATAATGTATTTCATTGTTTGAAATTTAATATTTAAATTGTACAAAAGACATTTCAATGATTTGATAGTTCTTACTTTTTTAAAAATACGCTTTTTGGTTTTAACAATGTGAATTAATTTTAAATTAATTTTTCCTACTTCTCTATTTTGAATTTGGAAAAATGGATTCCATTTTTGGAATCATCATCTCTATATTTTGTAAATAGGTAACTCTTATTTTTAGATTTTATGAATAGATACTTCAATAAATATTTTTTTTACCATGATTAGAGGGTAAATTTGGTAAATAAGAGTAGAAAATAATATTGTAAAAATATTAAAATTACCTTAACACATGTACTAAACCTATTGGATTATACAGGATGGAGCATGGGCATCTATGTTTCAATTATGGGACCCCATGGAGCCACTTGGGAGTGATAATGACATTTTATATTAATAAATTTAATGTAAAGAAAAATATAATATAAGATTGAATCTTTTAATAAAAAAAGTTATTTATGAGGTTATATAAAGGATAACCTCGACTATAAATAGACATTATAAAGATAAAAATATTTCATATATCATGATATTGTATTTATAATTTTTAGAAATAAAATATATATATTTATTTATGACTCAATAATGATGTATTATTTTCTTTATTAATTACAGATTCAAATAAGTGATATTATAAATATAAAAATAAACATAAATTGAACATTTTAATGCCATAAACGAATTTTCTAGTGGAATATGACATGTTTGGGTTAATTTAATTTATTTTTTGGAATTATTCATGTTTTTTTGACTTTCACAAAAAAACAAATACTAAATAGTGTTAAAATTTACATTAATGAGTTTTTAAGACAAATACTATATTATTAAATAATATAATAGTACTAAAATTATAAGGTTTGGCCAATGAAATTATATAATAACACATATGTCATTAATGAACCAATTTAGATATATTGGAATTTTATAGTATGTTTATGAGCCAAATAATATAGAAATATAAGAAGATTTGGAAAATGATAAACTATTTAACCAACAGTTATATCTAAAAGATAATGATAATATGGTTACCTAAACTTGTCTAAAATTTATTGGTTGAGAGGATTTCAACCCATAAGCACATAATTTTAGAAATAAATTCATTTGGATACATTAGAAATATAAAATGATTTCATAATAAAATAATATTTCAATATTGTCCTAAAGTGACCCTCACCTCTCTTATAAAATGGTACTTTCACTTCTCTTAATTTCAAACCTACTAACCCATTTTTCTCGTCCAAAACCTACTCATATATCCTCCCAAATACCTTCACGTAAACCTAGAGGACTTAATTTGATCATAATGCCATTCTATGAAGCCATTTTGTTTAAATCAAAAGGTAGAACCTGAAGAATAGGCAATTATTTCATCACCTCTTTCAAAGTTCTTTTCTTATTCCACTTCCTATTTCATTGTTGTTTCCCTAAAAAAATAATGAAGCTAGTACCTTTTACATAATGTGATGTTATTATAAATATGGTACAACCATATTTGTTATTCTATCCATCTTATAAATGATAATGTCACCATATGAGCGTACGTATAGCTTATAGTCTCCACATCATGGTGTGACTTGTCATTCAACACATCATTATTTAGATGGGTATAATAATGAGTATAATTGATGTAAATAAGAAATATAATAATTTAATTATTCTTTATATATGATATAACATTCAACTATATATGATTTCACCATCAATAGAATGATACCGTCACACGTATGTATGTATGGATTACTATATCCACGAATGAGATGAGATTCATTCCCCATCGTAACAATTAAAGATTAACACTATGGAAAAAATCTGTATTTGCAACAGGTTATTTGCGATGGGATTTTTCCCATCGCAAAAAGCCCGTCTAGGAAGCTATTTGCGACGGGGAATATAGCCCGTCGAAAATAACCAAGTATTTGCGACGGGACTTCGCCTCCCATTGCAAATAGTTAGGCGTGGGTTGGTGTGCCAGCCGCGCGGCTAGCGCGCCAAACTACGCAGGGGTATTTGGGACAGGACCAGTCGCAAATACACGGTGGCGGTCAATAACCTTTTTGGGACGGGATGTCATCCCGTTGCAAAAAGACTGTCGGCATGTACTATTTGCGATGGGTCCCGTCACAAATAAGCTTTCAACAGCCGACTGTAATTAATGTGGGTGAGGGTAATTGCGATGGGCCCCGTCGCAAATTAAACCATTTGCGACGGTAAGCCCGTCGCTAATAATCCCATCGCAACTAATCAAAACTATATATACCCCCATCCATTTTTTCACAAATCATTCAGATCTTGATTTCTCGCTCTCTTTATTCTTTAGTTTTTAAGATAAATTTTTTTTAGTTGATGTTTTTTATACGAGATCAATATGAGAGCATCGATATCTTCAGAATATCAAAGTTTAAGGTATTTATATTTTATTTTGTTATTTATTTTTTAATTTTTTATGTTAATTGTAATTGATTTTTATTAGTTTAAATTTAATTAGAATTTTATTGATTTTTATTTATATTAAGTTTTACTAAGAATTTGATATTGTTAGTTATAATTATAAATAATTAGTTATAATTAATATTAATTAGATATAATGAGGAATAAATAGATATAATTAGGAATAAATAGATATAATCCGGAATAAATCGATATAATCAAAAATAAATAGATATAATGAGGAATAAATAGATATAATTAGGAATAAATAGATATAATTAGGAATAAATAGATATAATTAGGAATTAATAGATATAATTAGGAATAAATAGATATAATTAGGAATAAATAGATATAATTAAGAATAAATAATACTAATTAGGAATAATTAGTATTAATTAGGAATAATTAGTAACAATTAGATATAATTAGGAATATTTAGATATAATTAGGAATAAATAGTAATAATTAGGAAATATTAGTATTAATTAGGAATAATTAGTATTAGTTAGGAATAATTAGTATTAATTAGGAATAATTAGAATTAATTATGATTAATTAGATATAATTAGGAATAATTAGATATAATTAAGATTTAATAGTATTAAATAGGTATAACTAGTATTAATTAGGTATAATTAGTATTAATTAGGTATAATTAGTATTAATTAGGTATAATTAGTATTAATTAGGTATAATTAGTATTAATTAGGTATAATTAGTATTAATTAATTTTAATTAGTATTAATTAGGTTTAATTAGTATTAATTAGGGATAATTCGGAATAATTAGTATTAATTAGTATTAATTAGGAATAATTAAGATTAATTAGGTATAATTGGGAATAATTAAGAATAATTAAGATGAATTAGGTATAATTTGTAATAATTAGGTATAATTAGTAATAATTAGGTATAATTAATAATAATGGGTACTAATTAGTATTAATTAAGACAAATTTGGAATAATTAATAATAATTAGTTTTAATTTGGATTAATTAGTAATAATTAGGTATAATTAGTTTAAATTAGGAATAATAGTCATAATTAGAAATAATTAGTAATAATTAGTAACAATTATTAATAATTAGTAATAATTAGTAATAATTAATAATAATTAGTAATAATTAGTAATAATAGTAATAATTAGTAATAATTAGTAATAATTGGGAATAATTAGTTATAATTAGGAATAATTAGTAATAATTAGGAATAATTAGTAATAATTATTAATAATTAGTAATAATTACTAATAATTTGTAACAATTAAGAATAATTAGTCATCATTAGTAATAACTAGTAATAATTAGTAATGATTAGTAATAATTAATAATAATTAGTTATAATTAGTTATAATTAGTAATAATTAGTAATAATTAGTAATAATTAGTATTAATTAGTAATAATTAGTAATAATTAGTAATAATTAGTAATAATTAGTAATAATTAGTAAAAATAGGAATAATTATGAATAATTATGAATAAATGGGAATAATTAGGAATAATTAGGAATAATTATGAATAAATAGGAATAATTAGGAATAATTAAAAATAATTAGGAATGATTTGGAATAATTTGGAATAATTAGGAATAATTAGGAATAATTGAGAATAATTATGAATAATTGGGAATAATTAGTAATAATTAGTAATAACTTGTAATAAGTAGTAGTAACTTGTAATAATTAGTAATAACTAGTAATAATTAGAAATAATTAGGAATAATTAGGAATAATTAGGAATAATTAGGAATAATTCGGAATAGTTAAGAATAATTAAAAATAATTAGGAAAAATTAACTATAATTAGCTATAATTAGCTATAATTATGAATATTTAGGAATAATTAGATATAATTAGCTATAATTAACTATAATTAGGAATAATTAGCCATAATTAAAAATAATTAGCTATAATTAGCTATAATTATGCATCGATCTTTTTTCTATAGAAGCCCAAAATGTGTGATTGGGTCTTTTAACTGATGGTTTTTGTTCTGTTTGCTTCTTATGGTAGTCAGTATTCATATTGGATTGACTTAATAACTTTGTACAATTTGCCTCCATGGATGTTAATGAAGGATCCTTATATCTTTTTTATTCTATTAATCCTAGGACATCCGGAAAATAATATTGATGTTTATTTTAATCCATTGATTGATGAGTTAAATGAATTATGGAGTGATGGTGTTAATACATATGATGTTTCTGTGAAACAAAATTTCATATTAAAATCTTCAAGGATGTGGACGATTTGTGACTTTCTGCCATATGGCATGTTATTTGGTTGGAGTACACATGGTCTGAAATCATGTCCTTACTGTATGAGAGAAAACAATGCCTTTATGTTGGTCAATGGAAAAAAACCATTCTATTCTGATTGTCAACGTAGATTTCTTTTAACCGATCATCCGTTTCGGAGGAACAAATCCCATTTTAGAAAAGGTACAATTGAAAGGGATGAACCTACAACGATGATCTTAGGTACAAAGTTAAAATCAGTTGTATTTTCATTACCCCCATCACATTTGGACCAATAGTAAACCAACAACCAATTCTCAGCTTTGGGAAATAACATAATTGAATAAAAGAGTACATTTTTCAGATCTTCCATATTGGTCTGATTTGTTGGACCGCCACACGTTAGATGTTATGCATATTGAGAAGAACTATTTTGATAATTTATTTCATACAGTTTTGGATACACCTGGTAAGACTAAAGACAATGTAAAGGCATGATTAGATCTTGCCCAAATTTGCATGCGACCAAAACTTAATTTATTTGAAAATGTCCGATCACAGATTTTAATGAAACCAAAAGTAGCCTATACACTGTCCAAAGAGAGTCATTTATTATTTTTTTAGTGGATTGGAGATTTGAGACTTCCATATGGCTATGCTTCCAATTTGGGCAGATGTGTTAAGAATGGTTATATTACTCGATTTAAAAGTCATGATAGTCTTATTATAATGGAAAGACTTATGACAATTAGATTCAGAAGTTTGTTGAATTATATGATTTTGGATTTGATAACAGACATATCATATTTTTTTCGAAAGATTTTTTTGCAACGAAAACAGGCTATAATGAGCTAAGAAAAATGGCATAATATTTTGCTGTAATTATATGTAAACTGGAAAACATATTTCCACCGGCTTTCTTGCACTCAATGGAACATCTGATATTAAATTTTATACATGAAGATAAATTTGGAGGTCTAGTATAGTATCTATGGATGTACCCATTCAATAAATGCATGCAGAAATTGAAAAAAATATGTAACAAAGTATCTGTTTAAGGCTCAATTACTGAAGCTTATTTTCAAGAAAAAATTTCTTTTTTCTGCTCTTATTATTTTGAATCTCAATATCCCTCAAAACAAAATTTCATGGGACGAAATGAGGGGAATGTTAATGATTAAATAGAAAATAAATTCACAGTTTTTAATCAACCATATCTTGGTTTTGGTAGAGTTCATGAACGATGGATTTCAGATGATGAACATTACAGAGCTTATACATACGTTCTGCTCAACTGTGAAGAAATGACATCATTTGTCATGTGATTGCTTATATCAATTATTCTATAATGTATGTTACAGTATTTAAAATTATTTTATTTATAGGTTATATGATAATCATATCAAGAAACAACTTTAACAAATTACAGCTGCTGCTCTTAAAGAACACAGACAAAACAATTTCTCAATGGTTTCAAAAAATGGTACCATAAATTATTGATGGTTTAATATCAATTCTATTTATTAATTATTATATTGATAATTTTTTTACAAATTTTCAGCTGTCTCAATATTCTGATTAAATTGATAAGCGACTGTGTATATTGAGTAACCCACCACCCAAAATGGTTCAATCTTACAATGAATATTTTGTGAATGGTTTTCGATTTCATACACATGCATATGAGGAATCAAAAAAAACAATTAACAGTGGAGTTTTCTTGAGAGGATCACATCACAGAGAAACTGAAGTTGACATTAATGGAATTTTTGGATGAAATTACTGAGCTGTGTTATCTAAGAAAGAATTACATAACAATGTTTAAATGTAGGTGGTTGGATAATGAGATAGGATTGTGTGTTCATCCAATTCATGGAATCGTCGATATTAAATATAAAAGTCTTCTTGTAGTAAATGCACCATTGTTAATGGCTCAACAGGAAAATAAAATTTATTATGAAATGTACTGAGCTACTTCAAGAGACTAGAGCGATTGGTGGAGCATAATATAAATGAAATCTCGGGAAAATCAGTTTACTCAAACTGAATGTGGTTCTGCTGAAGTGTAAGGAATTGAAATTTTTCTTGAGACGGCTCAAAATCAATATGATTCACAAAGAGATGTGAATATTGACGATGACACCCCACAATTAAGGATCGATGGTGATGAAGATGTTAATGATGTTACAAATGAATTTGAAATGACAATAAATGCTGAAACTGAAACTCATATGGATATTGATGATGCTGAAGAGGAAGATGAAGACATTAACATTGACTACTATGGAGAAGAGGATGAAGATGAACATTGACACAATTAAATACTAGTTATAATAATAACTAATATATATCTATATATAATAGTTATTTTCAACTATCTGCTAATAACAATCATTTTGTGTTTTAGATGGACCCTGATCTATTGTGTGAGTTAGAGGAGGCTGGGCTACCTTTGGATGATGAGGATATAGTATCAGCTGACTGTCAGCCTACTGGTGGTTCAAGAGGTACGCGGAGGGGGTGCAGTCTTGCGCGACTGATGATTCCTAACCCTATCCCTGAGAACCGTCCACATCATGGTTTTGATGCACGTATACAGCAGTGTGGTAACTTGTATATTTTAGTTAAATTTCATTAATTTATTTATATATATACTAGTTGTTTGATAATTTATTCCATTTTCACAGTTTTCACCATGTATCTACTAGACAGGGGAGCGCTATATTGTGCAATTATTTTTCGTAGACATGGATCAAATGGGAATATATTTCTATTTATGTGCGACACGACATGTTCCAGCATTGGCTGGTACGTACATATATAAGATTTTTTTAAATTAAGTTTATTAACAACTTGATATTATAAATTATTTGTAGGATTTCTGGAATCCTATCGATGATATCATGTGCGATGCTGTCCGCGCAGAATGGAAGGTTTCTATGCATGACTGTTTCCACCAGTTTTTGCACAATTTGAGAAGGACAACCATTAAGAAAGAAGGGGTGAAAAAATTGGATGAGTCGTGTAAAGCCCACAGACCAGAGTAAATTTCATCTCACGTTTGGGATGGATTATGTTTACACTAGTTGGGTGGTGGATTTCATAGGAGATCATCAGTGGGACGCCAGAACTGGGGGAGACAGGAGGTGATGCATCAAGCTGGTATCTATACATTCAGTTCTCATAGAGATCATCTGGTAAGTATATTTTTTAAATATTTTATATAATATTAAATATAAGGAGTTTATTTTATATTTCTGTAGGTAGTAGATCATCCAAATATTACGAATTTTGATGTTTATTGGAGGATATATAGTGATCCAGCTACTGGAGAAATTAGAGATGATCTCCAGCGTTAGATTGTGGTTAGTATTATTTTTTCAGTTTAACAATTAACTGCATATAATATTTTGACAATTTTAATTTTAAATTTGAATTGAAGGAGTCATATGAGGCTGAGACCTCTCAGACACAGGCTGAGGGTCAGGATGAGATGGCTGAGCAAACTAGTGCTCATCATTTCAATGAGGTGGCATGGATGCAGGCGACTCTGTATGGATTTGTAAAGGATAGAGTAGTTGGAATCAGCTCTCATTTGACTCTTGGTACTTATTACGGTACTGTTGCAATGTCGGCGTCCAGCTCGAGTGGAGCTCATGAAGAGGAATCATCTTCTGGCTCACAGTATCAGGAGCAGCTGCATGCTCAGGATGAGAATATAGAAACTTTGCAGAAGCAGCAAGAAGAGATGTGTCAGCGACAGCCACATCAGGAGCAGCATTACGAGGATCAGATGCGTCGATGGCACCATCAGCATCATGAGAAGATGGAGTACATGTGCCATGTGACTCATAGTTTAGGGATGGAGTTTATGTTACCATCTCCTTCAGCTCCTCCACCTCCTCCAGAAGACAGCCCCCCCCAGTGATTTTTTTATATTAGAAACATTTGAATTTAACAGTGTAATATGAATTATTTACATTTTCTATCTTTTATATCGGTACAAATATTACATAATTTAATTTTTAATATTGTATTATTATTTTTATATTTTTTTATATTTTTTCTGAAAATTGAGAATTTTGATATATATATATATATTTAATAATAGTAATATTATTTTTTCATTAATTGTAATTATATTAAATTTTATATTTTTTAAAATTAATTTATTATTTGCGACGGGACCTTTTGCGACGGGGTCCCATCACAAATAGTCTAACTAAATATTTTTACAAAAATATTTGTGAAGGTACTACTAGTCCGTCACAAATAATTTATTGTGACGAGCCCGTCACATAAATTTATATATATATATATTTATTTATTTACGACAAGAGGACATCCCGTCACAAAAACTATTTGCGACAGGCCTGTCACGGAAATTTTTTCATATATATAATACATATAATCGGATTCTTATTTATGATGGCGATGTTTCCCGTCTTAAATAACATTTTTTGTGATGGGCCCATCGCAAATACTTGTATTTGGGACCGTGTTTTCTGCTACGAGCTATTTGCGATGGTGCCCCATCGCTAAAGTCTATTTGTGATGGTATCCCGTCGCAAATAGGCCGTCGAAATTATTAAAAATTTCAGTAGTGTAAATTTCATTCTTTGATTAAAATATAATGTTTAAGAACTTTATATAATTCTGGATATGATTCAAACACATCCTATCCATAAAAAAATCAAACTTATATAAAAAACATAAAATGGAAAACGAATATTTTAAAAACTGAAATAATGATACTACATAAATATCATTAATAAAACAATATTAGAAGATAATATATGATATTATATTTATGTATGTAGTTCTTCTATAATTTAATAAATATTATTTCACTATTATAAAGGAGGTTAATATACCATTATCCAAGGAAATACACAAGGTTAGGATTAATTTTACAATCTCTTTACTAATCTGAGGTTGTTCATACGTAAGTATCTACAATGACTTATTAAATATGCACATATGTGTTTAATAAAAATTCATTTCAAAATATTTTTACTATTTTATATAATATGGGGTAAATTCATTTATAACCTTGTTTTACTTTTTTAATTTTTTTTAAAGGAATCATTCCATAATTTTCCAAAGAAGTTACTTTATGGCCTTTTCAACGAATTAATGTATAATTTTTTTTTAAAATTCTACAGTCGGTGTGGCTATTTTCCATTGTTATAACACCTTCTAAGCTCCCCTTACAATCTTATTCGAATATTTTCAAAATAAATATTTTCTTTTATAATTATATGAAATTATAATTATTTAAAAATAGAAAGAGATATTTCCCTCAAATAGTTTTTATTTCATCTATTTAAATATCCTTTTATATATTTTACACTTGTTTTAAGTTGATAATAATTTAATCTAGCATATTGTATTGATGGTTTTGGGATATTTTGTTTTTGGATGTGTTATTTTTATACCATTTATGGTTTATGGATAATGTATCCACATTTAATAGGATATTTTTAATATTAATGTTTATGTTTTGTTACAATATTTTCATATGAGGATTGAATTGAATTTATTAAGTGACGGATGGAGCCCACTATAGCTCCTAGATTTATCGGTTGGTCTCATTAGGCAAAAAACTATCATGCCACAAGGACTTGAAAAAATATTATTTTTTTCTTGGAACGGGGCCTTGACTATGTGGTTATGATATCTGGAATTATGCATTCCATCATTATGAAATATAGCTATTAATATTATAAGTGATTATTCAACTACTAGAATATCCATGTCAATAATTAAATGGAATTATTTGATTTAACTTCACCATATTATGATAAATTTTAGGTTTAAAAGGCTTCAGTTTTAGTCTTATACATTGAATTAAATGTTTATGCTTATTTATGAATTTTTCTACTATATTATTATCCTTACTGCGCATCTGATCTCACCGCTTTCATTTTTTTCCCATGACGTGAAAAGTATATTATGACTTGATTTTACAGATAGGATATGTGATATGAGTGTGTTCTATGAAGTCACAATGTTGTTTTTTAATTCATAATGTAATGTAAATCTTATGTATATATCTATTATATACAAGGCTACAGAAATGGTGGGTCTTTCAGGAAATGAATTCTCATATAATGCCTATTTATGTAATAATACACTGACTCCGGGTAACTGGGTTTGGGGCGTTATAGTTGGTATCAGAGAAAAGTTTAGTTCAAACAATTTAAACTAGATTTAAAAAATTCATCATAGAGACTATTACCATAAGATAGACTTTGAGGATTAGTATAAAAGAACTTCCTATAATATTTGTAATGTAGATATTTAGTGAGTTTTCCAAGAAATACATCCCTAACTATATATGAGAAGGTAAATGCAACTCTGGGATAGATATACCTAGGATTGAAAACACTAAGAATGAATTATGGGCTTGACCTGTGGTATCTTGGTACACGACCACGAGCCTTATTTCACTCTTGGTTACGACACACTCGGGGGACATTAAAAGGTAATTCATGCATTATATACAAATGATTATGAAATATTAATGATTAAATACATTCTTAGAGAAAACATTTTTTTATGATGATTTATTATATTCATAAACTGTTTAATTTATGATAAGTGATTTACAAGGTTGAAATTAGGTATTGTGATTCATAAACTAATGTACTGTATGCCATTGTTTAGAAATGACTCATAGTAGATGGAATGTAAATTGTATAAATGCACGTAATCCTTGTAGGAATTTTCCTCACACTGAAGTTAATTATAGTGGGACTGGTGATGAAACTAGTGTTGAACAGCTCATAACAATAATGGGACAACTCACTTAGGCTGTGAATAAAAACCTTACCCATATAGAGCACCCTAATCCACAACATAAAGGATCATTGTTAGACTAATTCATGAGTAAATAACCACCAACATTAAATGTGATGACAAAACCACTTGTAGTTGAGCAATGGATAAGTTCCTTACAGAAAATATTTCAGGATTTAGGGAGTAGGGAAAGTGAAAAATTTGTCATGGTACATTATTTCCTCGCAAGAGATGCATATAAACAATGGTAATTGATTAAAAACCCAAAGGAATATGATGAAGAATCAAATAGGGAATGGATGATGTTTGAAGATCTTTTCTTAGAAAAATACATTTCTTGTGACCATTGAGCAGATATAGAAATGAAATTTCTGAGTCTGAGGAAAAATGAGGATGAGATTGTCGCAGAGTATAAGGCTAGAATTACAAGGTTAGGAGGGAATGATGCATATTATATACATTACCCAAAGAGTAATATTTATCGATTCATTTATGGTTTAAAAAAATTTCTCCATTGATCAATTGTCTCGCAGTCCTTCTCGACGTATGAGGATATAGTCTCAAATGTTACCAAGACAAAAATGTAATTCTATATGTCTTATAACATTAAAGAAAAATAATATAAGAAGAGAATGGTGGAGAAAGAGATATATAATGGGAAAAAGGGAAATAAGGATTTTTTTTTTCTTATGCGATGATGGAGGGATGAAACACCCCAGTACTTTCCCAAAATAATTGGACTCTATTACAAAAGTGGAGAAAAAGGACACCAGGCTCGTGATTTAAAGGGAAATAAAGAGTATGTAATTGTTGAATGAAACAAATAAAGAAAAATGGTTCATTATGAAAATAAATGTCTTAAAAGGCAAGGAAATTTACCTCAGAAAAAGCCAAGGGAGGAAGGCCATGTTTATGATGTTACTAAATTTCATGTGGAATAATTAATGTATTTTTGTTTTTTGATTCAAGAATTATATTATAGTTTATGACGAATGTGATATATATAAGGATTTTACTGCAATACATTTTGTTTTCCTTATGGTTTTAATGTGATAAGGGGAATCATATTTAATGTATGTGACACTAAATGAATCATTAGGTTGTTTGTGGAATCTTATGTTACAATTGATTTTGGAATTTAAGGACCTTTTAGAGAGAGTTTGGAAATAATTATTTTGGATAAATATAGAGGTTGAACAGGATTATGTTAAAATTTGGATGTTATTATTTAAGGTAAAAGCATTTATTATGATTTTTTGGAATATTATAATAATCTAGTTTTAGAAAAAGGAAAACCTACAGGTGGGGAGATAACCCATCACGTTAGACAATGATTCAGGAATTGAACCCACAACCAAAGTGTGATAAGGCCTTATCACCTCCACTAGCCTAGATGAAGTCCCGGGTGGTTACAAAATATTTTTATTCATTTAAATTCTATATTTTTATATTTTAAACTTAATACGATTAAGATAAATAGAATATTTTTGAGTTCTATTATGTTTTGGAGTAAAAGATGTATTTGTGGTAGAAATTAGTTAAAAGATGTAACTATACTTTTGAAGTATTTGTTTCTTGTTCTACAAGTAAATTAATTCATAAATATTACGAAAAGGATCATAAAAAAATGTTTTATCCTAATACCATATGTTTTGTTGAACTGATGACATTTTAAATCATCGTAGATTTATGGCGTTGAGGGCCCTCAATTTTCCATTAAATTTTTTGTGATTGGTGACCTCAATCTCTCCGTAGAAATAGTTACATTTTTCCTCCAATTATAATTTTGACCAATGTTATATTATTCCAAATCCTAATTTTGATTATACTTTTTCATTTTCCATTCCCTCATATTGAGATTAAATTTTATTAACCCTTTATCCGATGTGGATTTCCACAAAGGTATATTCTATTTTTTACTCGTTTATTTAACATGAAAATTTACAAAATACAAGGACACAATTTATTTATAGATGTGAGAATGTAACACCCCAAGATTTTATGCTACATTTTTCTATGAATAACACAGAAACGTTCAATGTACACAACACCAAGTTCAAGTGCATCATGACATATTGAAATACCCATTTAAAAAGAAGTTATGAATAATAAAAACAATATTTCTAATTTAATATATATCCCATATAATTTTATCATTCATATATTTAGTTTCATAGACATAATATAAGTACAAATTCAATTTTTTAGATAAAAAAAAAAATTTTGGTCGAAAATACAGTTTTTCAGCATTTTCAAGATGAATCCTCTTAAGACACAATAGTTAACAAATTTATTTGTTAAATTTGATGAAATTAAATTATTCTTTTGGAGGAGGACATAAAAATTTAGAATGCATAAATTTTTGGTAATTTTTTGATAACGTTCTTAGTTTTATGAATATTGAAAAAACCTAATTTTAATTAAAAACAATTTTTTTAATAGAAATAATTTATATTGTTACATTATAGATTAAAGTGGTCTTAATGTACTATTGTATCATATTTTTATAATTTTATATAACTTATTTCATTTGATGTAATTTCAAATTTAAATTCTACATCAACAAAAAAAGCAACTTTTTGATAGTCTTTAGTTCATAAAAACCCGCTTTTGGTTTTGACAACGAGAATTAATTTTAAATTAATTTCATCCAATTTTGTATTTTGAAATTGAAAAAATAGATTCAATATTTGGAATAATTAATTCCAAATTGTATAAATATGTGGCTTTTATTTTTAGAAATTATGAATAGTTTAGTAAATATTTTATTTACCATGGTTAAAAGGTAAATCCGTTAAATAAGAGTAAACAAATACTATTATAATGATATTAAAATTACAATAACACATGTCCTAACTCTATTTGAAGATACATGACAGACCATGGTCATCCATGAGTATATTTTTATACCCCATGGAGCCACATGGGAGTGATAATGGCATTTTATAATAATTAATTAAAATTAAATAGAAAAATATCATAAGAATATATCTTTTAGTAAAACAATTTTTATATGAATTTATAAAATTGATATATTTTTATATAAATATTTAATATAAATCTAAAAATATTTCATACATCAAGATATTTTATTATATATTTTTAGACTTTAAATAAATATATTTATTTATGACACAATAATTATACACTATTTTCCTTATTAATGAAAGAATAAAATAAATGATATTAAAAATATAAAAATAAATATAAATTGAGACTTCTGATGCCATAAAAAAAATTCAAGGTGAATATCACATGTTAGGGTTGATTTACTATATTTTTTCTAAGTAATAATGTTTTTTTTACATTCAAAAAAATCGAAATACTAAATAGTGTCAAAATTGACATTAATGACGTTTTCAAACAAAAAACATATTATTTAATTATCTAATAGTCATAAAAATAGAATGCTCAGCCAAAGAACTTATATAACAATATAAATATCATTAAATTAATACTTTAGGTTCACCTCTCATTTTATAGTTTTTTATGAACCATTTAATATAAAACATACAAGGAGACATGGTACATGTTAAACTATTTAGCCAAGAGTCAAATCTATAAGATAAGGGTAATATGGTAACCTAAAATTGTCTAAAACTACATGGTTGAAATTATTGAGACCCATAAAAACCTAAGTATTGGAAGAAATTAATTTCTATCCCTTAGAAACAGATAATGATTTTAAAATAAAATATTATTCCAGGCTTTTCCTAAAGCGACCCGCACCAATCTTTTAAAATGGTACATCCCCTTATCTTAATTTCACTCCATTAAAGGAATTTGGATTGTCCAATACCTGTTCAAATATCCTCTCGTATACCCTAAATTAATCCTATAGGGCTTACATTGATCAGAAAGTCAACCTAAAGGGGCCTTTTTTTATATCAAAATGAATAACCTGAAGAAGATGTAATTATTTTATCACTTATTTCAAAGTTATTTTCTTCTTCCACTACCTCTTTCATTGTTCGATCCATACTAAAATAATTACTCCAGTACTTCTATATAATAGGATGTTATTATAAATATGGTACAACCATATTTGTTATATTATCTATCTATAAATGAAAAATTCACCACACAGGCATACATACAGCATACCGTCACCACGTCGTGGTTTAGTTTTTCATTGAGTAATTTATTATTTGGATGGGTATAATAATGAGTATAATTTATATAGATAATAAATATAATAGGTTAATTATTTTTTTATATATGATATAACATCCAATTACATATTATTTCACCATCAATAGAATAATTTTGTCACTCATGTGTATGTAAAGATTACTATCTCCACAAATGCGATAAGATTCATTCCACATCGTAACCATTCAAGAATAAATTTCATTTAATGATTAATTTTTTTAAGAACATAATATCATTCTGGATATGAATAAAATACATCATATTCATAATAAACAGAACTCAAATAAGATAACAAATAAAGAAAAATGAATGAGTTAAGACCCAAAACAATTATAGTACTGAAATATCATTAACAAAGAAATTTTAAAATATCATATATGCTATCATATTTATGTATTTGGTTCTTTTAAAATTTAATAAAAATTATTTAACTATTATAAATGAGCTAAACATACCCTAGACCAAGTAAAATTTCATGGTAAGGGTTAATTTTCAAATCTCATTACATATTTGAGGCTGTTTATATGAAAGTATCTATATGGACCTCTTTATCATCAACATATATGTTTCTTATAAATTTATTTCAATTTTTTTAATATATTATATAATATGTGTTAAATACATTTATACCCTTGTTTTACATTTTATAAAATGTTTTTATAGAAATATTTCTGTCATTTTCCAAGTAGGGTACTTTATGACCGTTTCAAAAACAAATTACGTATGAATGTTTATTTAACTTATATGGAGGGTGAATCTATTTTCTTCCATTATAAAACCATTGAATATTCCCTTACAAGATTATAATAATATTTTCAAAATATATGTTTTCATTTATAATTATGTGATTTTTGAATGATTTCAAAATAGATAGAGATATTTCTCTCAAATATTTTTTATTCTATCTATGTCAACATCCTTTGATTGATTCTGCAGTTGTTTGAAAATGATTATGATACAATCTTCCATATTGTATTGATGGTTTTGTGATATTTTTGACTGTGGATGTGTTATTTTTTCATTCATTGTTTATAGTTAAAAGTATTATTATTTCATATGCTAGTTTTAATATGAATGTTTATGTTCTGTTTAACCCTTTCATATGCGGAATGAATTGGACATAGAAAGTGATAGGTGGATCCCACTTTAGATCCGGATGCATCTCTAGGTCTCATGAGACAAACTAGTGTCTTAGCACAAGGCATTAGAAAAATATTATTTGTAGTCTTGAAATGAGGCCTTTACTATGTGGTTATGATGTTCGACATTTTCCATTACATCATTATGAAATTTACCTATTAATATTACATGTGATTACTAGACTAGTTGAATATCCATGTAAATAAGTAAATGGAATTATTTGATTTATATTATCCATATTATTCTGAATATTAAGTTTAAAAGGCATATGTTTTAGGCTTACACAATCCCTTAAATGTTTATGCTTATTTAGGAAAGTTTCCCCTATATTATTTTCCTTAATGAGAATCTGAGCTCCCCCCATTCTTGTGTTTTATATTTCCTAGTATGTGAAGAACTATATTATGACTAACCTTCATGGATATGTTAAGAGACATGGGTGTGTTCTAAGAAGAAAAAATTTTGTTTATTTGATTCATAATGTAATCTAAAACATATGTGTGTTTCTAGTTCTTCCAAGGCTAATAAACTTATTGGTCATTCAGGACATGATTCCTTGTATCATGAAAATGTTATGTAATAATGCACCGACTCTGGGTAATTGGGGTCAGGACGTTACACATATGCACAATTTGATTTCTACATATATCATGGTTATACAATACACATCCTATTTAGTCTATAGCACTGTATGATTATGTGAAAACACTTCATGTGACTGCAAATTAGCACATCATGCTTATAAAAACCAATTATTATTTTTACATGTAATAACGTTTCATTCATACAAAACACTGAAATGATGTTACTGAAAAAAGAACTTAATTCTTACAAAAATCATGATTGATGTATACGTTGCTTCTCATAATATCCCAATCATGCCATGTACTACACACCATCCAAAAAATATGCTAATTTCTACTTCCATCATCAATACATTCCATTATCTTTTTACCGATACATTTATCATAAAATTTATAGAACTTGGTGATGTGATCTATAACAATACTCCAAGAATTTCCTCTCTCCATCCCAAGAATCATATTGATATAATTTCAATAAATGAAATTAAATAAAAATTTTATACTATATTACTCATTGAAATGTGATATTTTCGGGTAATATTATATATGATGAAACACCCCTAAATTCAAAAATTATAACATTATATTTGATAATGTGTATGACACTCGACACCATTAATAAAAGAAAATATAACACTGAAATAATTTATGATATATTTATTTTTATTTAAATTAAATATGTTCAATGGATGTAATTACACACAACGTGTATTTTATCTTGTGTGAAAAGAAATAATGAGTTTCTTTGATATGTTGTGTTACATAAAATCCATATTTTTATTAAAAAACAATATACCAGTAATATATTTGTTTAATTAAATTGACTAGATGATGGAATTGAGTGTATAAAAAGGATTAATAAACATATTAAAATGTATATTTTATAGATATTTAATTGTTATTTTGTAAATAGAAATAAAAAGAGAATCATATAAATGAAAATGAACTATTTTCTTGAATCAATTAATTTCCTTCCAAATGGAATAGAAGTGATCAATGACAATAATTTAAAATTTTATTTTACCAGTTTAAGAAAAATTTTTTGATAAAATTAACATAATAAATTATTTGATAATATAATAATTATCATTGGGAAAAGTTATATGACTTTTATGACACTTTTCATGTTTTTCTGAATTAATAAAAAATTGTAAATTTTAATTAAAAAATGCATTTCTGTTTAAATTTGTTCTAAATTATAATTATATATTTAATTTGATTAATATAAACATAGATCAAATTCATATTAATAAATTAATGTTAGTTTATTGTAATATTTTTTATGAATCTTGATGTAAACACATTGTAAACATTGGAACATATTTTGATTGAAAACATTTATTCGCATCATGATTATGGGATTAATTTTAAATTACATGATTCCAAATATGTTAATTATTTCATAAATATGTATATAATAATTTCAATAATAATTATTTATAATTTATAATATGGGAAAATTATTTTTGTAGAAAAAATATTATTGAAAACAGATAATATAAATTACGATAGTTATGGTAAAAATGGATTTATTATGGGTTAATCTAGGAACACATTGCATAAAAATGACCTAAAAGCATTTTTAACAACCATTATATAGAATAATTTAGACCGTATCTCTCTATGTTCTATAACTGCCATTTGTGATAATTTTTTACTGAAGGAAACATGGTTATGATTGAATCCTTTCAAAATATTTCAAGTGTTCCACTCACCTCAGTTATAAAAGGCAACCTAGATTCCCCTATACTTAACACCTTCATACCCATTTTTATTCAAACTAGAACATACCATATCACTTCCAAACATACCTCCCCTAATTTTAAAAGACATATTTTTGTATTAAATCAATCCTTGGAAGGATTTTGGTTAAAACCTAAGGCAGATACCCGGAGAAGACGTAACGATCTTCAAGGTTCATTTGTATTTTATTTCATTCCGCATCTCCGTAAGTTGTTATTAATTAATTATTATATAAATAAATGATCTTATTACATATAAAAATATGTTTTTATATTATTTCTATGACCTATAACATCCTCCAAAAACATAAAATGTGTTAAAAAATCATCATCCAACTGTACGACACACTACCACCTTACAAACATATGCAATTCATTTTTACGTTAACAACTATCACAGTTTGTTGTAATGATGTATATAAAGTACATATATGATATTTGTAACCTAATTATTTCTTTGGATCCATTATATATTATATAACTTTTTTACTTAACATTCCATTGGGTATGTGATAACGATATGCATGTGTATGACATACTACCACCTCACGAAGTGATGTGATTCACCTTTCACTAATGCTTCACAAGGAAGGTGATATAGATATAGTTAATGATTACATGTGATATAAACAAAAAAAATATGTTATTTATATCATATTAATAATTATAAATAGGTAACATATATAATTTTATATCATTCTTTTTCACTCATGTAAAGATTATATCCTCATTCATGTATGTTTGGACTACCACCTTCACGAACCAAAGCGACTCTATGTCCATCGCCACACCACATAGATGGAATATTAGTGAATATTTAAGAAAATAAAATGGTATATATGATATTATTATCATCATGTAATTATAAAATACCACTGACAACATTTATCTAATGATTCATCAAAAATTAAAATGTTACTCATTCATAAGTACAACCTACCATCCAAATGATCATAACAGACATCATTTATAAAAAAAATATTTCAGGATCTGTATGAAAACTATAATAAATATTTAATTAAATCATTATTATTATTATTTTAATTATTTAACTATATAATATGCACAAGAACTGAAACTGTCACGAACTGAATCTGGTCGCCACTAATACCAGCACCAAATCCATCCCATGACAATTCCAGAATGGAATTCCCTATCCCCATGTCATGGAACAAGTTACTGGGTATGAATATGTTTAGTTTTGGAACACTTTACCTTGAATGAAAGCATAGAACATAAAAAAATATCAATAATAAGATTCTGATATATTCATGCCAAACAAGACTTAAGAAACATCCCGAACAGAAGACAAGGTTTTAAATAAAGTACAAGAGGTTCAAACATAAATTAAAATAGAAGAAAAATAGCGACAAATACTCCACCCGACAAGGGGTTCAACACCATTGTGCCTTCTCCATAACACTGCACTGTAAGAGGTGACCAACAACCCGAACCACCTTCACCTGAGGCATTTCCATTACCCGAGTCAAACATAATCGATTCTACATACACCCAAGGGGTGTAATTAGGGTGTAATACTATTCCACATAGGATACCACAAAAATATTCCATAGAGTATGCAACAGAAGGTGATAAAGTATGCAGTTTTAATATGTAAGGAAAATAAAGATAAAATCCCGATAAATGAAACTATCAATTGAAAATAGTTTTCAAACAAAAAATTTCAGAATTTTAACACATTTTTATAAGAAATTATAGATACTCTAATGTGAATCTAAACAAAGCCTATTATGTGGGTAAATACTACATCTACAATGAGCCCTAAAACTGTGAACACCCATTGGCACTAGATAGTCTCGGGTGCTATGTACCTCGTACCTCGGTGTAATGTAACCATAGAAAAAATCTATTGTCATGCATGATCCACTAGAGGGGAGTATACACATAATCGAGTTCATCCCAATCAACATTAGTATATTTTATTTAGAGTTATCATTATCGAAAATTCTAAGTGAAATAGTGTCAAAACCCATCTGAATCACTAGTCGTAATAGTATATAACTACCCACGTAGGTAGCCAGGCTCCCCCCTTTGTGCTGAAACAATTTCAGCATACTAAATAAATATATTTGAATATAAAAACACCACTACTGGTCCCAAAAAAGAAATAATGTAGATTTTCACACTTTATACCACTAAAAACACACACAAAAACCTTTTGATTTTCAATAAAAATACTTCTCAAAATCTCACGTTGTTTTTCACCGAAAACTCCTTGAAATCCCCACTTTTCACCCCATGTGAACACTTAAAAGTGACCAAAACAAAAATTTCATCCCAATAACCTTCAATAAAACAACAAAATTCAGTTATGGGGTATCCCCATAAGAACAAAGATGTTATATCATTTTAAAACCCCCATCTTCACAGAAACATGGAACTAAAAGTCCACATGATTCACCAAAAACATTAAAAACACTTTTATAGAAACAAATAAAAAGAATAAACATTAAAAACATTATTTTTAATCCTATTAAAATTCAATATAATCATCTATGTAATTATAGGGAATCCCAAAATGAACCAATAAAATATTTCTATGAAAACCCCCAATTTCACACAAAAATGGAACTTAAAATTCATTTTCTTTACAAATACCACCAATTTGTTTTAGAATAATAAAATGAGATAAAAACGAAAATAAAATAAACTTAGTAGGATGAGTCATATAGACTACATACACATTGGAATCACCTAAAAAATGGTTAAAACCTTGAATCCATTGTGTGAGAATTCGATCGCACCACCGTTCCACCTCAGGGATGGTAGATAGAGCCTAAAACATAGACCAAATAACAAGAAAACCCAATGTTAAACCCTAGGATCTAAAAACAACCTCTGGTAATTTGGGAAATTATGAATATTGGTATAAACTTTATGGAAAGGGGAGAAATCAAGAGGGAGAAACACTTTCTTGAGATTGTGTGAAGTTACTCCAACAAATCCCTCTATAAAATAAAGTTCAAAGGAGGGTCTGATGTGCATGGGAGGATGACATGGATGAAATGGTCTAATGGAAGAAGAAAAGGGAGAGTTAGGATAAATCTTGGGAGGTAAAAGAAGTCATTTAACACATATTTTTAATGACTTGGACATTGGTACATGGTTTGTGTGCACGATTTAGCAAACCATGACCCTAAACTGTGCACTCTCCATTCTACCCCCAAAAATCCTCAAAATACACCAAATTTTTGTCTGTGGGGGGGGGGTTATGGTGGACTTGGGGGGGAGGTTAGGATAAAAATATATGAAACATAAGTTCCTTTAAAGGGGATCTTTTGTGTGACAATTCCCCACAGCATGAAAATATTCGTTCTCGGAAAGCCGACTAGTGGGTTGATCAAAAAACAATAATGGGTAGTCATCCTCAACCCATGTCTTCCACTTCTAGGTATCATGTGTATCACTAAAATGATTCCATCAATCCCGAACCAGTGGAATATAATTCCCTCAAAGAACCTTCTTTTGGGAGTCAACTATTTGCACTGGCCACTCAAAAACTGAAAAGATAGGCTCCATCTCTAGTTCTTCCCAACTCTACACTTGGGAAAGACCCGGCATGTATTTTATCAAGAACAAGACATGGAATAAATCATGTATTGATGCAATATAATAAGGTAAGGCTGACCAATAATCCACTTTCCCAATAAGCTCGGTGATCTCAAAAGGGACTACATATCACGACACCAGATTTCCTCTCTTCTGCAATTGACGATTGACAAACAAGGGGCCAAATTCAAGAATAGAATATCTTCCATAGAAACCTTTTGGGTCTTCAACCATAGTCATCATAAGATTTATGATGACTATGAGCTTTCAACCAGTGTTTCCTGATGAATTTTACATTCTCGGAAGTCTCCTACAAAAGGCTCAGCCCCAATAGTGATGTTTCACCGACCTCAGCCCAACATAGGGGGGACAGACATGGATGTCCATAGAGAACCTCAAAAGGATCCATTTTAATAGAGGGATGGTAAATTTAATATAAAAAAATCATCCAATCCAAAATGGTTATATCAAGAATATCTAGAGTTCAAATCATATGAACAGAGCATTTCCTCTAGAATTTGGTCCACCTTTTATGTACGACTATCCGTATGAGGGTAGTATGTCATTCTCATCTTAATCTAAGACCCCAAGGCCTTCTTAAGGCCTTTCCAAAAATAGGAACTGAATAGGGGGTCTTTCTCTGAGACAACTCCCGATGGAACATCATGGAGCCATACAACCTTCGGACGATACAAATGGCCCAACTCATCGACTTTAACTATATCCCTGATCTGCATAAAGAGGGATAATTTGGTTAGATGATCAATAACCACCCAAATGGAATTATTAAAAAATGTTGTACAAGGTATGAAAAAAAATAATTCCATGGAAACCTCATCCCACTTCCAAGTTGGAAAAGGTAATGGTTGGAGGAAAACGGAGGGCCTTTGATGCTCTCATATAACCTGTTGGCTTGTGTAGCATCTTGACGCGAAGACCGTGATGTATTTTCTCATACGAGGCCACTGGAACTGCTGGATGACATCATAATACATCTTTTTGGAACCTGGATTGACAACCCACTGTGATTGGTGGCTATCCTCAATCTACACCCTTCATAGTGATTACAACCCTACTGAACGGCCCTGGACGCACATGATGCCCTTGAGAGATGACGAGAAGTTTGAGGACGTCTCTCCACATGAAGAAATTTCATAAACCCTTGATAAATATCATCAAGAGGCTATTCTTGCTGAATTATATTCATAATAAATGGGTCAATTCGATCACACCAAGAACGCACCCCCATTTTTCTCCCCTGTCTCCACATGCATATGAGAAAAGAAACCCATAATAGACCACTCATCACTAGAATTCCTCAAAGCCTATACTGGAACACATCATCTCAATGTTTCGGCCACCAAGATCATCTTTATTGGGTTATGGATAATTCCAAAGTCAAACCCCTATAAGTACTCGATCTAGTGACGTATCCTCTGGTCGAGGTCCTTCTGTGAGAAAATATAGGGCAATATTTTTTTTAACCTAGTAGACCAATAAAATTCTTCCAATAGAGGTTGTGATGAAACTTCATCAAACAATTCATCACCACTACCAACTCCAAGTCATGGGTCAGGTAATTCTTATTGTGTGGTCAATGTTGGTGAGAGCCATACGCTACAACGTGATCACCCTGCATAAGCACGCATGAAACATCCATACCCAAAGAGTTGCAATACACCACATAACCCTCTCTAGCCTATAGAAAAATCATCATGGGTGGTGTATTCAACCGCCTCTATATCTCCTAGAAGGATACCTAAAATTACTGGGGCCATACAAACTTCATGCATTTTTGGGTGAGCACAGTCATCAGCGAAGCAAGCTAAGAGAAATCCCGAACTAATAGCCTCTAATAACCTTCTCGGCCTAGGAAAATCCTAATCTCGAACACATTATTCGGTTTATCCCATGAAATTACCGCACCGATCTTATCATGGTCCCCTAAAACCCCTTGCTCTGAGATCAATTTCGCCCGAAATCTCACTTCCTGATCCAAAAAGTGCAATTGGATAAATTTTCATAAAGATGATTCTCTCATATGGTGCCCAAAATGATCCTCAAGTGATGTTCGTCTTTCTACACAGAGCCATAGTAAAAAATAATATCATCCATGAACACCACAATGAAGGACTCAAAATAGTGATGGAAATCCCTATTCATGAGTGCCATAAAAACTGCTGGAGCATTGGACAATCCGAAGGGCATGACCAAGTACTCGAAGTGGTTGTACCTACGCCGGAAGGCTGTCTTCGAGATATCTGCCTCATTCACACTGAGTATATGGTATCCTTGATGCAATTAAATTTCTGAGAACCAATTTTCCCCCCTTTAACAAGTCAAACAAATCCTCTATTTTGGGAAAAGGTTATTTTTTTCTTAATGGTTAACTTATTCAGCATCCGGTAGACAATACACAACCAGAGCGATCTGTTGGCCTTTTTCATGAACAACATAGGATAATCCTAGGAAGAGACACTCAGGTGAATGAATACATTGTATATTAATTCTTCCGACTATATATTAAATTCCCTCAGCTCTTTGGGGGACATAAGATATGAGGCAAAAGATATTGACTTTGTTCCCGGCATCAGATCAATAGAGAACTACACATCCTGCTCCAAAGGAAAACCGGAAAAATCATCTGGGAATACATCTGAATACACATTCACTACATGAGTTAGTGATCCTTTATGGGTAATACCATTTTCCTCTAGTGCGAGTGAGGATAGATAGAAGATAATATTTCTGAACTCGGAGAGTGGGGGTCCTGCACGACCCAACCGAGGATCCCATTCTCCAAAAAAAAAAACCTAACGACTCCTATTAGGTTCTGTTAAACTCACTCACCGCTGGTAGCAATTGATGTGTTCCTAAAAGTGCAATATCAAATAAATTCCGTGAATCATTTCAAAAATATCCATATCTAAGACTAAGAGGTCGCACTCCATCTCAACCCCTAACATTGAAAGCACACATGACGGGCACATGAGACCCTACTCCTTTTTTCCCAGTGGTGTCACGAACTACATCGCAAAAGACAATAACTCGGTTTGAAAATTTAGTGTTTCCAAAAAATGGGTAGCAATGAATGAAATAGAGGCACTAATATAAAAAAGACCACTATTTTTAGAATATGTGATCAGAATGGTACCTAGAACTGTCAACAATCCTTACAATGATCTAGCTGGTGCCTGATCCCCTACATGAAGATGTCCGGTCCCTACCTGAGGAATACTTCTCATTTGTGGATGTGACCTAGACTAGATCTACCCAGAACTACCACCATGCCCATTGATTCAAAAACCTCGCTTTTTTGACATCTCCCACTATGATAGCACTCCTCTTGATGCTGCTGATCCTGAACCACTATGATGTGGGTGTGCCACACCCCAAAAGCACTGCAAGTTACCCATACAATCACATTGGCAAAAGAGTGTCGGAGGAATTGGTAATTCTGGTCAGATGTTCCCTAGCCTCCCACATGGTGGGAAACTGATTTATCTCGCATTCAAATACACATATGAAAACTTCATGGAAGAGTGGCATGAACTACCTCCTCCCTTCTTCACCTGTTCCTCCCGCTTCCCTTTCTTCTCTGAAGAGCTGCCACTACCCACTGCTATTAATATTACAAATAATACAGCCTTTCCATTGTGTTAAATCTCCACCATGCATGCTCGGTCGACGACCATAGTATAGGTCCTCGTCTTAAACAAGAATTCCTGGGAGTATATATCTGGTGGAAAGCCTTTCTCAAACCTCTTGGCCTTCACCTGCTAATTAGAGATGATTTCAGGAGCATGCCTAACCATCTCAGTGAAACAATTGGAGTACTCCATCACAAATAGATTCCCTTGAACAAGATCTATGAAATCTCCAGACATATCATATTCCAATACCTCAGGATAGTATTGTTCGTTGAAGAATACCTTGAAATCTCTCCAGTGAATCTGCACATTCTTCCCAGTTAGATGTAATGATTCACACCAACAAGGGCTGAGACCCTCTAATAGGAAAGAGGAACAGAACACTCTGGGCTCCTCAGGTGTGTACAAAAATTCAAACATGCACTCAATCTTCTGGATTCATTCCTCTGTTTCCTGAGGTTTAATGCTACCTCAAAAGGTGGGAGGATTATTTTTTAGGCACTCTTGGGCCTTGTCCTATATAGAAAAAGTATCATCCTCTTTAAAAAGAGACGGAACAGGAAAAGGTCCTTATCCTAGATCCTAGATTTCCCAGACCATGACATCCACTTGCCTCTGATCAATTGGTATGGAAGAACTCTCTTTACCTTCCTCCCATGGGCACTTGAGAGATTTATAGGGAGGCATTTTCCTACAAAATGAAACAGTCACAAAAAAATAGTAAATTCCACAATTATGAAAATATTAATCAAATTAATCAAATATTAATAATCTAATAACCTTACATTAATAAAAGAAACAACTACTCCACCCCCGCCCGATGTATATGTGGGGTCTACAACCCACATGTCTCACATGGGAGTGATGTAAATCAAACAATTACAACATACCCTATTGCCATTAGGTCTTCTATGAGAGGTGAAATCCATACACCCTACTCGAGAGAAAAACCATGAGGCTTGAAATTCCTTTCTCTTGTATTTCCCAACTCATCCCAAAAATAGTATTATAACCCAAAAAAATTGCCTCCTTTTATAACATTTTTCATGAAGTGAATCTGGTTTCCACTAATACTGGCACCAAATCCAGCGATGACAGGGACCAAAGAACATTCACTATCCCCATGGGTTGTATCATGGTTCGCGGTTTTTAATATGTATAGTTTTGGAATGATTTACCGATGTATGAAATTATAAAACATTAAAAACAATGAATAATTACATTTTGAAATTTTCATTCCAAACAAAACTACAAAAAATCAATATCTGAATAAATGGTTTTAAATAAACAACAAGTGGTCCAAATATAAATTAAAACTACATCAAAATAGACAGAAATACTCCACACGAAAAGGGGGTAATCACCCTCGATCCATCTCCAAAACAGTACACCATAGGAGGGGACTTACAACCCGAACCGCCTTCACCCAAGGCTTTACCTTCACCCGAGTAAAACGTAATCACATCTACTTACACCCAAATGGTTTATGTAGGGTTTGATCATATGACCAATATTATACCACCCAAATATTCCAATGATTATGCAATACAAGGTGAAAAATAAGGCAGTTTTTATATGTAAGGAAAACATCGATAGAATTTCGAGAAATGAAACATTCAATTGAAAACTGTTTTAAAATTAAAACATTATGAATGTTAACACATTTTAATAATAAATGTTAGATACTTTAATGTGAATACAAACACACCCAAATGTTATAGAAATTCATACATTTCACACCATATGAACACTTACAAGTCACCAAAATAGGAATTCATCCCAATACCCTTAAATTAAACAATAAATTAATTTATGGGTCAACCCCATAAGAGCCAATAAGTTATATCATTTTAAAACCCGCATTTCCACACAAACATGACACTTAAAGTGCATATTGTTCACGAAAACCATTATAAAAACATTCTCAGAAACAACAACAGGGAATAAAAATTAAAAACATTATTTTAAGCCCTAATAAGTTTCAATAAAATTAACTAAGTAATTATAGAGAAGTCCCATATGAACCAACAGAATATTTCTATGAAAAATCCCCAATTTCACACAAAAATCACAGTTATAATTAATTTTCATTCCAAATTCCACCAATTTTTTTCATAAATATTAAAACTAGATAAAGATTAAAATACTATAAAAATATATGTATGGGAAAAAATTATTGCATACACTTTGGAATCACCAACCAAAATGGGGAAAAACTTGAAACATTTGTGCGAGAATTCAATCACATCACCGCCACACCTCGAGGAAAGAAGATCATGCCTAATACTAGGAAAAAATACCAATAAATCATAAAGTTAAACAGTATGGTAAAAAACCTACCCTATTGTCAATTTGAAATTTATGAATATTGGGAAAAACATCCTGGAAAGGGGAGAAACTACGAATGATAGCCAATTACTTGATATTGTGTGATGTTCCTTCACCAAATCCTCCTTCAAAATGTAGTTCCATGGAGGGTTTGATGTGCTTGGGAGGCTACCATGGATGAAATGGTCAAATGGGGGAAGAAATGGGAGTGTTAGAATATATCTTGGGAAGGAAAATAATTCATTTAACAAACTTTTTTAATGATCCATCCATAGACACGTGGTTTGGGTGCACGGTTCGGCAAACCATTCTCCCAAAACTTGCACCCTCCTTTCTCCCATAAAAACATATTCAAAATCCACAAAACAATTTTGGGCGGATTAAGGGAGACTTCTGGGGGATGTTAGGATGCATATATATGAAATATAAGTACCTTGAATGGTGAAATTGTGTGTGAAAGTAACATTCATGACAAAGAATCAATTAGAATGCATTGAAATTATTACATGAAACAATGAAAATTATGAAATAATATTGGAAAATTGGGGATAATTATTTATAAAAGGAATATACATGAAATTATATAATATAATATGGTTTTGGAATATGTTAATAGCAATTTTAACCAACTATATAAAAGTTTAAAAATTGTTCAATCAAAACATAGTGTGAAGTAAGGAGTCTTATCCCAAAATTATTTCATTGAGGAATATTGTACTATTTTTTAGTTAATTTATTTTCCAAGGTGTATATACTACCGCTATACCATTTAAAATAATTAAAAATAATTATTAAATGTATTTTATGTTTAATGATAAATTATTTTTTCCAAGTATTTTTGAATTAATTTTTATGAAGTTGTAAATAATTTCATTGCTATATTTCATTTCATTTAGTTTTGTTAATTCCTTATTATCAATTATGTTATATGAATATGAATATAATGACCACTTATTATC
The DNA here is from genome assembly GCA_963277665.1 of Viscum album. Lineage (NCBI taxonomy): Eukaryota > Viridiplantae > Streptophyta > Magnoliopsida > Santalales > Viscaceae > Viscum > Viscum album. The sequence continues at coordinate 1,716,609,634 of OY728160.1, read as the reverse complement.
TTATATTTTATTTAATTTTTTATGTGTTTTTACATTTGACACTCATAATTTATTCATTGATAAATTCTCATATCAAAGTCTAGGTAATTTGAAGGGTTTATTTCACAATCTCATTCTAAAAAAGAATTTTCATCTTGAATTTTAGTATAAGGAAATTATTTGACCATTATATAATAAAAACATCTGCTTTTATTCTCATATGGTTATTAATTATATTTTAATGTTATAAACTTTTTAAAACTTCAGTTCTTAAAATAATTGATGTATTTTTTAAGAAAATTAGAATTAATTTCTCTCTTTGATCGAATATATTGTTCTAATACAATTTTTCTAAAAAAAATCAATAATGTTTTCAACCATTTTAAATTATTTTTGAAAGGCGATTTTCCCACTTTTTTACATTAAAAAATGATTAAAATATGTAATCAATTTTCAGATGAATTAACATTTATCATTTAAAGATCTTATTAGATGTTTTAATCTTTATTTTTAGAGAATCATATTTTTTAAGCAAATATTCTGGAATTGTTGTTTTAAATTGTTATTGTAAAAATGAAAAGGGTATTTTCCTCATGAATTTTTAAATTCCATTTTTATGATATCTATATTCATAAATGAAAATATCCCATTATTTATAAAAAAATCAGTATATGTTGTTCTGATACCATCCTTCTTCTATATGAGGATATTTTATTATCATTTTCAAAAAGTAATGTATTGGTATTCAGATTCCTGATTAGTTTTTTATGTACTGATTATCTTTCCCATGAAATTTTAAAACAATATGATTAAACAAGATTAATACTAGAAAACTAGTTTGTATCATTCGACAGACTAATTCATCAAGTTGTTATATAATTTTTGGGCCATCAGTACTAGAACGACCAAATAATTCCTCATACAAAAAATAATCTTCAGAAGTCTTGAATAAATTTCCATTATCAAAAAATATTCATATTATATATAGAATAAAAATTTATCAATATTTTCCTAGATAATGAAATAACTCTCATTATAGAATACTATATGTATAATTGATATAAGGTAAAATAAACTAAAATTTTAATATTTAGTATGACTTATCTAGTTATTCAAATTGAATTTTTGTTTTGTTTTTTACCATTATATATTGATTATGACTCATCTAGTTATTATAGTCATGTTATTTATTAAATGAAATATGATTTTAGCTATTTAACTTTAAAATTTGTTATTATCTTTGATATTTTAACATTAAAATTATCTATGTATACACTTCACTTCCAGTTTGATGATTACATTGTGAGTTTGTTTAGTTATTTAAATTTCCATGTTGATTAAAGTTTTTGTTTCATTACAGATTCCTCTAAACATAATCCTTACTGAACATTTCATCCCAACCTTATTTATCTTCCTTTCCATGGGATTCCAATAAGTGAACATCGATTTTAATGAAAGGATATGCTTGAGGGAACAATGTCAAAATAAAAAAATATACTTAAATTGTAACATTCAAATATAATAAATTTCTCATATATGTATCATGTTTATGAATTATATTAAAATATGTTTTTGTTTGGGATGCAATTCCTTATATTTAAAGACATTTTAATAAAGTCGACACCAGATCTAATCTACTAGGGTTGGTGTCCCTAGTTTTTTTCAGATATAGTTTAGTAAAAACTATCGTAATATAGATTTATGAAAACATATATTAATAAGAAAAACTCTATAATGTAATTTTAGTATAACTATATAATAACATCCTATGGTTTTGGTAAGGAATAAATTATGTGGTATTATCCTTCCATGGGTACTATAAGTAGATATAGTTTGAGCACAAATTTACCTTGGGTTAATAACTATAGAAATATGGAATATGGATTGAACAAATCATCACCTGGTACAAAAAATAGGGATTAATGCACACCTAATTTAACACTCTCATGGGTTATTCTAAGGATAATTTACATTTTCCTTACAAAATATTATAAGAGATTTTAATAGATTATGAATGTGAATAAAATATTTAAATCCTAAGGTGAAATATATTGAAAAGGAGGTGTCACAATGGAACAAGAAAATGATTTATGTGAGGAATATTAGGATATAAAGTAAATTAATACTAACGAAAAATAAATAGTATGATAGTAGTATATAAATCTCATCTTATGGATCCATTTTTTATTCATTTTATAAAAAGTGGGGAACTTTGGTATTATCCAAGTCATTTACCACTTCTAAAGGGTAAGCCAATGACTATTGAATGAATAATTTTGAAACTAAATAGATGATCTTTTATGTGTTATGAATCAAAAATTATATTATGGATGTATTTTTACCAATGGAATTTTCGAATAGTAATCATGAAACATTTTTGGAATCTGTTAAATCTTAGATGAATATTTGTTTTTTATTTAAATATGAATAATGGATACCATTATGGGTTTATGTGTGTAATATTTATCATAATTTTGTTGTCATAAACACGTTTATTTTATATTATATGCAATGATTATTAGATGATTAAAGATATTACTAGGGAAATTTACAGAAATAATATGCTTTACTATAATAGTGGTTTGAGGAATAATAATATTACATGTTTAGAAATAAAATTATTGTGTTGACAACCTATAGGGATAATATGATAATTATTTATATTTTAATAATATTCAAATATAATTATTAAACATTATGATAAAAGGTTGCATTGAAATCCATAGAAAATAAGTTGTGTAATGAATAATTTTATTTCAAGGATGTCCAACTAAATTTTGTACAAATATAATAGTAATTATAAAAATATATTTCTGAAAAAGGACCATATGTCACATTTGGAAATACCTCGAAGCTTGAAGCAATTATCAATAGATGATAATAGTTTAGTTCCTACGAATATCTTATGTGATGTCTGTAATGGCCCGGGTTTTTAGGGTCCATTACAATGTGAAAATATCGTTTTGGGTTTTCTGGTCTAGGAATCATGGTTCTGTAGGCCTACCGTTAGCTCGGTCTACCGGTGGCCGCAGCCTACCGATAGCTCTGTCTACCGGTATCTCGGTTTACCGGTAGCTGCAGCTACCGGTAGCTCTGTCTACCGGTAGCTCGGCCTACCGGTAGCTGCGGCCTACTGGTAGCTCGGCCTACCGGTAGCTGCCACCTACTGGTGGCTCGGCCTACCGGTAGCTCCAGCCTACCGGTAGCTCGGTCAACCGGTGGCTTCAGAGTACCGGTAGCTCAGCTACCGGTCGCTGTCACCCACCGATTGCTCTCAGCTACTGGTGGCTCTGGCCTACCCCCGCGGGTTATTTCCAGTAGCGCTCCCTTTGGCGTAAATAGGGTCTTAAACCCTATTCTGACTCGTTTAAGGGTCTTTTAAAGACCCGTAATGCATATAATAGTTTTAATTAAATACTTAATAAATTAATGAGTCATTTTAAACCACCTTACCCCCTTTAATGATGTGTGGATCCACGTGGTCAACCCACGACCCCCGCGCCTTACGCGGTATCATGTTTTCACATCAACCGTCCCCGGATCTTATAAACTAAGGGTTATCCATCCTTTCTCATTTCCTCGATAGTGGCTTTCCACAAAGATCTTCTGGTGCATCAGGTGTGCCGCATCATTATCCGTAAAGTTCCATGCCCCCGGCCAAAACGTCGATCATCTATCAACAAGTAGGGAATTTCTCCTTTTCCTCTCTTTTGTATATCATGCGGGGTGGGCGTTCTTTTGATTCTGTAGAATTGGATAAACGATACCTAATTAAAGATAATGATCGAATTCATTAAACAAAGGAGGGGTGATGTGATCATTGATGTTGTCTTATATTTTGATGTTGTTTCTTTTATGACCATCTTGTTTAGTTGTGGTGGTTTATGCCTTCTAAAAATTGAGGTCGTTGGTGTTTGTTGTTTGTGCACTAATGAACCCCTTATGATGTTTTAAATGGCTTATGGTGGTTGTAAAATCCTGCTATGAAAACGTAAATTGGTTAATCACGCATACCCGGCTGAATAAATTGAAAGTACCAGGATCAATCCCTTCTGTGCTAGCCCCGGTCAAAATTTAATTGAAATCATGGAACGTCTAAAATCATTTAAATCTGAAGATACATGATTGGCCTTTCTTTGTTTTGGTGGCTGTGTTTTGGTGGTTTTCTCTTACGAGATGATTGCTGGAGATGTGGGAGGGGATGGGATCCCCTATTATTTTATGCTTTCGATGATTATGAAAATAGGGATGGGGACCCCTGTTGATGTGGCTTCAGTGATTATGAGTTTTAAGACCTGATGGTTAGTTGTCTATATCACTAACTCGGGTGGGATCCTCTGTTGGTGAAGAAAATGTTTAATTTGACGATTGACTGGACACTTTTCCTTGGTTATTCTTATGGTGTTAGTTTCCCAGTAGTGCATGAACTTATCTGAACATTAACACTGAACGTGAAATAAGAATGGGACAAAGGGGTTTGTTGGCGAGAGTCGTGACTCGGACTTGAGTGCTGTTGTGATCTGTAGGCTGTCTGAAGAAAAATCATGCTTTGGATGAGTGTGTGTTAACTCTATATATATATATATATATATATGTACTTGTAGCTTTGTGTTTCTCATTCGCGCCCCACCCAAGTTGAGCACATAGTGCCGAACACCCCCATTTCATGGGGGTGGGTGTTTTTCCCAAAACTATTCTTAGTGACTTGTTATTAGCTCCTTTTCTGCTCCCTTTCACAGATATCCAAAGTATCTTCGGGCAGGTTGTGATGGCCTGATGTCCATTATTATCCCAAGATCATTCGGGTGGGGCAGTGTGGTGGTTGGCCAGGTTTGTGCGGAAGGTGGTTTCCCAAGTGTCTTCGGGATGAGGCCCAGGTTTCTTCGGGTGTGGCAGTGGATCCTTTAGCCCAGGTGTCTTTGGGCGTGGTGGTGGTTGTTCTAGTCTAGATGTTTGCAAGCGTGGTTACACGTGACAGTTGTGGCCCAGGTGTGTGCGGATGGGATTCAGCAGTGGGACTGCGTTCAGTTGAGGCCCAGGTGTGTGTGGGCAGAATTTCAGCAGTGGGACTGCGTGTGGATGTGGCCCAGGTGTGTGCGGGCGGGTGAGGCAGTGGGACTGCGGTGAGAATGTCTGGATTGGTCCGATGCGTAGGATGTCTCAATAACCAGTGGGAAAGTGGCGCGGGGTACCCAAACATCGATGTGCTCTTATTATATATTACTTGACTTGCGTTATTTGGGGAGTGTACCATTGTGAGGCTTGGGTGGATAGTTTACCTTGTTAGGTGTTTGGTTTACTGTTTTCCTCACAAGACATTAGTACGTTCCCCCACTTGTGCACGAGAGTCTTTGGTTTTCCCTACTGGGTGTACTTGTATGCTCACCCTACGTATATAAAATTGCATTCAGGTTTCCAGGAAGACTTTGGGGATCGTGCGGGACCATACTAGCTTGGATCCTTGGAGAAGTTGCAGTTGTCGTTTTTCATTATTTGGTACTTACACTTGTAGACACATTTTGCACTTTGTGGATTTTACATTGGAAACGTGCATGTTGGTATGGTTTATTTTTGGCTTTACTTTTCTTTTTACCTTTGTGTTGTTGTGTTTTCTTCTTCTTATCTCTCGATCCTATAAAAAAAGGGTAATGCCTTCCATTTGTGTGAAATTCCCATACCCGTGGTTCTAGTCGCCACTCCGGGACCTATTAAAGGTGGGTTTCAGGGGTCATTATCTATCCTTCAACTTAAAGAAGGAAGGGCCTAGCAATCTGCTGACCCTTCCCTCGTTTTGGTGAAGGCGGGTCCTGACAGAATGGTATTAGCGGAAAAGTTGAGAGATAGGATGGAGTCTGGAGTTAGGCACAATGAGGGTTACATGGGGTGGTAAGGCAATAGTGATGGGTGACCTTGGCACGTGAATTAGGCCGGGGAAGACCGGCTAGGACACGGGATTTTAGGGGCCTCGTGATCCGATGCAAGGACTCTGGACCTACCAAACGGCCAAGTGAGACCACACTGATTGCAGGGTAGAGACCCTAGGAAAGGTACATGCATCATCATGACTTGTGTTCTTGTGTTTCGGGGATGTCTTGGGAATTAAGGATAAATTAATAATTTTAAGAAGTTTTAAGAACGATATTCTGCACTACTTGGGCTTAGGAATTCCTTGTTTACCTTACAGCTATGGCACCTGGAAGGTGACCACGTGTGGTACAGGGGATCGAGGCCCCGGAGACTACCTTGGATGATCGGCAGAGAGCTGATCGAGAGGATGAGGGCGACCAGTGGCAGAAGACTCTTCGGGCCTTCCAGCGACAGGCCCTCGATAAGTATGAGGGCAGCACCTCCGATATGAAGACGGAAGGCTAGAAAGAGGAGCTAGTTATAGCCTTCGGCCTGATTCGGGCCCCGACCGAGTACTGGGTTCCTCTGGCCGTTATCCAGATGCAGGGAGCGGCACGTTAGTGGTGGATGCTTTACCTGGGGGAGAGGAGAGAGTCTGAGGTGGCTTGGGAAGATTTCGAGAGGGATTTCAGGGCGGAATTCCTCTCCTCTACGATGAAGGCAGAAAAGAGGCCGGAACTACTCTCCCTCCAGTAGGGGAGTATGTCTGTGAGGGAGTTAGGGATCAAGTTCAAGGACCTCCTATGTTTTTCTCCAGACCTCTTTCCCGACGAGGAGTCTCGGGCAAGACTTTTGTAGGAGGTGCTCCGACCCTCCCTCCAGTATGATGTCACCCCCTTTACCCTTCTGACCTACTTGGAGGTCCAAAAGAAGGCTGAAGTGGTGGAGAGGATGCATGCTCTAGGAGGTGTGTCCCGAGAGGGGATCCATCTGGGACCATCGAAGGGGAAGGCCGTCAGCACCAGGCCTCCAGCGTCAGGTCACTCTAGGTTCCGACCAGCAGGGAGTAGACCACAACAGTTTCAGTTTCGATCCCCCGATCCTCACCCTTTTTCCTCGGGACTGGGACCATGGTGCTTCATCTATGGGAGCCCTAGGCCTCTCAAGAGTCAGTGCCCCGATCGGGTGCAGTATAGCCGTGGCAGTCATCCCCAGAACCCGCCCCAGCAGCAGCTTCCAGCCAGACCTTTCCAGCAGCAGCAGCAGGGGCAGCGAGCTCCCGCTCCTCCGAGGGAAGACGTAGGAGGAGGAGGCTGAACTCAGGGCACTCCACAGGGACATTGACCATGGCTTGGTCGGGGAGGTGGTCGACAGCCGAGGTACCGGGGAGCTGGGTGTGGAAAGTTACACGCCGTAGAGGTAGCAGTTCTAGCAGGGCCAGAGGTTGTTCGAGGTACGATCAGCCTGTTTAGCACTCTTGCTTATGCCTTCTTCGATACCTGAGCTTTGAACTCCTTTTTTGCACCCATCCTAGCCCGTGCCTTGGGTCTAGATGCCGAGAGACTTCAAGTTCCCCTGGGGTTGAGCACACCAGTCGGAGGTCAGACAGACTTGTTGTTCGTTTGTCGGGGATGTAGACTGTTGATAGGGCCACATCAGTTGGTTAGAAATATTATTCTGCTACAAATTCAGTCGTACGATGTCATCCTAGGTATCAACTGGCTATTTTCTATGTGTGTCGTCATTGACTGTTTCTGAAGAAGGGTGGTGTTCTCGGACTTGGACGGCCGGCGTGTTACCTTCACCAGTGAGCGGGGCAGTCAGAAGGGAAACAGGCGAGAGGAACCCCTCCTCTCCTTGACAGCCGAGCTGTCAGCAGAGTCAGTAGATGCTGAGATGGTGGAAGTTCCTGATATTTTCCGTGAGTTTATGGACAACTTTCCTGAGGAGGTGACGACTCTACCCCATCGGCATGATATCGAGTTCAGGATAGACCTACAGCCCGGTGCTTGTCCGATCTCGATGGCTCCATACCGGTTGGAACCTTCAATGCTACGGGAGTTGCGGATCCAGATTGACGATCTGATGAAGAGAGGTTATGTTCGACCGAGTGAGTCACCGTGGGGTGCTCCGGTATTGTTTTCAAAGAAGGAAGATGGTGGTCTCATGTTGTGTATAGACTACAAGAGGCTGAATCAGGTGACGATCAAGAATCGCTACCCTCTTCTGAGGATGGATGATCTTTTCGACCTGCTGAAAGGGGCAGGATGGTTCTCCAAGATCGACCTACAGTCTGGGTACCACCAGTTGAGGGTGAAAGAGAGTGACATCCCAAAGACAGCTGTTCAGGTGCAGGTATGGACACTTCGAGTTCTTAGTCATGCCCTTCAGTGTTACGAATGCCCCGGCTGTGTTCATGGGGCATATGAACTCCATCTTCTGGGAGTACTTGAATCAGTTCGTGGTTGTGTTCATCGAAGATATCATGATCTATTCGAGGTCATAAGAGGACCGTTCAGAGCACCTAGGGATAGTTTTGGAGGTCCTTAGACAGCACCAGCTCTATGGGATGTTGTCAAAATCCATGTTCTGGACACAGGAAGTTCACTTCCTCGGGCACGTGGTGTCCGAGCAGGGAGTAGCGGTGGACCCATCAAATGTTTAGGCGGTTGTTTCATGGGAAACACCCAAGAATGTGGCAGAAGTACGAAGTTTCCTCGGGCTGGAAGGTTACTATCAGAGGTTCGTACCCAAATTCTCCCAAGTTGTGGCCCCTTTGATAGCCCTGACAAAGAAAGTCCTGGTTTTCATGTGGAGTGAGTAGTTCCAGTCAGCCTTCAGCTATCTGAAGGAGAAGTTGGTCAGTGCCCCAGTGCTGAGATTACCAGAAGAAGGGGCAGCTTATGAGGTGTTCAGTGATTCTTTAAGATAGGGTCTGGGATGCGTGTTGATGCAGCGATAAGGGGTGGTCTCTTATGGGTTCAGATAGCTGCGTTCCCATGAGCGTAATTATGCCACCCATGACCTGCAGCTTGCAGCGGTCGTTTTTGCACTAAAGTTATGGCGGCACTACCTCATCGTGGAACGCTTTGTGGTCTTCACAGATCACAGAAGCATGAGGTATATCTTCTCCCAGGGGGACATAAACATGCGACAGCGGATATGGGTGGAGTTCCTCTAGGATTACGACTTTGAGATCTCTTATACTAAGGGCAAGGGAAATTTAGTGGCTGATGCCTTGAGTAGGAAGATGTAGAAGGATGTGGTCTGAGAGTCGGCGGACACCTGGAAGGCAATGGAGGAGTTGGCCGACTTACACCTGGATGCGAAGTTGGATAGCGGCAGAGGCTGCCTATATCAGATGATAGTGTAGTCATCCCTGTTTCAGCAAGTGGAGGAGTCTCAGTGGGGATACCTAGAGTGCGAAGTGATGAATGACCAAGTTGACCAGGGCAATGCTCTGGAAGGATGGACAGAGGATGGTCAGAACCAGATGTTTTTCTAGAAAAGGTTGTTTGTCCCAGTGGCGATGCGCGACAAGGATCTAAGTGAGTTCCACAACTCACCCCTAGAGGTACACCCATGAGTTTGTAAGATGTACCAGGGTTTGAAGGGGAAGTTTTGGTGGCCCGACGTTAAGCGAGCGGTGGCAGAGATTGTGGCCATGTGCTTAGTGTGTCAGCAAGTGAAGGCAGAACACTGAGTTCTAGGCGGCCTACTACGGCCTCTAGATGTCCCTGAGTGGAAGTGGGATGACATATCGATGGATTTCGTCAAAGTAATACCCAAGGTCCAAGGAGGGTACGACGCCATATGGGTGGTAGTGGACAGGTTGACGAAATCGGCTCACTTTCTGGCGATCAGGGTGTCGAGTGCTGTGGATGCTTTGGCACGAAAGTACGTGGATGAGGTGGTGTGGTTGCATCGAGTTACAAGGTCTATAGTCTCGAATAAGGATGCATGGTTTACCTTGCGAGTCTGGACAGGATTTCAGCATGAGTTTGTCACCCAGTTATGCCTTAGCACTGCTTTCCATCCCCAGACGGATGGACAAACCGAGCGCACCATCCAGACCTTAGAGGATATGATGCGGGCATGTGTACTGGACTCAGGAGGATCATGGGTGAAATACTTGCCTCGGGTAGAGTTTTCCTACAATAATAACTACCACTCTACCATTGGCATGGCCCCATTTGAAGCTTTGTACGGGAGGCCATGTCGTTCGCCTGTGTGTTGGACCGAAGTAGGAGAGGCAGGCATCCTCGGCCCGGAGGTGGTGCAGAGCACGACAGAGAAGGTCCAACTCATACGGGAAAGGATGAAGGCGGCCCAGGACCAGCAAAGGTCTTATGCTAATACCAGGGGGAGGACCTTGGAGTTTGATGTTGGAGACCACATGTTCCTGAAGGTCTCCCATCGGCGTGGGCAACGGAGGTTCAGCAAGGGGAGTAAACTTTCTCCCAAGTTCATCGGACCCTTCGAAGTGTTGTGGCGGGTCGGTGAAGTAGCTTATCAACTAGCATTACCACCGCCGCTACTGAGGATACAAGATTTCTTCCATGTGTCCCAGCTCTGTCGGTATCTGCATGAAGATTCACACATCCTTGATTGGGGTGAGATGGATATCGAGGATGACGTGACCTTTGTGGAGAGACCAGTGGTGATCGAGGACTGCAAGGAGAAGTTGCTTCGTGGGAAAACCATCCTCTTGGTTCGTGTGTTGTGGAGACATGGTGGTCTTGAGGAGAGTACGTGGGAGAGGGAAGAACAGATGCGTACCCAGTACCCAAAGTTGTTTTGAGGTTTTTTCCTTGTTGTACCGGTTGTAGTAGAAAGTTTTGTTTTTTGGCTATGAAATGTACTGGTTTGCTTTCCTCTGTTTGTGTGTGAAAAGCCCAGGAGGAGAGGACCCGACCCCTAATCAAGACGCATTAAGGTGGATGCGATTAAACTCATGTGGGAGAGTCAGTGCCGCCCAAAGCGGATAATATCTTGACATGGGGAAGGAGACTCCCCAACCCACATGCCCGGGCAGTTTGGCATGGTATGTTTCTTGGTTCTTGGTAGGGAAATGTTTTAGTTAGAATGGGTTCTCTCCTAAGAGGTATCTTTCGAGGTGGTTGTTGGGACCCTTTCTTACCTTCTGGTTTGTTTTGATTCTCAGGGACGAGAATCGTTTAAGAGGTATCTGTTGTAATAGCTCGGGTTTTTGGGGTCCATTACTTTGTGAAAATCTCGTTTTGGATTTTCAGGTTTGGGAATCATGGTGGTGTAGGCCTACCGGTAGCTTGGTCTACCAGTGGCTGCAGCCTATCGGTAGCTATGTCTACCGGTAGCTCGGTCTACTGGTAGCTGCAGCTACCGATAACTCTGTCTACTGGTAGCTCGGCCTACCGGTAGCAGCGGCCTACCGGTAGCTCGGCCTACTGGTAGTTGTCGCCTACTGGTAGCTCGGCCTACCGGTAGCTACAGCCTACCAGTAGCTTGGCCTACCGGTGGCTGTGGCCTACCCCCGCGGGTTATTTCCAGTAGCGCTCCCATTTGCGCAAATAGGGGTTTAAACCCTATTCTGACACATTTAAGCGTGTTTTAAAGACCCATAATGCGGATAATAGTTTTAAATAAATACTTAATCAATTAATGAGTCGGTTTAAACCACCCGACCCCCTTTAATGATGAGTGGAGCCACGTGGTCAACCCACGACCCCCGCGCCTTACGTGGTTTCGTGTTTTCACCTCAACCGTCCCCGGCTCTTATAAACTAAGGGTTAGCCATGGTTTCTCCTTTCCTCGATAGTGTCTTTTCACAAACAGCTTCTGGTGCATCAAGCGCGCCACATCGTTATCCGTAACGTTCCGCCCCCCCCCCCCCCCCCCCGACCTAAACATCGACCATCTATCAACAAGTGAGGAATTTCTCCTTTGCCTCTCTCTTTTGTGTATCATGCGCGGTGGGCGTGCTTTTGATTCTGTAGATTTAGATAAACCATATCTAATTTAAGATAATGAATGAATTCTTTAAATAAAGGAGGGGGGCTCTGATCGTTGATGTTTTCTTATATTTTGATGTTGTTTCTTTTTTGACCATCTTGTTGAGTTGTGATGGATTATGACTTCTGAATATCGAGGTCGTTGGTGGTCGTTGTTTGTGCACTAATGAACCCCTGCTGATGTTTTAAATGGCTTGTTGTGGTTGTAAACTCTTGTTGTGAAAATGTAAATTGGTTAATCACGCATACCTAGCTGAATAAATTGAAAGCACCAGGATCAATCCATTCTGTTCTAACCCCGGTCAAAAATGGAATTGAAATCATGGAACGTGTAAAATCTTTTAAATCTGAAGATACAAGCTTGGCCTTTCTTAGTGTTGGTGGCAGTGTTTTGGTGGTTTTCTCTTACAAGTCGATTGTTAGAGATGTGGGAGGGGATGGGATACCCTGTTATTTTATTTTTTGGTGGTTATGAAACTGGGGATGGGATCCCCTGTTGATTTGGCTTCGGTTATTATGAGTTTTAAGACCCGATGGTTACTTGTCTATATCACAAACTCGGGTGGGATCCTCTGTTGGTGAAAAAAATGTGTAATTTGACGATTGACTGGACTCATTTCCTAGGTTATGCTTATGGTGTTAGTTTCCCAGTAGTGCATAAACTTATCTGAACATTAACACTGAACATGAAATAATAATGGGACAAAGGGGTTTGTTGGCGAGAGTCGTGACTCGGACTTGAGTGATGTTGTGATCTGTAGGTTGTCTGAAGAAAAACCTAGCTTTGGGTGAGTTCGTGTTACCTATATATATATATATATATGTAATTGTAGCTTTGTGTTTCTTATTCGCGCCCCACCCATGTTGAGCACTTAGTGCCGAACACCCCCATTTCACAGGGGAGGGTGTTTTTTCCAACACTATTCTTAGTGGCTGGTTATTATCTACTTTTCTGCTCCCTTTCCCGGATAGCCCAAGTATATTCAGGAAGACTGTGATGGCATGAGTTCCATTATTAGCCCAAGAACCTTAGGGCGGGGCGGTGTGGTGGTTGGCTAGGTGTGTGCAGCAGGTGATTTCCCAAGTGTCTTCGGGATGAGGCCCAGGTGTCTTCAGGTGTGGCAGTGAATCTTTTAGCCCAGGTGTCTTCAGGCGTGGTGGTGGTTGTTCTGGCCTAGGTGTTTGCAGGCATGGTTACACGTGACAACTGTGGCCCAGGTGTGTGAGGGCGGGATTCAGCAGTGGGACTGCATGCGGTTGAGGCCCAGGTGTGTCCAGGCGGGATTTCGGCAGTGTGACTGGATGTGGTTGTGGCCCAGGTGTGTGCGGGAGGGTGTGGCAGTGGGACTGCGGTGAGAATGGAGGGATTGGTCCGATGCATTGGATGTCTTAATAACCAGTGGGAAAGTGGCGTGGGATACCCAAACATTGATGTGATCTTATTATATATTACTTGAATTTCGTTATTTGGGGAGTGTAGCTTGGTGAGGCTTGGGTGGATAGTTTACCTTGTTATGTGTTTGGTTTACTCTTTTTCTCGCGGGACATTAGTATGTTCCCCCACTTGTGCACGAGATTCTTTGGTTTTCCCTACTGAGTGTACTTGTATGCTCACCCTGTGTATATAAAATTGCTTTCAGGTTTCCAGGAGGACTTCGGGGATTGTGCGGTACCATACTAGCTCGGATCCTTAGAGCAGTTGTAGTTGTCGTTTTTCTTTCCTTGGTACTTACCCTTGTAGACACCTTTTGCACATTGTGGCTTTTACATTTGAAACATGCATGTGGGGATGGTTTACTATTGGCTTTAATATTCTTTTAACCATAGTGTTGTTGGGTTTTCTTCTTCTTATCTCTCGATCCTACAAAATAAAAAGAGTAATGCCTTCCATTTTTGTGAAATTTACATACCCTTAGTGCTAGTCGCCATTCCGGGACCTATTGAAGGTGGGTTTCGGAGGTCATTATCTCTCCTTCAACTTAAAGATGGAAGGGCCTGGAAATCTGCTGACCCTTCCCTCCTTTTGGTGAAGGCGGATCGTGACAATGTCCTAGTTAATATGTCGGGATTTTTTTTTAAACGACATGATCAAAAATATTAACGATGAACTAGTTGTGTAACTTTTTGAGTATTGTAGAATAAAATATTCTATAGGGTATCTTGTTATTACCATATTGGATTCATTAAAATAGTTATATAAAGATAGAAATGAATTACCCTATTTAATTGATTATACGATCTATTAGATGTGAATTTTAGTTCATGAGACATAAAAATTTCATTTTTGGATTTTAATTTTATCAAGTAAGTTAAGAATTTGAAAATTATTTAAGTGAAAACAAATGATTAAATTGTTACTATAAAATAAAAAAACAAATCAAATATGTATATTTTCTAATATTCATAGAGTGTAAAATAATTCCTCAACATTGGAAAGAGATCATGAAAAAAATGTGTTCTTATTAAAATCATATTTGATTAATCGGATGACCTTTTAAATAATAATAGATTAATAGATTTTAGTCCCTTAACTGTTCATTGATAATTTAATTTCTTATTATAAATATCCTCAATCACTGTCTATAATTATTTATTCATTTATTTCATTTCCATATCTTTAGATTGTACCAATGTTTTCCAACATAGAATCCCAGTTATGTGAATATTTTACGTCCCGTTCTCTTTTTCTAAGAGGATATTTTATTAACCATTTTATAGTGTGGGTTTTCAAGATTGGTATTTCCAAATTGTATTCAATTAATTTTGGATAGAATTTTTAAATTATGAGGACAAGATTTGTTTAATTTCTAGATAATTTAACACCAAAAAATTATAAATAAAAACATTGTACTTGATAGCATGTATAACACATGACATGATACTTAGAAGAAAACATAACACCTCAAGAATTTATGATATATTTTTATTTAAATAAATTCAATCATTTCAATATATTTCATTCACAAAACACTATGTTTAGCTTCTATTTCATGCAATAATATGTTTCTTTGATATCATAAGTTATATGCAAGACTGAGTGTTACCGAACAAAATTATACTATTAATATTATTATTTAAAATGATAAATAGTACATATTAATGGAGGGTATGAATAGGAATAAAATAACTTATTAAATTATATATTTTACACATTTTTATTACTTATGTAATTATTATTTATCAAATAAGAAAAATTTAAAATGAAAATATATATTTCAAAAAATTTGTATTTTTCTAAAAAAAGAATATATGTGATTTCTTCACATAATTTAAAATTTATTTCAGAAAATTGTAGAGAATTTAATTTATAGAATGAATTTAATTTTTTAAATCATAACATTGAAGTGATCTTATGGTTTTTTCCTAAATGGTTCAATTTTCCATTAATAGTGATTAATACTGAATTACAATTGTAAACTGTTATTTCATTTAATTTATATATATAATTAAATTATAGTTTTAATTTGATTTAATATAATATTATATCATTTTAATATCAATTAGAATAATTTATGTTACAGAAATAATTTTCAAATTAAATTTTATAAAAAAAAATTATAATATATTAAGCATTTTATCTTTGAAAATATAATATCTCATCGCACCTATGAGATTAATTTTAAATTATGTTATTCCACTTATGTCAATTCAATTTCAAATAAAATGGATTAAATAATTTTAGTCTTCATAATTTATAATTTATAATATGTTTAACAATTTTTAATGAAAATACAAATTGTGAAAAAGTAATAATTAATTACCATGATTAATGTAAAAAAACTCATTTACCATGGGTTAAACTAAGATGGAAATAGTTAAAATTTACCTACCAAATTTTTCGACAACCCTTTTATTTAAATATATCAACATTATCAATTAATTGATCTATAATGTCTCATATTGGGGGGTTTTGGAAAGATAATTAATTTCTTATGAATGATTCTTTTCAAAAACATTAGAAGTATGCCACTCACCCTACTTGTAAATAATTACCCTCTCCTCACTTATTCACAACTTCACACCATTTTATCCAAACAAGTCCTTCCCATATTACTTATCAATATACCAATCCTCTTTCTTGATGAATAATTTTTTTAAATAAATCTATCTAAGTAAGGATTTGGGTTCAACCAAAGGAGGATACCCATAGAAGATATAGTGTTTTTCAACATGATTTTTTTATTATATTTCCTTATATAACTCCATGATTTTTTATTAAAACAGTCTTACACAAAATAAAATTTTTCTTCTATACACTGATATATTTTAATGTTTAATTAATTACCAATATCCACTGACACTTCCATCAAATGGGTTATGAAATCATTATTTCTTTGTACGACAGACTTGTAACGACCCACTCATGACATACATGGGAATTACATTTTATTTTTTAGAATAATTATTACATTAAGAAAATATAAACCCAAATACTTTATTAGTTTCGTGTATTTGAAATCTTGGAACATAATATTCTATCTTGGTGAAAGATCTTCAATATCTCCCATAATGATCTTCCCCAATTATTTTCCAACCTAAAAAATTAATTATATCCCAGGGTTAGGAAAACATAAAAACGGTGAGCTCAAATGAAAATTAAGGGTAATGATGGATAATCTAAAACAAACCATAAACATAATAATGTAAAACATGAAAAAAATTTAAATATCAAAATCATGAGTCATGAAATAAATCATGGAAGTACATAAGGCATAGATCATAGAGAAATAATAACCATGATAAAATAGAATTGGAATAAAACATGGAATTAGGGAAAAAGATAACCACATAATATGATTTTAATATTAGCCATGTAATTTTTAACAAAACCATCATAAAGGACAATGTATATTAATAAACTGGGTTTACATGACATTCTAGCCATGTATTACTCAACCAGATTTACTTTCTATTCCACACCTGTATCATTGAAATGGATTTACTTGTCATTCTTGTCATTTCTATCTCATTAGATATAAATAATTACCCAATTCATTGTAGGGTAATATAGTTTACACCAATCTCTTAATGAAAACATTCTTATATGTGCCACAAAAAAATAAGTCATCATAACATAACTCAAGAAATAAAATGGGCCTCTTAAATAAAATTCCATCATAACATAATCCATATATAATATGATTACATAATTGACACAATAAAAACATAGTAATTAAAGGGATATAAACTTAACCATTTTTAAAAAGTGTCAACGTAGATGGGAAATTATTTTGATAAAACACATGATCTTAATTCTTGAGGAAAATATCCATTCTTCTTAAAAAAAAATTTCTTTTCTCAAAATGAGATGCAATTTTTTAAAAATTAATTTAGTTGAAAATACACTCGAAACCATGTAGAGGAAGAATCATGTAAATAAGGTGTTATAAAGATTTAATATATCTTTTCATTCTGTATATTTTAAAAGCATTATTCTCGAACTCTAGTAGGAATATTCAAAAAGAACCTCATATAGAAAAAATGAAATATTTCATCCATATCATTTAATAAAAATATCACAATAGGTCAAATTCACGTTAAAGAATAGTATAATA
Organism: Viscum album; assembly: GCA_963277665.1. Taxonomy (NCBI): domain Eukaryota; kingdom Viridiplantae; phylum Streptophyta; class Magnoliopsida; order Santalales; family Viscaceae; genus Viscum; species Viscum album. Next base: position 1,716,592,263 of record OY728160.1, on the reverse strand, counting down.
GTGTAGATAATATAATATATTTAGGTAACATGGAAGTGGATGATAAATATACCCCAGTAAATACTTATATATAAACAATCTCAGAAAATAACAAGATTGTGAAATTATCCCTTACCTTAAGTCTGATTTCATCTGTATGTGTCTGAAACTCTAGTATAGTGTGTTTGAACGTATTATTAATTGTAAAATAACCATAATAATGTCTAAGATATAATTTATGATTCAATTGTGACTTTATATTACCCGTTTATTTATCAATTACATGTTAAAGCAATGTATAGGGTAATACTTGTTTAATTTATCATACACGTTTTTACTTGTTATTCTTGATATTATTACTTAAATTGTGATTTCCATCCTCTAAAATAAAAAAATGATTTATATATCATATATATTCAGTATATAAATATATATAATCGATTAATAAATTAAATGGAAAACACTATTCATGGAGTTGGTAGGTCGTACGTACGCATGAATGATGTTTTCATATCCTTATTGAATTGAATGGAATAATGTAACTTAAATATATATGTAAATAAAACCAGTAGAATTATTATTTCATATATTTCATGCTTATTTGTTATATATACATTATAATCATTCTTGAATGGCTAACGTGGAAAATAAATATCATCGTGTTGTGGAGATGGTAAGCCATACATATGCACGTGCAACAACTTAATTCACTTAATGGTTAAATGGTATGTAATTAGATTTTATTTTAATTACAAAAAAATATCATGTTCTATTCATTATTTAAATACATTTTACCCAATCAAATAATTTATTGTTTAATCACCAATTACACCACAGTGTAGAGATGGTAAGACGTACACACGCATGCATGATGATATTGTTATTCATATGAAGTATAATGGAGGTATAATGTTTTCCCTTAATCATAATAAAATATCATCATGTAGAAGTTACTAGATTTATTAATTTATTATAGAAACAACATAAGAAGTAAATTTAGAAGAATAACATATTTTTGAACGAGGGGATAAATAAATTAACTCATTTTCAAGTATCACCATTTGATTTGAACAAAAATTCTCCTTATGATGACTTTATAAATACAATTTGGCCTCTTGGAGGAAGGGAGGGATGCTAGGAAATTATTTTAGCAGAGTTAGGATGATTCAAAGGGATTAAAAGGTGTGAGAATGTGGGTAGAGGTTCTAGTCTTTTATAAGAGGGAGGAGGGGCACTTTAGGAATGTCTTGAAATATTATCTTATTATAAATTGATTTTCTTTTTCTAATGGTCCCAAACATATTTATTAGTAAAATTAGATTATAAGGGATCTAAATAATCTCAAAAAAAAATTAGATAAGTTTTGATTTTAGATTAAACTCTATTATTTTGATTCATCCTTATTTAATCTATTTAATTTTATTTCATGGAATAATATTCACAATAATAAATGGTTATATATATTTAATTATGTGTTGTAAATTGTCCATAATTGGATAAATTGTGGAATTTTAGACCATATAATTTTCAATTATTGATTTATTTTTATTTTAAATTTTTACACAATGTAATAATTCATATATTTTATAAAATATCATTACTGTCAATTCTGACACAATTTATTTATTTTTCATTGAATAAAATCCACAGAGAAGGAAAATTTGAACCAGAATATTTAATACCCTCATGAAGTGCCATAGTTAGCTATAAAATTCCTCAATAACATTAATTATTTCATATGATATTATTTTTTAATATTTTTAAAAACCGTTATTTTATATTTATATCAATAAATTTATTTCTACATAACTATTGTTTCATCATTAAGGGTAATTATTTAATAACTAAAAATTATAAATAAATTCACATGATTTTTGATAATATTATGAAATTTTATTATAAAATTATTCTTATATGAATTATCAAGTTTGTCACTTCATTAAAATTATTATACTTATAAGAGATAATAGGGTGACATGTTGTCACATTCTTCTGTTTTAATTATAATTAGATCACTTTCATGTATAAAAGTATATTAAATGAATCATTTATGACCCCTAGATGATATTTTTCTACATTAATTCATCCAATATGAATTTTCAGGTGTTCGGGTAATTTTACATTCTTTATTATATTGTCTATTGCTCTAATTTATTCGATTTTCCATTAAATGTATAAAATAAAAATTAACATATATACTATTCATAATAGCCAAAAAACATAATGCATTAAAAAAAATTTACACACTGATTCCATAAATGGAATCCATTTTTGATAATTCAAATCATAGTTGATGCGTTAATTATTTTAATATTAATTACCACTGTTAAAACAAGAAACCTAATTTTTAATGTAAAAACTATCTAAAGAATAACAAGTGTTTATGTCTAATAAAAGTGTGAAATTACATCCAATGACCAAAATAGGAATAAATTATAAAAAATAAGACATTTTCAGTTTAAAAAGTACTAAAAATATAATCTAACTAAATAAATTAGTTAGAGGAAATGACCATTTATAATTAAAATAAAATATTTTTAACTATACATTAAAATGTTAATTTTTATAGAAAAATACAAATAATACAAATAAAATGTAAATTTTGATGTCCCCCATCCAAATAAGTTGTTTTTTTTCAAATAATATATATATAAGTTTAAAAAATTAGATTTAAAATTGGTGCACCATCAAACAATGAAAAAATTTTGTTTTCTAGAAAATACTTATTTTATTCAAAAAATTGATTTATTCCTAATATCATGTCCTAGAAAATACGAAAGATGAATTTTCATGTTACATAAAATTCCAATTTTGGTTAACAATATTCATAATGTCTAGTTTATTTCCAATTAAATAATAATATTTTAATAATATATCATTATTTTTTGAAAATTAGTATTGTGTACAATACAAGATATTGAGGAAGGTTGTTCTGACGTGTAAGGAAAGACAGGTCAGTGTTCTATTCAGTGGAAGCATAATTTTTTGTTTCATATAACATAATCCAAACATAGATCTTTATTCATTGAACAAAAACTATACTCAATTTTTCTTGAAATTAATTCTATTAAACAAAGATGAAATTGTCTATAACAGAATTCTAGTATAGTGTTGTGTATACTGCAATCTAATACGGCATTTCATATAGAACAAGATAATCATGGTGTAACATCCAACCGAATAAATTAAAAAAAATTTAAAGAATTCGTCTCATAAAATATTAGGGTGTTATATGACTACTACCTCAAGATATGATTTTATTCATTTTTTCATAATAACCTCACAATGTTGGTTATCATGACGATCATAAAGTATATATATTATATTTATAACAGAATTATTCTTATTTACTAATTATATATTATAAATATTTTTATTTGAAATATATATAAGATATGATAATGTCGCCGATGTGTATGATAAATAACCACCTCGTGATGCTATGTGATTCTTCTTTCACTAACACATTAAATTTATAGTGATAACTATAATGTTAGTCATTATATGTGATATTAATGACATAATTATGATATGAATTTCATAACTATCAATATTAAAATATTACATATATATATATATATTTAAATTTAATTCAATCATTTTCACTCATGTAAATATGATAACATCATTTGTGTACCTATGGACTACCACCTTCATTAAGTGATGTGACTCTCTTTTGATTGCCACACAACATGGATGTTATATATAATTATATCTATATAATGAATATGGTATTTGTGATATTATTAAAATTATGGAAATACCGAAATTTACTTAACTCATTTCAATAAGTATCGTTAATAAAATGAAAATGTTTCTCATGCACACATACAACCTACCATCTCCATGATCCTAACACAAATAATTTATCAAACCCATCATTAATGATTGGTCTTAAAAGTATTATTGATCAATAATTTCTTAATGATTATTATTATGTATATTATAGAGTCATCTCATATGAATATTATATAATTAAACTAGATTAATAAGATACGTGTTTTATAACCTGTATTGTTTATAATGAAAAGAATAAAAAAAATGGGAACATATTAATGTAGTTTTATTCAAGGAAGCAAAATCAAAAAATCCATGGATTGGGGATAGTGGGATATCCTCTAATATAAAAGGATATTCGAATAACATGAATAATTGTTTAAGGTATGAAATTGAGTTTATAACCTCTGGAAATGAATGTTTATTGATGATTAGAGCTTTTATAATGCATATAACTGGAAATAACTAGATATAATCTAAGAATGTTCTATTTTTATGGGTATAATAATAATATGATAATATTATAATTAAATATTGTTGAGGTAAATAAGGTCAAATTTATAAATAATTTTTGTTTGGTGTAAATATTGAAATATGGTTCTGGAATAAAAATATGGTTGAGAGCCCTTGGTAATTTATTTCACATTAGAGAGTAAAAAATAATTTTCCACCTTAGTGTGCATGATGAGAAAAATATGTCAGAAAAAATTCAGAGATATCATATAAAAATTCAAGTAAATAAATTTATCATATAATATTATTTAATAAATAATCTACTCTTAAAAGGGGACATTATCAACACTTACAAAACATGTCAAAAGGGAAAATTGTGAATAATAGTTATAAGGGTGTTGAGATTCAAACAAAAATTCTATTGGTGTTGGTTCCCTCTTATGATTGTGGATGAATTAACAATAAAAAAATTGGATATAGGTATTTCATCATTCAAATTTAATATTATACTAGAATAACATGTATTATGATTTGTTATTATATATATTATTCACATGTCATGTTTAAGAGTTTTATGATACTTGTTAAAAATAAAACTGAATTTTCTTTAAATTGGACGAGATCTGAGGGTGGGTTGGTGTATAAAAATAAATAGTTTTACTAACATATTTGTAATCATTTCTACGGACATGAACATAGATGACCGAATACACATTAATTAAGTTGTTTTTAAAAAATAAATAATAGAAGTCTGGTTGATATTTTATGATTTATACTAACTAAGCATGAAAATCTAGATATTTCAATTAGAAATCCATCATTACTTATATACATATTCAAAATAGAATAATATTAATTTCAAATTTAGATATGAATCTTTATAAAATTTAGTTGATGAATATACTAGAGATAAAGTACTTTAGAGTGTTTGTGAGAAAATTCCATATCAATAAAAATGTAGAAGTAGTGAATTTTTGTTGAAAAATCCAATGATTTAATTTTTCAAAGATATATAAAAAATGGGAGTTCATATAACGGTTTTTAGAATAAAAATTAAATTATATTTGATTTTGATGATGTGTCACTCATAAAAAATTAATACAGGGTCCCAAAATCAATAAACATTTTGGTGAGGATAATGTTTTCACTTTTAAACCTGCAACACAGTTGGATGAAAACTACAAAAATCCCCATAATTATGAAGATTAATGTTATCTATATGAGGTGTTTGTAAATATATAATCTATATTTAAAATTTAATTGCATTAATGTAATATTTATATGAGAATATAATTTTGGATAATAATCAAAGGGAAGAAAACTAGATAAAAATGTATGGAAACTACTATAACGTGATTTCTATGAAATAATAAACCCCAAAATGCCAAGGATTATTTTAATAAAAAACTATGGATTCAAGATAGTAATGGGTAACTATATTAAATTGTCCAGAATTACAGATGGGAGAATGTACATAGGCCTAAGAAGAAGAACATTATTATTACAAAAAAAATTTTATGGAACATGTTAAATGAGGAAAGTATATTTGTAAGAAAAAAGTATAGATTTTTTATAAGGGGTACTGGTAATTTAATGAAAATAACCATTAAAAAATATATAAACTATTTTCTTGGCTTCATTGAGTCATTTTTGTATAGGGATTGTATCTTAATGGATTTTTATTAATTTTTAAATAGATTTAATTTATCATTATTGAAAGATGATATAAATAAATATTTTTATATATATAAAATTATGGTTTTTATAATTGACATAAAAGACATTAAGGTGTGCATCGATAAGAAAAATCAATATGGATTGAAGCCAACCCCAAAATCATTTCATTTCATGATTAATGTGTGTTAGAGATGTATATATTTCAGAAAAGGACATTTGTATGTCAATATTTATAAAACTAAAACCAATGAAACATCATTATTTGTTATTAGGTTGGTTGGTGGCATACTTTTTCTAGTAATGTTGAGAATTTATGTAGAAAAGTAACAAAAAAATTAACCAGATGTTTCAGATGTCATTTTGTATTGAGATGATATTATTCATGGGTTTTCAAGTTACCCAATATTCTGGTTATTTAATTATTTCACAAGAATAATATGATAAATAATTTTTTAATAGGTTCTCCATGAAGAAATAAAAAATTATGTATAAAAAACAAAGTGGGTAATATGTTTAGTGAGGATGATGATGATAAGGGTTTAAATGAAAAGAAATTTATTAAATTTTTTAGTGGACTGCTATACATGGATACCTAAAGGCCACATATTTAATATATTGTTAATCCCTATTCAAGGCATCCACTAATTCATATATAGTTTCATCTTTCGGTACAAAATCGAGTTTTGAGACACATTATAATCAAACATGATGATTGAATATTATATAAAACTGAAAAAATTGGTCTTATATGGATTCAATAATATTGATTGGGCTAGTAATATTAATGATAATGTAGATCCCATAAGGTGTTGAGGATGAATTGATTTATATTCAATCAATTAAGTAAGGAATATTATATAAGAAGGATAATTGTTATGTTTTCTATCAATGTTCTGGAAGCACGTTCAATGTCATCTCACAATCCTGAAGGTAAAATCATTTGAATAAGTAATATCATATTATAATGATCTAATATATTAAGATGAAATTTTAGAAAACCAAATAACATGGCTCAATTATATGAGGAACACATATCAATGATCTATGCATCCTAACCGATAATAGTGGTTCAATCAACTTAACAGAACTAATGATTTTTGTTGATATTAGTTAAAAAAAGTTATCCCCCAAGATTCACCGACCTACAACCCTAAATAAAGAATTAAAGTTCCACTGGGTATAATATAAATGAAGACTATGTTATGAGGATAATTATTCCTCGCCGGAAAATTTTTTACATGGAATTCCATGAAAAATCTAGTGTCACAATAATTTCATCAAACAATGATTATATTTTTGAATCCTAATTAGCTACACATAGGATTTTGACATTGTATTAATATGAATATATTAATTTTATAACTAAATATCAACTAGGTTTCTGTTGTGATTTACAAATTTCTATAAATTTATCAAAGAATCTAAGGAAATTTTCATGGTAAAATCACATTGACATTAAAAAAATTATAATGGTAAAAATGGATGGATGTATCTTAAACTATAATTCATATCCACGGAAAATATTTTTCATATTATTAGACAAATAAATTCAACTAAGTCTTTTTGGAAACCCAGGCTATAAATGGGAGTGTAACCAATTTCCCAAAACAATGGTACAATTTATTTATACATTTTTCCTCCCCGAATCCAATTATTTTTCTTTCGAAAAAAGGAGGAGAATTAATATAAAGGGGGTTAAGACTTATTATTTTTTAAATATTTTAATCTATTCAATAATTGACTATTAGAATGTGATGGAAAATAAAATTTTAATTTCCAGATACAAAATTCAATGATGATATCTCTTATTGAGATAATTGTTGACAACATTGATGATAAAATTAGTCCTTATTATTTTTTACATAGTTATTTTCCATGTTGACATAGAAATTATTTATTAGTGGATCATTAAATAATTTTTTTAATCAATATCTTTCCGAAAGACATTTTTTTTTGTAATTTGTTTCAATAAACCATGGTAATGAAAATATAAATTTCAATATCATTGAATGAAATTAAGGAAGGGATGGTTTCAAATTGTAAATGAAATTAAATTATATGGTACTGAAATAAAAAAAATTGGTTGATTATTGAATCAATTTTATAATGATGTTTTATTTTTTTGTAATATTTTTTGATGAGTTTTTATTCACATAGTATTTCCTGATGCCGGGGGAGATTCCATGAGTTTCATTGTTGAAGTTTTGAGATGAGTTCAAGAAATTGTTTTGTAATAAAGAAAATATGGGATTTTCATAAAGGAAAAAATCATATATTAAGGGTGATTAGATATATTATATATCATATTTTATTGATAAATATCATTTAATTAATGTTAAAATATATATTTAGAAGAATTGTAAATCTTTCTATAAGACCATTGGGATATGTAACATATTTCATATGGTTAGTAATATATTATTCTGATAGGTAAAATATTCCAAATAGTATGGTAGATATATTTGCAGGCTCATTATCTAAATATATAAAATTAAATGTACACTCTTTGATATATAACAAATTTTTAGAACAAGGAAGGGTTTAAGTGAATAAATAATATATCATATATGCAAAAAATAAATCTACCAAATGGAAAATTTGAGAGGTATCAAACCTCATCTTGATATGTAAGAAAGTATAGATAATATATTAAATCATTCAAATCATACATAAATTATTTTAATTGATGAATAATAAGTTTTTTTGGTATGTATGACCTTTCCTGAGCAAGTTTTAGTTAATATATACTATCCAAAATAATACCTAACATACATGAGCACAACACTATGATAAATAAGATATTTATTACCTGTGTTCTTCCAGTTTGATGAAATATGATAATTGTAGATTATAAAATTATATATTGTTAGTTCTTCTTCAAATCATAAATATAAATAATTTATTTTATATTCTTGATTAAATAAAATCATTTTCATGAATTATTTTTAGAAAAATATGATGATACATGCACATTAATTTGGGTTAATCAAGTGTCAATACTAGAATACTATTTAAAAAGGTGTAATAGAGGTGATTTCATGGGAATATTAGAAATCATTGTAATGAGACAGTAATTGGTTTTTATGAAAACTGTGTTGTATATAATGGTAGGTATAACCTTGAGAGTATATGATTGTTTTTTAGTGACAGTGATCCATGGGGAGATAATGCATGTGATTTTGATATTGGATGAAAATTCAATTTTTCTGGATATAATGATCTATTTAGAAACTCAATAATTTCATTATGGTATTTTTTCCTTTTGTACATAGAATATAAAAATGTAAAGAAGATGAATTAGAATGTTTGAAATAGGATACTATAATGATTTGGAATAAAATTACCATTAGAAGAGAACAACCCATGAAGATTTTTGTATAATCCCAATAGAAAATAGATCAAGATTATGCTTCTCATTAGTGTATGGTTCTTACACTACAAATCATTCATTAAAAAGGATTGTTTTTTTTCCTTTATTAATATGTAAATTATTATTCTAAGCATATTGGATCCAACAATTTTAGCAAGTTCAAGAATATAACATATTATATATAATCATCATTATAAGAAAATGTATTTTATGTTTTTGTGTTATACATTGCGGGAAATTTCATCAATCTTGGATTTTAGCCTTTTTTTTAAAAAATTGTTATATATTACTTTTACTCCGTTGTTAGGTTTAAGGATCACAACCAAATAATAACAAGATCATTGGTGTTTTAAAAAACGAAAAAAATTACCAACCCAGATCCAAACCTATTTTGATCACATTTACAAGTGGTCCAAAGAGTATTATATAATTATATTCCTTATTTGGTTTAATTATTTATTTATTTATTAGAGGGGTTAAAATATTCTCATTGTTCCAATTTTATACCATTTTCACTATTTGAAGCCAAGGATGATGGAGAATGCATCATAGGATTGATATATATTAGTTTAGCTATGTTGAACAAATGTTTCATATATTATGATAAAAAATGGTATCAGAACCTGAGAGGGATGTTTGGTCAGTTGCAGGTAGAGGTATGATCATTGGAAGAAGGTAAGTAATTAATCAATTATCCTAATCAACCAATTGATTGTTGATACTGATGTCAACATATGAAGTTGGATAATAATTTTTATAGACCATTTATTGGGATGTTAAATTCAATTATATTCCATGGTGAGGTGTCTTGAAAAATATTTTTCAAGACATGAATTTTTTATTATCAGGAATAGTGAATTTTAATAATATTAATTAATACTAATTATAAAATTATAATTTTTTCCAAATTGATTATTATGGTGATTTAATTTATTAAAATGTATTTTTAAGTCCATTATCATGCATTTATCAATCACACTATTATAATTATGATTATTCATTTGTTAATTGATTTAAGTATACATTAAATGATTAATAATTACATGTGACTATTTTTTTAAAATTAATTTTGAATTTAACTGTTTATATGGGGTAGTTTTTTACAATTAAAAAAGGTGATTTCATAGAATGATGATGATTTAAAAATGAATGATTCTTCATAAATGGTGTATTAATTTTTTTGGTAAAATTAATTTAATTATAATGTTATTATTAATGTTTTATTACCTAATAAATGTTTTGAAATTAATTTTTTAATGGACGGTTTGTGTTTATTGTATTAATTAGAACAAGGTATTAAATAATTTGATCCTATAATCTGAAAGAATATTGGAAACAAAAAGGGGTTTATAATTGTTGTTAATTAATTTTAAAAATATCATATTCTCTTGAATGTTTTGAAAATTTCTAATAGTATGACTTAATGAAATTTTATACTTAGATGGTAATGGAATGGATGTATGTTTTCTAAGGAATGAATTTTTTTTGAAAATTTATTTTTCATGTAATCTAGAATGTTGCATTAGAGGGTCAAAAAGTATGGTGAAAATTATGGGAATTTAAAAGTCACTAAATAATATTTATATCCAATTACAAATGGACCATTTAGTGGTGAACTAATTTGAAAAGAGTTACAAGTTCATTTTATAGACTATTATATTTTATTATAATTTTATATGGTCTATTTAATTTAATTTAATTTTTTATTGATAATCAATTAGATATTTATTGATCCTTTATTTTTTCATTTAATGTAGATTTTATTTGATAAATAACATAAATTACATATTTGTTAAAAATTGATTCCAAAAGATATTTTATTTAGAATGTATGATTTTTATTTGTTTATATTATATGTATCAATAGATTAATGATTGTTTAAAAATTGTGGGTTCGTTCTCTTTTTAATTAATTTTTTTCAATTATATTAATTTTTTATCAAATTCTTAGATATAAATTTAAATGTACATATATGATTATGTCATTCATTTTTTTAATTTACATTCAATGATTAAGTAGGTATATATTTTTGGTCAACATTGACTCTATACTTTATATTTATGCATTTATATCATTTGTATGTCTTATATTGTCTTCCCTAAAACTGTTACTTTTATTATAAATTTTTAATATTTTTTAGATATGAATAATTAAAATAATCTATAATATTCAAAATTCTAATTAAATTTTGTTATTATATTGGGATTTATATATAATGGTGTTTATAAAATTGTGTTGACATAGTTTCGGATAATTATAGCTCTATTTGGATTTAAATCTCATATGATGCATTTTTTAACGGACTATAGAATATTCATGTATTATATTCCTGGTTTCATTTCTTTTATGATTTTGTTTGGAAAAGTTTATTTGAAATAACATTGTTTGTATGGTTTTGGAAAATTATTTCTTCATTGTAAAGACCTGGATTTTCTATGTAATTTTTTTACTTATATGGGAATATTACGAGTCTATGAAAATTGACGGAGCATGATTTCGAGGCTCGGTGTGCCAAGAAAGAATTTATGAACATTTTTTTGGATACGTTCTGTTAACGGGTGAGTGGGTTTTTATAACATTTGAACCGGTTCACGAAATTGAAATATGAGGACATCGTCGAACTCACAGAACCGATATTCAATTAAGGAGACCTTCAACTTGACTGCAGGTGGTTGAGGGTGAATGTTAGTTTTCTTGTTTTTTGTGGAAGTAAAAATAAAATTAAATAACAAATTATATTTTATTTTAACCCACCATTTGAATGCATGGTGGTGGGGACCATAGAAGCTAAGAAACCCCCCATTTTTGAATTCATGGTAATGGGGACCACCTAAACCCTTTTTAATCTGGGGAATTTCCATGGACTTCCCCCACTCTAATTTTCCAAACGCAATGAAAATAATTATGTCATTTAATTGTGCCAACGTAAATTAAATGGCCTGAACTTTCACGAACTATGTAACAACATTGTTGTAATTTAGGAAGGGTCCTATTAAATGAACCTTTATAAATTCAATGATTGTTTCATACCCTCCCCCTCTCCTATTTATATGGAGTATAGGGTAGAGGAATTGACATGGCTTCACCAAGTTATGATTCTTTGGTAAAGTGCTGCGACAACCAACACATGGAGGACAGACCCGGTTCGAGTGGGCAGTGACAAGAGACCTCGAACCACGAATCGAAGAACGATGATTGAGCTGCATCATTGGAGGGTTTTTGTGGGGATGACAAATGATGAAACTTCATCAAACGTGGACACTCCTCAATGAACATTATCTAGGGGTGTGATTTTTATTTTCCTTCGTTGATTTTATTTTTTTGTTGATTTATACCCCGTTACATGTTCCGGTCAACCCCCCTTGATTTATGAATGATATTTCCACATTCTACTGTTCTAACATGGAGGGTGTGGGCCAAACAGACACGGCTCGGCCCCACTACAAATCATTTTGGGGTATGATTCATTCTTCTCAATGGAGGAGGATGACGACTGGTGCTGATGACTAGCACCATTGGGGATCAGGACCAATAGCTGGCACTCCGGCCCACAGCGACGAAGGTGGAGACTTGACTACACCACCAAAGAAGAGTCCTGACCCGTTGGCCATGATAGAGAAAGGGTGGTGGCCTACAGCATCTGGTGGTGGCTGGCATTGTTCAGCGGTGGCTGGCCACATGAAGGGCGGCGGCCCACGACAGCCCCAATCGGTGGAGAAGAGCCACGACCATGTGTCGTAATGGCTAGGAGAGGCACGGCTGGCTCGACGCCGGCAGCCAGTGAAGGATCGGTGCGTGACTGAGCCGAGGGGGGGAGGCTGGCCATCCGACCAGCCTAGGAGTAGAACGGTCCACCCTAGAGGAGAGCCCAGTGGGCTAGGCCGGAACCATTGGTCCGGTTAAGATTCCACCGGCCGGGTCAGATTATGCGGGCCGGGTCCCCCATAGGGCCAGACCCGGGTCAGGCCGGGTCAGACCGAGCCCATACCAACTTTGACCCCTTTTGTTATTTCGGTCATATCATGGGCTATGGGCGTCCGTTTGATGAAAATTCTATGGTGTCGGAAACCAGGGATCAAGATGGTCCCGTTTGATTACCATATATGATATTTGGATACATTTGGGGTACGGTCGGGTTGATCGAGCATGAATCCATCCGGGACATCGAGACTAAAAATCCAATAACCAACAGACTAGGAGTCCAATTGACGAATCATCATGTGTGTTAATACCCCTATTAAATGGAGGTCCATTAGGATACATCTTCATGGGACATCATGGAAGTTGAGGTATCAAACTCTGGCTTGAGGATCAAACCCTACAAGAAATCAATAAATCCTAGTGTGGGATCCCTGTAGCTGGATATAACATGAGAAAAGGATTGTATGTGGGTCTTTGTTTTAGGAAACTATGTGGGTGTTTACTTTGGGATCCTAATTGTGTCGGTGATCGAGAGTTCAACTTGGATCCGCTCTTGGAATCCATGTTGGACAACTCTTGGATCTTATGCGGGTCTGCTGTACTAGGATCCTACCTGGGTCTAATGATTTAGGATCCTTCATGGGTCTACCTCTTAATAGAGTAAGATGATTAAATATTTACAGAAAATCACATTTACCACCTTACCTAAGTTTTTCATTGTGTGAGATGAGTCTTTACCTTTGTGGTAATCTTCAGTGTGGCTAACCATTGTGGTACTTACCTTCATGGTGATACCATTGTGGTAATCTTCTGTGTGGTGTAACATTGTGGTACTTACCTTCGTGGTGATACCTTTGTGGAATTCTTCTGTGTGGAGTTACCTTTGTTGTACATACCTTGGTAGTGTTACTTTCATGGTATTCATTCATTTGTGGGACATTTGAGCTTTAGACTTTCGAGTTAGGACTTGTGTTTCCTCATTTTGAGATGGGTATACTTGATAACTTATGTATATGTATGGGCATATACCTAAGTATGTTTGAGAATTTTTTTCATACATTTTTCTTTATCCTTTGTATATTTCGTGATATCATGAGGGTCTCGGTGTCCTTACTAAGTATCGTTATACTCACCCCTACATGGGTTACGCCCACACCTTGTTGTGATTGGTAGAGACGCCGGACATCACTAACTGAGGATGAGGGTACTAGGACTCGAGGTATCCCATAGGTGGAAATTTGATGAGGCGTATTAGAGAGGTGACCATTCGATAGCTATACCTACCATTCAGGTAGGATCCTTGGCGGGAGTTCACAGGAGCTGTTCCAGTTTACTTGTACTTTCCAGTTTTCTGGTAATTTTCATGTGGGCTTGTGTACTGGCCTCTTTTTCTTACTGTACGCACTCATTTTACTATACTGTTTGGTAGTGTTCGAATCATGTTGTGTTCTTGGTTTGTGTGAGTTTATTGGTTTTTAAGGCAATGTCTTCCTATTTTAGGGAATATGCCTTTCAGTGCTAGTCACTAGCCCCTAGACTATAGAAGGTGGGTTTGGGCTAGTCACAGCACGGGCCCCGGGGGATGGGTCATGACATTTTTCATTTTTTAGTGATTTTAAATAAATTTATATATTTTCAAAGTATATTTGAAATAAATGATTTTTTTACTATGCTCCATGTTGTTTTCGATTGTACATAAATTTTATCTATACATATTATATTTTGTCTTTATTGATTTTATGTTATGAAAATTGTTTTGGGTGACGATTTGACAATATTTTTTAGGGATTTTTTATTGAGGTCTATTAACAATTGTTTTTTCAATAATTTTTTGAATTAAATTTACATTAAATTAATATTAATTTTTGGTTATGGGTTTCTAAAATTATTTTTGATTTATAATCCCAAATTTCATATAATAGGAAATTTTTAATCATTGAATTTACTATAAATATTGTAATTTTGAAATGTTTTAATGGGGTCTGAGGGGTGTATGATTGTTTTATGATAACATGGATTAAAAGATAACAATTAATATTCAAACCATGTATAGTAGAATAAATATTTATACTTTTTTGGTTTTATTATTTCTCTTATTAATTATGAAAATAAAATGTTTATTTATAAAAGGGACAATTAATTTTTTATATTTAAGAGATTTTATAAAGAAAAAATTTAATAGAATCTGTCAAACTCATTGACACATGTTTCTTAAATCGAGTAAATTACTATAATATTTAGGTTTTATTGTTTTATGTACCTTGGGTGAGTTTGGGACCACAATTAAGAAAAATATATGATAACGTGGTGTCTGTAGATAATTTATGTGTTTTTTGGTAAAATTCATGCTTTATGCATTGTTCTAGAAAATTAACAATCTCATTCTAGTGGAATATGCATGATTATAGAAAGAGTTTTCAAACAATTCATATCCAAAATCATTCTGTGACCTTCTTCATAGTTGGGTCATAGTTAAGAGATCAGGAATACTAATCATGAACATGTGAAATTATGAATTAAACTACAAATGCATATAACATTTGATCTAGGTGTCTATTTGGGATTTTCGAGCTATAAAACCAAATATTACAAAACAATATATGACACTTAATATTAATTTTTCTTTTATAAATAGTATTTTCTTGGAAAAAATATGTTATTAAAACCTATCAAAATGAATTTGATGTCAAGCTACCCAATTTTCCATTTTTGTTGGAAATTGGGAGTGTTTAAATGGGACATTTGGTTTTGGTTGTGTTATTTAATTTTATTTAATTTTTTTTTTCTTATTACCCATGCAATTCATAAATGATATAATGTTTTTTAATGAGTTTTATTATGTTGGGTAGTAACCACATTAAGGTAAAATGGTGATGGTGGTGTACTCATTTTTTTTCTTTTACAAAGGGTTATATTCAGTATTATTTTTAAAATGTTTTGAAATTAATGGCTCTATTTATTAAGACTTATTTTATAAATAATAAAACATAAGGGAAAAAATTTATGGTGGAAATTGTAATTTTTATGATTATTAAAAAACAATTTTTTTAAATTTTTTTATATATTTTTTGAAATGGTACTTCATAACAATATTATAATATATTTTTGAAATTTTAAATTCATGTTGATGCACTATTTCTATACTAGTTGGGTAGACCACACATTGTAACCATGTAATGCAACAATTTTGAGCTAGTTGGTGATACACATTTAGTGCAATTTATTTAAAATTGGGCATCAAAACACGCATTCAAAAATATTTACATACAGCATTATTTTATTAGACTTAATTTTCAAGAATGATAATCAATCATTTATGGATTATTAAAGATATGTAATTGACTACATTATATTATAGTATAATTTAAGAATTAAATTTTAAAATATTTTAAATTTGGAATTTATAAAATACATATGCATATAAAGAATCATCTATATTTTATGATATTGTTTCTATATTATATATTACATTTTATTATTAGAATTAATAATGTTATTATTACATTATTATTAGTAATGCGTAATTTAAAACATATTGAGGATTAGAGTAAAGGAGATGGTAAGGGGTGCATCTAGAAATTTAATTTTTGGTTATAATAATTATAATAACTAAATAATTATTTTAATGCTGATAAATTAATGACATGTACACATTACATCCCTTATTCATGGTCGATTTCTGAAGAGATGAGACGCTCTCCATTCTCTCCATATCCAATTAATTACATCTCATTAAAAGAACCATGACATACTTAGGTATATTTAATGTATCTTGTATATTTATTCTTCCACCTCTCCTTAAACAGTTCTCATATGTTCAGGTTATGGTGGGGAAAAATGAATTTATATTTTAAATCTATGATCATTTGATGAATGAAAAATTATTAATTCTGTGACCATGTAATTTTTTCTCTACATCACATGACCTTTTCTATAATAATATATATTATATTTATTATACATAATTGTTTTATTTTGTGTCTAAAATGTTTCCATCCAAATGAATTTAACAAAAATTTGGGTTTTTAATAACCAACTATTTTAAAAATCTGCGAAATATTTCACAATAAATGTTTTATAAAATTTCAAGATGGTTTAATCTAGAAATAATTTTAATTTGTTAAATGTAATGGTTTCTTATGATTTATAATAGATAAATATATTTATTTGAAAATATTCTAAAAAAATGTGTGTATGGATATATTAATTATTATTTCGTGAGACTATTATATTTAGATTAGTGTTACCACTCTGTCATTATTATAAAACGTGTTAGATATAATTTTAAAATATAAGACCATATTATTTTCATATTGTTTTTGAATATTGTGCTTTTTTGGCAAGTTTCCAAAATATCATTAGATTTTTCTTTATTTTCACCAATAGAAACACACCTTATGGGTCTTGTTATGGAAACATGAGATTGTATTGTGTTATGGGTTGTGGATTTATAATCGATATTAGTGTGAACAGGGTTATTTAGTTGATATGTATTCATAGGATTGTATTGAGATCATTATTTGAAATATTGTAAATTTATCTTTAATTGAAATCTCAATTTTATGTAGAATATTATTTTATGCCTTGAGATGTTCAGTGGGAATCATTGGGATGATTACCACAATATTTGTGATTAAGAAATAGGTAGTGTACCACAAGTGGAAGATTATGGTCTTATTATGTTTTTTCCCACTGAGATTAGAAATGTGAGAGTAAACCAGGGTATAAGAACCACCATGATCACATTAACTAACCAACAAGTTCATTTATCCCTAATTATATCCTAGAATTTCACATTGGAACCAAGTTGTTACTCTCATGATGTGTTATATATTATCATTACTTTTGTGTACTTTTTTTTATTCTAATTCATATATTCTTTAGATTATGTTTTAAATTTTTAAAATTTATATATATATAAATAAAAAATTTATTATTTAAGAGTGACTAAAAATGTTATATAGATATATTGTTATATTTTTATATATTACCTCCATCAAAAAAAAATTATATAATATAATTTTTTTCTCATTTAATATTTCACTTATTAAATTGTTATGTTTGATCAAAAATTGTGTAAATTCAATAGTTCTAAAAGTATGGTATAAATATTGTTATCACATGATTCTTTTTGTTATTAAATAATACATGAAACTTTTTAAATATTTTTTAAATCTTGTATAACATATTTTGATATCAAAATAGTATATTTAAAAGAATCAGGGGGTATCCCAATAGTATATTTGATTAATATCTATATTTAAACCTTTGGTGTAGATATAGATTTTTAATCTGGTATTCATTGTAGTTGTGGGAAGAATCCCTTATTTTTAGGGATTTTATCATAAATCACATGTGAGACTATAGAGGATGTGGCATATAAATGATTTTCTATGTCATAGAGAGATATTCATTCATTTAAATTTATTTATGATAGGGTGCTTATAATAGTTTTCTAGACTCACATTCATCTTTTCTATTCTATTAATTTTTTATTTATAGTCTCATTAATATATTTATATTAATATTCCATGTTCAATATGATTAATTATTGATATATTTTAATCATTAAATCAGACCCATTGTTAATGTCTGATACCCTTATCACGTCTACCATCCTTGGGAAATTACAAACACACTTTATGTTTATGGAATACTAGGGTCGGTATGTTGGTAAGGTTTTCACGTATGTATGTTATAGTTCATAGAACAATTTATGGAAATGTATATGACACAAAATATATCATGATGATTATATATGTCTATCAAATTACATTTGGAAAAAATAAAGAGGATACGAGTGAGGATTATTTTACCTGAGTTCAAAATATTTTTTAAATTTATATGTTTGGATAGACATTATTTTTGGGATGGGATGTTTTAAACAAAAAAGGTTATATCATTTTCTAAAAAAAAGTACTCTCACTATTTTTTGAATAGTATTGGAGTGGATGAATCATGACTAGTCCTAACTCATGTATCAATTAAGACTATGTTGTCCCTTGATGATGAAACTATACATTTAGATTAAATTTTTTAAGGACAATAAAATTATTACTAAACTAAATATTATCTTGACTATATGTTTTATTTACAGTTTCCCAGTATATATGATTCCAAATAGAGCCTATGGAATCAATATTTTTGGTATACAAATGTATCATTCTTTATCTCAATGGAATAATAAATATTTTAGTGAGTTATAATGATGAATCGTCATTATAACATTTTGTAATTTTTATTCTGATTAGGGAGGTGACATTGAATATCATAGGATGACATCAATTGTTTTTTTATTATTATTATATGTATTCTGTGACATGGTATTATGGAAAATTCAGTCACACAAAGCATAACAAAAGGTAATTTTTTTATTGAACTGTAATACAAAACAACAGATATGTAGATAGTGTCTTAACATAAATATCGGCGGTTAAATATTTCATACCTCTTAACAATTTTTCATGATAAATAAAGTGAAATAAAATTATCCTAGAATCCTTTAAAAAAAATTTGGTCAAAACAAATTGAAATCAAGTATCACATTCTCAAGGAGATGGTGGAAATTGGAGTGCAGTAATTTTAATATGTTTTAACCAATGAACAAGTATACAATATCTTAATGGATCCCCAAATGAAGGATAAAATATGTTACATGGGAATATTTTTAAGAGAGTATTATTTCCCAAAATACCAGTGAGTTCACAATTTATTTTCTGATTTTCACTCAATTTCATGTATTACAAAATTCATAGAATTGAATAGTATCTCATCTTATAAAATTGGAGAGACTCTAAAAATTTTTAGATTAGTATATACATGTAATACTAATAAGGGGATTCTTATGGTAGTGGAATGAGTTTGTTAGGGATTATTTCTTCTAAATATTTAACATTGTGATGAGATGATTCCATAAAATTTAGAGGGGCTGATTGACGAGATCATAGAGAATAATGAATAGTCATGAAGTAAATTGAAAAATGGTTAGAAAAATTGATATATATTGTGATTGGTCAATATTATGTTTTTATTTTACATAATATTTTTTGAATTCTTAAAAACAATATTTTATATAATTCATTCATTTTTATATAAAACTCACAAGTTAGGATCATCCTATGAATACTTTCATGATTTGATTCATTAAAGCGTTTTAATGATTGAATATAGTTTTATTTATTATCATCTTTATCGTGTTTGAGTTAAATATTGATTATAGTTGTCTTGTATCAATGGAATACATATTAATATAGGATTAATAAATACACTATAATATAGAGTTTATTACACACTAATGATTTGATGATGGAAGGATATTAATGCATATGTCAGGGTAATTCCACATCCCTACACAAAGACTTTTTTAGGATAATAGAGAAGAGGGGGTGAACAATAATATCAATAATGGTTGTATTATTATTCTATTATTTGGGGGTATATTCTATAATAGTGTTTTTAATATCATAATATATATTATATGAAAATATTAAAATCAACAGAGTCACATAGAATTTTTTTTTCCACAATGTGATTTTATTATTAATGATTTTTAGATAATTGAGGCCTAAAAATATAGAGATAATATTATTTTCTTCACAAATTTATAAATTCGTAGAGGGTTCATATTTTGTTGATCTTAATAAGGATTCTATGGACTTTAGCATATAATTAGATATGAAATTTTTATATCTATGGTTATCCTGATTATTAAACTATAATGAATATTTATATACTATGATGTTTTTGTGTTTTTCATAAGTGGATATTCTTATACAAATGTATCATAGAACATGTGTTGGAAAGACAAAACCTTTGGAGGAGCATTTATAGAGTATTTTATAATTTTATAGTATATGAATAATGATTACACATGATACACTACTATATGATTTCGAGGAAGATAGTGAAATATTTATCGACCAATTGCTGATCATATTGATCATTCTTGTACATAAAGTTTAGTAATATATTCTTTCCAATTTTTTTTATACTTTTAATAATAATATAATAACATGTGTAGTGGAATAAAAACTATTATACACCATGGATATGACCCATGACAAAAAAGAGTGTGTATAGATTCAATAATTATTTTATATCATGTGTGTTATTTCTCAATATGTATATCAAATCATCACTAGTTATATTTATTCAATGATATTATTATCTATATAATATAGAAGTAATTTATTTCGATTTTATTTTTTAGTGACCATTTATTCCCCTCCCATAGGAATGGTCATATTACTCTTATCTATAACCAATTGAATGTGTCTTAATTCTATATTTACATGATATGTAGTTATTATCTTATTGTTCTAATGATGGCCAACCATTCTTATTCTATCCCTTTTTTTACTTTGATTTACCTCCTCTCATATTTACCAATGAACCATTTCTTATATCTATGTATGGATTGATTATTTAATTTAAGGGATGCAATGTGATTACTAATTTTTTTTATTCTTGGTTCAACAAAAATTTATATTATTTACCCATCCTCCTCCATGTCATTATCAACATATATTTAGCCCCCATGTTTTAGTGAGTTTTAATCCATTCCATCTATGGTAATGATTCCTGTAAGACATAGTGATTCAACACGTTTTTTCTATTCATAATATATTTATTTCATTGTGTTAATTTATCTTTCTCGAAAAATAACATCAGTGTTTTATTTTTATTTCAATTCACATGTATTCATCAATTATTGGAATTTAATGAATATCCACATTGATCTTCATACCTCCATTCTTCTGATTTCATTTACCTAGATCACTAAATTAATTCATGATGGAATAACCCAAGGGCACACAATCCTTTCTTGAACATATCTACTTTCATATAGCCCAATTAAAATCAGGAAATGCATTAGTCCGATCAACATTTCCCTATATTTTTTATTTATAAGACAACATTATCTGAATAAACTCACCTTCAATCATGGTTATGTCACAATATCCCACAATATAGCTTATATATAACAGTATAAGTCACACATACTTAATGATATCTACATTAATTTAATATTCCATTGACATCAAAAGGTTGAAGTCATCATTAATTCATTCTCAGTTATCAACATAAACATAACCATATTTCCGATGATATAATGATTGACCTCAAATTCAAATTTGTTCATTAGTTATTCCATTAAATCTATAATCATCCAATAACTTCTTATTCACAAATAATAAATTTTGAAAATCATTCATAAATTTATATCGGTTCAAGTGCATTTTTACACCATTGGTGTTATGCTCGTGCACGTTATGAATCTTATTAATGGGAATTGACATTTAATTCATGTTATCGGTAACCTTATATAAAACATCATGTTTGTTTATTATTTGTTAAAATATATATAATTACACATGACCTCCATTATTTAGTATCAAATAATATTCTATTTCATCATTCTTTTATAGGTTTACTACACTTCATATCAATACATTTTTGTGTTTTGAAAATTCATGTAATAAAAACGGTGTTTGATGTTGGATGAAATTATGGAAATCTTGTGGATGATTTATGTTTAAATTCATCTTATATTGTGATGACTCGGACCTAGGATCCACTTAACAGGTGCCTCGAGCCCTATGAGCTACATGCCCGCAAGTGCATCTTTCTGAACACTAGAGGATTCTAACTACCTTCGAGGGCCTATGGCGTGCCTATGGAAAGACTATACACTTATTAGTATAGTATAGCACATAGGAAGGAATATAAAGGAATGAAAACAAATAGGAGAAGTAATATAAGTTAACAGCGGAATAAAACTGATGAAATAGATAAAATAGAATAATAATAAATAAATCAACATGAACAATGATTATGTAATGTCATATCACTAGAAAAATATAAAGCTTTTATACAATATTTCATGCATAACATGTTCAGTTGGGTTAAATATAATAAATAATACACCAAGAATCTTGAGATCCTACTCAGACATCTTCTATCAAGCTCTATACGATTGGAATTCAATAAATTATAGGGAGTTGTATGCTTACCTTTGTCAATACATACTACCATGAAATACACATTAGGTACCAAATAGTGTAAGAAGAAGGTGTGAGATAAATCTCATTGGGGAACCACCAACGATGTCTATAACATGTGGCATTTGTAATGGAATATAGCTATGTACAAAAATTCATATATAAAGTTATGAAACCAGTAGAATGTAACTAAAAACCAAGTAACATCTTCATCCCTTGGATGGTGTCTGAATATCTTACCAATTCATTATTTTTGTAATTTCCATTTAATTATAATAGGTCAGGTTACGCATAGCCAGCACTAACATCACTTTGTGATTGTATATGTTGTGAAGGTACCAAGACATAACAAGGAAACCTGACAAGATATCTGGTGACAGAGTACTAGGGTAATAAAAATGGTAACATAAATACCATGGATTAATATATCAAGAGTATTTGAGTCTAGATAAGGGTTAAGAGTGTGATCCAAGGAGCATAATCCATGTAATTCTATAATAAGGTGCATACCGAGTCCAATGTGATCAACCGAGGTAATATGGGGATATGTAATGAGATATCCATATGGCCTTTCAACACTATAGATACTATCCAATGATGGATCCAAGGATCGTATGCGAGATATCCTATTTAATTGAAAAGGATTATTCAGTAGTATATTATAGGAATCTATGGAATAGAAAATAACTAGAGTCTTGGTGGGTCTCAACCAAAGAGAACGGTATCCCTGAATCGAAATGGGGTTCTTGAGACCCATGTTATTATTCTATCAGAATCCAAGGTGATATCAAGTCAGTACTTTCCTATTGGATGTTTAAATCATGTAATAATTCATTTGGTTCAAGTATTTCCTTCAATTAGTGTGGATAGGTCATGTAGAGTTGAAAAATTTTATTTATTGGTCCCAGACATGTCTCTCATTGGTGAGAATAGGCCATGTTGCATTCAGACCGTTTAATCAAATCTTAATTAACCATTATGGAATATTCAATTAGATAGGTTCACACCTCTACCTTCCATTAACATGGAACGGGGTGATGCAAACATGTAACATTTATTCAATATCATTTATTAAGGACATGTTATTTACTTAGTATACCTTCCATTTCTCATTTGACATTTAATAATCATTTGGAAGAACATACATAGGCAGTTCAAGTGGTGAGAATACATTGTACATTCCATTACACAATTCTCAATAATTACAAGACAGTTATTATAATAAGGCTCTATTTTAAGGAGGTCATGAAAAAATTAACACCCTAACAATATCTCATGTGTGTGAAATCACTAAAAACCCATTTATGGCATAACCTTCAACATGAGGCCGATTGAGTTGTAGGTGTAACTACTGACAACTAATCACATAATGGGACAAATCCTAACTATATGATTCATAAAAGATTAATCATGGCATGTAAATTTTTGATATGGTCCTTGATGGAATTTGGGGTCCCCACACAAACATTCCATAATCCGCGAATATTACGGAGTAGTTATAAAACAACATCCTCAGGGTTGTACGATCCTTCCCCTCCAGTATCCACCCTCGATTTACCTCAAATCAGAGTAGATCTATTAAAAGGTTAAAGACACCCACATGGAGTTATATAGGTCAAGAGAGAAAGATTACAAGAGTGGCTAAAGGAGACTCTAGTACATACTATTGCGTATCCAACATGACAAACAAGAGATCGATCATATGTCAGACGAAAGAGATATCTTGATTCCACATTTATATTTTCAAAAGCCGCCAAATTGATAGAGAAATAGGACAATCCCTCTTAATCAAGAATTATCTTGAAAGAGGGGGATTAATATCTCATTAAGGATAAATATAGAATACTTACCCAGAAATGTAGCTTGTTCGTGGTTTGTCTACATGTTTTGTCAAACCGTGCGCAACCCATGCGGGACATCTATGGTTGAACGGTTTGGTCTTCACTGTTTGTCAAACCGTGTGCAACCCATGCATAGTTACCTAGGAAATAGGGTCTCTCACATGGTTAGGACACACAAATGTGCTCCAACCCTATGAGGTTTCTGTATCTTAAAAAACACCATCCGCATGGTTAGAAAAACCATGCCAAATTCCGTACAATATACTCTAAACCATGCACATAGCCCGTTTTGTTTTTCAAAAAGATGTGTTCTGGGCCCCAAACATGCCCCAGACACCCTCATATCCTTTACTAACTCATTTGGAATCCATATTTGGTCCATTGTAATGATTTAAAACAAATATTAATGGATATACACCTATGTGATAAACTGGGAACTTATAGTCTTCCACTTTAAAAGAACTCATAACTGAGTTCTCTCTCCAATGGTAATGAAACACTATCTTAGAACAATAGAGGCCACCAAGCATGTACATCAGTCCCTCTCCCAAATCAATTCATGTACTCATTTGTGCTACCATAACACCCATTCAAGAAGTAAAAACCTTCCTCGGAGTGCCTTTGTGCAATTGTCAATGTTTTGTACTGGATACTCCCTCTAAGGTAGCATCGTCATCTAACTCAACATCCTAGGCATAAAAATTATGTGTCAGGTCGACATGATATTGGTGATGTAGTGAGACTTCAAATATGTCATCAAAGGCATGATACCTCTATGGTGGTATCAACTGAAAAGCTACTTTTCTGACTCCCTCTATAATTTCAAATGGATTGATGTTACAAGGCGACAGCTTTTCCTGCTTCATTAATCATCAATGCCCTAGCTTGGGTGATACCCAAAGGAAAACATGATGCACAACCTCAAACTCAAGAGGTAATCGATGGGGAATAGCATATGTTTTTGTGTAGACTTTGCGGTAGTCATACACCTTTTGATAAGCTAAACCTTTTCTAAATTCAACTGAACAAGATGAGGACCTATTGGGGATGCCTCACAGGCCTCTAGCAAGAACAAGGGAGAACAGTATGGCCTACCATATAAGGCCTCAAAAGGATTTATCTAAATCATTTCCTAAAAACTGTTATTATAAGAAAACTCAATGAGAATGATATGATTGTCCCAAGATCGAACGAAATGAAGGACACATGATCATAGAATATTCTCTAAAACTTGTACAATATATCTAGATTATCAATCAATATGAGGGTGAAAATTTGTTCGTAGAAGTACCTGAGTCCAAATATATTTCTATAATCCTTGCCAGAACCATGAAGTGAAACGAGCATCCCTATCTGAAATGATAGTATGTGGAATCATGTGTAGTCATATAATCTCATAGATATACAGTGTTACCCGATAATAATCTAAGAATGTATGACAAATACGAATGATGCTGGATGCTTTAATTAGTCGGTCAATGACTACCCAGATAGCATCACAACCCATCGGTAACCTAGGTAAGCCGACAGAGAAATACATAGCAACATCTTCCCATTTCCATTCCAAGATTGGATGTGGATTTAACAAGCCTGTAAGCCTCTAGTTCTCCTCCCTCACAGGCTAATAAGTGGAATACCTAGTGATGAAGCCTAGAATATGGCATATCATTCCAAGACACCAATACTGGTGGTACATATCTCGTTATATCTTCTAGATTCCTGATGGAACTACCCACTTAGAAGCATGAGACTATTTCATAATCTCCCCTCTCATATCTATAAGAACCCAGATTAGTCCACGTAGATATAGGATTTCGTATTTATACATAGAACAATCCGAAGGTGGGTTATCTCCTAATATACTCATATGGAGAACCAAACCTTCAAGATTTGATAACTACTTACTCTTCACCTTCCCAAAGAGGGAATAGGAAACTGTTAAACCTGAGA
Organism: Viscum album; assembly: GCA_963277665.1. Lineage (NCBI taxonomy): Eukaryota > Viridiplantae > Streptophyta > Magnoliopsida > Santalales > Viscaceae > Viscum > Viscum album. The sequence continues at coordinate 1,716,565,294 of OY728160.1, read as the reverse complement.
GGTAAGACTACTCGTGACTATCAAGAAGCATCAGATGATGTTCAGAAGAGAGAGCCATTAACTTCTATTCATCACCGGATTCTTGTATGTCATGCATTTGAGTTTTCAGACTTAGTTCATTAGCGAACACATTTTCATTTTTATGCATATAGGCATGCTTGAAATGGATGTATTGTAGATATTAAGCCCGTGTATGTTGCATAAGATTCACGTTAGGATGAGAAAAGAGACACTTGCGGCTCTTGTGATATGTATACACTAAAATTTACTCACCCAATATTTAATGTCTCCAGAAATGCAGGGCATGGACAACTACTTCTAGCTCGTGGTAATGTTTCAGGTAATTTCTCTCATGAGGCCTCAAATTCTGAGATCTGTATGCAAAGACATTATCTTCCTGTATCAACACTACTCCGAGGACAATTCTAGATGCATCACAGAAGAACATATAAACTTTTCCAGGCACATGAAGTGTAAAAATCTGTGCTGAGACAAGACTTTCATTAAGATCCAGAAAAAACATCTCACATGTTTTTGACCACATGATCTTAACTATCATATTTCTAACTCTAGTAAGAGGTTATAAATAATGAGAAAGGTCCTATATAGAATGAATGTAATATCTTGAAAGACCTATGAAGCCGATGATGTCATACACCTTCTTGGGATGCTCCTAGGAAACAATAGAATTAACATATTATGGTCAATAGATACTCCTGATTCTGAAATTATATGACCCAATAAGTGGAGAATGTCGATCTATAGGTTGTAATTAGAAATCATGGAATAAATTTGATGCTCTATCATTGTACTCAGAATGATCTCAACATGTTTTTCATGGTTGTTATGAGTGCATGAATACGCCAAGATTTCATCACAAAGTCCTCGACAAAAGAGTCCAAATAGCTTTCAAACCCGCTATTAATCAATGCCATCAAAATGGTAAGAGGATTCGTAAGACTGAACGTAATAACAAGATACTCATACATACTGTACTTACTAGGGAATGTTTTATGAGGTATGTCTGATGGTCTGACTCACACATGATGATAACCAGACCTCAGGTATATCTTAGAGATCACTTTTTCTTCATATATCTGGTTAAAGAGATTATCTATTCGAGGAAGTGGATACTGGTTCTTGGCCATAAGTTGTTTCAACCATATTTAATCCACACATAGATGCAAGGATACATTTTCCTTCTTTTAGAAATGCACGGGTGATCCCCAAGAAGATATACTAGGTCGTATAATGGATTTAGCCTCTAGTACCCTTATCTTCTTTCTTTAGATCCCGATGTTCTGTAGGTCCCATTTTGTACTGAGGAATGGACACTAAATCCAATCCTTGAACATGGTAAATTGTAATTTCTACACGTCTCTTAGGAGGTAAGCCCGAAAATTCATCATGAAAGACATCCCTGAAATGATCAACTACTGGACATAAATCAATTTGAAGAAAACCATGATCCTCTATGAAATTCATTGCAATCTCGTTAGCCACATCTCATAGACTAGGATGATGCAGTCCAACTTTCCCATCCTAGAAATCCCACTCACTGTTGAAAAGATAACAACTTCCTTATGGTAATGTAAAAGAAACCCTACCTTGATAACATTCTATAATGGTGTGAATGGGGACTAAACATTCCATCCTATGAATGAAATCGAAGCCCATAATCTTGATAACAAAAGGGATTACACAAGAAAAGGTAACTTACAACCTCAAGGGGACATTCCCTGCATTGGTGTAAGCCCCCCATCTTCATTCCAAACGATTTATTGAGGGTCATCACACCATAGTGATATTGTATTTCTAGTCTAAGAATTTCACTGACCGATACAAAAATGAAAGAGATTGAAGAACATATATCAAAAAATGAAGAGACAATATTGGAGGCTACTAGAATAGTACATCCTTAGATAGATGGTTCAGATGTTCGATCCTAATGTATCAACATTAAATAATGAAACTGACTTAATCCATGACCCTATGCAACAGATGGACTACCACAATCATGACTACTATGATGGAACTAAAAGGGATCAGTGGTCGTTCTACCATAGTAATGACCTCCACCTCATCTATACGTGTTAGTCCTATTCCAACTCCCCACCTGACGCGACACAAAAGAACATGCTCCTATAGGTTGAGCGGAATCTTATCTTATTCCACTAGAATATGGTGGAAATGTCTGATAGAAACATTGAAGATGATCTATAGGACCACAAGGTCAGAACCCTGTAGGGTCTCAATCACATTAGGGTTTTCTATGAACCGGTACTCCACAGTGATGACACACCACATAGCTAAAAAACTCAAAACTCTTGGTACCACTACCCTGACCAGAAAACTTAAAGGAATGTTTCCTACACCCGAATGAAAAATTGGCATGACGTGGCACCGATCCTTTAAACCTAGAACTTCTGTCATTCCTCATATTATATTTAGGGATAAAGGAATGATAAAATATTTCATAAATGGTATGAAGGTGAAAGACATTCACATATGTTTAGATGAAGTACTGGATACCATCCTAAAAACATCTAGTACGCGAAATTACATCACTGGATAGAAGCACTAAAAAGCACAATCAATCAGTGAAATTTGATGAATATTCCATAACTGAAATAGAACCATTCTCAAGATGCATGAACTCTCTAGCCTTATTAGATCTCAGTGCTTCAGGAATGAATAGATCATAGAAGACAGTTTTAAAATTTACCCTTAACATTCCCAGATTACGACCAACCTGGTAACCACATCCCACCAACGCATAGAAGAATCCAAAAGCATGTATGTAAAAAATCACGACTCTCTACTCTGGAGGCCTTTTTTGATGCTGAAATATAGATATCATTGCCTCTAGACAAGACTCAGTAGCCTGAGAACCACCATTCCCTGAAAAGTAGTAGGATTCTACTTCTAGAACACACGAGTTATATCATCTATCGTAGTTGCAACCAGTGGATCACCTTTATTGGACTGGATCAGACGTAAGAAACTGTCACAGACTTGAGAATCAGTTCACACATAAGGTACAGAAGGCAGTGTGTCAAGTGGCACTCCTAGAAGTATGATTGGCGGCTTAGGTCCCACCGTGTTTGGAGTATGTTCATCACCACATTCATGGAGAATGAAACGAGGATGTCGTGGAGGAATTGATCTACAAATTATAATCCCACACCATTGAACAAGATGGAAGGAATAATATAGAATCACTAGTGGAAATTGAACATACAAAACCTCACCACCCATAGAATACTACCCCAAACTACCCACTTAGATTGCTGGGTGTTGGTAAGTGGTCAAGTATATGTTTCATGTCATTTCAGTATTAATTTATTGGATCACTCCTTTACCATTCACAATCCTAAAGAGGTGGAATATTGATGTGAAACCAATTAATTTTTTATTTTATGATTCAGTTCATAATGGATATCCATTTCTGATTAATCTATTCTCATACACCTATATCCATAAATGAAATCCATTTATTTATAGTATTATGGTTCTACTCAGTAAATTACTCATCCCACCCCATGAGGTCCCAAAATCCTCATGAATTGATCCAGGAATTCACTCAATTAAAACTAAGATAAATACAAGTAAAAGAATCTATCAAAACATCACTCAACAATCACAATCATATCAAGCAATGAAAAGCAGTGAAATGTACTAATACGGTGTGGGAACTTGCATGAAAAATTAAATTATAGGTGCCTATAATGATTCATGTAAAAATTCTCCATGACAACATATAATCTGGACAATGATGAAATAAATAATCAAATAGAGAAATAATCCACAACACCACACAATATGTGCTTCACCCAACGTTGAAATAATATCAACTGTAATAGGGAAAATAGAACAATAATTTCATTCTGGGTAACATGGATTTTTCCACGAACATGGATTTGTGATGCCCAAGAATAGATTATGACCATGTACCAAATGTTCATATTCTCCAATCTATTATCTCTAAAATGTAAAGAATGAAAAGAAACCACCTATGATACCACATTGTGATGACCCAAACTTGGATTCCACTTAACGGGTGCCCCAACCCCCGATGGGCCACATGGCCTCAAGTGCATCGTCCTGAACACCAGAGGATGCTGACTACCAGCAAGGGCCTAGGGGGTGATCGTGGGAAGACTATGCCCTAATTAGTATATTATAGCACAAGGGAAGGAATATAGAAGAATATAAATAAACAGTAGATGTAATATAAGTAAACTGTGGAAGAAAATTGATTCAATAGATAAACGAGAATAAAAATAAGTTAATCAACTAGAACAATGATGATTTTATTTCATGTCACTAAAAAACTATAAATCATGGATACAAGATAGTAGTAATAACATGTTCCACAAGTTAAATGAAAACAATGACTACTCCAAGAATCCTGAGATCTTACTGAGTCTTCTAAAATAAAGATCCATCCTATCAGCACAAAATATAGTGTTGGAAGTGGTATGCTTCCCTTTTTCAATACCTTCCACCATGGAATCTACTTAGGGTACCATACAACGCCCAGTGAGGGTGTGAGATAAATACCATTGATACACCACCAAAAGTGTCTATAACATCCTTCCAGTGAAATGGAATATTGAAATATGCATACATGAATATATAATGTAAGGAAAATTTTACAATGTAATTAAATACCAAAGTGAAAGCTTCAACACTTGTATGGTGTCTGGACATGTAACTAGTTCCTTAATTAAGTAATTTCCATTTAATTTTAATAGGTCAAGTTATGAATAGTTAGTATTGACATCACCTCGTGATAGTATAAGTTGTGAATTTCCCAAGATGTAACAAGGAAAAAAATATATCCATTGAGGGAGTTCCCAGGTAATAACAAAGGTAATGTAAATATCACGGAATGGGAACTCAAGAGTATTTGAGTCTAGATAAGGGGTAAGAGTGTAATCCAAGGTGCGTAAGCCATGGAATTCCCCAATAAGGTTCCTACTGGTTCTAAGGTGATTGACCAATGTAAAATGGGGCTATAAAAAGGTCCCTAAGGTAGTATACTGGATATTCAATGAATAGACAAGAACTAGAGTCTAGGCGGGTATCAAACTATGAAAATCGCATCCTTGAATCCGAATGGGGTTCTTGAGCCCCATGGTGTTCTCCTCTAAAAATCCAAGGTGATATCGAGTCATTACATTCCAATTTGATGTCGATATCATGTAATAATTAATTTTGTTCATGTCATTCCTTCTATTAGTATGGATATTACATGTAGTGTTGAAACCATTAAATCAAATCACAATTAACCACTAAGGCATATTAAACTAGAGAGGTGCACTCCTCATCATTCCATTAACATGGAATGGAGATCTATGTAAATGTAACCATTATTCAATCCCATTTTTTGGTCCAAGATATATACTTAGAATAAAATCCAATTCATATTTCACATTTCATAATCATTTCGAAGAATATTCCTTCAGCAGGTCAAGCAGTGATAATAATTGGTACATGATGTTATGAAATTCTCATTAATAACTAGACATTTATCTTACGAAGGCCTATCTTTATGATGGTTAATCAAAGGCACACCCGAATGGCGGCTCAAGTGTGTCAAAACACTAAAAACCCAATTATGTCGTATCCTTATACATGATGCGGATTTAGTTGTGGGTGTAACAGCTAACATATAATCATATATCTGGAAATAGAATAAACATATGATTCTAACAAGTATAATCCTTGAATGTAAATTTAATAATAGGTCCCTGATGGAATCAGTGGGACCCATACAAACATTCCAAAATCAATAAACTTTAGGAGAATGTTATAGACCACCCAACATAGGGTTCAATGATCTTTTTTCTCTAGTATCATCCCTTGATTTAACTTAGATGCTATTAGATCTATGAGCAACTAAAATATGTTCACGTGGATATATCTATGTTGAGGGAGAAATAGAACCAGTAAGGTTAATGAAGAAAAGAGTACTTACCATTGTACGTCCAACTAGACAAACAAAGGATCAATTGAATTTTGGTTGAAAGAGATCTCATGAATCTAATTTTAGATCATAAAAAATACCCAAATTGAGAGGCAAATAGGTCAATCCTGCAAAAACTCTGATTAGTATGATATAGTTTTATTAATAGGCCATTAACGTAAAAACTAGAAATATTACCCATAAAATTAGCCTACCCACGGTCTATCCACACATTTGGTCATACCGTGAACAAACCGTGTGAGATAGCTCTACATGAATGGTTTGGTCAAAATGGGTTTTCAAACCTTGCACAACCCATGTACAGTTTCATGGTAAAATGGGGACTCACATGGTAAGGACGCACGACCATGTGCCAACCATGTGAGGTGACTTTTTTCAAAAAAACACCTTCCTGACAGTTAGGAAAACTGTCTCGAGTTCATCACATTTTACTATAAATTGTGTTTATAGTATATTTTATCCGAAAATATGGGTTTTGGGATCCGAACAAGCCAAATAATACCTTGGAAACTTTACTAACTCATCAGGAATCCATATTAGGTTTAAAGTAATGATTTAATGAAAAAAATTAAATGATCCATTTTTAAGTGAAAAATGTGTTCTTACATATATTCCATGAAATAATATAAATAAAAAAAACATTATTTTAATTTGGAGAAAAACTAAATGGAAACCTTTAGTCTATATGAGGAATTCCTAAATATTTGATATTGAAAATCCCAGATTATTAAATATAAATTTAAATAAATTTGGGATGTAAATTTTTTCCTTATTTTCACCCACAATTGGTGGATAGGTTTAGATACTTGGTATAATTGTTAAAAATTTGTGTTATTTGGAATGGTCAGTTAAACCATATGGGTAGTGTGCAATCTATGTCCAAATAAACTCATATGGATGTATTCTATTTGATTCTTTTGTTGCAATACCCTAATAATTTCATTGATTATTGTTGTTGGTATTATTTTTGTTTGTTGTTTTGTAGTATTATTATTATTGTTGTTATTATTTTCTGTAATTCCTCGACCCCAGTACGCCATAGTCAGTGCATTATTACATAACACTTGCATGATACAAGGAATCATGTCTTGAAAGACTGATCAGTTTATTAGCCTTTGAAGTACTAGATACATTCAAAAGTTTTACATTACATTATAGAATGAAAAGCTACAACAACATAGTTTCCATAGACCACACTCATATCCCCTCAGACTATCCCTGCTAGTCAGTCATAAAATACTTCTTCACATCCTAGGAAAAATAAAACATTGAAAGGGGTTACCTCTGATGATCAGTAAGGATAAAAATATAGCGAAAACATTCATAAATAAGCACAAACATTTAAGGCAATGTATATGACTAAAAAAAGACTTTTCAACATAAAATTCTTCAAAATATGGAATATATAAATAAACATAATGACATTTACTTACTCACATTGATATTCTACTTGTCGAATAATCACATTCAATATCAATAGCCACTTTCATAATGATGGAATGCATAATGGATGACTTTCATAACCACATAGTCAAGGCCTTGTGCCAAGAATACTAATAAGATTTTATCAAGGCCTCGTGCCAAGACATTAGTTTGTCTCATGAGACCTACCGATGCATCGGGGAGCTATAGCGGGCTCCACCAGTCACTTATTATGTCCAACGCACCCCACTTATGAAAAGGTTTAAACATAACATAAATAATCTTATTAAAATTAGCATATTAAATGTCAATACTTTATCCATAAACCATGTATGGTATAAAAATAAGACATCCACAGTCAAAAATAACTCATTCAATACAATATAGAAGATTGTGTTATAATAAATGAACCTCAATCCAAAATAATTATGGATATTGACCTAGATGAAGTTAATCCTCAAAACTATTTGAGAGAAATATCCCCCTTTTTCTTTAAAACATTTCAAAAGGCTCTCCATTTATCATAATTCTGTTTTAAATAGATTTTTTAATCAAAGTGTCTCACACAACATTAAAACATTTAAAATAAATTTTAATTTAAAATCAATAATTTCCATATAAATAAAACCTTAAAACCAGTTTTAAAACATGGACATTAATGATAATGATTTAAAAGAATAAAATTTTAAGACATTTAAAATGATATTTTAGTTAGTGTTCCTAACCAAATGAGAGATGAATGAATACAAATAATTTATGTAATCAAAACATTCTAATATCATGATAATAAAGGGATTAATGATATATTATGTCAATGTATAGTATATACAAAAAATAAAAGTGTATTGGCGCATAACAAAAAAGAAGCCTCAATGGAATGTAAGATGGGTTGAATTCCTTTATAAAGACAATATCTTAAAGTTAATGATAAATCAATGTAATAATTATGTGTGAAAAATATAAATACACTCAATATGATTGGATATTCAATGTAAATAAATCAGAGGTCATTTACACATATTCTTGTAAATACAGCACCAATGACTTGGATTTTTAACTCCATAAAATATAAATTGAGTTAACATTACTCTTATCAAGTTTATATCGATGACAAGAGAATTTATCAATGGAGTAATTATGTGTATCAAAAGTATATCCATGCAAAGGGGAGTGAAAATTAGTACATAAGTAAATAAATAGTGATTTCACACATAACCTTGTGGTAATGTAATCAATGATGTTTGCGTAAAACTGAATGAGTGGAAATTGAAATTTTAAATTCCCTTATTGATTTGGTAACATACGAAACATAAACCCCATGAAAGAAATATCATAAAATGATGATTAAAATTACTATAAATTAAATTATATTGCACAAAAATACTATCATGGGTTGTACATACACAACACAAAAGATAGTATTGAAAATATAGCATGAATCACACCCGAATAAAAGTGAGATGAAAATCCCCTTAACTTGTACTTTTCTGCGGTTGATGGTATGTTAAACTCGTGTATAATAGTTAAATAATTTTTATTAAATTTTAAAATAACTGTATACATAAGTATGATATCATGTATGATCCTCTATTATTTCTTTATTAATAATATTCTAGTAGTATCATCGTTTCAAGTGTTAACTGATTTGTTTTCCATTGTATTCCTTGTTCTCTAAGTCATATTTGTTATGGATGGGATGTATTATATTAATATCTAGAATGATATCAAGTCTTTAAACATTATTTTTAATCATAAAATGAATATTATTCTTTAATGTATATGATGGGGAATGAATCACATCATGTTTGTGGAGACGATAATCTTTACGTACGCACGAGAGATAATATCAATCTGTTGATATTAAAATCATATATAATTGGATGTTATATCATATTTACATAATAATTATAATTTTATATTTCTTATTTACACCAATTATACATCATTATTATACCCATCCAAATAATAATGTATTGAATAATCACTACACCGCGATGTTGAGATGGTAAGTCGTATGTAGGCACGTATGGTGACATGTCATTCAAAGGATTGATAGAATAATGAATATGGTTGTACAATATTTACAATAACATCATATTATATATAAGATACTGGAATTATTATTTAATAATAGAAAAAACAAATAAATATGAAGTGGAAGAATAAAGGAACTTGAAAGTGGTGATGAAATATTAACCTTTTCATTGGGATCCTCCTTTTGATTTTATCAAAAGGGCTCCTTTGGTTGGATTTATGACTAAATTAAGGCCTCTATGATGAAAGGAGGAGAGTTGGGAGGATATTTAGGTAGGGTTAGGCCAATCCTAATGTCTTTGATGGTGTTAATTATAGAGAAGGGGCACTTCCATTTTATAAGAGGGGTGAGGGGCACCTTAGGAAGAGATAGAAATATTATTTTTTAATAAAATCATTCTCAGTTTCTAATGGAATAAAAATGAATTATATAAACTATATAGTGGGGATGGGTAAAACAAAATCTCAACCAATAGGTTTTAGATAGGTTTGGGTAACTATATTAACCTTATCTTTTAGATTTAACTCTTAGTTAAATAGTTGGACTTTTACCATGTATCTTTGTGTTTTTATAATGGTTAATAAACATACTATAAAATTTCAATAGAACCCCAATTGGTTCATTAATGATACACCTATCATTATATAAGTCTTTTGGCTGATACTTACATTTTTAGGATTACTATATCAACCAACAATATTGTATTTTTTTTAAAATCTCATTTTTGTCAATGTTGACATTATTTAATAATTGATTTTTGTTAAAGTCCTAAAAACTATATTAATTCGAACTAAATATATTTAGTCATCCCTAAAATGTCATATTAACATATAAAAATTAGTGGAATTTAATAAAAATATCAAATTACATTTATTTGGATATTTATAATATCAATTATTTTAATACTTCATTATTAAGGTAATTATTGTGTCGTCATTGCCTCATAAATAAGATAAATTATTTAATGTCTAAAATTTATAAAGAATATTTCATTATGTATGAATTCTTACTACTTTTATAATGAAAATTTATAGTCAAAATTATCTTATTTATAACCCTAAATAAAAAATGGTTTAGTTATTAAACATTTCTTTTTACTCTTTTAACTCTTATTTAAATAAAATAATAATAAAGGTCCTATTCTAATTCAAGTGGAGCTAATGAATAAAATTTTATTCCAAAAGATTTTTTTATCAAATTTCACTTATCCAACAGATTTAGGACAAGTTTTGGGATAATTATGAAATCATTTTTACCCCAAATTACCCTATTTACTTTTAATTGTGGTAAATAAAAGTAAAAAGTTACTATTCACCAAAAAGTATTTTCCTCTTATTGTGTCACGACCCGTCCTTGGGACCTATGTCGTGACTACCCCAAGCCCACCATCCATAGGCTATGGTATGGTGACTAGCACCAAAGGTGTATGTCCCTAAGCTGGGAAGGCATTTCCTTTATGAAAATAAATCACACACAATCAGAGTACCCAAATGGAAGAAAAACACTAAATAAAACTTAATACAAAGGTAGTGATGAAATTAAATGGGCAAGTATACAATCCCAACTAAACCAAAAGAACATGTAAAAGTAAAATAGGGAAAACAGCTCCAGGATCGTCGATCGGGGAATCATACCTAAGGCTAGGTACAGATCTTGAACAACTCATCCCTGATGTACATCCCATCTAGTCCAGCTCCGAGAAGCCTCTTGTCCATCACCCTCAGCCTCGATCACTGCTCACCGTCATCTGCATTGAACAAAACAAGGTGCGGGTAATGCCCGTGTAGGGTTGAGTATATTAATACTCCATAGGGGACCTCGAGACCCCCGATGGTCTCCCATAATCCACAAAGGATAAACCTCATAAGAAAGATACAATTATGAAGTATCAACCAACCCTACTTAGGTATATGCCAATACATATATCTATGTTATCAATCACAGTCCGGCTCCAACTCTTGAGACCATGCACAAACCATTCCACAAAGGAATTAAAGTCAATCACATGGATGATAATGTTTGAAAGACAAGACTCAACTTACACAGGTATACATCATTTGTAGAGTGATAGAGATGATGAGATATAGTCACTGATTCATCTAAGATGTCGGATCCACACAGGATACAGGACCGGCTAAGCTATCATACCAACACAAGATAAAAGTCTGGCTTTTCCAGGGTGATAGAGATGATCATATGCAGTCAATGATTCATCTATGTTGTCATAACCACACAGGATACAGGACCAACTAAGCTGTCGGACCCACATAGGATACAAAACCAGCTATTCTATCAGACCCACACATGATACATGAACAGAAGTCATAACTGTCAAAACCACGGAGGATTCCATTACAATAGTCATTACTGTCGAACCCAAAAAGGATTTCAGTATAGAAGTAATTGATGTCGAACCCACGAAGGATTCGGGTACAGTAGTCATCACTATCGAGCCCACAGAGGATCATGTCATCTCAGTCATAGCCATCCCTAGGGTTCTCGTACACATCACTCTCAATTCCGAGAGGGTCCACTCCTCAAGACAAGTGTCGATACATCAAATATTATAAATTATCAAGTTTATTTATCCCGTATTTCCATATTATCATAAAGAACCCAACACGACAGACGGCGTGTCAATCAGACGCCCAGTCTGAGAGTTATTGGCATTTCAGTTTCAAGGGCCTGGTTGGATTTTATGCTCGATCCAACCTATCCATTTTCCAAATTTTTCCAAAAATCCACTTAGATTATCAAAAAAGGAACGTCTCATTGCTAGGTTCCCAATTCCGTAGATGGCGCATCAATCAGACGAAGGGTTTAGGAGATATTCGCCTTTAAGCAAAGATGGGGCCCGACCCGTCACGTCCATTGGGCTGGCGGGTGGGCCCGATCTAGTCTGGTGGGTCCGAGTCAGCTGGTGGTCAGCCCAGGATAGTATGGCCTGGTCCACCCGTGGACCCGGCTCGTGCGCACGGGGTAGTTTGTTTCAGCTCGCCCGGCGGTGCCACCTCCTCCTCTGCCCGGTCGGCCGTAGCCGACTGGTTCGGTCCAAGGCACGCGGCCAGCGGATGCGGGCCGCGGTTCTTTTCATATGGTGCATGCGGTCACCGTGATTCTCCAGCCCGGCCTGCACGCGGCCGGATGGTTCTCCCAGCCTAGTGGCCCACGGACTCGGGCCACGTCCTCCTCCACGCGGCACCTTGTGTGCCGTGTTCCTCCATCGGGCTGGCCGGATCGTCCGGCTGGTTGTTCTGCGGACCGGGAGGCCCAAGCGGTTGTCGGTCCCTCCATGCGGCCGACAGGCGGCCGCCGCTGCCGCCACTGCCTCTGGTCGTCGGCACTGCCGCCTGATGACCCACCTTCTGCGGACCGTCGGATTCACTCAGGTGGTCAGATTTTCGATCTGTATGCACCAGGGGTCCTCCCGTTGTGCTGCCCTCCGCACCGGACCCTTCGGATTTTGTTGCCGCCACTTTGGCCCGTCGCTCATAAAGAATGCAACAAAGCAGATTTGAAGAGGGGGTTGAGCCTTGTTCGGGATGGCCTGCACCCTTCACGTTAGTTTTCTATAACATATCTATAAAGGTTTGTAATTTCTAAGCCAGATCTATCCCAGATCTAATCCCCAATAAATTTCTTCTCTTACCCGCAAGAATGATCGAACCGCTATTCATCCTGTTCGTTGGCTGGTCCACGTTCGTCATTTAGAAATAAGAATGAAGAAATACAATCACAACAAAGGAAAATCCCAGTACCACATTTTTAGTTCTTTGACGACATCACGGGAAGAAGGTGTAGTCGACGTTGATCGTCGTGTCCGCTTCACACTTCAGATCCGAGTTTTTGCATCAGAGATTCGTCGAGATCTGATCTCTATCTAAGGAGCGTTCTTCACTGGGGGAACCGTCATTGGATAACTATTCTTCATCAACCATGACATTCCAACAATTCTCACCATTTCTTTAACAAATGATGTTTCCTCCCAACTTAACTCCCAAATACTTAATTACGACATTAAGTTGATTTTTGCTTTTAACATAATTAATGATCATTAAATGGGTGGTTACACTTCTTGTGCAACCACACATTTAATGCTCCTCATTAGATGAGAAGTTTAAAGTGTCAGGTGGTCCCCACACTGTTGTAGTTTTGAAATTAAAAATCCAAATAAAATATAAAGTAATTATTTTATTTTATTTTTATCCCACAAAACCTCAGAAAACCAGCTTTCACCCCGACTTGACTACAATCGAGGCAATGGTCTCCGTAAGAGTATATCGATGCTACGAGTTCAACAGTGTCCTAGAATATCAATTCTGAGCACCAGTTCTAAAGATATATTTTCTCGCTTGCACGTTTACTCAATGTACCCAAACAAAAGTTCAGAAATTGATTCCGGGAACCTCGGGCCTCGGAATCAAGCGCCGTCAGAAACTGCAGACTTGTAAAATTCCCATTTATTTAAAAAAACAATTTCCACAAAATTTCCAGGTCGTTACATTTTGAAAAACATTTTTTACTCTGATATCAACCGTGTCTCTCTGATTTTTTGAATTCCACTCAGAGAAGTGGTAAAATTAAGTTTTATGCGAATTTGAAAATAATCTAAGGAGGTGGGTAAAAGACGGTAAAAAGTTAAATAAAATTTTATACATCTAATTTTATTATAAATTGAAACCAATGAATTAAATTGAATATATATTGGAATTATATATCTATTTTGACTTAAAATAAATTTAAATAAAATAAAGAATTATTTAAATAAAAACTTGGTATTAAACTATAACGCAGTGTTTTTCACTATTCATCAAAAATTATATGTTTTCAAAAAAATACCAAAAAATTACCCTACGATAATTGTGATATTCCAAAATCAATAATGAATTTTATTTTTAAAGAATTCTAAATATAGATGTTACATTTATTAATTTAAAATTAATTCCCATGGTCAAAACTGAAAAGTAGGGTTTTAATAAATAAAAACTATCAAAATATTGACAAGTATTTATGTCAAATTTAAATGTGAAATTGATAATATTCACCAACAATGTATTAAATGATTAAAATATAATCTAATTATACTTCCAAGCCATTTAAATACATAATTTAACACTATAAATTATTTTGATTAACAATTTGATTCCAATTAAAATTTAATATTTTTCAGTATTCATCAAAATATAAAAGTTATTAGAAAAGTAAAAAAAAATATCCAAAATAAATTTTTATGACCAGATTCAAAAGAAGAATTTAATATCATTAAACTTAATATATAAAAGATTCAAATATTTCTTTTAAAAATGTGTTTCCATTATTAAGTGGTAAAATTTCATTTTTTTTGAAAAATACTTCTTTTATCAGAAAAAAATGATTTTTTTCTTATATTATGTCTAATAAACACATAATATGGATTCTAAAATTATATGGAGTATATAAAATTAAAAATTCAGTTAATATTATTTATAACCTCTTTTTAACGGCTAGTTTGGTAGGTCGTCGCTCACCCGGACTCAGTGTTGCATGTTGCGCAAGCTATTGAATTACATTAAAGAAAATAACTTAATATGAAATCATGGAGTGTTACATTCATTCCCCCTTTTGGAAATTGTGTCCTCGCAATTTTAAACTTTGTCTTGGGAACTTCTTTGAAAGTCCAACATTGGAAAAAGAGTCAATAAAATCATCTTATTAAAAGAAAGAAAGAGAATTACAAAGGCTACCCGATATAACCCACAATATGATTCCATGTAGGAAAACATGGGTATGGAAGATAAAATAAGTTTCATGTTCTAGTGGAGAGTGATTGAAAAAATGATTAAGAGACAGTTAACAACAATTAAACCACAAACTTGTGATGAGATAAACGTTCATTAGTTTTCTAGAAGCAAAAGTGAATGGATAATGTTTTTTGTTTTAAGTTCCATTTCATCAAGTTGAGGAATTTATTTATGCGATTTACTAAGAACATAAATAGATATACTTAGTTTTTAAGTATAGTTTCATCCTTTAATAAATATCTACCACTATGTCATATTTTTTTTCAAACGATGAATATTCAATATGACTTGGTCACATCTAAAGCGCTATAATCAACTTCTAGAGAATCACATAATCCACAAAGGATAAACTATATATATTTAACTTGTCTTTAGAGGTTAACCAAAACCAAAATGGTGAGTACAAGATCATATTATCCCCAAAAAGGATAATCCATTAAACATATAATTACATATCCTAATTTCAAAAATTAAACCTACAATACCCAAATGTCAATAAATACCATTCAATAAAAAATTGTCCATAAAATCCATAAATATAATCCAAACTAATATTGAAACCCAAAACATAGTGGAATTTGATTACCCAGTCTTCCAGGTTAAGTTGTATTTCTAAATAACATCGACTACTCTTAAAGTCATATACATAAAAGTAATTAACCTAATCACATATTATATTTAATAGGTTAATAATTTCTATAAATAACACAAATCACTATTAATCGAAAATAAAAACATAGAAAAAAATCCACCATTAATCCTCAAATGAAATCCTATAGTATTATATTTTCTTTATTCATATAGCATTCCCAAAAGAGCGAATGACTTTCAAAATAAAATTTATCACTTAATCCCCAAATCATTTTCCTATATTAAGGATATCCATTTAATAAGAAATAATATCCCTAATAAACTTATTCTCGATCAATAAATTCATTTAACTGAAAATAATTAGTCACACTAACTAGGGACTTCACATATTATAGTGGAAGGTGATAAATCCCAATCGCACAATGGTTGTGGGTTAGATTCCTACATATTTTCCCGATGTGATATGTTGTCACTTGGTCTCTGTGCTTTCCTTTTTCAAAAAGTATGTTTTATAAAGTTCCCAATCTGAGTTAAATTCCTCAAAATAACTATAACATTATTTCATCACAAATTTTATCTCATACCTCACATTTTCATCACAAAATTTAATAACATGTAATTCCCTCAAATTCAAGGATCATATAAACCCAAATTGTTATTTAAAACTATATCAACAATAAAAAACACAATTATTCCTAAAATTTCATTTTCCCAATGTAAACTGCGGGATTACACATATGAGGAATGTATTCCAAAGAAATCCCATCAATACAGAGCACTAATACTTTTAAAATTTTCACCATCCATTTACTTCCACATAGGTTCTTCCTAAACCTATCAGATATCCTATAGAATAGTAAATTCACTCGAGTAAGGAAAAGGTCCCCTACATTTATAGAAAATAACTGTAAACGGATTCATGGGATCATTTTAATTTTCTTCCATAGCACACTTCATTTTTCCATAGTAATTCTTTACTTTATGTCCTTCTTTCTCAGACATAAATCATTTCCTTGTTCCATTGTGACACATCCCTATGTGTCTCCTTCCGCATTTCCTGCATGATGGAAATTGAGATTTCATTTCTCCATGGTATCCACTGCTGGAGCACTTATCATTCACATACTCTCTCTTTATTGTTGAGTTCGGGAGTTGGTTAACATATATGTTTTTTATCATATTTTTTGAAAACTGATTCAGCATGAACACGATATCTTTTACACATATCAATATTCCATTTTTTTGGTCATTTCATCTAACATTCCCACCTTGTACATCATGTACAATGTTACTATGACTTCCTTGGAATCCATCCATTGATTAACACAAGAAGGCATAGTGTGAGTCATAAAATATTTTAGAGAATATCATAACACCTTATTTTCAATCTAAAACACATTATGATTAATGGGGGTTATTTATTCTCATCTTATATTAAAATCATTCAAATCAGGTTGTAATGAAAAACGTGATTTATCATAAGCATATCCCTTGGGAGTGTCTTAAACAAGAGTTCTGCAAGGCTCGTTGTCGTGAACCTGTTCCTGTTTGAGTTTAGATCAAATGGTGTTTTCAGTTTTTACCCCTAGGTGCATCTGTGCCAGAGTGTCCTCTACCTTCTCCTATACAGATATGGATTTATTTTCTGGAAACCTCACAAAATCTCTACAATACCAAAATTATAGGAAGTTCTTCTATACTAATCCCCAAATTCTATCTTAGGGATATGTGTTTAATTTAGAGTTTATCTAAATCTAGTTTCCATGGTTTGTACTAAACTTCCTCTGATACAAACTGTAATGTCCCGAACCACGTTACCCAGAGACGGTGCATTATTACATAACATTGACTTGATACAAAGAATCATGTCCCGAAAGACTGATCAATTTAGTAGCATTGGAAGTACTAGATATGTTCATATGTTTTACATTACATTATAAAGTGAAATGCTTCCACAACATTGTTTCCATAGGCCACACTCATATCCCCCCAGACTATCCCTATAGGTCAGTCATATAATACTTATTCACATCATGGGAAAAATAAAACATAGAAGGGGTGATCTCTTATGCTCAGTAAATATAAAAATATAGCAGCGACTTTTATAAATAAGAATAAACATTTAAGGCAATGTATAAGACTAAAATAAAAGCATTTTCAGCGTAAAAATCATAATAATATGGAAAATATTGATCAAAATAATTCCATTTACGAACTCACATGAATATTCTACTATTTGAAAATTCACTTGAAATATTAATAGCCAGTTTCATAATGATGGAATACATAATCCTAGACTTTCATAATAACATAGTGAAGGCCTTGTGCCAAGAATACAAATAAGATTTTGTCAAGGCCTTGTTCCAAGAATACAAATAAAATTTTTTCAAGGCCTTATGCGAAGAAACTATTTTTTCTCATGAGACAATCGATGCATCGAGAAGCTATAGTGGGATCCACTCTTCACTTACAATGTCCAATGAATTCTTCATATGAAAAGGTTTAAACATAACATAAACATTCGCATTAAAACTATCATACGAAATGTCAATACATTATCCATAAAGCATGAATGGTATAAAAATAACACATCCACAGTCAAACATATCTCATTCAATAAAATATAGAAGATTGTATTATAATAAATCCACCTCAATCGACAATAATGAATGATATTAAAATAGATGAATTTAATCATCATTACTTTTTGAGAGAAATATAACCCTTTTTCTTTAAAACATTTAAAAGTCACACTATTTATCAAAAAACTATTTAAAATAGATTTTTGAATCAATGTGTACCATAAAACTTTTAAACAATTAAACGAAATTTTAAATTTAAAACATTAATTTCTATTTAAATAATACCTTCAAACAATTCTTAACACATGGACATTAATGAAAATGATTAAGAAGAATAAAATTTTAAAATATTTAAAATGATATTTTTGTTAGAGTTCCTAACCAAATGAGAAAAACTTGAATAAAAATAATTGAGTTAATAAAAACTTTATAATATCATGAGAATAAAAATATTTCTGATATACTATGTCAAATTATAGTATATACAATAAATAGAAGTGGATCGGCACATAACAACAATGAAGTCTCAATGGAATATAAAAAGTGATGAATTTTTTTTAAAGACTGTATCCTTAGTTTAAGGATAAATAAATGAAATAATTATGTGTGAAAAATATAGATCCAGTCAATATAAATGAAAATTTAGTGAAAATCAATAAGAGGACATTCACAGATATTATTGTAAAAACAACACCAATGACTTGGATGTTTAACTCAATTAATAGAAATTCAGTTAAAATTCATCGTATCATGTTTATATCAAAGAATTGAGAATTTATTAATGGAGTGATTATGTGTATAAAATGTATATCTATGAAAAGGGAAGTGGAAATTACTACATAAGAAAATAAATAGTGATTTCACACATAATCTTGTGGTAAAATAATCAATGAAGCTTGTGTAAAACCAGATGAGTGGAAATTGAAATTTGAAATTCCCTTACCGATTTGGTAACTTTTGAAACATAGAACCCATGAAATAAGTATCATAAATTGATGATTTATGTACCCATAAAATAAAGTATATTACAAAATCAATACAATCCTGAGTAGTACATACACAACCCAAAAGTTAGGAGTGGAAAATATAGCATGAAACTCGTAGGAATAAAAGTGAGATGAAAACCCCTTACCTTGTACTTTTCCTTGGTCGAGGGTACGTTAAACTCTTTTATAATCGTTAAATAATTTTTATTAAATTATAAAAGAGCTTTACACATAAATAGGATATCATATATGATCCTCAAATATTTCTTTGTTAATAATATTTTAGTAGTATCATCGTTTTCGGTGGTAATTGATTTGTTTTCCATTATATTATTTTTTATGTGAGTAATATTTGTTATGGATGGGATGTATATTATTAATATCCATAATTATATAAAGTATTTAAACATTATTTTTAATCATCAATTGAAAATTATTCTTGAATTGATATGATGAGAAATGAAACTCATCACGTTCGTGGAGACGGTAATCCGTACGTACGCACGAGGGGAAATGTCATTCTTTTGATATTGAAATCATATATAATTGGATGTTATATCATATATAAAGAACCATTATCAGGTTTTATTTATGATTTACACTAATTATAAATCATTATTATACCCATCCAAATAATAATGTATTGAATAACCCCTACACCACGACATCGAGACGGTAAGCCGTACGTACGCACGTATAGTGACTTGTCATTCAAAGGATGGATAGAATAATGAATATAGTTGTACCATATTTATAATAACATAACTTTATATAGAGTACACTATAGTTATTATTTTATAATAGAAACAACAAATAAATAGGATATAGAAGAAGAAAAAAACTCGAAAGAGGTGATGAAATGTTTACTACTTCTTCAGGTTCTTCTTTTGGATTTGTTCAAAATGGCTCATCAGGATGGATATCTGACTAAATTAAGGCCTTTATGATGAATGAAGGAGAGTTGGAGGGATATTTGACCAGGTGTTGGACCATCCTAATGGCATTTAAGGTGTGAATTAGAGAGTTGGGGGAGTGACCTTTAATAAGAGTGGTGAGGGGAACCTTAGGAAAAGCTAGAAATATTATTTTATAATAAAATATTTTTCGGTTTATAACAGATAAAAAATGAATTATTTCATTTATAAGGTGGGGATGGGTCCAAAACCACTCATCCAATATGTTTTAGATAGGATTGGGTTACTATATTATCTTTACCATTTAGATTTAATTCTTCGTTAAATAGTTTGACATTTACCATGTCTCTTTGTATTTTTATATTATATGGTTAATAAACTAACTATAAACTTTTAGTAGAACCCCAAGTGGTTAATTTATGATAAAAGTACCATTATATAAGAATTTAGGACTATCCTTTGATTTTTATGATTTTTATATCAACCAATATTATGGTATTTCTTTTAAAAACTAATTTTTGACAATTTTGACATTATTAAATAATTGATTTTTGATAAAGTCCTTAAAACATTATTACTTATAACTAAACAGATTAACTCAACCCTGACATGTCATATTAACCTATAAAATTAGTGTAATTTATCAAAATTCTCAAATTACATTTATTTTAATATTTATAATATCAATTATGTTAATATTTCATTATTAAGGTAATTAATGAGTCATTATTGTATCATAAATAGATAAACTTATTTAAGGTATAAAAATTATTAGTAATATATAATTATGTATTAAATAATTTTATATTTCTTATTAATATTTATAGTAGAATTTTTATTATGTATAACACTATATTAATAATGGTTTAGTTATTAAAATTAGATTTTAACTCTTTTAACTCTTCTTTAAATAAAAGAATATTAAATGTCCTAATCAAATTTAAGTGGACCGAAAGGATCATATATTATTACTAAGGTTTTTTTTTGGTCTAACTACACTTATCCAATAGAATTAAGACATGTATGGGGGTAGTTATGATATCATTTTTACCCTTAATTACATATTTACTTTTAACCGTGGTAAATAAAAGTAAAAAGATACTATTCACCAAAAAAATATTTTCATATTATTGAACCACATTTTTTTACTAATATCAACCGTGTATCTTATATTTGTGAAATTACACTTAGAGAAGCAGTAAAATTATGTTTTATGCGAATTTTCAAACGCTCCTAGGAGGTGGGTAAATGACTGTAAAAAGTTCACTAAAATTTTATAAATCTAATTTTATTATAAAATGAATACAATGAATTTAATTGAACTAATATTTGTATTATATATCAATTTTTACTTAAATTAATTGTAAATAAAATAAATAATTATTTAAATAAAAAGTCGGTTTTAAACTATAACGCATTGTTTTTCACTATTCAAAAAAACCGAATGTTTTCAGAAAAATACAAAAAATTTACCATAAGCTAATTTTGATACTCTGAATCCAAAAATGAATTCTATTTTACAAAATTAAAAAAATAGAATTTTCATTTGCTAATTTAAAATTAATTTATGTTGTCAAAAATGTATAGTGGGTTTTAAAAAAGTAAAAACTATCAAAAGATTGAAATATGTTTACGTAAAATTTAAATGTGAAATTAATTATAATGACCAAAATTGTATTAAATGATAAAAATATAATATAATTATAATTACAAACCATTGAAATACATAATTTATTGCTAAAAGTTATTTCGATTAAAAAAGTTTTTTTCAATTAAATTTTTTTATTTTTGAGTATTCATCCAAATAAAAAATTTATTAGAAAAGTACGAAAAAAATTCCAATTTTAATTTCTATGTCTTGATTATAAATAATAATTTAATTTAATTAAATTTAATATATAAAAGTGTCAAATAATGGTTTTAAAAAGGGTTTTTTATTAAAATCTGGAAAATTGCAATTTGTTTGAAACAAATTTCTTTTTTTTGAAAAAAATTAATGTGTTCTTATATTATTTCTAAGAAACACATAATATGGATTATAAAATTATATAGAGTATATAAAATTCAAAAATCAATTAATACTATTCATAACCGCTTTTAAATGGCTAGTTTGGTAAGTCGTGGTGTGCTCGAACTCGTGGTTTCATGTAGCGCAAGCTGTTGATTTACTTTAAACAAAATAACTTAATCTAAAATCATGGGGTGTAACATTTTCCTACCCGCACCAATTCACCCTACTTGACATAGGCCCAAACCCCTGCCTTGGCATAGTGTCCCTCTAAAACGGTCTATTTTGATACAAAGGGTGGGATTTGAAACCCAACTCTTCATGTTAAAAGGAAAAGAACAAACCACTTACCCAAACAATTACTACTTTTTACATGTGGATATATATATATATACACGTGCGTGCATATATAAATATATTTGTCTATAAATTATTTATTATTATATATATATTCATATAGATTACCTATAAATATATATATCAATATAAATATAAATTTTAAGATATTTATTAATGTATAATTTTTTTTAATAATATAAATAATATTATAATAATTAATGAATTTATATCTTTTAATAAAAATATATATTTTGTATAAATATTATATATGAGTTGGAGTGTCTGTAAAAATGTATAGATATGTCTAGTATAATTTATATTTATATATATATATATTGTAATAAATATACAATAATATATATTATTAAGTTTTTATTTTAAAAATAAATAATTATTTATATATATGTATATATTAATAACTATGAATAATTTATTAATTTTTACTTCATACTTATTATTTAAATATTTATCAATGTATCTATGCATGTTTATAATTTTGTATATAGTAATTAAGAATTATTAATTAGTAATTACTAATAACATTATATTTCATTAAAATTAATTATAAAATTCTTAAATATTAGTTGTTATTAGTAAATAATTAAATATATGACATTTATTGTTTATTATTTACGTTTGTTATATATGTTAATAATATTTATTTAATAAATTATTTTCTTATATATATGAATATATATATTAATATATATATATCAATATTTTTTACTCCCTTAATGGTATTACAATCTATAGGCATGCATTCACCCACACAAACATTCATACATACATACATTTGTGTGTTTGTTTTCATGTTTGTATCTTTATATATTTATATTTATATTTATATTTATATTTACATTTATATGTATTCAAATATGAAATAATAATTTTTTTATTAATATTGGAATATATTTATATATTGGTTTATATACTAATAAAAATATACATACAAAAATATAAATAAATATATATATTTATGTTAAAATATATTAATTAGAATAAATTGAAATATATAAATCATTAATGTTTTCATTTATTATAGATATAATCATATGTATTTATGTATATATGTATATAGTAATTCAGGATTAATAATTACTAGTTATTTATAATATAATATATTTTTAATATTAATTACTTATTTAAAATCATTTATTATAAATAAATAACTATTAATTATTAAATATAATTTATCAATTTAAAATTATTTATAATATATATATTTATATATAATTATTGATGATATTCATTTTTTATAACTTAGTAATTAAACATGACATTTAATGGTGATTTAAACCATTTGTCAACCAAAATAATTGCTAAATGAAAAAATATACGATAAATAAAAACCATCACTACATTTTCAATCCCCACTAAAAACACAACACATAATAATATATTTTTGAAAATTTATCTTATGTTTTAAAAATAAATGATAAAAAACTATATACAATAGTTATTATTTTTTAGAGAATATTTCATATTGTCTATCATGTTTCTACTTATAGTCTTATTCCTGATGCATGAGATTGAAGAGGAATAAATATATTTCAAAATGAGACTATGTAATCCTTAGAAACCCTTATTAATTGAAGATTTTTCCATAGTTATGATGGCCAAAAATATTTATAAAATACTTTCTCATCTATAGGGATAAAATCATTTTTTCTAATCCAAAAAAACTACCCTAAATGATCAATTTTTTAACAAACCTATCAGAATATAATGCATCAAAATTGATTTATCAAAAGACATAAGATGTAATTGTAAATCAATAAGGGTTAGTTTAAGAACTAGAGGATGTGGTATGGTATGAGGTGCAATTTTTACCCTATTTTGAATGTGACTGGTGTATTGGAAGATCCTATAAGAATACAAACATGGACCTTCCATACATTGGACATTCAAAAAATCAAGAATCTAATCACCAGAGTTAACTTGTTGAGCCTATTAAAAAAATATAACCAATAGTATATATGGTTGAAAACTCAAATAATGAAATAGTTCAATCACACTATATTTATTTGATATGAGCAACCACAAGATAGCCCATATTTATGAATGATCTAAAATGGAAAACCTAAAATATAGGATTTATTTGAGAGATATACCATGACATGATAGGAAAGGAAAAAAATCATTCCACGACTCTCACTATACAATATATCCAAAACTGCCTCAAAAAAATCACTAGGAGAACTAATACTTACATCTATAAAACAACATACATGGGGATTATTCAGTTAACTAAATCATAAAATACATGTTATCCATATATCTCATGTGTAAACGTGTTTAATTTGACTATATGGAACCTAATAGGTAGTTAATGGTTGGACCATAACTATATATCATAAAATCAAGAGCATGTAATAGTGGAATAACATAATAATGTTGAAAATTAATGTAGTAAATGAATTATCATTTAGTGATAAAATAAAATAAAAGAGTATAGATGAGTATTTTATTACCTTATGATCACATTAACACATTAAAAATAAAATTTAACTACTTCTATGAAAGATTGGAATATAAGATGGTGGAAATTGGGAATCATCTAAATGGGGGAATAACCATAAATTGTTATATAATTATAGTTTATCGGTATTGTATTATATTTAATATAATGGCACACATTGATTTTGTAATTAGGGTTATCAATTGAGACATATATAACAACTATATTTATAAATAAATAAATATATATATATATCCTATATTAGGAGGCACATATCCCCATAGGATGGAATGTTTGCATACATATATCAATATAAATATGCATATAAATATCCATCCCCATTTAGGATGACCATATTCTAATATTAAATAATATAATCATACACAAACACGTTTGAGAGCAATCACAAAAACACACCTAAATATCCATATGTATATTTTATAAAAATCTATCAACTTGTATCATCAATTTTAACAGTATTTGGTACATATACAAGCAATTTTCTACATTAAAAATGAACAGAAAATCCAATATCACATATGATATAATATAAAAACGAATTTCATATTTTTAATTGTATTGAAATTTATAAAAGAGACATATTAATGTTTAATAAAGAATTTACCCTGGAAGAAGAAACATTTTACTAAATTCACTTAATGAGGGACCATTTTAATATAATGTTTTTAGAATAATTATTTTATGTTTATTCCTCAATATTGTATGTAGTGTTTCTATCATATAAAAACCAATATAAGATAACATTTTACATGAAAAAAGATTTTATAAAAAAGAAATTAAATGCATAATGAATTGAATATTAATGTATTGGATGGATTCTAGAAAACTATTTACGAGAAAATAAAGGATTTTTTTACATATTTTGGAGATTGAATAAATACATCTAAGAAAAATGAATGTGTTTCCATAGACACAAAAACATATGATCCCAAAAAAATTATGGTGATGATTTTAAAAATACTGAAATTGGATTTACCTAGGACAAAGACGAATTCCTTAATCGGAAGAAGGTATGGAGGTGAAAACCCCTGAGGAGAAATTATAGTGAAATAGTTTCAATATAATTTAATGTTAAATTACAAATTTCCAACAAAATAATCATTTAGATCATATTACGTTCCCATTTAAGGAAAATAGACCACCTATAAGACATCGAGTACATAATATGAGGCCACCACGTGTGAATTATTCAATCCATTATTTTTTACATCACCATTATATTCCATCGAGTACCTAGTAATCTACCACAAGTTACCTATTTTTACTCCTTAAAAAATAAAATATTTTTCATTTACTGATCCTTCACATGATTCAAAAAAACACATTAAACATTGATTGTTTTTCAATTAAATATATTAAAATCCAAAAATTGTAGGAAAATACTACACTATAATGATGAGAGTCATCACATGTTTTGGAATGTAAGGGTCATGATTAGTATTAATTTGGAGATAGTGTCATGGTTTATACTATATAAGATCTATGAATAAAAAATGTTAAATATTATAACTATTTCGATTGTATTTTTTCCAAACATTGATTGATATAGGTTATGATTGTTATTTTTCTTATCATGGGAGTGGATTTTGTTATACCAATCCATTGATTCAAAGGGTATTCCTTCTTAATTTGGTCATTATACACCTCCTTTAGTATTTATATTCTATTATAAGGTAATTGGGAACTACATATCCTCTTTTAATATCATGAATCACAATATATTATATGATAATAGGTTCTTTTTACACCCTCTATGAGGATTACAATGCATTATTTTCCAATGATGCTTGGTCATTTTATACCTCTTTCAGTATCCCAATATATTTTCTCTTTAATAGAATTTGGGTAACTTTAAACCCTTTTTATAATCCCAATAATTTTTTAAGAAATTTAATAATTCCTTTCTACACCCACTTTCATGATTATGATTTACTGATTCTATTAATATTCTAATGGCATAGATCCTGGTACACTATCATGATCCCCATGTATAACTGAATCAATTCATTGAAATTAGTTTAAGAAAATATGGTTGAGTGTTTTAGTGGACTGGATAATAGAAAATAACTAGACATAGTTTCCATTATATTGAGTGTTATTAACTTATTTTCTTTTATTTCACATACAATCACCTATAATATTATGTCTTGTATTAGAGTGCATATTGGTGGATTCTCACTATGTTTTTTCATCATAGAATCTGATTAGAACTAATTTAACATGTAGAATTTTTGTATAATCCAGTGGTCAAGACACATATTGTATAGGTTATCATCCCAATGTTTCCTAATTAGGGTTGGAGATGGGACCATGGCCGGGTATGGTACTTTTAGGTGGGTATATCATACGTTTTTTTAACTTTTATTTTTTATATTAGATCAACCCAATGGGTATCACATCAGATATATGTCATGTATGAAATTTCAAGTGATACACTATTATATCTGTATGGGATTATGTTTGTGATGTTATATTTTATATTCAATTATATATATGTACTCAGATATTTCGTTTTTGGATGAGCTTTATTTATTTATTTAATGTTATATTCATTTAATATCAAGGGTATAGTCTCCATATTATATAGATTAAAACATCACTAATAGTCAAAATCCTCTAGTTTGTAGAGATCGATTCCAAATGTCTCATAACCTCACCCAAAAAATACACTATTCATATTGGCCAATGTTTGAAAGATGTAAAAAATTATAAATCACAATGTAGTGGAGGTAACCAGGTTAGGTATTGTGTTTTATCAGGATTCCTGATACAATGACATGGTGATTATGTCATAATGATATAGAAAAACATTCAGTTCACATTCCTACAAATATTATCATGTAGATTCATTTTTTGTATATATAATTATGTTTTCCTAGAATAAATTAATGTGAAATGGTGTTTTAACAATAAATATAATTAATGGGAAGGATTTAATACTAGTTACAATGATAGAAATATTTAATTTAGTTATTTTTTAAATTATGAAATGCAATAATCTAATGGAAACGATCATATAAGTTAGAGATCGTAGACCTCATTCAGTGAAAATGGTGATTATTCATGAATCTAAAAATATCGCTCATGGTATTCTATACAAATTTCTTTAATGAGAAGGTTTTATCACACATTTGGAGGAAATATGAGACATCAAAAATATCAGTGATTATATTGGTAAATTGATATATTTGGAGGGATGAAACCGTTACTTACTACCAATAAAAAATTATCAAACTCGATGTTGTGTAATATTTGATATAGAGAATGGGGTATCATTTTTGTATATGATTTTATTTAAACATTTTTATTCCTCTATGAGATAATCTTTTACAAGGTATTTTATTAGGATCATTTCGTCCTTATCCCATACATTCTAGGACGAAAATCTAATCCCTTATGAGTATTCTTCAAAAAGTAAAATGGTCATAATAAGAGTATCCAATAAAAAATTATATTCTATCCATTTCTAGGAGATCCTTTTAATCAAAAAATATTCCCTCTGGAGGAAAAACCAGACACTTGGGGGTTCCCTACAATTACAATCATTCTAATTTTGTTACCCTTCACCATTGCTTCTCATCACTAGGGCACAATTCCAAATCCTCAATATCAAGAAGTCTTTTACAAAAATCACTACCATGGATCTATTTTCTTTTTTTGGGATACTATTATTATTGTAAAAATATATTAGGGAACTTCCACCAATAAAAACGTAATAGACATTGTGTCCTTGATAAAAATTCTAGCAACCTTTCTTCCATATCCCAGTCTTTCCAATCTCAACACATAATCACTTTTATGGTCCCATACTATAACTAATTAGTTATAGGGCAGACCCTCTAATTTTATATGTTTTCCAATTCTCCCCAAGGGATTACCTGTGGGGTTGAGATTCCACTGTGTAGTTTTTTTATATTTCCTATTTATGAGATTATAGGATTCTTATAAAATGCATTAATGCTATCAGATTCTAATATGGTGAAATAATCAATAATAAGGAAAGTAAAAATGAGAAACATTATTTCTATTCTTCTAAAACCATGTATATTATTATAAATTTATGTCATGGTTTAAAATATATATAAAATGTAAATATTTATAAAATCACATCAAGTATTATAGAAACTTTTTTAAAGAAAGAATATATCTAGAAAAGATTCTAATGTTCTTATTATAAAATAAGGAATAATTTTCGATAAACCATATCTTGGTCTCCTATACATGTGGTTGTAGATTATAGAAAATGGATTTATATGAGGAAAAATAAAATCCCCATTATTATTTAATGGTCATGATTTATAATACAACCATAAAATAAATTGGATTATTCTAATTTAATATATCTTGGTTTAGTGTGGCACCATTGTGAAAATTTAAATCCAAATTTATTACACCATTGAAATCATGTAATGTTTTTTTGATGAGAATTTCAAAAAAAATTCTCCTAAAAACCTCATCTGATGTGATCCTGAAGGGATCGTGGAAAATCCTTATGACATTGGACAACAGAAATGTAAAATTTGACATACTTTATAATTTTCGAATGTTGATATATCTCATGTTAAATAAATCATTTTTTCAATTATTTATAAAATACTTATTAAATATTATTTTTCATCAATTACTTATATTATGAAAAAAATTACTATTTAGATAAAATTTTAAAAACATTTTCTAATAATTACATTACATGTATATAAAAATAGAATATCCTTCTATAAATAATATTACTATGTAATATAAAATATTATAGAAAATAAAAATATGGTTATTTTAATGTATTAAACAACAAGAACGCCTCAATTAACACTGATATGGGCCAATAATAGTTGTATCCCCTTAAAAAATCATATGATATCTATTTTTAAAAAATATATTATATTATCAATGAATACGAGACACAATAATATTTATTTTCTTATATTATCCCAAAAAATCCTTTAATCCAACTATAAGCCTCCATCCCAATCCATATATTTCCAAATTGGTTGAATCTACAATTCTTATAATCAGGATATCCCTTTATATCTCCATTTCAAAGTAAATGCGTATCCTATATTATTTAGAAATTCCTAAGAGTTATCCTTCTTTAGTGGCCCTAATGATACAACTATAGCATGTAGGGTCTAGGATTACATTATAAGTACCATAATTTTTTATCATGATCATTCCTATATTGAGGGGATACCAAAAAATAGACATGAAACCATTCTATTTATTAAAAGTATCATTATTTCCTGGATTTTTGGAAATAAATATTTCTGATATTGAATTCAAATCTATTTAAATGTTCAAATATGTGAATAGATTTATTACATATAAAACGCTCATCACGGATGTGATCATATTGATCGCAAGGACATCAGAGTTCTATTCATTTTTTGATCTCAAATAGGAGTATCATTAATGGTCATGAATGAATAAGTATGAACAGACACTTTTAGAGGATAAGAAATTTGATATTGGGAGGTTATGTTTTCATCATTAACCAACACCTTCAGATCTTGAACTTGTTGATGGAAATAATTGTCCAATAGAAACCCTAGATATTTGTAATTTTATAATATGATGTTTGAATTAATATATGTTGGGAATCAAATCTTTTCCACCACATATTTTTATGTCGTTCGGATACCAATTATAGGATTATAGTTTGTGAATATTTCCAAAACATAGATTATTTATGAATTTGTGTTTATGAAACTAGTTGTGGTATGAGAAATCAGTCATCAGACCCCAAAATAATTGACCCCAAATAGATTCATTGAACATGAAAATGATTTTAATAACCTTGAATCCCTATTTTAGTGGTTTATTGAGTATATTTCATTTTACAACTACTTCATTTTATCCATAAGCACTTCCACTCCATATGAAATTATTCATAATCTGATTCACTTTTTTGACAAGGAACATGGCCCATTATCATCCATAATTTAATAGAGAATCTTTGAGACTTAATTTTCATTGAAAAGATAAATCCTTCCAATTAGAGAGATATTTTTTCACTTCTAATAGCTAAAATGACACATAATGTTGTTTTAAATATCCATCAACTGAGTATCCTAGTTCATCCCTTTAATAATGTAATGCCTAAATATGTAAAAGTGAGGTGAACTTCACTAATTCTTAATATTATCTAGTTGACAGGACTTCCATTTCAGTTGAAATTATGGATGTATAATATTTGGTATTTATTCAAAATTATGTGATGATTAATTATATACTAACAAATCACTAGATCTTGATTGATGGTATCTATATTTCTCAAGCATAGATAAAGATAAAGTATTGGGTCTTCAATATAAAATAAGTTAAATTATTCCTTCACCCCTCTCCTAGCTTGAATGGTCATGTTGTTTTTATTGTAAAAAATGAAGATAATACATCTGCATATATTTTCTTCAAAAATTATCAAAATAATTGTAGTTAAAGGGATACATTTTCTGATTCCGTTAGGTCATAAAAATATCCTTCTTCAGTTATATAGTACTATGAAGAGATTCCAATAAATTATAAATAATTGGGAATAATTTTATTAAGGATGATGTGGAAACCAAACATATATAGGACCTCAATCAAGAGATCCCAATTCATTGTATCAAATGATTTTTTGATGTATAGATTAAGATAAATAATCTAATTAATATTGTCTTTTGAAAATAGTTTAATATATTATGATGAATTTATTATGTAATTTTGTATTATCCTTCCATGTATAAACCCATACTAGTTTAAACATACAAATATTTCATAATGATTAAAATTATGGTGGCTATGACCATACAGAAAATATTGTAAATAGTGTAATCTGATGAAGGAGTTCTAAAATATGTGTGGAAATTTGGAGGATCTGAAAAGGGAAATAAGACAATAAATACAGATTTATGGCCCACTGGGAGAATAAAATTTATAAAAAAATATGTTTATCATCTTCAATAAGTAAAAAATAAACAATAACAAAATACCCCTAGATTAATTGTTTTGTAATTCCAACTGGACTATGGGTACTACCTTGATTGAGGGAGAAAATAACTACATTTCATGTCCCCTGAGTCCAATAATATTATGATCAACAAATTATCTAATTGATCAATTAAACTATTGTTAACATCCTTGAAATTATAATGGTAGAAAATTAATCAATTATTGAGGAGATATTTTTACAAATGCACAACATGTTCTATTATTTATTTATTTACACGGATAATATCAAACCCATGTCTATTTTGAAGATCCTCTTGAACCTTTTAAATGGAAAATATTTCTCCTTCCATGGAAATAATGTCCTCCTTACTCCATTTTCTTAATATAGATTTTAACAGTCTTAGATTTATCACACATTCATAATGTTCATATATGCATCTCATTTGAGCTTATACATATTAAAAAATCCCCAACATATTAGGATGGTTTTCCAAACCATTGTTTAATCATAAAAGGAAAATTACTCCATTCCATTGTAATGTTAGTTATGATGAGATGCTGATCAGAAATTATTTCATGATAATCCTCATTCTAACATACTCCCAATATTATGAAGTACTAAATTTAATGAAAAATCAATTTATATTTCTATCAACTAACATGTTCACTAATTTACTATTCCATGCGAATATAACCCCATGAATGTTAATATCTAAAAAATAATTACTGTCAATTTATTCATTAAAATGTTTATTATAAAAAGTATAATTAGGTTTTACTATCCTTTAATTGTTACTAGGGACTAAATTGAAGTCACCTATGAACACCCAACATACCTTAATATATAGATTTAATTTCATGATATCATACATGTGATACATTATCTTTTGAAAGCTAATAAATGAATAGATAAATGAGTAGAGGAATTTATTTCAATCAATACAGATCATGAATGTGATCAACTCCCTATTTATGTAAGAAACAATCCATTTGGTGGCCTTCAGGGAGACCCAAACACAAATATTTTACACTATTTTTATTTTTTCTAATTAATCTCGATAAAATCATATCATAGATATTTTAAATTAAATTTATTTAAGTAAGTAAAATGAGTCATTTGATTTCTAAAGAATATTTTCAGGGGATGATAAGTTAGGATATTTTTGTAACGATCTAGTAGTGGACAAATTCTCAATCTCTAGAAAATTCAGGTGAGGGAAATTCATTTTCTAGCATGTTTGTATTTTTATTATGTTAGGTATAATGTGTTATATAACCTAATATGGTGGTGTGAATCAAGGTATGAAAAATTAAAACAATTTACCTAATTTTTCTTGATTCGTTTTTAGACCAAACTCTCTTCTATATCTTTCCCATTTCATAGTACAAAAAATCATACTGAATGAACAAGGCAGATGAATTATACATGGTTCACCATTAAAGGGATAGGTACAAGGAAAATACATCAGAGATATACCGATATACTAAATCCAATAAAATCGCAACACAATTTACAAATTTCAGAGCAGACTCACATTCCCTCCTGGTTTACAACCAAACCAAATATGAAAGCTCACTACTCTGTCAACTTAAGTATAATAACTAATTCTTTGTTAGATCCACTAACTTTTAATTGACTTTTTGCAATTCCCCGACCCCAGTTACCTAGAGTTGGTGCATTAATACATTACATTGGCATGATACAACGAAATCATGTCCTAAAAGACCGATTAGTTTAGTAGCCTTGGAAATAATAAACAAATTCTGTTGTTTAACATTACATTATTCAATAAAAAACAACAAAATAATCGTCTTCATTAACAACAATCATATCCCATAGACAATCCCTATAGGTCAGTCACAAAATACTTCTTCACATCCTGGGAAAAATAAAACATATTAAGGGGTGAGCTCATATTCTCGTTAAGGATAAAAATATAGTGGAAACTTTCATAAAAAACATAAACATTTAAGGAAATGTATAATACTAAAACAAGATCCTTTTAAACTTGAACATAAGAATAATATGGATAATATAAAATCAAATAATTCCATTTAATTATTCACATTGATATTCAACTTGTCGAATAATCACATGCAATATCAATAGCCGATTTCATAATGATGGAATGCATAATGTCAGAATTCATAACCACATAGTCAAGGCCTTGTGCCAAGACTAAAAATAAGATACTATCATGGAATTGTTCCAAGAAACTAGTTTGTCTCATGAGACCTACCAATTAATTAGGGAGTTATCGCGGGCTCCACCCATCGCTTACTAAGTCTAATGCATTCCTCATATTAAAATGTTTAAACATAACATAAACATTCATATTAAAACTATCATATGAAAGTTCAATAAATTATCAATAAAACATAAATGGTGTAAAAAAAACACATCCATAGTCAAAAATATCAAAAAACCATCAACACAATAAGGAAGTTTTGTATCATAATAAATCAACTTCCAATAATTTTAAAATCCTTCAAAGGATGCTAACATAACTGAAATCAAAACTTTTTTTAGAGAAATATATCTCTCTATTTTGAAATCATTTAAACGTCATATAATTATTAAACTAATTTTTCTAAAATATTCTTATATTGTTGTATGGGAAGCTTCTATGATGTTATAATGGCAGAAAACAGTCATAACCACCGCATAAGTTAAAAAAACATTCATACCTTAATTTTTTCAGAAAGGTCATAATTTACATTGTTTAGAAAATGACAGAAAGATTCCTTTAAAAAACATATAAAGTCAAATAAGGGTATAAATGAATTTAAACCATTGTCTATAAAATAGTAAAAAATGTTTTGAAATATATTCTAATGAAACAAGTATGTGGATGATAAAGAGGTCCAAGTAGATTACTTACATATAAACAACGTCAAATAAGTAAAGATACTATGAAATTAACCATTACCTTATACTATTTCTTAGTCGATGTTATTTTAACCTCCTGTATATTAGTTATGACATTGTTATTAAAATATAAATGTACTATATACATAAATACGATATCATATATAAACTTTTTTTATTTCTTAGTGAGTAATATTTTAGTAGTATCATTGTTTCAGGTGTGAACTGATTCGTTTTCCTTTATATGATTTGTTAAGTAAGTAATTTTTTTATGGATACGATGTATCTTATTCGTATTAAGAATTATATTATGTCTTTAAACATTATTTGTAATCATCAAATGAAAATTAGTCTTGAGTTGGTACGATGTAGAATGAATCTAATCGTGTTCGTGAAGACGGTAATCCGTACGTACGCATGAATGACAATATCATTCTTTTGATATCAAAATAATATATAATTGGATGGTATATTATATATACCGAATCATTATCATGTTATATTTATTATTAACATCATGTATACTAATTATTATACCCATCAAAATGATGAAGTGTTTGAATAACAAACTACAACATAACATGGAGACAGTATTCTCTATGTACGTACGTATGATGACTTTGTCATTTATAGTATATATATAATAATGAATATGGTTGTACCATTTTTATAATAAAATCACAGTATATAGGAGATAATTTAATTATTATTTTAGAATGGAAACAACAATGAAATAGGAAGTGGAATAAGGAAAGAACTTGGAAGAGGTGAAGAAATATTTATCTCTTATTTGGGTTCTTCATTTTGATTTGATCAAAAGGGCTCAATAGGTTGGATTTAGGACTAATTACTGCCTCTATGATGAAGGTAAGATAGTTTTGAGGATATTTCGGCAGGGTTTGGCCATTCCAAATGGAATTGAAGGTGTGAATTTGAGAGAATGGGAAGTTCCCTTTTTTAAGAGGGGTGAGGGGAAACTTAGGAAAATCTTGAAATATTATTTTATAATAAATTTATATTAGTTTTATAATGGATCAAAAATTATATATTTAGAGGATAATGTGGGGATGATTCTAGAAACAATCAACCAATAGGTTTTAGACCGGTTTGGGTTACTAGATTAACCTTATCTTTTATATTTAACTTTTAGTTAATTAGTTTGACATTTTCAATGTATCATTGTATTTTTATATTTTATGGTTAACAAACATACAATAAACTTCCAAGAGAACCTCAACTGGTTAATTTATGACATAAATAATAATATTTAAGTCTGTTGTCCTTACCATAGATTTTTAGGAATATAATATCAAAGAATTATATAATATTTGTTTAAAAAACTATTTTATGTGAGTTTTGACACTATTTTGAATTTTGTTTTTGTTAAATTAATAACTTAATTATTACTTAGAAAAAATTAATTTAATAAAACCTAACATGTCTTATTAACCTATAAAATTAGTGTAATTCATTAAATGTCTATAAGTTTATTTATTTGGATATTTATAATATCAATTATATTAATATTTCATTAATAAGGTAATTACTTCATCATCATTGTGTCTTACATAAAACTAATTATTTAATTTTTATAAATTATAAATAAAATACCATTATGTGGGAAATATTATTATATTTATAATTAAAATTTATAGTCTAATTTTCCTTATGTATAACCCTATATTAAAAATAGTTTAGTTATTTAACTTTTATTTTAACTCTTTTAACACTTCATTAAATAAAAGAATAATAAATGTCCAAATATAATCCATGTGGACCTAAAGGATCATATTTTAATCCTATGGTTGTTTTTGATCGACATATAGTCATCTAATATAATTCAGACATGTGTTAGGGTACAAATAATATCATTTTGATCTTTAATTACCCTATTTACTTTTTACCGTGGTAGTAAAAGTCAAAAGTTAAGATTCACCACAAATTATTTTTATCTTGTCGAACCACATTTTACTTAATGATATCAACTATTTCTCTAAATTTTTTGATATTAAACTGACCGAAGCAGTAAAATTATGTTTTATTAAAATTTTCTAAAGTACCTAGGAGGTTGGTAAAAGACGGTAAAAAGTTTGTTAAAATTTTTATATATCTAAACATATTATAAAAGGACTACGATAAATTACATTGAACTTATATAGGTATTATGTATCTATTTTTACCAAAAATAAATTCAAATAAATAAAATAATTATTTAAATAAAAAATTTGTTTTATATAATAACTCAGTGTTTTTCACTAATCATCAAAAATTGAATGTTTTCAAAAAAATACCAAAAACTCACACTATGCTAAATACAATAATTCTAATACAAAAATAAATTCCATTTTGAATGATAAAATTCATAAAATTTCAAAAGGTAGTTATTACTATTCATAATAGCTATTTTGATTGGTCGTGGTGTGTTAGAATCTCGAAGTTGCGTACAATGTTATCTATTTCATTATTCAAAGGAAAACATACTATGACGGCTTGGGGTGTTACATTATCCCCTCCATCAAATAATTTCTTCCTCGAAATTTATTGAATATTACAGCATAAAAAGGTTCGTGTGGTTCTTCATCATAAGTAACTCGGGGTTCCCACATCGCCTCTTCCATCTTATGGTTTCTCCATAGAACTTTGACCAGACAAGTTTTCCAATATCTCAATACTTCATCTCTTGTATCAATAATATTAAAAGGCTCTTCGCAATAATATAGACCGTGTTCCAATTATAATTCCTCATAGGTGAGTACATGTGTTGGGTCATGCATGTATTTTCTCAATAGTTATACGTGGAACAGATCATGAATTTTGGAGAGACTTGGCAGCATTGCAAAATTGTATGATACAACCCCAATTCATTCTAGAATTTTGAATCTTCCGATTTACCATGGACTCAATTTACCATCTTACCGAATCTTATAATTCCCTTCCATGGAGATACCTTCAAGAAAACAAGATCCCCTACCTGAAATTCCAAATCCTTCATTTGAATATCGGCGTAGCTCTTATAACTAATTTGAGCCAATGTGATATGGGTTTGGATTACCATCACCATTCCATTGTTTCCTCAAAATGTTCTGGGGATACGAGTTTTCATTCACCAACAACATTCCAACGATTTGGTGTCTGACATCTCTTCTTATATAATGCTTCATATGGTGCCATCTAAATACTTGAATGTAAGATATTGTTATAGGAAAATTCTACCAGAGGTAAATATTGATCCCCCATACATTGAAAGTCAAGTGAGCAAGATCTCAACATTTCATCGAAGGTTTTAGTAGTCTGTTCTGATTGTCCATCAGTTTTAGGGTGGTAGGCAATGGTCAAATGATGTTCAGTGTCCAAGGATTCACGAAAACATTTCTAGAATCTTGATGTAAAATGGGGATCACGATCAGAAACAATCAGTAGGGGTACCCCATGAAGTCTTACAAAATCATTAATATACATTCTTTCTAGACGTTCAAGTGCTAAATCATCTCTTATAGAATAAAAATCTACTGACTTGTTAAGAAGATCAATAATGAACCATATTGAATCATTCCTTCATTTAGTATTTGGTAGTCCCATGATAAAGTCCTTCATAATATTATCCCATCTCCACTCAGGTATGGGAATAGGTTTCATGACTCCTCCGGGCTATTGCCTTACAACTTTCACTTGTTGACAAACCATACAACATGACACAAAATCAGAAATGTCCCTCTTCATGTTGTCCCACAAAAAATATTCCTTCAAATCACTATACATCTTAGTGCTACTAGGGTTTATAGAGACATTGGAGCTATGAGAATCATTGAACAATTCCTTTTTTAGATCAAGTATATTGTGAACACAAAGTCTCTTCCCAAATTTCAAAATCTCGTCTTCACATATGAAGTCGATCAATATGCCATCATTAAAAGCTTTAATTTCCCTTTGAAACTCCTCATTAATTTCCTGAGAACTTTTTAACTTTTATAGTAACGATTGTTGCAAACCATTTGAAAAAGTATTGTTGTTTCCACATCCATGATAATTCCCATATCCATCTTTATGAGATCCTTGAAAATAAGATCTCTTTCAACTATCATCTTGTTCAAAACTCCATGATCCTTTCTACTCAAAGAATCTGCTACCTTATTTTCCTTCCCCATGTAGTGGTTTATAGTGCAACCATAATCATTGAGTAGTTCTAAACAACTCCATTGCCTCATGTTGAGTTCATTCTGTGATAAAATATAGTTCAAACTCTTATTATTGGTATATATATCACATTTTTTCACCATATAAATAGTGCCTTCGTATCTTCAAAGAAACTATTACAGCTGATAACTCTAGATCATGAGTATAATAGTTTTTCTCATGAATTTTTAGTTGTCATAATGTATAGGCAATAACCATATCATTCTTCAATAAGGACATAACCAAGTCTATTCATTGATGTATCACTAAAAATAACAAAATCATCACTCCCTGATGGTAGAGTCAAGATATAAGCATTGACTAATATTCACTTCAACTCTTCATAACATTCATCACACTCTTTTGTCCAAACAAATTTATCCCCTTTTTGTGTGAGCTTAGATAATGGGTTACCCATCAGGAAAAAATCTAGATGAAATGCTGATAATAAACTGATAGACCAATAAAACAATGCACCTCAGTTATACTCATTAGTGATGAACATTCTTTGATTTCCCTTGTATTAGAAGGATCAACAAATATTCCATCCTTAGAGGCAATATGTCTAAGAAGACAAATCTTCTAAAGCCATAATCCACAACTGCTAATCTTCCCATATAATTCATTTCTTCTATGAGTATTTAGGATAATACACAAATTACATTCATGATATTCATATATTTTTTAGTACACCAGGTTATTATCAATAAATACCACTACAAATTCATTAGTATTTTCCTTGAAAACTTTGTTCATCAGATCCATGAAAACATTGTGTGCATTAGTCAGCCCAAAAGGCATTACTGTAAACTCGTAATGCCTGTAACTAGTTCAAAATGTTGCCTTTGAAATTTCTTCCTTTTTCACACACAATTGATGATATCCATATTGATGGTCAATATTTGAAAAATAATGAGCTCCATGATGTTGGTCGAATAAATCATCAATGTGAGATAGAGGATACTTGTTCTATATTGTTATAGCATTTATCTCCCTGTAGTCAATGAAAAACCTCATCTATCTATATTTATTTTTAGCAAAAAGGATAGGGCCTCCCCATAGATAAATGCTTGGGAGAATAAATCCCTTATTACTCAATTACTCTAGTTGTTTCTTTAGTTCCACTTATTCCACAATAGACATTATATAAACGGTCTTAGATATGGGCCTTGAACCAGGAATTAAACCAATGAATAACTAAATTTATCATTCTTGAGGATTTCCAGGTAAATCATCTAGAAACATATCAACATATTATTGCACAATTGGTACGTCCTCTATTTGAACATCCCTTTCCTCACCCATAGTAATTTTATTCTCTTCCTCCCTAATAATTGAATTTATTTGAGCTACTGGGAGTGGATCTAGATATGAATCAGATCACTACTAGAAATATGACCTTTCCAAACGCTTCTATACTAATGGTTTGTAAAAACTGTTGGTATAGGTCCCCTTACCCAACAGTTTGGCCAAACTGTTGGGAAAACCCACTTTGAGCTCACTTTTCCAAACGGTTTTCCAAAACCATTGTGAAAGGGTATGACTTTCCAAATG
Source organism: Viscum album (assembly GCA_963277665.1). Classification (NCBI taxonomy): domain Eukaryota; kingdom Viridiplantae; phylum Streptophyta; class Magnoliopsida; order Santalales; family Viscaceae; genus Viscum; species Viscum album. Next base: position 1,716,524,643 of record OY728160.1, on the reverse strand, counting down.
ATTTGGCCAAACCATTGGGAAAAGACCACTTTGTGGCAACTTTTCCCAATTGTCTTCCAAACCTTTGGGAAAGGGTATAGCTTTCCCAACATTCTATCCAAACCATTGAGAAAAGTATACATTGAGGCCACTTTCCAAACGGTTTGGCCAAACCTTTAGGAAAGGGTGGGTACCTATCCCAAAATTTTGGACAAACCGATGGAATAGGTCCCCTATATACCTACGTTGCTCCTAGAATGAAATGGCATATACCAACGATTGTCAAAACCGTCGTTATTGGTCTATACCAACAGTTTTGACAACTGTTGGTATAGGTCCTTTGATTTTTTATCGAATCTTCTTACTGAGAACATTATATAAATCAAAGTTTAAAATAACTATGATAATACATATAAATTTTTATGAAATTATGTTCACAAAAGTCATTTCAGGATAGTTTTTAGGTCGTTCAATGATAAAATAGAGGTCGTGGGATCAAATCCTAGAGAATGTTTTTTTTGAAATACATATACCATCAGTTTTATGGAACCGTTGGTATAGATTTTCATATTAATTATACCAATGGTTTTCAAAACCATTTGTATAGGTCTATACCAATTGTTTTCCAAATACCGTTAGTATAGACCTATCCCCACGACTTACTTTCCAACGGTCCTCCAAACCGTTGTTATAGGCTATACCAACGGTTTGGTGACCTTTACCAATGGTTCCAAACTATTGGTATAGGTTAGTTTTCCAGTAGTGGATGGTGACTTTTCTGCTATAAAGATAAGGTACTCCTTATTTTCATAGAAAATTGTAACCTCCTTCTTCTTACAATAAATTTTTGTATCATGGTCTGGAAGGAAATATACACCGTGGATTATTTTAAATTCTTTCATGGGTATGACAATAAGATCAAAAAATAAATAACGTTTATATGACATAATGGGAACTGATTCACAAAACATTTTTGCAAAGATACTACCCATAAGATTTTTGACTGAAAACTCCTTTGTTAAATAAAATTGGAAATATCTAATTTTCTTAGAAAACTAGGATGATATAAAACAATGGGATGACCCATAATGAAATAAAGCATTTTCTAAACATGAGGAAACCATTAAATCACCTGCCACCTTGTCTTTCAGAGCATCAACCTCCGTAGTGGTGATAACATAAGATTGGCCATGATCCCTTGGTATTAACTGAGACAATTTCCCTTGGCTCTTAGGACAATAATTTGCATAATTCCCTCTTTCACTACAATTTAATCATTAAACATTGACATCTTCTTTCATCCCCTTGTAATCACGAGTTTGGTGACCTTTTTTCCCATACTTTTAACAGATTCCATTCCCTTCATGTAATTACTAGGGTGTTTCTTCCCACATTTACTGCAGGATGGATATTCAACTTTTCCTTACATCCCCTTATTTCTATTTCCAGAGTGTTCAGTAGATCTCTTCTTATCTTTCTTTGATTTAAAGTCATAAAACATATAGAATTCCTTTTCTTTATTGATAGAAAATGAGACAGTATCTTCGTATGATAAGAAGGACTGTGAGACTATTTCTCAATGAAGAAATGGTTTTAAACCATAAAATAAATGATCAATATTACTTATTGGGTTACGTATATAATCTACAGTATTCCTTTCTATCTTTGTAAAGTTATCTTCATACATTGCGACATTATCATCCTCCTTTTCCTTAGAATTATAAATTGACTTTCCATATCTACTTGATAGTCATGAGTAAAGTATTTTTCTAAGAAATTTTCATTAATATCCTTTCATAACATACTTGATACTTCTTCATCTTTCTTTGTTTTTTGAATCAATGACCACCATTGATCAGCATCTCCAGCGAGGTGTGAAACTGCCATGACAAATTTTTCCTTTATCTACTTCCCAAAGAAGGAAATATTTTCTCTAAGGAACATATCCATTTCTCAACAACCAATGGATTTGTATTCCCATTAAATGTTGGTGGTTTTTTCTCATGAAGCATTCTAATATTGATCCTCCATGTTGTGGATCAGGGTGCTCCATATGGGTAAGGTTTTTATTCATAACATGTGTGAGTTGTCCCATTATGGTGATAACCTGATCTTCACCAGTTGCTTCACTGGCTCCACTATAATTATCTTCAGTAGGTGGGAAATCCCAACATGGATTACATGTGTTGATATAGTTTATATCCCTTCCACAAGGTTCTATTTCTAAACAACGGCATGCACTAGATTTGTTTATGAATCACAATACATAATTCCAAACTGTTTAAACACTTAACATTAATTGAGTAATTTATGGATATAATACATAAAAATAAAAATATTCTCTTCGAGGATGTGTATACTCATAAACCCTTCATAATGTTTTGTAATGAAAATGAGAATTATCCTAAGCATATCCTCTGAGAGTGTCGTAACCAAGGGTGCATCAAGACCCATTTTCATGCACCAGTTCCCGTTCGAATCTGGATTAAAGCGGTGTTTTTAGATTTTACCCCTAGGTACATCTGTGCCTAAGCTGCCTCAACCTGCTCATATCCAGACATGGATGTATTTCTTGGAAAACACAAAAAAATTATACAGTACCAAAATTATAGGATGTTCTTCTATACTAATCCTCAAAGTCTGTCTTAGGGTAACGTTCTCTAATTAGATTTTCTATAAACATAGCTTGTATGGTTTTTATTAAAATCTTCTGATACCGACTGTAACACCCCGTCCTCAGTTACCCAGAGTCGGTGAATTATTAAATAACATTGGCATGATATAAGAAAATCATGTCCCGAAATACCGATCAGTGTAGTAGCCTTGGAAATTCTAGATACATTCATAAGTTTTACATTACATTATACAATGAATAACAACAACTTCATTTTCATCATTAACCATAGTAATATCCCATAGAATATCTCTAAAGTTCAGTCATAAAATACTTTTTCAAATCCTAGGAAAAATAAAACATAGAAAGGGGTGAGCTCAAATGCTTAGTAAAGATAACAATATACCGAAAACAATCATAAATAAGCATAAACATTTAAGGCATTGTATAAGAATAAAACAAAATCCTTTTAGAATTGAACTTCAACATAATATGTATAATATAAAATTCATTAATACCATTTTCTTATTCCTAGGGATATTCTATTAGTGAAATAATCACAAGTAATATCAATAGCCAATTTCATAATGTTGGAATGCATAATTCCAAAATTCATAACCACATAGTCAAGGCCTTGTGCCAATACTACGAATAAGATTTTTTCAAGGCCTTGTGCCCAGACACTAGTTTGTCTCATGAGACCTACCGATTCATCGAGGAACTATAGCGGGCTCCTCCTATCAAATACTAAGTCCAATGCATTCCTCATATGAAAAGGTTTAAACATAAAATAAATAATTATATTAAAACTAGCTTATGAAATTACCATAATTTATCCATAAACCATGAATGGTGTAAAAATAACACATCCATAGTCAAAAATATAACAAAACCATCAATACAATATGGATGTTTTATATCATAATAAATCAACATCCAATAATCTTAAAATCCATCAAATTATGTTGACAACGATTAAATCAAAACATTTTTTTAGAAAAATATCTATTTCTATTTTGAAATCATTTAAAATTAAAATAATTATAGAGGAAAACATTTATTTTTAAATATTATTATAAACATGTAAGGGGAGTATTGAAGATGTTATAACAGCAGAAAATAGCCACAATATTTGTATAAGTTACAAAAACATTCATACCTTAATTTTTAAAAAAACGTCATAAAATACCGAGTTTGGAAAATGACGGAATGATTCATTTCAAAAACATATATAGAAAAATAAGGGTATAAATTGATTTAACCTATTTTATATAAAATTATAAAAAAATTATTTGAAATACATTCAAAAGAAACACAAATGAGGATGATAAAGAGGTCCCAGTAGATTACATACAGATAAACAACCTCGAATAAGTAAAGAGATTTTGAAATTTACCCTCACCATGTACATTTCCTTAGTAAATGGTATTTTAACCTCCTTTATAATAGTTAAAACATTTTTATTAAATTATGAAGTAACTATATACATAAATATTTTATCATATATGATCATATAATATTTCTTGGTTAATAATATTTTAGTAGTATCATTGTTTCAGGTGTTAACTGATTTGTATTTCTTTATATGGTTTGTTACATAAGTAATGTTTGATATGGATAGGATGTATATTATTCATATTAATAATGATATTATATCATTAAACATTAATTTTAATCATCAAATGAAGATATGTCTTGAATAGATACAATGGGGAACGAATCTCATCGTGTTCGTGGAGATGGAAATCCATACGTACGCACGAGCGACAATACCATTATTTTGATATTAAAATCATATATAATTGGATGGTATATAAAATATAGAGAATTAATATCATTTAATATTTATTATTAATGTAATTTATACTCATTATTATAACCATCCAAATGATAAAGTGTTTGAATAAAAAACTACACCACGAGGTGGAGACAGTAATCCGTACGTCCCCAAATATGGTGACTTTTTCATTTATAGGATTGATAGAATAATGAATAGGGTTGTACCATTATTATAATAACATGAAAATATATATAATTTACTAGATTTATTATTTTATAATGTAAACAACAAATAAAGAGGAAGTGGAAGAAGAAATGAACATCAAAGACGTGATGAACTATTTTTCTCTTCTTTGGGTTCTTCCATTTGATTTGATCAAAATGGTTCCATAGGATGGATTTCAGACTAAAGGAAGGCCTCTAGGATTAAGGGAGGATAGTTGAGAGGATATTTGGACCAGGTTTGGCCAAGTGAAATGGATTTGAAGGTGGGAATTTGAGAGAAGGGGAATTTCCATTTTATAAGAGTAGTGAGGGGCTCCTTAGGAGAAGCTTGAAATATTATTTTATAATAAAATCAATTTCAGTTTATAATGGCACAAAAATAATTTATTTAGAGGATAAGGTGGGGATTCATAAAAAAACACTCAACTAATAGGTTTTACATAGGTTTGGGTCACTACATTAAACTTATCTTTTATATTTAAATCTTAGTTAATTAGTTTGACATTTACCATGTCTCTTTGTATTTTCATATTATATTCTTAATAAACATACTATAGACATAAAACGAACATAAATTGGTTTATTAATTACATATATAATATTATTTAATCCCTTTGCCCAATACTTATATTTTTAGGAATAGAATATCAGTTAATAATTTATTATTTGTCTTAAAAACTCTTTTTTGTCAATTTTGACACTATTTGGTATTTTATTTCTGTTAAATTCATAATAGCATTATTAATTCGAAAAAAAAATCTTTTAATTAACACTAAAATGTCATTTTAACCTATAAAATTAGTGTAATTCATTAAAATTCTAACATTATATTTATTTGGATATTTATAATATCAATTATTTTAATCTTACATTAATAAGGTAATTACTACATCATCATTGTGTCATAAATTAATTTAATTAATTATTGTCTAAAAATTATAAGTAAAACACCATTATTTTGGAAATATTTTTATCCATAAAATGAATATTTATTATCAATATTTTCTTTTGTATACCCAAATATTAACAACAGTTTATTTATTAAACATTGATTTTAACTCTTCTAACTCTTCTTTATGTAAAATAATAATAAATGTACAAATTTAATCCAAGTGGACCTAAAGGATCAAATTTTATAAATAAGGTTTTTTTGTGTGGAAATAAACTCATCAAATAGAATTAGTACATGTTTTAGGGTAATAATAATATCATTTTTACCACTAATTACCCTATTTACTTTTAATCATGGAAAATAAAAGTCCAAAGGTACTATTCACCAAAATTATTTTTATCTCATTGAACCACATTTTGCATAATGATATCAGCCATTTCTCTCAAATTTATAAAATTTAACTCAAAAAATCGGTAAAATTATGGTTTACGCAAATTTTCAAAATCTCATAGGAGATGGTTAAAAGACGGTAAAAAGTTCACAAATTTTTTTTATATATTTAAACATATTATAAAATTATTCCAATGAATTACATTGAACATATATAGATATTTTCTATCTGATTTTACCAAAAATAAATGTATATAAAATAAATATTTATTTAAATAAAAAGTGGGTTTTAAATAATAACTAAGTGTTTTTCATTATTCATTAAAAACTGAATGTTTTCCGAAAAGTACAAAAAATTAAAACTAAACGAAATTTGATATTACGAATCCAAAAAATATGTCCATTTTAAAATATAAAATTTATAAAATTTCAAAAAGTCTTTATTACTATTCATAATAGTTAGTTTTATTGGTCACGGTGTGTTAGAATCTTGAAGTTGCGTACAATGAAAACTATTGCATTATTCAAAGGGAAATAACCGTGGAAGCTTGGGGTGTTACACTTGTAGGTCCCTTCATTGCCACTAATTAATGTGTCCTACAATTTATATAGATACTCTATTTATGTCCCAATTTCATCCACCAAGGAATAGATCTTGACCACAACAATACTGGGCAACCTCAAATCATTCACACAACCCTTACTTCTTCTTACATGCAACATTAATGTATTGCTCACATGATTACTCTTTTTTATGAAATTCCCCTTGAATGAAACATCAATATTAAATGCAACTCAAATATAACATGAACCATTCATACCTTTCATTAAAATAAACATCTTTCACACAACTCCCTTATCATAAATTTTTTATGTGATATGGAGTTAAGATTCTCTATAAGTTTTGAGACGCACTGAATGAGTGGTTCCATATCTTATTTATAATCATCACCAACCCCTACAAGGAAGATTAAATGTTTCAAAAGAGATCAACATCAAGAGAACACAAAATCATTTGATGTCTCCTTGGGTGCATAGGTTTCTTTCTCGCAACCTCATCTTCCATGCACTACTTGAATATTCCCTACACTTCACGCCCATTACATTTTTCAATGATCTGATCCTGAAACATGCCTTGTGCAGATGATTCCAATATCCCTTATACCTTTTCAGAAAGAAACTATTTTTCACACACATTCCATATCTTTCATAGGCATCCCATTTCAAAAAACCCATGTTTTCATCTCCTGATTTTCAGGCCCAAAAATATGGCCAACACTATAAAATAGGGCCACCATGTATATGATTTTTTCATACTGTATCCAGTTTATCCATTAATTTTACATGGTTCTTAGTCAATATAGTATTCCATAATTATCTTTGGAGTTTTAAAACACACCAAGAAATCCTTCTTTGTCAACAAATACAACCATCCAAAAAATGCTGTAATATTACCATGAGGGATTTTTCCCAATTGATTGCATGCCACCCAAAGAAAGCTCGTTGAATGTAGTTTAAAATTATAGTGTAATCTTATTTACAAAAACATTATATTTGTGAGAGGACTAGAATTAGTTTAAACATTCCTTCTTAGATACCCCTTCTGACCATTTTCTTTTTTATTTAATAGTATACATTTCCTTAATTTCACACATTACTTTTGATGCTAATAGTTTGTATGAAATGTTACCCTTTATGTTTAGCCACAATGGTTGGGAGAGTGGTAACCTAAATTGGATAATTTTAATTATTATCATTACCATGATCTATTATATCATATTCCAGAGGTGTATATTTTATTTTGGGAACATGATCATTATAGGAGGGAAGGTAATTTTTCTCCCAATATAAGGTCCAAATAATTATAAATTAGTTATTTTGCCCCATTATATTTTAACCATTGTCTCATCCCTTGTAATAATGTGTTCATTAATTGTGGAAATAAGTGGGTTCACTAATCCCCCTACCATCCCATATTCATACTATGTCATTCTCTTTTTCCTCTGTAATAGATTCAAACTCTTTATAATAAAAGAAACTAGCTTCTCTTTATAGGGGGATTTGAGTGAAATTCATGTTCATTAATATTCCCATTTTCTAAAGGTTCCTTTGTTTTCCTTAATAGACCTATTTTAATTCTCAAGGGGTTTTTGGGAGGCACAAACACCTTAAATGGAATCCTCTAAGATTCTATCCATTATTCCTTTAAGTTGGTTGTCTAAATCCATATTTTGAAGTTTCATATTGTTGAAATCCCATAGCTTATAAGTTTACAATAGAAATTGAATTCATATATAAATTCAAATTCACTTTCAGAAAAAAATTATAATCTCTATGATTTAAAATTCGGTTTTAATAAATGATACTCAAAATATTATCAACATAGTAAATTTAATAACAAAAATTGAAACTACCCTGTAGATATTTTTAACATATTCTATTCAAATAACATCCCATAAATATAACATTTAAACATTTTTAATGTCATTTATATCAATAATAATTTTAAAATATTTTATATAAAATGTTTTTATATCATTTATTTAAAAAAATGATTAAAAAAATATGGATATGGATATTTATTTTTTTAGATCACACCTAAGTAAATTTACCCTACCACCTTTAAATTTTCTCTACAAAACAAGAAATTTTTAAATATATCACATCGGACTAAAATTTTAATTCCAACCTAAAAATATATAACTCACCAAAATAATTATTCCTAATCAATTTAAAATTTTCATTTACCCACTCCAAATATTTCTTTCATCCTCTAAAAATTTATTTCTCCCTTGATTCCTCCATATATCCCAAATAAATACTAGATATCTATTTTGGAGGTGGATACCATGGAATTAGTGACCTAATAAAATTAGAAAAAAAATTCAAAATTATTATTTTTCAATAATATTTTATTCATAAAATACATAAAATTATTTCATTTATTCACATTTAATATTATATTAAATTGTATATAATATTTTTTAGTTATTATCACTATATCAAGGAATATTCTTGATTTTTTAAAACACTATAATTGTATACTAGTTATGTTATCATGTGAAACTATTGTTATTGTCGATGATTGTGCAATAATAATATGTGTATATTTCTATGATACCAAATAAATCATTTTCAAAACATATTATTCTTGTCATTTTTTAAAAAGTCACGTGAATAATTATTTTTCTTAACATTTTCTTATAAATTGATGTGACAATGGTCTAAACATCGATTTTTTAAATAAAATTGAAGTTAATGATCATTTTTACTTCATTTTTGTAAAAATAAACTATTAAATTTCATTAAAAATAATTTTTTTGTATCATTTATAATTAATAATCTGAAATAATATATTTTCCACATTTCATTCAATGACGGTTTATCAAAAAGTGATGTTCAAAATATAAAAAAGTAGATATAAAAATCCATTTATATTCGAGTGATACCATCACATCATTTATTGTTATAACTGTTTATAATTATTTTAACACTATCAATCCTAGTTTCATTGAGATTGAGATCACCTAGGTCTCTAAAATAAAAACAAAACTTGACTTCAATATTGATTACATCCATATTGAGGTGTGAACCAATGAAAGAGTCAATATCCAATAAGATATATAGATACTAGAAGACCAATATATGATCATGGAACTTAACATTTAGTTTGGAATTTTTTTACTTACCGTGGTGAAGATTAAAAATGGAACTCCATTTTATGATTCTAAAATTTATTAGCTTAGGTTTCTAAAATTGGAGTCCCAAGGGTTTTGTGTTTCGGATAGAACTCTAAATGGACTATGGGAATACAATTTGTCTAAGAAAAGTGTTGCATGGTTTCCTATCACTCCATGATTTTCCATATATGGATGTTGGTTTCATATGGATTTAATACTTTCTAGGAAAGTGTTTAATTTAGCTTATATATGATTTGTTTTAAAATATTTATGGATAAAATTAATTTTTATCATAATAAAGTAATGGAAATTAGGAGGTGTATCAGTTGTTGTACATTAATATTTTTAAAACTTATTAATGTGATTTAATGAATATGATTTAAAATTAAATATCATTAAACAAGTTTAAAAATATGTATTAAATTTTATGTAATGATTTCATACGATGAATTAATTTTTTATAATATGTGTATGGAAATATTGAGAAGACGATAACATTAAAAATAATAATTGTGAGATTAATTCAAAAGAAATATCATATCCTGACCTCAATAATTTAGTATAAGTAAACATTATTCTTTTTAACCCTTGTACTATCTTGTGTAAGAAATGGTATTTGTGGATAAATCAAAAATTTATGTAACTATATACAACTATATGCACCATGTTACACTTAGCTGCGAAACCCAAGATGTTATTATACTAGTGGAAAAAGGAAAACTCTAAAAGTGGACGTCGAAAGTTAGTTTTGTTCATCAATATGATTTTTCTTGGTAAAATATTTTCTAACTCATGGGTATTAGAGAATTAGATCATAAAACTTGCATTACATTCCACATATAAACAAAGTGGTTACATAAAGATAGTATTCTTCTTTCCCATCAATGGAAACTTATTTAAAATAAAACATGGATTCTTTTTTGACACTATCATCATATCATGTACCTTTCCCTTGACCTGTGAAAAACATTTCAAAAAAACATGGGATGAGAATAAAAATCTCATTAAGGGATATAAAATATATATGGAAAGGAAACATGGGTACATATATACATAACAATGAAATCATACTTTACCCATAGATCATAAGCACTTCACCATACCTCATCAAATCATGAATAAATCGTAGAAATCATAAGACATAAAGGAAACTTGATGCATTCATAACATTCTTACGTAGGGAGTAACCCTCTTGGTTACGTTTGGAATACCCATCACAGTATATTCCCTAAATATCTTCGGAGAAACCTTAATGTTAAACTCCTTCACATTACCCAATGCATTGGAGAGCTATATCGGGCTCACCGGCCTTTAGTTTATCACGAAACCACCCTTCTTCATAATAATGCCCAAGAACCTCAACATAATCGTATCACATAAAACATGCATAAAGGAATCATAACATTCCCACTATTCAATCACAAGATATCAATACAACACATTGATATAAAAACGTTATGAAAACCATTTTCAATACCAAAATAAAAGAAATGTAAACATGGTATTTATTTTTCTTTTAAAAAGAAGGTATGGCTTGTAGAGGAAGCCGAAACTCAAATAATGGTCACGGTGGCGGAGAAGTCGTTGTCGTCGCATACGTATGACAAAAACATTCCCTTTTGTATTTTAGTAAATTCTTTTTATAAAAAGATTCCTTTTGAATAAACATAAAAGTAAAAGGGGTTTATACACCGTATAAAAGAAGGTTGTGTATAAAAAAAATATGCCTCAATGAAAGGAGATTGAGACGAAGTCCCATACCTCGGGTCCGACTTGACTCGGTCATTCTTTAATCTCCTGAATAATAAACTTGAGTTAATTTATACATGTTTAAGAACCTTTTTCAAGTTCATTATTCCTTTTATATCACTTATTGCCATGTCATGAACACTATGTAATTATTTAAGTTAATAACGGTCGTTTTAACGATCATTGGTACTTGAGTCAAAAATAAACCCTTTATAATTACATTTTGTTCATGTATCCATTGTATCCAGAATTATAATCATTATGTATATATCATATATATCCAGTATATACATGCATTTACAATATTACATAATCATTTAGAGGTAAGAAATGAAATGCACCGTTCATGGAGACGGTAAGCCGTACGTACGCATGAACGCTACTTTAATTTCTATTTTTTGTTTTATAGAATGGAATCATAATGATATAAAGGTATATTATAATTCCAGTATAATATCATATATAATATCATAGTTCCATCCTTTATACGTCCCACATATGGTATTTAACGAATCAAATCACATTGAGGGGGCGGTAGTTTGCACTTCCTTAAATGAAGATATCGCGTTTACCCATAATGGAAACCATAAAGGTATGCCCAAAATGAAAAATACAGAAGCTTAAGGAAAACATAAACATATTATATATCATATATAAGTATAGTGACATCTTAATGGCCACCTTTGAAGGTGTTAAAAGAATTTTGAACAATCATCGTTTCGGGAGGCATAAATTCACCATCCACGGAAACAGTATGTCCATTAACCATTAGATGTAGGTGTGTGTACGTGTAGCTCGAATACTTCTTATAAAAACATCATTGTATATTCAGTATACTTTAGTTGTTACAAAAGAAATGAATAAAGAGAGTTTAGGGGTTAGAGAAGAAAAATAAAACAAAAGGACTCAAGTGGAGACATTACCTTAAAATCGGGTAACTCCCTTTGGTTTGAGATCAAAGGCTTCCTTGGGAAGACTTTTTCCCAAAGTGAGGCTTAAAGGGGTAATATAGGGAAGTGGAGAGACAAAATGGGCATGGGTTGGCCGGGACAAAGGTTTTGGGAGTGTGGGTAAGGAGGTAGAGGTGTTGGCCTTTTATAAGAGCAGAGGAGGGGCACTCTTGGAAGGTAAAGAAAAGTCAACATTATTTTAAAATGGTATTCAGATTTAAGAGGTCCCAAATTGATTTGTTTCGAGGATAAGGTGATAAGGGTTCTAAATCCACCCATAAAATAGGTATTTTCCATGTGTAGGTCTTAGATTTTACATTATCATTCCATTTTATTTAAATCGTTAAATAATAATGTCATCGCTGCATCATCATGATGTCATAAATAATTTAATTTATTTAAAGTCTGAAAATTAAAAAAAAATACTATCATGTAGGAAATAATTTTAGATTTCCAATTACTATTTATAATAAAAAATATGATCTTTATAACCCCATGTAAAAATTGTTTTAGTAAAACATCTCATGTTTGTGTCATTTTTACTTTTACATTAAATAAAAAGTTATTTATGTCATTTCCCAACCAAAGTGGCTCCATGGGGTCTCCAAGTTGACCCATGGATTTTCCTGGTCGTCCATGACACATCCAATGAGGGTAGGACATGTGTCAAGCTCATCTAATTTTATTAAAGCATTATTTTTACATTAAACTACACTAATTACCTCTAATCACGATTAAAAACTTAATAAGTTACTATTCACCAAAAAATTATTTTAATCTCATTGAACCACATTTTACGTCTTAATGACAACCATGTATGTTGGATTTTTTGAAATCAAATAACAGAAGTGTCAAATTTTCATTTAAACGAAAAATCAGTTTCTTTAACTACCACTTAGTGGTTTCACTATTCATCAAAAATTGATGTTTTTTCAGAAAATAACAAAAAATCACCCTAATATATATTTGATATTCCTAATTCAAAAATGAGTTCTATTTTACAAAATTCATAACATATAAGTCACATTAATTAATTTAATAATTAATTTCCGATGTCATGACAAATAGCGTGTTTTTATGAAATAATAAGTATCAAAAGATTGACACCAGTTTAAGTCCAATTTCAAAGTGAAATTGATTCCAATGACCACCATTGGATTAAATTGTGAAAATATATTCTAATTTCACTTCAAAACCAATTCAAAAGTTAATCTAATCATATAAATAAATTAGATTAAAAATCAGTTTTGATGTAAAATGCAGTATTTTTCACTATTCATTAAAAAATGAACATTGTCTGAAAAATACCAAAAATTCACACAAAGTAAATTTTGATGTCCCAGTCATAAAGAATATGTTTATTTTGAAAAACATAGCTTATAAAATTGTCAAAAGATAAATTTAAAAATGGTTCTCCATCAAAAGGCAGTAAAACAATCTTTTAAAAATATTAGTGTATTCCATGCTTAAGATTGGATTTATTTTCATTTTAAGCCTCTAAACCACTATCTAATTCATTAATAAACATAGATAAAAATATCTATTACTCATTACTTACTTGGGATGTTACATCCTTCCCCCCTTTTGAAAATTGCGTCCCCACAATTTATTTACTTATCGAATAAATGTGGGTACTTATCCCTCATTGCATTTTCAGATTCTCGTGTTGCCTCTTCCATCATGTGTTTTTTCCACAAAACCTTTACCTGATTAATCACCTTATTTCGTAACACTTTCTACCTGTGGTCAAAAATGTGGACTGATTGTTCCTCATAAGATAGGTTCTCTTCCAGGTGAACTACCTCTGGACTCAAAACATGAGATGGATCTGGTATATATTTTCTCAACATTGAAACGTGAAAGAAATTGTGTACCTGAGATAAACTCGGAGGTAAAGCCACCCGGTATGCAACTGATCCAACTCACTCAATAATTTCATATTGTCCAATGAACCTTGGACTCATCTTTCCTTTCTTACCAAATCTCATCACACTTTTCCATGGTGAGAATTTGAAAAAAACATGATCACCTACCTCAAAAGTTAGATCCTTCCTCCTACTGTCTGCATAACTCTTCTGCCTACTCTTAGCTGTTCTCATGTGTTTCTGAATCTGCTAAACCTTTTTTGCCATCTCTTCTACCAATTCTGGTCCCATCAACTTCCTTTCACCCACTTCATCCCAGAAAGCTGGAGTTCGACACTGCTTCCCATATAACGCCTCAAATGGTGCCATCTGTATACTAGAATGAAAACTGTTATTATATGAAAATTCAACCAAAGAAATATGATGGTTCCAACTTCCCTGATAATCCATTGAACAGGCTCGTAGCATATCCTCCAAGGTCTGAATTGTTCGTTCTGACTGCCCATCTGATTGAGGATAAAAAGCTGTACTAAAATTTAATTCAGTACCCAACGACTTCTGAAGGCTTTTCCAAAAGGTAGAAGTGAACCTGGGATCATGATCAGATACAATGGAGAGGGGAACTCCATGTAACCTGACTATCTCTTTAAGATACAAACGGGAAAGTTGATCTAGGGAAAAAGTATCTCGTATAGCAAGGAAATGAACAGATTTAGTCAAGAGATCAACAATAACCCAGATTACATTATTACCTCGAGATGTCTTCGGTAATCCCACAACAAAGTCCATGGATATATTCTCCCATTTTCACTCTGGCACTGGTAAAGGCTGAAGCATCCCTTTCGGTAACTGCCGCTCTGCTTTAACCTGTTGACATATCAAACACTTTTCAGTAAAATCAGCAATATCTCTTTTCATTCCATCCCACCAGTAATACTCCCGCAGATCTCTGTACATCTTAGTACGGCCAGGATGAACTGAAAATGGAGAACTATGAGCTTCACATAACAACTCTGTTTTCAACTGTGAATCACAAGGCACACACAATCTCTCCACAAATATCAAAACGCAATCATTATCAATGTTGAATTTAGGCAACTTACCTTTCTGAACCAGCTCTACCTTTTTTTGCAACTCACTGTCTTGCTTCTGTGCTTGCTTGATTCTATCTGATAGAGATGATCTCACTGATACCTGAAACAAAAAAGAAGAACTTCCTGCACCAACAACTTCTATGCCAAAGTTCATCAAATCCTTAACCAAAGTATCACGTTCCAAATGCAACTTTGCTAATGAAGCATTACTTTTTCGACTCAAAGAATCAGCCACTTTATTTTCTTTTCCCGGATGGTAGTGAATTGTACAATCATAATCCTCGGTTAATTCCAGCCATCTCCTCTATCTCATGTTTAACACTTTATGAGTGAATATATACATTAAACTTTTGTGATAAGTATATATTTCACACTTTACTCCATACAAATGATGCCTCCAAATTTTTAAAGTGAAAACAACAGTAGCTAATTCTAAATCATGTGTAGGGTAATTTACCTCATGAGTTTTCAACTGTCATGAAGCATAAGCAATTACCTGATCATTCTGCATTAGGACGCAACCAAGTCCTTTCAATGAAGCATCACTATATATAACAAACTCACCATTCCTGGAAGGTAGTGCCAAAACTTGAGCATTCACCAATATTCTTTTCAATTCCTGAAAACAATCATCACATTCTTTTTTCCAGATAAACTTAACACCCTTCTGAGTTAGCTTAGTCATTGGACTAGATAACCGTGAAAATTTTCTAACAAACCTTCGGTAATATCCTGCCAAACCAAGGAAGCTATGAACATCAGTTACATTTGTGGGTCTTGGTCTTTCTTCAAAAACCTTTGCTTTTGCACGATCAACAGTTATCCCATCTTTAGAAAAAATATGACCAAGGAAAGAAATTTTTTGCAACCAAAACTCACACTTGCTGAATTTTCCATACAGTTTCTTTTCTTTTATGGTTTGCAAGATAACCCTTAAATGTATTTCATGCTCCTCTTTACTTTTAGAAAACACAAAAATATCATCAATGAAAACCACCACAAACTTATCCATGAAATGAAGGAAAATTCTATTCATTATGTCCATGAATACAGCAGGTGCATTGGTTAGCCCAAAAGGCATTACTGCAAATTCATAATGGCCATATCTTGTACGGAATGCGGTCTTCGGAACATCTTCTTCCTTTACCTTCAGCTGATGGTACCCCAATCTCAAGTCAATCTTTGAAAAATACTGAGCTCCCTAGTGGTGATCAAACAAATCATCGATATGAGGCAAAGGATATTTGTTCTTAACAGTGATGTTATTAAATTCTCTATAATCAATGCAAAGTCTCATTGAACCATCTTTCTTTTTAACAAATAAAACAGGAGCACCCCATGGTGATGTGCTAGGTCGAATGAAACGTTTCTCTAATAAATCTTGCAATTTCTCCTTCAACTCTAAATGTTCAATTTGAGCCATTCGATAAGGGGGTTTTGAAATTGGCTTAGCATCAGGAACTAAGTCAACAGTAAACTCAACTTCCCGATCTGGTATTATTCCAGGCAACTCATTAGGAAAAACATTTGGATACACATTTACCACTGGCACATCATTAATCTGAACAGTTCCTTTATTTTCAACGATGTGTGGAAGGTAACATTCATTTCCATCTTTTACATGTTTCTCGGCCTCTTGAAAAGTTATCAACAGTAAGGGTTCATTCTTGTACGCAAACTGAAAGTCTTTCTGAAAAGAAACTTTTTTAGCTCTACAGTCAATCATAGCATGGTAAATAGAGAGCCAATCCATACCCAGGATAACATCATACTCTACTAGAGGTAGAACAATAAGGTTTGCAAGTTGGTTCTTTCCACATATAAGGATAGGAAGATTCTTATAAATTCTTTTTTCCTCAACATTTTCCCCATGTGTTTTTAACAAAAGTTCAGGAGTCATTTCTTAAGATGGTATTCCCATTTTACTAGAAAAGGATTCAGAGATGAAAGAATGTGTAGACCCTGAATCAAACAACACACTGGCATAATCAGAAGAAACAAACAAAGTACCTGATACAACTTCATTTGATGGCCCGACATCTGCTGAATTATTTGCAAAGGATTTCACCACCCATTTCTTCTTGTAGTCTAACTGCTTCCCATCACCCAAGCTCTTTGTCGGACACTCGTTTGCATAGTGACCCATCTCATTGCACTTAAAACATTTCACTAACTGTAAATCAAATTTTGTCTTAACATCTCCCTGATATTTTCCAGTGCAATCAAGAGTCTTATGTCCCATATTACCACATCGGTAGCACTTTCCAAAATTCAGAAGACATTCCCCATCATGCCTTTTCCCACATTTATCACAAATTGGAAACTTATATTTCTTACCGTCAGACGTTTTTGAAGAATTTTTACCTTTCTCCTACCACCTCGGTCTCTTCTTCTGTTGGTTGTTATAGAACACTTGATCATCAACAAACTCCATTTCCACATTCTCAGCACATCAAACAAGATTTTCATAACTTTTAAACTCATGAGAAGCTAATGCCCTTCGATATTTTGGCTTTAATCCTGAGTAAAAACGATTGATTTTACTATCAAGTTCTCAAAAAAACTTTGGAGCATACCTTTCCAATCGAGTGAACCTTTCTTCATAGGAAGCCACTGAGTCTTCCGCTTGCCTCAATTCCAAGAATTGCTTTTCCATCCTAAGTCGAACTGCCTTAGGAAAATACTTCTCAAAAAACAAACCTTTGAATTCATCCCAGTCGAGAGCATCAATCTCATCAGCGTCCCTGATATTTTTAATCATCGACCACCACTGATCTGCTTCACCCTCCAAACGATAAATAGAAAGACTATCCTTTTGATTGTCTGAACATCCCATGACATCAAAAATCTTCTCCAGTGCTTTAATCCACCCTTCAGCTTGCACAGGGTCAGATGATCCTCTGAATGATGGGGGAGGTTTCCTCATGAAATGTTCCACCACTAACATGTTCCTCTGCGGTTTATCTGGCTGATCTCGTGTATGGATACCACCGCCATTTATCGCTTGAGTCAACTGTGCCATTACTGCAACAAACTGTTCAGTTCCAATTCCGACCATCTCAGGATGCTGATTCAGAAGGTTATTTCCTTCTGTATTCCTTCCTAGAACTGCTTCCCTGTTTCCTCTGCGGAAAACTATTCTGAACAAACATGTCTTAGATGAAGCAACATGGTAATCTTCTAATACTATATCACTTGAATTTGACCATAAAAAAATATTTTTGGATAATCATTTAATAGAATTCTAACTCCTAAAGTTATCTAAACCGACCTCTGATACCGACTATAAGGCTCAAGACTTAAACCTTACTTAATCTTGAGTTATTACAAGATTACACATTGAGGATCTTTTCGGGTTTATATTTTTAGAGAATTAGATCATAAAACTTGCATTACATTCCACATATAAACAAAGTGGTTACATAAAGATAGTATTCTTCTTTCCCATCAATGGAAACATATTTAAAATAAAACATGGATTCTTTTTTGACACTTCCTTGACACTATCATCATATCATGTTCCTCTCCCTTGACCTGTGAAAAACATTTCAAAAAAAATTGGGATGAGCATAAAAAGATCAGTAAGGGATATAAAATATATATGGAAAAGAAACATGGGTACATATATACATAAGAATGAAATCATACTTTACCCATAAAACATAAGCAATTCAACATACCTCATCAAATCATGAATAAATCATAGAAATCATAAGACATAAAGGAAATTTGAGGCATTCATAACATTCTTACGTAGGGACTAACCCTCTTGGTTATGTTTGGAATACCCATCACAGTATATTCCCTAAATCTCTTCGGAGAAACCTTAACGTTACACTACTTCGTGTTACCCAATGCATTGGAGAGCTATATCGGGCTCACCCACCCTTAGTTTATCATGAAACCACCCGTCTTCATAATAATTCCCAAGATCCTCACCATAATCGTATCACATAAAACATGCATAAAGGAAACATAACATTTCCACCATTCAATCACAAGATATCAATACAACACATTGATATAAAAACGTTATGAAAACCATTTTCAATACCAAAATAAAAGAAAAGTAAACATGGTATTTATTTTTCTTTTAAAAAGAAGGTATGGCTTATAGAGGAAGCCGTAACTCAAATAATGGTCACGGCGGTGGAGAAGTCGTTGTCGCCGCATACGTACGACAAAAACATTCCCTTTTGTCATTTAGTAAATGCTTCGTATAAAAAAGATTCCTTTTGAATAAACGTAAAATTCAAAGGGGTTTATACACCGTATAAAAGAAGGTTGTGTATAACACGAAATATGCCTCAATGAAAGGAGATTGAGACGAAGTCCCATACCTCGAGTCCGACTTGACTCGGTCGTTATTTAATCTTCTGAATAATAAAGTTGAGTTAATTTTTACTTGTTTAATAACCTTTTTCAAGTTCATTATTCCTTTTATATCACTTATTTCCATGTCATGAACACTATGTAATTATTTATGTTAATAACGTTCGTTTTAATGATCATTGGTACTTGAGTAATAAATAAACCATTTATAATTACATGTTGTTCATTTATCCATTATATCCAGAATTATAATCATTATGTATATATCATATATATCCAGTATATACATTCATTTATAATATTACATAATCATTTAGAGGTAATAAATGAAATGCACCGTTCATGGAGACGGTAAGCCGTACTTATGCATGAACGCTACTTTCATTTCTATTTCGTATTTTATAGAATGGAATCATAATGATATAAAGGTATATTATAATTCCAGTATAATATCATATATAATATCATAGTTCCATCCTTTATACGTCCCACATATGGTATTTAACGAATCAAATCACTTTGAGGGAGCGGTAGTCCGCACTTCCTTAAATGAAGATATCGCGTTTACCCATAATGGAAACCATAAAGGTATGCCCAAAATGAAAAATAGAGAATCTTAAGGAAAACATAAACATATTATATATCATATATAAATATAGTGACATCTTAATGGCAACCTTTGAAGGTGTTAAAAGAATGTTGAACAATCATCGTTTCGGGAGGCATAAATTCACCATCCACGGAAATAGTATGTCCTTTAACCATTAGATGTAGGTGTGTGTATGTGTAGATCGAATCCTTATTATAAAAACATCCTAGAATATTTAGGATACTGGATTTGTTACAAAAGAAATTAATAAAAAGAGTTTAGGGGGTTGGAGAAGCAAAATAAAACAAAAGGACTCAAGTGAAGACATTACCTTAAAATCGGGTAACTCCCTTTGGTTTGAGCTCAAAGGCTTCCTTGGGAAGACATCGTCTCAACGTGAGGCTTCAAGGAGTAAGAGAGGGAAGTGGAGAGACAAAATGGGCAGGGTTTGGCCGAGCCAAAGGATTTGGGAGTGTGGGTAAGGTGGTAGAGGTGGTGGCCTTTTATAAGAGGAGAGGAGGGGCACTCTTGGAAGGTCAAGAAAAGTCACTTTATTTTAAAATGTTATTCAGATTTAAGAGGTCCCAAATTAATTTCTTTCGAGGATAAGGTGATAAGGGTTCTAAATCCACCCATCCAATAGGTTTTGGCCATTTTTAGGTCTTAGATTTTTCATTATCATTCCATTTTCTTTAAATCGTTAAATAATGAGTTCATCGCTACATCATCATGATGTCATAAATAATTTAATTTATTTAAAGTTTAAAAATTATAAAAAAATACTATGATGTAGGAAATCGTTTTATCTTTCCAATGAATATTTATAATCAAAAATCTGATCTTTATAACCCCATGTAAAAATTGTTTTGGTAAAACATCTCATGTTTGTGTCATTTTTACTTTTACATTAAATAAAAAGTTATTTATGTCATTTCCCATCCAAAGTGGCTCCATGGGGTCCCCATGTTGACCCATGGATTTTATTGGTCGGCCATGACACATAAAATGAGGGTAGGACATGTGTCAAGCTCATCTCATTTTATTAAAGCATTTTTTTTACCATAAACTACAGTAATTACCTCTAATCGTGATTACAAACTTAATAAGTTACTATTCACCAAAAAATTATTTTAATCTCATTGAACCACATTTTACTTCTTAATGACAACCATGTATGTCGGATTTTTGAAAATCAAATCACAGAAGTGGCAAAGTTTCATTTAAATGAAAAATCAGTTTCTTTAACTACCACTTAGTGGTTTCACTATTCATCAAAAATTGACGTTTTTCAGAAAAATACCAAAAATTCACCCTAAGCTATATTTGATATTCCGAATTCAAAAATAAAGTCTATTTTACAAAATTCAAAACATATAAGTCACATTAATTAATTTAATAATTAATTCCTGCTGTCATGACAAATAGCGTGTTTTTATGAAACAATAAGTATCAAAAGATTGACACCAGTTTAAGTCCAATTTCAAAGTGAAATTGATTCCAATGACCACCATTGGATTAAATGGTAAAAATATATTCTAATTTCACTTCAAAACAAATTCAAAAGATAATCTAATCATATAAATAAAGTAGATTAAAAATCAGTTTTGATGTAAAATGTAGTATTTTTCACTATTCATTAAAAAATGAACATTGTCTGAAAAATACCAAAAATTCACACAAAGTAAATTTTGATTTCCCAATCATAAAGAATAAGTTTATTTTGACAAACATAGCTTATAAAATTTTCAAAATATAGACTTAAAAATGGTTTTCCATCAAAAGGCAGTAAACCAATCTTTTAAAAATATTAGTGTATTCCATGCTTAAGATTGGATTTATTTTCATTTTAAGCCTATAAAACACTATCTAATTCATTAATAGAAATAGATAAAAATATCTATTACTTATTAATTACTTGGGATGTTACATGATAATTCAATAAATATAAATTGGTTTTTATATCTTTTTAAGATAGGATGGTATTTTCATTTAATATTGAGGAATAATTTGTTCTCTATATTTTAATTAAATTTCTTCTAGAATTGGAAAAATGGTGAATGGTTTATGCATTATAATTTTAAAAATTTTGATACATTCAGATTACATTATAAGAAAAATTTAAAAAATTTATCATTAATAATACAAAGTGAGAGGTAAATTGGACTGATGGATCCTTTACATAGTGATTTATTTGAAAAAATGGGTTCTATAAAAATTGATGGGTATATGTACTTTATAACATATAAATGTAATTTTAGTCATTATGGTTTGGTGATTCCTAAGAGAAAAAAAATTTAAACCGTCAAAAAATAAAATGAGTTTAACAATGAAGTGGAAATAAACTAATCAAAAGTATTATGATTCATTGTCTAGATGTGGGGGTGAATACTTATTCAAATAAATTAAAAATCATCTAACAACATGTGTAATTGAATTATAAATCACATCTCTTGAAACACCATGGTTGAATTATGTATGTGAGAGGAGTAATCATGTCATTTTAGAAAACATTTTATTAATGATGAGATGTATTGAACTTCCTCTAAGAATTTAGGAAATAAATATGGAATAAAACACTCTAACACTAAAAAAAATTAGATAATAAGAAATTATATTGAGATTTTATGAGATATCGACTAGGTTGTGTACCAATTTGTATTTTATGAGTATTTGGGTTTGTGAATCTTTTATATGACATTTGGGTTTATAAAATCATGGAATAAGATAAAACAATTCCTTAATTTCCAACTTCATATAATAATATAATATTGTTTCTCTTATCCTATCGAGTGTTTGTGACCTGATTTTGAATAATCAATAAAAAGGACTATTAAAATTGGTTTATTTTTCAGTGTAAATTTAATGAAAATTTGATTCAATAGTCATTATTTTCTAGGATATTTTTATTTCGTGGTCTCAGAGTTGGGGAGATTTTGAGAATCAGGATTCATATTTGGATTTTTATTGTAAAAACGTCTTACGAAGATGTTCTTTTGTAGATGGAATGTCTCATCATGTCTAGAGGGTATCTCATTGAGGAGAGTTCTTAGAATGTTTTTATATATGGAAGATAAATTGCTTATTAGAGTCAATGGTAACTCATGGGGAAACATCATGTTGAGTTAATATGAATGAAAAATAAGGTAACCTTATGCATTACATGTGGTTTTATGTGGTGGAAATTGGTCACACTATGGCCTCTAAGTCACACCATGATGGCCTTCATGGGAGGTGTCTTTAAGTGTGGTTAAAATTCCACACCAAGAATTTATGGGTTTTTTGAAGGGATATTATTCTTTATAAGGGTATGGATTTCAATTATACGAATCTTATGAATTATTCCATGATTATATTTGGATGATGATTGGGACCTCATATTATGGAGGTTAATTCATAAGCCCAAGGTGGCACACCATGATGACCACTTGTGGAGAATGACCCATTACCCAAGGGTTCATGTTGGAATAATAACCCATAAAAACATTTTATTGATGAGTTCCATGGGCTATATTATTAATATATGAATACATATCATTCTAATGTCATCCCCCATAATTTTAGGTCAGGGAGTAATAAAGGGAGAGCCATTTTTTTAGTTCCTCCCACAACTCATCCTAAACTAGACCCCATATGATTATGAGATAATTATAAAGGATTCTATGGTGAATTTAAGGTATGACCTTACTCTTCATCCATAAACTATTATGATCTCTTTGGTATAAACTAATAAATAAGTCAATGTGATGTATTTCATCCATTATTCCACTAGAGCATTGTGGAATTGATCCAAGACAATTGGTATTTTTCATTATATTAATAGTGGAAAACCTGGAAGGATGAATAAATATGGTTATTTGTGGTTTTTTAGTTACGTGAATTCCTATTGATTTTATTAGAAATTATTCCTTGTTAAATCATGTTTAATAAATAATTTTCAACTTTTATAAATAAATATTTGGCAATTATTTATTATGATAAGAGCATGAGTGATGACTCAATGTAACATCCCAGGTAATTAAAGAATAAATAATTTTCATATTTATTAATATTTGAGAATTAAATATGAATTTTAATTAAAAGGGGTTGCTATGTTCGATAGCGTACCCGATACGCAACGATGAGTTTCTTTGAAACTTACGTAGCACACTAGTAATATAATAATATTATTTTAAATGTTAGTTAACAAGTAGCCGCTGTACTGGCGGGAATGAATAGAAATAACTAAAATATGAATAGATATGTTTTTAGATGTTTTTACATTTACCCAATAAAAGATAAAGGCTTAAAATACGGAAAGAGTTCAATTTTAGGCTTTTATACTCTAATTTTCACTAAAGGTTCACATATCACCTTTTAATGGTGAACCGTCATTAAATATAGTTTTGATCACTCTTATACATTCTTTTGGACCAAATAAAACTCTTATTAAGAATCGGGACATCAAATCTTACTTTGTGTAATTTTTGGTACCTTTCTGATAAAGTTCATTTTTTTATGAATAGTGTAAAATGTTGTATTTTACATCAAAACTACTTTTTAATCTAATTTATTTATATGATTAGATTATATTTTGAATTGGTCTTAATGTGTAATATGAATATATTTTTACCATTTTATCCAATGGTGGTCATTGGAATCAATTTCGATTTGAAATTAGACTTAAACTGGTGTCAATCTTTTGATACTTATTGTTTTGTAAAAACACGCTATTTGCTCTGGCAGCGGGAATTAATTATTAAATTAATTAGTGTGACTTATATCATTTGAATTTTGTAAAATAGACTTCATTTTTGAATTCGGAATATCAAATATAGCTTAGGGTGAATTTTTGGTAATTTTCTGAAAAACTTCAATTTTTGATGAATAGTGAAACCACTAAGTGGTAATCAAGCAAACTGATTTTTCAGTTAAATGAAAGTTTACCACTAATGTGTATTGAATTTTGAAAATCCGACATACATGGTTGTCATTAAGAAGTAAAATGTGGTTCAATGAGATTAAAATAATTTTTTGGTGAATAGTAACTTATTAAGTTTTTAATCGTGATTAGTGGTAATTAGGGTAGTTTAAGGTATAAATAATGCTTTAATAATATGAAATGACCTAGACACATGTCCCGACCTTATTGGTTGTGTCATGGCCGACCACGACAAGCCATGGGTCAACTTGGGGACCCCATGGATCCACTTTTGTTGGGAAATGACATAAATTACTTTTTATTTAATGTTAAAGTGAAAATGACACAAACATAATATGTTTTGCGAAAACAATTTTTAAGTGGGGTTATACAAGTCCAAATTTTGATTATAAATAGTCATTGGAAAGCTAAAAAGATTTCCTACATCATAGTATTTGTTTTATAATTTTTAGACATTAAATAAATTAAATTATTTATGACATAATAATGATGCAGCGATGACATCATTATTTGACGATTTAAATAAAATAGAAAGATAATGTAAAATCTATGATCTACACATGTACAAAACCGATTGGATGAGTGGATTTCGATGCCTTATCACCTTATCCACGAATTCTATCAATGTGGGACCTTTTAAAACCGAAACACATTTTCAAATAATGTAATATTTCTTTACTTTCCAAAAGTGCCCCTCCTCTCCTCTTATAAAAGGCCCCCACCTCTACCTCATTTCACACACTCTTAAAGCCATTGGCTCGGCCAACCCCTGCCCATTTGCTCTCTCCACATCCCTCTCCTCATCCTAGAGGATTCCCTTTGGGCATAATCCTTTCAAAGGAAGCCTTTAGGCTCAACTCAAAAGGAGTTACACTTTTTAAAGGTAATTCATTCTCTCATGTTCATTTGTTTTATTTTGCTTCTCCAACCCCCTAAACTCTTTTTATTTACTTCTTTTGTAACAACACCAGTATCTTCAATATACTAGGATGTTGTTATAAGATTTATTTGAGCTAAACTCTCACACAACTACATCAAATGGTTAAAGAACATAAGGTTTCCGTGGATGGCGAAATTCTGCCTCCCGAAACGATGATTGTTCAACACTCATTTAACACCTTCAAAGGTGGCCATTATGATGTCACTATTTTTATATATGATATATAATATGTTTATGTTTTCCTTAAGCTTCTGTTTTTTTCATTTTGGGCATACCTTTATGGTTTCCATTATGGGTAAAACACGATATCTTCATTTTAGGAAGCGCGGACTACCGCCCCCTAAAAGTGATTTGATTCGTTAATACCATATGTGGGATGTGTAAAGGATAAAGTTAATGATATTATATATGTTATTATACTGGAATTATAATATACTCTTATATCATTATGATTCCATTCCAGAAAATATGAAATAGAAATGGAAGTAGCGTTCATGCGTACGTACGGCTTACCGTCTCCATGAACGGTGCATTTCATTTCTTACCTCTAAATGTGATGTAATATTATAAATGAATGTATGTACTGGATATACATGACATATATGATATCTACATCATGAATACCATTCTGGATATAATGAACCTTTGACCAAATTAACAACAAGTAAGTGTAAGAAGCCTATTTTTGACTTAAGAACCAAATACCGACAAAATGAACATTATTAACTTAAATGATTACATGATGTTCATAACATGGTATAAAAGGAATAATGAACTTGAAAAAGATTCATAAGCAAGTAGAGATTAACTCAAGTTTATTATTCAGGAGTTTAAAGAACGGTCGGGTCAAGTCGGATACGAGGTATGTGACTTCGTCTCAATCTCCTTTCATTGAGGCATATTTTATTTTATACACAACTTTCTTTTATACGGTGTATAAACCCCTTTGACTTTTACGTTTATTCAAAAGGAATCTTTTTTATACGAAGCGTTTACTAAACGACAAAAGGGAATGTTTTTGTCGTACGTATGCGGCGACAACGACTTCTCCGCCGTCGTGACCGTTATTTGAGTTTCGGCTTCCTCTACAAGCCATACCTTCTTTTTAAAAGAAAAATAAATACCATGTTTTACTTTTCTTTTATTTTAGTATTGGAAATGGTTTTCATAATGTTTTTATAACAATGTGTTGTATTGATATCTCGTGATTGAAATGTGGAAATGTTATGTTTCCATTATGCATGTTTTATGTGATATGATTATGTTATGGTTCTTGGGCATTATTATGAAGACGGGTGGTTCCGTGATAAACTAAGGGCGGGTGAGCCCGTTATAGCTCTCCAATGCATTGGGTAACGCGAAGGAGTGAAACGTTAAGGTTTCTCCGAAGAGATTTTTAGGGAATATACTGTGATGGGTATTCCAAACGTAACCAAGAGGGTTACTCCCTACGTAAGAATGTTATGAATGCCTCAAGTTACCTTTATGTCTTATGATTTCTATGATTTATTCATGATTTTATGAGGTATGTTAAAGTGCCTATGTTTTATGGGTAAAGTATGATTTCATTCTTATGTATATATGAACTCATGTTTCCTTTCCATGTTTTTTTTATAACCCATACTGAGGTTTTATGCTCATCCCAAGTTTTTGAAATGTTTTTCACAGGTCAAGGGAAAGGTACATGATAAGATGGTAGAGTCAACGATGTGTCAAGAAATAATCCATGTTTTATTTTAAATGTGTTTCCATTGATGGGAATGAAGAATAATATCTTTATGTAACCACTTTGTTTATATGTGGAATGTAATGCAAGTTTTATGATCTAATTCTCTAAAACTCTAAACCTGAAAAGATCCTCAATGTGTAATCTTGTAATAACACAAGATTAAGTAAGGTTTAAGGCTGGGGCCTTATAGTTGGTATCAAAGGTCGGTTTAGACAACTTTAGGAGTTAGAAAAGTGTTAAATTATAATATGATTGAAATGATATAGCATTTACAGATTACCATGTTGCTTCGCCTAAGATATTTCTGTGTTCAGAATGGTTTTCCGCCGAGGAAACAAAGCAGCTATGTTGGGACGACATCAGGAGGAATATAACCTTCCGAATCAGCATCCAGAAATGGTCGGAATTGGAACTGAACAGTTTGTTGCAGTGATGGCACAGTTGACTCAGGCTATAAATGGCGGTGGTATCCATGCACGAGATCAGCCAGATCAACCGCAGAGGAACATGTCAGTGGTGGAACATTTCATGAGGCAACATCCCCCATCATTCAGAGGATCATCTGACCCTGTGCTAGCTGAAGGGTGGATTAAAGCACTGGAGAAGATTTTTGATGTCATGGGGTGTTCAGACAATCAAAAGGTTAGTCTTGTTATTTACCGTTTGGAGGGTGAAGCAGATCAGTGGTGGTCCATGGTTAAAAATATCAGGGATGCCAATGAGATTGATGCTCTTGACTGGGATGAATTCAAAGGTATGTTTCTTGAGAAGTATTTTCCTAAGGCTGTTCGACTTAGGATGGAAAAGCAATTCTTGGAATTGAGGCAAGAGGAAGACTCAGTGGCTGCCTATGAAGAAAGGTTCACTTGATTGGCAAGGTATGCTCCAAATTTTATCCGAGACCTTGATAGTAAAATCAATCGTTTTTACTCAGGATTAAAGCCAAAGTATCGAAGGGCATTAGCTTCTCGTGAGTTTAAAAGTTATGAAAAGCTTGTTCGATGTGCTGAGAAGGTAGAAATGGAGTTTGCCGATGACCAAGTTTTCTATAACAACCAGCAGAAGAAGAGACCGAGGTGGCAGGAGAAAGGTAAGAATTCTTCAAAAAAGTCTGATGGTAAGAAAACTAAGTTTCCAGTTTGTGATAAATGTGGAAAAAGTCATGCTGGGGAATGTCTTCTGAATTCTGGGAAGTGCTACCGATGTGGTAAGATGGGACATAAGGCTCGTGATTGCACTGAAAAGGATCAAGGTGAAGGTAAGAATAAATTTGATTTACAGTTAGTGAAATTTTATAAGTGCAATGAGATGGGTCACTATGCAAACGAGTGTCCAACAAGGAGCTTGAGTGATGGGAAGCAGTTAGACTACAAGCAGAAAGGGGTGGTGAAATCCTTTGCAACAACTTCAGAAGATGTTGGGCCATCGAATGAAGCGGTATCATCTCCAGGGAGCTCAGTATTTTTCGAAGATTGACTTGAGGTCGGGGTACCATCAGTTGAAAGTAAAAGAAGCAGACGTTCCGAAGACTGCATTCCGTACTAGATATGGCCATTATGAATTTTTATTTATGCCTTTTGGGTTAACCAATGCACCTACTGTATTCATGGACCTTATGAATAAAATTTTCCATGAGTTCTTGGATAAGTTTGTGTTTGTGTTTTGAGGTTTGGGAAGAGATTGTGTGTGCCTTGTGATTCACAGTTGAAGAGAGAGTTGTTATGTGAAGCTCATAGTTCTCCGTTTTCAGTTCATCCGGGCAGTACTAAGATATATAGAGATCTGCGGGAGTATTACTGGTGGGATGGAATGAAAAGAGATATTGCTGATTTTACTGTGAAGTGTTTGACTTGTCAGCAGGTTAAAGCAGAGCGACAGTTACCGAAAGGGATGCTTCAGCCTTTACCAGTGCCAGAGTGGAAATGGGAGAATATATCCATGGACATTGTTGTTGGATTACCGAAGACATCTCGAGGTAATAATGCAATCTGGGTTATTGTTGATCGCTTGACCAAATCTGCTCATTTCCTTGCTATACGAGATACTTTCTCTCTTGATCAACTTTCCCGTTTGTATCTTAAAGAGATAGTCAGGTTACATGGAGTTCCTCTCTCCATTGTATCGGATCGTGATCCCAGGTTTACTTCTAACTTTTGGAAAGGCCTTCAGAAGTCGTTGGGTACTGAATTAAATTTTAGTACAGCCTTTCATCCTCAATCAGATGGGAAGTCAGAACGAACAATTCAGACATTGGAGGATATGCTACGAGCATGTTCTATGGATTATTAGGGAAGTTGGGACCAACATCTTTCTTTGGTTGAGTTTTCATATAATAACAGTTTTCATTCCAGTATACAGATGGCACCATTTCAGGCATTATATGGGAAGCGGTGTCGAACTCCACCTTTCTGGGATGAAGTGGGTGAAAGGAAGTTGATGGGAGCAGAATTGGTAGAAGAGATGGCAGAAAAAGTTCAGCTGATTCAGAAACACATGAGAACAGCTCAGAGCAGGCAGAAGAGTTATGCGGATAACCGGAGGAAGGATCTATCTTTCGAGGTAGGTGATCATGTTTTTCTCAAGGTTTCTCCTTGGAAAAGTGTGATGAGATTTGGTAAGAAAGGAAAGTTGAGTCCAAGGTTTTTTGGACCATACGAAATTCTGGAAAGAGTTGGATCAGTTGCATACCGAGTGGCTTTACCTCCGAGTTTATCTCAGGTACACAATGTTTTTCACGTTTCGATGTTGAGAAAGTATATGCCAGATCCATCTCATGTTTTGAGCCCAGAGGTAGTTCAGCTGGAAGAGAACCTATCTTATGAGGAACAACCGGTCCAGATTCTTGACCACAGGGAGAAAGTGTTACGGAATAAGGTGATTCACCAGGTAAAGGTTTTGTGGAAAAACCACATGATTGAAGAGGCAACATGGGAATCTGAAAATGCTATGAGGGATAAATACCCCCACTTATTTTGATAAGTGAATAAAATTGCGAGGACGCAATTCCCAAAAGGGGGGAAGGATGTAACATCCCAGGTAATTAAAGAATAAATAATTTTCATATTTATTAATATTTGAGAATTAAATATGAATTTTAATTAAAAGGGGTTGCTATGTTCGATAGCGGACCCGATACGCAACGATGAGTTTCTTTGAAACTTACGTAGCACACTAGTAATATAATAATATTATTTTAAATGTTAGTTAACAAGTAGCCGCTGTACTGGCGGGAATGAATAGAAATAACTAAAATATGAATAGATATGTTTTTAGATGTTTTTACATTTACCCAATAAAAGATAAAGGCTTAAAATACGGAAAGAGTTCAATTTTAGGCTTTTATACTCTAATTTTCACTAAAGGTTCACTTATCACCTTTTAATGGTGAACCGTCATTAAATATAGTTTTGATCACTCTTATACATTCTTTTGGACCAAATAAAACTCTTATTAAGAATCGGGACATCAAATCTTACTTTGTGTAATATTTGGTACCTTTCTGATAAAGTTCATTTTTTTTATGAATAGTGTAAAATGTTGTATTTTACATCAAAACTACTTTTTAATCTAATTTATTTATATGATTAGATTATCTTTTGAATTGGTATTAATGTGTAATATGAATATATTTTTACCATTTTATCCAATGGTGGTCATTGGAATCAATTTCGATTTGAAATTAGACTTAAACTGGTGTCAATCTTTTGATACTTATTATTTTGTAAAAACACGCTATTTGCTCTGGCAGCGGGAATTAATTATTAAATTAATTAGTGTGACTTATATGATTTGAATTTTGTAAAATAGACTTCATTTTTGAATTCGGAATATCAAATATAGCTTAGGGTGAATTTTTGGTAATTTTCTGAAAAACTTCAATTTTTGATGAATAGTGAAACCACTAAGTGGTAATCAAGCAAACTGATTTTTCAGTTAAATGAAAGTTTACCACTAATGTGTATTGAATTTTGAAAATCCGACATACATGGTTGTCATTAAGAAGTAAAATGTGGTTCAATGAGATTAAAATAATTTTTTGGTGAATAGTAACTTATTAAGTTTTTAATCGTGATTAGTGGTAATTAGGGTAGATTAAGGTATAAATAATGCTTTAATAATATGAAATGACCTAGACACATGTCCCAACCTTATTGGTTGTTTCATGGCCGACCAAGACAAGCCATGGGTCAACTTGGGGACCCCATGGATCCACTTTTGTTGGGAAATGACATAAATTACTTTTTATTTAATGTTAAAGTGAAAATGACACAAACATAATATGTTTTGCGAAAACAATTTTTAAGTGGGGTTATACAAGTCCAAATTTTGATTATAAATAGTCATTGGAAATCTAAAAAGATTTCCTACATCATAGTATTTGTTTTATAATTTTTAGACATTAAATAAATTAAATTATTTATGACATAATAATGATGCAGCGATGACATCATTATTTGACGATTTAAATAAAATAGAAAGATAATGTAAAATCTATGATCTACACATGTCCAAAACCAATTGGATGAGTGGATTTCGATGCCTTATCACCTTATCCACGAATTCTATCAATGTGGGACCTTTTAAAACCGAAACACATTTTCAAATAATGTAATATTTCTTTACTTTCCAAAAGTGCCCCTCCTCTCCTCTTATAAAAGGCCCCCACCTCTACCTCATTTCACACACTCTTCAAGCCATTGTCTCGGCCAACCCCTGCCCATTTGCTCTCTCCACATCCCTCTCCTCATCCTAGAGGATTCCCTTTGGGCAGAATCCTTTCAAAGGAAGCCTTTAGGCTCAACTCAAAAGGAGTTACACTTTTTAAAGGTAATTCATTCTCTCATGTTCATTTGTTTTATTTTGCTTCTCCAACCCCCTAAACTCTTTTTATTTACT
Source organism: Viscum album (assembly GCA_963277665.1). Taxonomy (NCBI): domain Eukaryota; kingdom Viridiplantae; phylum Streptophyta; class Magnoliopsida; order Santalales; family Viscaceae; genus Viscum; species Viscum album. The sequence goes on along the minus strand of OY728160.1, from coordinate 1,716,492,022 downwards.
TCTTTTGTAACAACACCAGTATCTTCAATATACTAGGATGTTGTTATAAGATTTATTTGAGCTACACTCTCACAAAACTACATCAAATGGTTAAAGAACATAAGGTTTCCGTGGATGGCGAAATTCTGCCTCCCGAAACGATGATTGTTCAACACTCATTTAACACCTTCAAAGGTGGCCATTATGATGTCACTATTTTTATATATGATATATAATATGTTTATGTTTTCCATAATCTTCTGTTTTTTTCATTTTGGGCATACCTTTATGGTTTCCATTATGAGTAAAACACGATATCTTCATTTTAGGAAGCGCGGACTACCGCCCCCTAAAAGTGATTTGATTCGTTAATACCATATGTGGGATGTGTAAAGGATAAAGTTAATGATATTATATATGTTATTATACTGGAATTATAATATACTCTTATATCATTATGATTCCATTCCAGAAAATATGAAATAGAAATGGAAGTAGCGTTCATGCGTACGTACGGCTTACCGTCTCCATGAACGGTGCATTTCATTTCTTACCTCTAAATGTGATGTAATATTATAAATGAATGTATGTACTGGATATACATGACATATATGATATCTACATCATGAATACCATTCTGGATATAATGAACCTTTGACCAAATTAACAACATGTAAGTGTAAGAAGCCTATTTTTGACTTAAGAACCAAATACCGACAAAATGAACATTATTAACTTAAATGATTACATGATGTTCATAACATGGTATAAAAGGAATAATGAACTTGAAAAAGATTCATAAGCAAGTAGAGATTAACTCAAGTTTATTATTCAGGAGTTTAAAGAACGGTCGGGTCAAGTCGGATACGAGGTATGGGACTTCGTCTCAATCTCCTTTCATTGAGGCATATTTTATTTTATACACAACTTTCTTTTATACGGTGTATAAACCCCTTTGACTTTTACGTTTATTCAAAAGGAATCTTTTTTATACGAAGCGTTTACTAAACGACAAAAGGGAATGTTTTTGTCGTACGTATGCGGCGACAACGACTTCTCCGCCGTCGTGACCGTTATTTGAGTTTCGGCTTCCTCTACAAGCCATACCTTCTTTTTAAAAGAAAAATAAATACCATGTTTTACTTTTCTTTTATTTTAGTATTGGAAATGGTTTTCATAATGTTTTTATAACAATGTGTTGTATTGATATCTCGTGATTGAAATGTGGAAATGTTATGTTTCCATTATGCATGTTTTATGTGATATGATTATGTTATGGTTCTTGGGCATTATTATGAAGACGGGTGCTTCCGTGATAAACTAAGGGCGGGTGAGCCCGTTATAGCTCTCCAATGCATTGGGTAACGCGAAGGAGTGAAACGTTAAGGTTTCTCCGAAGAGATTTTTAGGGAATATACTGTGATGGGTATTCCAAACGTAACCAAGAGGGTTACTCCCTACGTAAGAATGTTATGAATGCCTCAAGTTACCTTTATGTCTTATGATTTCTATGATTTATTCATGATTTTATGAGGTATGTTAAAGTCCCTATGTTTTATGGGTAAAGTATGATTTCATTCTTATGTATATATGAACTCATGTTTCCTTTCCATGTTTTTTTTATAACCCATACTGAGTTTTTATGCTCATCCCAAGTTTTTGAAATGTTTTTCACAGGTCAAGGGAAAGGTACATGATAAGATGGTAGAGTCAACGATGTGTCAAGAAATAATCCATGTTTTATTTTAAATGTGTTTCCATTGATGGGAATGAAGAATAATATCTTTATGTAACCACTTTGTTTATATGTGGAATGTAATGCAAGTTTTATGATTTAATTCTCTAAAACTCTAAACCTGAAAAGATCCTCAATGTGTAATCTTGTAATAACACAAGATTAAGTAAGGTTTAAGGCTGGGGCCTTATACTCAATCATGGACACAGCATGGAAGGGCTTTGTAGAGGTCTACAGAAGCATCTTAATATTGGAAAATCTATTATCCGAGATGATTATCACTAAAAAAAATATTCTATAATTTCTTATACATATGTGTGTATGTGTGCATCATTTCATGAGACTATGTGGAGATATATGAAATGAGAGAACCCTAGTAAATAAATAGAATAGCATTGAGCCTCATAGAGTTAATGTAAGGGTGACATTTCAATTTGGGTAAATTGTAAGCACCTGGTGAAAATCTATCTAATGACTTAAAAAGTTATTTGTGGTTATGAGATAGATAAGAGGGGTACCTGGATGTCAATTTTAGACACAAGTAAAAAAATGTATATTTGATGTGGGTAGTTGGGTAGGCCTGAGAGGATTAGCCAAAACGGTCAAGAGGCAGGTGACCCTACTCCTATAAATTCATATTTAAAAATTAATGTATCAAGAAAGAATCGTTAATTGGTATTACCAATGATGGGTATGGAAATAACCATAAAAATCAAACTGAACAAGACTATAGTAATTATATATTAAGACATGTGACTAGTTAGAATAGACATCTAAAATAGATATCTTAGAAATATCATCAATAACATGGTTTACCACTCTGTAAAAATAGATAACATCAAGTGAGATCGAGTTCACAAGTGAAATTCAGTCCATCTTGGACTATATAATTTTCCATGGAACATTCCTTGAATATTTTTATGACTTTTCAATGCAACAGATGAGTCTGATTCTAACCATAAGGCATTCCAACCCTAATTAAAAACATAACTTATCACCATTATTTTATCCCATAAATCAGCTTCATCTTCAAAACCATTTCCCAAGAAATGAAAGAAATAGTATATAAATAGACCATGATGAGTGAAAAAAATTCCTCCACAACCAGCCGTCCATGGTTCACATGATGCCTCCCCATCAATATTGACATTCATCCATCCTGGAATCGGCATTATCCTTTGGATGGAATTGACCACTAATGGGGTTTCACCCTTCTATGGAAACCATGCGATATATAAATCAACCAATTAAACACTTCATTATTCATGCACCCAATTTGACATTTAGATTCCATATGGGTCCCTCATTTATATCCATGACCCCAACATGAAAGGAAGGGTTTTGATTGTTTAGAACAATGTAATTCCATAATAAAAAAGTGTATTCAAGAACACTTGTAGCTGAAAACAACATAAGAGATTGAAATTGATCAGTGTAGGGAATCTTGAAAATTGAGAGAATAAATGCCTCAATGCTATGGAAATTAATGGTACATAGAAATATATCATTAACATATTTCTATAATCTGAAACTGATTATACAATAGAAAATTACTTGAAACAATGAATCCTCAACGCAAAATCAAAATAAGCATGATGAGGAAAGGGAAAGCCCCATATGCTAGAGGAGGGACTATATAGGTGGTTTCATTTTCTAAAAAATCCGTACAAGTATTCTGTTCGAAGGAGATATAAAAAAGCATAAATCACTCAAACCATGGTGGAAAATAGTATGAAACACCATAATTATAGCTATAGAAATCCCAAGTATTAAATATACCTTCCATCGTGAGAATCCTATCTAAAGTGTCAAAATCATAATTATCATACCTGGATGCTACCAAGGTAATGTGAGTAGACAGAAACTCTAAAATGGTTTGGTTACGTTGAAACTCTAAAATAGTAGCACCCCTTTGAGATAGAGGAATGGTAATATCAATAGTGATATGTCTATATGGTCTATTAGTGCTCCAATAGTACAGAGGAGAATTCCTAAAGATATCCCAATTTGAACAGTCTATTATGTCATAATATTTCTTCTTGATATATATCCAGGTTAATAGAGGAAAATACATTTCATAAACATTTTGATTTTTTTGGTAAATGTTGAAATAAGAAATTAAAAATAAAAGTCAGTAGTGGAAAGAATCTGCTATGTAAATTTTTTTATCAATGTATCCTTTGATATCCTAATATCATGAATTCCCAGTCCTCCCATATTTATTGCACTGACACACTATTTCCATGAATCAATTACCATATTCCTTTCATGATTTGATCTAGTACAATTAAAATTTTGAATCTTGATATTGAGATCATTAACAAGGATTCTAGGCTATCATATAGGGAGAAACAGTATACAAACATAGATTTTGTGGTAATATTGACCCAAAATTATACAAGCATAAGACATGATTTTCCATTTAAGATTTATAAATGATTAATAATTTTTAGATAAATATTCTCCAGGTAACATATTTTCACCCTACCCCTGAATAGAGGAACTCCAAGGTAATAAAAGTCCAATGATCCTCTATTCACTGTTAGGATTTGGGAACCCCTATTTTTATTAGAGTTGTACACTCTTTTTTCACAGATAAAAGAATAAATTTTCCTCCCAATCATCTAACATCAAACATCCTCATAATGTGAAAATTAATCATGATGTAAGAGTTGGTAACTCTATCATACGTTCCAAAGAGAAAATTATCATCAGTATAAAACAGGTGTGATGGTGAAAAAATATCCACCCCAACCCTCTTTCGGTGATTAATTCCAGTATTAAAAAATTAAAAAATATGCCCACTCAAGCAGTCCACAGAAAATGAAAATAAATTCCTAGATAAGGGATGTCCCTACCTAACCCCATTAGAGCATTGAATGAAACACATCAAGGACCCATTAACCATAATCCAAATCCTTACACTACTCAATACAGAACAAATCAAACCAACAAAATTATCATGAAAAATCCATACCTTTTCAATATAGAGAGAATGAAACTCAACATTATTATATAAAATTCTTTCATAATTACAATTTTCCAATCCATGATACCACCATTTATCTTTATCTTCAGGATGAATACATATTGAAATGTTGTTTAAAAAAATCTAAATTATCCACCCAGGTACAGACCCAAATAGTTTTGAGGATATAAATACCAAAGAATTATAACCCTTCATATGAGTCATGGTTTATCTAATGACCATTGGTATTGAATTCCAAATAACATCAAGCCGAAATAATTTTTATAAATAGAATTATGTGTATTTGGTATTAATGTAATGAAATTGTAGTTCACCCAAAAAGGATTTGATAAATGAATAAAAAACTACATCACAAAATTTATAACCTCAAGATGAATAATATCCCAAAAAATTGTGAAAAACATTTTGTGGTTCCATCAGGAAAAAAACACTAACGAAATATAATGTGAAAAGATGTGCATGAATCTAGTTTGCACAGGGGGCCTCAACTAGCCCTCGATTTTGAGTATCATCGATGCTCGGCTAAATTCGAATGAGCATGACTTCAGTCTTGTCGTCTCCATTTTCTGATTATAACCACTAAATGTAAAAAGTCACAACATTCGATATTTCATATTTAGAACCAAACTAATTACCGTCATTTTGAAGGGCTTTAAGAATCCTTCTCTCCTTCATCTACCTACACTTGTAATGAGAAAGTCTTGAATTCATAACCTATCCTTAATAAATAAAAAATTAAATTATTATTAGTGTAGATCTCATTAGTGTTAATATGCATGTCATGCTTTGAGATAGATTGTATCTTTTCCTAAGAATGAACAACCTGAGACATTTTATTTTACTAGAAAAGAATTAACTGAGATTAAACTTCTTTAATTTCACTGTTTGGACTAGAGAAGGTTTATTTAGTGAATTATTATAATTTCACCATATCAATATTTATCATTCATGTTAAAATGGAAATGAACAAACCATGATATTATAATTCTATTCATCCAAAATAATTTCTCTACATCCTCGAACGATAAGAATTTCATTATTAAAAATGGATGGTCAAAGAGATGAAATTGATCTATAATCACTAAGATCCATTAGTAGAGGACTAAGATAAGAATAAAATATTGGAAGGATATAGAAATATATTTCAACTGCACCATTAATCTAATCCACATGCACAAAGAACATATCAAATTTACTTTACTGCCTCCCATTTACGGTGTACCAACTCCTTGTATAATCTGCTCCATATATGGGAACATCAACAAGGACATATTTATCAGTTCAAGAAGAAAAATCATTTGATGATATTAAATAGAAATAACAACTATTTTTTCATCTTGACTCTATATTTTTTTGAAATAACCAAGAAGAATATAACTGCTAGAAGTATTCTCTAATATAGATGTCAAATTCATCCACAAATAAATTATTATTGTGTATATGTTGAAGGCATAAACAAAATTCATTGTATGAGTAACATGAATACTGTAATAAGTTGTGGTAACTAAGTACTATTCATAGTAAAAGGAATTAATGGTGATTCTATCACTCTTAAGAATCCAAAATGACTATGTATGAGAATCTAATTTGTTATTAGTAACAATTTTGTAACCCAAGGATTTCCATTTGAATTCTTTACAGTATTCATTCACCATTATTGGCTAAGCAAGTCTGATCAGTTTTGTTTTATTGGTCTTGATAAAATTCATAAGGTTATTGACCTTGGGAGTGTTCTCAAGACCGTGGATGTTCCAAAATATGACCTTCAATGATTAGAATATCTAAGCCTAGTACTCGGCCGATCGTAAATTTATCTTTCTCATGTGCTAATGTTATAGTTTAGAAAAAAATATCTCCCATATTTTGTATTGTATCAATATGATAGGGATCACTCAGATCCTACCCAAATGGAGGTGAAATTATATCATCTCTAGACGACGGCTCAATAATGAATTATGTAATGCTATTAGAATATTCAATAGGGGCCAAAAGGATTGTAGTTAATTTTCCCCTTACAACATTTAGTGATGAAATGTGTGAAAATATAACTAGAATAATTATCATTTTCTACAGGAAAACCAGAAGGATAAATGTAATGATAATGAAAAGATAAATAATTTGTACTAGTGGAACCAAATTCAATAGAAGATTCATTTACTCGAGCCATCTAAATTTCTAAATCAGAAGAGGGGAGTTCAGCCTACCCTGGATATGCAACAGTACATGGTGTTTCAAGAATATTGGTAGAACTAAAAAACAATCTTGTGAGGAAGAAATTTTGAGATCATGCTCAGGATTAATTGATGTTTCTCCTAGATCACAACACATACCTTCTCAAGTTCTAACTCAATAGAATCCTTCTTCCATAATGTTAAGGCAATGACACCCCAGATTCCAAAATAATTGGGACCTCTAGTAGAGCTGTAGGCTTAGTGAGTAAATAAATATTTTTGGATACTATACAATAAAAATTATAATACACATGAGAATGAAAATATTCATCATAAATGGGAGAATAAATATAATATTTAATCTATACATGAATAGGCTCAACCTAATTTTTAATGACAACTTCATTAGCCAGTGAAGAAGAAGAAGCGGGAACATCCATGTTTTCACCCTCATGATATGTTATCTTATTTATATAAGGAAAAAACAAGAGGATGGGGCCTAACATATCTAATTATTTATCCAAAAAGTATTATCATTATGGCCCTTAATCATTAAAAATTAACAAATATTGTTTTAATTAAAATTATAGAGAATATTCAAAAAAACATTACAGTTTATACAGAACATTAGCTTCCCCTCGTAGAATATTTGTAGATCAATATTTTCATACTGATTGGATAAAATAACTTCTTCCATAACGGTTTAATACATATCTTCCTCAGTGAGAAATCATTCATAATGTCCAATAATTGGACTTTCTATCTGCCTGTCCAGCCTTGTAGGATTCCCAACGAATTGAGAAACTATCCCAAATAATTTATGGCAACCAATAAATCAAATTGAGTTAGAAAAATAAAATCCAATTTTGAGAATGTATATTCATGATAGTATTGGGATAAAAATTTGGATCCCATTCATCAATCTGGAGAAATCCAAGCTTTAGAAGAACGAAAACGAAAATCCAAGCACGCATTTTGAATTTATCTGAGTCTTAGGGAATGTGATAAAATTCATGACCCATTGACATAATCTTCCATAAAAATCCCCAAATATATATAATCCTAAAAATAATCTCATTAAATTCCCATGGCTTCACACCTTTAGGGATCACAATTCATTTAATAATTGAAAACATTCAAATCTTGACCTACTCTTCCACATCATCATGGTTTACTAATACATGGGATATATGACCATTTTAAATGATTCATCCAAGGGGATCCAAATCAAAATCCTAGAAATAAATAATGACCACATTACTTACAACATATGCAGCCTTTTTTAGTTTTTGATCCTACCCCAATTATGGGATCAAATTGAATAACAATAATTTTTGAAAATTTCATAACATATCTTTATGACCAATGTGATCAGGAGGCTCGTCAACCAACTTGACCCCATCCATTATCCCTCTATCATATATTTTCATGAAAGTAATTTGATCAGTGATCAAGGGTTTTATGTTGCCTCCCATATTTATTCCACCATATTTTAATTCTTGAAACATCATGAGAGGATTAGGACATTTGGTGAAACATCATAACATCACACATCTCACACATAGTGGAAAACCCCCTCTTGGGGGTGGTTTGGATATTTATAGTCTTTTATAATTATGAAAAAATGTCTTGGGAATTATGTGGGTTTGTGATATCAACTAATATAGGTGTTATATAGGACATGAGTTTGATCCATGGTATTTTTATGGAGGTTATATCATCGTGATATCTAATTCCATTGACTGAGTTACATATGAATTCATATAGTTATTTTAAATAAGTCTAATATAATATTTTTATGAGGTTTTGTACCATCCTCTTGTAGCTTGTTTTGGGTAGAGCCTACAATATGTGCAAACATCATATTTTTTGGATGTATCTTATTGATAGTGATTAATGTTAAAAATGGGTATATTGGTTTATGTGGATTCCCTTCACGTCGTAATGTGAATCCCAATGGGTTTTTATTATTTTGTTTTGTGAATGAGATAGTATTCAACATATGTTTTAGAAGGATTGAAGGAAATCAAGATATTTTCGAGATGTGAGGATTTGTTTCAAGTGACTATAACCATGATTAAAAAATGAGAAGTTATGGGATGAGAATCATGACCTACATGTGTGCATTAATTTTATTGGTTTTTTTCCTTATGGATTCTGATGGAAACACTCCCCTATGAAATATTTGATTCCTCAAGCCTTACAGTTTTCCCTTCCATGAGGTGAATTGGGTTTGTCACTATTATGTGTTCCCTAACTCACATTAGTGAGAATTGGTTATGTGTATTATGTATTTACTACCCTATAGATGAGGGGATAGTCTAGGACTTATAGTGCATCATTTCATGAGGTGGATTAGGTTTGATACTATTTTGTTCTCTCCAACCTATATTTGTGAGTAATATTTGGGTACATGATGCATTGCCTCCCCAACGGACAAGGGGATGATTCAGCATTACAATTTTCCATCTCATATAAATAATGTAGTTTGGTATTATGTTTTTCACCTAACTATGAATCAATTAGTAGTTTTGGGGCAGTATATTTTTTCCCTCCATCAATGATGGGGTTTGATGGGTACTATTTTTTAGCATATTCTATGTGATAATGTATGACTTGGAAACTATTTATTGAGAATTTCCTAATATAGATGTCGTAGGGTAATATATTTTTAATCATTTACTATGACGAATATATTTGTTTCTTAATATGGACCATAAACAAATTATCTGCGTAGTGTTGATGGTAAGGAATGGTTCCCTATGCATTGGAGTAAAGGTTGGGTTGTGATTCTTGGCATGAGTTGACTGCTTTCTTACATGGGAAATGTCAGTTTTTGTCAAGGGTCATGGGGGCCTACTAAAAACATGATAACCCAACATGGATTTGTATTTTTTGTTATTTATTTTCTTCATGAATACACATGTATATGATAGTTTACGACGTACCAATCCAGCTTGACCCTGAAACTGTCACTTGAGATGGTTCGATGTAAGGTCCAAGTGGCTTTCTCGATCCTCGCAGGTTGGAAACTATTACCAGCGCATCAAAAAAGTAACGAAGGGAATGAATTATCCCGATATAAATAAGCTTAACAGTGGAAGTAAATTAGGAACCCCAATACAAATTCAATTCCCAAAATGTTCAACATTATTAAAAACAAGAGAATATAACAAATTTCACACAAAAAAACTGAAATTGATGACCACTATGCTTCCATGAGATATCTATGATCACTCTCCAATTCATAAAAAACCATCACCCATTATGATCGAACCCAAATAGGGCCTATAATAGAAGACGAGAGAAAGAAAGAACTATAGGCGTGAGTATTAAAACACTATAGGTGTGTCTGATAAAATGTAGGGACCAAGCTGATGATGATGGTGATGAAGGTTTCAAGAGTTTTATTTTGTTGCCAGGGATGATTTTGAAGTAAATAAATCACTTCACTTTGTTTTGTTGAATCAATTGATTTCGATTTATTATAAAAGGATTCAAACTCGTGTTAATAGTGACTATGATTTTCTATTTTTTATTTCATATAAATCAAAATTTCTATTGAGAACTTGTGATGCAATCTTGATAGATGAATGGGGAAGTAAAAGAGAAGATGCTAATCAGAAAATAATTATTTTCATATCTTTTTTCAAAAAAATCAGAAAATAGTTGTATTCAGATTTTTTTTCAAAACAATCAAAAAAATAATCATTTTATGATTGTTTTCTAAAACTATCTAAAAAGAATCATATTAATATTTATTGTATTTGGAAGTAATAAATAAATTAGTGGTACTTGTAGTTTTTCAAAACAATTAGAAAACAGTCATATCTAGATTGTATCGATTGTATTTCAAAACCATCATGACCATATTGCAACGATTATCATTCTAAATAACCGAATTCTGGGTGAAATTCAAATAAGTGGTATCGATGGAATGGTGGTTACGATGAATGTGGTATATATGGAACAATAATTCCGATGAAAAGTGTTGTTGATGGGGAAAGTGATGTTGATGGAATGTGGTGCCGAATAATGTGGTGCCAATAGAAGAAGTGACGACAATAGAAGATGAGACACCAATTGTTTTTCAAAACAATCTTTTTTAGGTAGACGAAAAGGAATTAGATGGTGTCGATTGGGAATGAATCATATCAGATTGTTTTTCATTGTATCTGGGAAGATCATCCTTATTGGATTGTATTGTATCATATCTTGAAATTTTATCCTTCCACCATAACCAACAATTTTAACTAGCAATAATATACAAAATGATCATATCCAAGAATGATCATATCCAGAATGATTGTATATAGCATGATCATATCCCGAATGATCATATCAAGCATGATCATAACCAGGAATGATGGTATCTAGAATGATCGTATCCCACATTATCATAACCAAAATGATCATAACTAGAATGATCATAACAATAATGATTTTTTCCCGGATGATCATAACCATAATAATCAAAATTTGATATGATCGTATTTATGATAATTGTCACGACTCGTCCTCGGGGCCCATGTCGTGACTACCCCAAGCCCTCCTTCCATAGGCCAGGGGCTGGCGACTAGCACCAAAGGCGTAAAATCCTGATAACTGGGAAGGAATTGCCTTTATAAATGAAAACAAGCACCACAGAGTACAAGCGGTAGCAAAACACTAAGTACAAAAGAAAAGCCGAAAAGTAAATGGGCCAGAATACAAACCCAAAAGAAAGTACAACTACAACTGAACAAGGTACAACAGCAAAAAGACAAGCAGCTGGAAGAAGGAAGCAGCTCCTGGGTCGTCCTCCAGGAATCCTACCTAAAGGGTAGGTACAGATAGCGCAGCTCCTGGTCGTCCACCATGGATCCTACCTAAAGGATAGGTATAGATAGCCTCCTCCATGCTCTTGTCCGCCAACCTCCTCTGTGAGTCGTCACGTCGTGTAGTCCACCTCCGGGTACTGACTCATCGTGTAGTCCACCTCCGGGTACTGACTCGTCGTGTAGTCCACCTCCGGGTACCGTCCAGTCCTCGAACACTCGGCCTCTGTCAGCACTGCCCGTCTTCTGCAACCAACACAATGAGGTGCGGGCATAGCCCGTGTAGGGGTGAGTATAACGATACTCAGTAGGGACCCCGAGACCCTCAAGGTCTCACTAAACCAACAAGGATAACCACAAGAAGATCTCAATAGATAACCTCTACTTAGATATATGCTCATACATATACCTAAGTTGTCAAGTAACCCATCTCAATCATGATGAAACACAAGGATTGTGAAATCAACGGATAACCACTACCAAGGTATATGCCCATACATATACCTAAGTTATCAAATGACCCATCTCAATCATTAGGTAAACACAACGTCAAAAGTCTAAGCTCAAACAAGGATTTTTATTATCGAAACTGTAACTGCTGAAGAGATCCGTCTCTGGAGTGTACAGTGGTCCTGTCACGACTCCGAGGTACTGCTCACTAACCTAAGACTGCTGAGGTACTCCTCCTGCCGAGTACCGCGGGTCTGCCACCTCACATAGTAGTGCTTCCCGCCGGGGTCTGCCACCCAACACAGTAGTGCTCCCCCCTCATAGCCTACAGAGGTACTCCTCCTGTCGAGTACCGCGGGTCTGCCACCTCACAAAGTAGTGCTCCTCCGCTGTGGCCCTTCCACCTCACAAAGTAGTTCTCCCCACTGGGCTACGTAAGTCACTCCGAATCGAATCAGACAAGCAGTCTTCAGGTCTCTGCCAGCTACATGGTCTCCATACTTCGTACGCTCGTCTCTAAGAGGGTCCACTCCACGAGCTACAAGTCGATACTCCAAGTATCTCAAAGTCCCACTAAGAAGTATCTCAAAGGACCGCTTCGTCCTAGGGGTCTCAATGCAACAGACGGCGCGTCAATCGGACGCCCGGTTTGGAGGTTATTAGCCTTTTTGTCCCAGGGGCCCGATTGGTTTCGTGAGCGAACCAATCCCGGCCGTATCTCAACTCTACCCCGAACTCTCATAGGGTATACTCATAGGGACCGTTTCTCAACGAGACCACCAACGCCGCTGGCGGTTCGTCAAACGGACGTTCTGTCAGAAAGGTATCAGCTTTTCTGTTCCAGGGGCCCGGTTTGATTTCGGTGCGATCCAACCCGGCCACTATCCATCTGCATCCAAATCTCGGGCGGAGGATGCTAAAAGTTCTATATCGTCAACAGGAACTCAATGCAACAGACGGGGCGTCAATCGGACGCCCGGTCTGAGAGTTATTGGCCTTTTCGTCCCAGGGGCCTGGTTGGTTTTCAAGGAATAACCAGCCCGACCATACGCCACCTGCATCCAAACCTCGGGCGGAGTATGCCAAAAGATCCATCTCACCAAGAGGAACTCAAAAAAGCTGACGGCACGTCATTCGGACGTCCGTAGCTCATGATATGAGTGTTTCCGGTCCGAGGTCCCAGTTGGTTTCGTGTATGAACCAACCTGGCCGAATACAAAGTATTCTGAAACCTTGAGTGAGATATACCTAAACGACCGTCTCGATTCAAGGATCGCATCGCCACTGACGGCGCGTCATTTGGAGGTCTGTAGCCCGAGTTACGGTCATTTGAACCTAAACAGCTCGGTATCGGGGGTTTCGGCCCCGGGCCGTCCCGGCCCGCGACCCCCCGGTTGGCCCGAACCGGGTCGACCCGCCCCGGAAAGGGTTGACCCGGCCCGGCCCGGCCTGGCCTAGCAGACCGGCCAGGCGCCGGTCCGGCTCAAGACAGCGCGCTGGGCGCGCTGCCAGCTCGGCCTTCGGCCGAGCTCAATGAGAAAATGGGGGGGGGGGGTGCCTGGCCCCCCTTTGTGAAACGCGGCCCCCCCTCATTATGGGGGGCCGTTTTGGCTGGCCGGGGGAATTAAATTCCCCCGGTTTTCCTCCTTCCGACCTGCCCGACCTGGCCGTCCGGCTCCTCCTCAACAGGACCGGCAAGGGTCGATCCCCTTCCGGCTTCCGACACCGGCGGCCCGGCTGGCCGCCGGTCACCTTGTTCCGCCGTGGCCCGGAACCGGCCGTGGCCTTCATCGTCCGGCGCGGTGTAACGGCACAGCGCCCCTCCGCCGCGCCCCCGCTCCGGCCGCGGCGCCTTCGATTTCTTTTGACGCGGCGTGACGGTATCGCGTTGTTGAATTTCATTCCACGGCATGGCGCGACGGCGCCGCACAATAATTGTCCTGCGATTCCGTCGTGGTGCAACGACACCACGCCATCCCGTTCCATCCGCAAGGAAACAAATATGAACATAGGAGGGGGTTCGGCCATGTTTGTGTGGTCCGGCCCCCCTCTCGTTAAACGATAACATTTATTCGTTTATCCTCGAAGTTCGACATTCTGGAATCAAGAATGGAAATAATTAAATAAAACAACAACAATCCCTTACCTCGGCTTCAAGAGCGGTGTTCGTCAACAACCCACGGAAGACGAGCGTCGCGGAGGTCGGGTGTCGCGGGGAAAGAACGTCGACGTCGTGAATCGAGGATTCGAAGTTCTTTGACGGCGATTTCGTCGCGGAAATCAGTCGCAGAAAAGACGACGCGGAAGAAGTACGTCGCATTGCTGATACGGCGTTGCGGAAGGACCGTGTTCTTCGGCGGAGAAGTTCTTTGTTGAAGAACGGTGTTCTTCGCGTTCTTTGTTGAGTTTGAAGAAGACGAATAAGACTTCCCTACTCTCTCAAGGAGACAAAGCTCTAACCAAAAATAAAATAAGTCTAAGGCTTATTTTATTTACACAATTAAACAACTTTGAATTTCAAAAGTTTGAAATTAAGTCACTCAACTTAATTAATAACACAAGTTGTCAAAAAATAAATAGAGGGGAGTTATTGGGAGTTTAAAGGGGAGTTGAAGAGTTGGGGATATTGTGGGCCCCACCACACTTAATCCTCTCAAGGGAGGTTAAGTGGATGTGGTTCCCACCCCTAACTCCCTTTGGGAGGACATAACCAACATGGTTTAAAAAAAGAATAAAATAAATTGTGTTCACAATTTATTTAACTTCTAAAAAATTTTCCCCAAAACTAACATTCATTCTGCATAAAACGCAACCTCGGAAAAGGTCTCCTTAAGCGAATATCGGCGCTGCGAGTTCATCGGTGCCCTCAGAATTCGATTCCAGGCCCTAGTTCAAAAGTTAGAAAAACCCTCTCATTCGTTCACTAAACGTACCCGAGCCCAACTTCGGAAATTGATTCCGGGCACACCGGGCCTCGGAATCAGGTGCCGTCAGAAACCGCGTTCTTGTAAAATTCCAAAGAAAATTAAGAAAAAATTTCCCTTGAATTTTACGGGTCATTAAAATAATTGTATCTAAAACATTTTTATTCGGAAAATAGCATGCTCGGGTTGATATGAAATGAAAAAAGTATGAATGAATTGGAAGTTATAATTATATCCAATTGATGATAGGTGATGCTAAATAAGATCCTCATTGAATTCAAATTCATGATGTTTGGCATGACTAACGCACTAGTTTGTCAATGTAATTATGTGTTCTCTCATGAGGGTCCAGAGAAAAGAATGGAAATTGGAGATATGCGAATGAAATTTTAAGGGGGATACATTCATTTAAAATAGTAATCGTATCTGAAGTGGAGGAGTTCATTTCTTAAAAAACATTCAATTTGTTTGGTATCAATCATTATTTTAAAAAAAATGTATGACAGAATCAGAATCAGAACTAGGTATTTATCTTCAATTGTAATTGTATGGAAATTTATAATGCGAGTTCAGAAAAGAAGATATGAAGATTTTAGAAGATTCGAGAAAAATAGAGAAGTGTTGATGTAGTCATCATTCCAACTAGATTTTATGAGAAATTACGATTTGAGTGAATTTAAGTGTCCAGGAAAGTGTTTTGGGATTCTCTTCTAAACATGTTTTAGGTCAGCAATAAAAGGGAAAAATGTACATAGTACATGGGTGATTTGAAGTTAGAGAAGCTCTAGGTTTTGAGAGAGAAGGAGAGTTCAATTCTATTAGGATTTAAAATTTTCTTGGGTCGTACTGATTAAATCATATTCTATTTGTTGTGAAAATTTTATTCTATTATTGAGGTGGTGTTGATTCTAATATATTTTTTTCTATCTAAAAATTTGTATAGGATCATTGTTTTTAATGAATCGGACTAGGATATTTTCTTTGAATGAATCAGAAATGGAGTATTTTTTTAAAGAATTAGAATTGGAGAACTATTTTTAAAGAATCAGACTCAATGTTTCAAAATAATGTCTAGCTGGATCTTACATTTCTTCTAGGTAAGGAATGGTTAAATTGTATTAAAATTTGAATACATTTGTTGAATTTTAAAGATGAGCATGTTATACAAGTTTATAGAAAACGAATGTGTTACCTTATGGGGCTATGAGGATGCACATCCACTTGTTTTATTATTTCATAGTGCTACATGAGTGTAAGGGTACTTCTTACTTATTTTTATCCAATGATTTTTTTTATAGTGGGTTTTAGGTTATTGGAGCATTTCCAAACCATACCAATAACGTATCTATTCTTATTGAATAGTGAAAATTGTAAATATTTGTTTTCATTTGGATGTGTGTTGAGTTTGTTTTCAATAGGGAATTGATATCTATAACAGGATTCGAAGATTTTTTGAATTGAAAAGAAACATAATAGAAAAAAAGTATCATTGATTCACCCCATCCCCATATCAATGATACATTTCTCAGACTATGCACTTTTAATTTGTCTAAGAGTGCATATTTCCATAACTATTATTTGTAGATGGAGAACTTGAAATGTGTTAACATTGAAGGTATTACATTCTTTGATGGAAAGAACTATCATATCTGGAATGAAATATTTCATTCATTTCTTATGTGTATCTGTTATGATGTTCTTGAAGCTGCAATAGTTGGTTTTCCTCCCATTGATGATAGTGATCCACTTACACCTATTGATAATAAGATTATTTAGAATTATGGAAGGGAAATGAATGCTATATTATTATCACTTTTTGAATGTGAATTCGTGAGAGTGAATGGTGTCACTAAAACTAATGGTATATGGGATAAGTTGAAAAACATTTATTAAGGAAATACAAAAGTGAAGAAATAAAAGCTACTAATATGGAGATTGATTTATGAAGATTTGAAGATGGGTGAACATGAATCAATTGGGGAATTATTTACCAGGGTGAATTAAATTGTGAGTACAATGAGATGTAATGGTTAAAATCTAAAAGATTGTGAATTTGTTGAAAATATCTTGAGAGTCCTAATAGAGAAATGTTATGAAATGGTTTATTCATTAGAGGAAAGATATATTGAAACATTATCTTTTGAATATTTACATAACACTCTTATCACCTATGAAATGAGAAGGGATAATTCAGTGAAATGAAAAAAAAGTTGATAGTGAAAAGTATTTCAAGGCTATGAAGAATGAAAA
Source organism: Viscum album (assembly GCA_963277665.1). Lineage (NCBI taxonomy): Eukaryota > Viridiplantae > Streptophyta > Magnoliopsida > Santalales > Viscaceae > Viscum > Viscum album. Next base: position 1,716,474,707 of record OY728160.1, on the reverse strand, counting down.
TTGAATGATGATTGTGATTGAAGATGAATATGGTGATTCTGACTCTAAAAATTAGGTATGTAAAAATCTCAATGAAATCATATCCATGTTTTATAAAATGCGAAAATTGGTATAGGGAAAAAAAGAAACCTCCCATGAAATATTTTTATTGTGGAGTTGTTGGTCACATTTAAAATAATTCTCATTAAAGAATGAAAGTTGAGGATAGTGAAATGGAATAATAAGAAGATAAGAATTTAATTTAAGAAAAGGGATACAAAGGAAACATAAATAAATTCTTCAAATCAAAAAAGAATTAGATTCTTTTCAAATGATGAAGAAGAAGAAGGGAGTGATGTTGAATCAGAAAAAACCATTGAGTATGGTATTAGAAATATGTTCATTTCAATAGTGAATGATGAGGATTTCAGAATCAGTAGTTCTGATGGAGATGAACCTCAACTTGAAATGCATTTTAAAGAAGAGATGAAATAATTTCTTAGAAATATCAGAAGACATGAAAAGAAAAAAAATACGGAAGATGAATTCTCAATCAAAAAACAATGTTTTTCTAATGAGAATGAAAATATGGTCAAATATATAGATGCTTTGATGAAATATCTTGAATTATAAATGAATTGTAATGAGAATTTAGAGGATAATTTGATTGTGAAAGAATAAGATTTGGATATTTTCAAACAACAAATCTCAGAAGATGAAAAGAAAAGTCGGGGATTCCAAAACTCTATCACTGAAGTATGTGAATGTTATAATAATGATAAACATGAGAAGGTTCAACAAAATATAACTTCAAAGGGTGAGTAAAAGAGTTTAATTATTTATGAAATGAATAAAGTTTTAAATGTTATGTATTTGGAAAAGTACAATAAGGAAGGGAATGTCTTGAGACATTTTGAATCAGGAAATGATTCTAGTACGTCTGGTTCTGATAATTCTTAAAAAAAAGAAGGAATCCTATTTATAATTTAAAGATTTGTGAATTTCAAAAGAAAGTGAAGAAGGTGTCTAAGAAACAAATTCACAATTATGATCAATATGGAGGTTTCAGAGGTAAATACTATTTCTATGGGTATTTCTAGAATTTTGGGGTGTTTGGGAACACATCCAGTATGTTTTTCTCAATCAATAACATTAATAATATCCCACAAGTTATGAAAGTAATAGATTGATGGGAAGTCAATATCCTCAAAAAAAGAGAAATAAGATGGTTTTTTTAAGCAATCTAAAAAATTGATGTGATGATTTTAAATAGTATCCAACCCTTGGAAACTCTTTGGGAAAGATGTGAACAACCTAGAAAACATGAAAACTTACGTCATGTTTAATTACCCTCTTAGCCAAATATTCTCAATTCTCAAAATCCCAAGGTGAAGAATGAATAGATTGTAGAAAATGAGATTTTTGTTGAAAGAACATTAAAATAAATGATTGGAGAACTATACTGGATAATTGATAGTGGGTGTTATTCTCACATGATATAAGACATGGAATTGTTGAAGGATTTAAATGATTATAAAAATGAAATAGTGACATTTGGAATGGAAGAGTCGTTGAAAATCAATAGTGTTTGGTCCGCTATTATTGAAAATGAATAGATGAAATCCAAGAAAACATTGTATGTTGATGGGCTGAAACATAACCTTTTAACTGTATCCCAATTGTGTGATAAGGGTAATGAGATAATGTTCAAGAAATATGGATTTTTTGTAATGAAAGATGAAACTGGAATGCTTGTTACAAGAGACCAACATATTAATGGAAATTTGTTTCAGGTTGGTGATTCACAGAAGTCGTGTTACATGATTATGGTGGAAGAGAATCAGTTATGGAATAAAATTCCTGGGAATATGTGTTAAAGAAACATGAGAAGTTTATCTAAAGGAGATAGTGTTTGAGACATTCTACATTTTCCAAAAAGATTATATTTGCGTTGCACTATGTTCCAGATAGTAAAAATTACAAATGATGTGCATAAAAAAGTTATTATTTGTTCAAAAAACCCATGGAGTTGTTATATTATGATATATGTGGGCCAATGATAAAACAATAAACACATGGAGATAAAAACATCATTGCATTCATTGATGATAATAATCGGATTACTTTTGTTCTGTACATGAAACACAAATTGGATTCTTTGAAAATGTTTAAAAGATTCAAGAGAAATGATGAGAAAAATGTGAGTATTCTGTGAAGAAGCTGAGAACTAATAATAGTTGTGAATACAGATGTGAAGAGTTTGGAAACTATCTTGAGAATTATGGAATTTTTTATGAGTGTAGCACTCCACACACTCTCTTACAAAATTGGTTTTCTGAAAAAATGAATAGAAGCCTAGTTGAAATGGTAAGAACCATGTTACTTGAGCTTGGAATTTCTCATTAAATATGGAGGAAATCCATGTTTATTCTGTTTATATATAGAGTCATTGTCTCTACAGGTCTTAGTCAGGTATGACTTCTAGTAATTATTTATGGGAAAAATCCAATTTTGAAGCACTTTAGAGCATTCAAGAGTGCTTGTATTATAAAGATTAAAGGTGGAGACTATGTTATGTTTGAGATAAAATGTGAGGATGTAATCATTCTTGGCTATTATCCGGATGGAAGAGGGTACAAATTCTTCAAAAAAGAAACAAAAAGTGTTGCTGATTCAATTGATGTAAATTTGATTGATGTATCTGAGAAAGATATACATGTTTAGTTAGACAATGAAGTTACAAAAGTTGAAATAGATAATTACGATAAGGACAAAAATGAATGTAATAAATGTGATGAATAGGACTCATCTATTTCTAGTGAGGTGGTTGAAAATTTATAATCTTATCCAAGAGTGAAGAATCATGTGAAAGAACATGATATAATTGATTATCAACATCCAGAAAGTTCAAACAAGAAGGACAACCAATTCCATTACACATACATATTTTAATTCAAAAGTTGTACCAGATGATGTGAAACAATCTTTTGATCATCCAAAATAGTTTGAAGACATGAATGAGGAATTGGATGATATTGAAAAGAATAATACATGAGAACTCATACCCAATCCTGAAAACAAAAACTAAATTGGCAGAAAATGGTTTTTTTGGAACAAGATGAATAAATAGGTGAAGTTTTAAAAAAAATAGAAGGGATAAATTGAAATTCATATTTACATATTGAGATTATTTATTTTGATGAATCCTTTCTTCTAGTGAAAAGACATTAAAAATCATAATATTTATGGAAATTTTCACACAACAAGGCTACAAGATCCCTAAAATGAATGTAAATTTTCATTCCTAAATGGTGATCTTGAAGAAGATGTTTATAATGAACTACATTGTGGAGTTTTTATTGGAAAAGATGAAGGTAATGTGTGAATTTTGAAAAAAGACTTTGCTGGCCTAAAATAAGCTCTGAGGGAATGGTATTCCAAATTGGATACATTCTTATGAATGTGATAAATTATAAATGGAATAGTGGATATCAATATTTACATCAGTGAAATTCATGATTATTAACTCATTGTAATTGTTTGTGTGAATGATATATTATTTTCTAGGAATGATGATTGAATTTATAAGGAATTTTCTAAATAAATGATGACTTTATATGAAATGTCCATGCTAGGTTAAATGAAATACATTCATGGGTCATAAGTCCAGCAAAAGAAAGAATTAATTTTCATATCACAATAAAATAATGAAAAAGAACTCTTCAATAGGATTTGAATGAAAAATTAAAAATTTGTTTCCACATCCATTTTAGTGTGAACAAATCTGAGTAACGATAGAGATATAAATGAAGTGGATCAGAGAATAGTTTCGAATGATGATTAGAAAAATAATTTATTTTATTTCCTCAAGACCCGGCATTGTTTCTGTTGTTACATTTTTTGAATGAGTTCAGAGTGCTCTAATATAATCACATATTATTTCTGGAAAAACAATTCTCAGATACATCATAGGTATAATAGAATTCAGAATCAGGTATTTTTGCTCAAGTATTATTTATTTATTTGGGTATTCTCCTGAAAATTGGGTAGGAAATATTAATTATAGAATAACTATATCTTGTGGTGTATTCTTTTTGGGAAATAATGGTGTTAGATAAAATTTGAAGAATAAATACTCAATAACTCTTAGTATGGATGATGCTGATAATGTAGCTGCTACACAAACTGCTACTCAACTTATGTTTATGAAAAGACAATTGGAAGATTTACTTGTCGAAGTGATGTCACCCTTTCTCTTGGGTTATGAAAATAAATGTACAATCAATCTCACCAAGAATAAAGTTCAACATTATCTTTTAAAATGCATTGATATAAAATATAATTTCATTAAAGAGCATGTGGAGAATAATGAATTGAAGTTAGATTATGTTCCATCATCGGAACAATTTGATGATATCGTCACAAAAAATTTATCAAACAAATCATTCTAAAAAATGTGGTAGAACAAGGGTGTCCAACCTATTTTTCTTAAAGGTTTAATTATGTGTATCTATCCCCTATATCATGTTACCTTTGGATTGGTTTTTCAAAGGGGGTAATTGTTTTGATTCATAACTATATTACACAAATGTGATAATTGTAGGTAAACTATGAATTAGCCATTGTTTAGTGTGTGAACACTTATATCATTTCATTTAAGTGGTTATAGGATAATAAATTGAATTGCTTTCTAGGAAGAATAAATAAAATAAAGATGTGGTCATGATCATTATTTATGGATATCATTGTTTTTATATTAATAAATCGTGTTTCCTACAATGTATTATTTCACAGAGGATTATAATTGTTGATTTGAAATCATTTTAGGAAAATTATAAACATTAGTTATTTAATAATCTTTGTTGATAAAAAATCAAAAGGGGGAGATTTTTGGTAACATGCTGATGATAAAGGTGATGATAGTTTGAATATTTTTATTCTGTTTAAAATGTTGGTTTTGGAGAAAGGAAATCACTTCACTTTGTTTTGTGGAAACAATTGTTTTGGGATTCTTTTGAAAATAATTAGACCCCTATTAATTGTGGGGATGCTTTGATAATTTTTATTTCATTTAAATCATGATTTGTATTGAGAACTTGTGATGCCAGATTGTTAGATTAATGGGGGAATGAAATAGATTCTTCCAATCAGAAAATAATTGTATTTAATTTTTTTTCAAAACAATCAGAAAAGAATCATAATCAATTTTTTAGAAAAATAATTAGAAAATAATAATATTCATATTTTTTTTTCAAAACCATAAAAAATCGTATTCTTATTTATCATGTCTGGATGGCAGATCGAAAGCATCAGTACCTATTGTTTTTCAAAACATCCAAGAAACTATCGTATACAGATTGTATCTATTTTCTTTCAAAAAATTGTGTCTAGATTTTATCAAATTTAATTCAAATGAATTGGATTCTACGTGAATATAAAATATGTGGTACTGAATGTAAGTTGTTGCAGATGAATGATGTAGTGATGGAAAGGTGATGATGATGAAAATTGATGCTTAGGGGAAAAGTGATGCTCATGGAATGTGGTGACAATATAATTGGTGTCGATGGATGAGTTGATGTCGATAGTAGATGAGACACATATTATTTTTAAAAACTACCATATTTAGGTAGAAGAAATGGAATGTGATATTTTCAATTGAAAATGAATCATATTAGATTTTTTTCATTTTATCTGGGTGGATCATCCTTATCAAATTGTATTGTATCGTATCCAGAAATCATAACTAGCAACCATAACCACCAATATTAACTACTAATCGTAACCATAATGATATTATCTAGAAATGAATGTATACAGAATGATAATCTCCAAAATTATCATATCCAGAATGATTCTATCAAGCATTATCATATCCAGAAATAAACATATCCCAAATGATCCTATCCAACCTAATCGTAACTAGAATGATCATAACTAGAATGATCGTAACCAGAATGATCGTATCCAGGATGATCATAACCAAAGTGATCATGACCAGAATAATCGCATTCATGATAATTTTATCGATATCATTTTTAATCATAAAATATCATGCTCAGTTTGAGATGTAAATAATGAAGCAGGAATGAATGGAAATTTATAATACATTCAAATTGATGTCAGACGATGCTAAAGCTAATCCTCAATGAATTAAATGTCACGAATTTATTCATGATTCAAGCATTATTTTTTTAATGGGATGTTGTGTTTTCTCAAAAGGGTCAATAGAAAATAATTTAATGTGGAGATTGATGAATGACATTTCATGTGGGGAGACTTTCATTTAAAATAATGATTGCCTTTCAAGTGAATAAGTGAATTTCTTCACACACACTCAATTGGTATGGTGTCAAGCAATTTTTTAAAACAATCAGTATAAGATAATCAGATTTATAACCATGTATCCCTCATAAATTGTAATGGTATTGAAATTTTAAATGGAAGATAGGAAAAGAAGAGTTGAAGATTATAGAATATAGATGAATAATAAAAAAGGGTTGATGAATTCAAAATTTATTTAATATTTCCAAGATATTCAGATTTTGGTTAATTTAATTGAGAGGCCAAGTAAATTTTTGGTTTCTGCCTAAACATGTTTTGGGACACCTATAAAAGGGGAGAATGTAAATTGTACTTGGGTGATTTGAATTTAGAGATTCTATGGGCTTCTACAGATATAGAGAGTTAAATTCCATTCATATTGACAATAGTCATGGGTGGTGCAGATTTATTCATAATCTCTTTGGATTGAAAATTTAATTAAGAATTGAAGTGTTGTCAATTATAATGTATTGTTTTCCAACTAAAAATCGTATTGGGGAATTTATTTTGAAGTAATCGCACTGGGAGATTTGTTTTGAATGAATCGATCAGGGAGATTTTTTTTAAAGAATCAGACTGGGAGATCTGTTTTAAAAGAATCAGACCTTGTGTTATATAACAATGTCTTTTAGGTTCTTACCTTTGTTCTGTGTAAGTAAATGATTAATCGTATTAAAATTTGAATACATTTTTTTAATTTAAAAGAATCACATGTAACATGAGTGGTTACAAATAAAATGTATTACCTTATTGTGCTAAGAGGATGCAAAGACATTGGTTGTATTATTTCATAGTGGTACTCGAGTTTTTGGGTACATCCTACTCGTTGTAATCCAATTATTTTTTTCTTAGTGGATTTTATAGTATTGGATCATTTCCAAACCATACCAATGATTTAGTTCTTATTATTGAATAGTGAAAGTTGTAAATCATTATGTTCATATGAATGTGGGTTGAGTTCTTTTTTCAGAAAGGAATTGATATCCCTTATAGAAGGCATAGTTTTTTCAATTGAAAAGAAAAGTTAAAGAAATAGTGTACACTTGATTCACCCCTCCCCTCTCAGTGATACATTACTCCAATTGGGAAATTTCATTTAAATTATTCCCACTGAACTTCCATTAAATAAAATAAACACAAACATTAGGATTGAATTAAAATATATAAAACTAGGTTTTTCACACATACATTATATTTAAAAACAAACATGGGCCATTTCAGTTTTTCATTTAAAACCAAATACCATATAAAGGGTACCCATTTTCACATTAGACAAGAATAATAAAGTTTCTACTTAAAAAGGGAGTAAAGGAATGAAAAATATTTTTTTTATCATTTTTCAATGACCCTTTGAAAACCAATAAATCACTTTTTACAAATATTAGTACAAAACCTGAAATCAAAAACAATTATAACATAAGAAGGGAATGAGAAAATAAACAATACGACTTACCAAAAATAAAGTATCTCAATCAACCATTATAGAAACATAAGTGCTAGAAAACATTGGAGGGATGAGAAGCCTAGTGTATAATATGTAATGTACATCAAATATGATTCATACAAAAGGGAAGCCTCACACGATGACATCATCCCACCCCCACACTCGATACACCCTACCGGGTCTGACCTGTGGTCACTATACCAATGAATATGATCCATACTGATGAAAAAAACTATATAATAATACAAACTAGTTCAACAATAACTCATTGAATATCCAAAATCTTTTAGAGGTTCCTATGTGAATAATAAAAAGGTGTGATCCACAATTCCAACTATGAATCCATGTAGATGCATATATATCACACACAAGCAACTCATAGAACATTTCACCCTCCAGTAACCCCAAGTAATAGCTTCATGCCATTAAACCATTAAAACAAAAGGTGTTATCCTAATATGGACCTCTCGTAACATTAAATATAACTTAGTTAATATAATTTTCCATGGAGAGTTTTCAAAAAAAAATCACAAAAGTTCCAAATGAGCCTCAAACACTCTACAAGAAATCTCTATTCCAAGAGGAAACCAACTCATTTCAATCACAAGTAAAAACATTTCAATGTTCCAAAATCACACATTTTTTAAATCGACAACCATTTATAAATCTGTTTGATTAACCCAACCCCCAAATTTTGATATCATAAGTAAATTTACCAAGAGAAATCATTCTTTAAAAAAATGTATCCACTTGAAAAATCCAACATTGAAATTTATCGAACACATGGTGTGCACAAATAAACAATAAAACACCATATACATCACCATAATTAATAAACAAACTAGTTTCGTATCAAACTATTATTCTAAAATTCACAATTAACGATTTATGGAAGGTACTAAAATATTGAAAATAATGTTTCTGAAATTTAATGGGAACGTGAAAGGGAATCCTACTTCAAATCACATGAAGTTCATCAATGGACACCCAAGATGACTCAATTAAGATTCAAAGAAGAAATATCATACACAATGATCCCAAAAAAACAAAAACCCCATTAATTTAACACCACCCTAGTTACCCAAATTAGGTAAACATGTCCCTTGGTGTTTTAGATGAAAGTTTAAAGAAAGAAAACCAAAGGAGAAAGAGGGAAAGTCCATAGAATTTCAATTTCAGTGTAGAATCACCAGGAAACCACCTTGAATCCCACTTGGAGGTGGTCTACACTATGAGAGGTTCCCTGGTCATAGGGATTAAATTTTGGAGGCTATGGGGAAACCCCCATGTAAAAAGAAGGATAAAACTCTAAAACTTCCCTTTCCAAAGTTTGCTTCATAGTCATCTCACATTTTTAAAAAAATCATGCGCAAATGTGCATTTCCCAACTGTCTACTGTTTCACAGGCTACACACCTAGGATACATGGTTTATTTAACCATGCAGATTAACCATGCAACCTGTGAAAACATAGTCTTCATGGTTAAACTAACCACTGACATTAATTATTCAAAATTATAATGTTCCACAAATGTTACCCATGTCATTACAAATATCTACAATATCATGGGGATTAACCATCCATCAGACACACACCATAGCGAACTTGCCCTGGGGGTTCAAAAAACACCCCACCTTTCCATTTATTCCCTACAATTTTCACACTAACCAAGAATAATGCCAAATACTACCAAAAATATACATAGCCCAAAATTTAGATTTGGAAAACCCAAAAGACATGAGGCAGACCAAGGAAGACAATATAAACTTAACTAAAATATGAAAAAGTAAATATTATGGTGTGACAATTTTCCCTATCATGAAAACATTACACACACAGAAAGTCACCCCCATGTATTCGTAGAAAACAATAATGGATACTCCTTCATGACCTAAGATGAAACAAAAACAACTATCCGAGGAGAACCAATACCTTTATAGGTATGTAAGTACAACATACATAAATAAAAATCAGGGTGTGATAATACCCCCACCATGAAACATTATTCCCTAGTAAATATACAAAATCCCCAGTTTCTCAATCAAATATAAGGATTCTCTAGTCAAGTTATTTTACTTATTGATCTGAAATCACAACAACTACTTTAAAAAAACACACCGTTATTCGAAACAAAATATCAATCCAAATCCACTTCATGATGAATGAGTGAAATATCAATCCAATAGATCACAAAATATAAAAAACATACATCATAGTTATAAGGAAATAAAAAAACAGGAAAACGTAACTAGTATAACATAAGGAAAACTAAAATAGAAATGTTCTTAAGGCCGAACCAATTTTGGAACCTTACTCCTATAAATGGGAAGGTAATATTTTTAGAGGTGTACTTATTTCCATGTGTCTTCATATAAGATCCCTGAAAAAATCTATTTCATGTGAAATAGGTTCCTAATGGTATGGAATTTGATTGTATAATTAGGACATTATGATTTCTTATGACCATGCCTACAAACTAATTTCACATTAGGATCAATCACTTAGAAGAGGCTAACTAAAGATATAATGGAATCCGAATTCCCCTTCCATAAGCTATAGACTGAAGATGCCATCCAAGATATATACAATATTTCCATTCCCCACAACTAGAGACTATAAGAAGGTTTGAAATTTCATTAAATCATTCTATCATAATCTCAACAGGAAGAGCTTTACTTGAAAAATTGGAAAAATAGGTTAATCCAACCTATGAAACCATCCACTATAGATAGCGATGAATCCCATAATCAAAATACCAATCCTTAATGGAATCATTCACCGCACACATTGATAGATGTGGTACAAGATCTATGAAATTTCCAATGAATATTAACAACATCCCATCACCTTCCTATTATAATAAAATATATGTCTCCATCCTCACCATTGTAACCTAAGAGAAATAACGATAGAATAAATATTCCATAAGTAACTCCCATGTATGATATTCTTGAGGATTTTATTGAGAGACTGACTTCCAACACCTCAATTGTAGAACGTCAACCATAAAAGAAGAAGAATTTCACTTTAACAACTAAAAAAACTCTAGGAAACTGATGTTTCCCAAAATTGTTTATAAATCCACTCTTATAATATGATAGAATACACTTTTCCACAAAATATAAGAAGGATTTAACATCCAAAAACCGGAAGTCATTCTGTTGATCAAACAGAATGTCTGATATTTGTGAAAAACCCACATCTTCACCTCAAAAATACATCAAATCATTGTGAGGGAAGAAACTATAAAACAATAAAACTAAGAAATCAATCAGATCCAATCCATTAACAAAGATTTATCAATATAAATATAGTGTATAAGAAACATTTTAAAAAATAATGATAGAAAACTACACATACCATGATTACAAAAACATCACAATTTCATCATCTATGAAAAAATAAAAAAGATAGATTAAATTAATTTGTTTCACCATCACTAATGGTATTCCTTATAGCATCACATGTTAACATTCCTTTTATAAAATGATCACCAATATAGCCACATAATATACTATCACCCGTTTCTCATACATCATTACATGTGTTAACTCAAAATAATAACAATGGTATATAAAAACAACTTCTCCAAATTCGTAACTGATCATTCATCAATTTCTCTATCATTTGAAAAACAACAAGGCATTTTTCATGTTTAGGACACATAGTTTAACAAGCCTTCCTCTTACCATGTGACCCAGACTATATAACATGGTACTCACTCGGTTTGGCCTCATAATTTGGGAAATTCTATGTCAAACATGAATCATGGATCTAACCAGAATTGTAAAACCATTCACACACCTTCCACACAGGGTTCTTAAACATTCATTGGTCATGAAACCTCAAACAGAATCATCCAAGGATCTCATATGGTTCTCTTGTGAATAGTATGGTTTGATAAAATAATGAAAACCCCATGAAACTAAAACCATGAATGTTTAAAATGAACTAAAAAGAGAATCACCCTTAGGATTTTACATAGTTTCCCCTTAACTATAAACCAAAATCATGCCCCAAAACCATCCAACTAAAAAAACAACATGAAACACAAAATTGAAATATGAATCCCCAGACTATCAAGAGAGAAACTAGGAAAAAAATAAACTTCACTAAAACCAATTCATATCATTCCAAAAATTTACATTAACTCCACCAATATCATTTCATCAAGAATAATTTTATTTAAAACTCATTTCATTAAGAAATGTTATATTAAGAATAATTTTATAAAAATAATCTTTATACATGAAGAATATTCCCAAAAACCCATTCTAAAACGAATATGAACATTCATTTTCCATCTTTTAAAAAAACCATTACCACAAAAAAAATCTATATTTAAAATTAAGGGGTTTCGAAAAAAAAATTCAATCAAGGGGTACACAAAACAACTCACAAGGGAAAACTGGTGTGTATAGGTGGCTTGGTCATATATTTAGAGGTCATATTCCAATCAGAACACGGTCATATGAAGCCTTCTCAAACCATTTCCCAAGATACAAATAGATTTATAGGCCTAATTATCTCATTGGGACCATTTTCATTACTCTATATTAATTTCCCAATCTCCAAAAAAACCACAAGAACTAATGAAACCGAATGTCTCCTAACATCCCATGGAAACACAAGGATCATTATAGAATGCGTCTTCCAAAAAGTCCCTCATACATACACCACACGATCATATAGTACTATTCCATATATGTTGACATCAAAAAAAATTGGGTGCTTCAAAAGAAAGGTCCTCTAATGAACCTTACTCTGATACCATTTTGTCATGAACTGGGCCAGGTCAACACAGAACTGGTCACCCATGTAAGTATGAGACAAGTAATAAGTGGAATTATTGATCCTCATGTGATGGAGACATTTTCTAGGTAATAAATATATTAACCAAGGGAATTATTTCTACCAATAAAAATAAACCGAATTATGTATATAAATTGAGTATCCCAATAAAAAATACAATAACCAAATTGAACATAATTTTTACAAGAACCAAAAGAATCACAATAAAAAACAATGGAACATGATGAAAAATACATATCCATGATACCCAAATGGTCAATTTCAAATCCATAACCAACCATAGAACACTATAATTGAACCCAATTTTGAACTTGTAATAGAAGATAAAAAATAAATAACTATAGATTTTTGTATTAAAACTTAGTAGGTGTGTCTGAAAAAATATTTTCCTAGTGAAAATCCTTTAAATAAAATAAGTATAAACATCCTATATGTAGTAGTACAGATTGAACTATGATATTCACACACACTTTAACATTAAACCCAAAGATTCTCCATTCATTTTCATTTAAAACCAAATCACATACAATGAGGAGGTAGTTTTAATTTAGGGAAGAAGAATAATTTTTTCACTTGAAATGGATGGAAAGGAATGTGAATCATTTTGAGAACATTTTTATATAAACCATTCAATCCCAATTAATCTCTTTTAATAAATATGAGTACAAAATAATAAGTTAAAAATTATGACCAAATAAGATAGAAATAGAAAATACAATATACGAGTAACCAATAAGAAAGTATCTCAATCATCCACCACAATTAACTATGTCTTAGAAAACATGAGATAACTTATGCGCTCTATGTATAATATATAAAATTCTATACATATGACTCATATTGAACGAATGAATGTCCTTATGAATTAATTTTTCATACAGACTCAATAACAACCTACATGGTCTGACAGAGGGGTAGTATCCCAATGAAAATAACCCATACTAAGGGACACTATCTAGAGGGTAATCCTAAGATAGTTTTTCAATAATTCACTAAAAATATGATTTCTGTCCTAGGATTCCATATTAAGACTAAATAGGGTTAAATTAAAATGACAACCAATCATCTAATCACATGGACACATATCACACTCAAGAAAATCACACAACATGTCACCCCTGAGTCACCCCATGGAATAATAACATGCCTCTAAACTATTTGAACACAATGGAGTCTCTTAGAATGGACATCTCAAAAAATTAAACATAACCAAAGAATGTGATTTATCCAATAATATTATTAAAACAATCAATTCAACAAAAGTTTATGATGTCCATAAACACCCTTTGAGAAATCTCCTGTTTCCAAGAGGAAACCAAAACATTTCCATCACATTTCAAACCATTTGAAAGAGAAAAATGAAAACTCTTCTAACCCCCAAAACTACTTATAAACCCATTTAACAAGCCATGACCACCATTTTAGATTCCAAAAGTACATTTAAAAACTGAAACCATACATTAAAAATCATAATCAACATGAAAATTCAACTGTGATATTTATCAAACACTTAGCGTGCACAACAAAATAGAGAAACACACTATAATTGAAAAAAATAATGAAAAGACACCTTTATTAAAATCAATAAATTATTCTAATAATCGTAGATCAATATTTAACATCCATGGATGTTGAAAAAAAATAATGAAACCAATTATTCCAATATTTAATGGACATGTGCATGATAATCCTACCTCAAATAACATGAACATAAACAACGCAAACCTGAATCAACTCTATGAAGGTTCCAAAAAGAAAAAACATCCACAAGGAATCCTAATAATCTAAAATCCTAGTTTCTCACCACCATAGTCACCGAAATTGGAATAACATGGCCACTTGTGTTAGAGAAGAATGGGAAAATAGAATAAACCCGAAGGATATAGATATTGGAGCACAAAAAATCAATCTAGGTAAAGAACCATCAAGAAACCATTACGTAACCCACATGGATAGTATTGAATGTTCCAAAAAACCCCATGGGAGTCATCCCAATCATAGGGTTTTAATGGGGGTGGTGAAGGGAAAAAAGAACATAAAAAGTTAAAAATCCCAAAATACCCATTCCTAAGTGGGTTTCATGGTTAACTCACACTATTTTAGAAAACACGCAAAAACAATAAAATTCCCAACATTAAAGCGTTGGATGGTCATAAAAAATAGTATGCACTCTTAGTTTATCCATTATCTTTAGCTATGATACATGTGGTCGCATTGGATACATTAGTTAAACTAACCATGTATCTTAACTGTGTGACCTATATAATGGCCCTAAAACATCACCTCATTCACCCCAAAACACTATTAAATAAAGTGGATAAACCATAAATCCAATACACACCAAATAAAATTTACACCAGGGGTACAAAAAACTATCCACCATGACATTTTGTCCCCACACCAGTCACGCTAACCATGAATTAGGCTAAATACTATCCAAAATATCCATAACACCAGTTTTAGAGAAGGAACTCCCGTAGCCTATGAGAGAAACTAAGGATGAAAAGATAAAAAAATAAGAAAAAATAAATATTCGGGTTTGAAATGGCGTAATTTAGGGTCACATAATGAGACCTTATGGAGATGCAATTTTACACCCTATGAGTGCACCCTGATGTATTTTTAGATGATATGTCTATTTTATAGCTTGGGAGTAGGTTGTGCAATGGATATGCCAGGAGTAAATCAATGAGTATTATTGGTGGTGAGTTGAGGTGATCCTAGAGTTGTCCGTTTATCCTATAAAGTATTTAAATTATTTTTCATATTTTTATATGTGATCAAAATACTTTGTTATCCATTGATATATGAATCTATAATTATAAATTCATTTGGTGTATCCTTTAAATACTTGGTTCTTCCTTGTAATTTAACTACTATTTTGGATGTTGTTTTTCTATTTATTTATATGTTTCACTCTAGTTGTTAAATAGATTATTGGTCTTAGGTCAAGGAACCAAAAAGCTGAATTAGATAATATTTTCCTTTTTTATTATTATATTGGGTATCTTAGATAATAAATAGGAATGATTCAATTATTTTAATGGACCTAAAACAAGTGAGTCATCAACACATTTCTAATGCTGGATTTTGTTTTCCTTTTTGATGTTTCTTTCTTGTGTGTGTGATTTATTTTACTTATGATACAAGATCATATGATTAATTTATTGATAAAAACATATATATTGATTATATATATAATATTTGGTTGAATTATAATCATTAATACCATGTTGTCTTTTTAGGATGGTGATTCATGTTTTTATTAAGAATATATGTTCACTAGAGATGACTGTATAGCCTTTTTGGGTAAGGGATCTATAATAACAAATTGTTGGTTGCTAAAATAATTAGATGCCTTCACGATTATCAAATTATGGGATCAAAATTGTTTTAGTATATTGATAAACCTATTAGGGAGGAAGAAAAGTATTATGTTAGGGTTGTGATTTTGAGATACAAAGAACCCATCATTTTTTAATTCGGTATTGATGTTGAGTAAAATTAAAGGATGAGTAAGATAACTTGTATAATTGATTTTATGATGATTTTTCAAGAACAAATATGAAAGTCTGAATGTATTTATATGGTTCGTTAATGATTCCCATTAAAGGTGTGATCACGTTATAAGCTTTTTCATGGGTTGTTATGTATCCAATTTGATTGAAATACATAATCAATTATTTCATTTTTCCAGATGATATTGACTTGAAAGAGGATAATGGATAGTTTTTTGGAACATGAGAATTTTTTTTGTTGCATGAATCTCATATGAGTAGTAGTTTGGTTGTGTTACTAGGTATTATGGTAGAATACAATTATTTAGTTTTCAAGAGATTAAGATTTATAGTTTGTGACAATCTTTGTTAAGGATCTTTGGAGGTCCCCTCTCTCTAAAGTGATTCATGAGGGGATGCTTCTGTTGAATATATGTGGATATAAATGGGGTTTTACATCAAATATCTGTCTTGTTCAAGTTGAGGGATGAAATAATTTATGTAACCATTATATGCATATTGGATTAATGTATTGATAAGGATATAGAATATTGAATCTTTGGTGAGATGAAACATCATTAGTGTATTCATGTGTGTTATCATAGTTAATTAAAAATGATATATAATAACATTTTTTATGGATGGAATGATCATGTATCAGAAGGAGAGGTACATGACTGATGTTTGATTTTATTTATGTAATGTTCATAAGGAGTATTCTATTTAATGCCATATATTTGGGTGAAACCCATTTGAAATTGTTGTTTTGGACCCTCATCAGATGAATTTTGGTGAATGTTGAGTATGAGGTTATGGGTGAGCTTAAAATAGGCAGAAAAGGAATTGTATGTTAACACATAAGTATGATTAAAATAAATAATTTTCAAATTAAATTTGGTAATCGATGAAGTGTTTTCTATAAAGAACTTGTGTTCTATTTTTGTAGGGTGATGATAAGAATACTCAATTAGTTCGGAGAATCGAATCATTCATGGAAGAATGGCCCTTGTTTTGGAAGGATCATGGAGGTTGTGAAACTATTTGGTATATCGTCAAGATATAACTTATATGATAGAGTAAAAAATAGATCCTAATTTATATGGATCATTTGAATTTATAGGACTTGGTTTATAGATATGGTGTAGGAAGGATTCAATGTGGTTGCATGAATATCAGGGTAGAAATTGTTATGATCACAGTGTTAGTAAAATGGGGGGGTTCTGATTCTTATAGAGAGTTCATGTCATTTTGTGATAGTGATTAAGGACCCAACCATGTAAATAATCTAAATGATGGATTTTATAAATAAAATTAGTTTTTGGGATGATATTTTTGTGCCTTTGGGAACTATGGCACTATGATAGGGGCACATGATAGCATGATGAAATGATTTATTGGGTTTTTAAAAAAATCATCTAGATGAGGATTGATTGGTGTTTTGGGTGGAATTTGGACCAATAAGGTGGAAAATACATTAACTATATCTATGGAAAATTGGAATTTGGTTTCAACTAGGTGATTCCTATAGTAGAGAGCACAATGATAGGGAATTGACCCTTATAAGTGTATTGTTATAGTGAGAACAATTTTAATACTAGGGATGAATAGTTTGATGGATTCATGGATTCTTAGGATAGATTAGCGTGGTTATAGGTTTTATTGATGTTTGTTATGGTAATGAGCGGGAAACTCAACAATTTATGAATAGTTATTCATTTTGTTTGGATATATGAAACATTATCTCATTTGGTATTCTATAATATATCATGGTTGATTAGATATGAATTTTTTATTGTTGTATGCCAGTAATGATTGTTAGACGACCACTTTGGATTATTAATGAAAAAATCATTATGGTGGAGATTTTTTAGTTACCATGGATTGATAAAATATTGTTTTATGAGGGAATTTGAACATTTGGTCCTGGATTAATAATGGTTTTTAGAATTTGTTTTCGTATTATGATTTTATAGGTTAAAAAGTTTAAATATTATGTCTTTGGTTTCATTTAAAGTCTTATAACACATCTAAAGTTCTTGGGTGAATGTCAAATCTAGGTTGTGGTTTCCACTTTTGTTGCAATTTTCTTTTATGTGTTGGTTACATCTTGATATGTATTTATTATGGCATTTTAAGTTTTTATCTTGTGTTTTAACAAGGAAAATATATTATATATACTATTATTTCTACGACTGAGGGTGTTATTCCTTTTTGAGTCCCCATGCAGATAATATTATAAAAAAGTATGCATTCCTAGTTTTTTATATGGTGTAATCTGGTCACATCGTTACCCCTAGATCATAAAAGGATGACCAGCCATGATATGTTGCATGGAAATGGGTGAAAACACTACACATTGTGAATGGTGGTAGTACTACGGATTTTTTTTCTTTCTAGGTAAATGTTTATTGTAATATATCCCCTAAGGGTACTATAATGATCATATCTATTTCGAGAATGGGCCCTCTTCCTGGGAAGGTTACATTGTGGCATAGAGGATAAAAAACAAGGAAAACACCATAAGAGTTCAGGGTCACACCCTAACCCAATAGTGACACTCTATGGAAATTTTCTTATTATATTTTTCAACCATTTTAAGACTAATAAATTCCATGTTACACCTCAATCAATTTTGCTCAAGTATAAATTTAAGGGGAGACATTCAAATCAGATCCTCCCCTTCTAATCCCCTAATTTTCACCCTTGTTGTGGGGTAACATTGAAATGATTATAAAGTTAATTTAATGTAGTTTCATTAATTGTTTCCATATAGTAATTTTTTTATATTTTATATATATTGATTTTGATGTCTCTAATATAGGGTTTGAAAACAATTCAGCAAGAGCATTCTGTAATTTATTCCAATGGATGGGTATTGTTTTTGATTGAGAAAAGAAGATACTAAAATAATGACTTCCATGTGTTTTCGGAAATTTTAGTGATGTAGAAATGATTGATTATTTTTTAAGATATAATTCCACATTTGATTTAGTTTAATAACACATTATATTTTATTATAATTAGTTATTTTTACATTGTTCTCTGAGATATGATATTAAATGATGATACCAGTTCATTCTGGGCATCAATGGTCCAATATAAGGAATAACATAGCCTATTAAGGATAGAAACTCCATGATTTATATATGTGGTAACCTTAATAGAATTTCATATAATTGTTTATGTCAAAATATATGCATTTATTCATGCAAATGGGTAAAGGGACATGGACCAAGAGCTCCCTTGATAAGAAATAGAATTACACTATTCATCTAGTATTTATTATAAGTGAACTATTTCCAATTGGGTAACTTGGGAAGTCCATGAGATTAAGCCTCTAAGTGTTTGAAAGGGATGTACATGTTACAAGATGGGTGATACATGATTGTGGGTCTTGAGATGAGAAGTTTATATACTAGGAGAGTTTTTTTAGGAATTGTGTTTAGGATTGGGAGTATTAAGACTAGTGGTTATCTGTGAGATTGTCATACATTTCATGAATGGATGTAAAAAAAATATTTATGGTGGATCAAAACCTTCCTGAGTTCCATTAGTGGGATAAGTTATCTAGTATTTGATGAGGTTCTGAGAGATATCTTGTGGGACATGTGATATAATACAAGGTATTGGGAATGTGATGTTTTTTTAGTATTTTCATTATGATAGAAATGTTCTGAAATTGAGTTTCATGGATGGTCCCCTAATAAGTGTAATCACGTGTGACAAAGGGACTTGATGAGGACATGAAATGACAATTTGAGGTTAGGGTTGAGTGAATCCTATGAGATGTGATAATATTGGTGGTGGTATATGTAGCAAGGTTCCTATGAGAAGAGACATAGATTGCCCAAATATCATATTTTGATTAACTTGTAGTATAGATGAGAAATAAAATAGTTTGGTGTGATATTATTGTGTGACTGAGTTGGGGTCGATGATATTATCATGTGATTCTATATGGGTTTCAATACATCAATGAGTGGCATGACTTGGAATTATGTAAATATAAATTCAGTGGTGAGTTGATGTAATATGGGATGGGTTTAATTCTCTAATTATTTTAATGTGTGTTACTTTTTTTATGTATTCCATATTTAAATTTTTAGACTCCCATAAACATAATAGGAGGTCAAGAGCATACAGTGAACCCTTTCATTAGGAGTATTGTGAAGGGTACAATCTCATAGACCCAAATATGCATTTTGTGTTTTTGTTCGGTACATGATCTATATCATCCACTACAAAATACATTACTATCTATAATTTATAGTCTTCCTCTTCTTTTGGAGGATTGATTTGATTATTATTATGTTGGTTCTATCATTTCATAGATGGTTATGGTTGGTTAATTGATTAATGACATCCCTACAAATCAGTGGATGGTTCATGCCTTAAAGTGTGCCCTTTTATCCTGAGGATTTGGATAGATACTGTACTATGTTCATAATATTACATTGATGGTTAGATTTTGGTTACCATATTGTAATATATACTAGAAATCATTATGTAGTTTTTGGGTACTACACTATGATCCCTACATAGATAAGGGGATATGTTTTGTATTATTATTTTTGAAATCTTATGAGTGAGTAGGTATGACTAAGACAATAGTTTTTCCCTTCCCTAAGAGGGAGAACCAGGGGACTATACATTATCATATTACATAAGTGTATTGGATAGGGTTCTTTATATGGACCCTACCATGATGATGAGGGTATATTTGACGGCATGGAATGATTACCTACTCTAAGTTACTATGTATTGGTTTGGACTTGTGACATGATGTGACTATTTTTTGGCAAACCCCCCCAAATGGATTGATCTAGTGTCATGGTATCATAGTTAGAACATGATGGCCCGACATTAATGTGCATTTTTTAGTTATTTATATTTTTATTTTACACACATATATGACGGAATATATTGAAAAACCTTGGGGAGACCCTACTATGATAAATTTATTTCACCCCTCACAAGATTTTTAGGGTGTTTACAGACCTTATGTCAAATTTATATATTGGACATAGGTTGTAAAATGGAGAGAGATAGAATGGATCAATTAGTATTTGGGGTATTGGTATGAGGAGTGGATTATGGATGATAGTATATCCTACTGTGTTTTTTAATTTCACTATTATTTTTGTATAAGATCTATACAATTTGTGATATGTTGATGTATTATTATATGCATCCCCATTTATTTATTATGTCATGGATATGTTTATTTCTTATCTATACTCTATTTATTATTTTTTCTTTATTCTAGTTTATTTATATTTATTGATATTTATTATATTTAGTAAAATGTCTCCCTACTGTATAATTTATTCCCCCTCTAATAGTTAGAATCTTTTGGTATATTGGGAGCCATGCCTGAGGTCATGTGGAACACCTGGAAAAACATTGATGTACAGATTCAGGTCAGTGAGTCACAAGAAACAAGATGCTCCAGAAAAATACAACAATAATACATAAATTATTATTGATATAGAAGTTGAGTTAAATCAATGAATATTGGCAGAAATGGAATTAGCTCATGTTACACGGGAACCATGAAGGTATGCTGGGATTCACAAATAACATGGGATATTTTTATTTCCTATAGTAAAATAAGTTAATTGTTTTCTCATATATCATAAGGCTATTACATATAAAGTGGTTATTTAGTGTTCTAAATTTGATAAATTGTTAAAGGTTATCTGATCTAAGGTAGAACCAATAAAATAAAACTATGTTTTAAACATTATGAATCCACCTAAATAAGTGATACTTATAAGGGGAAAAGGTTTTTATATAAGGGTTATAAAAAATTAATGCATTGACTATGAAAATACATTTTCACTATTCATGATGATAATTTATATTTATACATCATAATCCATAAAAGATAAATATTATTATGATATATATAATATTTATATCAACACTAGATATAATAATTATAGTTTTAGATAAGGACAAATACAAGATATATCCTTTTAGTTGTGAAGATCAAAATAATGTTACTAATTTATGCAAGCATCAGCTAACCATTTATAAATTTAATATATAATATTATATTGAAAACATATATATTATTGATGGAATAAAAGAGTTTATTTTAATCAAGAATATAGATTACTCTATATGAATGTGTTCAAGTTGGAATGATATTTTTTTGTTGTATTGTATATAGATTATATAACATTGATGGCAATTGATGTCCTTGCATTAAATTATGTAAATTAATGGTTGTGTATGTAATCCAATATAGAATAAAATGGTTAAAATTCTTATATACTAGGAATAAATAACTATATATATATGTTTATGATGTTATTTAATCACTTTTAAAACACAATATTGGTAAGGTTCAAAATCAGATAACCAAAAAAAACTCTAAGAAGGTGACTTTATAAGTGTTACATTGAATAAAAATTATGATGTATCTATGTAATTATATGAGCATAGAAATAATAATACTTAATATGATTCCGTATGATTACCTCATACATTCAATTAGGTATGTCATACAGTGTACTCAAACTAATGTCTCTTATAATTTTTGAATAAACAGTAAAAACCAATCCAATCTTTGATAGAGTAACTAAATTACCATAAATAATATTATTTAGTGATTAATATGAATAAAGGATATATTATTGTTCATTTTAGGGGGATATGATATCATTGTATGTGGATTTTTTGATACTAGCTTCCAAAATGAAAAAAATCATAAGATCATAATACAATTGAAATGTTTTTTTTCAAATGGTGGAACAGTCAATGATATGATTTAAAAATAAAAAACCATAGTGGACTTGAGAATGGATCCAAATTAAAATGTTTCATTATATTCTATAAATGAATCTATTCAGATCAATAATTATGTAAAAAAACATGATTCGGTTCCTATTATTTTTTTTATGAAATTGACCTTTGATGTGACAAAATTAGTGTTATTTCTTATGAAAGGGAACACTTATCTCACAAATGTAAAAAAAATAAATATTTGAAAAATTATATCTCTTTAGTTAATTTTTATATATGGGTAATGAAATAATCTATTAGAACATTGGATTTATATCATCCTCTTGCATAACTAACACCTTTATAGTGGAATTCCGAGTTACCAAGGATGTGGGTTGAGATTATTTTTTTTATTGTAATATTTTATTTATTTATGACAATTATAAATGGTATGTAATAGAACAAACTAATTATATATATATATTACATATTAATAGATGAAAATTCATTACGTAAAATAATTATACTCCCAATAATTTTTTATTTCGAGTGCCCCAGTGTATTTAGCCACATAAAAAACTAGTCCATGAGTGAGTTAAGTCATATCTAACTATGTTATTAGTAATTATCACCCTTAATGTAGATATCATACATGTTAAATTTACTAATATCCTAGGGAAATAAATCTTAAAATTTTTTTCTTACATGATCAGTAAGGGTATATAAGGGATATATTAATATAACATGAGAATAAGTGTATGAGAACTTGAGAATATCATTTGAAAACCATACCATGTATATAATTGATCATAAAATTGAGTCATTAAATAAGTATTAGAATATCATAAGATATGAATAATAAAATAATTAAAGAACATAATAAATGAGATTATAATATTGTCATAAAATATATATTTTTGGAATACACAAAATTAAAGAAACTCATATATTAAGGCTACCCACAAAGACATTCATAACATGTAAGGATTGGGATTAACACTATTGTAACAACTTCGTGATTGGGATATTCTCCCTTTTAACCAATTTTGGGATTACGATAACCACATGTGTAACTACTTTTGGATATGGGATAACCTACAATGTACCCCCTCTTAGGCTTCAGATAACCTCCAATGTACCCTATGTCAGTCATGGTATAACCTCATGTGTACCCTTGAAAACATAAATATTTAATCATTACCCAAATCATTTGATTGAAATAATTGTCCCACAAATCACATAAACCGTATTATTATTTCAAAAGGATCAGAAAACACACATCATTCAAAAAATAAGAAAATAAATGTATTTCATAAACATCCAATCATTTCATTAATTCATAACCCATGAAAAGAGAAGGAGTATCAAAAATATTTTATCATCACATAAAAAACCATCCATTTAAAGAATTCGGATCAATAAATTGGATCATAACCCTAGTAAAGATAAATTAAAATGAATGGATTACATATTATATATTAAATGAATTCAAATGATCACTTCAAACATTTCCATTAAGAAAATCTTTTTAATTGAAATTTATTTATATAACATATAAAACATTCATAAATAAAATGGAAAAATATAATTTTAAATGAACCATGAAAACTAAAAAGGGATTCATGAAATCATTTATTTTTTAATATGATAGGAAACAATTTTCATTCCTAGCATGTTAGAGAAATACTTGCTTTCATGTTTTTATTAAAATCCAATGTCATTTTATTTGGAAGAGGATATGAATATTATTTTCTAAAAAGTATGTACAAATTCAAATAAGGGTAAAAATAAATATAATAAATCATCCAGTAACATCAAGAATTTCATGAAAACCTTTTTTAAAAATATGGATAAAGAAGAAAATGGGTTTTTGGATGAAGATCAAAATGAATACAATTTTCTTTAAAAACGTTATTTTTTGATATTGAGTAAATAAATAGAGGAAAATTAATGGAAAATGTAATTATAAATAAATAACTAGAGGATAAGAAAATTTATTAAGTTACATATAAATTTATCCTAATATTTCAACATTAAAAGAAAAATCATGAACAATCCCAATAAACAATGACATTATAACATCAGACCATTACCATTGTGGTAACATTTGAATAGTTGTCCTCCTAAAATAATAACATGAAATGAAACATTTAATTATCATGAGAATAATTTATATCCTAATATAAAATATTTAATCAGTTTATTATACATATCATAAAATAATATAGGTGTGTCTCATTAAATATGTCCCAAATAAAACAAATTGAGAAAAAAATAATTTACCTTAAGTATCAACTTCTTTTGTACAAGTTATTTATATTATATAATAAAAATAGTATTATTATAATTCTATTATAGAAAAATTATTATATATTTTTCATTCCATATATGATATTATTATCACATCTTATTACCCGTTTAATGATAATTCTCGTTAAATAACATTTTGGTAAAAAACATATGTATTTTTTTTGTATGTATTGATTTGGTAGTTTTTTTACGCTTAATATGATCATATACCATCATATATTTGGTTTTACAAAGTTATAAATGTCATTTATTTTCATAACATATTTATTTAAAGTAATCTATTATATTTGGAGATAGAAACTCATTTGCACTATTTTTTGAGATGGTAGCCTTTACATACACTTGAATGTTGTTTCCATTTTCATGATGGATGGAACAAAAAAAGGAGAAATAATATATTACAATTTTATATACGTTTTTATTCCTTATATATCACATATATATATTAAATATACCCTCATTACCTTTATTGCAATGTGTACCTGAAAATCTAATCACATCTATTCATGTGGGGGTAATCCACCATACAAACAATAAAAATTATCATATTTCCAAAGAATGAAAAGTATATTGGAATATGTTATATTATAATTAAATAAATCTAATAATATCATAAATATTATATATAATTAGTAAATCCCTGATTATATTCAACTGTAAATTGTGGTGTTTGAAAACAAATAACATAAGTCCATGAGGCGGTTGTACTCCATACACAAGATGGATGGTTTTATTTCCAATTTGATTGAAGAGGAGATATATATATAGGTAATTACATTAACATAATAACATCAAAATTTATGTTAGATACTAGTTACATTATATTATAATATTTTAAGAGTATTTGATGTTTGTGGATAATTAAATAATACATAAACATATGTTTATGAAATTGAACTCATCTTTAGAGAAACTATATATGTTTATACATAGATCCTTAGGAGGATGGAATCGTACCAAAATTAAGTAATATAGGATGTGTGTATTTAATTAATTAATCTTTTTTTGGTAGGCCTTGTACAAGATAATGAATTTTTAATGGGTGAAGAGGATAGTAAGGGGTTAGTCTTTTTATAAGTAACAAAGAGGACACACAAACATTCCAAAAGGATCTAAAATGGGTCATTATTAAACCATATAGTTTATAGGGTCCAGATATGGCCCCAAAATGGGTTTATTAAATGCTTGAATTTCATTTTACACCTTATTTTTTCAGTTTATCCCCAACAAAACATTTTTTAACCATAACCACGATAAATATATTTTAAGGTTTTTTAATATTTATTATAAAAAGATAAATTTAACACATGAAATAATATAAATTGTTATTATAAAATATATGGAATTATTATTTTGAAATTCCATTCACATACATGGAAAAACAAAATATAAAATTAATCCCATTGTTGTGATGAACAAGAGACTCTCCAGTGAGAAAATTTTCAAAACATAAAAATGTTTTTATATAAATATTCAATCTAAAATGGACTAAAATAACATATATTTGAAAATTTATATTATAATTGAGATATTTTAATTTTTTAAACCAGCTTAAAAATATATTTATCATTATAAAATCATTTAATGAATATTCCATTTTCAAAAGAAATAGGTATTTTCACTATTTATAAAAAAAAGAAATATTTTCTGAAAAATAAAAATAATTATCCCTAAGATAATATTTAATTATGATTAAAAATGATTTCCATTTTATCAAATAAATTTTCTACAAATTTGAAAAATTATATATATTATTTTTTCACAATAAATAATAAAAAAATGTTTTAAAATAATTATTTTCAATACATATAAGAATATCAAAAATGTTACTATCTCTTTTTACCTATAATTTTATTATAAAAAATATTTATACATATTTTGTTTTCATTTTTTTAATTTCTATTAATTAATTAATGATTACTAGCTAGGTAAAAATAATACTTTCTAGATAATAATATTTTTTTTGCATTTCATTAACACTCAGTGTTGTGAGTAACATAAACTATCAATGAAATAAATTTCTTCAAATAGAATATTTACTGAAATATCCAGTTGTTACAATATATCACCAATAAAATTAATTTCACCCTAAAAAGTTCATAAATCTTATATAAATGAAATAAGGATACTTGTGCCTCATCATATCCTCATGTTCAAAATTAGCTTCTTCAAATTGGTGGTTTCACCACAAAACATTGAAATGGTGAGTTGTAATTTTTTAAACATTATCTTTATGATCTAGAATCTCTACTATTTTTCCTTATATTAAATATCATTCTCTCATAGTGGTACTTATCATTTCATTATATGTGATGGATTATGTATGTAATTCCTTATGATATTTACATGGAATGCATCGTGACCATAATAGATGTTTAATGGATGCTTCAAGATATAAGAAACAATCCTGATACAATCAATAATTTCATAAGGGAATGTATACCATAGAATTAGTTTACAATAATTTTCAAAATATCATTACCTTCATCCATGGTGAAATTCATAGAAACCCCTAGTCCCAAATGTCAAATTCCAAATCACTTCGTCAATTTCAACATATGTTATCTTCCATATTTGTGTTTCCCTTACGTAATGATTAATGGATATAGTCTTTTCCCCAATATTCATATAGAAATGGTCCCAATATATTTATTTCTATAACTTCATATCATTCAGTACTTATTAAACATTAATTTCCATATAAGACTTCATATGGAGCCATATGAATACTTGAGTGAAACCAATTATTTAATGAAAAATAAACTAGAGGAAGGTTTTGATCTCAATAACCATTGGAATATTTAGATCAATAACATATAATATCCTATAATATTTGATTGTTCTCTCATAATGACCATCATTCTATGAATGATATTTATTTTTTAAACACAAATATGTATGGAGACCATTCTAAAGACTTCCCCATAAATTTTCGGTAAAAAACTCATCCTAAGCAGATTCAAAAGTTGTGGTAATCCCAAAAACCATACCACATCATTAATGAATATCCTTTAATGAATATCTAGAGATAAATCTGCTACGATTGACGTTATGTGTGTTTGATTTGTATATATGATGGACACAATCAACATGATATATATCCTTTTAGATGTTTTGGGGAGTTCATTGACAAAATAAATGGTCATTTTTCCCATTTCCATTTGGGTATAGGTAATGGTTATAACATCACCTTAAAATTCGGTCCCTCAAACATATGTTATTTACATTACAATCACCATGATAAAACAACTAAAATTTTTCTCTTCCTGTCATCACCATAGAAATACACATTCATACCACTATAAATATGTATACTTTCATCGTGAATAAATAATGATAAACTATGAGCTTCCAAAAATAAATATCTCTTTAAATATGATAAGGAAGAAACCCATACATAGTTATGAATCCTTATCATTGCATTATGATCATGGTTAAACTCAGAATCATTTATATGCATAACATGAAGAACTACATATTTTTTCTACCCATATTTAGTGTTCACATGAATATATGGTTTAATATTAAAATGATAAATATAATATTTCTCCCATTTCCTTAGTATTTTAAGATTAATTCATTTAAAAATTAAAAATATTCTATATTATATGATTCTCATAATGTATATTCCATCAGGAACATTTCTAATAATTTTTTTCTACGTTGTTCGGTCCCCAAAGATATTAATTTATTTATAAGCCATAATCATTAAGAAGAACCCATCATCTTCTATGGTGGATATTCAACACCTTCTATGTGAATATATATTTTAATGTTTTCTTATCAGTATATATGTCACACTTTTCCATATAATGATAATACCACTATATCTTTAATGAAAAAATTACTTCAACTAACACAAAAAAACTTATTTGGGTACTTATATCCATGACCATTAAATTGTAAATTGGCATAATTTATAAACATTTAATTATGAATGAGAGAGCATACCAATCCCTTATTGGACGGATCACTATAGAATAAAACCCCTTCTCACCTGAAGGGAAATCTAAGCATAAGTTCACTGACTAATATTCAATATAGTTATTTGAAATTTATCTAACATTAATATATCTATATTAACTTGGATCCCTTTCAAGGAGAAATTTTTATTGGATTATATAGTCATAATAAATTTTCCACAACCCTATTAAAATAAAAAACTATACCAAGAAAACATTGAATCTTAATCCCTATGGTTAGTCATGGAAAATGATAAATTTCCAATGTCGTTGATGATCTACCATTATACCATATCTTGAGACTATATGACCCAAAAAAAGAAACCCTTTTATTGCAAAATTCACAATTTGTAAATAGTTTATATAATTTATCCTTCCTTAGGGCCTTCATCATAATATACGATTCATTGTTTTCTATCTTGCGTATATCATGTGGCCCATTTTATCATGATATTATTCAATAAAATACCCACCCTCTATGATGACACCTATAAGGAGAGTAATGTAACCATAATTATAACATGTAATCAACATTATCATCATAACTAATGTGTTGGAGTGTATCACTCTCTAGTTCAACTAGTATGGCCAATAAAAGTAATCCAATGACATGATAATCTAGTAATATTAATAATTACATCCCATAGAATTTATACATATCCATTTTTCTAAAAATATTTGTATCATATCCTGAATTATCACATGTTCTGAAATTGACCATTGAAATTCATCATAAATCATCTATTGAGCTAAATTGTGATGCCCCCAACCCTATTCACCCAGTGATTGTGGGGTATTTATTATTTGTCAATTATAATAAAAGGGAATAAATTCCCATGATCAAGGTTTAGTGTTCCACAAGAGACTACATACCAAAATATTATATTCTAAAATAAAATTACAAGATTTGAAAATAAATTATTATTCCTTAGATTTATCCATAGGGTAAGTCATATGTTGAATTCAACATCATTTCCTATGGTAATGGAAAACACAAGTAAAGGGTGGGAACAAATGGTTAGTAAGGGATATCATACAAAGGAAGGAAACATAGAATAATAAATACAATATGAACAGTTTAAAATTGATGTTACAAAACATAATTTAAGTACAAAATAGGTAATAAATGAGTAAATTGTCACCTATTAATTAAAATGTTAGGATTTAATAATTTTACACATAATAAACATATCACAATGTCTCTATAGTATGAAATGACACATTAAGGGTAATGGCCCTCTCATTATCCAATATTTTTGTCTCATGAGACCTCTCAGTACACATATGGTCTATATGATTTCCTTCCCTACTAATTATGTAATATTGAAATACATTCAATCACATAATAATTTATTTTGGGACATCCCAGATTTAATGAAAATTATTATAATACATAAAATAAAGTTTCATTGATGTATTAAAATATATAACTAATGATTATGAGGTATTAAATTAGTTTTCTCATGTAAATAAAATTTTAAGGATAACTTGGATAATTTATTTAACTCATACATGTATTTTATATGGATCCACAATGTTCAAATAAGAACTTTTGACTAGTAATTAATACATTATGTGTGGTTTTTGGGTACAAACATCGAAAATGACGATCAAGGTGTTATGGTAATCAAATACATGTGTTTGAAATGGTAGTAGAGCAATACCTAGATATAAATAAAAGGGATTAAACTACCCAAATAACATTTGTTTGGTGTTGTGGAAATAATAACAATCCATTACCCAAGGATATCCTTGCATGAAATGTGAATCCCATGATAAAATAAAATAAAAAAAATTATTAAATGGTGTAATATACACCAATGAATTCATTGAAATGTCATTCAAAAATATTTAGATTAAGTTTTATTAGGATCACATACGTAATAGAAAGTGTCCTCCCACATCCATTAGTGTCTACATGCCATCAAAATTTCACATCATATGGTTAGGAATATTCATATCCTATGATGTGATATTATCCCATAATAAAATAAAGGTTTTAGAAGGAGATCTTTCTTTACTAAGGAATTTTGGAAAATAATAATTTACACATTCACCCACATTGTCATTATATTCATTTTATTTATATAACACGTGAGGATAATCCATTGGTGTTGTTTCATTTTATCATGTTTTATAAAATATGATTGAATTATAAAACCAAATTCATGCATCTAATACATGAATAAAATCCCACTCAAATGATTCATCACATGAAACAGTTTGTTAAATTATCTCTTCAAGGGAATATTGATCGAATATATAGATTTCATGGATTTTAATACATTATACATTCATGAGAATTATAACTTGAATTCATGTGAAAATATAACTTATAAATATATAATAATTTGATTCATATGTCCACCAATCTCACCGTAGTTCAAAATTATAGAATTCATTTTCATATTTCACCATATATTAAATCATATACAATACATCATGATTTTATATCCAAAATTATTTTTTGGAAATCTATAAAGACCTGTAAATTTCAAGGAAATTTTTTTCATATATACATTAGAA
Organism: Viscum album; assembly: GCA_963277665.1. Lineage (NCBI taxonomy): Eukaryota > Viridiplantae > Streptophyta > Magnoliopsida > Santalales > Viscaceae > Viscum > Viscum album. Next base: position 1,716,443,124 of record OY728160.1, on the reverse strand, counting down.
TTTTTACAAGTTTTTGGCTTCTGACGGCACTTGATTATGAGGCCCAGTGTTCCCGGAATCAATTTTGGATGTTTAGCTCGGGTATATTTAGTGAATGAACGAGTGACTTTTTCTATATTTTGAACCGGTGCTCAGAATTGGAATCTGAGGGCACCGATGAACTCAAAGCACCAGTAATTGCTTAAGGGGACCATTGCCGCAGTTGCGTTTTATGCCTGTTTGATGTTATAAATTGTGGTTTAATTAAAAAGATAAATAAAATAGTTAGAACAATTTTATGTATATAAGAAGGTTAATTCCACCCATGGGAAGTTAATGGTGGGGGCCACATCAACCCAACTTCCCATGTGTGGATATTGGAGAGGTGGGGACCACACGAGCCCCAACCTTTCATCTCCCCTAAACTCCCTTAAACCTCCCCTTCTTTAATTTGCAAATCCCCTTAATTTTGTAAACTCTCCACCTTCTCCTCTCCCATTTAATTCATTCCAACACCTTAATTAATAAAAAGAATCCTCCAATTTATTAATTATGTGTTTTAATGTTTAAATTTTAAATGGATTGTGTAAATAAAATAATAGGAGTTGTTTATTATTTTATTTTGGGAGGCTGTTTGTTTTGTTAAGGAGAATTGGGAGGGATCTTGAGTTTTTGAACAACACCGACCCTCCAATGAAGAACGAAATCTTCTTCGACGAAGAACGCCGGATCCAAAATTAATGATGATGCACCTTCCTTTATCTTCTGCGAGACAAGCGAGGAGACGCCGCTTCCTACTCAGATGCACTCTGATGTCGTCAACGAATTCTCAACCCGTGATGCCATCTTCCGCGATGCCCGACGTACGACATCAATTATTGAGGTAGGAGATTGTGTACAAATTTTAATGGATTAAACTTTTACCTTGTTCATCGTTGTATGACTTTTAATGTCTTGGACAATTGCTATCACATAACGATGGGCGCGTAGGCCGAAAAAGCACGACCTGATGGCCCTCCGTTTGATCTGGGTTATGTTTGGAATTGGCGACTGGAGGTAGAACACAGAAGAGGCCGGCAGTGCAAGGGCGTCGTCGCACATGAAAAGAATGTCACGACCAACTGGGATGCGGTAGAGTAATCATGACACCATCGCGCTGTGCAGGGAATGCTGCGGAGGAACCCAGCGTCATCGCACTGGCTATGCGGAATGAACTATGGCCTGCTTCGAGGGCCTCTTCCGTGGAAGGACCATCCACCCGTCGGCCGGCTGGGCGGAGAAAATCCACGTCGCCAGGAGGTCGTCGCGCCGGATGAGCCGTAGACTGCCCGTGGGGGCCGATTGCACCGGATGGCCGGCCGGCTCCAGTCGGCCGGTTAGGGAGGTCGGTGACTCTTGGTGCCGCTAGTTCGGGCAGCCGATGGGCCGTGCCCCAACCCCCCGCCCCCCCCCCCCCACACTCGGACCGCTTGGCCTTCGCGCCGAGCCCGCCAGGCCGCGCCCTACCGGGCCTGGCCGCGCGAATCTTCATGCCGGTCTGACACCCCTTCCGGGTCGGACCCGCCAAAACTGGGATAACCCAACCCGTCAGCCCACTAGGCTTAACAGGTCGGGCCCGTATTCACTTAAAGGTTAATATTTCAAAGACCACGTGTTCGATAAACGTATCGTCTGTGGAAATGAGACTATATCGACGAGGCGGTCCTTTAGCGATACTCTAAGTGAGTTTTGAACAACTTTGCTAAATGTCCAGGTCTGGAACGAGCATATTTCCAATCAGGCCCCTGGAACAAAAAAGCCAATATCTCTCAAACCTGACGTCCGATCGATGCGTCATCTGTCGCGTTGATATATTTTTTATGAGACAGATATTCTGGATAAAACATCTCTGGACTTCATTATGGTTGATATATCGACCCCCTTTACTCGATGAGTGGACCCTCCCAGAATTGAGCATGCTGCGTACGGGAACCCTACAACTGTCTGCGACTACGACGACTACCGTGCTTGGATCCTCCGTGGTCTTGATGAAGATGACGATTGTACTTGGATCCTACATGGGTTTGGCAGTGAGGACGAGTGTACTTGGACCCTCCATGGTTTCGGCAGCAATGACCATTATAGTTGGATCCTACGTGGGTTTGGCAGCAATGGTTACTGTACTTGGATCCTATGTGGGTTCGGTAGTGACGAATTCTGTACTTGGATCCCACATGGGTTAACTAGAGGATATGATTCAGAGACTACATCTAATCGTCTTCACCCCTTCTCGGGAGTAGTATAACGGTGTGAGCTGAGTCTTGACTATTCAATCATTACCATTGGTGTGATTGACTTCTCTCATGTGTGGAATGGGTTGTGCATGGGCTCGAGAGTTGGAGATGAACTGGAATTGATTACTTAGGTATATGTATGGGCATATACCTATGTAGAGTCAGTTGATACTTCGTGATTGTATCTTTCCATTGTGGTTTATCCTTTGTTGATTCTGGGAGACCTTCGTGGGTCTTGAGGTCCCTAATGAGTATCGTATACTCACCCCTACATGGGCTATGCCCGCACTACGATGTGTCGGATGCAGACGACGGACAACACTTATCGAGGTGGAGGCTTATGGAGGTGGATGGTACCCGGGGTGGACCAGTAGACGGAACGTACACTGAGCGGACGGCTGGACCCGAGCAACCGAGGAGACCATCAGTACCCACCCTTAATGTGGGATATCCAGAGGATGACTATGTGGTTGCAACTTTACTTTACTTCTATTGAACATTCTTTTTAATTCAAATATACATTCAGTTGGGTTTGTATACTGACCATTTACTTTTCAGAACCTAATTTTGTACTCAGTTTACATAGTGCTTACTTCAGTTGTGTACTCAGTTGTGATTGTTTACTTTCATAAAGGAAATTCCTTCCCTTTTATGAGGATTTACTACTTTGGTGCTAGTCTCCATCCCCTGGCCTATGGAAGGCGGGCTTGGGGTAGTCACGGCACGTGCCCTGAGGATGGGTCATGACAATATCATCCAAAATGCTTTTAGAAAGCTATAATCAACATCACCTTTTATCACACCATTTGTAGTATTTTGTTAATACCCATGGAAAACACATTGGGATTAACTATAAAACAAATTTACATTAACTCTATGAATTAAACTCAATCCCCATTCAATCAACGAAATAGTGTGATTCCACATGAAATTATATCATTTTCAAAAAATATAAATATTTATACCTATAATTGTAGGAGTAGAGTTTCCTCTAGAAATAATCAATGATTCTCATCATATATGTTGATCTTATGTAATCTCTATCACACCTAAATATCTCTATACTTCTTTCCACCATATTGAAACATTTGATGTCCTTCATTGTAATAGTTTTCATTTTTCGAAAACATCATGTAACTATTTTTCATAGAGGAATCCATTCCCATAAAAAATCATAAATTCTTGTTTATCATAGAATATAGTAAACAAGTTGGTGAATACATCACATTTCATTCACCATTATTGATAAGTTCATCACATAAGCCTCAACATAATAGATAAATATATGATATGTACTCTCTTGTTATAGTTTTGAACACTATATAATATCTTAATGAAAACCTAGATTTCATACCGATCACACACGTGGAAAAATATAATATTGGTTGAGATCTAACCATCAACATGATTCCCAACATACCAACCCACTCTCTATTTTCCTTACTAAATATAGAATTTCATAATTTGGAAAAAAATATTTAAATTATCATTGTAGGTATCTCATTAACCTCATATATTGTGGACTCAAAAATAATCCATGAAAATAATGTATACTAAATACATCTTATGAAACTCTATTTTCTATACTTCATGTGTTATCCTGCATACATATTTAATACTATTATTTGTTTTATGACATATTATCGTATAATTTATATCTATATAAATATCCAACTAACGCTAACCATTAAATTTTTTAATAACCAATAATAATTTTCATTGAACTTTAATTATGGAAAATACAATATATACATTAAGGGTTCAATTATCATTACACTTTATGAAGTTTATATATTTATATTTATTCAGGAAGTCATGTGATTAAAAAATACATTAGATAATACTCTAATTTAAAATATTTTATATCCATAAAACACATTGAATAATATTTATCAAAGCCAATATAAGAACCTTTCTATCATGTCATATGAGATAAACTACCATATATTCCTTTTGTATACTACACAATTTGGGGTTTTGATAACTCATTACATTATATATAATTATTTGAACTTCTCTCTGTGTCCATAAGATAAAAACCTCAAACTAATGTATTTTTTGAGTAACATCTATAAAGAAATAATGGTTGAGTAATTTTGATATTTAGGAATCATATTTCAAACATTCAACTACACAATCATATTAAAACACCTTAACTACACATCATCAAATTTTATGATTTCATATTATCTTTAATACTTATACCATTTTCTAGGTGCCTCACCATCATCCTTATAAATACATCCATAAATTTGATTTCTTTGACTTTTTAAATAATATATCTATTTATATTATTTATTTAATCGAATATCCAAAACCCTTTTAGGATAATATGATATTTATATTTTTTTTAAATAAAAAATGTGAGTATTTACATTTCTATTCATCGACATACCCTTAACACATATAGGATTTAAATTTTAATTCACTTTTTAATTATGAAGGTAGAATCATATAGTGATATCAAATTATTCCCAACAACTAAATGAAACAATATATATTTTTCTTTATCTATACATATATAGAAATTGTTACGTTATAATGTGAAGAAATATTATCCTTAGATAGTTATATTACAAGAGGAAGTACTATTTTCCATTTATTCATTATAACTGAATATAACAATTATCATTTTTCTTTACTATCTCACTTCTAAAAACAATTTTTCTATATTAGTTGAAAATGACTTTTGACTTCAACATCGATTTCCATATGTTTTATAAAGGTGGACCTTTCAAAATTCAATAACTCACTCACTATCCACTTTGTCACTATATTCTCTTCATAATATCTATCTAAAATATCCAACCCACTTATTTATTTTTGAAATTAAATTTATTCCATTTAATAGTAAAATGTTTCAATTAAAATAGTGTTATGAAATAATATATCATATTCTATGTGTTCAAATTATTTATTAAAAAAAGATTTTATATATTAAAATACACCTATAATGGGATGGAATAATTTACCATCATAAAATAAATAATATATTTATAAACACTTTATAGTGGATATATATTTTAATCCATATATTATTATTAAAACATATTTTAGAAACTTATGACTTTTAATCCTTATGTATAATATCAATGATCATATTTTTTTTAACAACACATTGTTATCAAATCACATATCTTATAACAAAACAAGAATGATATGAAGATAATAATCATTTATTTTGATCCATATGATCAAAATATATTCATTCACATTCCATATATTCATGTAACAACCCTTGGATTCATCATTTGAATATTAGTTACACACTATATATATATATAGCTTTATTTTTACCTCCATTCAATTTTCAATAAATAAAACATATGCATTTTTATCACATTTACTTTAGAATAAAATAATTGATATGTATAAAAAAATATACCTAACATGTAATATCTAGGGAGTTTCCTAAACTCTATACACTTTTATAGATAATCCCATCATATGGAATCATTATTCTTTATTCTTTATTTTTCATATATATTTCAATGGCCTTGATTGAATAATTATAAAAAAATTGTTGAACTTACAGCACTGAATTTTATTATTTTTGTTTGAACATATTACCCACTACTAATAACCATACAATACATAAAACTAATATATAATATTCTTAATTCAAATATTCTCAACACATTGACAATATGAGGTAACAATATCTTTATTTCATACACATTTTAAAACTTTTTACACAAATAAATATATGATGCATTTCCTAACCATAAAAATCCATCTTAGTGACCCATTAAAATATATTATTCAAATAAAAATATCATAGACTATATGTATTAAAACAACCATATCATTTTATTAAAAAATAGTTCTTTACTTTCTTTTCCAAAAATAAAAATACGATGATACACATATTATGAAAAGTCCATCTAAGATTGATTCATCCATGTTATCAATGTAGAAACTTCTTTTCTCCATTACTTGATGATCTACTCTTAAATATATTCTCATTGAGACCTTATGCATATTAAAATCACAATTAAATCTTATAATTTATATCATGTATCTATCATAAGAAATTATTTTAATTATTTAACCAAAAAAGAATTAATGAATCATTTAGTATCACCGGGTTATTAACCTATTAAATCATATTTTGAATCATTTGGGAAACCCAATCATTTTTAAAATATTACACTAAATTTTATTTTATTATTGGTGTAACCAATAAAATAGGATACATTCATAGAATCTATGGTTTCATTTTTTATTTGTTCATATAATTATTTTGAAACAATATGCTAATCATCCTATGATTAAATAAGAATCAAGACTCACTTGTTGAACAATTTCAAAACTTGGCTACTTAGGAATGAAATTTTATAACAAATAGAATTTTTCTTATACTTTATGAATATAAAAATTTACCAGTCTATCTTCATATCTTTTATTATGATAGAAGTATTATGAGTACCTTACATTAATATTCTCCTTCTAAGGATCAATATCAATTATTATTTAGATGATGAAGATATTATATATCAAAAATACAAGATTTTATCGAAATATAATCATGTTTTATAATAAAAATAACTTGTAATTTTCTTAAATGGGCTCCAACCATAAGAAAAAATCGAGAAAAAATTCACCATATCGATTAGTAGGCTAAGATCCTTATTTTATAAAGAAAATGACCCTTATTTGGTATGAAAATCATTAATTTTTAATTTAGTTCGGGCAACATCTCAATCATATAATAAATGAAACTTGGACGGTCAAGATAATAAATCATTATTTATTCCATTATATAGATAAACCCAACTATATTACTCTCGTATTATAACCCTTTGGATTTTCATGAAATGTGTAGCCAAAAAATGTAAAAAAACAATATAACTGATTATAATATAAGGGAACCATGTTTTATCATTATACAGTAAATCATATTTAATTGTGAAACATTAATTGATTTTTTTACACAATATAATATTATTATACCCCACTTTGCTGTAAAACCAACCAATTTGATAAGCAGGGTCTTGATAATTGCTGAATTTGAATGAATCTCTAGATTAGTATTTGGTGGGGACATTATCTCATTATACTATATCTTATTTTTATGTTTAATATATCCATTACTCATTTTATTTACATTGGAATCATATTCACTACCCCAAACACATATTTGTAGGCCATATTGATGTGTAACTCTATAGGCAACCCATAATTTTTTGTTACTCTCATTAAAATAGAAGTAAATAATATCTTTACATATACGTATGAATCATATGATTTAGGTTTATAAATTTTTTATGTAAATTCCTAATATTATATGAAATTGGAAATATTCACATGTGTTAGATGAGATCAAAATATTGATAACACCATTCAACATTCTGGACAATGCATAAGTCTCTAGGTCAGAAGGTAATCTAACCAAAAGTACTTCTACCGAGAAATTTTTTATTCGTTGTATAATCCAATTCATCATAACTCTAACCCATAATATAAATAAAATGTTTTTGATAACCAAATTCATGTTCAGAACATTAATTACCAACATAGGTCAATGTAGTTAAAAAACTAATTTAATTTTCATAACTACAATGTCATATATGGTTCTATTTTCATGAATAATATTATTTTTTAAAATAAAAATTAAACAATTCATCATATAAATATTAAATAAATAAGAATAAAATAAGTATTAATCATAAATAAATGTAAAATTCAAATAATTAAAAATTTCCAATCAATTTATAAATAAAAGGATGTTATAAATGTTTTATTATTTTTTATTTAACATTATATAAATTCTATAATTTTAATTATAATAACATTAGTTTCTTCTCAAAATGAACACCTTAATATTAATCATTATACCGAAATTTTTATCACAAATATATGATATTTCAGGAATTACAATCAATTTATAATATAATTTCTATTATGCAAACATTTTCATATTCTAATATCATGTACATAAGATTATTTAAACCATGATCATATATGTATTCAAAAATCATTTGATATGTATTAGATATTATCCCAAATATGGCTCTTTAATTTGTATAATTCATATTGTTTATTTTGTAAAACATTCATAAATAAAAAATGAAAAAAACTTATATTTTGGGTTTAATTTATATTTTATTACTTATTATCAATTACATCGAATTAGTTTTAAATAATAAAATTATTTCTATACATTAATACAAGCCTTTTACTTTATTAGAATTATTTTAAATGTTAAAATATAATATTTATGTAATATATAATCATAAATTATTCATAAATGTTTTTTATTTTTTGATAAAAAAATTAATTATTAATTACCTAATTAATTTATTACTTATGAGTTATATATTTCCAAAATACCTCTTATCGTGATTTATAAACATTTTATAAACACTTAAAACCATTAAAAAATTTTAAAAAACTATTTTAATATATTTAATGTTTTCTATTGAGCAGAATCCATATTAACAAAGTCATATAGACCCACAACCTTTAAGAAATCTATCTATTTAAAGGTATATGTGATTTAACATTACATGAAATCATTTATGTAATGGTTAGTTATATATTACTATTATGTTAACAATATATGTGAAAATAAGAATAAGTATACCTTTACATGAAATATTCCTGGGAACGTAAGTCTATGGATACATTTATGTGACAACATCATATAAAGGATATTCAAAAACTACCTCTATGTAAACCATTAATGTAATGTATTATAAAAGAATATCATTATCTAAGAACCTCATATAAATGTAACTATTATATTATATTTACATGGACATACTATATAATGTTAACATCTTGGATAACTTTACGTATCACATCTTTATAATGTTAATGCCTTAGATGCCTTTACACATCCTGGCTATGTACCGGTAATCTATCGATTAACATTATATTTCCTAGATATTTAATGGTAAACTCTATTTTGTAATATTTTTAGAGAACAAAAAATATGGTTCTTTATTTACTTCATTTTATTTATTTCATATGTGATTTCATAAATATAAACTAGTTTATCTATTCAATGCCATTGAAAGGGATTAAATGGGTATAATAACATTTATTTTATTATGTAGAAATATTCAAATCTCTTTCCAAAGTATATATAAGAATTAAACATTAATATTATAATAAAACAATTACGTGGAATGATGTTAATAATTTATCAAGAACATATGAAGTTTCCACAATTTCTCCAAAAACAACATCGACGAAGTTCAACGATGATCAGATAATTGGAAGATAAAATCCTCCAAATCTGGAGGAGTATAATGTATAACCAAATAACACATCATATGTTCAGGGCTATCCATAATCCAAAATGTGATAATATATTGTGATGAAATTTTTTTAGAAGAAAAAGGGATCTAGGTAAAAAAATATTCTTCCCAGACTGAGAAACTCACAGACAAAAATTAAAAATACATGGAAGGGATTTATGCAACACACGAAGACACCCATTAGTGGGATTTTTTATTAATTCCTAAATTATAAATTTTATGAACATCTTCATGCATCTAATTCCTGAATGAGACTAACCTAAACTTTGTCTTCTCATGATGTAGTCTGAAAGTGATGGCTTAGGTTTATGATGGCTTGAGTATCCTTGTTACATGAATTAATATATCATATTCATTCATGAAAAATAAATTTCATATACGTACATATTTAAAATATAATATATATATATAGGTAATACATTAAATAAGAACTTATATACATTAGATAAAATATATATACATACATAAATATATTTTTTAAAAGAGAATGTGAATCATCTAATGCAGACCCCCATGAGTGTCAATCCAGGTGTGTAATTTGTCCCACGTGTTGGGTAATGAATAAAGATTTAATTATTACCCTAAAACAATAGAATTTATATTACCTCCTATAAAATATATTTTAGAGCCTACATCTAATGTTTTTATAATGATTGGGATTTTTTATATAGAAAAACCATGCACAATCTACAAAAACAATTATGATTCTTTCATAGTTATGGGAATGTATGATCATCATAATAGCTAATGAATCATGTATAATGATAAATAATATTGTTAAATCATTTATAATATATTAAGTAATCTATTTAAATGAGTTATTGTAACATTACACATTTAAATAAAATCTAATTTGAAATAATAACATTATTAAATAAAGGGAAATAATTAGTATCCTTACCTTGAAGGAAACTACATAAATATTTATATGATAATCGTGAATCATTGGAAACACCTTAGAGATAAGGATGAGATTTAATTATGATAATCATCATCATAATGGATTTATAGTGATGTTAAATTGGTGAATGTGTTCGTATTAATGGAAAATGAGGGAGTATTTTTTTATTAATTTTTAAACATAGGCTTTAGAAATATATTTTTTTCTAAATGAAAAACCATTGGATTACAAAGGATCATATGAGATAGTTTTGGAAATAAAATCATGGTTTTTGAAATATTTTAGTTTTATAATGTAAATAAAAAAAATTATATTACTTTTTCAAAGGGTGTATAATTCTCCACAAAATAATGATCTTAAGAGCCGACCGGGGTTGGCTTAGTGGTACCGTGTAAGGCGGCCACTCCCTGGCAACGGAACTGGCGCAGGTTCGAGTCTCGCCACACTCGAATTTAGCTGGGGACGAGCGGCGCGCAGGTGGTGATTGGGGCCCAGAATAAGCGTGGCGTGGCAATCACCAATACCTCGTTACCCACAACTCGTTTTGTGGGATGAGCCCGTAAGGGGCACAGCGGCGCTCTCTAGGGTTTCTCTCCCGCCGCCGTCCCCTCCCCGGAGCTCTCTTCCTCTTCTCTCAGTCTCGGCGGTTCGAGGTGGTGGTTCTCTGCTGTTGTGGCATTGATGGCTCGTCTGCGTTGTAACACCCGAGACTTTTATGTTATATAAACCATCAAAGGAATCTTTTTCTACACAACACTTGCTTGGCTTGCTTTGCACGCAATCGCGACCTTCCTCGATAGCTTGCGTCGTACGCAATACTGAGTTTCACTAAACAACAATATGCTATTAAAACTAGCCGTTATGAATAGTAATAACCACTTTTTAAAATTTTATAAATTTTATTTTTCAAAATGGAATTCATTTTTGGACTCAGAATATCGAAATTAGCCTAGGGTGAAATTCTGGTATTTTTCTGAAAACTTTCAATTTTTGATGAATAGTGAAACCACTAAGTGGTAGGTTAAAAACTGAATTTTGCATAAAACTTAATTTTACCGCTTCTATGAATGGAATTTCAAAAATACGAGAGACACGGTTAATATCAAGGACTAAAATGTGGTTCAATGAGATGAAAATAATTTTTTGGTGAATAGTAACTTTTTACTATTTTTACCGCGGTTAATAGTAAATAGGGTAACAAAGGGTAAATATGATATCAATATTACCCTAACACATGTCCTAATTCTATTGGACAAGTGTAATTCGACAAAAAAACAAACTTAGGAATAAAATATGACCATTTAGGCCCACTTGGATTAGATTAGGACATTTATTAATTTATTTAAAGAAGGGTTAAAATAGTTAAAATCAATGTTTAATAAGTAAATAATTTTTAATATGGGGTTATACATAAGATAAATTTGACTATAAATATTCATTAGAAAGCTAAAAATATTTCCTACATAATGGTATTTTATTTGTAATTTTTAGACATTATATAATTTAATTTATGTATGACACAACGATGATGTAGTAATTATCTTATTAATGAAATATTGACATAATTGATGTTATAAATACCCAAATAAATATAATTTGAGACTTTTTATGAATTCCACTAATTTTATTGGTTACTATGACATATTAGTGTTGATTTTATAAACTTGGTTCGAACATATAATTCTTTTATGACTTTCACAAAAATCATATATCAAATAGTGTCAAAATTGACACTTAATAGTTTTTAAATCAAATATTATATTATTAATTGTTATTTTATTCCTAAAAATCTAAGGTTCGGCCAAATGACTTAGATAAGGATATATATATTAATAATAAACAATTTTGGGTTCGTTTGGCATGTTATAGTAAGTGTATTAACCATATAGTGTAAGAAAACAAAAAGACACGGTAAAAGTTAAATTATTTAACTTAGAGTTAAATCTAATTGATAAGGTTAAAATAATAACCTAAACTTGTCTAAATCCTATTGGTTGATAGGATTTAGACCCATCCCCACTTTAGCTCCGAAATAAGACCCTTTGGAACCATTATAAACCGATTTTGACTTTAATATAAAATAATATTTTGAGATATTCCTAAGGTGCCCCTCTCCTCCCTTATAAAAGGACACCTCCTCCTCCCCCTCCTCCTCACACAAATTTGAGCACTCAAGCTCGGCCAACCCCTGCCATTTTCTCCTCTCCACTTCCCTAGCAACATCCTAGAGGTTCTGGTCTTCCTCAAAGACCAATTCTAGTGCCCTAAGAGGAGGTCTCAAAGAGGCACTTCAAAGAAGAGGTAATTACCGTTACCAATTCTTTCATCTTTATTTCTTCTTCCACTTATTCCTCTTAGGTTGTTTCATTATGAAGTAATAACATCAGTATCACTCATATAATGATATGTTATTATAAGTATGAAACAACCCTATTTCACCATCTATCCATCTTAGGGAAAAAGAAATCACCGCGCTTGCGTACGTACGGAATACCGTCTCCACGACGCGATGAGAATTCATTCTCCATGTTAACCATTTAAGAATGATTATAATGTATATGTAAGAAATAATAATGAAATATATGACATTATAAAGCTACTGGATTTATGTATATATATACATATGTATGTCATCTACTTACTTCCATTTCAAGACAATAAGGAAAGGAAAACAGCGTTCATGCGTACGTACGGACTACCGTCTCCATGAACGGTGTTTTTCATTTTATTTATCTACCTATTATATATATATATATACTGAATATATATGATATATAAATCATATTTTATATTCTGGAAGTGAGTAAATCATGATATAAGTAATAATGATGTCAAGAACAACAAGTCAAAACACCTACGATAAATGAAACGATTTTACCCAAAACGCTTCTTTAACATGGAATTTACAAAAGAACGGGTAATATAATTTCATAAGTGAACCATATATGATATCATAACAATGAATATGATTCTGTAATAAGTCAATAACATTATTTAAATCATTATACAAGAGGTTCAGACACTTACAAAGCAAGTCGGACCTAAGGTAAGGGAAATATCACAATCTCATTTTTATCCGAGATTGTTTATTCGTAAGTATTTACTGGGGTGTATTTTATCATCCACATCCATGTTTACTCAATATGTAATATTATTTCCATCCACCTAAAATTGTTTAAATCCATTTTTACCCTTCAGTGAGTTTTTAGTAATACGTATGAAAGGAATCTTTTGTCGTTTTTCGTATGAGGTACTTTTTGACTTTTCCGACAAAAGTACGAAGAATGTTTTTTTTAACTTATACGGCACGAACGGATTTCTACTGTTTTATATAGCCTTATTTTAATGAAGCTTCCTCTAAAAGATTTCATGACTATTTTCAATAAAATCTCTTTCTTTTAAAATTGCATGATGTTTTGTGAAAAGAAATTGATTTTGAAGAAGAAAGGATATTTTCCTCAAGAATTCAATTCAAGTGTTTTATCAAAATTATTTTCCATCTAAGATAATAAAGGGTTTTGTTTCTATCCATATTTTTACATTGATTTGACTATGTTGTGATGGAATTATGTTTATGAATTCCTTTATCTTATATGAATTGATTTATGATGTCATGATGTTTCAAGAATCCCATTTTTGTTACATGTGTTATGCGATGATGTATGTTTTATGATTATGTGGCACACATAAGAAAGGATTCATTATAAGATGGGTGGGACCTATATCTCCCTCCAATGCATTGGGTAATGATTTTATATCTCATGAGATAGACATGGCTGGAACGAAAGGTTATTTCGGTTCAGTGATACAGGACTGAAACGAGGAGTGAACTCGGTTCAGAAAGGGACTTTGTCCACTAAGATAGTCTTGGCAATGAGTCATGACTAACAAGAAATGATTTTCCATGATTATGTGTGCATGCCACAAAGTTTCAAGTTTTATGTTATGATTATGGGGATCTCATTTTCACTTCTATGATTTATCCCATGTTATGATATTATGAGCTCTTTTGCAGGTTAAGATTTCCAAAAGCTATGTTCTTATGTATATGATGTGATTGATATTTCTTTTGTTTACCCTTACTGAGCATTTGAGCTCACCCTTTTATGTTTTCTTTTACCCAGGTCAGGAAGATGGATATTAAGTAGAATATGCTAAAAGGGACCCTATATATGATGAAATAAATGGGAGACACTGTAGAAGATTTATGAACCAGTTGTTTATGTTTCCCAGTTTCTAAAGACACTATACCTATACGGTCCTTTGTGGTTTTGTCATATGTTGTAATAAGTGTGCTTCAATTTTGAAGTATTAACAATGTATGTAAAGTATGGGTCGTTATAGTTGGTATCAGAGGAAAGGTATAGTCAACCTTTGGAAACTAGGATGTGAAAGCCTTAGTAAGAACCCTAAGGATAAGTCTAAGCATAGAACACAATCTTAGAAATGGCCATGAATAACCTAGGATAAGACCATAAGCATGAAAATTTTATTCTTGAATTATGTGGTTTCCTATTATAATTAGTGTTGCTCACACTATTCTTCTTGGTTTTAGTCAATGGCTGGAACCCGAAGGAACCGTGTAAATGCAGAATGCGATGGGAAATGCAATGATTGTCCCCCTGAGCAACCAAACGATATGGGAGCTGGAATGCAAAATCTTGTAGCCATGCTCACACAACTTTCTCAAGCTATGAATCATGCAGGATTTCCAAACGAGCAAAGGAGGGAGCAACATTCTGTTGAATCCTTCATGAGGCAGCGTCCACCTTCTTTCAGCGGGTCTACTGATCCATTAGTTGCTGAACAATGGATTAGTACTACTGAAAAGATATTTTCAGTTCTTCAATGTTCTGAGCATGATAAAGTCATCCTAGCAGTGTATCGTTTGGAAGGAGATGCGGATCAATGGTGGAATCTTGTTAATAATATGAGGCAAAGGGATGAAATTGAGTCTATGGAATGGGACGAGTTCAAGAACATATTTTTCAATAAGTACTTCCCTCGTATTCTCCGAAAAAAGATGGAGAAAGAGTTCCTTGAACTGAAGCAAAGGGATGATGAATCTGTTGGTACCTATGAAGCAAATTTTACAAGACTTGCAAGGTACGCTTCTGGTATTATTATCCAACCTGAGAGTAAGATCGATCGATTCTTTAGTGGCTTAAAACCAAGTCTTCGAAGGGCGTTAGCCATAAGGGACTTCAATAGCTACGAGGAAATCGTTCGATGTGCTCTCAAAGTCGAGATGGAGATTGGAGTAACCCATCAGTCACATGGGTTTGATAAGAAGAGGAAGATGGAATTCAAAGAAAAATCTAAAGAGCACACGGAAAATAAGATGAACTTTCCCTTATGCTCAAAGTGTGGAAAGAAACATGGAGGGAGTTGTCTTAAAGGGACAAGTAAATGTTTTAAATGTGGAAAGGAAGGTCATCGGGCATTTGAATTCCGTGATAATGGGAAGAAGATGTCTAATGATGCAAACAAAGGAAGGGATACACAGAATGAACCTACTACACTTCAATGTTTCAAGTGCAAGGATATGGGGAATTATGCCAATCAATGCCCAAATCCAAGGGTTGATGATGATGGTCGACGTCAACAAAATCTTAAGGCTAAAGACAAAGGAAAGTCACATGCAATTTCTATCAGCGATGTGGAGTACGATAACGAAGTGGTGAAAGGTACACTTACCATCCACTCTAAAGTAGAAAATGTTTTATTTGATTCTGGATCCACCCACTCTTTTATTTCTGAAAAATTTTCTAAGGGTATCACCGTATTACCTCAACAATTAGATGTTGAGTTAGCTGTGACAACACCTAATGGCACATCAATCGCATCAAAAGTTTATAATTCTTCTCCGATCGAAGTTTGTGGGAAAGTACTTCCTGCAAATCTTGTGATCCTTCCTTTAGTGGAATTTGATGTGATTCGTGGCAGGATTGGCTTTCTCTACATGGAGCTCATATCGATTGCCAAAGAAGGGAAGTCACATTTCATATTCCAGATCAATCTACGATCGTCTATCAATGCAAGGATGAACACAACCTTCCAGTGGAAATTTCTTCCATCTTATGGGTATTGATTCCACTAAATGAAGGTTATTTATCTCAAATGGTTGGTGAGAAACTCACGATTAAGAATATGCCCATTGTACGGGAGTTTGATGATGTCTTTCCGGAGGAATTGCCGGGTCTTCCACCAAATCGTGAAGTTGAGTTTTCAATAGAACTCGTACCGGGTGCTTTGCCTATTTCAAAGACACCTTATAGAATGGCCCCAATTGAGTTGCAGGAATTGAAGAAGCAACTCCAAGAGAATCTTGATAAGGGATTCATACGCCCTAGTGTGTCACCTTGGGGAGCACCTGTTCTATTTGTTAAGAAGAAAGATGGATCAATGAGACTTTGCATTGATTATCGAGAACTTAACAAGATCACTATCAAGAACAAATATCCTCTCCCACGCATTGATGACTTATTTGACCAACTACGCGGAGCTCAATACTTTTCCAAGATTGATCTTCATTCAGGGTATCATCAATTAAGGGTCAAAAGGGAGGATATACCAAAGACGGCTTTCCGTACAAGGTATGGACACTATGAATTTATTGTGATGCCATTTGGTCTTACTAATGCCCCTGCTATCTTCATGGATCTAATGAATAGAGTCTTTAGAGACTATCTTGATCAATTTGTGGTAGTCTTTATAGACGATATTCTTGTCTATTCAAAGAGAAAGGAAGAGCATGAAGATCACTTGAGAATTATATTGAAGACCCTGAGAAAAGAGAAGCTTTATTCCAAATTTACCAAGTGTGAATTTTGGCTTCAAAAAGTTGCATTTTTGGGTCATGTAATCTCAAAAGAGGGGATATCTGTGGATCCAGCAAAAACAGAGGTTATCGAAAGATGGTCAAGACCAACAACAGTAACTAAGATCCGAAGTTTTCTTGGTTTGACTGGTTATTATCGATGTTTTGTAAATGATTTTTCACGATTATCTAATCCACTCACCAAGTTGACTCGGAAAGGAGTTAAGTTTGTCTGGACAGAGGAATGTGAAGAGAATTTCAAGGAGTTGAAAAGAAGGTTATCCAGTGCACCTGTGCTCACACTGCCTTGTAGTGGAGAAAGGTTTGTGATCTACAGTGATGCTTCCAAGAAGGGATTGGGGTGTGTTCTTATGAAAAATGATATGGTGATAGCTTATGCCTCACGACAGTTGAAATCCATGAGCAAAATTACCCAACACATGATTTGGAGTTGGCTGCGGTAATCTTTGCATTAAAGATTTGGAGGCATTACCTTTATGGTGAAAGGTGTGATATTTATACTGATCATAAAAGTTTAAAGTATATTTTCACACAAAAGGAGTTGAATATGCGTCAAAGAAGATGGTTGGAGCTGATTAAGGATTATGACTGCTCAATCCATTACCACCCTGGGAAAGCAAACAAGGTGGCAGATGCATTAAGTCGACAAGACCATGCTAGTTTATCCATGATGAGGATCACAAAAGATCCAATATTTATGGATTTACAAAGGATGGATCTTGGAATTATAATGGAAGGGGAAAAATCTTATCTTTCTCAAATGAATGTTCCACCATCTATACATGTGAAGATTAAAGAGGCACAGAAAGAAGATGTCGAGTTACAAAAGAAGATGAGAAATGTTCCTGAATTCAACCTTGATTGTGATGGGATAATGAAGTTCAGGAATCGGGTTTGCGTTCCTCCCATCCCCGAATTAAAGAAGGAGCGGCTGGATGAGGCTCATAGTTCTTCATTCTCTATTCATCCTGGAAGCACGAAGATGTATAGGGACCTGAAAGAGTACTTCTGGTGGGATGGCATGAAAAGAGATGTTGCTGAATATGTCTCTCGATGCTTGGTTTGTCAAGAAGTTGAAGCTGAGAGACAGAAGTCTAAGGGGATGTTACAACCATTACCCATACCCGAATGGAAATGGGAAAACATCACTATGGACTTTGTCACAGGACTTCCTAAAACATCCAAAGGCAATAATGCTATCTGGGTCATAGTTGATCGTCTTACAAAGTCTGCACACTTCATTGCTATTAGAGAGGATTTCTCTCTAGATCAGCTTGCCAGGATATATGTAAAGGAAGTGGTAAGATTGCATGGAGTACCACTTTCTATTATATCTGATCGGGATCCGAGATTTACCTCGAAGTTCTGGCGAAGTCTTCAGCATACTCTGGATACAGAGTTGAGTTTCAGCACTGCTTATCATCCCCAGACAGACGGTCAGTCTGAGAGAACAATTCAAACCCTAGAAGATATGTTGAGAGCTTGCTCTATGGATTTCAAAGGAGGTTGGGATCAACACCTACCTTTGGTGGAATTTTCTTATAATAATACCTTTCACTCCAGTATTTAGATGGCTCCTTATGAAGCTCTCTATGGAAAGAAATGCAGGACTCCAACTTGCTGGGGTGAAGTTGGGGAAAGAAAGCTATTAGGACCTGATCTCATTGATGAAATGGCAGAAAAGGTCAGATCTATTCAACAACACATAAAAGCAGCTCAGAGTCAACAGAAAAGTTATGCCGACAACCGAAGAAAAGACCTAGAGTTTGAAGTGGGTGATAAAGTGTTCTTACGAATATCTCCCTAGAAGAGGGTTATGAGATTTGGAAAGAAGGGGAAGTTGAGCCCTAGATATATCGGTCCTTTCGAAATACTGGATCGTGTTGGGAAGGTAGCTTACCGATTGGCGCTTCCACCGAATCTCTCTCAAGTTCACGATGTGTTCCATGTATCTCTCCTGAGAAAGTACATACCAGATCCTTCACATGTACTCAGCTCAGAAGTTGTACCACTGGAGCAAGATCATTCTTATGAAGAACAGCCGATAGAGATTCTGGATCGTAGCGAAAAAGTCCTACGAAACAAGACCACTCGCTTGGTGAAAGTTTTATGGAGGAACCACCAACTTGAAGAAGCTACATGGGAGCTTGAGGATATGATGAGGGAGAAGTATCCTCATTTGTTTGTTACAAAGTGATGAATTTCGAGGGCGAAATTCTTTTTAAGGGGGGTAGAATGTAACACCCGAGACTTTTATGTTATATAAACCATCAAAGGAATCTTTTTCTACACAACACTTGCTTGGCTTGCTTTGCACGCAATCGCGACCTTCCTCGATAGCTTGCGTCGTACGCAATACCGAGTTTTACTAAACAACAATATGCTATTAAAACTAGCCGTTATGAATAGTAATAACCACTTTTTAAAATTTTATAAATTTTATTTCTCAAAATGGACTTCATTTTTGGACTCAGAATATCGAAATTAGCCTAGGGTGAAATTTTGGTATTTTTCTGAAAACTTTCAATTTTTGATGAATAGTGAAACCACTAAGTGGTAGGTTAAAAACTGAATTTTGCATAAAACTTAATTTTACCGCTTCTATGAATGGAATTTCAAAAATCCGAGAGACACGATTAATATCAAGGACTAAAATGTGGTTCAATGAGATGAAAATAATTTTTTGGTGAATAGTAACTTTTTACAATTTTTACCACGGTTAATAGTAAATAGGGTAACTAAGGGTAAATATGATATCAATATTACCCTAACACATGTCCTAATTCTATTGGACAAGTGTAATTCAACCAAAAACAAACTTAGGAATAAAATATGACCATTTAGGCCCACTTGGATTAGATTAGGACATTTATTAATTTATTTAAAGAAGGGTTAAAATAGTTAAAATCAATGTTTAATAAGTAAATCATTTTTAATATGGGGTTATACATAAGATAAATTTGACTATAAATATTCATTAGAAAGCTAAAAAGATTTACCACATAATGGTATTTTATTTGTAATTTTTAGACATTAAATAATTTAATTTATGTATGACACAACGATGATGCAGTAATTATCTTATTAATGAAATATTGAAATAATTGATGTTATAAATACCCAAATAAATATAATTTCAGACTTTTTATGAATTCCACTAATTTTCTAGGTTACTATGACATATTAGTGTTGATTTTATAAACTTGGTTCGAACATATAATTCTGTTATGACTTTCACAAAAATCATATATCAAATAGTGTCAAAATTGACACAAAATAGTTTTTAAATCAAATATTATATTATTAATTGTTATTTTATTCCTAAAAATCTATGGTTCGGCCAAATTACTTAGATAAGGATATATATATTAATAATAAACAATTTGGGGTTCGTTTGGCATGTTATAGTAAGTGTATTAACCATATAGTGTAAGAAAACAAAAAGACACGGTAAAAGTTAAATTATTTAACTTAGAGTTAAATCTAATTGATAAGGTTAAAATAATAACATAAACATGTCTAAATCCTATTGGTTGATAGGATTTAGACCCATACCCACTTTAGCTCCGAAATAAGACCCTTTGGAACCATTATAAACCGATTTTGACTTTAATATAAAATAATATTTTGAGATATTCCTAAGGTGCCCCTCTCCTCCCTTATAAAAGGACACCTCCTCCCCCTCCTCCTCACACAAATTTGAGCACTCAAGCTCGGCCAACCCCTACCATTTTCTCCTCTCCACTTCCCTAGAAACATCCTAGAGGTTCTGGTCTTCCTCAAAGACCAATTCTGGTGCCCTAAGAGGAGGTCTCAAAGAGGCACTTCAAAGAAGAGGTAATTACCGTTACCAATTCTTTCATCTTTATTTCTTCTTCCACTTCTTCTTCTTAGGTTGTTTCATTATGAAGTAATAACATCAGTATCACTCATATACTGATATGTTATTATAAGTATGAAACAACCCTATTTCACCATATATCCATCTTACGGAAAAAGAAATCACCGCGCGTGCGTACGTACGGAATACCGTCTCCACGACGCGATGAGAATTCATTCTCCATGTTAACCATTTAAGAATAATTATAATGTATATGTAAGAAATAATAATAAAATATATGACATTATAAAGCTACTGGATTTATGTATATATATACATATGTATGTCATCTGCTTACTTCCATTTCAAGACAATAAGGAAAGGAAAACAGCGTTCATGCGTACGTACGGACTACCGTCTCCATGAACGGTGTTTTTCATTTTATTTATCTACCTATTATATATATATATATATAGTGAATATATATGATATATAAATCATATTTTATATTCTGGAAGTGAGTAAATCATGATATAAGTAATAATGATGTCAAGAACAACAAGTCAAAACACCTACGATAAATGAATTTTTTTTACCCAAAACGCTTCTTTAACATGGAATTTACAAAAGAACGGGTAATATAATGTCATAAGTGAACCATATATGATATCATAACAATGAATATGATTCTGTAATAAGTCAATAACATTATTTAAATCATTATACAGGAGGTTCGGACACTTACAAAGCAAGTCGGACCTAAGGTAAGGGAAATATCACAATCTCATTTTTATCCGAGATTGTTTATTCGTAAGTATTTACTGGGGTGTATTTTATCATCCACATCCATGTTTACTCAATATGTAATATTATTTCCATCCACCTAAAATTTTTTAAATCCATTTTTACCCTTCAGTGAGTTTTTAGTAATACGTATGAAAGGAATCTTTTGTCGTTTTTCGTACGAGGTACTTTTTGACTTTTCCGACAAAAGTACGAAGAATGTTTTTTTTAACTTATACGGCACGAACGGATTTCTACTGTTTTATAAAGCCTTATTTTAATGAAGCTTACTCTAAAAGATTTCATGACTATTTTCAATAAAATCTCTTTCTTTTAAAATTGCATGATGTTTTGTAAAAAGAAATTGATTTTGAAGAAGAAAGGATATTTTCCTCAAGAATTCAATTCAAGTGTTTTATCAAAATTATTTTCCATCTAAGATAATAAAGGGTTCTGTTTCTATCCATATTTTTACATTGATTTGACTATGTTGTGATGGAATTATGTTTATGAATTCCTTTATCTTATATGAATTGATTTATGATGTCATGATGTTTCAAGAATCCCATTTTTGTTACATGTGTTATGCGATGATGTATGTTTTATGATTATATGGCACACATAAGAAAGGATTCATTATAAGATGGGTGGGACCTATATCTCCCTCCAATGCATTGGGTAATGATTTTATATCTCATGAGATAGACATGGCTGGAATGGAAGGTTATTTCAGTTCAGTGATACAGGACTGAAACGAGGAGTGAACTCGGTTCAGAAAGGGACTTTGTCCACTAAGATAGTCTTGGCAATGAGTCATGACTAACAAGAAATGATTTTCCATGATTATGTGTGCATGCCACAAAGTTTCAAGTTTTATGTTATGATTATGGGGATCTCATTTTCAATTCTATGATTTATCCCATGTTATGATATTATGAGCTCTTTTTCAGGTTAAGATTTCCAAAAGCTATGTTCTTATGTATATGATGTGATTGATATTTCTTTTGTTTACCCTTACTGAGCATTTGAGCTCACCCTTTTATGTTTTCTTTTACCCAGGTCAGGAAGATGGATATTAAGTAGAATATGCTAAAAGGGGCCCTATATATGATGAAATAAATGGGAGACACTGTAGAAGATTTATGAACCAGTTGTTTATGTTTCCCAGTTTCTAAAGACACTATACCTATACGGTCCTTTGTGGTTTTGTCATATGTTGTAATAAGTGTGCTTCAATTTTGAAGTATTAACAATGTATGTAAAGTATGGGTCGTTATATGCGTGCACTGGTGTCTACTCCATGACGCAGTGTTGAATCTACGCTTGAGCTCCCGATCCAGCGGCTTGAGTTCGATCCTTCATCCTTAGGACTGGGTGCTTGGAGGTTGAGCGGTCTCTGGTGGTTGCGGATGGTGGCGTTGGGTTCTTTCTTTGTACGGTTTGATTTCGATTTTTCCTTTTTGAATTTGGGGTATCTCTCTTGACTTGACCCGGCTTGGTTTCTCTCATCTCATACTGGCGAGGTGAGGTTTGATTATGCCGTTGTTCTGAGTTTTCTGTGAGTTTTGGTTTCTTTGCTATGGAAATGGTTTTGGTGGCGGAGTTGCCTTGGAAGGTTTGGATGAAGCTCCATCTCCTCTTTGGGGGCGTTTTGGTGTTATGTGACCTGCTGAAGATCGTTGCGGATGCTACTGATTCTGGGAGTGGTCCTGCGCTGATGTTTCTGGTGACCTTGTCGTCAAGCTTTCCGATGGACGGTGTCGCCGGCGAGTGATTATGGAGGCGCGTGATGATGAGTTCTCGTCTCGTGGCTGTGCGTCCCGAGGAGCCGCGTGACGTGCGGCGTTGCATGGCCCGAGGATTGGATATGACCTTTCTCGTTTTGTGTGTTTGATAATTTTGTATTTTGGATTGTAATTCTCGGGTTCACGTGAAATGCTTCTCGAGGTTTCGCGCGGCTCGAGGAAGGCTCAGGGTTTGTGGTTTTTGATTTTTGAATTTCGGATGTTGTTTGTGATTGGGGGATCAGGTGTATGGTTGTAAGGTTTCCGGTTCTCCTAAACCTGCTTTTACTGTACTTTTCCTTTTCATTAATAAATGGTCAGGGACTTTGTCCCTGGCTGAGCTTTCCTGGTTAATGATCTTAAGAGTCTTAATTTCAATTTATAGTCTTAGGGAAGTTATTTAAAGATTTAAAATATCATTTTAATTCATCAGGATATATAATATTAATAAAATATTTTTTTAAAATTTTAATTCAATTATATTCACCCTTAAATCATTTTTACATTATAATTATGTAATAATAATTACACAAAAATTGAATTATATTTTACTATTTAACCTAGTATTTGACCGTCTCAAAAAATATGCAAAATTACCAATAATATAATTTGGAAAAATCGATTCAAATTTTAATTTTATTTTATGTAACTAATTTCCAATCTATGTGAAATTTAATTATTTAATAAAATACTTCAATATTTTGAAATCACACATTTGGAGAGAAAATCTCATTTCCAGGGCATATGTAAATAACTCAATTATTATTAAATAATGAATATATATTATTATAAATTTATAATTTTATTAATAAAAAATCATTAATTTTGGTATATTTTTGTGCACACAGGTATATATAATAGAAATATTACAATGATAGTGGTCATATTGTCAATTATAAGATTCTAAAAGCCATGACACCCAATATATAAAATTCATCTGAGCAACTAAATTAAGTCATATCATCTCCTTTTCTACCATTTCAATTCATGTGTTTAGTATATTAACCATAATATACATTTTGACTTTATACTTTTGATTCATTTTTTATTATTATCCTTTATAATACAATATTATTGTACATCCTCATATCATTAATTGATTTATTTAATTTTTTTTGATTTTATTATAAATGTAATTTCTCAATTTTATATTGTATTTCTCAGTGCTTTAATGTATTACATTATAATAAAATATGCATTATAATTTAGAGTATATTATGGTATTACATTCTTACCACATATTACAATTTCATCTATGAAATTCTAAATTAAACAAAACAAATATTTTGGTTAGAATTTATTATAACATCCAACAGATCCCATAAAGAATATTCTAAATGATTATTATTCCAAAGTACCTTCAAATGTCAATTCATTCGATACTATAGTAATTTCTCTCTTATATCCATGACATTAATTGACTAATCATTATATGAAATTCTCAGTTCCAATTGATGTTTATCCACCATAAGAAGATGGAAAGGGTTTTGAACATACTTCCTTATAATTGATCTATGACAAATGTGTTATACTTGAGATATATATTTTTGGAATGGAAAAACAATACAGTACACCACCAACCTCTCTAATATTTCAAATCATCCAATTTACCATGATCTTCACATCCGTCCATATCTAAATATCATGGAATGATTCCATGGATATATTGTTAGGAATACTTGGTCTCCAACAAGGAATTAGATATCATTTGTTATATTTCCGCATAAATATTCAATATGAATTTGGATACATATATATACTTCAGGACACATCCTACATCACTAATTTATCATTTATAAGTTATGGAACTGGTATCTTCTTTTCTCTAACTTCATACCAAAATGTTGGAGTCTAAAATATATTTCGATAGAATGATTTATATGGCTCAATTTTATTGTTTTATTTGTAACTTTTACTATATGAAATATAATGTAGTGAGAAATATCAATCCCAACATCTTTGGAAGTCAAGAAATATTGACCTTACAATATCCCCCAATATTTGGATTGTCCATTGATTGATATTAATTTTTTTAGGATTAATATCTATATTAAAATCCTTTTGATTACTCCTTTAAAATTATTATATAAATGTTAGTTCATGATCATATAAAATAGATAAGTGTGTAATGCAATGTTTCATCACTTCAATTATATAAATCCTTGTATGATTTTCCAATGTTAAATCTTCTTGAATTATAGGAAATTAGTATACCTCATAAGATGATCCACAATTACCCATATAATTTTATTCATATTGGATGTCTTAGGTAGCATATTGGAAAATTCTATGTAATATTTTTCCCAATTATAATCTAGAATAAGTAATGGTTTCATAATATCCAAAGAAATTTTGATTCAAAATTCACCTAAGGGTATAATAAGAATCTTTCCACATAATTTTCGGTCTATTACATCATATATTACCCGATAAAATGAGCTCAAATATTCAAATACATATTTATTGTAGAATGGTACAATGTTAAATTTAATCGTTACACATCATCACAAAAATATTATTTTATCTATGTTGTTAATACAACATTTAAAAATTTACCAAAATATAAAATTCCATCTTCACCGAAATTAAAATATGGACATTTTTTATTATTCATATGTACCATATTATTTTAATAGGTCTTATCATCGATATGGACTTCCATAATCCACTCTATTTAAAATGGTTGTGTAATTACATGGGAAAATAATGAAGTTACCATTCCATTAAAAGGTCCATTTCTATAATTACTGAATCATTATTAATTAGACGATTATACAACCTAATCATGGATACAATACCATATTATTTTATTATGTGGTAGTATAATACCTTGATTCCTCCCCTGAAATTATAATATATAACACAATTATGATCATTGGTTACATTTAGGTTTTTCTTTTGCATCATGTTAACATATTTCAGAGTAAATATGTGTTTGAAACACTTATCATATGTGTATATATCATATATCACTCTATATAGTTAAAATCTGTATATATTTATAGAAACAATTTTCATTATCAACAGCAAATAATGTGTTGGATAATTCACATCCTAAGGCATAATATCTTTATATGTATAAGGAACCGATATATTTTTTTTTATAAAACATCCAAGACCATTTATTAATAAATCGATATAAATTAAAAAATCATTTATTTAACTGTTTGAAGATTCAATAAATGATGATTTATGGGTATCCTCTCAAATTCATCGAAATAATTTTTACATTCTTTTTCCCAGGTTAATTTTTCCATGTTATGTGTTAACTTGGTTAATGGATTATCTTGTAGAGCAATGTTTTAAAATAATCATTGATAGTATACTACTAAGAAAAGAACTATATGTATTTGAGTAATGCTGTTAGGAATCTTCTATTCACAAAAAACCATTAGTATGGGTCAACAGTTATATAATCTCTAGATAAAATATGTCATAGAAAAAAATCATTTTGAATATAATATTTAGAATCACTAAAATTACCAAATAGAACTTTTTTATCACAAAATCAACAACTATTCATAATTCTATACCCTACTCCTCATAAAACATAGACTATATAACAATATATTATATAAATACCACTAAGAACATATCATCACAATACTTTTGTAATCTATTCATGATGCCCATAAACATAGAGTGTTGAGTTATTAACCCAAAAGGCATTACTAAGAACTCATAATGACCATTTCTCATAAAAATGGTTTTTCGTATATTATCCATAATAACTGTTACATGCTGGTAATAATAGTAAAGATTAATTTTCATGAATTATTAACCCCCTTATAGATGATCAAATATGTCAACAATACCAGATAATGGTTTCATGTTATTTATTATAACTTCATTGATTTCCCAACAATAAATTCATAACACCATTGATATATAATTATTATTCATGAATAAATTTTTATGATATCCATGGTGAAATTATATAAATCAATAAAATTCACTAGATCCATTCTATAGGGAAGAATATATATATAGGTTTCATTAGGTATAAGATCAATAAATAATTAACCTTCATAATTTAAGGAAATTCCAAGAAATTTAATATGAAATACATTATCATACATCGATATATTAGGTACATATTATTATATCTAAAACCCATTATCCATCAAAGAATTAACTTCACCTATATCTTCCCAAATTATTTTATTAATATTATATATTGTAAATCATTCAAGATAAAATTTTGTTAATTAAATCTCCCATCAGGAATTTTTTATTTCTATTTTATCTCTACCAATTCTTTCTTTCATATCCATAAAATAAATTATTCCATTATAATTGAAGGTCCAGTCCATCCCAATGATTACATCAAAGCCACAATCTCTATAGTCATTATATTTTCATTTAGAAAAAATACATTCATTAATATTTGAATTTTTGAATATATCTTTATTGAAATAAAAATACAACTCAATATTATAAAAAAATCTATACTAATAATGCATTAGGGAGGGATATAATATTCATATCTATAATTAATTATATAAATTATTGAATATAAATATAATCAAATAATTATTATTGAAAATTTATTTAATAATAAAATTACTTGATAGGACATAGTTTAGAGGTTCAACTAAAATAGTTGTCTATGAAAAATCTCATCCCAGATCTATAGGCATACCCAAGGGAATATTCCCACTGGGATTAGGGGTTCTATTAGAGTAATTTTGAGCTCCCTTTAATTTATGTAATTTAAATTTACTATTTTTATATTTTAATTTCACTCATCAGATTAATTACCATTATCTCTACATTTAAATCATACATGTAACCCATTTAAGATGACATGTATGTGTATCATTTTAAATTTACTACATATTAAGAAATAAACTATTCCCTTAATTTCAATTATTGTTTTTCATCCCACTTGGTGGTCATAAAACCTCTTCTTCTTGAGTTATCATTAATATATGAAATATTTTGAAATATCCAATTATTCCTTGAATGGACTTGTCACAATCTATTTTTATAATGAATAATATTTGAGAGACCAATGATATATGAATACATAACGTAAAAAAATGGAATAATAAATATTACCTTCCAATTTTTAAGGTAATCTAATACACAACACTCTAATCATATTAAATTATACTTATACACGACAACAATTTCTTCTTCTATTTGTGCTAAATTTAACATATAATATTCTATCTCAAAACATTGTTCACAATCAAAATATTTTGAATAAAAAGTACTATATTCATCATCAATCCAATCCTAAAATCCCCTCATCCTTATTATTTTTTTGAATTAGGTACCACCATTGTTTACTACCTCCCCTTAATCATGACACAACCATGAAAAATGTTTCCTTCTCTGTACACACTAGATCCATAATTAGCATTTAAAGGTACCATTCCATTGATCACAAAACATTGGATTAGTGGACCCACTAAACATAGGAGGTTATTACCTCATAAAATGATCTTCATAGGTTGATCCAGGTTGAGAAAAAAATAAATTGATCTATGTATTCTAGGATATATTTATAAACTATGTATATTTCCATAGGACAGAAGAGGAATTTATTCATTATCATTAACTCCACCATCCATCCAAACCAGAAAATCCCAAAATTGTCCTTTATTACTTAACTAGATTCTGTTTCTTATTGAAAATTCCATTATCTATGATATTTTTTTATTTTGTAATATTTTAAACTACTAGTAAATAAGAATGTAATTATATATCATGTTTCCATGAAATATGGTCCTATGTGTAAAATTCCTGTAAAAAAGAATATTGATTAATCTTTTAAATTTTATAGTGATAGTATATATTTTCACTTCCTTTATTATTTAAAATCATGTTCAAGTAGATTCTATTATATCATTCTCTAATACGACCCATAATTTTGATATAACTATTCCCCATATTGAGGGAGATTATTTATTATTTGATACTCAAAATACATGAGATTTCATTCTCGAGATCAATGTTAAGTAGTTATAAATAATATTGATAAATAAATAATACATTACCTCAAGTATTATTACAAAATTTGATTAAAAATAATTCATCCATTTTGTTATCAATAGGGATAGTCATATATAGTATTCCACTTCATAAAAAAAATAATTGGAATGCACAAGTAAAGGCTGAGATAAAATTCTCAATATGGGTTATTATATAGTGGAAGTTATCATAGAATAATAAATATAATGGAAACATAAAAGAACTAATTACAAATAATAAATTCCATGGATTAAATAGGAAATAAATTACTAATTTTTAACATAATTATAGATATTTTATGAATTCATAATGACAGATGCCATAAATGTATCATCGAGGTCATATGAGAATTCATCTAAAAAGGCTAATGATAATCACATTACCCTATCATTGATTTTTATGAGATATACTAGTGATATTTGGGCTTATATAATTTCTTGAAACTCCCATAACAAAAAATTAGTATATATTCTATCACATAATAAATAATTATGGGCTATGCATAGAATAAAGACGAGTGTAAGAAAACTAAAAGAACATCATAATGAGATATTAAAATATATAATATTGATTATATTGTATATGAATACTTATCTCTAGTAAATTAATAATTATGGATATAAAATATAATTTCTTGTACTTATATAAGGTTAACAATGGATTCATAATGTTCATATAAGACCCTATAATAAGTAAAGAAAGCTTATTTTCATTTATTCTGTATATAAAAAGACTAGGATGATAAATTTGTTTTGGTATTCGAATAAATGTATCTGAAATGGTAAAAGAACATGAAAGAATTATAACATACATACTTTGGATACAAGATATTGAAATCCTTTATAATTTTTTAAATGAGTCTGTGAAACATAAAATGTATATCTCTCATTAGTGTCTAACCGAGAGTGTAGTGAGGCCTACTTATTATTCATTAAGTTAAGATCGAGTGTTTACAAAATTTTTATAATGGGTTGATACCCCAAGGAGAATGTTTTCTAGATACATCACTATAATTCCATTATTAATATTCTTAATATAAAAATTTGTGTTTGAGTGGAATCCTTACAATACAAGATTTCCAGATTTTAGAATAATTTAATAAATCTATAATAGTTATAGTCATATGAAATAGAACACACCCACCCAAAATTTTAATTTCAAATTTCAAAAAACAAACACACATAATTGACATGATGTATATGCTACCTCATGATGTAATACTAACAACAAACTTCACCAAAATAAACACTTAACGCATAGCATCAACATGGACCTACTGAAATCCAATTGATCTTTGCACACAAAACCACTAAAACCATCAAAATCAATAACAAAAAAACTATCCCCCAAATTCCACTATTGATTATATTGATATCAACACCACACCAAATCATGCATGGAAACAAGTATCACCACCAAAATAAAAATTACCTTGACAAAAATAATCAATTGAAACAATAAGGTAAACCACTAGAGCCACATATTTAGGATCATCATGAACAATGGTTTCATGGTTTAACTACTTGAAAAGATGAAACAACTCAAAAAAATACAATAAATCCACTAAATCCATTTCACCGAACCAACATTGAATTGTAATAATATATTCAGATGTCAGATTAGTGATTGTAGTAGACAAGGCCTTAATGATCTGTAACCCTCATCACCACCACCCATAACTTCCTCCAAAATCCAAAACAACCCTTAGAGTGAAATAAACCGAGAAGAGACCAGAAATATGGAATATTGACTCATAACCATTATTGAATTCCCAAAAAAATATATGAAACTCTCCATGTATATATTTATTGGTTTAATCGATAACCACTTCAATGAAGCATATAGAAATCCAATGAACATGTGGTAAAAACCTGTATACAGATGAAACACCACACCACCACCAGACTATCAAATTCAACTATAATTGAAAATGTCGATGAATCTAGATAATAGGAGACATTGGAAACAAATTCATCCACAAAAATCAACCCAAATCCACTATATACCCCTTCAGACCTTACTGATATGGGTTCAAGCATAAATGGAAGGGTAGTAAGAGGAGAGGAGGGTGAATATTCCAATGAGGAAGAGACTCTGATTGTTACTGCCATCAAAATAGAAATAGACTTGAGAAACATTATGTAAAACCAATATGGGGTTTCACAGAAAAATTCAGGAGACAAGGGAGGTGGTAGATTCTCTAGTGCCTTCAACAACTTTTTTTTATCCAAATAGAGATTTCCTTTCACACAAAACTACCCACACATTATCAAAATTTTGGAATATTTTAAAAATATACGAATGTTTAAACATTATAACTAATAATGAATTCATTATAATGAGTGGGAATGTGGATAAATAATTTATAATATAATAATTAATATATATAAATTACTCTTAATTATATTATATGTTGAAATGAAAAATAATTTTAAATAATAACATAATGAATGAAATAAAAGAAGTTAATTACCCTTATCTTGAAAGAAAACTTCTTGAATCTGCATTTGAGAACACTGTTTACCTAGAAATTCCATAGAAAGAATCATTGGAAAATAAATGAGGGTTTATTCAAGATAAGAGGTTTTTGAGTGAAATGTAATGGGGTAATGGGTGCGAATTTATAGCTAATGGGTGGATTGTTTATTACTAAACATTGGGAATATAAATATATATTGTAGAAAATGAAATCCAATGGCTTAGCTATGATTATGGATAATGGTTATTAACATTTAATGAAACAGTTTTGATATATATTAGTTGAGAAGTGGAATCCATTATTTTGTGTTAATTTGTCCATGGTGATATGAATTTCCCCAAAAAAATGTTTACAAAAGTATTAATTTGTTTTTTCGATATTCAAAATTTATTTTTTGGTTTGTAAAAAAATATTATTCATTAAAATATAGAGTATTAATAAAAAAATAATTTTCATTTGAGTATTTTAATATCTCAAATATAATGTAGATTTTCATTATAATGATTCCATAATAATTATTGAATATTTATGCTTAATTTTAATATTTAATCTAAAATTAAAATATCTCAAAAAATCATTAAAAATTCACCCTAGGATAATTTGGGCTTGTTAATTAATAATTAGGAATATAATTTTTTAGCTAAGTGAATGTTAATTGATAATTGTTTTCAAAAGTAATTCATTTTCCACTAAAATATCATTTCCAGGGAATTTTATTGAAGTTAAATAATTTTTTATTAAAGAATATATATAATATAATTGAATTATAATTGTATTACTGAAAAATTATTTCATTAATTTTTATACAGTATTATATATAATGGTAATTTTACTATTTGAATTTCCAGATTCCTAATGATTATATTCCGTCTATTAGATTTCAACAATCCTGTTACCCATTTTATATTCACATTAATTTATCATATTAATTAATTTGTATCTTCACCGTGAAAACGTGGTCAATTCATTAGTCAATTGTTTTCTTCTTTGTAGAGATTCTCCTCATACTGTTGTTATTCATTTTATAGTATGACTTCCCAAAGTATACATTTTTGGTGTTCCTGGACATCTCGACATGTTAAATGTTATTAGTTATAGTTTTTTATATAAATTGAATTTCTCAGTTTTATGTTTTTTACTCATTTCGATAATATATTATTATATTGAAAACATGCTTATTCATTAGTAGAATTTCTCAACTATTACATAAATACCCATCAATTATTATTCAATTCTCTTTTTCATGACTAATATCATCATACTCATATATTATAATCAACTAATAATTGATATGACATATATTAATTATACACACGATCATGTTAACAACTAGAAATTAATCATGTACTTTGTTTATTATAGATGTTGTTATGTCACAACTCGTCCTAGTGGGGCCCATGCCGTGACTCTTAAAGCCCACCTCCAATAATCCAGGGGCTGGTGACTAGCACCCTGTAGGCATATTAATAACATGGGAGGAATTTTATAAGTGCCTACACACATACACACATCTCTAATCCTGAATGATGAAATGTAAAAAAACAACTAAGGAGAAAACTACATGCATTCAACTAAACCCCACCAACAGAGTACGATGGAATGTAAAGTACTGAAATTGAATTGGGCCAGAATACAAGACCACTAAAAACCGATAGTCTAAAAACTACAACGTCCAACCTATGAACACAAAGAGGTACTGGGACTACTTATCATAGCCGTAGGAATACCTTGGACTATAGGGAACTTGGATTGCTCGGCCCTGTCCTGGTCTGCCCTGGACTCTGTCAAAAGGCTTCTCGTTTGCAAAATACATGACACATGCGGGCAAAGCCTGTTCAGGGGTGATTATAACAAAACACAGGGGAGGACCCTAAAAACCACAAAGCAATACACAAAGGAAAGGTATAGTATACTCTATACAATATATGCAGATATACTCAAAACCCAGACCTACAGTCTAGAGACAAGTCACACAACTGCATACACCCCACGTGGGATCCAGCTTGAAGATTCTATGAAGCACTAGTCCATGAGAACTCCCTCCACAAGTCTGATAGCTCTGATGTCATTCATCTGAGAATTGTTGTTCGTTGGAAAAATCCATGAGATATAGATACACTCATTCTAGGAGAACACACTCCTTAGTGGGAAAATATAATGATACATAGATGAGGATCACTGTCAGGGACTTGGCGGATACTGCGACTAATCTGGATTCAATTTATCGGCAGAGGATCAATGTATTATAGAATTAATCACGTTGATACCTGACTCGACCTAGGGTCAAGAATGGATAGAGGATCTCGCTCCGGGCCTCTTGGAGGGATAACTGATTCTATCTCAATAAAATACTACTGAAGGGATCATAATCTTGTATTAGGGAATGATACCTGACCATCCGGGGAATGAGAAAAAGGGGCACTAACCAAAACAAATCATACCTAAAATAAAATGGTCAATAAAATCAATCCATATAAAAAAATTAAACTGCATGTAGAATGGTCACATGTCGTATCCCCTGACCCTGGCACTGCATGTGTACAATGGCTCGTGTCGCAATGATTGTCATGTAGAATGGTCAGTACATGGAGTGTAGTATAGGTCACACACAGTGTATGAGTAATCCGAGTCAGCTTTGTGTATGCGTTCGTGTGCTCGTACATTTCTTTATCCCTTCTGTGTCATCTGGTGTTACCTGTACATGGGGCAACCCATGTACCTGGCCTGATCTGGTCGTGTGGTGGAGTAAACAACCATGTAGTCCATCACATATCCATGTATCACCTGAGAAACATGTTGAGTCATGTGTAAGGATCCACATGCCGTGATGTTTGGGGAATATTTCGTTTCATCACTCCATTCATCACAGAACCCTGGCCGCCACTAAGCCGGTCCCACATGGCGTGATCTTTTGGATACATGTTGTGTTCTTCAAAAGTTTTAAGAAAATACAATTGTTCATCCGACGTTCTATGTGATGCATCATTCTTCGATCCGACTATCTTATTTCCATAAAATCAAGGGTTCTGGTCTTCCTAACACCATGTAGTCAATTACGTTGGTTTCAAACTTCCAATTGGCTCCGAAAACACATGTTGATCCACTAGTACGAAGAACGCTCAAAGAGCGGTCTGTCCCAATCCATTCGGATTCGTTGTCCTCCATCATCTTTGAACATATGCTAGGATGATTCAATGTCACATCTTCAATTTGGGATTATTTCATTGCAAAATAGACACACATTGATATGTTGTTCATCGCCCCACAAGGAACGGG
The DNA here is from genome assembly GCA_963277665.1 of Viscum album. Classification (NCBI taxonomy): domain Eukaryota; kingdom Viridiplantae; phylum Streptophyta; class Magnoliopsida; order Santalales; family Viscaceae; genus Viscum; species Viscum album. The sequence goes on along the minus strand of OY728160.1, from coordinate 1,716,407,744 downwards.
ATTAACATGAAGAAAAGACGAATAAAATTCAATAAACCAAAATTGAGGAATGAACCATTGCTATCGTTCATCATGGAGTTGATCCGCTCCTATTATAAGGATTAAATAAGGAGAATAAATGATATACAAACATTTATCCTATCAATTTCACGAATCAAACCCAGAATGAAATAGAAATTAATAACCCTCCCGCAAGAACGCACGATACGCGGATCAACCTATATATGGGTTGACATACGTTCAATGTTTAATCCAAGAAAATGGAATAATTAATTCAAAATAACTAACCCCTACCATGATCGTCGAGGACGATGCTGATCGGTCGTCGGTCGATATTCGATCACACTATGCAACGATCCACATGTCTTCGTTCCTCCGTGTACATCAAAAACCCTCCAAGGATAGCTCCTCTCTAATGTGCCAGAAGTTTCAACGGGAAAAAATATCTAGGTTTATGATCCTAACCCTGGGCTCCTTCGTAATTAATCAAAAAAATCATTGTTTCATTATGTAAACATTTATAAAAAATAAACAATTTATTATTTTATTTCTTCGAAAATGTTGCTTTTAAAACACCCAAAAATTAACTTTTGCAGCCGACTCATTCCGGTCAATGTTATGACCAACCAAAGGTAAATTCACTACACTAAACGCAATAGTCCCCATAGATTTCTGATTTGGGCAACTGTTTAAATCTTATAACAATTTTTCTGGAAAACCGCTCGTGCGGGCTATTTAATGGTTTAATTTATTTCAATCATTTATTTTGGGCACTTCATGCCTCGGAATATCATTCCATCGAAACGTATGGTCTTCTAATAATTATATATAATCTTTAAAAATAATACATGGAAAATCCAAGAGAATACATTCTCCCCACGTTGGGGCTTGGCATCCCTGAAAAGTCAAAACAAGGGCTACTCAATAAGATGTGTGTACATGGCACGAATCTGAGCCTCCTGCTCTCATGTGCTCTCTTGAATATTCTCATTCATCAACCAAATGCGCACCAAGGGAATTGGTCTCCCATGCAGGATCTTCTCCATCCGATCTTCTATCTCCACTGGGTACTCAGAAAATGTCACTCCATCCTCAATGTCCAACTCGCTTCAGTCGAGGAAGTTCTATAGTTCATGCACATACCTCCTCAGCTCTGACATGTGGAAGACATCATGCACCCGATGAAACTGTGGTGGTAAAGATAGGTGACACGCCACCTCTCCAACTCTATTCAGTATCTAGAATGGTCAGATGAACCATAAGGATACCTTGCCACCCCGATTAAATCCTTGTAACCCTCGTCTAGGTGAGACATGAAGAAAGAAGATGTATCCCTCCTCGAACTCCAGAGGACTCTAACGTCTTTCAGCATAAGACTTCTGCCAACTCTATACAGTTTTCATCCACACTTGTATGATCTTCACCTTCTTGGTGGTAGCTCACACAAACTCAAGAACCATGAGTGCTGACTCTCCAGGGTCAGTCCATCAAGGTGGTGACTGGCGGGTTCTCTCATATAAAGCCTCGAACGGTTCCATACCAATGGTGGAGTGGTAGCTGTTGTTGTATGAAAATCCCACCATTGCATGGTGTTCCTATAAACTAAAACCAAAATCCATGATATAGGCCCACAACATATCCTCCAAAACCTGAATGGTCCTCTCTGTCTCACCATCAGTCTGGGAATGGAATTCTATGCTCAAGCATAGCTGAGTCTCAAAAACCTCATGCAATCCCTTCCACAACTAGTATGTGAAACATGCATCTCTATTCGAGAGTATCGTTGAAGGCAATCCATGAATCCAAACAATCCGCTACACATAGAGGTGTCCCAAGCTCTCTTTGGAACTCTGCCCCTGGTAGTTAGGATGTGGGCCGACACAGAGAGTCATTCAACAATCACCCATATGAAAACATACCCCATTGATGTTTATGGAAAGCCTATCATGAAGTCCCTCAATATTACATCCCCCTTCTACTCTGGAACATCTAGGGGTGACCTAATCCCGCTAGAACCAGGTGCTCATCCTTCACATGCTGGCATGTAAGGCATTGAGAAATGAACTCTACTATTGCCTTATTCATTCCTGACCACTAGAACTGTCTTCAGAGATCCCGGTACATATTCACCACTCTATGAGGTTCTTCCAAGGGGGATATATGAAACTTTCTCATGACCTCTTCCTACAATGCTACTAGTACATCATTGCATCATCTTAAAATAAGTATGTGCTCCAAATGTTTAAAATATCCATTAGGAGCATGTAATGTGGACAACTGGGCATGTGAAGCCTCATAGTTGACAACCACAAGATTTTCCTCCCTATATCATTGTATGAGTGGATGGGTGATAACCATCGACTATAGGTATGCTGCATCCTTGCTGTCCATGAGGGATAACTGCAATGTGGCTAATTGCTCTATCGTCTCACTCAACAACTGCGAGCTCGACCTTCTGCTACGATCATCTACCACCATGTTACCCTTCCTTAAAGTTCAAATGATCTTGATATCATAGACCTGGAGGAACTCTATCCAATTCCTCTATCTCAGATTTAGATCCTTCTGTGAGAAGATATACTTGAGCCTATTGTGGTCATATTAGACGATAAAATGTTCCCCATAAGGCAGTGTTTCCACATTTTCAATGATAATACTACCACTACCAACTCTAGATGATGGGTCAAATAGTTATAATCATGTGACCTAATATGGATTGAACCATAAAAATCACTTCCAATCTCTACATCAGGACACATCCAAGCCCATTTCATGATGCATCACAAAAAACTATGTACACGACACCCTCCTCCGGCATTCTCAAAATAGGGACACTCGTCAAACTCAATCTCAACTAATAAAAATCCTACTAGAACGTCTCTAACCATATAATGTTTTTCCCCTTCATGGTCATGGCTATCATCGGTGATGATATTCTAGAGAAATAAATAATGAATCAATGGTCATATCCTCCCAACCTAAGGAAGCTCTTCACCTACATCATTCTATATGGTGGATCCTATGCTATCACTGGCTCCAACAAGGATGGGTCCATAGCTAATGCATCTGATGAGATGACATGTCCCAGAAAGTGGACCTATTGAATCTAGAACTGGAACTTCGAGAGCTTCCCATAAAGCTGGTTCACTCAATGTAAGTTTAGAACCATCTGCAGGTGTCTCGCGTGCTCCTCCTCTGACACCAAGCACACAAGGATGTCATCAATGAAGTCCACAATGAACCGGTCTATATACAGGTGGATGATCCAGTTCATCTGTCCCATGAAAATTGCGAGAGAGTTTTGCATGTCTCAGATCATCATCATGTACTCATAGTGATCATAGCGGCAAATGAATGTCATCTTTGGTATATCCTCATCCCGTACTCGTAACTGGTGACAACCTAATCAAAGGTCAACCTTCGAGAACCACTGTGCCCCTCCCAGCTGATCAAATAGTTCACTTATCCTAGGGAGTGGATACATATTCTTCGCCATCATCTAATTCAGGTGCCGATCATCCATTCACAACCTCAAACTCCCTTAAGCCTTTTTGGAAAACAAAATCGGGGCCACCCAAGGTGAATTTCTATGTCTTACGAAACCCTTGCTCTACAAATCTTCCAGCTTTGCCCTCAGCTCGTGACGATTTTCGGGAACCATCCTATATGATGGTGAATAAATTTGTGTCGTCACATTGTGTAAGTCAATGTAGAAGTTGATTTCCCAGTGCAGAGGTAGTCCTAGAACATCTTCAGGAAAGACGTCCTTGTACTCTGCCACTACTACTGGGAACTGGGATCTCATAACATCTACTACCCGGAGAGAAATTCTATCCAACACAATAGTGATCGGCTTCACCCGCCTATGCATTAGCCCATTATGTGCTACATGGGACACCTTTTCAACGAAAAAAGTAAACCTCATCCCACCACTACGGTCACACCGCACTCTTCGCATAAAGCAGTCAATCAATGCACATACCTAAGATAACAAATAATTACCAAGAATGATGTCATAAGGACCTAATGCTACCACCAAGAGGATCCAACCTAAACTCTCACCTCCAAGGGTAAGCTCACACTCTCTGAAAAAGTGTGTGATCATTGAGTCTCCTCCCATAGGTGTCTCTAAGCGTAAGGAACGAGTCAACAACTCTACCAGAATGACAAGGTTTCAGACAGGACATGTGGTGGGGAAGGAATGACAGAAACATGTGTCTATAAGTACGACATCTACAGTAGAGAAGATATAGATCATACCTTGGATCATCCATGTAGTCCCAGGGTCGTATTCCTAGACCACATGTAGATATCCATGACCTTTTCCCCCTGCTCCCTAAGCCTGGTGCGGACATCTTGGGGTAGTGGTGGAAGTAAATCGAAGCGTCTTCCACCACCTTCACCACTCCCTACTCCTATGCCATGTCCACTGCCTGGTGGGTCTGTCTGCTCCACTATATTCTTTTTCCTTAGTTGTCCATCCACCGCCTCCCAGTCATCAGCTTGATGGGTTGGACAATTTCTATCCTGATTTCCCCTACCGTCACTTGAGTAGCATCCCCTCTCCCTGGGAAGAGTGGATCCAGCCTGAGATCCCTGGACTGTTGATCCCCTATCCTGGGTCCTCCTATGATGTCTCCTACATCCTAATCCCTATACCTAACGTTGGTTCCATACTACTGAGGTCCCCGCACCTGCCTGCATGCTGCTAACTATCATCGTCTATCTCTGATCTCATAAGAAGCTCTCAATTACCAAGGTCCACTCAAGCACTCCAGAATATGTCGAAATTCCTAGAGGCATGACACTAGCTCGGATGTCCCGTCATAGACCTCGCTTAATGTTTTGAGATCTGATGTATTGATCCATGACCATATCCATCGAGTACCGGTGAGTTTGATGAACCTTGCTTAATCATCATCTACCATCAAACTACCCTTCTGGAGCTGAAGAAGCTCCATGATAAGTACAACTCTTAGCGTAACTGGAGAGAAATCCTCCATAAAGTGTCTCTCAAACTCTATCCACGAATGAGTCTCCTTGTCGCGAGTTTTTGTTTTCGGGCTCCACCATATTCCTATCGATCCCGGAATAAATCCCACTCCTAGGATCACCATCGGGTCCGCTGGTGTCCTCAATAGACATAAAAAACCGATCACCGCTCAAGCCAATCCTCAGCCACCAGAGGGTCGGGCTGGCCTCGAAACCTGAGGGGTTTCTATCTCTGGAACATGTGGAGTGCACTCATCCTTCAACCCTCATAGATTGGCAATGTAGGTACCACATACTTCTCCACTGGTTGAGGATTAGAAGGTGCACCACCTAGAGTCAACGCCTAAATAACTGGTCCTTGTATCGAAGCCTCATCACTGAGGGGGTCATCCTTGCGACCGTGCTGTTGATTCCTAGCTAGAATGTGTCACGGAGGGATCTTGTCAGGAAATTTTTTTGGCCATGTTCAATGATTATATCTAGATAGCTAACACATAGATCATTGGAAACATTACCCATTCCTATATGATGCATGTACAATTCGTTTACTTCCCCACAACTACTATTTTCAGGTACCGAGTCGAAAGGTAGGTCATCAGAGTCCTGCTGTATGGATACGTCGGCTGCGCACACCAACAGTGGAGTCTCTGTCCTGAAATATAAGCTCGAAATACTTAAAAGTATTGCCCCAATCCAATCTCACAGAATCTTGGTCATAAGGTTTAAAATACCACCTCTGATACTTCTATTTTGTGACCTGTCCCTGTGGGGACCACGCCGCGACTCCTCATTCCTACCCCCAATAGGCCAGGGGCTAGTGACTAGCACCGAGTAGGCATATCACTAACATAATAGGTAGTGACTAAGTTACTGAACACACACACACACACATCTCCATGATATCATGATGAAATGTAAAAAACCACTATAGAGAAAAATGCATGCATACAACTGAACACATCCAACAAAGTATGACAGAAAGTAAAGTACTGAAAGTAAACTAGTCCAGAATTGAAGCCCACTAAAAAAACAGAAGTTTGAAAACAACCATGTCCAAACTGGGAATAAAATGTGCTATTGGGACTGCTTCTTGTAGCCATAGGAACACGTCATCCTGTAGGGAACTCCGAAAGCTCGGTCATGGCCTGGTCCGCCCTGGACTCTCTCAAAACGCTGCTCGTCTGTACAAGACATGACATGTGTGCGCAAATCCGAAGCATGTGTGAGTATTAAAATACTCAAAATATTACCCCAAAACCACAAATAAATAAACAAAGTAAAGGTACAATCATCTACACACAATATATCTAGATATACTCAAAACCCAGCCCCACAATCTAGAGACAAGTCAAAAAACCGTACCCCCCCCCCCCCCCCCCCGCTAGGGGTCCAACTCGAAGAATATACAAAGCAATCATTTGGGATATCTCACTCCACGAGTTTGATAACCCTGATGTCATCTTTCAAAGATGTATTGTTCATCTGGAAAAACCACAAGAGATAGATAGACTCATTCTGGAAGAACACACTCTTGAATGTGGAATGATCACGATACACAGATGAGGATAACTTTCAGGGCATTGGAGGATACCGCGAATCATTAGGATTCACCTACTAGGTATAGGTTATACACATTGGAGATGTAGTAACATCGATTCCTGACTCTACCTAGGGTCATGAATGGATATAAGATCTCACACTGGGCCTCTCGGAGGGATACCCGACTCTATCTTAGAAAACTTCTGTTAAAGGGATGACACTCCTGTTGTAGGGATTGATACCTGAACATATGGGGAATGATAAAAATGGGAACTAACCCAAAAAAACATGTCAATGATACGGTGGATAATAAAATCAATCCATGTTCTGAAGAGTATAATGCATGTAGAAAGGTCACACACTATTTCCTCTAACCCAGGGTACTACTCATGTACAACGACCCATGTCGCAAGTATTGTCAGGTAGAAAGGTCAGTACATGACCTGTAGTATAGATCACACTCCATATCCGACTAATCTGTGTCAGCTCCATGTACACGGTCATGTTCCCATACATGAATATATTCTGTGTATGTCATCCCATGTAACTGGTACACAAGGTAACCCATGTAGGCGTCCTGGTCTGGCCGTGTGTTGGTGTACATGACTGTGTACTCCATCACGTTTCTATTTACCTCCCAAGATAAACTCAGATTCCCACATAAGGACCCACACACTGTATTTTTGTGGGAACATGTTGTGTCATCGCTTCATGCATCACAGAACCCTAGCCACCATTGAGCCGGTCCCACATGGCGTGTTATTTGGGATACACGTTGTGTTCTCTGGAAGCTTCTAGAAAACAATGTTCTTCATCCGGCGCTCTAGGAGATTCTTCATTCATCCATCTGAACATCTGATCACCATTAATATCAAGGGTGTTGGTCACCCTGACACCACGTAGCCGATTCCGTTGGTTTCAAACCTCTGATCAGCTTTGAAAATGCGTATTGATACACTCGTTCAAAGAATGCTTGAATAACTGTCTCTCTTGATCCTATCTGGTTATTCATACTCCATTATTTTCACACCTTTGCTAGGTCATTTTGATGTCAGAAATTCAATTTTGGATCATTGCATTGTGAACTGGATGTGCAAAGATCCGTTGCTCATCGCCCCATGATTAACACGAAGAACATGATGAAAATATAAATAAAATTCAATTAAATTAAATTGAGGAATGAACCGTTGCCTTCATTCATCACAGTGTTGATCCTCTCCCGTTACAATGATAAAACATGGAAAAAAAAACAACTATCCAATCAATTTCCCAAATGAATCCCTAAATGAAACAGAAATTCATTACCATCCCGTAAGAACTAACAATCTATGGATTAACCTGTTCCTTAGTTGACTAGTGTTCATCGTTTAATCCAAGAATAGGGATGAATTAAATCAAAATAATAATCCCCTACCATGATCATCAACAAAGAGGGTGATCAGTCATCGGTCGAGATTCGATTTCGCTGTGCAATGATCCACGATTCATCCTTCATCAGCGTTTGTCAAAAACCCTCCAAGGTTGGATCCTCTCTAATGCGGTATAGGATTCTAGGAAAAAAAAACTCCAGGATTATGAGACTATCCCTGTGCTCCTTCTTATTTAAAGAAAATAAGTTTTGTTACGTTATGGAAAAATTTTCAAATAACATGAATTAATTATTTATTTTATTTCTTCTAAAATGCTTTTTTAAAAGACCCATAAACTATCTTTTGCAGTCGACCCGTGCCGGTCGATGTTAGACCATGCCTAAGTTATAGTTGCTTCTCTAAATGCAATGGTTCCTTTGTATTTCTGATCCGAGAAACCATTTAAATGTTAATCATATTTTTCCGGAAAACCACTCACACACATTTTTGAAATGTTTAATTTATTTGATACATTAATTTTGGGCACTCCTTTCCTCAGAATCGCACGTTGAAAAATGTTCTGGTCTTGAAATAATTCCTTATAATATTTAAAAACAATACAAAGAAAATCTGAGACATTACAAGATAAATTTCATACATGATTCATCTTATCTAAATCATATTTTAGTAATTTTATTTATATTATTAGCCTAAAATTTTCCAATCATGGAACCATTAAATAAACTTCTAAAAGTGTCTGATGTTTTTTTTAGTTTTTTATGTTTATTCATTTACACCCTCAATGTATAATAATTTGAAATAAAACACACCATCAAGTGGGACATGTTTTTTCCATAATTATCATGATAACTGTGAATGAAAAATAATAATTTGGGGTGGACAATTAACTATTGATAATTTATATTAGGTGAAAAATATACATTTTGTAAAATAATTGATTGAAAAATTACATTGGGGAAGGAGAAAGTTTCTATGATGCATTTTAAAATTACTAATCATATTCATTTATTCATTTTGATGTTATTACCACAGAAACACTAATGGATACTGTTTTTAACATCATAACGATACATTATTATTGAAATTAGAATCAAGATTAATAACAATAATAATAATAATAATAATAATAATTGATAATACATATTCCATCACAGAATCATGGAAAACATATTTGTCTCAATAACTCAGATAAAATATTTTATTATCTCAATTAATTAAAAAAATAAATTAATTTAATTATAACAAAGTTCTTCATCATCCATTATCTATTATACTATTAATAATCTGAGACTATGAGTGTCTCTCATACCTTATGACTTTTGGTTTTGCTTGACCTACTCCTGCCCTCCATCATCCAAATGTGTTAATGCCAAACATAAATTTCAAAATAAATTATTTTTATAATCCATGATAACTATAAAACATAAATTTCTCTATAATATAGGGTTTTATGGTTCATGGGGTATAAACGACAAGAGAGTAATAAATTAAGACATTGGGAATTCTTTGAATTAATGTAAATATAGATATTCGAATAAATCATTTTTTCAAATTTCCTTTAATATTTATCTAAAAAAAGGAAACCATATATTAAATTAACTGTGATATATTAAGAGTCATAATCAATATTGAATATGTGTTTGATCATTCCTTCCTCTCATCAGCTAAATATCATCATCTCAATTGGTATAAAATGTGATGGAGAATGAGTAAAGGTGGTTATTTAAAGAAAATGTATTTGGTTTAATACCAAAACCGGATATCAAAAAACATCACCATAAAATGAAACAATTTACTTAAAACATAACAGTGTTGATAGAAATCCAATCTGATATATGGTTTTCTATAATTAGATATAAACATTTGATGTCATAATTAATTAATTATTTAATTCAACAATATGAGAAATTCAAGGTTATATAAATCACACACAAAAATATATGTAACGGAAGATATGACCTTCTTAGATATGTAGTTTATTACAAATGAAGAATTGTATAATCTTATTGTTAATCATTTCTGAAATGAATATAACACAAAAATGTGACCATATAAATTAATTAAAATGTTAATTTCTAAACGAATTAAAATTTAAAACTCCTTGAATTCACACAAAAACTAAACCATAGTTTGTAAATCTAATCCTATAATCAATTGAACCATGATAAGAAATTTTATAGTGTTTTTACTATATAAAAATATAGTTTTCACATAATATTTTAAATTAGTAAAACTTCTATGAGAACTCATAAACAAAAAAATGAACCTTTCAAACCCATATATTTGATTTTTTCAAATGAAACTAGAAATTTCACCGCATCCATTGAAGCTTCAACATCAATAAATAGATATTCTCCATGCACATATATTGATTAAACCAAAGAAGCTAGAGTTTTTATTGGAGTAGGATATAACACCACCTTGGGATCCACTTCTTCATAAGTGATGTCTCCACCATTGAATGTTCATCTCTTATAGTCAAAATATTTTTCTTATAATAATATGTGTTTATTATGGAATATAAATCAAATATTAGTTTGATAATTTTCCATTCATGTATATGCATAGATGAATTGATATTAACTTTTCCCATTTCGTGTTTTGGATTTATTTTATGAAGTGTATAATTTAACATATTTTTGTTAAGGAATATGATTTTCTTCTAAAGGGGCCAATTTTTACCATATCATTTTATCAAACACCCTTTTTAATGGGTTTTCCATCAAAAATTTTCCTAGGTTGGGCATATCACCAAATTAATCGTTGTCTCTCAAATTATATAAATAATTACTAAGAGGACCAAAACCAAAAAAACCTATTAAATATATAGAATTTATTTTCATCATATTTACGAAATAATTTAATGTAATTATAAACATGAAATTATCTTTACAGGGATATTTTCCCAAGAAAAATAATATTAATACTCACCATATTATTCTTTAGAATCACCTTCATCCATATTCCTCGGGATTATATATAATTAAAATATATAATGGATCTAGTCATTCATATAATTTGTCAGTTCCTCCTAATATAAAAAATAGAATTTTGCATTGGAATGTTTGAACCAAAAATATTTATCTTCAAGGGATTTGATATCCCATTTTTTATAATAATTAAGCCTGAATTTTATGTGTTACCATATATTCATCATTTTGTGGTAAATTATATATATTCTATAAAAAAATTCATATATAAGAAATATAGTGTAAATGGGATATCTGGTAACATATATTCAACTCTATATGTAGGATATGGATCCCTATACCATTTTCCATGACTAGATCATCAGAAATTGACAATTTTATTTCTCCTAATCCTCATCTTCCTAAGTTCACTCACCACATAAATCAAGAAGTTGTGATATTTAACAGTATTTAAAAGAGTAAGGTTATCTTACCTTTGACTATTTTGGGGACGATACTTCATTAATTTTATCCTTTATCACTACTCTCTTCCTATACAAATCCATTTATTCAATCTCTATATACAACTCAACCTTCCATAGTGGATAATCTAATCTTCCTTACTCAATATTCATCCAAGGACTTCAAATCATCACCCTCTCACAAATACTTTCATCCACCCAAAATCCATATCATTTCCATATAAAAGTCCCATGAATACCACTTTTGGCCTCCAAAGGAGATTCTTTGCCTCTTCCTCTCTAAAGTAGGTCTCTAAACATAATGATTCCAACTTCTCCAGTACCGATCAACTACTATGACTTATTTCATTTGTATTTGTGACTTATAGCCGCATATTTTTACACCAACCAAAAAATCACATGGTATCCATGTCTAATAATTATTTAATCAAGTCAATTTATTGCTCCATTAGACCATCTGACAATGGTTTATTGAATGGATCACTAATAGAGGAAAATTGTTTCATCCCCCAATAGTCTCCCTCCAATAATACATCATCTCCATCATCAAAGACCATATTATATAAACATTTATCAAGAATTATTTAGAATTCTTTCATTCTATTATTTGATCTTGTGGTAGCCTATTTTCCAGCACCATACCACAGGCATTTGCGGAACTATTACCTTGAGATAAACTAGTTATCATCAATATAGGTGTTACTTTTGAATGAAAGGGTAAAAATGAAATTGAGGTTCTAAATAAAAAGAATTAGAAGTGGTTTTTTAGTTTTACATTTCTAACAATATCAGATGGTGTATCCACCTTTTAATTAAATAAGTTTTAAAATTCATATTTCATTCAGATCAAATATTCTATTTTATTCAAATAAATGACTAAGAATTAAATTTTAATGAATTTAATAAAGTGAAAGATTAAATATAATTAGTGATTGATATCCATCATCAATGGGAACTTCATCTCCTTTATCTTAATAATATGGAATTTTTTCATGAACAATGTTACAAAATGATGAGTTTTAGGGTAGAATTGAGTATTCATGGAAAAAGGGTCCCTTAATAAATATTTATTTGAGCCCAGATAAATACATTGAATTATATTAGTGTATAATAAAAACTCATATATTGAATCATATTACAGTAATGATTTTCCAATTTGAAATTTTATTTGAAGAAAAAATATTTTTTCTCTGAAAAACTAAAAGAGAAACATGCTTAATATTAATTAATTAATAAAGCCACCAAAAATTCGATCTCTTATGATTCAGATTGAAATTAAATTCAATGGTCAATGGTAAAGACGAAATTATGATATAAATTATACCATCAATAATATTATGAGATTATTAAATATGTTAAATTTATATTTTACCTTTTTGATTAAAAATACGAAAATGCCATTGGAAATTAACAAATAGAAATAATAAAATTTCATAACATTTATAATAGATTCATATGTAAATCATTTAATTATCATGAATATTTATTTCAATATTGTATCCAAAAAACCTGATATATATGATCGTATATAGGTATGTGACACAAATTTCAAAAAAAATGAACCTTCAAAAAGACCCATGCCATAATTCGACATCATATTATTATTATAACATTCACCTTCAAAATAGGGGATCCATGATAAAATAATTATTTATCCAAACTCCACTAAAAACTCAAAAATTATACCCATCATAATTTATCCATAGTAATTTCACAAACCATTAATTTCATAATGATTAAAAAGTAAAGTCTTATAACTAAATTCACCACATCCTCCTCTAGGATTTTAATCCAACGTACTTGTTGGATGTATTCCATGAGAACTTTTTTTGATATGTATAGAAATGTTATATGTTATAAAAGTAGAACATAGTTTGATCCCATAATAATAATTTATGTAAGCAATATTACTATTCCCATCAAAAAATGATTACTCATACTATGATACAATGTGATCAGAAAAAATTCTATATGTAAAATAAATAAATAAATGGATATTTTTATTTAACATGAATATAAATAAGGAGATAAAATAAAAGATTTTAATCTCAATCATGTTCATGAAGAAAAAAATAAATACTCTGAACATTTGAATAATTACACAACCAATCATCACTAATTCCAAAATAGTTGTTCAAATATTGGCATTTAATTTTTATCAAATGATCCAAAAAATATTTTTCTCAAATTATATATATAAATTATAAAGGGTTCAAAAAATTAATATATTATGGAACTATTATTCCTTTATTATTATAAAGTGATTGAGTTTTTCTACGTTCGGATCCTCCACCAAATAGGATTAATTACTATCTTTTAGTAATGAAAATATGAGGAAAAATTATATAAAATTTTAACTTATTAATTCATATATGTATTTAATCTAAATTCTATCAGATGCGACAAGAAATACAAATGAATTATTCAATATTACTGAATTATACAAACATAAATTTAAAAATGAAAACATTTCAAATAAAATAATTTAATGATATCATCATGTCTTTTTTACCAACCAAATCAAAAAACGATCTTTTAAGGCTCACTGATTGGACTACACCATGTCTTCGTTGATGGCCCAACACATACTACTAACTAAATGAGAATTTCCATTTTGATACCACATACATGACCCACTTCAATGATGAACATATCAAATGGTGGCATCTAAATATCATTGTCTTTGTACTCATTTAATAATCCTTCAAAACCATTTGAACTAAACAAAACATAAAAAATAAAAACCCTTAGAATGTCAAAAACCATATTAACATTGTATGGTAATGGTATGTGGTGTGAATTATCTATTATCCTGAAATATAAAATTTATAAATTTATTATATATAGAATGTTTTTGAGGATGTCAATGTGGTTGTATAATGATGATGTCTTATGCTATAATAGTGGAATTTTTTAACATAGGGGTAAGTATATTTTACTAGAAGCACTCGGCTGTTCTTCAAAAACTCAAAAATAATGACACGTTTTGACTTTTTTTAATAATTTCACTTTAAATATTTAATTTAAATATAATATTAATAATTGTTACATTATATAATAATTACTAAATTGGTTCAATTTTTTCCCATTCTCCACTCATTTTTTTCAAACTCTCAATCATGTTTATTTCCTCCATCTTTAATAACATCACTATAGAGAAATTTCGTAGCCAACATTTGGTATCAAAGTGATAAAGATACATGTTAATGTATCTATATTAGGGACCCCTAGATAAATATTCACAGTATTTGAAAAATATAAGATTGTTATATTATTCAATTATCTAGATTTGATATCATCTTTCTACAACTATTTTCTACTCAAGACTAGGATACTATTGAGGCCCACAGAGTCCATGACGAAATCAATCCTATGCTTGGAATGTTTGTGAAAAAAAGTACAGACTAGATTTTTTTTCACAGAAACAAAAATTCCTCACTGGAAAAAACTATATTTCTATATGAACAGTATAATATTGTGAAGTAAGTGCAAAAAGTAATTAAGGATAGATTTGCCGGATTGATTCATATCAAGAGTGAATGTATATAAATGCTACAAAGTATTTTTATATGTTCAAATGATACCTGTTTTTTCTGTTGATATGTTAATATGGAAGATGATTAGTATGGAATCTAAATACAATAGCCTTAGAACCACTACTAACACCAATGCGTTGTTCATGTAAATGATTATCATTTTCTAGAAAAATACTATTATGGTATAGTAGGATTAATATATTTTTTTTGATTTAGAACATATAATATTTGATGAATTAAATATATGACTTGAGAATTATGAAGATCATTCATTGATCAATAGAATAAATAGAAATGGGTATATCCAACTTATGCTTCCTCATTTAAAGTGTCATCTGTACAATGAGAAATATAGTGGAGAATAATCAAATATTCATACTAGTGACCCCAAATAATGTGTTCGGGAAGAGGATGTGGTATAGGTAAATTACAATAATGTTTTATTGAAACCATTCAAATTCATCATGGAGGGACAATATAAATGGTATCGACCATGGAAGTCAGGATTATAGGAAGATAAAATCATCCAAATCTAACCAAATAGGGTATTATTTATTAGATGGTAGGAACAATATAAATGAATAAGAGACCATTTTCAAATTCTCTCATGATGAAGAACATGAAATTAAATTAAAATAGTATCAGGCGGAGAAATAAGGTAGGTATGAATAACATGTTTTAGTGATACATAATTAACAATAGATGGTGCTTGAATTAAATGGTACGGAGGAGGATCAAAATCCAACCAATTTATAGAAAATTATTAATGGTTCCCAAAACCACACAAAAGATCACCACATAATGTTCTAAGAGAAATATGATATCATCACTAGTTTGGTAAAATAATTTTATGGATCTAATATACAGATAATGGTAAAATGGATCATCTTATTCTTGTGTAGTAATTTCAAAATAATGTGTTTCGCCACATGTATATTATATACCAGATATTTTTAATAATTATATAATTCTTGAAAAGATGATTCATGTAAGGAATAATCTATTGAAGGAAATAAATTCCATGATGATATATGATAAAAAAATTGATATATTTGATTATGGTGATATGTCCAACAACCAAGATGTATAATAAAAAAGTAGAAATTTATAATCCAACATGTCTCACGGAAAGCCAGATAAGTGTACATGGATTTGAATTTGGAGAAAAAGCCATATCAATTTCCATTCATTGATGTTGATGGTGAAAAATAGATATAGTTTGAGCTCATTATGATTACAGAACATAATTAGAAGTGTGTATAATATTTAATCTATAATCCAAAAAATATATATTTGTGACCAAACAAAATATTATATTGGAATTGAAATTTTTTATTTCACATAATAATCAGTATAGTTGAGTCACAACGAGTACTCTTTCTTGAAAAAATAATTTACATGTACTTATTGATTAATATAGTCAATTGATAAGGGAAAATATTTTAATGACCGTATCATAATTGGATTGAAGATTTTTTAGGTAATTTTAGCTTTTGGTTAGTGGATGGATACTTTTTAAGAAAAAAGTCACGAGTATGTGGGTCCAATATTTATATGCACAATAGAGAAGTATTTGGATAAGAATAAAGGAATTAATGGTGACCCATGTATTCTAGAGAACCAATGTATGCTGAAAAAAGCTATTCAGGCTGTTGTAGTAGCTACCAGCTAACGGTGAGGGCCACTGGCTAGGTAGTGGCCTACCCATCATCCTGGATGCACTAACTAGACTCAAAAACTTGATCGTGCTATCTAGCGGCTAGCTAGTGGTGATGTTAAAAAATTTTAATTGTGGTACACTTTGGATTTTCATGTAAAATACCCCTTAACATGATTCCCACTTTCTCTCATGAACTCGTTAGAAGCAGTTGATGTTGGGTGATTTCTTCTAAGAAATTTTGGATCACTCTCCCCAATTTTTTGAGATTTTGATGTTTTTATTATTACGGTTGATTCCTATGGGTAATTAAAACATTTCCAAGCATTATAAATTATTTCCTATAAATTATATTCAATGGAACCCTATTCTGACAAACACAGTGATTACCTAATGAAACATGTCTATCCATATCCATTCATGTATTGATTCGTTCTGTTTTAACTTCACCGTGATTAAGGTGTGAAGTACATACCATTATATGAAATTTTTGTAAAATTATATGTCCATGATTTCATGTGAATATGTGTGTCTGTACCTATGAGACCTCTTATTTTTTATGTTTACATAAACATGTGATGTTTATATCAATGTAGGTTTCTCTTTGGAGGGGGAGTACGAGATGTCTTCCTCATAATTTTTCAAAATGAGTCTTATACTGAGAATATTCATAGGGATGGATTCATGGATTATTGGACTTTAAATTTACTATTAATGAGATACTGAGTTTTGGGAGGTTATAACACATGGAATACAGGTTAATGTGGATACTTCCATTTGATATGTTGTTTGAACATGTGTGTGGGAGGTTTATTTCTTGGTCTAATGATGTGGTTTCTTCTTGGGTAAGCAGTAGAGGTAGGTGTTGTTTGCGATCATGATGAGTCATGATGACTTGTAGAAATGGAATATGGGCTTGAAATAAATTTTTCACTCCATGAAATGTGATGTGAGTATGACCATGTGTGAGGAGGTTCAGTTTTTTAGTGATGATGTCCATCATGATAGAGTTTTTTGGTCAGCGTTATAAAAAAGTATTTTACACTAGTTATTTTTCTAACTCTTATTTTTTTTAGGTATGTTGGTAATCACATGAACAATAGGGATGGGTTAGTAGGTATGTTTATTCTTCCAAAGAAATCTAAATGGTTTGGTGTGTAGGTATTGAATTTTAAAACCCCTAGGGATTGTTTTGTGTGTATGTTTGGATTCTCAATAAATCTCATGGTGTTTCGTTCGGATGATGGTCCCTTGAACAACATGAAGGCGGGAAAAATTAAATTCTGAAACCTCTAATGGTTTTTCAGGATGGGCCAATGTAGTAAGTTGACCTTCCCAAAACATGTGGGGATGGGTCTATGGGATAGTTTGGCCACCACATAGCCTTTATTGATTGGTCGAGGTACTTGATGAGGGAGTAACTAATGACTAGTCAAGGTTCATTTGTAAAATATTCTTATGAGTTTTTGAAAAATATTTCTTCTAACAATATGATAATATATGTAGTGTTGGATTTTTTGGTGGATTTTTTACTGCATGATTACCTTGTATGAGGTATTATAAATTATATATATATATATATATTATTTCACCACAAAAACATTTATACGACCTACTTTTTATATGTGGAGGATGCATTGGAGGTGTCTTTGTAGTTTTATATTGACACCCTACAATGGAATCTCGGTAAGTATGAATCCTTAGATAGTTATTATGGTGAGGATTGAGACCCTATTACGACATTTTTATAGGATGGGATGATTGGACGAGATGATGGTATAATAGATACTTGGAACCTTTTAGATTTTTGTTTTATATATTTTTATCATTTAATTTGAATATAGTTCTTCAACATTTGGGGATCTCTCTAGTCTGTGATTTTGGTATCCAGTGACATATTTTATATAATGGGTATATATTATTAATTTATTCCACAGTATTTATTCTGGTTACTCATGTATTTTTTTGATTGCAAACTATGATTTATATAATATTTATTGAGGGAATATTTTTCACACACAACCTCTATGTTCCACACTATTAAAAAACACTCTCTCCATACAAGGATCCAAGTATGAGGTCATGTACCACATTCATTGTGGAACATATGATTTGGTTTAAGAAATTTCCAAAATGTATTACATCTTGTTTTTTCATTAGAATATATATTTTTGAAAGATAAAATTGAGATATGGGTTTGCCCAGATATATTATAGAACTCATATTTGTGAGTAACTAACACGTATATGTGGGAAAGGCTGCATTTTCAAAGATTTGATTGATGTCATTTTTTTACTATTACTGGTGATTGAATTCACCATAAGTGATGCACATGATTTTTTTTATCTTTTTAGTTTTGTTGATTAAAATTCATATGAGATTAGCTATCACTATTGGAAAACATGGTGTGATTATGAATAATTGATAAAAATTTAGGTTCACATGTCATGTTCATGGTTTCATGGGACTGATAAAAGACTGATTTAGTTAAATTTATGGAGAAATATATATCTAATTCTATTCTATATATTCCTGGTGAAATTATATTAGTTTTTGATGAGAATGATTTTTTATCACTTATTGTTGCTAATATGTTTTTCTTGATCTTATATACATGGGAATTCATTAGGATGTGATGTATTTACATATGTTATTTCTGTGTCTGTTTACTTTTTATGTTTCTAAAATGTTTTTTAAAAGATAAATTCACTGTAAATTAGTTTTTTTAATGTGATTTCAATGAATTTTGGTTGTTAAATGGGGTTTTTAAAGACCATAGGAGATTCTATTTTATATAGAATACTTTTTGGGAGAATTGAAGTGGCCTAGAAGTAGCATAATTGTAATTCTTGGAAAATTGGACAATATTGTGAATGAAAATCTCCTATGTGTAGTATTTCATGGAATATTCAATTTTTCCCAGCTGGGAAAGGGATTATGGGTGGATGCATAAATTGTATTATGTAATTATGTGGAATATTTTTCTAGTGGTTTAGGTTTTTAAACCAAGTATTTACTCCAATGTGGGGTGAATATATTATATATCCTTTAATTATCAGTGAACATGCACAACATGATGGTATAATTCCATAAAAATAGGTTGTATTCTTGGAGAACCATGGTGGGATTCCTTTAGGGATTGAGCTGTAGGGTTCTAAGAACCGTGTTTTTTCAGAAATGTCATTAGAAGACAACATTAAATTTGTAATTATAATTGTTTTACTTTTCCAAATGGAATTTTCATTGATAGACTAAGGTGTAGTTAAACATGTCTCTGATAGGTACGACCTTTATTGAACTGTCATGGGAATAAATATCGCATGAATTTTTTTAACACTATGTGATGGGTTTATGTAGAGAAAAATATTATCATTATACAATTCTGTGTTGGAATGGAGATACTATTTCACCCATGAGTAGAGCTTGGTTGTTAAATGTTTGGTCAATGATATGATTGGGGTGTTAAATATATAGGTGAGTTCAGACTCAAATGTTATTATCATGATTTTTTTATTCCTAGGTGTGAAGGTTTCATGGATTGAAAGTGATAGTGTGTGAGTGGGTGAGCTTCATTTCCTCCATGAAAAGTCATCCAAAGATGGAATTACATGTGATTTTCTATAGAAAATGATTTCGTGAGCTATACAGAACATGATGAATTTCTTTTGGGATGAAATTAACTAGGTTTAAATATTTTACTATAGTTTTTGGAGAAAATACAATATTTCAGGGCATAGTGTTTGAGTAGCACAACAGTTTCATGTTGAGTGATTGGAGATGAACTATGGTGTTTGGAAAAGTGTTATCATATAAACAGCATGATATGAGGGGGATTGGGGAAAAGTGATACATATTCAAAATTGGTGGTAAATCAACATCAAGATATGTGATTTTGATATTGGATAAAGAATATTGTTTTTGGATATTTGTAGTAGTGTGCAATATTTTATGGATTTGGGGAGGTTGGTGTAGGTGGGCAGTGGGTCTTCATTATATTGGTTATTGATATGTCATCAGAGGGGTTTTTCATGGAATTATGGTTATAAATGGGTGAGAAAATTGGACTGAATCTATTATGATATTGGAATATGAGTGGGTGTGTGTGTTTTTGTTTTTTCAATAAGTGTTAGTAGTGCACATGGGTGTTTTTGTTCGATGGACATCAAGGTGAGCATTTCTTGATGTATAGTTGTGATAGAGTTTTTTTGCAGTTGAAGAGAAATGTATTACTGAACCTAACATATGCTTATTGGTAGGTTGTGTTGGTGTGTGTGTGTGTTAATGTATGAGTTTCAATAATAAAAGGGGGACTCCCTTGGGTGGGTATAAGAGATAACTGATGGGTGTGACTAGTGGACCAAGACTTTTACAGTTTGGAAGGAATGATGATGTGAGGCAAAAATGATATTATGACTCACTGATGTGAGAGGAACCCATGCATGGGTTCATTAATGAAATTTTTGTTGAGTTATATATGTATTACAATGATCATAAAAAATGTTATAATATGGAAATAGGGAACGGGATAAGAGGAAAAGTGGTTACTTTCTTAGAATGTATTCTCCTATGAACATCATGATGGAAAAAATTTATGTGGGATTTGGTTGTTAGGAAAAAATGTAAGGATATTCTAGGGAGAAATATAGAGGAACTTCTTTAGGACAATAATTCATTAGATGGGTAGTTTTTAATGTCCCGCAATTCTTGTGATTTATAAATTCTAGATAGAATTTGAGCATCATGTTGGTGGATGGTTTCCACATTATGAACAAGCCTTAGACTAGGGTTTTAACCCTTTGAATGATCTAAATATAGTTTTTTAGGTGGGACACATGTTTTATGTGGAATCATGAGGCATTATGTGAACTAATGGAGGTCAACCAGGATGGACATTCTATTTTAGTAGTCACCGGCTAGCCAGTATAGACCACCGGCTAGCTGGTGGCCTGCCTAGTAGCGTGAGTGAACTACCAAGACCCACCAGTTTGCTGATGATTTCCATGTACTAGATGGTGGGAATAATGGGTGATTTTATGTGGTAGTATATTTTACATTTTACCCAAACACCGCTTATTTTTCATCTCATTTCATCTACTGAACTCAATCGAATTAACTAACGATGGTGGATACTATCTTGGAAATTGTAGACACAACTCCATTATTCCATAGGGATTTGAATCACATTTAATTTTGGTTGATTAATATGGGTAATTTTAACCCTGTAATTTCCTTGAACATAAATATCTTATTCTTTACATTTTCAAAACCCAAATCCAACAAATTTTGGGCTTCCATCATTTTATCTCCTCATCGGGCTCAATTCAAGTACCAATTATTGTTTATTCATATTTCCATGTGTGAGGTAATATTTCCATAAAATTATATATAACATTAATCAATTTTATGAATTTCATTGAATATTCATGTTTCAGAGGACCTATAAGAACCGTGGGTTTGATGACAACAGGAGCTGCTGACGTTTTTATCTATGTAAGAGGCTCGTTTGAGGTGGAGTGACAATGTTGTTCCATATAACTAATGAAAATGATTCATATAATAATAATTTTTATATCTATATTTTATTTGGAATTTTGGCATGAAATGGGAGTATATGTATGAAAATACAGATGGAGTAGGGGTTTAGGTGATGAATTCCCCTAAAAATGTTTCTTAAATAGGTCAGTGGGAGGTTTGTGTTATGGTCTAATGGTGGGTTTTCCACATGGTTAAATGAGCATGGGATGTGCCTTTTAGGTTTAGGATGAATCTAGAAGTATTTGTTAATTTAAATAGTGGTTTGGGTGATTTTATCTTCAACATTACATGTTTTTTATAGATGACCATGAGTTGGGTAGTTCCTTATGGCAGTCATGACAGACATTTTGGGAGATATTTTGGGTTTAGTTAATGATGGGTGGTTTCGCACAGCTTGTTTTTATAACATTTATGTTGTATAGGCTTGATGGTCCAATAAAGAACCTTCAAGATGGCACATTGTTCATTTTTGGCCTCCTAAGGTCCCTTTTGAAGGGATGGAGTGTATGATTGGCCTCCCACGCACCCTCAGCATAGGCTAGTGTGGTGATGTGACCTCAAAGTTCCAGTGGGAGGGTCATTTGATATGGTTGGGACTCCCACGAACCTTTTGGATGGGTTATTTTTTAGTTTTCCAACCTAGTACCTATATATATAGTCTAATTTGATTATTTAGCCTCCCTAGACACTTTGGGGACTAATTGGGGTTACTCGATGAGGTCTCCACTTGTGATCTAGAATGGGTATGGGGTTACATATGCTTATGATTTTTTATAGAAAATTCCATCAAAAAATTATCTAAATCACATTGATATGGTGGTCTTATCAACCTTGTTATTTCATGATGACCTATAAAAATGTATGTTGTATTATTTTTATCCCATAATCTTATACAATTTTGAGTAACAGAGTATATTTATTATTAGGACACATTGGTAGCATCCTACAAGGTTTATACTCAACCCTACATGAGAATCATGATGTGTATTCAGGATTTCTGTGCCAGGAATTCATATGCGGGTGGCTACAATATTAAGGTTGTTTTGTAGGTGGATAAGGATGGTTTATGTGACGTTGGTATAGACATTGGGATCCTTGGGGATATGCATTGTATTTATTTTTTTCATTTATTTTTCATATGTATAATCTGTAGGTGGGGATCCCTATCGAAAGAGTTTCGAGTATTGTATATTATCTATTATAACATGGATTGATGTTATTATTATTTTTACACATTATTTTAACTAGTTACTCAGATTATTTTTTCTATGATTTTGTTCTCTTATTTAGATATCTGTTACTAGGTTAATTGTCTTCCAATGTCCCCTACTAGGCCCTTACCACTAGTCGATAGCCTCTTGAATACAAGGAGGTGCGCATGAGGTCACATACCAAAATTTCCCTAGACCAGGTGATCTAGGTCATGGTGTTACATATAACATAATGTAAATGATCCATTCTTTCAATTTTTTTAAAATTAAAATATTCTGAGGAGAGTGAATATAGCTCAAAAAGGATGACACTAAAGAAAAACTATGGTAGTGAATTCAATTTAACTGAATTCAGTTGTTTATGAGTTTAATGCGTAATTAAAATATATATCACTATATTATATACTAAACAATAAAATGGAATGAGGGTATAGAGGAATCACACCATCAAGGATTATCTGAGGTCTTCAATACAAATCATGCAAGTCGTAGAAAAAAATATAGGTTGAGGTGGGGAGTCATGTTGTCTACCAACTAAACCATATAATAACAATGTTATTGGATGAGAAAACCTTATTTGAAGCATGTACTGGTAGAAAAAATTTCATTAATCATTTGAAGGTGTTGAAGTGTGTGAACCATGTATGTCAAGATGATTTCTGCCAAACCATGGTGTACTTTGTTATACGAATAGGTTAATTATATTTTCATTTATATAACACTTCTAACAAAAATAATAATATAAGATGAGATTTTTTATTATAAAAATATTTATACATTCATAGCAGTGTATGTGTATATGGATAATCTCATGATATATTAGTGACCACCAATCCAGAAGAACATCACCATAATTTAGTGATAGGAGAACTACAAATTGTGATATTAGTGGAAAATGATCCAAAGAAATGTATGGTGGATAATATGTGATAAATCATTTTTTTCAATGATTGAACACCATAGGTACCTCATCTACAAAATTTGTAATAGGTACTCCACCCATATCCCTATAATCATTGAGTATTCAATAAACTAATTAGGAATAAAAATGGTTTGATACACTCATTGATGTTTTCTCTGAGATCAGAAAATTTAAAATCACTAATTATTTTATGCATCATATGTAAAACGAACTAACCTCCAACTATGATAATACCAATGAGATTAAAAGGTAACAAGTTATTTTTAAGGATTTAGATTCAATTGAGCATCTCAATGAGCATGGTTAGATGTTAAATCTGATAGATGGTGTGGAATATTGGCATTTCAGCTGGTTCCTAAAATTAATGTGTGAATAATAAGTTATTATTCTCAATGATAATGACCTTTTTTGTAATCGTAATGATACAAGAAACACCCTATAACAACTATTTTATATTAAAACAATTTTTGTGACAGACCTAAAGCGATACTTGATAAAATTCAGGAATCTAATACATGTTTGGATTAATGGGAGAGTTTCTTTTCATATTTCTAACATGGAAAAATTATAATATTATTTTAGAGAAAATGAAAATTCTACAGTCTTTTGGATTTCAAATTTATCAAGTTGTGTGATACAATTAAGTATGTAATTCTAACTAGAAAACAAATCTTTTATGAGAACCCATTGTGTGATGTAAAATTTCACAAAAATTATGCAATGTTTTTCGTTTTTTTTTATATTTTCTATTAAATTTTAATATGTTATTTATATTTATTATAGATAACATGTACATTGATGAATTGTGAATAAAATAGTACTATTATTATAGCAATATATTGTTTTTAAAGTGATTCATAGTTTTTTTTCTCCTCATATAATCACATATGTTTTGGGGGATTTCATATCCAACGGTGTGAATGTATACATGATCTAAGTTGTCGAAGGCTTATTAGGGTGATGCTAGTTAAGATGCATCATGACTATCTTTAACAACATTGACTTTTTTAGATGTTATCACATTATTTTTTGGAGTGGCTCAAGGATCATGTGACATGGGTGAGTTATTGGTTTTATGTGAAAATCAAGATACAAAAATATATTATTCATTGGGATATCCATGGAAAATGTTGACAAAGGGATTCCACTAGTCTGTTATAGGGAATAAAGATAATGTTAGTGGTTCTTAACTACATGTGTAGTTGTACTTGGTAGGTTGAAAGACTATAGTTTTTACTATACGTTGGATGAGGATCGAAGGAAGCATAACCCACTACTACTAGATGATACATAGAGGCTAGCATTTAATGGGAAATGGATTTGTGTTTGGTATTCCGTGGATGGAGCCAAGGCTGGCCTATTGATGATTATATGGTGTTTTATAGTGTATTTCCTCACAAAAAGATTCTCTTGAGGGATTTTTTGGGTGGCTGGAAAGGGTTGGGTGTTGATCAGGTATGTAAATATTTTAGAGTCATATGTTTTTGTGAGGATCAGTAGAGAAAAATATGATCAGTATGTTTTCCATACTTATTATGACAATATATTTATATAAAATCAATTAATAAAAATAAAAAAATAATAAAAACCAAAGAAATATATGTTTTGTTACACACATAGACCTAAATATATATGTATGTATGTATGTATGTATGTATGTATATATGCATGCATATATGTGTATATTTATGTATGTATCTTAGTATGTATGTACATATGAATGATGGAATGTGATTTGTTTATAAGGATCAAACAACACTTTTTCAACATAATGAGAGAGATTAAAAAGATTATATAAGGATCAACATTCATGAAAATAAAATAATATATCAATAAAAACAATTAAATCATTCATTATATTTCATATATGAATGAAATTTCTACTATATTCAACCATATTTCTAAATAATAACAATAATATGCATACATCATACTTCCTCATCTGTGATGTATCCAAGCATTGAACTAAATCAACTATCAGTTGGATGAGATTCTCATTCGCCCATAATATACATGTATCTTTATGTCTAAGAATAATGAATAAACATATAATAAAACGTATCAGTAAAGGAAACATGGATGTGGATCTCAACCAATACTCAATTTTCTTTCTTACTTTTTGGATAAACACCCATAACATTTAGCGTGACTGTAAGAGTAATAATAAATCACCAATCATTCATTAATAATTATTTACAACATGAAAATTTTTGAATGTTCAAAAAATTTATAAATTCCTAAATCAATAAATATTAGAATATATCATCCTTTACAAAAGATTAAGTGTAACTAATGATGAAAATGGATCTATCATAATATCCATTAGATACATGTATATCAATACTAATTACCACCATTTGTTACATGTACAAGTATTATTTTTAGAATGATAAAATAGTACCAAACATCGAATAACCATATGACATTTAGTTTTTCAATCTGATCGAACTACTCTTAAGTTTCCGATTCTCCAAATGTAGATATAAGAAGTCAATGAATATAAAAATTTATATTTACCTATTAATATGAGCACACCACAAGCACCTCACAAAAATAAATAATCACATCTTGTCTCTTGTCCAGGTATGGTCATACACTCCTTAAGTCCATCTCAATAAATGACACATATAACATTCATATTATATGAGACGACTAATACAATATTATTTCAGAAATAAGGGATAAAATGATAAAAAATATTCCCAACTATCCTCAAATTATCTGAGGATGAATACTTTAAAAATTAAGGTGGAAAAGTACAGAGGTTCTCATTCTAAATATCCCACCAACCTCAAATATTGGGAAATCTAAATGTGGAACATGCACACCTAGTATATTAAACTTCCATTTTCATATTTTTTTATTACATATTATTTAAGATAAATAATATAATATTAATACACTCTATAATCATATGGGTAAATATATAAGAAGAATCTGTTTTATACATCACTTATACATAATAAAAGTAAAATATTATTAAAATAATTCTTTATTGTAATCCAAAATGATATAATGTAAACTTTAGTATTTTTAATAATATAATAATATACACTAAATAATTGGTGAGATAAAATCATATAAAGGGGTTAAAAATACTTAACGGACTAGAGACAAGAATAATAATACAGAAGTAGAGAGTTTAGTCATCATCATCATAATATATACCACTATTCATTAATATAACAATAAATGAATCATTTGAAACACCCATTTGATTTGGATTATTTATTATAATGGTGAATCATATCATTGGGGTCATCTCAAGTAAATATGTTCTTAATAAATCTAACATCGGGTTCATGCATAACAAATCATAAAATCATATTTTTTGAAGAAATATAGAATCAAGTTATGGAATAATAAACATAATATCAAGTTATATATCACATTAACCAATGAATTAAATGTCTATATTTTTTCGAGGCCCACGCATCACATCATAATATTATCAAAAAATCATCATATATAGGAAGGAAACATCTAACAATTGTAAAATGAGATAAACACACATTTGGGAATGGGTTTTGTGAGGGTGTTATATACAAATTTTTTGTGAATAAATAATGACAGTCTGAAAATAAAAAGGAAAAAACATAAAATTAGAAATTAATTTTTTTCATAATGGATCATAGGATATTTTGGTAATAAGAAAAAATTAAAGATAACTATATGATATATTTTTTAAAAATTAAATATTTTTCAAGAATCATAAAAGTGGCATTAAAATAATCACTGAAATGTTGTTTAATGAATTTAGCTAAGAAATAAAATATAATATAAGAGGAAATTACATTTTTAATGTATTATATGAATATAAACCCTAAATATTATGATATAATGGTAATAAACCAAAAAGGGCAGAGTAGGGTTTGTGAATCAACTTACCTTAGGTCACGTGTTATTTAATCATATTTTTTCCATCCACATAATAAATGATCATTAACAAAAAAAAATTATAGAAATGGATTATATTAATTTTTATCAATCCTTATAATTTATAATAATTCTATTTTATTTATAAATCATCTTCATTAATAGTTATCTATTTTGATGTTATGTTTTCCAAAAATGTCCCATCCTATTTCAATTTCATGATTTTTTTATGTTATATTTATAAATTAGTAAATTAAACCCAAGAGGCTTATAAATTTATATATTTAAAAATTAATATATTATAATATATATATTATAATCATCCATAAAAGTGGTGATAAGTAGATAATTTTCAATGTCCTCCTAGGTGGTTTCTCGACCGTTAGTTAGTATATTGTTTGGTGTGGAGGTGGGAGATGTATAAAATATAAAAAATCCTTATAATAAGTTAATAAGAAAAATATATTCATAAGATTTTATTTGATTAATTTTATGAGGTTTGGGTTATATAATATTGGAAGGTTTGAGAATGTAAATTAGAAAATGAGAGGAAAAGACGATGAAATTTTACCTCCATGATGTTATTCTTTTTTATACCCCTTAAATAATTTAATGTTTGGAGTTATATGAATAAATTATATCCCTAATGAATATAATGATATTAATAGTGTTTATTTTTATAATCTTCTAGATTTTATTTCAGGTACATAGTAATTTATATTCCATTAATTTTTTATGATTTATCCTTAGGGGAGTGCCTAATGAGGTCACAAGAGCTTTGATGGTGTTCATGGATTGCACAAAGCACAAGACCAAAATTTTGGGATTAATATGTTGGTTAGATTTTGAGTAAAAATTGTGCAGCATAGTCCACATTGTTAGTTCAAACTTATAAGGGTGGTCTAATGATATAACTGGGGCTGCATAGTTTTGACTAACAATTCTTCCTAGGCCACATGACCATCAATGAGTTGAAGGTATCCTTACATACGTTTTCTTTCATGGGTTGTTCGTGGATAGTCAAACTGTTCTCCTAACCCAAGTGCAGGGTGTTTTGGGATAGTGTTGTGCCCATATTTAGTGTAAGATTCTTCCAACATTGCATGTAAATCATGATACCATATAATAAAGATAAAATGAAATTTTCAAAACACATTATTTTTAATAATTCCTCTCATTTTTTGTCTCCTTCATATAGTAGCTCATTTCCCATTGAAGATTCCTCCAATCCTAAATCTAGGTATTTGGATTTTTCAACCATCCAAACAATGATTGATCCACTATCAGTCCCATTGGATGTATACATGTATACTCTCCATTAATATTTATCCTTATGTCATCTATATTCATATAGGTTGAGATATTTTGGTGTGAGATCATATTCCCTATTGTTAGGTAATTATTTTTACATAATTTCTTCAATTAAATCCGGGATTAGATACCAACAAACATATGAGGATTAAACTACTATGATGAGGTTGGTGGTCTTGTATTTTTTCCCCAATGTCTAAGTGCTTATATATCATGTCATTGTTCCGCATGTTGGATTTTACGGGTGATACATGTTAAAGGGAATTTTTATTAAATTCAATGAATACTATTTACGTATATGACCCAAGAGACCCATTTATAAATAAAATGAAGTTATAGACCGTGAATTGGATAACCTATTTGGTTTATTTCTAAATTGAATAAAACCACCATGGGAGGCCTTTTAGTTTGATTCATATTTTGAATTGGGTACTTATCCTCATAGACATTGGGATATTAAACGAATTGATTAATTTGTAATTTAATTTAATTGAAGACTCAATTGAATGCCATGTCCGTTGACCACTGGAAACTATACCTACCACTTATACATGATATGTAATTTAAAATTAATTTATAAATTGAAATGAATGATGGAATTCATGAGATTTTGTGTGTTCTAAGAATTTTTATGATTTTTTTCCACCTTCTGAGGTGATTTATATGTAATATAAATGAGATAGATTGTTGAATTAAATGTTAAAATAAGTGTTGTGGTTAGATGTTGGGGCCATGAGAATTTATATTGGTACACAAAGAGTGAAATACTGGTTTTGAATCATTGTAGAATGAATATAATTCATGATAATATTTATGTAAATGAATTTTAAATGATGTTATCATAAAATATGGGTGAAATAATGGCTCTTCTATTAATTACATGAATAGACTCACTTGGAAGTTGTATGGTATACCAATGGTGACACATGAAATATCAATATATACTTATATAGATAGACTCAAATGGAAGATCATCATATATTCCATGAGTGACACTAGGAATCCCTATGTGGTAATATAGGGATGGTCATAGAGGGAATGATATTATATATTCCATGTGTGACCCATGTACTCTATATGTAGAATTCCAGTGATTGACTTAGAGGGTGGTAATATTAAACCAATACTGTTGTGATACAATGGTTCATTTGGGGAATGCAAAGGAAGATATTATAAGGTGATTATTTAATTTTTTTCATAGATAGATACCTAGGTTCCAAATTTGAATAGAAATGGAAGGGTTCATGATTATTAGAATCCTAATTAAATAATTATTTGACATGGATTACAAGACAAATAATATGATTTGATTTAGTTAGAGTATACTTTTTATGATATAATTCGTATACATATCTTTCTCATAAAAGATTCATGGTCGATGCATGGGATGCAATCTATGTCCTAAGACTATATTATACCTTAACGATTGACTGATGGGGGATTCATGGGATACTAACTAGGACATGAGAGTTTATTATAAATTAGAACATGGGTAATGGGCCTTCTTGGGATATGATCTAGGTCACAATAATTTTCTATAAAGTAATACATGACTAACAATTTCTTATAAGATATTCCAACTTTGGAAAATGTATGAAGGAGTGGATGGGTATTCTACTAGAACTCAAACATATTTGGATTATTTATTTATATTTTCCATTTACATCCTTTACAGTTATCTATAAATAGTTTATTATGTACTCAGAAACTTGATGGTATTGGATACCATTATGGGTGGCCTACTAAGTATATCTCACACCCTATTCAGGCCATCGATGGGTACCTAGAATTATTTTACTTATGCATGTAGAGAAAAGGGAATGAAATTTGTAATAGATGCTTGATGACCTTTCTAGGATGGTGTACTGTGTATGAGGAGTAAACCTATTATCGAGATGCTACTACATATACAATTTTGTTTTTTTCTATCATTTTATATATTTCTTTTCCCCTATTCCCACTATATTTTCCTTTTTATAGAATTCCATGATCACCATTTTTTATATGACACTGGTGGATTTGATTACATGGTTATTTAAAGGATGGATTGTTATTATTCCTCTATTTTGTTATATTTTATGATTATTATGTTGATTTTAGTAATTATAACAATTTGATAAAGTCGGAACATGAGTGTGTAGTATACAAACTATTCTAGCACATGCCCTCACTGCGAGTCAGTAACTTATAGAATACAAGGAGGCACAGTTGAGGCCATTTGTGAAACTAGTTTTGGTTACTTCTGGGTGAACATAGTTTGGTACACCAAAAAGTGGTATTGGATACGTTTATTTTATTTTATTTTCACTCCTTACTAATTTGGATGGTATAAAAGAAAAAATGTTCATTTTGGGATTTCTTCAAGATCATGTTTTTGGTGTAGAAAACCAACATATATTTAAAATCCAAATTATAATGGACACAATATCTTATTCTAGATTTTTATTATTATAGATTTATTTACAACGCAATTGGTTCACGTAAATTTTTATTGACTTTACTTATGAATATGAATATTTTCTCTTTGTCCAAATTAGTTGGGAAAGTATTCCATCATGAATTATTAGAGGAAAATGAGGTATGTTTTCATTGAAAATTACATTCCTTATTTAAAATATAGTTTTCATTTCATGTAGCATGTTTTGGATCATTGATATATACATCTGTGAAAATTTTGCAGATATTTCATGGAGGGAAATTATAATTAATGGGTTCCAATTAAAGGGTAGTTATTCAAAATTTATAAATTGTATATCCCTTTATAAATTTAGAATGAAAACACATAAAATTAGACCCTGATATATATATGAGTACTAACCTAAATGAAATTAAATTCTGACATGAAATGGTCATAATTAAATGGTGATTCCAATTAGAAATTATATAGTTTATTTCATTATAACTCATAAATGTCTGATGGTATATTGGGAACTTTGAAATACATAAGAGAACATAACCCTAACCAAAAATTTATTTTGAAAAATATTAAACATCTCTTACATCACTACTTATCTATACATTTACAATACCTAGACATAGGAGAAGGAATAGGGCTGTAACTCTAATATAGTGTTTCTTGTACCTATCATTTTCATATATATGAATTTTTAGTTATTAATTCTTGTGTTATGTAATATGTTTCAAATATATTGAGACATTCCCCTACAAAATCCTTATGTCATACATAAAGAGGGTGGAAATTACCATGATCCTTAGATGGTGAGCCATATTACTTTCCTCAAATATAGATGAGTTGAATCATGAGTTTTCGTATGATCATCCTCCCAAATTTTTATGGTTTGGAGGTCCAATGGCTACCACGTAATAAATAGACTCCAAACTATCAATTTTGAGCATCTTGAGACACCTACCAAGCGAAGAGTTAATCTCACTACATTTATGATATGGTATTTCACTAAGAAATTATGGGACATTATTATCTAGGAGAATCATCATCAGGATATGGATTGGAGGTATATTTAGATACCCTTCTATGATATTATCTATCATGTGATTTTGATGGATGATTTGTTATGGGATTTTATATAATTTTATTGTGGATCATTATAATTCATGGAAATTTCTAATAATCTTATAGGTCTCCATCACTTTTCACCTATTATGTTAGTTGATGAGTTATCTTAATCTCTGAGATTTGTGGATGGTCTCAGGTATGACATCTATTCATAGGTAAACGTATTTCATGTTACTACTATATCTAGAATAATGAATCTAATTATTATTACTAAGAAAACCAACGAGATGCTAGGGGTATGACCTAGGGTGGATTTGAACCTTGATGCGGAACAACACAGACTAGTAATTGGAATCATAATCTGGAGATTCCATGTGGAAATAGTAGTAAAAAGGGTGAATTCCTAGGTATCATGGTGAGGTTCTATTATTGTGGAAGGATTTGATATATGAATCCTTTGTTTACCATTAATTAAGTAGAGCTCTGATCATGCATCATTATGGGTTATCTACATCACCTTTTAAAACATTCTTTAGTAGCCATTGAGTGAAATTATGCAACAACACCACATTTAGAGGGGGGGTTTGAAAATTCTCATCATGAAGGATGTTAGAGTACAACTGGCCAATAATGAAGATTTGGTGGATGTGGACAGGGTAGTGAGATACCATATGTATAGTTCAATATGAGAAAGAATTATTAGGGTATCCTAGATATAACATGGGGACATGGTTCATGCCAAATTTACATATTGTAGTCAAAACCTAAGGATCGGAGTGTGAGACCTTATACAAAGATATGCACTATTCTGTTATCCACTACTTTAGTATCTTATCATTGTGATACGGAAACTTATAATTCCTTCATATATGTGCCTAATGTAGATATACTTGGGCTCGATGTTCAGTTTTCAAGTTGCATGATGCCACTTGATACTCCATTGGGAATTATATAGGAGGCTGTATGGTTATGCATGGTGGTCCCTCTTGAGATATGTGGGTGTCACATCATATGTTACATAAATGTCATCAAGATGATAAGGTTTGAAACCATTATTAGGAAGGATATGTTGGATATCTATCATACATACATTTATTTCTATCCTTGTAGGGTCACATTAACATCACCATGTGGTAAAACATTTATTCACAATGGTGAATAGGATGTATAGGAATGATGATCTTGATCAGAGCATTGTGTCTTGGGTGGGATGAGAGGCCAGATCCCCAATTAATATATTTATGATGAAGGATCATTTTGAAAAAAAATTCAAATCAAGGTAGAAAATTTTAGGGTTGTTTTTAAATATGAATTTTTTGGACTAACTCCCAAGAGGGAGGTAATTTTTCCCATCAAGAGAGTTATAGGAGATGCACATGTATATATTCTTCCATACATGATGGCTACTACTATGTTGTAGGTTCTCAATATGTTTTTGGAGGATTTGGTAGCTATTTGTTTTAAAAGGCCATGTTCTTCACTACGAGGTTCATCAGTCCTTTTTCCTATAAGGGACATAGTATGCTCAAACATTTCATGGATATCCTTTAATAAAAAATGATTATGGTTATGAACTATTATATATTGCCTCTTATAGATGACCTATTTTTTGATATCAAGGTTGATAGTAATTTATATAAGATTAATTTGAGGTAGATTTTTCATTAGGATCATGTTAGACCATCATATATACCACGTGATACATTATATAGTAGATTTGGCATGTATGAGTATTTATTCATGTTTTTTGGTCTCATGAACATGACAGTAGTATTCATGCAATATATGAATTGGTTTTAACACCCTTATATAGATTTGTTTTTGGTTATTTTCATGGATGATGTCTTTTTGTATTCTCACACTGGATAATAACATTCCAAAAATCTTGAAATCATATTTTATTCACATAGAGATCATTTTCTACATTATAAACATATAAATATCCACTATTGGTTTGACAAAGTTAAATTAATTTTCATATTATCTTATAGAATGGATTACATTTTTTCTATTAGAAGTTGAGAGTTATAGTTTCCTAACAACATCTCAATATCATATTTGATATAAGTATTTTCTTAGGGATTGTTGGTTTCTATAGGAACCTAAAATATAAATTATATTTCCTTTAAAAGAATATATGGGGTTGAATAAGAAGACTATGATGTTTATATAGTCTTAATCCTATGAGATATCCTTTCCGAATATGAATGGAAGACTAACTTCAATGTCATTCTTGATGCATCAATCACAGGGGAGAATATATTTTATTTTTTAAGATGTACCAGGCATTTGGGATAAGAATATTTTTAATGCAGGGTGAGTTAGTCATGGTATATGGGTCTCATTAGTTGAGGCTTCATGAAAGGAAATACCTAACTAATAATTTATTGTTAACTATTTTTCTACAAGCCTTATTATATTGGATTCATTATTTACTGGGAGAGTGTTGTTGTGTATACATACCACAAAATCCTCATGTACATATTCATACCACATGAATTTAATCTTATGAAATAAATTTGGGTTCAACACCTAAATTATATCTATAATATTCATTATTATATGCCACACAATGGAAATTTCAGTGGCCAACGATCTATGTATAATGAATTAGACATAGCTAGTTAAGGAGGCCAATATCAAGTGATATCTTATGTACCTATTATTTTAGCTTCATTTGGTGGTTAAGGAGTATTAGGGGAATCTTTTATTTCATTATTATTAGTGTCCTATTCAATTATGTAGAGATTGTATATGATGAAGCTATCATATTCTTAGGTAATGATCTTATGGGATTGAATTGATGGTGATGGACCACAGAATGGCTTGTTCATTGATGATAATATCATCTTATGCATTCATGGATGCATCCAGATTCCTAGAGATCTAAGAGGAGTTGATATGAGATTCTCATGCATCTGTATGGGTATTCAATCTCTGTTTTACAGTGATGTATCATGTCTTATTCAATAAATACTGGTAGATTTTTATAAAAAAGGAGAAAGATTGGTTTTTAGTTGATGTTAATCCATTCAATTTGTGAAGGAAGAAAACTAGTGACCAGTGAGTATTTTACATCCATTTCCTATTCCAGAGTGGAAGTGGAAAAAATTCACATTGTATTTCATGACGTGATTTCATAGGGTATCTTAGGGGAGTCAAACCATATGGTTGATAATATATATTTTCAATGGTCACATATTTCCATCCTTTTCTAGAGACAATGTTAGTGGATGAGCTTGGGAATCCTTATATTTGTGGTAATATATTCCTCCATAGAGGTCTATGTTATTCAAATCAAACTGAAATACTCACTTCATATTGCTGTTCAAACTAGAGTCACAAAGTGTTCTAGTTTCAAATATGATTCATTGAAAAACGAATCACACAGAGACCTAGGGTTAGATTGATTATAAAAAACATATTTTAGAGGAAATTCCCAAAGAATAAATCATTGATTATAGATGTTCTTATAATACATGCCTACCTCTTCCAGATATATATTATAATAATAACTTCCAAGAGACTATTCAAATGGATCATTTTGAGGCATTATAAGATATATCATTCCATTGACCCATGTGTTAGATATAAGTTGTAGAAAAATCACTAATGGGTCATATTTTTGTTTAGGATAATTCAGACTATGTTCAAAAAATTAGGAATTCGATGTCAATATCTATGTCTAGGAAGAAGTCATACATCGATCATTACATTATACCAGTATAGTACGGGGTCAAGAGTCCAGATTTCTAACATGTTTCAACTAGAATGAGGGATATAATAATTCATTAATAATGGAATCTATAAACATATAACATGGGTCCCTTCAATATTTTGGAGAGGTTTGGGTCGGTAGCCTATTTGTCACAGTTACCATAGACGAACTTATTAATGGATGATGTTTTCAATCTATCTCAGATTCAATTATATCATTTCAAAATTTCTCATATTATTTTTTATAATGTTGTTCGGTTGAAGGTTGATGCATCAATTTATGATCACCCAATATGTATTGTTGTTCAATAAATGAAGGTTATCTATGGTTGGTCAGTTACTTTAGATTGAGTGATAGAGAAGCATAACCATGTACAAGAAAATTCATTCTTGTAGGAGGTTAATGTATATTACTAGTGGCCAACGTTATTCTTAGATTATGAATTACCACCATTAGAAATACTACATGGGGAGGATTTGTTTTAAATAGGGATATTTTATGATCTTAGCATTATTAATAGGTTCAAAAGCATTTATTTTACCGTAATTAATTATGTTTTATCTTAATGGACGTGAATAATGAGGTAAATATATATTTGGGGGTGTCTAGGTCCTGTAGGGATACTAGAGTCTTGGATTTATTGAGAAACTAGTGGGCCATAGGTTTTGTAGAATCCATAAATCCTTGCCCACATGGTTAGCTCAAATTATTAAGGGTGGTCTAGTGATCTATCTAGGGCTGTATGATTTTGCATAACTTTGCAACATTGGTCACATAGTCATGTGGGAGTTGCATGATTATTAATTGATTTTTTAGTGGAAAATTAATGGTTAATAATATTTTGAACCTAGCCCGTGTGAGGGGTGTCATGGGATAATGTTGGGTGGAAGATTTGGCGAACGATGCCACCAATCCATGATACTAATTGAAGAGGTAAAAATGTAGTTTTCCCCCTATTATTTTTTAAGAAATCATATACATTTTCCATTATATCCCACTTATGTTAGCCTCTCCCCATTGATGATTCCTACATCCCTAAATATAGTAATTTAGGGTTTCCTTACATGTAGACTATCATTAGGAAGATATTGGTCTCGTTGGACACATATCAGTATGATTTTCATTCCTCTTTCACCTTTTGTCATTTATCTTCATATCAATGAAGTAATTTTTATGTCATAAAATATTCAATATTTTCATGTAATTTTTTCTATTTTCAAGATTAATTCTCTTATATACTATATTAGAGTCAATAAATGGATGAGGAGTCAATTACCAAGCAGTGGTAGGTGGCCTCATGTAATTCCATTATAGTTTGGGTGTTTATATATTATATCATTGTTCCATGCACCATATTTTTCATGTGATGCATGTAAAATGTGAAAATTATTAAATTAAATAAATATTCATAAAATATATAACCAAAAAGAATCGTTTTCGACATAAAGTAGGTTCGTAAAATTCAATTGAACCACCCCTTGATCGTGTTGACAAATTGAATAAACCCACCATGGGTGGATTTTGAGTTTTATCAACCTTTTGAGGTGTGTTCTTTTACAAATTTCATTTTGGATGTTTAATAAATTTATTAATGTTTAAATTCTATATTATGAATGAGGTAATGGAATACCATTTCCAGACAACCTTGTCCATAATTCCTCCTTATTGGGATTGAGATGCGCAATTAAAAAATTTCCCAATTGACATGTATAAGAAAATTAATATGATGTATGTCCTTATAATCCTAGGATATG
The DNA here is from genome assembly GCA_963277665.1 of Viscum album. Taxonomy (NCBI): domain Eukaryota; kingdom Viridiplantae; phylum Streptophyta; class Magnoliopsida; order Santalales; family Viscaceae; genus Viscum; species Viscum album. Next base: position 1,716,369,457 of record OY728160.1, on the reverse strand, counting down.
TTTTGAGACACCTTATAATGTGAGTTATTTTATTATATAATTTAGATGGACATTTTAATTAAATAGCATCGGTAGACTTTGGGAACATGAATATTTAGAATGCTATGTTGAGAGGGACCCGTGGGATTTGGATCTGAATTCCATGAATGGATATAACATGGTTATTTAATTAACTGAAATGAAAAAAGAGTTATCCTGATGCATGAGTGATACATGGATTCTTATATTAACTCCCTTAATAGACACAAAGAAGTTGGATGGTATGCCTTTATTGACACTAGGACCCCCTATGTGGACTACCAAGGAATAACATAGAGGGTTTGTCATTATATATTCCATGAGTGACACTTGGACATACCTTGTGGAATTCCTAGGATTTATATAGATGGAATATTATTATATATTCCAAACCGACCCTTTCAATCCATATGTAGTCTACCAACGAAGAAATCAAAGGGCAACAACCTTATACCAATCTTAGATAGAATTTAGGGTTTTTATGAGGAATTTCAAGTATGAGATTGTGTGGTAATGGGTTCATGTTATCCCTAGAGAAATACCATGGTTCCAAAAAAGGAATTCTGTTGATGATTCGTGGTTTCATAGAATTATATAGAAATAATTATATGTTGTAATTTCTATTCCAAAATAGATCTGTTATTCAACTAAATAATTAAATTTTATTATGGCCTTATTATATATATATATTTATCAGACAAGATTCATGAGGGGTTATTTTTAAAAGATTAATGTCCTAAAAAATTATTATAAACTAATGCATGACTCATAGGTGACCCTTGGGTGATGAACCAGATGCGAAGACATTATTATAAATTAATACATGATTCAATGGGGACCATTAGGCAATAACCTAGGTCCTAATGATTTTTTATAAATTAAAATATGACTAAATTTTAAATCATATATATTTCATCTTAGGTTGAATAAGGAAGTAGAGGATGGGTGTTCCATGGGAAAAAATTCCTATACAGGTTATTGATTTAACACATTTCATTTGAATCATTTTATATTATATGCACACTATTATTTATTTAGTCATAGATTGGATGAAAATAGTTATTAATGGTGGTGGCCTATTGAGTATATCTCTGGTCCTGTTTGGATCGTCATTGGGTACCTAGATAGAATTCATGGACAATGTTTTGGAAAAGGGAAAGAATCCTTCTATGAATGCATGATTACCTTTCATGGATGGTGTATGGAGGAAGAGGTCTGAGCCTATTCTTAGTATGATAATAGAGATATCATTTTACATTTTTTAAAATTTTTATACTATATTTTATATTCATATTCCTCAAATACCCATCTATTTAAATTTTCTATAGCATTACATGATCACCAGTTTTTATATGATACTAGTGGATATAATTATGTAGTTAATTATATAATAGTTGGTTATCCATCCCGATTTTGGTTATCTTTTATGCTTCCTATATTGATTGATATGATTATAACATTGTTCTACACTCTGATCATGAGGTTATTGTCTCACAACGGTTCCACCATGGACCATCAGTGATAGGAGGTAGCCTCTACCATAAATGGAGGTGTGAATAGGTCATGTGGACAAACATGATCGATCTTTTCTTAGTGGACATGGCTTGATATGTCACAATTTTAGATGATTTGGGTATTTAATAAGTATATTTGTAGTGTTTTGTTAATTGGAATGGATAAAGGGTATTTCTAAACATGGAAAAGAGTATTTTTAGGATAAATTGTTGAATAAAATAAAATACACATGATAAAGATTTTAATAGTGATACTTTTTACATTAGGAATATTATATAAGTAGAATACATTTATTTTTATACATAGTAACAAACCACACATGAATTTATTAATTTAATAAGAATTATAGTGTAAAAATGAAAATTTAGTTATTTAATGGCGTAATTAAGATATTAGAGTATGGATAAAAAAATTTGAAATATGATTCTTATAAATTATTTAATTTTTTTTTCGAAGGCTAGAATCCATTAATAAATTTGGTCAATATTATATCAATAATGATATAATTAAATCATATTAGTTATAAAGAACTATATTTTTTATTAATCACCTACAAATATAACATTTATTAAAATTACGAAAAATAATCCTTAAGAAATTTCATTATTCTGATTCTTTAAATGAAATTCACTTTATCAAAATAATATCCTAACCTATGTAATTTTAATTTTTTATATAAAAATACGGTATTTTATGGAATACATTAAAATTTACTATGTCAAAATTACACATACAGTTTATTTGTGTTTTTATATCATGATTTAAATTTTATAGAATTATAATATTTATTCATTATTAAATTGTTCTGGGTCAATATTATGTATATGATATTTTATTATATTTAGGTCAATTTATAAGTTCCAAAATTCTAGTTAATATTGTTAATGGTCATGTTACTATAACTAAAAAAAGTGACAATTCCATTAATGAAACTAATAATCCAATAGTCATTTTACCATCTAAATATACCAAATAATTCCATCATTTATAATTAACCGTAACTCCTCTAATTATTATATAATAATCATTTAAAAAGTACAATTGTATTACTGATGTTCTATTTCATTGTTTGAATTCTTTCTGTGATTGTGATAAATATAATAGATCACCATAATATGCATTTTCCTGTTCTAGTTAATTTATATTTCTTTGTTATCATATTGTTCAAATTTCCATTTTCATGTGTATATTTGTTCTACACATGAAATGTTCTATTTAAATGAGTGAACCGATAAATATTACATGTGTTTTATACTATATTGCATACCTAATAATTAATAAAAATATTTGGAATAAATTTTAATTTATATGATTGTTGGTTGTTAAACCAAATATATAAAATTCATGATATATGAAACACCTTTATTTATACATGGTAGGTAATTAGATAAAAAAAACTATTTCATTGCATCATGGGAATATTTTGTTTCTGTAAATGAATTCATATACTTTCTAACCTGAATATTTGGCTACAACCAATATTCTGTATGATAAAAAACTATTTAGGAAAGAAAAATTTCCCACTTTTAATGGTAGATTATTATTTCACAATATGAATAAATCTAGGAAATAAGAAATGATTCTAAAACTTATATTCCAAATAATGTTTATGAATACATATAAAACTGTACATATGAATGTATATCACAATTTCATATTTGATGGACTGTGTTATCTTCCTTTTATGGAAACCAAATCTAGTAGCCCATAAATTGTTGTTGCATTTTTAAATTATCCCTGGATATAAGTTATCACCCCCCCAAATTACCAAATAGTATCGTGGTCTTGTTAAAGTATATATAATCATTATTCACTAATGTAATTGGAAAATTTAAAGAAATAAAAAAGAATAAATCATTCATTCTTTGTGTCATTCATAATATCAATCTTTATATCTGAGCGAAAGAAAAAATAATAAATGGGGATCTCATATGATTATTAAGGGTAATGTATAATAGAAGATATCATGAGTAAATATGGAATAATATTATTTGAAAAGTGAATAATCAAAAATATTTAATTTAATAAATAACATGTGTTTGATAAGAATTCCTAACAAATATCAACATAGTTAACTTGTGGATAAAAAAAATTAATTCGTAATAAATTAAATTTATAATTATTGAAATTCCACATTAAGGCCACTAAACCAAGAAAACATGAATCTTACTATAAATTCCACTCAATCAAGACTGTATCAATCTTCAAAGGCCTCTCTACATGGACAATATCATTGTACTAGATGGAATCATAAAATTACACACTTATTATAACATGATCTTATAGCATCATCCTATACATCATGATCACATATGTATTCCTATGATTCCTATCAATTCATTGAGGAGATATCTAAAACAAGTACCCACCTATTAATTACACATCCTAATTATTCATTATATTTTGATTGATCAATACAATTCATTATCAAAAATCTTTATAATTATATAATTTCTTGTTTATAATAATGAATAAGGAACATCAATTCTTCATCATCATAAAAAATCAACGGAAAAAATAAATATCGTATCATTGATTATATCCAAAATACTATTAATCAGAGTTTCATAGATTAAAATACCTATAAAAGATCGTTGATAATTTATTGAGGAAAAATACATTTCACATTTAAATTAATTATTAAAATATTAAAATTCCCTAAATATGAATGAAAATATTTCATTTCAAAATAAATATAGTGACTTGTAGGAGGTAAATCAATTAATTTATTATTCATGAATATTGGAAATTCAATTCATTCAATGTAAATTAAAATGGTGATTCCTTTTAAATTTTAAGTAAAAAAATGTTAAAAATACCATATTCAAAAAATGAGGGAAATGTTAATTTTAAATTTTTTTTAATGAATAAAACCTATTTCATAACGAATTAAAGAAACAATATTGTAATATTAAAATCAGCCATGATTTAGTTGAGAAAAAATCTTCTCTTAATAAATATATCCACGTTAAGGGGGAAAATATTATATTTCTCTTGAACTAATTTTCAGGATGTTTTTATATAACTAAGAGAGGAAAATGGAACTATGAAATTAAAATTACATTAATATATATTGGATAATAAAATAAAAGGGATTTATCATATGAGTATCATATAATTTTTATCAATGGGAATCTGAACATATAAAATCCCAAAATTAAAATATATCTTAATGGAAATCCCTTACTACAAAAGTATCTTTCTAATGATAATATCTGTGAAGTAAATAACATAAAATGTATTATTAACTAAATATAAAATAAAGGAATTCATGATATAACTTATCAATGGTATATTATATATAACAGATAAAATAAATGTCAGGTTCATATGGAATATGTCTCATGAAAACCAATGTTATTCATGAAAACCATGACAACAAATTAGAAATTCATTGTAATTAATTTTAACATATATTATTATAAACATAAATGTATTATATTTATTAAAAATAATATATATACTTATAAATTCATATAAAAACCACTTATAAAATTTCAAAAATCATTTATTGATAAATATTTATTAAAATCATCTATTTGAGTTTTAACTATTTCAAAATATTATGCAATTTTCAGATTGATAGTAATGTTTAATGTATTTTAGTTACGGTTAAATAATCTATATGATGATAAAAATTATAGAAATATAATATATATTAATTATATATATATATTTCTATCCATTCATTAATGGTGGGGAAATAATATTTAATTACACCATTCTACGAGATGGTAGGTCATACTTATGAATACACACTGGTTTAACATTTCAATGGAAGAAAAAATGAATGGTAAATACAAATTAATCATGATAAAATCATTATTATATAATATATGTTATATATGGTCATTACATTTATCATTATTTCAATTTCCCATTGATGAAAATAAAAAATTGAACTATGTAACTTCTTGGAGGTGGTTTTCCACATATATGCATGAGGGAACTTCTTGTCTTCCAACATACGGAACTATAAAAAAGTTAAATATATATTATATTTAAATACACATAAGTATGTCATTAATGTCATACTTATTCATTGTTGACATCTTTATGACCATCCAATTAAAATTGTGATAAAAATATAATTACACCATTACGTTGAGACTATAAGTTATGCATACATGCATGTTATGTTTTCTCATTATACATAATGAAATTTTAATAAAAAATGGTAATCCCATAATTATAATTACATATTTTTATATTAAATATTGTTTTTGATATTTATGGATAATAATTTCACAAAAAATATTTTTAAGGTAAATTTATTTTAATTGTGATAATTGTGTCATTAAGTAAAAATTTTATTTTTCACAATTTATTGTACATATTAATAATGATAGATATTTTATGTTAAAATATATATTTATTTTGTTAATTAAATGTTTCTCAGTTTATGAATAGATTTATGATTATAAAATTTAAACCATCATTTAATTTCTTATTTTTATTTCAATATTCATCGTTAATTTTTTTATTTATATTTTAATTTTTTTTAACTAATTTTTTTTTATTATTTCTAACTTCTTTCTAAAATTAATAACATAAATTATTAAGTTATTTTAATCATGTTATTTTCAAAAAAATTTATTTATTCAAAAAACTTTATTCTTTATTTTTGTTAATTTACTTAATTATATTTTATTTATTTTAAAAAAAATGTTATGCCTTTAATATTAATATTTTTTTGATTAATGAATTATTATTTTTTAAATTATTCATTTTAATTTTTTATAATTAATTTAATCGTGTTTTTAGTATATTTTATATTTTCATTAAATAAAATAATTTATTATATTACTTTATAATATTCTTTTATTCTAATTTTAGTTTATATTTTAATAATGTATTTATTTGGAATCAAAACAACTTTCTTACTGCCCATTTCCACACCGCACACTTTTAAAATTTTGTCAATGCTGTGTAAAAAATATATTTCCTACTACATAATGAAATTCCCATGAGAAATTTATGTGGTCGATTTTCATTGCAACAAAATTTCCCAATTTTGGGGTAGTCATCCTCATACCTTGTCCCGAACATATATATTATTGATTTTATATTTTTCCCCAACCAAGTATCCAAATGTGACCATGGAATGGGAATAAGAATGGCCCAATGATGATGATTATCTATGTGACATTAACTAAATATTCATATCCAACATATATAGGATCTGATATGACCCATACAAGTTGATTTGTGAAGATAATATTCTGAATTATGAAGAAAAACAACTCGAGTATCCAGTATCGTTTGAGGTCAAACCATGTATTAAAAAGACTCTCACAAGTAGATTTTTTGTTGTGATTGTTCACCTGATTGATGTGTCAAAACTAGAATGAACTGAAGGTGAAGGTAAACTGATGATTGGTGAAGCCCCCACTTGATCTTGATGATGGATACAACACAGAAGACACTATGTTTATATCATATCATTGAGTATCATTGGTTTTAGTTTGATAATGTGAGACTAAATTAATTTAAAGGCATGATTTTCCATTACTTGATTGATGAATAAGAAAAGAAATCAGAAAACCAAAATTATTGGAACCCTATACACTCAATTAACTACGATTCATATATTACTAGGTGCTTGAATCCAATCCCTTCTTATAATTATTGAGGTCTGTGGATCAATAAAGCTAAGGTATAATCAATTTTTACATATAGAATGATTTTTATTATTTGTATCCATTTGAAGGACAGTTCAATAATTATTATGGGATCTCATTATCTTGAATTTTGTGGTTTAATTTTCACTAAATTCTACATGGAATTTTATTAATTTATTTTCCATCTTAAATCGTTGTTTTTTTGATGAGCTATCGATTCTGAACCTAATGCTGAAGAATATTTTAACATGAGTTCAGATTTTTTGTAAAATGGAAGTTTGTTTCAGGTTAACTAGTATGAAGAAGATTATGTTTTCATATTTTATGATGTGATTCAAAAACATGTAAGAATATGATGGTGATATATATATATATATATATTCTAAATCTATAGAAACTGTGACTGAAGAATATTGTGAAAGAACATTCAATTGTCTGTGAAAAGATTTATTTGGTGAATTTTAGAAATGAGTGTAAGAATAATAAATTATGGAAAAAAAGTAATCAAAAAATAAAAATTCATAGGAACAATCAAAATTTGTATATTGGAGGGCTAGAGAGAAGAACATAGAGATCCTCTAGCTCTTGTAGAGGATCTATCATAAATCTAGCTTATGATGATGGATAGGAATATCAATGGATTTTCACATTTTGTGAAAATGATCAACTATGTGTTGTAGTTTCTTGGTCTATAAATTCCAATATGTGAACCTTTTTTTAGAATTATTTTATTTTATACAATTATAATATCTAATTTTTTATGGATTAATAGTTGATCAATTCTTGAGGATTTTTCCTTCGGTCATTTCATTTTCATCTATGTAACATTGTATGAATGGAATATTACAAATTGGAGAGTTTTCTCAAACATTTGTATATTGATAATTCAATGTGGTTTAGAATATTTTGTTTCCATTCATTGTTTAAAAATATTAATTATCGATCGATAATTTTAATCTAATAGGATCTTCAGTTTTTCTTAGTGTTCATTAGTCATTGAATGCTTTAACCGGCTCTTATTGAAAGGTGATCAGTAACCAATATATTAGTTATTGGACTTAACATTTCAAAAATAATTATAACATGATTTGAACTCTCAAAATGTGTGATTAGGGAATTTATATGGTGATTTTTTTAAATCATGAATGATATATTGAACAAGAGAATTAATACAAAAAGACACTTATCCATTATTAATCATTTTTTCATGTTCTCACAACCTATATTACTGCAATTTCTTCACATTTATTTCATTTATGATATTTCTGAATTTTTTGATTAGTTTATTCTATAAAAATTTAAAAATTAAGAGATTATAATAAAGTGAATGATAGAGAGACTACTTAAATGAAACCACATTGGGATAAACCCTTGGGTTATATATTACATTAGATGTTTAGAGATCAAAAACATGAAGGTCATGAAAAAAAACACCAAAAACCCACTCTACAATTACTATAGTATTCATGGAGGCTTCTAAGGAGTAAAAAAGAATTGAAAAAATTAATAAATATTATAAAAAGTTGTATTTTTAAAATAAAACAATTAAAATAATATTAATTGTTTAAAAAAATTGTGTCAACAATAATAACCTAGAATTCATTGATCCTGAGAACACTAGAAATAAAATAACCCTGTCACTTTAAAAATAGTTAAATAAACAAGTCACAATATTTGAAAATATAGAAAATGTTTAATTTTTTAAAAAAATTTCATCAAAATAAATGTTCAATAAAAATTAAAATTAAATTTTTAGAAAAAAATGGTTTACCAAATAACTCTAATGAAGTAAATTACTCTTGGTCATGATAAAAAATGAAATTGGTGGGGCTACCATGAACTAGACCCATGTTTTGAGTTGAGATATTGAATGATTAACTACTTAGCAAAGTTTCATGATTCACTAGAAATGACCCACACATCCACCAACATGAGGTTCACATGGTTTGTATCACTATAAAACCATAATGGTTAATAAAGGATCATTTAAATATAATTTTATTCTTTATTTTTAGATGGGGTGGTTATGGTGTGGGTTTTCTACCACTGATCCACCTCCACATAGAGTTGTCATAGACTGAAGAAGATGTTCATTGAGAAATTTTTCTTTTCATCTTATATTATCACACCGGGGAAAGAAAAAAGTATAATTTGGAAACTATAAGGGGAAATTTTACATGATTTTTTTAGGTGGTTCATAAAAATTATCTTCATATACTCTCATCTACATATTTTGAATCAACTATAGGTTCAATATTTTTATAAGGGATTTGTCTTGATGCATTAGATCATCATTGATTGTACAGATTGTGTAGAACTCGTAAAAATTATTTTCATTGATTCTAGGAATATCATTTTGAACATGGAATAAAAATAACACCAGATTTTTACTATGGGATTAATCCATGTAAAACTATATATGGATGTATCTACTTATAATTATTATAATATCCAAATAATGAATTAGATGAAAAATCATTCTAGTATGATCAGACATATGTTGAAAGTATCTATCCCATCATAGATTCAACATGAACTAGTATATCATATTCAAATTAAATTTATAATTTTTTCTACTAGTAATAATTTTAATGATTTTTATCGGATAAGCCTAATTATATGTACATTTTGATTTAAATTTCATATTGTTTTCATTACATATCTTGATAATGCACTGGAATGTGTTTATTTTTGCATGAAACGTGATTTACAAGTTTATAAGGATTAAAATGAAAAAAGGTGCAAAATAGGCCAAGTACACATCGTGATACACCATTACATGTCGTGTACCTGAAGATCAAAACCTACCTCAAGTAATGAATCCAATCCGTGACCATTCCATGATTCTTGGAGAAAAAAGCAGATAGACGTCGTGACTAGACCAGACATGTCGTGAATCCATTCAATGCCCTAGGAACAAAATCCTCAAAGAATGCACACAATAATTAGTTAGAGATGAGGTACACGTTGTGAATGACCCCCTCACATCATGTCCATATTAAAATATCTTAAATTCATAATAAACCTTGGTAGAGATCCCAAATCAATTGAAAATAACATCGATCAAGGAAACACGTTATATATATATGGTAAACATCTTGAAAAAATATGTTTATATAAGCAGCGGAGCAACAAAACATTTCATATCAATTCCAGACATGGTTCTCTTCTCCCTTTCCACTCTATCGAGAATACCTTTTCGTTTTCCCCTCTCAAACTCTCAAATTATATGTTTTCATTAATTTTTATTAATCTAAGAGTCTCTGAGCCTATTTTCTTCAATGCATTGAATTCCCACCATTGGGTATAGTTTCAATTTCCATTTCTCTCTCATAGGAATGTATTTTATTTTAATTTTAATTTACTTATTTCATTTTGATTTTACTTTACTGAAACATTGCACGATACCAATTCCATTATTTCATCTATAAAACATGTTATATTTCATTATTTAATTTTGGGATACCCCTCCATGAGTTGATAAATTTCATAGGTTTGGGATCAAGAAATGCATCTTTATAATAAAGTATTCCATTAAATATAAACAGGGAATGCCCGATTGAACTAGTAACTAGGATATAGAACTATGGAATAACATATTTTTTTAAATGTCCTAGACCACTGGATGGTAAAAAAATGTCCCTATCCAAATTGAAGTAGAGTATGAAATGATCAATAGAATTTCAATCTTTCTACCACAAATAATCCAAACACAATTCACCTATGCTGTCACTATCTCCCGACCATAGAATAGCTACTTCCTATGTAGGATTATATGGAAAAGACCAAAGTCAACTAGTGATCCATTTTCCTTCACAGAATAAGACATAAGATCATTCAAATTTTATATTTAAAAGGAAATCCATCACCTAGATAGAAAACTTGATCCTTACCCATCATTTATCATTTATAGTCATCCCAAAATTGAACATAGGCCAAACTCCCAAAAAATACTTCTTGTAAGGACTCCATTATATGTTTAAGAACTAGGTCCTCTAAAAATTTTATAACAGTCTCCCCATGTATTGGATCATGTACTCCCACTACACTATGTCTTAGTATTTTGTGGATGTTTGGGAAAAGTTATAAATTAAAATTTGATTCATGTTGGAGGAAGTAATGAACCACCACAAGAAGGACATAAAATTTATCGAGCCATTATAGGGGATTATACATTGTTTCATAGAAGACATGTAGTTTTTATAAGACTTATGATTACCTTTCCCTCACCATTTATTTATCTTTTATTCCTAGATTCCCTTGCATCATCACCTTCATATTCAGTCAATGTATGATGGTCTCCAGACCTGATGAAGGAGCATTGAAGCACACGAGCCATTGGCCTTTGATCATGATATTGAATGGCATCCACATTCACTTCGCATGTCAAAAATGGCAGAGAAACATCACAATGTGGGACCCGTCCCATTAAATCATAGAATCATATAAGGAGACCACCTCATTATCCCCGAGGAGACCAATTTGGACTATCGATTTCTATCAATCCATGGTGTGACACAAAACATCATTCCCACACCAATTCAAGACCATACCTTTGAAATAAATCTAGGATTCATCCTTACGATATGTAACATGGGAAAATTTAGTGGTTTTAGAGATAAGTCAATAAGAAAATATTTCCAATTTCATAGAGGTTTTTTATTCCTTTCACATCCAAGGAGTTTCTTCTGATGTGAGAGGACTCCTTGTCATTCCTTTTTCATTAATATATAGAGATATATTTTGAATAAAAATCCAATCTCCAGAGTAAATAATGAAATGGGATGATCTTAAAAAAATATTCTATATAAATATATTCCACATATCCGAACATGGAAACTCAGGAATGACATTTAGAAATTTTCACAAGATGATAGAGAATCTGTTTGGGAAGAATGTGATTTATAAGTATAATTCATGAGGAAATGTCCAAAACATTGAATTGAAACTTATATTTAAATGAAAAACATTAATCAAGGACTCCATCCAGTGGAAAAAATAGTTTTCGATGCCACTATTGATAGAGGTTGGTTGCTAAAAACACTGAACATAGGAAGATCTATTTTTGACAAAGTATCCCATAATTCTATTCTATGGAAAGGTGACTGTGGATCAACATGATGTGGAATCCACCATATTAATGTGACCACTTGCAAATCAACACATGTAAAAGAACTATCCAATATAGTTGATTCATTTAAAATACAAACCCCACTACCCCTCCTAACCTTGCCATGGAGATCCATTCATGTGAGATGTGTGGTGGACCACAAAAGTACCATGAATGCAAATCAGGATACGAGGAACCACATGATTTTAATTGTGTTAATTATAGTCAATAATGTAAAATAATTCAATAGAAACAAAAAAAAGACATATTTTCAGCAAGGGAATGCTTAGTATAATCCTCAATACAATCAAGGATATTTTTAGTAGTGTAGTGGTCAAGATCAATTCAGAATCCAGGGTCCACCAGGGTATCCACCCATGAACCCTGTCCCGGGACCACAACATCTGGCATATCTGCAAAAAACTCTTACGAGTAATCAAAAACAACAAGTTCCACCCAAATATCCATGAACAGATGAACCAACTCTACCATTGAAAAGTAACTTGGATAACCTCCATAGATCCTTCATTTAAAATTCAGATCAAAGGATTACCACATAGGAGGGAGAAATTGCAAATCAGCGAGCAGTATTAAGAAAAATTGATATGAAAATGTTGTAGATCTCAAAAACATTATCTAAATGATTACCAGGTATTATAACTAGTAACAATAATACATACCCACAAGAATAATATAAGGAAGTATTGATGAGGAGTGAAAAAGTATTAGATGTACAACAATTAATGGAAACAGGGGAACATGAAGAGCACAATAGAAAATCATAAAGAGTAGAATAAATACCAGTTGAGAAATAGAAACCCCGAATAAACCAAAGGAAACCATTTATATTGCCTCACCTCCATAAAACCCACCTCTTCCCTTTCATGAAAGAGCAAGGAAAGGTGGGTATGAGGCTCAGTACAAAATGTTCATCGAAATGTTCAACCAATTGCATATCAATATTCCCTTTTCTGTTGAAATCACTCAAATGCATATTTTTGTACAATTTCTCAAATACATGCTATCAAACAAGTTAAATAGAGAATATCTAGGAGTCATATCATTAAATGTTGAATGGTATACTATCTTATTGCATAAAATCCCACCAAAGATGAGAGACCCTCGAAGATATTCAATTATGTGTGAAATCGGAGTGTGCAAATTTTGAAGTGCACTCTGTGATATTGGTGCCAATATTAAACTAGTGTTGAGGATTGTTTTTTATACACACTCACACAAAGATCTGAAGGATGAAAGAGTAGAATTTCAGTTAGCCAATCATTTAGTTAAGTAACAATGTGGTATTCTTGATGATTTATTTTAAGTTGGAAAATTCATTATTCCAGTTGAATTTATATTTTTTGATATATAAGAGGAAGGAGATGTCCAGATCATTATTTTAAGACCATTCATAGCAACATGGAAGGACATGATTGATTGTAATCAAGGGTATATCTTCTTTAGAGTCAGATAATAATAAGTCTCGTTTAACCAAATTAAGATTGTAGATCATTCAGATGATATAGTTGAATATATTTTCATTTCATGCACTCACCAAGGAAGGGAGAACATGGATATTGTGGAAGTGTCTAATGATTTAGGATCCAAAAAGGAAGAAAACACTGACATTAAGGAATTCAAATTTATTGAACCACTTACCAGAGACATCGTACCACCATTAATCCCATACATCATTCATCCACCCAAGATGTAATTGAATGATTTACCTAGTACATTGAAGTTCTCATACATAAGAGAATCATTCTCTTTAACCATCATTATAAATGATAATCTATCGTAGGATTAATAATAGAAAATTATTGATTTCATAAAAAGTCACAAGCAATCAATTTCCTAGGGGTGTAAGATATAAAAGGAATCTGTAATTTAGAGTGAACCAACGTGATTTTACTCCAAGAAGTTGAAAAACTATAAATACAATATCAGAGGCAGCTCACACCACCGATAAAAGAGGTTTTAAAGAAGTATGTTTTGAATATTACGGATTATAGAGTAATATTTCTTGTATAAGACCATGAAGGTGTGAGTACCCTCGAAGCCTTTCCCAAAATGGGAGTAATAACTGAAGAAAAGAGAGATGAGAATGAACTCATTCCAACATGAACCATCAGTAGATGGAGAGATTGTGTAGAGTACAGATGTGTGAATTTTTCAATAAGGAAAGATAATTTTCCCTTACCATTTATGTAACAATTATTGAGAAGCTAGAGGGACATGATTTCAAATTTTTCTTGGATGGCTTTTCAAGATACAATCAGATTGCAGTAGATCCCACTGACTGGACCAAATAGAGAGTATCCTATAATGTTGATACTTTTGTGTATAGACTCATGTCATCTGATATATTCCACGCACCATCAACATTCAAAATATTAATGACACACATATTTAATTATATAGAATAATAATTTCTCTAAATATTCATGGATGATTTCTCGGTCTATGAGATATAATTTGATGTGTGTCTATGAAATCGGTAACTAGTTCTCCAATGCGGTGAGGAGAGTATCCTAGTGCTGAATATAAAAAATACAACTTTTTGGTTTATGGAGGAATTGAACTAGGACATAAGATCTCCAAAAAAATAGGTTGTTCTAATAAAGATCATTTTTATCAAAGATCTACGTTAACCGTAAATAATTAAATGTATTAAATGTTTCATTGGGCATGCTGGGTTCTAAATATGATTCATAAATGATTTCACTAATGTCACTTGTCCACTGAAATAGTTTTTTTCAAAGGATACTCCCTTCAAATTCAATAAGGATTTTTGAAAAGCATTTAAAAAATTGAAAAATATTCGGATTGCATATCCAGTTATTATTAAACCAAATTGGGAAGAAGAGTTTGATCTTATGTGAAATCCTAGGGACCAATATATAGAAGTTGTTCTTGGACAGTGCATAGAAGACACCTTCTGTCCAATCTATTATCCCATCCATACATTAACTGAATCATATGTCAATGATAAGTCTACGGATAAGGAACTCATATCTGTCATATATCCCATTTTTAATGTTGTTTCATGCCTCGTTCTATCCAAAGTAATTTTCCGTAAATCTCATTCCTTTAATTGATAACTAATTAACTAAAAAGATTAAAAACCATGGTTGATACACAAGAATCTTTTTCTGCCAGAGTTAAACTACGTTATCAAGGACGCAAAAGGAACAAAGAATGTCATTGTTGACCTCCTCTCTCAATTTTCTCAGACCAATATTTATGAATACTGGGAGACTGGTATTGAAGTATATTTTCCAGATGTGTTATTTTGTGTTAAGAACCAGCCCTAGGTTTTATATATGTCCAATTATATTTCTACATTATATCTCTATATAACCTCTCATACTAGAAATTCAATAATTTTCTATTTGAAGTTAAACACTACATTTGGGGTGAACCATTATTATTCAAGAGTTCTGATGATGCCCATTTACGATCATGCATCTGATAGGAAGGGATACAAAATGTGACCAAAATGTGCCACACATCGCCAACTAGAGGCCATCATGGACCACAACGCACATTGGAAAAGATCCATCACTGTGGATTTTTTAAGTCCTCATTGCATCACATTGCTAGAGGGATTCTATCATCAATGTGATAAATGTCCATGAATAGGGAAAATTAGTAAAAGAAATGAGATTCCACAAAACCCCATTTTTAATGTTTTATTTTTTAATGTCTAGGGTATTGACTTTTTGGGACAATTCTCATCGTCACTTTCATGAATTACATTCTAGTGGAAGTAGACTGTGTTTCCAAGTGCGTTTAAGCCAAAGACATAGCACATGAAACCACAATAATTGTCATGAATATTCATCAAAAGAATATGTTTGCAGGTTTTGGATTTCCATAGATACTCTTTAGTAATCTCAAAACACATTTCTCAAATTATCCATCACGAAAAAATCATGAAAAATATGGAATTCGATACAACACCAGAACCCCCTATCACACACAAACAAGTGGGAAAGTATAATTGTCAAATAGAGAGTTTAATCAAATCATATAAAATATGTTCAATTCCATTTGAATTTATTGGAGCCTAAAATTGGATAACACATTATGGGAATACCGAACTACGTACAAAACACTCATTGGAACCACCCCCATTTAGATTGGCTTACGGTAAACCATGTTATCTTCATATGGAATTGGAACATTATTCATTTCATGAAAATTAAAAATATGAATTTAGATTTAGAAAAGTTTTGTGAGGAATATTTATGAAAATTAACTGCATTTTATGAAATATGGAATGATTCATATGAAAACACATGGATTTACAAGGAAAACCCAAAATGTCGCACGACCAATGAACTGAAAAACGTACCTTCATTATAGGGAATAATGTTTTTATGTTTAATTAAATATCAAATATCTTCACAGGTAATTTGAATTCAATGTGGTGTGTCCCCTAAATCATTTCCCACATTATTCATTATGGAACAATTGATATTCATCCAAACAGAGAACCACAATTCAATGCAAATGGTCAAAGGATGAATATATTTCAGAACCCAATCCAAGAATTATATGTATTCACCCTAAAGTTCCACTAAAAATAAAAGTATTCAAGCTACTGACATTAAGGGGATTTATGAATTAGAGGAAACCCGGGTTAGGAACCCTTCAGTTATGTTAGATTATGATCATTGACGACGAATCTACAATTTCAATGATGATTAAGTATGGAAGAAATAAGAAAATTTGGCAACCCATAGCTATGTATATTTCATTTACCTCATGCTATCAATATGTATCAATTTATCCATTAAAAATTTAAATAGTACTCTAATTCACAATGTGACCAAGTATTAAATGTCATAAAATATTTTGGTTCAGTTTTAAAAAAATTGTATGTCCCAACCTGCAACATCACGACCCACAACATCTTCCCCAACAACCCCATCACCCCACTTCCCTTCCCACGTAGTCATGGAACTGCTACATCTCCCTCTCTCCCATTGTCAGACACCCCAACCCTATACTTATCCCACAATTTCACACACCCCAACCCACTCCCTCTCCATCACCATCGCGCACCCTGACTCGTTCTGCATCTATGTCACACACAAAATGGACACAACCCTCCAACACTACATCTTCCACCTCCTCGTCCAAACCATCCATGGAATGGCCCGCATCCATGAATTTGTTTTCTTCGGAAGATGATCCTTCTACACCAGTAACCACCCATGAGACAACATCATGTATTATGCGGTCTAACCCTACCATGATTTCCAATTATGAGGAGTTTCACCTGCACCCCATAGTATGTTTCTCAAACCCAATTCAATGGGTTATTATTATCAAATTACAGGAGAATACCAAGCGATCAAATAAGACCCTACACATGAGGATCCCAGCCCAACAAAATATTGCAGATGTCACCACCAACCTCATAGAGGCTCTTGAAACTTGAACAATTGATGAGGTCCGTGAGGAAACATACATGGACTAATTTTTGGTGTTTTTTTTCAACTTTAAAATGAGAATATATAGTATGTGTTTCCACCTTGGTTTCTGCCCTCACGAGTTATCTTTTACTAAGTTATAGGTCGTTCATGGAATCTATACTGAGGAGTTTATCATTTCAATCATTTATCTATTGCATCAACTACAACCACCTCATAACATATCTATTATGTTATGGACTATGAAAGCCTGTGACCCTCAGTCACATCATGATCCACAAATCACCAAATCCACTCAACTAGCGGGTCTAGATTTGTGCATTTTTATAGATCCATGAAACGTGGATGGTTTTGCTGGACTGAGAGTCGTGGAAGCATCTTCCAGGTGGATTCACTAATTCATTCAGCAACTATGGGAGGTCCATCCATCTATATGGCCGCCAAATTCACTCAGTACTATAGGAACCAAGAACAGCGGACACGAGACACACTCATGGGTGTATCTTTTATCACCCACTTGGCTAGGTACATGGGAATATTTTATGCTTTATAGCCCCTCACTTCTGTTGGACAACTAGAGCTCATCAATCTTATGCACCTTCACAAAATGAGGATTCTTGTAAAGAAAGGAGACTTATATTTTTGGGCACCAAGCGTCTAGGATCCCGCCCCACAGGAGTAGCATGCCATAGTAGCAACCGATCAACCAGCCCATACCCTACCATGAACCAACACAGCACCTCCACCAAGACCATACTCCAGCACAACTACCACCCATCATACCATCCATCTATCCCCCCAGAGAGCTGTGGAGTCTCCTACAGTGCGTCTTGGAAAATCTTATATTTATCACTACCCATATCCATCTCCCTTTTAGAGAACATCATAAATTATAACCACCACCCTAACCTGCCCCATCCTGCCAATCATATTTTACTATTCCTACACCCCCTTTGAGACACCCAGACGTTACCCCGATCTCACAGACCCTACTGACCAGTAACAGTCTCTAGTGGATTCGGCTCGGCAGGGCACAAGCGTTGCAACTAAGAACATTCTTGAAGTACCAATAATTGATCCAAATTCCATACACATGGCCACCATTTTGATTGTTACCTCACAAACATCCACCTCATTCCAGATTTACGTCACCACTACTCATCTATCCTTTAATGATACTACTACTGACGTGGTTACACACAGACAATTGATCAAGAAACCTGGATGTGGGATGATTCTTGTGTATATTATTTGCACATATATTTGATCTAACATTGATCTATAATTTATTATTTTTGAGAACTTCACATATAAATTCATTATTTTGATCATTTTTTATCCCACCCCTATAAGGAATTTTTGATATCTAAATATACATGGGTTTTTTATTTCATGTTATCTTGTGTTTTGATTTGTGTGCCTTTTCTTTATCATGTTAACCTCCTCAGAATAATCTTTAATTCTCAATGGTCCAGTCCTGCCAAAAATCATATAATAAAGGGTACTCGAGCAAGTCATAGATGTTTCCCAATAACTTCACGATCAATCTAGTGAAATTCACCTCCAATATCAACAAATGCGACCAATGATTCCATTCTTACCACACCTCATGCATGATCACATGGTTTTGGGTGAAGTGGTTGACCCATTTCTTTGACCACATGTTCTTGAGAGGATAGCCTCAAGAAACTGAAAAAGGTGGTGGAGCAACTGAGTCGGTGGACATTTTTATCATAATCTCCATCCACCCTTCCTAATGACTTTTTTAGTAATTTCTTTATGGGAGGAAACCCATAGTCTATTTCTTGTATTGTCGAGTTGTCATGGCCATGTCTTCTTCATTTCCTTTTTATTATTCAAATTTTTTACTTCATGGAATGACATCTTCATAACTATAATATGTTGAATAAAATTATTAACCCACTTTCTCACTCTATTTGCCTTGTTTGTTTTATCTACTATTCCACATATTTATTCCTCTTAAGTATCATTTTTTACCTAGGGAATGATTTTATATTTTAAAAAATTTGTAGGTACGTTGGATTTTCATGATACGACAACTTAAACACCCCTCATGGAATACCACTAGTATTAAAGAGATCTTGATTCCCTCTTATTTTAATATTTCCCGATGATACATTTAATATAATTTAACAAATTCAATGAAATAAAACCCCCAAAATCTATCTATTGAATGTGGGGACACAATCTCATACTATGATTGGGGGGTATTCTCACAATTTAACTCATGATACACTTGAATTTTTATTTTTCTCACTTAAATAGGTTATATTTGTCTGAATAATAAAGATTATTTAATCATGAGAATGATTATACCAATGTAATTAATGAAAAAGTTAAGTGGAAAGTTCCAAGTATCATGTTTCAATCATACTAAGATTATTTTAGAATAATTTATGAGTTTAGGGAATTAATTCATAATCTTTAAAATAATGAAAAATTGATCAATTAATTAGGATATATTCCCTTTGTGATTTCTAGTTTGTTTTTGATTCCCTCAATCCAAGAGGACTCTAAGACATTAATTTCATACTCATATTTGATCATATTTCATTGGAGATACCTGGGGCATGAAACTGACCAGAATATTCACAAAGATCTTATTTAAATAATTAATGAACAAGTATAGATTTAAAATTTTTTGGAATTTGTTTATATCCACTTTTCCTAAGACCCAAAAGACTTATATACTTTATTTAGCCCATAGATTTTATGAATTTCCAGTTTTAATGAATCTTTTACAATCCTATTTCCCTTCATACCCTGATCTGGTACAATGTGTATAGATTTCTTTGAACAGGTGTTGGAGAGAAATTCAGACAACATGTGATGCTTCCACATTCAGAGATGTATGGTGCGCTCACCTAACAATGAGTTTTGGATCCATATACCATCTATTAAAACTCATCCATATTCTGTTCCTATGGAAAATATAAAAACAAAGGAAAAATTGAAATGGGTTGTGCACTAGGAGGGTCAAAAATATCTATTTTACAGACCAATGAATCCCTCAAAGGATAATATGTGGCTGGGAGATAGATTTGGGATCTATCCTAAGAATAAGTTTCCAAATTAAAATAAAAATGAAGATTAAAAATAATGTAAAATAATCAATTTTCTAAACATATTTTCTACACATATGGATCCATGTCGACCTGATGGAATACATATTTGACCGTTCATAAGGAAGAACATCATTATCGTTGTTCTTCAACATATGCTTTGTACTTTAGAGCATACCGTCATTTTGTTGTGTATTTTTCCCATTTTATCCACCTTCCTACAACCAAAGAGTCCTAATAACTAGATTATATAAATCCATAGTGATTAATATAATTCTTGTTATTACACATTGGAGATGATAGAAGCAGTGAAAGCCTATGGTTAGAAACATGTACTCAGGGTACGAGCATACCTCTCCTTATATTTTCCACCCTCATTGTTGAATGAAAATAATGGTGAGGTATATTAAAATTGGGAATAGAATATAATGAAAAGGTAAGATGTTATTATTAGAATACTGGAATTTTTTTTCAAATATAAACTATAAGGCATGACTAACATTCAATGCAAGTTTAATTTTGATAATTTATTTTTTCTACTGACACCTAAATTGAATTTCATGGACATAATGAATATTTCATGATTTATAACTTCCTTATCCTTTATGAAATAATTTTTTAGATATATCTCTTGAGGACACGAAACTATTCAAGTGTGGTGGGATTTGATATGCATAATTTATATATACATTTCACTGCAAATTGTTTATAGTTTTCGTTCAATTACTTGATAATGAAATTTTATCTGTCTAATTTTGTAGGAAAAAGAGATTAACTAGTTTCTAATGAATAAAAGGCAAAAAGGTGAAAAATATGATAGGTATACATCGTGACACACCTTTACTCATCGTGTTCCTATGGATCACATCTTGGCTCACGTTGTCAATCCATGTCGTGACAAGGCCACGAAACCTGAAGAAAAACTCTACTACATGTCATGACAAGACCAGAAACATCATGAATTCAATAAAATCCCTAGGTGAAAATACCACAATTTATCCACCCAAGAATTAATTATATATGACGCACACATCGTGAATGACCCTCTCACATCGTGTACCTAGTTAGACTTCTTAAATTTACGAGAAACACACACGCCATGATGGAGATCCAAATATGTAGAAACTTATATGGATTAAGGATACAAGTCATGTATTTTAGGTACACCTCATGAAGAAATGTCCCTATATAAGTAGTGCAGTGTTAAATAATTTCATATCAAATCTAGATTTTTTCTCTTCTCCCTTTCATCTCCATTTCAAATCCCTCCCCCATTCCCCTCTTAAACTCTCTAACTCATAGTATTTGTAGATTTTTATTAATTCAAGAGTCTTTGAGCTTCCATTATTCAACACATTCAATTCCTAACATTATGTTTAGTTTCAATTTCTATTTCTATTTTTTTTATAAGTCTTTTATTGATAATATTTATTTACCTAGTGAATTATTATTTGAGTTTTCCATACCATTTCATGATCTTAATTTCCTGAATCAGTCTATCAAGCATATTGTCTTTCATTTATTTAATATCATCCTACACCTCTATGAGTGGATAAATTTATTAGGGTAGTGATCAAGAAATGTATATTCATACATAAATATACCGTTAAATCAAATCATGGAATGCCTAATTGAACAAGAAACTAGGATATAATTCCCTGATCTACCATATTTTTGTGAACGTCCCTAACTGTGGTACGGTCAAAGAAACGACCCTATCCAAATTGATCTATATTGATCTATGAAAAATATCTTAGGAAGCTTTATTCCCTTAGGAATCCAAACTTAATTCCCTTAGGAAATCTCTATCTCCTAACCATGGAATAGTTACTTCCAAGGTAGGACTATATGGATAAGAACCATGTTGACTAGTGATCCACTCTTGCTTCATAGACTAGTTCATAGGATCGTTAAAAGGTTATAATTAAAACAAAATCCATCAGTTAGATACATGAATTTATCATGAACCCTCATTTATCATTTAATTCTAACCCAAAATAGAACATAGAAAAATATCCAAAACAAAAGTCTTCTTTAAAGGACTCCCTTTTATGTTTATAAAGCATATCCACATGAAATTTTTCAGCATCCTCCTATTCAATTCTTCCTCATACTCCCACTACACTATGTCTTAGTAGATAATGAATGTTTAGGAAGAATTATAAATGAAAATATGATACATGATGTTGGATGTAATGACACCACCACATAGCGTCCATCAATATCCTCAATTAAAAGAGACATCAGAATCCTAAAATAGAATCATCCCTAGAAAAATATTCAAAAACAACTAGAATAGAGAATTTCAAAACTAAAATTTTCACCTAGGCCCTTCTAATCTAATAAAAAATTTAACCATTATTGTAATAACAGAAAATACATATTTTAGGAGAAATGGACATCCCAATAGGAATTATTGACCCCAATCATTCAATAAGCATCCAATGTATAATTAAATTCTATGTAAAAACCAAGAATCTATTATTTTTTCAAACTATCCTACTAATAAAAATCAGAAACAATTAAATAATAATATAAATGAATTACATATTGAATAAATGGTTCAAAATCATTAAGATATTTATCAGAAAAAAAATGGTGTTTCTTAAAAATCTGATATGTGAAATGGGTTAGATTGAAACTAAAATCAGTGTTTTAAAAACTCAAATAATTTTTTCCCCTCATAATCCAATGTGAACCTTAGAGGAAGAGAGAATTTTGTTGTAATAATTTTGATAGGTTTAAAGGATATTCAATATCATCAATATGGATATAGTAAACAAGCAACTGAAAAAACAATTCTACTTCTAAAAATAATGGAAAATCTCTTCAATATGTGATAAAATTACATGTTGAAGAAGTTTTACCACCTCATAACCCTATATTACCACCTAATAAATCATTACAATAACTAATTTTCTGCACACTAGTATAATAATTTAATGAAAAATAAAAATAATGATATATAATTTGAAATAAAAAATATGAATTTAAGAAACATAATGGCTAATTATAAAGGGAAATATAATGTTGAAGATAATCTAAAAATGTATTAGGATCTACAAACCTAATTGTTGAGCTTCCCTCCTGTCAAAAGATAATGGTGATATTTAGAAGGAAAATTATTTTCCTGATACATTTAATAAATCGTAGGTCAATATCAATTTACTTGATGTTTGGAAATATATCATAAATTATGATAACTTTCTAAATGAGATGTGTACTCCTAAAATGATGTTCATGGGAGCTGTGAATGTGAATTAATGGGGGTGGTCTTCCATGGTATAACATTCCATTCCACTTAAGTGAAAATATCCAGGTACTTCTGTTATCCCATGGGTTATTGAAAATCATCAGCTTGAAGATTATATGATAGTTTTAGGAGCCTCTATAAATATTATGAATTATTCTTCTTTTTCATCTATGTTGGTTGGAGGTATAAAGTATTATTGGATTGTCATCTTGCTGGGTATTACGATTTTAGATAAGACAATTTGATTCATTGAAGATAAGTTGTTATGGGTTGATGATCTTGTATTCCCTGTTTATTTTTTTATATATATAAGTGGAGGATGGTATATTTAGTTCCAATTCACACTTGATTATTGTTATAACATTCTTGAAAACTATTACTGTTATAATTAATTCTCACAAAGGAATATTTCTTTTGAGTTTAAAGGTAATATAGTTGCATCTCATATATTTTAATCAAAGAAACACTATGTGTAAAAATATACTGCCCAACATGTAATAATGAATGATTAGTTATCCCATGTGTTGTTACTGATTTTATTCAAAATAAATAACATTTTAATTCATTAATAAATAAACTTTTTTCCATATATTGATGAAATTGGCACTAAAAACCCTGTAATAAATTATAATGATTCTATAACCAAGCCTATTTATGAAGAAACTAAATTCTCTTCTGACATTTAGGAACATTAAATGGATTAATCTATCCCTAAAAATGACAATGAAATAAATGAGAAATTTTCTAATTTTCTTTTAATATTAATGAATGCTGATAATTATTAATTTCATTATTAAATAGAAACTAAAATAAATGAAATTGAATTAATTTGTTTTAAAAATGAAAAAAATATATATCAAACTTTTTTATTGATAATAATTCTTATAAATTCACGATTTTGAACCAAAAATTTGTTCAAAAATTTGTTGAAGTCCCCTAGTTTTTTTATCATTAAAATGCAATTTATTTTGAGGAAGACACATGCGTTCTGCATAAAAATAATTACACTCCTAGTGTATTTGTGTCTAATTATACTATTATGGGGTTTGATTTAGTTGATGAAACTAAACTCAATGAACTAATAGAACTTACTTTTTCAAAATGGGATAAACCTCCAATACATGAAATTATTAATTTTCCTACAAATTTGTAATATTCCAAATTTCAAAAATCGGAAATGATTCCCAATTATAATTGCATGTTTATTTTTCAATGATTTAAAGAACCAATTTGTATAGGTACATATGGTGAATATGAATTTTAAAGGATGAAGTTTATATGATTTTACTAGGATAAGGATTATACTTTAGTGTGAGTTAATATGATTATATTATTTAAAAATTATAATACTATTAGAATCATTTGGAGTAGATTTATTTTTACACATTTTTATTTGTTTAAAAAGGATGTGAGTACCTTGTTGTATATGTGTACAATTTACCTCATTTCTGATAGTTGATGGGATAATGTAGTATATATTGTACCAAAAAGGGAGGATTCATAGGTGTTAAAAATAAATTCAAATAGTTAGTTCCCACTAGGGTTACCCACACATGGATCGAATGCATTGATTATAGGATGAATAATATATTAACTCTAAAGGAAAAAATTTCACATCCTTATCATGATAAAATCATTTAAAGGATAGTTGTTGAACCCTACTAGTTCATCATAGATTGTTTTTATAGATATTTAAATATTAAAATCACTTTAGAGAACTAGGGTAATAAAATTCACATGGAATTTAGGTACCTTTTCTAATTAGTTAATTCCATTTGGACAATAAAATTCCCCTTCTACACTCCAAAGAAGCATTCATAGAATTTTTTAGGATATTATTAAGGAATATATGGAGGTATTTAATAAATGATTATAAAATTAATGTTCTATCATTTAATAGTTTTCTGTGGAATTAAATATCTTTTTAGAGTGTCTATTTTGAAAACCCATATTCCAAAAAATAATAAATTTCAATTTATCGGTGAAATTGGGAATTTTCATGGTCACGAAGAGTCTAGTAATGATATTCAAATGGATAATTCTATGAAAGAAATTATCTATCCATTCCTATTTCCTATGACAATAAAGAGAGTTAGATCATTTATTTTTCATGATGGGTTTTAAAGGAGGGTTATAAATGACTATAGATCAATTATTCTTCCATTGAAAATAATTATTTAGAATGAAATTCCATTTTTCATTGATGGAAAATATAAGGATTCCATTCATGAAAATAAATTTAAACTTTTGTCCCCTATTATAATTTGTCCACCTAACCCGGGGTTTCATTAGGGGTTGATGAATAATTATTTAGAATTATATTTATAAGATATTTTTGGGATATGAATGTAGTCCTAATAAAATGTCATTTCTGATGATTCCAAGACACTAGATCAATACTAGTACAATTTATCCATAATAAAAAAGTAATTTTTAGTGATTGTTTTTTCCCATGATATGTTTATAAGATACATTTTTAGTTATAATGACATGGTTTCCACTTATCATTCTAATATTTGATAACTCATATAAAAGAAGGAATCAAAATAAATGTTGGTAATATGTATGTTTTGTACGAGGAGTTTGACAAAAGGAATCCATGATAGGAAAGAAATTGAGAAAAAAATGTATGGTCATTTGAGTATGATAGATAATGACTTATGTCCTAGAAATTCAACTATTGAATCCATTATATAGCTTTCCCAAGGAATATATTACAATTATTATTGAAATGAGGCCACAAATATCATAAATTTTGAATTATTAAGCTATTGAAATTGTTCGACATCATTTTTCAAAGAAGTAGTTTTTAAAAATGATTTTATAACAGTGAAATATGTCTCGGAAGATCCATAATTTTTGAATTTGGGATGTGATAAATGTTTTAAGAAATGTATCTTTAATTATTATCATTCCATAGTTCTAATATTTTTCTATAGTTTTAAATGATGTTACAACTATAGGTTATAATAGAATTATAAGATATAATTGAATTCCACTCTATTTTTATGATAATATTCAAATATTCATATGATAATTATAGGTCCTATTAAGTTTTTCAATAATAAGGAAACATTCAACATGTAAATGAGATAACACGACAACAATTATTTTATTTCATTAATGTTTGGGGAATAGATTTTATGAACATTTTTTGAAATTCATTCACATATTCATGTATAATTATTGTTGTGTACTATGTACTTTAGTGGATTTTAGTTGTTACCAAAAGAAATTATGATTCTAGAGTTCTAACCTGATTTACCAAGATTAATTTGTTTTTTATATTTCCGATTCCATGGTTTATTCTCACATGTAAAAGTGTTAATTTATTTAATAAAAGATTGGTATATATTAATAAAACATGGTGTTATTCACATAATTTCCACTTTCTATCATACCCAAAAGAAATTATGTCTGAAGTGTCAAAGAATGAGATTAGTCATATTCTTTAGAAAACTATCAACCCAAAAAGTAATTATTGGGTCATAATCATCGAGGATACTATATGAGAATATATGACATCCTGTAAGCCTCATATATGGATTTCATCTTATAGGATATTATATAAAAGAAATTTTTTCATATATATATGGAGAAATAGATTTTTGGGACACTAAATTAGTCAGTTTAAATATGCTGATAGAGGAAAAGAGAAGAAGATTAATTTGTAAATGTTGGAAGTAATAAAGAAAAATTACATTCAATATAAATAGATTTATAAATAGAAAACAAATATATGTTGGGAAAACTAAATCTAGTAAAATAATTCAATATTAGAGAGAATTTATTGATGTAAAACACTACGATGATGATTATACCATGGTCATTTCATTGAAAATAGGATTGACCTTTTATATTCTATCTTGTTTTCCCTTTTTTTATCTACAGATTAGAGAACATAGAAAGAATGATCAAATTAACATTACTGTAAATAAGCTCAAACTTTTTTTGGAAGGTAATAAAGATCATATGGGAGAGTAATTTCATTTATTATAAGTTTATATATCATTTTATAACCCACATTGTATAATTCGTTTTATTCAGTTTTATTTTTTTATAAATATTGTGGGTCAAGGTATATTCATTTGGTAGTTTTTGGTTAATGTTTTTTATTTCCAAGTGTTGTTTTGAAGAGAATAATGTGATATTTATAGGGGGATAATTTCCTTTTATAACCATTATGAATCATCGTGGGGATTCTATCTACAATATAATCTTATTGGAGTATAATATTTATAATAAAAAATAACATGGAGAAGAAAAATAATAATAAAAATAATATACCAAAACCCTTATTTCTTAATATTTCATTATATATTCCTTTAGTTTATATTTTTGATATCCATATTTAATTTTTTTTTCATTATAAGATTATTAGATAATCAAATTGTAGTAAACCAGGTTTCTTGTAAGTAACCCTTGTTTTATGCTTTTTATGTACATGAAGCATATGAGAAATGGTTGGGAATGATTGGAGACTTTTGAAGGGTTAAAGGGAAAATAAGTGGTGATGCACAGGCTTCGCACGATTTACTCAAACCATGCGGAAGCCATGCAGGTGGTGATCACTTTGGAAAGAGGACACCTCACGGTGTGCACATGGTTTAGGAAAATTGTGCGAGGAGGCTGTGTGGAGCACCCATTCCAAGAAATGAGTACCTCACAGTTAGCGCACAATTTGACTAACCGTACGGACTAACTATGCTCCGGGTCAACATATATCTTACTTTTAGGATCTAATTATTTTTTTATTGATACCCAATTTTTTTGCTCCTAGACAGCCCTAACATGGGATTTCTCTCTGGTGAAGGTGGGAGAACACTTTCCAGGCGTTTTGGAAGCGATCTGAAGGTTTTCCTTGCATTTAGAGGCTGGTTGATCGAGGCGAGTCTTGTTTCCTTTAGTTTTCATAGATCTCCTTCTTCCCTCTTGATGGATCTTTATATATATACTCTAGGTGTGTAGATATAAGGTAGTGGATGACATTTATGATAGGTTTTGGTTTTGTTGGTACTAGGAGAAGGAATCTAAGGAGGTTTTGGGGAGTATTATACTTGGTTTTGTTGGCGTTCTTCGTCCGTTGGATGGCTTCACCTAATTTGTTGAGTTAGATAGTTTCACTCCTGATTCCTATTTCTTAGAACATGAACTATTAGTTTCAAATTGTTTTCTATGATTGAAGTGGTTTGTTTATCTGCTGTGAAAGAATGGTTGAAACCCCTTTTTAGTAATGGGTGATGGAAATGGTGTGTTTTTGGAAGGTTTTTTTGAAGTGAATTTAAAATGGTGATTTTAAACTAGGGATGGTTTTTCGACATGAAAGAAATGGTTTTTAATAAAAGTTTTTATGCATTAATGAAAGGATTTAAACAAACTTAGTTTTGGCATGGATTTTCATGGGTTATGGTGTGTGTTCATATGCATTGGGATGGATAAGGGCGAGAAGTACCCCCATCAAAAGGGACGGATAAGGGCGTGAAGTACCCCCGTCATGGTAGTCCACTAAGTGATGGCTTAGTAGAAGGATAACTCACCACTCGCAAGTATAGGGAGGTCAAGGTTACATGCATGGTTGGTTGTGTGGTTTTGTGAAATGGAATGAATGTGCCAAAATGGAAATGGAAATTTGATTGGGAAACATTTCTTGGTTGCTTTTCTTGAGAATGATTGGTTTTTTTTGAAAATGGTTTTGACATGGAACTTGTTATATTGTGAACTATTTTGGAATTCTTTTATAATAATTGTTTTATATAGATGTGCTAAAATGTTTTATCCTAGAGGCATGGGTTGGGAAGTCACCGAGGAAAACCTACTGAGTTTCATTACTCACCCCCTACTTGGGCATGTTGGTGCTTTTGCAGATTTCATATACTTGGATGTTGGAAAAGGTAAAGTGTCACATATTTATATAACTACATCATGATACTTGGACTGGTTTGTGATGATTGGATCTTAGAGCATGTGGAGCATGGAGTTAGGTTGTCATCTTGTAGTCTTTTAGTTTGTCTTTTTGCTGTTTACTCTGATTTAGTGTTAGTTTCCATTGTGGTACTCTTGGTTGGGTTATGATAAAATAAATGTTTCAGTTGTCTTAGATTTTTTCATTCATGATTCAGTTGATTCATTTGGTTATGGTTGTTGGTTTTGTGGTATGTTCTAAAAGGGTAAATCATCCCCCACTTCTGTTGAAACCCTTCGACATTTATTTCCAGTCTTTGGCTCCTTGGGGATGTCGCATAAGGCCTATTAATGACTCATTGTACTCTCAATCCAATGACAATTCGTGGGTCATTACAAATGGTATCAATTTGTTCATTCCTTGCGTTATAAATGCAATTAGCTTGTTCCTTTCATTATGGAACATGTAGTCATCAGTTTTGTTGTTCTTGGCATTGAATTCATACATGTCTATTCCTTGGTTGGTCATCATAGGAAGGAGTAGGATTGTTGGAACTTGGAATGTAGATCAAAAAAAGACGTATCTAACCTTTTTATGTTGAAATTCAAGTTACCAGGGAGTTGGGTATAGAAGTGTTTTGGAGACCCTTATAAGATAACACATATCACTATTGTGGGTTTATCCAATTAGATGATCATGACATGAATTAGAGGAATGACTTCCCACTAGGAGTGCATACATAATTTTGAGAAATTGTTTATGATTTGATGCAAAATTGTGATTTCTGAAATTTTTTAAACATGTTTACAAATGAAAGACGTTGAAAATATAATGATTTATGTATTTTGAAAATGGATTTCTTTTCAAAAGAAAGAAAAGATTTTTCAAAAATGTGTAAATGAGGAGAAGATGGATGTTTGGAAATAAATATTGTGATAGTAATGTGAGAGATATTTAAATTATAAGCCTTCAGTTTCTAGGAAGTGAGAATAACTGTGTGCATTGATTGTAAAAAAAATGGCACCCATTAGGTGTCGTAGAAACCAAACGGAAGAGGATGCAGAGAATGTGGTCACACCTGAGCCATAGGTGAACCAGCAGCTAGTCCAATGTATAGTCCATGAATTCCAGGATGTGGACATGGGAAATCGGAGGGATGAGTCATGCCATGTAGACCGTTTCGTTCAGTTATAGAAGCAAAATCCACAATCTTTCATGGTGATTCCAAACCTGAAAGGGCGGAGGTGGGAATGAGTAGGATGAATCATATCTTCGATTTCATCGGCACACCAACAGAACTGAATGTAAAGATAGTGATGTATATGCAGGAGGATCTTGCACGACAGTGGTGGGAGCTAGTGGTGCAGGACAAGGTTGATCAAGGCCTAGGCTGGGGGGAATTTGAGGAATTTTTCAATAAAAAATTCTATCTTCATACATTAAAGATCAATTTGAAGATGGAATTTTTCAGCCTGAAGAAGGAGAATATCTATGTCATGGAGTATGAATCTAAATTCATGAATTTTTTGCGCTTTGCACCGGAGATTTCTGAAAGTGCGTCTCTAAAGTCCCACATCTTTGAATTAGGGTTGTGACATGAGATTCAATCAATGATAGTTGTGCTCTGTATTAATGATTATAAGGAGATGGTAAACAAAGAAACAGTAGCTGAATGAGACATCTCATGAGTTATGGGTGGAGGACGTTTGATGATACCCATGAGAATGGGTGGGAACTCTAATGCTGGGAAAAAGCAGAAGTGGTTCGCCTACTACCAAGGTGGGAGTGTGAATCAGAATCAGATGGCTGGATCGGTGAATCTTCCTCCACGACCCTTGATGAATGTCGAGTATTTGAAATGTGGCTTGATTGATCACATGAAATGAGAATGTACAATACCATTGAGAGCATTCCACAATTGTAATAAGATTTTGAATCTTCGGCGATATTGTTTCAGTGGTCCACAATTGGGTGTTCGTGACACATCTTAGGTGTTGCAGGAATCATATGCTTTGATAGGGCGAGGACATCAAAATCAGTCTCGCCAGTAGAACATAGAAATGCAAGGTGATTCTAGGAATCCCATGACTACTCAGGCAGGATAATCTCAACAAGGAAATAAGGAGCAATGTACCGCTACAAAGCAATTTTATGGAGCAGAACTGGTGATTGTGGATGACCAGTCTGGACCGTCTATGGTGAGAGGTACGATTCTTTTGAATTATACCCACATACAAGTCTTGTTCGATACCGGTGCATCAAATTATTTTCTTGCTTCTCATATTGCTGATTTCCTGAACATAAAACTTCAATTGATCCATTCTATAATAAAACATTAATCTATTCTCGGTGAAAGAATGTGTAGAGAATTCTTGTGTAGAAAATTTTCTATTACTATTAATGGAGTTGAGATGAAATGTTATTTCACTATGCTGGAGATGGATGTCTATGATATAATCCTGGGTATGGATTGGTTGATAGAGTTCAGGGATCACATAGACTATTATAGCAGAACAGTCAGTTTCACGACTGAGGATGGCGTCGATCATCTCTTTAGAAAATAAAGAGTGGTGAAGGTAGGTGCACCGGGTTTGTTGGAACCAGTAGTGGAAATGACCTCTTACCAGTTGGTTTCATTTAACATGGAATCGATTGATGAAATTCTGAATAACAATTTTCCAGTAGTCATGGATCAATTTTCAGATGTTTTTCGTGAAAAATTCTTAGGGTTTCCACCTATAAGATAAGTAGAGTTTACGATGGATATCCTTTAGGGGACCAGTTCTATATCACTTCCATCTTATCGGATGGAACCAACGGAGTTAAAGGAATTGAAAGACCAGTTGGAAGAAATAGAAAACAAAGGTTTTATTCGGCCAAGGGTATCTCTGTGGGCAGCACCAGTTTTGTTTGTAAAGAAAGAAAATGGAACTTTGAGGCTATGTGTGGATTATTGAAAACTTATAAAAGTTACGATAAAGAATAGATATCCACTTCCATGAATTGATGACCTATTTGATTAATTGAGGGGAGCTCAGTGGTTCTCTAAGATTGACTTGTGGTCAGCATATCACTAGTTTTGAGTTCGGATGGAGGATAATCTGATGACAGCCTTCAGAAGCAGATATGGTCACTTAAAATATGTAGTCATGCCTTTTGGTCTTACAAATGCACCAACAGACTTTATGGAATTGATGAATCAGATATTTCAGCGATATCTGGATTCTTCTTTTACGGTGTTTGTGGATGAAATATTGTTGTATTAAATAACAAGGGATGAGCTTGAGAAACACTTGGCGATAGTGTTGGAAATCACGAGAGACCATCAGTTGTATGCCAAATTATCAAAGTGAAAATTTTGGATACAAGAGGTACACTTTCTAGGCCATGTTGTTACTGAGAAAGGTGATTTAGCGGATCCAGAAAAGATAGAAGTTGTTCTTTCTTGGAAACCTCTGAAGAATGTCTTTGAAATATGAAATTTTCTTGTTCTAGCTTGTTATTACCAATGCTTTGTGCATGAAATCTCACGACTAGAATCACCTATGAAATCATTGAAAAAGAACATTGCAATTTAATGGACTGAGGAATGCCAGAGATATTTTCAAGAGTTGAATGTTCGCCTTACATCAGCAACCATCTTGATTTTTCCTGACTGAGGATAGGGGTACGTGGTGTATTATGACACTTCAGGATCTGGTTTGGGATGTTTTCTCATGCAAGGAGACCATATTATTGCTTATGGTTCAAGACAGTTGAGAGTACATGAAAAGAACTACCCAACACATGATTTGGAATTAGCTGCACCTGTCCATGCCTTGAAGACTTGTCGTCATTATATCTTTGGTGAGAAATTCACTATGTTTACGGATCATATGAGTTTGAAGCATATTTTCACACAACAATATTTGATTATAAGGATGAGGATATGGATGGAATATCTTTAAATATTTGACATTCACTGGATGTACACACCCGGAAAAGGGAATTCGGTGGCGGATTCATTGAGTAGAAATCCATATGCTCAGTTGGAGAAAAAATCTTCAGACGAATGGTAGTTGTTGTCGGACTTAGCCGGCATGCGTATGGAATGTGAAGATCAAGCTGATGTTTCAGTTTTATTTCCAGCTATTCTTCTTCCTGATTTGGTGGAGATAGTAAATGAGGCGCATGCATCCGATGTAGACTGTGTTGCAAAGAGTTCGAAACTCAATGGTGGGGAGACCATTGAGGGATGGAAGCTGGATGAGAGTTCACATTTATTATTTCGAGATCGAATGTTTGTACCTTTAACTTCTCATGAACAACTCCTTCATGTTTACCACCATTCTATAAGGGTTGTTCACCTAGGTACATAGAGGATGTATAAGGGGTTGAAGGCGCTGTTTTGGTGGATCGGCATGAAAAGGATGGTTGTCGAGTTTGTCTCGAGGTGCTTAACTTTTCAGAATGTTAAAGAAGATAATTAAAGACCAGCTGGTATGTTACAATATTTACCTATCTTAGTGTGAAAATGGGATCAGATGGTAATGGATGTTGTCGGAGGTCTTCCAAGAATGGTCCAAAAATACGTTGCCATTTGGGTGATAGTGGATTATCTAACCAAGTCGGCCCATTTCATCCCTATTAGTGAAACACATTTGGTGGAAGATATTTAGAAAATTTATATTTGAGAAGTGGTAAAAAGACATGGTATGCCAGTTTCAATCATATTTGATAGAGATCTGAGATTCACATCTTGTTTCTGTCCATCCTTACAGAAATCCTTGGGAACTATGTTGAATATGAGTACAACGTATCATCCTCAGATAGAAGGACAATCTGATAGGATGATACAGACGTTGGAAGACATGTTTTGGGCTTGTATGATGGATTTTGGTGGCTCGTGGCAAGAGCACGTTCCTTTAGTGGAGTTCTCATATAACAACAGTTTTCAGGCCTCAATACACATGGCTCCATTTGAAGCATTGTATGGGCATCCTTGTCGTTCTCCACTTTGTTGGGTTGAAATAGGTGAGACTTCACTAGTTGGGCTGAGCCATGTCCAAGAAACAATGTAGAAGATTCAATTGATAAAAAATAAGATGGAGACTGCACAAAGTCATCAGAAATATTATGAGAATCATCGCCAAAGACCGTTGTCATTTGTGGTGAGTGATTATGTATTTTTAAGAATCTCTCCAAGGCTTGGACATCATCATTTTGGGAAGAAAGGAAAAATATATCCTCGATATATAGGCCCTTTTGAGATACTGGAATGGGTTGGTGAGGTGGAATATCGGTTGGCATTACCACCACAGTTCATGGTAGTTCATAATGTTTTCCATGTATCTCAGTTGAATAAGTATCAACCCGATCCTGGCCATGTGATCAGATGAGATCACGTTGACCTATTACTAGATGTTTCATTGGTATATATTCTAGTGTGGATCTTCGATAGGTATAAGAAAGTCTTGTGTGGAAAAATCATTGGTCTAGTGTGGGTTTTGTGGCAACATGGTCAGATTTAGGAAGAGACTTATGAATGCGAGAGAGAAATAAATGAGCAGTGGCCAAAACTCTTTCAGGAATACTATGGTTTTCTACTTTCCAAGGACATAAAGTCCAATGGTTGGGAGAATTTATTACCCCTTGTTTCAGGTAAGTAACCCTTGTTTTATTATTTTTATGTACATGAAGCATATGATAAATGGTTGGGAATGACTAGAGACATTTAACGGGGTAAAGGGAAAACAGTGGTGGAACATGGGCTTCGTAGTGTTTTTTCAAACCGTGCGGAAGCCATGCATGTGGTGGTCACTTTGGAAAAAGGAGACCACACAGTGTGCACATGGATTGGGAAAATTGTGCGAGGAGGCCGTGTGGAGTGCCCCTTCCAAGCATTGAATACCACACGGTTAGCACAAGATTTTACTAACCATGTGTACTAATTGTGTGCGGGGTCAACATAGATCCTTGTTTTAAGAATATACTCCATTTTTTCATTAAACACAGTTGTTTTTCTCCTAGATAGACCTAACTCAATATTTCTCTCTGGTGAAGGTGGGAGAACACTTACCAGGCATTTTGGAAGCGATCTGGAGGTCTGCCTTGGCGTTTAGAGGCCGGTTGATCGAGGTGAGTCTCTCTTCTTTTAGTTTTCTTAGATCTCCTTCTACCCCCTTGATTGATCCATAGATATACACCCTAGGTGGGTATATCTAAGGAAGTGGATGACTTTTAAGTAAGTGTTTGGTTTTTTTTAGTACTCAGGGATGGAATCTAAGGAGGTTTGAGGGAGTTGTTGACTTGATTTTGTTGGCGTTCTTCATCCGTTGGTTGGTTTCGCCAAATTTGTTGATGTAGGTGGATCACTCCATATTCCTATTTCTTAGTTCTTGAAGGCATAGTTTAAAATTGTTTTCCTTGATTGAAATGGTTTGTTTATCTGGTGTAAAATAATGGTTGAAACCCTTTCTTAGTAATGTGCGTTGGAAATGGTGTGTTTTTGGAAACTGTTGTTAAAGTGAATTTAAAATGGTGATTTTAAACTGAGGATGGTTTTGTGACATGAAAGAAATGTTTCTCAATAAAAGTTTTGATGCTTTAATTAAAGGTTTTGAACACACTTGATTTTGGAATGTATTTTCATGGTTTGTGGTGTGTGTTCATATTCATTGGGATGGATATGGGTGAGAAGTACCCTCATCAAAAGGTTGGGATAGATAAGGGCGAGAATTACCCCCATCAAAAGGGATGGATTAGGGAGTGATGTACCACCGTCAAGGTAGTCCACTAAGTGACAGCATAGTGGAAGGATAACTAACCAGTCATGAGTACTGGGAGGTCCAGGTTGCATGCATGATTGGTTGTGTGGTTTTGTGAAATGGGATGAATGTTCCAAAATGGAAATGGGAATTTGATTGGGAAACATTGCTTTGTTGATTTTCTAGAGAAAGATGGGTTTTGTTGGAAAATGGTTTTGACATGGAACATGTTATATTGTGAACTATTTTGGAATTTTTTTACATAAATTGTTTTATATAGATGTACTAATATGTTTTATCCTAGAGTCATGGTTCAGGAATAATTAGGGGAAAACCTAGTGAGTTTTATTACTCACCTCCTACTTTGGAACATTGGTTCTTTTGCAGATGTCATATACTGAGATGTTGACAAAGGTAAAGTTTCGCATGTTTATAGCACTACGTCATGATACGTGGACTGGTTCATGATGATTGGATCCTAGAGCTTGTGGAGCATGGAGTTGGGTTGTCATATTGTAGTCTTTTAGTTTGTCTTTCTGATGTTTACTCTGATTTAGTGTTGGTTTCTGTTGTGGTACTCTTGGTTGTTTTATGAAAAAATAAATGGTTGAGTTGCCTTAGCTTTTATCATCCATCATTAAGTTGATTTGTTTTGTTATGGTTGTTTATTTTGTGGTATGTTCTAAAAGGGAAAATTGTCCCCCACTTGTTTTGAAACCCTTGGGAATTTATTTCTTGCCTTTGGAGCATTGGGGATGTCACTTAAGGCCTAGTAATGACTTGTTGTACTCTCAATCCAATGAGAATTGGCGGGTCATTACAGAAATGATCTTTGAAAAAAGTAAAGAAGGGGTACATTTTAGTGGAATTAACGAAGAATATATCTTCATATTTAATGTATTTATTCATTTAAATTGTTTTATTTTCTATACTTTTGAAGTAATTTTTATTGCTTCCACTTTTTATTTAACTATTTTCAAACAATTGAAAACAAATATTCATTTTCTGCTAAATTTTATTTGAAACATAATTGAAATTACTATTGGTTTGGTTGATTTATATTTTTTAATATTGATTAATATTCATTAATTTGGTAATTTTTTCCATATTTCATTAAATTTTTACTAGTATATAAATCATACTTTTGTGTTGAATTTCCAAACTAGAAACCATTATAAAAAATATTTTGCAAGTTGCAATTTGTTTATTATTTTTGTCTTGTAGAAAAATGTATTGAACATCCTAGTGAACTTACATACATTATTCAAATCTGTAGAATTGAAAAATATAATTCGAAATTTTACATTTAATTTTGATTTTCTCCTCCTTGGATTCAACATTGGGGATAATGGAATGTCTCAGTATAGGGGAAATGTTATTTTAATTCGATAAACTATACCACAATGTGAAGCCATCAAAACGTATTTTCTTTTAAAAAAATTGGGTTCCAATTAAAAAATTTATTCATTTTTAAGTTTTTAAAAATGTTAATTTTTTCTAGACATGTTAGGATGGTTAGTTCTCTAATACCCCTTGGATTTATTTGTGTAAAAACAATCTCATTTCCCTCTTGAAAATTGGTTGACTTTACTGAAAAAATATTTTTTTAATATTATTCAATTATTATTTCCCTTTAATTTTTTGATATGGATTAAATCTCATAAAATATGTTTTCAAATGATTTACGTAACGAAAATTATAATCTAGATTAAGAAAATTATCTTATTCATTATTATTTTAGATGGGTAATGTATTATTCCATTTGAATTATTATATTTGATCATCCAAATAGTGTGTCTAATTTATTTTTTTCAATTGTGTGAGTATATTATAATGGAGATAAAAAGAAATTTAGAATATAAATTTAATGAAAATTGAAGTGGGTTTTGCCCGATATCTTATTTTTTATAATCTATAATCATCCTAAAACAAGAATTATATTTTTCATAAAATATACTCAATTTCAGGGTTATAAATATTTCCACTGATTGATGAAAATCAGAGGGAGAAGATATTTTAAAAAACAATTTTTATGGTGATCCAATATTTCAAGCATAATATTAATTTCATTCAACTAAATTTGGATAATTATTTTATTGGGGGGAGAAATTGTGTGTCAATTTGGTTTGGCTATGTTTGTGGACTAATTTTATACATAGTAAATTCAATTTAAATTTATTCTAATTCTATAAATCAAGTTTTTAATTAAATTATTTACTTTTATAATTTTTTAAAATTAATAAAGCTCATAACTTTATGATAAAATATTTATTTAGTTTGTTAATTTAATATTTACCAATTTCAATTTATATTAATTACTAAATATTACAAAACTATTTTAATTTTCTTGTTTTTATTTAATATTTCAATTTTTTTATACATTTATTTCAGTTTTCTTATTCCAATAACTAATA
The DNA here is from genome assembly GCA_963277665.1 of Viscum album. Lineage (NCBI taxonomy): Eukaryota > Viridiplantae > Streptophyta > Magnoliopsida > Santalales > Viscaceae > Viscum > Viscum album. Next base: position 1,716,330,354 of record OY728160.1, on the reverse strand, counting down.
ACTATTATTTTTTCATTGCAATTCAATTAATAAATTGAATGATTAAATCACTTTATCCTTTTTCTTTTTTTTTCTGAATTCTTATGACTTAATAAATTATTAATATTTATAGTTTTATTAAATTCATGTCAATATATTTTTCTTCTTTGAAAATAATAATATTATTTTTATGAAATTAATCTTATTATTTTAATTAATGCATTCATTATTTTCTGTATTTTTCTATTTTTATTTTTTATAATTAATGTATTCATTATTTAACCAATATTTGAATTTCATTACTATATAATTTATTCTTATTATTTGATTATTTAATATTATTATGTTTTTTAATATAATTTTATATTTTATTTTTCTTATGTTTTTTTTATATTCCAATAGATTCCATGTAACCCATTTCCATGAAACCCATGTAGACAAATTATTCAAATGTTGTGTGGAAGAATTTGTTTGCCTAATACATATCCAAATTCCCATTGAAATTTTATACAACCATTTTTCACATTAACCACATATCCAAATTTTTTGGAAGTTATCCACATACCTGCTCCCTACACAACACATAGCTTATTTTCCATTTTCCACCAAAAAAATCAAAATAAAATCGTGGCTTATGAAGAAGAACAACTCAATGTTGAATTCAATCGATGTGGACACCAATACGATTTCCCATACAATTATAATGAGGACTAGGATGACCCAATAATGTTGATTATTGATATCGATCCGCCAGATGAAGAGGAAAAAATAGAGCCTTTGGTATCCATTCATTACTAATTTTCAGAGAAGAGAAAGTTCATGAGAATATTTGATGACATTATTATTCTCATAGTTAAACCATCAGTGCTATGTTTAATTGAATATGATGGTTAACTGACTAGTGAAATTCTATTTTTTTGGCATGAAAAATCCCCCACTCGATCTCTATATTGAATACGTCACATAACCCACCATTTTGATGTCATTTAAATGTTGATGCATGGTTTGGAGTTTGACAATGTGACACTGAAAGAATTTACTATGGATATTGGCCAATGATTAATCAATGATGATGAAAACATCATCATGAAACCAAAATCATAGGAACCTCAGATGTTTAATCAACAATTTTTGGTTATCTATTGTACGATATACACAAAACCATACCCACAAGGATAGAGTTTTGTAGATAAATAACGCTAAGGGATGATCAAGTTCGATGGAAAATAAGGAGTTTTTTGTTTAATGTGGTGTTATTTTAAATTATGATGATTTGAACTCTTTCTCCTAGTGGTTTGGGGATCATGTCCACTGATTTCTCACGTATGGATTATAATGGATTATCTCCATGAAATCTAAAACATTTTTAATTAACTATCTACATTGAACATGAATCATAATAATATCAGAAAATTACATATCAATTTGTGCGACTGTGATGTTTGGATCATATTGAATATACTAAAGAAGTGTGTGTTTTTAGATATAGTGAATATATTTATCAAAGTGTTAGAATCTGAAGGAGATAGTGATACTGAGATATATTTTTCTAAACCCATATAATATTATACTAATGTATTGGTAGTAAACACATTTATTTTTACATTATTTAATGTATTTTGGGTAATTTTTATATGAGTAAATCAATAATAAATTCCAGAAAACAAAACTAGTACTCAAAGAATGGGTAGTATAAAATTGGATCTTTCATATTTTCCATAGTGTCACAGTGATGAGTATAACTAGGAAACCAGAGAGATACCATGAAGGAGAGTTTTCATAAATCATGTTGATATATATAGAGATAAAAATAAATTTAATTTTTCATTCCATTGATTTGATTATCTTAGTGTCTTAGTTGTAGAACCTTGTAATTTTTACTAATGAGTATTTTTTGATATTTTTTTCTTTTAACAAACAATAATTTTCCCCATATTTTTTATTGTCTAATAATAAATAAATTTTTGATTAATTACTCATCAATCAATTTGTTTTCATCATTATTTTATTCTATGAAATACATATTATGAATTGATGGTTCTATTAATAGTGTTTTGATTTTTTATTTTACATGGTAGTTAATTTTAGGAAAACTTTTATTGTATAAAATTATCAATTCTCAATATGGAATTATGAGAGAAATAAGAGATAAATTGTGTCATGTTCTTAGTGATCATTGAATTATTTGAATAGCTCTTAAGAAAATATGGTTGATAAATGGCATCTTAGTTATAGTATCTGAAAAACTGCAGTCCCAGATTTGGATTTAAAATTATTAAAATGACATGTCCACATTTTATACTAATTTTGGTTACCCAATATTTTATATTCAAAATCTACAATATGAAAATGAAAAATTGAATCACTTAAAATCTCTAAAAAAATTTATTTTTATATTTTTATAGAAATATCAAAAAATCTTTTGTAAGAAATAAACATATCATCAAATTAACATTTATATGGATTAATATATCTTTTCTTATTTCACATTAAACCATAATCGTCATCCATCTGAAATAAAATCTATAAATAACTAAATAAACCATATTTTCTATAACATAGGTATAAAATATGAATACATGGTTAGTTAATGTGTCATCAGAGTCAATAAACATAGAATATTTGTTATTTTTATTGACTATAAGATTCATTATAACCACATAAAACGAAATTAAAATTAATTTTTGTAACTTGTATAATCATATTCATACAACCATTTCAAAATTATTTTAATCAGAAAAACATATAACTGATTTCAAATATAATCATTACCCAATTCATTATAGTTGTTTCTAGGTGAACACATCATTTTATCTTTCTAGGGTACACACTATTATCTTTGGGATATCCCATAATGTAAGCTATAATGGGATCACCCAATTCACTTTGGGCCACCCCATAATATAAGTTGTAATGTCTCACCTGGTGTGTTATATGGGATACCCCTTTGTATATGATGTCCAATAACCACAACAAAAATAAATTATATATATCTTTCATTTCATCATAAAAGTTATAGAATCTGTCATTATTCATTCATTGTCTAATAAATCCATAGAAAATAAATGGTATTCATGTTAATCAATTCGAATCATTACTATATCCTTGAAAATAAATTATTTATAAAAATATGATTCAAATGAGACTAAACCATGATATGTGCAATGGGTTCTATAACAATCTCATTTAAACATGAATAACTAAGGAGAAAAATGGTTTCCATAACATTTTCATTAAATAAATCTTATTAAATATATTTAATGAATGTGGATGGTATCAAAAAAAATATCATGTATATGATAAGAAAAAAATGGTTTGATGATTTTTATTAATGGAAATACATTTGAAATATAGTAAACATGTTATTCAGGAAAATATCCATTTCATTTTTGAAATAATTTTTTTTTAAACATAAAAAAATTTGAAAAAAAAAATATTCTTTGAAACTAATTTTTTAAAAATAATTAATATAATTTTGAGAAAAAAATTCATTAAAATATCATAGTAAACATTCAAATGAAACATCAATGAAATTATTGTCTTGTTAGTGAGTAATTTCGTGCATTCCATAAATAAAATTCATTTTGTATGGTAAAAATGTCAGAGAAGATACTTGTTCAGAAAGTGACATTAATACTCCAATAAAAAATTATTTAAAACAAAAAAGGTAAAAATTTCTTGAATAAATAATATTAAAATATATAAAAATATTATTGGAGTCACTTTTATAAAACATGTTTTTTGAAGAAAAGATATTTTTGACCGAAGAGAAAAATGATGTTGATTTTTTTAATAAAAATTGTCAAAAAATATTAAGTTCTAATGAGTAAAAAATGGTTCAAATAATTTTAAATTTAATTAAGAACACCATCATAATAAAATTCATGATTTCTTTTAGAGATGTATCATAATATCTCACTATTTGGAGAACAATCATAAACATTCCAGATAAAGGATCAGATTGTATCATCAAACTCTTACTAATTTGGCATCATTGAGTTGTGAGCCCCATGAAAGGGATAAATTAAATTAAACATAAATAATCATGAGGGTAAATAAAATAATCATTTTTAATATCAAAGGGTATGTATATAAACCTCTTAAAAAGACTAGTTCAGAATAATATATAAGTCTGAAAAAAATAAAATTATGACAAATTACTATTTCTACTATGGTAACACTGAAACCATAAATAGAATTAGAGAGAGATAATTAAATTGAATTTTAAATCACCAAAAAAATTCAGTAATAATCATAAAATAAAATCATGTGAAATTTATACACAAAACAATGATGTATTTTTTATGAATATGGCCTATATATCATAGAAATCAATGAGATACGAGAAAAAATCCATACCATGTGTATGACATGTTAACTTTGGGATTATATTCCTGAATAATAAACACATGTTATTTAATTAAATTATTGAGAAACATTATTTTTTTTAACTTTTATTTCAAATATTATAATTTTATAAATAGTTACATAACCGATTATTTTTACGTCAAATATTTTGACCATATTGGGCTTATGGGCCCAAATCTACTGTGGTTGGTTGACAATGGTAAAATAGATCCTTATTTTAAAATCTCCAAAATAAAAATAATTAATTAACTATCATATTTGTATATTAATTATATTTTTATAACCAATCATGAATTATTTCAATGAAAAACTAACTAATGTTGGGATCATGGAAATGATAGTGTGTTTGTATGCATGAGATACATTACCATTTTTCAGTGATCATTATGGAAATAAATGAAGTATTATTTCATATTTAAATAATTATAATAATATTATACATACAATATTATTTAATATAATATAATTACATATAGAATTATCATGATGATATGGTGAAAAAACCTTCACATCGCTTTGAGGAGGTTGTAGTCCACACGTCCACGAATGACGTTATAATTTTTTCGTTGACTAAAAATGTAAAATAAAATGATATATTGTATTTAAATAATTATATACATGTCATTAGTATCATAAATATTTCTTTTATATAACTTATACTTATCATATTTACCCATATTAACTTCTATATAATGCATTCGTGGAAAATGAATCACAATGCTTCATGAGGAGATAGTTTGTCATACACATAGGCGATGTTTTCACATCCCTTAAGGAATAGAACAAAAAAGGGTATATTTTATCTAATGAATCCATTGGTATAATTATTCTATAAATATAACATATAATATATATTCCAATCAATATACCTAAACATTATAGGTTGTAATGAAAAACAAATGACATCATTTCACGAGGTTTTAGTCTATTGTACCCACACATATTGATTAAAAACACCATTTGACTGAAATGGGTGTGGTCATATGTCATTACATTAGAATAAATACATCTTTGTATAAGGAATATACTGAGGTTATTATATCATCAGGGTATAAAAATAATTTAATGGGTGGAGAAAGAAGTAATGCAAAATAGTCTTTGATGAATATTAACTCTTCATCATGAAACCCCTTTTGGTTTGCACCAAATGCATTCCTTGGTTGGATTTCTAACAAAATAAAGGATTATAGGATTAGTGTAGATCTGTTTTTAAGATAATATTTTTATGTTTTTGTTGATCTCGATAGCTTGAGATATGTGTATAAGTGAGGGGAGTGATTTCCCTTTTATAGTAGAGGAGGAGTGTCATTTTTGAAAGTACTCCAAATTGTTTCCAATTGTGGGGGGAGGAGAATGTCACCGAAAGTGGATATAAGATAGATAATTCATTTTTATTTGTATAATATAGTCGATAAACACATCCATCAAACAATTAAAATTAATTTTTAAATATTTCATTCTTTAAGCCCTTTGTTTCTTTATTTCATAATTTTTTTCATTATGATAACTACTTTTCTATCATTGGGAAATTTTCATTTGATATAGAATTAAATGGTGAATTATATTAAAATATACTACCAATAATTATTAATATAAAATAATTTTTATCAAATTAATATATTATGCATTTTTAAAATTTTCTTTAACACAAGCGCAAGTAACATGAAAAAGCATTGTTTTAACCTTAGCCACAGTAATATAGTTTTATACTATTTAGTATTCAAAATAGACAATATAAGAAAACAATTGGTCCATAAATACAACATATTGTATAATTATTAACATTTAAAAATAATTTGGAAGAATATAGTTTTTTTAAGTAATTTTAAATCATTTAATAAAATATCTTTTCACATTAAATAACAGTAATGTAAATTTTGACATTTTTAATTCAAATTGAATTTAAAAAAGACAATACAATGGTGTAATTAGACTATATCATTCTAAAACATATCTAAGATTATATATTTATTTAAGAAATTCATTTAACACAATATTTCATTCAATTTAATGTATTTTTATTATATTTAGTATCATTTATTTTCATTTCTATTATCTAAATAAATATTGTGTTGGAATTTCATAAGAATTTTAAGTAACTAATTCATCTCAAATAATTAATAATACATTATTACGATAAAAAAACACATTTATATTTTGAAATAAAATTTATAATGGCAGAAATTTTGTTCTGTATCCAAAATAAGTATAGATATTAAAGGAAGAAAAGTACCCTTTTTGAATTTTTTTCTATATAACTTATTATAGGGGTCATATTCAAAGTAAAGAGGAAATGAATTTATATATTATAGAGAAATTGAAATAAAAGGTTGAAATAAAATAATTTTTAATAATTATTGTAATATTTTATTTCAATTTGGAAATTATCATTATAGTTAAAACCATAGTAAAACTATTTGTAACTTAACCGCATAAATTAATTTCTATAACATTCACTATTCATCACAGAAAAAAATTGTGTTGGACATTTTATACTATATAAATTATAATTATTCCAAATAAAGAATACATTATTTCAAATTCATTTTGTAACATCTCCTACTCAGATACCTTTGAAGGTTCCCTAAGCCCAGTTGGCCACATGGCCACAAGATCATCTCCCCAAATGCCTGAGGATGCTAACTAGTATTGAGGGGATATGGTGTGTCTATTGGGTGACTAATAGATCATCACTAGAGGATAGAATATTGGATATACAATATCTGATTTTAGTAGACGAAGTATCTCAATCATACAACATATGAACAAAAGGGATAAATAAATATAAAGAAAATAGGAAAGGAATATAATAAAAAAAATATGACGATACATGTCATGTTTCTCAAAAACATTAATATATATATATATATATATATAAATAATGAGTAAAGTATATGTAACAAAATACCCCCCAGACCAAAAAAAATCCATCAAGCCTCAAGTTCCATAGCTCAGTCCCATGGTCCCTTACTCCTAAACAACAATTAATAACCTGTAGTATGGTGATTTTTCTTATCCCAACATGTAATCATATAGTCTGATCAGGTACCATATGTTCCCTAAATTGGTTATGAGATTAAATAATAGTAATAAACAATCCAAATGTAGAGTTTTATCTAGTTAGTAAATATAAAATTACAACAGTGTGGATGAATTAATAGAAATGTAAAATAATTATTGAACATAAATAACCCATAAAGGTCCAGATTCACATTGACACCCATACTCTCCTACCAGCTTTGTCCTGGCTTTAATTCCTAGGAGTTAACAGTCATCCCCATCTCATTTTATAATTACTTTAATTTAATTAGTCATTCTCATTTATCAATAATGTCCCAATACCAAGCACGTAGCCAAACATCCCTAGTGAAGATATATGATCATGGATGACTTATGAGACCATCGATAAGTTATAAGATAGTGACCAAATCCAAGATTGTTTTTGTCTTGGAATACATGTTATATGAAGCATATCATTAATCAAGTATTAAATACCCTATGTTCATCATTCACATTCCTAATATTGAATCCATGTGTCACTCTGTGAACATTATGAAAGAATAACGTTACACACCATACCTAGGAATTCCTTTTAAGAATCCTGGTATCACTCCTAGTGTGGTATTACATCACTAACATTCTAGTTCATCCTTAGAGGTCTTCTAAGGGAGACATCGTACCACCCCTAGAAAGGATGATCAACTACGATTTTGATTCCATCCATTTAAATCCCTATGTATACCATGTGTCACTATGGTGTATAATAGTCATCCCCCATGAGTTCATCCTCAGCAATCCAATAGGGAGTCTAATAGTCGCTCGTCCATCAGAATGATAGAAGTCATATAAGTCTCACCATGGTGTTCTTATATGAACTAATGTGTCCCCCATGATATATATGAATTTATTCAATATCATTTAATTATATCAAGCGTCATTATTGTGATGAATTCAATTCAATCCCATCTCAAAATGTGGCTCAATGAACTGGGTAATATATATGTTGTATTAACCTCTTATTTTTCTCACATGGGTATTTCAATATAAAGAGACTCTTCAAACTAAAAAAGAAAATACATGGCCATGCCTTGGGACATTTTCATGGTCATTCCATTCCAATTAATTAATCAATTTAATTTATGATTAAAATTACAATCCAAATTACAATTCGAATTACATGAGAATTTTTCAATTTACATCCCATGTAAAGGGTAACAAAGATCCTCAACGGTGACCTAATTCAAATTACACCCATGGTGGTCCATCTGTTTATGAAAAACACCCATGGGGTAATACCAATTATATCTCCTTAACCATTAATCAATTATAAATGTGTCTCAAAAATAACATAAGTTATACATTTAATTAATATTCAAGGATTCCTATCCATTTCAGTGTATCTCTCCAAAAATTGTGTGCAGAACACAAAGAACTGTATTTAAACACTTCAAATAGAATGGAAATTAATATAAAAACCAAATGGAGGTCCTTAATATATTTATCATCAAGTATCATTTCAGATTCGAGTGAGATCGATAAAAAATAAATGAACGAAGGAAGAACCTAATAATAGGGAAAGTTATTCTACACCATAATAGTGTTTCTGATACCAAACTAAACATAGAATGAAAAAATATGAATGAATACTTTACTGATGTAGATCCAATGAGATTAATGACTCTCTAATCAATGATTGGATGGAGGAGATCCATAAATTACTTGTTTAGCATTCTAAGGAGGATATTTCAAGGACAAGCAGGCATCCAACGTGGAGAAAATGGGAAAAATAAATATGTTATAATATATAATAAATGGAAAAAAATTAAATTCTCCCAAAATTATGGGCCACATGGTTTAGGTACATGGTTGGTCAAACCTTTCACAATATTATGCTAATTATTATAGAAAATGGTCAATTCAAATGGTTCTATCACATAGTTTGACTAACCATGCACAAATTGTGTCTCAATCTGCTATCAAACAACACATACATTCCCAAAAAGTTGTACACCTCAAATAAATTTTTTTTGCTAATCATGTGGAAAGTTGGACTCCACTATATATTTTCACATTGTTAGAAGTAGCTATTCGACTTTCCCCACAAGGTTTATACTAAATATACAACATGAATTTTTCTACAAAAAGCGATTTTTTCAGGTTTCAAACAAGATCAAGTCACCCATGAATCCTCCATTGCATCAAAATGTTTTCACACATGGTTATAAATATGAATTTAAAGTGAGAAATGATAGAAACAAGTATATTTTGTGACTCAAGAAAGAACTAGTTTCTTACAAACATCCACACATAATGAAATTCATCCCTGAATTTCCATTACAAGGATGGTGAAGTACAATCGGTGATCAAATCCTACCACTCAACTAGAATATCGGGCTCCCACCCATAAGTCTCATCTATTACATGGATGTGCTACCATATCAACCATACTAGGGAAATTTATTGTCCTTTGAGAACCTTCTTGCAAAAATACACAATACGAATCAGATTCTCCTCAAAAGATTCATCTACCTAAAACTCAAAATCTCCGAGCTAAATAGACTGAAATTAATCTGAATAATAACATAGAAGCTGAGATACACGGATGACATCATTTATGTCTTGATACCTCTATGTCAACATAAAGAGATAGGCTACTAGATTAAATCTCTCTTGAATCTAAAATGATCCCACCTATATTGATTAACATTTACCATTTCTTCTGATCCTCTTGTTTCTTAACCATTGTGAGACATGAAAGAAGTCAAGATAAATGATCTAAAATTATAGAGGACCTTTATGGTGATCGAAAAATGATTTATTTTTGGACGTCAATTTACAATTTGTTACCAAATCAACTAAAACATCTCTATGGTCTTATGAAGACGATAAGGCCCAATAATAACTTAATCTCCTACCTCTACCCAATACAGGGGTGATCAGAATGGAAAACCATAAAAATCCAAATAATGTGGAATCTGTATAGTAGAATGAATGATATTGTTATAGGAGAATTTATCCAGGGGTATTTCCCACTCTCAAGAGCCCCAAAATCATGGATTTTTGCTCATAGAAAATCCTCAATGACATGTATCATTCTACATAACTTCAATTAGTATGACGGTTTTATTTTGTGGTCCAAAAAACATTGAACCTAGAACTATCTACAAACCATTCCATAACTGTGATGTAATTTTGGAATACCTATATGAAATGATATCATGTGTGACCCCATGAAATTATTTTATATCACAGATACATGAGCTTCCATGCTCATCAAATGAAATGCTCTCCTTGATAGGAGTGAAAGGATCATCCTTTTTGATACTTTCAAGGACAACGCATACATCCTCATTACCGTGAGGCGACCTTGGTGAACCTGTCAGGAAGTTAATAGTGATTTCATTACTATTATACTAGAGAATAGATTTATTCCTTAAAATTTAAGAAACCCATTTTTAATCCACTTTCACCTTTTGATATTTAGTTCATCTCATAAAAAATAAATACATATACTTTCATACCTGGCCACTGGTATTAGTGACATAAATTCTGATACATCTTGGTGACACTAGGTATCACTTCCCATGCTGAAACATGAATGCATCATATTATCTCTATATGCATGACTATTTAATCTCATATATGAAGACTCATTTGTGGAATTTCATCATTTCCTACGGTCCAACATGGAGGAGGGTGCTCACCTACCACAACGATCCATATGACAGGGCTATCATAATCTAATAGTTGTCTCATCATTACTCTATCCAGAATGGTAGAGGTAATATATAAGGATGATATAAATTTTTCCCATGATTTTCCAATACCTTCAAGAGTATATTTGTGAACAAATACATAATCATCCACTAAAAACCAGCCTACTTTAATTCATGTATCTGAGTTCTCCATCTCATTGCTTTTTCCACTAAATTTACTTACCCAGTTATACCAGTAAGATTGACGTACAAACAATGTATTAATTAATCTCTACATCATTGCACAGATTTTGATCACACATTGTATCTATTTAAATGAGGAATATAGGTTCCTTGTACACCATAAAACTCTCTCCATGTAATTATTTTCTCCAGTATTGAAATTTCTAAACAATTGTAGCTAACTCATGATCACGTGTTAGGTAATTTATCTAATATGGACCCAACTATTGAGACTTGTAAACCACAAATCTATCTCTCTATATAGTAACTTCTCCATTCCCAATACCTGATGCATCATATTACACTATGCAACTTCTTCCTGGATTGGAAAAAATCTGTCATGTAATAGAATTAATTTGAACCTTCAACTCTTGAAAGGATAAATCTCATTCATTAGATCATACAAAATACAAACCCTTATTAGTCAAGCCTATGAGTTGAAATTATAATAATGAGAATTATTTTATAAAATTCAAATTATATCCAACCAAACCTAAGAGAATGTTCACCTCAAAGAAGTTCTTTTCCTCCTCCTAGGAATTTATAGCTCACATAGCCTCTAGGTAAACTGATACTCATGTTTTTGAGATATTGTGACACTAGAAGTGGATTTAATATAACCATAAGTGGATTTGATCAATCTAGAAGTGGAAAATTGTGATCATAGAATAGAAAAAATTATTAATCAGTGCATTCAACAAAATCTCATGTTTTTTGAAATGGTCAAGTCGATTATGGTAATACAAAAATATATCATCCATGAAATCTAGTACCAATGAATAAAGATAAGGATAGAAGAATTGGTTCATCAGTTCCGTGAATACTGCTAGCATGTTATTGATACTGAATGACATAACTAAATACACTTATAAACCATACCTACTACAAAATTCAATGAGAGGAATGACTGATGGTCTAACATGCACCAGATGATAATTGTATTCCAGATAAATTTTCAAGAATACCCATGCTCATTGGATCATGTAAAATAGATCTTATATATTTTAAATAGGATATAGTATCCTAATAATCATCTTGTTTAAGGTATGGTAATCCACACATAGCCTAATATTTCATTCTGTATTTTTATAAGAAAGGACTGGTGAACCCCATGGGGAAGTACTAGGTTGGATGAACCCATTTGCCTTTAAATCCTCTACATTTATCTTGAGATCCTCCTTGTAAATAGTAACAATACCCTAAGGAGGAATTTATACTAGTGATGATTCTTGCACTAGATTGATAGATAACTATACCTCTATCACTGGAGGTAACCATCAAAATTCATCTAAAAAATAATCTATTGAATGATCAACCAATGGATAGAAATATTTATGACATGTTCCTTATTCATCGAGATACAATCTTTTGATCTTGGATATCATCCCATGTATGCATGATTCTTAGCTCTAGATTGTCTTTCCTGGGCATCCCATTCACCCTTTTTAATGAACTCACTACCCTCTAATGATGTGAAGGTCACCCGTTAGAAAAATAAATCATTGAAAGAATCAAGTGGAATCAACTGGTAAATCCTTTGAATGATGTCAAAACATTTCATCTTGATTAAAAATAGCTCCCATACCAAGTTACACTAACCCAACTCAAGGGAGAACACTATAAACTCGTGTACATATTCCATTTTGATCCTCAACTAAGTATCACACTTCATAACTCCGTCAAAACATAGAAAACTAAGCCCAATGATCTCTACAGAAAGAAAAAATATAAAGCCGGTTATGAGCCTGAATAAAAAATTGATGATTCCAAAGTAGATACGACAAGAATAGTACATATAATAGTAGAAGTTCCAAGATCATTCTCATCAGGTGTCAATTTCACTGCATATATCTATCCCGATCTGAGGACTTATGATATTTCTAGGCTATTCAGAGTAGATATATTTCGATGATGCTGTAAATATGTGGTTTGACTACCATGTCCATAACCACCACCATGACAATCATACGATTATATTCTAGATCCCTACCTAATGAGATGCTTCTGACCCTACTCCTGCTCGTTGAGTTAGGTCGTACCCTCTCGTACTGGATTCTATGGGAACTTTTCTAGAAATATTTTTTAGATAACCAATCATTTCATAGGATTATCACTTGTGTGGGTCTCTCATGCACTATGGACTCGTATGTCCCAATCTACTACACTTGAATCAGGTGACCTGGCTACCTGAGTATGTGATTTGGCTATTAATATCACCACACAGATTCTTTTGATGAATTTTTATACTTTTGGTCAATGTAGCACAATAACTAAGTGCCGAACCGACTAGACAAGCACCCCTAGCCTCTCTCAAGACATAATATGTGATAGTATATGGATTCACTATTCTTGAAATGTTATTTAGTTGAAATAAATTCACCTATGATACAATTTTTTATTCAAGACCATCCTCAATTAACCTGGATTTAGATAACACATAACCCATCAGAATATTTAAGAAGCACAAGAGCTCCGTAAAATAGGTTGAGTAATCCATGATTGATAACAATCCCTACTCTATGTGCTTGAACTCTCAAGCCCTATTTTCCTTCAACATCACGTGATAGCTGATATAATATAAGTCTATATTAAAATATAACAAATCCATATCATCTTGAAAATCCATCTATGTAATGAAATCATTCCATCTCTTAGAGGAATATTATAGCATGTATTTTGTGAGACATACCCTCCTCTCAGTTGATGTCTTGAGATTTCTGAAGATAGATATCACAGCTTCTAGACATGTCTCTGCAGGCTATGGTCCACCATCCCCCAAAAATGTGGTTGGATTCTGTTATTGTAACTCATTCACCAACTATTCCATAGTATGGGAATTTCACGATGATCAATAATTTTCCTTCAAGAAATAAATAAATCCTTTATGAAACATTGCATCAGCACTTGTTTCTACTAAGAGTACTGGTTCTCTAGCTAGAAAAAAAAGAACAATATATAGGTATCCTAGGGCCCACCACCTATGGGGTGTGGTCATAACCACCCTCCTGGAGTACAAATGGAGTTTATCATAGTGGCACTCCTTTACCATGAAAAAAATACCTTATAATGTTATAGTATATATGTTAATTTTAAAGTGTGAAAATATTGAAATATGATAGATACAATAATTACTATGTAAAAATCAAATCCTTCTTCCTGCTCCATGAGTCAGGTCCAGGTAACATATAGATCATATCTAATAGAAAGAGATACTATATACTACCCATTACTAAGGCTAGGTCAAGTTCAAGTTATATGAAATAAACAATTTATGTTTTGAATCTATTATTATATTAAATTATATTATATCAAAATTAATTCTAACTAGTTAAACCAAAAGGGAAACCAAATTCTAATTTGTAAGGACCCATACTCTTCAATAAAAAATATCTAGAAGTCCCCAAAACCAAACCATATTATGTCCTAGACCATGCGACTCATGTTCCATGACTCAATGTGCCACAATTTTTTGCATTGGGTGTATGATGTAGCCAAATCTACACAACACTACATAGGTTAATGTTGGAACTCTATGTACCTACGATGTTTTCAAAACACCCTACAAAAAATAACATCCATGATGCATGGATATCAATTCTAGAACATATCACAACATCATGAAAATAATAAATTCATCATGTGGGGAATGAAATAATTCATGGAATGAGACTTATAACATGTTCCTAAAATGGTTAATGTGATGTAATACCCTAATACCGACCCATTTAAATAAAATATAACCCAAAAGAATATTAGTAATAACATAACTATTCAAGTGTATCACCCAATAGTGAAATCAAATCAATTGTAACAGTCAAAATCAAATAAAAAAATTACTTGAGACAATTTGGTTTTTTTTTGTTTGAGGGATAGTTACGCCTAGGCACAAATCATTAAAAAATTATAATTCTTACTAATACCCGTTCAATTATTGTTATATAAAAATGAATAAAAAGGAAAAACCTCTTACACAACATTGTAACACCTGGGTGCAGATGCCACTGAAGGTTCCTCGACCCAGATTAGACACATGGCCTCAAGCACATCTCCCTAAACTGTAGAGGTTTCCAAATAGATTTGAGGGACTTGGGTGTGTCTATGAGGAGACAATACCCCCATCACCAGAGCACAGAAAAATGGATAAAATAAAACATTTAATATCATAAGTATTTACTCAAGAAGATAACATATGTATATCGGGACTAGAAACAAATATACAATACCTGAAAGGGACCTAAAATAAAATAAATGATGATATATGTCATGTTTCTACAAAATTGAGCAAACAATTATATATTAAATCATTACAATGCATGTGAAAAATACCAAAAACACCTAAAAACAATCTTGATATCATCACGAACCTCAACCCCATCCCATGATTCCATGTTCCTATGAAA
The DNA here is from genome assembly GCA_963277665.1 of Viscum album. Lineage (NCBI taxonomy): Eukaryota > Viridiplantae > Streptophyta > Magnoliopsida > Santalales > Viscaceae > Viscum > Viscum album. The sequence goes on along the minus strand of OY728160.1, from coordinate 1,716,314,669 downwards.
CAATTATGAAATTATACCATGGTACTTTTCATTATCAAACATGTAATCATATTATTTTGTTAGGTACCATTAGTTTCTCGAACATGGTGTGGGATAAAATTCTAGTATGAAACCATGAAATGGTATTATTTCATCCACTCAGGTAAAATATAATAATTACAACATAAAGGATGTAAGATAAATGTAATTGAAGTATTAAATGTAAAACCCTCTAAAGGTATCTATTCCCATGGACTCCAATCCTCTTTCTCCTACTTTAGCATAGACAGAATGCTTCAGACTTAATAAGCAATCCTATGTCATTTTATAATCTTGTTAATTTAAATAATCAATCTAATTTAAAAATTATGTCTCGATGCCTATAATGTAGCCCATCATTCCCCATTAATATAAATGATTATGGATTCATAACTTGTCCATATATAAGTTGTAATAAATATATCGAATCCAAGATTGTTCTTTGTCTTGGAAGGAACTTCATATAAACCATATCATTAATTAAACATTTAAATACCTATGTTTGTCCCTAGAATTATGAATTTTAAATCTCGGTGTCTATCCAAGAAAATTATAAACCAAGAAACATACCAACCCATTTGAATCATTCCTCATAAGAAACTTAGTATCCCTCTTGGTGTGTTATAACATAATTTCAATTTGAGTACTTCCTTGGAAGAATTATAAGGGATCCCATGTGTCACGCATGGCCTGTATGATCAACTACCCATTTATTCCAACCTTGGAAATCCCTAATTCTTCCATGTATCACTTGGGTACATAATAGTCATCCCCCATGAGTCCATACTTGGTTGTCCATTAGGGATTCTATGTCTTAGTGGGGTTTATTAATATGGAATAAAAATTATTATGTCCATTCTATTCATTTATGAAATCAGGTTTCACCTAAGGTATAAAAGAATTAATCAAATATCATTTTATTATATCAAGGTTCATTACCATGACTAATTCAAATCAATCTCACCTCAAAAAAATTTCCCATGTCATGGGATATGCTAAGAAGTCCTGCCCTCTTATTTATCTCTCGTGTTCATTTAAAATTGATGACAATGATATGATAAAGAAAGAAATTACACATCCATTTTATGGTTTATGGGAATTCCATTCCCTTAATTTAATAAATTCAGTTTACAATTCAAATTACAATATGAATTACTTTTGAAATTACATCTCAATTTATCAATATACATCTCATAGAAAGGGTAACGACACACCTCAAAGGTGACGCAATACATATTACACCCACGGTGGTCAATTTGGTAATACAACACACCCAATGGGTGGTTATAATTCAAGATCATCATCCTTTAATATACTATAAATGTCCCCCATATATTAAATAAAACATATAAGATAATTTAATTTATATATTGAAATCCATTTCAAGGGTGTCACTTCGAAAATTGGGCACATGGAATATATATATATATACACACTTCATGTTTGAATGAAATGCATGATACCACCTATCATTGGTCTTTAGTAGATATATTTTCTAGTATTAGATCCAGATTCGACTCAAATCAAGACCAAATTTACGAACGAATGATGAACATAATAATACAGAAATTAGCTTGCACCAGAATATCACAACTGATACCAATCCAAACAAGGAATGGAAAAAAGGAATGGAGATATTACGTATAGAGATACAATGTGATTAAAGGCTCTTGATTTCGAGTTTTGATGGAGGAGATCCCTCAATTCATAGTCTAGGATACAAGGAGGATCATTCAAGGTGAATCCACACTCCACTGTGATGAAAGAGTAAAGAAATAATTAGGTAATAAGATTTAATTTAGGGAACAATATTAATTTCATTTAAAATAATGGGTTCCATGGTTTGGTCACATATTTGTCCAAACAACACCAACCAGGGATCCTTTTTGTATTAAAGGGGCACTTAACATGTTTTTCTTGCATTTTTTGACTAACTACGCACAAACCATGACTCTGTTCACTGACAAAAACTACATACATTCCCACATGGTCATCTTCCTCAAATGCCATTGTTTTCCTAATCATGCTGCCTATAGGATTCCACTCTCCATCCACGAAGAGTTAAAAGTAACCATTTAACTGTCCTTGGATGGTTTCCAGTAACCATGTAACATGAATTTTCCTTCCTGAAAGATTGGGTTTAGGCTCCAATCAATCCCCAAACTACCCATAAGCCTCTATGAAATCAAAATGAATACACATAATGCAATAAATAAGAAATTAAACTAGAAAAATGTTGAATTAATGTGATTTTAAAACTAAACAATGAATACCATTCTTACACAATTCATAGAAGTAGAAAATTATAATTTATTATTAATCATGTAGATGTGGGGAGTTAGGAGGTTTTTTAGAAGAGTATTTTTTAAAAAAAGATTATTATATATTAAATATTTGACAGATAGAAATAATTTTAGTAAAAATTAATTAATTATTATTGAAACATAATATATAAATTTATTTTAAAACATTCCGAATTATGGATTATTATAATTAATGAAAATGGATATACATTATTAATTTTAAATAGTGTTTATAAAATCCAATTTTTTAACTAAAAAAACATACTTATACAAGAGACAAATATAATTTTCATTCAAAAGTGAATAAGTTAATTAATTATTAAAATAATAATGAATAATTTATACTAAAAAATATTAAGAAAAAATTTGGAATTTTAAATTACTAAATTTATTGATAATAAAATAATTCTATATAAAAATCAACATTTATCACTACACACAGAATCTTCAATATTTTACTAAAATTACTTAAATGTATCCTAATATAAATTTGGATATTCGAACTCTGGAAATGAAATTTATTTTATCAAATAAATTTTAATTTTCTTATTTTAGAATCCACTGGTGCAAAAACTCCCCCCCCCCCCAATAAATTTCAATGACACAAAACAAAATTTATCTCAGTAATCAATTTTTATATAGTTAGAAATATATATTTTTAAAAACTAATACTAAAAACAGTTAATAAAACATCATCATAATAATACTAAAAGGGAATTATAAAGATCATATGAAACAAAACATAATAAGGATTCTAAATATGATAATATTGGTGCGAATGGAATGAAATCATAAATATTTATAGAGGGTGACAATGGTCATGGATCAAAATAAATTGAATGATCAATAAAAAGTTTTGGACGTAAAAAAAATATCATTGATGGTATATAATACCATATTCTTCATTAAAAGGAAGTTGATATGTTAAATTTTTTGTTTCAATATATATTTCCTAGAGTTAATTACTACCATTTACATATGGACTAAGTGAATATTAAAATACTCTACTTTATGAATATAATTTAATCCTTTATGAAATTTTCAAAAAAAATTCAAATTTTTTCTTCTAGCTGTTTGTATTGGAGATGATTTTTTATTTTTTGGAAGCCCCAGAAAAATCTTTTATACACCACTTAGCCATAAAATGGATAACAATATATTCCTTATATCATTATTCATTAACCAACACCAAAATAAATTTCACATGGTATGATAATTTAAAAAACTTCATAACCATAAAATGATACATTAATAGTGAAAATTCAATAGTAATACCAAAAGATAAAACCATGTCATTAAATTATTATGAATACATAAAATTCTTCCAACATTTCTAGACTAATTTTTAAATCCCGTGATTTGAATGATTTAATAAAATATTTTTCCATGATAACTAAACCAGTATTCTACAAATAAGATACCCTATATTTTAGAAAATAAATTAATCTTTACCTTTTAAAATTTTATATTAATCTAGATTTCACATAGGCTTGTGGTTGGTGACACACCATTGGTTTCTTTAGGGTTGGGGTTCAATCCTAGCGGCCTTTCTCGATTAATTTATTTTTCACCCATAACATTGGTTTTAATTTTTTCCTTTGAACATGAATAACAATTCATCCATAAATTACACTTTATTTTGACCATAGGGGTAACAAATAACCAAAAACACTAAAAATTATCAAAAAATGAAATTAATAACATCATAATTACTAATACTTATAAACATAACATGAGGTGTATATTACATTTTACATATGATAAAATTTATGCTTATATAAATATGATAGTATCTATAACTATTTTGTTAACATCACAAGAAAAAATAATAATCTCCAAAAATATGTAAAACTTTTCTCAAGTACCAACTATAACATCCAATAACTCACACTCCCATATTAGGTGCTAAAATTGTACACATTAGGTTTTTTTATTTGATACTGATGGAGGTGAGACAATTTTATCCATCCAAAAAGTAAAATATCAAATGTAATAATTGGATCAGTTAAATTATCTAGGACCATTTACATTTATAATTTCATATAAATAGGAAAAAACCCCTAAATAAATAATACCCATGATTTAAAATTATCATTTCTCCCACATAAATCAAAAATTATTATTTTACATTAAGTTATCTTAATCGTATAAATTATACATTTTATAGAACGAACTCATTCATCCTTATTACTCACAACCCATGAAAAATTAAACATAATAATGGTGAGATTAAATTCCCAGTATTGGAAAATGTAAGCATTACCAGATGAATGTCATCAATGAGCATAAAAAGTGTATACGGGTATAAAGAGATAATAAAAGTTCATGAGAAAATAATAAATGTAATCATACCCATAAACACACTTGACATAAAATATGGAAACATTCCAAATTAATTATTTATCATAATTAATAATCATGATCCATGTTTTTTCAATCTTTATTATAAGAAAAATTAAAAAACCATAACATTAAATTATAGAACAATTTTTATAACATGAATAAATAAATTCAAAAAAACACATTCAAAACCCTTTTAACTATAATAATCATATGATATACTTCCAACATAATCATTCCCTAATTTAGTGGTGTGTTATCTGGGTGCATGAATCATTTATGATTTAATTTTATCACCTATAATAGTATGGGTCACCCCATCCCATAAGCTATAACAGTCTAACCATGTGTTATCTCATATTTGCTATCATATAAGCTATAATAGGATGAACTAATAATATATGGGTCACCCCAAAAATATAATTCCCATGAACCAAAATATGAAAAATGTACATAAAAGTTTTATTTCATCCTACTACTCCTAAAAACAATCATTATTATATCAAAACATAAATATACCTTTGTAAATGAAATGGGTTTCATCTAAATATTTTCATAACATGATTAACTAGTGGAATAATAACAATCTCTTTAAATCATGATTAAACTATGGAATGATAAATAGGTTCTACACCAATCTCTTTTTAACATGATTTACCTATGAAAAAATGGGTTCTATAACAATCACTTTAAAACAATTTTATTCCACCCAAAAAAATAATAAGGGTGGTATCAATAAATATATCCCTATGGTATGATATTTAACAATTATGGGTTTTAACTTTTATGAATGGAAATTCCATTAAAATATAAATAAAACATTCTTAATGAATATGTTATTTTCATTTTGAAAATAATTGTATTTTTAATATAAAACTTATTAAACATATTTAACTATTAAAATAATTTTTTAAAATACAATAATTTATATAATATTAAGACAAACTATTGATAAAAAAATAAACATTTATATTATCAGATGAAGCATCTTATAAAAGAGAACTATGTACGCGGGTAATTTTATACTTGTCGTAATGAACATTCCTATTAGACGTTAAAAATAATAGAAAAGGCTCTTAATATAATATAAAAAATAAAATAGTTCAACAAAATTTATAAAAAAATAGATATTTTTTAATAAATCATCTCAAAAAAATTAAAAATACATTTTTTAAAAATGTTATAAAATTGGTTTTTGGATGAAAACAAATTTCCAACTGAAGAGAGAAATAATGTAATATTTCATTAAATACATTTGTTCATAAAATATATATTCCAAAGAGTGGATGAAAAAGTACTATTACCTATAAATATCATAAATAAATAGAGGATAAAAAATTAATCAATTTCATTAGAGATATATAATAATATCTCATCATTTTAGTCTTGATAATAAATAATCTCGATAGAGGATTAGATTGTAAAATAGAACTCTTACCACATTGGTATCATTGAATCATAAGACCCATGAATATATTATATCAAATAAAAACTAATTTTCCATGATAATATATAAATTCATCTTAATGAATTTAAAATCATATGTATATACACGTCATAAAAGAAGATAGGTTCATAACATGACATAATTATCTAAAAAGTAATATTGTGGGAAAAATCCAGTACCAATTTTGTAACATTGAAATCATAAACTCCATGAAAAATATATCGAAAATGGATATTTAAATCCCCATAAATTTAAGGATAATAATAATATAACAAATTCATGTACATAATATATACAAAAAACCAAAATATTTAGTCAATATGGAATATATCTCCTAAAAATAAATGTGAGATGAGAAAAAACACATTCTATGAGTCTGACATGTTACATATGTCTTTATCTTCATAACCAATTTAGTTTTATTTAAATTAATTCAATTCATGGAAAAAATTAAATTTAATTATTACTTTTATTTCATTCAATAAAATTTTAAATACAACTAGTACTCTGCCCGTGAAAATGCACATAACTACTAAATTTTCATTCAAATCATATTGTTAAACATCATTAAAAAAATTGAAATGTTGTTATAGTTAATATAATGTTCTGAGTAAAAATATAAAAATAAAGTGAGTGAGATACTAATGACATTATGAAATAGAGTAAATATTAATGGTGAAGGATGTGGAACATGATGAAATAAGATAGGTGGAGAAAGAAAAAACATGAAGTAACCTAAATTTAAGAAAAGAAAAATATGTTATTGAATATGAAAATATGGACATTCAATTTTTAATGTGAACATAAAAGAGTTAGTATGAAAAAATGTAAACATATCTAAATGTTTACAAAAAAGACTATGTATGAACATATGGATGAATTCTGTGACCTTCTTTTTAATAGTTTTTTTGTGTGTTCTTCGATGAGATAGTTTCATCCACATCCTGCTAAGTAATTTGTTGGACATATTTTCTTGTAAAATCATAGTAGTATAGGTGTGAGTCATTTATATACTATATACTCTTTTAAAATGTTGGGTTTGTAGCATTGAAGATCCCTATTACGTTTAGTATAGGTGGGGAAATAAACTATGAAATCTGTTTTGTATATGGGGTAGCAATAAAACATTGAAAAAAATGCCTTGAATCAAAATTTACCTAAGGATGTGAAAATTAAAATTACATGATATTGAAGAAAATATTTCATTGCATTCAATAATATATTACCATTTTTCAAAATTAATAGAGGTGAAAGAATTTAATAATTCCCGAAATTGAATGAACTATAGGATATCATAAAACATATTTATAATCATCGAATGAAAAAATTAAGAAAAACAAATCATATTTTCAATAATTTCATACCATTTTTCAAACTTAATAGGGGTGAAGGACTTTACATCACCTTGACTATAAGTCCAGAACTTTGCATGCAATGGATTGATCCCAATCCAAAGGCTCCAACCCCGGCACTCGATTGGTCTCAACTGATGTGACATGGACTCACCAGAAAACATCTTTAGTGGTGTATTATCTTCATGGTTCACATTACTTGATGATGCTTCATGTTAGAGAGTTCGTTGCACCAAATGTGGCAGACTTGGTTTGAATGTGGATTTGTAGCATCATAATGAAGATGAAGGCTTCCTACTGGTGGATTTCATGAGTTTCAGAAGTGAGTTGCAGGTTCAATGGCTTCAAGATCATTTTAGTAGCAATCAGAACTATGTTCAATTGAGAAGAAAAAAACAATAATAAGTTGAGTAGATCAATGCTTCATTTCAATGTATGTCCAAGTAGAGGATTAATAAGTAAATGATTATATAAAAGGTCAATAAAAATTGATAGATCTTTATTTCACATGATCCACAGAATAATCAGCAAGTGTTATGTCAATACAATTTCTATTCTAAAAAGTAAGATGGTTTTTTTGTACAGAATACATTTATATAAAGAAAATTTTGTGAATATAAATTACTTTGGGACCTTATCAATGAAATAAAGGAGACATAAAATAGAATTAAAATCCAATATTTGTTATAATATGAATAACAATGGAGGTGCAATATATTGTATGTGTCTTCACAAAAGAAGCTGTATGATTTTGAAAAAAAATAATGTTAAATTTCCATTCTAAACCTAAATATATTATGGAATATGTTTTATGCATGATAATGTTGTATCTCATGGAATGTGGAGATACTCTAAGAAATTGTAAACAAAGACACCTTTTTATGGAAGGATAAAGTGGTCAAAAACAAAAAAATGTATTTTTGTTCAAGGAATACCAGGTATAGATATAACTATAAAATTCTCATTGACTTTTATATCTGCCACCAAAAATAATGATGACAATGAAATTATATTTAAACGAATGAAGAATAAAATCTGGGAAGCAAGTACATGTTAAAAAAATGGATGATCAATGTGAAGAATGGTTTATGCAGAGTGAAATTATATGATTTAGTCAGTTTATTAATGGTCATGTACTAAATTGTGGTGTATAATACATAAATTTGTCTCCCTTTTCAGAAATATGTAAGACAAATTCATATGGGTGGCTAGTTTTCTAGCAATGAACTATTAAATACATGTTCTAAATAGTGATTCATGTATCTGAACTTATACACTACAGAATATTTTTAGTTTTCATGTACATAGTAACTATTAAAATAAAATCTTGGAAAACTGGAATGTGTATAGTGGATGGATATGAAATAAACGTGCCAAACTAAATAACTATTAAAAAACCAATGGAATAAAAGTTAGGTAAACTCAAATGTATGTTATTGTGTATAACCAAAAATAATGTCTATTCATTCTAATCCGAAAAAATGATTCCTCGTTTTTAGAAAAACTAATTCTCTTATTTGAAACATAACTTAAAATATATAGATAACATTAGTTAAAGATTTTTCATTGCTAAAAATCAAGAAGTTAGTGAATGGAACACCTTTTAATCTCCCATGTGCAACCCTTTAGTCTCGGGTTGAGATCTATTTATGTTTTCTCTCATCTCCTTGACCTATTAACTTGATATATTCCGAGCTGACAAGTCTTCAGCAGGATGGAGAGGCACAACACCTCAAAATTTAGTGTACCTTTCAACCAAAGGAAGTTATGGGATGAGATCATTGGATGAGATATAATGGAAAAAAATAAAACAATGTATATTAATATTCTCTTAGCTCAAGAACATGAAAGATAATTAATGAACCTACCACTCAAGGCATCAGTCCAGAGATTAGGGTTGTATCCTTTGATTGGAGAAAAACTATCATAGTATAAATCATTGCAATTGTTAGTCTGCAGTCACATAAAATAAAAAACATAGTGAAATATTCCATTAGGAAACACAGTGTTTATAAAATCATAAACACTAGAAAACTAACAATGGGATTGGGGGGAACACACCTTTTTTCGAGTTCTAGATTTATAGGGTTTGTGTGGACACAATGTTGTATAGTAATGGTGGTAGACCGAATAAATGGGATCTATAATTTCATATTCCTGAATGAAATATATTATATACACTACCGAATATATTTTTTCGTGTACATAGTTATTATTAAAATAAAATATGGGTAAATTGGAACGTGTATAGTGGATGGATATAACATACACATTCCAAATAGTTAGTCCAATATGGATTTAATCTATGAAATTTTAAAAAAAACAATGAATAGAACATGGAATTTTCATGAATGAAACTGGAAAAATTTATATTAAATGATATAATTTAGACATTACATAATTATAGGTTGATTTGATGTGTCAGAAAAAATTAATATCAACCATGGAAAAAATTAGATGATGTAAGCTTGGCCAAGAAAAAGAAGCACATTCCATAAAAGGTATTTGAATAGCTGTTGTATAAAAATATTATTGAAAAATGTACTATTATAAAGAAAATTTTAAATGTTAGAGAGAGTGGAAAAAAATTCAAGAAATTGAGATGAACACACATTGGGCTTAGCTTTGGATCTGTAGGATCTCAGAAGACACACAATCATATAAAAATAGGGGAAGAATGAACATCGTGGATGCATATTTCCTAATATGAGAATGCAGATGTATCATATTTCAGTATTTAAATTGGTATGAATAGATTGAATTGTGAAACACTGTAATGGAGGAACATGTTAGAGATTTTATGAACGAAATATTACTATATGCGGGATCTGTCTGTAATAGGTTGAATCTGTAGTTTGGTCATATATCAACCCATTTGTGAGATCTTCAAAGAAAACGAAAGATTTACTAGTTCCGTGATATTAGAAGAACATAACCATTTCATAGATCTAGATCTATCGGCCCTTTTGAGAAGGTATCGATGATAGTAATGAGGTTAGAGAATAGGTTGATGGGTGTCCACCACAACTGTTGACGTTGAACCAAACTGAAAACAGTTGAATCAAATATAAATTTTAAAATGCACATGACACACTGCATTCATAGAAGATAATGAAAAATAATGTATCAAACAAATAATGATGTTAAACAACAAAATAACAAACGAAAAAATATTAAAATGGAAATAGAAATGATAAGGAGAAACAATTACCTTGAATCTTTGACATCATAACACTGAAATTAAGGAGATGGTGATAATTATACCTGAATCAAATTAGACATGTAAAGTCATTCGAAATCATTTCAATTATCATGCAGTGTGGAATCAAAGAAGAGATCATGAATAATATTTCATTTGGAATAACGTGCATTAACGAGTGAATTGTTGAATAAATACGTGATAATAGAATGAAATACATGGCCTAGATTGTAAGTTCCATCCATTTTCATTATACAAAATTATGGTGATTAAAAAATATGACAATAGTTTTATGTTCCATGATGTTGTATTTCTAGAAAATAATGTTATAGTAAATGATTTAACATTGTATGCATGTTCGAATACCCAGATTAATAGACTATTTTGAATATATTGAAAGTTGTAATTAGTTATACAAAATCTAGAAATAAAGGTTGACTAAAAATACGAAGACAGTCAAGAGAGTAGAAAGAATACCTGATAATGTCATTGTACTATTTTACTAAATCATCAACCACAATATCATCTAACATAGTCAGAAACATATGTAGATAACAATTGAAAAAACTATAAAGATAATTTTTAAAAATAGGGTATGTGCTAATGAAATATAAAAATAAAAATGTATGCAGGACATGCCAGATTTATTTCTACACATAATACATATATGAAAGCATCCTGAAAATTTTCCACCTCTTGAGGGGGAAGAATATATAATTGTGACAAGATCCATGGAAATATAATTACATTCCACATGCATTATAATTACTCCAATATGAATGATGTTGTGTCCTGATCTACCTGCCTTCACATCATAATCTCCGATAAGAACATACTCCCATCCCCTCTAGGATCTAAAAGACAGTTTCCACTTCTAGAAATAATTATAGATGAACAACATATCTGTCAATCCATATTGAAGATGGAATAGAAGATCATTATATCTAGAATATGGAAGTCCAGAAAAAAATATAAATCCTACAGCCACTATGATTTCATATAGGAATATATGAAAAAATCTAGTCATTTAAAACAATATTTATTATCCACCATCATACCTGGGAAGAACTCCATGCTCAACCCATTCCCTGATCAAAATGAAGATGTAATAAAATAATAGGATTCTGTTAAATAAAATAATTATTTAGAATGAGTCAGAGAAGTCAAATTCATACCTATGATGGTTAAATTAAATGTGTTATTTATATTAGAAACTAATCCAAATTGTACAGAACATATGTGAACACATGTGAATATAACATATGTAAACATCACTAGAAAACATCTCATACAGAACATATTTGAACAGTTATGATGTAGGTGCATTAAATAAAAAAAATTAGCCATAAACAGTGGTGTTTATTGAAATAAACCATAGCCAAAGAGAAACTAAAAAGAAAATAAGTTATGAGAAACAATGAGAAAAAATGCAGAGTGATTACCATGGAATAATGATGCATTTAGAAAGATGAAGAGGGTATGATAAAGGTATAGAGAGCACTGTTGAAGACATTTGTAGCTGATGGGATCTCAGAACTAGCAATACAAGATAAACCCCCCATTAGAATGGCTAAGAATCACAAATGAAACTGTTAAAATTTTATACCATATCAAATTGAAGATCCAAAAATGGCTAAAACTCATAAAATTAATTAACGTAAATGCTGAAGACAAATAATACTTGGATTATTGAATAAGAATAAATTATAATGAAATTTTTCATACGTTGTTTGAATATACAATGAATGTAACTATGAACACAAGGGATAAGTATCATATTATAGTAGTCAACCATGCCTATTTCAGATGGTATTGTTGAAGCAGAACTAAGGAGACCCCGGGTTTACTGGAACAGTAGAAATATGTGGATTTTAGAAAAAATCAATGGGTTAGCTGGCTGTGGATTATTTAGGTGTGACGGTATCAGAGCTTGATGAATAAAGTGATGGATGACTAAGATGGACTTGAAACCCTATATTTCGGACACTGAATAGAGTAGCTTTAGAAACCCTAGTTTACATATATTTGAAGAGGTGAAGGCATTGTGTTTACATTCAATGGAAGCCATATATTTCATAGAATGACCGCGGTGAATATGTCAGATGACGATGAAGCCAAAACATTTGAGGTTTTCGAACTGATGCATCAGAATAGAAAATTTGTGATGGGGAGGAGTTATATAGTCGTGAAGAAGATATAGTGCTGAGACGAGGTATAGAGGAGCTAATGACTATCATCAATAGGGATCTGTATTTTTAGGTGAAGAGGTGCATTGGAATAGATGGGATACAGAACAGATGAAACCGTAGAGGCAGAGGAAACTCGAGATCTAGAGGAGCTGAAACCCTAGACGTCCAGGAGAGGATACATGGGATTTTCGAGGGTGGATGTCGTGGAATGTGGTGGAAAATCCTGATTGGGCAGTCAGGGACTGTGGGGGAGAGTCGGGAATTAAAGAGACATAACGCCCCAGCCCCATTTACCCAGAGTCTGTGGATTATTTTAATACATTGGCATAATTACAAGGAATGGAGTCCTGAAAGACAGATCAGTTTAGCAGTCTTAGAAAATAGATTACATACATGAATGTTACATTTCATTTTAAGACAAACAAAACAACATAAATAATATATATGAATTCCGTTATTCCATTTTCTTAACCCTGCATATCAATCAAAATACACTTCTTGGAATCCTGGGAAAAATAAAACATTTAAAGGGGTGAGCTCAAACGCTCTGTAAGGGTAAGCAATAAAGCAGAAACTTTCATAAATAAGAATAAACTTTTAAGGCAATGTATAACTAAAATAGAAGATTTTTAAACATGAACATCAACCTAATATGGAAAAGATAAAATGAAATAATTCCATTCAATTATTTACATGGATATTCTACTAGTCGAATAATCACATGCAATATCAATAACCACTTTCATAATGATGGAATTCATAATGCCACACTATCATAACCACATAGCCAAGGCCTCGTGCCAAGACTGCAAATAAGATTTTGTCAAGGCCCTGTGCCAAGACACCAGTTTGTCTCATGATACCTACCGATGCATCGAGGAGCTATAACGGGCTCCACCCGTCACATATTAAGTCCAATGAATTCCCATATGAAAATGTTCAAACATAACATAAACATTCGTATTAAAACTAGCATACGAAATGTAAATACATCATCTATAAACCACGAATGGTATAAGAATAACACATCCACAGTCAAACACATCACAAAAACATCAAAACAATATGGAAGTTTTGTATCATAATAAATCAACTTCAAATAAAATTAAAAACCATCAAAGGACGTTGACATAGATGAAATCAAAACTATTTGAGAGAAATATCTCTTTTTTTGAAATCATTTAAAAGTCACACATTTTTTAAGGAAGTAATTTAAAAGATATTTTTGAATCAAAGTGTCCCATAACACTTCGAGACTTTTGAAAAGAAATATCATTTCAAAACATTCATGTCCATATAAATAAACCCTTAAAATCATTTTGAAAACATGGAAATTATTTAAAAATATTTAGAAAGATAAATCATTAAAACATTTAAAATTCTGACTTTGTTAAAGATTACCTCTCATAAAATTCTTAAAATATTCATTTTGAAATCATTTAAAAGTCTCATAATTATAAAATAAAATATTTACTTTGAAAATATCCTTATAATCTTGTAAGGGAAGCCTCAAAAATTTTATAATGGCGGAAAATAGCTGCACCCATCATATAAGTTAGAAAAGACATTCATACCTTAATTCTGTCAAAAAGGTTAAAAAGGACCTTGTTTGGAAAACGACGGAAAGATTCTTTTATAAACGTCTTATAAAAAGTCAAACATGGGTATAAATGAAATTAACCCATATTATTTAAAATAGTAAGAATGTTTTGAAACACATTTTTAAGAAACATGGATGTGGATGATAAAGAGGTCCCAGAAGATAATTGCGTATAAACAACCTCGGATAATCAAGAGATTGTGAACTAAACCCTTACCTCATACATTTACTTGGTTGGGGGTACGTTAACCCCCTGTATAATGGTGAAATAATTTTTATTAAATTATACAATAATCATATACATGAATATGATATCATATATGATATTTTAACGTTGCTTTGTTAATAATATCTAAGTATTATCGTCATTTCGGGTGTTAACATACTTGTTTTCTTTTATATGTTTTGTTACATAAGACATGTTTTTTATTGATAGGATGTATATTAATCATATCCATAATGATATCTAGTTCTTAGATACTTTTTTTTAATCATCAAATGAGAATTACACTTGAATGAATACGATGGAGAATGAATCTCATCGCGTTCGTGGAGACGGTAGTCCGTACGTACGAATGAGCGAAAATATCATTATTTTGATATTAAAATAATATATAATTGGATGGTATATCAAATATACAGAATCATTATCATGTTATATATATTATTTACATGTATTACACATCATTATTATACCCATCCAAATAATAATTTATTGAATAACAATTACACCACGACGTGGAGACGATAAGTCGTACGTACGCACGTATGGTGAAATGTTATTCAAAAGATTGATAGAATACTGAATATGGTTGTACCATTTATATAATAATATTACAGTATATAGTAGATACTGGATTCTCTATTTTAAATGGGAATAAACATGAAAGAAGAAGTTGAAGAAGAAATGAATTTAAAAAAGGGTGGTGAAAACATTACCTCTTCTTCGGGTTCTTCCTTTTGATTTGATCAAAAGGTCTCCATAGGTTGGCTTTATGATCAAACTAAGGCCTTTAGGTTGTAGTGAGGGATGTTGAAATATTATTTGTTCAGAGTTTGGCCGAACCAAAATTCATTGAAGGTTGGAATTAATGATAAGGGGGAGTGCACTTTTATAAGAGGGGTGAGGGGAACCTTTGGAAAAGCTAGAAATTTTATTTTATAATAAATTCTTATTCGGTTTATAATGGCTCCAAAGTGGATTATTTAAAGGCTAAGGTGGGGATGGGTCTAAAACCCCTCAACCAACAAAATTTAGACAGGTTTGGGTCATTATATTAAACATATCTTTTAGTTTAAACTCTTAGTTAATTAGTATGACACTTACCATGTCACTTTGTATTTTTATAATATATAGTTAATAAACATACTATATACCACCCAGATACCCCCAAGTGGTCCATTAATGAAACATCTATCATGATATAAGTCTCTTGGCCGATCCTTAGATTTTTAGGAATTTAATATCAATTAATAATATAATATTTGTTTTAAAAACTCTTTTATGTCAATTTTGACACTATACAATAATTGATTTTTGTAAAATTAATAAAAAAATTATTAATTCAAAATAAGTTAATTAAATAAATTCTAACATTTCATAAGAACCTATAAAATTATTTTCATTCATAAAAATTCTCATATTATATTTATTTGTGTATTTAAAATATCAATTATTTTAATTTTTCACTATTATAGTAATTACTGCATCATCATTGTGTCATCAATAAATCAATTATTTAATGACTAAAAATTATAAATAAAATATAATTATGTAGGAAATATTGTTATATTTCTAATGAATATTTATAATAGAATTTATCTTATGTATAACCCTATATTAAAAATGTTTTAGTAAATAAACATTGATTTTAACTCTTTTCACTCTTCGTTGAATTAAATAACCATAAATGTCCTAATCTAATCCAAGTAGACCTAAATGATAATATTTTATTCCTAAGGTTGTTTTTGGTCGAGATACACTTTTCCAATAGAATTAGTACATGTGTTTGGGTAATATTAATATTATTTTCACCATTAGTTACCCTATTTACAGATAACTGTGGTAAATAAAAGTAAAAAGTTTCTATTCACCAAAAATTATTCTCATCTCATTAAACCAAATTTTACTCCTTGATATTAACCATGTCTCTCGGATTTTCGATATTCCACTCACAGAAGCAGTAAAATTACGTTTTATGAAAAATTTATTTTTTTAACTACCACTTAGTGGTTTCACTATTTATCAAAAAATGAAAGTTTCTAGAAAAATACAAAATATTAGGCCTAAGATATATTTTATATTATTAATTAAAAAATTATGTCTATTTTAACAGATTAAAAACATATCAGTTGCATTAATTAATTTAAAAAATAATTCTCGTTGTCAAAACAAATAGCGTGTTTTTAAGAGATAATAACCATCAAAATATTGACACTTGTTAATGTCCGGTTTAATTGTGAAATTGTGTACAATGACCAAAATTGTATTAAATGGTAAAAATATATTCTAAATATAATTTTAAACCACTCAAATTCATAATTTATCAATATAAATTATTTCGATTAAAAAAGATTTTTCTAATTAAAATTTAGTAATTTTCACTATTCATCAAAATATAAATGTTATCCTAAAAGTTCCAAAATTTCACCTTAGGCTAAATTCGATACTCCAAATACAAAAATGAAGTCCATTTTGAGAGATAAAATTTATAAAATTTAAAAAAGTAGTTATTCTATTCATAACGGCTAGTTTGATTGGTTGTGGTGTGTGTTAGAACTCGAAGTTGCGTACAACACAGGCTACTGTATTATTCAAAGGAAAGTGTACCAAGGAAGCTTGGGATGTTTCATTGTAAATTTTTTATGTCCCAAAATAGTGAAATTTAATGTATAAAAGTTTAAAATATTGGATTTAAAAACGGTTCACCATTAAAAGTTGGTAAAAGTGCAATAATGAAAATGAATTTGTTCTTACATTATGTCTAAGAAACTCATAATATGGAATATAAAATTGTAAGAATTATATATAGTTTAAAATTTAGTTAATATTATTCATAACCTCTTTTTAACGTCTTGTTTGGTATGTCATGGTGCACTTGAACTCGGTGTTGCGTGTAGTGCAAGTTATAGTATTATTTTGAATAAATAACACACTATGAAATCATGGGGTGTTACATTCTCCCCTGCTTCAATAAATTGCATCCTTCCAATTTTAAATTGTTATTAGAAAATAAAAGGTTTAATATATAAAATATCTTTTTGGGAAAACCCACATCGGAAGTTGGGTTAATAAAATTTAGTCTTAATAAGAGGAAAAGGGAAATGAAAGGGTCACCAACAAATTATGATCTCTATTCGGGGAACATTGGTGGAATTTAGAGACATATAATTGGGGGAAAAACTTAAATATTTATAGGTAGTGATTGAGGTCATCAATCACAAACAAGTGTAAAATTGAGGGCCTTAAATTCATCAATCTATGATGATTTAAAATACCATTGGTTCAACAAAACATATGCTATTAGGATAACACATTTTTTTGTTTTAAGATCCCTTCACTAATGTATAAGAATTAATTTCTTCATTGAATAAGAGAAGAAGAAATATATATACATGAAAAGTAGAGTCTCGTCCTTTAACTAAGTTCTACCAAAAACTCATCTTTCTCTCTAGAAGATAATAGAACTTAAAAATAATATTTTATTTATCCTATTCGTATAGGGTTAAAAAATGAATTTATAATTCATCTACCAGAACCATTAAAAAAATGACCTTATTCAATCCAAGACATCTCGTGGGTTAGTGGTAAGTGATACACCCTTGTCGCCCGTCGTTTGTGGGTTCAAGTCTCGCGGCCTTGTCGGACGCGACGGGTTGCCGCTCGACCTCTGCGATGTCCTTTTATGGAAATCATAAAATAATCCAAACTAGAACTATGCAAAATACTTCATTCCAAAATTTATAAGGAAGGTAAACACAATGAAGATCCTTTTTTCCACATAATAATATGTGAACAACTTCATCATGTATTCTTTTAAAACACTGCAACATCCCGAATTACCAAAAAAACCTTATTGATTACATTCATGATCCCTTATTCCTTAAAGAATAATGGATATACTCCTTCAATCCAAAAAAAAAGCTTTAAACCCCAACAATGATGGAATATACAAATAATTAATCAGTTTCAAGGTAGTCAAGAATATCCCATTTAATTTACCCAAATTAACCATATCTTATTCCAAAATAAGTACGTCAATATTTGGACCATATTAAGTTTTATCTTTCCTTCAACCATGTAATTTCCAAAATGTATAACTTCTTATAGAGTCATTTTTCTTAGTACCATAAAATCTCAAAACCTCAATGAAATAGTGCTGCAATACAATCCTTATATACTCCATGACTATTATAACAAGTACATTCCTGATACAACACTCAAATGACATAATCAACAAATGAACTCTAATCATTCCTCTTCATCTGTGCTAGTATCATAACTTGATTGTTATCCAATATCATCATTTGTGGAATAGTCTAATGATAGGTTCATGTAGTGTCCAAACTTCTTGAAAATGAAGCATTGTACATTTGAAACCATTTTATTACCCTTGTAGTCACGTATTTGGAGCCCTTTTTCCTACACACTTATAACAAACTCCCATTCCTTTCAGGCAAGTTACATGGTGTTTCTTCCCACACATATCACATATGGGGAAATTATTCTTTTCCCTCTTCCCTTTATCCGTATTTCTCTCTTCCATCTTTTTCTTCTTTTGCTTCCCTTCAAAGCCATAGGACTCAGTAAACTCTTTAGTTATCTTATCCAAAAATGATATTATTTCTTCACATGATGATAATACATGGGAGACTATTGCTCTTATAAATTCTGGCTTAAGACAATGAAAGATATGATCCTTCTTTCTCTTTGGATCATGTGCATTGCTGGAGTTCTCATTCCTTCTACTGGGCGCCATTTCTAAACAATGGCATACACAAGATTAGTTTATGAATATCAATACCTAATCCCAAACTTGTAAAAAATGTAACATAAATTAAATAGTTTATAGATATAATCCATAATCATAAAAATGTCTCCTTTGAGAATTATATACTCATAAACCCTTCGTAATGGTTTGTAATGAAAATGAGAATTATCCAAAGCATATCCCCCAGGAGTTTCGTAACCAAGAGTGAAGCAAGGCCCGTTATCATGCACCAGTTCCCATTCGAGTCCAACTCAAATCGGTGTTTTCGGGTTTTACCCCTAGGTACATCTATACCAGAGCCGCCTCTACCTGCTCATATCCCGACAGGGATGTATTGCTCAGAAAACTCACAAAATCTCTACAATACCAAAATTATAGGAAGTTCTTCTTTACTAATCTTCAAATTCCATCTTAAATCTATGTTCTCTAATCAGAGTTTATCTAAATTTAGCTTCTATGGTTTGTACTAAACATCCTATGATACCAACTATAACGCCCCTACCCCAGTTATCTAGAGTCGGTGCCTTATTTTAATATATTGGCATCATTACAAGGAATGAAGTCCTGAAAGACCGATCAGTTTAGCAGTCTTGGAAAATAGATTACATACATGAATGTTAAATTGAATATTAAGGCATACAAAACAACATAAATAATATTTATGAACTCCATTATTCTGTTGTCTTAATGATGCATATCAATCACAATACACTTCTTGGAATCCTAGGAAAAATAAAACATAGAAAGGGGTGAGCTCAAATGCTCAGTAATGGTAAGAAATACAGCAGAAACTTTCATAAATAAGAATAAACATTTAAGGCAATTTATAACTAAAATAGATGCCTTTTAAACGTGAACTTCAACATAATATGGAAAAGATAAAATGAAATAATTCCATTTAATTATCTACATGGATATTCTACTAGTTAAATAATGTCATGCAATATCAATAACCACTTTCATAATGATGGAATGCATAATTCCAGACTATCATAACCACATAGCCAAGGCCTCGTGCCAAGACTACAAATAATATTTTTTCAACGCCTTGTGACAACACACTTGTTTGTCTCATGAGACCTACTTATGCATTGAGGAGCTATAGCGGGCTCCACCTGTCACATATTAAGTCCAATGAATTGCCATATGAACAGGTTCAAACATAACATTAACATACGTATTAAAACTAGCATACGAAATGTAAATACTTCATCCATAAACCACGAATGGTATAATAATAACACATCCAGTGTCAAACACATCACAAAAACATCAAAACAATATAAAATTTTTGTATCATAATTAATTAACATCAAATAAACTTAAAATCTATCAAAGGATGTTGACATAGATGAAATCAAAACTATTTGAGAGAAATATCTCTTTTTTTAAGTCTTTTAAAAGTTACACATTTATGAAGGAATTAATTTAAATGATATTTTTGAATCAAAGTGTCCCATACCACTTCGAAACATTGGAAAATAAATATCATTTCAAAACATTCATGTCCATATAAGTAAATCCTTAAAATCATTTTTAAAACATGGACATTAATTAAAAATATTTAGAAAGATAAATCTTTAAAACATTTAAAATTCTGATTTTGATAAATATTACCTTTTAGAAAATTATTAAAATATTCATTTTGAAATTATTTAAAAGTCTCATAATTATAAAATAAAACATTTACTTTGAAAATATACTTATAATCTTGTAAGGGAAGCATTGAAATTTTTATAACGGAGGAAAATAGCCGCACCCACCATATAAGTTAAAAAAGACATTCTTACCTTAATTCTGTCAAAAAGGTTAAAAAGGACTTTGTTTGGAAAACGACGGAATGATTCCTTTATAAACTTCTTATAAAAAGTCAAACAAGGGTATAAATGACTTTAACCCATATTATTTAAAATAGTAATAATGTTTTGAAACACAATTTTAAGAAATATGGATGTGGATGATAAAGAGGTCCTAGAAGATAATTACGTATAAACAACCTCGGATAATGAAGAGATTGTGAAATAAACCCTTACCTCATACTTTTCCTTGGGTGGGGGTTGGTTAACCTCCTGTATAATGGTGAAATAATTTTTATTAAATTATACTTGAATCATATACATTAATATGATATCATATATGATCTTTTAACATTGATTTGTTAATAATATCTTAGTATTATCGTCGTTTCGGGTGTTAACATACTTGTCTTCTTTTATATGTTTCGTTACGTAAGACTTGTTTTTCATGGATAGGTTGTATATTAATAATATCCAGAATGATATCAAGTCCTTAGATACTATTATTAATCATCAAATTAGAATTATACTTGAATGGATACGATGGAGAATGAATCTCATCGCGTTCGTGGAGACGGTAGTCCGTACGTACGCACGAGCGACAATATAATTCTTTTGATATTAAAATAATATATAATTTGATGTTATATCATATATATACAGAATCATTATCATGTTATATTTATTATTTAAATGAATTACATTACATTATTATACCCATCAAAATAATAATTTATTGAATAACAATTACACCACGACGTGGAGACGGTAAGTCGTACGTATGTACGTACATATGTTGACATGTTATTCAAAAGATGGATAGAATATTGAATATGGTTGTACCAGATTTATAATAATATTACAGTATATAGGAAATACTGGATTAACTATTTTATAATGGTAATATCATAGAAATAAGAAGTTGAAGAAGAAATGAATTTGAAAAAGGGTGGTGAAAACATTACCTCTTCTTCGGGTTCTTCCTTTTGATTTGATCAAAATGGATTCATAGGTTGGATTTATAATCAAACTAAGGCCTATAGGTTGTATTGAGGGATGTTGAGAGAGTATTTGGTCAGGGTTTGGCCGAACTAAAAGGCATTGATTGTGTGAATTAATGAGAAGGGGAGTGCCCTTTTATAAGAGGGGTGAGGGGCACGTTTGGAAAATCTAGACATATTATTTTATAATAAATTCATATTCGGTTTCTAATGGCTCCAAAGTGTATTATTTAATGGTTAAGGTGGGTATGGGTCTAAAAACACTCAACCAATAGAATTTACACAGGTTTGGGTCATTATATTAACCTTATCATTAATTTTAACACTTAGTTAATTAGTTTGACACTTACCATGTCACTTTGTATTCTTATAATATATAGTTAATAAACTTACTATATACCTCTAAGCCACCCAAAAGTGGTCCATTTATGATACACCTATCATTATATAAGTCTCTTGGCCGAAACTTATATTTTTAGAAATATAATATCAATTAATAATATAATATTTGTTTTAAAAACTCTTTTATGTCAATTTTGACACAATTTAATAATTGATTTTTCTGAAATTCATAACCGAATGATTAATTCTAAATAAGTTAATTAAATTAATCCTAACATGTCATATTAACATATAAACTTAGTTTAATAAATAAAAAGTCTCAGATTATACTTATTTGGGTATTTATAATATCAATTATTTTAATTTTTCACTATTATGGTAATTACTACATCATTATTTAGTCATAAATTAATTAATTATTTAATTTCTAAAAATTATAAATAAAATATCATTATGTACTAAATATTGTTATATTTATAATTAATATTTACAGTATAATTTATCTTAAGTATAGCCCTATATTAAAAATGTGTTAGTAAAGAAACTTTGATTTTAACTCTTTTAAATCTTCTTTGAAATAAATAATAATAAATGTCCTAATCTAATCCAAGTTGACCTAAATGATAATATTTTATTCCTAAGGTTGTTTTGGGTCGAGATACACTTGTCCAATAGAATTAGGACATGTGTTTGGGTAATATTAATATTATTTTTACACTTAATTACCCTATTTACAGTTAACCGTGGCAAATAAAAGTAAAACGTTACTATCCACCAAAAGCTATTCTCATATCATTGAACCACATTTTACTCCTTGATATTAACCATGTCTCTCGAATTTTCGAAATTCCACTCACAAAAGCGGTAAAATTATGTTTTATGAAAAATTCAGTTTTTTAACTACCACTTAGTGGTTTCACTATTCATCAAAAAATGAAAGTTTCTAGAAAAATACCAAAAATTAGGCCTAAGATATATTTGATATTATGAATTTAAAAATGATGTCTATTTTACCAAATTAAAAACTTATTAGTTTCATTAATTAATTTAGAAATTAATTCTTGTCGTCAAAACAAATAGTGTGTTTTTAAGAGATAATAACTATCAAAAGATTGACACTTGTTTATGTCCGGTTTAATTGTGAAATTATGTACAATGACAAACATTTTATTAAATTGTAAAAATATTTTCAAAATATACTTTAAAAACACTCAAATTCATAATTTATCAATATAAATTATTCTGATTAAAAAATTTGTTTTTAATTAAAATTTAGTAATTTTCACTATTCATCAAAATATAAATGTTATCCGAAAAGATCCAAAATTTCACCTTAAGCTAAATTTGATAGTCCAAATAAAAAACTGAAGTCCATTTTGAGAGGTAAAATTTATAAAATTTCAAAAAGTAGGTATTTCTATTCATAACGGGTAGTTTTATTGGTTGTGGTGTGTGTTAGAACTCGAAGTTGCGTACAACACACGCAACTGTATTATTCAAAGGAATGAGTACCGTGGAAGCTTGGGGAGTTTCATTGTAAATTTTTGATGTCCCCATTTAGTCAAATTGAATATATAAATGTTTAAAATATTGGATTTAAAAAGGGTTCAGTATTAAAAGTTGGTAAAAGTGCAATACTGAAAATGAATTTTTTCTTACATTATTTTTAAGAAACTCATAATATGGATTATAAAATTATAAGGATTATATAAAGTTTAAAATTTAGTTAATACTATTCATAACCACTTTTGAACGGCTTGTTTGGTAAGTCATGGTGCGCTTGAACTTGGTGTTGCGTGTAGTGCAAGTTATAGATTTATTTTGAAGAAATAACACAATATGAAATCTTGGGGTGTTACAAGAGAGATAGGGGAGTCAGGGACTGGGAGTGGGAACCCCATAAGAAATGGGAGGAAAATCCCGATTGGGGGGGGGGCAGCAGATCGTGAGAGGTTTTTTTGTTTTGGAGGTCGAAATCAATCGTTTTTGGTGATGTGGAATGATAGGAAGGTGACACAAAGGTAGAAAATAAGCCATGTTTAGTAAATATAATTGATTACAGAATAAATTATTTTTACATTGGATGTTTTTACCATATATGAATTATGTGTGAAAATTAACATTGTTATGTTGATTGTGGAAAAAGAAGACATTATATAACTATCTCTAAAATAGTAATCATGAAATAATTATAATATTTATACATTAATTTACTATTTATATATAATATTTAATTATTGTTTTGAGAAATTAAAGAAATATATGATCATGGAGATGGTAGAACATACATATGATTAAAAACGTTTCAATTTTTCAATAGTCATTATGGAAAGAAGTTATGTAATATTTTATGTTCATGTAATGATATTAATATCATCAACAGAAGATTATTTAATTATATATACATATATATATATATATATATATGTAATCCTCATAATTTAGTGGTGATCATTAAGAATCCCATTGAATTAAGGAGGTGGTCTCCACAAGTCCATAAAATTCATTATCAATTTTAAAAGAGTGAAAAGGTATAATAAAATGATATATTATATTTAAATAATGATCAATTTGTAATTATTATAACAAATATTTCACGTATATCACATATATTAATTATCATTACCCTTATTATCTTTCATATAAAGTGTTACTAAAAAATAATCACATCGCTTGGTGACATGGTAGTTCCACTAGCACATGAGCGACATTATCGTGACCTTTACAGAATGGAATGTAAATCAGTACATATAATATAATGACTCATGTGGTATAATTAATTTATATATATCACAAATATTTTTTATATCCACAATCATACCCAACCATGTTTGGTTGCTTTGAAAAAAACTAATGACATCGTTTTTTGAGGCGGTAGGTCGTCGTACACACAAATGATGATTTTATAACCCATTAGAAAAAAATTTGTGTGGTTATAGGTCAATTAATTAAAATTAAAAAATATAATTATATTTATTATATTGATATAATTATATCCTAATTTTATATGAAATAAATTACTATGTATATAAATAAATATAATAGAATACAATTTGGTGAATTTTACCTCTTTTTCAGGTAATTTTCTTTTGTTTTCACAAAATTCCTTCCATGAATAGATTTCATCCTAAATAAAGGAAAACATGTTTAGGGGAGGTATTATTAGAATTTATATGATCCATTTATTATGAACCAAATGGATTTATATTTTTTAATAATGGAGGTGATTTAGTTCCCTTTTATAGTTGAGAAGGAGTATAATTATTGTAAATACAAAAAAAAATTATTCACTCTTGGGTGGTCAATATTACCTAATTTTTTAACATGATTGATAATTATTGTGTTTTAAGGATTATAGATTCTTGAAAAAGAACCAAAAATCAATAGTACACATGTTTTAGACATTTTTTGGTAAGACCCATGTTACTTTATGTTTATCATTTTTTTATTATGAAACATGTTTTCTAACCAAGGTAAGAAATACTTTTAGATAAAATTAAAAGTAGTATCATTATAATATTTTTAACAACTAATTATAGTTAATAATATAAGTTTATTAAATTTAAATTGTATCTACGTTGAAAGTTAGTTTCATTATAAGCACATGTAATGTGCAAAAACATTGCTTTAAAACATAATTTTTCTAACAATTTTTTTACTATTTATTGGTAAAATTAATCATTATAAAATAATAAATGGTTCCCAAATAAATAATATTTTATGATTAATATTAAATATAAATCAATTTAAAAAATACATCATTTTCAATAATTTTTAATCTTTTAATAAAATATAATTTATCATAAAATAACAATAATTCCAATTTATACATTATTCATTGAACTTGAAATAAAAAACATTGATACAATAATGTAATTAGAATATATAATAAAAATATCATTTAACATGATATATTCTTCTATAAAAATTAATTAACATATTATCTCATTCAATTTACTTCACATTTATTATTTTTAGTATCATTTATCTTATTATTTTATTAACTAAAATATTATTCCGTTAACATTTCATAATTATTTAAAGTAAAAAATTCATCTCTAAAAATTAATGATAAATTATTATGATAAGAAAAAAAATTTATCATTGATACTAGAATGTATAACCTTAAAAATGTTATTTTTTCCCTATCCTAATGAGGTATATATTTGAAAAGGAAGAGAATAACTTTTTATCCTTTTCTTTACTTAACATATTTTATGGGACATATTTGAAGAAAATTTTCAATAAAATTTCCCATATTATATAATATTATGGAAATAGTCTAATTAAAATCACTAAATAAAATTATGTTATTATGTGAAGCTATTTTAACTTTTATCATTCTAGTTTAACCCCGAGATTTATCAGTTTTTACCATAACCATAGTAATTAATTCTTACTGCATTCAATATTTATTTTTAAAACAAATTGACAAAAACTATAAATTATAATTTTTTTATTATAAATTTGTAATATATTTTATATAATTTAGTTAATATAAATGTTAAATATCAATATAATATTAATCCCACTTATGCGGTGATGCATTGGGTTTTTATTAAAAATTAAAAAAGAAAGATGATTCTATATTCACTATTTAAAAAATAAAAATAATTATAGTAAAATAAATTAATATTTTATGGTATTAAATATATAAATATATTTTAAAACACTACCCATTTGGGATTATTATAATTATTTAAAATGGAAAATTATTTTTCTTTTTCATTAAAAATTCAGAAAAAATCTTGTTTTAAAATCAAAAAACTAACTTATGCGAAACAAAAAAATAAACATGATTAAAAATAAATAATTTTATCTAAATATAACTAAACAATAATTAATTTAAATGGAATCAAATTCATAACATTTTTAGACTTTTAAATTACATAATTTATAGTAAGAAGGCTTTTTGACAAAAAATCGGTATTCTCACTATTCATTAATATAGCAGTATTTTTCTAGAAATACTAAAATATTATCCTTGGTAACTTTTTTAATATAATTAAATTTTGATTTGATATTATATATTTTTTTTAAAAGTTTCTATATTTTATTATAATAATTTTTTTTGAAAATAAAAAAAAACTTTTTTGATGAAAACATAATTTTGATGAATAAAATCACTTTACAAAAAATAATTGATTATTTGATAAGAATGTATAAATAATTTATATTGAGTAATAAATTTATATATATTCTTATATATTTAACAATGTAATTTATTTTATTTATACTTACTAATTTAGCAACATGTTTACAATGGTAATATGCATCATGGCGATTTTATGATTTTTATTGTGTGCTAAATACGCTATAGAATAAAAAAATACCGGTCTTTCATGTAAGATAAGCTATGTTGAGAATTTTATTTAACAAAATATTAACACAGTGTTGCATAATAAAAAATAGTGTTATGTTTTCCCATTGCTATCGTATATAATTTTATTTTTTAAAAATTTAGTGGTGTTACATTAGTTATTAGTATAGAACATTGAAACATAATGAGAAACATGGTTTAAGATATCAATGCTTCTGTTCAGTGAATTTATTGATTGAAATTATTTTCATGTAATGAATAATGGTTGAACTCATATAGTCACTATGGAAATCCACATATACATTTATTATCTTTTATTTCCACATCTCACACTGATTTTCACTATAATTTGTTTTATGTTTTTTTCATGTATTTTAGTTGAGGGAAATTAGAATAGATTCATTTTATCTTATAAATCCTATAAAAATAATAAAAATAATAAAATATTATACTAAAATACATGACAGAGATTCTCAGTAAATGAAAAATCATTGGGAGATAACATTGGGTGCTTCTTTGCAGCTATTTTTGGGAGATTAAAAAATTGAATGTGGAAAAATAAGAAACTAAAAAACCATCTATTCAAATTGAAACCATTGTTGGGGAGGCTTCTAGGGAGTAAAATAATAGATGAATAAAATTATCGTTACGGTAAAAAAGTTAGTAATGATTTTATTAATATTTTATAAAATGATCATAATAATAACCCTTAACAATAATATTGTAAGACCATCAATAACTTCAAAATTATTGAAATAGAAAACTCATAAAATTTAGGACCCAATATATTATAAATACCAAAAAAGAGTTATATAATTTGAACATATAAAATAATTTGAATCATCTTATGATGAAACATCAAAATTTAACTTCAAAAAAACAAAACACAATCAAAATATAGAATAAATGGATGACCAAAGTTTTTAGAAAACAGTCATTTCACTGGATTTTTAGTACCAACTAAATTTTTTTGGATGACATCAAATGGCCTCATTAGTTAGAACGATATCATGGATGATTCACCACTTTTATTGGTTCCATATTTTAATGGATGAGGATCTTCACAACCACCTATGTTAGTTTCCATTGGGATGTATCACTATAAAAATTAGAGGGATAGGAAATGATCATGTAAAGATAAGAATCTTACACTTTCATTAGATAGGATGGATAAAAAGTGGTTTTACTACTCCATGTCCACCTAAATTGGGTTCCAGAACTAACCCAAGATGATATTCCAAGAGAAAAAGTTTCACTACATTTAAGAATACCTTCGTAAGAAAAGACAGAAGATGAGTTAACCATCTACATGGGGAAACATTACAAGTGTACTAGGAGAGGATTGAATTTTTTTCTTAAACATCCCTCAGCCCAAATTTTATAATAAAAAAATAATTAAATTATTTAATGAGATATTTATCTTGAAATAGAGGATCATAATAAATTTTTCAGTTAGAGGCGTTCTAGTCGATAATATTCCCATTGGTTCTAGGAATATAATTTTCACTTTTGTAGAAAATTTACATCAATTAAATACTACGGGATTGATCCATGGAAAATTTACTATGGAATTATCAACTTCCATTTCTGATAAAATCCACATAGATAATCATATAAGATATATTATTAGTATATTGAGGTAGATGTTAGGTAAATACATCCCTTCCCAGTGTTAGCTTAAAAATTTTTATCACATTCAAATGAATTGTGGAATTCTTTCTACTACTAACCATTTTAATGATTAATATCTTCAATTGAAAGTTATTTTTGAACAATTTAATATAATATTTACTTGAAAAAAAATCCTTAACAACCCGAACAACCAATTTTGGAAAAATAATTTTCAACCAAGCACATTCCAATCTAATTCAAATTACAACCAATGATATAATGACCAACTGAATAATAGGTTTTTGCCTAATAATTTATTAAATGGAAAAATTTCTCCATAAATATTTTAAAATCATCATTGGTATATTAAAAATCATTGACAAAATGAATATGGTGGAAATTTTTCCAACTTTCAAAGTCATGAAAATGGAAAAAAATTAATCAATTAAAAGAATTACTTATTAAAGAAATAGTTTTTAAAAATATGATATTTTTCTCACCAAAAATAGTAATATCTTCAAAATAAGTTTACAAACATGGTTCATATGGAAAATAAAATTATTGATTTAAAAAATAAATGGAGTTGTAATTTTCTTTAACAATTATATGTGAACGCAAGAGGAAGAGAGAATATTTCTGCCATTATATTGAGTAGTATAACTAAAATTCAAAACCCCTAATCTAATCATAATGAATAAGAACATTAAAAAGATTTTTTTTCTTTTGTAACTAATGTAAAATCACATGAAGAAGTAATAAAATTACTTAATGTACACAATTTACCAACAACTTATTCTTTAAAATATCCTTTTTTTCACACATCATTAGAATGAGGAAAAATATAAAAATAATTATACTCATTATGAATGAATATAAATGGAAATTCTAAACCCAATAGACTCTTATAATGGGGAGAATAAATTTTAATATGACCTGAAAATATATTTTGAGCCACTGCATTATCCTTTGAAATAACTCATAGATTAAATAATTTTGAAAGGGAAATTTCAAAGGTAGCGATTGCATAATTTAGGAAATAATTGGTTAACATCCCATAGACAGATGTTGTGTAAAAGATATATCATTTTGATAAATTTATTAATGATATGATTACTCATAAAAAGATGTTCATGGTATATGATAAAGTGAATATGGCAGGTGTTTCTTTACTAATCCATGTTCCCTTTCATTTAAAATAAATGTATCAGGTACGTTTTGTATCCCATATGTTATTGTAAATCATCAGTTGGATAATGATATTTTTATTTATAATCCTCCATAAAATCTATGTTTAATAGTATATTTTCATCTATGTAGCATAGAGAGGTAATGGATATTGGCATTATCGTCCAGATAAATAATAGTAGTTTAGTTATGCCATCTAGAATTATTAAAGATGTGTTTATAAGGAATAATGGTATTTTTTTCCCTATTGAATTTTCTATATTAGAAATATAGAATGGAATATTTAGTTCACATGTTATATTTCTTATAGGAATAAAATTCTTGGACACTATTAAGGAAACAATAAATGTACATAAAGGGAATCTATTATAATGATGGGGGTGATGTTTTAATTATTCATATCTTCTAATCAAATGAAACACCCTCAAGAAGACCCGGTTGTACAAAAAGTGTTCATTCAAAATGATTTTCATTATTTTAATCTAAATATCCATCTCTTGAATTCATTATGAAATGATAATTTTCTTAACAATGTATATGTTAAAACAAAAAAAGCATTAAATATATTTTACTTTTTTTGAAACAAAGTCAATTTTTGAAGAATATTATTGTTATTGGGATATTCAATAAACTCACATTGATTGATATTTTATTAAAAATAATAGTGAAATAAATTTGGGGTTTTTTGGAGATTCCTATAATATGAAATGATTTAGAAAATTTAAAATTTCTATATGGAATTGATTCTAAAGATCCTGAAATTGAATTAAATTCTACATGAAATGATAGATCTGTGGATTATAGTTTTTTATCTTTGAATACTTCTCTTAAATTTAACTACATGAAAAAATAATTTTGTTGAAATTTTGTTAAAGAGTCAACTCTTTTTATTGAAATTGAATCTAAAATTTATTTATAGGATGATGCATGTTCTATATATGAAAATAATAATTAGTATAACCAAGATGTTTGTAATTATAATATTATATTGGATGATTTTATTGGTGATAATTAACTCAAAAAACCATTTGAACTTGTTTTATATAAAGGGGACCACCCACTGAAACATGAACTTCATCCTTTTCACAAAAATATGAAATGGTTATAATTAGAAGACTAATAATAATTACTTTTCATCATTGCTAATATCTATCAAATTAGAAATATAAACTAGTTTTAAAGGTCATTACAATGAATAAGAAGGTCATAGGATGGTCATAATATTACATTCATTGTATAAGTCTTTCAGTGCACATGTAGAGGATTCTCTTATAGTACAATTCCAAGCCTATTAGAATGTTTCATAGGATATTGAATCCTACCATTCTCAAACATGTAAAAAAATGATGTTACTATATAAATAGTTCTTCGTATAATTTACTAATTTCTCATAAATTATAGGTATATCCAGTTCATATTGTAATCAAAAGGTGAAGATTCACAATCGTTAAGAATGAATTTAGGGAGTTACTTCCTTCTAGGTTTCCAAACACATGGAGGGTATATATTGATTATATGTGGATGAATTTATTGACCAAGAAGAACCAATTTTTATTTCATTTTCATGATCAAATCCATGATAGGTTAACCAGTAAATATCATTGTTTCTTCCTATATAATTTTTTTTATATTTAAAAATTATAATATGTTCATCAGACTTGTATAATAAAACATTAAATCTCATTTTTGAGCTATTTTAAATCAGTGTATATAAGAACCCTGTTTTTCCTATGATATATGTATCAAAAATTTTAGTATGGGATAATGTAAAAGGATGAAAAAGTGGATTAGTTTACATGTATTTTCAAGGAAACCCCATGAAAATATGGGTGTACTGCATTTAATACCCCGTACACACCTTGTGATGGCCTAACCTAGACTTATACATAAAATTTATGGACATGGTATATAGTTCCCAGTACACACTGTGTACGTTTTTTGGATAAAATTGGGAGTACCCTCATATTTCTTTAAAAAGACAAAGGGGTCTCCCTATTTCACAAACAACAGCACTAGACATGAGTTTTCCTGCCGAATCTCCATCTGAACTCTTATTCAATCTCCGTCAGAGGTTCTTAAACCCTATCAGTAAGACCTTAATTCCTCTTGATCTGTAATTGATGATTTTATCTCTCTACAAATTTATCATAACATGATAATTTTACCTCATTTTGTAGATTTAATTTTTTGTATCTTGAATTAATGGCTGACGATGAATGGGGAGAGTCATACCAGTATGAGGTAGGTGGTATTGTTGCATTCATTGATTCTTGAGTTGATTATATATGATGAAGTGCCACACTCCCACTTTTAATGTGTCACTTTATTCAATAATGAACCCATTTATTTCCTATTGATGATAATAAAATTAATTAGAATATTTTAAAGTATGAATTATCTTGTTTACCTCAATTAAGGGCCACCCCATATGTGCGTTTCCCTTGGAATTTCCATTTAGGCCCATATGGATGAGCTTCCCTTTTAGGAATGCATTATTTCACTTATCGGGTTATCTTGCATGAATGTCATTTATAATGTAATTTCAATTTTGAAAAATTGTGTTTGAATTGATTAAGGGTTTTGTAATAGTGATTTCCCTTTTTCCCCATGTTTTGATTATGCATGTTTAGCATGTTTTGAATGTTTTCATCCAACGGTGAACCTGATCATGTGCTTTAGGTTATACTAAGGCCTTGTACTGGTTTATATTATTTAATAGGATGGTTATGTAAATAGTGAACATGTGAGTGATTTGTGATTAATTTCTTGTGACAGTTTAATTACTATGTGTTTATTTGTATATGAATTGTTCCCAGGTGAGATATTGATGATAAACTATGTGATAGTTTATTTCACATGTGTTACTTGTTAAATGATATGTCCCCATTTGTGTTAATATGTTAAAGTTGTAAAATAGTTTAATTTACATGTGGTTGCTTGTATGAATTGATTAAAAAGGGGTAATTAGCAATGGATAAGACATAGTCTCAGTTAAAATACATGGATGGGCTCATTTGACTAATTATACCTTATACACAATTAGTGAACCATTATCTATGTTAAAATACAGTGAACGAGATCAAGAGGTTAATAATGTAAAGGAAATGAGCGGGCCATGGAAAGGCTGGTCAGGGTCATAGAGGCATATTTAAAATGTCGAGCGAACCATGGATCCATTGAGGTATACCCAGGCTAGTATATATTTGAAAATGATTAAATAGTTATTATGTCATGAGTTGAGGGTTACTTTTATATGGGGGTTCTTCGAGACTAGGTCAGAACTCAAGGATTTTACACATTCAAATTAAATTGAATATTGAAATAGAATGACTAATGATGTGTATCCAAGACAAAGCACATGCTTGGTTTCAATATTCAATTGTACATGGGTACGTTGTCTTCTGATACATCTATTGCACTTACTTTTGGTGTACCATTGGGTTTACTATTTTCAATATTGTATAAAGCCAGTTATATATAATCACTGATAGAATAGAATATATCATGGGTGGTGTACTATTAGGATTTAGTCTCACACACTGTTTGTGTCATGCATTGAGGCCCAAATAGATCAAATGATTACATTTGTTGATAAAGAAAGTTGTCCTTATACTGGTACTTTATTTGATATCAGGAAAGGAGAACTTGGGAACAAGTAGGTGCTGGAAATTATTCTATGTCTCTTTTTCTCCTTTTATAGTTTTGGTACTTATGTTTTGTATTACTATAGTGTCACCAGTTTTGGCTATTTTCAAATAACATGTAATATGAAGAAAAATATTTTTATGCTATGTCATATAGTTATTTATATTATCAGTCTTACAGTTTTTACTTAAATTGTATGGTATTACTGATTGTGTTGTTGAATTATTATTATTTTTATTTTTGTTACAATCTACCAATGAGTGGATTGTTTCCCCATTATCACACCTAGTCCCTCACATCTAGTCAATTGCCTCTGGAATTTGGGGAAATGCACTTGAGGCGATGTTGCCAACCAGGTATGAGGTTCCTTAAAGTGGGATCCAAATTTGGGATGTTACAATGTGGTATTATAGAATTTATTTTATGGGTTTCTTTGTTGTTTTCCGATGATAGACATAGAAAGAAATTATAGGGATATAGTAATTTTTTTTCTCAGATTATCTACCCCACGTATAGGTTACTTCCAAATTTCCACAATATAAATTTCAATTTTTTCTTTTTGAGCTATTATAGTTGTTTCGATTTAACTATTGGGTGACACACTTGTTTTGTACTATTATTATTTATATCATTGTGGTTCTATTTTTCTCAAACCGATGAGATAAGGGTATTCTATCTCATGGATCTTATAGGTACTTTTTATAAATATCATTCAATGAATTCTCATCTTACGATTTTGAGAGAATTTATGATTTCATGTTGTTATGATAGATATCGTGTTGTATATGCATTTTTTAGTTATAGGTTCTATGATTGATATACCTTCTATTGTGATAATAATATTGGTATGTCTTACAGTTGAATTTTAGGGAAATGAAACTTTAGTCCCAATAGTGTATAGGCTGTTTTGGATCTGAATTTGGTGGATCATGTTTCATCCATGTGATATAGATTGTGTTGTTATGTTAAATATGTGAATGCAATGATTTGATTTGTATGGTGTATGGGACCCCATGTATCGGAATATGGAACCTAATGCTTTATTTTACAAAAACAGGGGTTATAAGGATGTTCTTAATGATTTATGTATGGAAACCAAGACCACACGACGTGTGATGCTATGAACACACACCATTGGTTATTCTATTCAGGAAAAGAGACATTATTTAATTACACATCATGTACTCTATGTACACACCATATAGTACTTCACCATGTTCCTTTCTATGTGAGACAGAAAACGAGTTATTGGTTATTGGATAGTGCACACTATGTACAATATATACACACAATGTAGTTTTACTTATGTAGACCATGTGTGACTCTGGCCAGGTTATAGTACATTTCCTTGAGGGAGAACATGAATACACACAATGTGTTGGGCTGACACACCGTGTACATGGGATGTTTAAATGCCTAATATAGAATAAGTACACAACTTTTTTAGTGCTTGAGGGTAGACATCATGTGTGATTTGTATACGTCATGTAATTATTTCATGTACCCTTTAAGGGCCTCTTCCTATATTATCTCTCTTTTCAGTTTTTAACACGTAGGTGGTTATTTTTGATTAATTTACCACGTATATTGTGATGGAGAAACCCATTGAGTATTTTGAGGACTCTTAATGGTTGTTTTGGGGAATCTATTTAAATGTATAGTTTATTCCTCCTGTTGTCATTTCCAGTTGTCATTGAAGAGTGAAAATTGGCGTGATTGATTGGTTGGGGGTTCTGACCAACCTAGTAGAGACTATTGATCTGAGATGAGTTATGATCTATCTCCCATGACCAATTCATTGAGGACTTCTACCATACAAAACGTTCCCATTAGGCCTATGAGTCTGTGATTCCATTTTTTATCAATAATTTCCTATATAATTCCACTGGTTATTTTCGGTCCATGAGGATTACTATGGTAGGATTCCCCTATTGGTAATCAATCGAGGATTCTATGTGGGATTCCCCCTTTTCCATTCTCCAAAGGATCCCTTTTAGTATTCTTTCATGTGTCTTTACCTGTAGGATCCCAAGTAGGATTCTACTTAGGGAATTACTTTACTAGACCATATATATGTAGTAGGATTTTGGAAGTATCTCTCGTTTTTTCACACCTAGACGAGACCCATGGGAAAAGAAGATGGGTGAGTTCTTATAGGAAGGTATTGAACATTCATGTTTGATATTTTTACTTTTGAGATACGATTTTTTCTTGTATCTAGAAACCCGCGTAGGTTTCTCTGTTGTTTAAAAAAGAACATACTTGTTATTTTATAGTTTTCCCTTATAAGATGTTCAATTTCTAGAGAGGACACCCTCATGAAAATGGGTGATCATTTTATCTTGAAAATTGATATGGGAATGAGCATTGGGGAATCTTAGTTCAGTAGGTTACCCATTCGTTAGCCATGGTCAGCCGCTTAGGAGGTCATGTTAACCTCCCTTTATTTATGTGATGGGCTACAAGGTACTTTGTCTTACTTAGAAATGGTT
Organism: Viscum album; assembly: GCA_963277665.1. Taxonomy (NCBI): domain Eukaryota; kingdom Viridiplantae; phylum Streptophyta; class Magnoliopsida; order Santalales; family Viscaceae; genus Viscum; species Viscum album. Next base: position 1,716,277,838 of record OY728160.1, on the reverse strand, counting down.
GTTTGGATGATGTTATTTTCATCTAGTTCCTACATCAACCAACATATAATGGGATGCATAGGGTGGGAAGCTTATAAAATGTACCCAGAATATGATGGTTTCTCTTGTAAAATAGAGATAGTTAATGTTGACTTACACAATACCCATCAAGTGATAAATGTTAAAACAAGCTCTTGAGTATGGATAAATTGTTGAGATTTTATTTTCTGTGTCTGTTCTCAGTTATCTTTGGAGTAGAGTGACCTGGAGGTTTGGGAACCATGTTCTTCCCACTACTCCAGAGGAATTTCTATGACACAAGTGTTTTTACATGCCAGTCAGTTTAATTTTCATTTTCATTTCATGAGATATGATGAAGTGATCATGATTATTGGAATTAAAATAATTCATTTAAGTTGGTCACGAACTAGCTCATCTGTTAGTGGTTGTTCCTCATTCTAAGAAAAAAAAGGAAACTCCATTGTGGGGTCTATCATGTTGGTTCTTTTTAAATGTGTTCTTCCATGTATAAGGATCACAATCTAGGACCATTTTGAAATGGTTGTACTATATAAATTCTTTTGAGGCTTGTGAGTCTTGTTTCATGTTGATTCATTCTTGGAATCAAGAGATTTTTTGTCATTGACTATGTGTGGAACCCTTATAAGGAACTGATTATCATGAATGGTTATAAGTTTTTATGTGTAAGATATCACATAAAAGCCTTGGGATAAATTCATTTTGGTCATTTGAATGACAATGTGTTAGAAAGATAATCCTAGTTTCCTTCATGATGGAGGAATGTATTGATTCAACATTCATTTTTCATTTAATACCTAAAATCTTATTAGTGTTCCCTTCCTTATGATATTGGAATTTCCCCTATATTGAAATCATCTTAGTACAATTTGAGAGAATTGGTCTACATCATGCTATAGTTGAGATTAGTTGGTCTAGTTCATTATCTTTATGAGTTTTACACTAGATTCATAGATTTAAATGAGTTTTGGTTAATCCTGATTTATATATGGGTTCCCATGTAGAATCCCCTACAACAGACTCAGTAAAGCATATCATTTTCCTTTAGGTGACTTCCAGGTGGATGCTCCTCTGGGTTCATTTATGGTTTGTATATGGAAATTAGGATTTTTACCTAAGTATCACTTATTACATGGAATATTTACCACATTGGTGAGTTCCATGGACTCCGAGTTAATTTATATGGTGTTATCTATGACATTTAGTTGGGCTCAAATGTTATTTTTTAAAAAGAGTTAATGGTTTCAGTGGGATGGATAAGGAATTATGATTTTACTAATGCTGTGGAATGGACTATTAATTAATCATGGGATGGATTGAAAATGGAGGTTCATTGAGATACATGTATGAGATTTAGTGAATATAATAATTGTGGTCATATGGTGCCTTGGGAGCAATAACTGAGTTCTATTAGAATGTGTCGGCCGTCTATGCTGGGATTTTCTGAGAGAAGTCATCATGTGTTGGTTTAACTCATTAACCTTATTTTTATTCATTATTTCTTCTAAAGAACCTATTTAAACACTCGTTCTGTTTAAGGTGGTTGTGTTGTAAATGTACACAATCTATTTTGGGGAATTTTTACATGGCTGATTTTAAAAAGGTCGATAGGGGTTCAACCGTTCTTTGTTGTAAGGGCACTTTTATGACCGCAGTTATGTTTGGGTATTCCCAGTTAAAGGAAAATAATACCAAAAGTGTCTCTTGAATGATTTGGGGCATGTTTGGGGGAGTTTTTCAATGGTGGAATTGTTGTGGTAACGATTCCATTTTCATTATTTACAATATATTCACAAAGGATGCACATTTCCGGCCGATTAAGGTAACCATCAATTATGATGAGCTTGGGAGGTTGTACCTTTGGCATATTATACTACTATATGGGTTTCTGCATTCTATAATGTTTGTTAGGGATTCTAATTCTACATATCGTTTCGAGATAGGGATATAAAAGGTGATGGGTGCATTAGGGCTTCTGAGCTCATCTTACCACCACCAGATGGATAGAAGGTCAGAGTTCATGATTTAGGTGTGAGAAGAAATGATTTGGTCCTACATATTTAATATCATAGGTTCTTGGGATATACACATAACCTTTGTTGATATTGAACATAACAATAGCTTTTTGGATACATTTCAGATGGATCTTTATTAGGTTTGTACAGTAGTCCATGCTGATAACACTTTTGTTGGCTGGAGGGAGGAGAAGTGGCTATGATGGGATCTCGTATTTTCTAGGGTACCAAGTAACATGTACATATGATTTGAATGTGATTGGATACTATATACTCTCATCAGAAATTGTGTTACAATAACTGCAAATGACCTCATATGTGTTTCTCTGATATTGAAACACAAGAGAATAAAAAGACAGGAAATGCTTTTACCAAGATATATCCGAACATTTGAGATTAAAGAGAGTGCAAGACTAATTACCTATGGGGTTCAGCTACCTCAATGTTACCATTCTATGCATGTTGTTTACCACTTTTACTGGTTCCATCATTACTTTTTAGATGCATCTCATGTTTTCCGACGAGGAGGTTGTGTTCTGGGTGGATGCATCCATTGAAGAGCATCATATAAGACTTGTGGACCATAGAAAAAAAATTAACCATGGATATTATATTCATTTAAAATAGGTTCTCTAGAAGCATGAATATGTATAGGATGAGACCTAGGAGTGGGAGACCAATGAATGATTTTAGTGGCTGGGGTAGTTCTCATGGAATTATTCACCACCCTCAGATGGAAAATTTAGGGAAGAATTGATTTAGGTGGGATATTTGTAAGAACTCGATTCATCATTTGAGATATAAATCTTTCATTTTTAGGTTGATCTAAAGTAAGTAGAGGAAAAAGAGGTTTACATGCCAGGTATTTTCAAGAACACACCTTGTAAATATTGGTATATTCCATATTCTACCCAGTATGCACCATGTGATGGCCTGAGTATGACATGTTCATAAAATGTACGATCATGGAATGTAGTTCCCAACAAACAGCGTATACATTTCTATTAATTATAAAATAATTTAATTATCCTCGTGTTTCATTATATGAATAGATTTCTTGCCCCATTACGCAAAAAACAGTCCCAGATGGGGTCCCCCCCCCCAAATCTCCATCTCAACTCTAATTATATCATCGTCGGAGGCATTTGAACCTAATCGCTAATCCCATGAATACTCTTGATCCATTATTTATGATTTTTTCTCTCTATGAAGTTATCAGAAATGGAGTGTTTTACCTCTTTTTAAATATATTCATCATTCTATTTTGAATTAAAGCTCTACATTGTATGAGTAAAGTAATACGAGTATGAGGTAGGATATCTTGCTCCATTCACTAATTGTTGAGTTGATTGTGCATAATGGAGTATCATGCGCCTACTTTTAGGGTCTCTCTTAAATTAATGATGAACCTTGTTATTCCCTATTTAAAATTATGAAAATAATTAGATTATTCTAAATTACGAATTTGGTTTTTTACCATTATTAAGGGCCACCCTATGGGTGTGTTTCCCTTGGATATCCAAAATGATGTTTTTGAAACTGATTTATGCATGTGTATAAACTATAATGTCAACTATGGGATTTAAAATACTTCTTATTAACGTGTTATATTTCAAAAAAAATAAGTCTACCATATTCAATGATTCAAATGAATTTTATATGACTTTTAAATGTTTTCAATTGCTTGAAAACATTTCTCAAATACATTAGACTCCCTAACAATATTTTCTTGATGTATTTTATGTTTGGGAAATGGATTTAATGGGCTATTTTCCAAATTCCTTTAGATATTCCTATATATATACCTATTTTTAACTATATATATTTATAGATTGAGTTTTTTTCCACTAGAACTAATAATTCTCATGTTTTGGCCGAATATTTAAAGAGTAATCTATTTCGAAGATTTGGGATTAAAATATTTATTCTCACCGACCGAGGATCTCATTGTTGTAATAGAAATATCTAAAAACTATTAAAATTATACAGGGTCAGACATAAATTTAATAAAACCTATCATCCTCAAATGATGGGGATGGATGAAGTGACTAATTGTGATATTATTTACATTATTGGGAAAAATATTATCTTTGATAGAAATGATTGCAGTTTAAGGATTGAGGATTCTCTTTGGGAATATCATTTAAGAATAAAACATTAATTTAACAATATTGGATTGTTTTTGAAGGAATTCTTATTTTCCAATGTAGTTGGAGTATATAGATTTTTGGGTTATCCCATCCTAAAATTTAAATCTGTACAAATATGGAAAAGTGGAATATTTTTTGTTAGAGTGGGAAAAAATAAGAATAACATCAATGAAAATGAATTGATTAATAATGTGAAAAAAATTATTGGAAAAATAATTATGAACAAATAATTCTATATTCGAGATAATGTATTGATGTTAAAATATATGAAAAATATTTTCTTAGGTAAATATCATTCATAAGGGAATATAACATTTATTATAACTCATGTTTCCCAATTTTCTGTTCTAGGGATCAAAAATCCGGGGATGGATGTTCTATTCACCAATAATGGCCATATCGTCAAACTATTTAAGGAATATATATAATAAGGAAACTAGGGGGGAGAATTTTTTTTGTAAAAAAATGAATATTGTTGAATAATACATGTTCTCTATTACATTAATTTTTTTGTTATTTTATGGATTCATTTTGGTGGATAGTAGTAAAGTTTTGTAGTGTTAAGTTATTATTCCTTTTCAAAGTGATTTTATTAATTAATAAAATGAAATTTATTGGAGGATATTTTACTTGTTTTAACCTGAGGAATTTACATGGGGATTCACCAAATTTATCTTCCTATTTAAGAAGAATTATTATAATAAAAAATTATCATGATAAGAAACAAGTGGAAGAATTTTGGATCAACAACATTAATATTTAACTATATTTATATGTTTAAAGAATTGATATTTCATGGTCGTAATGATAATTTATATCCATCAAAATGAGCATTGGATATAACCAAATGTTCTTTGAAAAATTAATGGGGATCATTATAGTGGAGTTATTATAGAATATAGTATATTTTTCATTGGAAATATTCATTTATATTATATTCATTTTAATGATATTGGAATTATTCCCGTTGCTTCCACTAAGAACTTATAGTGTAATTTAAAAATCAAAACATAAGAGTATTTTCATGAAGCATTTTGTGGTGAAACATGCTCATTATTGTTATTGGGTAGGTTTTTTTATTTTTTATTAGTGCTAAATTTTCTCTAATTTCCTAAATATCATTTTATCATACCTCCATGAACTTTCAATAAAAAACAAAATTTAAGATGAATTTTTTTAGTGGAAAATTTTTTATACACATTTTGTGAATGTTGTACATTGTTAAATATATTTGTTATGTTTAAAAACTACATTGAACATCTTTATGTCCCTGGTACATAATTAAAATCTTGAATATTTTTTAAAACATATATTTATATTTTAGTTTGAATTTATATTTTTCTTCACCTTGGAATCAACATTAGGGATAATTTTTAGTTTTAGTTTGTGAGGAAGGATCATTAATTGGTTTGCATTATACCACAATGTGAACCCCTTAAAACCCCAAAACATATAAAATTATATTTTAATTATATTTATAAAATATCATTTTTAGTTGTTTTAAATTTTAATGGATGTATAATTCTCTATATCCACCTTATTATGTTTAATTATACAAAACCACTTGGATTTTGTTAAATAAAAAATTTTCCCTATCCCTCACTAAAATTTGTAAACTTTAGTAAAGAATAATGTGTGAATGAAATAAAATTAAATTTTCTAAAAAATTCTATAATATAGATTCAAACTCATAAAATATGTATTAAAATGAATTATGAAATGAAAATTTGAATCTAGGTTGAACTCATTTTTTATTAATTAAAAATTATGAGTTATTTAGTATACTGTTAAATAATTATGTTTTTACATCCAAAAAAGGGTCTAATTTATTTTCATTTCTAATTTTGTGATTTTTATATCATAAAGTTAAATAGAAGTTTGGAAATTCAATCCAATTCAAATTAATGCGGGATTATTCTACACAAAAAATTATATGGTTGATAATATTTTCAAGAAGATAATTTTGACTAAAAAACACAATTTTTTGAGAGAAACAAAATTCAATACTTGATGAAAATATGAGGAAATCTTCTGAAAAATAAATTTATATTGTCCTCCCATTATTTCAATCAAAATATTAAACTCACCCCACTAAACTGTTCAAATTTATTACATGACCATGATAAAATTCATTGTGTTGTGGAATTTTATGTGTTTTTCGGTTAATAATATTCCATAATAAATTTTTAATTTAGTTGTATATAAATTTTAAAAAATCATTTTTTTAACTAAATTATTTTATTTTCAAAGTATTTTTTGAAATTATAAACCTCTTAATTTAATTTTAAAATCTGTATTTGATTTTTTAATTTTGGGTTTTCCAATTAATATTTTGATTAAGGACAAACCATTTAAAGACAACATGTTTTTTATATCAAATTTTTTATTTTTTATTTTTTATTTCTAGTTTTATTTGTTCTAAAAAATAATGAATTTGTAATGTTTTATCATTATTATGAAAATAATAAATCAAATGATTAAATAAAATTAAACATAGTTCTTTTTATTATAATGTGATAATAACAGAATATATTAATATTAAATTTTTTTATTTGTTTTATTCTATTTTATTTCCTTTAAAATATTCATTTAAAGAGATTAAAGTAATTATTTTTTTAATTTCATCATTCTATATTTCATCAATTTTATTGTTTTTAATTATTTATAATTAATTTATTCAATGTTTTAGTTTATTTTTTTATTTTTCTTTTAATTTAATTATATTAATTATTTATTTTTTTAATCAAAATATATTTTATTGTATACATATTGTTTTATTTTATTTCCCAAAAAACTTGACATAGTTCATTTCTAAGAAAACCACAATTCAAATTTATTGTGAAAGTGCATAGCCAAAATTGTTTTTTTATTACATAGCCATATTCCTATTGGAAATGTATAACTCCAATTTTCACTTCAACAATGTATCCAAATTCATGGGGATTCATCTACGTACCTGATACTTTCTTTTTCGATAGCCATTTTTCATTTATTTCCACAAATACATATCTTGTTATTAATACGATTATAGATGTATATAGAATTGATTCTAATGTCGATCAGTTACATTACCGTTATCAATTCCCAAATGTGTTCATTTTGATATCCTTTGATTTTGATATGACTATTTTTGATGTTAGTCTACCAGATAAAAAAATACAGTACATGATTTTACACTGCCCATTGATGTCTGACCATGTGAAAAAAACACATAATTGGATTTCATGTCGTACATGTTCTACTGAATAATGATTCCAAACATGATTTCAAATATATATAAAGGTAAATTGAATGTGTCTATGTCATTTTTCAAATCATGATGAAGACACTACTAATTATTGATGAAGGAAATGGAACACATAAATTATTTCTAATATACCGAACCAATCTCCATGGGTTTGGGTTCGAGGATGCGAGACTAAGTGAATTGTTTTGGAAAACATCCCCATGTTTCGAAGATAAATAATGAAACATCATCACCTAACAAAAATATGATGAACCATGAATTATACATCAACTAAGGTTGGTAAACTATAGAAATATCGACACAAAACCATGCCTACATGGATGGATTTATATGGAAGGAGTAATCTAAGGACTATCATGATCAATGTTAAATATGGAGTTTGAGTTTTATTAAGTGTACATATGTTTAATGTAGATTACGTTATGACTTTATCTTAAATTTTTTGGGTTCATATTCACTAATTTCTACATGTAATGTCTTTTATGTATTGTCCCTTTGAAATTACTAACATGTGTTATAACTACCAAGTCTGAAATCAATTTTGAATAATATAAAAACATGTGATCCCAATTTGTGTGACTTGTATTTTTGGTTTCAGATAAACCATTCTAAGGATGTTTTTGTCTTCAGATATGGTGAAGAGATTCAAAATATTTCCAGAATCTGATGGAGTGAGATATTGTTTTCTGAAACCAAAATAGCACCTAAAAATGAATATGGAGTATTAATATTCATTTTTATGTGACTGAATCTAGTTTATGGTTTTTGGATCTGAGAAAAAGAATAAATAACTATGAAAACGATATTTTATATATATAATTTTGTGAAGTTGTTAGAATTTTTCACATATTATTTTGATAGTGGAGCATCAAGAGAAAACTCCAATGTATCATCTAGAGAGTTGTAGAAAATATTAATGGAGATGAATATTGGTGTTCACTCATTTTCTATGATCATTTATGACTAGTTTTTAGTACCCAAATATAGTGTTTTTCATTGTGAATCATCTCTATTTTTTATTATTTCAACATTTAACCATAAACATTTATAGACTATTGAATTTTTATTCAAAATAGACTTTTCATATTCCATATTTCTCTCATTATATTTATTTATATTTCTTATATCATTATTATGGTGTATCGCCATTTGGAGTATTACATTGTCTCAATGTATCTTATAAACATTATTAGTTGCTGTTTGAACAGTATCATTTTTCTATAAATTTCTCATTACAAAAATTTTGACTAAGAGAAAAAATAATGTTGATTATTTCAATGTACTTAGTGACCATTGAGTAAATTGACTGAATCATAGTAAAAGGAGACTAGTGATTGAGATCTTGGTTTGTCCCCAATATTAGTGAAATAAATAATATTTGGGTACTATTTAATTGAACATGTGTTGAGATATTTATTTATGTTCAAATATTTTTAAATGATGAAGAGAATATGATCTTAAGGGATTGAAGGAATATGATTATACATTTATTCTATCATTCCCATGACCTTTTCCATCATAACATGTTTTTTTATCATATAAATTTCTTAAAAATATTAAAATGAAAAAATAATATCATGAAACTCATATAGGGAGGTCTCATTGGGAGAAAACCATAGGTACTATGGTATTAAAATACTAAGGTTATAAAAACACAATGTAGGTAAAAAATCAAATTCTTTATTTTTGATGATTTTATAGTCATTATTTTATGATGGGAACAACTGATTTATATGAAATGAATATGAAATAAATTATATTGATTTTGTAAATATTATTTCAACTTATTTTGTAGAATTCCTTTATATCCATTTTTAATGATCCTTGTAATTGTGTTTTTAGAAGGCTATCACATCTAGATTATAGAAAGGTATGTTGAGAATATAATTTGGTATGGTTTGGTTATGATACTCTCCTCAATAATGTGAAAAATAAAATAGATAATGGATGTCATTCAATATATGAGGGTAGGTTAACTCAAGGAATTACTAAATGAATTAAATTATTAATAAATAATTTTCAATAAAAATGGATCCCAATTAATAATATTATAATATAATATGACTATGAGTTGAAATAATCAAATCAAATAGAAATTTTATGAGGTTTGTTTATGTTTTGACTCATATCTCTTTGTGTTAACTGTAATTTCCCGGCTCATGTTCCACACACCAGTTCCTTGAGTCGGACCTCCCCAAGACATCATGTGTTCCTCCCTTTAGCCAGAGGATTCCAACTAGTAGTAAGGGTATAATATCGATCATGGGGATACTATAACCTCTTTTTTATATTATTAAATTAATACCCTAGAATAAATAAATAAACAATAGAGGAAGCATATATATGACCATAAATTAAATAAATACTACATGTTGAACAAAATTTGAAATACAGAATGAAAACTGAATTGTATATATGCCTTTATATGCATGTTCCATGTGTCAAATACAACTAAATGTAATGGCCCTAATGACTCCCAGGAAGGTCTTATACCATGTCTGGTTCCCTTATTCACGCTCCATCCCAAAAAATAAATCTAAACCAGGACCGTAGCCCATATCCTTTATTTATACAATAAATTCTATTCTGTTACTGAATAGGAATGCGGAGTTTGTAGTGAGTACAACACAGTATGCCACCACCAAAACTACCTAAAACATATCAAATATATTGTTGTTTATAATGTTTTATAATGACTAACAAACAAGTAATAATGTGAACAATTTTTATTTATTCAATTATACTATATTTTACCACATAAACCCATTACTTATCATGGAAGCATGTATTTGAATACCTTATTTATCTCATGCTAGAGTTTAAACCATTTTTCATTTTCAGTTGAAAATAATTATATCACATGTGATTCCATTATCCATTTAATTCAATTCATATAAAACTAATTGGATTCATTGTACAATGTCAATAATTGGGTGTATAACATCATTTCTAGAACCCTCATGATTTTATGGAGAACTAGTCCCTGGCTCACACCCCATGGGTATTTCGATCCTTATCCCAAGTTCCATACAAGAATATTTTAATAAATTCTTCATGTAGAATTCCATTTCAATAACCATGTGAGTATTTGGATAATCAGTCCATGTCTCACACCTCGTTTATGAATCATACATATATATTTTGGTTGTAGAACTCTGCGTCTATCACCCAATATGTTTATGGAGCATTATTCTTGGTCTCACACGCGGTATAAAAATCATAAATATATATCATTATTGTAGAAAAACATATATAACACCCCATTTCTCCATCATTCACAATATATCACATATATCACAATTTCCCATATTTCACAACAATAATGGTTAATTAACATTAACCCCCTTATTACATAACACATCACATTGTCACATTAATTAACATAATAATTAATAAACAAAAACATAAAAATTTCATAATTATTTTGGTCCATTAATTATTTCAAAAAATAATTATTCATGGAAATATATTTTAATAATTCAACAATTAATTAATCACATAATTTTCATTAATCAATTAAAAAATTAATTAATCAAGTCAATACATTTATTTAGTCAAAAATTGGAATAAACATATAACTTTATTTAGTTAAATCAATAATTTTCTAATCACATCAATAACATTAATTAAATTTACTATTAATTAATTGAATCAATAACATTAAATAATTATATAATAAAATTTTCATGTTAATGACATTACTTATTTAAATAATTCTTTAATCCCTTAAATTTCCTTAGTTAGTTCGACAATTAACTAATCAAATCATCTACAACATTTAATTCAATAATTAATTAATAACATCAATTCTATTAGTCAATTCTACAATACACTAATCAAACCACTTTCATTACTAATTCAATAATTAATTTATCACATACATACCATAAATTAATTAGAAAATTAATTAAGTATGTCAATCCCATTAATTAAATAATCAATATCCATAAACCCAATATCATATAATTTATTCAACCATATATTATTGAAATTAAAAATCCCAATATCTTATAATTATTTCTATAATTAATGATAAAAAATTGAATATCTACACATAAATTAGTTAATTCAAAAATTAATTATCGAATTCTATCAATTCAATATCCAAACAATACAACTTAATTAATTCACCAATTAATTAATCTATTCCATTTAATTTCACTATCACAACAATCCTTAATAATTAATTCAGCAATTAATTAAAATAACATATTCAATTGTACCATCACAAAAATAATTATTAAATAACAAACAAATTAATTAATCTAACAAATTCAATTAAATAAAAATAACAGTCTCTGTTAATTTATTTTCTAATTAATTATTCCCTCTATTTAATTCAATAATTAAATAACAACATAACTCCCATTATTTAATTAAGAAATTAAATAACCCATTTTTAATTCAATAATTAAATAATCACATAACTCATATTAATTAATTCATCAATTAAATAATCAATTTATTTAATTCAACAATTAAATAATCACATAACTGTCACAAATTAAATCTTTGATTAATTAATTAAAACCCACAATCACAAGAACCCACATATTTAATTCTTCAAATAATTATTCCTACATAATCAACTATATAACCCTAATTATTTGCCCAATTAATTGATATATGATAATCAATTCCATATCAAGAATTAATTAAACAATTAATTATTATATCTCCATCCATTTAATTATCATAAAAATCTCCTACAATTAATTATATCGTTAATTATCCCCATTAAACAACATATATAATAATAATAATTAGTCTTTAAATTAATTACTCAATTACATAAATCCATATCTCTCCATAATTAATTCAAAATTAATTATCCAAATCAAAATTTTATAATATCATAATTAATTTACCAATAAATTATTCATTATTGAATATCCCAATTTCCCAATTTCTCATTTCCATTAATTAATTAATTAACAAAAGTAATTAATTTAATCAAAAATTGAATTCCTAAACATCTAAGAGAAATTATACAATTACAAACACAATATTGTATTCAATAATACTGTATTTAAATTTTAGACTACCAACACAATAATTTTTATAAAATCCTGCCAATGCATAGTCCTAATTTTAAGAAGATCAATCAATAACATGATGATGAATGTAGGCTAGATCAAAAACCAAAACCCACTGTTAAATGAAACATAATCACTTAAATATAGATCTAAATACAAGAGGTCTAAATCTAGATTCAAAACAAATAGATCTAGATCCAATAAACCTAGATCCATATTCAAAAAATCTAGATCTAGAAAATGCATGACAAGATCAAGATTTTAAAAAACATGATCTGGATCCAATAAAAGATAAAAATAATTATTTTATATAGGGAGAGGAGAAATAGATAGAGATAAATCTAAAAAAGATGAACACCTATATCATGAAGGTCTTCATAGGGTATTCTATTAAATGTGCTGGTGCACAGAGGTGGTTCGATCTATGTTGGAAGTGCACGAAGGTGTTCCGGTCCAAGGCGGAGGTGTGCAGAGGCTCTGTAGTGAGGGGGGATATCCGAATATGCTATATAGAAGAGAAAGTGGTGTCTAGAGGGTTACGTGGTGCTGAATATGTCATTTTAATTTGATGGGAATTACAATTATATTTGGTGTAATTTACATTCAGTACATGTCAACACGTGGTGAAAGACAGTTACATGGGGTGTAATCTTCACTATGAACACATCGACATGGGGTGAAAACTATATTTAGGAAATTTTTACATGATGTATACAAATAATATACGGGGCGTAAATTTCTGAATTTGTAAATTAATTCAAGATGATAATTAAATTCATAGGGTCTACACAAAATAATTCATTCCATGAATTGGAAACATATCATGTATTTTTTAAAGAAAAAAATCAATACATAATCGTGCAACACCCTTAGAAAAATATTAGATATTATAATCTACAACCTTATAACATCTCATTCTCAAGATCTACTCCCAAGCTCCTTGATGATTCTGAGTTAAAAATGTTGGTCCACTAAGCTTAAATATTCATTTCTACTCCCTTTTTTCCTTATTGGAATTCTAATTCCAAAAATTCCATCCAATGTTCTAGCTCCACACATCTAAAACTAATTTATAATTCCCCACCATTAGAGGATTTTTTGAATATCTTCTCAAGAAACTAAACAACCATGACCCTTTTCCCACGTTATTCATCGACATCGGTTCCCCCCTAAGAACTGATTCTGTAAACTATCAAAGGTTTACCTCACACTATCCAACTCTGCATATAAAATGTTTAAAAATAACAACCTCTAAGGGGTCCCTCATCCAACCAAAACACATTTAGGTATCTAGGAGTAATTCTATAGATTTATATGTGTACCCGATACAATGTCATGGTAGTGGGCATGACCATCACTTATAAAAAGTACAATATAAAATCATTTATAAACACAAGACAAAATTATCCAACGCCAATGTTACCTCCCATAATGGAAACAAATTAGCATGTATAATTTCTAAGGATTTCCTACCTGCTAACTTCTCACAACACCGATCTGAAACCATATGATCTCTCTCACAACTCACAACTGAATTCTAAAACTAGGGAATTCATGGTACTCAAACTACCCACATCAAGGGCTAAACATAAATAATAATAATTTTTTTTTAATTTACATGATTAACATATTATAAAAAAGGATTTCCTAAAAAATATGAAGTCGTTACCCATTTTTCTACAAAATATTAAAATATGAGGCCCTATGTCAACACATAACGATCCCACATCAATGTCCCGATTAACCATGGTAATCACAATATCATTATTCAAGTTTCACATTTAGACATGCATTTATTTTCATCATGAATAATTTTAAAATATTTATAAATTTAAAATTTAGCACCATTTCCATTTCAATTTCACAAGAAAGGAAAAAAGATCAAGTTCAATAACATTCCCATAACATGTTTTCCCATGTCATCCTAAAGTGATGAATGTAAGAAAATAATCCTTCGTTCCTAAAATGATACAAACATACTCAACTATCATGCTATTTAGGCCCAAAAGGAAATATAAAAAACATTCAATAATAGTAATCACATCCCACAAAAAATGTGTCTCCAGAAGATAATTAACATTCAAATGTGATAGAAAAATGTAATACCACTAATACCACCCAGAGTACTCATATTTTCCACTCGTAAATGGGGTAGGTACTCCCATGATTGAGCTCATAACCAAGACCCATGTCTTCTTAGTCCCTTTCATAGTTTTCCCAAATATTAAGACAAATGAACTAGAAGAAACACTACCTCTGATACCACTTTTTAACATCCCGTCCAAGGTGCCTCGCACCGATGTTCACAGCCGAACCGTCACATGACCTCGACCGTGCCTCCCCATATTCTAGAGGACACCAAATAGTAGTGGGGCTCGAATATCGATCATGGGGAGACTATATTCTCTTTTTTCCATTTATTATAATAATACAATAGTGGTAATTTAAAAAATATAGGAATCATCAATATAAGTATATAAAATACCAATATACCAAGATTACCAAAACATGAAATACAGAATCAAAACTGATTAGTAGATTTTCAATGATATATACATTCAAATATTCAAATGAATGTAAAATTCACGACACTAATGACTCCCTTGTAGGTCCCGAACCATGTATGGTTCCATAATACCAGATACATCCCCAATTAAAAATCCTACCGAGGGAATTTACCCTTCACCTGTCCTACAACAATAAATTCTACTCGGGTACTGATTAAGCATCATGAGAAGGGTGTGAGTATAACTTAGTATGCGACCACCAATGTTGTCTAAAAAAAATCCACACCATAATAACGTATTAAATTTTCTAAAGAATAAAATATAGTAATAATGTAAACAATTTATATATATTCAATTATTCTTTATTTAATCGCATAAGACCTTGGGTTCCCAAGGAAACTCATATATCATTACCTGATTTGGTCTGTGCTAGAGTCTAAACCATTCCTCATATTCAAGTCACAATAATTATATCACATAGGATTCCATTATCTATTTCATTCAATTCATATATGGGAAATTGGATCCCTAGACAAACGTAATTAAATGGATGTAGAACGTCATGTCTTGCACCCTCATGAGTATTGGGACCAGTAGTCACAGTCTCACACCACATTGGTGTACAGATCCTTAAACCCTATCCCATACAAGAATATTTTCACAGATGATGGGTTTAGAACAACCTGTCTAGAATCCCATTATTATTTGGATCAATAGTCCATATCTCATACCACTTTTAGCATTCATACATATGTATCATGGGTGTAGGACGCCATTTTTACCGCCTCAAAAATATTTTCAGCATCTGTCCATATCTCCCACACCATTTATCAATCAGATATATATCATAGGAGTATAAGATCATGTTTATCACAACACTCCACAATAATTCACAATATATTAGATATATTAAAATTTACCATATTTCACTACAATAATGGTTAATCAACATTAACACCTTAAATTTTCACGTCACTATGTCGCATTAATTAATATACCAATAAATTCATCAAAATATAAAAATTTTAAACATCACATTGTTTATTTAATTAATTAAAAAATGAAAAAAATCATGTGTTAATTAATTCAACAATTAATTAATCTCATAAATTCTAGAAGTTGATCAAATAATTAACTAATCACATCACATTAATTTGATAACTGAACAGTTAAATAATCAAATCAATAACATTAATAAATTCAATAATTAATTAGTTAAATTAATAAAATTAATTAATTTAATAAATAATTAATCATGTTATTAACATTAATTAATTTACTAATTAATTAATCACGTCAATTTCTTTAGTTAATTCGACAATTTACTAATAACTTAAACTACATTATTTAATTCAAAAATTAATTAAAAATTTCATTTCTATTAGTCAATTCAAATATTAACTGATCATAACACATTCATTACTAATTCAATAATCACATTATCACATCATTACCCTTGATTATTTCCCCAATTATTTAAGAATGGAAATACCATTAATTAATTAATCAAATAAATAATTAATATCCTCAAACCCAATATCCAATAATTAACTAAATAATTATTTATTAAAATCATCAATCTTAATATTTAATAATTAATTCTAAAATTATTTATCTAAAATCAAAAATATAAATTCCCCATAATTAATTATATAATTAATTATCTATTTCTATAAATTCAATATACAAATAATCTAAATTAACTAATTCACCAATTAATTAATCCATGTAATTAAACTACACAATAAGCATAATCCTCATTATTTATTAACTTAATTAATTAATCGAAACATTCTATTTCACCATCACATCAATCCACATTAATTAAATCACCAAATAATTCATCAAAAAAACAATCTCAGTTAATTTATTCACCATTTAATTAATTGATTTATTTAATTTAAAAATTATATAATCACATAACAACAATTAATTTATTAATCAATTAATTAATACCATTACATAATTCAAAAACTAAATAATTATATATCTCTTATTAATTAATTCATGGTTTAATTAATTCAAACCCACAATCATAGAAACATAAATAATTAAATCATGTAACAGTTATTCCCACTTAATAAATTAAATAACCCCAATTAATTTCTCAATTAATTTTTTTCTTAACCAATTAAATATCCAAAATTAATTCATAAATTAATAGTTCTATCACCATTAATTTAATAATCATAACAATATCAAATAGTTAATTCTATAATTAATTATTCCCATTCAACAACATCAGTATAACTACAATTAATTCATCAAATAATTATTCAATTTCAAAAATCTCTCTCTCCAAAGATAAGTAAAAATGTAATTATCCAAATAAAAAATTATTAATCTCATAAATAATTTACCAATTAATTATTCATGATCTAAAATCACAATATCCAAATTTCATATTTCACCTAATTAATTATTTAACTATATTAATTAATTTAATAAAAATGAAATTTCTAAACATCTAATAGAAATCCTAAAATTAAATACACATAATATTATTAAAGACAATGGGGTTTAAATTTTAGACCACCTATATTGAGAATTGTGATGAATTCATGCCAACATATAATCCCAATTTGAAGCTGATCGACCAATAATGAAATGAGGAACACTGTCTAGATCTGAAACCTAAATGCACAGTTAATTGGATCAAGACATATTAAATCTACATATAAAGACAAAATTCCTAGATCAATATTAAAAAAATGCTCATCTAGATCCAATAACACTAGATCTAGATTCAAAAAAATCTATATCTAGACCCAACAAGACTAAATCTAGATTAAATGAATATAGTTCTAGATATAACAATAGATTAACATGTTTCATTTATCCATGGAGAGGAGCGGTAGAGAGAGATTGATATAAATGAGAAGAACACCCTTACACGGGTGGTGCATAGATGGAATTAGGTCAAATATGACGGTGCTTAGAAGATCTTTAGTCCCAGGAGGATGTGCGCGGAGGAGTTCTAGTCTAAGGTGGAGGTGTGCTGAGGCTCTATAATGGAGAGGGAGGTCCACATATGCTCTGTATCGGATAAAATGGCTATTCAGAGGGTTATATGATGATGGAGGAATAATTTTAATATGTTCATCAATATAATTACAATATGTGAATTCTAATTTCACATCGTGTAAAAGTCTTGAATTATTTCATGATTTTTCAAAGAAATCCCATCACAGCCCTTAAAAAATTGAAAATTACACATGGTGTAATTTAAATTCAAGAAATGTCAATATGTGGTGAAATATAGTTACATGTGGTTTAATCTTATTTTGTGATATGTCAAAATATTGAAAAAACTAATTTCGTGACATGTTGACATGTGATGTAAAAGTGTTACAGGGGGTGTAAATTTTAAGAAGTAATAAATTAATTCAATAATGGAATTAATTTCATGGGGTATACCTATAACAATTCATTTCATGGATTGGTTCCAAAACGTGTATTAAATCTACATACAATACTCACTACATAATCTTACTGCACCACTAGAAAATGATGGGATATTACATTAACCCAAATTAACCCTATGGACAACTACTATAATTTTAATGTTTTTTTACACATTGGGGGTTATAAAATTAACAAACTAGAAAGGTTGATGCACAAATGGATAGTGGATTATATTTCCAACCATGTAAAAATAACGTGAACAAAGATTAATTTTTTTATGAATTTTAAGTCATTATATAATTTTTTTATTATAAAATATAATTCCTATCATTTTTCGAAATACATGATTTATTATATTGTAACATGTCTATGAATATTGTTAAATGGTTTCAAAATCAAATGTATTCCAAGATAAGGAATATATTATCCCAATATAGTTCCCCAATAAAAATGATACACATTTATATATAATTTTAAGAATCATATTATAGTAGAACACCTTCATTAACCATTTTTAACATTAACTGTGGTGTAAACTATTTTGATATTATACTGTTATATTTTTAAATATAAGATGAAAATGTGATTATAAATGGTTATGTGATGAAATTATAATATGTATATTTTCTTGATTTTCATAGTTTTGGTTTCTTATTATTTTAAACAAATTACTAAAATATTATTTTCACAAAATATTATTATGATTGTTTTTGACACTTTGTTTTATTTTCCTTAATTGACATCAAGAAAAAGTTGAAATTTTAATAAAAATCATTAAAAAATTATTAATCTATTATATTTATCTAGAATCATCATATAAAAAAATAATTCACAAAAATTATATTTATTTTTAATAAATTTTATATAATTTATTTTATTTTATTATTAATTTAATTAATATTATGTTAGTGTGCATTTTTTTAAGTTAATTATACAAAAACTTAAAATAATAATTAAATTAACTTATAAATAAGGAATTATTCTTCCAAATAAATATTTAGAACTTATCTTATCATATTTTTTATTAATAAATATGTATACTAAAGTCGAAAGTGTGTAATTTTAGATATTCTTTTACATAATATATATAAATTTTCATTATCAAATTTGAATAGCACCAAAATAAAATATATTTTAATTTTATATCTCTATGATATAATTTATTCCATAAATTTAAATTAAGTCTTTATTTTGGTTGATATCGATTCCTTATCTATTGGGATTGACCCTAGTTTTCCCATTTTATCTTTATCATAATTAAAAATATTTTTCAATTATATAATTCATAATGAAAAGAAATAAAAGCAACATATTTACAATATTTCAACCACATAATTCCATAAATGTTATAAATTTTATAAAATTTATTGCACAC
The DNA here is from genome assembly GCA_963277665.1 of Viscum album. Lineage (NCBI taxonomy): Eukaryota > Viridiplantae > Streptophyta > Magnoliopsida > Santalales > Viscaceae > Viscum > Viscum album. Next base: position 1,716,258,085 of record OY728160.1, on the reverse strand, counting down.
ATGTGTTAGAAATAATTTGTAATGTAAAGTTATAATATATAATGAAAGACTGATATTAGAAGAATGTGATTCTATGCATATAAAATTAATATATATCAAAATAGTGAATATTATAAAATATAATTGAATAAATTAAAATATTATAAAAAAAATGGATAATATTTAACCTTAATACAATATCCAAAAAACAATGGTACTTTTCAATTAAATTATTTAATGAAAAGAATTGATTGTATTCAAAATATTATTATTTTACACTATTCCTTGAATATGTAATCATTTCAAAAAATCACCAAATACAACATTAATTTCGTTTATATATTTTTATTTCAAAAATAAATTTAAATTTTCAAAGAAATTTTTGAAAATTTGGGAAAAATATTATATTATTTACCCACATAAAGCAAAAAAACCATTTCTAGGGAAAATGAATTTTTGTTGCATATACAGACTTTACTAAAACAAATTGAATACTTATTTATCCATATATTTTATTTTTCTAAATAATATATAAGTAATGATCAGAAAATTATATATATTCACTCCTCCAATTTCGTTGTTTGGTTATTATGGTTCATTTAGACTTGGGGTTCTATGAATCTGACGCTATTTAAGTGATAAGTTTTTTTGATATATAATAAAATATCAAGGAGTTACATTATATCACCTTAAATAAATTTCCCCCTCACAGTTTTTATCATGGAAATTAATGTTTTCAAATTTGAAATTATATTTTTAAAAAAATAAAAATTCGATAAAGGGTTGATATAACTTCCACAGAAAAAGGAAGGTGGATAAAATAATGTTTAGATGAAATGTAATAATTTTTCCCCATAAAAGGAGAACATTGGTGGGATATTAAAATGTTGATATCAAGGATAAATAAACACCCAATGGCTAATAGAGGGTGATATGGAACATTATAAGTAAAATACTAAAGGATACAAAAAAATAATTCATATAGGGGTGAAGAGAGAAAAAATTTATCATAAATGAAATTAAAAGGATAAAATTTTAATTTAAAATTCATTTAATAACATTGAGATATTATTTTAATATTTAGAAAAAAAATTATAATAAAATATAAATACATTGTTTCTTTCCATTTCATAATAGAAATTTCAACCTTTGATTTTTAATTAATGAATTAACACATCATATCTTATTCTATGAAATGAATATTCGGAAAGATTTTTCTTTCATAATGAACTAAAATGGCCTATTTATGGATTATAATATCGATATAATTATAGAAATTCGTTCTTTATTTCTATGAATATTTAATAAAATACATTATTACCATTTATCCAATATAGATAAATATAATACATTAATCTATAATAATTAAAAATAACCATCAATGTTATACTTGATCCATTCCATAAATTGTTAACCACAAGCCTCAAAAAATACATGTCTGGCCAGTTTCTGAACTCAAAAATTTGAATGATACGGTCAAAAATTTATCCCTAGAAAAAATAAAGTATCTCATTATGTCACATAATAAACATGTGAGTACGTATTTCATATATTGGATTGAATATACTTTTTATTTATTAAAATAACAATAATAACCACAAAACCACTAAAAACATATATTCTTCAACAATATTACTCAATATTTATCCACTGAATGAAATCTCATATGAGAAATTAATATCCCACTTAACTTACTCATATAATATTCCCTAAAAATAAAGTGATATTCTAATTAAATAATATTGATCAATTAGTCACCAAGTCAATTTTCAATCGTATGGTTATGTATATCATAAAAGATATTTTCTGAAAATGTAATGATAAATAATTATGTAAAATTTAAAAAAATATAACCATTAATAATATTAATATATTTTAGAATTAATTCATATAAATACAATTTATAAACACTTACATGAAATAGAATTACATTTAATATTGGTAAAATAATACCTTGATGTCAAAATACCATCAATGAATAAAAATAAATCATAGCTTTCAAAAACCAATACAATCATGCATAAATCATTCAACTATCATCTTAAGCATCAAAAAAATTTATTTCATTTTATAATACATACATTAAAAAATTATATATATAAATCTAATATCATGTTTCATCAAACACAATCCAATAATATTTTCTATAAATGGTAATTTATAAAATATTTCATACCTATTATAGTTTACTCATTGCTTCTCCATCATCAAATGGATGACATAAAAGTATGAGAATTTTTATTCCCATGACCTTACTGATCCTTTTTTTGTGATTTCATCCTCTGAAAATTTCAAGTGGTATCTTACTGCATGATGACCCCATTCTCCAAATATAGATGATATTCATGTTGTATTAAGACATTTCTATAGGTTCCTCTTCTGTCATTCAGGACATATAGGGTGTTGAATTATTTTCATCCCATGATTCATATTACCTAAGCATATATGAAATTTCATATTTCTTTTTTTAATATGATAGGAAATAATTGATTCTAATACTGTTAAACAAGATACAATATTGATGTTTATGAATTGTCACTGTGATTAATATTCCACCACAAAAAAAAAATCAGTTCCTCATAAGGGAGATCTTTGTATAGTATATTATATTCATTGTTAACATAGTTTCATCTAGTTCCATCCATTAACTAAAACCCAAATGACACAATTATCATAATGTAAAACAACATAATATCAACCTTAACAAAACATCAGGATTTTATAATATACTATTAACTATCATAAAATTATTTTATAGGGTTGTGTTCCATAATCTGTGTTTTACCAAATCAATTCCAAATGGATCCTACTAATCATGCTCTCATACCAACTATAAATCCCCCAACTATAGTATCTGAGATTCAGTGGTTACATTATTACATTAAAACTACAAACAAGTGATCTTATCCCAATGGAATGAATAGCTAAGTAGTTTCGGTATACTAGATACATATATAAATCGCATATTACATTTGATATATAAAAAATGTAATCGTTATTCATGAATCCCTGATATCATTCATTGTATACTTGTTTAAATTGTAGTGAAAAAATGGTGATATCATGTGATCGTTAAGTGTTACTTATAATGGGATCTTCCATGAGTAAATAAGTGATAAAAAATAATGAAAAGTGGATAATAAAAAACATGTTAGTGAATAAAAGGCATGATTTCATTGAGAATATATGGATATTAACAATATAGTAAACATATGGATAATATAAAACAATTCATAATAAAGTAAATGCATAGTTGTTGAAATTAATGATGAAGGTATCTAAACCTATAAATCATGAGCCTTACTATCAAGGACTCTCTACCAAGACATTATCATTGTATTTTTAGTCATACACCAAATACGCAACTATTCTAGAATGATCATAATGCCTTGGCCTATAAATAATGAAAACATATTTCTTCTCATGATAATTATCAATGAATCAATGGGATATCTATAAATGGTCTCTGCCCCTCATATTTATTTCCTATAAATTCCTTGTATTTGGAATTATCAACATAATTAATTCTCAAAATTCCTTATAATTTGACAATAATCAGTATTGAATCAGTAATAAAGAACATCAATATTTCATCCTCATATTCCATTAAGAAATGGAATAAATGTTATATCATTGGATCATATCCCCAGTAATATAAATGGGTTTTTTCATATAATAAAGTACTTTATAAATATTAGTAGAAAATTAATGAGGAAATTAAAATTTTCTAGTCGAAATTGCATATTAAAATAGAAAAATTCCAAAAAAAAATTAATCAAAAGTTTTCTTTTGAGATAACTATTGAAGAATATAACAGAAGCATTAAATATTTTATCACCCATAGAAGAATAAAATTCCATTCATTTTGTGTATGTTATAATAGTGATTCATTTTATATTTTCGGTTAAAAGTGTAAATTTCCTTATTTAGATAATGATAAGAATCATCCTTTTAAAAAAATTTAAATAAATTAATAATGGTTAAAACTAAATTTAACTAATCCAATCTTAATATTAAAAACTTTTTTGAAAACATTTTTATTTAAACATGGATATGGAATAGAATCTATCTCAACTAATGAAGAAATGAAATTACTTTTTCATACAGAAGCATCAATAATTTTAAGTAAAAAAGAGTGTAAAATGGTACTATTACATGAAACTTCAATTAATAACCATATTATAAGAATATTAAATGGTTTTATCAGATATGTATCATATAATTTCCTTCCCAGAAAATTAATACATAAAAAATCCAAAAACAATATGAGATTATAAAAGAAATCACTCACAATTTCAGTATCATTGATTCATAACACCCATAAATAAAATAAAATCAAATGAAAATATAAATAAAACTAGTATAAATTGATTTTGGATATATCATATAAATGATATATTTTATACAACACATGAAATCAATAATTGGTTAATATAGAATTTGTCTCACGAAATCAGATGTAAGATAAGAAAACCCTTACCTCTTATGTGACTTTATTTCTATGTTATTTTACCCTCAAAAATAATAAATTTAATTTTATTATAACTCTAAAAAATACCTAAAAATAATTATAATATCATATATGATCCAGTTATACAATTTTTACAATAATTTTTTAATATTTATTTATTAAAATCATCATTTAGGAGTGTTAACTTTATTGTTTTTTCTGATATTTTTGGTTTATTAGTTCTAGTCTATGTACATTTATCAAATATCAAACATATAAATTTTTTTAACCATGTGATAAATAAAATATATGTTCATTTTATATATTTATATAAATCTAGAGTCATACATAATATATATATATTGAAAAATTAATTACATAATTCAGGGAGAGAGTAGGTCTTGTGTAAGCATGAACATTGTTTCCACTTTTCCAAAGATAGAAGAAAAATTCTAGGAACTAAACATTAACAGTTAAAAATTGTAATTATAAAATATATATTCAATAAATATATCCTTATTATCATCCATGTAATAAAGTAATTAATAATGAGTCACATAGCATCATGGACGATGTAGTTAATATGTACGCATGAGCGATCTTATCATTTCAAAATGACTTGTAAGGTAAGAATGTAAATGATATATTATAAATAATTATTCATAATTATTTCATAAATATCATTTATATACAAATTATTTATATATTTATAACCATTTATGTAAAATTGTGATGAAAAATGGAATACATCACTATGTGGAGATGATAATTCATATGTATGTAGCAAAAAATGGTTTCTCTTTACATATAATGGAAAAGGGATGGAGAATTATTATGAATAAATGATAATAAATTATAAGTATAATTATGATACATTATTTATTATTTTGTTATTTTTACACAATATTTATAGGAATTACAATACTAAATAAATTTGATTGAGTTAGTAATGGTGATTGCCTCTTCCTTAGTAGTCATCATTTATATACCTTCTTAGGGACACCTATAATTGTCTTTTATGAAGGCCATCAGTTCTAATTCATATATGGGGAACATTATAAGGTAATTTTTCAGGTTTTGGTCTGGATATGTTCTCAATATGGTGAAAATAAAAAAAGAGAATAGGTGTCCTTTTAGAAGGGATTGTAGGGGAACTCTTAAAAATAATTAAAGTATTACATTGACATAAATTTTTTTATCCAAAAAAATTCCACCAAATTCATAAAATTTGTGGATAACAATGGATTATTAGAAATGATATAATAAAATAATATTTTTATATGTTTTGGTTGTTCTTTAACCCTTATATGTTATTTTTACCACCCATTAACCTTTCTGTAAAATACTCTAATATCATTTTTTAACTTTTTTGGTCAATAAAGTCAATATAAAAGGAAAAGTGACCCATAATTGGAATATGTTTGATATTTTTACCCATATCACATTCACAAGGATAAATATAAAATTTTAATTAAATTTAAACAATTTCATAAAATATTTGTTATTATTATCATATATCATAAATTTAATGTTTTATGAAATATAGGGATTATTATAATATAATATGTGTCTAACTCATATAAAATGTATAAAAAATAATGAATATTATATGATAAGTAAGATATAGTCCAATTATATTTACCTAGTAAAATTTATATAGATTTAGATATTATTTAAAACATTATCTTTCTATTTAAACACTTTTTTAATATTGTATAACATTTTCTACGGTATCAATAGATCCAATATTATAGGGTTATAATTTTACATATAAAGTGGAAAAAATTTAAAAAAAAATAAATGGATGTAATATTAAATTATATAATATTCTATTTATCATATTTCATGATTTTTTTTTGATTTTGAAATAATTTTTCAACATATTGGTTTTAATAAAATATTATTACATTAATTTTGACACCATTAATTTAATTTGACATTAAAGACATCATGAAAAATATCTTTCTCAAATAAAAACTTTTTAAAAGTTCTTTATTTCTTATATTAATCTAAAAACATTATGGTACATAAAAATTCTTCAAACACATATTACTATTAATATTTTTAAATTTGTTTTTTTTTTAATTTTTTATTTTATTGAATAAATACAGTATAGACATTTTGTAAGTGTTTAAGGTAATTATTCAACCAATAAAAATTATAATTAAGTTTTCATGGGTAAAATAAACGAATTAATATTCAAATCCAACATTTATTACAAACATATATTATTTTTATACTTATTAAAAAAAATTGTAGACACAAATTTGTATATAATGAAATTTTGGAATTCTCATAACTTAATATATTATAAATTTCATTAGAAAAGTTTAATTGAATAAAAATTCCATATATTAGAATTTGGAATGTATATAGAATAACTTATTCTATAAAATGAAATAAATTAATGTGTTGGGTTGATTATGAGACCTTATCTCATGGGTTTGATGATATGTTACCCATTTTATCCTTATAAAGGTGAAAAATGTTTTATACGGTTATTATTCATAATGGCCATTAATAAGAGGGTCATATTTCCCAATTTTAACTTCTTAAATCAAAAAATGGTTTTCATTTTTCAGGATTATATACATATTAATGCAAGAAATAAGTTATAATATAAATTCATAAAACGCAATGAAATATAGTTTTAAACAATTGACATTTTAACATAAAGATTTACATATATCAAAATTGTTAACATCACTGATTAAAATGGGATAAATTATATTATATTAAACAAAATAAATTATATATAACTTTAATACAAAATCCAAAATATAATTGGAAATTAAAATTAATTAATTTTATTAAAATAACTGAAATTATTTGAAATATATATATTTTTATTTATTCAATGAGAAAACAATCATTTAGAAAAATTTACTAAAACATCACTCTTTGTAAATTTAGATATTAAAAATTAACAAATAATGTTTTTTAAATACATTTTTTAATTGTGGAATAATTATATTATTTACTCATAAAAACAAGTAAATAAATTTTTGGTGAAGATGTATTGTTTTCATCATATAGATACGTTACTAGAAAAATTATGTTTGTATTTTTCTATATTATTTATAAATCTGAAAAATTAATACATAATATTGGAAATTTCATTATTCCTATTCACAACCAATTAATGGATTGGTTATTATTGTTTGTTTTGAATCGTGGAAGTATATATGAAAAGAAATCATTTATATCAAATTTATTAATATATCATAAATCCTTAGGGGTGTTAAAAGAACTATTTTTCTACTCATTTAATTTTTTTTAAAATAATTACATCTCTATATAATTGTTTCACATATTTTTGTGGTCATTTAAAAAAATATTCCCAAAAAACACATTAGTTTGTATCATCAATAATTTAATCTAGTTTGAATAACGGCGAGACTTATGAATCATTTTCATAATGTTCAACTCTATAAACATGGTTTCAAACTCCATAATCTCACAATATAAAAATTATATAGTTATAACTTCTATTTTTTACATATAATTATTTTTTTTGGTCATAATAAATATCAGTCTTATTACTTATACATTAATGTTTCATAATCATTTGGTATGTAATTTATCATTTTGAATTAGTTTTTATAAGAATACCCCAAAACATTCTAGTTATTAAGTGACATTAAATATATATTTTTATAGGAATACTCATTAATTTATTATAATTTTAACTTATTAAATTTTAAATAAACTCCCACATTCAAATTAGAATATTTAACCCTTGAAAATATCATGCTATGACACACCACATCTTTTGTGTTATAAAATTAAAAATATTGACTTTTAGGAGATTATATAACAAATGATTATTTTTATCCATATAATATATGATATTCATTGTGTTTATAGGAATATTTTTCATATGTATATTTTATTAATTAAAAATTTTCACTTATAAATGTTGGGATCACATCAATAATATTTGTACAAAAATATGGAAAACCTTTTATCCAGGATAAAATTTTCCTATCCTTATATTCACATAATGTTGGTTTTCAAAGATGATAATTAAAAAATAGGGGTACATAATCTATTATATCATGCTCTATGTAACAAAAATTTGTAAATAAACAACATATCTTCTCACTTGAAATAAATTAGATAACTATACACATCCTTCACTAAGTTCTATAAAAAATTGATATATGTTACATTACATTAAAATCTCTGATTCAAAATACTTTTCTTTCCAATTTGAATAAAAACTATAAACTCAATAAATTATTAACATGATTTGGAATTCATATATATTTATAATGTTTTTAAACTCTATAGTTTGTATAATATACTCTCCAAAATCAAATAATTTACTTTTTTAACATTAATACTTAATAATTTATTTCCTTCATGTTATCTAAAATCCTTCCCATATTTTGGATAATTGACATCTTTAGAATCATTTCCCCTCTTTCCTGATACATATTTAATATTTTAATGACTTTGACAGGCTACATTAATAAATATATTTCTGATTTCTAGTTAACATTTATTCATTCTATATGAACTATTACACATTTTTTCTTGTCAATACAACACCTAAACATTATAATCACATGTCATGGTTCATATATACTAAACACTTTGTGGGAATAGGATAATAAATTCTTTAAATTAGTCTCATTTTTTGAACATTAATAATGATGGTCATAAAGTAAATTTCTTATCGAAAATAAGCCTTATAGGGAACCTTCACTCTCACCAAGTCATTATCATATCTAATAATATTATATATATGATTAGAGAAATAATTTACCTTTTGTAATAATGAATATTATTCTATTTAAACCATAATTGAACCATTGTATGATTCAAATAAAAATATTGTTTAAATAGATTATTACTAAAAAATGGGTTTCTCTAATATGGATAAATTTTATTCTTACTTAAGAAAAATTATTAAGGTTAGCAACCATTTTAATTATTTGTTTACATTACTATTCTTCTTTATCAATTATTACGTTAATGTTTAGGTATTTTGGGATGATTTATTTTCCTCTAAAATAGAGTCTTGAAGTCAATTAGTATCATTATTTACTTTCATTTTATATAAACTTTATTTAAATGTACTCTCACAATAATAAATACCACTATAATATACATAATATATTAATGGGCCATGTTTTATATTTCATTATGAAATGAGTCATATTTAGTGTTCCACAAAACACTTATTTATTCAGGTATGTTGTCATGATAGTCATATCACATAGTAACCTTAGAGGGTTGACCATAAAACCCTTGTGTAATCCCTCATATGCATAAACTCAAAATTATTCTTCTAGTATCCTTAATAAGGGACTACCATATAATTGTAACATAAATATAATTCAAAAAACAATGTACATATGTATTAGGGTATCCCCATTACATTCATTCCATACACAAGATAGTCCAGAGGCACCCGATATTAACCTAAACCAACCCGATTAGATTATTAAGGATTTGAAAAGTATTAAATTTAAAAGGAATCTATCCTTTAGATATTTTTAAGGGAATTTAACCTAAATTATTTTCTAATGTTATTATTTTTTCATGTATGTATTCTTATAAGGTCACACTATTGTAGGATAAGACACCCAATTTCATATAATAGAATATATAAAAAATCAATGGATTACAATGAATCACATGCTATGGTATTTTAGATCATATATAGTGATCCAAATTTTTCTAATGGTATCGAATATCATAAAAATGTCTAGTGAAATTTTAATAAAATATAAATGGTATCTAATACTTTTAAAATGATATGAATGTTTCTTCTTTTGAAACATAATTGTTAGAATCATATAACATGTTGATAATCTGATACCACTAATGGGGATTTAGTGATAAAAAATACCTTTTCAATTCAGATAATGATATTATAAACAGTATACCAAAGATAATCGTGATTGAAAATGATACATTGTATTAATATAAATAATGATATCATTTTTTATCTTTCACCATTGAGTTACAAAGATAAATTCTTTAAAATAAATTTTATAAATAACACTAAGTAACATTTATTAATCTATATCCTTTTTTGTATACATGGGCTGAATCAAACCACATGAACATCAGGAAGGATTATCATGAAAACGTTAAATCCTAGTATCCTAGGTGTTAATGATGAAAATGAAATAGGGATATAGGGGAATAAGTTGAGAAAATTTTTATGAGGATCACACGAAATACTCAATTCCGTGGTAAAATTATATATACATAAGGGGCGTTCCCCATGTTTTTTGGAATTTACTCATACATTATCAAATGCACAGGTAAATTCCATAAGTAAAATTTTTTTTTTACTTACATCCAATTAAATTAATTGAAAAAAAATTATCTTATGGAATTTTTTTTAATGATAGTCATTTAGTGGAATATTACTCAAAATTAATGATTAATATTCAACTATTAATCTATTTTTTATGGTGTTATATGAATCTTGCAATACATTTATTCTTTCTCCATGATATTTTCGCTCTATTAAAAACAATAGGAATATGAAAATGAATTAAAATCTCTTATCCATGCCTTTTAATGCAACCAAAAAAGCAGAATATGTTATTCCTTGATTTCATGTCTGTCTTACCAAACAACATATATATATAGTACACTATGATATTTCATAATTAACATTATATACAAATTTTTATTTATGGAATATCAATTCCAATATGTATTCCTATAAATGGATAAATTTTACAATTATTTAGGGGTAAAAACATAAAAAATAACACACCCCCAATGAGTCAATATATAATAATAATTATTTATAAAAGTATATATTTTTATAAATAACTAGTTACAATAAATAAAATTTCAAGTAGTTGGATATAATTATATGCAATTATAATTATATATATAGTATTATTAAAGATATATATAATTATAAATAATAAATTTAATGTTTTATATAATTATAAATTATTATATTAAAAGTAATTATACATAATAATCATGATGACGATGTTGATAACAATACATTCCAATAGAGTTTTGAAATAATTATGACAATAGTAATATAATACTAACATTAGTAACCTTAAAAATTTATAACTCAACATAATTAATAATATCTAAAATAAATATAATAAAACTAAATAATAATATATCTAAATAATTAAAAAATACCTAAATTAAGTACATAATATTATAATATGATATAAATGATGAAAATTAAAATATAAAATAATTCAACTGTAAAATTTAATTTAATTTTTTATAATGAAACCCTATGACCCAAAAATATGTAGCACCCATTTTCAGGTACCTGAACCACTATTCATGTATTTTTTATTCTATTTAATGTTATGGTTGTTTTGTGAGGTTTTGTGGGGTTTTGGATTGCTTTGGAGGATTTTATAGGGGCAGACATTTTATACAATGATATTTGAAAGCATGATGTATCACCAAGAAACCATCTAAGGGAACACCGTGGACACTGGGAAGGAACATGATTGGAATACATTTTTTTCATACTATGTGAATTATTATTATAATTCATGCATCATGAAATAGAAATTAATTCATGTTTAGTGAACAATTTTTCTAACCATGCGATCCAACCATGCATGGCATGAACATAGGGAATAAGCATTACACAACTAGAACATGATTTTCCAAACTATGTTCCATAAATACTTTTCTTCTTAAACTATGGATCTAATATAAACCTTCTGGTCTAGATACAAGGCACCCTCCTCTCATTATTCATTTTTCATTTTATATAATAGGGTAGTATCTCTTCGAAACACAAATCTAGTCCATTAATGATATATATATATATATATATATGCATTTTGAAAATGATAATGATGAAATCATATTGGATCAAGTGAAGGGGATGTGTGTTGTGTTAATTTAATGATATTTTTGTGCGTATTTATTCATTTATTCGAACATTTTAGAGGCTGGTGGATTGTCTCTCAACCCCACATGAGTTTGATCATGAAGGATTAGTTTTAATTTAATTTATTTTCCTATTTTATAGGAAATTATTATGTCAATGATATATGAAATATATTATTGGTATTGTATTTTAAATTTTGAAAATTTGATGGTTTTATCAAAAACACCTTGTTTGAAATTTATAAAATATGTTTTAAAATTATGTGTTTGGTTTGAGGTAGTTAAATAGGTTTTTGAAATAATTAGAAAGAAGGAAATGATTTTATGTGAAATGGTTGGATTGAAATTTTTTTCTTAGATGGATTGGAATAATTATGTCATAACATGATGGGTGTGTGTTGTATGGAAGTATTGCAGTGTTTAAGGACCACCATAAGAATTTGATAGAGTATATATATTAATTTCCACAATCAATGGTAACACAAATATTGAGTGTATCTCTGAGCGATTGTGTGTGTGGACATGGAAAAAAATATTTCAAATCAAAAGATACATGGTTTAAAGTATTTTTGGATGGTTTCAATGGAAAAAATAATATATATTTTTGAAATAATATTTTTGAACTACTTTTAATTTATTTTAATATATGTGATCATAACTTGTGTTCTAGTGGAATGAGTTGGGATGTCATTAAGAAAATCATTTTGAGTTAATTCTCGGTCTATGATTGGGAATTATTGTGTCTTTTCAGAATTCATATATTGAAACAAATGTAAAAGAAATGTATTTCAGTTCTCTAGTGATAAATCTTGATTATTTAGCTTGGAATTTTGATTTGGATATTGGATCGGGTGGGTGTTTCTTGCTTATTTTCATTTTTTTCTATTTTGAGTTTGGTATCCATTTTAGTGTTATTGAGTATTTATTTTCTTATTTTCCTTTTAATATGATGTCGTTTTTTTTGTTATGTTTTGAGTTTTATTTTTTTACTCATTTATAAAATAGAGTTTTATTTTTTATTTATTTTGTAGTTTGGATTTTTTTTCCTTCAATGAGAATAGCATACAATAAATGTAGTTGATAGCATTATAATTTAATTCAATATTATGGTGTCATGAGAATTTTACTTAAGGCCTAATAGCTCCCACGACACTCGTTAATCTAATTATGAGGGTAGGGATTATAGAAATGGTGATATCTATATTCAAACCATCTATATTTTTGGTTAAATAGAATGTTATTTTCTGGTCTATAAATCTTTTTTGAAAAATGGTATCCCAATGTTTGGTCCTTATCATAGGAAATGATGTTAGTTTTTTTATCACGGAGTTGTAAATACAACTATCCTCTCTCTTGTAATGGTAGTAAGGAGTAGGATTGTCATAATATAAAATGTATATAATAGAAACGCAAAGTCGTCCTCTTCATGCTGCAATTAATGTTACTAGGAATTTTAGGTACATTAGTGTATTTAGACACTTCTATGTGAGTTACCACCTCACCGTCAAGGGTTTAGGGGATATGATTTTCATAAAATTCATTGATATTAAGTCTTTCCAGTAGTAATATATTGTTCATTCTGAGTAAAATATATTTTATAATTGGAAAAATGTGTGTTTTTAAGGGAAAATGGTTTTTTTTGAAAAAACATGTCTCTAAAAATTTCCAAAGTGGTTTAATTTTAAGTGATGGATAAAATATGGAGAGATATGTTTAAATATTTGTTGATGTGGTAAAAATTGTAATTATTAAGGCATTAGTTTCTAATGAATGAGATTAAATGCTGTTTTTTCTAGGTTATTGTGACTTGAACTGAGTAGGCGTCGTAGAAACAAACTAGAAGATTCTTCTTAAAACATAGTTACAACTACGCAACATATGAAAAAGTAACCCTTCCTTACAATTGGAAATGATTTCAAGGTTTCATATTAAGTGTAATAGTAATGATCAAACTAAAAAAATTGGACCACTTGATTCAGTTCAAAAGAATAATCTACCATCACATGGGGAGTTACAGATCTAGAAAAATAAGAAATATGGTTGAATAGAATAAATTGAATCCTAAATTTCAATAGGAAATTATTTTAGATGAATGTGAAGTTTGAAAAATATATTCTAGAAAATTTATAGATCCAGTGGTGGGAATTATAATTTTATAATTAATTGGAAAAAGGAATGAAATGTGAGGATTTTGAATAATATTTTAATATTAAATTCTATCATGTTACCTTTTATACTGCTGAAACAACATACATCATTCTGTTAACGTTATATAATCTCTTAATGAATGGGTATGTTGCTAATTTTTATATTTTAGTACAATTATCAATGGAAGGTACAGTAATTTCATCCTTGAAGGAAGTCTATTTTAAGTCATCATTCTAACCATATTTTCCCTCATATATTACCATTGTTTTTTTAATAGAATATGAAATGATGATCAATAGAGTTACTATAGGTGAAATGTATATCTCACGAAATATGGGTTTAGGGTTCTTTTTTATTCATATGGTAAATGGTTGGTACTCGAATACTAGGAATAATAAGAAGTGGGACACCAACTTCCCGAATGGTTGTACAACTCAGAATTAGTCCACGGGATCAGTAAATAATCATACTTTACCCAAAAGCAATCCATCATGGTTTCAGTGTCATTCACTAGACGACATCATGTGAGATTACACAACACCACATATATCATGTTATAACTATAATAAGATGGAATTGTTCAATGTTATTATCATAGTGTCCTAATGCTAGTTTCTAGAGGCATGCCTCTTGTTTCTTAGGCATCTTATGATCTAATATGATGAGGGTAGTACAATAACTATCGTGATCATAATATATTTATCCAATGTAATTATAATTACACCATTACACCACAACCTCTAAAATCTAAAACAGCAATCAAAGTGTAAATTTCATTATGTAAATTATTATATAGAGTTGAGAAAATGATCATGGATGATCAATATGATCCTTCAATGGTGAGATTTATGATTCTTTGTAATTATACCATTATAAAATATATGTTTGATATTGGAACATCCTAATTAATTAATTATTTATTTATAATTTATTTTGGTTTAAATTTTGGTTTTTGTTTATGATATGATGCCTTATTTTTTTGGACATAAAACTCTTATAAGACAATGAGAGTGTTGATTCCTTATATTTAATTCATTTTCTATAAATACTAATGGGGATATGTTACTTTGAGTTTCTATACGTTTGAAATAGATGTCTAGGACATTTTTTTGGTATGTATTCATTAAAATCAGTCAAGGAACACATCGTATGTCTTGCCTGAAAGGATAAATTAACAACTATAGATGTAATAAAGCATATATATAGAGTAAAAAGGGTTGTAAAGTATAATAAAGAATTTATTTTGTCAGATGTAGTTAAAATTATCTATTATCATTTGGATGTTTTTACATTATAACCTTAATATGATATTGGTAATGGATATTTTCCAAATATTTTTGATTAGTTTCCTGACATTTTCTAGATAATTTATCATGATTTAAACCCACAAGAGATGTGGAGTTTAAAATTCATCTCATATTGGAGACCATTCCATTCCCACTTATTCTATATCATATGGGACCTACATAATTGATGGAATTTGATGGTAATTTGTAATAGATGGAATGTAAAGGGTTTATTCGATGCTATATGTATTTATGGGTGAAAGCCACCCCGTTTGTAAAAAAGAGGTTGGAAAATTATACATTTTTAGATTAATAGGCATATCTATGTTACTATAAAAAAGTAGTATACTCTTTCATGAATTTATTATCTTTTTTATCAATTTATGGTATCCAATTGGTTGTTGAAAATCGAATTATGTTCAATGTGTCAGTAATTGTGGTTTTGGAAGGGTGTTATTCAAATGTAATATTTTAGAAGAAGATATGGATATTATAAATTTTTTGTTATTCTGATTGGTCTTAATAATGAACCAGATATATTCATGGTATTGATGAATGAAATATTTTATAGATATAAGGATTCTATTGTGGTCATGTTTCGTGATGATATATTTTTGTATTAATGGACACAGGTGGAACCTGAGAATCACATGATGATTAGGTAGGGTGTTTTGCGGGAACAACGTCTATATGGGATGTTATGAAAGTGATATTTATGGATGAAAAAGGTTTTTTTCCTTGAGTATATAATTTATAAAATATTTATTTATGTTGTTTTGAAAGGCTTATACATTTTTATCTCTTTGAACATATTGAATAATATGTTGGAGATAAGTAGTTTCCTTGGATTATTTAGATACGATAGATATTTTGTATGTGATTTATCATTTTAGGAATTAGAAATAATATCATTGACAAAGAATAGTGTTCCATTAAAATGAATCAATCAATGAAATAAATCATTTGATGAATTCCATTTTAGATTTACATATCTTCGAATAACCAAGTTTTTATTGTCTAGACAAGGCTATGTTGTATGTTTTGATACATCGGGATTAGGTTTGTGATCTGTCCTCATTAGGGGATAAAAAACAGTGATTTTGGTTCATGATAGTTATATTTTCTTGAAATATTCTCAAACGACATCGGTTGGAATTAGATATTATGGACCATGATTTTAGTACATGGATCCATTACCTATTTGGTGAGAAATTCATAGTGTTTATAGATCCTAAGAGTTTGAAACATATTTTTCAGAATGATGTTTCAATTTGATGATTTGAATATGAATTAACTATCTATAAATATTTGAATTTTAATTTTTGTATATAGAGGGTAAATTGAACTATATGAATGATTCATTGATAAGTAAGTTATATGAACAATTAGATATAGATCATTCTGACTGAGGGAAAATATTTTCAGTCATATGTAATACGCATCTAGAATATTCAGTCTAAGGTATTGATGTTGTTGTCTTCCTAGAATTGTTATTTATAATATGGTTGTGAATGTTAGAGTATCTTTGTATACATATCAAGATCGTCTCAGGATGTATTCAAAAATCAATTGTTGGGATACCATTAAGGGTTGGATGTCGGATGGAAATTAAATGTTTTAACACACTGATTGGATGGTCATACATTTGTCTTAATAGAAACTTTTTCATATGTCCTACCATAATTAGAGAAGTTTTTTTCACCTTGGGATTCAGAAAATTTGTTAAGCATGGAATGGATTTTTTTGGTTGGATGGAATGAAAATTATAATAGCAGAGTATATCCTGAGATGCCTCACTTGTCAGTAGGTAAAAGTAGAGAATCAACCAACAATAGTATTGTTGTAGTATATAATATTTTTCCCCTGAAATTAGATTATATATTCCATAATTTTGTTACAGGTCTACTAATGATGGTTACGAACTTGATTCCATATGGGTGATTGTGGACCATCACATGATGTTAGATCATTTCATCCGTATTCATGAATCTAATTTAGTTGAAGGCTTGTTTAGAATCTATATATGGGAAATTATAATGATGAATGGTATTCCAATATCGATTTTATTGGATAGAGGACCCATGATTACATATCATTTTTTGGAAACCCCTGTAGAAATCCCTTGGAATAATGTTGACAATGAATATTTCTTATCATCCCTAAATAGTCTGATAATCTAAATGGACAATCTAAATGTTATTGGATATCTTTTGGATTTTCTAATTGAATTTTTTGATTCATGGGAGGAATATTTACTATTATGGGTGTTCATATATTAAAAAAATTAATAAGCCTTAATATATATTGATTATTTTAAGGAATTTTTTGTTTTTTTTGTTCCCCACTTTTTTGGTGGAAATTGATGAGACATAATAATCTGGACCCATCATTGTGTAGGATAAAATATAGAAATTTTTTTAATCATAAAGAGAATGAAGATAGCTATAAGTCATCAAAAATAATATGTGGATCATCATTGATGACTCTTGTCATTTGAAGCGAGTGATCTTCTATTTATGATAATCACTCTAAGGATAGGGAATCATAATTGTGTAAAGTAAGGAAATTTATATCACCAATACATACTTGCTTCTAAAATAATTGAGGGAGTTAGTTAGGTGCTCTATTAATTGTCTTTTCCATAAAAATTTAGTTTAGTTCAAAATGTTTTTCATTTATCCTTGATGAAGAAGTAACAACCATATCCAGACCATTTGATTTGATGGGATAACATTGACTTAGAGTCACATTCTATATTGATTCATGTGTGGTTACAAATTTTGGATTAAAAAATTATATAATTCCTCAAACAATCATTGGTTTTGTGTGGGTTTTATGGGAAACTGTTTATATTTAAAAAAAATACATGGGAGCGTTAGGAGGATATGATGGAGTAATGAACTGAAGGCTTCCTGAGAGATGATGGATTTTAATAATTTTCAGAGATATAAATCCCAATTCAGTTGGGAATTTAGAAACATATGTTCTAGTATATTGACCTTTATTTATGTATTATTATGTATATTTATTATTCTGGTTATGTTTTTGGAGTTTCTGAGGGGTTTTGGAACATTTAGAGGTTTTTATGGAGGTTAAAAATTTATTAACGGTAAGTAGTGACCATGAAACATGTCCATTAAATGATGAAATGCAAGAAAATGAACAATCGATTGGAGAATAGTTTGTGCATGATTTGGAAAACCCATGAAAATTCATTGAATAAACAATGTGTAAAGACCCGAAAAATTCAAGGAAATTTTTTCTTAATTTTCATGGGAATTTTACAAGAATGCAGTTTCGGACGGCAGCTATTTCCGGGGCCCGGTGTGCCTGGAAATCTTTTTTCGAAGTTTAGCTCGAGTACGTTCAGTGAACGAATGAGAAGGTTTTTCTAACTTTTGAACCGGTGCTTGGAATCGAATTCCGAGGGCACCGATGGAATCACAGCGCCGGTATTTGCTTCGAAACACCTATTTCGGAGTTGCGTTTGTTTGGGTGTGGTTTTTAATTTTTGGGGTTAAGTTAAGGAATAAAATAAAATTGGTGCAACAGATTTTTATTTTATTTTTCTTAACTTATGTTAAGTGGATGATGTGGGACCCACAATATCCTACCCACTTGGTAGGATATTTTTGAGGTGGGGCCCACACGAGCCCACTTTTCTTTTCTTCTTAAGTAACACACCTGTCCCATATTAAGGAAGTCAACCCTTGCATTTATTCTGGTTAAGAACCGCCTCATTAATGTGGCGGTTTAAGCGTTGCAACTAGTTCACTAAATTGTTTCATTCGTTTTTGAATTTTAAAATGAAAGACTTGTGAAAAAAAAATAAGACAACTCTTATTTTTATTAGGCTGGTGGTGTTGAGAGGCTAGAGAGATTTCACTCAGGCTCTTAAAGAACTTCTCTTCCTCACGAAGAACGCGAAGAACGCGAAGAACGCCGGATCCTCGGAAATCAACGACGCTTCTTCCGCGATGCTTCTTCCGCGATGATTCTTCCGCGACGTGACGATCACCCTTCTGCGACACTTCTTCCATGATGCGACGATCCCCCTTCCGCGACTCCTTATACGACGTGCTTTTCCACGATGAACCCTCGCTCAATGACGCTTGAGGTAGGGGTTTTTGATTCAATTAAATCTTTGTGATTTATACCCACGACATATGTTTAAATATTTCTCAGAATCCTTTTTAAACCGCTAACGCGGTGACTGCGGACCAACGAACAACTCCGAACCCACTGTCCCTTTGTTCTTGGTGTGGGGATCAGTGGGCGACGATGAAACAGGCCGCACAGGCGTTGCGAGGTCTTCGCAGTGATGAACTGGTCCCAGGAGGGCCGTTGGCGAAGACGACAGGCAAATCTGACCACCGGAGCTCGTCCGGTGGTCCGCAGAACATTCCGCCAACACGACGGCGCCAGCGGCTGGCACGACGGCGCCGGAGGCCGGCACCGGTAGGTCGCCGGGAGATAGCGGCGCCCGAAGGGCCACCGGGAAGGGCCGTCGTGGCTGCAGCCGCGGCGGCAGGCCGCTAGTCCCACGACCGTGTGGGACTATATGAGGCAGGACACAGCACTCGGCCACATCCTTTGGCAAGGAGAGGCCCCCCGTGGGGCCATGGTTATCAAAGCAAGAAGGGGGCAACACCCCCCACCCCCCCCCCCCCCCCCCCGCGTCTCAACGCTCGGCCGTTTCGGCCGAGCCTCCTGTCCGGTGTGCCAGCGCACCACGCGGCCGGGCCAGGCCGCGCTAGCCAGGCCGGGCCATGCCTAAGCGTGCCGGACCCGGACCCGGGTTTGGTCGACCTAGTTCGGGCCGACCCCTGGGGTACCGGGCCGGGTCGGACCGGGCTCGAACCTCCCTAATACCAGACTTTTCGATCTGTTGCCCATAACATGAGCTACGGGCCTCCGATCAACACATCGTCAATTGCATAGAGATCCTTGGATCGAGACAGTCATTTAGGTATATTACACTCAGGGTTTCGGAGAACTTTGTGTTCGGTCGGGTTGGTTCGTACACGAAACCAACCGGGCCCTCGGAGCGGAAACACTTATAATTTGAGCTCCAGACGTCTGATTGACATGTTGTAGACTTTGTTGGATTCATCTAAGTGAGACGGACCTTTTGGCTAATTCCGCTCGAGTTTTGGATGTAGTTGGAGTACGGTCGGGTTGGTTTTGACTTAAAAACCAACCGGGCCCCTGGGATGAAAAAGCCAATAACTCTCAGACCAGGCATCCGATTGACGCGCCGTCTGTGACGTTGAGTTCCTGTTGACGATACGAAACTTTTGGATACATAAACTCTGGACTATGTTTTAGTTGATGTATCAGTCCCTCGGCTCGTAAAGCGGACCCTCCCGAATGATCTTGCTGTGTGCGGGAACCCTAGAGCTGGCTGCGACTGTGACGACGACGATGACTGTACAGAAATCTTCCGTGGATTCAATGGCGACGACTACAGCACTCATCGATTCTACGTGGATCAGTGCTACTGATCCTGTGTGGGTCAGATCCTGTGTGGGTCAGATCCTGTGTGGGTCAGCGCTCAGCGGTCCTATGTGGGCCAGCACCTCCAGATCATGTGTGGGTCTGATCTTGTGTGGGTCATTGCAGGGGATAGTTACCTATCGATTCTATGTGGGTCACATCCTTTGTGGGTCATTGCATGGGTTAGTACATATCAAGCCTTTTTGGGTCCGACGACTTAGATGAATCAGTGGATATATATGATCATCTCTATCGTCATACAAAAAATTATACCCGTGTGAGCTGTATCTTGACTTTCAATCCTTATCTTCAATTTGATTGTCTTAATATCCTGTGTGGATTACGTTATGCTTTCCTGTGTGGATCGGGTTGTGATTTCCTGTCTGGATGCGATCGAACTTTGGCTCGGAGGTTTGAGCGAACTGGAATTGATGACTTAGGTATATGTATGGGCATATACCTAAGTGGAGTCAGATGTTACTTTGTGATTGTATCTTCCCTTTGTGGATTATCCTTTGTGGATTCTGGGAGACCTTCGTGGGTCTCGGGGTCCCTACTGTGTAGCTTATACTCACCCCTAGATGGCCTTTTCCCGCACCACATTGTGTTGGTTGCAGACGACGGACAGCGCTGATCGTGGTTGAGGCTTTCTGGGCAGGTCGGTACCTGGAGGTGAACCATTGGGCGGGACGTACACGGAGCAGACTGCTGGACCCGAGGAGCTGTGGAGGCTATATATACCCACCCTTCTGGTGGGACTTCCAGTGATGACTCGAGGCAGCGGTTTTACTTTCAGTTGTTGTTTTCCCTTTCCAGATGTACTTTACTTTCAGTTTTGGTTTGTATTCTGGCCCACATACATTTCCGCACTTACTATTGTACCCAGTTTTTACTTAGTGTTTATTTCTACTGCTTTCTTGCTCTGTGTTGTTTGTTTACATTACAAAGGATATGCCTTCCCTTTTTACTGGGAATTACACCTTGGGGCTAGTCGCCAGCCCCTGGCCTATGGAAGGAGGGCTTGTGGTAGTCACGGCACGGGCCCCGAGGACGGGTCATGACAAATTGGTATCAGAGGAGTTCAGTTCTACCGCAGAACTCAGGACTCTGATGTTTTTCTATGTGAAGCAATAGTTCTAAGAGTATTGAGTGTGGTTATCAGTCCAGGGAGTCCAGTGTTGGTGCAGTGGTCGACGTATCCATACACCAGGACCCTGACATCTGATTTTCGAATTAATGCACAAAAACATTGATTGCATGTGTATTTCATGTTTTCATTGTGATTACTTTGTGTCAGCTCACCAGGTATACTGTTTGACCGTGGCACACCTGTTTCTTTTCAGGATGGCCCCATGATGGTAGCCAGCCAGGGTTCCGAGCGTTGTACATGATGATAGCCCACCAAGCGACGAGGCCTCGGTATAGAGCCCTTTGACAGCAGAGGCACCGGCGGTACAGCTACCCGCCGAGCCACCGATGCTACCAGCCCCAGCCGCTGACGATGCTTGTATCCTTAGTGCACTACACGAGTTTCATCGCTAGCGACTTCCTAGGCTCTATAGGGAGACGGACCCTCAGGACGCCAAGGATTGGCTAGAGGCAGTTGTACTAGTTTTGAGGTTAGTGAGGACCCCAACAGACCTCATGGTGATCCTCGCAACGAGCCTACTGCACGCGGCAGCAGGCAGATGATGGAGCTTGATGCTCCAGGTGCACGACGAGGCATCTCTTCTCCATACGTACATTGAGATCCTCTTCCGCTCGGAGTTCGTCCCAGCCACCCTCTGTGCGGTGCGCATCCAGGAGCTTCTTCCGTTGCGGCAGGGCATCTTGACGGTCGCCCAGTACTCGGCAAGATTTACTGATCTCTCGCGCTATTCGACGGACATGGTATGAGACCCATTCTTCCGAGCCCGGACCTTTGAGTGGGGATTGAGGCATGAGATCAGGGCATCGCTGATCTCACTCAGCATTCCGACACAGGAAGGGGTGCTGGAGTGAGCACTTCTGATCGAGAGCTTCCTTGCTGAGCCTGCATCAACAGGGAGACCTACCACATGGTGGCACGTAGCAGAGTCTTCTCTAGCAGGCAGTCGACGGATGACTCACGGGTCCAGGCAGACCAGACCCACAGGCAGACGACCTCAGGACACTGGCTCAGTGGTGAGGGGCACACAGCGTGGAGCCTGTCTTTCGAGAGGCAGACCGTGCTACACATGCGGTGGGTAGGGCCACATGGCTCGTGACTGCCTGACCCACTGTGCCAAGGAGCAGCAGACGGTTGAGGGGCCACCTAGACAGAGGCAGAGGGTCGACAATGGAAGTCCTCATGGAGCAGTCGGATGAGGCAGAGGAGCTGGCCGAGTAGCAGGTGGTGGGAGATGCTTTGAGGCTCTACCACCACCACCACCAGAAGGTCCACCCCGACCACAGGGAGCTGGCAGGCCGAGACAGGAACAACTCCAGCCAGCGGAGGCCTATGACCACGGAGCGTCTGAGATGATTCGAGGTACTATCTGTGTCTATTCCACCTTTTCTGCAGTTCTTATAGACACAGGAGCGAGTCATTATTTCAAAGCCGCTACCCTTGTTCGGAGCTCGGAGATCCTTACAGAGCTTTTGGCTCGATCCTTACGGCTAGAAACTGTTACGAGAGCAGACTCGATGATTACGCACTAGTGCCGGCAGTGTGATCTTACTCTAGGAGGTGAGAGCTTCGGCTGGGATATTCTTGTAGTGGCGTCGATGCCTTACGATTTCATCTTGGGCATGGATTAGTTATCTACAGTCCATGCTCAGATTGACTATATTAGGCGCAAGGTGCAGTGTGTACGCACCGATGGGAGCAGGTTCACCTTCACCGGCGAGAAGGGTGCCTTTGCAGCACAGGATGGACTCTCGCAGAGGAGAGGACAGCCCATCACTCATCAGTTGGCTAGCCTTATCCTAGGAGCGGTTGACGTGCGGAGTCCTAGTTTTCCTGCAGTGGTGGATCAGTATGTGGACGTTTTCCCCGAAGATGTTCTAGGACTACCTCCTCGCAAATAGGTAGACTTTTATATTGACTTGTACCCCGAGACAACCCCGATATCCACTCCAGCGTATCGGATGGCCCCCACTGAGCTTTGAGAGCTACGACTACAGTTGGAGGACGTGCAGGGCAAGGGATTCATCCGACCCAGTGTTTCACCCTGGGCTTCCCTAATTTTGTTCGCTAAGAAGGTGGACGGGAGCTTGAGACTTTGTATCGACTATCATAGCCTGAACCAGGTGAAAGTGAGGAACAAGTATCTGCTACCGAGGATTGATGACCTATTTGATCAGCTCAAGGGAGCACGGTGGTTCTCGAAGATAGACCTCCTGTCATGATATCATCAGCTCAGAGTTCGGGACGAGGATGTGCAGAAGACGGCCTTCATATGTCGGTATGGAAACTATGAGTTCATGGTTTTGCAATTTGGCGTAACCAATGCTCCAACAGTGTTCATGGGCCACATGAACAGGATCATTCCACCATACCTTGATCTATTTTTCGTGGTCTTCATTGAAATTTTTTTGATATACTGGACCACTAAGGAGGAGAACGTCTACCACTTGCGGGTTGTAATAGACACACTCCGAGAGCACCAGCTTTATAGAAAGCTCTCGAAGTGTCAGTTCTAGATACGTGAGGTCCACTTCCTGGGGCACGTCATCTCTAAGACAGTATTTTTGGTGGATCCTGTGAAGATCGAGGTAGTTCTAGCTTGGGATCCACCTACGAGCGTGACGGAGGTGAGGAGTTTCTTGGGACTAGCTGGGTACTACCAGAGATTTATGCCAGAATTCTCCAGAGTTGCGGCACCATGCTCAGCTTTGACGAAGAATTGGAAACCCTTCATGTCTTCATAAAAATGGCAGTAGAGATCCCAGGAGCTGAGACAGAGATTGACCAGCACCCCTATCTTGAGGCTTCCGGAGGAGGGAGTTGGGTACGTATTCTACTGCGACGCATTAGGGACTGGACTCGGATGTGTCCTGATGCATAAGAGGGCAGTGATCGCCTATGGATCACTCCAGATGAGGACGCATGAGTAGAACTACGCTACCCATGACCTAGAGTTAGCGGCAGTGGTCTTCGCTCTGAAGATGTGGCCACACTATCTGATGGGAGAACGCTTTACAGTCTATTCTGACCATCAGAGTCTCAGGTACATCTTCTCTCAGAAGGACCTGAACCTAAGATAGCAATGATGGCATGAGTTCCTCCAGGACTATGACTTCGATATGGTCTATACTCCTGGGACGGGGAACGTAGCAACTGATGCTATTAGCAGGAGGACGGGCATTCAACTACATGGGGAGGCGACCGAGCATCTAGCCGCTTTGCAGATATCCTTCGTGGATAGATATGGAGCAGCCTTCCTTCAGTCACTCACAGTCATTCCTCCACTGCTGCAGTGGGTCAGGGAGGCACTGCATGGGGATGCCGACTATGAGATATGGCGTGCACAGATATCCTCAGGACAGGCAGTTGATGGTTTCTCCTTAGGAGGGGAGCATGACGTCCTTTTCAAAGGACGTACCATGGTACCATTTGCTTAATGGGAGGAGGTTCTAAGAGATTTTCACACGTCCCCTTTGGCGGTACATCCTGGCGTAGAAAAGATGTACCAGATTCTCAAGCAACAACATTGGTGGCCGGGCGTGACGAATGTTGTGGTAGAGTTCATTTCTCAATGCCTCACCTGCCAACAGGTGAAGGCAGAGCATCATGTACCAGCAGGATTGGTACAACCCATGGAGGTCCTGGAGTGGAAGTGGGACGAGATATCTATAAACTTCATGACTGGACATCCACACACTTCCAGAGGTCACGACTCCATTTGGGTGATTGTCGACCAACTAACTACGTCAGTACACTTCTTACCTATCAGAGAGTAGGGCTTAGTGGAGAGGTCGAGACGTCTCTTCATTCAGGAGATTGTACAGCTTCATGGTGTGCCATCATCTATCGTCTCTGATCGAGATGCTCACTTTACTTCCCGGCTTGGGAAGGGGTTGCAGGAGGCGTTCGGGACGCAGCTACGTCTGATCCCCGCCATTCACCCTCAGACATATGGTCAGATGAAGAGGACCATTCAGACTCTCGAGGACATGCTCCACGCATGTGTCCTTGACTTTGGTCGCAGCTGGGAGGACCACCTACCCTTGGTGGAGTTCATGTACAACAACAGCTAACACTCCACCATCGGGATGACACCGTACGAGGCGTTGTACGACCGACCTTGTAGATCCCTTCTATGCTGGACAGACCCTGGGGAGTTAGCACTTGTGGGACCGGAGATGGTCCAGGCCACGACAGAGAAGGTCTAGGTCCTCCAGGAGCAGATGAGGACAGCTCAGAGCCGGCAGATGTCTTATGCTGACAGGAGGCAGAGGACACTAGAGTTCGAGGATGGCGACCACGTCTTCTTGCGGGACTCATATCGACGTGGATTATGGAGATTTGGACGAGGTGGAAAGTCATCTCCGTGCTTCATCGGACCTTTCCAGGTCCTTAGTAGGATTGTCGAGGTGGCTTATCGCCTGGCACTATCACCTCAGTTGCACTCGGTGCATGACGTCTTCCACGTATCCCAGCTAAGGAGATACATGAATGACCCGATGCATATCATTGACCATTGGGAGCTGGACTTTGATGATGGGGAGACTTTTGCGGAGGTCCTGATGGAGATTAAGGATCGACAGGAGAGGGTCCTACGTGGACGGTCGATTCCTCTAGTGTTCATCAGATGGAAGCACGAGAACCTCTAGGAGAGCACTTGGGAGTGGTAGGCTCAGTTGCGTGCTCAATACCCACATTTTTTTCCCTAGTTTATGATGTATCTTTATGGGGATGTAAATCCATGAGGGGGTAGTGATGTAAAGACCCGAAAAGTTCATT
This sequence comes from Viscum album, assembly GCA_963277665.1. Lineage (NCBI taxonomy): Eukaryota > Viridiplantae > Streptophyta > Magnoliopsida > Santalales > Viscaceae > Viscum > Viscum album. The sequence continues at coordinate 1,716,230,946 of OY728160.1, read as the reverse complement.
GAATTTTTCTTAATTTTCTTGGGAATTTTAAAAGAACACAGTTTCTGACAACCCCTAATGCTGAGGCCCGGCATACCCGGAATCTTTTTCTGAAGCATAGATCGGGTACGTTCAGTGAACGAATGAGTGGGTTTTTCTAAATTTTTAACCGGTGCTCGGAATCGAATTCTGAGGGCACCGATGGAATCACAGCGCCGATATTTGATTAGAAACAGATCATTAAGAGTAGAGTTTTCTCAGGTGTGGTTTTTAATTTTAGGGGTTAAGTTAAGGAATAAAATAAAAGTGGTGCAACCGATTTTTATTATATTTTTCCTAAATTATGTTAAGTGGATGATGTGGGACCCAAAATATCCTACCCACTTGGTAGGATATTTGTGAGGTGGGTCCCACACGAGCCCACCATGTCTTTTCTTCTTAATTAACGCACCTGCACCCCCTATTAATGTAGTCAACCCGTGCGTTTATTCTGGTTAAGAAACACCTCCTTAATGTGGCAGTTTAAGCGTTGAAATTAATTCACTTAATTGTTTCATTCGTTTTTGAATTTTAAAATGCATGACTTGTGAAAAAAATTAGACAACTATTATTTTTATTAGGCTGGTGGTGTTGAGAGGCTAGGGAGATTTCACTCAGGCACTTGAAGATCTTCTCTTCCTCACGAAGAACGTGAAGAACGCGAAGAACGCGAAGAACGTCAGATCCTCGGAAATAAACGATGAATCTTCTGCGATGCTTCTTGTGCGACGCTTCTTCCGCGACGCGACGATCCCCCATCCGCGATGCTTCTTGCGCGACGCGACAATCCCCCTTCCGCGACGCCTTCTTCTGCGGTGTGTTTTTCCGCGAAGAACCCTCGCTCGACGACGCTTGAGGTAGGGGTTTTGGATTCAATTAAATCTTTGTGATTTATACCCCCGACATATGTTTAAATATTTTTCTGAAGCCTTTTGAAACCGCTAACGTAGTGGGTGCGGGCCAACGAACAAGTCCAAACCCACCATCCCTTCGTTCTTGGTGTGCGGATCGGCGGGTGATGATGAAACAGGCCGCATGGGCATTGTAAGGTCTTCGCAGTGAAGAACCGGTCCCAGGAGGGCCGTTGGCAAAGACGGCAGGCAAATCCGACCACCGGATCTCGTCCGGAGGTCCGCTGAACATTCCACTGGCGCGACGCCAGGAAGGGCCGTCGTGGCTTAAGCCGCGGTGGCAGGCCACTAGTACTGTGACCGTGCAGGACCGGAGGAGGCAGGACGCGGCGCTCAGTCATGTCCATTGGAAATGAGCGGCCCCCCATGGGGCCGCGGTTAGCAAAACAAGCATTGGGCAGCGCCCCCCCCCCCCATGTCTCAACGCTCGGCCGTTTCGGCCGAGCCTCCTGGACGGTGCGCCAGCGCACCACGCGGCCAGACCGGACCACCAGGCCGGGCCGGGCCACGCCCAAGCGGGCCAGACCCGGACCCGGGTCGGGTCGACACGGTTCAGGCCGACCCAGGGGGTACCGGGCCGGGTCGGACCGGGCCCGAACCCCCCAAATACCGGACTTTTCGGTCTATTGCCCATAACATGAGATACGGGCCTCCGATCGATGCACCGTCTATTGCGTAGTGATCCTTGAATCAAGACAGTCATTTCGGTATATTACACACAGGGTTTCAGAGAACATTGGGTTCAGCCAGGTTGGTTCGTACACGAAACCAACCGGGCCCTCGAAGCAGAAACACTTATAACTTGAGTTCTAGACATCTGATTGATGTGTCATCGACTTTGTTGGATTCCACTTAGTGAGACGGACCCTTTGGCTTCCTACGCTTGAGTTTTGGACACAGTTGGAGTACGGTCGGGTAGGTTTTGACTTAAAAACCAAACGGGCCCCAGGGACGAAAAAGCCAATAACTCTCAGACCGAGCGTCTGATTGACGCGCCGTCTGTGACATTGAGTTCCTGTTGATGATACAGATCTTTTGGATACATCAACTCCAGACTATGTGTAAGTTGATGTATCAACCCCTCGGCTCGTGGAGCGAACCCTCCCGAATGAGCTTGCTGTGTGCAGGAACCCTAGAGTTGGCTGCGACTGCGACAACGACGATGACTGTACAGAAATCCTCCGTGGATTCAATGGAGACGACTACAGAACTCAGAAATCCTACGTGGATCAGTGCTACTGATCCTGTGCGAGTCAGATCATGTGTGGGTCAGCACTCAGCGGTCCTGTGTGGGCCAGCGCCTACAGATCCTGTGTGGGTCTGATCCTGTGTGGGACATTGCGGGGGTTAGTTACCTATCGATCCTGTGTGGGTCAGATCCTTTGTGGGTCATTTCGGGGGTTAGTACCTATCGATATTTTGTGGGTCCGACGGCTTAGAAGAATCAGTAGCTATATATGATCATCTCTATCGTCATTATAAAAAGTATACATGTGTGAGCTGTATCTTGACTTTCAATCCTTATCTTCAATATGATTGTCTTAATTTCCTGTGTGGATTACATTTTGGTTTCCTGTGTGGATCGGGTTGTGATTTCATTTGTGGATGTGATCGAACTTGGGCTCGGAGGATGGAGCGAACTGGAATTGTTGACTTAGTTATTTGTATGGTCATATACCTAAGTGGAGTCGGATGTTACTTAGTTATTGTATCTTTCCTTTGTGGATTATCCTTTGTGGATTCTGGGATACCTTCGGGGGTCCTTGGGTCCCTACAGAGTTGCTTATACTCACCCCTTCATGGGCTTTTCCCACACCATGTTGTCTTGGTTGCAGACGACGGACATCGCTGATCGTGGTGGAGGCTTGCGGAGCAGTTTGGTACCTGGAGGTGGACCATTGGGTGGGACGTACACGGAGCGGATGGCTGGACCCGAGGAGCTGTGGAGGCCATCTGTAACCACTATTCAAGAGGGACTTATAGTGACGGCTCGAGGCTACGGCTTTACTTTTAGTTGTTGTTTTTCTTTTCCATTTGTTCTTTACTTTCAGGTTGGGTTTGTATTCTAGCCCACTTACTTTTCCACACTTACTGTTGTACCCGATTTTTACTTAGTGTTTATTTCTACTGCTTGCTTACTCTATGGTGTTTGTTTACTTTACAAAGGCAATTCCTTCCCTTTTTACTGGGAATTACGCCTTGGTGCTAGTCGCCAGCCCCTGGCCTATGGAATGCGGGCTTGGGGTAGTCATAGAAGGGGCCCCGAGGATGGGTCATGACACTATGAATCTATAAAAATAGGGAAATTCAAGGATGGAATGAGATTTTTCTAACCATGTCAACAAAATATGAATATAATGACCATGGTACAATATAAACACATGGTTCGTGAATGGTTTTCCAAACTATGTAACCTAACCATACGACAAACAGTTGGTCCTACTTAAAATGTAGATCTAATATAAATTATCCCCTTCAACACTCATTTTTCCATAATCATTCCATAAATTGAATTATGTTATACCAAAATTTGTGAGGGATGATAATAATCTTTACATTTGTGATCCAAAGGAAAAACAAAAAATGAGCTGGAGACCTAGATTAATCAATAAGTTCTCACTCTTATTCATTCTTCTTAGATCCAGGGTTTTACATTCTCTTGAAACCATATATCTGGTCTATTATGAATTTATTTCCATCTATGATGTCTTTGGGATTTCCTTGATGTCCTATTAACATCCCCATCACTCCATAGGACATTTATGTGGGAAATATGTGACAAAATCCCTCACACATAATATTTTTCACTTCAATAAAAAATAAATAAAAATTGTAGAATTCAGCCTTATTCAGATAAAAATTTGTCAATTTCAAGTTTAAAATTCATTTATTTATTTATTTCATCAAAACTAATTCTTTATTTAAAAATTTAATTAAAAATTAAATTATATTCAGATCGTATAATTTAAAAATAACAATATGTACACTCATCCATTTAATATGTTCAACCTTACCATCTATGGCATCTCTTAATAAAAAATTATAAAAATTTTGATCAATTATCAAACAAATTAATTGTTACTGTATTAATTCAGTGAATTTTAAAAACCTATTAATAAAAAATAAAAATAGTTTATTAATCATTAATACAAAATTTTAGGTTGAAATGTTCTCTATATGAATGGTTTTGTGGGTAAATTATAAAAAATGGTAATAATGATCATAAAATCATTTAATAAAAGGATGATACATCAATAAAATTGGCGCTCCCTTATTGTAACTCCCTGACACAAAAAACATAACTTTACATATAGATAATAATTTGACTAATACTAATAACATGATTAATGGGATAAAACTCATCTAAAATTGACTATGAATAAAAATCAAATGTGGAGTTACTCTGAAACCACCTGAAAGAAATATTAGATAATAACTTAGTAAATTTTAAAAAAATAGATTAGAATCCATCAAATTTAAAAGACAGTTATTCATATAAAATTCCCCAACTCATAACTTAATTAGTTTTTGGTTTTGTAGGTATCCCAAAAATTGAATGTTATCTTAAAAAATGAAAACATTATAGATTTTTTTAACTGAATTTATTTACATCCATCAAAAAATTTGTGAGTGAAATAAATGGATAAATATTGAAAAAAAATTGAATAAAGTAAGGAGATAATTCCCCCAATTAATTCACCATAATATTCATGAATAAAACCAGAAAATAACTTATGTAAGATGGTGATTTAATTTAATAATGGAAATGAACACCACATGATGATGTGTTTCGAAATAAGTCACACTATATAGGGAAAACACTAGAAAAGAATCAATATATTTTTTGATTAAATATTTAGAAATCAGACATGCCAATATATGTATGTTTTTAATTCACTTGGAATATAAAAATTGGATCATGTGTTTTGCCAGCACGTGTGGGTGACTGAGATGTGGAAACATTTCAATTTTATCATGTATTTGAACATAAATCATTCTTCATTCGATACTCTCCTTAATTCCTAGTTCAATTACACAGTAAATCATATCATATAGAACAAGTGACTATGTATAATGTATTTTATATGCTATATGTTTTAATGTGTGAATAAGGAAATCAGGCATGGGAATATTGATATTCTATTTATGTGTATTAATCACCAATGTTTGATGCTATTTGGCAGTTTGGTGGAAGAAATCATCAACAATTCCCAGGGAAACTATCTCCATGAGTTTTTTTTAATATTATATGGTTGATATAACCCAAGAATTTTTTTTAAATTTTTTACAAGATGTGTCAGCATCGACCAAATGTTAGGTTTACATTAAATATTGATGGATTAGTATTCATTAATATTATAGATGGGGATAGTGTTTTTTATAAACACCAAATATTATTATCTATGATTTTTAGTTTATTTAAGACAATTTATTTCTATTATATATCGGTATAAGGCCCTAATTCTTGGTCACATTTTATTTCATGGATGGAATATTCTTCAAACAATTGCTGACCTACATAAGGCTGTTATTTTCAACCATTTGAAGTATCCAGATTCAACCATTATTTGGACTAATATTTGATGTGTTATTTTTCATTTAAAAATAATAGGGGGGTTTCTATTACTCATATATAGAGATATGTTTGAATTATGGTGGATGATCAGGACACCCATGGTCAATATATTATTGATGTTGACATATATTCATCATTGGGAAGTTCTTCTTCTGATATGTAAGTAGGTCACTTGTGTTAACGCACTTGGCCTCCACTTATCTCTCCCTATATGATCTTTTGACAAATTTAATCTTATTTTATCCTTTTTATTATTTTTTTATTTTTAATTTTTAATATTGTAGTTTCTAAAAATAATTTTAAATATAATAAAATTTACTTCATCTTACAAATATAGTCTATCTCAGCTTGTCTAACTAATGTGACCATCTTCAAGTCTCTATGAAGTGTATGTCAAAATTGAAAAGATATTATATATAATACCTTTACATGGAAAATAGATTCCCCAAAATAAAATCATCCATCTGAGGAAATGTTCTTATTATAAAAAATTCTTTGAGAAAACCTCTTGCACCATCTAATTAAAGCCATACACATCCTCAAAGTAATCCTTCTGTAAACCCTCTACATCACTAATAATTTACCTTGAATTTTTATTATATTATCGGTTTCCTTATTATTTTTCCTTACGTCCATTTTACTATATTTTGTATGAATAGAGTAATGGTTATAAACCACACTACTTTAACATCTCTATATGATATTATAAATTATAATTATAGAATCATTCATTCTATAATACCAAATAATTATCTAGTGAATTGTTTTCATATGGATGAACATAATAATCAAACACCTGATAATCATTTTTCGGAATAAAAAAATAGTAATGAATCTATATCAACGATACCGAATATACTTTAATCTTCCATTTTAGGTTCATGGATCACACTTCATACATCAGGTCATCTTATCTTGACTCAGGAAAAAAACACCTCAAATTAAACTGAACTACATCCATGACCATTATATTTTCCATATTTTGAACCACATACAACTTCTATATAGATAGTAAATTATGCAACAAAATCTTTGGAATGAAGTGATACTTCAACTAAATATGCTTTATCATAGGTAGATACCCCAAATTGTTTCCATATAAATAAAACATTATGAATCAAACAACAGCACCCAATTTTTCATCCATCTTTGAGATCCCCCAATATCCCATTCATTAAAAAAATATAAGTACCTACTTAAATTAATACAACACACTCTATTTATTTTATAAAATGTAAATGAAAATTTTATGTTTGAACATCCGACAAACATCTTTTCATGTATTGGTGAGCTCATATCCAGTGATGCTTCAATGAGTTAACACATCTCCCCAAAAGTATGAATCAGTAAACCCCTACACAAATTCATTGATTTCATTCTAGAGATAAAAAATTGAAACCCATTGAGATATGGAAGTATCCACTTTTACACTTCATACTTATCTCTTCGAGGATAATTCAAGAACCCGATAACTACTCCCATGGCATTCACAATTTCAATCCACATACAAACCATGCAATACATCAAAAATATTAAATCCAAGGAAAAAATCATATATTCTACCTCTTATTCTATTACAGGTAACTTATCCTTTATTAAAATGATTTTTTTTCAAATGGAAAACCATCCATCTTCACCAAACTCATTTAGAAACAATTTACCACCTTATTGATATAGTTAAGCTGTGTTAGGAACAATGTTATAGCATGTAAATCCCATGTGATATGAATCCCTAAAATTCATTTTGTTAGACCAATGACTTTAATTTAATGTATTCTGGAGTTTTTAGATTTCATATCATTAATCCAATCCATTAATATTTCAACAATAAGCATTTTATTATCTTTGATAACTATAATAATGATTCTTCGATCACCATCACTATTCAGTAATTGAATTTATTTTTGTTTATCCATAAGAACATTTATATATATTAATGTAGGTGAACTTATATGTCCACTAACATGATGATTTATTCACCCATTATATTCATTTCTATAAAATACACACAATATTAATGTCCTATGTATATATAAATCATTCATTTTTCTCCATGTATTTCACTTTATATAAGTATCTATAAACAAATTCGGTTTTAAGAGATAATTATTCTACATTAACCATTATATTCCAATTAGTTTTAGTATCTTATAAATAGTCATGTCATTAATAGATAATGAAATTAACATTAAAAAATATATGTCTTCATTTTTAAAACCATTTATGAAAATAATCCCCTTGTAACACCACTCACCATTCACTTCTTACTTATATTCATTAAATAATTAATTCTCATGTACTCTCTGATAATTAGGTTGATCCATTAACTCCCATGTCGTAAAAAAATTTATGGAATCCATCAAATCATTCATAGAAAACTCCCACTAAATTGAGGGTTTTTAACATCTAATAATTTCATTGATTATAGGATCTCCATCATATATGAGAGGAAAGTAGATAAAGTAACCTTAAAATATCTATAATCGATGTAAATACCAATAAACCTATGTAACTAAATTTATTACATATGTCCTTCTAGAACCAATACATCTAAATTTATCCATCCTAGCCTCTACCGAAAGAATTCAAGCACTCTGATATTTTTGGTATTTTTGTCCTTTGAAAAACTATCAAACCCTATCTATCATATGGAACTTATATATTGGTTTTTAAAATATTCATAGTCACTATGGTTTTTATATAATATGTATATTTTGGATTTACACTCATTAAAACTTCATCATATAATTAATATATCATATAATATAAAAAATCCTCATGATTATGATCATTTTCCAACATAACATCCTTGATTAGAAAAATATTCTTCCATAATCTCTCTTTTTTGTTATTATCTCTGAGTCGAAATAAAATTTCATTATCTCCATAATCTATAAAGAAAGATACTCTACAATTGGTTCTTGGTTATTATATTTCCTTCACATAAATATTGATGTCATAATGTGATACATATAATTTTTTATAGAAAATTTAAATCATTATTCTAGATAAACAAATTTTATGATGTTCCTACCAATATAGAGGATAAGAAGTTATACTCACTATGTAGGAAACACAATTCATGGATTCTTCCTAGAACAACTATATGAAACTATTATGAATCCTAAACACTAATTTATCCTCTATATGACTAATATTTTTTTCATATTTCATTGTATGATCTTCTCAACTAGTATGGATATCTACAATTAGAACCTATAAAACACCATGATTTTGTGATTTCCCACCATTTGTATACCTTAAAAATTTCAGTTTGATTTTGATACCCTTTACTACATAGAGCTATTAGGATCATATTTTATCAATAATAATACATAAATCATGTAAATTTTAATGTTCCCAAATACCCTTGTTTGTATTACTGATTAAATTATTTTAATTATTTTTAAGGAATATATTTCGTATTAAATTTATCTTATTTACAGGTTTTAATTTTTTTAAAGCATTCTAAACATGTTTGAAATTATTTTGGAATAATTGATCAAACCCAATGTTTGTATGTGTAATATATAATACAGAAACTCTGCATTTAAAATAACAGACATGGATCATGTACCCAATGTTGTTGGAAAATTATAGATCAACAACCCTACGTTTGGAAGCAACCCTATGTTTGAGAGAAGAAATGTATTGTTCATCAACCCAACATTTTATAAAAAATAATATGTAATCATAGATATATTTATAAAAGATATATGTTTTCATCCCTTGGTTTGGATTATTTCAATATGTTAAAGATCCCTACATTTAACTATTCATCAATGGAAATCTATTTTAAATATATTTTTGGTATCTATTGTAACGCCCTAGATGAAATTAAATATCATTTTAAATATTTTTTAATAAAGAGTTAAGGGATTTTTTTCAATCCATTAAATCAGTACAATTTCTAATGGATGTTATGACTCACTTGAATGATTCACACTAAAATAAATTTGATTTATCATGTGATATTCTTAGATCTATTCAACTATAGAAAAGTAACATTTCCTATATATGTGGTAAGATAATTTTTAATTAAAATGATTTTTTATTAAAGTATTATTGAAATATATTATTGAATACCAATATTATAAAATGAAACATAAAATTGATTGATACTGTTATTTTGAATAAGAAAAACTTTTGAGATATACAATTTTTAACCACATAGTATGTCATTTCTATTATTTTTTTGTTTCTTTTTATATTGATATAAATTTCTACCAGGATCTCAAAAATATAATATTTATTAATGAAATTTATCATCAAATAATAAGATTTGTATTCTATATGATGGAATTGCCACTATATAGATGAACCTCAAAATTAGATAAAATTAATTTATTTTTATTTATTATAGTTTTAGTCACTCAGACTAAGTAATGATAGAGTATCATCTTCTCATTCTAACCTATGGTGAATCTATTTTATAGTTAAATAACTGAATGTCTATATAAATTCTTATAGTAAAGGGGTCAACTGCATTCACCTAGTTTTCAAGGCCTTTTGATAAGAGGTCCTTTCTATAAATAATCTCCAAGCATGTAGAGATGGAGAGAGAGAGTTGGTAGAGAGTACTATGAGATATTTTTACCCTGAACCAATTTAAAAATTCCTATGTACTTCTTTTTTATATATCCGCTCTAAATATACTTAGGGAATAGAATATTATATTGACATAAAACTAAAAATAAGGTAAAAATTAGAAATCTATAAAGATTATTGAAACAAACAACATTGAACCCCATATTGTCGATATTTCAATTATTCTGACCAAATAATTGGTTTCAATGAAGTGGTTTTTTTAACAATGAAGATAATATCTCAAAAGATCAAAACTATAAGTTATATTAAAATATAGATGATAGTGGTTGATCATAGATAAGTTGTGTCAATGATACATGATCCATATTTGAATGGTGATAACTATGAATTTTTGAAATATCATATGATCAGATGTTAAAAAACTATTGGATTTAAAGTATACATGAAGATTATTACACCATATGAAATTCATGAAAAATATGAAACATTTTATGCTTCCAATTAAGCTTTGTATAAAATCAATTCAGAAGAAATGAATGTTATTATTTCTAGGCATGGTCATGAAGAATTAAATCGACTATCCCAATGTATTATTTCTTATGAAATGATGATGAAATTTTTTGTTTCATATGACGTAACTGAAAATATTAGGAATTTTAGGTACACTACAACAGAATTGAATTTTTACAACATCAGATTGTATAATAGTTAAAGAATAAACTATATCAATTATAGATTGAAATAAATATTCAATGTTGATGATTTTTTAGGAAATAAAATTACTCAATCATATCAAACACTGAAAGTACATAGATTACTACCCTTAAAATGAAATAAAGGATTTTCCACTATAGGAAATCATTCCATGTCAAATTTTTAACAATTAATTAATTATTTAGATCCTTAATGATGTGTGAAGCTACGAATCATGATAAAGCCGAGGATTATATGATTATAAAATATAGAAAATGCATGCAGTAATGTTATGTCTCAAATGTATAAAAATAAATTGAATGAAAATTTTAGATTCTAAATGGATTCAAATAGTTAAAATTCATAAATTTAACTAATTTATCATTTCATTAAATTTAGTAAATCCAATAGAAAAAAATAGTGGAATAAAAAATCCTTCATGAAAAAATTAAAATCATTAAACGAAGTATGATTTGATGAGTGGATATAGTTAGGACACACTAGACTAGATATACCTTTATAAAAACAATTATAATTAAATATTGAAAAGAGTACCAACAATAATGTAGATTATCAACCAAAAAGGGGAAGATACATAAAGGAAATTTAGTGTGTTTTAATACCATAGAATGCCTTCCTAAAACAACTCAGCAAAAGATCCTTAAATTATGGAAGCGAAAATGACCTTTATGGATAACTAATAAGATGAGGTAAAATAATATTACTCTTTTACTTTTTATAATGATTGATTCATAATTATAAAATAAGTTTCTTATTTAATAATTCCTGATGAAAAATATTAATTTCTAGTAGAAAAGAAAATATTAACAAATAATGCCAATAATTTTTATTTAATTGAACAATTTGCAATACTAAAATAAGATAAATAATGAATATAAATATTTTATCAATCTTTATAAAATTGAAATATTCATCAAAATAAAATAATTAGAGGAGAATGTAGAATAATTCAAACATTATTCATGTATATTAACAAATGGAAAAACATTTCAATATAATATTCATGTGAAATTGTTATTAAAATATAAAAATAAGGAATCAAGATCATGGGTGAGAAATAAATTTTATAAAAAAATTATTTTGGTGCCATGTTCTAAAAATAACCCATATTTTACTCTAGAACAAATGAAAATTATAAAATGGACATTTACTTAATAAATCATTAGATAACTAAAACTAAGAAGACTTTTATTCCCAAAGTTAATTTTAGGAAAATGTAATGTAAATTTTGGTAAAATAATGAATATATGGATTCCCAGATCTTTTCATGTTAATATAGAATGTCCCAAGGAATCATGTTTAAAAAAAATATCTTGTTTAATTATATTTTTTTGAAAAATTTCATAGTAACAAAATTTTTGAATGGTATATGGAAAATGCCTAATCAAGACATATTATTGGAGAGACCTCCAATATTCTTACACAGGAATATCTGTATGTATGAATAGTCATTATTGGAGACAATGATAAATAGAAAATATTTGTAGTTGAATTAGTTGGAGATGAAAATATAATTTCAATAAATATATATCCATATGATAAAGGTATACAGAAAAACATAATAATTGTTTATCAATTATATAATTATAGTTTTTATTATTATTTTTCTAACAATATGTTATTTGTATTCAATGATAAATTTCCTAAATTTAGTTCATGTATAACTACAAAAGATTATTACTTGGATCTTTATTCATCGTGTAAAAAAAGTGAATTGTTCTACTCTTGTGACAAATGAAACATGGATCTGGAATAAAACACATATACACTGAAAAATATTTAATCAAGAAAAATTTTATAACAATAAATTAGTTTCTTATTATCCTAGTCTTAAATTTGATAATGATATATTATGATATATATGTCAAATTTTAAAACAACCCAAATCATCATTAAAATATATTAACAAAGTTGTTATGTCTATACCATTAGAAATTATACAAAAGGATTTGTTTTGACCAACTAGGATATTATTTCTGTCTTTAAAATTATATTTTTATGTAGTTTTTGATGATATTTTCATATTTATATGGAATTATTTTATAAAACATAAAAGTTACGTGTTCAATGTTTTGAAAATAATTTGTAAAATTGTTCAAATTTTTTATGACATTAAAATAATTTCATTAAGAAATAATCAGGGTTGAGAATTTGAAAATTAAGAATTTAATTTTTTATTCTCAAACATAGGCATTAAATAAACTTAATATTCCCCAAGAACACCTTAAAATAATGGAATTATTGGTGGAAGAAATTTAACTATTCATGAGATGGAAATGAATATGTTAAATGAATATAGTCTTCCTACCTATTAATGGGAAGAATATTTAAAAGTTGATTTCTAATTTATGAATGGATTCTCAATAAGACCTCATTTAAAAAAATTAACAATGGAATAATAGAAAAACTATAGTGAGGTAAATTAACGTAATTGGATACATGTTTTATAAGTTAAATACTTTGGAAAACCTAATTAAATTCAATCTAATGGTTGATGAAGGTATATTTCCCAAATATTCTGCTACTTCGTAATCTTATAGAGTGTATAATAGTAATTCAAGGATTTATTAAGAATCAGTTCATGTCAAGTTTCATAAAATTAATCCTTTTGATAAAAAACGGCAGATTAACCATATGAAATTGTTGAATCTTTATACAACATGAGGTGTTAATCACCTAAATATTATTTTGAAAATAAAATAAATGAAATTCTACCTATTCTAAAAGAACATGATGTATATGAACCTAATCGTTTTTTAAATAAATAATATGGAACATTTAATGATTATACAGTAGAAACTATTATAGGAGATATAGACAGAGGAGTAAGAACTACTAGAAATGTTTGAATCATAGATGAATATTCTTCCTTACAACCATAATTACAACCAAATAATATAGATGGATCTTCAAAATATAAAATATGGTTAATGTATATGAAAGAATAAATTAATAAATTCATTAAATATAATTTTTGGGAACTTTTCGATAGACCAACCAACTATATAGTAATAGGAACCAAATGGGTTTTTCAAAATAAACAAGTTTATTAAAGGGATAATTACTAGAAATATAACTAGAATAGTAGCAAAAGGTTATGACCAAGAATAAGGGGTAGACTATGATGAATCCTTTTCACCTGTTTCATGATTGGGATATATTAGAATCATTCTAGATTATGTATCACATATTAATTTTAAATTTCATAAGATGAATTTAAAATAAGATTTTTTTAAAAAAAAATTAATTGTGGAAGTTTATTTTGTACAAAAACTATTTATTGAAAACCTTGATCTACAGAATTCAGTTTTTAAACATACAAGTGATCTCTATAAACCTAAACAAACACCTAGTGCTTGGTATGAAATATTACTCACTTTTTTGATAAAAAATGAATTTTCTGTAAGGATGGATGGTTTTACTCATTTTAGAAAACTTATTTTTCTAGCATATTAGTACTAATAATTAAAGTATATAATTTTATTTTTAGTTAAAAAATTAAAAATCCTCATAGTGATTTTTCAAACATTATAAAAAAATTAAATTGATTATATTGAGTTAATTAAATTTCATTCCAATATTTCAAAAATATAAAAAGTATTATTGAAATATTATAATTCAAATCAAATAATTATTGTTAATTGAAATAGTTTGGATTATAAAATAATAAGACCAATACAACTCCCATGTTTACTAATGTAATTCTTGATTTCGATGAAGCTGGAAAACTATTTTATAATATGTTATATAGTGGTATGATTTGTAATTTATAATATCTTACTTCTAGAAGACAATGTATAATTATTTATTTATTTTTATGCACTATATTTCTATCAAACCCAATTGTATACCGTCTTATTGATTTTAATATAAAATTTAGATATTTAAAAAGAATTAATATTCAATCTCTATTTTACAGAAAAAAATATGATTTTTATTTAATTTCATATTCAGATACAGATTTTGGGGGTTGTAGATTAGAAAAAAAATATTAGGAACCTATCAATTTTTTATGAAAATCTATAAGTTCATGTTCAATAATGATTAAAATTTTACTCACTATGTCAATAGCTGAGGAAGAATATATAAGTGCTGTCAGTTGTTCTAATCATGTTTTTTGAATGAAACACACCTTATTGGATTTCATACTTAATTACAATAATATACCTATTTTATTTTATAATATAATTGAAATTAATATTTCATAAAATTATCTAATACATTCATAAACCACGAATATTTATATAAGGCAACGTATTCTAGATTTCATGTTCTCAAAAATGATATATATCATTATAATTCTGGAAATATTTCATATCAACATTATATATTTAAACAAAACCTCCTCCCACTGCTAGTTTGGATTTTATTAAGGGGGAGTTAGGAATATTTAATTTTAAATAATTAATTAATTATTATTATTATTTAATTTACAAATTAAAATTTTACATGTCATTTTATTAATTATTTATTTTCTATTTAAATAACATATTAATTTTTTTCATTTTAGAAAAATAACATCTTTTTAGTAAAAATTATGATTACACTATATAATAGGCTCAAGAAACAAGATGAGTGTAATTGGCTAGACCTTCCTTGTCCTTTACTTTGCTAAATCATAATGGTTGGGATATCATAGTGAACATCTATAACTCATGAAGGAGTATTTAAAATTTCATGTTGAATGAATAGTAGAACTGATTGGCATCAGTGCTAGGGCGTCGGTGCCAGGGTGATGATGTTATGGTTTTGGTGACTCACCTATCAGTGAGTCATTTGAAGCTTCTCCATGACTTTTCAGTTTCACTCTAGTAATGCCTCTTTTGATGTAAAATTGTTTTAATACCCATTTCAAAGATAATTAAGGTATGTAAAATATATTTTAAACCCCCAAATAGTCAAGAGACCCTTTAATTACTAAAACAGGTGGCCATTTTTTTAGTGTCGCACCGTTTTCCACATTCTCTAGTCACCCATCATTTCCCAGTTTCACCACTATTAGGTGTTTTTATCTATTTAAAGGAAATATATCAACTCACAACTGTCTTCTAGTATATCTCTATCTTTTCTAAGGATAATTATTAAATATCAATTAATACAAACATGTGAAAGTGTTGAGAAATGTGGAAAAGTCATGATCTGACTTTTAAGTACTTTTAAATGGTCTCCCTGATTTTAGGATATGGACTATTCTTAAGTCGATATAATATATTCCTTCTTAATTTTCTTTTCTCCTAGTGAACCTCAATACTTCCTCTTTAGACTAATCATGTGTCTGTGCTAGATCCCATAATGTTGATCCCTGTAGTTTTCTATTACTGTAAGTTGTGTTATCCCATGTTCGTGGTGCAAGGAGAAAACAACGATCCTTTATCATCTATGTAGGATTTTTTCCTTCAACACTCAATACTTTTCGTCAAGCGGGGTGGTTATGAGGATGCTCATAGGGTCCTAGAAGAGACCACCTTTAACGAAGATAATAAATAAACTTTTTATAAAATTAAGGGGTGGGAATGATGATGTTGTTTATTCTTTTTATCCTTATTTTTATGTGTTTAATTTTATGGGATCATGTCCACTAAAAAATGTGGACATTGGTGGTCATTTGTTACACACTAATGAAGATCTATTTTCTGGAAAATCTGGTAGTTGAATGATAGTTACATGGAAAATTAATAATCAGGTAAACATGGTAGATTTAAATGGATGTGTTCTAGAAAAAAACCATTATGTTATCACCATAGTTAACCAAACATAAAATAAATAACTTAATGAATGGTGTTTTTGAAATTATAAAAGCCCCTTTCACTATTTTGTTGATATGCATATTTTTTCTATTGATTCCTTATGAGGTGATGTAGATGGGAATAGAATATCTGGTTGAGGGTTTGTTAGTTTGTGAATCTGATGCCATGTAGAGTAGAAGGTAAATGTTCTGGACTATGTATGTGGGGGCTTGGTTTAGTTCCAATAATTTTATGGATCCTACATAACCTATTTGATGTTGTTAAATTCAAGAGAACTGGGTGTAAATGCTTAAATGCATGAATTGTTGTTTTACTTTCAGCAGTTTTGGTTTTTGGTTATACATGTTAGTTTCCCTGTTGTGAAGGAATATTTAAAAGGAATCCCTTGAACATGATAATGAAGAAGGGTATGGTGGGGAACAATTTTCTAGGAATGTGTTGTGCTCTGGTTGTGGTTGTTGTGTATTTTTGCATGTAAGGATAGCATAAATATTGGTTTTTTATGGGTTAATTATTGGATTGGGGACCCTTATGTTGGGTTGTGTTCTTGGATACATATACGTATAAATGTTAGTTCTAGTTCTTCTTATACACACCCCATCCTTGTTGTCAACTTCGTTCAGAAGACCCCCATTTCAATGGAGGTGTTTTTCTCAACATTAATATGAGTGGATTGTTATTAAATATTTTCTACACTCTCTCTCATGTATCCGAAGACACTTTGGGATGGCTGTGATGATCTAAGGTTCATTATAGCCCATTAATCTTCAGGCAGGGTGTGTTGTGGTGGGTTTTCCAAAGTGTGTATAGGCAGGTTTGTTTCCAAAGTGTGTTTTGGATGAGGCACAACTGTTTTCTGGTGTAGAAGTGGTTTTTCTGGCCCATGTGTCTTTGGGAGTGGTATTTTTTGTTGTATCCTAGGTGTCTGCAGATGTGGTTATGTTTGGGTTTGTTGGCCAAATTATTTATGGCAATGATAGATGTACCGTATAGAAATATGAGGTGGTTGTTATTGGGATGGGAGTGGGACTGTAGTGGGATTTTTTGGAGAGGTCTGATGCATAGTATACTCTAAATAACCATTGAGAAAGTGGTTCGAGGTTCCAAAATATTCATGTTTTATTACTATATTCTTTCAGAAATGTGTTATTTAAGGAGTGTTTAGTGGTGATGTTGGATGGACAGTATCCCATTCTATGTGTTTTGGATACCTCTATTTTCTCACGGGGCATTAGAATGTCCCCCCACTTTTTCCCAAGAGCTTTTGGTTTCCCTATTGAGTATTCCTATATACACAACCTACATATAAAAAACTACTTTCTGGTTTCGAGGTGGATTTTGAGAACTATATGAAAGCATACTAGTTGGGGCGTTGAGATAGTTTTCATTTCTTCTTCTATTTCATTTTGTACATTTTTATAGAGTTTTATTTTACATTGTATAACATTATTTTTAACATGCACATAAGAATGAAATCTTGTCATTCAATTTACTTTTGGAATTTAGAGTTTATTGGGATTCACCATCTATTTTACCATTAGCGTTCTATAAAAAGGTTACTATCTTCCATATTATGTGATAATCTATACCATTGGTCATTTTCACCACTCCATGGCCTATTGGAGGCGATACTCAAAGGTCAATATATCTCTATAATGTTGAAGATTGAATGGTCTTGAAGATTACTGTCCCATCACACATATTGGAGAAGGTGGGTAATGATAGAATGGTATCAAAGGTGGTGGTTGGGAGACATGATAGAGTTTAGGGTTAGGAACAATGAATATTGCAATGTATGGTAGTGAAAAAGAGTTATCAAATCTTGGTGCGTGAAATAGGCCAGGGAAGACTAACTACGAAAAATGATTTTAGGGCTCCCATGATTCAATGTTGGGACTCTAGTCCTACTGAATGACCATGTGAGGGTACACATATTTTAGTGTAGTAACCTTATGAATGGTAGATGAATCATAATGAGTTGTGTTTCTTGTGTGTATTGGGTGTTTTGTGATATTAAATTAAAAAAAATGTTTAAAAAATATTTAAAAGAAAATTTTACACACTACTCAGGCATAAAAATTTCTTGTTCCACTCTTTGAGCTATGTCAACCGGGCGTCATATAAAATTAGTACGGGAAGTAGAGGCCTAATAGGGTGATCTGGTAGATCATTTGAGAGCAGATAATGAGGAGAAGGAAGAACAAGGGTATAAAATGTTTCGTTCTTTGCAATGATAGACTCTAGAAAATTATGAGAGAAGCTTCTTAGACATGTAGACATAGATCTTTCTCGAGGAGTTGGGGATTTCTTTCCTCGTGATCCAAGCTCTGACAGAGTACTGGGTCCCTCTGGGGGTGAGTCATATGTGGGGTGCGGCGTGTCCAGGGTGGAAGCAATACCATAGAGACAGGATGGAGATTGAGGTATCGTGGGATGAAATTGAGAAGTATTTCATGGTAAAATTCATTTATTCCATGATGAAGGACAAAAGAGGTCGGAGATTCTCTCCCTTCGACAAGGAAGAATGTCATTAATGGAGCAGTGGAAAATTTTAAAGAATCTCCTTCATTTTTCTTCAGGCCTCATCCTGGATGATGATTCATGAGAAATATTCTTAGAGGAGGCACTATGACCTTCTCTTAAGTGTGTTGTTACTCCCATCACTCTATCAACATACATGGTGGTTCAGAAGAAGGCTGAAGTAGAGGTGATAATGCATAGCCTGGGAGGTGTGCCACCAATGGGGATTCAATTGAGCTCATCAATGGGGAAGGTCATCATCAGAAGGACAACAACATCAGGGCCTTATAAGTTTCTACTTGTGGGGAGTTGGCCTCAGTATTTCGAGTTTCAATCTCCAAATCCACACCATTTCACCATGGGCCTAGTACTGAGCTGCTTTACCTGTGTAATTCATTGGAACCTTTGGAAATAGTGCCCTATCTGAGTGAGATAAGGTGGGGGTGTGCAGGTTCAGTGCCCGCCCCAGAATCTGCAGTTTCCACCCATACCTTTCCAGCAGAAATAGCAGCCTCCAAGAGAAGACGTTGAAGGGGGTGGTTGACCTCATGGTGCTCATCGATCTAAACACGGGTGTGTTCGGGGAGGCAGTCGATAGCTGAGGGGCAGAGGAGCTGGGCGTGGTAAGTGGAACACTACATAGGTAGTAGTTCTAGAAGGGCTATAGGTCATTTAATGTATGATCTATCTATTTAGTATGGTTTCCTCTTCCTTTTTTTATTCAGGAGCTTTACACAATTTTGTTTCACACATTCTAGCCCATGCCTAATGACTAGATGTATAGAGACATCCCATGACCATTTTGTTGAGTAAGCCAGTTGGAGATCTGACCATCTTGTTTGATGTGTAATGAGGATGTAGACTAATGTGGGGAAAACATTAGTCCAGTGGGGATCTTCTTCTCTACAAATGCAGGAGTACGATGTCATCCAAGGTCTCGAATGGATTTTTCAAGCATTCTGTTATCGACTACTTCTGGAAAAGTGTCACATCCTCAGAAATGGGTGGCCATCATGTTTCTTCCATTAGAGATTGGGGATTCTAGGAGGATAGTCGATGTGTGTAACCCCTTATTTCTTTGTTAGTCAAGGTGTCAGTGGAATCAGTATACTCATAGATTGTGTAAGCTCTAGGGATTTCTAGTGAGTTCCTCAACATCATTCCCGAAGAGGTTGTGATTATACCTCATCGATTTGATGTTGAGTTTGGGATAGACTAAAATCCTGATGCCCATCCGATTTAGATATCTCCCTATCGGATCACACCTTCATAATTTTCAGAGATGTTGATTCATGTAGATGACCTTATGATGAAGGGTTTTATCTGACCAAGTGTGTCACCATGGGGTGCTCCACTCATGTTCAAAAATAATGCAGATGATGGTATAAGGTTGTGCATAGACTATCTAAGACTAAATCTGGGAACGATCAAGAACTATTACCCCCTACCGAGGATTGAATACCTTTTTGACTAGTTGAAGGGAACATGTTGGTTCTGTAAGATCGACCTGCAGTCTAGATATCACTAGTTGATGGTGTAAGAGGGTTACATCCAGAAGACTGCATTCAGATGGAGGTATGGGAACTTTGAGTTCATGGTCATGTCGTTCGGCCTTAAAAATGAATAATTTGTGTTCATGGTCCCCATGATCTCTGTTTTCCATGATAATATGGATCAATTGATAGTCATGTTCATTGAATACATCCTAATCTATGCAGGGTCATGCTAAGATTGCTATGAGCATCTATGGACTATTTTTGAAGTCCTCCAATAGTACAATATCTACAAGAAGTTGTCCAAGTTGATGTTCTGGACAAGAGAGGTGAACTTACTTGGACACATGGTGTCTCAATAGGGAATGGTAGTGGACTTGTCAATGGTCAAAGTAGTTATTTTTTGGTAATCACCCAAGAACATGTAAGAGGTTTTTAGTTTCCTGGGACTGGAAGGTTACTAATGCAGGGTCATTCCCGACTTATATCGAGTTGCAGTACCTATGATGGCCTTGAAGAAATAATATTTGGATTTCATATGGAGTAATAAAAGTGATAAAACCATCAGTTATCTGAAAGGGAAGATTGTTATCTCCCCAGTGATGAGGTTTCTAGAGGAAGGAGTAATTTTTATTTTGTTTTATGATGCTTTAGGTGTTGGGTTGGGGTGTGTGCTGATACATCAGTGGGGAGTGATTTCTTATGGTTTTGGCATGTTATGTCCTCACGAACTTAACTATAGAACCCCTGACATATAGCTTACAGTGGTGTGGTTCACAATGATGTTGTGGCAGCATTACCCCATCATGAAAAACATTTTGGTCTTCACAGATCACATGAGCATATGGTATGTCTTCTCCCAGTGAAACCTAAAATTTAGGTAGTGGATTTGGATGGCGTTTATATAGGAATACGACGTTGAGATCTACTACACCTCTGGAAAAGAAAATGTGGTGGCTGATGCCTGGAGCAAGAATCACAGAATGATGAGTATCAAGGTTTAGCAGATGATTGGAAGGAAATAGAGGAGATTTCATACCTTGTTTTGATAGGTAGTGGATTATAATTGGGGAGACTCGGATGTTGAAGTGATGTGTGATCGTGTTAGCCAGGGTGATGCTCTGAAAGGATGGTTATAGGATGGTCAGAATCAAATGGTTTTCTGTGGGAAGATGTTTGTCATAGAGATAATGTGCGAGGTATTTCTCAATTATTTCCATAACTTACACTTGGTGGTACATACAAGAGTATCCAAGATGTATCGGGGATTGAGTTGGTGCCTGGTACCTAGATCTGTTCTGAGTTTTGGTCTTCTGATTTCCATGTGCCAAGCATATGGTGTAATAC
This sequence comes from Viscum album, assembly GCA_963277665.1. Classification (NCBI taxonomy): domain Eukaryota; kingdom Viridiplantae; phylum Streptophyta; class Magnoliopsida; order Santalales; family Viscaceae; genus Viscum; species Viscum album. The sequence continues at coordinate 1,716,209,072 of OY728160.1, read as the reverse complement.
TTGACCCTGGTTGTTGTATGATAAATTGTTTCCATGTTACCTATTTTTTGTGTGATTTCATGACTAGGGGAGGATATAATGTCATCCGTAATCCATAGGCATTAATTTGGATGCGATTAAACATGTGAGGTCAAGTAAGTGCTTCCCAAAATGGATAGTCTCTTGACAAGGCGGAAGGATCTTCCTAATCTGTGGGTCTCGACCATGTGAAACTTCTATGTATGTGTGGTTACTTGGGGTATAGGAGTGGTAGTGTTTCCAGAGTTGTTCCAAAGGAGGAGGTGAAATACAAGTCCATGGATGTCGAGGTTATAAATAGGATTTTGAACAAATATTTTGTCTTTTTTCTTGAGAGGTATCTTACGAGGTGATTTTTCAGACACCCTCTCTTTTCTTTGGGTATACAATTGATTTATCAAATGTGAGAATAGGTTGAGAGGTATCTTATGTAATGGAACAGAGCCTCATATTCCATTGCATGTACAAATCATGATGTTTGAGGTATCCTAGGGACCATCTATGACTCATCAAAGAGTTTTCCAAATTCCAGGTTGAACAAATAGTGGCACTGATTGGCATCGGTGGCCCTGATCAGAATCAGTGGCACAAATCTAAATCAAAGGCGCATATCGGTGTCAGTGGAACTGATGGGCCATCTGTGTTAGGGCATTGGTGTGTGGGTGATAGTGTCAGGGTATCAGTGACTCACCTATCGATGATTCATTTCCACCTTATGTGAGAATTCTCAATTTGTATCTTGTGATGTAATTTTTGATGTAAAACTGTATTAATACCCCATTCAATGTTATTTAAGGCCCGTAAAATAATTCATAGACCCTCCCAGAGTCGGGTGATCCTTTAATTATGAAAACATGAGTCCCTTTTATCGGTGTCATACCCTTTTATGCATATTTTAGTCTCCCGTGTTTTCCTTGTTTCACCCATGTTACATGTTTTTCTCCATTTAAAGGAAATATATCAACTCAATGCTGTATTTTGGTCTACCTCTACTATTTCTGAGGGGAATAACTAAATCTCAATTAATTCCAATTTTTCCAACAGTCATTCTGTGTGGTCAAGTCATGAACAAAATTTTATGTACTTTTAAATGGTCTCCATAATTATAGAATCTAGACACTTATTAATCTGATATCTTCTATTCCTTATACCTTTTCTTTTATCTTAGTGCGCCTTGAGACATCCTCTGGAGACGAATCATGCACTCATGATGGGGTAGTTCCTACTCTTCCTTGGATTTTTCTTTTCCTACAAGTCAAGCCATCCCCAGTTCATGGCGAAAAGAGAAAAAACTGATCCTTGATCATACATGTAGGTGTTTTTCCATCTTCACACATTATTGTTCATCATGCAGGGTGGTTATGATGTCGTTCCTCGGGATGTAGGTGAAACCAAATTTAACCAAGATAAAAAATGGACTTTTAAAAAAAGAAGGGGTTGGAATGATGATGTTGTTGTTTCTTTTTAGCCTTTTTTAAATTTCTGAATTATATGTGCTCATGTACTCTAAAAATCATGGATATTGGTGGTCATTGCTTGCGCACTAATGAAGATCTGTTTCAAGATAATATGGTGATTGATTAAATATATCATGGAAACATGTTAATCATGTAAACATGGTTGATTTGAATGGATTACTTCTGGATAAAAACCCTTTTGTGATCACCCTAGTTAACCAAACAGAAATGAAATAACATAATGAACGGTGTTGGATAAATCTGAAAACATCCTTTCTATGTTCTATTGATATGCATGTTTGTTCTATTGATGGCATGTGGGGTGACATATATTGGAATGGAATATCAGGATGAGAGGTTGTTCATTTTTGAATCTGATGTCATGTGGATATAGAAGTAAATTTTCTCAACTAGGTATGTTGGTGATTGGTTAGGTTCGAATACTTTTAGGGATCTCATAGATCGTATTTGATGTTGTTAATTACAAGATAGTTGGGAGTAAATTCTTAAACGCGTACATTATTGTTTTCCTTTCTGTTGTTTTTTGGCTTGGGGTTATACCTTTTAGTTTCTCAATAGTAAAGGAATATTTAAATGGAATCATGTGAACATGATAACATGAATGATTATAATTTGGAACTATTTTCCATGAATGGTTTGTTCACCAATTTTGGCTATTGTGTATTTGTGCATGATGGGATTGTTGCAAGAGTGGTTGTGTATGGCCTGGTTGATGGATTAAGGACCCTTAGGTTGGGATGAGTCCTTGGGTACCTATACAAATAATATTTACTTCTTGTGATTGTTATATTCACCCCACCCATGTTGATAATTTATTATAGAACACCCCCAGTTCATGGTGGAGGGTGTTTTCCCAAACATTCCAATGAGTGGATGGTTATTACCTCCTTTCATCTCCCTCTCCCAGGTTTCCCAAGACTCTTTGGGGAAGGATATGATGGCTTGAGGTACATTATATCCAAAGAGTCATCTATAATTGTGTGTTATGGAGGGTTTTCTCAAGTGTGTGCCAGAAAGATGGTTTCCCACATGTCTTTGGGATATGGCCCTGGTGTATTCAGGCATTGTAGTGGTAGTTATGGCCTTGGTGTCTTCGGGTGTCGTAGGGGTTGTTGTGCAATAGGTGTCTGTGGGCGTGGTTATGTGTGGTTGTGGTGGCCTAGGTGTTTGCAGGCGGGATAGACGTGTGTTTGGTATAGACCATGTGGTTGATGTTAGGGCGGCATTGGGACTGTAGTGGGATTTTTTGGGGAGGTCTTATGCATAGTATGTTATAAATAAACAGTGGGAAAGTAGTGCAGAGTACCCAAATATTGATGTGATATAACTATATTTTACCTGACATGCGTTATTTGGGGAGTGTACCTTGGTGTGGTTGGGTGGATAGTTTTCCTTCCTGGGTGTTTTGGTTACCTTTATTTTCTAATAGGGCATTATAAAGTCTCCTCACATGTGCATGAGATCTTATGGTTTCCCTACTCAGTATGCCTATATACTCACCCTATGTATATAAATCTACATTCAGGTTTCTAGGAGGACATTAGGGACCGTGTGAGACCATACTATCTAAGGCATCAGGATAGTGGTCATTACTATTTTTCTTTATTTTGGTACCTTTATATATTTTTTTCTTGTTATTTTTATAACATTATTCTGAACATGTATATGGTAATGGATTCTTGTCATGAATTTTACATTTGGTATTTGGAGTTATTTGGTATTCACCATCTTATCTCTCGATATTGTTCTATAAAAAGGGTAATACCTTCCATATTATGTGAGATTATATAACCTTGGAGCAAGTCTGCACTCTGGGCCCTATTAAAGGTGGTAATCAGGGGTCATTATCTATTCTTCAACATGAATAAGGAAGGGCCAAACAGTTTTATTCCCCATCCCTCCTCATGTAAATGGCGGGTCAAGACAATGAGTGTCACCAAAACCATCATAAAGTCAGTTGTCTCTTTTACCTTCACTCTCACTCTATCTATTATAACCATCTTAAATAAAATTCTTCACATTTATTATTTGAAACACAATAATTTGAACCATCAACCATATAATTCTTAACAATTTTTAGGATTAAGCGAACATAAGAAGCTGAATAATGTAGATTGATGTGAACATGTGTATCCTACAATATAATTAGTCATGGAATAGTTATATATTTTGAATGGCTCAAAAAAAATATTATTATGAGAAAATATATATCATTTCATGGTATTTAATTTCATTTAATAGAAGTAATCACTGTGTTTAATTTTTTGTGTGGATGTAAAATATTTTTATAGATATTTTTAGTTCATTTTTGGTGAAATAGAGGGAATCATCGTATGTCAGGTAAATGATGTGGATATTTATATTTCTTCTGTCAAAATAGCTACTATTTTTTCCATTTAATCATTATGGGGGTTTTTATTTTTATCTTTAGTAAATTGGAAAATAATAACATAAATCATCGGATAATAAGTTGTTTCTATTTGACTCTTCCAAAATAATAATTTTTCATGTAAAAGAAATATATGCTGATCAGGCAGTGCTGGTCATGTTTATTTGTTCATCAATAATTATAAGAACTGGTGATATAAAAAAGATTTGTTTTCTAAACAACTATATGATTTTTTATGATGTTTGATATTAATTTAGGTTTCAAAAGGTACATTTTATGGTACATGAATCAAAATTTCCATGAAGAAGAAAAAATCATTTTATCCTTATGAATGGATAAATTCATTGATGTTGTAAAAGAGATTCATGGTTCATGATGTACAAATGAAAACAAAGTGTCATCATAGTAACACATTAAATTCCTGAAATATGAAGAATATAGGTTTCATATGTGGTAATGTTCAAGGAAAATGGTAACCTATTTCTATAGAATACCAAAAAGGTTATAGTCCAATTACTCATGGGGATGAAAATAATTTTCAGATATCCTATGGTAGTCAATATTCCAGAAGAGTATGTGGAAAAATATAGAATATTGAGGAAATTCAAATAAAGACACAATAAATTATATTTTTTGTCTCTGATCTATAATTTTAAAGAGTTTTCCCTTGATCTCTTTAATAAAATTTGGAATAATAATATTATGAGTCACATTTCATTAGGCCAAGACAAATGGATGAACCAACATCTCATGCTAAAATAATTATTGAACCAAAGGAATATTCTACTATTAGTGCTAATATTTCACAAAAAGACATTATAGAAGAGAAATAGGTTATTTCTAGAAAAATAAAAATCAATAGTTTGAGTGTCCTGATGAAAATAAAAATATATTATATTATGTTGCAGACCATGTTTAGAAAAATTCTCAAGGAAATGAGCAAGGACAACAAGTATTAGTTTAAACTAAAAGGTAATTTTAGAATAAAAGATTTTTTATCATAGATGATTCCTTTGAATAGGAAAATATTATACCATATAACACAATTGATGTTTTCCATGTCATATTTTATACCTTAAGTAAAAAATATAAATAAAAAACATTATCCATGGTTGATAGAGTACACATGTATCAAGATCAAGAAGAAAAGTATTCTTAATAATTGAATAATAGAATTGAATAATTTATTTTATATTCTATCAAGTCATAATAAGAAGATTCATGTTGGTAAAATGATGTATATTGTAAAAGAAAATATTTGGACGATTTTCAGTGTTGAACTATTCATAGAGAGAAATTTGGATCTAGTAAAAACCAAATTCATAATCTCAGATAAATCCCAATTTCAAGAATGGATTTTTATTCCTTTAAAATAAAAATGGATGATCAGTTTGGAAATCTCCATATATAGTCTATTTCTACTGATGATTTTGGAGATATGCAATGATATTTGTGGAGTCAGTTTCAATCTATCAGAAGTAGTGCTCGTCAGTCCAATGCATGTTCATATACACCTCAAACTTCTCCAGAATTATTATGAAGGATTTATGTAATCCCTGCTATCATAAATTTTTTTCAATGATCACCATTTTTCACCTCAATGTGATTGTGAACCACTAAATGTTTTGTTGGAAAACCAAATAGATCTTATTGGGAGAGAACATTAAGAGATCATGGAATACAGAATCTACTATATCAGTTTGGTACAATTTTAAAAATAAATTTATAGCTAGTGGAAAAAGTTCAAGAATTTTTTAATTTGAATCTGGTTTAAATATTAAACAGTTCCCAATAATCAATTATTACGATGTAGTAATAGGCCGCAAATATTACAAAATTTTCAATTATAAGAGTTTAACAATGTTCTTCATGATTTTAGTGCTTCATAAGGGACAAAAACATCATATGAAACAGACAATTCACATTCATCTACTCTATGTTTTTAAAAAAATATCCTAGTCAAAATAATTCATGTAATAATAAAAATGTTTTTTCAAAATTATTTTTGTTTTTTTGTTTCTTTTTAATATTATTTTTGTACATGTTTACTATGAAAAAAAAGAAATTTATTATTATGTAGATAAAAAAATTAATTTACAGTTATCTACTATACTGAATGTGTTTTAATCAATTTTTTGTACTATATTTTTTATATCATAAAAAGGGGTGAAAATTGGGTAAACAAAACATTCATGACTCTATTACATGATTTTATTTTAATCAAAAGTTCAATCAATATTAATTAAAATATTATTTATATATTTTTTTGTTTCATTTTGTTACACTTCTATATTTTATGTAAGTCATTTACTATATTTTATGTGTGTTATGTTAACATTTTTATCATCAAAATGGTGGATATTGTTGGACACGTTTTTCCTCAGTAATAATATATAAATAATATTGATTTTATATTTCAAAAACACAAGGTATTTTTTACTGATTTAATTAATGTAATTATTTTTCATAAATATAAGTATTGTGATGTTTAACTTATTTATGGTATTGAATAATTGTTCACGTATTATGAATATTTTTGAAAGTATTCTAGAAACATTATTCATAACCTTAATATTTAAGTGTAACAGATGGTTCAGAATCCCTACATTTGAAATAATATGTATGGATCATGTATCCTCCATTGATAGAAAATTATGGATTAACGAACCTAGGTTTAGAAGGACTGGAATATTGGGAAAAGGAAACTATTTATTATCAACCCAGCATTTCTGAAAGAACTTTTTTCTATCAACCATTCATTTTTTTGAAAAAATAGTACATTGTCGAACATAAATTTAGGATTTTTTGTTATATTAAAGAACCTAATGATTGATAATTCAATGATGGAGTTTTATTTTTAATATGTTCTATATATTTACTGTAATGATCATAGTAGAAGTAAATATCATTTCCAAGATGGTTTGTGACTGATTCAATAGATTTTATATAATGGGGTAAACAATTCTTATTTTCAATGGATGTAATTACTCTCTTAAGTGATTCAAGTTCAAATAATATATATTTTTCAGGATACTTTCATGGATATAATCAACTGAATGAATTTCATGCTTTATATATATAAGGAATATTTATTTCATAAAAATGAGGATTGTGCATTAATTTATATATGAATTATCTTATTGAATATAGGAATACTGTAAGGATAAAAAATTATGATGAAATATATTATTATTAATAACATAAATTTGGATACATATATATATATTAACATTTTAATATTTAACAGATGATATTTATCATTTTTTATTTTTATTAAACATCATTCACAAGCAGGATATATTCAAAGGAATTCATTCGTGAAGAAAATTATATTTAATGAATAATATTAATATTCATTAGTTTCTATTGGAAATGTTTATAAGAACATGTTTATTAAATAAAATCAACGTTTTTTGATTTATTAGATAGTTCGCTTCTTAGAATCTATCATCGAACAGTATCAGCCTCATGCACTATGGTGTGGAGAATTCAATTCACTATAATAGAAATAGAAGGCCCTGTAAAGAATTATTGTAATGGTTCAAACATCCAACACTAAGATGTAAAGGACTTGTGATAAGGTTACCATTCATGTGAAAATCACCATGCTCATAAATAGAACATTGTTGGAGTGGACATGTGGATCATTGTGCCCTAAACCACTATACAAATTAAAATTTTCTCCTTTAATATTAATATGTTGATAAAAATACTTTTAGAATATAATAATACATATTTTAATAAAATATTAATTACTGAAAAAGTAAAAATAATCCATGATTATCAAAAATATAAAATTCACCCCCCTCAAGTGTATCTTTTAATTATTCGGACCCAATAGGATCTCAAACAAAGGAAGGTGTTAAAATATTTAGACATGTTCTTTGAGAATGAGAACCCATGAATTTTTTTTACATCTTTGATGAATTTATCATGATATAATTATTGTCCATTTGAATGGATTGGTGATGGCCACGTAGATCTATATGAACCAGCTCTAACTTATGGTCTTATTATATCCTTCCTTCCATTTCGAATGAAATATTTCACTCTTTCCAAAGATGAATTATTTATGTGTTCTATAATCAAAGTTTTTTTCATTACATTAAAAAATAGTATTTTTAAACCCTTTCATACTTAATTTACCATTATGTCCATTCCATAAATTTGAGAATGTTAATTTTTGGACATGTATTTCACCTTTTGAAACTGATCCCATTTATAATGTTTCATTACTCACACATTTTTCCACCACTATGGAACCAAATATTTCATTACATTCTAATTCCAAAAATGTATTATATATACCCACATCAATTAACATTCCTACAAAAATAAGGCTCTTCATTAATCATGGAATATATCACACTCTTTAAAATTATAGGAGGATTTTATTTTTTGTCTCCAGACGGAAACATCAACCTTTCTCGGTGACTTGAGAGATTCTTCATCGTCATGACGAACCAAGTCATTTATTTTAGATGTATAAATTTTCATCATCCTTCACTCAAATATTGAGTGAAAGAAATCTTTATAGCCTATAATAAAAAACTCATCTAATCATGAGAAACTGGATAGAATATCACTTGTATTATCTAAAAATATATTTTGAAGGTCACTTTTAGAAGCATGTATTCTGAAAAGCATTCTTCTATCTCTACAATATTTCATCTTATGGCCTTTATTTTAGGGAATATAAAAACAACATACATTCATATAACACTAATTTATTGTAATATTCTTTACATCTCATTATAAATCAAAATCTAAAACTAGATGGATTTGTGGATTTGGTGATTAGATTCATAAACAACTTATTTTCAATATTTTCCATATCTATCACAATTATTCTTCTCATATGATACATTTTTTGAAACAATATATATAATAATCATCGTATATCATGGATAATTGAATCATTCTAAATGTTGATCTTATATGCTCAGTTATGGTAAACATAAGAGATATTAATTAGCGATCAAAAGTGATCATCGGATTATCATGTGGGTAAGATAACATAATTATAGTGATTATACATAACATATAAAATAATACCCAATATATCATATATAATAAATAATGTGTCATCAAATAAGGCATATGGCTTAAAAAAATGTGAGATATGAGTGATGAAACATGAGTCAATAAAAATGTTCCATGATTACATAACATAGACATAAGAATGTCTCATATATATAAGCATAGAAGATCATTTCTTATATCATTGATAACTAACATGACCATAATGACATAGTATATAGTGTCCCATACTAGATTTATTTCACTAAAATCCCTAACATTTTAGCTCATGAGATATAATTCATTACCCAATTCCACGAAGGGTTGTATAATTTCATTTCCACCCATCCATAGTGGACATAATCCCTTAAGGGGTTGGGTCAGCTCCCAATCCCTATTAATATCTTGAAAAAATTAGTCACGCAATATGTTAGATGGTATGTATATAATTTTCTCCCAATATATCTATTAATGAAATTAGTATATATATGTTTTCTCCATGAAAACATGTTTGATATCATCATATCATAATTAACCCACGAGGAAAGAATCTGTTCAAATAGAACACATATAAGAAATTATCATAATCCATCTATAATAAAAGGTGGATCATATCGTCGTATTATAATCCTGTTGAAGAATGGGAAATATTAAGGGATTTCAAATAGATGAAAAAATCATTTTTAAGGGTATTAACATTTACATTCATAGAAATGAGGAATTAACTAAAATATTTTATAATACCATATATATTTAAAAGCAATATTTTAAAAACAATGAAATAATAATGTCTTTAAGAAATCATGAAATTTTGGGGAATAATTTTATTAAATTAATTCCATGAAGATGGTGGAAAAATTGAATTGAAATTGTATATTTTAAAAAGAATATTCCATTCACAGTTTTTAAAAAATAACATAGTTAGTGGAAAATGGTCATTCCAAAAAACATTAAAAAAATTTTTTGTAAATAAACACATATACATAGAAACATACAATGATAATTTATATAAGTAGATAGAATAGAATATATAAAATAAAAAAATTATATATACAAGGAAGGGAATGATTTTTGGCTAAATGTAAATGTTATGGTTAGTTTCTCTTAAAATCATTACTTCATGTAAATTAACAATCAAAGGGATGATAAATTGAAATAGGAAATGTAAATCATATGAAAATGAGAAGTATAAAATATTGTTGGTTTTATAAATTAATTTCATTTAATTTCTATATTTATAAATTTAGTTATAACATTCTCAAATTGAAATTGAGGATGGAATGAAAAGAAATACCTTTAATCCCAACATGCACAAGAGAATTTTAACCACCTATATAATAAACAGAAATATTTAAATAACTAATTTCGGAAAATTATTTTTATTCATTGCCTACTATAATATTTATTTTTAATTATTAATTAAATATATATTAGTTAATTTTTTATTTACCTCATTGAATGAAAATAATTTGGGGTTTTTAATGAATATTTCAAAAAGGTGATGTTGTTCCCAATTATCTAATTCCATGTTCATTATTCCTAAATTTGTAAATAAATTGAAATCATTTTTTTGAATTATTTATGAATCCTTGTGTTAATTTATTGGGAATTATGACAATGAATTATGATAATGGAATCCATTAAAATCATTAATCATGTTATTGATCGATAAAATATTTAACTTTATTGAATTTAATGAACCAACCAGGGATTACCTCAAAAAAATTGGTACCAAAATCGATTTTCTAGTAAACCAAACTGGCTTCCTGATCCCCATGGGTTAGTGATAATACATGATAATCTAAAAAATATAAGAGGGAATTATTTCCAACTACATGAAATAAGATTCAAGATATTTATATACACACACACAAATATAAAAGAAACTAAAAAATATATATTCCTTAACAAAATAGTGACAATTCTAGCAATACAACTCAAAAGTAGAAAGGTAAAACTCCAAAGTACATTTTCAACAACCCAAAGGGGAAACAAAGATATAAAAACACTACCCCATGGAATATGTGGAAAATTCTCACCATCTCAAATCCATCTACCCATACATAGATGATATAAAACTCACTACCTCACTACATAGCATTTTCTTTTACTACATCTAAAGAGAATACAATGTATACACACAACCAAAGTGGCGTGTATAGTTTATGAAAAAAAATATTATTATTATCTCACCCATGTTCTATATATAAATTCTCTGTAAAACAATCTCAATAATCTCAATTTACAAAAAAAACAACGCATGAAAAACAATTCAATAGTTCTAGGTCAAAAGAATGGTATAAAGATCCCCTTTTACATAGTTCAAAAAATCAATATAAAATAGTTTCATAGAATAATTTCTAAAAACCAATTATATTTATTAAAACTGGTATATCAATTCCAATTCACAATGGTAAACACTCATTGGATAACATACAGTCATGTTGTCTAGGACAGTCAAACAACAATTATGACTAGTGATCAAAAAAAGTCCCTATCAACCATGCATCTAGGTCGAGGGAAAAATGAAAGGCCTTGAAAATTGAACTCTCCTACCATATCCACCATGTTCTAGAGATACATTCATCTTGCTCTTGGAATTGTATAACACCCCATAATGTGAACTACCTCACAATATCAAATGGAGAATCATATAACAACACCATCCACAAAATATTACAATGATGCTTGGTAATGAATTTATCAAATCCCATAGAAATTCCTTATAATTCGAATATATAATATTAAAGACTATTTTTTATCAAAATATTTCTGAAAAAAAAATTTAAAATCCACTTCATAATTCTTTTAAAATTGTATTTGTTCTACCAAATGTGGTGAAAATCATATTTTCAAAATCCCATTTTCATAAATAAATTAATCAATTCCAAATCATATCATATAATTTATATAAAAAATTATAAAACTAAAATCAATTATTTTTCATACAATACATGCTAGATATAGAACCACCAACCTAAAAATTAATTCACATACCAATTTAAAAGGTGTACTCACATCAAAAGTAACATTAAAAAAACAAACAGTATACCTAGACTCAATTCCCACATCTAATAATTTAAATTCATAAACAAAATGATGTAAAATAGGTTACAAAAATACATTCAAGAACCCATGTTCCACACAAAAAATAAAAATATGATCATTCCCTGGAAGATGATAACATAATGGATCTAGAAGGGATCTAAAGAGAATCATCACATGATCACCAATCTCATAAACACATTACATCATCATTGGAAAAATTCCAAGTGCAACATAGAAGCATAATGAAGACTTAAAATATTTCCAAAAGAGATTAAAAAAAACCACGTTAAAAATCAATGTTCCAAAAATTTGATCTAAAAGTGGTGGAATCGTCAAGAATTTCCTTAGAGAGACCGAGTGTTTATGATGGGTGGAAGTATAATGAATAAATTTGGTTTCAAGTTGTATGAAATTAAAATTTTCTTGTTGTGAATGATTCAATTCATGAATACAAGATTAATAACATGAATCCCATGTGTAAATTGAATTCCAAAATATGGATTCTATTGAAGTAAAAAAACATCAACTAATTTACTACATGAATATCATTAATATCCTAAATTATTTACATGTAAAGAAACTATTTTTGTCTTTATACTGAGAGCCACATTAATATCATGAATGACCTCATTGGGTGAGTTTTTCCTATTAGTAGAACCCAATAACACCCTGAATAAAACTCCAAAATCATCTCTAAAATCCTATAAACCTGAAGTGTATCTCATAAACATTAAAATGACAACATACATTTTACATTGATGTTACCATATCATCCTCATATTATTTTCCATCTCTACGAGGTTAGGTGGAAGAATAATTCTCTCTAAAGATGTTTTGGAACTTCTCCCTCACTAAGGATTCCCACTCCCAAACCTTATGATAATATGATATGGGCTACAATAACACTTTGACCAATGGAATTGACATCCCTTGAAAGGCCGTCACCCAAGAATAACTGATTTCCCCTAGAAACTCCACAATAGAAACACTTCTCTAAAACTCAATATCTTCCCATCATATAACACAAGAGGTATGATGATAATACATCATGAGATGGGAAGTGTGTAAAACCTCATGAATACTGGTAAACTGGGCTAGAGACACCAACAAACAAGGATCCTTCCATAAAAAATCTATGAATAAAATGGTCCAATATATCATGGGTCCAGATTCCCCTTTTTCTAAGATTATAGTGAGCCATCCAATGAGATACTTTCAAGAAAACACAATCACTAAAGGAAAACAACAAATAATTATTTCGATGATACATATATGGTTTTTTCCAATAATGAGATTTAATAATGCATTGAACTATATCATGAATTCTTATTGATGTATGTTGAAAGACACTTGATCCAAAAATCGTGGTTTCACACACCAATTTCCAAGAATTTGTTCACATGAATGTGTTATCATAAAATACTATAGAGAGGGATATTTATATCAATACATAGTAATTATTGATATTTAAAAAAATCGACAAGTAATAGTTTTTTCTCATGATCCACTAAAATCCATGATGTTGGAATACGAATGTCCTCCATGATCTGATTAACATACTATATATGACCATTTGTCTTTGTATGGTATGTTATACTCAGCGTAACCTGAGACCCCATCCCCAATTAGAGACTCTTATAGAATCTTGAAGTAAATATGTGATACCTGTATAAGAAAATGGAAGATGGAATCCATTTTATCATGACTATCTCTCAATGTTTGTGTCCCTAATTGGAATAAAATGAGATACTTTAATCAGATGATTAATCACCACCCAGATAACATTATCTTGTTAGGGAGTCCATGGAATTTCAAAAATTAAGTCCATGTAAACCGCTTCAATGTTACAAAACGATACCATAATAGTCTATAGTATACTTAAAGGATTCAGGTGCACTTCATTATTCTTCGGGTAGGTGTAACAGTGGTGAACATATTCAATAATGTCTTTCTTTATTCTAGGCCACCAAAAACATTTTCTCATGTCATAATACATTTTCATAGTACCATGGTTAAAATCCCATGAATAAATTCTAAAATAATGAATGATTTAATTCTTCATGGATAATGGGATTAAAATCCAATTCCTGAAGCCATTAATATCATCACAAAGCATGTACCGACCATAAATGGCATCCCCAACATATTAGGTCGCTCTAATTTCAATAAACTCATTGTCTTTTTTCTGATCTTTTATAATAATCCTAAATAGAGACTAATATAACTGAACATTATTCCTAATCATACCTAAATCATTCCCCTATGCATCCAGATACATATGAGTGAATATACCCATAGGTTTCGACTCTTCCATTGATTCCCAATTAGCTTATGGTGAAACTATCTATCTAAGAGTGATAGAAATTATATTACATGTCCTTGGGTTATTAGTATTATTGATGTCAAATGGATGGAGGCATTCCATGGATCCCCTAAACTAGATATTAATTTATTTATGAGAAAATATATTTATGGGAATCTATTGATCAGAAAATACTTTGAAACTCTCTCCAAAATAGATAATATGTCCAATATTTCTTTGTATGAATAATAATAGAGATGTATAAATATTAAGTGGGGTAGTTTTTCTTATACATATGAATATTAAAAGATATATGTATATAATTTTATCATCTTGTATAATCACACAACCCATGTTATCACAAGAAGATTCACATTATACCCCATACATTTACTGGGATCAATTATGATCATGAAATAATCTAATGTTAAAATTCATTTTCACTAATCAATAGAAGTATGACACATTGTGTCACTATTTAAATTACCCCCTTTAAAATAATGAGTAATCAACGGTGATTCCAACATTGATAAATCCTTAAAAAAATTAACCAGTAGTATCTAGTCTGACCTTAGAAATTCTGTATCTCAATGACAACTCTTGGATCTTCCCAGGACAAGAAAAATATCAATATATTTGGATCAACTGCAAACCATATTCAAAAATCACATTCCCCATGAACATAACTTCTTGGATATAGAAATTTCATTTTAATAGCATTTAGTAAAGGGGATGACTCATATACCTTCAAAAAGATAAATTCGGGTGGAGCATGTGCTCACCATAAGATATCAAATAAACTAGGATATCATCCAAAAACACCTTAAATGGTGTCGAGATACTAATGGAAAATATGATTCATCAAATTCAAAAAAATTCCCTGAATATTAGTTGAAAAAAATAGAATCAGAAGATATTCATATGGAACTTACCTTATATTCAAAGTGGTCTTTGTAATATCAGACCCTCAAACCCTAAGTCGATGATAACCTAAACGATGATCAATTTTCAAAAACAACTTAAGGAACATTAATTGATCAGAAAAATCATCCACACATGTAATATGGTACTTTTTATTTATCATCACCTAGATAAACATCAAATTTTTCAGAAGAAAATAAATTCAATCATCTGCCTTCTTGTAAGTGAACATGGGGATGACCACGATGAAACAATATAGAGAGAAAAACCATTCTCTACTAGTTCATCGAACTAGATCTTGTTATCTTTTAATAAAACCCTGAGATTTTGTGAAATAGTTTTTCCAAATAAATATATTATTTTTAATATTTTTCTATACGTGAATCACCATGTTTATATTTCATTACAAAAATCATTGATTTTATGTTACATTACACACAACATTTTATTTATTTAGTGTTACATGCAACATAATAATTAAATGAAACATGGAATACTATAAAAATATAATTATAATAATTTTATAGACATTTGAATTTATTGTATGAATAATAATTTATCAATTATGAAAATATTTTTTTTTCAAATGAATATAAAACAATTCATCATATATAAATAAATTAGAAATAAAAACAAAAACAAAATGATACTATAGGAATTATATTTCTGAAAAACTATTTTTATGATAATAAACCCATTTTACCTCAAATAATTAATGACATTACTTTTTTGAGTTATTTTAATTAAATGTATATATAATATATTCAATATAATTTTAACATTAATCACTTTTTGTTTTCTATAAAAGAGATAAGAATAAATCAAATTTTATTCATAAACCATTATTTAAAAAATGAGTATTTTCAAATTTTGGAATATTATTTGAAACTAATATTTTTAAAATAGTATCAAATTAATTTGAAAAAATTAAATTAACTTTTAAATTAAAATTTAAAAATTATCTTGGGGTGATTTTTTATAATTTTTGAAAAAGATGAATTTTTGATGGATTATGAGAAGTTCTACTTTTTATTAAGAATTAATTTCTCTTTTATAGAATTTGAATACACAAAAATTATTATTAGATGGATTTTATAATATTATTATTTAATTATATAATTTTAAATCCAATTTAGGTATTTTTATTCAGTATCATTTTTAATTGTAATAAAATAAATTTAAAAAATATTTGAAACTTTTCTCATTGGAAATTCACTTTTCCATTAGTTCTATGGTATTAATTTTAAATTAAATTTTCTATTTATGTTAATATAATTTAAAAAAATTGGTTTCAAATTTTATTTTGAATAATTTATATTTTCCCATTAGTTTTACTTAACTTTTCATCATAATTATTAATAAAGAGAGTAAATATTAATTACTACAGTTATGGTTAAAACTGGTATATCAAGTGTTAAGCTAAAACAATAAAGGGTAAATTGACCAATAAACTTATCCAAACCCCATTTTATGGACATAATATGATATTATATCCTATTATATTCAATAATTTACTTGTTTATCCATTTTACTTTTAAAGTAGTTGTTACACATTATACATTTAATACTTTTCATGTGTGCCCTCTCCCCCACTAATAAATTGATACCCACTCTCCTCTCTTCTTCACTCTTAAAAACTAATTTTCTTTGAACAAGATATACCCATGTATATTACATACATGCTTCTACTCATCCTATAGAATTGTTTTTATAAAAATTATAATCAATGAAAGCTTTTGTTTAATCCTAAATATTTTTTCAAATTAAAGGGGTATTGTTCAAAATGAATCATTTGGGTTTTACTCTTTCTTCAAACAATGTAAATTCTTATTAAATAGTGATGATATAATAAAAATATTATATAATATTTAAATATATTGTATTATTATAATTTCAAAACTTTTATCAATCTCATTTTCTATCAAATTGTAATGGAAATCACAGATCATGTGTACAGTGGATTGGAACCTCACGATCCAATGCTTTTAATTTTCCTTCACCACCTCTCATTAAGGGATAAAATTATAGATTTAATGAATCAATATGTGATATTTATAATATTTTAATACCTATATACTTTTAAAAAAGCATCTAAATTATTACCTCTAGTCTCATTCGTATAATATAACTTTTCTTGTGTGTTTGAAGGATTTCCATCTTAGAAAATGATGTGATGATTTTTTCATTTATATTTAAATTTTTTGGCAATAAGGAAAAAATAAAAGACTATTTATGTTTTTTTTAAAATTAATTATACTAATTTAATTATTATGTAAAATATTTATTCTTACATTCTATTCTTTTTGGGATACGATAATGTCATTCATGTGTATGACGGACTACTGCCTCCCAAAGCAATGTCATTTCTTTTTCATTAAAACTATAAATGGAAGGTATTAGTTTTTAATTTACTGAATATATGTGATATATATAACATAAAAAATATTTTTTAAAGGTAAAATATTTTTTACCTTTATTTCATTTCATATATCAATAAAATGGAAATAACATTCATGTATATATACGACCTACCATCACCAAGAATGTGTATTTCATATTCTTTCTATTGATTTAATGAATTAAAAAATACTAATTTACAGATTATATAAGATATTTATATAATGGTAACAATTTTTTTATTATGTACTCATGATGAAATTGAGATGACTGAAAATAAAAAGTCAATACATATCAAAACAATTGTGGGTTTAATAAATAATTATTAATAAATAGGTAAAAAAAATTTATAAGTACATAATATATGTTTTTTATATAAGAGTATCATTCTTAAATATATTTATAAATATCATTATTTTTATTATAAATTTGTTTATATTACATAGGAAGAATGTTGAGGAATAAGTTATGATATATTTGTCTCAATTTCTCTTCTTTGGGACATACATTATGCTATGCACCTACCTTTTTTGAGAAGTTTATATAACCACTTTGACACGTAATGTAATTAATTTATTAATTCATATTATATTTCATTTTTCTTAATTTTATTATTTCACGGGGCTTATGATTCTTTGATACGAAATTATTAATTGATTTAGGATACAATCTCATTGTTTATCGAGATTTTTTATGTCTAAACATTCATTAATGAAATGTTATATTATGTCTCTCCATAAACCCATGAATATTAATCTAATAAAGATATTTCATGAGAATAAATTTCATCAGTTCACTTTGTTATCTTTTTTCACATAATATTCAAAATGATATTTTTAATGAAAATGGTTTTTTTTCTCTTTTTGGTCAAATAAAATTTTTATTTCTTATCATGGTTATCTAAAATTGATTTCAATTTTTTAGACATTATGAAAAATAATTAATAAAGAAATTATTTACCATAATTGTCATTTTAACTTTTTCAATAAATTATTCCCCATACCATTGTCCAAACATGGCCCGTTTGGATTTTACTGAAAATGCTAAAGGAATGTTTTTTAAAGGTTTACCACATTTATAAACTTTCATATCATCATGACCATTATTTTTTATGAATATTCCCATATATGTTTTGACATTTATTTTCAACAGGAGGTATTAAGAAAATTATTTATGTTCTAAAAATGGTTTCTCTATGTGGAGAGGCTATTTTCCTCCAGTCATTTTCTATGATATCTTCTGAAATCATTTTCCATATATGATTTCATCCATTGATGTTAGTAATGCATTTTTTGGGATATGATCAAAGGATATAATTCATATATATTTTTTGAATGGTTTATGGTTGTGATTAAATTATTCTTATGAAAACTACTTCTCTTCACATAGGTTATTCTATGATAAAATAATTTATAGATTATGAAACCTATTTCTCATCAATTGTTTTTGGGATGATAAAATTTTAATAAAACCCATTCCATTTCTTAGGTTATAAAATGATGATTTTTTTATGATATTTTGGATTATATATATATATATATCATTTTATTTAGGTTAATAGTGGTATCTATATCTCCATCATATTCATTGGATACTTATTTTTTTCTATGAGCTCAGAGGGTATAGGGGAGAATATCCCAATCTAAAGAAAAGGGTATACCATAGGTTATAGTAAGCCCAATGTATGTTCATGGGTTATTATCTCGAGAATAACATGTTATGAATGTCTTGGTGGGTATCCATGAAACATTTATTTATATGATTAAGTGTTTTACACAACACTATGTATTATGCCAATATTATACTCTCATGGAATATGCTCATTAATTATTTTATTTTTCATGACATATGAACTTTGATGATTTATTCCATGACTCATGTTTTTTGATCTCCTGTATTTAGGGTATGGTTTTGCGAATTTTATTTTCATGTCCTCACATATTTATGCTCTTGTTATGTTGAAATCTCTCTTTTGAACCCATACTACGAAACTAAGATCTTATTTTATTTTGATTCCTTTCCCTAGGATTTAAATAATTTCTTAAAATTTAATATTAATATGAAGGTTCATTTTTTATGAACATAGTGAGAGTTGATGTAGTTTACACCAGAACTAGTTTTTTACATCACTAAATTTCCAAAGGAACTAGTACTAAATGATTCTGTAATTGGCCATTAAGAAATGTAATGAGTCTTTATATGTTATGATATAATATCTATTGATGATATGTTTATGTATTTAATGTTGGTATATCAGAAATATTTAGTTAACCATTCGAATATAGTATGAGAATATATTATTGAAATAACTTTTAATTTTTTTAAGGATGTTTCTTGGGAAATTTCTAAATATAATTCCAACAATTAGTCAAAGTATTGAATTTTTTTATTGAATTTGGGTAATTTATAGGGATATTTTTTTGAAACAGATAAATCACATTCCTGATACTAATAGTTTTCATAGATCTATTATAGTGTTCATAGTATTAAGAACCTTAAAAATGATACATTGAGTTGGAACAGATCATCCCCTGTGTGCATGAATACAATGATTATTGTACCTTTGGTTTCAAACTCTTGGGGGATATATTTTAAAAATTCAAAAACTCTTTACAAACCATTGTGATAGTTTCGAATATTTTACAATAGTAACATATGTTAGACCAATGGTGTCCTAGATTTAAATTACTATGTTAGGATTTAGACATAATATAAGTTATTTTTATGATACTATTGTTTTCAACTATGACTATTTTATTAACACTACGTTTAATGGTTTTATTCAATGGTTATAGACAAAATAAATAATATTAATGTTTTATGGAATGTAAAATAACATAATTTTCATTGTGAGAAACCAATATATATGAGACCATGAATGAAAAATAATTCTATATTCAATATAAATATCTCAGTCTATGAATCATGTCATGATTTTGAATGAAAAAAGGAGGGAAAAATTATCTGTTGAATCCTTTATGAGTAAACATCCAACTTATTTGAGTGTTTATTATAAATCACTAGTTTCCGAGTAATGTATTAGTACATTTGAAACGTTATTTTTCATTTTGTAGTGTTTGGAGAATAATAAATTCATTTTTTCAACCTATTAATTATAAGGTGAATAAAATGCATGTAGACATTGGTCATGAATATGAGAAAACATAATGAAATTTAATCCATGGAGTGGGATGTGTCTTAGAGATTATTTTTTAATAAGTATTTCCTTCATATTCTTTCCATGAAAATATAGAAGGTTTTCATTGACTTAATGAAAATGGATGTTGAATTGTTTAGTAACAATAATTCAAAATGTACATGAAATGTGAGGTATTCTTTTACAATTATGGTCAAACCTAAATTTGTGGTTGATTGATTCTTTAGTGGCATAAACCAAAGTCTCCTAAGGGAATTGGACAAAATGGAATTTAATAGTTATGATGAAATAATTCATTTTACAACTATGTTAGAAATAGATATTGGGGGTACCCATAATTTCTGTTGTTTCAATATAAAATTAAGGATTTATTTCAAAGTAAACATGAAACACCATGTAAAAAAGAATATTATATTTTCCTTATGCTCAAGGTATGGAAAGAAACATGAAGGAAATTGTCTTAAGGGGAATACTAAATTTTTCATGTGTAGAAATAATGTTCATCGAGTGGATGAATGGGAGATTTATGGGAATAAGCTATATAATGATGAAAATAGAGATAAATATCTAAAAATAAACCACCCACACTTTGTCATTTCAATTAAAAGGTATATGGTCATTATGAGAATCAATGACCTAATCCAAGTATTTAGAAGCATGATATTACAGAAATTACACTAAATAAAAAGTATAAATGAAAATATTATAAAATCATAGTAGTTGAATTAAATAATGAAAATTAGGTTAGACTTATCCTACACTCCTTTATTTAAAATTTCACATTTTCTGTGGATGATTCATATAAAAATATTTTTCATCATACCTTAGTGAAATTTAATGTTATTATATGAATTGATTATCTCCCTAAACATGGATTCTATAATAATTAAATCAATTTTGAAATTCAATTAGTGAAATGATGAACCCCTGATTCGAATAGAGAGGTTTTTATATATGATAAGAGATTATTTATAGAATAAAAATTTGAATTATCCTTTGGAATAATTTATTTATTCATGTAATATTGACGTAAGCATTATGGATTCAATAATAATGTTATGAATTATAGTTTAATAAAAATTACAATTTCATGGACACCCCTTATAATGATTTATATAAGGGGAGTTTATTATGAGTAAGGATATTATTGTAGGCATATATGGAAATACATATATTTGGTTTTTTATATGTTATAATACAAATTTAATTTAGGACGAATGGATTTAAATTTTATAGACCTAAGATCAAAAGTATTGGTAATAAATTGGGATTTTATTTTCATTAACATTTATATAATTATTTGTTATTGAAATTTGTGTATGTTATAGAAATTATATTAAAATGGTTTTTAAAAAATGATAATGTGCATGATTGGTGAACACGAGACGCATCTAGAAAGGCCATTGGGCTTGAACCCACAACCAAGGTTTGAAAAGCGTATAATACCAACACTATGTTACATTATGTGAAGGATAAAATAATGGGACAAAATGAAGATATATAATTATGATTAAGTATGTCAATGATTAGTTTTTCAGCATGTTATGGATGATGGAAAATGTTCTAAAAGGATTATACATAAATTACCCACAACTAAATATAAATGGGAAACATCAACAAGTATTTTTACAATGGACCCCCAAGACATTTAAATTGAATAATTCCACATTGTTTATAGTATATCACCTTACAAAGTCATAAAATTTCATCTATATTATATAATATTTATTCATTGATAACATTTACAAGGTATAATATAAGTGGTGAGCATGTATAGAGTAAAAAAATTATATTTAATATGTTCGGGATCTGATGATTACCTCTATGTTTTGGTGATGTCTTCTCAAGAACACAAGTATGTAGATATGTTTTAGCATAGCATATCATCCTTAGTCATATGGTTAGTCTGATAGTGTAATTAAAACACAATAGGATATGGTATGTTATTTTTCTATGTAATTAAATCATGGTTGGAATAAACACGATTCTCTAGATGAATTCTTTATGTCGTGATAGCTTCCACTTGAGCATTCAGAGGGATCCTCATAATTCCCTATATGATAATTGGAGTCAAACACTGACATGATGGGTTGATGTTAGAGAATGAAATCTATTTTTACGTGAGATGGATAATAAAATTGAAGAGAATTATATATCTATTTTGAAACACATAAGGCCAATGAAAATGACAGAAAATATATTATAATAATCAAAAACCTATTATTTAATTTTATATTGATGAGAATGTGATCTATGATTTTCATTATGAATCAAATAAGGGAAAAATATCCCTAGTTATGTCGGTGCAATTGAAATTATTGATTACATTATGGAATTAGCTTATCGATTGGGGATTCCACCATACATTTCTTAGGTTCACGATGTGTTCCTTGTATCACTCCTGAGAAATTATATAATTGATCCCTCATTGTAAAAAAATTAGATATCGTATTGTAGGGGCTTGAATTTCTTATGGGGTACAACCATTGGAGGTTTTGGATCAAACATAAATATTGATATGAACATAAACCACTCACTCAGTCCAACATTTTTGGAAAACCCACCAGATTGAGGATGTTATGTTGGATCCTAGTGATGTAATTATATATATTTATCCTTACATTCAGCTACAAAGGATTTAAATTTTGTGGTTTAAATTCAAAAGGGTTTTATAATGCAACAAAGAGATAATTTGTTAATTTTTTTAAAAGAATATAATTTTTCCAATAATTTTTATTAATAGAATATATTATTTTAGCATTCATTTCCTACAACACTGATTTTATATTACATTACACGCAACACCAAGTTCATCATTCATTACAAACAACAATGTGTTTAAATGAAATTTTAGAGACCATTAAAATATTACTATAGTAAACGTACAATATTTATAATGGTGTGTATAGATATGTTTAACTTAATTATGAAAATATATTGTTTACAGATTTAAAGAAAAATAATAATTTTGTAACCAATTAATTTTAAATCAAAATAAAAACTATTGAATTATATAGGAAAAGTATTTGTAAAAAAAAAATTATGAAGAATAAAATGATATTAACATAATAGCATGATAAAATAACATTTGGTGAATGATTTTAATGTGATTTATATATTATATATTCACCAAATGTTTTAAAATTCATCTTATGTATTCTATTGACAAGAGATGAGTATAAAAACAATTTTATTCTTAGAAAATATAATTTTTATAAAAATAATTTTATCCCCTTTGGTGCAGTTATTTTTAAACAATTCTAAATTTAGAGAATTTTATTTAAAAAAAATATTCATTTTTGATAACATAATTTCAAAATTTTCATGGAGTGATGTTTTTATAGTTTTCTTAAAAGATAAATGTTTTGACAAATAATGAAAAATAAAAAAATTTATAAAAAATTTTTATTTTATTATTGAATTTCAAAAAAATTATGTTATAGTTGTTTTCAATAAAATATTTATGTTATATATCTATTACAAAAATTTATATCATTTCTATCTATTTGATATTTAATTTTTATATGAAAAAATTATAATCATTTGAAAATTTTCTCTTTGGAAAAACTATTTTTCATCCCCTTTGTGGGATTAATATTAAATTAACATTTTCAACTTCTTTTAATGGATATTTTAAAAATATATTATATATTTGGAGTCATAATAATTTATATTATTTAATAAGTTGAAATTAATTTATTACCATAATGAAATGTTAAAATTCATAAACATTACATATTACTGTTGAGGATAATATTGGTTTATGAGGCATTAAATTAATAAGAAAAGGTGTTAAATGACAATGAAACAATTAAAACACCAATTATATAGCCATATGTGGAACTCATAACCTATAATTTTCAATAATTACCTATTTTTATCAAATTTTTAAGTGAGAAATATGGATATTGTTTAATCTTTTCAAATATAATTTCTGTGGCCTCTACCCCACTAGTAAAATACCACCGCATATCCTCTCCAATTAACACTTACTTAACAATTTGGATTAAAAAATACCTTCTCAAAACTCTTAATTTAATCCATAGATATTTTCTTGATGTCGTTATAAGATCCAAAATTCAATCTTGGAGGTCTTTAGTTTAAACCTAAATTTGTTGACCAGAAAAAATGTAATGTTTTAAACGATGCATTTTCATTTTAATTATTATTATAATTCATTCATTTATTACTGAATTATGTTGTTATTATATCATAAGTATATTCCAAGTACCAAAATTATATTATTTTAAGTAAATAACTTATATCTCTCCCATATTTCATAAAATTTGAAATAAAAATGTCGATCTTGTGTACAAAATAGTGTGGCCTTATGAGCCTATGTTATGAATTTTCCATTACCAAAACCCAATACTATATATAATGATGAATTTAATGTTTATATATAAATATATTATTTATGATATTATTATACCTATATATTATAATACCTCATATACCTTCTCATGTTCTGAACCATTGGAAAATAACAATGTCTCTTATTTGTACGGCGGACTACCGCCTCAAGAAATAATGTGATGTGTTTTCCATTTATATTTTATATGGATGATAATAAAGATAGAATAAATTAATTTATGTTATATTCTAAAAATAATTATACTTTAATAATTATGATATCACATATTCCATCTAACTTACAATTCCACGTGTGATATGATAACGTCATTCGTGTGTGTGGCGGACTAACGTCTCCTGATGTGATGTGATTCATAATTCATTAATGCTTTTTATGGGAGTTAATATGGGTATATATAATGAAAATTTGTTATTTATAAGACTAAAAAGTATTCTAAAATGGAATTATTTTGTTTTATTATCATTTCATCCATTGAGAAAATGTATACACTGTTCATGTGTATGTACGATCATCCATCTCCATCCATGGTGTATTTCATTTTATATCTCAAATGTTATTGAATTACTATAAATACCTATATATTGAATATATATAATATTTATATCATGTAAAATGTTTTTTATATTATGTAACAATGATTAAATTTGTTGTACTGGATATAAAAAATCAAAAAAAAAATAAAAAAAAATTGTTAACCAAACCATGATTTTAACAGAGAATTATTTATAAAAATGTGATAAAAAATCCTAAGAAAATAAATTATTCTATTAAATATATATATTTTTTTATTTAATTAATTTATAATAAACTTATATTTCTCATAAAATATATATGAACAGGTATGAATGAAGTTGAGTCTTATTATAAAAGAATTTTGTCTCAATTTTTCTTATTTGGGATATATGTTATATTATGCACCAACATTATTTTATGATGATTATATATAGGAAATTTTACATTTCATATCTTGATATTATTTATTATAATGGTATTTTAAGTTTCAATTACTTATATTCTTTATTTTCACTTACAATTCAATATTACAAAATTTGTAAGGGTTTCATGATACAATCACATCATTTATGGGGATTTTTTTTATGTTGTTTATTATTAAATATTTTATCTATCACAAAATAAATTTAGGAAATTTATTCTCCACTAGTTATATCATTAGAATAATATTTTTCGATTAAATTTTCTCTCTTTATGTTTTTATGATTCAAAAATATATTTTTAAAATAAAACTGAATTTTTTAGTTTTCAATCGAAAACCCATTTTCCAGACTATCAATGTTTTCAAAAAATGTCCTATAAAATGTTTTAATGTAATCCATTAAATTTTTTTATAAATTGACTCCCATATATTACAATATACATGGTTTTTTAAATTTAAATATTCTTGTATTTTTTCAAAAAAGTCTCATTTGGATTTAACCAAAAATAACAAAGAAACCATTTGTTTAATATGAATGACATGAAATGAATTTATATAGTCATGACCATTATTTAAATTTAATATTAATTTCTAATTATCCACATTTATATATGTAGAGAATAATTTTGAATAAAAATTAAAAATTGAAAAGGTTTTTCAATATAGAAATGATATTTTACTAAAGAAACCTTCTAGGTGATCATTTAAAATAATTTTCCTTCTATGAGGAAATAATTTTATGTTACTTGTTATTTATAGGTGATATGATACAAGGATACAATTAATATGTTTTCAATGAATGGTTTTTTATTATGATGTCATTATTCTAAGGAAACCCATTTCTTTTTATATGTGTTATTCTTTGATGAAATGAAAAAATGATTTTGAAACCTATTTCTTTTCAACGGGTTATTCAAGGATTATTTTTTATACCTATTTGTTTTCCTAGGTTATGATATAATGATTTCATTATGATATAATTTAACACGTATATATGATTTTCATTATGTGAATTGAGGGACCTATATATACCTCCAATTAATTGGGTAATGATTTATGTTTTATGAGAATAGAGGGTACACAGGAAGTTATCCCAAATTGAAAATATAGTAAAAGGGAGGTTATATCATGCCCAATGTAGGTATATGTGTGGTCATTCCATGATTAACGTGTTATGAATATCATGGTGGGTAGCCATGATATGATTTTTTTCCATGTTTATTGGTTTTCCATAACTACATATCTTATAACAATGTTATGTTATCATTTGTTATGTTCATTGATTCCTTAATTATTCCTGTCTTATGAACTTCAAGGATTTATTCCATGACTCTGTTTTATGATCTATGGTATATAGGGTATGATATTTTCAATATTAGTCAGATGTTCTCATAACCTTATTCTCATGTTATATTGATATATCTCTTTTTAACCCATACTGATATCTTAATCTCACTTTTCTTATGTTTCATTTCAACAGATTATGAAGAAAATAAATATATTTGATATGTCTAAATAAGGTCCTAGTAATGAATAAATTAGTGGTTGATGATATACCAAAATTATGAACCCATTATTTATGTATCCATATTACCAAAGGCACTAATCTTAATTTTTTTTTGGTTTGGATGATTATGAAATGTAATATATATCTATCTATTATTAGGTAATTTTTATATATGAAAGTTTAGGGTCTTTACACTTTAATATGTTGTTGTTCTATTTAGAAAGAGGGTATTAAGATCGCTTGTGTACTCAACAGAAGAACAATAAAAAAATCCACCTCCCTTTCTATAGAGATGCTATATAATAATTATATAAAAATTATTGGATTGTACTGATGAACCAAGAGAAGATAAACAATAAGGGAACATCATTCTAAATGATTACAACAGCCAAGAAACACAAGACCTCTTGGTCGGAGGGTTCGTCATGGCAAGTCCTCTGATCACACTCTCCCTAAAACATAAGAGAGCAGTCATTAGTGTAAAATATTAAAACATTATAATGATAATAATAAATCATTTCTTGAAGAGAAAAAAGTTTGTATACAAAATTTATGATTTCAAACTAATCCCGATCATGAAATTGAAAATCCCATACTAACTTCATATTAGAAATTGATAGTGAACTAGTAGGAAAATGAAATCCCTAATTCTTCCAATTTCCATTAGTTGTATCAATCTCTATAACAAAGTACCTGAGTTCTATTTTATGTTTTAGTACATCAGAAAAATGGTTTGATATAAATGAGTGAGACAAACATATTTTATATATAGAAATTTATATAGAAGATGGAACAAATATGAAAGAACTCGTGGAGACTAGAACAACATCAACAGCCAATATAAACTCATACACTATGTAAAGGTGATTTATACATAAGTATTGTGCAATATTTTTATAGACATTAAAGATTATGACTGTTCCATTATGTCTCTTGGATCTGAATATCCATCACCATTATGGGTGTAGAATTATCCAGGATGAACCCCAATATATTTCTTCAACAGCCACAACTATTTCACATATTCATGGGTGTGGGATTATAATTTCGAGCATGCCCTACCATTCCAAGGTGATATAAATTCAACATAACACTATTGTTTAGTGATGATGGAGAAGATGGGATCTGCTACTATGAATTACCTCAACCACGAATGAAATAATCATTTCACTTTATTTAATACATCTACATTCCACTAAATCTATCTCTAGATGGAAGATAATAATTATAAAATCCATGT
The DNA here is from genome assembly GCA_963277665.1 of Viscum album. NCBI lineage: Eukaryota > Viridiplantae > Streptophyta > Magnoliopsida > Santalales > Viscaceae > Viscum > Viscum album. The sequence continues at coordinate 1,716,180,287 of OY728160.1, read as the reverse complement.
TTAAATTTCATGTCCATTTCTTCCATCATAGCTCAGTCAGATATCATATAATAGGATTAAAACATTAACATATATAACTGTGATCAGATATATAGTTTAAAACCCAAAATGTATTTATTTTTTCTTAGATGGTTATCTATATTCATCTTTTCAAAATAATGAACATGATCCATAATACATTCAGTGTATTTTGATACAGATATCTCTTCCTAATATATTGAGAGGAACTATAGATACTTTTCTATCATCAATGACTCTGATAGAACAGGCGGAAGAATAGGGTCTTAAATTTCGTTGAGTCCAATTACACATGTCAGTTTGTATATACTGTGGAATACTACAACCGCTTGTTGGGACCCTCAACCCTAAACAAAAAAGACTTCACCATGATATCCATAGGTGAATATAGGAATGCAATGATATAATTGATATAATATATCAAGTCCTCCACCTCTTGAGGTCACTAAAATCCCTAAAGGATGTGGGCTTCTAACATAAGAACTATTGAGCTCAATCTGTTTATACCTTGACTCCTGGTTATTTCATAATAGCTTGGTTAAAAAATCATGGTATATTATATTCCACAACATGAACAATCCAATTGATATCCTCAAAATGATTCTGATCTATAGTAGGATTCACTTTAAGAGAATATATCACCATACCCTCTATTTGAATCCATAGAATACATCTAAGAGGCAAGTTTCAACAAATTATAAATAGAAGAAAGAATCATGAAATGAAAAAACATACTTTTTAACCAACAAACCATATCAAATTAATTAGATCAAGATAAAACCCCCATAAATGGAGAAACACATCCCAATATATAGAAATTATTTAAGGATCATCATATAAAGATTTGGATAGACATTCACCGCAACCTACCTCTCATGTCAAAAAAAGTGTAACCCCTTCCCTTCATACATAAACATGATATAAATTTTTCAGAACACATAAAACCATATAAAAACGTATTCCTAAAGACCATAAAAGTTTAGTGCATTTTCAGACATGGATACATAAACACTGGTATATAAATGAGCTACATTGTCCCCCAGTAGGTTCTTCAACACATGAACCCTTCTTAGTCACATTAATCATAATATGTATCTTTAGAACATGGGGATGGAAACATAAAATTTATTGATTTCAAATGATACTTATGCATTTACAAGGGAGGTATGCAATCCTAATAATGAGCATGTGGTTATGATAACATGATCATGAAAATAGAATATCATGCATTCTATATCGAATATCATATTCATTAATCATGTTATAAAGATTTACATTTCATAAGACATGAATTATAAGTAAATAATGAACATAATCTGGAAATCAAAACATTGGAACCAAACACGACATTGTAGAAAACACAAATGTATATATTATGATTTCCAAATTAGCCAATGCATTGTTTCCAATAAAATCGTAGTATTATGGGTTCACTACCCTTACCGTATTAGTTGTCATGGTTTACTCCCATGACTGTCATAGTAGCACGATTTCACTCACCACACCATCTTGGTAATCGTGGTTGACTCCCTTGGCCATCATAGTCATCAACGTTCATTACCAAGACCATAATATTTTATCTCAAGCGATATAAATCTTTACCGAATTCATTGGTCGTAGATATAGGTACCAAGAAAATCAAAATGAAATCATACATACATCATCCAAAAAAATAATAAACAATCATATCTTAACCCACTAAATGAGATATTAATCATAAACATGTAATCATAACATAACCTATGGAAAGGTAGAGGTTTCACAATCATTTAATCAAAATCATAACCTGGTAAAAAATGGGGTTTCAAAATCATATAAATTTTGAAAGAGATACATGATTCATGAACATTATTCCATCAAAACATAATCCATTTAAACAAATAATATGAATTTATAAATTGAATAATTTTTCTGATAATTTAAAGAGTATAACCATTAGATCTTATCATAGATAGGAAATAATTTTGAATAATCTTTTAAAAACACATATTCTAGGAAATATCGAATCTGAATTGAATTTTTTTTAAAATAAATAAATCCATTTTGAAAAATATTTTCCGTTTAAATAGTATTCAAAACATATAATGTATGCATTGAAAACTATAAATCATTTTTTGAAACATTTTTACTAGAAAATGGGATTCAAATATCTTTTGAACAAATGGTTTTTTGAAACAATAGGTTTTCATCCAGAGAGAGATACAATAAGATTTTAATTTATACATTATATTAAGTAACAATGACTATAAAAATGGTACTAATACATAGATATATTTGAAATAAATATATTATAAAGAAACTTGTGAGATTTATTGTGATATGGATCATAATATGTCATTAAAGAATCCTAATCATTAACAATCTCTAAATCCGTTGAGATTTTTTAAATAAACTATAAACACTTGGTTATATCGTAAAATATTCTCTATGTAATAATTGGAAATTAAATAAAGTGTAAAATATAATGAAAATAAGGCTATTAATATATAACTTGTAGAATATATGTATATATGCCTCAAAAGATGTTTTGTTTCATAACAAAACATGGATCTCAATGATGGAAAATTAAGATAATATATTTTAAACAATTTTCATCCTTATGAAAAAAATTTAACCCAAGAAAGAAAAATCAAAAAACGGATTTGTAAATAATCATAAATTTTGTAATAAGAATCAATGAATAAATCCAAGGATAGTGTAGACCCCACCAAAAAAGTAACTGGAAGTGAATAAAGCGTGTAACCCACAAAAATAAAATGTGAGATGAAAAATCATTACCATATGTCCGGACTCTTATAGTAGACATTAAACATTCCTATATAATAAATATAAATTTATTAGAAAAATTTTATTAAATTTTTTTATTATTTATAAATCCAGTTTATGGTTTCATCATGACCATATATTTTCTTCTTTTTATCAATTCTATGTTATGGTTTCACATCGGGTAATATTCATTCTATTTTTACATCTCTCTTACTTTGATATATCTTTGGTCCTTATATTTAAATCGTGATTTCTAAAATATTAAGAATTATTTACATATAATTAATATTCAGTATATTTTCATTATAATAATCCATAAAATATATATGTATAAATTTAATGTAAAATTCATGGATACGGTAGGACATACATGTGCATGAAAATTATTTCCTTTTAATTGTCGCATTGAAATAAAGAAGGAAAATTTAATATATTTATGTATATGTATATATATCATTATATTAGATGATTAATTATATCATATATGTCATATAAAATCATTAAATCCATCCATAAGTCAATCCTTGTTGTGTGTGAACAAATAAAATCGTCTTGAGGGGGTGGTAGGCTGCACTTCCTTAAACAAAATTATCCTATTTTCTCTAAAAGTAAACAAATAAAATATGTGTTATAAAAGGAATAATTATTATTATATAAATAATAAATTTAATATAAGAAATATATAAATATCTTTTCCATCATAATATCCACCATGAGAGGTGGTAAAAGAATAATGAACAATCTTGGTATTGTGAGGTCGTAGTTCTCCATAAATGTAAATAGTGTGTTTGTTACCAATTAGAATGGGGTCTGTGAATGTGTAGGTAAAACCATTAGCATAAAAACATACTGGTAATTTTATGGTACTATTTTTTTCTATAAAAACATTGAATAAATAATGTGGTGGGGGTTGATAAATAAATTAAGTGAAAGGATCAAAGAATATGTCATTACCTCTTTATCAGGTAACTCCTTTTGGGATTTACCAAAAGGATTCTATGGGTTATTTTCTATCTAATGGGATTATTCAATGAAAAGTGGATGATATTTTACTTTTATTAGTAATATCACGGCCGAACATATGTATTTTGAGATGTGTGAAGAAGAGGGAGAGGTGGTGACCTTTTATAGGGGAGGGAAAGGACACAGTTGACATTGTTGAAAAATGGTTAGGTATACCCATGATTTTACAAACAAAATATTAAAAAAAACAAAACTCAGTATTTTATGGTTCATGGTATAATAATGTCCATAATATTTGTGTTTTATATTTTTCTAGGATGTTAGGGGTCATATTTTTAAGGTTTTGTACATTGTTAAACAAAATTTTCTCTTTATCGTTATTATTCAATTTAATCACTTTCAATACCCATTTTGTTTGAAAAAAATTGACCATATTAGAAATTAGAAATTATTATTATTCCAAATATGGAATCCATTTTTTCAAATTCTAATCACCTATGTGGTGGAAACTAATTTAAAATTAATCCTGAATTTAAGTCAATAATGTGGGTTTCTAAATAAAAAACATTCATAATCTTGCTATGTTTTTATAGCCAAGTGTAAATAAAAATTTATCTCAAGGACCCAGATTGTTTTAATTGATAATAATATTATATAATAAAACATTTAAAATAATATAAAATATTATTTATCCTTATAAAAAAATTATATGAAAAAGAATTTTTAATTAAAATACTGTATTTTCATTATTCATCCAAATATGTTGTTTCTCAAGAAAACAAAAAAAAAATTATCCCTATTGGAGTTAAAAATTAAGAATTCAAAAATTATGTTTTCTATATCAAATTATATTTTTAATGTTTCTAAAATTATTTTTATTATTTTTTTGCAGAAGGTCACGAGATGTAGTTTATTTGATAAAAGATTATTTTGAAACATATATGTACTATACCCAAAATTATATCACTTTAAATAATTAAGATCTATTTATGTAAAACCATTTTAAAACTAATTTAAAATTTATTTACAACTAATAATATTTATATTTCTAATTTCTAGTTTTAATTATCTAAATTAAATAATTGTTATAATAAAATGATGTTTTGTAGAGTCATCTTGTTTGCGTATAAGGTACGCAAAGTTATTATTTCATGTGACCTAATACATGTAATTTTTGAATGAGAATAATGTTTCACAAAGATAAGTTCCAACCATAAATGAAAATTTAAATAATTCAAAAATGGTCCATAAAAACATGGGGCATAACATTCTACCCCCCCCCCCCAATGAATTTCACCCACAAAATTCATCACACTTGTAATAACAAATGAAGAGAATTATGCATAATCATAGCGTAAAGTTCCCATGAATCATTCTATATAACCTAATTTCTAAAAAAACTAAGACCGGATGAGTTGTATTGATTCATATAACATTCTGTTTATAATCAAAATTTTCAACATGTTATTCTTCGTAAGAATGGTCTTGATCCAACGATATGAACTCTTAGTTTATTACCGTGATAATTCTTGTAAGTATAACCTTAGGATGGATACACAGAACACATCATGGAATTTAGTGAAATTTGGAGGATGTTTTAATAATATTGATATAATTTTGATTCAATGAAGAATATCAAGGGGACCAATATACCTAAGGCATAGATTTTATTTCTTCTTGAATCCCATAACATTCTTCTAGGGTGAGATTAATAGAAAAAATATTTCACAAAAATAAAATTCTATATCACAATGATGATTATCATAAAAAAATTTATACTGGATTTGATCATCCATGATATGATTTTGAATTGTTTTAAACATCTCAACTATTTCTTTAGAAATCTTAGTTCCCAGTTTCTCTCAATCTCCATCATCATCCAAACATATTGAATATCGACATTTCTTCCTATAAAGGGATTCATAAGGTTTAATATAAATTACTTAGTGAAATATATTGTTGAAAGAAAACACAACTTCAGGAAGGTGTTGATACCATATACCCTCAAAATCTATTGAACAATATGTCAACATATCCTCTAGGGTTTGAATTTTTTTATCCTGATCATCTATCTGAAGAAGACAATCAGTACAGAAACATAATTTTACGTCATGTTCCTTAATGAAATACATTTCATGAACATTGGGTTAAACCTCAAATCCTATTATCATATAATAAAATTTGATACCACATTAATCCTTACCACATCCATTATATATATCCATGAATGATGATACAGATATAAGTATTATCTAATAGGTATGATGTTTTTTGACTTAGTAAGGTGATCAACTAAAAACCATATACAATTAAACCCTTTCTAGTTTTTGGATAGTCCAATAAAAAAATCCATAATGATGTTCTCCCATTTCCGAGTTTTAATGGTAAATGGATACAACTTCCCCTTTTTCTTTTTTCATTCATCATTAATTTCAGGGCATACAAAGCACTAAGATATAAGCTCTGTGATATCTCCCTTTATCTGTTCCCAAAATAAGTATTATTTAAAATTCTTACACATCTTCATAATTATTGGATGAATAAAGAATTAAGAAATATGAGCCTCCGCTAACAGCTCCTTCATCAAATCATTTATAGAAGGATATAATACATGTTTTATAGACCACATCATTTCATCTTGATCTATGTGAAATTCATGAACATTTTTAGATTGATTTTGCAACACTACAACTTTCTCCTTTACCTCTAAAATAAACACATGGATAGATGGTTGAACATTCATTAGATAAATATATTATTTTCCCCTTCTTTTAGGATTTGTAGATCCATCCTTTTCAAATCAAGAAATATTGGACGTTTTGTGATCCTCAACAAGGATAATATAGCATGATCCTTCCAGCTCAATGCGTTAGACATCTTCTTTAATTTCCTAGGGTGAAAATGTATTGAGAAGTTATAATACATTATATAGTTTAAATATCTTCTCTAGAATATGTTCAACTCCTTCTCTGTGAATATATATTTCATACATTTATCAGGTTTTAAATATGTTCTCTGGAATAGGTTCAAGTCCTTCTGTGTGAATATATATTTCATCTTTATCAAGTTTTTATACATAATGATAATTATTCTATATCTTTAATGGAAAAACACCGCTATCCAGTCCTAATAATGTGTTTGGTAATCTTTTTTAATGAATATTAATCTATTTCAAGACATAAGTGGTAACAATTATATTCTGAAAAATAACACATCCTAATCCCTTTATAGATGAATCACTATAGATTACAAACCCTTCTCTCTAATTAGCGAAAGTAAAAACAGGTGCACTGACTAACCTTCTCTTGAGTCATTTAAATTTTCCCCACATTCAATGGTCAATGATCTGAAACTCATATATCATAGTTCGAAAAACTCAGGTGAATCACCATAGGTGAAATCATACAATTGTAACACAAATAATAATAATAGTAATCACATTCCCCTGGTAACGTGTAATTCATATCCAAATAAACAATCTTGATTAACTAGTTGAATACCCTTCCCAAACTCAAATGTATTCTTAAACCACATATATTTCATCTCCTAATATGATAAAACAAAACTAGTCTCTGAAACCTATTTTTAATTACCATATTCAAACTACTAATCAACTCCTAGGTCAATGATGTATCATGGCATGATGAACACCTAGCCATATTTTGAATCATTCTAACTAGTTTGGAGGGGAAAATGGGGAGAATATGACCTCAAATTACAGTCATGAAAAGAAAAATAACCAACAATCATACACACCCATAAACATCAAATTAAAAAAATCATCATACAATATATAATAACAAATAATAATGTCCAAAAAAACATACAAATGATCTCCCGCTAGGTTGATCCCAAAAAAAACAAATATAACGAAAACACATGAAACCTATCCATACTACATTGAATGTACCTCACACCTATCAAGGAATACCCTCAAGATTCCTAATCCAAATCCCTACACTTACCATGATCTTTCTTAAACAATAAAATTTATGGTCTACACCTGAAAAAATAATCCCATATAGGGTATGAGAATATAACTTAGTAGGGTCTCACTATGGACCCCGAACATACACTGTCGTATGTGTGTCTATGGATGAGGGTAAAAATATAATAAATTTTACCTTTTTGTATTCATTCCCCAAACCATCCCCCACAGCACTCGATGAGGTAAGCACACCAATTAGGTTACCATGTACAAAACAGGGTATAACAACCCTAACCATATTTTATTGATTCCATGTAGGAATCCAATCATTACCTCATTCAATCATATTTATTCCCAAAATATACCTAAACAATAGTGTATGGAGGTCTCCAATATTTAGAATTAATACCAATAGAAACTGAGAACAGTCATATATCCATAAGCCTCTACCCAGACCTTATCACACTAGAGTGTTTAATGGGTCTCTTATAGGATAACAATGGGACCTATCGACTAGAGTGGTCCTCCAAAAAATAATACTCCATGAAAATACCATATTTATCAATAAACACATTCCCTCCCACCCAACACATATTAATCCCAGCAATATCAATCCTACACAAGCCTCATTCTTTAGCCATATCCCAATCAGTCATTATAGGGTCTAACTACATGCACAATGACCCAGGATACATATGGCCACATCTGTCAAAATACTAAGCCCTATCATGGGAATTCCATTACCTAAGAAGTTAATTAAAGGTCGTTATTTTCCCGGACCCATAATTTGTGACACTAGGGATGAAACAACAAGTACACTAACCCATATACATATACTATAGAGAGTTCATGTATAGGACATCGAAACAAGACTCAAAAGAAAGGTCACATTTCTGCTGAAGATATAGAAAATCTTACTACATCCCATCACATATGCTCACAAACTCATCAAGTCTATTTATAGAGCTCATGTAGACTCACACATCAACAGCCATATCAGTATTAACTTTAGGGAATCCACTATGTATTCTAGACCCATATTAGTAATTCCTCATTGATACCATCTCAAACTCATCACCCACTAAAAATGTCACATCATGAAGTCACCCATTGACCTGGAATCCATGGGATCAATATATATATTTTTCAAACTACCTTGAGACTCATAATCCAATTACCCAAGAACTATACCATTTATATGTTCTCTGACACCTCTTTGAAACCCAATTCCAAGTGATGATTGATCCCTATGACCCACACATGGGTATCATATATCATTTCCTAGGGGAGATCCCTCAACATCTCTAAAAAGGTATTTTTTCTATATCTTCCATTTTAAGGTCCTAAATGACTCATTAATCGTTATCTATATATTTCAAGACTCACATTATACCTCAATAAGGAAATTCTCACAGACTATGATATATATTAATACCTTTCTAGTCATCATTCATCTAGAATCCCATATTGTCTACCTACTAGATCTGGGAAACATCATCTTCTATTCACACCTCATTTCTCTTCGTGATACTTGTCATAGTTGTCTCACAATCTCAACTAAATCTTCCCCCTCATTGCCTATTATTTGGTCGTTCTGTAATTTCCCAATGTGCAATAGATCATTTGGCATTGTCCTTGGATTCTCAAATATACGCTATCACATCAAAAGAGGATTATAATAGTCATTATACTCCATTTTAGATCCTAGGTATTTAATTTAGCCTTCATTATTTTAAATATTCTTGCATATTATTTTGTATCATAGGTTCCACCTACTAGTAAAATGGATTTAACCCCTCCCCGAGCATCATAAAACATCTTCTAAGCCAATCATGCCCCATCCGTACACCAAGGAACTATTCTAATGAAAATAATCAACCAAAATTTATTGTCAATAGTTTATAAATAATTAAAAATTTAATTTTAAATATTATTATGGACTAAAAAACATCGAGAAAATTTATCTAAACCATATTTCATGAAACAAGGTGCAGTAAAATCATGGCACACACCTAGAAAATGGTCATATTAAATCCCCATTGGTTATGCCCAATTAATCAGATATTTCCCAGAAAACTGTTGAAAATACTAGGAAAAAATATATGATTAGCTACCTACACCAAAACAAAAGTCTACAGTATGGAGACATCATTTTCTGTCCTCCTATATGTAATCTGGGTGAAATCCCATTCAATTATGATGATTTCCACTGTTATTAAATGGAAATCACTAAACCCAATACCCCAAAATCAAACCAAATTAGGATTAAACAATATTATAGAGGAGGGGAGGAAGGATGATATATATGATTTCATGAAATTTAACCTATATTAATGAGGGAGGGAGGGGATAATTGAATGTGTCAGAATTAAATTAAGTCCCTCCCCACATGCGTGTTCAACCTAATAAAAATGGGGGGCTAGCCCCATTTTTATAAAAGGATTAAATCCAAGTTCGCATAATGAATCGATGGTTATTTATTTAAACTATTAAAGTATGGGGATCAACCCCCACTCCCAAAGACACAAAATTTCAATCCCTCCTTCATAGTGTAAATGAACAATATAGGGCCCCCTATTAGACCCCTAAATCACAATGAAGCATCCTCTACTTCTCTGATATTATCCAGAATACTATGGTAAACAACCATAAACCATTTCTAAATTTGGTGTTTTTAGATATTCAAAAGCTTGGTACCCCAACCCTTATTGTGGTTTTCAAAATTAACAATCCACCAAACCAAACATAAATATCCTTCACGAAATCTAAGGACCCATAATCCATGTGGAATTATATATATTTATTAAATGTGTATAAAATCAAATACTACCAATAAAAAATAGTATTGTCTATTATTCTATGAATAAAAACACCCTATAAATTTATTAAAAATAAATGTAAGAATTTCAAGAGTGTTTTTGAGACAAAATACCCCATCCCCAATTACATTGTAAAAATTTATATATAAAAAGTAAAAAATATGGAATAAAATATAAATAAAAGGTTTCATGTTCATCTACTAACTTCAATAGTTCATTATCCATCATTTTGTCCTCTTTTTAGATATTGAACACCATCAATGTCATTTCATCTATGATTCTAAAACATTCATTACATTCCATAAGAAGGTTACAAAGAATATTCCTTGAATTCTAATTAATAATTTTAACAACCATCATTGATTAACTATGAATCCATGTCTTAGTACACCCATGACGTTTTTCATACCCTACCACATATAACACAACCTAAAGTTATCATTTGTGATAGATTATGTTTACAAGGTAAGTAAAAGAAATCCTTTAGAAAACCCATGAGATTTTTTAATAATCCAAAATAACATAAAATTTCCATATTAAAAATAGTTTCTAAATTAATATTAACATTAATCCATGATTTTGTTGGAGGAATCAATTTAATATACGTATGCATCATTTATTTTCTAGGAATAGGTTTAATAATAAGTGTTTTAGTGATAATAGAGTTTTCGTGGATATTTATTACTAATCACCTTTGTTTTTTTCATGTAATTGTCAATCCTTGATGACACCCAATAATATAGGCATATATTAAATATTAATAATTTCAAATATAATAATATTCCTACCTCTTCCTATATTTTAAATGATAATAGAATAAATTACTAATGGATAATTATATGATTTCTCACTAAACTGATGGTTCGTGAAGAAAATAATGAAGGAGTTATGGTCACCAAATTCGAGTGCATAATTTAAGCAGGAGATGAAAATTTACTTATAAAAATAATTCATAAACCTCTATTTAGATAATGTGTGTTTATAATTTTAGATTATTATATATAAGGAATACTTATTGATGTTATTTTTTAACTGATAGTTCTTAGTTACTTATCAGATGAATGTTTATTAATTTATATTTTCAAAATATTTAACATAATTAATGGTTGGAAAAAATACATTTGAAATTATTTATAATAAATGATGGTATATCAGAACATCCATATATATTAATATAATAAAACATCACCTTATAGTATAACTTTATTTTGGAACTAAATATTATAGTCATATTGTTTCCATTTAAATTTTTTCATTTCATCGGTATTATATACTATGTCAAATTGATCCTCTTATTCACACATATCAAATGAATTATACCTTTAAATAAGAGAAATGATAGGTAAAGGAACATTTCTTTGAGAGACAAGGTTCAAGCCATTTTTAATTCCAAAAACTCAAAGTGGATCTTCTAGAAGGGATCCATTTAATTTGAGGCCTGAAATCCTCAACAGAATATCTAATTGGTATTCAAAATTCTAATGTCTTGTGTAATAGATTAGATTTTGGAAGCTTATTAATAAATCATTACTTAATGAAAAAATTTTGGGCCTTGTAATTATATAGAAGTCCCAAGAAATTTTATCAAGGTGAAAATTTCTAAAATGATTGAGATTCTTATTAGTTTCATTATGCTAATGAGGTTTGATAAAAAAAATCAACGTAATATGCTTTTTCAAATGAATATAACTTGAAAAAAATAATGTTACTAATATGAAATTTCAATATTTTATTGTCTCTATAATCCATTTATAATGTATCAAAATGTATTCAAATTCATTTTAGATACAAAAATTGACACGGTATATCCTCAAAAATTGATTGAGTAAATTTCTCTCCAAACGCCAAATCTTAATATAATTTTGATGCTAATTGCTTCCATATAGTGTGGTTTATCCCTTCCCTTGAAAAATGTTTCTTAAATGTATGTAATGGGATGTTTCCAAAGAATATTTCTCTTATTTTTAAAAATATGATCTATCCTATCATCACATAACCCCTTTATAATGATAATAAATAATATATTACAGATAATAACCTTTTCATAAATCAATTTATAATACAACAATGTGTCCTTAATATATACTATATCCCATAATTATTAATATATATGTGATATATATAACCAATGTCGTACTATATGATATTGGGTGTTCTATGGTATGAAATAATAGTTCATAATGATATATTCTTTCACTTGTGGGAATATCATATTTTTTGGTATTTATATTTTGTAAATAAATCATTCTAAAGAGAATTTTAATATTTGATTGAGTTATATCATATTTTATTGTTGTAAATATTTCTATTGGTAGAATTAAACAAGAACTCTATAATTAATATATGAATTTTAATATTAATATTTAATGATTGTGAATATTCCTCCTATGTCTATCATTAATATACAATCTAATAAGATGAAATGGAAGGGATATCCCACAATGTATTTGTATAAAAAAACCTGAACAACCGAAGAATTCACTCATATATTTCCTGACGTATGTGTAAATACTAAGAATAATTAGTTTTGTTACATGGTAATATTTAAAGGATTTAGTGTCCATTTTGATGGGTTGTCAACACAACCTAGTCTTCAAATAGATTCTCTTGATACATCTTCTTTATTATTCCACAACATCTAAGTGATACTATAATATCATGGAAATGAGGAGAATACATCTCAATCATTGATTCATCCAGTTAATTAATTGATTAAATATAAATTTAGGAGTATAATTCTAATTACACTATGATTTTAATCAAAAACAAATGATTGAACAATTTAATTGTTATTTATCTCCTCTGAAAGGTACAAAAGATATTCATTAAGAGTATATGTGTTTGTAGGTATTTAAGGATATTTTTGTATTTTATTGAGATGGAACAGTTAAATAATTATAAACCTAATGATGGTGTAAGATTATGTGTCAAATAGATAAGTAATTCATCAAAACTCTAACACATTAATAGTAATGAAATGTGGATAACCACTCAGGATCTCCATTGTCAACAAAAAGAGTTTTATTTCCCAATCATTAGGTTCACTAGTGTGCATTTATAGGTTTATATGAATTTCATGATTAACATTCCAATAAGGGAGATTTTATGTCAGATAATAGTGGTATAAAATCTTCACTGTGTTTATTTATTCTTCAAATCATGTTATAAATTAAGAGAAAATGGATAGCATTTTGATATCAATTAATATGATTGTGGCTTCCCATTGGAGTTTTATCTCATTTTGATGTCATATGAAATATCCTTAAGACTGATTATTATTTTATTATATGTAATTTCCTATAATATATGATATAATAATCCATGATAGGTTCATATAATATTACATGTGATATCATAATTTATTATACAATAAAAATCAATCAGTTTGGGTTTGTTATAATGTCCGACACTAGGTAATCATATCTAATAATGTTGTTAATTTAATCATATGTATTCCTAAAAAATAGTTCATTGAATAATATTATTATGAAATAGTTATTATAAAATATAACTCCAAAATCACTATGGGATGTGTCAGAGTCAATGTTTATCATTTATAAAATATGATAGAGAACAGCAGTTGTAACATCTTCTAATATGGTTAATATCATAAAACATGGTACTCACATAGCATGGTTTAGTCTTATACAACTCACCATATTCTTCATCAACCTAATGAAAGAAGATATTACAAATTATATGACATATGTATATCATAAAATATGATACATCGATAAATTTTTGTTTTTTCTCATTTGTAATTATGTATTGAATGATATAATTTATAAATTTTATATAAATTATAGGAAAAATATTTTATTTTATTTATTTTATTTATAATTTATTTATAAATTGTATTAAAATATTTTTTTATTATTAATTATATATTGTTTGTAAAACATAAATTTTAACTAACCAACCTTGTTCTACCTAACAGATAACTAATGAAATCTACCCATAAGGTGTGAAACATATTTCAGATTGATAAAGGCTAATGACAAGAAATATGATGTCGACAAAAATAACCATGTGAATGCTTCCACCAAAAAAAGAAAAATAATAAGTCACATGTATAACATGATAAAGATTAAAAACTAGAGTGAATTTTGTATGAAGAGGGGAATAACCATAAGACATACTAAAACAAATCTAGAAGTATACTCCTAGAAACCAACCCAACCCAGAATATAACACAAGTATGCATGTGATTTTCCATCACCACCATCCCAATCATACATGATGTGTCATCGAAAAAGATAATTCATCAAGATACATGATACCCTTCTCTTAACATAGATCCTAAAACACCATATTTGCATACACCTAATCAAATATGAAATGTGCAGAGCCAACACCAACTTGAATACAACCATGAATCTATAAATTTTCACTAACCATGAAACCATTAGTTCTATCATTAAAATGAAACTTGTTTCATAATTATATATCATATAAAAAATCATAAAAAATAATTTTGGTTCCATTAAAATAGATGATACTAAAAAAACTATGAATATGGAAAAATTCAAGTAAGTTTGTTAAGGGAAATATTCAAATTCATCCATAGAAACTCATAAGATAAAATTTTTAGAAATAAAAGCAAGAAAAATTACTGTAATGAAAGAAAAAAGTAAAAAATGAATTTGGACATTGTGAATATGAAATTAATATATAGAAAGACAACTTCCTCATATTATCTGAATTCTAATGATACTGAATCAATCCACAATCTATCATTATCAAAACAATGATCCGACATTGTGCCATACCGAATTGAAATGTGTATAAGCCTATAAAAATATTCTACAAAGTTTCACATGTTCTATTTTTCTTAAAAAAATAAACCAAATCATGACGAAAATTTTGAAAAACATTTATACAAATGAAACCTTAGTGCTCCCATGCTTGAATCCACATTTTAGGGTCAAAACCAACTCTGAGGAATTTAAAATAAGATATAAAGATCACAAAA
This sequence comes from Viscum album, assembly GCA_963277665.1. Lineage (NCBI taxonomy): Eukaryota > Viridiplantae > Streptophyta > Magnoliopsida > Santalales > Viscaceae > Viscum > Viscum album. The sequence goes on along the minus strand of OY728160.1, from coordinate 1,716,164,821 downwards.
CTATTAGTAAATAAAAATAAATTTTAAAACTATTTTTGATTCCAAAAAATATATAATTACACAAAATATTCCTGATAAATATCAAATAAACCGTTTTAATGAGATAACACATAGAAAAAAATACGAGCAATAAAATACTCTTTGATAAAGAGACATTTTATAGAGACGCCAACCTTACCAAGAGAAGAATATGTTTCTCAAATGTAAACATGGACTATAGTTGGAGAGGATGTGATACCGACTAGATTATATAAACAATAATGATACTAAGAAGTAATATATCACCCTGAGCTGTAGGTCAATAAATTTAGAATGTTTAGAATGTTTAATCATCATCAATGGATCATAACCCCTAAAAAGTGGAGAAGAATTAACTATTCAATAGTGGAGAAATTGAATTAAAAACTCATTAAGCATCCCTTTTTAATGATCATGAACATATTTATAAAACTAAATTCTAAACAATTTTTACTTATATTTCAATCAAATTCTTGAAAAATCTATTCACACAATGTTATTGTAAGATTATAAGGAAAAGTATACTTACTATAATTGATGTTTTGGTTCAAAATTCTTCAATTGATAGGATATTTTATACAATAAAATTATGTAAAGTAATATAATTAATAGATTTGGGTTGTTTTTTATTATAAATTTATATGATTCCCAAATTTCCTCTACTATATTATGATTTTTTCAATGTAAGTTCAGAAGTCATTTCATCCAGTTCCTCAACACATGTTCTCTAGTGTGTAGAACCTAGATATTCGCTTCATAGTAAGACAAACCAGGTTCATTTTATATTTCCCTCGTGTTGAGAACATGTGTTGAATATGGAATTTAATTCCTCAATAATGATATATGTAACACATCATGATATTTTGAGAGGATATGTGTCATTTAAAATTGGAAATCCACAACTCAAATTATTTCCTACATTTCAATAAGATTTATTTATTAATGAAAGAGTTCAAAATTATTTAAAACCCATATATCAACCATATATGGATATTCCTTAAATAAAATTGATTTTCTATTTGAAATTATAAATCATAAATTTTATTATAGGTATGTTACTTTTTTATGCTTTAGGGTTCCTTGATATGAATTTGAATGATGTTCATTTTGACAATTATCTCTATAAAAATATTTGTTCCTCAAAATTTATGTTCATCACATTCATCCAAACATGTTTTTCTATAGCTTCCATTCCTGTCCAACTGTTCACATGGATTCATTTGACTTTTTCATTGAAATTCATTATTTTAATAAAGTTCCACCGAATATAAATACTAATCCCATGTACCATGAAGTTCCAAAGAACATGACCTCAACATGTATTTTACTATTTGAATAGTCTTTTTCAACTATCCATCTCTCTGAGGATGATATGAAATTGAAAAATATATCGTGGTATCAAGAGACTTCTGAATATACCTCTAGATTTTAGATTTAAATCGTGGTTCATAATCACATAAAAATCAAAGGAGATAAATTATAAAGTCTCACAACAACATTAATGTAGAGTCATGTTGGTTTAACTAGAGGTAGATCTTCACTTATATAGATGAAATATGCATAATTTACAAGGTGATAAATAATAACCCATATGTAATCAATTATTATAGGTGTTTTGGAAATCCAGTGACAAATACTATAATAATATGATCTGATCTCTACATTGGAATAGGTCACAGTTTCATAAATCCTTTAGTTTAGTGTGCAAAAATACGTACCTATTTCCAAATAAAGTATATTAATACATAGACTTAAATTTTCCATTTCATAATATCCCAAAAAAATGATCATACAAATACTAATGCATTATTGTTCTACCATGGTGTGTTCTAAAATTTGATCTATAAGCTTCATCTAATAATTCTATTTTTTAGTTAAATAATTGATTGAACACATAACATATTTCAAAATATCATTATTCCATTTTTATAGATGAAATAAAAGAATAATTTATCGTTCATGGATTTAAATTTCTTTTGAAAATTGATATAATAAATGTGGGATCTTTTTATTTTCTCCATTATGGTTGTATTGGAAATAATTTGGAATAGATGTGATGTTTCTCCTTCCTTAATGATTCACATATTAAAATTTACTGAATCCAAGAAAATACGTTCTTTGGGAATCCTCATTTTGGATGAAACCTCATGATCTATTTCATTAAGCACATCGTCCACTTTATTTTACATCCCATGGATATAGTTTATTGGGAAAAATAATCCATGAGTTTTTATAGCCATTTCAATTTCCTCATGTTGAGTTCATTTAATTAGAATAAGTATCTGAATATTTAGTGATCTGTATATATTTTTTATTTTTCTCCAAAAACCTAATTCCTCCAAATATTCAATTTAAATGTTATTAATACAAATTTATGATCATTGTCATGACCCGTCCCAATGGGGCCTGAGACGCAACTCCCCATGAACGCATCCAATAGGCCAGGGGCTAGTGACTAGCACCGAGTAGGCATGATACTAACATGGTAGGCATTGCCTATAAACTGGTACACACGCACACACATCTCCAAGCCCACAAAGATGAAAAGTAAAAACTACTAAAAATGGAAATGCATGCATACACTAAAATCCCAACCAACAGAGTATGACAAGAATGTAAAGTATAGTAATCTAAAACCCTAGGCCAAAAGTACAATCCCACCAAAAGAGATTCTGCAACAAAGTCCAACCTATAAGAAAAATAATGGTATTGAGATATGTATCCATAGGAACACACCTTGGCCTATCTGAATCTCACTGAGCACTGTCCGGCCCTGGTCCACCTAGAATCATGTCAAAGGCTCATTCATCTGAAGAAGAGACGACACGTGCGGGCAATGCCCGTGCATGGGTGAGTATAACAATACCCCGTAGGACACCCCGAAACCACAAAAGAATACAACAATGGGAAAATACCACAAAGAAAGATACAGTCTGCTCCACACAGTATATGTTTATAGAACATATAACAATAATACCAATATATATTCATATACGATCAACCATCATGATACCACCACTAAGATCCATCTCGAAGATTCCACTAACCACGTAACAAGGAGAACACACTCCTAGGTCTGAAGAGATAGACACAAGGTACTCATTCTAGGAGAACACACTACAGAAGTACTTGAGAATATGATGTTCATATGAGGATCACAACTAATATCCATGTGGTGATTCCAACAACTCAGTCTAAACTAACCTGCTAAGTAGAGGATCGACACCCGGGTAAAGTAGGTCACGTCGATACCAAGAAACTCTACCTAGGGTACCAAGAAAAAATTGAGGACCAACTCTAAGTCTCATAGAGGGGATTCCAACAACTCTATTCTGGAAGTCCCACTAAAGGGGTCATACTCTTATATATAGGAAATGATTCCAAAAACCTTTAGGAGAAAGGACAAGGGGTTGAACCATATGGAAACTAGTCCATGTCACAGATGGCAACTAGCTCAAGACATGTAAAACAAGTTACATGGCATGTAGTATGGTTACACGCTGTGTTCCTTGACTCCGAGTACTTCTCATGTAAACGGCCCGGGTCACTTGTCAAAGCTGTGTAAAACTCAACTACACAGTGTGTAGAGGGATCACATGTCGTGTTCCTAGACTCTGGGTACTGCTCGTGTAGACAGCCTGTGCCTCCAGGATTATCATGTAAAAAGAAACTACACGACATGTAGAAGGATTACACGTTGTGTCTGACCACCTGGGTTTCACTCCATGTATGCTAACCATGTTCCCGTACATGGTCTCTGTTTGTGTCTCCTGCCCATGTACCAGTACATGGGGTATCCTGTGTATCCAGCCAGGTTTGGTCGGGGAATGGCATACACGCCATGTCTTGGCCTTGTACCCAACTCATGTCTGTGTACACCGGGAGTACACTCAAGGTAGTCCGCTGAAGAACACAAACCATGTATCCCATATTACACGACGTGTAGTCAAGAAATTTCCAGAAACACCATCTTCCTACTTGCGCATCGGCCAGATATTCAGATCACGTTTCTCTTTTCTGTCTGTTGTGAAACTCAATTTCATGGGTCACCTCATCATCATGATGCTGAATACGATGATTTCGAGCCTTCGATCGGCTCTAAAATCCAATTTCAGTCACCCGAGCGGGAATTTTTCGATGAAAGATATCTTCCAATCTGCTTCGATCTGTCCGTCGAAATAGTCGTCGCAACTCTGTGGGGTTGTTACGATGCTAGATCTTCAATTTGGGATCTTTGCGTCACACAAAAGATGCACAATGATCCGTCGCTTATATCTTCAAGAAGAATTCGTAGAACGCGCACGAAGAACATGAGAAATCAATGAATAATAGCACAAAAAAACAAGAGGGATGAACCTTGATCTATGTTCATGTTGATCTTGGTTCTTCACTGATAGAAGGTCGAATGAAACCAAATTAACTCCAAGAATCAAATCCCCAATATACCTACAAAAGCCCATCTCAAAAATATGATTGATCCGCAAGATAATTTTTTCATGGATTAGTCTACGTTCGTCGTAGGAATCAATAGTTGGGAAAGGAAACCAAAATTAAATATCCTACCTAGATTCACGACATTCATTGGTGAAGATCTGGTCGTCACATCGTGGTTGCCGGTGAAATTCAACAAGAACGTCGTCGCCACATTGGGGGTTTCCTCCAGAGCTTTTCCAGAGTCTCCAAGGGCTTCATGGTTACGAGGTCTGTAACCCTAGACCCCTAAAAAATATCTATTTAAAATGATAAGAGATATTTGACGCAAAAAGACATAATAAAATATTTTAATCAAATATTTTATTACGGTTACATCCAAAAACTAGATTTCACCCCAGACATGTGTCGTCCGAAGTTAGGCCCCTCTTAGGGTAAAATAGCTACTCTGAACGCAACACAGCCCCCAGTTTTTTGATCTGAGCACTTGTTCAATAGTTATTCCACTTTATCAGGAAAACCACACTCATGTGTTATTTAATTATTTAATTAAATTCCAACATCTGTTCAGGGCTCACCGGGCCTCAGAACTGCATGCCGTCTCAAAGCCTGGTCTCCTTAGAATTCCAATATAATATTAAAATAATACATGGAAAAATATGGGACATTACATCGCACCCAAATTAGGGATTTATGTCTTGGAAAATCCAAAACAAAGGCTACTAAAAAAGATGTGGGAACTGCACACGAATCAGAGCCTCCCGCTCCCACGTGCTCTCCTGGAGATTCTTGTTTTGGCATCAGACACGCACCAAGGTAATATCTCACCCATGAAGGATCTTCTCATTTCGATCCTCAATCTCCACTGGGTACCCAGCAATGGTCACTCCATCATCGATGTACAGCTCGCCCCAGTCGATAACGTGCGATGGATCATGCATGTACCTCCGCAGCTACGACATATGGAAGAAGTTTTGTACCTGGTCCATCTAAGGGGGTAGATACAAGAAGTACGCCACCTCTCCAACTGTACATAGAATTTGAAAAGTTCCGATGAACCTCGGAGATGGCTTGATGGCTCGGCCAAATCTCCGCAGTCCTCGTCAAAGTGAGACTCGAAGGAACACATGGTATCCTTCCTCTAACTCCAATGGCCTTCGTCTTCGGTCGGAATACGACTTATTCTGACTCTATGAAGTCTTCATATGCTCTTGGATGACCCGAAACATTTCCATAGTAGCTCACTCCATCTATGGGCCCGTGAATGCTGACTCTCCTGGGTCAGTTCAGCAAAGTGGTGACCTACATGGTCACTCGTACAAAGCCTCGAATTGTGCCATACCAATAATGGAATGATAACTATTGTCATAAGATCATTCCACCAGTGGTAGGTGATCCTCCCAGATATGACCGAAGTCAAGTATGCAAGCTCATAGCATATCCTCCAGAACTTGGATGGTTCGTTCTGTATGACCATTAGTCTGAGGATGAAACACTATGTTCAAGCGTAACTGAGTCCCAAAATCTTCATGCAATCCTTTCCACAATCGGGATGTGAAACGAGCTACACGGTCTGAAAAGATCATGGATGGAACTCCATGAAGTTGAACTATCTCCTCCACGTAGAGGCATCCCAAGGTCTCCACATAACTCTGCTAACTTATGGGTAGGAAGTCGGCCGACTTGGTGAGTCAGTCAATGATCACCTAGAAGGCATCATGTCCCCTAGACATACGCGGTAAACCCATCACAAAGCCCATAGATATCCCATCCCACTTCCACTCTGGCTCCTCATGGGGATGATTCAAACCTGCTGGAACCTGGTGCTCATCCTTTACCTGCTGACATGTACGGCAACGAGAAACAGACTTTTCCACACTCTTATTCATTCCTGGCCACTAGAGCTTACGTCGGAGGTCGTAATACATCTTTTCCTAGCCTGGATGCACCGCCAAATGAGATATTTGGAACTCCCTCAGATCCTCCTCCCACAACGTCACTGTTACTACTATGCACCCTTTGAAAAGAACAACATGCTCCCCACCTTTTGAATATCAGCCACCAGCATCACCTGAGGATATCTGAGCACATAGAGTATCACAGCTTGCATCCTTGTGTTGTGTTTCCCTAACTCACTATAAAAGTGGAGGGGTAAAAAACATAGACTGAAGATATGCTCCCTCATCATTATCCATGAAGGATAACTGTAAAGAGGCCAACTGCCCTGTCGCCTCATCCAGTAACCACGAACTGGATTTTCTACTGAGTGCATATACCACAATGTTCCCCTTCCCAGGAGTATAAATGATCTCAAAGACGTAATCCTGAAGGAACTCAAGCTATAACCTCTATCTCAAATTTAGACCCTTCTGAGAAATGATATATCCAAGACTCTTGTGATCATATTAGATGATAAACCGCTCACCCATCAGGTAATGTTGCCTCATCTTCAATGCAAAGTCCACCACTGCCATCACAAGAGCATGGGTCGCATAGTTCTGCTTGTGTGCCCTCAACTGATGTGGGCCATAGTAAATAACCACTTGACTCTACATCAGGACATAGCCAAGCCCAGTTCCTAATGCATCGCAGAACACTATGTACTCAACACCCTCTTTTGGTAGTCTCACGATTGGGGCACTTTTCAGACACTGTCTGAACTGCTGAAAAGCCTGATGGAAATTCTCGGTCCACACCAAAGGCTGCCCCTTTTGGGTCAAAGCTGTCATGGGTGATGAAATTCTATAGAAATCAATAATGAATCTCCGATAGTAGCATGCCAACACAAGGAAACTCTGCTCCTTCGTCATGCTCCGGGGTGGCTCCCTTGCTAACACTGCCTCTACCTTGGCTGGGTCCATTGCTACACCATCTACTAAGATAACGTGTCTCAGAAAGTGGTCATCCTATATCCATAATTGACAATTCTAGAGTTTTTTGTACAACTGGTTCTCTCGAAGTGTGTCCAGAGCCATCCATAGGGGTCTCGCGTGCTCCTCCTCAGACGTGAAGTACACATGGATATCATCGATGAAGACCACTACGAACCGACCTAGATAGGGATGAAAGATCCTTTTCATGAGCCCCATAAACACTACTGGGGCATCCGTCACGCCGAATGGCATCACCAAGTACTCATAGTGACTATAACAACATCGGAAAGCTATCTTCAATATATCCTTATCTTGTACTCGCAACTGGTGATAGCCTAATCATAGATAAAACTTCGAGAACCATCGTGCTCCTCTTAACTGGTCGAAGAGGTCATCGATCCTCGGTAGTGGATACTGGTTTTTCAAGGTCACCTGATTCATGTGCCGGTAATCCACAAATATCCTCATGCTCCCATCTGCCTTCTTGGAAAATAATAATGGGTCCACCTAGGGTGAAACACTGGGTCTCACGAAGCTCATCCTCTGCAAGTATTCCAATTACACACTTAGCTCGTGAAGATATGTAGGAGCCATCCGATATGCTGATACTGATGTTGGTGTCATAATTGGTTGAAACTCAATGCATAAATCTATCTCTCGACGGGGATGTAGTCTAGGGATATCCTCCATAATGATGTCCTCGTAGTCAGCCACTACTACTGGAAACTAGAAACTTGAAAAATCTGATGTGCCAAGGGATAGGCAAGCCAACTGATGTGAAATCGGCTATGCCTTCATAAGCACGAGTCCATCCTACGCTTCCTGGGTCTCATATTCACTGATGAAGGAAAACCTCATTCAATCACTGCGGAAAAACCACACCATTAACCTTAAATAGTCAATCTAGGCATGAGATGTGAATATACAATCTATACCAAGAATGAAATATTAAGGCCTTGACGCTACCACCAAGAGGATCCAACAGAAACTCTCACCTCCAAGGGTCAGGTCACACTCTTTTCAAAGGTGTGTGATCTCTGAATCTTCTCCAGTTTGAGTTTCTAAGCGTAAGGGTCGAGTCAACGGCCAACTGGAATCTCAAGGTCTAGAACAAGATAAGTAGCTGGAAAATAATAACAAGCACCTGTGTATATCAGAACAGCATCCAAAGTAGAAAAGAAATAGATTGTGCCTCTAATCATTCCGTGAGTACTTGGGTCACAAACCTCCACTGCCTACAGTTGTCCCTGCCTCTATCCACCAGCCCACTAAACCTGGGGTGGACCTCCCGGGGGTGTTGGTGGTAAAAGGTCAAAATGATGACCACCATCATCTACTCTCCCAGCTCCTCTACCACATCCGTCACCGCGCGGATCTGTCTGCTCCACATGTTACCTCTTCCTTGGTGGTCCATCCACTACTCATGTGTTAGTAGTATGGCGGGTCAGACAATCCCGAGAGAGATGTCCCTTACCATCACATGAGTAGCATCACCTCTCTCGAGGATGGATGGATGCGCCCTGTGAACCCTATATAGTAGATACACTGTCCCGGGATATCCTCTGAAAATGTCTACCATGCCTGGGTCCCTGACGTTGGCTCCATGCTACTGAGGTATCTGCTCCAGCTCGCTCACTACTGACAACTGCCAAGTTTCTCTGCTCTACCATTACGCTCACGACCACCAAAGCCTGCTCGAGCACCCCATCATAAGTAGAAATGCTCATAGAGATGACGCTAGCTCGAATGTCTCTGCCCAAGCCCTGCTCAATGGTCTAAGCTATGATGTACTGATCCTTAAACATATCCATAGAGTACCGTGAGAGGTCGGTAAACCTCGATGAATAGCCAGCCACCGTAATGGTTCCCTATTGGATCTGAAGAAGCTACTGTATACGTAATACTCTCATGGTAACCGGGGAATACTACTCTCTTAAAAGATGTTCAAACTCTGACTAAGCAGGAGTCGCCTCATCATGAGTCTGGACAACCAAACTCCACCATCGTCCTTCTGATCCCTACAGAAGGATCACTGCCAGGATCACCATATGATCTGCTAGTGTCCTGACTGAATTGAAGACTCTAGTCACTGCCTCAAGACATTCCTCTACTGCCTGAGGGTCAAGCTCTCCTCTAAACCTAAGGGGTCTCTGTCTATGAAACTCGTGGAGTTTTCTCAGCCAGTGCTCCTCTTCTACTGGTACAGAGGTCACTAAACACTTCTCTATAGGTGGTGGAATAACTGGCACACCACCCGATAGTAAAACTGCTGGATCTGGTCCATGTATCGAAGCTTCATCACTATGTGGTTCATCCTCATGATTGAGCTACTAGATCCTAGCTAGTGAGCATCGCAGAGAAATCCTGTAATGATACAAGTTATATCTCAGTTAGTGAGTATATCTAGAGAGCTGACTCAAGAAGTACATGGAAACCTCAACCCATTCCTATATGATTAATGTACAATTATTTTCCCCTACAACTAGTGTTCTCATGTTCCGAGTCGTAAATCATGTTATCAGACTCCTGGTGTATGGATTCGTCAGTCGCCCGCACCAACACTGGGGTCCCTGGCCAAAACCTAAACTCAAAACAGAAAACACTATTTCCCCAAACCAACTCACAGACTCTCTATCATAAGGTAGAACTGACCACCTCTAATTCCACTCTATCACGACCCATCCCAGTGGGGACCGAGCTGCAACTCCCTAACCCCGCCTCCAATAGGCTAGGGGCTAGTGACTAGCACCAAGTAGGCATGATACTAACATGGGAGGAATTTCCTATCATCATTTACACACACACACACATCTCCAAGAACATAAAGATTAAACGTAAAAACTACTAAAAATGGAAATGCATACATACACTAAAATAACAACCAACAGAGTACAACAGGAATGTAAAGTATAGTAATGTAAAACCCTAGGCCAATAGTACAAGCCCACCAAAAGAGAGTCTGAAACAAATTCCAACCTGTATGAAAAATTCTGGAACTGCAATCCGTAGCCAAGGAACACACCTCGGCCTGTATGAATCTCACTGAACACCATCTGGTCCTCATCCACCTAGAATCCTGTCAAAGGCTCACTCATCTGCATAAGACACGACACGTGTGGGAATAGCCCGTGCATGGGTGAGTATAACAATACACAGTAGGACTCCCCGAAACTACAATGGAATACAACAGGGGAAAAATACCACCATGAAAGATACAGTCATCTCCACATAGTATATGTTTACAAAACATATAACAAGAATATCCAATATACTCATATATGATCAAACATCGTGAAACCACCACTAAGATCCATCTTGAAGATTCCACTAAGCACGTAACAAGGAGAACACAATCCTAGGTCTGAAGAGAGAGACATTAAGTACTCGTTCCGAGAGAAATCAATCCCCATGTACTTGAGAATATGATGCTTAGATGAGGATCACAACCAATAGCCATGGGGTGATACCAACAACTCAGTCTGAACTAAACTGCTAAGTAGACGATCAGCGCACGGGTAAAGTAAGTCACGTTGATACCAAGAAACTCTACCTAGGGTACCACGAAGGAATAGAGGATCTGGATCTAAGTATCATAGAGGGTATTCCATCAACTCTATTCTAGAAGTCCCGCTGAAGGGATCATACTCTTATATGTAGGAAATAATATTGGAACCTTCAGGAGAAAGGCCAAGGGGACGAACCCTATGGAAACTTGTCCAAGTCACAGGAGGAAAGTGGCTCATGCCATGTAAAACAAGTTACACAATGTGTAGTATGGTTACACTCTGTGTTCCTTGACTCTGGGAACTGCCCATGTAAACGGCATGTGTCACATGTCCATGCTGTATAAAACTCAACTACACAGCATGTAGAAGGATCACACGCTATGTTCCATTACTCCGGGTACTACCCATGTAGATGTACCATATCTCTAGGCTTGTCATGTAAAAAGGAACTACACAGTGTGTACAGGATTAAATTCCATATACGAGCACCTGAGTTTTGCTCCGTGTACACTGGCCAGGTGCCCGTACACAATCTATGTCTGTGTCTCCTGCCCGTGTACCAGTACACGGGGTATCCCGTTTATCTGGACGGGTCTGGCCAGGGAAGGGTATACACGTCGTGTCCTTGGCCGTGTACCCAACCCATTTCCATGTACTACTGTAGTACATTCAATTTATTCCTCTGAAGAACACACGCCGTGTAGCCCATACTAAAGGGCATGTAGTCGAGAAATTTCCAGAAACGCCATCTTCATGCATGCACCTCGTCCAGATCTCCGTATCACGTTGCTCTTGTCTGTTTTCCACGAAACTCAAGACCATCGGTCGCCACGTCATCGTGATGCCAAATACGTGGGTTTGGGCCTTCAATTGTCTCTGAAATCTGATTCTGGTCACCCGAACAGGAATCGTTCGAAAAATGGTATCATTCGATCCGCTTCGATCCATCCGCATAGACCATCATCGCACCTCTGTGGGGTTGTTCTCATGATAGATCTTTAATTTGGGATCATTGCGTCTCACAACGGATGCATAATGATCATTCGTTCATATCTCTGTGAATAACGCGTAGAACACGCACGAAGAACGAGAGAAATCTAGGAAGAAAGGCACAACAAATAGAGAGGGACAAACCTCGATCGATGTTCATGTCGATCTTGGTTCATCACCGTTAGAAGGTTGAATGAAACCAAATTAATTCCCATAATCAAACCCCTAAAAACCCCACAAAATCTCATCCCGCAAATACGATCTATCCGTAGGCTAATCTGTTCTAGGATTAGTATATGTTCGTCATAGCAATAAAAAAAGGGAAAAGGAAACCAAAATCAAACGTCCTACCTGGATTCATGGCGTTCATTGGTGAAGATCTGGTCGCTGCGTCGTCGTTGCCTATGAAATTCATTGATAACATCATCGCCGCGTTGGGGGTTTCCTCCACATCTTTCCTAGAGTCTCCGGTGGTTTCATGATTATGAGGTCTGTAACCTGGGACACCCACACAAATCTATATTTAAAAACATAAGATATATTTGATGCAACAAGACTTAATAAAATATTTTAGTCAAATAATTTCTTATGTTTACATCAAAAAACTAGTTATCACCACTGACCTGCACCGTCTGATGTTAGGCCCCAGCTAGGGTAAAATCTCTGCTCTGAACGCAACGATGCCCTCAAAGTTCTGATTCAAGCACCCGTTCAAGAGTTATTCCACTTTTTCTGGAAAACCACACGCAAGCGTTATTTAATTATTTAATTAAATTCATACATTTTTTCTGGGTTCATAGGGCCCCAGAACTAAATGCCGTCTCAAAGCCTAGTCGCGTAAGAATTCCCATATAATATTAAAATAATACATTGAAAAATATGGGACGTTACAATCATGGTTTGAATAATTTTATTTTGAATCATTAACTTCATTGATTCATAGGAAAAACACTATCATTCTCTATTTGGACACATCCAAGTACCTAAATTAATGGATCACTATATATCCCAAATCCATCCCTTCCCCGTTGTAATGTCAATTCAAATTTTTTTTAATAACTACATCAACTGGTCAAAACATTATTTACTGTATTTTAACTATACGAACGTTACCCCTTTGCATGTCAACTTTGAAAAATGATAAAAATTATCAACAAATCATTTATAGTATAATTCTATATAACTTTTTTTCTATATGAGTCTTAATAATGATTCCCAAATGACTCTTACACACAATATGAATTTTAGAGTATACAAAGATATCATCAATAAGTACCACTATAAGATTATCAATACAATTCTGGATTATTCAATTTTTTATGTCCCTAAAAAAATATGACATTAATGAATATAGAATTCATGTTCTAGTAGTTATATAACATTATTTAAAAATAATAACAGTATCCTAGAAGGATCTAATAGGTATGTATTCTTGGAATACTAGATGAATAAAAACATTAAATTTGAAAAAAAAAATTACGATATAAACCCATTGTGATGAAATAATTAACCGTTTCTTCATATCACTACTAATAAAACATTGTTTCCCTCTCTATGGGGAAGGAAAAAAATAATGGGATAACTCAAATGCTCAAAAAGGAGTATCATACATGGAATGCTATCAAACGATAAACAATGTATAAGTGATATAGAAGGATTAAATAAACAACATTAATTCATATTCAAATGAAAATTGAGGTAATGTTATATCAATTAAAATATATTAAAAAATGGATAATAATAATAATTTATCTCATGATAAATTGATTCCTTATATTGAACATTAAAACATTTTTATGAGGCATTATTATAAGATACTACACTGATATTGGGATTTGTATACACAAAAACCCAAGTAGTATTGTATCATTAGACCTGATGAACGTTGAGGGTATATTTATAACCAGGACACCATCATTAATAATAATGTCAAATGTATTCCTAAAATAGGAAAATGAATAATCATCACATAATAAACTTTTCCAATATCCATAAATATTAATATGAAAAGATAAAAAATGAAAATACATTTTACCCATTTAAAAAAGGATAACATGATCATAATCAATCTATAGAAATAATGTTGATGGTTAAACAATACATAATAAACATTCCTGAATAATCAATAAACATCTGTATTAGAATAAAAAATATTTTGACTTTTAATAGTACCCCAAACAGTATGTGTAATTTATTTCTATGTAATAATCCCTTGAATTAACTCATAAATATAAAGGGGAATAATATTATGTCCATAATATCCCTAAATATTTGATGTGTTAATATATTTAAGCACATCTCAACTAATGAAATGGAAATTATGTTTTTCACAAAGTAATGTAATTGGATGAAATGATATATATATATATATATATTCATGGTGGATAGTAATGAAAGACAAATGAATTTGTTAATCACACCTAATATAGAATAGAATGGTACATAAGTAAGGCAGATAAATAATGTCAATGGGTAAAAAATAAATAAAAATATAGAAATTGTGCGGTATTTTATATATACATGGATTTTCACTTTTCAAATATAACGATATGATATGAGTGAAGGGTTTGTTTAAGTGTTGGTTTTTTAATTTAATATATAATTGAAATTTAATATTTTTCACTTGTAGGATTCCACAATAATGGTAGGAAAAATATTTCATCATGGTACATATATAGCATAGGAATATTCCAAATCATATCCCTAGGTAGGGTTTATGTATGTTTCTATATTAAGGCCACACATCATGAATCAGTGTGATGGTTAAGTCAATACCATAGATTACCCTTTTCAAGGAGATTACCCCAATATGCATCAATTACACATTCACATCTATATTCTACTATCTAGACCGATGTTTCATTATTTTGAAAACCATACAGTCTGTTATTTTTTTAATTATCTTATTTGGGTATTATGACGGCCTAATAAAAGGATTTAATTAGTGGAAATACCATTATATTAATATTAAATGGGTGATAATTCTATATAATTATAAGAATATTTGTATTAAAATAATGATTTATAATTGGAAATGGAATGGGTGGAATGAGATCCCTTAACATGGAATAATAAAGGCATTGAGAAATTATATATTGGGTGATGATAATAAGTATATCATTTATAAAATATGAACTGGAAGATAATAAAAATAAATTAAAATCATTTAAATATGTGGAAATTCAATTATAATAAAATAATATCTATTAAAATTGAAATAGAAGGATTAAAACCCATATCATTTTTAAGTAAGTTCTTACGTATTGCAAAGAATACTTAAAAACATAAGAAATTTATGTGTTGGAATTTTTTTGGAGGTTGAATGGAGCCTCATTTTTAATGATATTTTTATTAGAGTGGGACGAAAACTGTGTGGGAGTTGCCTCCTTTTGTAAGGTAGAAATATTGGCTTCTTCATTGAAACTAAATTTATCTCAGTGGAGAGAATTGAATACTTGGGTGTTAGGTGGGTTAGTTGAGTCATGTGAGTTATATTGAGAAATGGTAGTTGATACATGTGGGTATGATGTCCATACCTAACAAATATTTCTATAAGGCCTATGTGACATTTTTTTATTAAAAATATTAGGTACTTTATTTACCCATTTTCATACCAAATAATCTAGATTTAAAATTTACCATGGTAATTACCTTATTAATAAAAACATCTGATGACCTTGATTACAATATTTTGACATTTTGATTGAAAAATAAGACTCATTTTAATCTTATAAGACATGTAAATGTGAGACGGAAATATTCAAATTAAATCATAAGATATAGGAAAACATTTTTTAAAAAATCCTTGTATACATTAAGTATTTTTAAGTCATACTTCCTAGTAATTATAAATTAAATGACTGTTCACATATTTTTTACATGTATGAAAATAAATTTATATTCATAATTTATAATATATCATCCTAATTTATTATGATAACATTTACCTAACTTTTAAAAATTTATTTATTTGAAAACAACCATTTAACATCTACCATTATAATTTATCATTAATCGATGTAATTTATTTTCAATGCATAAAAATATGATAGTCCATCTTAAATAACTTTTACTAAATGATTATAAATATAAATTAAATTATATGAAATAATATAAATATGTGTTGTAAAAAATTAATTTTATCATTACTGTGCGTAAGACACAATTTTAAAAAAAGTGTATCTATAAGCATGAAAATCATGATTAAGATAGATGTAATTCGGATTGTTATATTCATGAAATAAATTGAATTTCAAAAAATATAAATAGATTATGTGTTTTAAAAATAAATCCAAATAATAGTTTTTTAAAATAATATTCATTTAAAAAAATACCAAAAAATTTATTCTACTAAAAATATTTCTTCAGTTTATAAAATTTTAAACTTTAGTTTTATAATAATTGAATAATATTTAAATTTTAAAATATTTATCCCTAAATATAAATATTAACATTTAAAAATTAATCTATTATTTTTGGTATTTAATATAAAATGATATGGAAAAAAAAATTTATAGTTTTGGTAGAAACTCTATTTTTCACTTGTGATATTAAAATTAACTATTTCAAAAAAAATACCAAAGATTCATATTACACGAATTTATTTATGAAGAGTTGAAATATGATGTTTATAATTTTAATAATAAATTTATTTAATTTATTAATTAATATTTAAAATATACTTATGTATAATGTATCATTAGTATGTGATTTATGTTCATGTTTGGGGTATGGTAATGTCCTACTATAGTAATGCTTCAGGTATTACATTATCCCTCAAAAAAATTTCATAATCAAAATTAGATTAAAGATATTGCAATAATAAAATTTCGATATTCATTCCTCATAGCTTTTTTTTATCCAAGTTTCTATCCACTAGTTTTTAAATTTTTCCAAGGACATTCACTAATCATGTTGTCTGATTCCACAAAACATACTCTATAGTGTCATGAATCTATAAAATAAATTCCATATAATAAAATTTAAGTTCTAACATTATTCAATTATATATGAGTATTTGAGTTAGATCTATCATGTATTTCCTCAGTAATAAAACATGGGTTATTTCATAAACATTAGAATGATTGCGTGGCATATAGAATTGGTAACCTAGAAATTAAATTTATTATAGTAAATAAAAATACCTAATGATCCTAGGGATTAACATAACCTTTTAACTAAGTCATTAAATTCTATTCCATTGATAAATCTTGTATAATACATGATATCTACTTTACAATTTGACCTATTTTCCGTGATTTTCAGCATAGAAGTATTTTATGTACTTGGATACTTTAATATTATCTTGAATTGTCTACAAAATAATAGTAATGTCCTCAACAGAAACTTCATTTACTGTATTTTTTTCAAACTTCATCCCAATGGGTCGGAGATAGAAACTTATTACCATAAAATGTATTATATGTTCCCATCTAGATGTTCGAATAGAAGATGTTATTTTGTTAAAATTTATAGAAAAATAGATATTAATCCCACTTACATTGGAATTCAAGAGAGCATGATCTCATCATATTTTCCAATGTATATAGAGTTCTTTTATTCTACCCCTTTATTTTGGGATGATATAAGTATATGAAATTTATATTAGGGTTGAGATCCATTCTAATTTTTTATGTGAATAGAGTTTAATGATAAAATATTATTGATATAAGTTCCCCATGAATCCTAATGATTCCATTGCAATAGATATAGAAAATTAACTTTAGGGGTAAATAATCACTTATTTCAAAAAAATATGAAAAATTTGTAAAACGATCGATGATGAACTATATAAATTTTATATTCTTTTAGGTCTTTAGGAGTCTAGTGAAAACGTCACTTTTAATATTGTCCCACATATATATAGGTATAATCATAGATTATATGTCTTCATTAGGATATTGTCTTTTACTATTTACCTAGTGGAATACAAAGCATCTTGAAAATAAGTATATAATTTCCATCTTCATACCATCCCACAATAAATTTTGAAACACCATGACTTTTTATGAATTATTATTTCTTAATTAATTTAATCGTTTCTATATTTTTGATTTTAAACAACACTAAATATAGGCTGAGTAATATTAAAGGTCTAACTTATTCTTTCATTTTACACAAAAATAATTCAATCGTCCACTATAAAACACATATAGATTAGATATTGTCATAATCAACACTATGCTTGGAATTTTTTAAATGCAATTCCGAGTACCATCAATATCTTATATGAAACACAGTATATATTTTTACAAAACTAAAATGTAAAATTAATTTTTTATTAAAATATTATTTTTCACCTAACGATTGGAATAGTTCTTACAAAGATGATTAATTAAATTATTGAAATATGGTTTACAAAAATATAAATGCAGACTTATTTTCTGTAATGTCACGGACCTCTTCGGCCAATTCCTTTGTCAAAAATAAGTTCACAAAGTGTTCTGGAGGGTAAAATGGACTTTTCCCACACTTTCTAGAATTTTGTATGTACACGTCGTGTAGTGTGAGTACACTCCATGTACCCCCTCGCCGGGTATACCCCGTGTAGAAGGTTGTTTCCTTGCAGTGTGAAATAAATGGGTACATGTCGTGTATCCCATTCTACACACCATGTAGTCCCTCCCCGCGTATGCGTTACCTTCAAACTGTGTGTTGACCAGTCAATGGCCGCGTGCCGCGTTGAGGCCATGTTGGAATCCACATGGTGACCGTGTGAAATGGCCGAGTACATGACGTGTACCGTAAAGTACATGACGTGTACTTTTGTTTTTCTCACCTATAAAAGGAGGGGTACCCTCCTCTTTTTCAACTCACTCCTCTCCTCCCCATTCCCTCAAGGAGAGCTCTCCCAAGATACTCGAAGGCTCCTTTCATCCATAACTGCTTCTTCTGAGCTCCAATTTACGATCGGTCAGTGGCCACAGGATCATAACGACGAGGGGAAACTTCTGAGATTGGTTTTTTGCTTTCCTTTATGCCTTTCCTTCCTAGATTCCACCCAAGGTGGTTTTTCCTAGTTTTTCCAGGAGCGACGGATGCTGACGGACGTCTTCTAAAGTTGATCCGGGGGAGCGTTGTGATCAGAACCTATTGTGGTAGGGGTCTTACCTTCATCTCTCAAAATTGGGCATCAACAAGGGTGGGTGTCCTCTTGTTTATGTGAAACACTTTTGAACCGCGTTAATGAAGATAATAACTAGCTTATATAAAAGGGATGGGACGTTTTTGATTACTTTTACATTATATTATATCCTATGATATTATGTTGTGAATTGAATAGGCTTATTCCTACTGAAAATCACGGTCGTAGGGGGCCTTTTCTTGCGCAATTAAATGCTTCCCTAGGTTTCTAGACCATTTATGGATGGAAACTTCAGAGAATGTGGAAATTGGTTAATCATGTAATGTTTACTGATAAAATTAAAATTGGGAACCCTTGTGTGATCACCCCAGTTGAACTAAACTGAAATAATAAACATGTGGGTGCTGTTTGGGATTATTTTTGTAAAGTGGGTGTTTTGTGGGTTGTAGTGGATTGGGTGAGTAGTGGGGCTACGGTTGTCTTGGTTGTGGGTTTGTGTGAATGCTATGTTAGTGATGGGCAGTGAGGCTACGATAAATGGTATCAAGGGATGATGATGTACGAGTTTCGGTGTGTTTGTGGTTGTGGTGGTTGGAAGCAGGGCTGCAGGGATGGGTTTGAATGCGATCAAACTATGAGTTGTGAATAATAAATGAAATTGGGAGAGTTAATGAATGGTGGTTCATGGTAATGGAATGAGAATAATAATTAATGGGGTTGGTTGGCTAATAAAAAGGACTTTGTTGTCTTGCTTGTGTTTTCCTAACTTGATTTGTGGATGGAAGGAATATTTTTTATGAACGATCGATGTGGTTGGGTGTGGATAGTTTATAAGTAGTTAAATAACTAATAAACTGATTCTGTTGAAACATGAAAACATAAATGGGGTTGGGGTTGTTTTTTGTATGCATGCTTTATAGTAGCAGTGATGAGGTACATGCTTAGTTCTATGATTAGAAGCTGTAGGTTGGGCTATGTGTTTGGTATATATATATATATATCTGTATCTTTGTGTTTTATCATACCCCACACATGTTGAGCACTTAGTGCTGAACACTCCCATTTCATGGGTGAGGGAGTTTTCCACTTAGTTACTAGGTCCTTCCTGCTCCTTCATCCCTAGGCTATGATGGATTGAGGCGACTTTACACCCAAGACTCTTTGGGTAGGTTTTGATTGGGGTGGTTTAGCCCATGGCTCTTCGGGCAGGTATTTAATATTTTTTCCCAAGAACCTTCCAGATGAGGCCCAGGTGTGTGCGGGCGGGATACGTGGTTGTGAGGCCCAGGTGTGTGCGAGCAGGATACGGGGTTGTGAGGCCCAGACGTGTGGGGGTAGGATACATGGTTGTGAGGCCCAGGTGTGTGCGGGCGGGATACATGGTTGTGAGGCCCAGGTGTGTGCGGGCGGGATACGTGGTTGTGAGGCCCAGGTGTGTGCATGTGGGATAAGTGCATGTGAGGCCCAGGTGTTTACAGATGGGAAGAGTGTCATAGCATCAGGACATTCGCCGTTAGGAAGAGTAGCTAACTAGTGGGGGAAAATTGTGTGGGGTATCCAATACTGTTGATTTATATACTACTACTACCTATTGTCTGTGTTTTTTTTGTGAGTGTGGCTGGTGAGGTTGGGTGGATAGAATTCCTTGTAAGGTTTTGGTTTCTTCTGTTGTTCTCATGGTACATTAGGATGTCTCCACACTTGTGCATGAGAGCTATAGGATTCCCTACTGAGTATACTTGTATGCTCACCCTATATTTACATTCAGGTTTCCAGGACGACTACCAGGGCCGTGCGGGACCCTACTAGTCGGGACAATTGCTGTTTTTGTAGTTTGTAGTACTCTTGTTTATTTTGGTATTGTACTTTTGAGCTTTCTTGTACTTTTACCTTATTTCAGAACTATTTAAACATGCATGTGGGATTTTTTTGGGTTTATTTCTATACACTTGTTCTTTTCCTTTTTGGTGATTGACTTTTCCTTTTTCCCGATATAAAATAATAAAAAGGGTAATAGCTCCTATATTTTGAAAACTCATACCCTTTGAGCTAGTTGCCACCCCGAGGCCTACTGGAGGCGGGACTCAGGGGTCATTATCTCCCTTTCACCATTGCCAGCTCATGAGGGGCATCTTTGTTTGGAGGGGGTCGTGACATTTTCTGACCATTTAAGATGAAATTAAAACAAAACACTTTTGAAAATATAGGAAATCATTTACTGGAAAAAAATATTTATAAAATCATTCACATTTTACCCAAAAAAATTAATTAAAAAACATATGTTAAATAATATTAAATAAATATATATTTTATATTCAATAAGAAATATGACATTCATGTAATTTTTTATATAGAAAATATATTAGAATAAAACCTATTTAGGGCATAAAGAAAAATATTTTTCTAAAATTTAACTTTACCGCCTTTTAATTATGATCCAATATTAAATATAATTTTTTCCTATATTAAATAATTTAATTGAAAAATTGAAATTAAAATTTGAAATAATAATCCTAATATTATCTTAGGATTATTTTTTTGGTAATTTTCTTGGGAAGTTCCATTTTTTGATAAATACTAAAAAAACTGAAATCTATTTGAAAAAAGATGTTTTTATAATTTTTTTATATAGTTAAATCATGTTTTAATTATTTTTAAATTTGTAATTAGATAAATAATAAATTATTTTATAAAATTTATTTCATTGGAATCAATTTTATTTTAAAACTAGATATTAAACCATTTCAAACTTCAGAACATTTTTAATTTAAATACTCGTCTCATCCCTTCTTCGGGATTAATGTTAAATTAATTCTAACAGTAATGAAAATATAATTTTTAAAAGATAATTAATTATTTTTTATAATAAATATTTATAATTTCTAATAGGGTAAAATTAGTTTTTAAAACACAAAATTAGTGAATGCAATTAAAATTAATTACAATAATTATTGTAATAATGAGTTTACATAGTGGTTAAACATTAACATAAGGGGAAATTTATTCTATATACATGAAAAGAAAATTTTCGATATCCATATTTACTCCATTTAATAGATTTTATTTAAAAAAATTCATTATTGGGGGAACATGATGTATGGAATGACTCTCAAGAGAGTTTACCTTTT
This sequence comes from Viscum album, assembly GCA_963277665.1. Taxonomy (NCBI): domain Eukaryota; kingdom Viridiplantae; phylum Streptophyta; class Magnoliopsida; order Santalales; family Viscaceae; genus Viscum; species Viscum album. The sequence continues at coordinate 1,716,142,791 of OY728160.1, read as the reverse complement.
ATATTTACATGAACACCACTCCTCATTCAAAATAAATGAGAACTCACCTCCTCACTTCATCATACCGCCGAATAAAATTGTATTGTCCAATAACTACCTGAATATGATCCGAAATTCCATCATGTAATCCTATAAGTATCTAGTTAGGCATAAATTAATCCATGGTATTTCATTGGTTAATAATGAATGGAATTACCCAATGAATTGCTAACATCCTTCAACAAGAACTTTTGTTTTATGTCTTTTTCCTCACATTAAATTTTTATAAAACAATAATTTAACAATTACCTAAGTATGATAAACATACATAGATGTTTTTAAACCTATCATAACATTCACTTCCATCAAATGGGACACATAATCATCTTTCTTTTGTTCGGCGAACTTCCACCTCATGAACTGATGTCGTTCATTCATCCAATACAACTATTAAAGGTTGGTATAAATAATATAATTAATGATTTTATATTATATATATGATATTTATTATTTATTTATGATTTATTAATTAATATATTAAATGTAACATCATTATTTTCATTTTCAGAGAATATGATAAATTTAATACGGGCACGTGGACTACTGCCTCCTCAAAATGATGTGATTATTTGAAAATTTTCAGGGAATTTATTGAGGATGGGTTTAGTGAATGAATATTATAAATATGAAATAAAAACTCTAATTTTATTAATATAAATATGGATACATATATTTTATTCCCTTTCACTATTTAAATAGGATAAGAAAACATAAATAGCATTCAAGCATACATACGGTCTACCATCACCGCGAACGATGTATTCCATTTCATATTTATATATTTTATATATTATTATATATACAATTATTACAAATTATATTTTATATCATTTAAAAATTGTTGAAATAAATAAATCATGATCATTGTGCAACCATCAATATTAACTAGTCAAAACATATATGAAAAATAAAGCGTTATTAACTGAAACATATCATTATCTTGGAATGGTTAATAAATGTGTTATATAAATTCATAATAAAATTATATATGGTATGATATATAGTAATATTTTTATGTGGTAGATTTATAAAGAAGTTATATTTATTATATAGTATTTTTGAATGTGTAAAATAATTCAAGACTAAAGATAAGGGTTTTCACGTCGCACTTTAATTTCTTTGATATAAATGTTATTTTCACCACTTATTATTATTGTGTGGTGTATATATTAACATATGATATGTAATGTCCTGAATTTAATTTTTTCCATGATATTTTATGTTTCAAATAATATTATTATTTCATTGATCTCGTGATTCAAGAAGATACTCAAGTAGTAATGGGATTTGTAGTCCCACATTTTTTGAGACTTTTTCCATATTAACCACTCATTTATTTGGTTTGGTGTATATAAATAATTTAAATTTATTATATTATTACTATCCTTAAATTTATGGGTATTTACATGTCAACTTTATGATTTATATTTCACAGGGTTTACAGTTCAAAATTTAACTAATCGATAATGTAATTTTGTTTCAATTTGTCTTCATTGAGATACATGCCATGATATAATCCTCTAATCTTCTATGAAGTGTATATACCACCATTTCAAATTTAATAACATGAATGTACTTATTTTAGTTTTTTTATTTCATTAGTATTATGATTCATTGATTCCAATGTGATAATATTCTTTTTCTAAATTTCATTGTTTATAAGTATTATTTATGATTGTACTTCAATTGATTAAAAATTATTGTCCATGTGACATGCAAAAACTAGAATTTTATTATCCTATGGTTATTAATGATATTTTCAACTAATGGTTCCATTTTTACACTCTCTGGTATATAATAAAATAACAATTATTTTAAAATAATACGATTTGATATCTCCCGTCGGTCAGATATATGTATTCGTTCAAAAAATTGTGTTATAAAAATGTTTTCTAAATTTTTTAAAATAAATTTTATTATAATTTTCATGGAAAATGATTTGAAAATTGTTTCATCTTTGAAAAATTGATTTAAATTATATTTAAATAATACATTATATTTCTTTCTGGGTTATTTTCACGGGAAATTACTATACAATTTTTTTCTATTTTTAAAATTGTGATTTCGAATAAAAAAGGATATATTACCGAAGAAATATTTCAATTAATTTTAATTCATCCATTATATGTGTTAAAATTTCTTTTCAAAGAAACGGTCTTAAAAATTTTATATTATTTGAAAATTTGTTTTCCAAATAATGGTTATGTTACATGTGGTCCACAAAAACAATTCTCTATATAAGATGATATTATTTGGTAAAATGTATTCTTTAGTAGGGATAATATACTAGGATAAAATTCATAATATTTATCTTAATTTATTATGTATTTATGGCGTTATGTTTAAGGAACCTGTTTCATTTCCACTTTTCAATCATGAATCAAATATATTTTTATGAAAATTGTTTCTTTTCAAAGGGATAATCATGTTTAAAATAGATTTACATGACTCTAATTTCATTTCCAGGGGTTAATCAAGTTATGATGAATAATTGTTTTTAATACATTAATGATGATATTAAATATCTTTGTACACTATTCAAACTATGGTTCATGGAGGTATCTTATAAAATCAGGTCTCCCAAATAGACTTGGGTAATCCAATTACAATTTATATGGTGGGGTGACTGGGATTGCACTAACTAACCCCATTAAAACATATACCATGAGGTGGGCCATATAGCATTGGGTAATCTCGTTTTAGCTTTTTTGATTTGGCATAAAAATTAAATTGGGTGATCTTCTAAAATATCTCCAATTCATTGGTTAAAAATTTATATCTCATGAGATACAAATACTTAAATGGTGAGTGAAACCGCTTTAGTAAGAGACTTTTTCCTCTAAAATAGTCGTGGTACTGAACCCTGACTACTATATTGGGAAACAGGTTGACATTATTGACCCAATATATGAATAAAGTGTAACATGATCCAGTATATGGAATTATTTGTGACTGGCGATGGTGGTGTTTTGCTCCCAGTAGGCCCATCCCCCATGAAGTTTGATGATATGTTTTGGCGATGAGCCCGAACTTATAGAAATTGATTTTTTATGTTTATTTGTACACCATATGTCATTGTATTATCCCAATGAAATTCTCACAACTCATGATCTTTTATCTCCTTATGATTCATGACTTATGAACTGCCAATTTTTATTCAATGATTCATAATTATGATATTTGATATGAAGTTTACATTTTTTTAAAAAATTTGGGTTCTAAATCCCTTATATACATGTTAAGCTTACAAATACCCTATACTTTTATACATACTGAGCATCTGAGCTCACCCTTTCTTATTTTTCATTTCCCTAGGTTATGAGAAATGGATTTAAGGAGTTCTAAAGGGGGATATCTTTTCAGGAGATGTCCATGATCTTTAACCAAATTAAAATAATGCATTCCCGGTTTCCAAATATAGTAGACTATTGTGGGCGTAGGGTATGTACATTTTTATTAGACTAAATATTACTCTAAAATGATGAATTATCAATATATGATAATCCTCCTTTACTATAGTTAGTATCAAAATAATGGTTTAGTCAACAATTTGAAACAAGAATATGAACACTTTATTAATATACCTATGGATTTTTCTATGGATATGTCTAGGGATGTCCTTAATGATATACCTATGGTGTTATAGATTTAAATGTATGTGTCATGATTTTGTCATCCAAAATATAATTTTTCATGATTATGTGGTTTTATTGTATGATAATTGTTTCTAAAAATATATTTTTTGGTCTTAGTCAATAGATGAAACTAGAAGGATCTAGTTTAACATTGAATTTTGATGATGTGGAAAGTATGGTCATTATGAAAATTGATGTCCAAAGGGAAAATATCATGAGTATAATTAAGAATGTAGAATGAGAATAGGTTATAATTCTAAATATAAATAGATTGTGAATGATATGTGAATAGTATGGCATGTTTCTAGAGTACTTCTTAAATTATTAAATTGAGGTTAACAAATGTAATGAAATTATTCATATTTCATATTTTAGGAATGGGGTAATAATGAATATGATGATGAAGCCTATGTAATGTTTTAAGAATAATTTTGGATTAATGAAGTGTATATATATATGAACTAATGAAATATTTTATATTCGTCATAATTTATATGTTTTCCATTAAGGATTTGAAAAAATATATAGAATTGTGTTTATAACCTAGAAAAGTGATCTAATAGAGTGGTGATATTTTGATAAATGGAACGAGCCCCATAATTTGATCCTGATGTAATGAAAATGTTGATCACATTAGATAAATAGATGAGTATGGATAAAGTAAATTTTATATTAATGGTTACTATGGTATTAATGATTTATTTGTTCACATAGTGGTTAATGTTATCAGGGATGATGTTCACAAATTTTAACTGGATTTAAAGAATTTATAAAATATTCTTTTGAAGAATAAATAATTCTTATATTCTATATTTTTTATTTTAATTCTAGTTTTTACCTTGTTTCAAGAGAAAACATGCTGAAGTTATTCACATGTTAGGAATGTGACAACCATGATCTAATTTATGATATATGAAGGAAAAATGGAAATCTATTTATTATGAATTTATTGAACTTATTTCTAAATGTTTTTACTATAATCATTCGAAATGGTTATATGGTTTACTATTAACGTAATGGTTTTTGTTAAACTCTAGATGAGTTTTTAATGATTAATTTAATATCTTTCCATATAAGGATTTATAAATTTTTTATAATATTATCTAACAATTTTGTTACTGTAATGATAGTTGTAATTACTTATCATTATTTTTGTTGACCTCATGATCTTATACAACATCAGCATTGATAAATGAACCTTTTTCGTTTCATAAGAGTGTAATTGGAAGTTGATCAATGAAACCAAAAGGTTGAGATTGTTATAAAATTACATAACTATATATTCTCATGAAAATTATTCAACTTTAGGAAAATGGTCTTAAAAATAATTTTTTCATGTTATCATCAATTTTATGATATCAAGGTAAATTTCACACCCTCTTTTGTTTATGTATTTTTTATAATTAACATTCTCTTAAACATATTATTTTTCACCCTCCATATTAACATAATAGTTATAATACTCTTCCATGTACACTTTTTCACTTTGAACCTATTTTCTCCTATATAGAAACCAGGTTTTGAGTTTGATTGGGTAATTGTTATTTTTCCAACATTCACTTTTTAAAGGAAGTTTTAATATTCAATTTCTCGATGAGGGTTTCTGTGAAAGGAATTTTGAATTATTTAACTATTTATAAAATCTTGAAATTTTTGTAGTGAAATTGATTTTAAGGGGGTAGAATGTGACACCCCATGTTTTTATGATTTATTTATTTCTAATTAATTTTATATTTTTTATATTTTCCATTTCATCCAAAAAATAACAAAGCTTGTGTTATATGAAAGAACCATGTTATTTTTAATTTTTATGTAATACCATGTTAATATTTCACTAAAGGTAACACATAGATATCCAATCATCACACATAACTAAATGTTTGTCTTCTGTTAGACATAATGTTGTGGTCCTTTGATACATTGCGTAACACACAAGACATATTGGTACAGAACTAAATTGTACTATTAATATTAATTTTAAAATATTATTATTCTTGTCAACAAAACAATTGAATGTATATTACGAATAATATTTATTAAATTATGGAATTATGGTTTTCAAATGTAAATACGAAGAATTATTTTATAACCAATTATCTAAAAATTAAAATAAAAACCTTTTGAAAATATCATTAATCTTTTGCTGGAAGATATATTTATGAAATAAAACTTCTTTTATCCTTAATAAATTAATTAAACCACATTAACTAAATGGTATTGATTAAATATATGTTTTATTATATTCAATAATTAATTTATCTTTAATCTTCTCTATTTTCTAGACAAGTGACATGAATAAAACAAATTTTACGCATAAAGATATAAATTCATCTAAAAGGTAATTTTAATACATTTTAATAACATTCTTATTTTAAATATAATTTTTAAAACATCAATAAATTTTATTTAAAAAAATGAACATAATTTTTTAAAGTGTGAAATCAAATTTATTTAGGGTTCATTTGTTGATATTTTTTTGAGAAGTTTCATTTTTTCATTAATAGTGAAAAATTTTGAGTTGTAATTGAAAATAATATTTTCATTTAATTAATTTATAAATTTGAATAATGTTATAATTTGGGTTTAATGTATAGTTATATCAATCATAATAAAAATTATATAATTTATGTCACTATAATCAATTTCACATTGAAATTTATTCAAAAAAATTCAATCTTTTGATAAATTCTATATTAAAAACTTGTTGTCTCACCCCATCCGTGGAATTAATTTTAAATTAATTTCTGTCACATATTTGATTAGAATTTAAAATGATTGATTCAGTATATGAAATAATCATAATTTCTAATTTCTAATTTCTTCAACATAGTTTTTTTTCAAAATTATATTTTATTTTTATTAAAATTAATTACAATGAATATGTTAAAAATAACTTAACAATGTAGTTAAATTTTAACATGAGGGGATAAATAACCTAGAAAATTTTCCAAAATCTATTTTATTGAAAAAAATTGACCATATAATCCATTTTATAATGAAGTTACCATTATTGCTGGCACAAAATCCCAGAAATAAATCTCATTAGTGTTTTCATTTTTACGTTTACCAAAATATCACTCCTCCGCCTCTATAAAAGAGCACTCAAATCATTACTTATTCACAAATATTAAACCATTTTACTTGTCCAATACCGTCCCAAATAATCTATAAAATTCCCCCATCTCATCCGAAATTTATTGGTTTCTTCTGATGTCAATCCATGTTAGTCCTTTTGTGCATCCAAAAAGAATTACCAAAAGAAGAGTTATCATCCTTCATCAAGCACTATTGTTTTATGTCCTTATCCACCCATTAAATTATTCATATTCCATAAATATATAAAAAATATTTGTCCTAAATATAATTTTATTTTTTATGTTAATGGTTATACCTACTCTCACAAACACTTCTGTGAAATTGGATACACGATCACCGTTTATCTGTTTGGCAGACTACCGCTTCAAAAACTGATTTTGATCATTCTATCATTACTAACATTATGGGTTTGGAATAATTATAGAATTATAGTTATTACTTGATATATATGATATAAATTATTTATTTATTATTATTGTAATATTATATATAATTTATCTCCATTAATTCTTTTTTTAAAAATATGATAACATTATTTTTAGACATGTGGATTACTGCCTCCTCAAAGGGATATGATTTGTTCACACATTAGATGGAATGTATTAAGGATGTCTTTTGTAAAATTATATGATATTTTTGAAATAATAACTCCATTATATTGATAATATATATATATTTATTTATTTCATTTACTTTATTTCTTCTAGTAATATAAGAAAATGAAAACAACATTCATGTGCATATGCAGCCTACAACCTCCATGAACAGTTTATTAAGATGCATATTTTATTTTTTATAGATGATTATAAATACTTATATATAGAATATATATGATATTTATCATTTTTTATTTATTTAATTATTTATATATTTATATATGTGTGATTATCAAGACTAAAATCTAAACATATTTGGAAAACAGAGCTGTTATTCCCCAAACCATAACATGAAGATAGAATTGTTAATAAAAGGTTAATATAATGTTATAATCAAAAAATATATGGTATTATGTATAATACTATGGTAATTTTTTATATTTATAATAAACTTATATTTATTATACATGATTTTTAAATGACTACAATAAAACGAAAGGACTTAAGGTAAGAATTTTCTCATGTAATTTTTATTTTAATGATATATATATACTATTATCACCACTTATTCTTGATCTGTGGTCTATATAAATACCTATGACATATTATACAATGAATTAAAATTATATTATTATATTGAATGTTTTATTTTATGTTATTCTTTCACAGATATCATAATTCAAAAGTTACTCCAGTAAGGGGATTTTCAGTCTCATGTTTATTCAGTTATACTTATACATTGTGTACAAATTGTTTAATTTTTGTGGTGTATATGATTCCCATGTATGTATTCTATATTTATTATCTTTTAACTTTTTGGTAATTACATATCCATTTAATGATCTCACTTTCATGGGTTTTATGGTTCAAAATTTACCAAATTATTAAAGTAATTTTTTTACAATTTTCATTCATTCAGACATATTCCATGATATGAAATTATGTTCTTATATGAGGTTTATTTACTCACATTAGATATGTAATATAAAAAATATCCTTATTTTAATTATATTTTAATCTTCTTTTAATTTTTTTATTTCCTATGGATTATTATTTAATGTTTCCAGAGTGGTAATAATATATTTCTATAGTCTCATCATTTATCCAAATTATTTATAGTTATTCTTTCGTAGATTAAATATTTTGATAAATCTCTGAATAAAAATTGTAACATTTATAATCATCTATTTATTCATCATATATTACTATAAGGGTAAAATTTCTACACTCTTTAGTACTTATGTAATTAAGAATGAGTTTTTAATAAAATATGACCTTATCTCTCTTCCATCGGAAATATGTGTTCTTTCAAACCCATGTTTACTAAAAATTGATTACATATTTTTTCTAAGACAATATAAGATAAATTACTAGGATAATGTTTTTAAAAATATTTTTATGGTTTATAATGTTATATAAATGTTTTCTGAAGATTCCATTAAATGTTTTAATGGTTTTTTCAATGTAAATGGTTTTCATATATATTTCTGTTTTAAAAAGATATTCCTAAAGAATAAAAAATATTTTCATAAATAAATGTTCAAAATTAATTTTTATGATTCCTTTATATGTTTTAAAATATTCTTTCAAACAAGTTGTTTTTGAAAATTTGATATGTTTAAAAAAGTGATTTTATAAAATAAAAATTATATCCATCTGAACCATCCATTTCCTTCCCCCAATAAAGATGATATATTTTGATTTATTTTATGATTTACAAGTTAAATGATACAAGTATACCATTCATATTATTTATCTGAATTGTTTAATTTTTAATGTCATTATTTTTATTGAACCATTTTCATTTCCAATGATAAATAACTTTTCAAAAAGATTTTTATAAAACATGTTTCTCTTCAACAGTCTAATCATGTGTCAAAGACATTGACATAAAACACTTTTATATTCCACTGGTTAATAATGTAATTAATGAATAATAGTTTTTATGACTATTTTGATGATATTATATCTATGTTTAACTTACTCCATGTTTTGGTTCATGAGCATTGATTATTTAATGTGGTGTCTTAGATAGAATCGGGTAATCCCATTATAGATTATACAATGGGATGACACCGATAGCACTGGGTAAGACCATTAGAAATTATATGATGTGGTTGCCTAGATAGAGCCAGGTTCACCTCTTATATCACTTCAATTCATTCAGTAATAACATATATATCATGATATAGACATGCATAAAATGGTGTGTGAACCCATTTCAGTAAGGAAATGTGTCTACTATGATGGTCTTTGGTGTTAACCATGACTAATAAGATAATCATGGAAGTGAACCATGACTAAAAATATGGTCTTGGGATTAAGTCATCACCACTAAGATTTCCTTGGGAGTGAATGTTGAAAAATAATTTGGGAAAGATGTTGATGATCACTTCCCACTCTGGGAAGAAGGTTTAACCTAATCCTCTATAATAAAATGGAAGCGATTGTGGAAGGTGGTGTTTCCTTCCCAGTACTTACATCCCACATTAAGTTCCTTGATGTGATTTTTCCATACGTCTTATCTTATATGGAATGATATTATATTCTCATGTGTATGTTACAATTCTATGTATTATGTATGTGATATGCTATCACGACTCAATATATTTTATTTACATATGATTCATGTCTTATTAAAATCCAATATTTATTCCTTAAATCTTGATTATGATATTTGATACGCATGATATGATATTCAAATGTTATGATCAGGTTTCCATACCCTTATTTCCATGTTATGATTATGTATCTCCATAAATTTTAACCTTCATAATCATTAGAGATTACTCTTTCTTATGTTTTCATTCCTAGGTTATAAATAAATATTTTATGTAGGAATACTAAAGGGGATTATCATTATGAGGGATGTTGAATATCCTTCATCACATTCGAATAATTTGTTACCAGATTCCAAATACATTAATCTATTATAGTCCTCATGGAAGTACTTTTTAAATGTTATTAATATTCATCTAGAATGATGCAATATCCATGTGTGTTATGATTTGGTTTCATTAAATGTTCTCCAAAATACCTATATATATCTTTTTTCTATCATTGTGTAAAGATAAATTTTATTGATTTGATTTATCTAGATGTCCCCTATACATCTCTATTATGTATGGAAAACATAACTATTTCCAGACAACAATACTCTATCTAAATATATAAATTATATAAATTTATCATCATTTATTAAATTATTATTCGTTTTTTAATTATTCTTCTTTAATAGGGACTTCTCAATCTTCTCTAGTCAGAATGGCCTGTAAAATTATTTGGAAAGGAAATATGGCTCACCTTACCTTAAAAATACCATACCCCACTTTAAAATATCTCCATATATAAGATCCTTGTGTATTCTCGCCATGTTTTAAAATCTATGGTTTATCCAACTAAATTCATTATCAGCCTTGTTTTCCTTCCAAGGGTTGTAGTGTATCAAGAAATCATATTCCATGAGTAGATACAACAATCTTTTGTGTGTGTGTTGAGATCCTTATGAGAGAAAATATTAATCATACTCATTTGGTATTTAAATATATATTATCATTCACCATAGGGGTAGTTTCTCCATATATTCATAGTAAATATTATAGTATCCTACTCAAGTTCATGAGATGGATGGATCATTTCTTAGATTTTCAATTGCCTTGATGAATATTAATCCACTATATAATTATATATAATCAAAAAACTCATTCCTTTATTCAAGGAATCTCTATATATTATATATTATTCCTCACCAAATTTTAATATATATACTAGTATATTAATCAATCTCCTCACCAAATCTGAATATATTTTCACACATTCCCATGACGATGTGAATTTCACCCCTTTAGATGTTATCTTGGTTAAACGTTGGAAAACGGAGAGAAATATTGAACAAAAATATTACTGTAACTTGTTAAATATAGGAATCTTCCAATAAATAGTGTGTTCATAATTATAAGACATTATTCTTCTATAATTTTCATTAATGGTTCAATAGATATTCAATCCCCGGAGGCACAAATGTTCAAGAAAATACTCTTAATTTTTCCAAAATTAACACATTCTATATTTCCGGTATAATTATTTTTTCAACGAATGACTAGAATTACATGTAGAAGAATCTAATATTATATATAGTTCATTAATTATATTGAGATATCATTAATGAATACTGCCACATATTTCTCAAAAATAATCCTTGAATACTATATTCACCGGATCACAAAAAATAGAAGGTTTATTAGTTAATCCAATAGAATTTACTAAAAAATCATAATTTTATACCTTGTTCAGAATAAAATCATTATTATATTAACATTATCCACCATTATCCCATAAAACCCATAGAGAAAATCAATCATAAAATTAAATAATTATCCTTGATTTTGATCATATAATACATCAATTCTTGGTAATGGATAATTATTGTTTATATTAATGGAATTTATATCATTATAATTGATGTAAAAAAGAATAGGTCTAACCTTCCATTCTACATTTTTGTTCAACTATTCTTCCCATGATGCTCAACTGACCTCTTCTTCCCTCAGTTTAACTTGAATTTTTACATATTAAAGAGATACTTTTCATTATTAATGGATCATGAGACTAAATCCTCATAAAATGAAATTTTTTGAAGTAAAACTCCCATTATAGGATTTTATTTAACCATTTAAAGATATAATAAATATTTATTTTTTATCTAAATATATAAACAACAACATTTCAATCTAACCCTGTAAATATACCCTCACACTCATCAACATGTTCCTCATATTTGTGTATAATATTGATGAAATATGTTACATTTCTAGACTTTGATCATGCGTAACATATTTTCCATATAATACCTCTTTAAAAGATCAACATTCCATGAAATTCAGCATGTCTTAATTATTAGTGTTTTAATTATTTACCAATATTATCCCACATCTCCCTTTAAATGATAGACCACCAAAATGAATTTTAGTTCTCATTAAAGCCTAATAAGATAGTGTTATTCTCTAGGGGTATGACTTATTCATAAATTACCAATGCATAATTATCTCTATATAATGTTAGTGGGAATTTTCACTTGATGTGGACTAACATAGTAGCACCATGTTATGGTACATCCTGTCACTCTATGTGGGAGACATTATTTTTCAGAACCGTGGTCAAATTTCCAAATATGTATATGATATAACTAGTATCTACACTAGATTTGTTGACTTCCTCAGGGGGGAGGAGACATACTTACATTGACAATGTGTGTTGATATGGTTCCAATTCGTCATTTGACTCACCTTATATTAAAATATAATAATCTCTCGATTTTAAATAGTAACATTTAATTCCTGAAAATTATCCTGGAGGTTTCCCAATAAATCTAGAGGCTTTTTCCTTGTACATATGTTATGTTACTAGTTGTGTATATAATTTTTTCCCCAAGGTTCCTATTAAATTTTTTATCATACCAATTATAACTTATAAGACTCTATAAACCCAGATACTATATTTATATTGTGTTACTAGTACAGGATGATTGAATTACAGAAGGATATGATACCTAATAAGAAATAGATGAAAAGATACATACATACTCAAATATTGTAACCATAATATAGAACATGAAAATATAGTCAGAATATTTTTATTTGTTCCATGATAAACCTAATAAATACACATAGTTCTTCTATAGTTGTCATTCTTAATGGAAAAAAATATATTTGTGAAATTTGTTTCTCACAATAGAGTAGAATATAGGGTAACCTTTCGTAACACAATCATGAAACATGTTATTTAGTGGGAAAAAATAAACAATATGAATCCAAAATCAATCAAAAAATTGGGTAATTCTATATTCATGAAAAAATGAAAGCATTGATAACAATAATCACTGTTATCATAATAATGGAATGCATAATGTGGGAAATTAAATCAAATTTTCACGTAATTGTGCCAATATACTATACTAAAATGAGGATAGGTATACACCAAATCCCATGATTGTTTCCCTAAGGATATCTATCAATCAATCGAGGGGATATCTATAATTCCCCCTACTCCTTCAAAATTTAGTATAAGAATTAATCATATGAAAAAATAAATAAACAATAATTAAAAAAATTTAAATTAAACATCCTTATTTGAATAGAAACATAAAAAATTAAAATACTTTTCCCCCAAGTCAAAAATATATAACATTATCATAATCTATCCATGGAAATTTGGTGGATGTTTAAACAATATATAATCAACTTTTGTTGGGTAACCAGTAAAATTCTATATTAGGATAAACAATCTATGAATTTATGATAGTTCACCAAGTAATAATTGGAATATATTTATCTATAAGTAAACCTATAATTAAACCTATATATAGAAATGGGTATATAATTATGTTAACAATTTACCTAGTCAATTGTTGTATAGAATATTGGTAAACACCCTTCAATAAATGAAATAGAAAATATAGGGTTCACATTGACAACGAATTAGAAGAATAATAATTTCTATTCTATATGGATGGTCAAGAATGATAATTGTAGTTATGGATCAGATCATTGATAAAATAGAATGTAATATATGTCTTCCAAAGAAAGATGTTCGATAGTTATACAATATGTTATAAACATCGAAACTATGGGGTATTCTTAACATAAAATTGAGTACATTTATCAACGTATTAAATATAATGTATTGGTGAAAGTATCTGTCAATTTCTTGATAATATGTAGAAGTTAGTAATTCAGTTCAGTAATGTTCACATGTTGGAGACTGTAGACAAATTTTTAAAAATCCCTTACCATGTTTCATAAAGTCTGAGTGTGAATTCTTAAATGAATACCCCAATAGAGTTTCTAGGTAGGTGTGATTTCATAAGATAAATCATCATCTATTACGGTGATGTTTGCATCAGTACTTCAACCAAACCTTTTTCTGTTGATTACCTCTAGGTAAAATTGTTCTACATTCATAACAAATTTTTAGTATTCAGATGCAGTTTTAATTTCTAGAAAAATCAAACACTCCACTTTAAAAACATTTATGATTTTTGGGATTTTTCACATCTTATAAAAAATAATTAATTGGTGGAAATATCATTTTATATCTATTAAATCGTATATAATGTCATATAATTACAAATCATGATGAAAATACATGAAGTTTATATAATGAAAAATGTATTTGGTGGAAAGAGAGCCCTTATGTTTCCATGATAATTCCCTCTAAAAAGTCTATATTGGGTGGAGATATGTTGTATTTAATTAATATAATATAAAATTGGAGAAAATATCATGATATTAAAATCATGTAAATATATGGAAATTGTTTTACAATAAGATAATTTCATTTAAAATACAAAAGAGAGACTGGAAAGCCTTACTTTTCTATGCAGTTCCTAAATTCATAGGAGGATTATATAAAACATTGGAAGTCATTATAAAAGATTTAAAGAGGTATATAGAATTTATGCTCATGATCAATTCCTTTGGAGTGTATTGGGATAGGATAATGGGTTGGAGTGATATCCTCTTATTGGTGAAAATGAGGGACTTTTCATGGAAACTAATGTTAGGTGTGGGGTAAGAATTGAATCATAAGGGTCGTAGGTGGGTCTAGTGATATAGTAGAGTTAGGTGGAGAAATATTTTTTAGAAATTAGGGGAATTTTATCATATATAAACATTTTTTCTAGAATTTTTAAGTGACAATTTAATTATTAAATATTAAAGACACTTCATTAACCCATTTTTACTCCTATTAGTCTTAATTAAAATATATCCATTGAAATTATTTTATTATTACAAATTTAAGAATGAAACTATTAGAAATTTTTGAAGTTATAAATCTTTATTTTGACTCTATTTTATTTTTTTCAACTACTAAATGAGAAAAATTATACATTAAAATTATTTAATAAATATAGGAATAACAATTTTTTATAAAAAAAAATCTTATTATGAAATATTTATTTTCATAATTATTTAATATTAATAATAAATTCAATGATTATTTTTATATATTATTATATGTTTCATATTAATATTAGACATATAATCTAGAATATACAAATCTAATTTATTTTTATAAATATAATATCACCATAATAAAATTAATTCTTGAAAAACATACATTTAACCTCTGTCGTGGTAATTAATTATTAGTATAGGTAATTTATTTTCAATCCATAAAAATAATATTTTTATTGTTAAATAATTTATACCAACCAATTATAAATATAATAATCAATTTTTAAAAAAACTTACTGTGTATGGAAATTAATTCTTTCATTATTGTGTGTAAAACCTATTTTTAGAATATAAAAATTGTATTTTTAGGCATAAAAATTATGTGTAGGTTTAAATTATCAATACATTTGATTTTCAAGACATAAATTGGTTAATTATAAAATTATTATTGTTATGTGGTGTAACTCATCGACCCTAGTTACCTAGAGTTGGTGTATTATTACATAACATAGGCATGATACAAGGAAATCATGACACAAAAGAATGATTAGTTTTGTAGCCTTTGAAATACTAGCTACATTCATAAATTTTACATTGCATTATACAAGGAAAATTAAAACAACATTGTCTTAATTAACCTCAATCATATCCTCTAGGATTTCCCTGTAAGTTAGTCATAATATACATCTTCGCATCCTGGGAAAAATAAAACATAGATAGGGGTGAGCTCAAATGCTAAGTAAGGATAACAATATAGCGAAAACTTTTGTAAATAAGAATAAACATTTATGGTAATATATAAGACTAAAATAGAAGCTTTTTAAACATGAAACTCAGAATAATATGGAAAAGTTGAAATCAAATAATTTCATTTACTTATTCACATTGATATTCTACTAGTCGAATAATCACATCCATTATCAATAGCCACTTTCATAATGAGGGAATAGATAATGCCAGACTTCATAACGACATAGTCAAGTCCTTGTGGCCAAACTAAAAAAAATATTTGGTCAAGGACTTATCTCAAGACACTAGTTTGTCTCATGATACCTACTGATTCATCGATGATCTGTAGCGGGCACCACCCATCACTTACTAAGTCCAATGCATTCCTCGTATGAAAACTTTTAAACATAACATAAAAATTCTTATTGAAACTAGATAAAAAAATGGAAATACATTATCCATAAACCATGAATGTTATGAAATAACACATCCACAATCAAACATATCACAAAACCTTCAATACAATATGGATGTTTGTTATCATAATAAAACAACATCAAACAACCTTACAATCCATCAAAGTATGTTGACATAGATGAATTCAAATTTTTTTAGAGAAATATCTCTATCTATTTTGAAATTGCCTAAAAGTCCGGTAATTATAAATGAAAACATTTTTAAAAAAATATTCTTATATGCTTGTAAGGGAAGCTTCGACTATGTTATAACGGCCGAAAATAGCCGAACCCTCCATATAAGTTAAAAACATTCTTACCTTAATTTTGTTGAAAATGTCATAAAGTACCTTGTTTGGAAAATGACAGAAAGATTCCTTTAAAAAATTATAACGTTAACTAAGGGTATAAATTTATTTAACCCACTGTGTAGTAAATAGTAAATATGTTTTGAAATACATTTTTAAGAAAACACGGATGTGAATGATAAAGGTGTCCTACTATATATTTACGTAAAAACAACCATGGATAATAAAGAGATTGTGAAATTAACCCTTACCTTGAATATTTCCAGAGTCTATGGTATTTTAACCTCCATTATAAAAGTTAGAACACTTTTATTAAATTATAAACGAACTATATACATAAATATGATATCATATATGATCTTATAATATTCCATTGTTAATAATATTTTAGTAGTATCATAGTTTTGGGTGTTGACTGATTCATTCTTCATTAATATGCTTTGTTTTGTAAGTGACGTTTGTTATAGATAAGATTTATCTTATTAATATTAATAATTAAATTGTGTCTTTTAATATTATTTTTAATCATCAAATAAAAATTAGTCTTGAATTGATATGATGGGGAATGAATCTCACCGCGTTTGTGGAGACGGAAATCCGTACATACGCACGAGCGACAATATCATTATTTTGGTATTTAAATCATTTATAATTGGATGTTATATCATAAATACAGAATAATTATATTGTTATATTTATTATTTACATCATTTATACTCATTTTTATACACATCCAAATGATGATGTGTTTGAATAACAAACTACACCGTGACATGGAGACAGTAATCTGTACGTACGCACATATGGTGACTTTGTCAATTATAGGAATGATAAAATAATGAATATGGTTGTACCATTTCTATAAAAACACCATAGTATATAGAATATACTAGAGTTATTATTTTATAATTGAAACAACAAATAAAGAATAAGGGGAAGATGAAAAGAACTTGAAATAGTTGATGAAATATTTACCTCTTCTTCGGGTTCTTCCTATTGATTTGATCAGAAGGGCTCCATAGGATGACATTATAAATAAACTAAGGCCTCTAGAAAAAAATATGGATAGTTGTGACGATATTTGGGTAGGGGTTGGCTGATCCAAATGGCTTTGATGGTTTGAATTTGAGAGAAGGAGAAGTTCCGTTTTATATGAAGGGTGAGGGGCACCTTTAGAAACGATTGAAATATTATTTTATAACAAAATAATTTTCAGTTTATATTGGCTCCAAAAATATTTATTTCGAGGATAATGTGTGGATGGGTCTAAAATCACTCAACCAATAGATTTTAGATAGGTTTGGGTCACTATATTAACCTTATCTTTTAAATTTAAGTCTTAGTTAATCAGTTTGACATTTACCATGTCTCTTGGTATTTTTATATTATATGGTTAATAAATATACTATATACTTACAAGAGAACCTAATGTGGATCATTAATGATATATAAAATATTATTTATGCCTTTTCGAAGAACCTCAGATTTTTATGAATAGAATATCAATTCTTCATATATTATTTGTTTTAAAAACTCTTTTATGTCAATTTTGACACTATTTGGTATTCTGTTTTTGTTAAATTCATAAAACAATTATTATATCTAACAAAAATTCATTTAATCAACCCTAAAATTTAATATTAAATGATAGAATTAGTTTAATTAATTAAAAGACTCAAATTATATTTATTTGGAGATTTATAATATCAATTATTTTAATCATTCATTAATAAGATAATTACTAAATCATCGTTGTGTCATACATAAATTTAATTATTTAATTTCTAAAAAATATAAATAAAATACCATTATTTAGTATATCTATTTATATTTCTAATGGATATTTATAGTCGAATTTATCTTATGTGTAACCCCATATTAACAATATTTCAGTTATTAAAATGTGAATTTAACACTTTTAGCTCCTCTTTAAATTAAATAATAAGAAATGTCCTAATCTAATCCAAGTGGATATAAAGGATCATATTTTATTCGTAAGGATGTTTGTGGTTTAAAAGCAGTCATCCAATAGAATTAATACATGTGTTACGGTAATAATAATGTCATTTTTATCATTAATTACCCTATATTACTTTAAACCGTGGTAAATAAAAGTCAAAAGATACTTTTCACAAAATTATTTTTATCTTATCGAACCACATTTTACATACTAATATCAACTGCGTCTCTTGGATTTTTGAAATTAAACTCATAGAAGCGATAAAATTAATTTTTATGCAAATTTGCAAAAGCTCCTAGGAGGTGGGTAAAAGACTGTAAAAAGTTCAATAAAAAATTTATATATAAAAACTTATTATAAAATAAGTCCAATGAATTAAATTGAACCTACATAGGTATTATGTATCTCTTTTTACCTAAAATAAATTTAAATAAAATAACTAATTTTTTAAATAAAAATTCTGTTTTAACCAATAAGGTAGTGTTTTTCACTATTCATCAAAAATTTAATGTTTTCAGAAAAATACAAAAAATTCACCATAAACTATTTTTGAAATTCTGAATCCAAAAATGAAATCCATTTTGAAAGCTAGAATTTATAAAATTTCAAAAAGTGGTTATTACTATTCATAATGGCTTCTTTGATTGGTTGCAGTGTGTTAGAATCTCGTAGTTGCATATAATGCAGGATATTGCATTATTCAAAGGGAAATGTACCACGGAAGCTTCGGGTGTTACATTATCCCTTAAAATAATTGTGTCCTTGAAATTTCTAGAATAATACTGCAAAAAAAATTCGGGTGCTTCTTCATAACAAGTTCCTTGGGTTTCCACTTTGCCTCTTCCGTCTTATGGTTTCCCCATAGAACTTTTACCAGACGAGTCGTCCGGTTTCTCAACACTTATTATCTTATATCAAGAATCTTGATAGTATTTTCGCAATAAGATAGACCTGGTTGTAGTTCTAATTCCTCATTTGTGAGTACATGTGTAACACCTCGAAATTTTATAAAAAATATTCTTTTAATTTCATTAATGTCTTCTGTTGTATGCTGCACCAAAAGGAGCTTTCACAACACGCATCCTTGACTTGCCTTGCATTACACGCAATCATGACCTTCCTCGATAGCGTGTGTTGTATGCAGTAACGAGTTTCACTAAACAACGATATGCTATTAAAATATTATTAAAACTAGCCGTTATGAATAGTAATAACCACTTTTTGAAATTTTGTAAAAATATTTTTCAAAATGGACTTCATTTTTGGATTCTGAATATCTAAATTAGATTAGGGTGAAATTTTGGTACTTTTCGGATAACTTTCGTATTCTGATGAATAGTGAAAATTACTAAATTGTAATTAAAAACAAATTTTTTAATTGAAATAATTAATGGTGATAAATTATTAATTTGAGTGGTTTTAAAGTATATTTAGAATATATTTTTACAATTTAATACAATGTTGGTCATTGGATGTAATTTCAAATTTAAACCAGACATAAACAAGTGTCAATCTTTTGATAGTTATTATCTCTTAAGAACACACTATTTGTTTTGACGATAGGAATTAATTTTTAAATTAATTAATGAAACTGATATATTTTGAATTTGTTAAAATAGACATCATTTTTGAGTTCATAATATCAAAGATAGCTTAGGCCTAATTTTTGGTATTTTTCTGGAAACTTTCATTTTTTAATGAATAGTGAAACCACTAAGTGGTAGTTAAAAAAATTGAATTTTTCATAAAACTTAATTTTACCTCTTCTGTGAGTGGAATTTCGAAAATCCAAGAGACACGATTAATATCAAGGACTAAAATGTGGTTCAATGAGATGAAAATAATTTTTTCTGAATAGAAACTTTTTACTTTTTTTACCTCGGTTAAAAGTAAATAGGGTAATTAAGGGTAAAAGTGTTATTATTATTAGCCTAACAAATGTCCTAATTCTATTTTATAAGTTTAATTCGACCAAAAACAACCTTAGGAATAAAATATGACCATTTAGTCCCACTTGGAATAGATTAGGACATTTATTATCAATTTATTTAAAGAATGGTTAAAATAGTTAAAATCAATGTTTAATAACTAATTCATTTTTAATATAGATTTATACATAAGATAAATTCTACTATAAATATTTATTAGAAAGATAAAACTATTTCCTACATTAGGATATTTTATTTGTAATTTTTAGACTTTAAATATGTTAATTTATTTATGACCCAAAGATGATGCAGTAATTATCTTATTAATGAAATATTGACATAATTGATGTAATAAATACCCAAATAAATGTAATTTGAGACTTTTTATGAAATAAACTAATTTTATAGGTTAATATGACATGTTAGTGTTGATTTAAGTAACTTTTTTCTAACTAATCATTATGTTATGATTTTCAAAAAAATCAATTACTATGTAGTGTCAAAATTGACATAGAATAGTTTTTAAAACAAATATTATATTATTAATTGTTATTTTATTCCTAAAAATCTATGGTTCGGACAAATTACATATATAATTCTATATATATTAATAATAAACAACTTGGGGTTCTTTTTGCTTGTTATAGTATGTTTATTAACCTTATAGTGTAAGAACACAAAAAGACAGGGTAAAAGTAAAATTATCTAACTTCATGATAAATCTAAATGATAAGGTTAAAATAGGAACCTAAACTTGTCTAAATTATATTGGATGAGATTATTTCGACCCATCCCCACCTTAGTTTCTAAATAAATCAATTTGGAGCTATTTAAAACCGAATTTGGATTTATAAAAAAATAATATTTTTAGTTTTTCCAAAGGAGCCCCTCTCCTCTCTTATAAAAGGGAACCTCCTCCATCTCTTCCTCACACCACTTTGAGCCTACAAGCTCGGCCAAACCCTGCCAAATTCTCTTTTCCACTTCCCTAGAAGCATCCTAGAGGTCCTGGTCTTCTTCAAAGACCAATTTTAGTGCCCTGAGAGGAGGACTCAAAGAGGCGCTTCAAAGAAGAGGTAATGTCCGTTATCGATTCTTTCAAATTTATTTCTTCTTCCACTTATTCTTCTTAGGTTGTTTCATTATGAAATAATAACATCAGTATAACTAATATAATTATATGTTATTATAAGTATGAAACAACCCTATTTCACCATCTATCCATCCTACGGAAAACAAAATCACCGCGCGTGCGTAGGTACGGAATACCGTCTCCACGCCGTGGTGTAATCTATTTTCCACCACCACCTTACTTGGATGGGAATAATGGTTCAAATAAATAACTATATATGATTAATGTAAAGTGATATTTATTCTGAAATATTATACATACACTCCAATACAATTCCATGATCTTGGGAACGATATCATCGCTCGTGCGTACGTACGGACTACCGTCGCCACGATGCAATGAGATTCACTCTCCATGATAACCATTCATGAATGATTATAAAGTATATATAATGAATATTAATGAATTATATGACATAATAATGATACTGGATTTATTTATATATATATGTATATGTATGTCATTTACTTAATTCCATTCAATTGAAAAGGGAAACAAAAATAGCGTTCATGCGTATGTACGGCCTACCGTCTCCATGAACGGTGTATTTCTTTCCATTTACTGATTTATTATATATATGTATATTCTGAATATATATTATATATAAATCATGTTTTATATTCTTTAATTAAGTAATCATGATCTATGTAATCATACTAATAATTACAAGTCAAAACACGAACGACAAATGAAACGATTTTACCCAAAACGCTCTTTAACATTGAATTTACAAAAGAACGGGTAATATAAATTCATAAGTGAACCATATATGATATCATAACAATGATTATGATTCTGGAATAAGTCAATGACATTATTTAAATAATTATACAGGAGGTTCGGATACTTATGAAGCAAATCGGACCTAAGGTAAGGGAAATATCACAATCTCATTTTTATCCGAGATTGTTTATACTTTGGTATTTACTGGGGTGTATTTTATCATCCAAATCCATGTTTCCTCAATATGTAATATTATTTCAATCCACCCACAATTTTTTAAATCCATTTTTACCCTTTGGAGAGTTTATAGTAAAAGATATGAAAGGAATCTTTTGTCATTTTTCGTACGAGGTACTTTTTGACTTTTCCGACAAAAGTTCGGGAAGAATGTTTTTTTATTGTATACGGCATGAATGGATTTTTAAAACATTATTTCGAAGAAGCTTCCTTTACAAGATTTCATGTTTATTTTTAATCAACTTCTTTTAGTTTAAAATTTTATGACATGTTAAGAAAGGAAAATGTTTTTGAAGTAGAAAGGATATTTTCCTCAAGAATGGAGTTCAAGTGTTTTATCAAAATTATTTTCCATCTAAGATAATATAGGGTTCTGTTTCTATCCCTATTATTAAATTGATTTGATTATGTTGTGATGGTATTATTTTTTTGAATTCCTTTATCTTATATGAATTGTTTTATGATGTCATGTTGTTTAAGAATCCAATTTTTATTAAATGGGTTATGAAATGATGTATGATTTATGATTTTGTGGCACACAAAAGAATGGTATCATTATGAGATGGGTGGGACCTATATCTCCCCCCAATGAATTGGGTAAAGATTTTATATCTCATGATATAGACATGGCTGGAACGTCAGATTAAACCGGTTCAGTGAAACAGGACTGAAACGAGGAGTTAACTCAGTTCAGAAATGGACTTTGTCCACTAAGATAGTCTTGGAAATGTATCATGACTAATAAGAAATGATTATCTATGATTATGTGTGTATGCCAAAAATTTTAATGTTGTATGTTATGATTATTGGGATAACATTTCCCTACTATGATTTATCCCATGTTATGATATTATGATCTCTTTTGCAGGTTTAGATTTCCAAAATGTTATGTTCTTATGAATATGATGTGATTGATATTTCTTTTGTTTAGCCTTACTGAGCATTTGAGCTCACCCTTTTATGTTTTATTTTCCCCAGGATATAAAGAAAGGTTTTAGGTAAAAAAGGGAAGATCTTTATGGGAGATGTTTAAGATCTTTCACCACGATTAGAAGATTATATTCCGAGTTTCCAAAGACACTAAACTATTACGGTGCTTGTGTGTGTGTTTTTTTTATATATTAAGTATTCCGCAAAAGTAATGTAATGTCCATGTACGTTATGCTTCGGGTCTCTACAGTTGGTATTAGAGGAAAGGTTTAGTCAACCTTTGGAAACTAGGATACGAGAACTTTAGTGAGATCCCTAGAGATATTTCTATGGTATGTCTAGGGATGTCCCTAAGGTTATGTATAAGTATAGGTTATAGTCCGAGAATTACGGTAATGATCTTAGAATTAAACCTAAGATGTTAGATATTGAAGGTACTCCCCCTTTACTATGTTTTTTTCCCTAGCATGATTTTTTCCTCTCACACTATTCTTTTTGGGTTTTAGATGATGGCTGGAACCTGATGGAACCGTGTTGATCAATGCAATGATTGTACTCATGAACAAACAAATGTTATGGGAGATGGAGTGAAAATTATTATTTCTATACTTACACAAGCTATGAATCATTCTGGACTTCCAAATGAGCAGAGAAGGGAACAATATTCTATTGATTCCTTCATGAGGCAACATCCACCTTCTTTCAGTGGGTCTTCTGATCCACTTGTTGCTGAACAATGGATCAGTACCACTGAAAAGATATTTTCAGTTCTTCAATGTTCTGAACATGATAAATTCATCTTAGCAGTGTATCATTTGGAAGGTGATGCAGATCAATGGTGGAATCCTATCAATAATACGAGGCCAAGAGACGAAATTGAGTCCATGGAATGGGACGAGTTCAAGAACTTATTTTTCAATAAGTACTTCCCTCGTATTCTTCGATCAAAGATGGAGAAGGAGTTTCTTGAACTAAAGAAAAAGGATGATGAATCTGTTGGTATATACAAAGCGAATTTTACAAGGCTTCCAAGGTATGCATCTGGCTTTATCATCCAACCTGAAAGTAAAGTTGATCGATTTTTCAGTGGCTTAAAACCAAATCTTCGAAGGGCATTAGCTATAAGACACTTCAGTAGCTATGAAGAAATTGTGCGTTGTGCTATTAAGGTAGAAATGGATGTTGGTGTTACATATCCATATCATGGTTTTGACAAGAAACGAAAGATGGAGTTCAAGGAGAAATCTCAGAATAATGGTGAAAAGAAGATGAATGATTCCTTATGCTCAAAGTGTGGAAAAAATCATGGTGTAGATTGTCTTAAAGGGACTAGAAAATGTTTTAAGTGTGGAAAAGAAGGTCATCGAGCAGCTGAGTGTCGAAGTAATGGAAAAAGGTTTTCTAATTATGTGAATAAAGAAAATACTACAGAGAACACACCACCAACACTTCAATTCTTCAAGTGCAAGTAAATGGGGCATTATGCTAATAAATACCCTAATACAGGGGTTAGTGATGATCGACATGAGAAACCACATAATGAAATGGAAAAAGGGAAGTCACATGCGATCACTATTGGCGATGTTGAATATGACAATGATGTGGTGGAATGATTAAGTGTTTATGCAACGAGATTCCAAAATAATGTTTTATATAGTATCGTGGAATATTGGAATATTTATGTATTGTTCTATTGTGGTTTTCAATAATTTTATGGTACCTGTAACCATGGAAAGTGATTAAGATATTTTTTGGAAAAAAATATGATATGTGCATGATGATGGGAAAAAGAGAAAATGAAATGTTGTACAGTATTCATGAGCTCATGACTGATATAAGGAAATAGTTATATCATGGTTCGAGGTTTTTGTATGTGAAAGGAGTTAACTTTTGACAGCAATCATGTTTTCACTAAGATTCAATGGGTATTCATTTTTTTCAAGATTATACATGATTAAGCCCTTAGAATGATTGGAATGTGACCAACAGGACATATCTCATGATATATGGGGATCAACGATGGTATTAACATGCTAGTTGTATGAACTCTTTGGTAATCATTTTCACTATAATATGAGATTGGACAACAGTATTTTGGATAAACATAATGATTGGAATGGATTATGTTGGAAATAAGATAGTATTATTTAAGGATAGAAGTTTTTTTCGATATTATTTATGGGATGTTATAGTAATGTAGTTTTAGAAAAAGGGAAACCTGCAGGATGGGTGACAGCCCATCGCGTCGGACAAGGCTATGGGAATCGAACCCACAACCGAAGTGCGACTGGCCTTTATTGCCTACCACTGGCCTACAGGAAGTCCCTTATTAGTAGAAAGTAGTTTTATTTTATTACGCGGTATGATATATGAAGTATAAGTTCATTTTTGAAATCGTATACGATTAATCTCACTATAGATGGACTTATGTATTTTTTTGATAACTTTTCTAACCTTTTGTTTGAGACAGATTGAATGACCCATCATTTTATCACACGATCTTCTAACACATCACGAATGACAAATTCAACTTCATTTCATTAGGAGATGAAGTTAAAATTGTCCAAAGAATGACCAACGGTGACACTGTACCAAAATCACGAAAGTAATTCTTCTAATTCCAATTTCTTCAACTTTAGGGAAATGATATTAAAAACCAAAAATGTTTTCCTAGTGCTCTTATATCCGATGAATCAGATGGTACCTTAGATCATCACAAATTTATGGCTTTGTGATTAATGTCTTTTTCATAGCCATGTTCTCTACCACTCTCCATCAGAACTTGATGGTTAGATTTTTCTTCCATATCCATATTTTCACCTATGTTCTCCAACGTGGAAACCCAGTGATGAGTTAATTTGGGTAACCATTACATTTCAGACTTTAGTTTGTAAAGCCAAGTATTGGTATTCCTTATTACGATGTGGGTTTCTATTAAAGAAACTTTCGAGTAGTAAACCATTTATAACCCCAACAAATTTTGAGGGCGAAATTCATTTTAAGGGGGGTAGAATGTAGACCCCAAGATTTTATGAAAAATATTCTTTTAATTTCATTAATGTCTTGTGTTGTATGCTACACCAAAAGGAGATTTCACAACACACATCCTTGACTTGCCATGCATTACCCGAAATCGCGACCTTCCTCGATAGCGTGTGTAGTATGCAATACCGAGTTTCACTAAACAACGATATGCTATTAAAATATTATTAAAACTAGCTGTTATGAATAGTAATAACCACTTTTTGAAATTTTGAAATTTTTTTTTTCAAAATGGACTTCATTTTTGGATTCAGAATATTGAAATTAGATTAGGGTGAAATTTTGGTACTTTTCGAATAACTTTCATATTCTGATGAATAGTGAAAATTACTAAATTTTAATTAAAAACAACTTCTTTAATCCAAATAATTAATAATGATAAATTATTAATTTGTGTGGTTTTAAAGTATATTTAGAATATATTTTTACAATTTAATACAATTATGGTCATTGGATGTAATTTCACATTTAAACCAGACATAAACAAGTGTCAATCTTTTGATAGTTATTATCTCTTAAGAACACACTATTTGTTTTGACGACGGGAATTAATTTTTAAATTAATTAATGAAAATGATATGTTTTGAATTTGGTAAAATAGACATTATTTTTGAGTTCATAATATCAAATATAGCATAGGCCTAATTTTTGGTATTTTTCTAGAAAGATTCATTTTTTGATGAATTGTGAAACCACTAAGTGGTAGTTAAAAAAACTGAATTTTTCATAAAACTTAATTTTACCACTTCTGTGAGTGTAATTTCGAAAATCCGAGAGACACGGTTAATATCAAGGACTAAAATGTGGTTCAATGAGTTGAAAATAATTTTTGGTGAATTGTAACTTTTTATTTTTTTACCTCGGTTAAAAGTAAATAGGGTATTTAAGGGTAAAAGTGTTATTATTATTACCGTAATGTTGGGTCGGAACAAAACGGGAATGATGGCAAGAGTGGGGGTGAATTTCCTTTTAAAAAATGATTGACAAATTAAAATCAAAGTAGAAATGCAGCGGAAATAAAGGAGGCAAAACACAAGAAATTGATAACGGAGTTCGGCCAAAACCCGGCCTACGTCTCCGCTCCCAACTCAACCGTTGAGAGATTCCTACCACTTGCTTTTCAATGGTTTTAGCAAGAAACCCACTAGGCTTTGAGGTAGCACTAGGACCTATTACAGCTTGCTTTTTGTGGTTTAGCAAGAACCCACTTGCTTTTAATGGTTTAGCAAGAACCCACTATCCTTCTTACAGGTGAAGGATAGCTCACCTATGTCTCAAGCTATTTAAAAGAAAGCTTGGCAACCTTTTCACACCTTAGTGGTGATGTGAAACCCAAAAGAAAGGGAGGATGAGAAAAGTTTGGGGTTTGTAGGCACAAACCCAAAATTAAAGCTCAAAATAAATATACAATAAAAACCGTATAGTTGAGAAGCCTTCGGCGCCAAAGGTTGAATGGAGTTGAAGACGTGCACTCCCAAGCTTCTATGGTGGTGCTCTTTGGATGTGGAATTGGATTGGAGCAGTTGTGGTTCCCTTGGAGCAATCCGCCGGAGGTTTTCCAAATGAGGAGAATTGTGTTCGTTGGCTTCACAATGCTTAATTATGGTCCGGAAATTGTTCTGGGGCTTCAAGGTCCTTTATTTATAGAGGGGGAACCCTCATATGGCCGTTGGAGGTCTTCGGAGCCGTTGTAAAGGCTTTCGGAGCCGTTGGGAGGCAAGTGGAGCAGCCTGGTCAAAGCCTCAACGGCTAGTTTGACTGGGCTACCGGCTGGCCGGTGCAGGGCCACCGGCTGGCCGGTGCCTTGGCAGAGGAGGAGAATTCTTGTCCAGGCTCCACCGGCTGACCGGTGGAGGAGCCACCGGCTGGCCGGTGGGGAGACAGTAGCTCCCACTGTGCTTGCTGGGTGCCACCGGCTGACCGGTGCTGAGGCCACCGGTTGGCCGGTGGTGAGGCAGTAGCCTCCTCTGCTGTGCAGGTGCCACCGGCTGGCCGCTGGTGTGCCACCGGTTGGCCGGTGGTCTGGACAGAAGGATTCCTTCTGTCCAGGCTCCTATCGGTTGGCCGGTGCACTTCCATCGATTGGCCGGTGGACTGAATTTCAGTCCACTTTGCCTCCTTTCTTTCTTGGCCCAATTCCTTGGCCACCTGAATTGATTCCTATCATCCAAAAACACTTGAAAGAGGATTAGAAAAATATGAGGGTGATTGTGATCATGAAAATAAAACCTTGAGGGGTTCGAGAGGTACAACAATCTCCCCCTATTTTGATGATCACAATCACCAAAACAATTAATGTAAAATACTGAAATTGAAAGGACATTCTTAAAGGATAATTTGAAAATAAAACAAATTATGATAGAGAAGACTCTCCCCCAATCAATCAAGAAATTTCTCCCCCTTTGTGATTATCAAAATAGAATGGGGCATAAAACTTGATTGAGGGAACACGTTGAAAAAATAAGAGAGATTTTAAATCAATTGAAATTTTTGAAATTTGAATTGAAAGTTTTGAATCAAAAAATTGAATAACAGTTTGAATTGAAAGTTTTGAATCAAAATTGAGATGAAAATTTTGAATTGAAAGTTTTGAATCAAAAGTTGAAATTGAATGTTTGAATAAAACAAAAAAGCTTAAACAAACCTAACTCCCCCTAAATAAAAAGTCACCGGGGAGAGGGATTTTGAAAAGAGGCAATTTTAGGCCCGGAGAGACTCGCTAGAAGGGATTTCTCAATCCATACTTGTCTCATGGCGGGTCTTCTCCTATAAAATTCGTCGGAATAGAAAATAGACTTGGGTTGGCCGTACCGGGCGTTTTTACAATTACATTCATAAATAAGGTTCCCGGGTTTTTTGCAATAATTACAAAATTTAAAACAAGAGCTCCCCCTTACAAAAACAGTGGGAGCATGGGAGGAGGAAGCTTGGTTGGTATAGCCAAGTCCTTGAGTGGTCCTAGAAATTCGTTGGGAACCTAGGAGATTGTTCAAATTTTGTTCCCCTTGGGTGAACTTAGCTAGGGTCTCCCTTAGGTCTTTGATGGTTGATTCCATGGAATCAACATTTGGAAAATTTTGGATTTTAAGGGTGAGTTCCTCCTTCTCTTTGAGAAGTTGGTCTTTTTCGGAGGAGAGTTTTTTGAAAGACTTTTTTGAAGAGACAAATTTTGAAGAAAGTTTATGAAAACCATTTTCTAATTGGTCTCTAGCATGTGAGAGTTCTTCATAGGATAGATGATTTAAAGAGTTTGAATTTGAAGAACATGAGGAAGAGGAATCGGAAGAAGTTACCTCATGGAATGCCATTAGGCATTTGTTACCGTTGTTGCTTGAGGAGGAGGAGGAGGAGGATGAGGAGGTGTCACTCCATGTCGCCTTGAGGACCTTTTTCTTTCC
This sequence comes from Viscum album, assembly GCA_963277665.1. Taxonomy (NCBI): domain Eukaryota; kingdom Viridiplantae; phylum Streptophyta; class Magnoliopsida; order Santalales; family Viscaceae; genus Viscum; species Viscum album. The sequence goes on along the minus strand of OY728160.1, from coordinate 1,716,112,628 downwards.
TTTTTCCTTTGGCGTGGCCCGTTTTTTGTTGAGTGGGCAATCGGGCTTGTAATGCCCTTTTTGGCCACACCCATAGCATTTCACCTTGGGCTCGACTTTTGCGGTGGGTTCTTGCTTTCGATGCTTGCGGGATTTCTTCTTCTTGTGCTTCTTCATAAACTTGTGCATTTGGCGGGCGAGATTCTCCATTTCCGAGTCGCCGCTTGATGATGAGGAAGATGAGGAAGGAGATGAGGAAGAAGATGAGGAGGAGCTTACTTCCTTTTGTACCTTGAGGGCAATGTTCTTTGGTGTCTTGATTGGTGTGCCCTCCTTTTGAGCTTGCCTCCTCATCGTGATCTCATAAGTCATGAGAGATCCGATGAGCTCCTCTACCGGCATATTTTTGACGTCCTTAGCTTCTTGGATCGTCGTCACCTTTGGTGCCCATGAGCTCGGAAGGACCCGTAGAATCTTCTTGACCATTGTCTCGGCTGAAACATCATCACCAAGAGATTTCCTTCCATTGCACACGTCAGTAAAGCGAGTAAACATATTGGAAATTGATTCATTTGGGTGCATAGAAAATGACTCAAAATCTTGACGATACATGTCCAATCGAGTGTCCTTGACTTTGTTGGTCCCCTCATGGGTAACCTCCAAAAGTTTCCAGATTTCATGTGCGTAGGTGCATGTGGAAACTCGATTGAACTCGTTTCGGTCAAGGCCGCAATGAAGAGCATTCATGGCTTTTCCATCAAGCTCAAAATTTCTAATGTCAGCTTGGGTCCATTTGGATTCGTCGGGGGAAGAGAGAGTGTAACCTTGCATGACTATTTTGTAAATGGGATATCCTATGCTTCTTAAAAAAGTGGTCATGCGGGTTTTCCAATAATTATAGTCGGTTCCATCAAAAAATGGAGCTCGACCCAAAGAGTAGCCCTCGGGGGAGAAAGAGGTGGATGCCATCACAATGGATCTTTGAATTTGAAACCTTTTAAGGAATTACTCAAATTATCCCTCTGATACCAATTGTTGGGTCGGAACAAAACGGGAATGATGGCAAGAGGGGGGGTGAATTGCCTTTTAAAAAATGATTGACAAATTAAAATCAAAGTAGAAATGCAGCGGAAATAAAGGAGGAAAAACACAAGAAATTGATAACGGAGTTCGGCCAAAACCCGGCCTACGTCTCCGCTCCCAACTCAACCGTTGAGAGATTCCTACCGCTTTCTTTTCAATGGTTTTAGCAAGAAACCCACTAGGCTTTGAGGTAGCACTAGGACCTATTACAGCTTTCTTTTTGTGGATTAGCAAAACCCACTTGCTTTTAATGGTTTAGCAAGAACCCACTATCCTTCTTACAGGTGAAGGATAGCTCACCTATGTCTCAAGCTATTTAAAGGAAAGCTTGGCAACCTTTTCACACCTTAGTGGTGATGTGAAACCCAAAAGAAAGGGAGGATGAGAAAAGTTTGGGGTTTGTAGGCACAAACCCAAAATTAAAGCTCAAAATAAATATACAATAAAAACCGTATAGTTGAGAAGCCTTGGGCGCCAAAGGTTGAATGGAGTTGAAGACGTGCACTCCCAAGCTTCTATGGTGGTGCTCCTTGGATGTGGAATTGGATTGGAGCAGTTGTGGTTCCCTTGGAGCAATCCGCTGGAGGTTTGCCAAATGAGGAGAATTGTGTTCGTTGGCTTCACAATGCTTAATTATGGTCCGGAAATTGTTCCGGGGCTTCAAGGTCCTTTATTTATAGAGGGGGAACCCTCATATGGCCGTTGGAGGTCTTCGGAGCCATTGTAAAGGCTTTCGGAGCCGTTGGGAGGCAAGTGGAGCAGCCTGGTCAAAGCCCCAACGACTAGTTTGACTGGGCTACCGGCTGGCCGGTGCAGGGCCACCGGCTGGCCGGTGCCTTGGCAGAGGAGGAGAATTCTGGTCCAGGCTCCACCGGCTGACCGGTGGAGGAGCCACCGGCTGGCCGGTGGGGAGACAGTAGCTCCCACTGTGATTGCTGGGTGCCACCGGCTGGCCGGTGTTGAGGCCACCGGTTGGCCGGTGGTGAGGCAGTAGCCTCCTCTGCTGTGCAGGTGCCACCGGCTGGCCGCTGGTGTGCCACCGGTTGGCCGGTGGTCTGGACAGAAGGATGCCTTCTGTCCAGGCTCATATCGGTTGGCCGGTGCACTTCCATCGGTTGGCCGGTGGACTGAATTTCAGTCCACTTTGCCTCCTTTCTTTCTTGGCCCAATTCCTTGGCCACCTGAATTGATTCCTATCACCAAAAACACTTGAAAGAGGATTAGAAAAATATGAGGGTGATTGTGATCATGAAAATAAAACCTTGAGGGGTTTGAGAGGTACAACACGTAACACATGTCCTAATTCTATTGGATATGTTTAATTAGACCAAAAACAACATTAGGAATAAAATATGACCATTTAGGCCCACTTGGATTAGATTAGGACATTTATTATCAATTTATTTAAAGAAGGGTTAAAATAGTTAAAATCACAGTTTAATAACTAAAGCAATTTTAATATAGGGTTATACATAAGATAAATTAGAATATAAATATTAATTAGAAATCTAAAAATATTTCCTACATAATTATATTTTATTTGTAATTTTTAGTCTTTAAATAAGTTAATGTATTTATGACACAAAGATGATGCAGTAATTATCTTATTAATGAAATATTGACATAATTGATGTTATAAATACCCAAATAAATGTAATTTGAGACTTTTTATGAATTCAAATAATTTTAAAGGTTAATATGACATGATAGTATTTATTTAAGTAACTGTTTAAGAACTAATCATTCTGTTATGATTTTCAAAAAAACAATTACTAAATAGTGTCAAAATTGACATAAAATAGTTTTTAAAACAAATATTATATTATTAATTATTATTTTATTCCTAAAAATCTACGATTCGGCCAAATGACTTAGATAAGGTTATATATATTAATAGTAAATAACTTGGGGTTCGTTTGTCTTGTTACAGTATGTTTATTAACCTTATAATGTAAGCACACAAAAAGACACGGTAAAAGTAAAATTATCTAACATAATGTTAAATCTAAATGATAAGGTTAAAATAGGAACCTAAACGTGTCTAAAATATATTGTATGAGAGTATTTCGACCCATACCCACCTTAGTTTCGAAATAAATCAATTTGGAGCTATTTAAAACCAAGTTTGGATTTATAATAAAATAATATTTTTAGTTTTTCCAAAGGAGCCCCTCTCCTCCCTTATAAAAGGGAACCTCCTCCCTCTCTTCCTCACACCACTTATAGACTTCAAGCTCGGCAAACCCCTGAAAAATTCTCTTCTCCACTTCCCTGGAAACATCCTAGAGGTCCGGTTCTTCTTCAAAGTCCAATTTTAGTGCCCTGAGAGGATGACTCAAAGAGGCGCTTCAAAGAAGAGGTAATGTCTGTTACCGATTCTTTCAACTTTATTTCTTCTTCTACTTCTTCTTCTTAGGTTGTTTCATTATGAAGTAATAACATCAGTATCACTAATATACTGATATTTTATTATATGTATGAAACAACCCTATTTCACCATCTATCCATCCTACGGAATACAAAATCACCGTGCGTGCGTACATACAGAATACTGTCTCCACGCCGTGGTGTAATATATTTTCCACCACCACCTTACTTGGATGAGTATAATGGTTAAAATAAATAACTATATATGATTATTTTAAAGTGATATTGATTCTGAAATATTATACATACACTCCAATACAATTCCACGATCTTGGGAATGATATCATCGCTCCTGCGTACGTACGGACTACCATCTCCACGACGCGATGAGATTCACTCTCCATGTTAACCATTCATGAATTATTATAAAGTATATATAATGAATAATAATGAAATATATGACATAATAATGATACTGGATTTATTTATATATATATGTATGTATATCTATGTCATTTACTTAATTCCATTCAATTCAAAAGGGAAACGAAAATAGCGTCCACGTGTATGTACGGCCTACCGTCTCCATGAACGGTGAATTTTTTTCCATTTAATGATTTATTATATATATGTATATTCTGAATATATATTATATATAAATCATGTTTTTTAATCTGGAATTAAGTAATCATGATCTAAGTAATCATATGAATAATTACAAGTCAAAACACTGATGACAAATGAAACGATTTTTCCCAAAACGCTCTTTAACATTGAATTTACAAAAGAACGGGTAATATAAAGTCATAAGTGAACCATATATGATATCATAACAATGAGTATGATTCTGGAATAAGTCAGTGACATTATTTAAATCATTATATAGGAGTTTCGGACACTTACGAAGCAAATCGGACCTAAGGTAAGGGAAATATCACAATCTCATTTTTATCCGAGATTGTTTATACTTTGGTATTTACTGGGGTGTATTTTATCATCCAAATCCATGTTTCCTCAATATGTAATATTATTTCAATCCACCCACAATTTTTTAAATCCATTTTTACCCTTTGGTGAGTTTATAGTAAAATATATGAATGGAATCTTTTGTCGTTTTTCGTACGAGGTACTTTTTGACTTTTTCGACAAAAGTACGGGAAGAATGTTTTTTTAATGTATACAGCATGAATGGATTTTTAAAACATTATTTCCAAGAAGCTTCCTTTACTAGATTTCAAGTTTATTTATAATCAACTTCTTTTAGTTTAAAATTGTATGACATGTTAAGAAAGGAAAATGTTTTTGAAGTAGAAAGGATATTTTCCTCAAGAATGGAGTTCAAGTGTTTTATCAAAATTATTTTCCATCTAAGATAATATAGGGTTCTGTTTATATCCCTATTATTAAATTGATTTGATTATGTTGTGATGGAATTATTTTTATGAATTCCTTTATCTTATATGAATTGTTTTATGATGTCATGTTGTTTAAGAATCCAATTTTTATTACATGGGTTATGCAATGATGTATGATTTATGATTTTGTGGCACACAAAAGAATGGTATCATTATGATATGGGTGGGACCTATATCTCCCCCCAATTCATTGGGTAAAGATTTTATATCTCATGAGATAGACATGGCTGGAACGTCAGGTTAAACCGGTTCAGTGAAACAGGACTGAAACGAGGAGTGAACTCGGTTCAGAAATGGACTTTTTCCACTAAGATAGTCTTGGTAATGTGTCATGACTAATAAGAAATGATTCTATATGATTATGTGTGTATGCCAAAAAGTTTAATGTTGTATGTTATGAATATTGGGATAACATTTCACTACTATGATTTATCCCATGTTATGATATTATGATCTCTTTTGTAGGTTAAGATTTCCAAAATGTTATGTTCTTATGAATATGATGTGATTGATATTTCTTTTGTTTTCCCTTACTGAGCATTTGAGCTCACCCTTTTATGTTTTCTTTTCCCCGGGATATAAAGAAAGGTTTTAGGTAAAAAAGGGAAGATCTTTATGGGAGATTTTTAAGATCTTTCACCACGATTAGAAGATTATATTCCGAGTTTCCAAAGACACTAAACTATTACGGTGCTTGTGTGTGTGTTTTTGTTATATATTAAGTATTCCGCAAAAGTAATGTAATGTCCATGTACGTTATGCTTTGGGTCTCTATAGTTGGTATCAGAGGAAAGGTTTAGTCAACCTTTGGAAACTAGGATACGAGAACATTAGTGAGATCCCTAGAGATATTTCTAAGGTATGTCTAGGGATGTCCCTAAGGTTAAGTATAAGTATAGGTTATAGTCCGAGAATTACGGTAATGATCTTAGAATTTAACCTAAGATGTTAGATATTTAAGGTACTCCCCCTTTACTATGTTTTTTCCCTAGCATGATTTTTGCCTCTCACACTATTCTTTTTGGGTTTTAGACGATGGCTGGAACCTGAAGGAATCGTGTTGATCAATGCAATGATTGTACTCATGAACAAACAAATGTTATGGGAGATGGAGTGAAAATTATTATTTCTATACTTACACAAGCTATGAATCATTCTGGACTTCCAAATGAGCAGATAAGGGAACAATATTCTATTGATTCCTTCATGAGGCAACGTCCACCTTCTTTTAGTGGGTCTTCTAATCCACTTGTTGCTGAACAATGGATCAGTACCACTGAAAAGATATTTTCAGTTCATCAATGTTCTGAACATGATAAATTCATCTTAGCAGTGTATCATTTGGAAGGTGATGCTGATCAATGGTGGAATCTTATCAATAATACGAGGCCAAGAGACGAAATTGAGTCCATGGAATGGGACGAGTTCAAGAACTTATTTTTCAATAAGTACTTCCCTCGTATTCTTCGATCAAAGATGGAGAAGGAGTTTCTTGAACTAAAGAAAAAGGATAATGAATCTGTTGGTATATACGAAGCGAATTTTACAAGGCTTCCAAGGTATGCATCTGGCTTTATCATCCAACCTGAAAGTAAAGTTGATCGATTTTTCAGTGGCTTAAAACCAAATCATCGAAGGGCATTAGCTATAAGAGACTTCAGTAGCTATGAAGAAATTGTGCGTTGTGCTATTAAGGTAGAAATGGATGTTGGTGTTACATATCCATATCATGGTTTTGACAAGAAACGAAAGATGGAGTTCAAGGAGAAATCTCAGAATAATGGTGAAAAGAAGATGAATGCTTCCTTATGCTCAATGTGTGGAAAGAATCATGGTAGAGATTGTCTTAAAGGGACTAGAAAATGTTTTAAGTGTGGAAAAGAAGGTCATCGAGCAGCTGAGTGTCGAAGTAATGGAAAAAGGTTTTCTAATGATGTGAGTAAAGAAAATACTGCAGAGAACACACCACCAATACTTCAATGCTTCAAGTACAAGTAAATGGGGCATTATGCTAATAAATGCCCTAATCCAGGGGTTAGTGATGATCAACATGAGCAACCACTTAATGCAATGGAAAAAGGGAAGTCACATGCGATCACTATTGGTGATGTTGAATATGACAACGATGTGGTGGAATGATTAAGTGTTTATGCAATGGGATTCCAAAATAATGTTTTATATTGTATCGTGGAATATTGGAATATTAATGTATTGTTCTATTGTGGTTTTCAATAATTTTATGGTACCTGTAACCATGGAAAGTGATTGAAATATTTTTTCAAAAAAAAGGTGATATGTGCATGATGAAGGGAAAAAGAGAAAATGAAATGTTGTACAGTATTCATGAGCTCATGAATGAAATAAGGAAATAGATATATCATGGTTCGAGGTTTTTGTATGTGAAAGGAGTTAACTTTTGACAGCAATCATGTTTTCACTAAGATTAAATGGGTATTCATTTTTTTCAAGAGAATACATGATTAAGGCCTTAGAATGTTTGGAATGTGACCAACAAGACATATCTCATGATATATGGGGATCAATGATGGTATTAACATGCTAGTTGTATGAACTCTTTGGTAATCATTTTCACTATAATATGAGAATGGACAACAGTATTTTGGATAAACCTAAAGATTGGAATGGATTATGTTGCAAATAAGATAGTATTGTTTAAGGATAGAAGTTTTTTCGATATTATTTATGGTATGTTATAGTAATGTAGTTTTAGAAAAAGGACAACCTACCGGATGGGTGACCGCCCATCGTGTCGGACAAGGCTGTGGGAATCGAACCCACAACCGAAGTGCGACTGGCCTTTATCGCCTACCACTGGCCTACAGGAAGTCCCTTGTTAGTAGAAAGTAGTTTTATTTTATTATGCGGTATGATATATGAAGTATAAGTTCATTTTTGGAATCGTATACGATTAATCTCACTATAGATGGACTTATGTTTTTTTTTGATAACTTTTATAACCTTTTGTTTGAGACAGATGGAATGACCCATCATTCTATCACATGATCTTCTAACACATCACGAATGACAAATTTAACTTCATTTCTTTAGGAGATGAAGTTAAAATTGTCCAAAGAATGACCAACGGTGACACTGTACCAAAATCACGAAAGTAATTCTTCTAATTCCAATTTCTTCAACTTTAGGGAAATGATATTAAAAACCAAAAATGTTTTCCTAGTGCTCTTATATCCGATGAATCAGATGGTACCTTAGATCATCACAAATTTATGGCTTTGTGATTGATGTCTTTTTCATAGCCATGTTCTCTACCACTCTCCATCAGAACTTGATGGTTAGATTTTTCTTCCATATCCATTTTTTCACTTATGTTCTCCAACTTGGAAACCCAGTGATGAGTTAATTTGGGTAACCATTACTTTTCAGACTTTAGTTTTTAAATCCAAGTATTGGTATTCCTTATTACGATGTGGGTTTCTATTAAAAAAACTTTTGAGTAGTAAACCATTTATAACCCCAACAAATTTCGAGGGAGAAATTCATTTTAAGGGGGGTAGAATGTAACACCCCGAGATTTTATGAAAAATATTCTTTTAATTTCATTAATGTCTTGTGTTGTATGCTACACCAAAAGGAGCTTTCACAACACACATCCTTTACTTTCCATGCATTACCCGCAATCGCGACCTTCATCGATAGCGTGTGTAGTATGCAATACCGAGTTTCACTAAACAACGATAAGCTATTAAAATATTATTAAAACTAGCTGTTATGAATAGTAATAACCACTTTTTGAAATTTTGTAAATTTTTTTTTCAAAATGGACTTAATTTTTGGATTCAGAAAATCGAAATTAGATTAGGGTGAAATTTTGGTACTTTTCGAATAACTTTCATATTCTGATGAATAGTGAAAATTACTAAATTTTAATTAAAAACAACTTCTTTAATCCAAATAATTAATAGTGATAAATTATTAATTTGAGTGGTTTTAAAGTATATTTAGAATATATTTTTACAATTTAATAAAATTATGGTCATTGGATGTAATTTCACATTTAAACCAGACATAAACAAGTATCAATCTTTTGATAGTTATTATCTCTTAAGAACACACTATTTGTTTTGACGACGAGAATTAATTTTTAAATTAATTAATGAAAATGATATGTTTTTAATTTGGTAAAATAGACATAATTTTTTAGTTCATAATATCAAATATATCATAGGCCTAATTTTTGGTATTTTTCTGGAAACTTTCATTTTTTGATGAATTGTGAAACCACTAAGTGGAAGTTAAAAAAACTGAATTTTTCATAAAACATAATTTTACCACTTCAGTGAGTGGAATTTCGAAAATCCGAGAGACACGGTTAATATCAAGGACTAAAATGTGGTTCAATGAGATGAAAATAATTTTTGGTGAATTGTAACTTTTTAATTTTTTTACCTCGGTTAAAAGTAAATAGGGTATTTAAGGGTAAAAGTGTTATTATTATTACCCTAACACATGTCCTAATTCTATTGTATAAGTTTAATTAGAACAAAAACAACATTAGGAATAAAATATGACCATTTTGGCCCACTTGGATTAGATTAGGACATTTATTATCAATTTATTTAAAGAAGGGTTAAAATAGTTAAAATCACAGTTTAATAACTAAATAAATTTTAATATAGGGTTATACATAAGATAAATTCGACTATAAATATTAATTAAAAATCTAAAAATATTTCCTACATAATTATATTTTATTTGTAATTTTTAGTCTTTAAATAAGTTAATGTATTTATGACACAAAGATGATGCTGTAATTATCTTATTAATGAAATATTGACATAATTGATGTTATAAATACCCAAATAAATGTAATTTGAGACTTTTTATGAATTCAACTAATTTTATAGGTTAATATGACATGATAGTATTGATTTAAGTAACTTTTTACGAACTAATCATTCTGTTATGATTTTCAAAAAAACAATTACTAAATAGTGTCAAAATTGACATAAAATAGTTTTTAAAACAAATATTATATTATTAATTGTTATTTTGTTCCTAAAAATCTAAGGTTCGGCAAAATGACTTAAATAAGGTTATATATATTAATAGTAAACAACTTGGGGTTCGTTTGTCTTGTTACAGTATGTTTATTAACCTTATAATGTAAGAACACAAAAAGACACGGTAAAAGTAAAATTATCTAACTTAATGTTAAATCTAAATGATAAGGTTAAAATAGGAACCTAAACTTGTCTAAATTCTATTGGATGAGATTATTACGACCCATCCACACCTTAGTTTCGAAATAAATCAATTTGGAGCTATTTAAAACTGAGTTTGGATTTATAATAAAATAATATTTTTAGTTTTTCCAAAGGAGCCCCTCTCCTCCCTTATAAAAGGGCACCTCCTCCCTCTCTTCCTCACACCACTTATTGCCTTCAAGCTCGGCCATCCCCTGAAAAGTTATCTTCTCCACTTCCCTAGAAACATTCTAGATGTCCGGGTCTTCATCAAAGACCAATTTTAGTGCCCTGAGTGGAGGACTCAAAGAGGCGCTTCAAAGAAGAGGTAATGTTAATTACCGATTCGTTCAACTATATTTATTCTTCTACTTCTTCCTCTTAGGTTTTTTCATTATGAAGTAATAACATCAGTATCACTCATATACTGATATTTTATTATAAGTATGAAACAACCCTATTTCACCATCTATCCATCCTACGGAATACAAAATCACCGCGCGTGCGTACATACAGAATACCGTCTCCACGCAGTGGTGTAATCTATTTTCCACCACCACCTTACTTGGATGAGTATAATGGTTAAAATAAATAACTAGATATGATTATTCTAAAGTGATATTGATTCTGAAATATTATACATACACTCCAATACAATTCCACGATCTTGGGAATGATATCATCGCTCCTGCGTACGTACGGACTACCATCTCCACGACGCGATGAGATTCACTCTCCATGTTAACCATTCATGAATGATTATAAAGTATATATAATGAATAATAATGAAATATATGACATAATAATGATACTGGATTTATTCATATATATATATATGTATATCTATGTCATTTACTTAATTCCATTCAATTCTAAAGGGAAACGAAAATAGCGTTCATGCGTATGTACGACCTACCGTCTCCATGAACGGTGAATTTCTTTCCATTTAATGATTTATTATATATATGTATATTCTGAATATATATATTATATATAAATCTTGTTTTTTATTCTGGAATTAAGTAATCATGATCTAAGTAATCATATGAATAATTACAAGTCAAAACACTGATGACAAATGAAACGATTTTTCCCAAAACGCTCTTTAACATTGAATTTACAAAAGAACGGGTAATATAAAGTCATAAGTGAACCATATATGATATCATAACAATGAGTATGATTCTGGAATAAGTCAATGACATTATTTAAATCATTATACAGGAGGTTCGGACACTTACGAAGCAAATCAGACCTAAGGTAAGGGAAATATCACAATCTCATTTTTATCCGAGATTGTTTATACATTGGTATTTACTGGGTTGTATTTCATCATCCACATCCATTATTCCTCAATATTTAATATTATTTCAATCCACCCACAATTTTTTAAATACATTTTTACCCTTTGGAGAGTTTATAGTAAAAGATATGAAAGGAATCTTTTGTCATTTTTCGTACGAGGTACTTTTTGACTTTTCTGAAAAAAGTACGGGAATAATGTTTTTTTACTTACACGGCATGAATGGATTTTTAAAACATTATTTCCAAGAAGCTTCATTTACAAGTTTACAAGTTTATTTTTAATAAACTTATTTTAGTTGAAAATTGTATGACGTGTTAAGAAAGGAAAATGTTTTTTAAGTAGAAAGGATATTTTCCTCAAGAATGGAGTTCAAGTGTTTTATCAAAAAAAAAATTCCATCTAAGATAATATAGGGTTCTGTTTCTATCCCTATTATTAAATTTATTTGATTATGTTGTGATGGAATTATTTTTATGAATTCCTTTATCTTATATGAATTGTTTTATGATGTCATGTTGTTTAAGAATCCCATTTTTATTACATGTGTTATGCAATGATGTATGATTTATGATTTTGTGGCACACATAAAAATGGTATCATTATGAGATGGGTGGGACCTATATCTCCCTCCAATGCATTGGGTAAAGATTTTATATCTCATGAGATAGACATGGCTTAAATGGCAGGTTAAACCGGTTCAGTGAAACAGGACTGAAACGAGGAGTGAACTCGGTTCCGAAATGGACTTTGTCCACTAAGATAGTCTTGGAAATGAGTCTTGACTAATAAGAAATGATTATCTATTATTATGTGTGTATGTCAAAAAGTTTAATGTTTTACGTTATGATTTTTGGGATAACATTTCACTACTATGATTTATCCAATGTTATGATATTATGATCTCTTTTGCAGGTTAAGATTTCCAAAATGTTATGTTCTTATGAATATGATGTGATTGATATTTCTTTTGTTTACCCTCACTGAGCATTTGAGCTCACCCTTTTATGTTTTCTTTTCCCCAGGATATAAAGAAAGGCTTTAGGTAAAAAAAGGGAAGATCTTTATGGGAGATGTTGAAGATCTTTCACCATGATTAGAAGATTATATTCCGAGTTTCCAAAGACACTAAACTATTACGGTCCTTGTGTGTGTGTTTTTGTTATATATTAAGTATTCCGAAAAATTAATGTAATGTCCAAGTACGTCATGATTCAGGTCTCGACAACATGTGTTGGGTTAGGAATGAATTTTCTCAACATTGATATGTGGAACAAATTGTAATCTTTGGAGAGACATGGTGGCATTTCCAAATGGTAAGCTACAACCCCAATTCATTCTAGAATTTTAAAAGGTCCAATGTACTTGGGTATCAATTTACCCTTCTTACTGAATATTATAATTCCCTTCCATGGATATACCTTGAAGAAAACATAATATTTTACCTCAAATTACAAATCCTTCCTTCAGTTATTAGCATATCTATTCTGCCTACTTTGAGCTTATTTGATGTGGATTTTGATTACCTGCACCTTTTCCATTGTTTCCTCAACATTTTTTGGGCCTATGAGCTTTCTTTCACCAACATCATCCCAACAGAGTAGTGTGTGACATCACTTTTTGTATGATGCTTTATATGGTGTCATCTGAATACTTTAATTGAAGCTATTGTAATAGAAAAATTATACCAGAGGTAAATATTGATCTGACATACCTTCAAAGTCATGTGATCAAGATATCAACATGTATTCTAGGGTTTGAATAGTCTGTTCTGATTTTCCATCAATTTGAGGGTGGTAGGCAGTGCTCAAACGAAGTTCATTATCCAGGGCCTTCTAAAGACATTTCCAAAATCTTGATGTAAAATAGGGATCATGATTAGAAACAATTGATAAGTGTACTCCATGAAGTCTTACAACTTCATTAATATACTATCTTTCTAAACATTCATGTGTTAAAACTTCTCTAATAGCTAGATAATGTGCTGACTTAGTAAAATGATCAAAAATGACCGATATTTCATCATTCCTTCTAACAGTCTTTGGTAGTACCATAACAATGTCCATAGTAATATTATCCCATTTCCACTCATGTATAAGATGAGGTTTCATGACACCTCTAGGATATTTCCTTCCAGTTTTCACTTGTTTCCAACCCATATATCTTGACACAAAATCAGGAATCTCCCTCTTCATGCAATCCTACAAAAAATGTTCCTTCAAATCTCAATACAACTTAGTGATACCAGGGTGTATAGAGAAATTAGATCTATTAGCATCATCTAAAAATTCCCTTTCTAGATCGGGTATATTGGGAACACAAAGTATCTTCCCAAATTTGAAAATCCTGTCTTCATATATGAAGTCGATCAATCTCCCATATCCATTTAAATTTTCACTAGATCCATGAAAATTGGATCCATTTGAACTATCATCTTGTTCAAAAATCCAGGATCCTTTCTGTTCAAATCATCTTCCACCCTATTTTCCTTCCCCGAGTGGTAGTATATTGTGCAATCATAATCCTTTAGTAGTTCAATCCATCTCCATTTATTCATCTTGAGTTCTTTCATGAGAAAATATACTCCAAACTCTTGTGATCGGTATATAACTCACATTTTTCCCCGTAGAGATAATGTCTCCATATCTTAAAATGAAATTTTATAGCTGATAACTCGAGCTCATGAGCAGGATAGTTTTTCTCGTTAATTTTTAGCTGTCGTGATGCATATGCAATAAACCTATCATTATACATAAGGACACAACCAAGTCCTTTCTATGACACATCACTATAAATAACAAACCCGTCCTTCCCTGAAGGTAGAGTCAAGATAGGACCATTGACTACTTTTCTCTTCATCTCTTCGAAAACTTCTTCACACTCTTTTTTCCAAAAAAAATTAACCCCTTTACATGTGAGGATGGTAAATGGGTTATCCAATCAGGAAAAATTTTAAACGAAACATCGATAAAAACAAACTCAACCAATAAAAATGTGTACCTCAGTTATACTCATCGGTGCTGGCCATTCATGGATTGCTCTTGTCTTAGAAAGATCAATGGAGATTCCATCCTTAGTGACAATATGGCACTGAAAAGAAATCTCATGAAGCCGGAATTCATACATGCTAAACTATACATATAATTTATTTCTTCTAAGAGTTTTTAGAATAATGCACCAGTGATTTTTATGATCTTTGTAGCTTTGGTAGTTTACAAATATATAATCAATAAATACCACTACAAAGTCATCAAGATATTCCTTGGAAAATATTTTCATTAGATCCTTGAAAACATATGGTGTATTAGTCAGCCAGAAATGAAATATTGTAAAATTCTAATGCCCGTACATGGTTTTAAATTGTGTTTTCGAAATTTCTTCCTTATTTATAGAAAATTGATGAGATTCCTCGTCGTAGGTCAATCTTTGAAAAATATTGAGCTCCATGAATTTGGAGGAACAAATCATCAATGCAAGGTAGGGGATAGTTGTTATTTATTGTTATAGCATTGATCTCCTTATAGTTAGTGAACAACCTCATAGATCCATCTTTTTCATAACAAAAAGAACAAGGGCTCTCCATGGAGACACACTAGGGAGAATAAATCCTTTATTACTCAATTCTTCTAGTTGTTTCTTTAGTTCCACTAATTCAATATTGTCCATTCTATAAAGGGTCTTCAATATGGGACTTGAAATAGGAATTTAATCAATGGAAAACTCAATTTATTGTTCTTGAGGATGTCTAGGTAAATCCTCTCGAAACACATCAACATATTCTTGCACAATAAGTACATCCTATATTTGAACATTCCTTTCCTCACCCAAATTTATTTCATTCTCTTCCTCTCTAATAATGGAATTTAGTTGAGCTACTGAGGGTGGATCTAGATAAGAATTAGATGGTAATGTTTCTGCCCTAATGAAAAGTTACTTCTTATCATCATCAAAAATTTAACCTTCTATTTCTTACAATAAATTTTCGCATCATGGTCTGAAAGCCAATCCATACCGAGGATTATATCAAAATTATTCACGGGTATGATGATGAGATAAATGGATAAATAACATTTATATGCCTGAATGGAAACTGATTCAAAAATCTTTTTTTTTCAATGATACATCCCATAATATTTTTGACTGAAAACTACCCTATTAAATAAAATTGGAAATATCTAATTTTCATAGCAAACTGAGGAGATATGAAACAATGCAACGATCCAGAATCAAATAAATCATTTTCTAAACTTGTGGAAACCATTAAATTACCATCCATCATGTCTTTCGAAGCTTCAACCTTAGTAGTAGTTATAACATAAGATTCACCTTGATCCCTAGGTATTTTCTAATGTAATATTCCTTAGAGCTTAAGACATTCATTTTCATTGTGTCCCCTTTCTCAAGAATTGTAGAATTCAAAATTGATAGCCTCTTTCTTCCCCTTACAATCATGGGCTTGGTGGCCTTTTTCACCACACTTGTAATAGACTCCCATTCCCTTCAGGAAAGTACCTGGTGCTTCTTCCCACATTTACTATAGGATGGATATTCAACTTTTCCCTTATTCCCCTTATTTCTGTTTCTAGAGAGATCAATAGAACTCTTTTTCTCCTGCATTTCATTAAATTCGTAAGTCTTAGATAATTCTGTTTTTGTCTTGATAGCACATGAGACGACATCTTCGTATGATGAGAAGGATTGTGAGACTAATGCTTGAAGTGGAAATGGTTTTAACCAATCAATGTAATGATAAATCATACTCCATGGGTTACATATATAATCTACAGCATATCATTCTAACCTTGTAAACTTAGCCTCATACTTTGCGACATTCTCATCCTTCTTTTTCCTCAGACTCAGAAATTTCCATTCCATATCTGCTCGATGGTCATGAGTAAAGTCTTTATCTATTAAAAGTTCATTAAACTCCCACATTACATACATTATACCTTTTGAACCTCCTTTGTGTCTCTAATCAATGACCACCATTGATCTGCATCTCCCGTGAGGCAAAAAACTGCCATGATATCTTTTTCCCTTTCACTACTCCCTAATGTGTGAAATATTTTCTCTAAGGAGTTTCTCCATTCCTCAACAACTAATGGATTTTTAGTCCCATTTAATCTTGGTGGTTATTGACTCATGAAGTGGTCTAACACCGATCCTCTATGTTATGGATCAAGGTTCTCCACACGGGTAAGGTTATTTTTCATAACCTGAGTGGGTTGTCCTAGTATGATGATAAGCTGATCTGCACCAGTTGCTTCACCAGCTCCACAATAATTATCTTGAGTAGGAGGTAAATACCTACATGTATTACGTGTGTTTATATGGTTTCCATTCCATCAACTATCCGCCATTTCTAAACAATGGAATACCCTAGATTAGTTTATGAAACACAATACATAATTAGAAATATGTAAAATAGTTCACATAAATTGAATAGTTTATCGATATAATATATAATCATAAAAAATATTCTATGAGGAAGTATATACTCATACACCATTCATAATATTCTATAATGAAAATGAGAATTATCTTAAGCATATTCCCCAGGAGTGTTGTAACCAAGAGTGCATCAAGGCCCATTATCGTGCACCAGTTCTCATTCGAGCCTAGCTCATAATGGTTTTTTTGGGTTTTACCCCTATGTACATCTGTGCTAGAGCCGCCTCTACCTGCTCGTATCTAGACATGGATGTATTGCATTGAAAAATCACAAAATATGTATAGTACATAAATTTTAAGAAGTTTTCTATACTAATCCTCAAAGTATATATTAGGGTAATGTGATCTAATTAGAGATTATCTAAATCTAGATTCCAAGGTTTGTACAAAACTTCCTCTGATACCAACTATAATTCCCCAAACCCAGTTACCCAGATTTGGTGCATTATTACATACCATTGGCATGATACAAGGATATCGTGTTCGAAAAAACTGATCAGTTTAGTATCCATGAAAATACTAGATACATTCATCAATTTTACATTACATTATACAATGAAAAACAACAACACTATTTTCTTCTTTAACCACAGTCATATCCAATAGACGATCCCAGCATGTTAGTAATAATATACATGTTCATATCCTGGGAAAAATAAAACATTTAAATGGATGAGTTCAAATGATCAATAAGGATAACAATATAGAGGATACTTTCGTAAATAAGGATAAACATATATGGAAATGTATAAAACTAAAACAAAAGACTTTTAAACCTGAACATCAGCATAATAAGGAAAAGACAAAATCAAATAATTCCATTTACTTATTCAAATGGATTTTCTACTAGTCAAATAATCACATTCAATATCAATAGCCACTTTCATAATGATGGAATGCATAATGACAGACTTCATAACCACATAGTCAAGGCCTTATGCCAAGACTAAAAATAATATTTGGTCAAGACCTTATTCCAAGAGATTAGTTTGTCTCGTGAGACCTACCAATGCATCGATGGGCTATAGCAGGCTCCACTCGTCACATACTAGGTCCAATAGATTCCTCATATGAAAAGAATTAAGCATAACATAAACATTAGTATTGAAACTAGTATGTGAAATGTCAATACTTTATACATAAACCAAGAAAGGTATGATATAATACATCCACAGTAAAACATATCACAAAACCTTCAATATAATATGCATGTTTTGTATCATAATAAATCAACTTCAAAAAACTTAAATTCCATCAATGGATGTAGACATAGATGAAATCAAGAACTTTTAAGATAATTATATCTTTCTATTTTGAAATCATTTAAATGTAATGTAATTATAAATTAAAATATATACATTTTAAAATTTTCATTATAATCATGTATTAGAAGCTTCGACGATGTTATAACGGTGGAAAAACAAACACCTGGCGTATATGTTAAAAAAAATTCTTACCTTAATTTTGTCAAAATGGTCATAAAGTACCCTGTTTTGAAAACGACGAAATGATTCCTTTCACAACATATAAGGTCAAATAAGGGTGTAAATTATATTAACCAATAGTCTATTAAATATTAAACATGTTTTGAAATACATTTTTAAGAAAACACGGTTGTGAATGATAAAGGGTCCCCATAGATACATACGTAAAAAGAAACATCGGATAATAAAGAGATTATGAAGTAAACCCTTACCTTTAATTTTTCTTTAGTTGATGGTTTTTTAATCTCCTATATATATGTAAACCATTGTTATTTAATTATACAAGAACTATATACATAAATATGATATCATATATGATCTTATAATATTGCTTTGCCAATAATATTTTAGTAGTATCATAGTTTTGGGTGTCAACTGGTTCGTTTTCCATTATATTCATTATTATGTAGGTAATGTTTTTTATGGATAGGATGTATCTTATAAATATTCATAATTATATTTAGTCTTTAGAATTTATTTTTAATCATCAAATGAAAATTGGTCTTGAATGGATATGATGGGGAATGAGTCACATCTCGTTCGTGGAGATGGTAATATGTACGTACGCACGAGCGATAATATAATTCTTTTGTATTAAAATAATATATAATTGGAAGGTATATCATATATAAAGAATAATTATCTTGTTATATTTATTATTTGAATAATTTATACTCATTATTATACACATCCAAATGATGAAGTGTTTGAATAACAAAATACACCACGACTTGGAGACGGTAATTTGTACGTATGCACGTATGGTGACTTTGTCATTTATAAGATGGATAGAATAATTAATATTGTTGAATAATTTTTATAATAACATCACTATATATATAATATATTTGAGTTATTTCTTTATAATGTAAACAACAAATAAAGTGGACGTTTTAGAAGAAAAGATCTTGAAAGAGGTGATGAAATATTTACCTCTTCTTCATGTTATCCATTTTTATTTGATAAAAATGGATCTTTAGCATAGAATTATGACTAAAGGATGGCCTCTTGGATTAAGGGAGGATAGTTGATAAGATATTTGTGCAGGGTTTAGCTGAGCGAAATGGCTTTGATGGCGTCAATTTGGGAGAAGGGGAAGTTCCATTTTATAAGAGGGGTGAGGGGCACCTTGGGAAAAATTGAAATATTATCTTATAATAAAATCATTTTCGGTTTATAATGTCTCAAAAAATGATTTATTTCGAGGATAAGGTGGGTATGGATTTAAAACCACTCAAAAAATAGGTTTTAGTCAGTTTTGAGTCACTATATGAACATTATCGTTTAGATTTAACTCTCAGTTAATTAGTTTTACATTTACCATGTCTCTCTGTATTTTTATATTATATGGATAATAATCATGCTATAAACTTCCATGAGAACCTAAAGTTGTTCATTAATGACATATATGATTTTATTTAATCCTTTTGGCCAAACGTTATATTTTTAAGAATAGAATATCAATTAATAATATAATATTTTCTTAAAAAACACTTTTATGTCATTTTTTACACTATTTGGTATTTTGTTTATTTTAAATTCGTAACAGCATTAACAATTCGAAAACAATTCTTGTAATCAACCATAACATGTCATATGAACCTATAAAATTAGTTTAATTCATTAAAATCTCATATTATATTTATTTGGAGATTTATAATATCAATTTTTTTAATCATTCATTAATAAGGTAATTACTGCATCATCACTGTGTCATAAAAAAAATTTATTATATAATTTTTAAAATTTTTAAATAAAATACCATTATGTATTAAATAGTTTTATCTTTCTAATGGTTATTTATAGTCTAATTTATCTTGTCTGTAACTGTATATTAAAAAATTTTAGTTATGAAAACATGAATTTAATAATTTTAACTCTTTATTAAATTAAATAATAATAAATGTCCTAATTTTATCCAAGTGGACCTAAAGAATCATATTTATTTCCTAATTTTTTTTTGGTCTAAATAAACTCATATAATAGAATTAGTACATGTTTTAGGGTAATAATAATATCATTTTTACTTTTAATTACCTTATATTACTTTTAACCATGGGAAATAAAAGTCAAATGTTACTACTCACAAAAAATTATTTTTATCTTGTTGAACCTCATTTTACTTACTAATATAAACCATGTATCTCGAATTTTTGAAATTCAACTCACAAAAGTGATAAAATTATGTTTTCATCAAATTTGCAAAAGATCATTGGAGGTGGGTAAAAGATGGTAAAAAGTTCAATAAAAAATTTATATATCTAAATTTATTATAAAATGAATCCAATGAAATAAATTTAACTTATATAGGTATTATGTATCTATTTTTACATAAAATAAATTTAAATAAAATAACTAATTATTTAAAAAAACTGGTTTTAATTAATAACAAAATATTTTTCACTATTCATAAAAAATTTAAAGTTTTCAGAAAAATACCAAAAATTCACCCTAAGATAATACCGATATACCGAATCAAAAAATGAAGTCCATTTTGAGAGATAAAATCTATTAAATTTCAAAATGGGCGTAATAATATTCATAATGGCTAGATTTATTAGTCACGGTGTGTTAGAATCTTGAAGTTGCATGCAATGATAGCTACTGCATTATTCAAAGGGAAACGTACCATGAAATCATGGGGCGTTACATGTGTCATCCAAAGTAATCGAAACCCAAATATTACCAACATTCAATTTATGTAAATGAAAATAAAAAACATTTTATTAAATCATAATATATTACCTATGTTCATAAAACATAAACAAAGGTATATAATCTAAAACTAGTAATTATAATAAACATAATCTTATTCCTTAAACATATATTTTACAATTTAAAAGGTTTTATAATCCTCTATGTATTTTTTATGTAATTATAATGTCATAAAAGTTACATTTTTGTTAAAACCATTATTTTTCACTATTCAAATAAAAAATAAACTATTATGGAGAAAAAAAATAAAAAAATATATTAAGATAATATATATATATGAAGAGTTAAAATATTATGTTTATTCCACTATAATAAAATTTTATCATTTAGATAGTAAACAATTAAACATAGTTATGAATAAAGGTTCATTTAATAGTTTAGGATATAGTGTTTACCAACAATGGTAGGGTTTCAGGTATTAAAAACATAGAGTGAAAGAGTCAATCAAAATAAATATTCTATAAATTCATAATATTTATAACTCATGTGAAATTTCAACATTAAAATATCTTCCATATTTAATGGCATTAAATGACTCCTGGAATGATGATCAACTAATAAAAATTATTGATCTCTTTGAAGTTGATCAAACAAATCATAAAAAACTGGGAAAATGATAGTTGTTAATTGTATTAATGGAAGTTATTTACTTGTAATTGATTCAAAAACCCATATATTCATTTTTGTAATAACAAAAATATTTGGGGATCTCCCTGGTGAAACACTAGGGTGTATAAATCCCTTATCACATAACTCCTGTATTGGTTTCTTTAGTTACACTCATTCTATTGTGGCCATCCTATATAGAGTCTTGGATATAGGGTTTAAATAAAGAGTAAAGTCAATGTAAAACTCACCCTCACACTCTAGTTTCTGTCCACGTAGTTTTTCAATAAATACATCAATGTATTATAGAACAATAGGTATCTCCTCTAATCTAAGTCTACCATTCCTTATCATTGGTGGTGACATATCTTTTTCTCCAAAAATTTCATCAAGGAGAGATACTAGAGGTTGATATATAAATGATTCTAATTAGTTATATTCCCCTATGAAGAATTTGATTTCATATCTCAATTATGACTTATGCTATTATTCTCTTAGAAATATATTTTTTTCATTATAATATAAAATTAAATCTATAACAATTATTAAATGAAATTCATCCAAAGGTTTAATAATCAATTTTTATAACAATGTATGGATATTATTCATAACGATAATTTAATGAAATATTCTAATTGAGATATTATTTCTACTAGGGGTATTGATTTAAATCTCCCTTATTAAGGTGTTATAAAAATATCAAATTTAATTCCAAACATATAAGACATAATATAGTGTGATGTTGTTTAATCAAATAAAAAATTATCTAAATTTAATATTATCAACAATGTAATTTCTGAAATATCCTTAATAACGTCCAACTCATCTATAATAATCATATAAACATGGATTCCCCCCTCCAGGACTTCATATTTTGGGAGGATCCCATGACTCTTGAGTAATTGGTTTGAATAATGTACAATCTCATTATAGTTGAAGAACGAGATAACAATGGTTTTCTTATTTTCATTTCATTCTTGAGCTCTATGAAACCTTTATCCATAGTTAAAATATAATCATGTTCCCATTACAAAAGTAACAAGAAGTTTCATAAAATAATTAACACATTCTTGAAATATCGTCTTCCCTTTCATCTTCTTTGTTATATTTTTTTCTCATGGTACTAATTTGACCACTTATTGTCTGGATTTACATTGATGATATAAGATATATGGAATTATTTATTTGTTTTTATAACACTTGATAATATATCAATATATGATGAAAATTATTGATAAATAGTTCCCTCTAGTGACTTTTTACCACCCCATCCATGAAATGGCCAATCTTTCATTCCATATTACATGTTTAGTTATTAAAATTCTTTGATATTATTATAAAAATTCTCTCATACTCTATAATAATTTCTTCTTCCTTATTCTTTAATGTAAGGAAATTTCTCTCCAATTTACATCACATATCTCAATGAAATTATTCTTAAAAAATATCACCTAGTTTTTCATTCCATGATATCTATTTCATCAACCTATTTAGTGTTTTCGTTTAATAGACACCATTGATCAACAAGACCCTTCAGAAAATTAACTTTTATAATATGTATTTCCCTTTCATTACTTCCCACGTCTATAAATAGATTTTCACAGAACATTATCTATTGATAATTGCCAATGTATTAGTAGTTACATTAAATTTTGGAGTCTTGAATCCTATTTTTTGATCCAAAATAGGTGATTTGTCTTAAGGAATAATAGGTTTATCCATAAATGAAACTTTATATATCAAAACTGAATTTAAATTTCTAATATTCTCTTGACTATATTATATCTAACACCAGTTGTATTGAATTTTTTAATAGATAAATACCTACATTGACTAAAGGCGTTGATTCATTTCCTTCCACTATGGTTCGCCTATAATCAAAATCAGAAACAAAATTAGATTGTGATCATCATAAATATTGATCCATAAAATAAAAAACACAATGATAGAAACAAATATAAAATACCGAAAGGGATTATAATAATTTTCATGTTAGATGTGTTCATTCAAAATCTAGTACAAAAGGTTCATACTAAATGTCCACTAATAAAAACTGCAACAACATTAATTCCAGCAACAACGATCTAGTGTTTTATTTTATACATTTGAATGAGATATGGGGGATCAAATAATGTTGGATTAGTCGGTTTAACTATCTTGGAAATCAAAATACATAATTGATTCTCATTTTAAATTTTAAATATGAAAACATAACCAAAGAAATATTCTTGAATACTTGAAATCGTTCATAATATCTATTTTCATATAATGGGGAAAGGAAAACAAATAAACTGTGAGATTAGATTCCCAGTAAGGGTTATGTACAGTGGAATTTATCATGTGTAAATAAATAATATTCAATATAGAAGTGTGGATAATCAAAACACATTATATGCAATAAATAACTTCAGTTCAATATATATCATTGTATAATATCAATATACCAATCAAATGGTTAACATAAACTAAATTCTAAATAAATGAATTTCATAAATATAGAAATTCATGATCTTACTATTAAGGTCTAAACCAATATGTAATGAATCAAACTATCAATTCTATGGGAAAGACAATCTTAATAAATTCATAGTTGTAAACTAGATACCCATATATTATGGAATACCTAATATTATGTCTCATGAAACCTATATGTTCATTTAGAATCTATCTATAACTGGGATCCATCCATCACCTATATATGTCTAACATTCCTCTTATACTGACTGACCTGTAAAATTCATTCTCAAATTTCATTATAAATCAAAATTTATCCTTATTGAATCGTAAATGTATAATATTTCTGATATCAATAAAAATCATTAATAATAAAATTCCTCTAAATAATAGAATATATACAAATGGTATATGGTAAATGAATCGTAAAAGTGTTTGAAATGATTTCATAGAAATATATGATATATAAAATATGGACATGTAGGAGAATATATTGTCTAATTAATTAATGGATATTTATTGGGAAAGTGATCGAGAGAATGTTAAATACAACAAAACCATAAATTAGAAAATGAGGAAGGAAGACAACAATTTACTCGAAAATGAAAGTATTTAATTAATACCAAAACATTTTGAAATGTAAATGAAATTATAATAAAAACATTATAAAATAACATCCATGTAACTGTTCATAAGAACAATGTTATAAATAAAATTCAAAATTTTCTTCAATCCGTAAAAATATAATAAGCATTTCTTTTGAAAAACATTTAAATATAAATTACCAAAATATTGAGATACAAATTATATATGAAAATAAACATGGATTATTTTAATGTAATTCTTAGTGAAAATAATGGTTTTGACTCAGGTAAATGATGTTCTAACTTATGTTCTCATGAAAAATATTAAAATATATTTTTCTTTTTTATTTTTTGAAAAAATTCCAAAAGTTCATCATATGGAAAATTAAATAGATGTTCTATTAAATGTTTTTAAATAAATTCAAATATTATTTAAAATGACATTAAATATTTATTTATTTTATGTAATAATATTCTTTAAATACTTAAAATGACCTTTATAAGGAATAAAATGTGTTCGATGGAATATCGTAAAACATGACTTCTTTAATGAATGTCCCTTAAATGTAACTCATTTTTTTTATTAAGACTAAAATATAATAAAGGGTAAATAATATTATGCATTTCAATCGTAAATATAAATGAAAAATATATTTTTTAATACATTAATATCATAGAGTTTTTAAAATGGAAATCTAAACATAGCAATCTCGATATAAAATTAGATTGTTACAAAAATCACTTACCTTAGGTCTCCACTTAATAATACATGTTTTATTATCAAGTAGTATGAAAATTATTTTATTAAATAAATTTTTAATACCAATTTTAATTTCTATTCCATTTTTATGATCCTTTTCTAATCATTTGAAATATGTTCATTGAATAGTTGTTTCTTACATCGACCATCTAATGTTATTCACATGATTTCAATAGAATTACTTCAGTATATTGGTCATGTTTAAAGGAATTATGAAATTGTTTCATCATATAGATAATTTTACTAATGTGATTTATATAAAATTTATTAATTATATAATGTTTTAGAATCAAAATTTATCAATTTAATAGAAAACAAATCACATAACATTTTGGAGGTTGTTGTCCACATGTACCCAAGTGAGACGTTATTATTTTTCAAGAGATGGATGGTAATGATTGATGATTATATATTTTATTTTTATAATCATATAATTTTTATAAATATAAAATATATTAATTAATTATATATTTATAATGATCATATTATAAAGGTGATGAAAAATTAATTACACCATTATATAGATATTGTATGTCATACGTACTAATGGGTGATGTTTTCATTTTCCATGTGAAGTAAAGGTGAAAAAATGGTTGTAAATTTAACAAAAAAACATATCAATTTAGTTAATATAACAATTTAATTATTATAATATGTTTCTCTTATATGTGTAGTATGTTTAACATGAAAGTAATATGAAAAAGCTCGGTGAGCACATTTATATCTTTTTTTAGTAATATCCTTTACGTTTTACCATAGTCATTAGTCAATTAAACATTTGGGGAGATCAGTACCTCTTGAACATGAGTATAGATGTTTGGAAAAAAGTAAAATTTTCTTAGTATATATAATCAGGTCATGTATTTCGGAGAACATACATGATTGGGTAAATTTTTATAAGTGAGGTGGCTGGAATATATGTAAGTATTTGAAATTTTATTCCAAATTGACATACATTTGAATATTAGAAGTTTAATATTGATATAGAACGAAATCATAAAATTTGATAATATATTTTGTTTTAATGGTCTCGTATACCTTTATTTTAATCCTTTTATCTTACTTTACCTTTAACTTAAATGAGAAATATTTACCATGGTTATTATACATTATAAATAATTTATGTTGAAATTATTTAATAAAATTAATTATTTATATTATAAATATGGAATCAATTTTATAATTTTAAATATACATATGTGATAAAAATTACTATTAATATATGATTCTAAATTGAAATGAAAGTAATTTTTAGAAAAAAAATTTCTACAATCATAATTATATTTTTTAAAAAGAATCAACTATGGTGACCATTCCAACACAATCGATTGTATTATGTTAAGTAAAAGGATATATATTTTTATTTGAAGAAAAATCCATGTTTACAATGTAATTATTTTACTAAAAGATAATAACAAAATGTATTTTTTATATTTACTAAAAAAATTCTTAGATTTACAAAATGTTATAAATATATTTTTAACTACAATGTTATATTTTTATTAAAACAATATTAATTATTAAATAAATATATTATTGATCATATTTTAAAAAAAATATATTAATTTATTATTATATGAATATATTTTCATAAAATTGATACTTTTGGTAAAAAATTCAATTTCCACTATTAACCCAAAAAATAACTATTTCTGAAAATTAATGATTATTATCCATAATATAATTTTGAGATGAATATTTATAAAATGCAATTAATTATATAAAATTAAAATTAAAAAACATAAATTATGGTTTGAATCACATAATTGAATAGTTGTTGGTGTATTATTCATTTATTTTTTTAGAAAGAAAATATTATTTACTATTATTGAAAAACAGATGTTATAGCTTTAGTGAAGACTATAAAAATAAGTTATATAAAAGGACATCCCTATTATATTAGGTAAATCCAATTTTTTTAATTGGATACTAAGGATGAAAATTATTACAATTATATATTTGATGTTCATGCCCAAATTGAGAAAAATAATAGTTTGTAAATCATCTCAAATGATGAAAAAAATAAACGAAAACAAATCCATATTTCATTAAAAAAATTAATGATTAATGAAAAGTTGTTAAAAATGAATTTGTTTTTTTAATGGTTTCTTTCCATATTAAATGAATATATATCTAGAAAATTAATTTTCACATGTGTCCATGATGGAAACAATTTGTTTATTTTTTAACGTTGTGGTGCAAATAAGGATCATGTTTTTTTCTTAAAGGATATCAAAAATTAATTCCTAAATTAATTAATTTAATAATATGTCTATATTAACTATCCCTAAGGTTTTATAAATCATTTATTTGATACAAATGTTTTTTGAATAAGGAAAATATTTCATGTGATGAAGCAAGCACCAAGAGAATAATATTACATACATGATAATTATTTGAAAAAATAAAAATTTCTAATGAGGTGGAATCGATCATAATATCTATATCCATAAGGATAATTTTAAAAGAATTATGTTACTTTTTTAAGATGGTGAAATAATTTTTTGAGGACTGAATGAAGAATAATGTAAGTAGTTTTAAAAAATCATGTGGTGTGAGTTCAAAATTTTATAGATTGGTTAATGTTTCTTCTATGATTTGATGGTGATTTAACAAAGGTATAAAACATTTATTTCTCAATTAAAATATTCCAATAATAATTTTATAATATTATTAGTGGATGGCTCTATGTATATTTAAATATTGGTTTTCACCATGATGATGATGTCAATATATGAAAATTGCATAGAGGTTAATATCGTGGACTAAAAGAAAATCATTGGAATCATATTATAGTTAACAGTAAGTAGACCAAAAATTATGTTTCAAACAAGTAAAAATTAACAAAACCAAAGATATCCCAATGATATTAACTTTTTTAATAGAGAAATAACAATTTATAATATCATTTTCATGTTGGATTTATGGTTGTTTTATCATGAAACAACAAAGTAGGAGTTATTGTGGTGTAAAAATATAGATTTGATTTCTACGGTAGAAGATATAAAGTATGAATTATGTGGTTCATTTTATCATTTAAATTATTGTATTTCATAGTTTGTACATAATAATGAATACACATTATTAATTACTTTTAATGTTTAATACATTTTGGATTATCAATCATGTACCCAGATTTTACGGATGAAGGAGAAACATGAGAACATTAGAGTTGATGTAAAATCCCTCATTCCAATCAAGAATGATAACTCATTTTCTATTAATAACTGAAAATATATTGTACGTTATTAAATAAAAAAGTACATTTAGATCAAAAATCTATACACAAAGGATTATTCTGATCTTGGTTTGGGGAAGTTGGTGTATGTTTCAATGCAAATCCACATTGTGGAAATTATGATAATGGAACTACCCAAATAATTGTTTGAAGTAATCTAATTATATATTGGAGTCACTCCATATATATCCACATTAATGGGTTAGATAATGGATTACCATATCGCAAGATATTATTTTCCTTGTTATTTAATAAGTTCAAAAAATATTTATCATTTTTTGACCATCAATGAATTTCTCTTTAGGTTAATTTATAATATTGGTTATGTATTCATTTTATTAAAATTTGGTTTCAT
Organism: Viscum album; assembly: GCA_963277665.1. NCBI lineage: Eukaryota > Viridiplantae > Streptophyta > Magnoliopsida > Santalales > Viscaceae > Viscum > Viscum album. The sequence continues at coordinate 1,716,083,609 of OY728160.1, read as the reverse complement.
TTTTGTATTTGGGTAGATAATGTGATTGTTAAATTGTGGTTATAGGTTAATTTATCACTCATACACAATAATAGGTGTTAATTGGTATTTTTTTTGATTTTCATGCTGGTAAAATAATTAAGAATTTTATTGTAGTGATGTAATACTATGGGGTTTAATGAGAAAATAATGAAGTTAAATTATGTTTTTATGATTGTAATTTCACATAACTCTTTCTTATCACAATGTAAAAGACTCATTTTATATTAGAGTGGAATATTTACTGAATCAATGGAAACACTATATTTTAATGGTTGTAGGTTGTTGTATTTTTTAGTGTTTTATATATAATATATATTTGATTGTTTGTTAATAATATTTTGAATAAAACTAAGGGGTGAGATTGTGAAAAAATACATGAAATAATTTTTATATTGAGTTTATCGAGAAAAAAAATTGTAAACCATATTAAAGGATAAAAGAAATCATTATAAACAAAAGTAGTGAAGGTTAGATTTATCTGGAGTAAGTTTGAGGTTTAGAATAGATGGTGGTATATAAGGATAAGTGGATATTGAAAATATAGTAAATTATAGAATAAATATATAAGAATAAAAATTCTGAGAATATACATGAGTTTGAAAAAATTTGACAACTGCATGATGGTCCCTATATATAAAGAGTTAGTTGAGAAATATGTAAGATTCAATCAGAGTTTCACTAAGGATATGTGACAATTCCATTAATTATATGTTAGAGTAGAATTATAGAAAAATATAAATATAAGAGTAACACATCCATATGTAAGAGTAACACAAGTTTTTGTAAAGGAATGTTTACGAATGAATTGGTAATATGTGAGATTCACTCATAGATGAATTGTGGGATAAATATGATTGTATTATTGGAAAAGTAATTACATTTGATGAATTATTCCAATATGTCAGAGTATCAGGTTGTGTTATATGTTTTTGGAAAATTATAGTGAAAAATAATATGAATATTATATATAATATGATATATAAGAATAATATAGGGGATATTGATGAGTAAATACTTTTCTCTAATTAATAAAAGGATGATATTTTTTGTGTTTGTTTATGTGAAGAGAAAAATGTGGAAATGAATTTTTTATTTTAAAATAGACATTCTTGGAGTTTTATATGTAGAAACCAATGGAAGATCTTATGGATGATTAACTCGTGTTTAATGTTAGAAATTATTGACATAATTTTCTTATCAATTTAAAATTAGAAATAATGATTCTAGAATATAGTGAAATAGAAATTGTGATTAGAATCATTGAATTTTTTAATATTTCATATTTTTTCAATTTTCAATTAATTTTTGTGGGGAAATAAAATAATGTATTTTTTATTAATTATAACAAGAGGAAAAATAGGTGTGGGAATCACTTTAGTTGAAAATAGAGAAAAGTATAAGAATATGAGTTGGAGTAGTGGTGGACATGAAGAATGGGGTATTTAAATACTTCATTTTGTGAAGAAAATAAGAGAATAAATAGATCTAGGAATCCATGTTATTAGAATATAAAGGAGTTTCATCATGCAGAGGAACAAATATCTTATTCCAAAACCTTAATTTATGGGATACATTAGTTGTTAAAAAAAGACATGTCAGTTTTATAGAGGTAGTGAGTTTATTTGTGAGAGGGGAGTGGTGAGTTGCCTTTTTATTTGTGAAGTAGGAAAACCATTAATTTTAATACAAACCCCCCAAAATAAAAAATAATAACTGTTCTTAGGGATTGATGTACCTTGGAAAATTGTTTTTGTATACTATATAGATTATCCCATTGTAGGTGAACCATGTAATAGTTATTATGTCCCTCTTGAATACATTATCACATAAATATCACTATGAGGGAGAAAAGAGATTTCCAACTAAAGATGGAATAATATTTTTTACAAGGTTCAACAAAATATCAAGAATTCCATGATTTAACCACCCCACTCATGTAAGGCTATAGATATTTTTAAGGAAAAACACACAAAAATAGTTCTATTCTCATTCATTTTTAGATCAAAAATTCACATATATGTTCACACATGGCATGATAAAATTTTCAGAAGGGACCATAATCATTGGTTGGTTAATATCACAAAAAAATTGAAATATTTTGAAGGTATGTTATCAATTTTATAACATTTATTCCAAGAATAATTTCAAATATAATAAGAAACTATACACATATATTGTTCCTTAGACTACATATGATTCTGTTACCAACCTAACAATACCTTGTTATCAATGATCAAGGTATGTGACTTGGTCAATAGGAAATCAATGACCTTATTTAATAATGTGTATATTTCCATTTCATATAAAAACTTATCTATATGGTCATTCTAAACTCTAATAAAATTAAAATTATTTCAATAATTCTTTTAAAAAAACAAATATATATATCCCATGTCTCTACCAAATTATTTATAAAACATTTCTATAACCCCATTACACAAAAACCATACCTTGGTAGGAAATGAATTAGCATATTACCCCAAGATTCTACCTCCAAATGGATATGATATTGAAACATTCACAAAAAAATATAAATCTAAATATTAGGATTTGTTAATCACTTAAAAATACTCTGGAAATTTTTTCTAAAAAAATTCATCATTAAACCTTGAAAAATAAGAATCCATGATAAACTGATATTATAAAATAAAATATATCGATTGAATACAAATTATCCATAATGAATTAATGTTTTAATTATGATAAAAAGCTTCTAAATACCAAAAATAAAATACATCATAAAAAACTAATTTTATATAGTTTAACATTGAAAATGTCTAGTTACCAAACTCTAATTGTCAACCTCAATAATAAATATTGTTCCATTTTAAAACTCTCTAGTGAAATTATGATAAAATTGAATATAAAATTTGTGGTGATTATATCCATATACAAAGTAAGTCATCCCCAAATGATGAAAACAAAATTTAAAATTGTGTATGCATAATAATCAAACAGAAATACCATGATACATAGTTGTTTATTTTCTGACCACAACCACCTTTGAAAAATCTATGTAAAATTTAAACTACTGATCATTTTAATCCTAAAGACTCATAAAAATTAAATGAACAAGTTAATTCCACTCCATTAATCTACAATCCATGGTTTGTTGGTCGAACTCATTGGAGTATTTATTCCCCAAACTCAACATAGAAATCACTCTCTAAATAACGAGGAATGTATAATATAATACACACTATAAAAATATAACAGTAACCTCATAAAATAACACTACAAATATAGTATAAAATCTCTAATGAAAATCATACTTTCACTCACCCATTTCCACACTCCTACAATATCCATAGCAATATTAACATTCAAAAATAACATAACCAATATTTACCACTTAGTTGGTGATGGTGGAATCCTAGTTTACCGTCTTATTTTTCCATTCACAAATCTAAATATTTTATCATACCAAAAAAATATCCTTTGTATTTTGGTTTCAGAGAGACAGTTATTGGAATCATAACATTTTCAATTAAAATACAATAGGTAAAAAAATATATAATCTTGTTTAATGAAGCTACTAATATAGGTTGTCTTTATAATGGTCATATATGATTGAGAACTTGAAATAACCATTTAGTTTATAATTAAAGGTTTACTATTAACCAATAAACTATATTAATAGTTGATGTATGAGTGGATCGTTTAGAGAATATGTAATTTACTTAGGGCTGTTTCATTGTCCAATTACATAGGGGTCGTAAAAATTGGACTGGAAAATTAAAACTCATTCATAACATATCCTATATTAATTTTATAATGTGAATTTTTTTATGTTTATATTGAAATTCAAGGTGAATTTAAATTTTAGTTATTTGTTGAGATCTTTATCATTCAGATATTTTTATTTTTAGATTGTTTTTTATGAGAGCCATTGGTATGCATACCTCATTTGTTTGGTACTTAAAACAATAGCACTAGAAAATATAAAACCCTGATATTCTAATAGATTTTACTATGGGTTTTTAAGTTTATAAGCCCTTTTCAAAATGTAGTGAATTTAATGGAAGTTAAATCATTTTCTCGTGATTGTGTTCGTTGTCTATCACTCTAGTGACCCCCAAAATGTAAATTTTTGGTATTTATTTTATATATTGATTATATTATTTATTTATTTAGTGTTGAAACAAAACATTTATTATTTTTATAGTAATATCTAGGCTATACAATTTTGTATCACGTACTATATAGTAAAACATAATGCCTTTTATTTTTTTTAATATCATTATATAATTAAGAATGGTTAGGAATAATGTATTTCTAAACATGTACACTAATCATTCATCGACATAATGTATTAAATATTTTTATTTTATAAATCCAGTTTAAATACTCTCATCATCAATTTATTTCACTTGTCTTTCAAATTCTTACATGTGGTTCTCCAAAGCATTCCCCCATTTTTCATTCATTATTATGGAGAATTTTCATCAAATGGGTTATCTTTTTAATGGTTTGTGCATTTAAAAACCCACTTTTCATTTTTCTAAATTATTTCTTCATTATTAAATAATTAATATAGAAATTTACCCCTACGGTTAATGATTGATAGAATTTTAATTAGGGGTTTATTTGTTTTGATGATTTTCACTTTACATAATGTATTTGTCTTTTTATTTATTAGTGGAATGACAAAGAATTTTTTCAATTTGATAAATTATTTTCAGTTGGTTATTTACATCACCACTTGTAGTTATTTTTAGGGATGTTGGGGTGTTTTATATTGTGTTTTAATTTAATTAAAATTTATATTTTATATATATTTCAATTTTATAAAAATTATATTTCTACTTATTATTGATTATCTCTTAGAATTGGATGTATTTTCAGAATACATACTCAATTTATTTCACATTGGAATGATAATGATTTACATTAATATCAATATTTTTTTGTAGTTTCATCAATACATATCCATTTATTATCATTTTCTTTTATTCCTGGTTATTATAAAATGTGTTTTCATTTAAGCATTATCAATTTTTTGATATTTATAACTATTTTTAAAAATTAATCTTACTACTTATTTATTAACACTTTTATTGAAATTGAATTTCATAAAATCTATAAAATTATACTTATGTAAATGTTTTTTACACAATGTTGATGATGAAATGGAAAGTGAAATTTTTCTTAAAAAACTGATTTTCATTTTAGGGGAAGATTTTTAAAAATATTTTAAAAGCATAATGACATGTTTTTATCATTGATTTTACCAGAGAATGCGGTGTTCAAATTGTTTAAGGATGTTTTACTATATAATTTAAACCCTTTATATAATTTACACTTTTTCTTTTTTATTTTAATGTGGATTTTTTTATATGTTTGTATGATTATTGAATATCAATGTGATTGGGGACATCTTTTTAAAGGGTTTTTGTAGTGTTTTGTGAGATATTTTAATGCCACATTGTATTGAATGTTTATAATGAAAAAAAATCATATTTCATTATTCTATCATTGTTATGATTAACAAAGTAATTATATTATTTTTGAATAAAAATGTCTATTATCTCATGAAGATTATTTATGTACAACAAAATCCTAAAAAATAATATACCTTTTTTAAATTCCTCTAGAAAATACCTCATGTTTCCTTTAAAGTCCCTCTTAGTACATATATTCAATATAGGATATACACAACCGAATGAGTGAGCTAAATGCCTAATAAGTTGATGAATAAAAGGGAAGAAACATTATTAATAAATTAATTTAGAATATGTTATAGTTTAATCATCATCATCATATCATAAGATCGTGATTATCATCAAATGTAAGAGGGAATAATTTTAAAATAGAATAGAATTTGTAATATGTATAATAATTAAACATTATAATTTTGTTTTAAACACCAATTTCTTTAATAAATAGAGAATACGAGTAAAAAATATCTTTGTTTACCAATGAACGATATATTTAATTTATGTTAATATAGATTTATATTAATGTATAGCTAAAATAATATAATGGGAAATGTCAATTTATCCAATTTATTAGAGTTATATGTAATAATAGGATTACTGAAGCAATATTATATGCTTATAATTATACATTACAAATGTAAAGAAACCTATAATAATGGTAAATGTGAAATAAACCCCTGAAAAATATTGGGTCTCATATATATTTTTTAAATAATATTTTAATGAGTAACCTTGGAGATAACCAAAAAAGTCAGGGAAAATTTTTTTTTGGACATTGAATATAATCAGAAAAATTTCAAGGATCAAGGTCAGAGGAGGAAATTACTCATGAAAAAAACTGGTATGGTAAAATTTATTTAATTTAAAAAAAACACAGTCTCCTCAATATATTGTGGTGCATGCAACAACAGGTCTAAAAGAAACACGCTAATCGATTAAGATATAATTTAAACATGACAACTATAATCTAGATATTAATTTTGAGGGTATGAATAGTACAAACTAAATTATTAAAATAAATATTTTATTATTTTAAAAAACAAAAAAAATATCATTTATATTTATTATAAAAAAAAAGGAATCATTAGAACCAAAATTAAATGTCTAGAGAGACCGAGTTATCTGGGATGAGTACCTGGATGGTGGGTCTGATGATGAACAACACCGAGTGTTGTTTCAGGGATGAAGTTCTAATACATTGGATATGTGTGAGATGGTTCTCATAGAGTTACATAGTTCTCCTTCAGTAGTACATTCTAGCGGTACAACGATATACAATTCATTGAGGAGTCAGCTTTTTTGGCCCAGGTTGAAGAGTGGTGTTGTGGAATTTCTATCTCGACATTTGGACTTCTATAAGTTTAAGGTTAAACACCATATTTTGGTTGGTTTTCAATAGTCATTATATATTCCTCAATGAATGTGGGATGATATATATATTGATATTATTATCAGTGTCCCCAGAGCTCAGTGTTTCTATGATGTTATATAGTTTGTATTCGATCATTTTTTGGAATTAACCCACTTCATAAAAATCATGGAGTTGGGGGTAGTAGATGTTTTGGTGAGGAAATATATGGAGGATGTAGTTATATTCCATTAGGTCACAAGGAAGATCATTTACAATCGGCATCCCCATTTTACAAATAACTTGAGGACATGTCTCTAACATGATTTAGGTTCTTATCTATTAATTATCACTACTTTTCATCCATAGACGGATGGTCATATTGAATGGACCATCTAGAATATTGATGAAATGTTTTTTTGTAATGTTCTGTATTTTTTAGTATCATGAATGAGTCACCTAAACATGGTATTGTTTTCATAAAATAATATATTCCACATTACCTTCGGTATGGCGTAGTTTGAATCCATTTATGGCCAACCTTTCCATTCTGTATTGAGATGGAATGGGGTCAAAAAGTCATCAATTCTTATGTGGTATCTAGTATAAAATACAATAGAGATGGTTTATGTGATTCACTAGAGGATGAGGGCAGTGCAATATCATCATAAATGCTATGACGATCATTGGAGAATACCTATGGAGTTTGATTTTGGAGATCATTTTTTAATGATACTCCACACTGTGGGTAGTGAATGTTTGGTCACGGGGGTAAGAATTCTTCACGGTTTATTGGACATTTTGAAGTTTTGGCTCGTGTTAGGGTCATGGAATATTGGAATGAAATTACCCCACATATGAGCAGGATACATGAGGGTTTTCATGTGTATTTGCATCGTCATTATCTTTATTATTACTATAACGTCATCTATTGGGATGAGATCAATGTTGATGATGCAACCTTCAACGAGAGGCCTGTAGAGTACCCGAATTATAAAGAGAAGGTGTTTTCAGGCATTCCATACCCCAGTTTTGTGTCTTGTTAAATCATGGTGGCCTACAGGAGAGTATATAGAAACATGAGACACATATACACACTTTGAACCTGGATCTATTGGTTTTTTGCTCTTTTCTAATAATGATGCTTTTTTTGTAGACCATTCGTAATTATGATAAGTATTTCTATTGTTTTTTATTTTTTCTTTATATAATTTTAGAGGTATCTCTCCTAGGAGATTTTTTTAATAAATGGATGTTGTTTTCACAAGGTTTTTGTGTTGTTCCTTTGATAAAGCGGTCAAGCTCCTTTGGTTCCAAGAGCATTGAATGGTATCTCAAAGGGTGGTTGTTCGGACCCCTTTTTCGTTTCATCTACAGGTTTGTTTTGGATTCTCAAGGAAATAAAATGTCTTCATAGGTAACTTATGTAATGGAATGGACCTCTATGATCCATTCCTTTTTGAAAATCTGATGTTTGTGGTGTTCTTTGAGGTCATGGAGACTTACTTCTAACACATTTAAAAAGATCCAATTCTGTGAACAATTTTTCTTGGACGTTAGGTCATCTATCATTATGTTATCTATCGATAGACCTTCTATTGGTAGGTCATATATTTCTAGGTCATATAATGGGTGTTAATATATCATTAAGTCAAAAATCTATAGGACATCTATCGGTATGTGTAAAATGTTTCCTGATCAGTTGGTTTATAACATTTTTAACTTCTTACAATTTCACCGCTTCGACATTATGCCTCACATAAAACGCATTCAAAGCCATGACTAAAGGTATTTAAGGATAATTAAAAGCCCATAACTACTATTTATATTTTCCTACATCTCTATGTGCCTTTACACTATCAAAATTCATAATATTGACCATATCATCCTTTAATGGGAAATATTAAGAGTATCCAAACCGCTGCTCGGATAATATTTTCAAAAGGATGTGATATCTTCATTCTTTTTTCTTTCATCTTGCTTTCCCTAGAATGATATTCCCATACAATTTTTTCCTTAAGTGTTTTGTTATTATGTTGTGGTCCTCGGAAGAGTTTTTTCATAACGTTCTTCCTACTACTAGCTCACCACCTATTTTGGTGTAACCATGAATTTTCAATCTGTCTTCTACATAAGGAATGTTTTACCTCCATTATTTTATGTTCTTAGATATGTTTCTCCTATTTCTCCTTTCTATGTGACGGAATTTAATCTCCATGTTTCTAATTGATCTTTCTTAGCTGTTAGTTAATTTGGTTGTGTCATGGCGTCCTCGAGTTGATGCAATCATTGTGGGAGAGGTGATGATGATGTATTGTGTTGGCCCATTATCGTGCAATGAACATCGGAAACCATTTGAGGTAGGGTATTCCTTTCTTACTAATTTTATTTATTTGTATATGTAGTGTTATCATGATTTATCCTTTGTATCACAATGAAATCGGCATAATAAATATTTGGTCCAGATTAAATAATTGGTATCGATTTTAAATTGTTTCTTTATATTGTGAAAATGGTTTCCCTCATAATTTCCATGATAGTATGATATCAATTATTTCTAAAGTTGGAATGTTTTTCTTGATGGAATTTTGAAATTAATGTAAATACATGATTAAATTTAAATTTATTAGCTAAAGAAATAAATAGTCATATTATTGAATCTATATTTTTATTTTTGGGATTTGATGATGATAAATTGGATGTAGTTATATATGTTTAATGGATTCAATTAATTCAATATTAAATAAAATTCAGTTTCTAAATAAAAATAATTCCTTGTAGGGCTCTGACATACCACCTTTCTTATAAAGGCCACGAATCTTAGTCTTTGGATATGTGAGTTCCCATTGTGTGTGAATGATTAATGCCTTATTTAGGTCCAAGAGACAAGTTACTATGCCATTTTTTCCATCTCGTTTTGTTGTGGTGTGTTTATGGGATGAATGAGCATGGAAGGATGTTGATGTATGTGGGGTGGGGAGGCCCAGTGGTGGTTCTGGCAGTAGTTTACTCATAGAGTGGTGACATGTATCAGATTATGCATTTTGGTGTTAGGGAGGACACTGGGGATGATAGAACAGGTCGATGTTGGGCTTACCAATCGACATGGATGTCGTTTTTGTTGAACCAGTTGTTTTTTAACTATTCTAAAATCCACATTCATTGAGGTATATGGTCTTTCTAACCCTCCTTCCAATAGAGGAAATGACATGTTGGGTATTACATGTGCTTTTTGTGTTAATCATCACAAGAATTGATGGGTCTATGATACAACTATAGGTTGAAATTACTCAACGAGTATTTAATCAACTCAAATTGTTCAACACATTGAATTTGGTAGCTTCACATACATTCTAATAATATGTGTATTATAAAATTTGTAATTTTGTTAATAAATTAATGGAAAATTGTTTTTTACATGGCGTTTGGAGCTTTCTTGGATGAAATGTTGATAATGTGTTTCTAAGAAGCCATGGACTCAGTTTTGTTATTCTTGGAGGGCATAGTTTTGGTTAGATTCGTAATGATATGAAATATGGTTAATTTTAATTGTTAATTAATGTTTATTTAATTAATTAGCATAATTTTCAATTGATATAAATGTATATTGTAACTTAATAAATAACTTTATATGGTTTTGTGCTTATAGGATATCTAGTCGTAGCATTACTAGTCGAGAGTCATAGAGACGTTGGATTCAATTGAGTATATGACTATGTTATGCCCATATTGTGGTTGTGAGATATTTTATATTTTATAATTTTTGTGATTATATATGATACACGATCCTATCGGTTAGGGAAACCGACCCCCTGGGGATTCTGATCCATATAGGGTGATTCCCCATCATTCTGGTGGGGGGATGGATGGATGACTACCCCCCTTGGCCCCACTCTATTTTATTGGTAATTACATGTAAGAACCTGGATCTTCTTTTCAGGTATGTTTTTATTTTCTAGTTTTTTTTTATAAAAAGGGAGTTTTCTAGAAATTCCTTAGGTACACGCCATGTACTCTGTTACAGCGGGGAGCCGTGTGATGGTAGTGTAATGGCCATGCACAAGACCATGTGTGGTGACATGGAGACTGCCTATGCTGGGCCAGTTAAGGCATGTACACATCATGTACTTCTAAAGTACACAACGTGTAATTTCTTTTTATTTCATTGAAGGGATCGGGGTCATGTCTAATGGACAGAACACACTTCTTCTTCTCCTTCTTCTTCAAAAAGCATCTATAAGGTGTGGATCTTCGTCGATCCCCTAATTGAGCCCCCATTCTCTAAATTGACAGCCATCGATTATGTTGGGATCTCCAAGGTAAGATTTTTCCTCTTCTAGAGATTCATTACCTGATTCCTCTTCCTTCAAGAGTTATCATCAGTTGAGTGTTTTTAGAATTTTTGTAGATCTACAGTGTTCATGGGTGATACAAGGCTTGAGGTTCACGTATATCGATCTCACAACACCAAGGTATGTGTTTTGTTCCTTTCCTTAGATAGCCTTTGATTTATATGTGAAACATTTCCCAATACCCATTAATGGTGTATTGCGTGTTTATGGATTTAGCATTGTAAATTTCATGTCATGCCTTGTTTTTTTGGATAGAGTTTAATAGTTTGTAAATATGGTTATTATTCCATGATATGGAGGTTTTGACCATGTTTTCTTATTTTGGACGTTGGTCCTAGTTTTCATGTTAGGATTCTTACTTCCATGCCAATTCTTGTTGGATGGGTGATTTTATCTGGCATGTTGTTAAACTATAGACTATTTAGCGAAGTATTCATTGAGTTATACTTGGGTCGTAATATATCATTATGCTCTATTGACTTACATAGGGCTATGGGAACCTAGTGTAATAGGCCATAAAGGTAATGAATGCTGAGTGCTTCCCCAAAGTGTTTGTTTTACTGTTACGATGTGATAACATAGGTGGAATGGACATAAGTTCTTCCTCAGAGTGATTGTAGTACCTCAATGCGGGCCACAGTGGGAATTAGACATTTAGTGCTTCCCTAGAGAGCCTTTTAGTTACAGATACAAGACTATAGGTGGAATTAACAGTGTGTGCTTCCATAGAGAGTCTTTTCTAAAGCTGATCCAGAGGGGTTAGACTGTGTGTACATCCCAAAGGGTTTCTTGTAATTGTTTGGTTGAACCAGAGGGGTAAGAATGTGAGTAATCCTAGAGGTTTACCCTCTTTTGATTTGATTTTTACTTGATATATGAAATGTAATGAAAATTGAACTATAGAGATATTAGCTACTGAGTAATTTGTTGTTTACTGCTTCTCATTAATTATTTACTACCATGTATATTCACTCAATGTTAGGAACATATCATGAGTTGGCTGCCATCTGGGATTAGTCTCACAAGCTGATTGGGTCAAGATTTTGGGCCTAAAAAGATTATATTGTTATAGTTATGGATAAGGGAATGTTCCCTTCTACTTCAGCTACTTGATTGCTTTAGAGGTGGAGAGCATCGGACCAAGCTGAGTATTGATATGATGAGGAGTTTTTTCTTGTTTTCATTTTGTACTTTTGTTTAGTATTATATTACAGAATTTTAACTTGTTTGGCTAATTTACTAGACATATGTATCACGCATCATTTATATATGTGCTCCAGTTATTTATTCTTCAGTATTTGGTTGTTTACTATTGTATGGTATTATACTAATTCCTCTATTTCTATATGTTTACATCCACTTTTTTTCTCTTCCAATGTGGACATAGTTTCTACACTATCACACCCAAGGCCCTCTCCACTAGTCGGCAGCCTCTCGCATTTGGGAAAATGTGCTTGAGGCCATGTGACCAACCGGGTACAGGGCACCTCTGGGTGGCTCCCAGAACCGAGATGATACAAAGTGGTATGAGACGATTGACTTGAGATCTGGTTACCATCAGTTGCTCGTTAGACCATTAGATTTATCTCTTATATCCATTCGAAGTATTTATGGTATATACGAGTATGTGGTTTTTCCATTCGGTCTTATGAATGCACCTGGAGTTTTCATAGCACTGATGATCCGAGTGTTCCATCCATATTTGGATTCTTTCGTGGTGGTCTTCGTTGACGATATCTTGGTGTACTCTCACACTATACATGACCATGCTAGCCATCTTGAGATCATTTTGAGTACACTAAGAGATAATTAGATATAAACTAATCTCTCAAAATGCCACTTTTGGAATGACCAATTTCAATTCATGGGTCATGTTTTCTGAGAGACAGAAGTATCAGTTGACCCAGAGAAAGTGAGAGCCGTAGTTTAATGGGAGTAGACGAAAAAAAAGTATTTGAGGTATGATGTTTTCCTAGGATTACTGGTTACTACATACGTTTCATATAGGTCTTTTCACACTTAGCAGCACCACTGACATGCCTATATAATAAGGGTGTGAAGTACTTGTGGTCAGATTCTTGTGAGTCATCCTTTCAGGAGCTGAAAGGGATATTGACTTCAGCACTGATACATGTTTTTTCATAGACTGTAAAAAAGCTATTTTGTGTACTGTGATGCATTAGGTATCGGGTTGGGAGTTGTGCTTATGAAGGGGGAGGTGTCGTTGTGTATGGGTCTCAAAATTTGAGGCCATGTGAGAGTAACTACCCAACACATGATCTCAAGTTGGATGTATTTGTTCATTATTTACGATATTGGAGACATTCTCTTTTGGGAGATCATATTTTGGTTTTCACCGACCACAAAAGTATCAAGTATATCTTCACTCAACATGACCTAAAATTGAGACAGCTAATGTGGGTTGAGTACCTTTAGTATATTAAAATTGAGCATGAATACACGCTTGGGAAAGACAATGTACTGGCTAATGCGTTGAGCAGGATGACTCATATATAGGAATTTCAGGAGGATAGAAGTGAGTGGCAGCTTATGGCTCTATTCTTTGAGATGAATTAGGAGATGCACGACAGACAGAGGCAGAAGTTTCTTTCTTTTATATTTTTTACCTCTACTCTAATTGATTGAGTGAAAATGAGGCAGCTATCAGATTATAAAGGCCTAGTTCTACGGGAATGTGTGTCGGGAGAGAACTCTATTTCTGGATGATCCATAGGGGAGGATGGGATCTCGTGTTTTCATGGGTGCAAATGGGTGTTATCAGAAATACACGAGGAGATGATGCGGGAAATTCATTCCTTATTGTGGATGTTCATCCTGGCGCCACAAAGATGTATTGTGATCTGCACCGTCAGTATTGGTGGCCAAGTATGAAAAGAGTTGTTGTTGCTTTCGTCAGGAGGTATTCCACCTGTCAGCTGCTGAAGGTGGAGCATCAACGACCAACATGGCTTTTGCAAAAGTTACCCATTCCTGAGTGTAAATGGAATGATCTAATGATGGATTTCCTGACAGTTTTTCTGAGGCCACCTCAAGGGAATGAGGCAGTTTTGGTTTTCATTAATAGACTCAAGAAGATTTCTCACTTCATGTTGATCAAGGAGACCTTCAATGTTGATGATATGGGAAGGTTTTACATCTGAGTGATTGTATGTATACATGGAGTTCCACACTCCAATGTTTCATACAGTGATGCATGTTTTACTTCTTGGTTCTGGCAGGGGTTAAAGTGGGATTTGGGTACACATGTACTTTTGAGTACAACATACCACCCCCAGACAGATGGCCAGTCCGAGCATATGATTCAAGTTTTTGAGGAAATGCTTCTGGCATGCATCTTAGATTTTGGAGGTTCATGGGAGAAACACATACCGCTTGTGGAGTTTTCCTACAATAATAGTTTTCATGAAACTATTTTGATGGAACCTTTTGAGGCTTTGTACCGTAGGTGATGCTGATCACCCTTATGTTGGAGGAGGCAGAAGTGGTAGCTATGTTAGGACCTTGTCTTATTCAGAAGACCACAAACCAGATAGAGTTGATTTGTAAGAGGATGTCTACAGCACATTCACAATTGCAGTCTTATGTTGATCGACGGAGATGGCCTCGAATGTTCGAGGTCGGAGATCATGTCTTCCTATGTGTCACGCCGAAGTTGGGACATAGAAGGATCAGGAGACAGGGTAATCATTCGTCGAGGTACATCGGGCCATTAGAGGTTTTGGAGAGAGTTGGGCTGGTTGCCAATCGGTTGTAGTTACCTCAGAGGTACCAGAATATGCACGAATTATTCCACGTTTCTCAGCTCTGACGTTACTTATCATACCCGTATCATGTTTTTTAACCCGAGGAGGATGAGTTAGAGGTGGATTCCTCACTCAACAAGCATCATATCTAGATTTTTTTATTAAAGCATTAAGGTTCTCTATGGATGATCTATTCCTCTGGTACGATTGTTATGGAATCACCAACAAGTATAGGATGAGACCTGGGAGAGGGAGGCTGATGTTCGATCGTAGTGGGCGGAGATTTTCAAGGTTTTTTCTTCTACACCGCCTTACTAGGAAAATTTAGGGATGAATTTCTTTAAGGGGGGAATTTTTTAAGAACCCCAATCTTCTTTTCATGTATCTCTTTTTTTAGGGTCATTTTTGATAAAAAGATGAGTTTTTTGGAATTTTCATAAGTACATGCCATGTAAATTACATGTACATGTCGTGTAAATTATAAGTACACGTCTTGTACTTAGTTACCAAGGGTGGGTGTGTGCTGGCAGTGTAACGGTCGTGCACACGGCCGTGTGTGGTGACCTGGAGACCACCTAATGTGGGGTTTTGTCAAGGCAATACATGATCTGTACTTATAATGTAAATTCCTTGTACTTTATTTTTATTTCATTAAACGGACCATGGTAACGTCTAATACACAAAACACACTTCTCCTTCCCATTCTTAATCTGAGAGCATCTGTACGGTGAGAATATTCCTTGAGGCCTCGATCGAGGGTTTGTTCTCCGAATTGACTGACGTCAACTGAGCTGGGATCACCATAGTAAGATCATTATTCTTCTAGATCATCGTTACCTAATTCCTCCTCTTTCATGAGTTATCGTCGGTCAAGTGTTTTTATCATTTTTGTAGATCTATGGTGCTATTGGGTGATACAAGGCTTGAGGTTCACGTATATCGATCTCACGATACTGAGGTAGGTGGTTTGTTCCTTTCCATATATAGTATTTAAGCTATATGTGCAAAAGTACCAAATACCATTGAATAGGGTATTGCATGTTTATGGTTTTAGCTCTGTAAATTGTCGTCCCTTCCATGTTTGATTGGATAGAGGTTAATTGTTTTTAGATAGGGTAATTTTTTCATGCTATAGAGGCTTTCCCCATGTTTTCTTGTTTTTTCCATTTGACCTAGTTTTCCTGTTAGGCTGCTTACTTCCATACCTAGTATTGTAGGATGGGTGATTTTATCTAGAATGATATTATGTTGTAGACTATTCATCCACGTAGTTCTCTAGGTATACATTGGTTTTTATATATTGTTTTGCTCGATTGACTTACATAGGGATGTGGAAACCTGTTGTAGTAGACCATAGGGGAGTGGACGCTAAGGGCTTCCCCAGAGTGTCTATTTTATTGTTATGATGAGAGACCATATCAAGAATGGACAAAATTTCATCCTCAGAGTGTCTATATTTCCTCGATGTGGGATAAAAGGGGAATTGGATGTTGAGTTCTTCCCAAGAGCTCTTTTGAGTGACTGATACAATACTATAGGGGTTATTGACGGTGAGTGCTTCCTCAGAGAGTTTTGTTAAAGCTAAACCAGAGGGGTTTGACTGTGTGCACATCCTAAAGTGTTGCTTCTAATTGTTTGGTTGAACCAGAGGGGTTAGGCTGTGAGTAATCCCATCGGGTTACCTACTATTGATTAGCTTCATACTTGATATAAAGAATTGAATGCAAATTGAACTATATGATGGTTTGCTGCTGATTACTTCCTTGTTTATTGCTCCTATTTACATATTCTATCCCATATATATTCACTGACTGATAGGAACAGATCTTGGGGTGGTATTCTATAGGTATTAGACTCAAACCATGTTTGGGTCATGCTTTTAGTCCCAAATAGATTATATTGTTGCAGGTATAGATAAGGGAAAGAACCCTTCTACTTCAAGTACTTGAATACTTTTGAGCTGGAGAGCATGGGACCAAGATGAAGCTTCTAATGCTAAGGAGTTGGTTGTTGTTTTTATTTAGTACTACGTTTTAGTACGGTATTCAATCATTTTGAATTGTTCGGATGATTTCCTTGATAAATGTATCTTGCATCATTTATATATGAGCTCCACTTATTTATTCTTCAGTCTTCCGATGTTTAATGTTGTATGGTATTATATTGCTTCCTCTATTTCTATCTATTTACTTACTCTATGTTACTATGCCAATGAGAGAATATTTTCCCCACTATCACACCCATGGCCCTTGCTACTAGTCTGTAGCCTGTGGAATTTGGGATAATGTTCTTGAGCCCATGTGACCAACCGGGTACGGGGAACCTATGGGTGGAACCTAGAATCGGGACGTTACATTACATGTACTGGTATGAATATTGGTTATTTTTCACCATATATGTTTGTAGAGTGATATAATGGATTTTGGTTATTCACACACTTATATTCTGTATATAGTTTCCTTTGAGAAACTATAGGTGTAACATGTATAGGCTCTGATGGCTTGAGGATCCTCACTCTTTGTAAGAGTTATAATTTCTTCAGGTATAATACCTAATGTTCGATTCATTATATGTGAGCATTGGTGGAACTCAGATACTACCTAGTTACATTAGTAATGTGGATGTATTGGTGTGATGAATGAGAGCATATTGATGCATGAGGTGAGTGTTCTGGTGCTTTTCTTGGGTTTCTGTAGGAAATCCTCTTTAGAGACAGATGCACAGGACATCCGACGTTGGGGAAAAGTGGAAAACTAGTTGTAAATTGGTAGTGTGGTACCCTTGATATTCATTATTATATTATATGATCGTATATGTGATACTGTGTGAGAGTATCCATGGTGAGGTTAGGAACATTTTATACTTGTTTAGGAGATGAGTTAGTTTAACTTATTTGTTCACGGTGCTTTAGCGTTCTTCCTTTTCTATTTCTTGAGAGGATCCATGCATAATCCGGCTAAGTATACTATTATACACACCCTATGTTATATAAAATATTTTTCAAGTATTTTGGAGTAGATTAGAGATCTGGGTTTTTACTTCTTGTTCGGGGTTTTGTAGGAGCTATTAAGGCTTTATAGTCTCTACCATTTTACTATGATTTTTTAATTGTAATTTCCCCTTTTAGATGTAGTAGTCTTTGAATAACATTACATATTTGATCTTTTTCAGTTTACATTGTAGTCTAAGAACGATTTGGTTGGTTTCCATATTATCTCTATTTTCCTCATGTTTTTTATACAGTGTAATCTCACTCAAATGTGTGTTTTCTATACCCTCGTTGGTAGTCTCAAACCTAGAGCCTAATAGAGGTGAGACTTGGGAGTCATTCCCACTCATCAAACATTTTTAGCCTAGGAGGGTACATATTGTGGGGAGGTTATTGGGAATATACACATGAGAGTATGAAAAATGAATAAGATAAATCAATATCGTACATGTTTTAATCATAAAAAATGCCATGATCACCCATTGGGATGAACCGAAATAAAAATTAAAAAATGTCCAAAATACACATGAAATGCCCACCGCCATCAATGAGGCAAAATACACTCCCAGCCTTCAAAACCATCCTGATTCCCCAACCTGATCCAACACATATTTCATTCTATGTAACATCCCGAACCAAAAATCCAATAAATGGTTCCCTAAGTCAGGTATCCACAAGGCCTCATACACACCACCCCGTACAAAAAAGGCTACCATCTTGCAGTGCAGATCAAATGAAACATGTGGTGAGACTATGCCCTCTTTATCTAATAAATCCAAAATTGATAAAATGAGATATAAAGGAAATAATAAAACATAAACCATATAAATAATCATATATTTCCTACCATTTTCTAAAACTGGGTACAATCTCACAACCAAATAGTAAGCAGTACATGTCATGGAATACAATATCAAGTGATAAAAATTCAAAAATTTAGATAAATAGAAAATCCATAAAATGGGTCCTATCTCCATGTATGGATCACTCATCCATGAACATACCATGACCATCTCCTCCGTTATGTAAAGGTTAATTTCTCCTTTTTGGCCTTTGACCATGAAGTCTTCTCAAGTACCCAATAGATGCCCAAGCATGGGTTAATTAAAAATAAGTTGGCCACCACCAATGGTGTCTCAAAAATATTCCATTTATTAAAGGAAATGAATGACTATAAATATTAAACAAAACTAATCACACGAAATAAACCGGGTTCCATTATTTTACAATTATCACATTAACAACTTTCATCTTTCATTCCAAGGGTTTGACATTTTCATCAATTTCACAATGCCCTATGTCGATCAAAAATTATGTATATAGGGATGATACATATTCCCTATATTCGTAGGGTAAGCATTCCTAATGGAATACATCACACTTACATGGGATCCTTGGTATAGTTAGTCTCATTAAATGAAACCATTAGGGGCATAGAGCCTGAGTCCACTCCCAAAACCACATAATAAATGCGATAGGGTTTAGAGGATCATTCTAACTCGACCCGTGTGAATCTATCCTCATGTACACTACCTCATACCTAAAATAAATCCACATGATCATACTTATTTAATCATATAACACATATGTATTATAAAAAAATCTCAAATAAATAAACACATTATAATCACAATTATCTTTTTATTCAATACATAGCTCATGTTCATGCCTTAACCCATTAAGACTTTTACACTCACGTGTAATAACTAATTTACATATTCCATTTCAAGCCATGATTTAGTCATCAAATTATATTTAATCCATTTAACCCTTTCAAAATGTACCAAACAACCCTTATGCGATGTTATCAATTAAACCAAATTAACGACACTTTCTTATACAACGCATGTAAACCAACTAAGCACAATTTTCATAAATTTCATTTTTTAAAATTTTTTGTCATTCCCAACATATAATTAAATGGATTGACCCAGTAAAACCTTCAAATTTTCTATTTAATAATCAAAACCCATGTTTATGAATACATCACACCATTTTTGTATCCTCTAGCCATGTATAGTCATCCCCAATGGATCCCTTGGGGATCATGAGGCAATCAATTCATTATTTAACAAAAACATTTATCATTTGTCACTATGTACATTGAATGTGAAATAAGAAGAACCAATATCACAAAAACACATCCATAATCTTACATCATGACTTTGGGATATAACTTGTAGACCACCTACCTTGATTCCGAAGACAAAATCTCACTTAACCCTAGAATCTTTGTTAGATTTGAGCACACTTCGAATCCCTAACCTATGATCCACTAGAAAAAGAATGTTTTAGTGATTTATAAGAATAATAAAATCCACAAGAATGCTAATCCATAACATATAAGGAAGGGTGGTGTTAGGATCACCCTGATCTTCAATTTGTACCCAATAGTTATCCAAACAGCCTAGAAATGAGTAATATTCATCCTTAGGAAGATTGGGGTATTTTTTGCATCACTGGGGCCAAATAAAGAATAATAGAGTAAAGTCCTGAGTTTGAATGCTTAATTTCTGAGTGGGAAAATGGTTAAGGAATAATTTTTATTGGTCGCATGTTTTGGATACCTAATTTTCCAAAATGTGTGCTAACCATGTTCCATCCATTATAGAAGAGGGGGCCAGGCCACACGATTACCTCAGGATGCCCCATGGTTTGATAAACCATGAACTAACTGAGAAGTTTTTATCTATCCATGCTCACAAGGTTTTTCCTTCTACCTTGAATGGTTTCATCAAACTACGCACCCTTCCAAATGAAAACATGGTTTGTGTACACTGTTTTAACATACCGAGAACCAATAGTGAAAAATACACTAGATGGACCTGTTCTCCCCTCTTTAATGTCCCAAAACCTAGGAACACCATTGAGCTTCTACATTGACTCGATTAATATTCCATTAATCATATTAATGGTATTTAGATTATAAATTTTATCCAGAATTTACATCAATGAATTCTTGGGTCTTAAAATGCCCGCACCTTATAACGACTCATTATCAACCCACCTTCCCATGAATTACTGAGTTTGTGAGTAAAAAGATATCAGTCCGCAGATTCCACATATTCATCTACATCTCCCATGTTCCTTCCATAACATTAACATACTATCCCAAAACACAAACCAAAGTCACAATATTACCCCCAAAAAACAATCTCACTACAATCTACAATATGAACCTGATGCTCCTCAGAGGATTCATCGACCTCAAGTTCAACATCATCAACATAAATCCAATTAGATTGGTTAGGGTGTTAATTACAAACATGATACACATGGAAAAAATATTTCATGCCACTATAATAATTTTAAAGAGCCAATTGGTATGCCACTGGTCTGATCCTCTCTAAAATCTCAAATGAACCCACATACACAAGTGCCCACTAACCCTATTTCCAAATTTGACAGTGACACAACATATGTGACAACAGGAGAAACAAGTGATCACCCACCATAAAATCAGAAGTTCAATTTCATTGATTAGTATATGAATTTTTCTTACACTGATCCATCACCTTTTATTTCTAAATCAATTGAACAAGTTATGACGTCTCTTACACAGGACTCAATACTCACAACTCTGACTCCACTACATCCATCGGACATAATGGAAAACTGTAGGATCTACAATAGTGTACCACATATGGGGACATAAAAATAATTTCATTTTAACTATTTTTATACGTTACCATAACAAGAACCATGTCTTTTTTCAATATCCCCCAATGTCAAAGACACATTCCTTTAACATTTCCTATAGAAGTTAAATAGTACACTTCGATTTCAAGTCTGTATGTCGGTGGAAATCCATTCTCAAAAACCCTTAAGTACCTAGTAACTTCTATGACCCATGCTAGAAGCACAAATTAAACCTCATATGACGGTATGAATTAATAGTTTATGGAAACTTGTGTAACTACACAATCTTCTACACATAAAAAACACTCAAGCGGTCAGTGGTGAAGGTATCTCAAAATAGTAAGAAATGTGCCCCCATGGTCAATTGATCCACAACTACCCATATTACATTAGTATTATAAGGCATCCTCAAATGAACCCCAAAAAAATTCATCATCATGTCTTTCCATTTACATTCTAGAATGGGAAAAGATTGTAATATACCACCTAGTAACTAATGCTTGGAATTCATTGGCTGACAGGTATAGAATGATATTATAATACCTAAAACCTCATTCTTTATCCATGTCCCCCAATAAGGCCCACCAAGATCATGATACATTTTTGTTAAACTAGGATGTGCTACCTAATTTCAGGAATAGAACTCATACATCAGCACTTACAACATAAACATAGGAACAAAAACATGACCATAAAAATAAACAATATCATAGTCACTGATAGTCAAACCAGATGGTGGTTCCCCACCTACATTAATTTACAATAGGTCCAAATTCTTGATATCATCATACTACCTCACCTTGACTAGGATCATAAGGATAAAATCAATAATTAAGGATGATTGGTTAACCTATCCTTTCCCATACGAAACCATTAGATGTAACACAACAAACAACACAAGAATCCTCCACTTAGAACTGGATTCCAGAATAGCCTACTTTTGAGTCTTTTGGAATAATGAATTTGCAAAATTGTTCCCCTATATTGACGTATACACCACTTCAATATTAGGGGACTTCATATACTCAAACCATCGTCACTTTTGAAGATTAAAATCTCTTTGGGAGAATATTTATTTAATAATTTTATAATCAATGTAAATAATAAATATCTCCCCCATAAAGTAATTATGCCAACACTTTGAGGAATAAACTATCACGTCCAATTCAAGATCATGTATAAGGTAATTCCATTCAAGAGGCCTCAACTATCAATACAAATAATCCACCACTCGATAATCCTATATAAACACTTCCCCAATACCACCACAACATGTGTCACAAAAAATAAATATTACAAACATGTCTAAAGAAGAATAAAAATCTGTGTGGTATTTAGAATCTTGTTTAACTCATAGAAGACATCCTCACATTACTCGGACAATTAAAACTTCATTTCCATAAAGGATAAACACTAATGTGGTGCTTAAAATGGTAGAATCATTTAATAAACCTTCGATAATATCCTGATAAACCCCAAAACCACCAAACATCAGAAATTTTTTTGGTCTTCTCCAAAGATACATCAACGCTCAATTTCTATGGGTCCATAGATACTCTTTCCTCAGATATGATGTGACCAGTGAAATATACCTTGTAAATCTAGAATTGAAATTTTGAAAGCATTTTATATATCCAATTATCTTTTATTGTACCCAATATGTTGTCATGTTTTTTAAATATCTTTAAGAGTTTTGTAGTACACCATGATGTCATCTAAAAATATAACAACAAATTGGCCTAGGTATGAGTGATATATTTTGTTCATTAAGGCCATAACCCCTTCTATCTATTAGTCAAGCTGAACAATATGAAATAAACTCTCATATAACCCACAAATTCTCATAATGGATTTCCAAATTATGTTATAATCTCTCATCCTTAGAAGATGATAGCCAAATCTCAAATCAATTTTTGGATAACAGTAGAGAACCCCTTAGCTGGTAAACAATATCATCAATCTAAGGAAGAGATTAATGATTATGAATAGCCATATGGTTCATCTTCCTCTATTACAAACATTGTCACACGATACTATAATATTTCTTTGAAAAAAATACAAGAGATCCCAAAGGTGTAGTAGTCGGGTTTATAGCCCCATTACTATTCAGATCCTCGAATTGAATTTTATTTTCCTTTTTGTTTTTTCACCTAAATTCTATATGGAAGAATAGAAACTATTAGTACTCTTAGAAGAAACTCTATCATGAATTAAACATATCAATTTTGTTGTAGACACAAAAAATATTCAGGAAACACCTCCGAAAACTGACCCACTATAGGAGGAATCAAAATATAATCCACCCCCCATAATCTAGTGCAAGAGATACCACTTGGGAAATGAGTTCAACCAACTTCTGACAGATTGGACCCGCATGGCCTTCTTGGATATCCCATTCATCATTATGAACATATGTATTCCAATCTTAGGGAGTGAATTTTTACATATTATTGTGACAGTATATGTGGTCCTGGTACGACACCATCCAATCCATGGCCAAAATTAGATCAAAATTTGAAATCTCATTCAGAAAAAATCCCCAAAGAATATGGTACCCACTAACATCAAGGAACATATGGTAAATTACCAAAAAAATTATTCACATACCCATAATTGTGTATAAATCAACATAAACCTCCAGATATGACCCATCAAATAAAAATGTTATATATAAAGTAATTTAAGTCCCCTGTATCCAACAAATAACTTTCAAGTGTGTAAACTATATGAATCCTACCTAGAACCAATGATCGTCCGACCTCACCACCTCTAGGTGTTGTCTTAAATATATAAATCTAACCTTCCCCTATACCATATGATCTAGTCTAATTTCCCATTGATTCACTACCATGTTGATATTGGAACTCTTTCCCCATTGTACCACGTCCACCACACCGACCAGTTTCGCAAGCATAAATCCAACTGTCTACCTGACATGGGGTAATCGACCCCTACCAACAGTTTGAATCATCCTTGATCCTCCTTCAGAGCCTAACTATAAATGGTTCCTATAAAACCTCTCCAAATACACAATATGGACACACGCTTGTCACTCAATTAGTGGTCGAGACAACTGACTGCGCATGTGTCGTGGAATTTCACATTGATAGTAAAACACTTGGTCACCCCTGAGAGAGGACACTCCACTTCTCTGAATATTATACACACCACCACCAAGGTAAAGGTTCTAAAAGAAATTCCTCATACCATTAGTGGTTACACAACTGGATCATCGAACTGGAACCACATGCCCACAACCAGAAGCCTAATTTATTTTCCCTACTGAAATAAAGGCCTAGTCCATCCCTAAAACAAACCATTTTAACAAAAAAATGTTTACCCGGTACATAATCTCATGTATAGCTTTGTGTTGAATATGCCTTGTCATAGTTACATCATCCCCTACCATTGATAGTATAAATCATTCCAAAAATTTGATGTGGCCAAGATAATTAATCACTAACATAGCTCCTTGTTTCAGCATCATAAACTCTAAAGAATTATCTTACCTCAAGTTCTCACGATATAATTTTTCCAAAAACGTTTCTTGGAAGTCATTACATAGAATGACATCCTTCTATGCATAAACCAAAATTTTCACCTGCACATTACTAGGCCCCATAAAATATAAGCTACCAACGTGACTCTCTTCTCAAGAGGAGTCTCCAAGGGATCCAAATTATTTTTGATGGACTCTATCTAGAACTCAGATTTCGTAGATCCATAATATCTAGTATACATCAGTGGGTGTAGAAATAGAAACTCCATAGATAGGTCATACATACACGGTATAACCCACCCTGGATCCCATTCCACCATATACATAAAACAAGCCTTGTTCTCATGAAATTTCTATTCCCCAATACTAGACTGCACCACTAGGATATCTTAACACACCTCTATAGGAGAAATCATGGAGATATCACTTTGTCACCCAATTTGCAAATGTCATTACAGTGGAAATTCTCTATAATTCCGAACACACTTCTCAGTACTCAGAACAATGAAAATTCACATTTTTCACAAAATATGGCTCTATAATATCCATACCCAACTAATTTTAAAAATAGTATCCTAATGGAAAACTTTGCAGCTGCATCACTTCCCATATCCATCCCAACCATTGTTCATGGAAAATATGGGGTAAACATACTCACACAAACATGATCATTTTCACTAAAAACCATTTTTAACCATTATTACTTTTATAAAATATATTAACTCTATTAGGTTTTCTTAAAACATATCCTAACCAAAATTCTAACACATTTTCACTATTCATGAGGAACTTTTCTTCATCCATTATTTTAAATTCCCTACATTTAAACATTTTAATCATTTTTCTTGAACAACGCATAATTCATAATTTCACGGTAAAATAAATCCGCTTTATCCCTCATGCCTCACATATCATCCACATATGTTCCGACCAAGATGACTTCTAACAATATCCTTGGGTGCATACAATTATCCCTGAATTAACAACCTAATACCATTTCCAATATGAGATAAATAAGATATAATAGTCACATCACACGACAAATGTGTCACCCAATGGTCAAATACCATCGAACTATAATCAACACAAAACAAGAACAACAATCCTACTATGGGTATATAGTTTTTCTCCTGTACATGGGTAAGATGCCCTAATAACATGCTCATTATCAAGACCCGACACTTCCTAGACTCCCTTAAACCAACCCCCAAAGAGTTAAACCACTAAAAATAACTACACTCATACCACATTGTATCATCTCTAACCCATGATCCACTAAACGGTGCCCCGAGATAGGTTGCCTCGTTACCTCAAACACACATCCATGTATGCCAAAGATTATCGACAAGTAATGAGGGTATCATATAACATTTTAGGAGTCTATAAACTCTTCATAAAAATAATAAAATGAATATAACAATGAGAAATAAAGTAAATAGTAATCCATAACCCATACAAATGACCATGT
Source organism: Viscum album (assembly GCA_963277665.1). Lineage (NCBI taxonomy): Eukaryota > Viridiplantae > Streptophyta > Magnoliopsida > Santalales > Viscaceae > Viscum > Viscum album. The sequence continues at coordinate 1,716,057,091 of OY728160.1, read as the reverse complement.
GTTAACAACAATTCAACAAAACTAGGTACAAGCTAACAACAAAATAGTAAATATTCCATGTCATTTCATACAACGGTAGGTGAAAAAAAAAATAATATAAATATAAATATAAAATCGCTAAAACAGGTCATATCCCCTTGTTCGGATCCCTCGTCCATGAACATCCCTTTCCCAACTCAATCATTTAGCAGAGGGCCTTTTCCTTTGTCCTGATCTGCATGAATGATGTCTTATCAAGAACCCAATGGTGGCCCGAGCATGGTGTGAGTATAACATAGTAGTACACCACCAATGTTGTCTAAAATATATATATTCTAAATAGATATATTATTCATGTACAAAATAAACAACAAGAATAACAAGAAATAAACCACCTTCCATTATTTAATAATCACCACTATAACCATTTTCGTCATTTCTTCTAATGGTTGGTAGTTTTTATCAATTAAACTATGGCCTATGCAGGTAGAATATTATTAATAAGGGGATAATTCAAATTCTCTATCTCAATGGGGTAAAAATTCCACAATAATTACATCACACTTTCCTTGGAGCCATGGTCCATATAGTCTCATCTAATGAAACTACTAGGGTCATGGAGCCTTAAACCTCTCCCTAACCCATACATTAATGAAGGTGGGGATTAGAGTCTCAGCCCCAACACATGGGAATATATCCTCAAGACCAACACCCCACACCTACCACCATGATATATCCACATTATTTTTTATTCACATACCTCATATATCATATAACAGTAAATCTAAAATTAATACAGACATAATATAAACAATTCATTAGTTATTTAATATATAGTTCATGTTCAGGGCATAAACCGATAAAAAATTTATATTCACACATCTTACCTCATTTACATATTATATTTCAACCCATGACTCATTCAACATATTCACATTAATCCATTTAACCCATTCATAGACTTCCAAAAAAACCCGTATTCCATGCTATCAATTAAACACAATTAACATAACTATCATTTAAAATCCATGTTAAACAATATAGAAAAATTCTCATAAATTTCATTTCAAAAAATCTTCTGAGATGATAAACTGAAAAATCAACTTTTTATACCCTTAATCCTTCCTATTTCATATTTAATATCAAAACACCATGTTTATGAATATGGAACACCTAATGGGTAGCCTCTAACCTGGTCGAGTCATCCTCAATGCACTCCACAAGGATCATGATGTGTTAAATGCATCATTTAACAAAATAATTTATCATATTTCACTATGGTCATCAGAAAACCAATTATATGATCAACTAGAACAAGAACATTTTCATAAACCAACATCAAAACTGTGGGATATAACATGTAGACCACCTACATTGATTCTAAAGACAAATTATCTCTTAATCCAAGAATTTGTGTTGAATTTGAACACCCTAAAATTCCCCAAACTAGGATCTACATTAGTAAGAAGTTTTTTTGGAATTGGAAGAGTAATAACAACCATATAAACCCTAATCAATTAAATATATGGAATATGGATGTTATACTCACGTGTATTTTAATTATAACACTCTGGATCTATAGACGGACTAGAAATCTGGGAGATAGACCATTAGAATGATTGGTGAGTTTTGGATCATTATTAGGGTTGAATGATGAAGAATAGAGTAAAATCATGATTTAGAACACAAAAGGACCAACAGGGTAAAATTGTAATATTCCACATTTTAAGGGGCGTAATGTTTGGATGCATGGTATGACAAACTATGTGCCTACCCTGAATGAAACTCTATCCAAGTGGGGTAAAGGATGGATGGTTACCTGGGAATCCTACACAATTTGAAAAACCATGTGAGGATCTGGAAAGATGGATATATCTAATATCACATGATTTTTCATTCCCCCTTGCACAGTTTCTTCATACCCTGCACCCTTCTAAAGGGAATCACATTTAGGGAACATAGTTAGTAAAAAAAATTCACAAACAATAAAACAAGCACTGGATGGCCACATTATCTCCTCTTTCATTTCCCATCCACCCAAAACATCCCTTTCATTTTCATATGCTTGATAAACATTTCAAAAATACTATTAATAGTATTTAAACTGTAAATTGTAACAAGAATTTACATCAAATATGATCGGGACCTTATATTCTCTAACATAAAAGTAAAGATAAGGTCTTCTCATGTACTGTAGTTCCCATATAGGTTGTGATCATATTACTCATCAAGGTATCAATAAGAACCCATAGAATTCATAAACAAAATAATGGGTATGATTAAATTGAATACAATAAATAAATAATATTGTTAGTCTTCATGTGTTAACCAAGCTACCAAGACACCCAATGAGGTACAAACACCCATCAGGACAACATGTGATAACCATGCCACCATGGTTTCTAACAATTCCATATTTAGAATTATTCCATAATATCATTCTCATCTCGTCTCGGGTCATTGAACCTAATGCCCATAAAGGACTTTAATACATATGTTATGTTGTTTCCCAAATCTTGACCCACTATTCAATGAAACTATTTATAGTCACATGTCTCCATACCAAACCACAACATTATCACTCAAGGTTGGTTCTCTCATACATGCCACTCATATTATCTCATCATAGACCACATCTCCCATATATTAATCAAATCACCGATCATGTATCACACCACATTTTTAGACACAATTTCACTCATGGTGGTATAATCATCTGATACTTGGCCCCAAACATCTCACTCATTGATGGTCCATCACGCCCAAAAAAATCATCCAACTTATGTATAACCTAGCCTTATCCCTACCCAAGCCTTCTAACTAATAGAAAGGTTCCTAGTTCATTAACATTATGACTCTATCTCAGTCAAGGTCTTCAATCTTTCACACTATCTCTCATTGTAGGGTAAGGTATCTAAATCATAACCCCCACTGGGTTCATCTCCAATAACGAGCTCAAGAACACCCATAGACATACAATATCACACCTGAAACACAACCCATTATACATCTCACCAGAATTGTTCCAGTCACATAGGTTTTATCTCTCATACCAATCATTGAAATAATGTCTAGTTTTTTACCCTTTAGTGAATTAAAGTAATGTAGACACATCCCGACCAAAAACTCGTTGTCCAGTCCCACCTTTTAAAAAATACCCAACAGTCTTGGCCCTACTAACTAGTCACTATCCCTTCCCAACACGTTTACCCAGCCTTATCCTTAATAGGTAGAATCTAACTCCCATGAAAAACCACTTGTGTATCCCAACACCAAGTTTGATGCAACTCTTATGAGCCACACCTAGGTCTCATCACACATCTCCTAAGGGATTTCCCTTCAGCCCATCAACCAATGAAAACACCTCCCCTTCACATACACAAATTCACTAAGGTATATCCCAACTCACCTAAAGAACCATGTCTCTCCATTGATATCGGGAGGGAGTTCTAACCTGTTCATGATACATACAATTGTCTTGCCCGTTGTCACTAGACATCATGCCCATCATGCCTACCCACTATCAGGAGTAACCAAACCAATGCTATATGGCATCATTAATCATAACCCATTCACACTAATGAATAAACAAACATATTAAATTGTATAATAGGGTCTACCTATATCAAAAATGTAGTAAAACATTCCAATATACATAAATGCTTATCAAATATCATCTATACACAGAATAATCATCTCACTCTAAGAGACATAAATAAGTAATTACAAATTTAAATATGATTAATTATCAAAAAAAACCAAAGATGTATACACACCTAAAAAATCATTGTGCGCTTATAATACACTAAAATTTCCTCTAAAATCATGAGATAAACTTCATAGGGTTTCCTCTATCCGCCAAGTATGATAGACCCATCATTCCCATATGATTTCAATATTCTCAAGTGTAATCATCTCCAAAAAATATCCCATATTCATTGTAAATCATAGTTCCTACAATGGGAAATAAAATGGGAATAATAAAGATGATCTTACCTCAAATCATTGTCAAAATGAATCATGAATCACTCCCCATCAAGGATTATTTAATTAGGGGTGATGGGAGGGATAATTTCTTGGTAATTTCCATTTCCCAATGACACCAACCCCTAAAACTCAATGTACCCAATCATAAAAAGATAAAACCTCAATCATCTAAAAAGAACACACTAAAGAACCATTTTATATAAAACCCCAAGAAATTAGAATACTTTTCCTTGTATATAAATTTAATTTTATTCAATCATGATTATATATAACAGCATGATAAGCGTACTCTACCCACCACACTATGTGAGTTGTGTTATGTGAAAAAATGATTTTTTACCAGTGTTTATTGATGTATATACATTAAAAATAAATTTTGAAAATATTATAATTTTACTTCAGAAAAAAATTATATTTGGATTCATAATTTTGAATGTATATTATAGTAAATTTTATGTCTTATTCTATGAAGATTAATTTTTTGATGATTAGTAAAAATACAAAATTTTAATTAAAAACTAGATTTTGTTTTAAGTATTTAATAGTGTTAAATTATATTTTAAATTTGGTTTTAAATTCAAATAAGATAAAATGTATACACATAAATCCAATTTAGTTCATTTTAATCATTTACAAATTGAAATTAGATATAAAAATTTATTGACCTTTTGAATGTCTTTACTTAAAAACCTGATTTCTCTCCATATCTGCAAGATTGGTGTTAATTTCAATATTCCCCCTTCTATGATTTAAATTTTGGAAAATGAAGAAAAACGACTTTAATGAGTGTGATATTACTGGTCCAATAAGATAAAATTAATTTCTGGAAAATAATATATTAGTGAAGGTGATTAAAATTAATTACGATGATAAAGGTAAAATTAATCTAAATAGTGAACTAAAACATAATCTTAAGGACCAAAATGCCCTTGACACTTGTCTAAACAAAATTGGATTCCAATAATTCGAACATATCCCCTATTTTTTCTAATGTTATAGGTTTTAGAGATATTATTAAAAGGAAGTTACTTAAATAATGGGATATGTAAGTAAAATAATAAAAATGGAAATCTACATACACATAAAATTTATAAAACATTGAGATATGTAAGAAACATAAAATTTTAAGTTATAATTATCTTTTTAAAATATAAGTTCATTTTTTATCATAATTATTTAAAAATAATTTTTAAAGATGAAATAATTACATATATTTTTTAAGAAACAAAAACATAATTATTATTTAGTTTACAATTAACTAAAATAAATGATAACATAAGTATTAAAAATGAGAAATATTGATTGAACTAATTTCCTTATTTATTTTTAGATTAACATATCATGTTAAAAGTATTAAAACTGAATATATTTTAATTATAAGATATTTTGTATATTTTAAAATTAAAATTATTAAATAATTTCAAAATTGACATTATTTTTATTTTAAAATAAATATTATTTTATTAAATGTATTAAAATCAATAAAAATCATATATACTACAAAATGATTTTTTCGGGTTAATAAATATGAAATATGTTCTATTAATTAGACAATTTATCTTTAAAATTTAAATATTGACCTATATATTGTAAAACAATTAAATAGGTTCTGGGTTTATGAAGAGTTTTAGCTCATCACATGCGACTCTTCTAAAATTAATTTCCAATAAACATGTTATTTTTCATTTATAAATTATATTTTATATTAAAATTTCAGTGGCCTTATATTTTATAATAAATATCACTTTTTTTGAATTTACAAGGATCTAATAACAACCAAGAAGGAGGGTGGAATCAATTTTTCACTTTTTATAAGTTTCAAATATTTAAGAATAATATCCCCAACAACCTATTAATATTTATATACATGTACACCATTAACAAATACTTAATCATGCATGAATAGTAAATCAATGAAGCCACACATAATTTACAACGTTCTTCTCAAATGTGAGAACCTATGTAATTTCCATAGCCACTCCCATGGGTCTATGTAAATCCACTATAATGAATAAATGATTATCAAATGTGCCAACTCCCCTTAGAAAACTTTTATCTCTTGATAAGAAATATTATAATAACTCCAATTAGTTTAAAATGTTTTCAAAATTAAATATTGTTCCAAACACAAGAATAGAATCATTGATGAATCATCTCTTCAAATGGTCAGTCTGAATCCTCGTGCGATTTGGCTAAGTATAGTCTTCTCAGTATTGTAGGTATGGTTCCAATTTTTCAATTCATTACAAAATAAAAGATAACTTCTTCAATATTTTTTTAACCTCTAACATTTAATTCTCCATTGATATTCTTTTTTGTATGTATGAATGTTACAAATAAGATAATGATCTGAGAACATATTTATAGGCAACTTGTTAAACAAGGGTGGGAAACATGAAAATCTTTCATGCTTCCTAAAATACCCAAAACACCAAAAAATATCTTGCATTTAATCATTAATATTTTACTTCTTCTAACCACCTTAAATTTATAGGTGATTTACAAAAATTTTAAACTCTGGTTTGATAATGCTAAATCTTGGTTTGGATTTTTTTGGAAACATCCTCAGATATATAGTTTTTATTTTCTCAAAATCATGATAAAAAATGTGGAAGAGTTTATCTCAGAAAAATACTTATAAATGTGGTTCAGTTTTTACCAAAAACTGGGCTAGTAATGTGGTTATTTTTTCTCATAAAAATCCTATTAAAGGTGGATTAGTATTTCTCAAAAAGAAAGATCATATTTTTTTCATTAAAAGGTTCTAATTTTCATAGAATGTAGGTTCTTATTTTTACAAAAATCCGATTCCTATATCCTCAGAATTCAGGTTCATATTTTCTTAGAATAAAGGTTTTAATTTTCTCATTATTCAGGTTCTAAATTTCTTAAAATTCCGGTACTAATTTTTTTAGAGTTATGGTTGCGATTTATGCAGAATTCATGTTCTGATTTTCTCATAATTCAGGTTCAATTTTTTTCAGAATTCAGGTTCCAATTTTCAGAATTCATGTACCAATTTCTGAGGAATTCAGGTTCATATTTTATCAGAAATCTGGATCCAATTTTCTCAGCATTTTGGATGCAATTTTTCCCATAATATTTCTCAAAATTCATGATCCAATTTTTTTCAGAATTTTTTTCAGAACTATGAATCCTTTTTTCTCAGAACTTTTCTCATTGAAAATTTTCAATCCTCTTCACCATTTAATCAATTAATTTTATCCGGAAACATTTCATGATATTTAAGAACTGTAAGATCATCAAAGCATCATCTGATTTTTTTAATGTCAGAGAAACATTCTAACTTATGGATCTTCAACAACATCCTATTTCAATATTCTTCAGCAACAAAAAGTTTTTCAGGAACATATTTCGAACTTATCAAAATTTATTCTAACTCATTAAATTATTTATTTCTAATAAACATCCTAAAAACTCAAAGAATTCCATTAAGATAAAATAATTCCTTAAAATCAATAACATCATTCATACTTAGAAATAAAGACAAACATCTAATAACCACCATCATGAAATTATTAATATCAAAAATATTCTTCAACAAAATGGTTAGTTGTAATCAAATAAAAAACATTGTTAAAATAAAACACTACAAAAGTTCTTCAATCTCCCCCTTTGTATTTTGTTGAAAACCTTTTTAACAACATTTCCAAATCTCATAATTTTTACACATCTCATGTTTTTTACTATCATCAAAATATATCCATTCTCAAAAGAGATTTTCGTGATACCACACTACTGAATAAAGTAATTTTTTTGATGGATTTCCTTAACTAAGTGGAAAAAATTGCATCCATGGAAAGATAGACTCCTCCTTAGTCAAACTCTCCCATTACATTTATCTTTCTAATATTTCAATTTCTTTAACCAATTATAAGATAACAACATCTTGATATTCATTAAATAAAGAAAGTAAAAACTTATTAAAAGTAAAAATTGTTTCTTACTCTCCGCCTCTATAAACATAATCCATATCACAATGATGGAAATTCCTTATGTGATATAGGAGTACATGAGAGGAGGATGAAAATGGAGTTGTACCCTCAATTCTACAAATGGTTCCTTCAAAATTTCTTTTGGAAAGATATTATAAATCAGATACTTTGTTGATTTTTATTCAAGAAAAAATTCTCCAACATCAACATTATATTCTATGAAGTGAATTTTTATATCAACGTGTTTTTATCTTGAGCGTTGGACTAGATTCTTAGAAATATCAATTGCTTCGTGATTATCAGAATGTATGATCAAAGGTTTAGAAACATTTGCATTCAAATCATCCAGATGAATTTTTATCCATATCATTTGAGTACAATAATTAGCACCTACAACATATTTGGATTCAGTTATCCTCAATGTTAGAGAAATTGTTTCCTTCCTATGACAACCCGTGCAACATTAACATAAAGCAATGTTCTTCTTGGAGTTAATTTCTAATCATTAAAATCACCATCCCAATTAGCATCACTTGAACCATGAATCTTTAACTCAATATTTCTTTTTATAAAACCCTATATGATGTTGTTACTTTGAAATATCTCAGAATCCCATTTTCTTCTAACATGTGTGATTCATTTGGATTACATTGATACCTAGAAAAAATAGTTACAGCATGAACAATATCAGGCCATGAAGCATTAAGGTAATGAAGACTTTATATCATCTTTGGAAAGTCATTCTGATTCACACATATTTTTGATTCATCATTGTTCAACTTTGATCTCACATAAATAGGAGTCTAAAAGACTTTTAATTTGGTCATTACCAACATATTTAACAATTCATTGTCATAATTTTATTGAGATAACAAAATTTATCATTATATTTTTCTGAACATATAATCCCAGGAGGAATGATAATTCCCCCAACATTAAAATTTCAATGTTCTTCTTTATCTCTTTAGAAATATCTTAAAAAAAATTTCATCATCCAAAAAGAAGATTATTTTATCCACATAAACATTTACAATTAATGTTATGGTGTTAACATTTTTTTCATACAAGTTACTATCAATATTTCCTTTTGAAATGGTCATCTTTCTCAAACAACTTTCAATTTTCAAATACCATGCACATGGATCATTATTCATCCCATAGAAATTTTTCTTTAATTTACAAACACTGGTTTGATCTTCATCTTGTAAAAACCCCACAAGGTTGATCTATGTAAACATCATCATAAATTTCACAATTTATGATAGAAAACATTACATCCACCTGATAAACTTTGTAATTATGATAGGCAGCCACTGCAGGAAATAGTCTAATTGTTTCTATTATTATAATGGGGGAAAATTTTCATCAAAATCCACACCTTCTACCATTTAATATCCTTTAAAAACAAGTCCTTATTTGTTTCTTGAAACTTCTGCATGTCTTCTCAATTTCTTTCTTTAAACACACTTGGTTATGATAACATATTTATTTGTGGGCCATGGAACAAGATCTCAGGTTTCATTCTTCTCAATATGATACACCTTTTCATTAATAGTATCCACAAATTATTTCTGCAGAATATCCTCTGAAACAGTTTATGTATCCAATTTTTAGAGAAGTGAAGTTTGATATTCTAATCTCAACATTCTTCTTATCTGAACTAGATCCTTCTGATTCCCATTAATGTTTTCAGATTCAACCTTCTTTCTTATGGTAGTAAATCTCACGGTTTCTTCCATGTCATCACATTATTTACCAAATGAGACTTCTAAATAATGATGAGGTTGTTTTGGATGAAATTAACTATTTTTTTATTTCTCTAATGTTTCATACTCATCATTTTCAAAAACATTTTTATGGAACATTGATTTTTAATTACCTTCACTTCATATGAGTCCCCCAACTTATATAAATGTGTGTTCCATCATTTTTAATTACTCTCATTTGGTGATTAACCCATGAATGTTCCTCCCTCAGCATTCTAATAAATATTTCCTAAATTCAGATCATTTTCATTAAAGAACACATGTAATTCCAAAGTATTTGAAGTATTTCAATGAAGGTTTTTTTGTTGAAAAACAGTTTATAAGGATTAATGTTTCATTATAGACACAACAAGAATCTATTTTTAACATGTACAAGAGTACTGAAAAATTCAAACAAAAATAATCTTTGAAGGTTTTTATAATGATAAAATTCTTCTTCCCATCTATACTAAGCTCTTATTCTTCCTTTATACTACACCATTTTGGTGTGGAGTATAAGGAACACTATATTGATGTTTGATATATTTCCTTATTAGATAGGACTCAAAATCACTGTTTAGAAATTAAGTACCATTATTTTCTCTTAGATTCTTTATGGAAACCCCCAATTCTTTCACAATACCTTTTCTGATGAATTTGATCATTTCAGTAGACTCTAAATTGTGATTCATAGACATGATGTTTTTAATCTATGGAAATCATCAATAATAATGATAAAGTATATATCCCCATTAGTTGATTGATGTCTCGATGGCCCATATAGATTGAAATGAATAATCTCATGTGGTTTTCTAGATTGAATCTCAACACCTATATGACTTTTTTAGTCATATTTCATCTATGGAATGTAATAAAACCATCTTCACCACTTCTTTTCAATTCTAGAATATTTTTAAAAACATTGACATTAGAAATCTTGTTCATGTTTTTCTTCTAAGGTGTCCATGTATTTGGTGCCACAACATGTTTTCATCTTCATCACTCAAATAATAATAAATATTGGATTTTTCAATTTGAAAGAGATTCCCACCGGTTATTTAAACATTGTAATGAATCCTCCATTTTTCACACTTTTGATAGTTCATGAATGGTTTTCGGAGATTACTTATTTTTCATCATCACAATGTAGACATACTCTAAGTATGTTATGTTTTATCCCATCCACAATCAAGAAATACTTATATTTTATTTTCTCTAATTCAATCTGTGTCATTCTGATTCCATTAATTTTTAAGGAACTATGATTTTCAAAAGTAACATGTCCTCCATCATGATATTCAACATGATCCATGATTTCTATATCACCTTTCATATGTGATGAACAACTAAAATCGTGAATCTGTGGTTTGTTCCTCTTAATTTCTTTCAAAGTTGCCTCAACAAAAAAATCCAACTCATCAACCTTATTATTATCATATTTATTTTCATTCTTATAATAATATATTTTTTTGGAAGGAGTTGTATGCATCTTTCAAATTGTTGTACAAAATGACCACCTCTTCCACAAACATCTTCTAGAAAATATAATAGATCCTATTTTGGAAAGTTTCAAACATCATGATACTTCACCTTTTCAACGTTATGTGAGTGAGGAAAGTTACTAATTCTTCATTAACTATTTCTTTTAATTTTATAAAACCTTAATTTAGGTAGAGATAAATTATGCCAACAATTTATTCTCTATGCCCATATATTCTACAGCACTATAAATATCCCTCAAATCTTGATTTTTTTAAAGAATGATCTTTAACAATAAAAACATTATTGAGTATAGTAACTTTTTTTAGCCCTAACATTATCCGGATATAGAAATTCATTTAATTTATGTGACGTTTTATCTTTTATAAATTTGATAGGTTTATCACTACATTGTTTCATCCAATCATTCCCAACACTTCTTCCAAAAACTTAAATGTTAAAATAATTAGATGAAACATTATTTTTCGTAAGATATGATTTCTCCTATTTCTCATAATGAACATTAAAATCAATTTATGTTTGTTGGCGCCAAAATATTGAACGAAGATAAAGGAAGAAAAAGATGCCCGCCCACTGCCACGTGAAGTCCCGACACAGAGCGCCGCCGAACACCGCAGTCGTTGTGAAGCACGGGAGGCGGTAATGCTCCGCGAAAGCCCTGACGTCCGCGAGCCCGCAGCGAAGCACAGAAGGCGGTAACTCTCCACGAATGCGCGGATGTTTGCGAGTCCACCGCGAAGTACCGGAGTCGGTAACGCTCCGTGGATGCCCTGACGTTCAGAAGCCCTCAATGAAGCACAAGAGGCGGTAACGCTCCATGAACCCCCTGACGTTCACGAGCCCACCGTGAAGCACAGGAGGTGGTAACGCTCCGCGAACGCCATGACGTTCACGAGCCCGCCGTGATGCACCCGCCGCCCCTTCGTGCCACGTGAGCTCTTCTTCGTGGCACCCCTTGCCTATAAATATTGGGCTTCCCCTGAGTCCAAGGGATGGACAATCCAACCTTTCAGCTTCCCAACTCATGAATCGTGAAACATCCTTTGCCCTGAGAATCATGAGCTCTGTGAGGTATTTTTGCTTCGCGAGATTCCTTCTCCTTGTCTCGTTTTGAGTCCCTCTTCCGAGAGGGATTCCCTTCACCAAGCCTAAGGGAATTCTCAAAGGATGGGGATTCCCAAGGGAACCCAGGCAGCTGCGGAGCGCTTATGATTCGCGAAACACCCATCCCGTACTTGTGATCCACATGCCATGGAAAGATCGTTGTACATCGTGAAGCACACACCTTCAAAGCACCTTGCTTCGTGAGGAACCTATGATTCACGAGGTAGAGCTCCGCTAACACTATTACACTTCGCGAAACACCTCCCATTAATACCCATGCCCCATGCTAAGGCCAACGCACACCACTTCGTGAAGCACACCCCTTTGCTTGGCAATTCCCCTTCCCGTGCGACCCTCCAGGTTTGCACGATGTGATTTCAAAGTCCCATAGACAACACCACTCATAGCATTGCTTCTCCTAATGCTTCTTCGCATAGGCACACTAACGGATATTGCTCCTTAGTATAGCCATGCTAACTTGGACCCCTCGATGGTTCGCTCTATGACCCCCCTTGACTATGGCCTTGCCGGTACCTTCCCTCCCCTAAGGAGGTGAGGGTACCGGTCATGTAAGTCCTAGAGGTGCGGAGTAAACCAACTTCGTCCGAGCTGATGGACGTTAAACTCCCATGCACCACGTCCTCAACACATGACGTTAAACTATGATCCGACCTCGTGCATCACACGCAGGGTCCCCCCATCTCGGACATTCTTTACGCTGCTCGTCTCCACAGAGATGGGATCTCCCCATCCACAGGGGATGATATCCTCCTTATTGAAGTGGTGTATGTCCACGGGAGAGGGGAAACCACCTTGGTATAAGCCCCCAAGCCTCTCTTGCGGAGGGTAGCACCCATGAGCCTCCGTACTTCCCCACTGCCAAGGCCAGTGTAGGGCACGATAGGGAACGAGGCACCTTCCATCATTGGTCCCAAATCCCCCTCCCGCTGCACTTTTCCGCACTATGGGCCTCCATCCTAGAGTAAGTCCTAGCACCATGGGCCGCCTAGTGCATAAGTGCCTCTTCGCTTCTCACGGACACACCCTTCGTGACGTGATTGTCCGATCATTACTGCCTCTTGTTTCTCACACTGAGCATGACTCACATGGGCTTAGAGTAAGAATCGACCATGGAAATACCCTCGTCCAGCATGAAGTTAAACTGTATGCCCTCGTCCATCATGACGTTAAACTCTATGCCCTCATCCAGCATGACGTTAAACTCTATACCCTCATCTATCATGACGTTAAACTGCATTCCAGACTGATGGAAAGCCGTTGTGACCAACCCAAACTATGAGGACTTTGATCCATGTCATTGCATGGTACGTAGGAAGCCTCCCAGAGGTTTAAGACCACCACCAGTTGGTCACCCCGACCTTCTTTACATCAGTTCACCAACACCTGGACAGCCTAGGGTGTAAGCCCCACACCATCTGGACCAAGGTCCTCACTTGCGTCAGTTCGCCAACACACCATTATGAACTACGAGGTCTTTGATCTATGTCATGGAATGGTACATAGGAAGACTTCACGAGGTTCAATACCATCACCAACTGGACCCCTGGTCCCTCTTCACGTCGGCCTTCCGGTGCACCAACCTGAACTATGGGGTCTTTGATCCATATCAAGTCATGGTACATAGGAATTATCACGAGGTTCAAGACCACCACTAGTGGACCAAGGTCCACCTTCACGTCGGTTCAGTGACGATACCCATCGGACCAAGGTCCACCTTCAAGTCGGTTCACTGACGATACCCTTTGGACCAAGGTCCACCTTCACGTCGGTCCTCCGGCGCACCAACCTGAACTACGAGGACTTTGATCCCTGTAAAGGCATGGTACATAGGAAGCCTCCACGAGGTTCAAGCCCACCACTAGGTTGTTCTGAACTCATTCACGCCTGTTAACCAGCATCCCGCTTGACGTTAAATCGTATCCATCGTCCAACATGAAATATGGGGACTTTGATCCATGTTAAGGCATGGTACGTAGGAAGCCTCACTGAGGTTCAAGATCACCACCACCTGGACCCCCGGTACCCCGTCACGTCGGCCTTCTGGCGTCCATCCTAAACTACGTGTTCTTTGATCCGTGCCATGGCATGGTACGTAGGAAACATCATGAGGGTCAATCCTATCACCTATCCATGCATCCCTTCTCAAAGGCCGCCTCCTTAGGTGTCCCATCGTACCACTAAACTACGCAGACTTTGATTCCTTGCCACGGGGATACGTAGGAGGTATCTTTGAGGATCAAGCCCAACTTCACTGTCCCCCTTGAGATGGTCCCATTTCATTCCCCCTCCACTTGATTCAACTCTCCATAATCCATCCTGATTCTCACCCGGGCCATCACATCCCGGTGGGATCATTCCATCCACCTCCTCGCTGCTCCTAGCAGTACATGGGATGTTATCCACACATAAGCCCCATCATGTCTCCAGGTCATTGTCATCTGTGTACACCCCGAATCATCACCCCTAAGAACTACGTGGGTTTTGATCCTCGTTTTCTATACAGGGTACGTAGAAAACCTCCATGAGGTTCAATCACAGCCAATGGAAAACCTTGGTGTTTCCCCATTCTAGGGTATGGACTCCCTGATCCTCCCCCAGTGGTATTCATATCAGCCATTACAGTGTGACATCTCCCCTCTAAGAAGCGCACGACATCGGATTCGTCCTCATTAAGTGTTCTAATCCATCCATCATCCAGGTGTTCTGTCTGTGGGATATACCAATCTAATCCATCTCTATGGGATGTTATGATCACTCTCATACTATCTCTACAAGACATTAAACTCGCGGCATACCTTGTGATAAACATGAGATGCCTAAGGAAAACCTCGGATTACATTCCTTTGGCGTAACCATCTCCGCAAGACGTTAAACTCGCGGAATACCCCATGTTAAACATGGGAAGATAAGGAAAACCACAAGGACATGCCTATGTCATATGATTCCCCACGCTCGATGTAGGATCCTCAAGATTCCACGCCCTTTAGAAGCCCTATAACAAGGGACAAAAAGACAGACACACCAATTCCCCAGCGTTCAGACACACTACTGATGCCTCGACGTGAATACTCCCCTGACTGAAGGTTTCCGCCCTAACCGGACCCATTGGAATGTCCTGAAAGAAGCAGTGTAATTAACCGGAATCCCTGGAAACATGGCACTAGGAAGATTTTCACGAACAATGTATTAAATCTATGAGGGAGACCCGGACTAGGTGATGAGTTCCGAGGAGGAATCCACGGAAGTAAGAACCGACATCCCATCATCCTGGTTTCGATCAAGGAGTAGAAATACCTGAACAAGGAGTGAATGCCGCCCGCCTTTAG
Organism: Viscum album; assembly: GCA_963277665.1. Taxonomy (NCBI): domain Eukaryota; kingdom Viridiplantae; phylum Streptophyta; class Magnoliopsida; order Santalales; family Viscaceae; genus Viscum; species Viscum album. The sequence continues at coordinate 1,716,041,473 of OY728160.1, read as the reverse complement.
AAAGCGAGAATGCGTGGCAACAGCAGGGCGTCCTCACAGATGGATGTGCGCACCCCGGTGAATGCATCGAAAACAGAAATGGTGAACCTGACGTGAAATTATTCTCCTCAATATGGAGATTAGTAACGTTCGAGACATCAGTAGATTGACATGTCACCAGATCCATATATCTGGCACCTAGTCCTGCTAAGCAAATGGCAGGCCGGACATGATACTCACCAGAAGTTGGGGTAGTAGAACGTGGGGCATTCCATTCAACAACGTGTTGGCATGGATCCCTCTTACCGACCATGGATGACAGAATGACGTTGGGGAACTGGTTGTCGATCTTTTTCCTCGTAGTGCTGATGAGTTGATCTCCCTGACTCCCAGGAACCAGGTTTCTGCTTTGGAAACACGAACACCGCCCACTCGCCTACGCAGGGGCGGGGGAAACAACAGCACAGCTGCTCTACGTGGCTCCACTGTCGCCACAACGGTCTCTACATCCGTGGATACGGGACGCCCAACTCCCCTCTCTCCATTAGAGATCATCCAACAAAGGGTGATCAACAACCCAGTACGTAGGTATGAGGAGGAAGAGGTCATCCCGACTCGGGACATGGCCCGCCTGGACCTGGAGGCATCCAGGCCCCACCGTCAACGCCGCCCTCAAAGGCTGCGTTGGGAGCCCATGCTCCCCAGCCCAACGTTCAATCGTTTCGGGAGCCTATCCCCAGAACGCCTCAACGACTCCATGCCTTATGCTGATGAGGTGGGTTTTGTCCGGCTCAGCCTAGTCGGAGACCCTACCCAAGGTCTCCAGGAAAGGGCCCCCATCCGGCCATGCCAGCGCCACCGTCTGGCTTCGCTAGATGAGCAGGTAGCCTCTTCCCCTACACCACCTGTGCCAGCTCGTCTGACCCGGCGTCGGCGTTGGGCCCAGGCTGAGGACACTCGTTAAGGGGCGTCAACGTCAACAACTACTACAGCCTGAGCCACCGCTAATGTGTATCATGGAGTCCATGCATACACTGAGCAGGGGAACTCCTTCACCCGACCAGGAACGAGGCCCCAACCTCCCCATGGGCAGGTCGGGTTGACTCTCGGTGTTGCAGGCCTGAGTGGTGATCGCCCCGAACCAATTCACGGTGGTATCACCCCGTACAGAGGGCCTCACCGTACCACCATTCCACATAGCATGGGCCTTCCCCACTCTGAAGTTCTTCATGGAGGTATCCCTCGTGCTACCCCCATCCTGAAGGAAGACCTGCCCCGTGGCAGTGTCGTTCGGCGCAAGAGCCTCTCCCGCGCCCACCATACAGGGTATGGGGTCCCTCCTCCTGCCCCCAACTGCTGATGTGATTGCACTGCCCATCCGGTCCCTCTCCAATGTGGAGGTCCTCCCTATGTCCTCTCTGCAACTGGTGAAGGTCCTCCTCGCCCCGGCAACCCGAGGAGTGAAGGTCAGCCTCGCTCCACCCGCACCAAGCATGGAGGTCCTCCCCATGCTCCTTTCGGTTCCGACAGAGGTTTCTCCCACATGGGTGATGTCCATAGAGGTCCTCCCCATGTACCATTCGACATTTTCCCTGGTTCCCCTCGCACCTCGGCTATCTCAAGCGGGATTCATTTCTGCAATGGCGTCAGCGCCGCTCCGAGACTACATGTTGATAATCAACCTTGTCCCGAAGATCCATCTATGGGCAGGAGAGCAGGTCATCGCTGCCACGAGAAGAGTCCTGGGAAGGCCCGGGTGGAGGTCAAAATGGCCCATTTCTCCTCTTCTGAAGCGGAATCCGACTCAGCGTTGGAACCTTTCCCCCGCTTATCTATGTCAAGGACTAGGGCAGGAACAAGGCGCATCATCCTCGTTCTCCCAGAATGTGAAGTCCACCGGATTCCTGCCTTTCCCCGCAGGTACATCCAGGTGGAAGAAATTGTGGATATTCTACAGGTTCCGACTGCGCAATCACCACCGTTGTCACCAGAAGCGCCCTCTACCTCTATCAGAGATCACAAGGAGCTATTTTGGGGACCAACGGTGGTAGAGCAATGGTGTGACCCATCACCGGTGACTGCAATTCTTGCACCAGAATCTGTGGCTATCGGCCTATCGTATCGTGATATCGTGGTCACGTCACCTCACTCTTTAGAGGATGGCCTGAAATTCGGTGGTCAGTCAGCTTGCTCTCCATATTTTCTGCCGCCAAGTTTACTGTCCCAGCGGTCTGCCTCAGTACCGATACTGGTCCCTTAGCCGCCCTCGGTTGACGAGTGTGGTAATATGAGGCCAGACCTTGAGTCTGAGCCTAGGAGCTTCTGAAACATTCTCACAGCGGATCACTTCCCAGAGAAGTTCTGGCCGACGGCAGAGCCGAAATTTTTCACATCGGAGTCCCTTACCCCAGAGGAAGTACGGTGCTTCCGCCGAACACTATGGGCGACACACTTCTTCCTTCATTATGAGAAGGTATTGTACCCCAGGAGCCGAGAGCACCTTGAAGAAATTGGCGAGCAATGCATCCTGATCGATTTGGCCGCACTCCCTGTGGCCCAGCGCCCTGAGTCACCAGGTCACCAGAGCACCCTTCAACAGAAATTTGTTCGGAGTTTTAAAGTACTCCGCAAAGTCATCAGGGAAGCTACCCCCCATGTGCAAATCTGTGGTTGGGGACACTATGACTCTCTAATCATTAGCTCCATACGACAGCAGCCCGATTCGTTATGAGACATTGAGGACATGCCCCCGAGAGGGGTCACGGACCACATGGATGTTGTAGTGGACAAGGAGGATGATCTTGAATTTCGCGATGGAGAATTACCCCATGAGGGGGTACCACCATTGTTGGACCCCTCAGGGAGGGCTACCCGTCAGCAGAGGAGCCTCTTAGGCCTTCCTATACCCACAGAGTCACTGGTACTTAGTCGAAATGGCGGTAAGGGTAAGGAGCACATCCGAACTGTCATGCACTCCGGCCTGTACGCCTCTGTATAAAAGACGAATGAAGATCCAGAGAAGGCCGCGTTGCACCAGCAGCTTGCTGAACACAAGAGGATGGTTGAAGAACTCTTGGCCGAGAGTGTTGTAGAGCGGCGACCCGACTACGGTAATCCCAATCCGGTGCAGCAAGGGCAAGAATAATTTCCCCCATCGAGATACCTCCGAGAAACCCTAATCATGCTCCATCCGTGGACATGGCAGAAGTTGGAACTCATGGAAAGAGGGAATGATACGTCTCGCGAAACCCTTCGGAACGACGGGTAAATCTGAGGAATCCATCCCTGGTTCCCCCAGCCACCCCACTGGCTGTTCCGCCAGCCGCTCCACAAGCTGCTGAATCCATCTACCATGTCGAAGAACCCGGCAACGCACTTGTGAATTGGGATCCCCGTCAAGGCAGGTACCCCCACCCGGATGATCTTATAGAGGCACTCATCGCATTCCTCAAAGTGTTGGAAACACAGCAGGTGGTAGTCCCCCTGGATGGCAGGCCATATCACGCGTGGGAGGAGGATATGGCCGCACCCCCGGGTTTTTGGAACCCCACATTCTCGCCCTTCAACGGGATAGGGGACCCACCACAGCACTTGGCCCATTTTTCTTCCAAGTGTGGCCCCATGCTGGGGACTCCGGCCCATCAAGAAGCCACCAAGCTCCAATGCTTCGTGCAGATATTGGAGGGGCCCACATTCATCTGGTACAACCAGCTCCCTATCGGATCTGTGACCGGTTGAGAGGATCTCCACCTACAGTTCCTATACCAGTTCAGCTCCACCATGTGAAAGACCCACATTGTAGACCTCTTCAAGTGCAAACAAAGGCCTGATGAGCGAGTCGCTGACTTCATCGCCGGGTGGAAGGGACTTACATACTTCTTCGACATGCCACTAACCCAGGAGAAATTTCTGACAATGTGTGTAGGGAATATGAAAACCGAGCTGGGTCCTTCCTTGATCACATGGATCTACAATGGAGGGTTTCAGTATTTATCAGATAAGGCTTAGTGCCTCGAGGAGGCCCTGTAACTGGCTAGTCAGGCACATTTGATGCCCCCTATGATCCCAGCTAGGAGGGCTGCCAGAGCTGAACCTCTTGTGGTGGACCAAATAGAAGCCCCCAGGCAGCTAGAATTACTACCAGCGTCACTGGCCCCGCAACCCCGCAGAGGTCCTCCACCTCAAGTGTAGGCTCTTGCCCAGCAACGACCGCCTCAGAATCGGCAGGTTCCCCCGTGCAATGCACCACCACCACCTAGGTGAGGCAATCATGCACCGCCTCCTCAGCAACACCCTTCATCCCCTGATCAGGGCCAGGCCCCCAAGCCCCCTATCCGGAAAGAAGGCAGTAGCCTTATTCATTCAATGAGAATCAGGTTCCTGACTACTTCCGAAGTGCTCTAGAGAAAGGGATTGTGTGCCTACCCGAGTGCAGAAGGCCGAAAGAGGCGAATCTCACCGATCACCCCAACTACTATCCCAATCATCGGATTCTGGGGAACACCCTCAAGAAATGATATCTGTTTAAATATTGGTTTCAAGACCAGGTCGAAAACAACATAGTCAGGTTGGGCTCGGCCCCGACACAAGTAGCGGGTGTCTTTGTAAGGTCAGATATCGGTAGAGACAGTGAAGGTGAGTGGCAGCAGGTTCCCAGCTGTGGGTCCCAGAAATATAACTACTAGATGGCTCAAAAAACCGTCACTCGTGCCCATGGTATCATTCAGGCACACCTAAATTAGCCGAATCCTTCGGAGGATGTAGCTGGTACCCCTGAATCTCCCTCACAGCCGACCTCTTCCCAAAAGGGCATGCAACGATGACGCAAGAAGAAGCAACGCGCTCCACCACTGTCATCGTCATCCCACACTCTTAGCGACTTTATGCCCCAAAAAATGGGGATTTCTCCCAGAGTCTGCCCGGTGCTGAACGATTCATCGTGCGCAGCCAGGGGTAAACTTCGGTTAACACTGTGGAGCTGGTAATTTCCTATATGGCTCCCGACGAGGGGGAATGCCAAGCAAATCTCCCCAACGTTCCCAGCCGACGTCAACGTCAGCAGAACCGCAACCACATCGGACATCGAGGCATGTCAGTGGACACATTCAGTCAGGCTGTGCACGCTACTAAAACCAGATAGTAGGCTCAGCGCAGAGCTCAGCACGCGCAACCTCATCTGATTCCCTCAGATCTACCTCCACTGACGTTTGTGCTACTAGATCAGGCAGAGCTGCCTCATCCGTATCGTAGTCAGTCTTTCCTAGCTATAGCCCAATATCCATTCTCCGGTCCTAATCTGACGGATACTCTCCTTACATCAACTAATAGGAAACGGGATGTACCCAGTACTAGTCAGCCACCGATTCAATCAGCAGGACCCGCTATGCCTCCAACTGCGGAACGACCTCTTGTAAGCAGAGGCTCACATTTGTCATGAAAGTACAATGTCCTGAAGCACCTGGCCAGTATTCTACAAAGTATTTCTATCCTTGAGGCCCTTCACCTATTGTCTAAAATTCTCAAAGTTCTTGTTGAGGCCCTAAAGAGCCCCCTTTAGCTTGAGACGGAGGTAGCAGCTGAGGAAGCCTTCAATACTGAGACAATTAAGAACGCTGAATGCCAGGCAGTTATCTCGTTCATCGGTGAAGAGGAGGACCCTCCCATACAGGGGTATATTCACCCATTGTACGTCACTGGCCACTTCAATGGCATAGAAGTCCGCCGCTTCCTCGTTGACATGGGTTCTAGGATCAACCCAATCCCGACTCGGACACTATGAAAGCTGGGTCTGTCTGAAGATGATATAACTCCCTCCGACATCAGAATCTAGGGATACGACATGACCTAGCAATCCACAGTCAGCAATATATGCCTGAAGACCCAATTCAGTGGCATAATTTCCAGCACCGTGTTCTTGGTTGACTCCCAGGACACCACCTACAATGCATTTATGGGCAGGCCATGGCTCCATCTTCATGCAGCGGTCCCTTTGACGTATCACCAATGCCTCAAATACTCCCTCCATGGTCTAGTAGGTGTTCTACAAGGATATGCATCTCCTTTAACCTCTTGTTAAGCCTGCTATCTGGACGTCGACTATTACAAGAGCAAGGATAAGCAAATCCTAGAAAATGAGGATGAACCCGCCCTGGCCACAAGTGATCCCTGTGTAGGCCTATATGACACCTACATCTTCCCGATCCATCGATTAGAGTCCACGAACCCCGACATGGGGTAGTGTTTTGTTGTTTCACGTACGAAAGGAAGGCATGTTCCCATGTCCAAGCGACGGCCGAAAATCACCTCCTACTCATACACCAACCAGGATCAGGTGATCCCGGAACCTCCTACCCCTGTGTGGTATCGGAATGCCAGGCTTAAGAAAACGGTAGTACGCCATACGTGTCTCTTCCGCCAAGCTGGAATCAACCAACTCAGGCTGACATGTCACCACTACTTTGATTTCATCAAACGTGGCCCCTTAGGCCGAAGGCCTGATGGGATAGGATCAACTACCTTTATTGATATGGTCTTAGTGGTGCACTGGTATCCTAATATGATGACCACCGCTGCCCAAGCCGGCACAACCTAGCCGTCTTGGTTTGGTAGCTCAGAAGCATCTCCCCTTGCGGGAAATCCCTCCATGGGTGGAGAGGAAGATCTAGAGGATTTCCCCCCGCCTTTGAGGAAGGTGCATCTACCATGGTTGATGAGCTGGTACAGATGATCCTTGGTAGCGAGGCAGATCTGAGACCCACATTGATTAGTGTAGCCATGTCCCCAGAGGAGCAGCAGTGGTACGTAGACTTTCTCAAACAACACCATGATGTGTTTTCCTGGAGTTACGGCAAGATGCTAGGACTATACCTTCAGGTAGTCTTTCAACACCTGGGACTCCCGTAAAACCATCTTAGGTTTAACCAGCCTCCCAGAAAGATGCACCCTCCTCACGGTGCCATGGTTGAGGATGAAGATGGCAGCTTATCAAAGCCAACCTCGTCAAGGAAGTCTAGTACCCCAAGTGGCTTTCCAACATTGTGCCAGTCAGGAAGAAGAACGTGCAGATCAGAGTCTACATCGACTTCCGCGACCTCAATCGCCACTGCCCAAAGGAGGGCTTTCCCCTCCCGGTGACCGAGTTGTTGATTGATGCCACGGCCGGGTTCCAATCCCTCTCTTTCTTGGATGGGTATTCCAGGTACAACCAGATCTGTATGGCCCCGAGGATGAGGAATCCACCGCCTTCAGTGCTCCCCGAGGAACCTTTTGTTACCAGGTTATTCCCTTCAGCCTAAAAAATGCAGGTTCCACTTATCAGCGGGCCATGCATCGCATATTTCGGCTGATTCTCGAGACGCTGGTGGAATGCTACGTAGATGATCTATTTGTCAAATCGTGCCAGCACCAGGACCATCTCAAAGACCTTGAGAAAGTGTTTGGTTTCCTCTGTTCCCGCCACCTGAAGATAAACCTGTTAAAGTGTGCCTTCGGGGTCACCTCCGGGAAGTATCATTGCTTTGTTGTTAGATACCGAGGCATTTAGATCGACCCAGAGAAGATCAAGGCCATCAGCCAAATGCCTCCCTCGAGAAATATTTGGGAACTTTGAGGTATCCAAGGCCACTTAGCCTATATACTCTGATTCATCATGAATCTGGCCGGCAATTGTAATCCCTTTACCCGACTCATGAAGAAAGGCGCCGCCTACGAATGCGATGAAGAGTTTTGGACCGGCTACGAGGAAATAATGTCGTATCTTCTCCAACCTCTGGTTTTGATTCCACCCATCTTCGGAAATCTACTGGTCCTTTACTTGACTACTCAATAGTGGTCCCTCGGCGCACTTCTCACCCAGAAGAATAATGAGGGTACGGAGAACAGCCTCTACTATCTCAGCCGCATGCTTCTCGATACGGAGATCAGGTACTCCCCTATCAAAAAGAGATGCCTTGCGCTCGTTTTTTCCGTGCAAAAGTTGTGGAATTACCTACTGCACCATGAAGTACATTTGGTCTCTAGGATAGACACACTGAAGTACATCCTGAACCGCCCCATGTTGACTAGCCGACTAGCACGGTGGGCGGTGATCCTCCAGTAGTTTGACATCAGGTATGTGCCTTAGAAGGCCATCATGGGACAGGCATTGGCATAATTTTTAGCTGCCCATCCAACCTCCGCGGATCAGTCCATGGACCTGGACATTCCTGATGAGGCGAGCCTATCAGTCGATCAAGTCCTCTCATGTTGGCAAATGCGCTTTGATGGTGCCTCCCGGAGCCCCACCGGTAGGAGGCTCAATGATCCCAAGCTCAACAGAGTGGGTTTGAGCATCTTCTTTATCGCCCCGGCACAAGCAATCCTGCCATATTCATTTCTGTTGTCAGAAGGCTGCACCAACAACGAGGTAGTGTACCAGGCTCTCATCATTGGCCTCGAGTTGACCCTCGAGATCGATGTTCCCCATCTATATGTGAAATGATATTCCAAGATGGTAATCAAGCAGGTCAATCGTGACTATGTCGTCAAGAAGCTGGAGATTGTGCCATTGCTGGAGTGCACCCTTCGTCTAATGGCCCAGTTCACTTCTCGACCAGAGGTTACCCATGTCCCTCGGTCACATAACGGTCGAGCTGATGCTTTGGCCGGCTTATCTGCATCACTCGTAGAACCCGAGAAAGATGATTTGATCATACATGTGGCACACCGAAGAGTCATTTACCCCGTCATCCCAGAGGACGACGACGGCCTACGGATAAGTCATCTTACCACATGACCTTCTATGTCAGGAGTCCCGGGTTCATCAGACACTGCGTTTGATTCCACTCTTGACTAGAGGGCACCTTTTGTCGAGTATCTGCAAAATGGTTGCCTCCCGGACGGCCGGGAAGAGCGCGAGCGAATCCGACGTCGCGCGCTGCAATTTACCCTCCAGAGTGGTCGCTGTCTTGAGCAGATCCTCTATAAGCGGAACTTTGATGGCGTTCTCCTACGCTGCATTCAAGGAATTGAGATTTCTCAGGTTATGCACAAGGTTCACGCTGGTTCCTACGGTGCCCACTAGGCTGGGCCCAAGCTGTCCCATCAAATCCAGAGGATGGGGTACTTCTGGCCCTCTATGATCCATGATTGTATCGAGTTTGCCAAGAGATTCCATGAATACAAAGCTCATGACACCTTCCTTCATCGGTCGCCAGAGCCTCTCCACTCTTCCATGTACTCTTGGGAATTTTCTATGTGGAGACTCGATGTAGTGGGACCATATCCACCGGCAACAGCTCACCAGTGTAGGTTCATCCTATCTTCTACAGATTGCTTCTCCAAGTGGTCAGAGGTAGTTCCACTCAAAGAGGTCATGGCCCATTCCATCGTCAACTTTGTGAGCTCCAATATCATCCACTAGTTTAGGGTCCCTCACATTGTCCTTAATGATAACAGCACCAACTTCCGAGCGGCCGAGATGAATAAATTGTATTCCATGTACAATAGCCGTTCAAACCATACCTCCCGCAATCATGCACAAGAAAACGGATAGATCGAGGCTTTCAAAAAGACCCTCTCAAACAATCAGCAGAAAATGGTTGGTTAGAACAATAAAAAGGTATCCAGAAAAGCTCCCCAACACCCTCTGGGCTTATCGGATGACAACTCGCAATTCCACCCAGGTGACCCAATATTCCCTAGTGTTTGGGGCTGAGGCTGAACTACCCATTGAGATCTATCTTCCATCGTTACACACTGCAGTCTATAACCAGAAGGCGCCAGATGAGGTGGCCAAAATCCATCTAGCTGTATTGGATGCAATGGATGATAACAAGCTTCGTGCCCTTCACATTCTAGAGAGTCATCAGAATAAGATAGCAGGGGCCTTCAACATGAAGGTTCGCCTTCGCCCTTTTCTGCAGGGCGACCTAGTGTTGGACCTTTGAGCGCCAATGATCCCCAGTGGGAAACTACCCAAGATAGAGCCCAAATGGGAAAGACCATACGTCATCCATAAGGTTTACCCCAACGGAGCATACTCCTTGGCGACCATGAATGGTGACCGCATAACTTCCCCCACCAACACCAAGTTCCTCAAGCAGAACTTTGCCTAAGCATCAATGGTCATGCACGACCTTAGACTGCACCACCGTCCTGCATGACGATAAACTGAAAAATGGTCCGAGCTCTATGACCTTAAACTAAGATCTCCCCCATCCTCACTATAAGATGTTAAACTGCAAGACAATTTGGTCCTCCTGACCGAGGCCCAGCCTCAGGCCCCTTGGCCTCTTCGGGCCCCTGGCCCTCGCCTTCACTGTAAGCCGTTAAACTGCAATCCAATTTGGTCGTCCTGATCGAGGCCCATCCTCAGGTCCCTTTGCCTCTTCGGACCCCCGGCCCCCGTCCTTATTGTAAGACGCTAAGCGGCAAGCCGGACAGGTCTCCCGGACCGAGGCTTGGCCTCTGGCCCCTTGGCCTTCGTCGGCTCAGACACTATTGTGGGATCGCACGATGTGGTGTGGGATACGTCCTCATTCACGTTGGGTTACCTGTCATACCATACATATCCCCAAATGAGATGCATCTTCACGAACTACATGTGTATTGATTCCCATCCTAATGGGACATGTAGGAACGCTCGAACGCCTTGTCTTGAGCCCAACCCCGAGCTCTTCTCTTTCCCTGTCCCCGCTGAGTATAGTTTACTTGGAGGATCATTGTATGATGAGGAGTAGGATTTATTATCCCCGCTCATACAAGGATTATAAGGGTCACACCACATGACCACTCCCATTCCTCTATCCTCCCACGCCCTCACCGCATGACGTTAAACTGCATGGCCTTCAAGAACTACATATGTATTCATTCCCATCCTAATGGGATACGTAGGAACACCCAAACATTTCATCTGTCGGCCCAACCCAAAATCCAAAAATCTTCCCCTTGGGTCAATACATATGTCAGGATGCACACTTTTTCCCAACTCACGCCGTCCAAGCCTTGACCCGGTTGGACGTCGCCCCTGGAGATGTTCGCCTCATTCGTGGATGGATACAGCTATGCTTCACCCACTCCTTGATAGGGATTCCATCACATTCCTCACCTGGAGGGACCCCCAAGAACGGCATGGATACAACTCCCAAGGGATCTCCTACCGATACGGGCCAACGTCCCCGAGGGTCTTCGAGCAACAAGCTGATACATGTCCCGCGTTGCGAATTTGGTCAATGGTCGATGCTCATTTTTTGCTCCCATATCAGGTCACCATATGGACACTATGTTTCAAACATGGAAAATAGTGTCCTGGATCTTCGGGTCCACCCCATGATGTCCCAAACGACGAGTGCAGTGATTCGTTTTTCCCCATCCTTAAGCGACAAACTTCCATCCGGGTGGTGCGAACGGTCGAGCCCACGACCCCGATCTTATCATAAGGGATGTACGGTGTGGGGTAGGATTACTTCCTCTTTCAGGTCGGGTTAATTTCCATGTAGTAAACATCCCCGGATGAGATACAGTTATCTCTTTCCCCGTCCTCATTGCAAGACATTAAAACTGAAAACTGGCCAGGCCTCCCTGACCGATGCCTAACCTAAGGACCCTTGGCCTCTCCGGGCCCACGACCCATGTCCTTGCTGCAAGACGTTAAACTACAAGTTATTCGGGCCATCCTAACCGAGGCCCAGCCTCAGGCCTCCCTCACCATGTCCTACCCTTAGGCCCCTCAGCCTTATCAGGCCCCTTGGACCAGATTCTTTCCTACTAAACAGTGTGGTATGGTATGTGATTATGTTCTCTTTACCCGTCGCATCGTACACCTCCATGTTAGGATATTATACCCCCTAGGTATCCCATCCAGAACTACGTACGGCTTGATTCCCATCCTTATGGGATACGTAGGACCACCCGAATGTCTAATCTTTGGGACCAGCCCCATCTTCTGAAACCCTCCATCCCACCTTGGCCCCTTGGACTCCCCTTCCTCCATGAGGGGATTATATGATGTGATGTGGGATTATTTCCTCATTTACATCGGTCTTTACCACGCCATGTACCTCTCCCTCATGAGCTGTTTCGTCGACCCTTTCCGAAATTTCACCAGTGTAGCTAAGGGTACTCCGGTTTTTTACTTAAAATGTCAGACCTTACTCGGACACGTCCATACCCGCTTTCCAGGATTTTTGTATCCCTTAATCAAGGCTTCCATCATCTTTCACACCCAGAGGGACCCCCAGGAACTGGCTGGATACAACGCCCAAGGGATCTCCTACCGTTACGGGCCAACTCCCCTAAGGGTTTCGGACAACAAATCGATAAGAATCCCACGTTGCGTATATGGTCAGTGGTCGATGTTCATTTGTTATTCCCACCTCAGGTTAACGCGATATGGAGACTGATTTTCTGCCATGATTAGCGGTTATCCTCCATCACCACGCCAACCCCATTAAGCCCAAAATGTCAGTTAAACGATTCACACCCTTCTCCACTCTCATCATGTCCAAGTAGAGTTTTGAAACTCTAGGTACTATTCCTTCATGCACGTTTGTGCGTTGGGGGAAAAAATCCATGTCAAAGGTGTCCTTCGAGGCTCTTCACTGACTCCCCATAGTTGGTTGTTTCATGTATTGCAATAAGGATCTTCCCCCCCTTGTTTCCCACACTGAGTTTAACTCATATGGGCTTAGGGATCGGGATGAGGTGTGCGCTTACCTGAAAAGTTGTCATCCTCCCCAAGTCCGAGCTCTAAATACCATAAACTAAGATCTCCAAAGAACTACGTCTGGCTTGATTCCCTTCCTCATGGGATACGTAGGAACACCCACACCTCATGTATTTGCGTCCATCTTGAGTTCAACATCCTGCCTTCAGGACCCTGACTATGGGATCATATAGTGTGGTGTGGGATTATGTCCTCATTCACATCGTTTGTGTCACACAACACCATACACATTCCCCGCCCAGCATCGTCTCTGCTATGTCTGTGCTGCATGACGTTAAAATGCATGCTTGGTCCTATCATACGACCCTAAACTGTGACATTATCATCCTAGCCGCATGATGAAAAACAACACTGCGTTGTGATGACCTAGTTGTAGAGGACATCACATTGGGTATTGGTCACATGCCATGCCATTTTTCAATGCCTATCACAGCTTTATTCTTGTGGCGACACCAGGGCTTGCTACCCTAGGCATGTCGCTTCACAAAAAAAAACCACTCATCTTAATGGAAAAAAAAGATTTATCAAATTCCACTTCATTTAGTGTTAGGGCCATGCCAGAACTCCCATTTTTCCTTGGTACTGGTACCTAACTGTGCCACCCTTCAGAACTACGTATGGCTTGATTCCCATCCTTATGGGATATGTAGGAGCGCCTAGGCACTTCCCTGCGGGCCCAGCCTAACTTTCATGTTTGGTCCCTTGACTCGAGCACTCCCTAGATGGTCCTAATTCTATGACCATAAACTAAGACGTCTCTATGGGAAAGTACTCTTCTCCCTCTTTCTAATACACCTATTTTCATATTCATATGCATTTTGACAATGATCCCGAAGAGTGGGATTTTCATAGGGACATTCCCTTTGTCCCATGACCATGCTTTGTGACCTCACTATTTGGATCCTCATCCTCTTCCACATCCAAAAGGACCCTCGGACGACATGGATACTAAGATTAAGGGATTTCCATGAACACAGGACCTAAGGGCCCTTCGATCATTTCGAGCCAACATCCCTACAGATCTCTAACAACATTTGTGACATGGTCCCGTGTTTCAAACATGGTCAATGGTCGACCCTCATTTGTATGTCCTCATTATAGGCTAATACAATATGGACACTACATTTCTGCCACGGTTAATAGTTATCCACTATCATCACTCCGTCGTCTTTGAGATCAAAATCACAAGAGTCATGATTGACACATTTCCACTTCCTCATGTTCAAGTGGAATTCCAACATACTCGACTATATCTCTTCACGCATCTAGGTGTTCCACGTGGTCACATTAGTATTATGGGGCCGATATTCACCGAGCGTCCCTTCACCCTAACCTTCCCCTTTTTGTGTCGGGAAAGTACCCCCACTACTTCTTGTTTCCCACACCGAGCATGACTCACATGGGCTTAGTAGTTTTGGAAGGATGTGTACCAACATGGCCAGGCTTCTCATCATCCCACATGACGTTAAACTGCGCTTTTCTAGAACTAAGTGTGTCTTGATTCCCACCCTCGTGGGAAACATAGAGAAAACCTGGTATTTTTTCTAGGGCCCAGCCCATAGGAATCATTAATCCTATCCTTCCCCTTTTAGGCCCCTAGCCAGACCCCTCACCAGAGAGCCCATGTTCCAAAGAAGGAAGGATCCATAATCAAACCGATGCGCCCATATGGCGTACTCCCACCACGGTGGTGTAATAACTTGAGTGTTGGATTCTATTCGGACAAACCATCACTCCATATTCCACACTTTGCGTTCCCCTTATTCGGACCCTCGTCCACTTTCATGTCTGAAGGGACCCCCTAACAGCCTGGTCCAATGCCGCATCAGCTCACCTACCATCTTGGGCCAACGTTTCGGATGACTGGTCATGTTTGGAAGGACCCCCTAATAGTATGAATGCTCGACCTAGGGTCTGCCTCCTCTCCTGGGCCAACGTCCCAAAGGATTTATCAACAACATTTGTGACATGGTCCCGTGTTTCTAACATGGTCAACAGTCGACCCTCATTTTTTGTCCCTATTTCAGGCTAACACATAAAAGATATCGTTTCTCTGCCACGGTCAATAGTTGTCCTTTCTTGTCGCGCCACCCCCAAAGTGTTCCAAATATTGGGTATCGTGATTCACACTTCCCATTTCCGTCTATTTGGACCGATCTCATCGCCCCTGGCATTGCACCGTTCGTACATGAGTGCACGCTGAAGAAACAGTAATTCGTCTGTTTTGAGAACTTCCTTCTCCAGCCAGGTCTCTCCCATCTTTTGGAAATCCGGACTGGTTATTCAATCCTGGGATACCCGAAGCTTGGATACCACTACTATATTGGGTGGGATGAGGAGGCAACTATCTCACGTTTCTCACATTGGGCTTGACCCACGCGATCTTGGGGAATTATCGCCGAACATCCTGTAAACATTGTAGGGATGTAATGAACTGATGAAAACAGTAAAAATCATGCATTCTACAGCATTAAAAAAAACATTTGAAGCATGAAAGTACCATTAAAAGATTTGTAATTTGTCATAGTACACGGGGGTCGACTCCCCCCATGGACGGTTTGACCCCGTTAAAAGAGCATTGTAGCTCCACCACCCTTCGGCTTGTGGAGTCCAAGAATTGATGTCGCTGACTCAGCTCCCTCTCCTCCTCAGCAGCAGCGGGTCGCAGTTCGTCAGCGTTGGCCCTTGCCCTCTCTATGCCAGCCGGAATGGTAGCCATCTTTCCATAAGCATGCCTCATATGTTCTTCTGCCTCTTCCAGATGGGCCTTAAATCGTGAGATCAGCTCATATTGGGTATTAAGAGAGACTGAGTGCTCATCCGCCCGGGCCTGTAGTTGTTTGACCTCACTTTCATCCTCCTAGAGCTTCTTGATGTTTTTCCCCTTCCTCTTCTATCATCCCATGCTGATCCAATGATCATACTCCTAGATCTTCTCGTCCATGAGATCTCAGATGAGCGCATGAGGACGTTGGGCATCCACTCCCCGAGCGCACAGTTCGTGTTGCCACGAGCGAAGTCTGTCCATTTCGTTCAGCCATAACTCTTGCGGGTGTCCTTGTTGAAGCGTGTGATTAGCTTCCAAGATCGGTGGCGGACTATGCTGTTTTCTTCCTCGTCAGAGGCCGTTTCATCCCAGTCTACGCGATTGGAAGGCTCGTACGCAGTATATGCCTGCGGGAAGTCCTCGGCAGGATCTGCATCTGGCGTT
Source organism: Viscum album (assembly GCA_963277665.1). Taxonomy (NCBI): domain Eukaryota; kingdom Viridiplantae; phylum Streptophyta; class Magnoliopsida; order Santalales; family Viscaceae; genus Viscum; species Viscum album. The sequence goes on along the minus strand of OY728160.1, from coordinate 1,716,025,580 downwards.
GAATCCAACGCGACATCTGGCGCCGGAGCAGGAGTGATGGGACTTGGGTCGACCGATTGATCCTCGTCATCGGACTCCACCTCAATAACCTCAGGCACGACCTCGCTGGTGGTCCCATCGATGATAGTGTGTGTTGCAACTCGGGGAGATGGGGGAACTATCTCCACCATCACCGGTATGCCCCTAGGAGGGATTCCGCCAGACATCCCGAACAACCTTGCCGCAGCATCCCATGCCAGTCGAAGAACAGTACAACAAAGAGGGACATAAACGTTAGTTTTCACAATCTACATATGACAGCAATGAGTCCAATAGAGTAAACTTATGGGGATCGATCTCTTGGTGCTGCTCTTGAGTCGATGCTGACGGGACGCCATGGTGTGTCCCTCCGTATATTGTTAGATAGTCTAAAGATTCTGGGGGAGGCACCTCGGGCGCTCTGAACCCACCAGACACAGAACTGGATGCAGCCTTAGGCACGGGTTCTGAAGGTCCTGCATCTTCACCTTCCAAGGAGCGAGAGTGAGGCCTACGTAAAATTTCCTCCTGCATGGTTCAAACATGGGTAAGAAATCCATAATGTCCTGAGAACAGACGATGGGGAAAGAAGCTCAGAATGCTACCTCGAGGACCTCTATGAAATTATCAGAATCTGAGTCTTGGCCTCTAACTTAACCCTCCTCCTATGGGATCCCTCTGCCAGCCTCATCCTCCCGAGAGGAGTCCTCTGAATCTTATATCAGGGGGAATCTCTCCCTCAGATCGGTGGCTGACAGATGTGGTGGAACCGTCCAATCTAGCAGTACCCTCACCTTGTTTGTCATTGGGTGTGGGACACCACTGGAGTGAACGTAGTCCTCCAGCTTGACCAAATATTGCTCCGCCTCCACAGGAGACGCTGAAAACCCAGCCCAGACTGGGCCTATACCTGGCAGAACCATCACACGACGGTTCAGGAGTTCCCACCACTTGGGAATACTGAGGTGTTTCCAGTTGACACCCCAAATGTTCCAGGCCTCCGGGAAGAAGACATCCTCTGGCATGTCAATATGACGCTGCCGCTTCCCTGGAGCCTGAGCAGATATCCTGCGGAATCCCCTCAGCGGCCGCCCCTACGGATGGCCCTTCTCTTCTAGAATCACCAGATCCGCCGCTGCTACCACACCCTCAGGATAGGGGATGCCCATCATCACCAACCCAAACGGTTGGCTGCCTCAGCATCTCCCCTGGATAAGCGGCCTCACACCTGATGGCATACTCCCTCACCAATCTGAAAGTGGCGGTGGATGGAGGCAATGAAATTCGCATCTTCCCGTCTTCCCATGTGAACATGAGCCACAACTACCTCATCACACACGGGTGCTCCTGATGACGCACCTACCAGTAGACCTGTGGGGTCAGCCGCTGGAGGCAACAGAATTTCCTTACAAACCGATGCGGGGTGTACGATTCACAGAGCGGCTCACGATCCACTCGTGCCACCAAAACTCTACCTTGAAAGGCCAGGAGATAAGCCTGGTGCTCTTCCGTTCCCTGACCATCATTAGTGAGTACCCCTGTCAGCAATGGAAATGAGTGGATGTTAAACTCATCCGCCCTCCACACCCGGTTCAACACCATCAGTACGGTTAGTTTGAATGGGAAGCTCCCAGATGCATTTAGAAAAGAGGGGAAGATGTTTGATCCCAGCGGCGATATAGGGTTTTGATACTCATAAATCACCCTGATGTACACCACAATCCACCCATAAAAAAGGTGGAAGGGCCTACATATCCTTGGCAGCTTCTTGACCTTGCTAACGTGCCGCAGCATCCTGTACAGCTTGGCGAGCATTAGAATCCCCAGGTTGACCTGCTGCCCCATGGACAACATATACGCCATGATGAATGAGTTAGGCCGCACCCCCATGTCGGTATCCCTCACCAGTAGGATCCAACCGCAGATAAGGGCCGCGATGAATGCCGCCAGCCTGACTATCGGCTACTGTTCATTTCTGACACTGAAACCCCAAGTCTTCCATTGGATGTCTTCCAAGACCCGCCAATACGAGTGCTCCTTGCCCCGTTCAACCGCCTTCGGACAAGTTTGAGGCCTCAGAGGGAACTCTCGATTATTTGGGAAATTAAGGAACCACTCGAACCACTTATTAAATTGGACATCTCTCACTGCTTCGTTGTCCTCTCCAGGGACCAATGACATCAGTGCCGATGCCAGTCGCGACACTTGCTCCATATCCTCCCAAGCACTAATGATGGGGAGGAACTCATCATACATGGCCCCCAAGATCGGGACCCCCGAAATCTGATGGACATCCCACTTACTGATGTCGTCCTCCCCATGATTCAAGTGAAATGTATTGGTCCTCGACGACCATCTGCTCAGCAGCTCTGGCATCAGCTGTTTCTGTTGGTAAATGTGGAATTGGGAGGCCCATGCCGCCTCATACAAACCCACTCTCCGTCGCTCATCCCCAAACTCCTCACATGAGGCACCTACCTAGTAGGCCCATGCCCAGTAGTGGGTGAAGTTGCCACCCTGGCGCAGGTCCCACTCATCGGACCACCCCTTCTTCGAATCCTGCAAAGCCGCCTTCATCATGGTGTTGTATAGAGGAGGGGACATCTCAGGTTGCAGTGGCTTCCCGTAAATATTGTTCACATGGTTGTAGATACAATCGGTGGTGACGGGTGTGAAGTCCTCCCACGCATGACCATCGGCCACCCTAAACCACTGGCGCTGGCATGGCATGCTCCTGAACTAACAAGCGGGTTTGTCCCTACTCGCCTCAGGAATGAAAACATCATCCCTCATCCCAAATCCATACAAGGGAAGATTCATGCACTGCGGATAGTTCTTCTGACCCTCTGATAGTAGTAATTTCAAAGAAGTATGGTCCAAGTGGCTTCGGAACATCTCCCCAAGGCCCAGACAGTTAGCCATCTCATCCCTCTGGGCGGCGTCTGCAGGAACCCCCAACAGAGCTTCTCTATGTGCCATTTCGGTTTCGGCACTCGAAAAAATTTTGGGTAGGATCGCGAAGCTTGATCGTGAAGATATCTCGCGAAGCTCAGGCGCAAAACCAAGATGCGGAGCCTGGCCTAGGCCGGAAAACCGAAGTTTTCTTGGCGCAGTCGCGGAGTCAGAGACTCGTGGTTCGCCGCGATGCTCGATTCGCGGAGAGCAGATGCGGAGTACGCAGAGCTTCGCAAAGTTAAGAACGCAAAAGGACAAAAGTCGCGAGAGGAAAAAAGAGAGGTCAGTCCCCCTATTTATAGGCGGAGACCCTGTATCTTCGCGGCGTGTCTCGCCCACGCAGAGCATCGCGGCACGCCCGGACCATGCGGTCGCCTTCAACCCCACATGCCACTTCACGAGGCCGCATCGTGAACCGCCTATAATTTTGGCGATTTTCCCTCAGACTTCGACCCTTTATCCCTCTGTGGCTCCATGTCTGAGGGGGGGGGCATTTCTTGGTGCCAAAATATTGAATGAAAATTTAGGGAAGAAAAAGAAGCTTGCCCGCTGCCTCGCGAAGTCCCGACGCGGAGCGCCGCCGAACACCGCGGCCGCCGCGAAGCACAGGATGAGGTAATGCTCCATGAACACCCTGACATTCGCGAGCCTGCCATGAATCATAAGAGGAGGTAACGCTATGCGAACTCCCCGACGTTCGCGAGTCTACTATGAATAATAGGAGGCAGTAATGCTCTGCGAATGCCATGAAGTTTGCGAGCCCGCCGCGAAGTACAGGAGGTGGTAAAGCTCTGCGAACGCCCTAACGTTCCCGAGCCCACCGCGAAGCACCCACCGCCCCTTCGTGCCGCGTGAGCTCTGCTTCACAGTTCCCCTTGCCTATAAATATTGGGCTTCCCCTGAGTCCATGGGCCGGACAATCCGACCTTTCGGCTTCCCAACTCCCAAATCGTGAAGCAACCTTTGCCCCGGGAATCAAGAGCTCCATGAGTTATTTTTTCTTCGCGAGATGACTTCGCCTTGTCTCGTTTTGATCCCCTCTTCTGATAGGGATGCCCTTCACGAAGACTAAAGGCATTCGTGAAGGAAGGGGATTCCCAAGGGAACTCGGGCAACCGTGGAGCGCTTATGCTTCATGAAACACCCATCCCGTACTAGTGATCCACATGCCAAGGCAGGGTCGTTGTACATCGCAAAGAACACTTCTTCACAGCACCTTGCTTCGCGAGGCACCTCTGCTTCACGAGGCAGTGCTCCGCGAACACTATTCCACATTGTGAACCACCTCCCATTCAGACGCATGCCCCATGATAAGGCCAAGGCACTCCACTTCGCGAAGCACACCGATTTTCATGGAAATTCCCCTTCCCGTGTGACCCTCCAGGTTTGCACGATGTGATTTAAATGTCCTGTAGACAACACCACTCGTAGCATTTCTTCTCTTTATTATTCTTCACATAGGCATGCTAAGGTCTATTGCTCCTTTTCATAGACACGCTAACGTGGACCCCTCTATGGTTCGCTCTGCGACCCCCCTTGACTATGGCCTTGCCGGTACCTTCCCTTCCCCAAGGAGCATAGGGTACCTGTCATGTATGTCCTTGGGGTGAGGAGTAATCCCACTTCGTTTGAGCTGCAGGACGTAAAACTGCCAAGCACCTCGTCCTCAACACATGACGTTAAACTGTGATCCAACCCTGTTCCTGACACGCAGGGTCCCCCTGTCTCGAACATTCTTTACGCTGCTTGTCTCCACATAGATGGGATCACCGCCTCCACAAGGGATGATATCCTATTTATCAAAGTGGTGTATGTCCACGAGAGAGGGGAAAACACACTGGTATAAGCCCCGAAGCCTCTCTTGAGGAGGGTATCACCCATGAGCCTCCGTACTTCCCCACTGCCAAGGCCAGTGGAGGGCGCGATAGGGAACGAGGTACCTTCTATCATTGGTCCCAAATCCCTCTCCCGCTGCGCTTTTCCGCACTATGGTCCTCCATCCTGGAGTAATTCCAAGCACCATGGGCTACCTAACGGGTAATCCCCTCTTAACTTCTCACAGACGCACCCTTCATGACGTGATCATCAGGTCCTTGCTTCCTCTTGTTTCTCACACCGAGCATGAATCATGTGGGATTAGAGTAAGCCTCGACCATGGAAATTCCCTTGTCCATCATGACATTAAACCATATGCCCTCGTCCAGCATGAAATCAAACTGTATGACCTCATCCAGCAGGACGTTAAACTGTATCCCCTTTTCCAGCATGACGTTAAACTGCATTCTAGTCCGACGGAAATCCATTGTAACAAACCCAATCTACGAGGACTTTGATCCATGGCATGGCATGGTACGTAGGAAGCCTCCCAGAGGTTCAATCCCACCACTTGTTGGTCACCCCGACCTTCTTCACGTCAGTTAACTAACACGTGGGCATCCTAGGGTGTAAGCCCCACACCATCTGGACCGAGGTCCTCACTCACACCGGTTCACCGACACGCCATTTATGAACTACAATGTATTTGATCCATGTCAAGGAATGGTACTTAAGAAGCCTTCACGAGGTTTATGCCCATCGCCACCTAGACCCCTGGTTCTTCTTCACTTCGGCCTTCTGGTGCAACAACCTGAACTACGTGGCCATTGATCCATGTCAAGACATGATATATAGGAAGAATCATGAGGTTCAAGCCCACTACCAGTGGACCAAGGTCCACCATCACGTCGGTTCACGAACGATACCCATCGGACCAAGGTCTACCTTCATGTCGGTTCGCAGACCATACCCATCGATCCCAGGTCCACCTTCATGTCGGTTCGCTGGCGATACCCATCGGACCATGGTCCACCTTCACGTTGGTCCTCCAGCCCACCAACCCGAACTATGAGGACTTTTATCCATGTCAAGGCTTGGTACATAGGAAGCCTCCACGAGGTTCAAGCCCACCACCCAGTTGTTTCGACCTCATTCACATCTGTTCACCCCCATCCCACATGACGTTAAACTGTATCCAACATCCAACCTGAACTAAGGGGTCTTTGATCCATGTTAAGGCATGGTACATAGGAAGCCTCCTAGAGGTTCATGCTCACCACCACCTGGACCCCCGGTCCCCCGTCACGTCGGCCTTCTAGAGTCCAACCTAAACTACGTGGTCTTTGATCCGTGCCAAGGCATGGTACATAGGAAACCTCACATGGTTCAATCCTATCACCTATCCATGCATCCATTCTCACAGGCCTCCTTCTCAGGTGTCCCATCGTCCCACCGAACTACGTGGACTTTGATTCCCTACCACGGGGATACGTATGAGGTCTCCTTGACGCTCAAGCCCAACTTCACCGTCTCCCTTTCGATGGTCCAATTTCATTCCCCCTCCACATCATTAAACTCTCCATCATCCATCCTGATTCTCACCCAGGCAGCCACATCCCGGTGGTATCATGCCATCCACCTCCTCGCTGCTTCTAGTAGTATATGGCCCGGTATCCACGCGTAAGCCCCATCATGTCTCCGGGTCGTTGTCATCTCCGTACACCCCGACTCATCACCCCTATGAACTACGTGGGCTTTGATCCATGTTGTCTATACAAGGTACGTAGGAAACCTCCATGAGGTTCAATCCCAGCTAATGGAAAACCATGGTGTTTCCCCATTCTGGGGTGCACACTCCCTGATCCGCCCTCAGTGGTGTTCATATCAGCCATTACAGTGTGACATCTTCCCTCTAGGGAGCACGCCACCTCGGATCCATCCTCATTGAGCATTCGGATCCATCCATCATCGAGGTGTTCTCTCCGTGGGATATACCAATCTGATCTGTCTCTATGGGACGTTCTGATCACTCTCATACTGTCTCTGCAAGATGTTAAACTCGCGGAATACCTCGTGATAAACATGAGATGCATGAGCAAAACCTTGGATGACACACCTTTGGCATAACCGTCTCCTCAAGACATTAAACTCGCGGCATACCCCATGTTAAACATGGGATGCTGAGGAAAACCTCTGGAACATGCCTATGGAATATGATTCCCCGCACTCGATGGGGGATGCCTCGGGCTTCCATGCCCTCGAGAAGCCCTATGATAAGGGAAAAAAAGACAGACTCGCTAATTCCCCGGCATTCAGACACACTACTGATGCCTCGACGTGACTACTCCCCCGACTGAAGGTTGCTGCCCTGAAAGGACCCTTTGGAATGTCTTGACAGAAGCAGTGTAATTAACCGGTGTCCATGGAAACATGGCACTGGGAAGAGTTTCCAGAACAACGTATTAAATCTATTTGGGAGACCAGGACTAGGTGACGAGTTTCGAGGAGGAATCCACTGAAGGAAGAACCGACATCCCATCATACCGATTTCGATCAAGTACCATAAGTCCCTGAACAAGGAGCGAATGCCACCCACCTTTGGAGAGTGGGAATGCGGGGCAACAACAGTGCGTCCTCACATATGGATGTGCGCGCCCCGGTGAAAGCGTCGGAAACAAAGATGTCTCGTCATTTAATTCTGTATATTTTTTGATGTTTTCATTAATCTTCCTCAGGGTATTTTTGGACTCAAGATGTTTTGACAGCAACATGATAACTTCTTCTTCCTTAGATTCAAACTTCATTCTTTGATATTCAATCACCATTCCCTGTACATCATTTCTATTTTTTTCCTAGAATATCCAGAATGTATTTATCTTCTTTCATGATGACATCTTTTCCTCCATCGATAACTTCTTCATGATCATTCTTCATTAGTCATATTTTTTTCTTGATATATTTTCTTTTCGCAATACATGGAAGAAGATTGGTTTCGAGCTAATACACTCTATAATATTCTTCACCACCTTAATCTCTTTCAGTGGTGTCTTTTGTTTTCATAACATTTACAATGAAGCATGATAATATTTTTTTAATTTACTCTTCATAAAAATTATTTTTAGTTGATTCTATTTTAAACTTCTTACTAATCATGAATCACTTCTTTATGAAAGACACATTATTGAATTTTTTGGAAAAATTATCTTCTTTCACATTTTCTTTTCAGTTCTTCAATTGAAGGTTTTTAATGGAATCATCTTGATATTCTCCAATATTAATCTAGAGTAAATGCATTGGAATGTTCTCAATTCAACCACACTAAAAACATTTTAGAGGAAATATTCCTTTATACTTTACTCTCCCTTCTCGACGGTTCTTATATAAAAGAGATATGATATTTTCATTTAAATAATCATGTTCCTTTTCATCATATTCATAAAGATATGTTTCACTAACATCATGTATTTTCATCTTTTTCATGGCTTCATAATCCATATCATCTTTCATTTTCTTCATAAATATTGGAGATTTTCTCATTTCATAGGAATCCAGAATGTTATGCTATTCATCGAGAGTTAAATTTATCTTATCTTCTATGGATAAAATTTTAGAATCAAACATAACTAGAATGTTTCTCACGTTTTTATTAACAATTTTATAATCTTCCAAGACATCACTAAATCCAATGATGTTTTAGACAATATCATTAACTTTGATGATACATTCACCAATTATTTCATCATCTCTCATTTTTATTTGTTCATACTTACTATGCCATATTTTTTGCTTGTCCTCGTTGAATTTTTTATTTCCTTTGAAAAAACACTCTAGTTTGTCTCACATTCATTTTGATGTTTTGAGACCCACCACCTTCAGATAAATATATTTTGATAAAGAAAATATAGTAGAATTTCTTCCATTTCTATAAACTTATATATTTCTCTCAGTAGCGAATGTCATATGAGAAAATTTCTCAATATGTGGAAAACTGATAGTATAAGCATCATGTATGAATTCCTCTGTTTTTGATAGAATTGATATTCACTGTGATAATTATGAAACAAGGAAAGCTACTTCTAATACAACTTGAGGTTCCAAGGATCAAATAAAATATTTGAAGTGTGGGTTGAATCAGTTGCTCACTTTTTATATGATTCAAAACATTAAAAAACAAAACCCCTATAACCTATTAAGATTTATTTCCTTATCAAACATTAAAAAATTACATAAGAATTCAATAACAGTAAGGAATGTATGGATAACATGATTTTTATGGTTCGGCCACAATGTGAGAACCTATGTCATTTCTAGGCCCGCTCTTATGGGTCTAGAGAAATCAACTATAATGAGAAAGTGAATAAAAATTGTGTCAATTTCCATTATGCACCTTATATCTCTGGATATGAAATATTATACTAAATCCCATCATTTTAGAATTTTTTTTCTTAAAAAATATTAATAGAATCACAAGATCAAATACTTTGTTGAATCTATTCCACAATTGTTCAGTCTGAATCCTCAGTTCGATTTGGAAAAGTCTGATCTTCTCAGTATGGTAAGGATGGTTATGATTTTTACATTCCTTAAACACACAATGAAAACTTCTTCAATATAGTGGGGACCATTCATTATGAATTATCCAGTGCTCCTCCTTTTCTACGTGTGTAAATGATATAAATGAGGGAATGGTATAAGAATATATTTATAGGAAACTTGAAGAACAAGGGTGGCAGATGTGAAAATCATCCATGCTTCCTTAAATATGATAAAAAACCAAAAACATTTCTCATTTAATATTAAATTTTTATCATATTCAAACCTCCTTAAATTTCTCTCAAATTGACGGAATGTTTAAATCCAGTTTTGATAATTCTAAATCTTGATTTTTATTTTCTCAGAACCATTCATAGAAATGTAGTTCATATTTTCTCAAAAACATGATAAGAAATGTGGTTCACTTTTTCATAGAAAAATTCTTTGAAATTGTTTACTATTTTTCACCCAAACATACTCTATAAATTGGTTTAGTTTTATCTGAAAACATGATTACAAATGTTGTTCTTTTTTATTCATAAAACAAGATCTGATTTGTTTATAATATAGGTTTTTATTTGCTCAAAATTCAGATTATGATTTTCACTGAAATCAGGATTTGATTTCCTTAAAATTCAAGATCTAGTTTTTTTAGAATCTAGGTTCCGGTTTTATCTACATTCATGTTCGAATTATATCATAATTTTGGTTTTGATTTCATCAAAATTCAGTTTTGATATTTTCATAATTCAGGTTCCCATTTTTATGGAATTCAGGTTCTATTTTCTCAGAATTCAAGGTCTAATGTCCACATAATTCTTATCCCGATTTATATAGAAATCATGTTATTATTTATGCATAATATAGGTTCTTATATTCTAAGAAATCAAGATTCAACTATCCCAGACGTTTTCTCAGAATTATAGATCTGAATTTTCCTAGAATGATGCTCAGAATTCTTGACACAATATTTCCCAAAATGATTCTTAGAATTATGGATCTGATTTTACTCAGAATGATTCTCATTGAAATTATTCAACCCTATTCACCATTTCTTAAATAGAATTTGTCATTAAAAAATTCCAGATTAGTGATAAATTTATGATAAAAAATACATTGTTTGGTTTTTTTGGAACGATTTAGAAACTTTTAATCATTTAACTTTTCTAAAATATCTATTTTCATGATTCCTTGGCATCAAAAATGAATTAAGAAACATAGTTCAAACATAGAAACATCTATTAAATCCACCAACTTCTTTCATTAACAGCAAAATCCTTAAAACATAGCAATTTCTTTTATGATTAGAAACTTCCTTAAACTCAAAAAAATCATTAATTATCCGTAATAAAGACAAACTTCCAATAACCACCATCCTCAATTTTTATATTTCAAAAAAAAATTCTTCAAAAAAATGATAGTTGTCAATAAATACAAAACGTTTTAAAAAAACGCCACCGTGATTATTCGTGTTTATTCTTAATGTTTTAATTACTTATGTTGGAAAAAAGAATCTTTAATGAAAACCAAAACTATATAATTGGGGAAGCATAGAATTAATGGAAGAAAATTATTTTAATGCACCTATTTTTGCATGGAATTGTTTTAAATCGACCATGATTCCATTTTACTCCATAATGTTTCCATTTTAGAGTCTCTTTGGGTAATTTATAACATCCATTAATGATTACCTTTTGGTAGTTACAAGAGTGTCACTCCCCCACCACTATAAAATGGAAATCACTCTATCCCCTACCAGTATATCTGAAGCCATTTTTTCTCAACCATTCTCTACCCAAATACCTTATCAACATAACTTCACTCATCTTATTAGAAAATAATTCGGTAAAAAGAAACTCATCGAATCCATTTGGTGAAAAAATAGAGTTACCTAACTAATATGTAATATATTTCCTTAATCTATTTAGTTCTATTTACATTCTCCACCCCGTAAACTGTTCTTATTCAATAATTTTATAGAAACACCATTATACTAAATATACTAGTATGTTTTTATGATATTTTTTAATTACAATTACACACAAATCATTCTAATAGAAAATTAACATATTGTTTCTCTGTACAACGAGGAAATGCCTCACAAAATGATGATTGTTCATTTCTCCTTTACCACTTCTCATGGAGGAAACAATGATGAAAAATATATTTAAATATGATATATAAATTATTTATAATTTCATTATGTTTTTTTAATATATATATATATCATAAATTAATGTTTTATATCTTCTATACATATGATAAGTTTGTTGAAGGATGTGTGGACTACTCCACCATCAAACTGATATGGCTCTTTCATCCAATACATTGAAGGTATAAATGATGGATTTAATGAAAATATGTAAAATATATGAAATTTATATGATTAATGAATTATAAAATAAATATAAATCAATTAATTTTCATTCCTTTAGCATTGAAATAAAATTCAAATAGCGTTCATGCATACGTACAGCTGGCCATTTCAATGAATGGAGAAATTCATTTCTTATCTCCAATTGTTATGTATTAAAAAAACATATTTACTAAATATATATATTAAATAATTCATGGTTAAAAATATTTATATGATGAAAACATTTTTTAATTAATAGGAACAACAAATTACAAGTCAAAACATACTTGAGAAAACTATGCAATTAAAACCTGAAATTGTTAAAATAATGAAAGAGTGTAAATAAATGGGTAATAAAATATTAAAAGTAATTAATATATGACATTATAAACATTTTTATGGTTATTATATAAGTTAGTAACATATTTTAAACCACTATATAGGAGGATAATGACAACAAATCAAAAATTATTTTTAAGGTAATGGATTTCATCTCAATATAGATTCTATTGACACATATCTTTGTTTTGAACCAATTCCATTTTATATGTTGTATATACTTCCCTTTGAGATTTTATATTAAGAATATACTTAATCTCAAGATATTATTTATTTAATTTAATTCATGGCTAGTTATTATTTAAATATTATAAAGTGGAATGGGATACTATGAGATTTTTAATTTCTTTTTCTTGTTGAGAATGTTTTAATGTCAATAAAACTTGTTGTTACTTATCCCCATCCTGGGAGTTATTGAAAAATAAATATTCTTTATTAAAATTTATTGTGTGATAAGGAATAATATTTATTAACTAAATCAATTGTTCAACTCAAGGAATGATTTAGCATGGTAATACATTGATTGGAGAGTGTTTATGGTAAGAAATATGGGTTTGGGGCTGGATAATAAATGTATCTCGATGATCTGGTAGTCTCATGGGATGAAAATATGTTTGAAAAAACCAATTGATTTTGTAACTATTTTTATATCCACTATCTTTTGAATGGTCTTGATATTATACATATGGTTGGAAAAACTAAACATGTTTGAAGCAAGCATTTTTTAAACATTATTGTGAATGAATTTGATGGTAACAGTTCCATATACCTAGAAAACATGTCTTCTAATAAATAAATATATCGATTTATGATAATTCAGTTATAACTATTGCTTATCCTGGATATTTTACATTAATATATCTATGGATTCATTTCATTGTCACTTTATTGATTAATGACATGTGTTTTAGCTTCTTACATGGCCGTATTGATATTTCCTAATCTAGTAATTTTAGTGGAATGTGTTGTCAATTATTTAACATACCATGTTCATTTAGTCTTATTGACTCATTATTTCTTGTGATTAACATACCATTATTGGGAATTTGATATCTGCATTATTATTTTCTCTTTCCCCAGGTTATGTAGAAGAAAACAGCGAATCATCTTTCAGCGATGCATTTTAGTACATTTTATTTTGTTTTATGCTTTATTATCTATTTCCAAGTATATTTTGTATATCATTTTTGTAACATGGAATTACTATACTAATAAAATGATTGGTACTTTGGGATTTGATTCCTTGTAATTATACAAATGTAGTAAAATAATTCATCGCCTCTAGGATTCTAGGGATGAGGTGTTACAGTTGGTATCTGTGGATGCATAACAACAACATTAGAAACCACTTTCAGAAAACAAAGATTACGGAACAAAACCCTTATATATTCATTGATAATATGTTTACATAATCATCCTAGAATTCATGTAAGGTAGTGATTACATGGGTATTCCAAGTAATACATGACTATCTGTATACGATAGGTGGATGTGGTTCTAACACATATGAACTCAGCAGTAACAATTCTGATATGGTGTCCCATTCTTGACTCGGGGTAACATGATACACAAAAATGGGTCTTACTGTGCACCAAATTTTACTATCGAAGGGTATACACTTACGATAAATCAAATTTTCATCATGAACCACTATAAATGATTTATAAGTGAATATGGCCCCAAAGAAGCCATGTATTTATTATGATATTATCTATGCATAATTTTTTTAATTTATATTTTATGTTTCTCTATTTTTAATATTATAAATTATTTTATGACTTTTTTTAGTATATGTAATTGTTTATACGTGGATCTTAGCCATGTGAATGAGAATACCACTAATGGAAGTGATACAATGGGGAAGACACATCATATCTTTAATGCTCTCAAGAGAACATATAGAAGTGATGTAGTGTCCTATGTATTCTCATCATATGAGAATATAGTATCATTTGACTATGAAATTGGTAAAAAAATTCTCCAAGTCCAATTTATTTGATGGTAAATGATATATTATGTGGGTGGTAGAGAATCATATAGATGAAGGAAACAAGGGAACGAAGTTTATTCCTAAACATGGTAATTGTGTAATGAAACGACTAGGTACTTTTTTAAAAGGAATGGTAGTCTTCAACATGTTTGTAAATAATGTTCAACATGCATGTTTCAATAATGGTAAGATAAATGTTTCTAACATTTAATGATTCAACTATAAGAAAATGTGATACAATTCAAATCAATTTCGCATTCATCAAAGGAATATACCCCTAACGATGTTGTTGGATAACGATCATGTTATTCTGTTGCCGCATATGAAAGGGAATAAATAATATTACTATTCAAGAAATGTATAATTTTTATATTATATCATTAATTTAATGGTTAAAATAATAATGGATGATAATTGTACTATAGAACTTCTCTATTATGTATTTGAGATCATATGTTGAATGAAAACAGAAATCTTATTATATAAAAAGTTAAACATTTCAAAAAACACCTGATTGAGGGGAAGAAACCCCATAATATGTTATTCATGTTGAGATAATAATGATGAAATTATTGATTTGGGTAAGTGATGACTACCTCATAACTGACTAATGACTTGTTGATGGGTGGTTTATTCTATCACTAATAGAATTTACAACAATTTTGGATTTAAGGAATATATCAAATAATATGTGTATTACCTAAAGAATGAGGATGAATGCATGTTTCCAATAATTTTTAGGGTATTTTTAGTTATTTCTATATTTCAATATGATACATGATGAAGTTATTCACGTGTATAGAATTTGAAAATTTAGAGTTTCTTTATGTTGATTAAAGGCTCGTGATAAGTTCATTTTGGACATTCATTGACCATCATTCAAAATTTTATTATCATAATATTTTTGAATAGTTAAAATTTTATGAAATGGTTTACCATTGGATGCTATTTTAGATGTTTATTAATTACATCACCATATGATACATCCTGTGAAGTGATACAAAATGGAAATATATCAAGGTACAACCAAAAGATAATATTGTGTTTATAAAATAGAAACATATATTTCCATATATTATTATGGCCTAAAATAGTTTATCTACTCTTGGAAATGGGTATCGAAAAAAATTTTTCCCTAATATTATCATTTTTATGATTTCAATGACATTGATTCAAACCTATATTTTATGGTTTGGTGGTCTATAACATTCAACTAAACATGTTTTATATCACTCTCCATCAAAAATTAATACTTTTTTTCACTTCCAAATCCATATTTTCAGAAATAATATCTTATTCAAAATCATAGTTTTTTGGTGAACTATGAAATTCATTTACCCTCTTATACAAAATATGTGTTATTATCCCTATTTATGATGTTAGTTTTTCAACGATGGTATTTTTAAAAATCAATCCCTTGATTTTTGATATCACGTTTAAGTAGTGATTATGCAATTTAATT
The DNA here is from genome assembly GCA_963277665.1 of Viscum album. Taxonomy (NCBI): domain Eukaryota; kingdom Viridiplantae; phylum Streptophyta; class Magnoliopsida; order Santalales; family Viscaceae; genus Viscum; species Viscum album. The sequence continues at coordinate 1,716,010,112 of OY728160.1, read as the reverse complement.
AAGATGTGGATAATGTAACATCCAAATAAATTAACATATTTATAATTTTAAATAAATTTAATTTGTTTCATTCAAGATTATATACAACACCATGATAATTTAACTCTACCCACAACAATAATTTGGTTGTGTTACATGAAAAATGATGTTTTACTTCCTTTTAATGGAATACCTATTTTAATACAACATTTTTAAAATTTTAAAATCTTATATGTCAAAATAATTATTATTTTTGGATTCATAATTTTAAAATTACCTTACGAATAAATATTCAATATTATTCTATGATGTTTCAGTTTTGATGAAGTGTAAAAATATTGCATTTTAATTACATATGGGCTTTTTATTTAAATAATTAATAGTGCTAAATTATATTTTGAATTGGTTATTAAAGTCACATAAGATAAATTATTAATTTATTTATACAATTTATGATATTAAAATCAATTTTATATTGATATTAGATATAAACACTTACTTATGATTTTAATGTTTCTACATAAAACCTTTCATTCTCGCCATGTTTGCAGGATTAGCATTAAACTCAATTTTCCCACTTATGTGATTTAAATTTTTAAAAACAATACATTAAAAGTTTTAATAAGTATAATATTTTTTGACCAATAAGATAAAAATATTTTTTATAAAAAATTATTACAAAAGGTGATTACAATTATTTAAAGTGATTATGGTAAAATTAATCTTAATAGGGGACAAAAACATCATCATAAGGACCAAAATGACCAGGCCACATTTCCAAAGAAACTTTTTTTGCCATTTATTATACCATATTTACTCTTGGTTCTTATTTTATGGTTTATTGGGATATTATTAAGAGGAACATCCCAATATAAATGGTTTTGTAAGGAATAGACAAAAAAGGAAATTCCCATACCTTTAACAATTTTGAAACATTCAGATATCTAAAAACATCATACATTCCATTATACATGTCCTTTGGAAATATATTTGGGTTATTGTTATCATAATTATTTAACAAAACCTTTCATAGCTGATTTAGTTAATAAAAATTCTTATGAAATTCCAATTTAGTTCATAATTATACAAAATAATTTATACTATAAATATACAAAATTATGTAAATTTATTGAATTACTGTCCATTAATATTTAATTACATTAATATATAATTTTAAGAAACATCAAAAATAATATATTTGGATTAAATTATTTTTAAAAATTTAATATTAAAAATAAATAAATAATTTCAAAATTTTCATTATTGTTATTTTAAAATAAATGATATTTTATTAAATGATTAAAATATAATAAAGAAAAATTATTAATCCATGTTATTTTTAAGTGTTAAAAAATATTTTATATTTTTGATTAATCTTAAAATATAACTTTAAAAATGAATGTATTGTCCCATATATTGTAAAAATGTTGTTAACATAGTTTGGAATTAATAGTGTGTTAGCGTGTCACGTGCACTTCTTTCAAAATTATTTTCCAGAACACAATGGATTTTTATTTTATAAATTATATATAATATTAATAATTTTTTGGATTTATTTTTTGAAATAAATTTCAAATTTGTTTAGAATTAATAGTTAAATTTCATTGGTTGGAAAACTATAAGCTTTAATAAAAATTGAAATGATAAAATTGGGAAATCATAGAAGATATGGAACTAAATTGTTAAAATGTGAAAACAAATTGTGGTGGAGGTTTTAATGGACCATTATTTCCATTTAATTCATTATTTTTTTATTTTTAGGTACTTTATGAACGTTATGCCTCCCATTAATGAATACCTTTTGGTTTTTACCAGAGTGTCACTCCCCCTCCACTATCAAATGGAATGAAATATACCCCATACTCACACCTATCAAGGTAATTTTTCTCAACAAAAATATTTATAAACAGATCCAAAACACCACTCCAATAATCCCAGAACCCCCCTTAGGAATAAATAAATGCACATAATCTCGTGGGTGAAACCAAAATGAGTTACTTTTTAAGAGGTAACATATTCCTTAATCTCTTTAGAATTATTACTGTTATCAACCCCAAAAATCGTATTTTTCAACGATTGTATAAAAACAAAACAATATTCAATATATTAATTTTTTTATTCTAAGGGTTATACCCATACATTCAGATAAATCCATCTATGGTTTGAAAAACATGTTATTTCTGTGTACGGTGATGTACCGCCTCATGAAATGGTGATTGTTCATTTTTCATTTTCCACCACTCATGTTGTCCATTATTAAGGAAACTATATTTATATGTGATATATGTGATATTTATAACGTATTAATGAGTCTGTTATTTTTATTTAGAAAATACCATTTGGTTTTTCATCTTCTGTAATAACAATAATTTCGTTTGAGGAAATGTGGTCTACCGCCCATAAAAGAAAAATGAATCATTCAATCCATGCATGGAATTTATAAAGGATGGTTTCAATAAACCAATGTGGAATATATGAAATATATATGATACTATAATTATGAAATAAATATGTATCAATTACTTTTTATTTATTTAATATGACAAAAAAATGGATGAATGGTTCATGCGAACGTATACCCTATCGTCTCCCAGAATGGTGAACTTTATTTATTATCTCCAAATGCTGTAGATTATTATAAAAAATGTACATACTAAAAATTAAAATAAACTCATGGTTAATATAATGGATATTATAAAATCATTTCTAATAAATACATTGAACAAATGTAATGTCACAACATACTTTAGAAAACTACACAATTAAAACCCAAAATAGTTAAAATAATGAAAGAGTGTTTACAAACGGGTAATAAAATATTATATAGAATTAATATATGAAATTATAAAAATTAGTATTGATTTTTTTTCTAATTTAGGAAAACATTCTATACTACTATACACGAGAATAAATGCCACCCAACAAAAAGGATGTTTAAGGTAATGGATTTTGTCTCAATTTTCATTCCATTAAGAGTTATTTTTTTATGAAACAATTCACTTTTATATGCTATTTGAGCATCCATTTGACATGTTATATCATGAATCTCATAATTCTCATGATATTACAAATTTTAGTTAATTCTTGTGGAATTATTTTTTAAATGATTCAAATATTTATGGGACACATTGGATTGTATAATGCTTATTTTTCCTCATGAATATTTTAATATCAACAACCCTTATTGTTAATTATCATCCCCTAATGTATTATTGAAAAATCCATATTATTTATAAAATATGGATATATGATAAGGAACCTTGATTATAAATTAATTCAATTATTCGGTTCAAAGAATTCATTATATAGGTAAGACATGGGTTGGGGACCATTAAAGGAATGACTTGTAGGTTGGGGATCGGTTAATAAAATCCCCTTGAGGGTTTGGTAGTCTCATTGGAAAAAATTAGGATAGATAACTCCATCCTATTTGTAACCAGAATGATATAAATAGTATTGTGACAAGGCTTGATAGAACAGCTAATGATGAACATAACTAATTGGTTTGTAACCAGTACATTTTAAACAGTCTTGTTAAAGGTCTTGATTATAATGGTTTCATGTACCTAAGAAATGTGAAATCCAATTAATAAGAATTACCACTATTGTGAATTATGTTATTGTCAATATTTATCCATTATATTTTCTGTCGACATATCTATGGATGTATTTATTTTTATCATTATTGATTAATTTCATGTGTTTCAGTTTCTTACATTACTAAATTTATATTTCCTTATCTATTTATTTGAATGGAATCTGTTACTAGTTAAATACATTTCCAAGTTAATTTATTCTCATTGGATTGTTATTTACTATTCTTAACATAACCTTACTATGAATTTTATCTATACTTATTATAATTCAACTCCATATGTTATGAAGAAGAAAATATTGAATATACATTCATGGATGTATTTTATTTAATTTCATTATGTATCAGGTTTAGTTTTATATTTCCCAATGTATTATCAGGATAATCGATATAATCTGGATTTCCAAGAAAAATAATCTAATCAGTCATTTAGGTTTTTTTTAATTCTAATACTTCCAATTTAATAAAATATGGATTGTCATGAGGTTTCTAAATTCATGGTGTTACATTCATGATATGAGATGGGGGTTTACATAATGAATACTTTCCAGCTAACAAATTCATGGAATTAACCCCAGGTTTTCATCAAGAATCCTTTGTGTTCTATGGTTCCTACCTCATTCATACCTAAATGCACTGGTGTAACCCTTATGTTCCACAATATGAACTACTTTAATATCTAAAATTTTAACTTTTTTCCACCCCAAACCTTCTCTAATTCTTATTTTAGCACCCAAAAACCAATTCAAACCTCCTTCCATATCCAAACACACTTATTAGGGATGTTTCAACAACTACATTTTGGATTTGAATCTCAATTCATTGAATGGATCATTAACCATATCAAATAATTATAAAAACCCCTATTAATAATTACCAAGAAATCAATGTGTCATTACAAACTCCACATTATAAGGATTATTTCCCTCAGCTAGCATCTGATGGTCCTCCTGACACAACCCAGACCAAACACAGATTTCAATTCTCCAAGGGCTCAATGCTTTTTACCCTTTAATTAAAATAATTTTCACTTCATGTAACTCCTGATTATAGTGAATACTATTATATAATGATCAAGGAACCTAACCACTATTTGGGACACACTGATTGGGTGATCTCTAAAACCATCTACTTTGAGATATTATGTCTTCTTTAACTGGGTCATCTGCATTCTCATGGTGAACCCAATTATAAATTACATTCACTAAAGTATGATTTCGGGCCATGGTTCTACACACCATAATAATTTCAAACTAGAAAACACTTATAGTTTTCCAATGAACCAATGGATGCAATTTTAATCATACTAAATTCATTTATTATAAAAAACCAATCAAGTCTTTCTTGGGTGACTTTTTAAAAAACCTCTCAGACATACATGTTGATGTATCCATACACCGTGGGATCATGATTTCTAAACTCAGACGTGTCATGTAATCATCTAAATTCCCATAATAAATTATGAACCCTAACATCTAGGGTAATTTCATTTTCAAATAACCAACTTCCTTATCTATTCATTATTCACTCACACTGATAACATCCATATCTCATATTCGTCTGACCCCCTAATCATGTGAAAACCATCTAGAAAGTCATTCTAATGCACGTAATTACAACACACAACACATTATTACCATATCTAGTATTTAACAAGGAACAATTTTCCATAATATCTTTCCCCACACAAGTATCCCGATGTCACCTCGTTCATCTTCCAATCCAGTATCATGGTACCCATGACACGTCAAACCTGAGGTTCATTCGCATGAGACTAATTACATGCTTCCAAAAATAAGTGTATCATAATAATCACCCAAATAACCCATAAATAGATGTATATATTCCATGTTCCATAAACCACTAAACACAATGAGTGATCAGGAGAAAACAACTCGTACATGAGTTCTATCAAAAAACACAAACGATCACTCATTCCGGGATCCCCAGGAACATCATCCTTAACAATGTAAAAATTCTACTCAAATTAGGTTCAAAACATTCAATGTAAAATGTTTCACTCCCCACCATATGAGTTCCATTATGTTACTCTTCAATTATTGTCCTAAACTAGTCCTATCAGCATGACTCTTTCACAACAACCTTGTCAAATACCAAAACCCATGCCTCTGTGCTTACATGTCTCACCACTACACTATCACTGTTGCACTTCTTGGCATCATCCACAACCCAAACCATTCCTAAAATACCAAAAACAATACAATTAACCACTTTACAACATAACTAGGAACTGAAAATTCCCAACGTGTACTTACCCTTTAACATTGATAACTCCCCCCCCCCCCCAAACCTCATCAATGATCACTTTACTCCTCATGAAAAACTGATTCCATGGGGACCCTCTTATTGGTTCTCAATTAATATCCTCGACAAGCTCAACCAAAACCCATGGTTTCACATACTCATAAAACAAGATCAAATATTCTACTCATAATACCATTATTTGGGTCCCATTTAATCTAGGATCAAATTTTTGTCATATAAGAGAACCAAATTCTAATGTACAACTTTCTATTCTATTACAAGTAAGATCGAGTTTCATCAAATAAAAATTTATTATTAAAATATTGTTATTTAATATGTTATTATATCACAAATATGTTATGTTAGTGAGTATGAATATTATTTACTAACTTATTAAAACATATTGGTTATATAAAAATAAAATGAATTCATTGGTTACCAATTAATGTCAACTAAAAATAAAAACCAATAGATATAAAAATAAATTTTATTGCTTGTGTTCTTCCAAAGGAGTTTGGTATTAATAAAAAAAATAATTACAATATGTTAATTATTTTAATAATAAATATAAGTTTTATTTCAAAAAAAATACATTTGATATTCATTTATAAGGTTTGATATATAGAATATATTAACAAACCAAATTTAACACATAAAAACCTATATTTTGTAATGGTAATTTTAAAACATTTTAATGGAGATCCCATTTTAAAAATAATTATTAACACATTTATTGATTAAACATATCAAAATAACATTCGACCTCTAAATAAAAATGGAAAATTGTATTAGGGTGATTTTTTTATTTTTCAGAAGCATATCATTTTTTAATGAATGGATAAAAATACTGAATTTTAGTTCAAAACTACTTTTTCGTATATTATATTTATGGTTAAATAAAATTTTAGTTGTATTTAGAGTTTAATTAGATAATATTTTTAAAAATTAATCCAATTTATGTCATTTTAATCAATTTCATTTTGAAAATTTATATAAAAACATAGAAATTTTTTGGATGTTTTTACCTTAAAACCAAGCATTCTCATCTCATCGAAGAGATTAAATTAAAATTAATTTCCACCAATTATATTATTGGAATTATAAAAAAAGGTTAAATTTTGGAAATCCTAATAATTTATAATATATAAAATATCCAAATCTGATTTTGACAAAACATATTCGTGAAAGTGATTAAAATTAATTTCAATGATTATGGTTAAATTATGCTTAATAAGTGACTCAAAATTAACCATAACGCCCAAAACAACCTATACAATTTTACAATATCGATTGGATGTTCATATATATAACCTATCATCCCTTGTATATAATTGGTTCCATTATTGAATCCACTTTTATCATGAAAATATTGGAGGAATTCCTTTGTCAAAATATTACAATAGCGTCACTCCTCCCCCCGCCATAAAAGGCCACCACTTCTCCCCATTCCTCACACCTCTCAAACCATTTATGATCAGCCAAGAAATTCCCAAATACATTCAAAAAATATCTACAATAGACCATGAATCCTACCTTTATTTAGGTATAATTCCAAGGAGTACCTTTTGTATAAAACAAATGGAGTCACCATATTTATAAAGTAATTCTTTCTATCAATTTCTTTTAAATGATTTAATTTTCCACCACCTCAAATATTATACATCAATGTTCATATAATAACACTAGTATCATAAAAATACTGATATTTTTATATATTATCTGTTATACGAACACTCACAAACACCTCTATCTAATGCGTATGAAATATGTTTTTTTATGTGAACGACCAACTACAACCTCACAAAATGAAGATTGTTCTTTCTTCCATTACCACCTCTCATGGTGGTAATTTTTATGGAATATATATATTTTTATGATATTTATGATATTTATAATAAATTTATTCTTATGTAATTATATTATAACAAATATCTATATATATTCAATTTTTCGTATATATGATAACAACGCTTCTGGATTTTTGAACTACCCCCCCCCCCAAATGCAATGTGATTCATTTAGGTTATGAATGTAACATATTAAAGATTATATAAATAAATATATATTACATCTATTACATAGGTATAATATTAGAATTATAATATACTTGATTATATATATCATTTACATTTTAATATTTTAAAATAAATCTATGAAATTAATGTAATTTTTATGCATAAAAAATGTCTATCATATCCCTGACATGTTCATTCCATTTACTATATCAAAATACTATAGATTATTATAAACATATATATAAAAATTATATATGGTAAATAATTCATGTATTACATTTTGTATATGAATAAACCATTATATAACCAATAGTAACAGTAACTGACAAGTAATAAACATACTTGAGAAAACTAAGAAATTAACACACAAAATAGTTAAATAATGGACGAGTGTTAAAATGGGATATAAAATCATTTAAAAAGTTAGTATATGATATTATAAACAGGATTATCATTTTTTATAAGTAAAATGTTTTAGAATACTACACATGAGGATAAATACCCTAAAACATAAAATAAGGATAAGGTAATGGAATCTTGTCTAAATTTTCATTCTATGAGGCATACATCATTTACACTACTTTTTTCTTTTTTGTGTTGTACATACTACTGATGTTGATATATTATATCATGAATCCTTTGTATTCATGGTATTTATGGTTTTACATTGAAATATCTCAACCAAGTGATTTTGAATTTAAAATTACCATGTGGTAGAAGTTATGATTAAACTACAACTTTCTATTGTGATTGTTATCATTCTCTTAAAACTATCATATAGTTATGATTATATAATGGTAAATTGAATTTTTGGTAAATATATATATACTCATTAAAGGGATATTATTATTTCATAAGCCCTATAGTATTTTTACATATGGTTTTCTCTTTGATGGTTAATTGATTAACTGGGAAATTTTGAAAAATATGTATATTTTATTCGATATGGATATGTAATAAATAATGTTATTTATTAGATATGAAGAATTATTTGGAATGGTAAGACACAGTTTTCATACCATTTAAGGTAAGCCCTATAATTTTGGGACCAGTTAATAAAAGCTCATTGATGCATTAGTTGTCTCATAGTATGAAATAGATCTCCAATATAGATGGGTTGTTACCAGATATGATAATCCATCTTCTAAAATCTAGTTATGGTATTGTTTTCATGTATATAGGAAACATTGAATCCATTTATTAAGAACATCCCTCATTTATACCCAGTTACTATTTATCTATGATATTTTTTATCGACATATCAATGGATTACATTCCTTTTTATTTTATTGATTAATGGCATGTGATTCAGTTTCGTTCCATTCTATATTGATAAAGAATTATCAAATTGTTCAAAAGAAAAGTGTGATTAGTTAGTCACCTTTAAATATTAATTGATTAATTTTATACTCTGTTGTACATACCCATACTAAAAAATTGATTTATCCCTTTTTATGTTTCTTTCCCCATGTTATGTAGAAGAGAACATTGAATAAGCTTTAAAGGATGCAGTTTATTTCAGTTTATTATGTACAATGTATTATTATTTTTTCTCAATGTATTATGGGTATAATTTATATAGTATATATTTCCATGACTTCTAAACTAATTGTTCATTTTTTATTTGATTCTTGGTAATCACGGCACTGTAATAAAATAATGCAATAGATCTAGGTTTCTAGTGTCTAGGTGATATAGTTTGAATCAATGAATGTTTAACAGCAGCCATGGAAACTAGATTATGAAAAAATAGAATACGAAAGAAAACACTAAGATAGAATTTGGGGATTATTATAGAATAAAATCCTAGAATATTTTTATGTTTGATGTTATGTGGGTATTTCTGGAAACACATCCTTGTCTTGATACTACAATAGACATTTTTCTTGCACAGATGTACATATGAGTAATAACTCTGAAAAGTTTTTCCATGCCTGAATCAAGGTAACCTACTCCATAAAAATGGTCATTAGTGCGTAACTGGTTTGATACTCCCATGGAATATGATTATGATAATTCAAACATTATTTACCAGACATTATTATGGATTTAAATGTAATTATTTACTCAATGTAACAAATGATTTTGATTTTCATATTTAAAATGCATAAATTTATGTTGTGGGCTATACCATATTTGGAATTAAATTTTGTGAGCTAATATAGTGATTTTCATTGAATTGAATTGGTCCTCCGAATAATGAATGGTATCACTACTTCTAGAAAATGTAGAGATTTTCCTCATGAAGAAACAAATAATGTTGGTATAAGAATGAGGAAAATCTTGTAAATATTAGTGAAACATAGTCTGGTTATGAAAAATAACCATACTTGAATGGAGAAACCAATTCTAGAGAGAAAATATCCTATACTACAACACATTATGCAGAAAAATCCCACAATGTATATTGGGAAAAATAATCTAATTGTAAATAAGGAATAGATTAAGTCTCTGGAAAAGAAATTATTAGCCTTTTAATGATTTGAAAAGGAAATGGTTACACTTGTAATATATTTTCTCCAATGTTATGTTGATCAATGGTGGTCCTTGATCCTAAATAATATGGAGGGGGAAGAAGTAGAACACAATAAATGGTGCAATTTTAAGGGGATATTCTTCAAAAAATATGTCCCTTGTGATCAAAAAACTAACATGAAGAGAAACATCTATAGATTAAAATAGAATATGGAAGAATGTGTTACAGAGTATGATGTTTACATTACTAGGTTATCGGGGTATGCTACAGATTTCATATAAAACATATAATGAATCATTAATTGTTTCTCTGAAGTACATAATCTATGTATTTGAATGTTTCTATTATCTCATAAATTCTCTTCATATGTTGAAATAGTTTTATGTTCTCACGTGATAGAGAATTAATTCTACGAGTCCTATGGATTCATCTGAAAAAAAATATACTGTGAGATCCTCTAAAGACCATGAATAAAGAAATGAGTTGAGGAAGATGAGGGGAATAAATTATTTTTAAAAATGAGATAACTGTGAAAAAAATTACACTGGTAATATCTTTAATGGTTGGGTAGTTTGTTATAAATATGGAGAAAAGTATACTCATGAAAAATAATGAAATTTTTTGAAGTAAAATAAAACTATTCATGATAAAACTATAAGGATATTAAAATATATGAAAATAAGTTCCGGAATAATCTAGAGTATAGACCTCCAAAAATGTTAAGAGATCATGGTCATGCTTATGTTATTGACACAACCAAAGTGGAATGATTAATATACATCCTTAGTGTGATCTAGTAAAGATGTTGTGAAAATTTATTATTTATGATGTTCCCATTATAATATTTATTAAATATATTAATATTTTTCTACAATACTTTTTCCATTTGTATTTGAGATCTAATGTTGAATGCTACCTAGAAAAATTATTCAGTAAATTGGTAAAATTTTCCCAAAATACATGATTGATGGAAATAAAGAACATAATGTATTCTTTTTGTTGATATAATGATGATGAAATGATTTATTTGGACAACAATCAACTACCTTAGAAGTAATCAAGGACTTGTTGAATAGTGACCTATGATAATGTTGGTAGAGTTTTAAATACTTATTAATTCAAGGATTATATTCATTAACTTGTCCCTTACTTAATTAATAAAGAAGAATACATGTTTCTAATAAGGTTTTATGGTAATTAATATTATTTCCATATTTCAAGATGATACATAGTGAAGGTGTTCACATATTCAGTATATGAAAAATCATATTGACTGAAGGATAATGATATGTTCATTTTTCAATAGAGGGGAGTCATAATCTTTTTGAAAAGTTAACCATTTATAAAATGGTATATGATTGACTTTTGATGTTTTTATAATTATTAATATATTACATCACTATATGATGAATCATGAACTTTGAGATGAAATAGAAATAGTCCAACCAATGATCTAAGTATACGATTGTATTTATAGAAATGTACCAAGTAAGTTTATTTAAATATTTTATTAGAGGGTGACAGAATTACTCAACTACAAGAGAATTTTCCTTGAAATCAAAAATTTAGTCCTAGTACCTTCATTTCTGATTAATCAAATTTCCCCTTAGGTCATCTTATTTTTATGTCCTTTTGACTATTATCTTTATCATTACAATGTTCTTTAGAAATATCCAACAGAACATAATTGTTATATGTTTCCTCTGTATCCATTTTTTCATTTCACTCTTATGTTCTACTAAAAGGGAACCTAGTTATGTAACCACTATTGTTTTTTTCTCTCATATTAAGAAGATGTGTTATTTACACTATTTAAAAAGTGGGTTTCTCAAATAAAATTATATTAAAATATGAATCCCTCTATTACTAAAATCAATATTAAATTGTGAAGACATAATTTAAAAATGGTGGGGTGAATGTAACACCCCAAAATTCTAAATTACAACATTGTATTAGATAGCGTGTATAACAAGCAACACCATGTGTAAAAAGGATATATATTTACATTATATAATATAAAATATTTAATAAAAAAAATATATATAATATATTATGTATCTTTTAATACATGCAATGTTGAGTTATATTGGTTTAATGCAAGAGTGGCCTTCCTCTATAGCTTGTGTCACCCGCAAGACCATGGTTCACCAAATAACTATGTATTATTAAAATATTATTATTTAATATAATATGATATAACCAAGATGTTGTGTTATTATTTAAGAATTCTATTTAATAATATATTGTCATTTAATCCATATCTAAATATAAAATGAATTCAATTGTATCAAATTAATCAGAAAGAAAATTAATAACCAATTGGATATATAAAAACAAATATTATTGTATTTAGGCTTTTAAATTAGGGTTTCCATAATAAAAATAATTATATAAAAATTTTAGTTATTTCTCAATATATATATATGATATTTAGTCAATATAATATTTCTGATATTCTCCTATTAGGTTTGATAGACATAACTTAATAACAAACACAATTTCACACATTAAAAACTATATATTTTAAAAATTCAATTTTACCACCTTTTAATGGGGAACCCATTTTAAATTTTAATTTTTACACATTTTCTATTTAATTTTGAAAACAATACTTCATATTTGAAATAGAAACAAAAAAATTAGTAATGGTTGAATTTTTTAGTTTTTTCTGTAACATATCAATTTTTAATGAATGTTTAATCATAATGAATTTTAGTGGAAAACTACAATTTCAATAAATTTTTTTTTGTAAGGATAAATTATAATTTTAGATTATTTTAATGTTTAATTATACCATATTTTTATCAAATCATATTATTTATGTTATTTTAATCAATTTCAAATTGAAATTGAGTAGAAAAACACAACAATATTTTGGATGTTATTATCTTAAAAACATGCACTTCCATCCCATCTGTGGGATTAAATATAATTTAATTTCTAACACTTATATGTTTGGAATTTTGAAAAATTGAAAACATATTTGGAATTATAATTATTTATAATGTCTAGTCATACAAAATTTTTACCTAATATATTAGTGAAAGTGATTAAAATTAATTACAATGATTAAGGTAAAATTATGATTAATATAGGACTAGGCCTTAACATTAAATCCAAAAATGGCGTAAAAATTTTCTAGAGATATATTTTAAGGAAATATTTTTACTATATATTCCCTTTAATGTAATTTAGTCCACTATTTTATCCACATAAAACAATGAAAATGTTGTATGAATTCATTTGTCAACATATTTCAAGAGTACCACTCCTCTTCCACTATAAAAGTCCACCAATTATACCCATTCCACACTCCTCTAAAACCAATTATGTTCATCCATGAACTACCCAAATAGATTTGAAACATCCACCCCCTAGACCTTAAATCCTCTCTTTGTGAATGAATCCTTCCAAGGAATACCTTTGGTATAAATCAAAAGGATTCAACCTATTTTTAAGGTAACACTTTTGAAAAATCTATATTCTTTGATTTAGATTTCCAAAGCCTAAGATATTATTATACCAGATTTATATGAAAAATAAAGTATCCTAAATATACTGCTTTGTTTTTATATTAATGTTTCTACATAAATTCACAAACACCTCCATCTAATGGGTAACAAAAATACAGTTTATGTGAACGGTGAATTATCACCTCTCATGATGATCATTATGATGAGAAATCTATTTTTATATGAAATATAGGATATTTATAATATAATTATTCTTTTTAATTATTTAATAAAACGGACCTCTATTAATTCCAATTTTCATAAATATGATAACATTGCTTGTGGATGTGTAGACTACCGCCCCCTCAATGCGATGTGATTCGGTCACATTATATATGGAATGTATTAAGGATGATATTACGAAACATATATGAAATATATTATATCGATATGATACTAGAATTAAAATATAAACAATTAAACATATCATTTAATTTTATTTCTTTTAAAATATGAAAATGAAATGAATGAAGCATTCATGTGTGTGTATGACCGACCATCTCCATGAATGGTGCATTGCATTTCCTATCTCAAATTATTATATATTATTTTAAATACATATATAATTATTATATATTCTAAGTAATTAATGTTTTACAATGTTTATATGATGAAAATATGATCTTATTGATAGGAACAACAATTTGAATTCAAAAACACATTGGTGAAAACTAGTAAATTGACAGATGAAATAGTTAAATAATGAAATACTGTTAAATTTTTTTAAAAAAATATAATAAGAAGGTAATATAATATTTTATAGATATGAGTGTGGTTCTGGTATAAGTTAATAACATATTTTAAACAACTTCATAGGATGATAAATACTACTTCACATAAATTGAGGATTAGGTAATCGTTTCTTGTCTCGCTTTTATTTTCGTGACGCATACACCATTTACATTGCTTACTTATATTTTGTGGTGTACCTACATCCCTTTATAATATATAATATCATTAAAATTTAATCATCATTGTATTTCCTATTTTACATTTAATTCCATAATACATGGGATTTTGAAATCAAAATAACCTAGTTGTAAAAGTAATCGTTGCATTATCACTTTCGGTTGTGATTGTCAACTTCCTCTTGAAACAATCATATCCTTATGATAATATTATGGTGCATAAAATTTTCATAAATATGAATATCCTCATTAAATGTATATTATTATTACCTAAACCATATACCATTTTTACATATGTTGTTAACTTTTAATGTTATTTGATTTACCGGGAAATTTTAATAAATTTGTATCCTTTATTAAATATAGATATTTGATATGGAATTCTATTTTTTCTATATGATGAATGACATGGATAGGTAATACATGGGTTGGAGACTATTTAAGGTAATCCTTGTGGGTTGGGGACTGGTTAATTAAATCCCATTGATGCATTGGTAGTCTAATGAGATGAAATAGATGGATTTTTACCCTATATGTTGGACCATCATATGAATGGTATTGACAGTACTAGTTTCATATACCATGGAAACATGGAATCAAATAATTAAGAACTACCCTAAATTTTAATTATTTTTTATTTATCCATGTGATATTTCATCTACATTTCTATGGATTTATTTCCTTTTTTGTTTGTTGATTAATGGAATGTTTTTAATTTCCTATCCTTCTATATTGATTATTCCGTATCAAGTCATTTAAATGAAAATTTTGATCAGTTTTTTACCTTTCTATATATTCTGATTCATTATTATTTAGGTCCTACAAAAACATACTAAGAATTTTAGCTCACCCTTATTATGTTTCCTTCCCCGTTTTTTGAAGAAGGGAAATGTGAATAAAGATTCAAGGATTCATTTTATTTCTGTTTACTATGTTACATGTATTATTTTGTTTTCTCGATGTATTATGGGTATCATGTTTGTAATATAGCTTTCCAAGACTACTAAATTAATTATTCAATTGGTATTTCATTTTTTTAGTCTTGTTAATGTAATAAAATAGTGCACTATCTTTGGTATTTTGGGGTTGGGGTGTTATATAACCCACCTACCATGTCCTGATACATTTAAACCTATCCCAAAAGCCATAGGCATATCACTCATATCAAGGATAACTACATGTCCACAACACTCCTAGGAGTTGTCCGAAGACATGAGTTTCTTCCAAAACTCCCAGTACACAGTCAAAATTGCATCAAGTAAAAACTATTCTAAGAATCCAACTTATCCTTCCAACTAAGACTATCCTCAATATCATAAATTCTTCAAGAGATTCACATCTGAAAGGAACAAGTAATCTGCCATGTCTTTCACAAGTACATATTTAAATTATGTAGACTTTTACTAATAGTACATATAGAAAAAACTCCATCTGATTTTCTAAAAACAATAAGTTAAAAAACACATATTTATAGAAAATAGTTTCCATTATCATTTCATTCCTTATGAACTAAATTCTTATACTGACCCACTAACGGTCACTATACATCCCTCTTATAATGATTCTCTATGATATCGACTAAAGAACATCCCATTATAGATCAAAATTTCCTATCATCAATGAATAAATATTGTTCATATGAAAATAATTTCACCAAATGGTTATATTGGAAAACATCAAATAGGATATTGACACGTTAAATAACTAAGCCTCCCATTAGTGAAATCAATTACATGAATAAACATGAATGTAATGTGAATTATATGTGGGAAATATGATGTGTTTACATGGTCCTCTTAATAAATAACCAAGAGATAAAACATTTAATAAAAACCACTAGTAAACTCATCACATTTAATAAGAATATCAATAAAAACAACAAAAACCAAAAAATAGTAATCCCATAACCCTAGAAACTATGACTTCCCAATAGAAATAAATTGGTGACCAACCAGTCTGTAGTCCATCACAACCTCGAGAAAATTCCTAGGAATCATATCTACCATATTCCATGTAGTAATAAAAATAATGTCTTAGATACCATTTTGTCACACCATGGGCCCGGACCACTAAAAATTTCATAGGATGAGGACACCATTTATACTCAAGAATGCCTCCCACTATACATGATACTAACAACTAATAATGAAGAGATATAATATGAATTAGTTATACTATACCCTTGATATGTTAATTGTAAAAATATATAAATAACCATGAGGAAAACAATATCAGTGTTTTTAGAATTAATATAAAAATACAAATAGTGTACATTTTTTAGACATAAAGAACATTAATTTATCACTCACTAGGACAATAAAAAATAAAAAATAAGAAAAATACCAAAAAAAGTACATTATCCAAACTACTATCTCTAAGACACACTATTCTCATAGCCAGCAAAACGATGGATTTTCTTTAGTTTGATCCCATACATGATCCACTCTCTAACTTTCATGTAGATATAAAGAATGAACATGCACCCAAGTACACATGTAGGGTGTAATTATATAACTCAATATGGTATCACCAAAAACCCATAATATATTCTACAATTATGTGTTCATTCTAGTGGAAATAAAAAAAAATTATAAAATTTATTTAAAATTCACTAAATTCTAACCAACACTCCATGACACTCAAAGTGGTACACACACCAACCCGGATACCATTTTCCAATGAAGCCACCATGCTTCCAAACCATACCTTCATTTTCACAATGTCATAATCATGTTCTCACCTCACCTCATATTGTGAAACATAATTCCGTACCCAATCCTAAATACTCATGTTTTGGAATTGTCCATACCATGAACCAAAACCCAAAGGAACATGTTTTGTTCAAATTCCTACATCTCAAATAACTACATTATCACACAAGTTATATTACCTCATCAAATCCTCACAACTCATTAAATCATGGATTATATACCCCACATGGATGTCCAATCACATATCCTACATCACATCATGTTCTTATACCCCATAAAACTCATGTAATACGAATCATTAAATATGTGGGACCAACTATTAAACTCATGGATAACCTATCATGCTCATTCCAACTAATCACTCATTAATGATCCAACCTTATCCTAACACAACCCTTCTCACTCATAGAAATTTCCATAGTCAGGAAGATGATGAATCTGTATCACCAATTTTAGAAGAATAAAATCCATTTCACAGATATTAGGGCTATGCTAAAAGATCCTCTCCCTATAGGTTCTGAAATATATCTAAATTAAAATCATACACATAAACATAAAAAATCTTATATGACCTAAATCGGATCACACATCACATGATATGACTCGTAAAGTTTCATTCACTCATGGACTATCCCCCAATCTTGTTCTTATATACCAAACAGGACATGTCACTCCTTAGTGATACTATATCCCATGGGAATATCTTAACCCTAACCATAGGGTCTATTACCACCTTACTAAAATTTCAAAACACTTTTGGTCTCAATAACCTATCATATACTAATCTAAAAAATTATACAATCCCATGGCCTTGATTCATGTTTTATGATTACCATATAAAACCCCCTTGTAATCCCAACACCAATTCGTGAGTAACTCCCATAACCTCAATCTAGGTGTCATAAATCATATCCTAAGGTAGATCCCACATCTATCCACCCAATGAAAAACTATCATTACCACATATTACATATCCCATAGAAAATATCGTATTCACCTCAAACACAAATTACTCTACTCTGAACTTAGGTTAGAGTACATTGTCACCCATGTGGTGTTCAATAATCTCTCACACTATCACTCGAGCTCAATAAATTAATTTTTCCCAATATACCTAGGATCCCAACCAATATTATCATGCATCACTACTCATACCTCATTTTATTCCAAAGCTCCCAAGTTAACTCAGGTGAAAACTTCACCACTTGGAAACATATACGTCCAGTGATGTTAGATTACCTATGTCTTTAAGAAAATGCGATGAAAGAATATAAGTCCTTACACTATCCTATTTATTCCACAAAATCATACACAGTCTCTATATATATAACCTAATCCTAATTCATTTTGAAATCATACACACTAATTTATAGACAATCACATGTAATTTTTTCATAGGGTCCACCCACATTAAACAAGTATTTATCCTATCAACAAGATCTATCAAGCCTCAACCAGTCCCTTATATGCTCTAGAGAATCAATTTTACATGATATGACAAAAAAAGTATTTAAAACAAATTATTTTTATTTTACCAAAATAAAAGATAGGAATAATTTTTGATAAACACATTGTGAACTAACACCTCATAGATAAATACCTCCAATGGTGTGTCATCAACCTATCAATATTTATTATAGACACCATGAAAAAATCACCATCATTATCAGAAAATGTCACCATGTTTTGGTGAAATCATCACCGAACACTTTCCAAATATCAACAAATATCATACTCCTATCAAGTGGAAACTGAAAAAGGAAGATAACATATGATAATAACTTGAGTCGTCCATAAAATAAATAAATAATCATTCCCTAAAAAGGGAATTAGAGGATGGATTAGAAGTGAGTAACCCATTTAGAAATGGAATTTTCCTAACACTCCAATTACCTAAAACAAGAGGCATCTTTACGAAGAAAATATATAACTAACCCCATATAAAAAACCTAGGAACCATTCATGGCATGAATGGTGGTTTCACACTGTGAATCCCTATCACTCAAAAAATTAGGACATGAAACCATGGTGCAAGATTTTCATATCATGAGCCCATAGATTGTGTTTTTCATGTATGAATTACAAGGGAAAAATATTCCCTCCCTTATCTAGAAACACTTTCACTGCATAAACCTTATGGGTCTTGATGTGAAATGCATAAGTGTTGAAAATTGTAGCTACTTTACACATCATAACTCTTCCAACAGTCACTACAAAACTCAAATACGCATATGTGATCCTGTTTATGCCTAAAAAGTTATTATTAGGGATGTTACTAAACCCCTATAATTTATTTGAATCCCTATTAATGGAATGAATCCTAATCAAGATACAAAAAATAAAATCCCTATCAAATAAAGACTAGTAAATCTATGGGATGTTATGATTTTTGGGCCTTGTTTCCCCCACTACCAACTATTTTCTATAATAATGTAATGTTATGGATATGAATTATGGAATTATATAGTATATAAAAATAAATTCTAATCACAAAAAAGGAATAAATCATAATTGGCATGAATACCATAACTTATGAATTTATAGGATTTAATATATGGTATTCATGATATATTTCTTATTAGGTTCTCTAATAGTGCCATAAAATTTTCATAACCCGACCCACTGGGGTCTATCTAGTGACTACCCCTTGATTATTTCAAGTAGTTCTGGAGCTAGAGACCTACGTCGAGTAAGAATATCCTCCGAATTAGAGGAATTAAGATAATTTAATTATAAGTACTCACACATATCTGAACACATAAAATGATAAAATCTAATAAAATATAAATCAATGGATTTATATATCTATATTCTGATATCTATAATATAGTAGTAAAGTATTGATAGTGAAAAGGGGGTCAAAATTCAAGCCCAACCAATAAGAGTAGAAATACCAAACTACTCTATTCATGAGTAATATGATCAAGAGAATCCACCGAAAAAATATCATGGCCTATTAAGAATAAAAAGTTCCCCATCCTCTCATCTCCTCCTAGGACACCTTCAAATGTGAGGTCATCTTCATAAGACACAACCTGTGCTGGAAGATTGCATGTAGGGATGAGTATAATAACACCCAACAGTTCACCCCAAAAACACTAACATGAGGATTCAATAATCATCATCTCATAATAGTAATATAATACTGTATAGAAAGAATTATACCCATATATACTCAAGAAGGATTTCGTGCCACCATGATATCACAACCAACTACCGGCCACAACAATATTCGTGATGCAATGCTCATTCTAGGAGAATCCAAACCATGAGGCATGATATCACTAGATAGAGTCAAACTAGAGGTTAACACATTAGGCCTAACCCATGAAATATCACTACTCTTAGAAGAACCTGATTCTCAGATATGGTGGGGCAGACCCATGTATGGTTGGGGACACCATGAACCCAATTTCGATCAACACGCAACATTGGGGGTAATATTCCAATTATATCAAGTATAATAACAATATATTATAATAGATATAAGATCAAATACCAACTCAAGGTGGCCTTTATATTTCCAAAAACCCCACCTAGGGTATAAATATGGTAAAGGATCTTACCCTAGTCTAATGGAGATACACCAAAATCACTATATGAGACTGATCCTCTAGAGGGGTCACAATACATGGATGTGAATGAAATATCACATTATACCCATTATATAATAAAACAAGGGAACACACTCAATAAATAATAGTTCAAACTAAATAAATATAGGGATTCAAACACCATCAATGGTTGTATATGGTGTGTATTGGGGGTATATATCATTTCCATACATCCCCTATCTAGAAAACGTGTTTTTTCATCCCATATTATTTAATAATATACATACACCAAGTGTAATTGATTACAAATTTCATATAGATGTCCCCTCAAAACCTTCTAATTTCGTATGCTTGTTCCTGTGTACAACAAACTATATCTATGTACCCTATTTGTGTTCATGCCTAAGTACATGGTTTTTCAGAGCCTTGTAATCCTATTCATTTCCATTTACCATATGTGCTACATGTTATGGAACCATGGAATCATCACAAGGTGTGTGACCATTTAAATAATATGATTTTTAACACCCGTGGAAACCATAACTCCATAGAAAAGGGGTCCCACGCGTTGTGTAACACTAAATTATATGTTTTTTAATCCAGGATTTTCTAGATTCATTTGGATATTCCTATGAATCATCATGTTCATGACCGTAGCTAATATCATCACTTCTTCCCATGGATATGGGGCATCCAACACTCCTTCCCTCAAATATTGTATCTTTAGTCTTCAAATCCACTCTGTAAATTCCCACATGCGTTGTTCATAGTAGCACCATCAAAACATGGATAAACAAATACAAAAAATTCATTCTAATATGCATCAAATAAACACCCATGATCATAATACCTTGGTCATGTCCTATTTTTGGAAATTTTCAAGTGGTATCAATCCATTTCATTGGATAATCTTCATGTGGTGATAAAATATCATTTATTCATAAAACCCCATTAAATGAAATTTAATGTAATGAACAAAAGAAAATTAGGGGGAATCCATATTAGATAATATTTGAGGGATGAACCTTCACCTTTTTAATTATTCTATGATCCAATGTCTATTAAATAGATAGAGGAATATGATAATAAAGATGAAAAATACAAATCAATCTACTTAGTATATTATTGATGCGTGAATCAATTTTATTCATGGAATCAATCTTCATTTTTTCAGGATAAAATAATGGGATGGGAAATACCAAATCAAAATAAATACCATGAGTTTGGATTGATCATGGGTGAATAATGTTTATGTTTTTCTTTTGATTATGAGATCCACAAAATTTTTTGGCACACTGATCCTTGATATGGTTCAAATCTATTCATGTTCACCATGATCTCCTCAAATGTTATTTAGAACGGCTCCTCATTAATTATTGGGTTATGTGGATATCCCTGAAAGGCTTCCACATTAGATTTTTGATAGAAGATTCAATTAACTACATAATAAAAAGTAAAATAAATGATTTTTTTTAATTTAATTTATAAATTTTTCCGCCATAATGACTTCTCAAAAACACCATCTGCTGATAAGGGCAATTCCCCCACCAAGGGTAAATCCTATGTTCTAAAGTCAATGGTTTCCTTGGATTTCTAATTCGAGGAACCATTCAAGAGGCATTCCACTTCTTCAGTAAAGCATCATGCACATGATATTTAATATACTTAATATATTTGAAACTTTTATTCTTGGCTCATCGGGCCTCATAATTACATGTCATGTTAGTGCTTGTCCTTGATAATCTTACATATGATTTCATGAAATTATACAAGGAAAATATTATTAATTTCATTATCCCCACCTTGAAAATTTATGTATATGAATCCCAAAACATAAATAAATTAAGAAATAGATGATGGAACTAGGATCACATCATGGACTTCGACTCCGACTTTATCTCCTGATGATTCCAATTATACCACCAGAAAATCATGGTATTTATCATCCAAAAAGGATGATATCATACTGATTATTGATCTCCACTGGATACACAAAAAAGGTATATCCATCCACTATTTCCATATCACCCCAATCAATAACATGCAATGAGTTGTACGTGTACCTCCTTATGTGTTACATGTGGATGAAGTTATGTACCCATTCCAATTATGGTAGTGGCGATTAGCAGTACGCCCCCTATCAAACACTAAATATTATTTGGAATAGACCAATGAATATTGGAGATATCTTGTGGCCGTAACCAAATCATTACAATACATATCATTGTGAGACCAACAAGAACATATGGTATCCATATTCGAACTCCATTTGTCTCTATTGTTGGTCCACATAAGACTTCTAATGGCTCTATGTAGTCCTCATCCACTCCTGTATGATTTTCACCTCTTCTGTAGTATGGTTCACCCACTTCGAGCCCATGAGTATCGACATTCCTAGATCCGTCCAATAATTTTTTGACAAATAGTGTCACAGTTACAAGGTTTTAAATAGTTTCATACCAATTGGGTAATGGAAGTTTTTTTTGTATGAAAACTCAACCAATTGTATATGATCATCCCAATTAAGCATAAATTCCAGGAAGTTCACAACATTTCCTCCATTATCTAAATAGTCCACTTACTTTGACCCCCAGTCTATGGGTGAATCACTATAATCAGGTGAAATTGATTAAAAAATTCCTCATATAATGCACTCCAAAAATAATGACATTTATTGAGAATCATTTCCAAAAAATAGTCGTGGTAGCTCCAAGGATTTGTACTATCTATTGCATGCAGAGGTTTCCCAAACTCTCTAGATAACTCTTCCCTCAAATAGATAAGAAGTGGGATGTCTTGGTGAGTTGGTTTACGATCACAAAAATAGAATCACATACCTTTGAGGTACAAGGTATACCGATCATATGGTACATGAGTATCCCATGCCACTTCCACTATACAATGACAAGGGGTTTAGATAAACCCTAAGAGACCTTGTTCTCAGTCTACACTTTATAAAAATTAAGGCATCAAGAGACAATCATTTCAATGAAACTCTTAATTATTGGCCACCAAAACTAACATAAGATGATTGGGTACATATCTTCCATAACTAGATGTACCTCCAAAGTGGATGTATGAAAATCAAACATCACATCCTCTAGAAAAATCAATGATATAATTTTCCATGCCTTAAAAAGGATACTATTCTCAAAACCATTAAAATATCCATAAGGAGAATTTATAGTTGATATCTAAGTATGTGAGATATCATAGACTGTATTTCCATGATGAGCATCCCTGGAATGTTATAAAAGAAAATTGGTAATAACTATTGACTATAGATATAAAGCACCATCCTTTTCCTTGAATGACAACTGCAATGAGGGTGACTACTCTAATACCTCCTCCAACAACTAAGATCATGATCTCCTAATAAAGATGATTTCCAAAAAAATTACCATTCCTAGAAGAATAGACAATATTGTATTCATAGTCTTAGTGGAACTCTAGCAGTCTCTTCTATCTAATATTAAGGTCCTTCTATGAGAAGATATTCTTGGGACTCTTCTAGTCTGAGTATATGATATACCGCTCACCCATATGGTTGTGTTGCCATATCATCAGTGTGAAGACTAGTACAATAACTCAAGATAATGGGTTTCAAAGTTCCTCTCTTTTTCCCTCAACTTACGTGATCCATATACCATCACTTCATGTCTCCACATTATAACACAACCACGACCTGTTAGTTATACATTGTAGAACACTTCTTACTCAACACCATCCACTATCAATATCATGATGGGAGTTCTCATCAACACATACCTTGTCTCTACAAAGAACTATTGGTACTATTGTTTTACCAAAAAGGATATACCTTCTATGTAAATGTTGTCAAGGGTGTTTCCACCTTGGATAAATTGGATTGAAAACACTGACAATATCCTAATAACCAAAGGAAACTTCTCATATGGGTAAGACTCATGGGTGGATCCCAAGAAATATCTTCCTCAAACATCAGTAGGTAAAATACTATTCTTTCCATTGTGATTATGTGTCTAAAGATATGGACCTCTTGATTCCAAAGCTATCACTTCAATAGATTCCCATAAAGTCAATTATCTTAGGGTGTTTCATGGACCATATTGAAGTGTCTCATGTGGTCCTCCATTGATGCTATGTACCCTAGGATATGTTTAATGAAGACCCCATGAACCAGTGTATGTAAGGATGAGTGATACAGTTCCTGTGTCTGATGAACACTAATGGGGAGTTCATAAAATCAAAAGGAATCACTATGTAATCATAGTGACCATAGAGACATATGAATCTCATCTTTAGTATATCCTATTCTGGTACTCGCATATAATGATATCCTGATCTAAGGTCAATCATCATGAACCATCGCACCCCTATCAAATTCTAAAAGAGTTCGTTGATCCTAGGTAGTAGATATTTATTTTTCATGGTAACCTAGTTCAAGTTCCTATTTCTTACACATCACCCCATGATACTGTCTAACTTCTTGATGAACAACATCACAGCTACACAGGGGGAAACATAGGGACTCACAAATCCCTTTTTTTACAAGTCCTCCAACTTCACCCTCAACTCATAAAGCTGAATGGGATACTTATAATATGATAGTATAGATATTTAGTCCATATCATAGTGAAATTCAATCAAGAAATCAATATCATACTGGTGAGGTAATCCTACCCCATCCTCAGGAAATACATCCTCATACTCTGACACCACCACCATAGTGAACTAGTTACCCATAGAATCCACTACTCTGAGATTCATACTATCCAACTTGTGATTAATTTGCTTCACTCTCTTGTTTATGATCTCATCTTACTCTACTAAGGATTCCTTTCTACCCATAAAGGAATGCTTTATCTCATCACTGTGGACACACATCATCTTCTATATAATTTAATAGATATGGAATTGAATTGTTGATACCAAATCCATACCAAATTATATTTCATAAGGCCTCATTATATCTACAATGAGATTCCATAAAAAATCGTACCTCCATGTGTTATATTGCACTATTGGCATAAGTATGAAATAATGAAATCACCTCCTATCAGTGACTTTAGCGGAAAGGGTCAAGCCAAAGGATCCACTACAATCTATATTTCTCAAACTAAGTAAGTTGAAATATAGGAATAATTCACATGTATATCCATCTATACTATAGCTAAGGTGGAAAAGATAGTTAAAATACCACATATCATCCCTATCAACATGGGGTAGTAGGCCTATATAGCCTACTATTGGCCTCATCCACAACCACCAGCATCATAATACTTGAGTTGACCAATTTGGGGTTTTGGTTATAACTGATCAATCATATGACCACATCTTTGTACTCAGATGTACCCTCAACCTTGTGCTACCCCATGATCCCGACACTCTCTCTACCTTGATTGTCCATTGACCATCTCTTGATCACATGTATGATGGGTGGGGAAATCTCATTCCAAATTTCCCTGAATGTCATAGGCGGAACACCACCTCCCCTTCGACTAATTCAATCCATATTGGAATACATGCTATATTTATATCGTGTCTTGGGATTATCTAATAATGTTTCTAACATGATTAGATTCCTCAAACCAAAATTGAATGCATATAGAAAAGCACTTATCTCCCAGGTTCCTTTTACTTGCACACACTCTCACTGCCTACTCATCTAGGAAACTCTCCACCACCAACACTCACTCCAAAACTCCATAATAAGTGGGAATGAATAAGGATATAAATGAATCCCTGATGTCTTGGAGTAATCCCTCGTCATTGTTCTAAGATATAAAAATGGATCTTGACCCACATCCATAGAGTATCATGAGAGATTAGTAATTCCTGATGACTAATCCTCCATGGTCAAACCACCCTACAACATATATGGAAGCTCTTTTATGTCAACTAATCACAACATGGCTACATAAAACATATCCTTAAAGATACACATAATTTTTGACCAAGAGAGATGTCTTGTCGTCAGACTTAGCCACAAAACTGCACCATTACCCAACACATCCTTGAAGAAAAATTGTAGTGAGGACCACCATATGATCTACATGCATCCTCACAATGTAGAAAATGTGAGTGACTTTATTATAGCTAGTTCATAGCCACATGGGGGTCTAGATCTTCCAAAAAACAGGATTTCACTACCATTCAAACCCATGCAATGCACTGAGCCTACATGCATCCATAATTGGCACTATTAGAAAAATATACTGGTCAATATTTGGTGTTATAGTAGTTAAACAACATGGAGGTAACTTATATGATATAATCCCCTATAATGAGGCCTCTATACCCAGTCAATAAAACTTATGAACACGCAGTGGAATTTTGGTTGGTTCTCTTCTTAGTGGCACCCTGAAATAATTATGATGTTCCATAGTTAAAGATTATATCTTGATTTCTAACTCAATATCGACATAGAAACCAAGAACCTTTCATATATTATGAATTAAATAATTTATTCACTATAAAAATGTCTACAAATATCGAGTCGAAAGGTATATGATTAGTGTTTTGATGTATGGATATGTCGACCACCGCACCACCACTGGATTCTCTAGCATAAAATTCAAACTCTAAACACATTACATTGTTTCCAGGAAAAAAATACCATAGATTCCAATCCTATGGTATAATCTACTAATCTGATACCACTCTATTGGGACCCAACCCACTGAGGTTTGACTCCTAACTACCCCAAGGAAACATCTAATAGGCTCAGGTTTGGTGACGAGCGTCGAGTGGACGTATTCTACAAATAGGGTAATTATTCTAATATACATGTATGCACACACACATATCTAATACCATAAAATTATGTAATATAAAAAAACATAAACAAATGACTGCATATATCTATAATACCACAACCAGTGCATTATAGTAATGCCCATAAAGAAAAAAAGGGTCCAAATAAAAGATCAATCAAAATCTATAGAGAGTATATACTTCTTCACAAGTGAGTACTAAGATCAAATGCATCCACCTAGAAAACACATACATATTTCATGATCATTCTATGAATCAACCACTCTCTTTCATCCATGGATACCCTAAAATGGGACTTCATATGCCAAAGACTCGACATGTGTTGGAATATCTCTTATATGAGTGAGTATAACAACATCCAGTTGGATACATAGGAAACACTAAACAATAAGCATAAAAAATAGTGATCTCATAAAACTATATAGTAGAAAATAGAAAAAAATAAACCCATAAATACTCAAGAAGGAAACTACACCACCAGGTTATCACAATTATCATCTTTCCATAGTATTCTTCTCTAAAAAGTTCTCACATTGAGAGAATCCACTTCATGGTCCATTCTATCATCGGTGAGACTCACACAATAGTTAATGATCATTGGAATTCACTTAATAAAATAAAATGGTCTTATATGTCCTTGATAATCAAAAAGGGGGTTGGGCCTAGGATAGATGGGGGACATCATGAACCAAATATCTATCAACCCAATACATAGGGGATCATATGTGTTATAACTATGATTTTATTTTTTGGTATTAAATTACTTATTTATATTATGATTATTTTCCTTTGGTTTTATAAGGATTTTTTGGTGAAAATGTCTTTTCCATCTTAGTAGAAGGTTTCCCATTGTCGGTACATGGTTAGGGGAAATCATGTGGACGCCCATAGTAAAATGTATGCCTTAAACAGTGGTACTGTCCATGTTGCATGACATAACATAGGGGTATGTTCCCTCTCCCAGGAATCTATGAGGCTTCATTTATCTTAGTAGGTGATTAACACAAGGTTGTAAAATAATTGGAAATACATGTGGGATAACCATGTGGAATGTCTAGTTCATTAGTAGTAGGAAATTACCCTTTTTCCCCTCCCCAATGTTTACCACAAATCACCACTAATTCGATGAATATGGAATTTTCTTATCTAGTAGATTCCTTCCTCACTCTTGGCTCCCTTTTACCTTCATTTCTTTAGTGTTTTGGTCCTTAGATATTAAAAAATCATTACTTAAGTATCTTTTCATTCATTTTCACAATTTTATTGTATTTTCTTTCTCCCCCATGGGGTTATTCTTTTTAAGCGGGTTGTTTGACCTAATAAGGGTTCGATTTTGTGTTTTTTGGGGAATTAAGTATGTTTTTTGTTTGATATTTCCATTACAGGGTTTGATTGAAGT
This sequence comes from Viscum album, assembly GCA_963277665.1. Taxonomy (NCBI): domain Eukaryota; kingdom Viridiplantae; phylum Streptophyta; class Magnoliopsida; order Santalales; family Viscaceae; genus Viscum; species Viscum album. The sequence continues at coordinate 1,715,980,942 of OY728160.1, read as the reverse complement.
GAAATAGTTGCATTCTCTTCCAGTGGAACATGTTTGAGGATTCTATGGTTCATGGATATTATACCATGTTTCACTATGATACAAGGATCCTAGTGTCCCACTATTGGTAGCACCTATAGGGATTTCTCATGATGTGGTGATGTCTTTTGATGTTGTGCTTACCACCGACACATGGTGGACCTTATTTTTATTTCAATTTGCAAAGAATTTTTATTTGAAAAATACTTCTTTAATATTACTTTATTTAAAATTATTCTCTTGTTCTTTCATAAAACATTTATGGTGATTTATCTTTTAATGTTATTGAATTTGAATCTATTTTTGGGTGTAATCCAACTGGGAATTCTCTCACAATGTACATAAAACATTAGGTGTATGTGGACTTTGTTGTTTGTTCCTATGCTAGATGCTAGATGTTATGTATTGGGGACAGTGGATATTTTTTCTAGTTTTTTTTCACTTTTATGATGTTGTGGTTGTAGATTGAGTTTGATGTCCCTCATGTTCCATATATGTTTTCGGTTTTGGTTTAGTTGGATCCCATTTTGTTTTGGGAACATTTATGTTTTGGTTAATGTTGTAAATTTTTAACCTGTATTATTGTATCTCATTTGGTTATGGATATTAATCTTGGATTAATTTTTTACTTTGAATTTTGTTTATACTTTCTCATAATCAGTGAAAATTTTCCCAAAAGTATATTTTTTAATTCCAAGCACTACATTCATACCCATGTGGATTGGGAATTCCCTTCAAGCTTTGTCATAGGCCAGGTCAGTTTTTAGGTCATTTGGTACCATGAAATGTTCTGTGACAAAATGGTATATGAGTATATTGTCACTATTTATTTTCATCATCATATTTAAGATATTTTAGATAGATTGAATCTAGGTTTTTTTGGAATTGAGGTTCTAGATTTGAGTGGGGTATCTAGTCAACACATCTCATTATTAATCATAAGTCTCGAAGGGAATTTGGTAATTTTTTTGACTTCACAACCAGTTGAGATTTACAAGCTACAATGTATGAATCAACACTTTTTTGGGGTGAGGTGATCTGCCTCATTAGTAGGGTGAAGTTGATTGTCATGTTGTTGAGTTTTTTGTGGTTTTTTATCTAGGGAATGGATTATAATCCATTACTATTTATTAAAAAATTAAAAATGGTTTGTTGTTTAATATTCCCTCTTTTTATTGCTTTTTGAAGCATGATTTTTTCCCTGAGACTTCTTGTGAAGTAGAGGGAAGAGGTCAAAGAGAGTTATCCCTCACCATTTCAAAAGATAATAGTAGAATTGGTGTTTTTTGTGATCTAAGATTTAAGTCAAGATGTGGGATCTGGTTGTAATCATGTCTAGGATGTTGAACCAGGTCCTATAAAGGAAAAATATAAAGAGATCATCATGAAAAACAATCCTTTCTTTCAATATTGCACATAGACCCAGAAGGTAGATGAGTAGATTGAGATAAGAGAGAGCATGTTCCACTTCCATGACCCTCTTCGGGATTTCAAGGTGAATTTTTCTTCATTTTTTTGGATGGTTACAGCCATATGTGGTTGGAATATGTTATTAACAGTGGTAAGGACACACATATGGGTTGTAAAGATTCCAATTTTTTCATCAAATAGAATTATATCCCAATGTCCTTGGCTTTCACCAGAATTTGAGAGTTCTTGGTTCTTTACCAAGGGGATCAGGACATGATGGAGTATTCCAATTGCATTGTAGAGTACATTTGGTTTTTACACAATATAGTTTATAATGATAAGGTAAAGGATATAAATTCTAAATGGGAGGAGATAGGATATCTAGTCTCATGTCTTCATATTTATGATTAACAAAAAAATTTGATGTAGTAGATCATGAATTTATGGTGGAGATCGATCATCGCGGCACACCAAGTTTCATTGAAATATGGTTGGAAGAAGCCTAGGTATGTGGAGGTTAATCTATGAAGAACAGTACTTGATATGACATGGGTATGAAAGGAGGTGATAGTTCATGATGTCCTTCTAGACCATATTCATCTCAAGAATTAGAAGTCAGTTCAGTTCTAAGTCACCAGTGTGGAAAAAGGTAGGTGTGTTATGCGTGTTCTTCTCCACCCAGATCTTGTCATCGGTGTTCAACTATGGGAAAAATTCCAGTATTTTTTAAGGTGACATGTCCATTTCAGAATAGCACAGCTTCAAAAGCCTTTAAGGCGATATTATCCCAGTCAGAGAAATACATGATAGTAGGTTCTTGGTTAGGAAGATGTGGAAGTATGGATGGATCATTTTTTTGGAACATAAATACTAAGTAAGAACCATAGTATAATAGTCATTCTCAAGGTTAGGAGGATATGAGGAATCATAATTTTTTGGATGTGGCACCCGAAGAATATGATGCCAGAGCTGTGATAGTTTGAGGTACCATTCTTATTGTATCCTCACTCATGTTTTCCATGTTTAATATCAGTGAATCTGAATCCTTTGTTTCTTCCCACCTCATGAATTTGTTTAAATTTTCAAATATGATTATGTTTTATTCCATGGAGTTGGTTACCTCTCTTGGTAATAATAGAAATAATATTTTTATGGTTATGGATTTCACCCTCACCATGTCATCAGTCATGCTAGAATGGGATTTTTTTTGGTTTTGGAGAAGGACCTATTGACATGATCTTCAGTATAGATTGGATGGTGTGATTCATGGAACACATCAGATATTACCAGTGGTGAGGGAGTTTCATGGAACCTAATGGAAGTAACCATGTTTTCTTATATAGAGTGGGATCCTCGTTCAAGATTTATTGGGCATCCACTTCTAGAGTTTATCAATCTTGTTTTTAAATTTTTCGGCTCATGATAGAGGATGATGATGGTAGTACTCTTGAAAATAGATTTCCTCATGTGCATGATGTGTTTCTATAGGTATTTCTAGATGATTTTTCAGGTTTTCCTCAAGAGTGGGACAATTAGTTCTCCATTGGTTTAGTGTTGGGAACACAGTAGATATCTATCCCATAATATCGTATGGCCCTCAATGAGTTGAGTAAATTAATGGTTAAAATGAAAATTTGTAATACAAAGGATTAATTCAATAGAGTGTCTCACCTTGGGTTCCCCTAGTAATTTTTTCATAGATGGATGATGTATCTATCCAGTTATGTATTGATTTTAGGATGCTGAATAAGGTGATGATCAATAGAAAATAACTTTTTCGATATATTGACGTCATTTTTTATCAACATAATAGGGTGAGGTGGTTTTTGATGATTGAATAGAATTATGGGTATTATCATGTAAGAGTTAGAGATAAATATGATATAAAATAACTATTTTAAGTAGGTATGAACAATTTAAGTATTTGACCATTTATTTTAGGTTGAAAAATTGTTTAGTGGTCTTTATAGTTTTTTTTTGAATCGGGTTTCCTAGAAGTTTCTTGATTCATTTTTCATGATATTTTAGGATGAAATCATGATCTATACTGGGTCTGAGGAGGAGAATGAGAATATTTTGAAGATGATATTTAAAACTCCAAATTATCATTTTATTTATGCAATGTTTTCCATGTGTACCTTCTTGATTAGGGTGGTGATGTTTCTAGGCTTTCTGATCTCGAAGCATGGTGTGTAAGTTTTCCCTAAGAAAATCGATTTTGTCAAGTCATGGGATCAACCAAATAATGTTTTTTTGATCAAAATAGTTTTTCATCGTAGGGTATTACATGCACTTTTATATGATTTATTTTAGATTACATCACCCTTGATAGTGCTTACATAAAAAAGATAATGTTTGAATGGGACATATATTGTTAGGATATTTTGAGGAGTTTAAGAAGTGGTCAAACAAAACCCATATTTTGATATTTTGGTAACATCGAAAGAGATACATGGTCTACTTTGTCAGTTAAGGTATGGTTCTTAGGTGTGTGCCAATATAGGATAAGCATGTGCTGGTATATGGATCTTGCAATCTCTGGCCACCTGAAATGAACTACCAAACCAATGATGTAGAATTAGAGGGTTTGATGATTGATTGAAGACATTGAATCGATATCATTTTTGGGATGTGTTTGTTATCAATTCAAGTCATAAAATCTTGGATTACATGTTATCCAAGAAAGAGATGAACATAAGGAAACACCATTGGGTGCAATACCATTAAGGGTTTGATCTTGATATATTCTACACCATGGGTAATGGTAATTTAGTTGCTAATAGATTGAGTAGTAAATTCATTGTGCACATGTTGAAAGAGATCAGTTTCTATTGGACATTGATAAACCGTTTCACACAGATTCATCTCGATACCAAGGAGTATAGTGGATGTATCTTCATGGCTAGTGTTCATCTGACAAATAACCTTGTATAATTGGTTTGGAAAGTGTGGTCATGTGATGAGTTATTCTAATGTTTTTATAGGTCCTATATAGTAGGGAGGTTAATATTGAGTTTTTAATTTCACCTTAGAGAATGTTGTGCTTCAAAGGTCACATTATGGCGTCATTATCATTATTGAAGATGGAGATTGATGATATAGACAATCTCAGTGGGTTTTTTATCTTAGTACCAACAAGATGTTTTATGATTTCCAACATAAGTTGTGGTGCCTATATATGAGACATGTCATAGAATGAATTGTATCTCAATGTTCTAATTTTAAGAGATCAATGTAGAGGACAAGATACCATTCATTTATCTTCTTCCATTACCGATTCTTGCATGGAAGTGGGATGAGGTCTCTGAGGATTTTATTATTTTTTTACCACATACACATTTAAGATGGAATGTTATTTGGGTAGTAATTGACCACCAGACCCAATCATACCATTTAATTATAATAGGGATTCAATCAGAGTGGATGATTTGGTTTATATGTATGTTAAATAGAAGGTGAGGCTTATTGGTGTGTTGTTGGAAATAATTTCAAAAAGGAACTACAATTTCACCTCATACTTTTGGGAAGACATTAGAAAGGAAAAAGAGATCACATACCATTATAAAAAGGATGGTCACATATAATGGGTGAATTAGATCATAGAAGGGAGGCTTTGAGAAAGTGTGTTGGGATTTATAGGCATGTGGGATAGCCAATTGGGGTTAGTCAAATTTCCTTTTTATTCAAATGGATCACATTAATGTAGTTTATAATTGGATGTGTCGTTTTGCATTATGTTGGGATGAGGGGGTGAGACATCATTTTTCAAGATGATCTTGGTTCATAAAACATTTAATAAATTTAATTTGATCATGTAGTTTTTCTTGAAAGAATACAGTCCCCCTAATTCTTTTGCTATTCAGCAGTGTTGATCCATGGAGTTCTCTGTTGGTTTTCATTTTTTATGAATATGGGAGGCCACATGGGTCATCATCATTTGGGTGTGTATTGGAAGATAATTACTAATTATTTTTGGCCTTTTGAGATTCTATAGTGGATTGTTATAGTGGCATATCAGCTAGAGTTTACATCCCAGTTGACATAAATTCATGAAATGTTCCATGTATCTCAGTTTATAAAGTATAATCCAGATATTTCCAATATTTTTAATTGTGGGAGTCAGAATTAGAGAAACATTTAATAGTGATTGAGTGGACAGTATGAATTTTATATTCCAAAGTGAATTTGATTTGGGGAAAGTCAATAACATTTTTTTTATTTCTCTATATCCATGTTTGTGATGATCATGATACATGGTAACGAACGTATTTAGTTGAGAATCATTATCGATTAATATACTCTAATTAGACTCTTGAATGAACTTCTAAGGGTTGAAAATTTTAATGGTGGGGAGAATTGTCCCATCCATGATTTCATTTTATGGTGTTCCTTTTTTTGGTCTTCTTTATGAACATTGGTTTTATTTAGAGTTTTTAGTGAACAAAATGAGTTTTTTCTCTAGGGAATAGGTGGACCACGATTGGCGCACTATTAGGGGAAATTGTGTGCCATCCCAGTGGAAATAGTGTTCATGGAATAATTACAATATCTAGGTGGAAATTCTTTGAGAACTATATTATTTACTCCCCAAATAAAATGGGTGGCTTCATTCCTCTTAGATAGTGGGAGATTCATGGTTTTCACATGGTTTCGAAAATAGTTTGGGGTCATCATTTAGCCTGTACAGGTCATAAAAATATATAAATTACTCTTATATCTTTCCCTAGTTTTAACCCAAAATCTTCCCTAATAAGAACCATACATGTTTTGTAGCCCTTGTAGCTCCTCCCTTCCACTTGGATCCCACTGAAATTCATTTTTAGGATGTTTTTGTCCATTGGTGTTCATGAATCATAAATTATGTCTCATTTATTTTGATTTCTTTCTTCTTTTAGGGGTTTTATTCTTCTATATTAGGGTTATTCTTTTCAAGTGGGTGTATTGAACAAATAAGGGATTAACCTTGAGTTTTTGGGTGAAGTGTTGAAGTTTTTGGTTTGATATTACCTGTATAGGATTTTATGAAGTGTGGTTGTGGTTTTACAAAAAATGATGGATTTTTTCATGCTTGGCGTAGGTGCTTCCATGTTTTATAAGTTTTAGATGATGAAAGTATTCTTTATTTTCTTCTTAAATATGTTATATGGTTTATATTTTCAGTGTGAAATTTTCATTATAAAGGATTTTGAGGTGTGTATGTTTTTAAATATGGTCTTCCAGATGAATTTGGTTTAATTTAATGTGTAATTACACATTGGGTTCATAAATTGGGTTTTATAAATTGTAAAAGAATGTTAATCATGTTTAATAATTGATTTGGTGTGATTATGAACATCATATTTGTTTTTTCATATGGATAATGATTGTTTTTCATGGCTGTTTATGATTCTTGATGTGTGTATATGAATGTGGTGATTAATGTGAATTGAGAAATGGAAGATTGGGCACAAATGGAATAATGGGTATCTTGGTGGGAAAACTAGGGCTAGTATTCTAGTTAGAATAGTGGCATCGATTCTCAATTTGTTCTATCAATATTGAATATGAAAATCAATATAAACTATAATGATGATTGGAGACCATTGATGCATTGGGTTGATTCCCCTCTAGTGGGTCATTAACTAAGAAGTTGTGTGGTGTGGTAGTTATAAGATGTCTCAATGGGATAAGAGATTACTAGGACCCTACTAGTTCTACAACCTATACTGATTTCTCATGATGTGGGGATCTCTTATGTTGTTGTGCTTACTATGGGCATATGGTGGACCTTATTTTTATTTCAATTTAAAAATAATGTTTCATTTTAAATGATTTACATAAAATTTAATTTCTAAATATGTTTCCAAAGTTCCTTCTTAAAACCTGTGGTATGATTTATCTTTTAATAGCCTAGCATGCAATCCCATTTTTGGTTGTGTTCTACTTGGCTTCGACTCACACCCTACTAACACCTTTGGGTGCATGTGGACATTCTTATGTAGGACTTTGGTAATGGAGGGATGTTTTTTAGTGGTGATTGTGGAACTCGTTTCCAGGGTTATTATCTTTGGGTGGTCATGGTGGTGGCTTGAGGGTGATGAACCTAAAGATTCATAGGGGTTATGGTATATGGGTTATTTGGTTCTCTTCATGTTTTATGAATATTTTTTGTTTTGGTTAAATTTGTAAAATGATTAAATTGAATTTTTGAATTTCATTTGGCTATGAATATTTATCTTGGTATGTGTTTTTACTTACATTATTATATATTATCTTATCATCGGTGAAATCATTAGAAAAAGTATATCATCCATACACAGTCACTAGTTTAAAGCTCGTAGGGATGGGGAATTACCTTCATGCAATGTCCCTGACCAGGTCGGGTGTCATATGGGATGAAAACATGGCTTGGTTTGGGATGGTATAACAATGATAACGAGGAACCTATCTATATGGATTTCTATATGGATGATTAACTCCATGCTCAAGAAGGTCATGCTGATTACACAAAACCGATCTAGGATATAATGATAATAGAGGATCACACTCCAGTTTCACAAACAGACACCATAAACTCTCTCTAAGTCTTGTCCTTTTAATTGGAACACAATCCTAGGATGTGGTTGTAATACGAAACTGTACCATTTAGGTAATGGACCAAGTAAACATTATCAAATAATACAGGTCTAGAATGAATGTGGAAAGGGATACAAGCACCCTCAAAGGGGGTTCATAGCTTGTATGAGGGGTAGATGGAGTGTAAAATCATCATAAATCCTGATCGTTTGGTCCTTCCTAACACTCCATGTAAAAAAAACATAAAACATGTGTAAGTGATCAGACACGACATATAGAGGTCACCGAACACCCTGCCTATGATGTCTTCCCATGTCGTGTATGTCGTACCTTGTTAGTGTACTATGGATATGATTGTGAAAAAGTCGAATGTGTGCTTTATCCTGTTCACACCTGGTCATATCTGTGTACCCTCTACAAACCAAAACTCCCAAAAAGGATCACATGTTCTATGACCATGTCACATGGAATGTTATATTTAACTCATATGGAAACCGTAGTGTCATATTCACGGGTATCAACACGTTGTGAAACACCAGATTGCATGCCATTTAATCTAGAATTTTCCAAAAAAAATTGGACCATCCAAAACATCATTTTCTGAATTTTCAAAGACGTCATCATCACCAAAATAGATGGATATAATGTTCGAAAACACTCTAATTTCACATGATCATTAATCCGGACATCGAATCTACTTATGAAATTCCCATTTTTCTTACAATTTTTAGTTACACCATTGAATACGGGATGAATAGATAAAACAAATCCATTCTAATTTTCCTTTTATCATGCATCATAATCATCACAAATCGATCATAATATTTATCATGAACCACACCCATAATTGAATGATATCGCAACAAATGAATGCTTTATATTCATCAAACCACGAGACCATGGAATTTCCCATGATGAACGTGTGAAGAATAGGGAGATAATTTCATAATCCATCAAATGTGTGGAACTAACCATAAATTTTATTAATTTTTTCTCAAGATATCTTTGATAAAATTTACTGACAAAGAGGACAATCAACAAAATGATCCAAATAAATATATCCATTCAATCTACATTAAATTATAAAATCAATTAAATTTGGGGAATTGATCTATATTCTAATAGGATAAAAGAGTGATAAATAAAATCAAAAATTAAATATTGTACCTCATGTTCGGATTTATTGTGTATGAGGAATAGTTCTAAATTTTCATCATTGTTGAGATCCACAAACTTCGTTGGAGAAACGATCCTTGAACTGGTTCTGATTTGTGGTCATTCACCAAGATCTACTCCAATGCTCTCTCCCTGGGCTCCTCACAAATTGTAGGGTTTTTTAGTTGATCCTAAATATTTCCCATAATAGAATTTAAATATACTACTTTAGTAGTTGTGTAAAATAAATCAATTTTTTATTTTTTTTTATTCTATGCCCATGATGACTATTTCAAAAACACCCTACACAGATAATTGATATATCATGCCTGTGGTAAAACATTTATTCTGAACACAATGGTGTCCATTGATTTATAATCCAATCCCCCTTTAGGGATTTATTCCACTTTTTTAGGAAACCTATTTGTGTGTGATATTACATATATATAATACATTTCTAAAATTTACTTTAGTCTCACCAAAATTATGAATTATATTCCATCTAAGCTCCTAGGTTCGATAATATTCCATATAATATCAAAAAATAATTCATACAAAATCCATTTTATAATAGTTGTATTAAAAATATTCCCAAAAGATACTAAAGTGTATGTTATTAACCAAAAAACATCCCCCATGACTATCAATGAAGGTGTTCAGTTAGTCCATCTTGTTGTGTACGAAAAGAAGGTATATTTAATACCAAACCAACCATTTTTTGAGTTATTACCCAACTACTTATATTTTATAGAGCTTAAATCCACATGGATTCATCAATTAAATTATTTATTGTTAATAATCCACAAAATCTATACATTACAAAAATTGTAGGATGCGACTCTATATTGAAACATGTCTTGAGGGTATTCACTCTTACTTTATAGTCCTAGCTTACACAAATAAAAAAATATCTAGTACCATGTATAATTAATATCCTCTTTCATAATTTCTTATAAAATTATTTTTAACGTAAAAAACAAAATAATCAATTTATTCATAGATCTAATTGATTATAATATGTGTAATATATATTTTTAAAACTAAATTATATATAAAATTTTAAATTAAATTTTATTATTTTATAAATTTTTTTTATTTTATTTCATTTCTTCCATATTACTTGTAGTCACTAGAGAATATACATCATGGAAATGGTGAGTTGAAATCCCAATATATGAAAGAATAAAATGGTGGGAACACAAGACATGAAATAATATAGTGCAAGGGTGGGCATAATCATCATCATTATATCATAATAAACGGATCATCATTAGAATTAATTGTAAATAATTATAAAATTTCATAGAATTTTTAATATTAATAATAATTAAATATCATAACATTGCTGTAAAATCACACACCTATTTTTTGAACAAATATAACATCAGGTGTGTGAAAATATTTTTTCTACGAATCATTATTACAAAAAATACAAAAAATAAGAAAAAATTACTTTCATAGATAATATCATGATATGAGAAGATGTATCACGTCACCAAATTTATTAGAGGGATATATAATCATTATCACACCCACAGAAACAAAATATTCTTATAATTATTCATTCCAAATGGAAATGAAACATAATACAATAGTAGAAATACAATAAAACCATAAAAAATATGGGGTTTAATATAGATATCATAAATTTTACTTCAATGAATAATATTTTTCGTCCACAAAATAATAAGAGGGAAACTATTTCTGTACATTTAATATTTTCATCAAATGATCATGGATCATGTTGAAAAGAGGGAATGGACCATGAGGATTCTTTAGGATCTATTGGATAATTATGTCCGAAGAAAATCATTAATGGTGGAATAATAATAATATAAATGATGTAATATATTGAATATCTAAATAAAAAATAAAGTGAATAAGTTATAGATTAATTTATAGTTTATTTTTAATAATAGTAGTGAAAATAAAGGGCAAATTGTGACGAACAAAAAAGGAAAGAGTTGGGTTTTATATTAAAAAAACCTTACTTCCAATTTTATTTATTCAAACCTACACATTATATATAATATAGATTTTTTTGTTAAAACATGAATACAAAATAAAATTATATTCCTTTCGATCATTTTTGATCTATTTTATTCATTTTAATTTATTTACTATTGTTTTTTCTGAAAAGTTAATGTCTTCAATACATGTTTTCATTTAAATTTTTCATTCTTGTTTTTATTTTATTATTAAGATTAATTTATTTTTTAATTTCATAAAAATATTTAAATAATCTTGTTAAAAAATTAATTCCATTCATGTTACAAAATTTACACAAACCATCCATGTTGGTAATGATAATTAAATCATTGACAGTGTTCTCATAGGAGAATTAAATTGAAAACATTTTCTTTATCAAAATATAGGGGGAAAGTATATAATTGATTAAAATATCAATAATACTGTTATAAAAAAATAAGTCATATGTACTGATATACGAAATATTTTAGATTGGTAGAAAAAGAAATTTCGGAGAGTAAAATGAAAAAGAGAAAGGAAATAATGAAAGATATTCTCAGTTACCTATTCATGGGAGACTTACTCATTTTATAAAGCCTTGAATGATTGGGGTTTTGTAATAAAAACCCATACCTATGGGATTTAAGAAACTTATGAGAGGAGAAATTGATATATTTTTTCCTTGAGATGTGTATGGTATGTGATTTTCCAAGGTAAAGGATGAGCGATATTTATACTTGATGGTAGGAGTGTTTTTGGTCAAAATATTTACTATTTTGTAATTTAGGCAAGATAATTATACCTATTGATGTTTCTAATGAATTTAGCAATTTATGATTAAAAAATTAGTTTCATTTTATGTTCATATCCTTCAAAAATAGTATGGACACTTCTAACCACTGAAATAAATAAAAATAATTATAAATAGTTTTTCTGGAAAAAATAGAATTTAGGTCACAAAATTACAAATAATGTTATCAAAACTCCACATATTATTCTAAAATTCCATATCAACTCCTTAAATAAAATTTCAATTTAAATAATATTTAATGAAATTTTTTGTCATGTTCATAAACTTCAAATAAAATAATCTTATGTTAAAATTCAAAATAAAGATTCAGAAAAATAAAATTTATTTTTAAAGAACAATTTATAAATATTTTTAAATTTTTAAAACCGTAATTTTTAAAAATAATATTTTTTATGACTTGAGATAATTCATGATCTTTTATGAGAAAAACTTAAGATTAAAAATAAATATATTATAATTTAGATTCTAATATCATAAACCAATTTATGAAAATAAAATGTTACTTCATGATTTTAAATTAATCCTAAAATGAAATTTAATGAAAATAAACCTTACATGTATTCCTAAAATATCATTATGCTTTCCTAGTGTCAAAAATTTCTTCTATTGTTTTTTATAATTATTTTTAATTGAATGATAATATTAATTGGTTAATTTACTAGTTAGGATTTTATACTATCTAATCAGTTAATTTAATACTTTTTGTTTCAAATTATCTAATGGATTAATTTACTAGTTAGGGTTTTACACAATCTAATGGGTCAATTTACTAGTGTAAAAATATTCTCTAAATAGTGAATTTTTTCTATTCATTTAGAATTATTGGATTTGTAGTGACTTCTCCATTACATTAATATTACTATTTGAAAAGTATCATGTATGACGTTACTTCTTTTTATATGGGGATCCTATATTCATATATTAATCCAATACACAGAATTCCAGGATGAAATTATGTGTGAGATATATAAAAAATATTATTAACATTACATTTTATAGGAAAACTTTTTTTTGTTGATTAAACATATGAATCTTATATTTATTTATAATGAACTCTATAAACGTGACTATATCTTGTTATTTAATGTCATTATATAAAATAATACATAGTGGTTATATAATTCAAACTATTATGGAATGGTTAATTTTATAAAATTATATATTTATATATATCATTTGGGTGAACTCATTCAAGGATTATTTATTACCCAATATATATACACCATGGGGTGTATATAGAAATGGTTTCATATGATATAGTGAAATTCCAATCTCCACTTTGATATAGTGGATGTATATATAGATTGTGTGGGGATATAGGATGTAAAAAATGATGGTTTCTCATTTATCACTTATAGATGGGAAATTTTAGTTTATTTTTTTCTATGTATTTTTGATAAATCTTTCATACTCGACATCTTAGGATTCCTAATCCCTTTGTTACATGTTTTGGTTTCATTTTTGTTATTTTAAAGAATTATATATATTGATTTAAATGAACATTATTGGATATGGTTATGGTAATTATTCATGTATTTCATATTTTTTATCATGTTTTAATATGAAATTTTTTTATTACAAAGTTACATATCATGAAAACTGTTTACTATAAATGTGTGACACATCTCACATCTACAGTGCTCGGGGTATATTTCTAGTATAGGTCTTAATATTTTTATTAATATCTAAGAAAGATCATTCATAAAATATATGATCAATTTCCTAGGAACTATTGTCTAGTCTATAGTGATTTCGAATTCACTTTAGTCATTCTAATAATATTTAAATGGTATTGAGACTAGGTAAAACTTTTTGTCTCATTAAAAAATAGTATCAAACCCTAGTTTTTTGTATATTGTGTTGGAAATAAGGTAATCATTAGATAGTATTGGTAGAATTATTTAGTTATATAGGAGTGTATATCTAATACATTTAATGATGGGAACTGATTTATTATGGTATATATGACATAATGTTTTATTTTAAATTTGTATTTTAGTGTTTTTATTAGATTTTCAAGACTAGTTCTATGAAATTTTAGATTTTTGGAATGGAAATGGATATAATTCTAGGTATATAATTTTTTTTCATGGGATAAAGTATATTTTATAGATATTTTCATCATGGAATCATGTTTTTATTCTATTATACTCTCTAAGGAATTTATATACTATTTAATGGTATTAATTGGATATTAATTAACTTATTCATGATTTTTCTTATCATATTTTTATTTATTATTTTCTGATTTTTTCTATATTTTTGATTGGATTTATTTTCATTAGATGAAGTTTAATTTCAATTATTGGTTTAATATAAGTATGCCTCCAAAAAGAGTCCAAATTAATAGATAGTAGATAGGGTGGATAATTTACAAAATGGTAATCCTCTTGATGATTAAGTTCAAATGGAAATGTTTATTTGAACTGTGAATGATATGGAAATAGAATTAAATCATATCCCATCTCAATCAAGAGACATAGAATACTATTTTGATCACTATAATAATCATACTTTTACAAGATGTAAGGATATACATAAAATTTAATATTTTGGGGAGAATATTGAGATAGTTTTAGAATTTATCAGTACTCTCAAGACCATTATGTTAAAATATGACACCTCTTATGGTTTTGGGATCATGTAGGGAGTAGTGGGAGTCCATAATTTATGATGAAATATATGAGTATTTACTATTAAAGTATTTTACAAACATTATTACTCATAAATATTCTCTTGAAATGATGATATTTTTTGAGTCATGAGAGATCACATTTCCTCAAAAAGGTAATTTTACCATTATGGATTATTTTACCTATTTTTTATCTTCTTCAATCCAAAATAGAACATCAAACTAATGAATTTTTTTAATCTCAATACTTTGATATAGTTCCTCACACTGTTATTTATTAGGGATTATTCTTTTCTAAACATATCATGTATGCTATAGTATCATATAAGAAATTTATGAAGGATGTAGATTAAGCCAAGTTATTTGGGATGAGTCGTTACTCTTATTCTCTATGTGGTAGTGAAGATGGATTCAAATAAAATAAAAAAGTCTAATGAGTATATATGAGGAAGAATTACTATTTCAATGAGATTAACATAGTTTACTTCTTTATAACATGAATGAAGAAAACATATTGTATTTTTTAATTATACAAACAAAAGAATTTATAAAACTTAATTCATTGAGGAACATAATGATTTTCATTCTAATGGTCGAATAGGTTACCATGATATATATTTTAGTGATAAATTTTGATATAATTCTGGAACAAGTTATTCAGATTTAAGAGGATCATAGTTATAGTCAAATACTACTATTGTAATGGGATCCTATTATCATGATCCCATAGGTTGATGCGACTATACTCATAAGAATAGTCATATAAGGAGTGGGTCTTAACATGAGGAAAATCCATAGACACTACAAGAATATTTGTTCTTATTAAATGTAGAACATTCACTTTCTATGTCTACTGTTAGACACAATATCTTTAGAATTACGAATCATATTTAATCATTAATACATATTTAATTATTTGATATAGATGGGTGTCAACCTTTTATATCAGATTGAATTATGGAATTATTGAATCTGCATTCTGAAATGATGCCATTTTTTTATAGAGATATGAAATCTTTTTGAGAAGAGAAATGAGAAAGGCTTGAAATATGCTCCAAGTATCTTATTTATTTATAAATTCATGCTATCATAGAAATTTATTATCAAATATATAGATATTTGATTACATATTATTTTAATAGACTAGATGATTAAATATAAATCCTTTTTTATATTCATATTGGAAATATAAACATTATCTCTTCTAATGGAAATTACAATTTATTAAAAGGTGAATGGTATCTGAGATCAGTTTAATTTGGTACCTCTCCTAGAGGTATCAGTGGATTATCATTCCAGTTTTCACCTTTTCTATTGTAATCAAGTGAAGGGAATTTAATGAATGATTATATTACTATGGTGAGATTTATATTGAGGAATTTCATTCTGATTTGCCTAGGATTCCCCTAGATAAGAATGTATATTTTTATACAGATATTATTCATGGATAATTTTTATAATTTTAACATAATATTGAATGGATCTTATAAAATTAATTGAGTTAATTGTTTAAAAAATTGATTTATATAGTAAAAGATTCATTCATCCTGGTTTGTTTCTGCAATAGAAAATGCAACATATCATAACAGTTTGAAACCATTTTGATAGCCCCCAAATTCATTGGGATATCATATCCCAATAGTTTTAGAAACTGTGTGACTGTTGGATGTTAGTATATCCCTATACAAATGGTTTATGGGAACCACTGGTATAGAGTGGTTAGGATATCAATTTTCCAACGGTTCACTGTGAACAATTGGTATTGGTGGCTAGAATGTTCTTTTATGAATGGTTATGTTTGAATCATTGGTATAGATGTACCCAAATAGTTTTAAAACCATTTGTATACCCCCCCCAACTCACCATCCACTAGAAACATTCCCAATTCCTACTCACTATAACTTAAACGACCCATAATAAAAACATCATAAAATACACAACACACTAAACACATACAATGAAAAAATAACACAAGGACTATGCCAGTCAAAACAAAACATCCTAAACCTACAATTAAACTAATAGATTATCCAAAATAGATTCATCCTTTAAGGAATAATATTAATATTACTCATATAGAAACAATACAATATTGAAATAATCATAACATACTATATAAAATAATGCATTTATCTAATATTAACAAACATAAAAAATATAACATATATTCTTTCACACAAAATCATCAGACAAAAAATGTCTATAATATCATAAAAATGTTATTGATTGAAATGTCCCCTATCACCATTACTATTTTCACCATCATCATCAACCTCAACCTCATCCTCATCCTCATCATTGTCCTCTTCCTTGGCCCCACCCTCTTCTTCTCCATATTCCCCAGCCACTTCCTCAACATCATCCATTTACTCTTCCCCACCATCATCCCAACCATCTTCCTCATAGTCATCCTCTCCATCGCCTTCATAGTAACATCACCAAAATGACCACCTCTAGGACTACCACTTGGTCCACTATATTACATACGCATCCTAGACAAATATACCATCAAAGATGATGTGTACATTGGTGGAAGTGATTGACATAATACATCTATCAGTTTTATAAATTTAGTCTTTCCAATTTGTACATGTTCTTCCACTAATATCTCCCTTTTTGGCCTTTTCTACCTTATCCTCGTCATGTGCTATCTATTCTAAATCATTGTTTCTAGAACCTTCACCTAATGTCGGATAAAACCTCATGAGGACAATACTCTTATATGGTTAACATCAGACCCTTCCATGGTGTTGATCTCCGAAAACATTATATAAGTGATATATTAGTGAAAATATTTCAGTTTTCTAATCATAAAGGGCCTCCATTGTAGAATTTTACAAATAAAAATAGAATAATAAGTGATTAATTATATATTAAAAATTAAAATCAATATAGTAAAACATACAATTTGCTGTTGTGTCTATTCATTTATCACACTTCCATATTTTTTATTTCAACTCAAACAAAATAGTTTTTTCCATTCAATATCTCTTTCAATTTTAAATACCTCCCTCTGAAATGAAACTTTAAATAAGTACAATGAGAGGAATCATGGTAAAATTAAAATACTTTATAAAATTCTTCCCATATAATGTTTAATAGAAATCCCATCTATGACTGAAAATTATATCGATGAAGTAATATAACAATATGTTTAGGAAGGGATATTAGAGGTTTAATTACCCACATAAATCCAAAAATTAAATAAATATAAAATTAAAAATTAACATGAGGTAAAATACAATAAACTTTTGTTTTTTATAAACATTACTCTAACTGAAATTCATGAAAAAATTTATCCTTGAAATTAGTTGTTTTTTTTAATTTAGTTTATTTTTAGCTGGGGGACAAATTTTGATATATTATTTTAACCATTGATATATTAATGAATGCGGAACATTTTTGTGTTAAATATTTTTTGAGTTGTATGAATTATTACCACTTCATTTTATTTTCATTTAATTAATTTTAATTTTTTTGTTCATTTAAATTGAAAAAATATTTTGGCGTGTTATGGATATTGGGGTGGGGATATCACATTTCTATTAAGGGCGTGAAATCATTCCACTACATGCATGTATAAAAAATTGGATTCCCTCAAAGGGATTGGAGTTTTAATTCCATGCACTGGAGGTAGTATTAGAAACAACCAACCAATAACTAAGGATTTGTAGGATGTTATTATTTTATAAATATGGTAAATAATCATCAATTTATATTCTATAGAAATTTTTGTTTATAATCCCATGTGAAATATTGGACATCATGGTAACACAATGTGTTTTTTGTGTGGGATTGTTTCCAGTGAATGGAAATAAAAAAATAATTAGTGATGTAGTTGAATAAATTTTTGTAAATAAGTTGTTGGTTAGATTTTTTGATAACATAAAACTAATTTTAATGAGAAGACATGTTTTCTTATATAATTTAATGAATAAAAATATGGGTGACATAAAAATGGAAACCAAATTTAGATATTGTGGAGGATACATGTAACTTGGAGTGATTAATGTAGAGGAATAACAAAACAAGTAAAAGAATCAATGTTTATTCAAGACAATCCAAATAATGGATATTTTTATGATTCAATTAGGATAAATAATCAATAGTTATTGAATATTTGGATATTTTAATGTTACATACATAAAAGTTGGAAGATATGGTGTTGTTCAAATCTTAATATCTAATTTAAGTGTTTCATATGTAAATTAAGAGTCCAAGAGTTGGTAAAAATGTTTGAATTTATAGACTAGTTTTTGAAATTATTCTATAAGTCAATAAGTTAGTTATCTAGACAATATTGAATAAAATCAAGTGGGTAGAAGATATATGTGGATTTAAAATTGTAAAAATCCCATGGAATGTGTTGTTCTCATTCTTATATGGGGTTTTTAGTTATAGGAATACCTAGTTAGAATTTATAATTTTCATGACTAGATAAAGTGTTATGAAGAAGTCCAAGAATCAATTTTTATAATTTCCTATATTTACTTATCTACGTAACATATTTTTTGTGCCATGTGATTTTTTTGGGTGAATTTGAAAATAAAATAACAATTTCTTAATGGATTATAATGTGTTTGTAAATTGGTTGAACAGATGCATAAAACTTTTTGTTAGTCCGAAAATTTTGAAAAGGGAAGGAAAAATCATTATCACATATTATATATTGGGAGTTGATGAATGTGGAAAATGAAAAGAAATTCCATGTATGTGTATTATGCTTGAAGAGACAGGTAATATGTTTTCATTATAGTTCATAAAATTGGAAAAGTAATAGAGAATCATGGTTATACATTATATTATTTTTTGATGTGTAACATAATTGGTTGGAAAAAAATGAAAAATAAATTAAGTCATTCTAATTTAGTAATGTTTTTCTAGAAAAATTCCTCAGTTGTGTAATGTTTTTATTATGAAATTATATTTTTTTAAATAATAACCTTCTCATGCATATGTATTTTCTTTGTGTATAAAATGATTTTACACTTTTCTTTAAGTAAATGTATAGGGTTTAAAACCCCATGTCCATGAACATTTAACTATAATGAATATTATAATAATTACACTTATTCTGTCTATTTGATTGTGGCCACACTTTTCCATAGAGTTTCCCATTAAAAAATATTTCTGTATTGGTATATTATCATTAATATTCATCAATTTATTACATATATGGGTGAGATTAATAAATCATTGTTATTTTTTTGGATGGTTTAATAACATGCCATTTTAAAGTGATCGTGAATATTACGAGGAATCAAAAACATTTATTTTATAGAAATCATTTCATTGAATTACTATATTTAAAATATACAAACTTTCTATTATGGTCATTTGAGAAAATGATGTTAAAAAATAAAATAAAGAGAATATCATGATGTATTTTTCTTTGATGTTTCCATATTTAAAATATAAAAAATATATTCCGTGAATATTATTTTAATTTTTTGGGATATAAAATGAAGGATTGAAAAAAGGATTATGTTTCTTCTATCATCAATATATATGAATCACAAGAGAATAAAGAAACATATCAATATAATAGTTGAAGGAGAAGAATGTTGTTGATTAATAAAATGAAGTTAGAAGATATCAAGGATATGGTTTTTGAATGAGATGAAGGGGCACTGTATACAACAACATATCTGATTTTAAAGAATAATAAAAAGCAGATAAGTTTCCACACATAGATTAAAATCATTATATTAGGTATTAGAGGGAATATAGCTTGAAGTTTATAGTTACTGCATCCCCACATGTTTATATATAAGTTCTGTTTAAAGATAATTATAATATGGAATATCTATACAAAGAGGTATATTTTTGTTGATGTTCTGGAAGACATAATATTCAAATCTCTATAATGACATTAACATATTAATCTAGAACAAGAAGAGTGTGGAAAACCCTGATCAATGTGGTCAGTGTTTATCTATCAATTATATTAAGAGTGATCATTTTGATAGTACTAGGACCAACTATTGTGTGTATGAGTAATATATAATTATTAACAGAATTGAATAACTCTACATCATAGTAGATAAATATCAGAAGAAATTTCTCATTAAAGTGTCCAATATATTTTAGGTTCTACCCATATAACCTATCCAAATATATATTAAATTTTTTGAAAGGAAATTTTTAATCTGATTTACCCCCATATTTTAATGATATATAAAAAATTATTTACTTCTAGGAAAATAATTTTCATACTAGATTCCTCTTATAGTCTGACATCATAGTCTACCCCAACAAGTGGAGGTATGTTGTATCAACTTTTTTTATATTTTATTTATTATTTAAAAAAAATAAAAGAATAAAACAATAACTATTAATGAATATCTTGGTAACATTCATCTAAAAAGTATAATTTTAGTAATAACATGAAATAAAAACTCATCCAATGAGTAATCATTTCCTGATAATATTCTACTTGACATTCATCCTTGATAGGTGTGGACACTGAATCCATTCCATCACTAGCATACCATCCACTATTCAATGGCTTCTTATAAAATCTTTAGAGATCACCAAATTCTGTAATTCTTGCTGACGTCACAACCTCACCATCAGGAAAATTAAAATGAAGCTAGATCCAAAATATAAATTAAAATAAATAAAATAATAAAATAATATTTAATCTAGAGAGTTTGTTTAACCATATTTCAGCCCAACCATTATCGTTTATTTAATTTGGTACTTGTTTTAAGGAGAGTGGATATATGGGAATGATGTCATATTATTTGGAAATAGTCCCCAAAAAATTCCTACATTTCCATACTGTATTTCCAACCATTTAATTTTCTTCATTATAATCCACCATCGGCTGTGTACAGTGGTTACCCACCTCGCGAATTTATTTATGCCCACATCGCTTATTAGTAGATCTAGATTTTAAAGAAGAAGAAAAATATAATATCAATTCATATTATAATGAAAATAAATTATTAAAAAAAATTACTAGGGTTATATAAATATATGTATGGCAGTCAGATCTCCGGTTGTCCCTGGATCCCCCAGAAA
This sequence comes from Viscum album, assembly GCA_963277665.1. Classification (NCBI taxonomy): domain Eukaryota; kingdom Viridiplantae; phylum Streptophyta; class Magnoliopsida; order Santalales; family Viscaceae; genus Viscum; species Viscum album. The sequence goes on along the minus strand of OY728160.1, from coordinate 1,715,959,367 downwards.
TGAAAGAACATCAACCTACAACGATTTTGTGGGTCTAAGTGAATTCCCGTCAAGGATAGAAGCTGTAGGATTAGTTTTCAAATAATAAATAATGTAGTAGCTCTAGGAGAAGGAAATATAAGGAAAACAAGATGGAACAGAATGATGATCAAATGCGTAATAAAGATGAAGAGTATGTACCATCAGCATACATGAGAAAGAGAGGTGATGAGGCTAATATAAAAATGCAGGTGCAAATCAGGGTGACATATATTTCCTGGGTGTCTGTAATGACACCATGGGTTTATAATGTGTGGTAGATGGTATGTCTAGGAGAGGGATGGGGAGTTACTGGGCACAGTAACTTGAGCCCCTGGCTGTAGTACCACCCCCATTAGATCTCCAACCTGAGCACTGGAAAAACTAAGTTGGTCAGTCAAGAACGAGAACCTTAGTGCTGGTTGTTGATGAAAAGATATGAAATTAACCGCATGCCATTATATGTCATTGATATATATATTTTTAAATAAAATACGCACAACGAGAACTGGAGGAGGGATGACCATCTCACTCATTATGTGATAGTTTTATGTATTCTTTTTTCATCATTATTCCAATTTTTTTTTCATTTCCTTCATTTTTTAAAAATATAGAAATAATTTAGAGTCCTAAACTAATTTTTAACCGAAACAAGAATGAAGATTTTACATGACTTAACTAATAAATACATATTTTCAAACCCAATACATGTTAAATTGTGATATAACAAAAATAATAAAATCTAGTGGGAATAATATCAAAAATAAGACATGTCAAATAATATAAAATACATTCAAAATATCATTTTTAGTATGGGTATGATATGGTTTTTTTCTATTTTCAATTCGATAAAATTCATTTTTGTTTAGGTAATTTGGTTCATTATAGACAATTGATTAGGTCATTTTTATCATTTTTATTTTTCATACGTCATTTGGTTTATTTTTTTTCTATTGATGAGGCCATTTATCCGTTATTATTTTTCTTAGGTCAGTTGGTTCATATATTTTGTGAGGTCATTATGTTATTTTTTGTTAAGTCTTTTTTTTTAATTTTTTATTGTAATTCTATTTAGTTTAATATGTCCTATAAAATTCATCTGATTTTTTGTTACAATTTATATATTTCAGTTTTGTTTGGTTTGGTAGGATTGAATACAGTACAATTTTTTATTAAAAAATGAATCTAAAAAAATCCACCAATAAATATTGAAAATTCACATGAAGGTCTAGTTGGATTAAAAAAAATTAATTAATATTAAATAAATATTTTTATCAACAACCTCAACAACCGATGTATAGAAAAACAAAAAACATAGAGAACACATATAAATGATTCTATATATTTACTATCTCAACTTATGGTTCACAATAAACTCTTACAGTTGAAGTATTAGTTTTATCATTAGTAATAAATGTATTGGGACTAATTGGAGTAGGGATGGTGTAAATTCCATCATCAAAATCGTCATAAATATGTCTTAGGAACATGGTTAGTAGATATCTATGTTCGGACTCAAGAACCAATGTGGTTTTCCACCCAATTTCTCCACATATCATTAATGATATTGAAATATCAATGAATTCACTAGTATATATTTGGATCTTGATATGAGAAGTGTTTTGGTTGAATAAACATATTGTGTTTGAGTCTGGGATGCAATACTATTTACAATGATTTAATTTTTGGAATATGTCTTCTTCATGTCGGTGAGGAAGGCGAGATCTATGGGGCTCAACATCCAGGGCTACTGGACCTCCACTAGGCTCAGTTGTGATTATTGTTGGGGCTGAAGAAAATGAAGGTGGACATAGATTAGGGGTTGATTGCCCTGCCTCTCTTATTTTTGGGGCCCTATATAATGAATTCCAGGCTCTTAGGAAGTGGTCTTTGAATTCTCAGGTAAAACCAAGATTCACTGACATTTTTTATTAGATGAAATGCAATTTTGGGGTGGAATTCTCACCTGATGCTATGGATAGATTGATGTGAAATTTGGAGAATGATGAGGGAAGCAATCAGGCGGGGTTATGCTAGGTAGGGTTTGGTAGGATAAAAAGGATATCCATCAAGATGCTACACATGCATTGCAGATGGCACCACCAATTACAACCAATGAAGTTGTGGTGATTGATGTTGTCTGTGAGGACATACGTAGGTGGGGATTCCTAGTGTCTAGTAATAGAGAACACCTTACCACAGTTCTAATTTAGGGGTCATGTATTTGAATAGATAGGATTTAGAGACAAGTAGAATCAGGTCATGGAGTATAGAATTTTACATGTTGAAAAGGTTAAATCATTGGGATCGAATTTGAATCCTCAAAACCAGTTTGTGGTCTTAGGAGAAGATGACTACCATGCTAGTGATGGATTAAATGTGGGTTATTAATGAGAGGACCCCTTTTTAGATATGGAATCTTCCCATGAGTATCTAAATGATTCTTCAGTCTCCGTTGAGTCCAAGGAACATGTTATTGTGGAAGACTATTTTAGATCATCTTCTAAGAAGGGAAAGACATTGATTATGGATTCTGACGGCTTCAATATGTATAAAAGGAGTGGAAAACGTAGGAAGGATTAATCCAACCAAACTAGTCCTCTTGTTACTATATCGACAAACAAGAGTATGTTTCCCTCGAAGGAACCTAGAAGTGCAGGGATCACCCCCACAAATAGCTGAAAAGGTTCTAACAAGCAAGAGTTACTGACATATCCAATTACATAGTTTTTGTAATATTTGATGTTGTTAAACCTATCATTCCCACTAGTGATAAGGAAATTATAGACCCTAGGAAATTTCATCATAAAGGCTCTAATAAAGACTATCAGTGATAGATTTCCTCAGTGCTGAAACACATAGATATACTAATGCATGAGGATAATGAAATGGTAGAGGTATCTCTAGATTTGAGGGTATTGAAGAAGATGAGATCACTTCATGTGACCACTATAAAGGGGAAGGGTGAGTTCATTGATAAGTAGGTGTGCATTCTGGTTAGATGCTTAAACATGGGGATGATTAACGAAGAAGAATACATGAAATGTTTGACATCATGGCTCATCTCTATGAAGGAATCTTAAAAGACTACACTGAAACTCTGATAAATCATATTCTATTGATATTGTTTTGGTATATTGGTTTTGACCAACTAAAATAGTACTTAAAAAATCTATCATATCTTTTGGTGTTGAAACAAGAATGTTTTGAGGGTTCTCACTTTTCCCTTAAAAGTGTTTCAAAATAAAAAAATTATGTTTGAGTTGAAAATAATTAAAAATGGTCCATTCCTCATCATCGATTCAAACCACATCAATGTAATTAAAATGAATTTAACATAAGAGTAATATTCCAATATTAGTATTCCCTCAATGAATCCATAATATGATACATTTTCAGAGGAAGGTTTAATATCTGATGCACTGGAATAAATGTCTATTTTGGTAGTTATTATAAAACCTTCACGTTGTGTACTCATTTTATTTTTTCATTTTTTGATAAAAATCTTGTACGTGTTAATAAAATTTTATTTTCATTAACGAACCACAAAATTATGAACAAATGACAAGGTTCTCATTTCCATAGAGATAGAGCTAGGTAGAAAACCCAATACCTAAAATTTAAATTAATATGAAACATAATTACATATTTATCTTATTAAATTAGTAAGGTAATGATTCTACCATCAATTTTCACCAAGAAGAGCAATCTTTTTTATGGAAAGTCTCTCAACTTCACAATAATAAAGAATTATGTTGTCTATTTATCATTTATTTATGTTCTATTCTGAAAAAATATAAATTGTGTAACATATGTGTAAAATTACATGAGGCATAACAAGATATACATTGTTAATTTACTTACTTGATGTTGTAATCCAAAAAATCATAGTTAAAAATTCTATTCAATGTGTCATCTCCCACTCTTCAAGGAATAATTTTATTAATGTATATGATCTATTAATTCACCCAATTTTGGTAAGTCATTGAAAAATGGGTTCAATCTTATCATATTGTTCTTCGTAATTTCTTACTCGTTTGTTATATCTCAAAGTCAGCTCAGATGAATACAGTAAACATTAATCCGTAAATTATAGAGCCTTGTAAACTTTAATGATAGAACCTTTGAGATGATTTCTATTCTGGACATAATACTTCAATGTGAAAATGTTTATTTCACTTGGATACATCCAATGAAAATGAACTGGTCCTCCATGAAGTCTTTCAGTTGAAATATGGATAGTTAAATGAATCGTGTATTATAAAAAGGATGGAGTTAATATTTTCTATAACCAACAAAAAATATTAATGGTTCCTTTGAAAGGATTATTTTTCATGAAATAACTCAAAAAATTAATAGCACAATGATCTCTAAAGAAATGGAACAACCAAATAACTGACACAATTAAATTATTGGATAGAACATGATAGAATGGTATTGAATTACACTCATGCCGAAGGATGTGAAAACAAAGATTTATCAAATATTTCAACATCAAATCTCTTCTATTGATCCATATTGATATATTCCTCAATTAGCCATTAGGGTATTTAATATTCTATAGTACATCAAGAAATTAATTTTTTTTATAGCTTCCATAACATTTGAAGCACATGGTACCCTCTATTTATTTTCACCAATACAACTAGGATAAAATTATCTTATGATTCCCAAATCAACCAAGTCATGTAAGATCATAAATCATCTTTTGTCTTTCCATTGAAATATAGAAGAATTGAATTCAACATTTAATATATATTCTATTCAATGAGAATTACTTCAAAGAAATTATTTAACAATTTGGTTGAACTATAAGGAAACTCAATTAAGATACTCATATTCTTAAAATTTTAATAGATTACAATACAAACATTCTTCCTCATTTTAGATTTCATCAGTCCCTTCCTAGATGAAAAACTAAAATCTTTTAATTCAAAAAGAACACCTGTTCCTAACATATGGTGAGTTGGATTTTGACTCTCCAGGTAATTTTCAAATCATTGATGACTATTCATATATGGAAGGTACCTAGGAAAGAGTCATTGATGTCCAATATAGATGAATCTATGGTGATATTTTAGTACTATAGATCCTATATTATTCATACAAACTGGTCTAGAAAGTTTTCCCTTCTTTATAAATCCATTAATCATTTTATAAGAAAGAAAATCATTGATCATCCACATAAGCACATAACACATCAGAAATATATCTTTTGAACATGCATGGTATATGAGAACTCCCACATTTCAAAGGCATAAAAATTATTTTATTAATGTTTTCCTATATACATCTATATCATTATCAGTATCAGAAGGTCAATATAATACTATAATAAGGAAAGTGAATTGTTTTTTCATAATAAACCATAGAGGAATGTTATAAATATATTTGAAAAAAATCCATGTGATATGAAATGAAATCATTGACCAAATTGATTAAAACTATCACATGAATGAACCGACATTTGATTACAAAAATTACTTTACAAATTAGGATACCAAGAATAAAATACATTCAATGAGAATCCATCTATTTGATAAACCAAATCATCATTATTCTTTTTCCTCTTGATATCATTACATCACATATTTATTTCTATTTCATCAGACATGAAATGATTATGGATAAATGTGTTCAATGAAAAGGGCCACATTAGATTTTTTGGTACACAGGATGGTGTTCCGTCATCTTTTTCCTTCTATTAGGATGTCCCAAATTTTATAAAATCATTCTGTTGAGTAGTTTTCTACCAAACATAATCTACAATAATTTGGGAAATCTTGTAATTTGTTTTTTGATAATAAAAAATAATCAACTATATTCTAAGATATATAGTGTTTTTTTGAATATCTGAATCATTTAGAAAAAGTTCTATCAAAAGGGTAGTAATTTAATTAAAGGTAGTATTATAAATCCCATACATATTTTATGATGAAAATATATGAATATGAATTCTATATTATTCATTTTACCACATTGTTGATATAGTAGATTTTTGGCATCATAATTAAATGTATTTAATCATGTCAACATCATCATTTTCATTATATGAATCATGTTTTCTCATTTTAAAGTCCTATTAGGTTAGAATCTATTCCTTTTCATGATTAACAATAAAAGGAATCTGGTCATCTAACAAATTCTCCAATCCATTCCTCTCATTTTTATTGTAATCATATTGAGATTGAATTTTATCACCCTATTGATACCCTACGTAGTAGTTTTTTAAAAACCATACATTCTTATATGTTAAAAAAATTATTCATGGATAAACTATTGTCTTAAAACACAATTAAAATATGGGAAATGTATGTGACCACTATCAAAAGCATTATAATAAGAAAAATCAAAAAATCTCTCTAACTTTTTATAAAAACCGCTTGAGATTTGATCAGTTTCATTCATTTGACATCTATCCATTTTATAAAAAATTGTAATATGTGAGAATCCTAATTTAGTAGAAAATAGTTATTATATACATAAGAAAATATTATAAATATAATTCAATGATATTGAATTATATTATATAAATGAGTAATAACTATACATAATACTACACAAAATTGTGTTCATAATTTATTTTTTTATTTGTATGTTATTATATTACCTTTTTAAATAATTTTATACTTATTAAATAAAAAAATTTATAATATATTATTAATTAAGGTATCCAAATTCTATTTTATTCAAATCGGTTTTGGATAGTTCTGTTTATTTATGGATAATTTTGGTGTGGTTGATTTAGTTTGATTTGGATTGGTTTTTTTTCTTGGGGTCGGTGAATGCCTATTAGGGAATTATTATATATTTTCATGTTAGTTATTTTTTCCTTATAACTATATAATTTCATTTAGTTAGGTTCAATTTAGTTCACAATTTTTTAATTGTAGTTCTGTTTGATGCAGTTTAGTGTAGTTATAGTCTACACCCTTCCACATGGGTCAGATCACCATCTAAATTTCCATAATTGTTTTTCATATTATTTTGGACTCCCATTTATACATATTATTTTCCTATCTTGATAAAAAAACCCATGTACTTTTTAAATTATGATGTAGAATATTAAAATCATCATATAAAATAGTACAAAATTATAAAAAAACAAACTTTTTATAACATTAATAACCTCTTTTCAATACTGATATAGAATATTAATGCATCTTTGGATTAATAAAAATTAAAAAACTCAATTAAAATTTTATAAACAAAACATTTAAACATATTTGACATCAAGGATAAATTACCAAAAAATAAATAATATAAGGGGTTCCTTTTTCAATAGACAATGTATAATATGTATCCCGCATTAGTCAACAACCACCACATCATCCATGACCACATAAAACAATCATCAGATAATGTGACTTTCCTTAATACCATAGTTTCATTAGTTAATCAAATATTAGTGTATTTCATATCATACAGAAATATTAGGTAAAATTGAAATATCTATATATCACTGTGATTATGACAAAATAACCATATATGGTATCTATTTTGTCATTATAAAAAAAGAAATATTGTTACACAAATATAATAAAAACAACATCACTTATGAACAACCCATATTCGCTTTAACATCTATATTCAACATATTATGAGAATCCCAGTAGTATACCCCATTTAAACCACATATTCAATATCTTAAAATATTCCCATATGAAAACCCATTTTGATGATTAAAAAAACAAAATTTATCATATAATTTAAATTCCAACGAAACAAAAAACTATATTTACATGAAAAATCAAATTATAACAAATTCAAATTAAATAACATATATTTGAAAATAGAGAACATGAAAAATCATGTGATCAATGTTAAATAAATAAAAAAATTTCTCATAACATAATAAATTATATGAGGAAGTTGCAAATATAATGTATTTGGAACCTTCCAATTTCATATTTAAGAATAATATAATGAAAACCATAACATATATATTTTAGTGGATGTAGATTTAAACTTGTCATCAATGATAATGAGGATAAAAAATATTGGTAAAAAATATAACTCAATTGAAATTCACTAGTTTAAAGTGGATGAAACCAAATGAATTAAAAAAATGATGGGTCATATGGTGGGAAGAAGAGGAGAGGATACCAATTTGGAATAAGAGGAGTGTGTGTCACTTCGATCTCAGTATTGGATTTCAAGGGGATCACTGTAAGGGTTCTACTAAGGATGGATCATCGAGTGGGAAGAAGGGGAGTGGTATACCGATAAGAATAAGATGGTGTACACTACTACGGTATTGGTATTGGGTTTCTAGGGGAGCAATGTAAGGAATAGTGATGGGAGGAGGAGATCCCCATACTATGGCAAGGAATGGGAGGAGGGGAGGGCGGACAACGTGAGCGAAATACTATATTTAGTGGAAATGAGGGCACCCCTACGATAATGGTTTTTATTAAACTATTTGGATATCCATCGTTATAACTGCATATCCCAAAATTTTGTAAGATCATTTAGGATCGGTATATTTTTAAATCCCATGATTGGTTCTGTGTTCCTTAGGTAACTTAGTTTCTCTCTGTAAAAAATATAATGATAATCATCTTACCTTTATCAATTTTGTAATGTTGTATCAAATGACCATGAAGAAAAAAAATCATTTTTCCTAAATCAATGTCCTATTAGATAAATTGTTTGGTGAAAGATGATTTCATATTACTGATATTATGAACATTATCATTTAATTAGTATAATGAAGATAAAAATTCCCAAAACAACCTTCCGATGAAAATTTGACCACATTAAAAATATAGTGATCTTATTTGGTTTAGAAAATTCTTTCCCAGTATTTATATCACTTATGAAGGATATTTTACACTAATACCATGACTATTTTTTCATGATATTAATGGAAGAAATACTATATTATTCTATGATTGAGAAGGATAAAGATCATATTTTAATAATTTTATTACGAATTATTTGAGTTAAGGTCTTGTCTTATACGTTATCCATGTTCCATTTCTAGATTCAATAAGTTATGTTCTTTGGAATGGTAGTTTTTATTAATGTAATTCCATACGATATAGAAAATGAAATTTTTTTGTGACTTCGGAGACTCTAAATAATTTCTTTGAGATATAAATATCCTTCAATTTAATATGATATTATTAGTGTATTTTGAATTATTTCACAAAATTGGCATATTCATTGATATATCTCAGTCATAATGGAGTGTAATTTATATATATATATAAATACCTAGTATCTTTTTATGAGTTAAATCAATTATTGGCCTCAAATAGAATACTGATTATTAATAAACCTATAGAAGGTTATTTTTTCTATTTTAAGACATCTAGTATGTGTATGTGTCTTTTGGTTATATATAATGATCATATGGAGTTATATGGTTCATTCCAATTATATATAAATAAAAACAATACCTAAACTATTATTTACAAATGGAAATGGTTATGCACTCCATGAATCATTAGAAAACCCACCTATTTGGTGAGACATTTATAATCTACATCAACCACACATGTTTTATGAATTTATTTCCAAATAAATAGATTAATATTAAAAAAATAATTGGGTAGAATATTATTATACATTTTATTTCAACTATTTCTATAACCTCATCAAAGGTAATGTTGTTATCGATGATATCATCATGATGTTTTCATCACATCTAGTAATGAAATACAATGATGAATGGAAACCTATGAGTGTCTTGGAAGACATATATATAAAGTTATTTTTGTATATGTAACATCCATCATGTCTTTAATGTCAATATCTTATATGAATTATAAATGTTCAGGAGGCCAAAAGTGAATTGTATTTTTCCCCTAATATTGTTTTTCAGGATGTGAATTTGGGATCCTATATCTTAAACGAAGGATGTGATGAAGGATGACTATCATTCTAAGTGTATAGTTTATCTAGGTGAATCCATGATGTACTATGATGTGATGTGTTATATTTTTTTCCTTTAATGAGAGGGGATATTTTTCATTATGTATCTTGATTCTTTATTTTTCATTAGGAAAAATATCAATAGAAGAAATTTGCTAGTGTGCTTCATAAATTACCCACTCCCAAATAGAATTGGGAATTTATATCCATGGACTTTATTTTAATATTAAATTAAAAATATTGTTTAAATAATTTTATATTTTAATTAATTTATATGATAACAAATATAGTATATTTCCTACCATTTAATGAAAGTATTAATTTTAAATAACGTCGAATGTTATATATATAGAAAATTATAATGTTTCATGAAGTGATTTATATATTTTTATTTGATTGAGATCCTTGGTATTATTTCTAATTTTGGAGTAATCGTCAAGAGGCCATCAAAACTCAACTAAAACTATACAAGGTTTATCACTGATAGAATCATGGTTAATTTTTTATGGTGATTCAAATCTCAGTGAATTTACTTCATGCTTGTGTTTTGTATTCTGGAGGATCTTGGGATAAAAGTATATCATTAATAAAATTTTCATATAATAATTTTTTTCAATATTTTATAATTATAACACTTTTTGAGGAATTAAATGTTCATCATTATTTATATCTAGTATCTCGGGTTATGATTACTGAATCTTCTAAAGTGGGACCATGTAATATTCTTGAGATAAGAGAGAAAATTTAGTTCACTTTGGGAGAGGTTCATGAATTACCAAAATAAAAAATAATATTAAATGTAATATCATTATAGACTATTATATTTTTTAGTTTCTAATTATTATTATTTTGAAGGTGTCTTTGTAACGAGGTTTTAAATAATTTTTGTATCAATGAAATATTATATAAAGGAATGTCAGACCATTTTATATTCTTTAAAGGATTATAAATATCATATAACCGATATAATTACCTCCAAAATTTAATTATATTCCAAATATGATTCACATATATCAGTTAAAAATGTTTCATCATGTTCCATGTATTATGATTAAATGGAAATATTCAAAATTTGTGCGTGATGTTTCATTAGTAGAACAAACAATTTGAATTTTCATTTGTAAAATTAATGTTATATAGTTGATTTTGAATCATATATTTCATATTATACATCATCATGGAAGTCAATCATGATACATGGGAGAAAACATTTGAATTTAAGAAGGAATGTTCCTTTATCTTTTCTCAACATGGAACATAATGTGGACATCCTAGGGGTAGAAAATGTAATTGTGGGGATGATTGTGAAACAAATTTTTTTTGGTGATATGTTATATATTTATTACTATATATTTAATTGGATTTTATATTGAAAATTTGAAATTTATAGATTAATTTTCAGGTTTTGTGGTCAGTATAACACTCCCCCCGCAAGTGAAAACTAATTAATGTCTTTTCTAGTGGAACAATGAGTCCATAGGTGTGCCTACCAAAATTCTTGAGGTAGTGTAATAATAGTGAGGTTCTATGGTGTTACCATTTGATGAATATACCCTCATATCAGAGTGAATAACATCAAAAAAATTAAATATCACTATCCATAAAAAAAATGTGACATATTTGATAAATGGTGATCCCATAGCCTACAAGACCTATGATAGAAACCCATAGCTTACACTAATTTGTTAAAACAAACTCATTTGGAGACCACTGATAAATTATCCTTTAGAAGTGAGTTTTGAGAACTTTTGCATGCCTCATGATATTCCAAATACTGCTGACTATTGTTGAGGGTAGAGGTTGAACTATAGGGAGACTATACCATTTTATTAGAGTAACAATAGTGGATATAACCAACAATGATATATCAAAAATTATAAAACTATATATATAAATATATAAATATCAATTATATAATAATTTAAAAAATATATATATATAGTTATATATCCCATACTGATCACCCACCAAGCTAAACACATAGAAAAGAAATAAAATAAGAAAATACACGAGGATCAACAATAACCCTTGAGCCACATTTCAGAATCTTCTTTATACTATATCTGATTTATCCCACTTATTTATGTAACACTAGGCCCCTACCCTACAAATCCTCAAAAAATGAGGTATCCTAATATACCCAAATATAATGGCCACCAAAGCAGGGTGTGAGTACATTCACATATGGATCCACCAATAGGGTCCCTACTATAACCAGCAAATGTCGTGTAAGGAATGGTGATATGATTTGAAAATAAATACTATTCACACACAAAATAAAAAAATCATCATCACTCCTTGGGTTCTATAGTGACTTCTAGGATCAAATATACATATGTTAGCCATGTTTCCAGTCCCTATGAATAATAGCATCCTCTAGAACTAGAAAGTATATACAATCCAGGTTATGAAAGAATTAATAGTTCATCCATAACCCCAGGATAGAAATAACTATTGGGATACATATACCATCAACTAGAAAATCAAGGGATTAAACCCCCCCTATGAAAAATAAATCTTCTAAAAATTAGGGGAAAATTCTATTGGGAAGAATGAACTCACCAAATCTTGAAAATGCAGTGTGTAACTCTCCCATATGAGGAAATAAATCATTTGGACACTCAAGGGTCTACCCACACCATTCTGTGAAACATATAGAATCATAACAAAAACCCCGGGACAAATCTCTTAGTGAAACCATCATATAAAAAATGGCTTTTCGAACCATCAAAACCCATCATATATATCATAGCATGACATCACAAACACATAGATCTAATATAATCATATTTTATTTAATATAAAATAACCATCAATCCTAATGTTATAATTTGACACTCATGGTTGATAATCGCATTCTCTATTAATCATATGCCATTACAATCATTAATTTTTTTTCAATGTGCATATCCCTGGAGGGGGTGAATTGAGTACCTAATATAATTATATTAAAAATTGATATAAATAAAATCATCTAATAATTTAAAATAGACTGACTTTACCAAAATAGTAGTTTGATATATGTTTTAATATTTTATAATATTTCTCAAAAGATTGATTAGGTGTCAGGAAAAAAATATACAATATTAATTTAACCTTTGAGTTAAATTTAATAATTCCAAATATTATTTAAAAATAATTAAAATAAACTATCAAAATAATGGTATTGTTTTTCAATTTAAAACATAATGAGTTCAAAATAAAATAAATAATGTTAATTAAATCACATAGTATAAATCAATACAAGATATTCATTCGCAATCTGAGACATAGTCTTCTCCAAATTAAAATCACCTGCTCCCACGTAGTTTTTAAAATAAACTTCTTATCCAAAGTATGGATTAGATTTTCATATTGTATTCCAACTATCCAGGTCACAGAAAAAACTCTCCATATTCTTTTAGGGAGTAAAAATAAACAACATTTCACAACCAGTACCATTTGAGAACATGTCTAAAAAAGAATAAAAGGCGTTGATAGGATATCTATATATTTTACAGTTTAAAGAAGAAGGGAGTGTGTGTAGAAAATAGATTATACATACACTACTTGTAATGTAAAGATAAATAAATAAATTGATCATATAAAAGGTGTAAATCGATGGTTTTTTATCAGTCTGTGAAGATATATATATAATGACTCGTTGAAATTGATTTCAACTCAGGCTCAATATGATTTTTTTAAAATTTTAGAAAAATAAAGTGTAGTAAACTGTTTTTTATTGACTATAGAAAGGAATTAAATATAAGTTGCACTACAACTTCTTCATTATTTCATTGTTGGGTAATATTTCTTCAAGTTATTTCAATAGGCCCCATATCACATGAAAGTGACTGACTATGAGTTTTCTCACTTAGGCATCAACACACATTTGAACAAGAGAGAATGGTTATCTTTTTAATAGTAACAGAAGGTCAGAATATATGGATTATTTATACTCCTCATATTAAATTTCTGACACAATGTTTAAAATATCTTCTGCAATATTTGAATATATAATCATTAAAATATGTTTCAGCATTAAATTCAACACACTGGGTATTAAAAAAATTATTCCAAATATAAGTAATAGAATAAGAACTGTGAGTCTTTTAAAAGGTCATAGTTGTTGTGTGTAATTATATGGGTGACTCAAAGTATAGTAGTGAGACATGGGAATGGTGTGTCAGGCTGGTGTTGTCTCAGACATGCTCAGACTCCGATTCTGTTGTTGATTCACTCCATACATTTTCAAAATTGTGTTCTAGCGGTGACTTCTGCAATTAGTGAGTCATCAAAGTACTCATACTATTTTAGATCCCAACGGTGAGGCTTCGTGATGGTGTCTCAAGGTTATGGTGAAACATTGCTGATATTGGGATATCCATGGCGGTGAGACATCTCTGGAGGTGAGAATTTTCTGTTGGTGAGACTTTTTTGGTGGTGTCTTATACTTGGGAGTGTACGAAAAATTTCAGTGTCTCATACTTTGATGTTTCTCATAATTGTTTTTATCTCATACATTTAAGTTTCTCATACATGGTGATGTCTCATACATGGTGGTGGGTATTTTGCAGAAATAACCAAATTTTCTTTTCAATCTGTCTTGTGATGTAAAATTATTACAGAAAACATAAATCACATTATGATAATAATAAAAATTATTTGGCGAACATTAATTCAATATCCCAACAATATCCCCCTTTTCATGATCATAAGTCATTTCATTTTATAAAAATAATTAATGTAATAAATGTAAATAAATAAATAATGATATTACTTGTATCATAGGAAGGAAGAGACATATATAGAGGTGGTGAAATATCATCCACAATTAAATTTCATATAGTTATCCACCTTTTCAAATAATAAACAATTTTCAATAATACAAGAAATGTAATTAAATATGAACGAAACATAAAAAGAAAAAGAAAAGGAATATATTTCCATAAAATAAGGAAGGGGATATTTTTCATTGAAAAAATTAATTGAGGGTACATTCAAAATGTTCCATAAAAAGGTATAAAAAAGGATCCCATCAAAACTAAAAATTTCAATGACCAATGCTACTTAGGTTGGGTCTGAGGTATCAAACGATATTTTCCCTTATCATTGTCTGAGAAATAATTCTTGGAATCCAACACTAAATGAACATATGTAGGAGCAACAACTATAGCTAAAGGAGGTTGAGATTCTATAATAAGTAGGGGTATGAGGTGTTTCACATATTCTCTAGGAGAAATAGAAAAGGGATGGAATATTCATAGAAATGGTGAAAGGGGGTCTCTGGCATCTCCATGTATGAAATATTTTGGATTAGTAGTTATAGGAGTAAAGTGGGATATAAGAGGGAAAACATTGAGAGCTATAATAGCAATACCATGCACATGAATAAATGGATTCATCTACTTGAAAAAGTAAATTATGTGATTCCACCTATTTCAATTGAATTGAAGATTTTTTTTTCTTCCATAGAATTCTTCCACAAAGGATTCATAAAATTTAATTCATTGACTTTTTCCTTAATGTTTGTGATGACATGAGGCATCCGGAAAATCTCTCCCTGAAATATGAAATATGCATTCATGGAAAGTCTAGTATATTTTGTTGAGATACAATACATTATTTATTTGGTAGTAGTATCTTGATCAGACTATATCTAATTAAAATATTTTCTAATCTACATGTGAACATGAACACTATTATACCTTATTCATCTTAAGGTTTCTAGAGGATGGGTTGTAGAATCAATTATCGTACTACCTGAAGTTACTGTAAGATCTTATCTAACCACTAAACTATAAAAATCAACAGAAAAAACAAAAGCAGAATGATCACTTTAACTAGATTTTATATAATTAATATTTTCAATTATCTCAATTATCAAATCCATAGAAACATCAAAATAAGATTAGATCCATTACAAAAAATCTCAAAAACATCCAATCACTACAAAGTCGTTTATTCTCAATTTACACTTCTTGAATATGGTGCATCATCTATGGATAACTGTGTTGGATTAACAATTTAAGACATTATCTCACATCCAAATCACTCATACTAGTTACAAAAAGTCCTTAATTTCTCAGCATTACATCAAATTCTGTGATTGGGTTTTCACTAAAACAATCTTTGTCACCTTTTGTGACCACATCATGTAACATCCCAGGTAAATAATGAATAAAACATTTTTGAATTTATTAATATTTATAAATTAAATATTAATTTTACTTTAAAGGGGTTGCTATGTTCGATAGCGTACCTGATATGCAACGATGAGTTCCTTTGAAAACTTACGTTGCACACTAGTAATATAATAATATTATTTTAAATGGTAGTTAACATGTAGCCGTTGTATTGGCGGGAATGGATAGAAATAACTAAAATATTATTATATATGTTTTTTAAATGTTTATACATTTATCCAATAAAAGATAAAGGCTTAAAATACAGAATGAATTCAATTTTAGGCATTTATACCCTAATTTTCACTAAAGGTTCACCTATCACCTTTTGATGGTGAACCGTCATTAAATATAGTTTTGATCAATCTTATAAATTCTATTGGACCAAATATAACACTTCTATAGAATCTGGACATCAAAATTTTCTTTGTGTAAATTTTTGGTACCTTTCTGATAAAGTTCCTTTTTAATGAATAGTGTAAAATGTTGTATTTTAATTCAAACCCTCTTTTTAATCTAATTTATTTATATGATTAGATTATTATTTGAATTGGATTTAAAGTGAAATTAGAAAATATTTTTACCATTAAATCCAATAGTGGTCGTTGGAATTAATTTCACTTTAAAATCGGACTTAAACTAGTGTCAATCTTTTGATACTTATTGTTTCATAAAAACACGCTATTTGTAATGACAGCAGGAATTAATTATTAAATTAATTAATGTGACTTATATGTTTCTAATTTTGTAAAATAGACTTCATTTTTGAATTCGGAGTATCAAATATATCTTACGGTGAATTTTTGGTATTTTTCTGAAAAACATCAATTTTTGATGAATAGTGAAACCACTATGTGGTATTTATAAAAACTGATTTTTCGTTTAAATGGAATTTTACAACTTCTGTGTTTTGAATTTCAAAAATCCGACATACATGGTTTTCATTAAGAAGGTAAATGTGGTTCAATAGGATTAAAATATTTTTTGGTGAATAGTAACTTTTAAGTTCTTAATCGCGATTAGAGGTAATTAGTACAATTTAAGGCGAAAATGATATTATAATAAAATGAAAATACCTTGAAACATGTCCTCCCCTTATTGGATGTGTCATGACCGACCAAGACAAGCCATGGATCAACTTGGGGACCCCATGTAGCCACTTTGGTTGGGAAATAACATAAATAACTTTTTATTTAAGGTTTAAATTAAAAATGACACAAACATGAGATGTTTTACTAAAACAATTTTTACATGGGGTTATACAAGTCATATCTTTGACTATAAATATTCATTAGAAATATAAAAATATTTCCTACATCATATTATATTTTTTTATATTTTTTAGACGTTAAATAAAATAAATTATTTATGACATCATGATGATGCAGCGATGACCTCATTATTTAACGATTTAAATAAAATGGAATGATAATGTAAAATATAAGACCTACACATGGCCAAAACCTATTGGATGGGTGGATTTCTAACCCTTATCACCTTATCCTCGAAACACATCAATGTGGGACCTCTTAAATCCAAATACCATTTTGAAATAAAGTGACTTTTCTTTACCTTCAAGAGTGCCCCTCCTCTCCTCTTATAAAAGTCCCCCAACTCTACCTCCTTACCCACACCCCCAAAGCCTTTGGCTCGGCCACACCCATCTCATTTTGGCTCTCCACATCCCTCTATTACTCCTTGAAGCCTCAATTTTGGCAGAAGTCTTCCCAAGGAATCCTTTGAGCTCAAATCTAAGAGAGTTACCCGATTTTAAGGTAATGTCTTCTTTTGAGTCCTTTTGTTTGATTTTGCTTCTCCAACCCCCTAAACTCTTTTTATTATTTTCTTTTGTAACAACTACAGTATCCTCAATATACTAGGATGTTTTTATAAGAAGGATTCTAGCTACACTTACACACACCTATATCTAATGGTTAATGAACATACTGTTTCCGTGGATGGAGAATTTCTGCCTCCCGAAACGATGATTGTCCAACATTCTTTTAACACCTTAAAAGGTGGCCATTAAGATGACAATATATTTATATATGATATATAATATGTTTATGTTTTCCTTAAGCTTCTGTATTTTTCATTTTGGGCATTCCTTTATTGTTTCCATTATGGGTAAACGTGATATCTTCATTTAAGGAAGTGCGGACTACCGCCCCCTCAAAGTGATGTGATTCGTTAATTCCATATGTGGGACGTATAAAGGATGGATTTAAAGTTATTATATATGATGCTATACTAAAATTATAATATACCTCTATATCATTATTATTTCATTCCATTAAAGTATGAGATAGAAATGAAAGTAGCGTTCATGCGTACGTACGGCTTACCGTCTCCATGAACGGTGCATTTCATTTCTTATCCCCAAATGTAATGTACTATTAAAATTACATGTATATAATGGATATATATGATGAATGATACATCTAAATTATGAATATAATTCTGGAATTAAAATATACATAACTCTCATTTAGTTTTAATTCCATTAATATGACAAAGAAATGAAAGTAGCGTTCATGCGTACGTACGGCTTACCGTCTTCATGAACGGTGCATTTCATTTCTTACCTCTAAATGATTATGTAATATTATAAATACATGTATATGCTGGATATATATTATATATTTGATATCCAAATCAAGAATTTCATTCTGGATATAAAGAACCTTTGACCACAGGAACAACATGTAATTGTAAGAAGTCCACTTTCGACTTAAGAACCAAATATCGACAAAACAAACATTATTAATTTCAATAATTACATAATGTTTATAACATGGTAATAAGTGATATAAAAGTAATAATGAACTTGAAAAAGTTTCTTAAGCAAGTAGAAATTTACTCAAGTTTATTATTCTGGACGTTAAAGAACGATCGAGTCAAGTCGGACTCGAGGTAAGGGAACTTCTTAACCCAATTTCCGTTCATTGGGTTAATCTCATACTTTCAAATTATTCCATGATATTATTATTTCCTATCTTGTATTTGTACTTTCTTTATGTGTACTTATAGTTAATACACATAATAGATATATTTTATTTAAAAATGATCTTTGTAAGGGACTTCGTCTCAATCCCCTTTCATTGAGGCCTATTTCGTTTTATACACAACTTCCTTTTATACGGTGTATAAACCCTTTTAACTTTTACTTTTATACAAAAGGAATCTTTTCTACGAAGCGTTTTAAAAAAAGACAAAAAGGAAAGTTTCTTTTATCGTACGCGGTGACAACGACCTTTTCCGCCACCACGAGTATTATTTAGTCTTTGGCTTCTTGAACAAGTCGCAATGTTTTTTAAAATGAAATAAATACCATATACTCTTTTATGTATTTTGGTATTGAAGATGATTTTTGTAATGGATTTGTTATGCCAATATATTTGAGTGATATATTGAGATTAAAGTGTGGATATGTTTTCTTTCCATTATATTCGTTTTATGTCTTATGATTTATAATGGTACTTGGACATTTGACGGGTGGTTACGTGATAAACCATATGACGGGTGGTGCCGTGAATACCAAGACGGGTGGTTACGTTATAACCTCCAATGCACTGGGTATAGAAGTCGTCCGTATGGATATTCCATTATGTATGTATGGAAGTTGTCCGTATGGCTATTCCATTAAGTGATATGTGTTGAAGTCGACCGTATGGTTATTCCACTTAAGTATGTTTATGTCCCAAGTTACCTTTATATTTTATGTGATCTTTTTATGGGTTTTATGGTAATATTTTGGTTACAAAAGGGTAAGTAATGATCTTTTATTCAGTGAAGAGTTTTTACTACTTCGTAAAGGTGAAAAGTATTACTTTGATAAAGTATACATGGTTTACTTGTTGTTTTGATAAACTAACAGTTTTCATTCTTTGTGTAACCCTTACTGAGCTCTTTTTGCTCACCCCAAGATTTTTTTGAAATGTTTTTCACAGGACCTAATGTGGAATAGGGTCAAGGATGGGATCAAGGGAAAGTCATGCTATATAAAACATGGAACTTGACATGTTTCTTTTTAAGAGTTTTTTTATTATATGGAAACTTAGTAGAAGTGTCTATTTTGTAACCTTTTGAGATGTAGTAGTTATGTTCTAATTTTCAAAAACTCTAAACCCGAAAATATCCTAAATTTGAATTATTCATTTAATTCAATATTATGTGATGTTTAAGGCTGGAGCCTTATAGTTTGTATCAGAGGTCGGTTTAGAGAAATTTAGGAGTTAGAAAAGTGTTAAATTATAATATGATTGAAATGATATAGTATTTACAGATTACCATGTTGCTTCGCCTAAGATATTTCTATGTTCAGAATGGTTTTCCGTAGAGGAAACAAAGTAGCTATGTTGGGACGACATCAGGAGGAAGACAACCTTCCAAATTAGCAACCTGAGATGGTCGGAATCGGAACTGAACAGTTTGTTGCAGTGATGGAACATTTGACTCAGGCTATAAATGGTGGTGGTATCTATGCACGAGATCAGCCAGATAAACCGCAGAGGAACATGTCAGTGGTGGAACATTTCATGAGGCAACATCCCCCATCATTCAGATGATCATCTGACCCCGTGCAAGCGGAAGGGTGGATTAAATCACTGGAGAAGATTTTTGATGTCATGGGGTGTTCAGAACATCAAAAGGTTAGTCTTGCTGTTTACCATTTTGAAGGTGAAGCTGATCAGTGGTGGTCGATGGTGAAAAATATCAGGGATAGTGATGAGATTGAGGATCTTCACTGGGACGAATTCAAAGGTATATTTATTTAAGAAATATTTTCCTAAGGTGGTTCCTCTTAGGATGGGAAAATAGTTCCTAGAGTTGAGGCAGGATGATGATTCAGTGGCTGCTTATGAAGCAAAGTTCACTCAATTGGCAAGGTATTCTCCAAACCTCATACGAGATCTTGATAGAAAAATAAGCCACTTTTACTCAGGGTTAATGCCAAATTATCGAAGGGCTTTAGCTTCTCGTGAGTTCAAAAGTTATGAAAACTTTTTCGATGTGCGGAGAAGGTGGAAATGGAGTTTGCCGATGATCAGGTGTTCTATGAAAAACAATAGAATAAGAGGTCTAGTTGGCAGGCAAAGGGGAAGAATTCATCAAAGAAGCAGGGAGGTAAGAAAAGAAAATATCCATCCTGTGAGAAGTGTGGTAAAATGCATCCTGGAGAATGTTTATCCATGTCTGGTAAGTGATTTTAGTGTGTTAAGTCTGGTCATATTGCTCATAACTATAAGGAAGATGATCAAGCAGGCAATGAAAAGCCAACGGTAAGATGTTTTAAGTGTAATGAAATGGGTCATTATGCAAACGAGTGTCCAATGAAGAACTTGACTGGGGGAAAGCAGCCAGACTACAAGCAGAAAGGGGTGGTGAAATCCTTTGCAACAACTTCAGCAGATGTTGGGCCATCGAATGTAGTGGTATCATGTACACTGTTTGTTTGTTCAGATTATGCCAATGTGTTGTTCGATTTAGGGTCTACACACTCTTTCATTTCTGAGAATTTTTCTAGTAAATTGGAAATTCCATCTCAAGATATGAACCCTGAACTTATGGTAAAAACACCCGGAGGGAACGTTGAGACAAAAAGGAATTATAAGAACCTTCCTATCCTTGTGTGTGGAAAGAATCTACCAGAAAACCTTATTGTTTTGCCTCTAGTAGAGTTTGATGTTATTTTGGTCATGGATTGGCTTTCTGTTTATCATGCTAAGATTAACTCTAGAGCTAAAATGGGGTCTTTTCAGAAAGATTTTCCGTTTGTGTACATGAATGACCCCTTGATTTTGATAACATATCAGGAAGTTGAGAAAGTAGTAAAATAAGGAAATGAATGTTACCTTACACATATTGTTGAAAATAAAGGAACTGTTCAGATTAATGATGTGCCAGTGGTAAATGAGCATCTTGATGTTTTTCCTGATGAGTTTCCTGGTATTATTCATGATCGGGAAGTTGAATTTACTATTGACTTAGTTCTTGATTCTAAGCCAATTTTAAAACCCCCTTATCGAATGGCTCAAGTTGAACTTTTAGAGTTAAAGAAACAATTGCAGGAGTTATTAGATAAAGGTTTCATTTGACCTAGCACATCACCATGTGGTGCTCCAGTCTTGTTTGTTAAAAAGAAAGATGGATCAATGAAACTTTCCATTGATTATAGAGCCTTGAATAATATTACTATTAAGAACAAGTATCCTTTTCATCATATCGATGATTTGTTTGATCAGCTCCAGGAAGCTCATTATTTTTCGAAGATTGACTTGAGGTCGGGGTACCATCAGTTGAAAGTAAAATAAGCAGACGTTCCGAAAACTGCGTTCCGTACTAGATATGGCCATTATGAATTTGTAGTTATGCCTTTTGGGTTAACCAATGCACCTACTGTATTCATGGACCTTATGAATAGAATTTTCCATGAGTTCTTGGATAAGTTTGTGGTTGTTTTCATCGATGATATTTTGTTGTTTTCTAAAAGTAAAGAGGAGCATGAAAGGCATTTAAGGGTTATCTTGCAAAACATAAAAGAAAAGAAACTATATGGGAATTCAGCAAGTGTTAGTTTTGGTTACAACAAATTTCTTTCCTGGTTCACATTGTTTCAAAAGATGGCATAACTTTTGATCCTGCTAAAACAAAAGTTGTTGAAATATGGACAAGACCCACAAATGTAACCGAGATCCATAGTTTTCGTGGTTTGGCAGGTTACTACGAAAGGTTTGGTGAAAAGTTTTCACGGTTATCTAGTCCAATGACTAAGCTAACTCGGAAGGGTGTTAAGTTCATCTGGACAAAAGAATGTGATGATTGTTTTCAGGAGTTGAAAAGAAGATTGGTGAATGCTCTAGTTTTGGCACTTCCTTCCAGGAATGGTGAGTTTGTTATATACAGTGATGCTTCATTGAAGGGACTTGGCTGTGTCCTTATGCAGAATGATTAGGTAATTGCTTATGCTTCACGTCAGTTGAAAACTCATGAGGTAAATTACCATACACATGATTTGAAATTAGCTGTTATTGTCTTTTCTTTAAAAATTTGGAGGCATCATTTGTATGGAGTAAAGTTTGAAATATATACTGATCACAAATGATTAAAGTATATATTCACTCAGAATGAATTGAACATGAGAAAGAGGAGATGGATGTAATTAATCAAGGATTATGATTGTACAATTCATTACCATCCAGGAAAAGCAAATAAAGTGGTTGATGCATTGAGTCGAAAAAGTAATGCTTCATTAGAAATGTTGCGTTTGGAACATGATCCTTTGGTTAAATATTTGATGAACTTTGGCATATAAGTTGTTAGTAAAGGATGTTCTTCTGTTTTGTTTCAGGTATCAGTGAAATCTTCTCTATCAGACGGAATCAAGAAAGCACAGAAGCAAGACAATGAGTTGCAGAAAAAGGTAGAGCTGGTTCAGAAAGTTAAGTTTCCTGAATTCAGCATTGATAATGTTCGCGTTTTGAGATTTGGGAAGAGATTATGTGTGCCCTGTGATTCACATTTGAAGAATGAGTTGTTATGTGAGGCTCATAGTTCCCCGTTTTCAGTTCATCCTGGCAGTACTAAGATGTACAGAGATCTGCGGGAGTATTACTGGTGGGATGGAATGAAAAGGGATATTGCTGATTTTACTATCAAGTGTCTGACTTGTCAGTAGGTTAAAGCAGAGCGGCAGTTACACAAATGGATGCTTCAGCCTTTACCAGTGCCAGAGTGGAAATGGGAAAACATATCGATGGACTTTGTTGTGGGATTACCGAGGACATTTCGAGGTAATAATGCAATCTGGGTTATTGTTGATCGCTTGACTAAATCTGCTCATTTCCTTACTATACGAGATACTTTTTCCCTAGATCAACTTTACCTTTTGTATCTTAAAGAGATAGTCAGGTTACATGGATTTCCTCTCTCCATTGTGTCTGATCATGATCCCAGGTTCACTACTAACTTTTGAAAACTCCTTCAGAAGTCATTAGGTATTGAATTAAATTTTAGTACAGCTTTTCATCCTCAATCAGATGGGCAGTCAGAACGAACAATTCAGACCTTGGAGGATATGCTACGAGCTTGTTTGATGGATTTCCAGGGAAGTTGGGATCAACATCTTTCTTTGGTTGAGTTTTCATATAATAACAGTTTTCATTCCAGTATACAGATGGCACCATTTGAGGCATTATATGGAAAGCAGTGTCGAACTCCATCATTTTGGGATGAAGTGGGTGAAAGGAAGCTGATGGGACCAGAATTGGTAGAAGAGATGGCAGAAAAAGTTTAGTTGATTCAGAAACACATGAGAACAGCTCAGAGCAGGCATAAGAGTTATGCAGATAACCGGAGGAAGGATCTATCTTTCGAGGTAGGTGATCATGTTTTTCTCAAGGTTTCACCTTGGAAAAGTGTGATGAGATTTGGTAAGAAAGGAAAGCTGAGTCCAAGGTTCATTGGACCATATGAAATTCTGGAGAAATATGGATCAGTTGCATACAGAGTGATATTACCTCAGAGTTTATATCAGGTACACAATGTTTGTCATGTTTCAATGTTGAGGAAGTATATGCCAGATTCATCTCATGTTTTGAGCCCAGAGGTAGTTTAGTTGGAAGAGAATCTCTCTTATGAAGAACAACCAGTCCAGATTCTTGACCGAAGAGAGCAAGTGTTGCGAAATAAGGTAATCCACCATGTAAAAGTTTTGTGGAAAAACCATATAGTTGAAGAGGCAATGTGGGAATCTGAAAATGCTATGAGGGATAAATACTCACACTTATTTTGATAAGTGAATAAAATTGCGAGGACGCAATTCCCAAAAGGGGGGAAGGATGTAACATCCTAGGTAAATAATGAATAAAACATTTCCGTATTTATTAATATTTATGAATAAAATATTGATTTTACTTTAAAGGGCTTGCTATGTTCGATAGCGTACTTGATACGCAACGATGAGTTTCTTTGAAAACATACGTTGCACACTAGTAATATAATAATATTATTTTAAATGGTAGTTAACATGTAGCCGTTGTATTGGCGGGAATGGATAGAAATAACTAAAATATGATTATATATGTTTTTTAAATGTTTTTACATTTATCCAATAAAAGATAAAGGCTTAAAATACGGAAAGAATTCAATTTTAGGCATTTATACCCTAATTTTCACTAAAGGTTCACTTATCACCTTTTGATGGTGAACCATCATTAAATATAGTTTTTATCAATATTATAAATTCTATTGGAACAAATATAACTCTTCTTTATAATTGGGGCATCAAAATTTACTTTGTGTAAATTTTTGTTATCTTTTGGATAAAGTTCATTTTTTTAATGAATAGTGTAAAATGTTGTATTTTAATTCAAAACCTCTTTTTAATATAATTTATTTATATGATTATATTATCATTTGAATTGGTTTTAACGTGAAATTAGAAAATATTTTTACCATTAAATCCAATAGTGGTTGTCGTAATTAATTTCACTTTAAAATCGGACTTAAACTAGTGTCAATCTTTTGATACTTATTGTTTCATAAAAACACGCTATTTGTCATGACAGCGGGAATTAATTATTAAATTAATTAATGTGACTTATATGTTTTGAATTTTGTAAAATAGACATTATTTTTGAATTCGGAGTATCAAATATAGCTTAGGGTGAATGTTTGGTATTTTTCTGAAAAACTTCAATTTTTGATGAATAGTAAAACCACTAAGTGGTACTTATAAAAACTGATTTTTCGTTTAAATGAAATTTTACCACTTCTGTGTTTTAAATTTCAAAAATCCAACATACATGGTTGTAATTAAGAAGTAAAATGTGGTTCAATGGGATTAAAATATTTTTTTGGTGAATAGTTACTTTTATGTTCTTAATCGCGATTAGAGGTAATTAGTGCAATTTAAGGCAAAAATGATATTATAATAAAATGAAAATACATTGACAAATGTCCTACCCTTGTTGGATGTGTCATGGCAGACCAAGAAAATCCATGGGTCAACTTGGGTACCCGATGGAGCCTCTTTGGTTGAGAAATGACATAAATAACTTTTTATTTAATGTTAAAGTAAAAAATGACACAAACATGAGATGTTTTACTAAAACAATTTGTACATGGGGTTATACAAGTCAGATTTTTGACTATAAATATTCATTAGAAATCTGAAAATAATTCCTACATCATAGTAGTTTTTTTATAATTTTTATAAATTAGATAAATTAAATTATTTATGACATCATGATGATGCAGCGATGACCTCATTATTTAACGATTTAAATAAAATGGAAAGATAATGTAACATCTAAGACCTACACATGGCCAAAACCTATTGGATGGGTGGATTTCGAACCATTATCACCTTATCCTCTAAACACATCAATGTGGGACCTCTTAAATCCGAATATCATTTTGAAATAAAGTGACTTTTCTTTACCTTCCAAGAGTGACTCTCCTCTCCTATTATAAAAGGCCCCCACCTCTACCTCCTTACCCACACTTCCAAATTCTTTGTCTCGGCCAACCCCTACCCATTTCGGCTCTCCACATCCCTCTATTACTCTTTGAGGCCTCACGTTGGACAGAATTCTTCCCAATAAAGCCTTTGAACTCAAATCTAAGAGAGTTACCCGATTTTAAGGTAATGTCTTCTTTTGAGTCCTTTTGTTTGATTTTGCTTCTCCAACCCCGTAACTCTTTTTATTCATTTCTTTTGTAACAAATACAGTATCCTCAATATAATAGGATGTTTTTATAAGAAGGATTCGAGCTACACTTACACACACCTACATCTAATGGTTAAAGAACATACTATTTCCGTGGATGGAGAATTTCTGCCTCCCGAAACGATGGTTGTTCAACATTATTTTATCACCTTCAAAGGTGGCCATTAAGATGACACTATATTTATATATGATATATAATATGTTTATTTTTTCCTTAAGCTTCTGTATTTTTCATTTTGGGCATACCTTAATGGTTTCCATTATGGGTAAACGCGATATCTTTATTTAAGGAAGTGCGGACTACCGCCCCCACAAAGTGATGTGATTCGTTAATGTCATAAGTGGGACATATAAAGGATGTATTTAAAGTTATTATATATGATTTTATACTGGAATTATAATATACCTATATATAATTATTATTTCTTTCCATTAATTTATGAGATATAAATGAAATTAGCGTTCATACGTACGTACGTCTTTCTGTCTCCATGAACAGTGCATTTCATTTCTTATCCACAAACGTAATGTACTATTAAAAGTACATGTATATAGTGGATAAATATGATGAATGATACATCAAAATGATGAATATAATTCTGCAATTAATATATACATACCTCTCATTTAGTTTTAATTCCATTAATATGACAAAGAAATGAAAGTAGCGTTCATGCGTACGTACGGCTTACCGTCTCCATGAACGGTGCATTTAATTTCATACCTATAAATGATTATGTAATATTATAAATACATGTATATGATGGATATATATGATATATATGATATCCAAATCAGGAATGTCATTCTGGATATAAAGAACCTTTGACCACACGAACAACATGTAATTGTAAGAAGTCCACTTTCGACTTAAGAACCAAATATCGACAAAACAAACATTATTAACTTAAATGATTACATAATGTTTATAACATGGTAATAAGTGATATAAAAGTAATAATTAACTTGAAAAAGGTTCTTATGCAAGTATAAATTAACTCAAGTTTATTATTCAGGACGTTAAAGAATGATCGAGTCAAGTCGGACCCAAGGTAAGGGAACTTCTTAACCCAATTTTCGTTCTTTGGGTTAATCTCCTACTTTAAAATTATGACATGATATTATTATGTCCTATCTTTTATTTGTACCTTCTTTATGTGTACTTATAGTTAATACACATAATAGATATATTTTATTTAAAAATGATCTTTGTAGGGGACTTTGTCTCAATCCCCTTTCATTGAGGCCTATTTTGTTTTATACACAACTTTCTTTTATACGGTGTATAAACCCCTTTAACATTTACTTTTATACAAAAGGAATAATTTTCTACGAAGAATTTTACAAAATGACAAAAAGGAATGTTTCTTTTATCGTATGTGGTGACAACGACGTTTTTCGCCACCGTGAGTATTATTTAGTCTTTGGATTCCTGAACAAGTCGCAATGTTTTTTAAAATGAAATAAATACCATATACTCTTTTAAAAAGAAATTAATTCTTACAAGATAAAACGTCAATATAATTTATCACTGAACCTTGTGGATGTCTTTGTTATAAAATGTAACGTTCACCATTCTTTGTTGAAATGATATGAAAACAACCACATTCCTCTCAGATCAGGTCAATCAGACTTTCTGAAGGCATTCCATGAATATCAACAACAAGTGACTTTGTAGGTGAAGAATCTACAAATAAAGGAACAAAAAGATAAACTAAAACAACATAGGTCTAATGATATATCTATTCATTAACAACTTGATCAAAATTATCAACTTTTACCTTCTCCAACACATTCTTCCCAACATAATTAAAAACAATGATATGCTCAAAACAACTAAATATGAACCCGTATGACAATCAAGAACATATAAATTATCAAATCTATAAATAAATGTTGAAGAATGATTAAATGGGGATTTATCCCTCTCAAGAGAAGAATCTCCCTCTTCTCTAGAAGACATATCCACTTCACTAATAATTCAAGTGCTATCCTCTGATATAGAAATAAAAAAACCAAGATACATTAGTAGCTCTTGAGGAATCCCAACACCCTATCTTCTTATTTTCCTTCTAGAAAAATAAATATTTGATCCTCTATAATTTTCACCTATTTCATCCTCATTTTCAAATTCACTTCCCTTTAAAATTTTTTCTTCAAATTACTCATATTTTTTATCACCATTAATTTTTTCTATTTTGTAACTACTCATAAAATGATATTATACAGAGACTTTGGTCTCATAATTATTACTTTTTACGAATTTCACTCTTTTAGGGTGAGTCCTAGGTTGACAAGAGGCTCCAAATTCTATAGAATAATTTTTAGGTGATAGTTCTAGTTCACTTCCATCGTCATTATAAAATTACTTCCCCTATTCTTCCCTAAAAATATTAGCTTCTTCCTTCTCATCAGAATCATAGGACTCAACAATTTCGTCGAGTTCTACAGTAGGGTCATCAAAATTCTTTGGTCTAGAGGGATGTTCTATAAAAATGTATTCATGAGTGACATCAAATTTTTTAATATTATCTCTCAAAAACTGATGTATTACATCAATATGTATTTTCTATAATGTGGTACAAGATTCATAAAAATTTTGATAGCACTGGTATTGTCACTATTTATAGTGACATGTTATATCTGAAATCCACAGTCTAGTAATGTATATTTCATCCAAAAAAATTATACACATCAGCTATCTATACCTATTTATTCGGCATTAGTAGTAGATAGCGCAATAGAATTTTTATTTCTTACTACTCCAAGAATCATGAAACATTCCTACATAGTGACATGTTCTAGAGGTAGTACTTATGTCTAACACTCATCGACCAAATCATCATCTGAATAAATAACTAAATAAAATAATTTCTCCCATGGGTAAAATAGTCATAGATTAGTAGTATGTTTATGGTATTTGAAAATTTATTTTATAGCAACCAAGTGTGACTCTTTTATATTTTCTTGAATTTGAGAAAAAATAAAAACACTAAATATAATATGAGGATGGATATAAAGAAGGTAGAGATTACTTCTAATCATATCTATATAGGTTTTTTGATCAACTTGTTTCTAAGCTTCATCAAGATCCAACTTATTGGTAGTACCTATTAAAGTATTACTAGTCCTTGTGATATCCAAGTTAAATTTTTTAAAGGATCCTTAATATATTAAATATGATTTAAAAAATTTAATCCATTTTATAAAAATCATAAAACCAAGGATGAATTTATGTTTACCCATTATACTCATTTCAAATTCATTTTGTATCATTTTTTAAAGCAGACAATGTTACGAATTTCCTAAATATATAAAAAATTATATCATCTACATAGAATTGTATTACTAAAAAAATTAATTAATTTTATCAAAATGGATCGATCATCTATGACTCTTAAAATACCATTGAAATAATACAGGTGTTGTGCTAATCATACCATGCCTTAGAAGTATGTTTTAAACCAAATAAAAAAAATAATTTAAAAACATGATTTGGAATATGGGGATTTTGAAAACCATTAGATTGTTCATAAAAACATCCCCAATTATATACCAATTTATGAAATAACTATAGGAATCTAATTGATAATTTTTTAATTATATATGAGGTATATAGGAAAACCAATGTTATAATGGATTCATGTTTGGATACTGGTTCAATGTTCTCTTTATAGTCTATTCCTTCTTGAAGTCAATAACCATGTGCAACAATTCTATCCTTGTTTCTTACTACAGTTCCCAACACATATAACATTATCTAAACACCCATTTTGTACCAATAGTCAAGGGTTCCTTGATTCTATCCACATGTTCCCATACATTATTTATTTAAAATTTATTTTTAATTTTTGTATATTGAATTCCTAGAATTAACCATTAATTGTATCATTGATTTAATTTGGTTCAAGATGAGAAAATAAATAATTGTGTTCAAACTAATTTATAAGAGAAGATCTCGTATGTGTACCTCCATTATGGTTTCAAACTACTAAATATTAAGAATGGTATATAAGGGCTAATACATATCTTGAAAAAGAGGATTTTGTAACTTCATATTCTTCAATAGGATTAGGTTTTGGATCTTTTATAAATTCCTACTTATAAGATGATATTTCTACTTATTTCATAGCAGAATCAGTTGGTTTGTAATTTCTATTTTGAGAGGATAAATAATTGTCAAGGTTTTCTAGTGAGTTCTTATGGTCATGTGGATCTTTCTCATCAAATTCGATTGGAATTGACTCTACCATAGTTTTGGATATTTTATTAAAAAATCAATAGTATTCACTAGAGGTTGAATGACCTTGGAATGTTTTTTCAACACTTTTGGAGGAAAATGTTTATTGATAATCCTTATTGGTAAGAATAAATTCATTCAAAACGCAAAATCTAATGTCATTAACCATAGTAACTGGTTATATTGACTACCTATACCTAAAACTATATAGGCAAGTCATGTCAATTTAGAATATTCCAAGACATCTCTGGAAGTGTTATATTCTTTATTTCTATAAATCCATTATGTTGGGGTGTCCTAGGAGTATGGAAATTAAGATTATATATATTTTTTGACAAAAAATATTCAATGTCTTGGTTGTCAATATCACATCCATGGTCATTTCTTTGGGTCTTAATTATATGTCTAGATAAATATTCTATTGACACGTCATACTTTGTAATATATGAAGAGGCATCACTTTTGTGAGCTAATGTAACACCCCGAACCTAGATTTCCATAGTAGGTGCATTATTTTTATACATTAGCATGATTATAAGGAATCAAGTCCCAAATGACCGATCAGTTTTCCAGTCTTGGTAAATAGATTATATACAAGAACGTTACATTAAACTTTATAACATACAACAAAAAAATAATCCTTTGAGAATTCCTTTGTTACCTTAGCATAGCCCTGCATCTCAAACATAAAACACTTATTGGGATCCTCGGAAAATAAAATATAAGAATGGGGTAAGCTCAGATGCTTAGTAAGGGTAAATAATTTAGCGAAGATATAAACATTTAAGGTAGGATGTGTAATAAAAACAACATCATTTTTAAACAAAATCTTGAACATAATAAGGAAAAAATGAATCAATCATCACCATATAAACCAGCAGATGGATAATCTACTACTCAAATAATCACATGTAATAACTAATTTCATAATGAGGGGATGCATAATTCCGTACATCATTACAACATAGTCAAGGCCTTGTGCCTAGAATACAAATAAAATATTCTTCAAGGCCTTATTCCAAAAAACTAGTTTGTCTCATGAGACATACCGATGCATAGAGGAGCTATAGCGGGCTCCACCTGTCATATACTAAGCCCACTGCATTCCTCATATGTAAAAATTGAAACATACCATAAACATTTATTTTAAAAATAGAATACGAAATGTCAATACATCAACCATAAACCCTGAATGCTATAAAAATTGAAAATCCATAGTGAAACATATAATTACTCATTCAATACAACATGAAAGATTGTATTATAATAAATCAACCTCAATAAAAGATAATATCCAGTAAAAGATGTTGACATAGTTGAAAATGATGTGTAAAACTCTTTAAGAGAAATATCTTTTCTGTAAAATCATTTAAAATTCATGCATTTATAATGGAATTAATTTAAAATATATTTTTGAATCAAAGTGTCCCATACCACTTTGAAACTTTTGAGAAGAATTGTCATTTCAAAACATTCATTTCATATAAATAAATCCTTAAAATCATTTTGAAAACATGGACATTAATTAAAAATATTTAGAAAGATAAATCTTTAAAACATTTAAAATTCTGATCTTGATAAAGAGTAACATTCAAAAATACTAAAAATATTTATTTTGAAATCATTTTTATGAAAAATTTACATTGATGATAAAAATGTCCTAGTAAATACTTACAAATAAACAATATCAAATAATAATGAGATTGAGAAATTAACCCTTACCATCCACATTCATTTAGTCGAGGGTACGTTTAACCTCCTGTATGTAGACTGTAGTACGTTATTATATTTTACCAGAACCATATTAATTTTAATGATATCATACATGATACATTTATGATTTTATACTACCCATTTAATAATAATTTCCAGGTTAAATTGACATTCCGGGTAATAATCACATTCTTTATCGTACCTATTTTAACTGGTTACTCTTCATTGTATATCTTAGATCAGTATTTAAATACATTGATAATATAAAACATTATTTATATATAATATATATTTAGAATATAAATATGTATAATAGGCATATATATATTAAATAGAATACACCGTTTATGGAGACGGTAGTCCGTACGTGTGCATAAACGTTGTTTCCATTTTCATATCGTATTGAACATAACTAAGTGAATAAAATATATGTAAGTACCTATATATATATATAGTAGAATTATTATGTTATATATTATGTACTTATTAATGATATATATATTTTATAACCATCGTAGAATGGTGAACGTGGAGATGAATCTCATCACGTCGTGGAGATGGTAATCCGTACATACGCACGAGTGAGAATATCATTATATTGATAATGAAATCGTATGTAACTGGATAGTATATCAAATATAAAAATTCATTAACAGGTTATATTTATTATTTACATCATTTATACTCATTATTATACCTATCCAAATAATGAAGTGTTTGAATAACAAACTACACCACGAGGTGGAGACGGTATGCCTTACGTACGCGCGTATGGTGACATTTCATTCCAAGGATGGATAGAATAATGAATAAGGTTGTAACATATTTATAATAAAATCACATCATATATAATATATTAGATTTATTATTTTATAATGTAAACAACAATGAAATAAGAAGTGGAAGAAGAAAGGAACAAGAAAGAGGTGATGAAATATTTACCTTTTCTTCAGGTTCTTCCTTTTGATGTGATCAAAAGGGATCCTTAGGTTGGCTTTCTGACTAATGTAAGGCCTCTAGGATGATTGGAGGATAGTTGAGAGGGTATTTGGGCAGGGTTTGGCAATGCCAAATGGATTTGGAGTTGTGAATTTGAGAGAATGGGAAGTGACCTTTTATAAGAGGGGTGTGGGGCACCTTAGAAAAAACATAAAATGTTATTTTATAATAAATTAATTTTCAGTTTCTAATGGCTCAAAAAAAATATTTAAATGCTATGGTGGGGATGGGTCAAAAACCTCTCAACCAATAGGTTTTAGACAAGTTTAGGTCACCATATTCACCATAAATTTTATATTTAACTCTTAGTTAAATAGTTTGACATTTACCATGTCTCTTGTATTTTGAATTATATGGTTAATAAACATACTATAAAATTACAATAGGACCCCAATTGGTTCATTAATGTCCCATATATTATTATATAAGTGTTTTGGAAGAACCAAATATTTTTTGTACTATTACGTCAAATAATTATATAATATTTGTTTTAAAAACTATTTTATGTCAATTTTGAAACTATTAGGTATTTGTTTTTTTTAATATCATAATAGCGTGATTACTTAAAAAAATTGATCTAAACAACTCTATCATGTCATAATATCCTAGAAAATTAGTGGAATTTATAAAAATCATCAAACTACAATTATTTGGATATTTATAATTTCATCTATTTTAATCATTCATTAAAACGGTAATTACTGCATAATTATTGTGTCATAAATATATTTAATTATATAATATCTAAAAATTATAAATAAAATACCATTATGTAGGAAATAATTTTAGATTTATAATTAATATTTATAGTCAAATTTATATTATGTATGACCCTATATTAAAAATGTTTTAGTTATTAAACTTTCATTTTATCTCTTTTAACTCTTCTTTGAATTAAATAATAATAAATGTTCTAATCTAATCCAGGTGGACCTGATGGGTCATATTTTATTCCTAAGGTTGTATTTGTTAGAATTACCTTTATCCAATAGAATTTGTACATGTGTTAGGGTAATAATGATATCAATTTTACCCTTAATGACTCTATTACTTTTAACCGTGTTAAATAAAAGTAAAAAGTTACTATTCACCAAAAAATTATTTTTTTATTATTGAACCACATTTTTCTTACTAATATCAACTGCTTCACTCGGATTTTTGAAATTACACTCATAGAAGCGGTAAAATTTTGTTTTATACGAATTAGAAAATTCCCCTATGAGGTGGGTAAAAGACTGTGAAAAGTTCAATAAAATTTTATATATCTAATATTTTTACAAAATTACTCCAATGAATTAAATTGAAAATATATAGGTATTACATATCTATTTTGACCTAAAAAAAATTTAAATAAAATAAATAATTATTTAAATAAAAAGTCAGTTTTAAACAATAACTACATGTTTTCACTGTTCATCAAAAATTGAATGTTTTCAGAAATATATAAAAAATTCATTCTTGGATAATTTTGATATTCTGAATTCAATAATGAAGTATATTTTACCAAATTAAAAACATATAAGTTGAATTTATTAATTTAAAAATAATCCCCATTGTCAAAACCAAATGGTGTATTTTGAAGAAATAATAACTATCAAAAGATTGACACTTGTTTATGTAAAATTTATAAGTGAAATTACATAAAATGACCAGCATTGGATTAAATGGTAAAAATATAATCTATTTATACTTCCAAACCATTAAAATTCACATTTTAAAATTATAAATTTTTTTGATTAAAAAAGTTGTTTACAGTTAAAATATAGTATTTTTCACTATTCATCCAAATATGAATGTTTATTATAAAAACACCAAAAATTTATCAAAACTAATTTCTTATGTCCCTATTCTAAATAAGAAGTTTATTTTCTCAAATTGGATATATAAAAGTTTCAAATATTGTATTTAATAAGGTTTCACCATTAATAGGTGGTAAAAGTACATTTTTTGATATATAATTATTTTATCTGAAAAATATGAATTAGTTCTTACATCATGTCTAAGAAACTCATAATATGGATTCTAAAATTATACGAATTATATATAGCTCTAAATTCAGTTATTACTATTCATAACCACATTTGAACGGCTAGTTTGGTAAGTCGTAGTGCGCTTGAACTCGGTGTTGCCTGTAGTGTATGTTATTGCATTACTTTGAAAAAATAACATACTATGAAATATTGGGTTGTAAAATTCTCCCCTCCTTTAGTAAATAGCGTCCCCGCAATTTGAAATTATTCTTTGAAAATTAAAGGTTGAAAATAGAAAATATTTTTCTGGGAAACCCCAAATCAAAAATTGGGTTAATAAAATTTAGTCTTAATAAGAGGAAAGAGAGGAATGAAAAAGTCACCACCAAATTATGATCTTGATTAGGAGAACATTGGTTTTAATTAGATACAAATAATTGGAGGAAAAATGAAAAAATTTATAGGAAGTGATTGAGGTCATCAGTCACAAAAAATGTATAATAGAGGGCCTCAAATCCATCAATCTATGATGATTTAAAATATCACCGGTTAAATAAAATAAAAGTTTTTAAGATAACACATTTTTAGTTTTAAGAACCCATACCTAATGTTTTAAAATAAATTTCTTCATAGAATAAGAGAAAAAGAAAATATATACTTGACATGTAGAGTTCCATCCTTTAACTAATTTCTACCACAAACTCATATCTCACTCTAAAAGATAATAGAACTAAAAAATATTATATTTATCCTATTCGTATAGGGTTCCAAAAAAACAGAATTTATAATTCATCTACCAGACCATTTAAAAAAACTAAATTATTCAATATATGACATCACGTGGGCTAGTGGTAGGTGATACACCCTTGTCGCTCTTCGGTTGTTGGTTCTAGTCTCACGGCCTAGCCTGACGTGACGGGTTGCCGCCCGACCTCCGGGTTTTCCTATTATGGAAATCTAAAAATAATCTCAAACTAGAATTATCCCAAAACATCTGTCGAAACTCATAGTATAAAATTTATAAAGTAAACACAATGAAGATCCTTTTTTCCACATAATAACATTTGAACACTTTCATCATGTATTCTTTTAAAAAACTGCAACATCTTGAATTACTATAAAACCATATTGATTACATTAATTCTCCCTTATTCCTTATAGAATACTTGATATACTCCTTCTAACCAAAAATGTTTTAAACTCCAACAATGATGGAATATAAAAATCATTATTCAGTTTCAAGGTAGTCAAGAATATCCAATATAATTTATCCAAATCAATCACGTATTATTCCAAAATTACTACCTCGGCATCAGAACCATATTATGGTTTATCTTTCTCGCAATCATATATTTTCCGAAAAAATTACTTGTTATTGAGTCACTTTTCTTGGTTCTACCAATTCTCAAGACCTTAAGGAAATAGTACTGTAGTACAATCCTTATATAATCTATAATTCTTATAACATGTACACCATTAATTCAATACTCAAATGACACAATACATTAATAAAAACGTAAGAAATATAATCATTCCACTTCATCTTTAGTAATATCATATCATTATTATTATCCAATAGCAGCATTTGGGGTGTACTCTGATGATTTGGACATTTATTTTCATAGTGTCCCAACTCCTTGTAGATGAAGTATTGTACATTTGAAACATTTTTCTTACCCTTGCAATTACATACATCGTGTCCTTTTTCTCCACACATATAACAAACTCCCATTACCTTCAAGCATTTAGAAAAGTGATTCATTCCATAGTTTTCACATATGTGAAAATCCTTCTTTTCTCTCTTCCCTTTATCCATCATTCTCTCTTCCATCCTTTACATCTCTTGATTCCATTCAATTCCATAGAACTCAGATAATTCTGTACATATCTTATTGACATGTGATAATATTTCTTCATATGTTGAGAATACAAGGGAGACTATTTCCCGTATAAATTTTGGATTAATACCATGAAAAATATGATCCTTCTTACTCATTGGATCATACGTATTGATGTAGTTCACATTCCTTCTACTGGGCGCCATTTCTATACAATGGCATACACTAGGTTAGTTTATTTAATGCAATGAATAATTCAAAACTTGTAAAATACCTAACATAAATTGAACAGATTATTGATATAATCCATAATCATAAAAATATTTTCTTCAAGTAGGTAAATACTCTTAAATCCTTCATAATGATTTCTAAAGAAAATGAAAATTATCCTAAGAAAAACCCCAGGGAGTGTCGTAACCAAAAGTGCAGCAAGAGCCGTTGTCGTGAACCAATTCCCAATCGACTCTATCTCAAAGAGGTTTTTTCGGGTTTTACCCCTAGGTACATCTGTGCAAGAGCTTCCTCTACTGGT
Organism: Viscum album; assembly: GCA_963277665.1. Classification (NCBI taxonomy): domain Eukaryota; kingdom Viridiplantae; phylum Streptophyta; class Magnoliopsida; order Santalales; family Viscaceae; genus Viscum; species Viscum album. The sequence continues at coordinate 1,715,921,281 of OY728160.1, read as the reverse complement.
TCATATCTAGACAGTGATATATTTTCTTGGAAAAATCACAAAATATCTTCATTACCAAAATTATAGGAAGTTCTTATATATTAATCCTCAAAGTCTATCTTAGTTAATATTCCCTAATAAGAGTTTATCTAAATATATTTTCCATGGTTATTGTTAAACTTTCTCTGATACCAACTGTAATGCCCAGACCCTAGATTCCCAGAGTCGGTGCATTATTTTAATACATTGGCATGATTACAAGGAATCAAGTCCCGAATGAATGATCAATTTAGTAGTATTGGAGAATATATTACATACATGAACGTTAAATTACACTTTCTAATATAAAAATAAAAAATCCTTTGATAATTCCATTTCTCCCTTACCTTAACCATGCATCGAAAACATAAAACACTTCTTGGGATCCTGGGAAAATAATACATATGAAAGGGGTGAGCTCAGATGCTTAGTAAGGGTAAATAATTTAGCGGAAACTATAAACCTTTAAGGCGGGATGTGTAATAAAAACAAAAGCATTTTTAAACACAATCTTGAACATAATATGGAAAAAATGTATCAAACATCACTATATAAATAAGCACATTGATATTCTACTAGTCGAATAATCACAAGTAATAACTAATTTCATAATAAGGGAATTCCTAACGTCGTACATCATTACCACATAATCAAGGCCTTATGTCAAGACTAAAAATAAAATTTGTGTCAAGGCCTTGGGCCAAGACACTTGTTTGTCTCATGAGACCTACCGATGCATCAAGGAGCTATAGCGGGATCCACCCGTCACTTTCGAAGTCCAATTAATTCCTCAAATGAAAAAGTCGAAACATAACATAAACATTTGTATTAAAACTAGCATAGGAAATGTCAATACATTAACCATAAACCATGAATGATATAAAAATAGAACATTCGTATTTTAACATATCATAACACATTAAATACAACATATAAAATTGTATTATAATAAATCAACCTCAATCAATGTTAATATCCCGTAAATTATGCTGACATATTTGAAAAAGATGAGTAATTTTTTTGAGAGAAATATCATTTTTTTTAAATCATTTAAACGACACAGATTTATAAAATAAGTAATTGAAAATATATTTTTGAATCAAAATTTCCCATACAACTTTGAATCTTTTGAAAAGAATTATCATTTCAAAAAATACATTTCCATATAAATAAATCCTTGAAATCATTTTGAAAACATAGACATTAATTAAAATGATTTAGAAATATAGATCATTAAAACATTTCAAGTTCTGACCTTGATAAATATTACCTTTCATAAATCATTAAAATATTAATTTTGAAATAATTTTAATGAAAAATGCAGATGTATTATAAAAATGACCCGGTAAATACATACACATAAACAATCTCAGATAATAATGAGGTTGAAGAATTAACCCTTACCTTACACATTCTTTTAGACGAGGGTACGTTTAACCTCATGTATGATGACCATAATATGTTATTATATTTTACCATAACCATATTAATATTTATGAAAACATACATGACTCATTTATGATTTTATATTACCCATTTAATAATAATTTCCAAGTTAAATTAAGATTTCGGGTAATAATCGCTTTCTTTATCGTACGTGTTTCAACTTGTTACTCTAGATTGTATCTCTTAGATCAATATTTAAATACATCCAGAATATAAAACCTTATTTATATATAATATATTTGTAGAATATAAATATGTATAATAGACATATATATGAAATGGAAAACTTCGCTTATGGAGACGGTAGTCCGTAAGTACGCAGAAACGTTGTTTCCGTTTTAATATCGTATTAAAGGGAACTAAGTGAATAAGATATATGTAAGTACACATATATATATATATATATACAATAGCATTATTATGTCATATATTACGTACTTATTAATGATATATATTTTTTATAATCATCATTGAATGGTGAACATGGAAATGAATCGCATCATGTCTAGGAGACAGTAATCCGTACGTACACATGAGCGACAATATCATTATATTGATGGCGAAATCATATGTAATTGGATTTTATATCATATATATAAAGAATAATTAACATGTTATATTTATTATTTACATTAGTTATATTCATTATTACACCCATCCAAATAATGAAGTGTTTGAATAACAAACTACACCACGACTTGGAGACGTTAAGCCGTACGTACGCACATATGGGGACATTTCATTCAAAGGATGTATAGAATAATGAATATGGTTGTAACTTATTTATAATAACATCACAGTATATATAAGATAATATATTTATTATTTTATAATTTAAAACACAATGAAATATGATGTTGAAGAAGAAAGGAACTTGAAAGAGGTCATGAAATATTTACCTCTTCTTCAGGTTCATCCATTTGATTTGACCAAAAGGGCCCCATAGGTTGGTTTTTTGACTAAAGTAAGGACTCTAGGATTATGTTATGATATTTTAAATGGTATTTGGGCAGGGGTTGGAAAAGCCAAATGGATTTGGATGTGTGAATTTTAGAGAAGGGGAAGTTCCCTTTTATAAGAGGGGTGAGGGGCACCTTAGACAAAACATAAAATATTATTTTATAATAAATTCATTTTTGGTTTCTAATGGCTCCAAAATGAATTTTTTAAAGGATAAGTGGGGATGGGTGGGAAACCTCTCAACCAATAAGTTTAAGACAGTTTTAAGTCACCATATTCACCAAAATGTTTAGATTTAGGTCTTAGTTAAATAGATTGGCATTTACCTTGTCACCTGTATTTTTATAAAATATGGTTACTAACCTTACTATAAAATTCCAATAGAACCCCAATTGGTTAATTAATGTAATATATATTATTATATAAGCCTTTTTTCAAATCCTTATATTTTTATGACTATTATATAAATTAATGATATAATATTAGTTTTTAACTATTTTATTTCAATTTGACACTATTTGGTATTTGTTTGTTTGATAAAATCATAAAAGCATGATTACATCGAAAAAAATTGATCTAACCAATACTAAAATGTCATAATAACTTAGATAATTAGTTTCATTTATAATATTTCCAAAATTACATTTATTTGGATATTTATAATGTCAATTATTTTAATCATTCATTAAAATGGAAATTAGTGCATCATCATTGTGTCATCAATAAATTTAATTATTTAATGTTTAAAAATTTTAAATAAAATACGATTATGTAGGAAATATTTTTATCTTACTAATTAATATTTATAGTAGAATTTATCTTATTTATTACACTATATTAAAAAAAATTCGTTATTACACTTTCATTTTAACTATTTTAACTCTTGATTGAATTAAATAATAATAAATGTCCTAATCTAATCCAAGTGGACCTAAAGGATAATATTTTATTCCTAAGGCATTTTTTGGTCGAATTACCCATATCCAATATAATTGGGACATGTGTTAGGGTAATAATAATATCATTTATACCCTTAATTACCCTATTTACTTTTAACCGAGATAAATAACAGTAAAAAGTTATTATTCACCAAAAATCATTTTTATCTTATTGAACCACATTTTTATTACGGATATCAACCGTGTCTCTCAGATTTTTAAAATTCCACCCGCATAATAGGTAAAATTATGTTTTATGTGAATTTTTAAATTTCCCTAGGTGGTGGGTAAAAGGCAGTGAAAAGTTCAATAAAATTTTATATATCTAATATTATTACAAAATGACTCTGATGAATTAAATTGAACATATACAGGTATTATGTATATATGTTGACCTAAAACAAATTTTAATAAAATAAATAAATATTTAAATAAAAAGTCAATTTTAAACAATAACTCAGAGTTTTCCACTATTCTTGAATAATTGAATTCAAAATAATACCAAAAATTCACTCGTAGATAATTTTTATATTATGATTTCAATAATGAAGTCTATTTTACCAAATTCAAAACATACAAGCTGCATTTATTAATTTAAAATTAATTCCCGTTGTCAAAACCAAAAGGATTATTTTTATGAAATAATAACTATCAAAAGATTTACACTTATTTATGTCCAATTCAAAAGTGAAATTACATAAAATGACCACCATTGGATTAAATGGTAAAATATAATCTATTTATACTTCTAAACCATTAAAATTTATAATTTAAAACAATAAATTATTTTGATTAAAAAAAATTTTTTCAGTTAAAATATAGTATTTTTCACTATTCATCCAAATATGAATGTTTATCAGAAAAACACAAAATATTTATTGAAACTAAATTCTTATGTACCAATTTTAATGAGGAAGTTTATTTTGTCAAATTGAATATATAAACGTATCAATTATTGGATTTAACGAGGGTTCACCATTAAACGATGGTAAAAGTCCATTTTTTAAAAAATACATATTTTATCTAAAAAAATTAATTAGATCTTACATCATGTCTAAAAAACTAAAAATATGGATTCTAAAATTATAAGGATTATATATAGTTCAAAATTTAGTTAATACTATTCATAACCTCTTTTGAATGGCTAGTTTGGTATGTCGTGGTGCATTTGAACTGGCATTACGTGTTGTGAAAGTTATTGAATTAGATTGAAGAAATAACATACTCTGAAATATTTCCGTTTTAAATCTAAAAAGAACACCCATGTTTAAATTGAATGGTCATATACTAGTACATAAAAATAGTACACCCTATTAATACATGCAACGCTATATATTGTAAATAAATATAAATGAAAAATCTCTAGAGGTTGAGAAGTTGAAACATCTTTATTTTATTTAATTTAAATCTTATGTTTTTTCCAATTTTCATTGGGGTTAAAGAATTTTTAATTTGGGATCTTGAGTTTTGGTTGAACCATGACTGTCCTTTTCCTTGTAAGAGTTCTATAAAAGTGAATATTAATGTAGAATTCTTTCTTATTCCAAAAAATGACTATTTATAAAAGGCACTCATGTAAAAATCATTTTTATAAATCATTCAATTAATATTAACATCATAAATATTTTCATTAGTTTATTTATTAAAAACAAATTAATATTTATAATATAAAAAATTAAATTCAATATTTATTAATATAACTTGAGAACCATCATCACATAATTGTGATATTCAAATAATGTTATACATCAAACCACCAACAAACAATACATTAGAAATTAAAATAAAATTCATGTTAACAATTCTGCCAAGGCCAATGATTTTCACATTTGAATTATCTCAAAAGGTTACATGACCACAATCAAACATTATTAGGTTCTCAGAACATGAGTAGTCTCTTATCATATGCCTTGAACATCCAGTGTTCATGTACCATTGACTATTATTAGAGGTCATCATGAATTTTGACTACAAAAAAAATTTATAGAAGAAATGATCATGGAACCCATATTTTATTTGGTCCAACTGTGTTAGTAATCTAGGATTTAGGAAACCATATTTTTCTAATAGTATCTTATTATCATATTGTATACTTTTTGAAATACATATATTAGTTGGTCCTCTAAAAAATAACTATCATTAGAGCATTAAAATTTAGATTTAGGTGCAAATGTTTTCTTAATAATTCTCCTCTGTCCGGGTTGATATCTTATTCCTCTACCATATTTTGGAGGAACAGGTTTTCCTATATTTTATGTAATATTTTTAATGCAATTTGTAATCTTTTATAAACTCTTCATATGTTTCTCATTATACAATTTAATTTATCTGTCCTATTTTAACAACAATTCATTTTTTTATTCTCAATAGATAAATCAAATTTAATATTCATAGTTAAGTTATATTTTCTATTAAAAGCATTATATTTATCCATATTTTTATTGATACTATCTTAAGTAATATTAAAATATCTAAAAATTTCATCTTAAGAATTTTCATCATCATTATGTTCATTCCCAGAATTAACATAGTTAAGAATAGTAGAAATAACATATTCCTCATATGCATTAGTCATGAAGCACTTGTTGTATCGATCTGAATTTTATTCATGATTATAGTAAAAATCACTGGAACTACCATCAGAGTCACTCCATGTGTCTTCATGGATCTTTCATACCTTTGGTACTTGACAAAATATTTCTTTATATATTTTAGTTTTATATAGTTGGCATTAACATTTTATTTCCATTTTCATTCATAAAAGTTATTTTCATTATCATTTCTCTTCTAATCCTTCTTCCAATTGCCTTTTTTTGTACATTCCATTATAGTTTGTCTTTTTGATAAACATATTTTTCTATAAAATTATTCAATATCCTAGCTAGATAGTCCCTTTCCTCATTACATTCTAGAGGTTACTCACTATCACTGGAACTCACAACTTGTATCATTCCCTTTTCATTTTATATTTTTATTGGATTAAATATACGTGAAAGATACTGACTTTATTTTCAAATAAGAATCTTCTTATTGGTTGAATTTAATCTCTTCTTCATAAATTGTAAGATTCCCAATCATATCTTTGATTGGTTGTTTTCTGATGTTTCATGACTCTCTATTTGAAATAGATGTTCCTCTCTATATTTCTAGATGGAATCTTAGTAGTCTCACTATCTTGTCTTTCTCAGACCCTGGACATCCGAGTGGTATCATGGTGTTCACAATTTTATTGAACATAAGATACATGATAGAATTTAATTCATCTAGATTCATATTAAAATTATCATAAATAATAGTATATGTATTCAATATCATTTCATTAACATTTTTTGTTCCATAAAGAGAAATAGCTAATGAGTCCCAAATCACATAAGTAGTTTAACAAGAAAAAATTATATTAAATTTCACATCTCCTATGGAACAATATAAGGAATTCATTTATTTTCATTTTTTATTATAGTTTAACTTAGTATCATAATATCATGTACTTATAGTAATCTTAGGTTACTCATAAGTATCCTCAATAGCAGCCCAAAACACAGATCACATACTTTCTATATGCATTTACATTTTTTTCTTACAGTGAGCTTAATTATTCCTGTTGAAAAAAGGAATAATTATAGTAGTATAACCTTTCGGTATATTATTCAATTAAATAATTAAATTTATAATTAACAAAAAAAATTAGGATATTTATACCACAACTAAAATCATAGTAATTATTTTTTTTGAAAAAATTAATACCAAAGTGTAACATTTGAAACCAAATTTTGGTAAGAGTGGCTATCTAAAGAGGGGGTTAATTGAGTACCCAAAATAATTTGGTGAACAATGTTCATAATTATAATTCCAAACAAATTTAAAATCATCTTAGTTTACTAAAGATGTAGATTGATATAAAATTTAAACATTATAATATTTATCAAAAGATTTATTAAGTCTAATGTAAAATAATATAAAATATTATTGTATACTTTGAGATGAATTTACTTAATCAAAATCATATATAAACACTAATTAAAATAAATCATCAATGTATTCATTTTTTATTTCAATATAAATATAATCACTTTTGATGAAAATATATAAAAAACAAAATAAACTGTGGAAATGAATACAAGAGGTTAATTATCAAGTTGAGAATTATTATTCTCCACTTGTAAATCACCATCAATAATGATTTTTATAAAATTAAATTTTTATCCACAACCAGGATTGGGTTTTACAATAGTATAACAACTATCTAGGTCACACAAGACCTCTTCCACAATGTCCATAGATTAAAAGTAAAAAACATTTCAAAATTAGTCCTATATCAAAATACATAGGAATCATGAATAAAATGCATTGAGAAAATATATGTGTGCCCTGTAGTTTAAAGCATGGAACAGTTTGTGTTGAAAATAGAGTATTCAAAAACTACTCGTATTGTAATGATAAATTAATGGGTTGAGAAAATAAGGTGTAAATGGAGAGTGTTTCATGGTTTGTTAGGCTAAATAGATCATGACTCCATGAAATTTATTTAAATTTATGTTCAAATAAATTTTTAGATGTTTTAGAAAAACATAGTATCATAAACTAGGTGTTCCTGACTGTAAGAAGGAACTGGTTATATGTTGTGAAACTGCTTCCTCAGTAGAGAGTAGTTGTGTAATCATTCCTCATATTCAAGATATTGGTCCTAGCTCTCATGCTAGTGAATATCTCTGTGTGTATTCTCTTATGCATTAGCATGATTTTAATTTTGTAGTTTTCTTCACTTTTTAATGATAAATGTAGATCAGAATATCCTGATCCTTTGTGCTCCTCGTAATGCATTCCTGACATGATGTTTAATTCATTCTATATTATAGCTAATACACAATCCTTAAAATAATTTTTAGCATTAAATTCAATAAAATATCCATTAGAAATATTTAATTTAAAATGTTATCAAAATAATAGTGGTGGTGATTCTTTTGTGAGGTGACACTATAAATGTATACATCTGGTGGTTACTCATGGTTAGGTATTGAGACATTATAACCATGTGTCAAGATAAATGTAAGGTCCCAATTCTAGAATCCACCTAGAGGCACCCTTTACCTGGTTGCTCACCTAGTCTCCAGCGCATTTCCGCAAATGCTAGAGGCTGCCGACTAGTAGTGAGGGCCTTGAGAGTGATAGTGCGGAAACTATGCCCTCATTGGTAGAGAACATATCAGAAGTAAACAAATACACACAAGAGAAGAAGCAGTAATAATATCATAAATAAATTAATAGAGGAAAAATAATAGAACAAACTAGAGAACATATATAAAATGATGCATGATACATATGTCTAGGAAAGTAGCGAACAAAGAAAAATGCTGAAATACAACAGAAAAATAACAAAGTTAAAAAGAAATAAGATAAACTCCTTAGAATCTCAAACCATAGCTTGGTCCCATGCTCTCCATCTCCACATCAAGCCAAGTACCTGAAGTATAACGACCCTTGACCTTATCTATACCTGCAAAAATATAATTTATTTGGGCCCAAAAGAATGGCCCAAAAATGGTGTGAGAGTAATACATGTAGGTAAACACCATGAGATCCATGCCTAAAAGTCAATGAGTAATGGCAGGTATATAACGACCCATACTTTACATACATTGCTACTACTTCAAAATTGAAGCACACTTATTACAACATATGACAAAACCACAAAGGACCGTATAGGTATAGTGTCTTTAGAAACTGGGAAACATAAAAAACTGGTTCATAAATCTTCTACAGTGTCTCCCATTTATTTCATCATATCTAGGGTCCCTTTTAGCATATTCTACTTAATATCCATCTTCCTGACCTGGGGAAAAGAAAACATAAAAGGGTGAGCTCAAATGCTCAGCAAGGGCAAATAAAGGAAATAAAAATCATATCATATCCTTTTGAAAATCAAAACCTGCAAAAGAGATCATAATATCTTAACATGGAATAAATCATAGAAGTGAAAATGAGATCCCCATAATCATAACATAAAACTTGAAACTTTGTGGCATGCACACATAATCATGGAAATCATTTCTTGTTAGTCATGACTCATTGCCAAGACTATCTTAGTGGACAAAGTCCCTTTCTGAACCGAGTTCACTCCTCGTTTCAGTCCTGTATCACTGAACCGAAATAACCTTCCGTTCCAGCCATGTCTATCTCATGAGATATAAAATCTTTACCCAATGCATTGGAGGGAGATATAGGTCCCACCCATCTTATAATGAATCCTTTCTTATGTGTTCCACATAATCATAAAACTTACATCATCGCATAACACATATAACAAAAATGGGATTCTTGAAACATCATGACATCATAAATCAATTCATAAATGATAAAGGAATTCATAAACATAATTCCATCACAACATAGTCAAACCAATGTAAAAAAATATGGATAGAAACAGAACCCTTTATTATCTTAGATGGAAAATAATTTTGATAAAACACTTGAATTGAATTCTTGAGGAAAATATCATTTCTTCTTCAAAAACATTTTTCCTTTCATAACATGTCATACAACTTTAAAATAAAAGAAGTTGATTAAAAATAAACTTGAAAACTTGTAAAGGAAGCTTCTTTGAAGTAATGTTTTAAAAATCCATTCATGCCGTATAAGTTAAAAAAAACATTCTTCGCACTTTTGTCGGAAAAGTCAAAAAGTACCTCGTACGGAAAAACGACAAAAGATTCCTTTCATATTCTTTACTAAAAACTCACCTAAGGGTAAAATTGGATTTAAACTATTTCAAGTGGATGGAAACAATATTACATATTGAGGGAACATGGATGTGGATGATAAAATACACCCCAGTAAATACTTACGAATAAACAATCTCGGATAAAAATGAGATTGTGATATTTCCCTTACCTTAGGTCCGATTAGCTTTGTACGTGTCCGAAGCTCCTGTATAATGGTTTAAATAATGTTATTGACTTATTCCATAATCATACATATTTATATGATATCATATATGGTCATATTATTAGCTTCTTATTAGTAATATTTCATTGTTACTTGTTACTCGGGTCTTTATAACTTTTTGTTCTTATGCGTGTTTTGTCGAATAAATTCTTATTCTTATCTTTAGGTTATAGATAATTCATTTCCAGAATGGTATTAGTGTATTATATACCATATTAATTCATTCAATTCATTTATATAATCATTATGAAATGAAGATCATGTAGAACGAGTCGCATCACATCGTGGAGACGGTATTCCGTACGTACGCACGAGTGATGATATCGTTCCTATGATCGTGGAATTGTATTGGAGTATATATATATATTATTTCAGTATCAATATTACTTCATTATAATCATATATAGTTACTCATTACACCATTATACCCATCCTTGTAAGGTGATGGTGGAAAATAGATTACACCACGGCGTGGAGACGGTATTCCGTACGTACGCACGCGCGGTGATTTCATTTTTCCGTAGGATGGATAGAAGGTGAATTAGGGTTGTTTCATATTTATAATAACATATCAGTATGTAAGTAATACTGATGTTATTACTTTATCATGAAACAACTAAAGAAGAAGAAGTTGAAGAAGAAAGAAATTGAAAAGATCGGTAATGGATATTACCTCTTCTTTGGAACGCCTCTTTGAATCCTCCACTTAAGGAACTAAGATTGGTCTTTGGAGAAGACCAGGACCTCTAGGATTATTCTAGGGAAGTGGAGAGGAGAGAATGGCAGGGGTTGGCCGAGCTTGAGTGCTCAAATTGGTGTGAGGAGGAGGGGGAGGAGGTGTCCTTTTATAAGGGAGGATAGGGGCACCTTAGGAATATCTCAAAATATTATTTTATATTAAAGTCAAAATCGGTTTATAATGGCTCCAAAGGGTCTTATTTCGAAGCTAAGGTGGGGATGGGTCGAAATCCTATCAACCAATAGGATTTAGACAAGTTTAGGGTATTATTTTAACCTTATCAATTAGATTTAACTCTAAGTTAATTAATTTAACTTTTACCGTGTCTTTTTGTTTTCTTTCACTATATGGTTAATACACTTACTATAACATGCCAAACGAACCCCAAATTGTTTATTATTAATATATATATCCTTATCTAAGTCATTTGGCCGAACCTTAGATTTTTAGGAATAAAATAACAATTAATAATATAATATTTGATTTAAAAACTATTTTGTGTCAATTTTGACACTATTTGATATATGATTTTTGTGAAAGTCATAACAGAATTATATGTTCGAACAAAGTTGATTAAATCAACAATAATATATCATAGTAACCTAGAAAATTAGTGGAATTCATAAAAAGTCTCAAATTACATTTATTTTGGTATTTATATTATCAATTTTGTCAATATTTCATTAATAAGATAATTAATGCATCATCTTTGTGTCATAAATAAATTAAATTATTTGATGTCTAAAAATTACAAATAAAATACCATCATGTAGGACATCTTTTTAGCTTTCTAATGAATATTTACAATCGAATTTATCTTATGTATAACCCTATATTAAAAATGATTTACTTATTAAACTTTGATTTTAACTATTTTAACCCTTCTTTAAATAAATTAATAATAAATGTCCTAATCTAATCCAAGTGGGCCTAAATGGTCATATTTTATTCCTAAGTTTGTTTTTGGTCGAATTACACTTGTCCAATAGAATTAGGACATGTGTTAGGGTAATATTAATATCATATTTACCCTTAGTTACCCTATTTACTATTAACCGCGGTAAAAATAGTAAAAAGTTACTATTCACCAAAAAATTATTTTCATCTCATTGAACCACATTTTAGTCCTTGATATTAACCGTGTCTCTCGGATTTTTGAAATTCCATTCACAGAAGCGGTAAAATTAAGTTTTATGCAAAATTCATTTTTTAACCTACCACTTAGTGGTTTCACTATTCATCAAAAATTGAAAGTTTTCAGAAAAATACCAAAATTTCACCCTAGGCTAATTTCGATATTCTGAGTCCAAAAATGAAGTCCATTTTGAAAAATAAAATTTATAAATTTTCAAAAAGTGGTTATTACTATTCATAACGGCTAGTTTTAATAGCATGTTGTTGTTTAGTGAAACTCGGTATTGCGTACGACGCAAGCTATCGAGGAAGGTCGCGATTGCGTATAAAGCAAGCCAAGCAAGTGTTGTGTAGAAAAAGATTCCTTTGATGATTTATATAACATAAAAGTCTCGGGTGTTACATTCTACCCCCCTTAAAAAGAATTTCGCCCTCGAAATTCGTCACTTTGCAACAAACAAATGAGGATACTTCTCCCTCATCATATCCTCAAGCTCCCATGTAGCTTCTTCAAGTTGGTGGTTTCTCCATAAAACTTTCACCAAGCGAGTGGTCTTGTTTCGTAGGACTCTTTCACTACGATCCAGAATCTCTATCGGCTGTTCTTCATAAGAAAGATCTTGCTCCAGCGGTACAACTTCTGAGCTGAGTACATGTGAAGGATCTGGTATGTACTTTCTCAGGAGAGATACATGGAACACATCGTGAACTTGAGAGAGATTCGGTGGAAGCGCCAATCGGTAAGCTACCTTCCCAACACGATCCAGTATTTCAAAAGGACCGATATATCTAGGGCTCAACTTCCCCTTCTTTCCAAATCTCATAACCCTCTTCCAGGGAGATATTCGTAAGAACACTTTATCACCCACTTCAAACTCTAGGTCTTTTCTTCGGTTGTCGGCATAACTTTTCTGTCGACTCTGAGCTGCTCTTATGTGTTGTTGAATAGATCTGACCTTTTCTGCCATTTCATCAACGAGATCAGGTCCTAATAGCTTTCTTTCCCCAACTTCATCCCAGCAAGTTGGAGTCCTGCATTTCTTTCCATAGAGAGCTTCATAAGGAGCCATCTGAATACTGGAGTGAAAGCTATTATTATAAGAAAATTCCACCAAAGGTAGGTGTTGATCCCAACCTCCTTTGAAATCCATAGAGCAAGCTCTCAACATATCTTCTAGGGTTTGAATTGTTCTCTCAGACTGACCGTCTGTCTGGGGATGATAAGCAGTGCTGAAACTCAACTCTGTATCCAGAGTATGCTGAAGACTTCGCCAGAACTTCGAGGTAAATCTCGGATCCCGATCAGATATAATAGAAAGTGGTACTCCATGTAATCTTACCACTTCCTTTACATATATCCTGGCAAGCTGATCTTAGAGAGAAATCCTCTCTAATAGCAATGAAGTGTGCAGACTTTGTAAGACGATCAACTATGACCCAGACAGCATTATTGCCTTTGGATGTTTTAGGAAGTCCTGTGACAAAGTCCATAGTGATGTTTTCCCATTTCCATTCGGGTATGGATAATGGTTGTAACATCCCCTTAGACTTCTGTCTCTCAGCTTTAACTTGTTGACAAACCAAGCATCGAGAGACATATTCAGCAACATCTCTTTTCATGCCATCCCACCAGAAGTACTCTTTCAGGTCCCTATACATCTTCGTGCTTCCAGGATGAATAGAGAATGAAGAACTATGAGCCTCATCCAGCAGCTCCTTCTTTAATTCGGGGATGGGAGGAACACAAACCCGATTCCTGAACTTTATTATCCCATCACAATCAAGGTTGAATTCAGGAGCATTTCTCACCTTCTTTTGTAACTCGACATCTTCTTTCTGCGCCTCTTTAATCTTCACATGTATAGATGGTTGAACATTCATTTGAGAAAGATAAGATTTTTCCCCTTCCATTATAATTCCAAGATCCATCCTTTGTAAATCCATAAATATTGGATCTTTTGTGATCCTCATCATGGATAAACTAGCATGGTCTTGTCGACTTAATGCATCTGCCACCTTGTTTGCTTTCCCAGGGTGGTAATGGATTGAGCAGTCATAATCCTTAATCAGCTCCAACCATCTTCTTTGACGCATATTCAACTCCTTTTGTGTGAAAATATACTTTAAACTTTTATGATCAGTATAAATATCACACCTTTCACCATAAAGGTAATGCCTCCAAATCTTTAATGCAAAGATTACCGCAGCCAACTCCAAATCATGGGTTGGGTAATTTTGCTCATGGATTTTCAACTGTCGTGAGGCATAAGCTATCACCATATCATTTTGCATAAGAACACACCCCAATCCCTTCTTGGATGCATCACTGTAGATCACAAACCTTTCTCCACTACAAGGCAGTGTGAGCACAGGTGCACTGGATAACCTTCTTTTCAACTCCTTGAAATTCTCTTCACATTCCTCTGTCCAGACAAACTTAACTCCTTTCCGAGTCAACTTGGTGATTGGATTAGATAACCGTGAAAAATCTTTTACAAAACGTCGATAATATCCAGCCAAACCAAGAAAACTTCGGATCTCAGTTACTGTTGTTGGTCTTGACCATCTTTCGATAACCTCTGTTTTTGCTGGATCCACAGATATCCTCTCTTTTGAGATTATATGACCCAAAAATGCAACTTTTTGAAGCCAAAATTCACACTTGGTAAATTTGGCATAAAGCTTCTCTTTTCTCAGGGTCTTCAATATAATTCTCAAGTGATCTTCATGCTCTTCCTTGCTCTTTGAATAGACAAGAATATCGTCTATAAAGACTACCACAAATTGATCAAGATAGTCTCTAAAGACTCTATTCATTAGATCCATGAAGATAGCAGGGGCATTAGTAAGACC
This sequence comes from Viscum album, assembly GCA_963277665.1. NCBI lineage: Eukaryota > Viridiplantae > Streptophyta > Magnoliopsida > Santalales > Viscaceae > Viscum > Viscum album. The sequence goes on along the minus strand of OY728160.1, from coordinate 1,715,906,251 downwards.
AAATGGCATCACTATAAATTCATAGTGTCCATACCTTGTACGGAAAGCCGTCTTTGGTATATCCTCCCTTTTGACCCTTAATTGATGATACCCTGAACGAAGATCAATCTTGGAAAAGTATTGAGCTCCGCGTAGTTGGTCAAATAAGTCATCAATGCGTGGGAGAGGATATTTGTTCTTGATAGTGATCTTGTTAAGTTCTCGATAATCAATGCAGAGTCTCATTGATCTATCTTTCTTCTTAACAAATAGAACAGGTGCTCCCCAAGGTGACGCACTAGGGCGTATGAATCCCTTATCAAGATTCTCTTGGAGTTGCTTCTTCAATTCCTGCAACTCAATTGGGGCCATTCTATAAGGTGTCTTTGAAATAGGCAAAGCACCCGGTACGAGTTCTATTGAAAACTCAACTTCACGATTTGGTGGAAGACCCGGCAATTCCTCCGGAAAGACATCATCAAACTCCCGTACAATGGGCATATTCTTAATCGTGAGTTTCTCACCAACCATTTGAGATAAATAACCTTCATTTAGTGGAATCAATACCCATAAGATGGAAGAAATTTCCACTGGAAGGTTATGTTCATCCTTGCATTGGTATACGATCGTAGGTTGATCTGGAATATGAAATGTGACTTCCCTTCTTTGGAAATTGATATGAGCTCCATGTAGAGAAAGCCAATCCATGCCAAGAATCACATCAAATTCCACTAAAGGAAGGATCACAAGATTTGCAGGAAGCACTTTCCCACAAACTTCGATCGGAGAAGAATTATAAACTTCTGATGCGATTGATGTGCCATTAGGTGTTGTCACAGCTAACTCAACATCTAATTGTTGAGGTAATACGGTGATACCCTTAGAAAATTTTTCAGAAATAAAAGAGTGGGTGGATCCAGAATCAAATAAAACATTTGCTACTTTAGAGTGGATGGTAAGTGTACCTTTCACCACATCGTTTTCGTACTCCACATCGCTGATAGAAATTGCATGTGACTTTCCTTTGTCTTTAGCCTTAAGAGTTTGTTGACGTCGACCATCATCATCAACCCTTGGATTTGGGCATTGATGGGCATAATGCCCCATCTCCTTGCACTTGAAACATTGAAGTGTAGCAGGTTCATTCTGTGTATCCCTTCCTTTGTTTGCATCATTAGACATCTTCTTCCCATTATCACGACATTCAAATGCCCGATGACCTTCCTTTCCACATTTAAAACATTTACTTGTCCCTTTAAGACAACTCCCTCCATGTTTCTTTCCACACTTTGAGCATAATGGAAAGTTCATCTTCTTTTCAGTGTGCTCTTTAGAGTTTCCTTTGAATTCCATCTTCCTCTTCTTATCAAACCCATGTGACTGATGGGTTACTCCAATCTCCATCTCGACTTTGAGAGCACATCGAATGATTTCCTCGTAGCTATTGAAGTCTCTTATGGCTAACGCCCTTCGAAGGCTTGGTTTTAAGCCACTAAAGAATCGATCGATCTTACTCTCAGGTTGGATAATAATACCAGAAGCGTACCTTGCAAGTCTTGTAAAATTTTCTTCATAGGTACTAACAGATTCATCATCCCTTTGCTTCAGTTCAAGGAACTCTTTCTCCATCTTTGTTCGGAGAATACGAGGGAAGTACTTATTGAAAAATAAGTTCTTGAACTCGTCCCATTCCATAGACTCAATTTCATCCCTTTGCCTCGTATTCTTAACAAGATTCCACCATTGATCCGCATCTCCTTCCAAACGATACACTGCTAGGATGACTTTATCATGCTCAGAACATTGAAGAACTGAAAATATCTTTTCAGTTGTACTAATCCATTGTTCAGCAACTAATGGATCAGTAGACCCGCTGAAAGATGGTGGACGCTGCCTCATGAAGGATTCAACAGAATGTTACTCCCTCCTTTGTTCGTTTGGAAATCCTGCATGATTCATAGCTTGAGAAAGTTGTGTGAGCATGGCTACAAGATTTTGCATTCCAGCTCCCATATCGTTTGGTTGCTCAGGGGGACAATCATTGCATTGCCCATCGCATTCCGCATTAACACGGTTCCTTCGGGTTCCAGCCATTGACTAAAACCAAGAAGAATAGTGTGAGCAACACTAATTATAATAGGAAACCACATAATTCAAGAATAAAATTTTCATGCTTAAGGTCTTATCCTAGGTTATTCAAGGCCATTTCTAAAACACTAAGATTGTGTTCTATGCTTAGACTTATCCTTAGGGTTCTTACTAAGGCTTTCACATCCTAGTTTCCAAAGGTTGACTATACCTTTCCTTTGATACCAACTATAACGACCCATACATTACATACATTGCTACTACTTCAAAATTGAAGCACACTTATTACAACATATGACAAAACCACAAAGGACTGTATAGGTATAGTGTCTTTAGAAACTGGGAAACATAAAAAACTTGTTCATAAATCTTCTACAGTGTCTCCCATTTATTTCATCATATCTAGGGTCCCTTTTAGCATATTCTACTTAATATCCATCTTCCTGACCTGGGGAAAAGAAAACATAAAAGGGTGAGCTCAAATGCTCAGCAAGGGAAAATAAAGGAAATAAAAATCATATCATATCCTTTTGAAAATCAAAACCTGCAAAAGAGATCATAATATCTTAACATGGAATAAATCATAGAAGTGAAAATGAGATCCCCATAATCATAACATAAAACTTGAAACTTTGTGGCATGCACACATAATCATGGAAATCATTTCTTGTTAGTCATGACTCATTGCCAAGACTATCTTAGTGGACAAAGTCCCTTTCTGAACCGAGTTCACTCCTCGTTTCAGTCCTGTATCACTGAACCGAAATAACCTTCCTTTCCAGCCATGTCTATCTCATGAGATATAAAATCTTTACCCAATGCATTGGAGGGAGATATAGGTCCCACCCATCTTATAATGAATCCTTTCTTATGTGTGCCACATAATCATAAAACTTACATCATCGCATAACACATATAACAAAAATGGGATTCTTGAAACATCATGATATCATAAATCAATTCATAAATGATAAAGGAATTCATAAACATAATTCCATCACAACATAGTCAAACCAATGTAAAAAAATATGGATAGAAACAGAACCCTTTATTATCTTAGATGGAAAATAATTTTGATAAAACACTTGAATTGAATTCTTGAGGAAAATATCCTTTCTTCTTCAAAAACATTTTTCCTTTCATAACATGTCATACAACTTTAAAATAAAAGAAGTTGATTAAAAATAAACTTGAAAACTTGTAAAGGAAGCTTCTTTGAAGTAATGTTTTAAAAATCCATTCATGCCGTATAAGTTAAAAAAACATTCTTCGCACTTTTGTCGGAAAAGTCAAAAAGTACCTCGTACGGAAAAACGACAAAAGATTCCTTTCATATTCTTTACTAAAAACTCACCTAAGGGTAAATTTTGATTTAAACTATTTCAAGTGGATGGAAACAATATTACATATTGAGGGAACATGGATGTGGATGATAAAATACACCCCAGTAAATACTTACGAATAAACAATCTCGGATAAAAATGAGATTGTGATATTTCCCTTACCTTAGGTCCGATTAGCTTTGTACGTGTCCGAAGCTCCTGTATAATGGTTTAAATAATGTTATTGACTTATTCCAGAATCATACATATTTATATGATATCATATATGGTCATATTATTAGCTTCTTGTTAGTAATATTTCATTGTTACTTGTTACTCGGGTCTTTATAACTTTTTGTTCTTATGCGTGTTTTGTCGAATAAATTCTTATTCTTATCTTTAGGTTATAGATAATTCATTTCCAGAATGGTATTAGTGTATTATATACCATATTCATTCATTCAATTCATTTATATAATCATTATGAAATGAAGATCATGTAGAACGAGTCGCATCACATCGTGGAGACGGTATTCCGTACGTACGCACGAGTGATGATATCGTTCCTATGATCGTGGAATTGTATTGGAGTATATATATATATTATTTCAGTATCAATATTACTTCATAATAATCATATATAGTTACTCATTACACCATTATACCCATCCTTGTAAGGTGATGGTGGAAAATAGATTACACCACGGCGTGGAGACGGTATTCCGTACGTACGCACGCGCGGTGATTTCATTTTTCCGTAGGATGGATAGAAGGTGAATTAGGGTTGTTTCATATTTATAATAACATATCAGTATGTAAGTAATACTTATGTTATTACTTTATCATGAAACAACTAAAGAAGAAGAAGTTGAAGAAGAAAGAAATTGAAAAGATCGGTAATGGATATTACCTCTTCTTTGGAACGCCTCTTTGAATCCTCCACTTAAGGAACTAAGATTGGTCTTTGGAGAAGACCAGGACCTCTAGGATTATTCTAGGGAAGTGGAGAGGAGAGAATGGCAGGGGTTGGCCGAGCTTGAGTGCTCAAATTGGTGTGAGGAGGAGGGGGAGGAGGTGTCCTTTTATAAGGGAGGAGAGGGGCACCTTAGGAATATCTCAAAATATTATTTTATATTAAAGTCAAAATCGGTTTATAATGGCTCCAAAGGGTCTTATTTCGAAGCTAAGGTGGGGATGGGTCGAAAGCCTATCAACCAATAGGATTTAGACAAGTTTAGGGTATTATTTTAACCTTATCAATTAGATTTAACTCTAAGTTAATTAATTTAACTTTTACCGTGTCTTTTTGTTTTCTTTCACTATATGGTTAATACACTTACTATAACATGCCAAACGAACCCCAAATTGTTTATTATTAATATATATATCCTTATCTAAGTCATTTGGCCGAACCTTAGATTTTTAGGATTAAAATAACAATTAATAATATAATATTTGATTTAAAAACTATTTTGTGTCAATTTTGACACTATTTGATATATGATTTTTGTGAAAGTCATAACAGAATTATATGTTCGAACCAAGTTGATTAAATCAACAATAATATATCATAGTAACCTAGAAAATTAGTGGAATTCATAAAAAGTCTCAAATTACATTTATTTTGGTATTTATATTATCAATTTTGTCAATATTTCATTAATAAGATAATTAATGCATCATCTTTGTGTCATAAATAAATTAAATTATTTGATGTCTAAAAATTACAAATAAAATACCATCATGTAGGAAATCTTTTTAGATTTCTAATTAATATTTAAAATCGAATTTATCTTATGTATAACCCTATATTAAAAATTATTTACTTATTAAACTTTGATTTTAACTATTTTAACCCTTCTTTAAATAAATTAATAATAAATGTCCTAATCTAATCCAAGTGGGCCTAAATGGTCATATTTTATTCCTAAGTTTGTTTTTGGTCGAATTACACTTGTCCAATAGAATTAGGACATGTGTTAGGGTAATATTAATATCATATTTACCCTTAGTTACCCTATTTACTATTAACCGCGGTAAAAATAGTAAAAAGTTACTATTCACCAAAAAATTATTTTCATCTCATTGAACCACATTTTAGTCCTTGATATTAACCGTGTCTCTCGGATTTTTGAAATTCCATTCACAGAAGCGGTAAAATTAAGTTTTATGCAAAATTCAGTTTTTAACCTACCACTTAGTGGTTTCACTATTCATCAAAAATTGAAAGTTTTCAGAAAAATACCAAAATTTCACCCTAGGCTAATTTCGATATTCTGAGTCCAAAAATGAAGTCCATTTTGAAAAATAAAATTTATAAATTTTCAAAAAGTGGTTATTACTATTCATAACGGCTAGTTTTAATAGCATGTTGTTGTTTAGTGAAACTCGGTATTGCGTACGACGCAAGCTATCGAGGAAGGTCGCGATTGCGTATAAAGCAAGCCAAGCAAGTGTTGTGTAGAAAAAGATTCCTTTGATGATTTATATAACATAAAAGTCTCGGGTGTTACAAGGTAAAAGTACAACAAATAGTAAATATGAAGGTACTCAACAGTAAAAAATCCATAGTTTAGTATCAAGCAATAACTAACAAGCAGGTAAACAAATAGGTAACCCACTAGTAATCACTCTCAGTTTAACCCCTCTGGTCCTACCTAACATGACAAGAAAGTATCTAAACACAAGGTAACCCTCGGGGACGTACACACAACCTATCCCCTCTGGTCCTATCTAACATGTTCAAGCAACCTTCTAGGCAGTTCACTATGTCTAACCCCTCTGGCTCACCATAAGCATAGACTCTCTGAGAAAGCACTCACCATCAATTCCTCATATAGTTTCATATCATATCTAAAGGCTCTCTATAGAAGCACTTACGTCACATTCACTCTATGTCCCACTTAGAGGAACTACAAACACTCTGAGGAAGCACTCAACGTCAATTCCGCATGTGGTCTCGCATCGTAAAATTATAAAAACGCTCTGAATAAACCCTCAATGTCCATTCTCCCTATGGTCTACACACCTGGTTCTCACGGCCCTGAGCAAGTCAAGAAATAGTAGAAATGTGTAACAGATAAGGTATTCCTCAAGAACTACATGGATAGCATTCTATAGTACAACAGCATAACCGAACAATTGTCACACCATCCTATAATACTAGGCATGGGAAAGTAAATAGCATCCTAACAGGAAATCAAAACACAAGTTTCCAAATAGGAAAAACATGCATGGGAAATACATCCAAAGCACAAAAAATCACCATATTCACAATTAATTTTCCTCAATTCAAGAATACAATCATAGAAAGAAAACAATAGGGATAAAACTGTAAACACGCATTACCCCGTTCATGGGTATTGGAAAATTTGTCACATAAAACTCAAGGACTATATACAGAAAGGCACAAACCACCTACCTCGAGGTTATGAGATCAATATACTTGAACCAAGAGTCTTGAATCACTTTAGAATGTCGTAGATATATGAATAAATATAAAATGTTCAACCCTCAATAACTCAATAAAGAGGACAAATCATGAAACGAGGCTCAAGAAAAAGAGAGAACTCACCAACGTGATTCCAACGCAACCAATGATGTTCGATTTGGAGGACGGATGGAGGATCGAGAGCTCATTGAAGATCTGTGGTAATATGAGTTCTCTCGAATGAACGAAACCTAGAAGATGAGTGTTTTTTCAATCAGATGCAACCCCAGTGAGTTTATTGAAAAAAAATACACGGCATATACTTTTGGATTACACGATTTGTACTTTCCAATTCCATACTCTGCATTAAGCAGCCTCTAGGTCACCCCACATGGTTGTGTGCAAGGCCGCTACATAGCCAGCACACGGAAACTTGCGGTAACTGAGTATACGGCATGTAATCATAAAGTATACAACGTGCACTTCACAAATCTCTGGAAGCTCCTCTTTTTTCAAAAACACTAGAAAAAATAAAAACATACATGAAAAGAAGATACAGGTTCTTACAAACTTCTATCCATAAATAAATTCGTCCCCGAATTTCCTAGCACGACCTAGAAGAAAAAACCCCGAACAGCTCTGGCCATTGTGATCACACATCTGCCTCCCTCTCCCAAGTCTCATCCTATACTCGCCCATGTTTCCATTGCACTCATTCCAGAGGAACAGACCGGCCACAGAGAACATTCATTCTTATATAAAAAATCCTGATAGGGTTCTCCTCGAATGATGTTTCCACTTTTAATTCAACCACCTCTTGTTAGAAAACATGAGACGGGTCTGAAAAGTAACGCTGAAGCTGAGAAACATTGAAAATATTGTGCATAGCCTAGTACCTCTAAGGTATCTACAACCAATAGGAAAATGGCCCGACACTCTCCATCACCTCAAATGGACTGATATACCTTGGAGAAAGCATACCCTATCTCATAATCCTCTTGTGTCCCAACCTCGGTGTGACACTCAGGAAAAACAGATCCCCGACCTCAAACTCTATAAGTCATCTCCACTGATTAGCATAAGACTTTTGTCGAGACTATGCAGTATCCATCCTCTTCCGAATCAACTCTATCTACTATGTGGTCTCCTAAACAGGATGAGGTCACAGCAAAGCTGCCTCTCCTACCTCTAGCCAACATAAGGGTGATCGGCATGGCCTATCATACAAATCCGAATAAGGTTCCATTTGAATATATTCATGAAAACTATTTTTGTAGGAAAACTCCACAAGAGTTATATTATTCTCCCAAGAACCTCCACGATCCAGAATGCATGCTTGGAAGTTGTCCTCAAGTACCTTAATCATACACTCGGACTAGACATCTATTTGGGGGTGTTGATCTGTACTCAAAAGTACCTGTGTACCCAAAGCCTTATGGAGCCCCTACCAAATATGAGAAGTAAAACGTGCATCCCTGTCTGAAACAATATAGTTTTGAACTCCATGAAGGTGTATGATCTCTTGGATGTACAACCATCCCAGCTCATCTACACTGAAGGATTCCTTAATCGTCAAGAATTGAGAAACCTTCATGATTCTATAAATAAAAACCCATACTGCATCATTCTCACGAGGAGACCTCAGTAGCCTTATGATGAAATCCATTGCAAATTTATTCCACTTCCACTGAGGAATAGGTAACTGCTGTAAAAGCCCTGATGGTTTATGATGCTCTGCCTTCACCTACTAACAGGTTGAAAATATTATGACGAAACCAGCAACGTCCTTCTTCATACCTGGCCACCAATACTGACGGTGTCAATCACGATACATCTTGGTGATGCCAGGATGAACTTCCAAAACTAAGGAATGAAAATCCTGCATCATATCCTCGCATATGTATATCGGCACCCATACACACTCCTAAAAATGAAAGTTCTCATCCTTGCCTACGGTCCATCTAGGAATAGGGTCCTCTCCCCACACACTCTCCCTTAGTACTAGGATTTTAGAATCTGATAGATGCCTCATTTGAACTCGATCAAGAGGAGTGGAGGTAATACATACAGAAGATAGAAAAGTCCACACCTATCTGTAATGCACCTCCAAATGCATCTCAGAGAACATAGCCATAAGTCGACACTCACTGTTGGCCCCCTGAACTTCCTGTATCTGAGTCCTCCTGCTCAACGCATCAGCCATTGAATTTCCTTTCCCAGGCATATAGGAAAGATCAAAGTTAGAGGAATGTAGGTACTCAACCCACCTTCGCTGTCTCAAATTCAGATCACGATGAGTGAAGATGTAATTGAGACTCTTGTTGTTGGGGAAACCAAAAAATTCACTCCCAAAAGATAATGTTTCTAATAGAATAAGGCATGAACAACTGCCTCCAACTCGAGATCATGTGTCAGGTAGTTCCTCTCATGCGGTCTCAACTGCCGAGACCCATACACAATGGATACATCTCCATGTATAAACACAGCTCCCAGCCCGATACCATAAGTGTCATAGTAAATAGTATAACTCTTTTCCGGATCTTGAAATACTAGTATCTGTGCTAAAGTCAACCTCCATTTCAGCTCCTGAAAGGCTGATTCACAAGAATATGACTACAAGAACATCGCACCCTTCCTTGTATGACCCGTGAGTGGTGCTTATAAGCATGAAAAGTCCTATATAAAATGTTTGCAGTATCCAGCCAACCCTAGAAAACTCTACACCCAAAATAAGTTCTTCAGATACTCCCAGTAAACTACTACTCTCACTTTCTCTGGTTCTACTGATACTCTTGTCTCTGAGATAACATGACCCAAGAATTGAATCTGATCCATCCAAAAGTGGCACTTTGAGAGATTAGCATAACTCAGATGCTCTCTCAGTGTACTCAAAATGATCTCAAGATGGCTAGCATGGTCGTGTTGAGTGTGAGAGTACACCAAGATATCGTCCATGAAGTCCACAATGAAGGAATACAAGTATGGATGTAACACTCAGTTAATCATTTCCAAGAAAATTGTCGTCGCGTTCATGAGACCTAATGGCATAACCACATACTCCTATAGACCATACCAACTCCGGAAGGTTGTAATAAGTATATCTAATGGTCTAACATGCAACTGATGATAATCAGACCTCAAGTCAATCAAAGAGAACACTCAGGCTCCTCGAAGCTAATCAAAGAGATCATCAATCCTTGGTAAGAGATATCTGTTGTTGACCATCAACTGGTTCACATTCTGATAGTGCACTCAAAGCCTGAGGGTCTCATCTGCCTTCTTTATATATTGGATAAGTGAACCCCTAGAAGAATTACTCAGTCAGATGAAACCCCTTGCCTGTAACTCCTCCTATAGCTTCCTGATCTCCTGTAGCTCTAGTGTAGACATCATGTTAGGAGGAATGAACACTGGTGATGCAGCTTGCACAAACTCAATAGAAAAGTCTACCTCTCTCTCTGGAGGAAAACCTGAAAATTACTATGGAAAAACATCCTTGAAATGATCCACCACTAGTGGAAAGTCTAACTGATAAGTCCCCTGATCATCCAGATATAGACAACCAATCTAGGCTATACCTCCTCTCATCCCATGATGATATGGACCCGCTATGATTTCATGGACATCCCATTCACCCCTATGATGAAATGATCCACCCTCTTCTGATATGAAAATCAGCCTGCATCAGTAATAGTTGAAGACTTCCGGGAAGGAAACTAGCCAGTCCATTCTGAGAATGACATCATATCCTATCATCTCTAGGATATAGAGGTCCCATAATAAGATACATCCACAAAGCTCAAGGGGGAACTCCATACACTGACATACACTAGCCATTATAGTCCCCAACAGAGTGTCTACTATCAAGATATCAGTAGAAAAAAACATATAGAGCCCAAGGCTCTTCACAATAGAAACATATATAAAGCTCTGGGAAGCCCCAGTATCGAAGATAAAAGAAGCTAAAACTGAGGCAACTAAGATCGTACCTTGAACTGTAGAAGGTCCGGGATACAACTCCGATAGGGTCTGCTCTACTATAAAAGTCTTTCCTACACCACAACCATGTGACCCTGCCTGACTACTCTGAGTTGATCCACATTACTATCACTGAATGATTGGTGACTAGCTACCACGACCACGATATCCACCTCGGCCTAAATGGCTAGAAGAACTGCAGATCCATGACAGTTGAGAAACTAGTGGTGCTGCTCCCGAATGAGGATTCATAGAAAAACCCATGTCACCGGCTTCTAGTGAAAATATTTGACAGAAGCAATGAATATTACCCAACATTCCACATGATCGACACTCCACTGGGTTTCTTTGGCAGTGTGGCCTTGTATTCCCACTCTTCCCACACTAGTAGCACCCCACATGGATATAAGAAGAAGTGTCTAGCCTCCTCGGATCACTGCTAGAAGACTCCCTATGGGGCTTTCTACTGTCATTAGGAGGAATATTAACCCCATATGTAGAGTTGCCCTGGCTCACAACTTTAGAATCCCTCAAATTGCACTCCGTGATTCACGCCTAGTTGATGATAGAAGTGATAGAAGTCGATGGGAATATTTTCACCTATGATTGGATTTCATGCCTTAGACCATCCTCAAACTTCCATTCCATGAACAACTGATCACCTCTTGAATAAGGTGTGAAGCACCACAGATCAGTAATGTGAGAGGAATAATCCAAAACACAAATAGTACCCTGCTCTAGACTCATAAACTCTCGGGATCGATCCTCCCTCAAGGTATCTGGATATAATTAGTCATAGAAGATGCACTAAAACTCATCCCACACCCTTACCTGTTGGCATACCGACATTGAGATCACATCCCACCATCTCTCAGCGGAGTCCCAAATCTTATAGGTAGCGATCTTGACCCTCCTCTTTGGAAGAATCTCCAGATGCTCAAAGAACATCATCATGGATTCTATCCATGACTCTGCAGCCTGGGGTCCTCCATCCCCGAAGAAAGAGGGATGATGCTGCTGCTGGAAGACCCATGTCAAATCAGCCATCGACAGGATAGGAGGTGGCACTCCCTGAAAGGTCTGCATCATCCTTAAAATTCCCTCCCTGAACTATGCGTCTGCACCTATGTTAGGTACAACAGTAGTTGTAAGACTGGCACAACTAGAGGATCTGCAGGTTAGCCCTGATCAGCCATGTCCGGAGTCTGATCGTTGTTTGGCAACTGGTGCACAACTGGAGGACATCTCGGTGGCATGAATCTGCAAGGTTATCCATAGACCATTAGATCACAATCATCAAGGACTGAAAACAAGTAGTGTAAGAAGGTATCATGAGAATGAAATCAATAATATTTTAAACAACATGACAACATGACATGTACATTTCCTACGCAGCGTGTTCTCTCAAGTCATTTACATGGGTGTGTACTCCTACCTAAACTAGTTGTGTAACACCCCAAACACATGGCATGTTCTCCTATCACATGGCGTGTACTTGAATCCCTTTCCCCTGCCTGAGTCCTTGTACACAGTTAAGCTACGCTGCTCTCCTAAGGAAAGACTACATGACGTATTCAAGATCAACATGGCGTGTACTCAACAAGCTTCACGTGGCCCATGTTGTCAGCGACACGGCCTGAAACACATCTCACACTACATGGCGTGTTCCAGATGGACATGGCATGTACGTGAAGGTGTAACACCAACCTGTGTTTTTCGTGACATGACCAGGTACCTAGGTCAAACTTCACTGCGTGTTCACCGAGGACATGGCATGTATAGCTCAAGGTTTGTCCCTCTGTGTTGTTAGTTACACAGGCGGACATAGGGTCGAAAATATACGGCGTGTTCGAATGGGACATGGCGTGTTCCCACAATCCTTTCCCTATCCTGTTTCCCTTATCACATGTCCTACTACATAGTTAGAGACTACACTGATTATAGATAAAGCACCCAGTGTGTACTTAAGAAAAACCTTTTTCTTCCCTAACATAAGAACTCATAGCGTGTAGTCTAAACTACACAGTGTGTATTTTGGGTTTTTCCAGACAATAAGCCTCAGAAACTACTCTACAACCAAGAAAAACACTGAAACAAACATTAAAAGTGGAAAATTCTGATCTGTGAGGGACCATAATCCCTACTAATCAAAATTTGGCATATTAAACATGTAATAACAAGGTAAAAAAGTCAATGATTTACTAAATTCCGGTCCATGAGGGCCCATAAAATCTCAAGAACCAAATTTTGATATTCATTCAAACAAAACCTTACATAAACAATACCCTATCGAACATCAGGTATTTTATCAAGACATCCATCACAACAACATGCATATTCTACACAACATGTATCATAACAATATACAATTTCTAATGCATCCTAAATGGAATATAAACAATGCATGACATTGGATTTCTAATAAGTGCATATATGATGCATGAGATGGAATACCATCATCTCATCGGGTTGTGACAAGAAATAGAACCTCAGTAACATCAACTATAATAGAAAAAATCATGTAAATCAGTCAAGGTTAAATCAAATCAATTGTAATCTTCAAAAACCATAAAATTGCAATAAATGAGGTAGGATGGCTTTTCCCTATACACGGGTCATCTACTCCCAATCAAATCTTATTACCAAGAAACTATTCCTCCCTATCCATGGCTAAAGATTCCATAGAGTAAGTCAATAGAAAATAACTACTCTGATACCACTTTGAAACGTCCCGGTCCCCGAAGCCACCTAGAGGCACCCTGTACCGAGTTCGTCACATGGCCTCAAGTGCATTTCCCCAAATGCCAGAGGCTACTAACTAGCAGTGAGGGCCTTGGGTGTGATAGTGGGGAAACTATTCCCTAATTGGAATAGTATATAGCGGAAGTAAAAAAAAAATACACACAAGAGTAGAAGAAGCAATAATATCATACAGAAATAAGCAGCGGAAGACTAATAGAACAAACTGGAGCACATATATAAAATGATACATGATACATATGTCTCGGAAAGAAGAGAACAAAGAAAAATGCTAAAATGCAACATAACTAAACCCAAGTGAAAAAGAAAGCAGATAAACTCCTCACAATCACAAGCCATATCGTGGTCACATGCTCTCTAGCTCCATATAAATTCATGTACTTGAAGTAGAATGGTGCTTACCTTATCTATACCTTCAACAATATAATCTTTTTGGTCCCAAAAGCATGACCCAAATAGGGTCTGAGACGAATCCTTATAGGCAACCACCATTTGATCTATTCCCAATAGTGAATGAGTATATAGTAGGTAAAAGTACCGGAAACAATAAATATAAAGTTAGTCATCAGTAAACAATCTACAGTTCAGTATCAACGAATAACTAACAAGACAGTAAACAAACTAGTAACCCTCTGGGAAGAACTCTCAGTCTAACACCTCTCGTATTACCTAACATGGCAAGAAGGAAGTTAAACACAAGGTAAACCTCTGGGAAGTACTCACAGCCTATCCCCTCTGGTCTTACTAATAAATTTCAAGAAACCCTCTAGGAAGTACACTCATTCTAACCCCTATGGTTCAGCTTAAGCATATACTCTTTGAGGAAGCACTCATTGTCAATTCACCCTATAGTCTCATATCATAACTAAAGGCGCTCTATGGAAGCACTTACGTCACATTCCCTCTATGGCCCATGTCGAGGAACTACATACACTCAGGGGAAGCACTCAACGTCAATTCCCCCTATGGTCTCATATCATAAAATTATAAAGACACTAGAGAATCCATCAACGTCCATTCTCCCAATGGTCTATACACCAGGTTCTCATAGCCTCGTGTAAGTTGAGAAATAGTATCAACACGTAACGGCTAAGGTAAACCTCATGAACTACTTGGATTGCATTCTATATCACAATAGAACAGTAGTCACACCATCCTACAAAACTAGTCATGGGAAAGTAAACAGCATCCTAATAGGCAATCAAGACCCTAGAGTCTAAACAAGAAAAACATTCATGGGAAATATATCCAAAGAACAACAATTCAACCTATTCACAGTTAATTATCCTTAACTCAAACATACAGTCTTATCAGGAAATCTATAGGGCTAAAACGGTAAATGCGCAATACCCCATTCTTGGGTATTGTAATATTTGGCACATAAAACTCAAGGAATATCTACAGAAACGCACAAAACACCTACCTCAGGGTTAAGAGGTCAATATACTGGAACCATGAGGTTTGAATTGACTTATAACACCGTAGGTCATTGAAAAGGTATAAAACGTTCAATCCATGATAACTCACGAAAGATGAAAAATCATGAAATGAGGCTCAAGTAGAAGGGAGAAATCACTGATGTGATTCCAATGCAACCAAAAATGTTCAATTTGGAGGGTGGACAGAGGCTCGGGGGCTCGTCGAAGATTTTTTGTCATACGAGTTCTCTCGGACGAACGTAACCGATTAGATGAGTGTTTTATCTGCCAGATGTGACCCCAGTGTGTTTAATGAAAACAAAATACACAACATGTAGTTTTGGAGTACATGGCGTGTACTTTCTATTTCTGTAGTCCGAATTAAGCAGCCTCCAGGTCACCCTACATTGTTGTGTGCAAGGCCACTACACGGCTAGCACACGGCTACACGCGGTAACCAAGTACACAGTGTGTAGTCATAAAGTACAAGACGTGTACTTTAAAAATTTCAGAAACTCCTCTTTTGTTAAAAAGTCTATAAAAAAAGAGAAACATACTTGAAAATAAGATCCGGGTTCTTACACTAAAGGTGTCTCAAACTTGTGGTGACTTTGATTCTATTATTGAGTAATTATATTCTTTTTTAAAATTTCATTCTGGAGGAGACTCGTGCAAACATTGATTCATCCCATACTTAAACCAATTTTAGATCCAAGTAGTGAGACTCCATGACTTTGTCTCAAGGATATTGTGATACATTTGGTATGGTGATATATACCTGGATATGATACTTCAAAATCAATGAAACTTTTCTGGTGATTAGACATTCTTAGCGGTGTCTCATACTTAGCAGTGTCTCATTATTTCTAGTGTCTCACACCTTGTGATGTCTCATACATGGTGTTGATTCTTTTCTAGAAATAAAAATAATTTAATGACATTTTTTCTTATGATGTAAAATGATAAAAAATAAATCTAATTATGGTCATAGTAGAAATTATTTCATGATAATTAAAATATTTATCTCAATGAAAACAATAGAAACTACCATGTTCCCCTAGGTCACATATAAGTCTGAACACCCTATATAGGATCGTTTATCTCGTTCTCATATCTAGGGATGAAATATTCACATGAATGGAATAGTGAACCCTCACCATCACCTTAATAACTATACCATGTTTTCGTAATACTCCTAAAAGAATCCCTATAACATCACACTAGAGAGGCGTCATAATTCACACCTCACTTCCCAAGGTTTTGTTATGTCGGATTCCTCACCAATCCTATCATCTAAATCCTTATCATATACCCACCCATGTATTCACATGCTATTGAGGGAGGAACACTTGTAAGTCTATATAATAAACGGGGCTAAGGGTTTAAAATATTTCACTTATTATCATGGTCTACTTTACCCGCTATTCTCAATCAACCCATCAAACTGCTATATTGACAGATCAGGAAGGGCACATATCACTAGGTCTATTATGTATTGTTTACACCATTTAATTTATACAAATTATGGTTCTAAGAATAAAATGAAATATATTTATAATTACAACCTCAACCATTAGTGTCCAAGGAATTAATTGGTGTTCAAGGGACTATTATGTCCCATAAAACTCACATTCTCTCTATAAGAATAAGTAATGAAACAATTAAATTATATAAAATTTCAATCACCCAATGTAGTGAGACTTCATATCACATCCATATAAATAAAATGTGTTTATCTGAGGGAATTTTCAAGGATCACATACCTTATACATGGTGTTATTAATTTTGTAAAATCATGACTACTCTTGGCCAAGCTTACACATTCCACTTTAAATAAAATACAATTTTTTGATCACCTACCTAAAGTCACAATATAAAAAATAATTATTTATAATCTTTTACCATTAATTATTCAATTAGTTAAAAGAGAATTATTTTAATAATACTCATCGAGAAATATCGTTGCACAAAATCCACATTCAAATTCACTTGGGAGGATCGTGGAATAATATCGATATTATTATTATCATAATACCCATAATCAAACTATAATTCAATAGATAATTTAACACAATTATTTTAATAATCAAAATAATTTAATTTGGGGACATACCTTCAACCAAATAATGGGAATTCATCATTTTCGATTGACCATTACCACATAGAGTAAAATAGTCATCATATATGGATTATTACACCATTCTATGGTTGAATCATCAATAGAACCATAGTTGGATACAACTAAAATTAGGGGACAACCAAGAAGAAAAATAAAGGTGGAGATAAAAGGTGAAAAACATCAAATTACAAAATAAATACAATGAAATATTGTCATTTAAAATTGGAATGAAGGTGAAATTAGGAGAAAAGACACTTGGCTTGATCACACATGAGTGACAAGAAGAGAAGGGAATGAGAGTGATAATCTCAAATTGGAAAATGGTTTTTAAACATTTTATAAAAATTTGAGGCAGTTTCATGGCTACCATAATATTTTCAATTCTGTGTACCAACAATGCGGTTGGAAAAGTATTGTACCATGCCCCCTCATATGGTTTGTATTCATGTTTTCCACGTTTTTTTTCAACCATTCTGATCACACTGAAACCAAAATAATAGGTTTTCCATAACATTCTAAAACTTCTCAAAAACTATGTTCCAGCCTCCATGTAAAAAACACCTTTCATGGTTTCCACAACAAATTTGGAAACCATGGAAAATGGTATATCCTGTCTAGAAATTTTAAATATATATCCTAATGATCTTGATGCTAATCCAAACACCCTAAAAACCATCCATGACTCCATTTATATCCAAAAAACATCTCCATATGATTCTCTAACTCATTAATTTAAATCTATACCATGGTTATCAAAATTACACATGCTCCAAAAATCACAAATTCAATTTTTTATGATATTTTATAAACAAAATAAATAGATTTTTTTACAATATGTTTCTAAACACTAGAAAAATAATTACAACAAAACTCTATACCATTGTTTATAGCCAGAAATCTTTACTGTATGGGTATGTTCCCCTGAGGCCTCATGGTACACTCTGATCGAGACACCAATTAGTGATCTTCAGTCAAAGGGGAGTTATAATTTGGTTTCAAAGTGTATTTTTCATTTTCATACAAATTCTAGATATTGTATCCATGGAATAAGGATATTTCAGATCTTATATTGCACTATTGTCTGATGTTTCATGAATACCTTTTTCAAAATTATTTCTACATCACCATAAATGTATGATTTTTTCCTTTGTTTTAACTAATATTAATGAGATATATATTCAAAATTATTTTTTCATTGAGGTTATTATTTTGGTTTTGGTTCTTTGACCATTACAAAGTGAATTTTTTTATTAACCGTTATTATCATGTTGGATTCACTTAAAATTCACATTCTTGTGTGTGATTGATATCACAGATGATAGAGGGTTTGAATTCATAATGTACCAAAAAAACATGTACAGATTATTCCAATATAACTTTTTTAGGGATTATACCCAAGTGAATGAAAATTTATTTAATTCTTATGATTGTTCAGGTTGATTCTATATAGTTCTAATTGATTTTTATGATACAATCTCTCTACGTGATGCATTTATTGTGACCCCTAGAGGGTTTGTGATGGAATATTACTCCTTTATGTTAAACCCCTTAGGGTTTATTTGATGGATTTTGTTTATATAAAATTTTAACAATAACATATATAGTGTTTTCCAATATATCTTCTTGGTGAAATTCTACTCAACCAAACCATATGGCTATGGTATACTCAATATAGACCATCGTGAAATGAGCCCATTATTTATGTGTGGATGAGGTCATGGTCCTAGAGGAGGTAATCATGTATGCAGATGTATGGGGAGAATTGGTGCCCTATAGTGGGTAGTGGATTGATCATGTGATGCCTGATATATATATATATATATATAATAACCCTAGAGTGGGTGTGTTTGGCACATGATTTTCTTAGTGATATTAAGACAATAGTATATATGATTACCTAGTAGATTTATCTTGGGTGAGATATTTTTATGAGTTAGGTGACAGAACCTGGTGCCTTGGGTATTTTCTTAGGATATTAGAGAGACTAATGACATGGTATAAGAGGGTATCCTGATAGAGGGTTTATCTGAGCCCTATGAAATCAATAGAAATGGTAATCATGTGTAGATAAATTGGATTGTTAGATTAGTTCACCTGAGGAATCTTTCAGATATATGGTACAAGAATAAAAAATCCTTAAGCCTTCTAGTTGTAATTCACTTGAAGTAAACTAGTGTCAAGGATGGTTTTGAAGTTAATGACCACAGGATATCTAGACTTGTAGATTTTGGGTGATGTTCCCAAAAAGGGTGGGAATTATGATCCTAGATGGTATAATATATGATGGATATTTTATGGGTAGACACATTTTTGGAAGGATTCATGAGTGGTGGGTGATTGTGTGATAAGAATATTCATGATTATGATTCTAGGAGTATTGTAAACTAATCAAAAATGGTTTATTTGTTATATTTGATTGATATGTAATAAGTAACGATCAATTAATTTTTCATGTGAGACTAGTTTTTTAGGAGATGTAACATAGGAGGGTGTGAGTTGTGATCTATGATTAGGAGGTATGAGAGAATACACCATTTGGGTTTGATGATATTGAGGTATTATGGATGGGTTATGCATGGTTTATATTGAGATATGGATCAGTGAGTGTCTATGTGTGGGCTGGAATCGATGGTTTTTATGAAATACTTATGGGAATTGATTCCATATTATTTTGTGAGACAGGGAGGAGTCCCTTTCGGATAAGGATGATGATACCATAGTTGTATCAGTGTTAAATGGTACAATAGACCCCAAGACATGCCTTTATAATGGATGACAGGACAGTGATCATGGATTGAGAGTAGAGACACACGTGTGATATTGGAACCTATTGAGTTTTTATTCTTGGATTGGAATAAAAAATGCAATATGGTCGAAATAGAACCTAAAACACCCATGTCTAAGGTACTTTATGTGTTCTCATAAGCATTTTGAGGCCTCTTTAAAGTTATATTTTTGTTTGGTTAGCATTGGATGGTTGATCAGAGTGGTTGGGATGTTTGGGTTTTACTATGAGTACCATAGATAAAAATATATCATGGTATAGGGTGTAATGTACTAAAAGGGTACATATCCCAGATGATCCCACATGAAATACCAAAGAGAGGATGTGGACCTAGGTGGCCCTGGGTGCGGTGTACTAGGGATCTGTCTATGAAACACTTCTATTGGAGACCTTAACATGTTGTGGTATGGGGTGTGGTTGGTCCAAAATGTCCTATTTTTTTAACATATTATAATGGCTCACTGTGGTGGGTTCATGGGAATAGATTAATTTATGGAACCATAGTCACAGAGAACACCACAAGACCATGGTGATGATCAATCTAGTTTTTGGAATACATGATTTAGGAAACAATTTTTGAGAAGGATTTATATTATCTTAAGGGAGATCATGTGATAGATTGTGGTTGTACTTAATTATTTTTTCCATCTATTTTTTACCCAAAACTGATGGACATTATCATTATCCTCAACACGCCTCCTAATTGAGGTCTTCTTAAAGGAATTTATAAATAAACATTATCCTTCTCATAAATCATCTTTACTCCAGCATTTTTTTTATTAGAACCAACAAATATCCATCCTTCATGGTTTTTACTGATGACTGTAGGAGGTATATGGATTTCCATTTTCCTCTACTTATTCAAAAATGTGAAGGATTATAATTTCATAAATTTTTTTATTCTGTTTTAGAAGGAAACAAGGGATGATTTATTCACGAAAAAATCTTTTGGTTTATGAGTTGGAAATATTGTGTTTTGAAATGATTTTAGAAAAAAAACTATTTTATTAATGGACTTAAAATAAGGTTTCTGTCTGATTCAAATGTGTTTTTTTGATAAAATATTTAATAGGATTAATTTATTTTCTAAAAATTAATGGATTAGATAAACTAGAATACACTAGACTCTTCTGATATAATATTAATATTATGAATTCCTTGTTGGGGTTGGAAAATGTTTTGATTCTAGATAGGGGAATCATTAATTCATGGAAAAGTGATGACATGATTGGTGGGATGGGATTTTTTCAACAAGTTAAAATTGGCCAGGTTTGGATGTATGCATGGGTGTGTGAGTGTGTTATGTGGAACTGGGTATGCCAAGTGGATTTAAATATTTTTTTATCTATTAGACAAATTTTATTTATCTGAGAAATTTTTTTATAATTTTTTTACATGTATATTAATTTGTGAGTTAACTTGACCTTTTTCTAGTGGTGTGAGTTGGGAAGTCTATTGGGGATTATCTACTATGTATGATTAATTTCACATTGATTATACACGCTGGTGTATATGAATATGTTCTTCAAAGTGAAATAGGTAATGTAAATTCCTCATACTTATCTATTGGACCATCGTGATGTAATATTCTTTGGAGGATGGTTGGAGCATTGATAATTTCCTATTGAGTGGTTGGAGTGATTCCACATTAGTGTTATTATATCAGTATTTTTTTACATCTTGATTTACATGTTTGTACTGCTCTAATATTGTTAATTATTTATTTTATTCTTGATTTATATTGTTCGAATTCACTGAATTATATTGATTTCATTTTTTTGTTTTTATATTGAATGTTTGTGTATCAATAAATGGAAAAAATATCTCAATATTTTATAAATCTCTTTTTATTTATTTCAGTCTTTAGTGTCTTGGGGATGTTATCTATGGTCATTATCACCTTGGCTCTTTCTAATATTTGGGAATCCTTGATGTATTCCAGAAAAATAGGATAATGATTTATTAGAAAGAATATTATGACATCATTATACTCAGTGAAATATAAAATACGAACAATACTATAAAAATTGTTTATTTTGGTCATGTGTGAAACAATATGTGGCCTATTATATGGTATAATTCATAAACTATCAATAGTTCAAGGATTACAATCAACGATATTATATAACATATAAATATTTACCTATAGCTGTGTGGAAATGAGAACAAATCGTAATACACATTTTCACAAGTCTACCAATAACAATATTGAAAAATTATTCAATATGGGAGATTATAGAATGACTAAAAAATCCATAACACTTCATTTTGATATATGAATATAATATTCTAGAGGTCATGGTAGAGATCTACATTCAGGAATAGGTTTATATAGGCATAGAATACCTAATTCCATCATCTCGGACATAGATCCTTGATTTATATCCTAGTTTGGTTGATTTTTTCTATAATCATTAGGTACAAAATTTGCGATGAGCATAGAATATTAGTATAAAATGGATGGTAGTCAAAAAAATGATTTTAACAATGGATGACAAGTTTATAGCATATTATGTATTTTAGTGGCCCATGGGAGGATAATTTTTCCCTAATGAACTTTTTATATTTCAATAGTCCATATGACATGATAAAATTTTATCGATTCGATGCATTATATGGTCTACCATTCTGATCTATATTTTATTATGTAGAAACAATATAAACAACAGTTTTAGACCTATAATTGTTCGTGAAATGACTGAAAAAATTCATGCGATTTTGAAACCGATTGTTTCGGAAAAAAAGTATGCGATCATATGTCATTAATTCTCATCACTCATTACCCTTTAAGTGAGAGATCATGTATTCTTGACAATCTCTCTATGTCTGGGACATATCTGATTAGGTATGTAGGTAATGTTTACTTCTCAATATGATGGACAATTTGAGATAATTTAATGAATTAGTGATTCTTCTTATTTACTGGATTTACTTTTGTATTTTAGTTTGTCTCATAATTACATCCATGTGTCCCAACTATGGAAATACCGACCTTATTTTAGTCATGTGATTCAACGGGATCATGTTTATCTAGAAAAATATGCAATATTTGTTTGAGAACTAATTCATATCTTTTATATTCAAGGTTAAAACTTATGTGGAAAACACATTCCATTGGTTTATGTATTATGTAATGATGATGAAATTAAATAGGTTATCTGGGATCTTAAGAAATAGATATTGTAGAAATGGCCAAAAACTCTTTAGAAACAACACCATCCTACAGCTTTCTAAAGATGAATAACCTAATGGTGGGGAGAATGTAACAACCCTTGTGAGAGGCATTTTTCATGTTCACTTAAGTATTTTAAATACTTTTATGGTATTATTTGGGTTCAGTGTGATTTTTTAGGTTTCTCACTGTGTTTAGGGGTTTTTTGGATATTAGGGGTACACCATGAGTAGAAACATGTTGTCTATTGAGGGTATGGTGAAATAGGAGTTCACTTGTGCAACATATGGTCAAAAAATGTAAAAGGGAGGTTTTAGTCATGGGGTGTCCTTACCCATGGCATGTTGGGGGTATGAAAATGTAATACATCTAGATGATATCTCACTATTCCATGATCAGTGGCATGGTGGGTCCAAAGTTGAATTGGTTTTTACAATTAATCTTAGTGTCCCACAATGTTGGATTCCTAGAATTTGTTTAATCAAATGGATCATGGTCATAGAGAGCATTGACATCCTATTGTGGTGATTAAACTAAATTTTGAAATTCATGTAAGGGGAATATAGTTTTTGGGAGGGAATAATTGTATTTTAAGGGAGTTCATATGTGAGATTTTGGGTTTATTTAATTTGGTTTTCAATATATATTTCCCTAGATTAATTTATGTTCTCATCATCCACCAATTAGATCTCAATTCACGTAACCTTGGAGTAATCTTTGTAATGCCATTCCCTCCCCGATGAATATTTTTAATTAAAAATATGATGTGTGATCGGTACCTTGGATGAACATTCCTACCAGACATTACTAATGATTTTAGGAGTGTGTGTCCTCTCTCTTTTCTCAAATTATTCTACAATGCGAAGGAATATCTATTCTTAAATGTTTTTGTTGTATTTGGAAAAAGAAACAATTTGTGGTTTATTCTCATGAATCCATTTTAGTTTCTGAATTGGAAACATTTGGGCTTGAATAGTTTTTGGAAAAATCCTTTTTTATTTATTTTTTTATATAGTGGTTTTTGATTACCACATCAAATATATTTGAGTAAATATTTTGAAATATTGATTTATATTTAAGAAAAAAATTGATTTACGAACTTATCATAGAATTGAATCTCATGATGTCTTACTATATAAGAATTTTAATTGATGGGTTGGGACAACGGTTCCATGGAACATATGTTTTCCTTTAAATTGGGACCAAGTGATGACATGAATGGTAGGATTGGACTTTTCACATGTGTTAGGATTAATAATGGTTGGATACGTACATTTTTGTGTGATTGGATGTGGAATTAGGTATTCCAATTGTATGAAATTCTTGGAATTTACATTTAGATCCATATTTTTAAATAGAAAAGAGCGTACCTAAATGAAAAAAATGGAGTAATACGAGCATCATTCCTTAATTCAAAGATAACTCCAACTAGATAAAATTATGATTATTCAGTTTAATTTAATTATATTTATTTTATAAAATTATTTTTTTCCCATTTATTTTTCATGAATATTAAAATATGAGTTATCTTATTCATTCCCTAAATGTGTGAGCATGTAAGTCTCTAGGGGATTTCCTTCTGGGTCTTCTTACTCACCCCTATATATGCACATTATTGTGTCTATAGATTTTTTTATTCGAGACATTGGTAAAGGAATAGAAACTTGTACCTATAGTTAATTATCATGATAGTACATTGTTAAGATGGTGGTTGAGTATGAATATTTTCTTATTGAGACATTCTACTGATGCCAACTCAAGGTTTATATAATAGAATGTTTTTTAGTATTAGATGGATGTCTCGATTTCAACTTTTTCTACTCTGATATTATCTGTTATTGGTTTTCTATTGTTATGTATTGTTTACATTTTATGCATCATTTAACATAGTATTATTTTTTTAATTTATATTAATAGTTTGTGTTTCATTAATTGGAAAATAATCCCCTACAAATTTATTAATCCATTTGAAATGAGTTTAATCCTTTTCTGTCATAAATATATCACCTGAGATTTGTGTCACCAAAACTATTTCCATGATAATGGTTTCTGTCTGGATGTTATAATATGAATGATTATGGAGGGTATTACACTTTTTATTGATGCAAATTTTGTGTACTCCAATGGTTATGTTTCTAGTGTGTGGGGAACGAGTAAAATATGGTTTTTTATATTAGTTCTCGGGTATGAGAATGCTAACCACATTTAAACATTATATGCGTTAATGGATGGAGAATTTCATATAGAGGTATGACCCACATGTTGGTTGGTTTTTTGATGTGTTATTTCTTTTATTATGTGATTTTTCATTGGGATCAATGTGGTTTTGGTGTGATTCATCCATGATACAAATTTAAGGGCTCCTTTTGATGCCCACCAAATGAGCATTGACAAATTCAGAATGGGAAAACTCCCGGGATATGGGTATTATTATCCCTGCAAAATAAATGGAAGAAAAAGGTATCCAATTATAATGAAACATGTGATCCACCAAGGTATACAAGATCACATGACCAATAGAAGGTCATGAGAAGGAACCATGTGCAGCATGTAACCTGTATCAAATCCTATAGATAACCACTTAACAAAATATTCTGCTCTAGTGAAGGCACTCTAGAAAAATAGTAGTCATGCAGAGATAGTCATTATAGCTAACCCAGGCCACCCATTTTGAAAATAGGTTGATGCCTGACAAACCATCTGGAAGGCCTTCAAAAAATTTATGGAAATTCCCAAAAATGAGGAAACCTCTTGAGGTTGTAAAAATTATGTGATGGATCACAAATGGAGAGTATGATTGTCTTGGATTATATCCAAGAAGACCTATGAGACCCCAAAAAATATTACAATAAAACAATGGAAACAAAATAAAGGAGTTATAAGACTCTTTTGGAAATAAAATACATGTGATATTTTATTGGAGGACCACAATACAGCCTAATCCACTGGTAACATGTTTTCCCCATGTCAGGAATGCCCGCTAGCATGACATCCTCATCATGTGAAGAGCCTCATGTATTTATATTAACCCTCATTCCCCCTTTGGATCCTTAAAGAAAAAATAGGATGTATTGTCCATGAAATTATTATAAAACTCAATAATAACGTTTTTTGGTCGTATGACGCATCACAAAGTGTTATATTGATTTTACATGGAAATTCTCAAATAACACATGAAGCCCAACCTATTTAAAATCAATAATGGAAAGAAAAATGGAGGGGAGGGAAGTGTCTCTAATTGTGTCAAAACTATTGGAGTACACCGAGGTTTTCTGTAGCCCAATCTCACAAAAACCCTTCATAGGATTACATGATGTCAGAAATGTCTCTGAAAAAGGCTTCAACCAGCACATGAATGCCTCTCATCAGGCATCATGATATTGTGAACGTGTTCAGACAAGTCAATACGATGATATGAAATTCCTATGAAATACAAACATAATTAAAAGTGTTCCAATTAAATATAAATAATCCAATAAATATGGAAATGATGGGAGGGACCCACTATCATTGAAAAACTGGTAACACCCTCAGAGTGTTCCACAATAGAGACTCACAAAGATACTTGTCACTAATGCCCTTGGATCACTCCAACCCATATATTCTTCAGATATGACATGAAAAGTTGAAAAATATCTTGGTGATATCTTATAAGTCACCCAACCCATCACGAAAAATACACTACTTCCACATAATAATTATTCTCTGGAAGAATAGTTGGCCTTTTGCAGCCAGACAAATCACTAATAGAGTTTGTTTCATGGAGTGGATTATCATGTGGCCATAAATCATTCCATATTGTAAGATATTATTTTATAGTGGGATGAGTTATGATATATTCATAAGCACGTTGTGTGATCAACCATATATAATGTAAAGGAATTCTAATAGGACATGTGAAGACAATATTGAACGCCTTCTAGAACACACGAGACTTTAAACAAGTTATCATTTATCAAATCTAAGTCATACAAAATACGAATTATAGAATAGTGATTACATATAGGATACCTAATAAAAGTGATTATATTCTTATCATTATGTGATTCTCATGAACCATCAATGCCATGCGACAGAACCTGGACTTATCAACCGGATCATGCGACACTCCCTATGCATAATATTTGGTTCACATGAATTCCTATAGAAATGGCCAATAATGTCCCATGGAATCCTTTGGTCAAGCCACCCTGGTCTCATAAATCCATCTGGGGTCATCATCATAGCCTTAAAATGCTCTCATACAAGCATCCTTACCCACATGGTGTTACTAGTTCATGTCATTTGAGTCTAATGGAATCATCTAGGCATGTCAACTAACTCTCACGATGTTGTATGTCCATGCTAATCAGATATCATGATGCCCTCTAGACATGTCATCCAATGCAATCAGCACCCTCTGAGACATTCCACATTTACTCTAATGATTCCCTCCATATAGTTTAATCCATTTAATTTGATGATACATATGTAATACATATGGATCACGTGACACCCTCGAGAGAAGTCAGATAGGTTATGTGATGGATTTTAGGTCCAAATGTCCAGGTCTTGTAATATGCTCTGGGAATGCAGTTTAGGTTAATAGGGAACCCTTGGGATTGATAACGTTTTCCACTCTCCGTGTGTAAGAACTTAATATAGGGAAATCACAGCATTTAATCCAAATTTAAGGGAACAACGAGGAAATTTATTCCTTCTCTAACTAGGATATGTAGGACACCTTTCCAAGGTTTGAGCCCTATATAAATCCAAAAGGCATTCCCAGCACATAATTCCCACATCCATATTCAGTGAGACTGATCATTTTGTATCCCTTGTTTCTCAAACTATGAAAAGATCATGTGGTCTTTGGGAGTTGCAATAATAATTTAATTCTTATCGAGAACCTCTAAAAAGGAAATGGAACCCTCATATTGTATTCCCCACTTATCGAAAAAATGTTATATTTCTATAGTATAGGGAAATAACAGAATGTAATCCATAATCACATGAACTACGGGGGATCTGATTCCTGTAATAACTAGGATATGTTGGATGCATTCCTAAGGATAAATACCAAATAAGAACCTATTTCTATGTAAACATTATGGCTCTGAAATTTTATCCATCCGGACCCAATCATTCCAATGGGATAAAAATTCTACCTAATCCCTCAGATCACTAAAAAGACAACTAATCTATTATGAATCTAATTCTTGACACAACTAGGATACATATGACAGATCTTTGAGGCCCAATATCCACATTATAACCCAAGGGTTTTATAAGTACATATGTTTTGAAGCTGTATGTATTGGGGATGGTCAATTTCTATCCTATTTTTCTCAATACAAGCATAGATCATGTGGGAATAGGTGGTTTTATTGAACAATTCATTGACATCATGGGTCTCCACCAGCCAGGGAAGTCTCAGCATGTAAACCTCGATGATTTGTTTGATATAAAAGTCCCTCATATGAAAGAAATTTTCTTCGGTACAGTCCCAAGGGAATGATCAAACAATGAAAAATTGGATTCCTTAAATAGATAGGATAAGTAAGATGACTCCTCAGAATTCGAGCTCAAATATTATGTGTCCTAATGGCTGCACATATTTTCTTTTACTATGAAATTAAATTTTCCCACATTGAATGGCCTATGTGGGTTTTTATTCCTATAATAATTGGGACATTTAGGATTCCTCATAATGGCACAATCCCCTCCTAAGAATATTTACTGCCTCCCTTCATGGTATAAAATTCATAATTAACCTATTATATGAATTTTACACATTATAAGATAATGATTACTAGGGAAATAGATTAAGAGCCTCAGAGACATACAGATGGAGTTAATAATAAGATTCCATCTTCATTCATATACAAAAGTGTCATAGCATATATACTCTTTTGTTAGGGTAACCATTCATGTATTGTGGTTACAAGGAGACTCCTAAACATATCATAAACCTATAATAGAGCCCTATATTAGCCAAAAATTATCCAAAAAGGGCGATACGACCCCAACCACCTGTCCTCCCAACCATCATGATTCCTTAAGTATCATTGGGTATGTAACCCTAATTGACCACCTACCTTTTGAAATATAGTCTATAACCAGTTATGGATTGGGGAACCATTGGGTGATACCATTAAGTATGAAAAAAGTGATTGTATATTACCAATTTTGAATGAAAAAATGAGCCCCCACATTCATCCATTGTTCAATACCAAAACCACCTTGGTTAGGGGTTCCCATGTCATCTTTTACCCATTGACACCAAAATGGTGAACCTAGTGTGAATCTCTTAATTATAAAATGATTGGGCTATCATATGTTAGGACACATTATTTTTCACAGATAAAATAGTGTGAACCACCAGATCTTATATCTAATCCCCTATAATTAATGTTATGATGAAATATGTACATCATCATTTTGATAATTCTAAACAATCAGAATGGTCATATCATTAATAAAAATAAAATTGTGTTATCCATGAATAATTTATTTATCACATCATGCCTAGGATAGTGAACTAAATGGAAACCTTGTTCCTTTGTTATGAATGAGTAAATATACTACTCTCATTGACAACATCTTGATCTGGGATAATGTATTCATTATCTATTGATCACTTTGGTAAATCACGTATGACTACACCCCCGGTGGGTCACAATATTATCTCACATACCTGAAATCTCCTACATTAGGTGGTGAAGATAATGGTTCAAGAATAGCACTGATGTGGTACAATCCAAACCTTGTATGCTTCCCACACTGGTCCCCTAGAAAAACAACTGATGAGTCTGAATCCCCTATAGAAAGTAGAAGCTAAGAGAGTGGCCCTCATCACTACATCCATCTTCTTCTGCAGCTTATCCCAATAGCACAAAAAATTCCCCCAAGAATATTTAATGATGGTAGACCAAAAAGCAAAACATGTCTCATGTCTAGTTCAGGGGCCACACTGGAGGGCTCCTGTCAAGAAACATCCATAGCATCAGACCACCAGTACCCAAAAGTTACCTACTAAGGTTACCTCCAAACCCAAATCCTCCTATAATTCCCATGAACGGGAAGAAATGAAGGATTATAAAGTGAGGAAAATGAATGATATCCCATCTAGTGCTCATATTCCAACTCCTACAAAGGATTCCCATCATCATATTCTAGAAGCAACAAGTAAGTAGGATCATATACCTACTTTCTTGGAAAATGTATATCGGAATACATCCATATAATTTCTATAGGAGCATATCCCTTACCCAATAAATGATGACCATCAGAATATTTTGGAAACACATGGAGGACAATAGTGGGCACATATCCCCACTTCAATCGAAGATTTTGACAAGTATATAATGGAACAAAATGTGAAGGCTGAAATACATGTAAAAAATTTTCTATAATGAAAACATATTTTAGAAACTCCTAAAGAATTCTGCCTGTATATTCTTGCACAGGTTCAGATGTATTGAAAAGTGCATTTTCCTATCCCTACAGCTAGGAAATGTTAACCCTTTGATCACCACAAATAATTATCGGGTCCAAAGTATGTGCACTCTCTTTCTCTCACCCAAGAATATTTCATGGATATTCTGATAAAGTATTAAGAATAAAACTAGTCTCATATTCATCTCCCATCAATGTCATGCCATGTGAGAGTGGAAAATACCTCATGATAAGGGAACATGCCTACACAAAAGTCTAGCATCATATTCCAAAGGCCTATGAATAGACACATATCCCTATTATAGATGGTTCTCACCATGTGATTTGGGAACATCCCTTAGTAGAGGCTGATATTTCTATTTTATAATTTCAAAACATTCTCCAATGGCCTATGATCTGGAAAATTTCCATATTCAAGATAGTTCTAACAAAGTAAGAAATGATGAAGGGTCTGGACAAGCTCATATTCATGTCAGTGAATCTGCCTAGAATATTTAATCAGATCAAGGAATCCTGGCACATATTCTAATTTTTTCCAATTAGTGATAACTCCACCATAATTTGAATGTAATATAGAAAGATTCTATAATCCCATCTCTTATTCTAGAGATCCATATGCATATTTTGACAGTGAATTCATATTTGGATGTGGCTCATATTCGTCTTCCAACTAGGGATCACTAGGCGAGAGGAGCACATGATTCCGGTTAGGCTAATATCCCTTCCAAGAAAGGCCAAGTACATATTACAATGGATCCTGATCATTTACATACTCTTGACCTGACTGAGGCTCAAAAAAATAGAACATGCCTTGGGATATGTTCACATTCTTTTCAATGATTAGACATCTCATCTTTATAACCTGACAACTTCTAAGTAGTGATATCATACTCCCAGTACACTAGATGGTTATAATAATGTTTTGTTAACCATAATACAACATGCACATTTCCATGAAAAATTTCAATATGTAGGTTGGTATAATCCAACCATAGTGTAGAACATGGCCTGTATTCTAAATCGTCTTTATTCCAGTTTCCAGGTTGTCATTCGAGACACATTTTCAACACCACAAGGGTCTAAGAACTATTCTACTAAAGCATAAGACAATAATTACTCCGATATTTCTCCTATGGTAGTGTGAATATGGATTTTAGGGACTATACTCCAAACATCCACCATGGCCAAACTCCCCATGGTGATATCTTCCATAGAGAAGGAAATCCTCCCCTTTAAAATACCTTCATATAGAGGGGTGTTCAAATCTCTTATATCTACATATAGAGAGGTGGTCATTTTTCATGTACCATCGTATAGATAGGTGCTCAAAACATCTGGGTCAACTGCATCTAGTTCCCCAAAAAAGTCCAACAGCACTCCACTCTAGTTAGCCTGAGACCCTAAGAAGTATCTTCTATAGTTTCACTAGATGAAGGAATATATGTTTTATGAAGAGGAGGATGATATTAAAAATTAGAAATATTTAGTCAGAATAAACCTCCACATCATTTTCTGGACCCATTGTACATTTTATAATGAGATCCATGATGAGCTAGAAAATGAGTTGATGCCTTATTTATGCCAAAATATGTGGATGAAAGATCAGTCACTAAATGATAGAAAACTCCCTTATTCGATATATTAGGTTCACCTTTAGACAATCAAGATACACTACAACATCAAGACTAAGAACTAATCTCCATGACATGATATCCAAATCCGAAAAATCGAAACCCTATTTTTCAACACTCTTACTGCTACTACATCAAAAGTCTTCAAAAGCTAATATCTATATCCAAAATATGCATATGTATTCAAGTATGGGGAATGTATGGAGTGATACAATTTTCATCACCACTAGAAATTAATTACCCCTCGGATATGGTGTCATGCAATAACATTTCCTTCGGAAAAATATGGGGACCAGACTATACTCGGTAAAGTTGGTCAGTACAATAGATTTCCCCAAAACCTATGGGGTGAGGGTTATTATAGAATTTAACTATCATTGATTGTTCATATTATTTAGGATAAAATCATTTAAATTGGAGACTTGATGAATCTTGGGATGTAAATGAAGATATAAATTACCCAAGTCTTGGTTTGGGGGGATTTTCGTTACCATCATTATCACTAAAGAAGAAATTAGTCTTCATTAGGTTGGGAGGAAGAAATCAATGGCCTTTATACTATCTATTCCTCCCAGCACAAGAAAAACATATACTGGTTGGATCTTTCCAGGAAATCATGAATGTAAATTCCCTCATGTTCACGATACATAATTGATGTTGGGATGAGCTTATGAAAAAGGAAATAAGGCCCCTTCCAGATTGTAGGAAAACGATTCTAATATGGAAAGGGTTTTGAAGGACAGTACTTATTAACTCATTACAAATTATCCTATTGCATCAAAAGTAATGTCACAACCTACATTTCCTGATATGCCTCTGTGGATTACATCGGTGTCTACATGACAGACACTGTGGATCTAGAATCAAATGAAGAGGTATGAAGGATGGAATGTGTACCCAGAGAGGAGGGTGATTTGGATGCACTGATAAATTCTGTATGAACTTACTACCATAGATGTCCCTAAAATATGGTACATCTAAATATCGAGGTTCTTCCTTTATTGAAGAAAATGACCAAAAAAAGTTAAAGGTATATCTATATCATGATCAACACCCATAAGAATTAAAGCTACCTGTAGGGGGAATAGTTGTCACAATATGATAGTTAGATACAAACTCTTAGATGAGTTAATAAAAAGAAACCTAAGGGAAATCATCTTATTGGGTATCATCTTTTGGTATAGATGGATATAATCCCTCGAATAGATGATGGGAAAAAATCATTATCATAGATTCTGACTGGATTTGGGACTAGGAAGCTAGACAATGTAGATGAGAAGTTTAAAATGACTATTACATCCCCTATTAGTGGATGTAGCCTCTCAATATATAGGGTAATTATTCAGTCATATAATGAATAAATAATCATTTAGAGAAAAGGTATGGTCACCTCATCAAGCCACACCCACTCCAGGTATATTTGTGGTGGCTAAGAATTTAGTTCCCCTAGAGCATCATAACATTATTCAGTTCCTGAGTACTGAAATGGAAGCGATGGATGGATTATGTGTAGCTGTTAAGAATGAGGGGAAGCCATATCCGGAGTGGGAGGAAGAAACGTTTCCTCCACAAAATTTTAGAAATATTACCTTGTCCACCTATGATAGTGTAGGTGACCATATATAATCACACAAAATTTGTATCCAAGTATAGGCAGATGATGTGAAATCAAGATCAAAATGAGTAAATAGATCTATGATTTTTTAACAAACTTTAATAGGGATAGCCTTTTTTTGGTACATCATCCCACTAGAAGCCACTGTTGTAGGAAGGGAAGACCAATGTTTCTAATTCCTTCATTGAATAATCACCACCCCAAAGAAAAAAAGATTCTTCAACCTGAAAAACAATAAAAAATGATAGGGTTTCTAACTTCATATCCAAATAGAAAGGATTAACCTAATCACTCATCATCCCACTATCATAAGAGAATATGTTGGTACTCTATTCTAAAAATCTCTATGATGGATTGTAGACACCTCGAAACCCAATGAGTTTCTAGGGGGATTCTAAGAGTCTTGAGAAATGGCACAATGTCTTTAGGACACCATTCTTTGAACACAATCCAAACCTTGACTCATTCCCAAAACATAGTGGAAATGACTAGGAAAATTAGAACCCACATATATCACTCTGAAGTCAATAGTAGTGTCCATCCAAGCACATTGGTAGGTCTCAAACCTCCCAACACCTCTTTTTGAGTGGCGACAACAACAAAATCACACTCGTCCTTAAGCAAAAAAAAAATTAGGGCCACTTGAAATTTGAGTAATAGATTACTAAGGTATACTTGTTCGGAAATTAATATGTCACTAGGTACTTTTTGAAGCCATATATATTAACATTATCATGATACAACATCCGAAGAATCTTAATGAGGTCAACCTCACTTATCACACTGATTACATCCCTTTCCAAAGAAGTCTAAGTAATAATATCAAGGACTACATCAACTCAATGAAACTCTTCAAAGCATGGTAAATTCTTGATAAGTGGTCCTAGATAAAACCATAGATAAGGTGACCTGCATTAATTTTCACCTGTCATATAAAAATAATGGTTGGAAGAATGTTCGGTCAGGTATGAGCGAATCTTCATCAATTTGATTTCTCAAAAAATAGTTGACCGAGATGATGCCACCCTCAGAGAAAAGATGATCAAAACCAAAATTTCTCCAACAACTAAGAATGATACATTCTATATACCTCAAAAGGTGGGAAAACCCATTGGGAGAAGGATGAAATATAATAGGAGGAGTCATATTCTTCTCTAACATAATCTATAACTCTTATATATTTCTTCCCTATAATATCTCCAGCATGGGAACCACTCCACCAAATGAAACCCTCATCTGAAAAAGATCTCATATATTGTTTTTTCAACATTATTCACTTGGAAGTACCCTTCTCAGATGATGAATATTGCACATAATATGATTTTACCTCACGTAATCATGAAACAAGAGGTTGCATTGGAAGGAAAGAAGTATATAGATGACAATACTGGCATGGAAGGACCTAATATTATGGTTAAGTCCCCATGGATAACATATATATGGATGAGGATCTTGGTAAATCACTCCCACTTACCTATGAGATGTTGGGAGGTGTCCCAGAACCCTCAAGTAGTCATCTTCACAAATATTTAATCCATGACTTACTAGAAGGGGTTGATTATCCGATCAACCTTGGAAATGTGGAAGGTTGGTGTGACCTACAATAATGGTAATATATTCTCCCTCAACTTCCAAACAAGATCCATTCTCATATTCCTAAAATACCTTGGCTCATGATCCACATGTACATGAAAAACCTAATTTAGGATGCATCAACCCCTATAAGAAAAGTAAAACTTTCGGAAAAATCTCATAGTTGTCCCAAAAAAAATCTCCATCCATGACGCACTCCATCATTGAAAACAATTGTGGGAGGAACACATTGGATCCCTATAGATCCCACAGAAATTCAATACATAATTCTCTATTTCCTAGGTCTATCGAATGTTGAACATGAAATTGTAATTCCATGCCCCCATTTAATTCACCAATCGAGAACAAGAAGATGTCATTCTGGAGAACATCAGGCCCCTATATGTGTTGGGTATACTCAGTAATTTTGGAGTCTATAGGGCCTTAATAAATAGTGGTTTAGTATAAAACATATCCCTATTAAAGCTCTTTTAAGATTGTAATATAGTGAAGTGGATTTATCATCCACAAAGATGAACATTCAATGGTATGATAAATGTGAAAAAAACATCTTTGGAAGATAAAGATCAAATCATTGTTTGGGGATATCATGACTAATATTGAGTTTATAGTTATCCAACAAGATACTACATATAATGTTTCACTCTTGAATCCCTGGATTGACAGCCCCATAGATTCAACTTGAACCTTCCATCAATGAATAAAATATTCCACTGAAAAAATATTTATCATACTTCCTAGTGATAGCCCCCCATTTACGAATTTCATAGCCACATATTGTGAATAATATTTCTATAAAAACATATTCAAAAAACCAATTTTAGATGATTACATATAAGTTGCATCCCGCAATGTTTTTGGAACCACCCCTATAAGCCTTTGTATTTTGTTTGATAGGAACTATGTCCTCCCCATATATTTAGTCATGGTGGTAGAATTGACCCCATAGGTCCACGCTCCTATTGTACCAAATGAATTTGTAAAATAAAATCCTACTCAAAAACACTCTACAATAAAAAAATAAATTTGGGATGATAATGTCTCCTCTAATGGCCTATCTCACTCCAATAGTAACATAGATTCCACGATATTTCTATCCTCGTATTTAAATGTATCCACAAAATCAAAAGTGGTGGAAGATGAGGATGACCACAAAAACACCACTTCTACATTTGAGGAAGGTGTCTCTACCCACATTGATGTGCTTAGGAAAACAAATCTGGGAATAAAAGAAGACTTGTGGCTCACAGTAATTAGTGACACCAAGCCCCTCTATGAGAAGAATATGTACATTGAATTTCCAAAGCATTAGCAATCTGTATTTCCCTAGAAGTATTATTAAATTCTTGTATTAAACCCAGATGTAACTACACACCATCTGATAATACATGATGAGCATCCATGCTTCAAATAGGAATCCAAGATGATGAATCATTCTAATTCCACCAATGTAGACATAGAATTTGACATGTTGATAAATCAAAATTTTTATGAGAAGTGAAATACTCGAGAATCTCTCCAACAAATTCCATATCATGAAAAAGAATTGGAAGATTAGGAATCAAAATTTAAGCACCCCATTTATAACATTGAAGTTCATTGAAGCCATTTTCCTCCAATCCCCCTAGTTTCACATTGACTTCATTAAAATTTTATCTTTCCATATGATATTGAGAGATCAATATGGGATATGAATCTAGCATGAGTTTGATCACAAATTAAAGTCTTCGATTAGGATTAATCTCAGATAAATAATATTCGAATATATCCTCTTTTAACACTTGAATAAATTTTGAAGTATTTAATTCCTAATATTTCATGATAATCATGACCACTACCTACACTATTATAGCTAAAAACTATCTGAGGTCTAGTCACATTCTATCTGGCCCAATATCCCATTATCTAATTAAACCAAGAAATCTCCCCCATATTGTAGTAAAGGATACATTTCCCTTATTTAAGTCTATGTACACTTGATAACATTTCAACTAGTCCATGTGAAAAATCAAATTTAAGGTATTCATGTCCAATATCAAAAAAACATATAAATGTTGGTAACCATCAACTATGACAGAGAAATCTACATATATCTATGGGGAATTTGTACCTTTTTTCCCAATTGTGTATTAATATTAGTAATTCAAAAGATATTGTAACTGTAAATTCTAATCCCATAACAACATGAAAAGATATAAAAAATGGGAATCTCTTGTACCAAATAAAGAAGTTTAATGTGTAATGGTAATAATAACAATAACTCTAACTGTTGAAGGTATCACTTCACTATCAGTCAGAACATGAACCTAAATATAAACTCTACCTATAGTTACCCTATGATTCAATCTCTGAGTCCCCTTGTTCGATTCATTCATTGACCATTATAAAATCTTGGAAAACTACTGAGATCCCATATTAGTCACAAAAATCATATCCCATGACTATCCAATAGCTTTACAGAAACCCAAAAATAGTTTCCTCTAATAGAAATGATTAAAATTGATCATATTTTAATATTGATTATAGTTGTTCTAAAATTTAAGAAAAAACATATGATATCAGTTTCTTTTCCAACATTTGAAGAACATGATGATTACTCCTTCCCTAGAGGGTGTTGATGAAAATGTTCTTCACTTTGACTTCCTACTACCCTCCTATAATGCCCCTTTGTCTTTCCTCTTCTTACTACTAAAAATGGAAAAACCTAAATCACTAGGAGTTATAGTAATCAGTGAACCAAGGTATAAAACAATAACCCATATATTTCTCTCCTACAAACCATTTTTAATAACTATGTGTTTATGTTGTAATTGATAGTACATGATCCGGATGAAAATCCAGACATGGTGCCTCGAATCAGGTTGAAGGATGATCATACTTTTTTTACCTATTATAGATAAAACCTAGTTAAAATAGAATTAAATAAAATTAACTATGTGAAACAATAAGAATTAGTAGATACCAACATCAGCTCGAACTATTTCTCAATAAACTCATGATACTAATCCATGTTCAGCGTATCCATGGAAAACACAGAAAAGAATTTTTTTTTCAATGTCTCTTAACATAGACCCTTAAATATATTTATTTGATCAAAACACCCCACCATATTCTCATGAGTCCTTGAAGCATAAATAAAACCATATTAACATATAAATCCTCCAGATTATCCAATAGATCATTGATTCCCTTGAGGATATTAATCCAATCCATAACATTCGTGGGTCCTCCAGTACCCTATAAAGAAGGGGATATCGATGCTAGAAAACATAAGTATAATTTTTCATCATCCAATGATCTCATCCACCCAAAATACTAACATTTATAAATTCTTCAATTTGAAGAGGTTTCTATGCCAAAAACACTAGAGAAGCTATTGTATCATGATAATTTTTACCGTCCAGTACATTTGGAGGAACTGGAAAACCTATATCCCAAGTTGGAGAATCCAAACGCACTACCCTAGGTGTCTATATAAAACAATGTTTTCATTGAATTATCAAAAATTCCAAATGAATACATAGAATTCCATTAACAGCTTATAGAATGACACCAGACAAGTAAATATAGGAAAACAGAAAAGATGCCTACATAAAGACTCATCCTAATAGGCTACACATTTCTAGATGGAATAACCCCGTAGTAAAACCCCAGGCCTGATCGATGACTCTAGTACCTACACATTAGTCATAGACTAATATTTGTCACAAAACACAAAATTAGTATTTAAATTAATAAAAATATTAGTATAGATATATCACAGAACCATATGTTAAAAATGATACAAGTCATTAATTTAATTAAATTACTTTGTATGACACAAAATATTATGCATGAAATTTCATCATATGTGCCTAGTAATCAAAAATGAACTCCCCAAAATCCCATAAAATGTAATAGTACAAAAGTACTTAGGATCAATAATAAGAAATGTTACTACAATTAGCAATAGAAATATCATCAATTGTAACTCATAGGTCTATTACATAAGAGCTGGGTTGAAACTAATGTGACTTCCCTACTATAGTTTCACATATCCTATATTCATTCAAAAATACCCAAAAATATTAATGAATAATGAAAATAAATTCTTCTCTGATACTGCTTTGTAACACCAGAGCCGGATCACTAGGTCTGACCATTGTACCACACGACCTCATGTGAATCTCTCTATACAGAAGAGGCTTCTGACTAGAAGTGATGGTTCCAAAAGTAACACAGGGATACAATACCCATAGTAGTAATATCTATTTGTTAAAATCACAAAAAATTATTAACAAAAATTCCCAAAAAACATTGTTGAATTCCTCATGATACAAAAAAAAATGGAATACAAGTTATATAAGAATATAAACCAAAAAAACTCTTTTTTTAGTAAGTCCACCAATGTATGAAAATGAAATTAAATAAAAATACACTATAGTAATTTTCCAATTTTTTTCTTGATATTTCATCCATCCCTTAAGCTACACCTACTATGATCCCCAATATCAGGGCCCTATCCATACCTAGATCGCTAACTATGATATCTGAATGAACATGGAGAGGCATACATGGGGTGTGATTATAAACCCATTATTACATCACCATTTCATCCTTAAAATAAATAAACATTTTTATAAATTTGTGTTAAATGATGAAATGTAAATTCAAAAACATGCAACAAGTAACATTTAATGTGACTGTGTGCTTACCATACTACCCAAAGCATCAATCATACCTTCATTATATCTATTTTAAAGAGAGGTATCATATATAATGTAATATAGGATTAGGAAAACAAGGCCATAACATGACATAGATGAAGGATCATAACCATTCAAGATCTAATTCATGGAATACGGTTGTCACCCCTTTGATCAAAATTTGATTGGGCCACAAGGCAGTCATTACCCTACCAAAATAGGGTCAATCTGTATGTTTTTCACACCCTTATCTCAGAATTATGTTATGACACAAGGCCTTCAAACCCCATCCTCTATCTCAATTCAATCCATATGTTCATCGTACCCATTACCCATCTAAATGTATCATTATCACCATCAAAACAATGTTAAAAAAATATAATATCCCCCTATATGGGATAACTAACCCATGATAATCCACCTGTCACCTTGATAAAAACCTCTAATGGAAAATAAACCACACACAAAATGAAATTATATATTTGGAATAATTATAGCATATTGTGAATATATATAATGGGCTAAAAACTCCCACCATATGAAAAAATAAAAATTATACCATAACACAAAATTTTTCTGATGGATATTCAAATACGCACACATATTCTAATCATTCTAATAATCATTATAAAAATGTCATACTTTGTAAGGAATTACTACCACAGGTGTGTCGACACTAGTTTCAAAGTTCAATCACTAAAATATGTTTTTTAACATATTCATATAACTAATCCAAAATAATCATAATTGTATTTCAATAATCCTGATTCATTAAATATAGTGTCATATAGTCTTGGTGATATATTAAAATACCCAAAAAGATACAAGGCCAATGGTAGATCTAGATCCGTCGAAGGGAAGGATTATAATTATTTAGAGCTAGCTACACATCCATGAACAATATAATAATTCCTTTTTATGTAACAGTAGTACATATAGTTCTTGAAATGATGGAATTGTTCTATGATTGATTCCAATAGGATGAAAGGAGATCTAGAGAAAATGCGAATAATAGAGAAAAAAGACCTCTTAACTTCAATTCTCAATTGATATGGCCTCAAGATCCAATAAATGGGTGTTTTGGGGGAGTGGAAGTACTAAATAAATACACTATAATATCTAGGTTAGTGAAACATATGTTTATGAGAAATAATGGAATTTTTAGAGTGTTTTTGGGTTAAAAAATAATTTTTGGATTAGTTATTTTTTCTTGTATGGTTTGTCCAATGGTTTAACAAATTTATTTCTATTCATGTGAGGTTGAATACCTATTTAGGGAACCTAAATGGTTTTTCAAACAACTCTCCAACCATTATTTTTCCACTGTTCTGATTCACACAGTTTCCTAGATAATTTCACATCATTACATCTAATTGTGCACCAATTGGGTTCTTACTACCCTTCATTTTGAA
Source organism: Viscum album (assembly GCA_963277665.1). Lineage (NCBI taxonomy): Eukaryota > Viridiplantae > Streptophyta > Magnoliopsida > Santalales > Viscaceae > Viscum > Viscum album. The sequence goes on along the minus strand of OY728160.1, from coordinate 1,715,864,827 downwards.
CAAGTTACACTATTTCTTGGGGAGAACTATATTGTTTTCATAAACCCTTCTCAAAATATAAAAAACCTTATAAGAATATAAACCCATAAAAAGTCATCAATATCTTACCTGAGGCTTATAACAAGAATATTAAAACTCCAAAAAAACAAATAAATTCCCTAATATCAAGGTTTAAAAAACCTTAATAGTCCATGCCATTACAGATATGTTTTTGGAAGTTATGTTCCTATTCTATAACATTTTCCTTATCTTAATTTCCTCAATTTATATCTCTAATGTCTACTCATATAGGGAATCTATGACCACCCTTCTATATGTTTCTATGTAACCAGTTTATAAGGTAATGTAACATGTAGGATATTTTTATGAACAGTACTATGTGAGAAGAACCATATGGGAGTTGTTAAAAAAATTCATGAAATAATTTTGTTATATATATATTATTCAGATAAATTAATCATTTATAGTTATAGAGTTTTTATTATATAATATATGTAATTAATAACCAACAAAAAGGATGGAATATGTATATATGTTATGGTCGGGTCACATTAATTGATATTAATTGAGGGTTTATTAATTATGGGAGATTATGTTATGAGAATGAGAGGATAAATCATATTATAAAAAATGAAAAAATCAATGATAGATTGGATTCACCTAATTTTTCATGGGTTGATAATAAGATGTTACAACATAGCACCTCCTACCTACGATTTTCATTATCATAGGATTTCTCACTCGGATTATTGTTTCATTGATACACACACTAACAATTTTGGAGTCATCAACTAATGAGAACCCATATAAAATAGAGAAGGATACCCATATTATACCGTAAATAATTTTGAATTTAACATTTATGATTCTACAGACTCTTTTATATTTAGTGATGTAGATAATATTTTTACATCATCACCTCAGTGTTATGATACTAAATTAGCAGTGAAAACTTTTAATAGTATCACTACTGAAAATACATCCTTTCCAAATGGTTCTGAACTATTGGGAAAGGCTGCAGAACCGTTGGTATATGTTATAACAACGGTTCTGCAAACCGTGGGGAAGTAAGCCATTGGGAAAGGTTTTCCCAATGGTTTACTCTGAACCATTGGCATAGGGTTGGAAAATATAACCTATCCAAATGGTTGTGCAAAACCGTTGGGATAGTTTTTTACAACGGTTTGGACTAAACCGTTGGTAAATCCCAATAATTCTCCTCTTTCCCAACGATTTAAAACCATTGGGAAAGGATTTTTCCCAACGGTTTGGCCTAAAATGTTGGGAAATCCCAACATTCTGCTTTTTCCCAACGGTTTAAAACCATTGGGAAAGGATTTTTACCAACAGTTAAATGAATGGTTGGTAAAAATAGCCCTAGAAATGCTATGCCAACGGTTTGAAACCGTTGGCAGAGCCTGTGCTCTGCAAATTGCACAGTAGCATGCAATTTGCAGAGCAGCTATGCAATTTGACAGCAGCCATAATTTTAAGCATTCCCTCCCATTTTAAATCCAATTATTGTACCTGCAATAAACTAACACATACATATACAATTATTGTACCTGCAATAAGCAACTCACACATACATATAGAGAACAAATTCATACACATTTAACATATAATGCATCATGAAACTATACACATCCATAATTAAATTAGATTTCTTAACGTAATTATAAACATAAATAATTCATTTAGAATTCAATTAAAAATTAAGATGACAATTATATGTGGAATCCGGAATTCAATTCTTAATTTGATCGGTTTTTTGTATACCATATATTTTTACCCGAAATGATGTCCATTTTAAACAAAATACATACACATAGAGTGATCCTGCCACACCGTGCCTCAGATTAAGGCGAGGTTAACTTTTACACGTCAAAAATAACCCATCGATCGTTGTCCTAAAGTATGAACATATTCTGAAAGCATTTGCTCGGTTTTCCGTAAGTTTGTTGATGTTTTTCAATTAAAATGATGTCCTTTTGAAACAAAAGACAGACACTTTGAGTGGTTCCGGCCACACCGCGTCTCATATTGAGGCAAGGTTGATTCGTACACGTCACATATGACCCATGGATCGTTCTCATAAATTTTCAATGGAAACCGAATGCATTTCATTGGTTTTCCGTATGTATTTAAAATGTTGTCCATTTTAAACAAAAGAGAGACACTTAGAGTGATCCCGACAACACCACGACTCATATTGAGCCCGGGTTGTCTTGTACAGCTCAAATATGACCCATGGATCGTTGTGATAAATTATCAACAGATTCTGAATGTGTTTGGTCGGTTTTCTGTATGCCAGTTGTTCTTTTCGCTTATAATCCTGTCCATTTTAAACAAAAGAGACACAGTTAGAGTGGTGTTGGCCACACCGCACCTCGGATTGAGTCAGGGTTGAATCGTACACATCACATATGACCCATGGATTGTTTTGCTAATGTATCGACACAATCCGAATGCGTTTTTTCGGTTTTCCATATGCCAGTTGATGTTTTTCACTTAAAATGACGACATTTTGAAACAAAAGACAGACACTTTGAGTGGTTTCGGCCACACCGGGTCTCAGATTGAGGCGTGGTTGATTCATACATGTCACATATGACCCATGGATCGTTCTCCTAAAGTTTCAATGGAAACCGAATGAGTTGGTTAGTTTTCCGTATGTATATAAAATGTTGTCCATTTTAAACAACATGGACCCACTTAGAGTGATCCTGGACACACCGTGCCTTGAATTGATCCCAAGATGACTCGTCCACGTCACATATGACCCATGGATCATTGAACTAAAGAATAAATATAATCCTAATGCGTTTGGTCAGTTTTTCGTATGTCAGTTGTTCTTTTCACTTATAATCCTGTCCATTTTAAACAAAAGAGAGACAGTGTGAATGGTGTTGGCCACACCGCGCCTCGGATTGAGGCAAAGTTTACTCGTACACATCACATATGACCCATGAATCGTTTTCCTAAAGCATCAACACATTTTGAATGCGTTTGGTCGGTTTTTCGTATGCCAGTTGATCTTTTCACTTATAATCTTGTCCATTTTAAACAAAATAGAGACACTTGAATGGTGTCGGCCACACCGCGCCTCGGATTGAGGCTAGGTTGACTCGTACATGTCACATATGATCCATGGATTGTTGTGATAATGTATCAACACAATCAGAATCCGTTTGGTCGGTTTTCCGTATGTACTTAAAATTTTGTCCATTTTAAACAAAAGAGAGCCACTTAGAGTATAAACACAATCCAAATACATTTGGTCAATTTTTCGGACGTCCGATTGACGTTCCTTCTGCTCGAACACTTCGAAATTCACACACCCATATTTTTCGTCTGATTTCAGGCCATTATGACTTCGTTCGGCCCGTTTGGAACCCCCCACCCGCGTTTATGAAGCACGCACACCACTTAAAACACGCATATTAAGTCGTACCGCGCAAACCACACGTCCGATTGATGTCCCGTCTACGCGTACACGTCAAAAATAATAATTAGATTGTTTAACGGTGGTTTTAGATCAATCTGTGGTCTTCCACTATGAATTTTACCATTAGACTCCCGTTATGGCCGTTTTTTGACACCAGAACTGCGTTCTCGGTCACCACGGCCACACTGCATGTCTGATTGATGTGTCATCTGCTCAACCACTTCAAAAATATTTCACATGTATTTTTCGTTTGATTTCAGGCCATTCTGACTTCGTTCGGCCTGTTTGGACCTCCCCACACATGTTTTTCAAGCGCGCACATCACTTAAAACACGCATATTCAGACGTACCGTGCAAACCGCATGTCCGATTGACGTTCCGTCTGCGCGTACACGTCACAAATAATAATTAGAATGTTTCATTTTGGGTTTAGGTCAATCTGTGGTCTTCCACTATGAATTTTACCGTTACACACCCGTTTTGGCCGTTTATGACACTAGAACTACGTTCTCGGACACCCCGGGCACACGGCACGTCCGATTGACATGTCGTCTGCTCGACCACATCAAAAATCACTCACCCGTATTTGTCGTCTGATTTCAGGCCATTCCGACTTCGGTCGTCCCGTTTGGACCCCCCACGACTGTTTATGAAGCGCGTGCATCACTTAAAACACGCATATTGAGCCTTACTGCGCAAACTGCATGTCCGATTGACGTTTCTTCTACACGTACATGTCACGAATAATAATTATATTGTTGAACGGTGGATTCGGGTCAATCCGAGGTCTTCCTCTATGAATTTTTCTGTTAGACGCCTGTTTTGGCCGTTTGTGACACCAGAACTGCGTTCTCAGCCACCGTGGGCACACGGTACGTCCGATTGACATGACCTTTGCTCGAACACTTCACAAATAAGTCAACCATATTTGTCGTCTGATTTCAGGCCATTCTGAATTCGTTCGGCCCATTTGGACCCCCCACGCGCGTTTATGAAGTGCGTGCAACACTTTAAAAACACATATTTAGCCCTACTGCACAAACCGCACGTCCGATTGACATGCCATCTACGCTTACAAGTCACAAATAATAATTATATAGTTTCACGGTGGTTTTAGGTCAATCTGAAGTCGTCCGCTATGAATTTGACAGTTAGACGCCCGTTTTGGCTGTTTATGACACCAGAACTACGTTCTCGGTCACCACGGGCGCACAGCACATGCGATTGACGTGTCGTCTGCTCGACCACTTCAATAATCACTCAATCGTAGTTTTCGTCTGATTTCAAGCCATTCCAACTTCGTTGATCCCATTTGGACCCCCCCCCCCCACGAGCGTTTGTGAAGTGCGTGCATCACTTAAAACATGCATATTGAGCCTTAACGTGGAAACCGCACGTCCGATTGACGTTCCGTCTATGCGTACATGGCACGGATAATAATTAAATTGTTGCACAGTGGTTTCAGGTCAATCTGAGGTTGTCCTCTATGAATTCGACTGTTAGACCCCCGTTTTGGCCGTTTATGACACTAGAACTGCGTTCTCAGTCACTGCGGGTATACGGCACGTCCGATTGACGTGCCCTCTACTCGAACACTTCAAAAATCAATCAACCGTATTTATCGTCTGATTTCAGGCCATTCCGACTTCGTTCCGCCCGTTTGGACCCCCCACGCGCTTTTATGAAGCGCGCGTCGCACTTAAAACACGCATATTCAGCCCTACCACGCAAACCGCACGTCCGATTGACCTTCCGTCTGCGCGTACATGTCACGAATAATAATTATATTTTTTTCGCGTTGGTTTCAGGTCAATCTGAGGTCATCCACTATAAATTTGACCGTTAGACGCTCGTTTTGGCCGTTTATGACACCAGAACTGCATTCTCAGTCACCACAGGCACAAGGCATGTCCGATTGACGCGTTGTCTGCTCGACCACTTCAAAAATAACTCAACCGTATTTTTCGTCTGATTTCAGGATATTCCGACCTCGTTTGGCCCTTTTAGAACCCCCACGCGCGTTTGTGAAGCGCGTGCATCACTTAAAACACGCATATTGAGCCTTACCGCGCAAACCGCACATCTGATTGATGTGTCGTCTGTGCGTACACGTCACGAATAATAATTATATTGTTTCACGGTGGTTTCAGGTCAATCCGAGGTCGTCCGCTATGAATTTGACCGTTAGACGCCCGTTTTGGCCGTTTATGGCACCAGAACTACGTTCTCGGTCACCGTGGGCACACGGCACGTCCGATTTATGTGCCGTCTACTCGACCACTACAAAAATCACTCACCCGTATTTTTCATCTGATTTTAGGAAATTCCGACATCATTCGGCCTGTTTGGACCCCCCACGAGCGTTTATGAAGCGCGAGCATCACTTAAAACATGCATATTGATCCTTACCGCGCAAACCGCATGTCCGATTGACGTGCCGTCTATGCGTACACATCACAAATAATAATTATATTGTTGCACGGTGGTTTCAGGTCAATCTGAGGTCGTCCTCTATGAATTTGACCGTTAGACGCCCGTTTTGGCAGATTATGACACCAGAACTACGTTCTCAGTCACCACGGGCACACGGTAGGTCCAATTGACGTTCCCCCTACTCGACCACTTCACAATTCACTCACCCGTATTTTTCATCTGATTTCAGGCCATTCCGACTTCGTTCAGCACATTTGGACCCCCCCCCCCACGTGCGTTTATGAAGTGCGCGCATCACTTAAAACACGCATATTGAGCCTTACCATGCAAACCGAACGTCCAATTGACATGATGTCTGCGCGTACACATCAAGAATAATAATTATAATTTTTAACGATTATTTCAGGTCAATATGTGGTCGTCCACAATTAATTTGACCGTTAGACGCCCGTTTTGGCCGTTTGTGACACCAGAACTACGTTCTCAGTCACAGCGGGCACATGACACGTCCAATTGATGTGTTGTCTTCTCTAACAACTCAAAAATCAGTCACCCATATTTTTCGTCGGATTTCAGGCCATTCTGACTTCGTTCGGCCCATTTGGACCCCCCCCCCACACGCGTTTATGAAGCGCACATCACATAAAACACGCATATTGAGCCTTACCCTGCAAACCGCAAGTCCGATTGACGTGCCGTCTATGCGTACACATCAAGAATAATAATTATATTGTTGAACGATGGTTTCAGGTCAATCTGAGGTCATCCTCTATGAATTTGACCGTTAGACGCCCGTTTTGGCCGTTTATGACACCAGAACGCCGTTCTCAGTCACCGCAGGCACATGGCATGTCTGATTGACATGCCATATGCTTGAACACTTCACAAATAACTCAACCATATTCTTCGTCTGATTTCAGGCCATTCTGACTTTGTCCGGCCTGTTTGGACCCCCCACGCGCATTAATGAAGCGCGCTCATCACTTAAAACATGCATATTGATCCTTACCGCACAAACCACACGTCCGATTGATGTTCCGTCTGCGTGTACATGTCACGAATAATAATTATATTGTTGCACGGTGGTTTCAGGGTATAAATACTAAAACAATATAATCTAGGTAAAAAAGGAAAATTATATACATCAAGGATATAACAACTTCTAGAGAATTCATTAACACAAATGAAATTACCTCATGCATGGGGTTAATTCTCATCTGGATCACCCTGGACAGCCCCCACCCCTCAGAGAGCCCCCTACTCCTCAGACAGCCCCCTACTCACCCCGGACAGCCCCCCACCCCTCAGCCAACCCCCACTCACCCCGGACAGCCCCACACCCCTCGGACAACCACCTGGACAGCCCCCCCCCCCACACACACAACATGGACACCCCATCCCTCCCACCTGAACATCCACCCACCTCACCCCATCCCCCACCACACCTGCACAATCCCCCTCCCTACCGTGAAAACATGAAACATAAATTAAAAATATATTAAATATGATTTTTTTCTTGAAACAAATGAAAATATTATGCCTCTACTCCAAATGCTAAAAATGATGACATATCTTTTGGAATTCCGATGTTGTTCACAACCTTCAAGGATGAATAAAATCAAGTTTTCCAGTGTAATGAAACTCTTCAAAGTTCTCTAAAATTAAATAGGTGGGTTTAGGAGAGAATATTTAAGTGTTAGAAGTAGGATTTTTGTAGAGAGTTTTTAAATTTCAAATTAAACATCTCCAACTCTTATTAAAGATAAAGATTTTAGATTATCCTATAACCAACTAATAATTTTAAATGAAGTGATTCCTCAAATTGGTGTTAAATGAGGATAATTGAATTTGAAATCCAACAAGGGAGGTATCAGGAGAACACCCTAATGGATTAAGAATTCCAAAGGAAATCGGTTAATGATAATGATATGACTCACCATTTATATATTGACATTGGTTTTATTGATGGATAATGATTTTATTTTTTAGGTGTGGAGTTGGGGTGACCTAAAAACACCAAATGGGGTTCCACTCTATATTTCTGAGAATATATTATCCAATAAAAAGCTTCCACCTGTAAACATGATAGCTTTAAATTAGTGCCTACAGGAATTTCATGACATTTAAGGGATATGTGTTTTTTGAAAAGCCTATGAATTATAGGGATGTTCATGAATGATGGTTTTTTGTACATATGTGTATGTAATTCAATTATGAGGATGGTTTATTCCATTTAACCAATGTTGTAGTGTATGTTTAGGATGAGTTCTTGCATTTAACCAGTGTTCTTGTTTATGTTTTTGTTAGGTGAGTTAGAAACCATGTTAGGCATGTCATTAGAACATGTGTTTTTCCATTTAAACATGTAGTATTAGATTTCAGGGATAAAAGTGTTTTGTCTGACCTAATTACTACCCACTATATAGTATGGCCAACATATAATGTGGGCCTATCCATGAAACAAAGGCATGTGTAAATTGGACGTTTTCAGCACCCCATTTGGATAAACATACTTTTAACCATAAGGTATTGGCCATGTATATTTACATGGCTATCCAAGTCATGTACTGTGTGTACATTCACAGGACCCTAGATTATCGTAGACACCATGTGAACCCCTATACCATATCTTCATTATTACAACCATTAATAACAAATTATTAAACAACATCATTTGTCAAAGATAATAAAATTGAACATAAATCAATAATACTATTGGATATATCAAGTAAAATGAAGTCACACTATCTTACATCCTAAATGACCATCCACAAACAAGATTAATGAACACATACCTCTCTTTTTGGCCAAATCATAAAACAATACATAGTTTCAAAACAAAAAAACAAAGGTATCAGTTACATATTTGAAGTGCAGAAGAAAAAATTTCCATGATTGAAGATGGATTGATCGGTGGAAGAAGATTGGCAGAGGGGGATTCGATTTAGGGCACAAATCGAGCGGAGGGGGACTACAATCGAATGGAGGGGCTACTGGACACCCAATTTGGATTTAAGGTAAAACATTCCCAATGGTTTTTAAAAACCGTTGGGAATGTAGGTTTACCTAATCCTATAACAACGGTTTAAGAAACCGTTGGTAAACGGTGGCCAAACAAGGCCTATACCAATTGTTTGTGTAAACCATTGATATAGATTCCAACATATACCAAGGGTTAGTGTATAACCGTTGGTAAAAGTGTCTTAATTGAGGCCTATTCCAATGGTTTGTAAAACCGTTGGTAAAATTCTTCATAAAATCTTCTATACCGATGGTTTTCTTAAAACCGATGGTATATATAACCATTCCCAATGGTTTGAAAAACCATTGCGATATAAGAGTTGGTAATAATGGGATTTCCAGTAGTGTATGATGACTGATTCTCAAGTCTATAGATCCTATTCGATATAAGTTTTTAGGAATGATCAAACATAAAATATTTTTATTCTCCCAATATTCTAATTTTATATGATTTTGGTAATGTACTGGATCTCTCTATGTTAGTCCCATACAAATAATTGAGGAAGGGAAGTCACAATTGATATTATGAATAATCCTATAATAATGTATTAGTGTGAGGATGACCATAAACTTCTAATATAAATTAGTTCTATTAAAAAGGGTCTTAATACCTTTTTCTAAGGTTATTTATCTCAAATAATAAGGTATAAACTCAACATTTAATTTATGATTTTCTTTTGGGACTATGGTAATTTATTTTCTAAAGAGTTTCCTAGTCCCCTCTGAATTATGAAGTTGAGTATTCAATAGAACACATGGATTTCTATTTCAAATAATACATATCAAATATACTTAATTTAGTTATATAAATTAATGAATAAACTCTAGGAGAATCTTGAAAATGGATTCATGCACCCTTCTATTTCACCAAGGAGTACAGTAGTTCTTTTTTCGGAAGGGATATGGGTCGATGCGTCTTTTCATTGATTATTGGGAACATAATAACATCAACACAATAACATGTATCCTCTATACCCTATTGATTACTTTTTTGATCAATTACACAAATCCCATTACATTTTAAATATTTTTCTTTAATCTATATATCATAACATAATGGTAAAAATTGATGATGTAACAAAAAAATACATCTATACGAGGAATGAAATTATGATCATATAATTATTTCTTTGGGATTTACCAATTTCCGTATTATATTCATGGATCTAATGATTATATTCTAAAGATATTACATTGATCATTTTGTGGTTTTATTTATATATAATTGACACACCTTCACACTTCATTGAATTTTCTTGGGTGGTGATCAGATTAGATTTTATTTTTATCCCAAAATACACTTGATACGATGGTTTAATAGAGTGGTATTATGGGGTTGAACCCATATGGAATGATTGGAATATAGTAATCCAATGACATTGAAAACATTATATAGGATTCCTCGCAATAATATTTTAAATTGGGATTCAATTAATTATATTTAGATTATTTTTATGATTTAGGAAGGGAACAGTTTTCAGGGTCAATTCCAAGGTTAATGTAAAAATGGATAATATTTTTCCTAATATTGAAATTCCATTGGCAGAGGCTTTCAACTGGTAAATATAGAAAAAATTTATTATGTTCAAACCTGTAACAGCCCAAACTTTTATCAATGAAAATTCCTCTTAGTCCAATTAAATGTATTATTATTAAAAATGGTTATATAAAATATGCACTTCCTTGGATTTATGTTTTTGTATTTTAAAATACCATTAATAATTGTGAATATTTCTAATATATCCATTGAATAGTGATCACATTATTATTATAAATTTAGGGCTTTAACAAATCCAATTTACTAAGAAAAAGGAAGTGATGGCCTCATCCAGTAGACATGCCCCGTATAAATCCCATATGTCAAATCATGGAAAGGTGTTTGTGTCTTTGGGATTCACTCTTGACCCGGCCCAAGATGAGCTTCAACATGTGAATGTTGAACGAAACTTCCTACAAGAGAAGTGGAAGTTGATAGAGATTACCACCCGAGAGATGTTATCTGATCCACCCCAAGAGTCCGTCAATATCGCAAACCTTAACCATCAGTCTTTTGCGGGTGTTATAATAGGTTATGTAACAAGACCTTATGACTATGATTATGTATATTATTTCTATATATAATAAATAATATACAGTCATTTAATTATTATTACTCTGTAAATATTTTTTAATGAACAAATAGTATTTTTTTCTAATATTCTACTAAGAAATTTATTTTCCGGAATTATTGTATTTTTTAACTAAATAATATTCTAATAAAACAATATTATTATTGTTAAGAATTTAATTTGAATTAAATATTATTTATCATATAATTTTATGAAGGAAATTGTATTTTCTATTACGTTTTGAAAGCTGTTTTTCTCAAAACCCATGATTTTTCGATAAATTTCTGTTTTTATATTAAAATTGAATATTCAATATATTTAAAAGATTATTTAAATAAAAATAATATTATTTCTTGATTCAGGATGTCGAAATTATCCAATGGTTTATTTTTTATAATATTCTGAGACTGTCAAATATTTGGATAAAAATTAAATAATGTTTAGTTATATATTGTGTTTTATGATCTCCTAATGACCCAATAGTGATGTAATAAAATACTATAAACACTGTGTTCGGACATTATATGTTTTAACACTAAAATTATGTGATTATATATATTTTTTATTTATTTTAAAAGATCTTAGTGGACCCTCCAAACTTATAAATCATTTTAGTTTTTTAAATTAATTTCTTTGAGAGTGTGACTCACCTCCACATAAGAAACCCTATTATTTTAAGAATTTCAGAAAGTGGCCATATAAAATATTTTTTCCCACTCCCTTTGTAAAAAATCCATGAGTAGAGACCATGTGATATTTTGTGTTTGTGATTAGATTAATGTGTTGTCTCCCAAACCTAAATAATAAAGAATTCACTCTTGCTTCCTATATAAACCCACGCAAGCTCCAACTTCAACTTCACTAAAAGAATTTTTAGATTATCCAAAAACATCCATAATATATATATAATCCTCCCAAGGTGCCCTAATATTCCAATAAGCCTCTCTCAATCATCTCCCAAGCCTTTCGGATCACACTTCCATGTAAGGGATTTCTTTTTTTCTCATTTTTTCCCAATTTTCATTAAGTTGTTAATCCCTTTTAATATCAATTACAAATGTTGGGGTGTGATTTTTAACCTCAAAAATATATCCCAATTAGTTTTTTAATGATTATAGACCACTTTATTTCTCATTAAATCCCCCTATGTACACTCGTTAGTATGCTGAAATTTCGTAAGGAATTTCTCTCTCATCGTTTACAGTCAAGAAATTATTTTGTATTATCAATATGAAATTCCAATAGTCTTGTTGGTAAATTTTTCTATATGACCACCTTACTGTCCTTTTAATGTACATATTATGAGATAGCCCATTCTATCTCATCAAACTTTTTTATTAATTCTTATTCCATGATGTTCTGCTGCAAAAATTACACTGCGATTTTCCAAGCCAAATTGATTGTGTATTGAATATCGTGCCCATTTTTTATCAAGTGTATTCACCATTATGGGAATTTACTTATTTTTTAAAGAGTTACATTTATATATTCCACATTAAATTATTGTGGAATAAATGATGATGTTGAATTACTCCATGTTGTATGATCAATGTGGCACACATGTGCATGAAATGAAATGTTTAAGAAGGGTGCATCCTGATATCACTCGAATGGATTGGGTAAAGTATAGTATCATGATACGTTGTGTAAAATGAATATTTAAACATGATGATTCATGTTAAATAATGGCTTAATCTTCCTTCATGAACGATTATGGTTTACTCATGCTCCATGTGCAATGAGCCTTGTCTCATGATAATATCATGTTTAATTTTGTTACCACATCTCAATTTTATGATTATCATGATTTATTAGGCCTTTATGTTCATGCTTCTATTGTGATCCGTTTATGTGCCTATTGTATAACAAGTATTTTATTCCTCAGGGTATTCCATGTTTATTCCTTTACTGGGCTTTATAGCTCACATTTTTTGTATGCATGTCCTCAAGTTATCCCATGCAATGCTAAGTACGAGGGAATGTGGTGGTCATGTAAAGGATGTTTCCAATAAGATGTTTTGTTTTATGTTTTAATATGTTTTTTAATGTTCGTAATCCCCAAATACACTAGACCTATTGATCTTCTATGTTGTATCAAGTGAAGGTTTTATGTAATAAATTAGGTTTCAGTGTGAAATAAAAGTAGGGCTGTTATAGTTGGTATTAGAGGATAGGTTTAGTTTTTTTTTGGGATTAGTGTTAGAAAACCATAGTGAAAGACTTAGGAATAAGACAATATATAATAAAAAAAAACCCTAAATTTTGGTCAGTATTGAGTAAGTGTTTTATTAAACAAATAAATCCCTTTCTGGATACGAGCAGGTATTGGCTGCTCTGGCACAGATGTACCTGGGGGTGAAAACCCCGACAAGGAGTTTTAGGCTTGACCTGGGGTATCCTGGTACACAACAGTAGGCCCTGATTCATTCTTGGTTATGACACTCCTAGGGGATATGTTCTATTAAATTAACAAGTTTATTATGAACCATTGTTATGGGAATTGAAAAAAAACACCCTGAGAATATATGCTAGAAAGTATATCATGGATAATAAAGGCGGAAGAATATAGATTCATAAGTTATGGAAATAAAAGTCATTTATATGTCATACTTTTTTGTCCATGGATTACACATTACGTGATACCACTAACATTCCTTTTATTCAAGATAATGGCTGGTAATAAGAGGACATCGGCTAACACCTGATGCAAAGATCAATGTGATGGATATTCTAATGTGATGCCCAATCTGATGGGAGTTGAAATCGTGAATTTTTTCATGATAAACTCTCAGCTAAACCAAGATTTTATTAGAAAAATGGGTCACATATAACATTTAACCCCCAACAAGAGAGAACATGTCACTATCGAGAGTTTCATGAGACAAATGCCTACTACTTTTAATGAATCATCCCATCCCTCAATCGCCGAATAATGGATCAACTCCATTAAAAAGATCTTATCCATCCATTAGTATTCTGAACAAGAGAAGATTATTCTAGCTACTTATCATATAGAATGTCAAGCTGATCAATGGTGTAAATTGATCAAAAATACGAAGCCTAAGGAGGAGATAGAGGTTTTGGAATGTAAGGATTTCTAGAAAATGTTTTTCGATAAAAGTTTTCACTAAAGACTCTAGATTAATATGGAAGAGACATATGTTCCCTTAAGAAAAAAGATGAATAATCCAGCGAAGCGTACAAGGAAAACATTACAGGGCTTCAAAGATACACCTCCAGCTTTGTCGTTACCCCTGAATGCAAAGTTTACTGCTTCTTTGGTGGGCTGAAATCTATCCTACAAAAATCCCTATAGATCCGTGACTTTGAAAGCTATGACAAAATTGTCAGACGTGCCCTCAAGGTTGAAATTGAGATTTTAAAATCTCAGGGGTATCATAGGAATAAGAAGCTTATGGTATAATTAAATTATGGTGGTCCGATGGATAAATCCAACGGTGCTATGAAAATCAAACGCCCCACTTGCCAAAGGTGTGGAAAGAGAACCCCAGAAATTACATGAAATATATTAAGAAATGATTTAGGTGTGGAAGAGAAGAAAACCTAGATGTTAACTGTGGGAAATAAAACCATGTAGCTGTGATAGAAGAGAGGAACACTATATTCCACTCTCAACGCATTGTGCATTACTTTAATTGCAATGAACAAGGAAACCATTGAAATTAGTGCTCTAAGCCAATGGTTTTTAGAGGTAACCAATGACCTCCAAGGTTGTAATGGTGATCTTTTTCCATCACTACCATCAATGTGATCCCCGGAAATAAAGTGGTGATAGGTACACTAGTTATTCATTCATAATTAGAAAATTTACTTTTTGATTCTGGTTCTACGCATTCTTTTATATCTGGAAACTTTAGCAGAACAATCCCAACACCACCACAAATACTGGAATTAAAGATGTCGGTTTGTACATAAAATGGGGAAATAATTTCATCCCATGAATATAACTCCTCCCCTATCATAATATGTGCAGTGAACTTTCCGGCGAACCATTTCATACTCCCACTGGTGGAATTTGATGCAATTCTAAACATGGATTGGATTTCCTTATATAGAGCCGACATAAATTGTTGTGAGAGGTAAATCACTCTCCATATGGAGAATCGATCCCCGATTAGATACAAGTGCAAGGAGGAAGATTAATCTTAATTATCACTATCATCTCAAGCATGGATATTACTACCCTATGAGCATGTGTATCTAGCTCAGATGATTGAGTCTAAGGAGGCAACCATCCTTGAAGACATTCTAATTGTGAGGGAATTCACTAAAGTGTTTCATGAGAAATTTATTAATTTCTCTCCTAGAAGAGATGTTGAATTATCAATTAACCTTATACCTAGGTTGTTTTCAATATCCAAGACTCTATATATAATGGTTGTTGTAGATCTTGAGGAGCTGAAGAGAAAACTACATGAGAATCTGCAAAAAGGGTTTATACACTTATGTGCTTCACCATGGGGTGCCCCAGTCCTCTTTGTCATGAAGAAGGATTTTACATTGTGCCTTTTCATCGACTATCATGAACTCAAAAAAATCACGATAAAGAACAAGTATCATCTGCCACAAATTGATGACTTGTTTGATCAGCTGCATAGAGCACAGTACTTTTCCAAGGTGGATTTGCGGTTGAGATATTAATAAGTAATGCTGAAGAAGGATGATATCCCCCTGAATTATTTTTGAACAAGATTCGAGTACTATGAATTCATAGTAATTTTTTTCGGACTCACTAATTCTCCATAAATATTCATGTACTTGACGAATAATGTCTTTTGATATTACCTCAACAATTTTGTGGTAGTATTTATAGATGATATTCTAATATACTCCAAGACCAAGGATGATCATGAGGAGCATCTAAGAACTATAATAGAGACCTTTCAAAAGGGGAATCTATATGAAAATTACAGTTAGTGTGAGTTCTGGTTGAAGGGGATCTTATTCTTGGGCCATAACATCACAATCAATGGGATATCTATGAATCCCTCGAAGACAACGGCAATAGAGGGATGGTCGAGGCCATCATCGGTAACGTATATCTCTAAAATCATTGGGTTAGCGGGGTATTATCTCTTATTTTAGAGTAACTTCTCATGATTTTCAAACCCTCACACAAAGATAAATCAAAAGGGAGTCAAGTTTTCTTGGAGTGAGGAATGCGAAAAGAGCTTCATGGAGTTGAAAAGGAGGCTTATCACTGTGCACGTGCTCACATTACCCACAAGTGGAGAAATCATTGTGGTATTCAGCGATGCTTCAAAGAAGAGAATGGGTTGTGTGTTAATGTAAAATGACAATTTCATTGACTATGCTTCAAGGAAATTGAATATTCATGAGAAAAACAATCCAACACATGATCTGAATTTGGATGTAGTGGTATTCACTTTAAAATTTTTGTGGAATTTTATATTTAAGGAGAAGTTTAAAATACATACAGAACACAAAATCCTTAAGTATATATTCACACAGAAAGAGTTGAACATTCTCTAAGGAAAATGGTTAGAGCTGATCAAAGACTATAACTAATAAATCTATTACCACTTGAGGAAAGAGAACAAGGTGGAAGATGCTCTAAGTAGAAAGGATCCAACAATTATATCATTGATGAGAATTGAAAAGGATCCAATATTCTCAGATTTGATGAAGATGGACATGGGAATCATAAATAAGGGGAAATAATCATTCCATTAACAAATGAATTGTCAGTCATATCTTTTGGAATTGTTATAGGATGATCAAAAGGATGACTTGGGAATTTAGAAGAAAGTAGAAGCTATCAGAAAAGGGAAATCCTCAGAGTTCAATGTTAATTATGAAGGAATTGTGATATTTTGGGAAAGAAAATGTGTTCCATCATGTCTGGATCTGAATAAGGAACTTTTGGATGATGCACATAGTTCAAATTTCATTATTCAGCCAGAAATCACAAAGATGTATCGAGATCTCCAAGAGAATTATTGGTGGGATTACATGAAGAAGGATATCCCTGAGTATACATTAAATTTCCTTGTGTGTCATCATGTGAAAGTAGAGTGGATAGAGTCAAAAGGGATGATACAACCATTACCCATACCATCCTGGAAATGGGATAACATCACTGTGGACTTTGCACTAGATTTTCAAAGACATCCAAAGGAAACAATGATATATCAGTTTTTGTGGATCATCTTGAAAATTCTACACACTTAATTTATATTCGGGATGATTTATCATTGGATCAACCGGCACAGATATATATCAGGGAAGTGGTAAGGCTGCATGGAGTACCACTATCTATTTTATCTGATCGAGATCCAAGATTCACCTTATCTTTTGGAATAATCTTCATCATGTTATGGATACTAAGCTGAACATCAGTACAGATTATCATCAAAAAATTGATGGTCAATCTGATCATACTATCCAAGCATTTTAGGCCATGTTGACAGCATGCTCAATGGTTTTCCATGGAGGATGGGATCAATATATTACTCTTTTTGAGTTCCCATAATATAATATTTTCAACTCAATCATCCAAATGGCCCCATATGAATCCCTATAGTGGAAAAGGTGCATAACACTATCGTGTTGGGATGAATTCAGTTATTGTATACTTCTAGGACCAGAAATGGTCGAATAAATGGTGGAGAAGGTGAATACCATTCAGCAGCATAACAAGGAATCCCAAAGTCGATAGAAGAGTTATGTAGACAATTGTCGATGAGAACATGAATACAATGTTTTAAAAATGTTATTTCTATGCATATATCTATGGAATAATGTCATGTGTTTTGGAATGAAATTGAAGATAATTCCTAGGTACATCAGCCCCTTCGAGATTCTTGATCATGTCAGGGATGTGGCATATCGACTAGAACTTACACCTACCATGGCCAATGTACATGATGTATTTCACTTATCCCTATTAAGGATGTACATACAAAACCCTTCTAATATACTCTCTTAAGAGGTAGTACAGTTAAAGGATGATCTTTCTTATGAGGAGGAACCAGTGAATATCATAGATCGTAGAGAATAAGTTCTATGAAACAAAATTGTACTCCTCGTCAAGGTGTTGTGGTGAAACCACAAGTTTGCCGAAGTGACGTGGGAATCAGAGGAAGTGATAAAGAAAAGTTGGGGAAAGGAAATTTCAAGGGGAAATTTTTTTAAGGGGGGAATATTGTAACAATCCAAACTTCTATCAATGAAAATACATATTGGTCTAATTAAATGTGTTGTTATGAGAAATTATTATATACAATACGCAATTCCATGATTTTTTGTTTTTGGATTTTTAAATACAGATAAAAATTGTGACCATTGCTAATATAGTCACTGAACAGTGATCACATGATTAGTATAAATATAGGGCATTAAAAAATCCAATTTAATCAGAGAAAGGAAGAAATGACCTCATCTCGTAGACTTTCAATGAATGAAGCCCATTTATCGGAGCTCAGAATGGAGGTGGTGTTATTGGACGTCACTCATGACAAATCCCAATCTAAGCTTCAGCATGTGAAGCTTGAATGGAACCGCCTACAAGAGATGTGTAATTTGATAGAGATTACCACACGACTGATGTTATCCGAGCCACCCCATGAGTATGTCACCATCACACACCTTACCCTTCAGTCATATGCTGGTGTTATAATAGGTTATGTAACAAGAACATAGTTCTATGATTATGTACATTATTTTTGTATATAATAAATAATATACATTCATATAATTATTGTTACTTTGTAAATTGTTTTTAAAGAAAAAATAGTATATTTAGATAATATTCAACTAAGAAATATATTTTAATGAATTAATGGATTTTTTAATTAAATAAAATTTTAATAAAATATTACTATTATTGAAATATTTTTTATTAAATATAAATGATGATATAATTTTATGAATGCAATTGTAATTTTTATAAAGGTTTGAAAGATATTTTTGTCAAAACCCATGATTTTTCTATAAATGTCATGTTTTTTCAAAAGTGAATATTCAAATATTTAGAAAATTAATTAGATAAAATGAATATTATTTTTGGAATAAGATTGTTGAAATTATCCATTGTTTAATTTTTCATTATTTTCTGAGAGAGTCAAATTTTTGAGTAAAAATTAAATACCATTTAATTAAATAATGTGTTCTATTCCATCATAATGACCCAATACTGATGTAATAAAATAATATCAACACAATTTTCGGTAATTATATGTTTTAAAATTAAAATAATGTGTTTTTAGATTTTTTTGATTTATTTTACAAATCCTTAGTGGACCCTCCAAGACTTATAAAACATTTCAGCTTTTTGAATTAATTTTCTTAAGAGTGTGACTCATGTCCACATTAGCAACCATAATATTTTATGGTGTTAGGAAATTAGATATATAAAATATTTTTTTCCACTCCCCTTAGTAAAAACCCATGGGAAATAACCATGTGTGGGTTTGTAGTTTTGATTACTTTAATGTGTGGTGTACTAAACATAAAAAATAAATAACTCCCTCCCCTTTCTTATATAAACCCACCCTAGATCCCACTTCCTCTTCACGCAAAGCCTTTTTAGTTTTCCAAACCTCTTCCATACTCTCTCTGGAATCCTCTGAAGGAGCCCCATTCCCTAATTAATCCTCTCTCAAGCCTCTACCAAGCCTTTGACATCACACTTCCAAGTAAGAGATTTCTTCCTTTCTAATTTTTATCCAATTTTTTTAGTTGTTATGCCATTTTATTTTCAATTCCAAATATTGGGGTATGATTTAAAACCTACCCCATACTTCCTTATTTATGTTTGTATTATGAGAGACCCATTTATCTCTCATTTAATCCTCCCATGTACACCCGTTACTATACTGAAATTTCGTAACAAAATTCTCCCGCCTCATTTACATTCAATAAATTCTATGGTATTATGAATATAAAATTCTATTAATCATGTTGGGAAATGTATCTATATGACCCATTAATGTCCAGTTCATGTACATATTATGAGACACCCTATTCTTTATCTTCATTTTTTTATGAATTTTTATGTCACGTTGTTATATTGACGAAATTGCACCATGATTTTCCAAGACAAAGTCATTGTGTAATGATTACCATGCAAATTTTTCTATCAAGGGTATCCACCATTATGAAAATTTACTTATTGTTGAAAGAGTTTTATGTATGTATTCCACATTCCTTTATTGTGGAAAAAATAATTATTTTGAATGATTCCATGTTGTATGATCCATGTGGCACACTTATACATGAAATTAAATGTTTAAAAAGGTTATGCCCTGATAGCGATCCAATTAATTGGGTAAATTATAGTATCATGATACGTCATGTGAAATGAGTTTTGACTCATGATAATTAATGTGCAACAAGGTTTTACTCATGCATCATGTTCAATGAGGGTTTAATCGTGCTCTTTTTGCAATAAGTCTTGGCTCATGCTAATATCATGTTAAATGTTGTTGACACAAAATCATGTTATGATTATCATGATTTATCATGCCTTTATGTTCATGATTAACTTGTTCTCCATTTATATGCCTATTTGACAACATGTATTGTATTACTTATTCTATTCCATGTTTATTCCCTTAATGGGATTTATAGATCACCCTTTTCTTATGCATGTCCTCATGTTATCCCATACAATTATAAGTACGAGGAAATGTAGTGGTCATGTAAATGAAGTTTTCAATAAGATGTTGAATTTTATTTCTTATGTTGTTATGTAATTTTCCCAATCACCAAATACACTGGACCTTTTGATCTTATATGTTGTATAAAGTGATGGTTTTTTGTAATAAATTGTGTTTAAGTGTGAAATAAAAGCAGGGTTGTTATAAAACCTACTAGATATATCCAAGATTAAACTATTACATGGTCCAGGTATAGAAAATTAATTTGATAAATCTGTCCTAGTTTTTATCGATAAAATTGTCCCATGATAATAGTCATTTCCTATACAACTCCAATCAGGTTAAGTTCATTCTTTTACACAACCCAATATAACGGTTGAATAATGTAGTTGAATAACTTATTATCGTATAATCTAATTACTTGAAGTTATGTAACCAACCATCCATTTTTAGATTTATTATAATCACAAAAATCATACTCTTGACCATTAAACTAATTGGATTAGCCGGTAATGATGGTAATAATAAAAAACACATAAATAACAGTATACCCACTAGGAAGATTAATAAAACTGTCGAAACAAGATTGTTTTTAATTTGGGGATTAAGAATGAATAATTTTAAGATCAGAAAAATTATTTATCAATCAAAAGAATTAATAATTGATAATGTGGTGTATACCAACTATAAAGTGGATATTGTAATGGAAAATGAATGTCATAATGGTACAAAGAATTGAAAGAGATGATGAAATATTATAAACAGATAAAAATATCTATGATTTAATTAAAATTTTAAAAGGATTTTTTCTAATATGAGTTGGAATGGAAATAATGGGTGAAAAATGAGATTGAACAGTGAAATGCTACTGTGAAAAAATATGTGTGGTTATCCTCTCCCAATAAGTAAAAATTTTGGAATTTACGCTATACGTAACATGCCCAAATCATGTAATCTTGATCGAAGGTTTTTTATATATATTTTGGATTCGAAACCTTTTATGGAATGATCATCAGTACTTTGAGTTGTGAATTGTTTCATAACATGTAATTGGATCACACAACATGCTTGAACTCATGAATTAACCTCTATGAAAGAGGTGACATTTTAATTTTACATACTGTGTATGGGGAATTATTGTCATGTATTCTTTTCATGACTTCTAAATTTATCATGAATTGTTCTTCATTACTTCATACATTCTATAAATGATGCATAAATTTCTTTTATGTTTTTCATGTATGGTAAAGTCCACATTTATCAAATTTTGACATCAATTCATCTTGATTATTGGATACCTATTCTCTGAAAAAAAAAATCAACACATGCATAGTTCATTATTAAATAAAATATGAATAATATTAATTAAATGGATCCAAAATGTAAATATAATTTCATCTTATCAAATTTCCCCATACATGATGAATTTATTTTCCTCATGAAAAAATAATCACTATAATGATTACAAAAGGTACCATTTTGAAAATATGAAACATGAAATATAACTAGGAAAATAAAACTAAGTGTATGTATAAATATTCATCCTTCAAGATCAATTATATAGAAAGAATTAGTCATACTTAATTTTTGTGTTCTTTATCCATATTTTTATTCATTTAATAGTAATTTCATAAATATTTATGAAACTATGTACCCATTTTTCAGTTTAACTCCCTAATAATTTTATCTCAACACTAATGGTTAAATGTAACTAGATTTATTCTCATACCTTGTATACATTATTCGAACTATTGTCTTTAATTTGTTCTATAATTTTCACTTTGTAAATATAAATTCAAAATGAATCATATGTTCCTTAGTATAATGGTTAAAATGACTCTAGGGATGAGGTTAGTAGGGTATGAAGTGATTAATCTACTAAAAACAGGGGTAAGATATAATTTATAATTCATGAAAATAGTGAATAGTGAAAAGAATTGAATCTTGAAAAAGGAATTGATGTCCATACACTATGAATATCAATTTTGATCCTTGAGTATACCATGAATATATAAAAATTATACAATGTTTCTTTATTTTTTGTTTCCTTTTTTTTGAAATTCATGTTTAGGCCATATCTCATATCTATGTAATAACCACATATGATCCATTCAGGGATTCATTGGTCTAGAAATAGTGATTGTTAACCATCCTAATACAAAACCAAAAATATTTTTCAATATAGATAAATATATATATATATTAAAAGAACATAGAAGGAAAAAAATTACACAAGGAGTCAAGGATCATATCATATCAATTTAGAAAAAGTCCCACAATAAATCTCCTCAATAAATTCATACCATGCTCATCATCTTAAAATTCATCACAATTATTCAGATGATAATAATGATTAATACCAAGATTAGGTAAGGAAGGGATCATTGGAATGAAATTAATTCATCCAAAAAATTCATTCACGTGTTGTATTGGATAATAAAGATAAAATGTAATTTGTGTTTCCAGAAAAAGATTCTCAAAATGGATTTCCTTAATCATAATAAAATTTTATTTTTTTTCATTCTTAGACTCAATAATATCTAAATAAATGTTCTGATAGGTTTACATTCCCTAGGTGTCTTTAATGAAATATTATTAGAAACTAATAAGAAATTTTTTGTTGACAACACTCTTGTGAATGTAAGTACAAAAAAAAGACAATCACTCAGGTTATAAAATAAATTAATATGTTAATCAAAACAAAATTTAAAAAAATGATTTAAACTATTAAACCATAGGATAGAGTGTATTTATACAATTTCTAACCAAACATTGTATTTTATTAAAATTGGTATAATGAGTTTTCTAGTTTGAAGCACCCTTTTAGTGAAAAATGTATCTTAGATAGATGAAAACAAGAAATAATCCTATTGTATACAAAATGATATTTAATACAAACTCCCACAATTAAAGTTTGACATTATCCAAAGTATAATAGATATCATTGGGGTAGTGTTATCATATATATATCAAAGATAAAATGAAATGGAAACTACCGTTTGAATTTATGGGATCCAGATCTCCCTGTATGAGTGTTATTCCATTGAGAAACATGATTGATGTTGATTTCAAATTTGGGCTACCTAATAAAAATTTTGTAATTAATTATCATACACTAGAAAAAACATTATTCCATGTGTTTTGAAGAGGATGAAAGCAGTGACATGTGTTGGTGCACCTAGTGAAAATCAATGAAAAACCGCTTAAATACATGCTGATATGTGGATAAAACATAGTTCAGCGTGACCTATAAAAACGATACAAAGTGAAAAATATAAAAAAAATTAAAGACTAAAGATAATTGAAATAAATAAAATATATGTTGCATCCCATAAAGATATAACAAAAATTTCATCAGCCAGATGGATGGACAAGGAATCAACCAATTTCATCCCTCTCCTCAGAAGACTTCATCCTCCTATAGGAAATGGTGGTTGATTCATCTTGCTAGTGTGGATGCTTTGTGGGACTAATCACATCAAGAAAATACTTAGATTGAATCACATGTGTTAAAAAGTGAATTTTTACTCATTGTGGTTTGAATTTGTACTGGGATAAAATCATTACTGAAATTTCATAAAACTCAGGATCAACGATATCGAGATATTGATTTATCCAATGTGAGAGGGAAGATGGCGGTAGAACCAATGCATTAATGGACATGGATGAGGTTGAAGAGATAGACATGCATAACTTAATAGATTAATGGAATGAAATATAATACAACCAAAAGAGAAGCCAAAAACAATTTCCATTTATATATATAGAAAATATAAATCAATGTGAAATAAAATACAGGTAGTATAGGAAGTGATCACCAAGATAGAGTACAATATCAGGGTAGGGTATCGGGAAACTAGGTAGTATAATCAAAACCATCGATCACTTCATCTAGAGTCTTATACTGAATAGAGGGTTCCTACAAGTAGCCAATCCTATAAATATCATCTATAGAGGAAGGGATTAGAGGATTAACTACTACATTCGGTATCCTAGTCCTAGCATCTATCACAACGGATGGTGGATGTGAGGTATTGGTCTAGATAGTGGTTGTGTGTCTATCATATTGATCAATTAATAGAACCATTTTTTATAGTTAAAGGACTGGGTCCTTATCCCATTATTCCTTCTCTTCCAAAAACTTTTATTATGTAGAAGGGTCTATCAGCTCGGAGGTATGATCGATCAGGATAGTGTATTATTCTGGAATGATGGAGGATTATGGGATTATTGGAAGTGGAGTTAGAGTAGAAGTGTGTGCTTGTGTGTAGTTATAGATGGTAAGTATTGGTGATAAAATGAATGGGATTCAAATTTGGTGTCATAAATGACGTAAGATAACCAAAATGTACTTGTACGATTGAAAAATATCATTAGGGTCGGATGGTGTGGAAAATGTTTTGGGTATAGTAGTGGTGGATGGAGAATGGATATAGGTGGTTTGAAGGTAATATATGGGAGTGGTAATGGGTATATTAATAGTGGTAGTGGAGGGATGGGTTGAGATATAGGTAGTAGGAGTAGGTGATGGGTTGGGAGTGGATGAAGCTGGGGATGGGTCAGAAAAATTGCCATCTGGTGCCTCTTTGGAACCCTCAATTAATCCTAGTGCCCATTAATAGACATCAGCTTCCATCATCAAAAAAATTAATTTTGTGAAGTGGGAGAAACATTATTGACTCCGCCAGGTTGAGAAATGTGAGGGGAAGGGCTGCATCAATGACACCAGGATATATATATAGATGAGTGATAATATATTTACCCATCAATATTACTTGGGTTCACTATGAATTATCCTAGATATAAAGGGGTAAATATGGTTACATACTGACCAAATGGACACCCATGACCACGATTATGATGAGGATGTCCAACTGGATCATGGTCCTACGATCCTATCCATGATAGGACAAGGTATAAATTATTTCTCAATAAAGAATCTCGATTGTGGATACAATCATCTATGTGGATTTCATCATCTGATGATCCTTGATGTTTTGAGGCTCCAGAGAAATAGTTCACTAGAGATGTTATGTGTGTGGTTTTATTTTCTAGAGATGATTATTAAAAAACACCAAGGATGAAATAAGGTAGGGGAGTTGGGGGATGTGCTCAAGGAATGAGTAGTACTATGTTTTGGCGATGGTGAGGTGAGGAAGAGAGAGAGGAAAAAGGTGGGGGTGTTCATGGATGAGAGAAACAAGAGAGGGGGAAGGAAATTGGGATTTCATGTGTTTTTAAACCTTGTTTTATGAAATATATTTGGCCCCAAATTTTACATCATGTATAGACTATGTGATGTGTAACATTGGATTCAGTCACCTTTTTGAACTGGGAATTAGAACATTGGTTTTAGCACGATCCTATGATTTATCAACTCTAATCTATCCCAGTCTATGTTATGTGACATTTCCTGTATTTCCTCAGAGTCATATATTCTTTTAACATCGAGAGAAAGACTATGTCTTACTTTTATTAATCTCCAAATAATGAAATGCCCCGAGTTTAATAGTTACTAGTTTTTCTTAAATATTCGTTAATTAACATTTTAGGGTGGTACTCCACTTTTTTAATATATTTTATCATGTAATAGAATACATGTATCACTATAAAGGTTCATGGCCATCTAGATTTGAGATTTCTTGGGAACTGATTTGCGCAATAATTGAATAGTATGACCACATACCTAGGTGTGGAGATCTATCTTGGGAAATGTTGATCATTCCACTTAATTGGTTTTTCATTATAAATCATTCTATTCCCATAAGAATACATTATTATTTCATTCGATTCATCTAACTGTAATATCAAAACTTCCTAGGAATTTTGAGAATCCATATTCAATTTATTAATTGCCTAAAATGAGGGATTCTCTATGTAAACAAATAAATATAATTCCATGTTGTATACTAATTATAATGGAGTGGTGATGATGGATATTATTTATGAAGTGCAGATTGAACATACTACATCATCTAACTTGGTGATTTATTCTTTTCATCTTGTGTTCATTGTCTTCTCAGAGATTTTTTTTTGATTTTCCATTTTAGAAATTCAATTATAATTCTTTTTTAATGGTAGTATGGATTTCCTATGTTATGCAATATTTACATTGTCTTTGGTAACACATTAATAGAATTATTGGTAAAAAAATTTATGTGATCCCTAATGACCAATTGAGGAATTTTGAATATAGAAAACCTAGTTTTATTTAAGAAGTTCATGAACACTTTTGTTATTTCATTAGTGTTAACTTCAGATTATACCCATTTCATGACATAGTCAATACTATCAATGATATAGAACCTTACATGTGAATTATTGATTGTCCACATAAAATATTTTCCCCATAATTCAAATATTTCAACTTCCGTGATCGTGTATTGGATCATTTTATTTCCCTTTCCAATGTTTCATCTTCATTGGAACTAATCAAATCTCTAAAAAATGTTTGTGTCATCTTGATGGAGTATAGACCAAAAGATTCCACATTGTAGGATTATTGCCAATATTCATTCTGGTCCATAATTCCTTCTAGTTGGAGATGTGTGACACATATTGAGTACACTTTTTATGGCATACTCTAGGATACATCTCCACATTAAGTCATCAACACAGTGTACAAAATGATGGGATTCATCCCAGAAGTAGTAGGAGTCTTAGACTGAAAATACCCTCTATTTTTTGTATGTGAATTATAGATAGGTTAATAAAATGGTGTATTATTTTTCAATGTTAGAGAACTACTGGAATGACATCATATTTATGTTGAAAATATTTTCATCAGGGAACTCAACATTATTTTCAGTATTTTTATCATCATCAATGATGGGCAGTTGGAGTCTGGATATATGGTTAGAAATCATGTTCTCATACCCCTTAGTTTCCTTTATTATGAAATAATATTCTTGTTGTAGTAGTATTCACTTGATTAGTTATGGTTTTGAATTCTTTTTACTCAAAAAATATTTAACGGAAGCATGGTAAGTGTAAACAATCACCTTGGAAAAAACATGGTATGAGTGAAACTTTTTGAAAGCATAGACTAATATTAAAAAATTCTTTTATATAGATTTATAGTTTATAAAAGCTTAATTAAAGGTTTATAAATAATAGTAAATTGGAAAAAATGTGTTCTAGATTCACTATCCTGAGATAGATTCTACAATAAAGACTCTTGCATTGCATATTAACTCAAATTAATTATCTTAGTCTACTAAAATTATAATGGTAGTGGCCACCCAGATATTATATAAATTTTAAAATTCCCACTAACACTCTTTATTTAACATTAAATGAGTATCATTTTCTAACATGTGTGTTATAGTGTAGTATACATTCACAAAATCCATTTATGATGTGGTGGTAGAATCTTATATTTCCTAGAAAACTATTAATTACATTAATCATTGAGGTCTCAGGTATTTCATTAATCACATTGATATTTTCTGGATGAAATTCAGTTCCATTTTTTAAGGGAAAAAAATCTTATTAATATTCCTTAATGGACCATAATTTGACATTTCTCTTAGTTTAATACTATGAAATTTTCATCACAACTTTCTAGGACTAGTTCTATATTTTGTTGGCATAACTATAAATATCATCCACAAAATGAGATATAATACATATAATTTCCATGAATTATTCCTCTATATCATATAATATACAATTAATGCACCACTGAATGGTTTCTGGTGTATTATACATATCTAATGACATGTTTCTGTAGGAGTAGTTATCTATGGACAAGTGAATTTAGTTTTGGATTAATAATTTCGATTGAAATTTTTTTATTATATCCAAAATATGCATCCATTAAATATTATAATTAAAATCCTCTAGTATCTCTAGTGTTTAGTCAATTAAATTCACAGGGAAGTGATATTTTTAGGTTTTAGTATTCAAATTTATTAAATCCACACATACTCATCATCTAGTGATGGTTAGAGTTGAGATAAGTCTGTATTCATAATTCATTACAACTATGAGGTCACATTTTAATAGAATGATCTATAGGGGACTCACCCACTCGCAATATGATATTGAAAAAAATATTATAGAATCTAGGATTTTTAGTACATAATTCTTAACTACCCCATTTATTTGTGGGTTAAGTCACCTCTAGGGATGACATTTTGGTTAACTTTTTCTTATAACAAAATCTTATGACTATATTTTGTAGGTAAGATCCTCATGATATCAATACACTCCCCCAGTGATTGATTAATTATTTCCTTTTAGGGCTATCATCAACTTTTTCCCTGGTATTTATGTTAGTTCTAAGAAGATGATGACTGATAATGTAGACATAGAGTCTAGAAATGAGTACTTGAATTTTAATGGGAGAGGTTTCATCTAAGATCCTGACCTTTTATATAGGTAAATAAATCCTGATTTTAGATAAAAATTTTCAATGTATTGACTACACTTTAATTGGGTTTTACATTGGTGTGTGAATGGGTGGAAATTTCAGAGAATTTGAAGAAATAAGGAAGAGCATTGATGGAACATTGTTAGAAAAAACCGAGCACCCCAGACCAGAAAACCATGAAACCCTGGATATTGGGAATTTTCACAATTGGTGTGCAATTTTTTAAACCACTCAACCCTATAAATGAGGTTCACAGTTTAGGAGAATGTTTAGGAAAAACCATGAACCATACCTAGTAAAATATGTGTGGGAATTTATTCATCGAAAAATTTGATTGTAAATCACCCAAACCACTAATACTCACCCCATTAAACTACCATTAGTCTTAGTGTGATATTTAACAGTTTTAGAGACTCATTGTGGGATTCCATGCCTTCTCGACTTGTTTTCTTCACGATTCGAAGCCTGTATTGATGATTTTCACCCCTCCCCATAAGAGAATCCTATCCCTCTTGGTTCCCACTTCTTCTTCCATTGTTATACCATCCTATAAAAGTTTGTTCTTACAATTTTGATTAGTTTTAGATATGGGATTATATATCAAGATATATTATTGATAGATCTGGATTTTTTTAATCTCAATTTAGGCTTGTAGATCCATATCTTATTCTATATCATTGTCATGCCTAGATTTTGTGGATTTCCATTGGGTGAATTTTTTTCAATGAATTCAGGTATGTAGTCTACGATTAAAAAACCAATGTATTGATTTAAATTATGTGTATGTAATTTTATAATTTTTAATAAAGGTACAGAAACTGTGTTCTTGATAAATTTAATTAATTTGGTGATTTAGTTAATTGAGGTAAATTGGAAAAAATATTGATATTAGAGTTTTAGATCATGAATAATTATTT
Organism: Viscum album; assembly: GCA_963277665.1. NCBI lineage: Eukaryota > Viridiplantae > Streptophyta > Magnoliopsida > Santalales > Viscaceae > Viscum > Viscum album. The sequence continues at coordinate 1,715,834,885 of OY728160.1, read as the reverse complement.
ATTGAGTTAATTAGGAGGTATTTGACATTTTTTATAATTGAATAATTAATTATGGAATTAATTATGAGGGAATTGTGATTGTATAATTGAATAAAGTATTATGGAATTAATTATGGGATATTGAGTTTATGGAACTGGGTAATTAAATTTGTAATCAATTATGGGAGATTGATATTGTTGAATTGTGTAATTAATTTGGGGATTAATAGTGGGATAATATGATTGTGGGGTAATTAATTAATTTTTTATTTAATTGATAAGATTAATATTATTAATTAATTATTGTGTTAACTAATAGGATTGTGATTGTTAACTAATAATGGAATTTATTAATAATACTAATTTGATTAATTATTTGTTGAGTTAATAAATTGGGTTGATATGATTAATTAATTGTTTAATTAATAAATAAGATTGAGTTGACTATTTAATTATTTTGTTAATTTATAAGGTTGAGATAAATAATTAATTGTTTATTAAATTAACTATATTGGAAGATTAATTAATTGATGAGTTAATTATTGAGAATGATAAGATTAATTAATTTGTGGGTCAATTAATGATATAGATAAGTCTAATTAATTATTGAGTTAATTAATTATATTAAGGTGATTAATTATTTTTTGAGTTAATTAATGAGATTGTGATGAATAATTAATTATTTAATTAACTAATGATCTGATGACTGGTAACAAAGGTATTATTAATATGATATGATATATAAAATTTCAGCAATTTCATTCTAGAAAAATATATATCATAGGGATAATGTAGACTAAGACATGGGCTGAAGAATGTATTCAGGTTCGGTTTTTCTCAGAACCCTGGGGATTTTATGTGGTTAAATAAAGAGTAATATGATAACTACATATTTGTGCATTATTCTTATTTCATTATACAACTATAAAAAATGACATTGAATGGATTTTTTGTAAACACTGTCGGTGGTGGCCTACTGAATTATACACACACCATACTCATTCTGGATGATTTGTACCTGAATATATTGCATGGTTTTAAGAAAGGATAAGGGAAAGGTTTATGTGATTGGTGGACGAGTCTAGATAGAGCATGGATAAGGGTACCATACATGGTCTGAGACCCTCTTGGATGTCATTAGTATCATTACATTTTGTATTTGTATAGACACTAAACACATATTTTGGCATGGAATATCTACTTTTTAGTTTTGGTAATATATTTCTAGTTTTTAGTATATTGAGATACTGGTATCGTTATGGTTATGATATCATTTGGTTATATAATTGGTTATTTTTTAATAATTTTTTCCTGGTGTTTACTCTGAAAAAGAGGTATTGTTTCCTAATTATTGATATTAAGACCTATTTATTAGTCTTTAACCTTTGGAATATGGGGAGGTGCACTTGAGGTCACACAGGGGACTGGCTCGGAGGAATGGTGTGTGGAACCGAGGAGAAGACATTACAATGTGGTATCAGATCCCAATTTTCCTTAATTTTTATTTTTCCAAAACATTTTTAAAAGATATATAGTATAATCAAAAGATCTAGGCCATCGTTTTGAGTTTGTGCATAAGAGTAGCTAACCCATTTATGTGGGAGAACTAAGGTGCCCAGGTTGGTATTATTTTATTCTAGTTCACTTTTACAATTTAATATTATTTCCCCTAGGGAGGTGAACTTCTTTCCAGATGTGCAATTTTTTTTTGATATTTTTCATAGAATTGAATCATGGCTCAGTATAGCATGAGAGTAGAGTTTTCATTCATCATCCTAGTAACTATGAATTGTTTTATGACATGCCTCATTTTAGGCACTTATGGATAATTGGTTTGGGTATGTTTTGGATCATGAATTTTTTTCCATTACTTGTGAAATTTAATTGAAAATCGTTCCAAAATAAAATTGAATGTTGTTAAATAATGAAAAATGAGAATAATTTGGTTTCAAAATGGAAAAATTGAATAATGAAAATGTGTTACCCATTTTTTAACATTGACCTAGATGTTGTATGGTTAAGGGTAGTGTTAGTTAGATAGTTTTAATAATGTGGTGGGGTTTAGGGAAAAAGACTTCTTGTGATTTTTTATATTCCGACAATTTTGTAAATGATTATAAATGTATCCTATGGAGTGTGTTTGGATTTTAGAGATTTTCCTACACAATTTCACTTGTTGAATGGATGATAAGGGGACATGTCTAGGGATGATCCAAGAGTGTTGAAACCTTAGCTGATAATAGAGTCGAGTGAAGAAGTTGGAGAGATGTTTTGATATAATTTTTTATTGTCCGTGATATTTATGAAAATATACCCAGGGAGGGTCGGCAATAGCATGTATAATATTACAAGGGACTATCAGTTTAATAACCCTTTGATGTTTCTTGAAGAGGGTGGACATGAGGGAGTTGACTTTTTTATTGACAATTTCCATAATGTAATTGTGTACAAGGATACTCTTTATGATATGAGAGTCAGGTCGGATGCCTATATGGTACTAGGTTCAGTGAAGGGATGGTTAGACATCCATGATCTGACTGTATAGGATGATGGTATGTTTTGAATAGAATTCATGTATATGTTCATGGGGAACTTCTATCAAAAGACAAAGAAGTGGGAGAGAGTAGTTGAGTTCATGAGATTGGATCATGTGAGTAATTCTATAATGGACTATGAATTATAGTCTATATATTTTCATCTATTTTATCATACATTGGTAGTGGATGAGGCTACCTCATCAAAAAATATTCAGGAAGGAAATAAGTGTTAAATTATGTCCCAGATGAATATATTCAGACTGAAGAAATTTTTAGAAGTGTATAAATTGGTTATTGTATCTAGGGTGAACCAAATGGAGGATTCCAATTTAGAAAATATGGATTCTAACAAATGATCATGAGGTATATCTTCCGAGATTAGGAACCATCATTATGAAAACCAATAGCTAGATCTTTGGAAGATAGAGTATATATATGGTAAATTCAGTTTCACATAACCTTTCTATGGTGATTTTCCACCATTACTGTAGGCATATCCACTATTGTTGACATTTTAACTCACTACCCATAGAGTGATGATCTTGAAACAAGATGGGACAACTGCAGAACTTCTCTAGGAACCTGTGATAGACAGGCAATTATGGGACATCAATATAGAATCAATGTGTAATAAAGGGGATCTTATACACCATATTAAGATTTAAATTGGATTTATACTGGTCATGGAGGATGAGTTAATGGACAATGTACTTATGGGAAAGTGCATAAGTATCAACAATGTGGTATCACCCAGTGGAGTCAGAATTTATCACAATTAATAGGTGTAGGAAAGTTACATGTGGTGAAACCTACACTTGTGTGTAGCGAGGTTGGACCATTGATAGGGAGAGTAAGTATTCTTGTATATTCTACATTTTTTACTACCTTATTAGATATTAATGACTATATATATTTTATTTCTACACAACCATTGAATTGTTTGAGCCTATAAGTTGAGATCATGAGTGGGGTGTTGAAAATATATACACCATTGGGAGTGTTATCTAGGGACCAATCCATGTGCATGGGATTTTATCTTGATGGGGGTGAGTATCATTTTCTATGTGATCTCTATATCTTCGAAAATTCAGGATTCGAAATAATTTTGGATATAGACTGGTTAGTAGCATACCGAACTCATATTCATAATTATCACAAGTAGGTGACTTTATGACGTATAAGGGTGAAAACTAAATTCACCCTGGAGAGTGGGATATCCATGTAGGATAATCAATACAGTTACTAATAAATTGGGAGAGCTCAATGCACATGTTTCTAGTCTATTTTTGGATGATGGATGTGTGAAGTATGATTTCATACCACATATAGTCGACTAGTTTCATGATGTCTTTCTTGAAGAATTATATGTGAATATACTAGAGACATACATGTGGTTTATTATTAGCCTCATTCTAGGAGCTAAAACAGCCTCTATTCCCCCATACAGAATGGCAGTGACATGGCTTTGATATTTGAAGACTCATTTCGAAGATTTGATGGATAAGGGGTTATAATTATATGTACATAAACATGGAAATCACCATTGATGTTTTTATAGAAGGATAATAGGTGTTTAAACGTTTTTTTTATTATGGGATGTTTCCCTAGATGACCGTGAAGAACCAATATCATCTTCCGCAAATTGATGCACTTTTTGACCAGTTGAGAGGAGCTTGTGAATTTTCCAATATTGAATTAAAATAATGGGATCATAAGTTAAGATTTTTTCCTTTTGATATAATAATGACTACCTTCATAATCAGATATAGCCTATATGAGTTCATCATAATAATTTTTTGGTTGATGAAAGGACCAACAGTGTTTATAGACATGATGAATAGAATGTTTCATCCAAACCGGGATCATTTTGTGGTAGTGTTTTTGGATGAAATATTTGTGTACTAAAAGATTTGGTAAAATCATTAACAACATCTTGGAATCATCCTGATCTTAATAAGAGGTCATTGGCATACGAGAATCTATCTAGGTGTTATTTTTGGATTTATTGTGTACACTTCCAGAGACATGTCATCTTGGAGGTTGGTTTGTATGTAGACCTATAGAAATTATAGGTAGGGTTTTTAGGGAAACAACCCATGAATGTTTTTGATTTATTTATCATTCTAGGGATAGATGGATAAAATCATATATTCATTCAAGAAATTATTATATTTGTTGAACCCCCTTTGGGCTTGACCAAGAAGGGGATAAAGTTTGAATGTTCATAATATTATGAGGGTGCATTCCAAGAGATTAATAAATGCTTTACATTTACACCAATTTTGATAAAACTTTAGCTAGGTGTGGAGTACATGTTTTTTTTACGCTTATTGGATTGGTAATGGAGTAGTATTGATATATAGATATTGAGGTTTGGCATATAGGCATGGCAGATGAGCCAACACAAACATAATTATCGTATGCATGACCTCGATTTGGATATGGTGGATTATTATTTGAAGTGTTGGTGGTGTTTTTGGATGGGAAAGGTATTTTTTAGGTTTACCAAACACAATATGTTAATGTATAACTTCTCACAATGAGATTTCAATATTCAGTAGTGCATATGGACTTAGTATATGCAGTCATTTGATTTTGAACTAGAATATATACCCAAGAAAAGGAATCGTGTTGCTGATGCATTAAGAAGAAAAACTCATTAACAAGTTAGTCAAGAGTCTAGTGAGGAGTGGAAGATGATGACTATACCAGCTAAGATACATGTGGTTGTTTGGGAGAATCATGAGGGACTAACTCTTGTATTAGTTTTAGTGATGTATATACTTTTGGGATGAATCAAAGATAGGATGTATCAGGATCATAAATTTTTTTATTTGTGGGAGAGACTTGAATGTGGGGAGACACCTTAAGACTAGTCAACTGATGAGGACAACATCATCTATGTCACGAATTGAGTTTTTTTCCTATGAGCATAAGCGAGGTGTTGATGTCAAAGAATCTTTCCACAAAGTGGGAGGTGCATTCAGGTGTCACCAAAATGTACTATGCATATGACAATAATTTTTGGTGTTTGAGCATGGAAAAAGAGATATCAGGGTTCATGACATGATGATCCACATGTGAGTAAGTGAAATTAGAGCATCAATGACCCAGAGGTTGGAATAATCTATTTCCTATTCTAGAATGGATTTGGGACAACACTACTATTGGAAATGTGGTGGTTATCCTAAGAAAACCTTGAATGAACGACACTATTTGTGTGATTGGATACTGTTTTAAAATTTTTGTGCATTTTTGGAATATATCTGAGACCATCCCAATAGACCAGTTGGGCGAATTTTTTTGGAGATAGACCATTTACATGGGGTTCCATAGACTATATTTTCAAATAACGAATCATTAATTACTTCATTCTTCTATGAGGGAATAAAAAATGCACCTAGTTGACATGTTTTATTCAGTATGATTTTCACCCACATATATATGGGATCTCAGAGCGTACCATGGGAGTGCTCATGGATATGTTGAGAGAATGAATTATACACTTTGGTGGGACTTGGGAGATGTACCAATATTTGGTGGATTTTTTCTACAACAAAAATTACCCTGAAAATATATAAATTTCACTTTATGTGTATCTTTATGGTAGGACAAGTAGGTCACCACTATTATGGATATAGACAGGAGAGTCATAGTTTTTAGGAGTGACTCTCATATAGGATACATCAGTGTAGGTACAACTTTTTCAAAAATGTATGTCTGTAGCTCAGATTCGAAAAACTAATATGATAAAATATGTAGATGAACCCTAGTGTTTGAAAAGGTTGATCATGTGTTTCCTTAGGTGTCAAAAAAGACGGGTCATCAAAGGATACTAAAATTGGATGACCTAGAACCCATGTTTGTTAGACCATTTGAGGTTGTCGAAAGAATTATCCTATTGGCGTACTGATTGGACCTTCCATAGAAATAAAGTGTTAGGCATGATGTTTTTCATTATTCACAACATTTGTTGTATCACCCTAACCGTTATATTGTCATCGATGTAGATGTTTTTGAGCCTGATATCAATGATTTATTTTAAGAGCATCTGATATGAGTGTTTTAACGTTCTGAGAATATATTTCATAGAACTTTTGCGGGGATAGTTCATTTATTTTTGAAATATGTTTGTGTTCATGAAGATACATGGGATATATAATTTGATATGATGTCTTAGTGGCCCGATATTTTTAACTCTAATTCTTATAGATGTTGGGGTGTTCTGCTCGATGATGGGTTATTATATGGTGGGGATATTGTAAGATCCTGAGATTTTCTGGAGATGAAATTCTCTTGATTTCAGGTAATACATTTCCTTTTGACGATTAGTCTTTGTTTAGACATTATATTGTGGTGTGTTTGGGTGAAATTTTAGAAAATGGGTGAAAGAAGAGATTGCACTGTTGGCATAGGGTTAGGGAAAACTGTGTTCCCCAACCCAACAAACCATGAAACCCAGGAAAATGAGGATTTGAAAGGATATTGTATAGTTTTACAAAATGTGTTCCCTCTTAGAAGTAATCGTGAACCCCTATAAAAGTGTTTCATGGTTTAGGTTCACATTTTAGGAAACCTGTGTACCGCTTCCACTTAAATCATTCATGGTAATTTAATTCTGTCAAAAATAGATTTTAAATCATCCAAACCCTCGAACCTCAGCCCATTTGACCCCCATTTGACCCCATTCGACCCCATAAATTCTATCATGATTTCAGATCCTCTCAGACCGAGTCATAGACTTTTGACCACTATTATTCACAATTATAAGCCTATATAGAAGATCAGCACACCTCCCTGTAAAGGAATCATATGAACCATGGTTTCTTATTGTTATTCCTTTAATTTCCTATATTAAGAAGAGTTTTTCTTACAATTTTGATAGGATATTGATTTATTATAATTGATATAGATCTATAAAAGAAAAATCTTGATTTTTTTGAATCTTGATTTTGGTTTTTAGGTCTATATCTCATTCAAGGTTGTTATGATGCTCAAATTTTGGGTTTTTCTATTGGGCGACCATTCGTCAATGAATTATGTTTAGTGTTCTTTTATTCTAATCCCAATATCATGATTTAAATTATATTTATGTAATTGTATAATTTATATTATATTTTTATATATTTAATTCTTAATACAATTAATTAATTTCTTTAATGAATTAGTTGATAAAAATTGAGGAATTGATAGTACTTGAATTTTAAATGTTAAATAATTATTTATTGATCTAAATGTGTGGAAATTTGGGATTGATGAATTGAATAATTAATTATGGAATAAATTATTATGTAATTGATATTGTAGAATTTAGTAAATTAATGTTTAATTAATAATGGGTGATATTGTGATTAAGAAATTGAGTAATTAATTTTTTAATTAATTAGGGGCTATTGAAAATTTTTAATTGGGTAATTGATTGTCGAATAAATTGTGAAAGGATTAATTAATTATTGAGTTAATTAATAATATTGAGATGAATAATTAGTTTTTAAATTATGTAATAAAATGAGTTTCTCAATTTATAGTTTATTTAATTAAAAATATTGTGATTATTAACTAATTTATAAGTTAACTACTATGGTTGAGATGATAAATTAATGGTTGAGTAAATTAAAAAGATTTAGATGATTAATTAATTTTATATTTAATTAATTGGTTTGATATGATTAATAAATTCTGAAGTTAATTAATATGATTGAGAATATTCTTTAATATTTTAGATAATTAATGAGATTAATAAGATTAATTAATTAGTGAGTTAATTAATGAGATTGAGATGATTAGTTAATTAGTAAGTTAATTAATGAGATTGAGAAGAATGGATAATTTTTAAATTATTTAATGATATTGAGAATATTAATTAATTATTCAGTTAATATATAATATTGAGATGATTAATTAATTATTGAATTATTTAATAAAACCATGAATGGTAAAAATGGAATTCTTATGAGAATGGAGATCTAGAATTGTAACAATGGAATTATGAGACATGTGATAGGATATAGAATGGTAATAATTATATTCTAGAAAATTATATCCCTTGGGGATAGAGTTGACTCCGGCATGGGACAAATCATGTATTGAGGTTTTAGTATCCTTGGAAACCTAGGGAACTTACATGGTTAAAGAATGAATAAATTTATAATGTGACAAATGTTTATTTATGAATTTTTCTTATTTCATAAAACAACTACAACCACCATTATTTACTTGATATTATTTTAGAAATAATTGGTGGGGGCATAATAAGTTTTACTCACACCACACTTGATCTACCAGATCAGTACTCAAATAGATTTCATTGTTGTTGGATAGGATAAGGGCAAGAGACCTATGTTAGGTGACTGAGTTGAGATGGAGCATGGATGAAGGAACTGGAAATGGTTTATGACCTTCTCTTGGAGTTTTCAGTGTCTTTACATAGTGTTTTCATATTGAATATAGATTCTTATTTTGTAATGTAATATCTACTTTTTAGTGTTGATATCATATATCCTATTTTTATTATCTTGTTATAACAGTATTGTTTTGGTTATGATATCATTTGATTATATATGTGGTTATTGTTTATTTATTTTCTTCTGGTGGTTTACTCTAAAAAACATGTCATAGTCTCTAGATTATTGATATTAAACCCTCTCTTCTAGTTGGCAGGCTCTATCATATGTGGAGGTGTGCTTGAGGTCATGCAGTATACCGACTTAAGGCACCACTTCATGGAACCTAGTCCAAGATGTTACATATCAGATCCAACTTTGTTAGTTGGATTACCAAGGGAATAAATGGAAGAATAATGTATCTTATAAGAGTTTATATATTGTTCACATCCTCATAGTCATAATCCTCAATTGAAATATCACATAGTTCATCACTATCAACTTTGAGGACCATGTATTCATTCCTCCCTTCCGTGAGAATAGTAGTTTTAGAGTGAAAATAATGATTTTATTTTTTTATTAATTTTCACTTATTCTAACACAAATTGTTATTAACCTATGATGAATATACCTATCCCATGATTTACATTAATCATATCCTTACCAGTGTCTAGAAATGGTCAACATAGGACAATAGGAACATCTCCATCTTCCATATCAAATATGATGAAGTCTTCTTGGAAAATGAATTTACTGATTTTGACTAGAACATCCTAAAAATTCCCTTAGGATACTTTACTGATCATTCTTCACATTTAAGTGACAATCAATTCATTTTTATCTCCTTGAGTCCTAGATTACTAAATACACTAATTTACATGAGGTTAACATTGGTTCCAAAATCATATAGTGCTCTTCCGAAGTCTCATTCTCCTATGGTTCATGGAATTGAGAAACTCATAGTGTCTCTATGAATCGGTGGAAACTTTATAGGAATGAAAAAAAATTATTCATTTATGTAAATTAATACCATGTCTTCTATATTCCTCTTACTATATTTTACTTCCATTAATAAGTTCTCATTGGCAGGAATCTGGGGAATAACTTCATCAAATGAGATATTGTTATGTAGTTTCTTGACCATTTATAAATAGTTAATATAATAAATGTGGATTTTACATTTCATACTTATATATATAAATGGATTTGGTGGTTATATATATGTGCAATCTTTGTACTTCTCTTTGTCTATACATTTTTAGGTGGTGATGATTCAAAATCATTTTCCTGATCAGTTCTATTCACAATTTCATTTTCAATCTCTTTAATTATGGGTTTATATTTTTTTGCTTCATCAGGATTATTATCCTCTCCACCAAATGGTTTCTAAAAATATGGAACTTTTCTTATCCTTTGTTCCATGACATTTTATTCCTCCTTTGGGCATGTCTCAATATTACCAGGCAGCATACCTGGTAATCTATCTGACAAGGTCTTTGATATTTGACCAATTTTATGATTAAGGATTCAAAGGAATGAACATTGATATTTCATTTATATATCATGGGTGATTATCCTCTAGTTTCCCCTATGAATCAATAATATAATTATATTCTCCACATTTTATTGAAAAGGTGTGGCTGGTTATAATTTTCTTTGAAAGGATGGTTGAACTTTTTGATGTTCTCTAGAATGAAAGTGTTTTTTTGGGAACTTATTGTAGTGGTGGAGGAGCATGATAAATAGGCAGATATCCAGGTGTTCATTGGTTCCTGGGTGGTTCTTGACCACTTTACTATTGATTTATACCCTTGATTTTAAATTTTTGGTTGTTGAGATGGACTCTATTGATAATACTATTGTAGTTACTAGAATTGTTGGCCTTGTTTATTGTAATTAATGCAATTACAATCATGGATTTGTTTTTAATCAAGTCCTGAAAATTATTATTGGTATAATTGTGGGCCACTTCACATTTCATAGGATTGAATATTTATTATAGGGGTAGCATTGAGTGGTAGTGCAGTAGGTATCTTAATGGATTCTACCTTCTTAGTAATGTGCTTTACGTATGCTACTAGATGGTTGATTTCATCATCTTGTGGGATTCTACACAGTGGTTGCCCATGATCACCCGATCCCAAAATATCATTGTTCAAGACCTCATGAATAATTTGTCAGTCTACTTCTAGCGTTTTCAGGATTATATTTCTATCAGCGGCATCATCTAGCATTGGTTGAGTAGTTGGTTAGAGACCTTGGTAGAAATTATTCAACTGAAGTAACATATAAAAACCAAGATTTAGGAACTTCTATGTGAGTTACATAAAGAAATCTCAAGCCTCACAGGCTGACTCTTCATTTGAAAAATTGAAATGTTGATTTTTTTTGTACTTTCGTGGTCTATCATGGGGGATGTATTTATCTAGGAACCTTATTCCTAGATTACCCAAGTCCTAATTAGCTTGGGATAGTGACTCTTTATATAATAATTGTCTCTATCACATAAGTAAAAGGGAAAATGCGTGATTTGATTTCATCATAAAAAATCCCTTGGTGGTGATTTTTAACAAAGAAATCCATGAATTCATTGATATTATCTTCCATATTTTCGATTTATAATATGTAGAAACTCCACAAATTATTGATCATGGGGATGATTCCATGTTCTATATCAAATGTACGAACCTGAAAAAGGGGTTCACAATGCTATGTGCATCACCATTCATAGAAGAAAATGCATAACCCAAGATGTTTTTATCCAGTTGAAAGGGTTGATCTTTATACAGTGAAGGTGGCACATATTACATGTTGGGTGGGATGGGGCCCCTAGAATTGTTGTGCTCATCCATATTGAAACAGAGGTGTCCATAGAGATATATTTTTTTCTTAGGAAAATTATTTGGAATATATTGAGTGTCATGGATCCATCACTGAGTCATGTGGACCTAATTTATTTAATTATTTGGTAGGAAGAAGGATACAATGGTGTCTAGAAGAAATAAGGAAAATGTCAATAGAAAATGGGGATGGGTGAGGTAATCCTGGGTTCAGGGAGAAGGTTCTGGTTCCATAGAAAAACATTACATCTATTGAAAATATCAAATAATAAGATTAACACAATTCATCATTTAATTGTTGTGGGTGGATATCATATTATATTTTATTTTTATCCAAAACTACACTTTCTACGATGGAATAATAGAGTGGAAGTGTAGGGCCAAACTAATAGTGAAATACTTGAAGATAAGAACCTATTACTTAAAACCCTTTATGTAGGATTTCCCTCAATTTTATTTTGTGATTTGATTCAATTAAATCTTTTTAGATTGGTTTTATTATTTCTCAAGTAAATAGGTTTCAAGGTAATTTTCAGGGATCTGATAAAAAATATAATTTCAATTTGAACTTTGGATAGTCCAAGGGCTTAGTCTATGAAGTGTTTCATAATGAAATGTCTTATTATGGTCAAAAAAATATTGATATATCCAATATGAAAATATTCCTTTTTATAGATAAAATGAAAAACATGTATTAATTAATCAATTAATCTATGGAGTATGGTGTCATAGGCTACTGGTAATATCAGGGTCAACTACAATCAGTTTAGGTTCATTCAATTAAACATCCCACGTTCATGGATACAAAAAATAATAGTATAAAAATTAATTTTTAATCTGAAAACAAGACATAGGGTTACAAAATTTAATATTTTAGATTCATGTAATTCAAAAAAAATACTAACACATTACCCTTACCCTATGTGGTTTATCCTCTCATGGTGGTAATAATAAAAATTAGAAAAAAGTTGCACACAAGCTTTGCATATTATTAATTTTTTTGAAATAAAACATTTTTGAATAAAGGGATTAAGAACCAAATAGTTCCCAATAAATAAAAGTGGTACATTAATCATACCCTTACATGAATGAGTAAATAATGAAGAACATGGGGCATATATGATGTCGAATGGTGACAGAAATGGTAATCAAATGTTGGAATGGTAAACGATGATTAAAGAGATGAAGAATGACAGAAAACTAAAAAAAGATAGTTATATTTAATTAAAAGAGTAAAAGAAAATTTTTAATGTTAATTTGTAATGTAATAAAACAAATAAAATGGAGAGAGAACAAGAGGAAAATCATTGTGTAAAAAATATATGTGCTAATTTCCTCCTTCTTCCAAAAAATAAATACGAATTTACACAATGTGTAACCTACTCACATTATGTAATCCGGAACTATGGTTTTCATCATGTATTCCGAAAAACACACCTTTTATGGGATGAATATCTGGGATTCATATAAGCGACTCATTTAACGACGTTTAATGGAAACTCACAACATGCTTCATCTCACAGATTAAAAATTAAGTGGTAAGTGTCCTTTGAATTTTACATGATGTGTTTAGGAGATTCATCTCATGTATTAATTTCAGGAGAATTTGATTCATCATGGGTTGTGCTTCATGACTTTTGACATGTTATGAATGACGCGTACACATCCTGCATGTTCTCCATGATGTGTATAGTCCACTTTTGTCCAATTTTTACACATTTCCTTTCGAGTCCTGGATACCTATTCAATGTAAAAATAAAAACATTCCCAGTGATTTATCAATGAAAATATGAATAATAATTAACTAAATGACCCCAAATATATATATAATTTCATCTTATCAATAATATTTTCAAATATTAAAATAGAAATGAAGAGAATGAGGATCATTTGGGGATTGTGTAGATGAAATAGAGGAATGATAACAATTATGAAAAATTTATAAAGTATAAATTTTTCATATATAAAGTATCATTCTTGGGTCATGTAATTAAAAGAGATGTAATATCAATGGATCTTTTAAAGACAAGGGTTTTTGTATGATGGACTAGACCAACCACTATGATTTTGATCTATAGTTTTTTTATTAGATGTATATTATCAATTATTTGTGAAACATTTACCACATCAATCAAATCCAATAAGAATGTTGACATATAAGATATTAATGATCGATTAGATAGATATGTGTGAATAAAATTTCAAGGATCTAAAGAGAATTTAGGATAGTTCACACGTGCGTACACGAACCTATAGTAGAGAAGGGTTTGTTATACATAGTATGGTATAAAATGATTTACTAGGATATATGATTTTTAATAGTGTAATGGTAATTGTCTATTCCTCCTGAAAATTAATGGTTCATGGAAGAAATTTATTGACTCATTATTTGGAGATGGTAGTGATAAAATTTTGATCAAAAATATTGAGGCATTATCATTATGGAGAAAAGTGTGATATATATATATAGGGCATAAAATATTTATGTACATATTCTTGATGATTTATTTCATTATTAAAAAAATTAAATTTTTGGAGTTTTTTAATGATTATGACTTATAATTAAAGTACCACTGTAGGAAGAAGAATAAGGTGGTCAATTTTCTAAGTCAAAAATTCAATATTAACATGTCTAGGATAATGTTTGAATTAGATCGATTACATATGTAATTTAATAATATAGGCCTCGAAATCATATAGATGTTGGATAAATACTCTCTTTCTCAAATTAATTTTCAATCAACCATCCATTTTAAAATTATGTCGTTGCCTAAGGAAGATTTGGATCTTCCAATGAATGAAATGAATGTTTCAAAGTTCATGTTTGAACATGATATAATGATATGGTTCAGAAACCAGATATATATTTCTTCAAAACTAGAATGTGATGAAGCATTTATCTCATCATTTTATATCTACCCCTGAAGTATTAAGTTGTATAGGTATCTCAAATATTATTTACTGTTGGAAAAATATGAAAAGATATATTATGGAGTATGTTTCTCTATTCCTAATATATCAAAAATTTATTGATAAACATTAAAAGTCTAAAATAAATTTCAAAATATTTTTTATAATAAATATTATTATGAAATTAACACATTCTATTAAAATTTGGGAAGATTAGTCACTTGATAAACATGCATGGATATTTCTTAAAAAAACATATGGTTTCATGTATTACCACTCTCAATTATATCTAATAAATATCTGATCTTTAATCCAAATTCTCTAATAATCTCCAAAGATAATTTAATATATAGTTAAACTTTAGCAACGTATATAATAACCAAAAATATTTTCATTTTATGAGGACCATCTGATCCCTTCTTGATATATTGAGTTCATTATCAGTGGATTTCAAAGGTGGTCAGGATCAACACCATCCAGTGTTTTAATTTTTTTACAAAAAAAAGCATTCAGTAAAAAATATGGATGGATCTTTATGAATATATTTATATGATGAAGTGTAGAACTACAACATAATGGGATAACTCTAGAGAGTGAAATATATTGGTACATGATATAACTGATAAAATGATAGATAAAGATAGAGCAATATAACATCACAAAAGATCTTCGAAGAGTCGATGGAAAATTTATATTGACAATTTGTGGAATGATCTAGTGTATAATGTTAATGATAATTTATTCCAATGAAATTCTCCATAGAATAAATTTATGAGATTTAGACAGAATGGTAGGGGACCCCTGATATATTAGTCCCTATGATATTCTTTATCATATTAGGATGAAAACATATCATTGGGAACATCTAATGATCCTATATCAAATTCAGGATTTGTTCAATGAATCAACTTTGAGTAAGTACATACATGATCATCCAAATTTACTAAACACAGAGTTTTTATAGTTGGAGAATGATTAATATTGGGATGAAAAACTATTAGAGATTACATATTGAAGAGATAAAATAATATAGAACAAGCCCGATCAACTTGTAAAAGTTTAATGTTGAAATTATAAATTTGAATAAGTTTTGTGGGAACCCAAGGATATAATGAAAAGAAATTATCTCCATATATATTTATTATAACAATAAAATTTATAGACAAAATTATTTTATGGAGGATATAATGTAACACTATGAGATTTCTGAATATATTTCTCATTAATAAATTTGATGTATTTGTTATCTTATGATTCACATTACTATGAACATAAGTGATTAATAGATTTTTAAATTATATAATTTAATATACATTTAAAAGTTAAATTAAATTATTTTTATATAATAAATTTATATATGAATGGGTCAAATTTAATTAATGAAATATCATTAATTCTTGAAAATTTGATTTTGAATTATTTCCACATATTATGATTTTTTTTCAAATTAAATAATTTTTTTGAATGGTATAAATAAATTTTTTATGATTTTAATTAATAATTTATAAAATAAATTATATAAATCCATTAATTAGGTATGTAATACTATGGAATACTTTTCTAATAATTCATTATTAAATAGAACAGTTTTTTTACAAACATTATTTTAATATATATGTTTTCTTAACATATATATTTTTAAATTTTTGAGCGATGAAAATATGGAAAATTATTGTTTAAAATTGAATAAAAATAATGATAATTCTTTAATTGACTATGAATTAGTAAAAAAACTATATTAAATCATTTGATTGTGAAAAAATAGATATCGTTCGTAAACCTATTTTTTTATGTGTACACTGTATTTTTTTATTAATAAATTAATACAATAACTATTGGTAAATTATATTAGTGAAATTATTAGATAATATGTTATATATATTAAATTAAAATTCATCTTATGGTTATTAATATGAAATTATTGAGAATAAAATCATTTTAATGCTTAATGATGCATTATTATAAAAATGGTTTTGTTTCGTTTTCTACACAGATATTATAAGTAATTTTTCAACCTATAATAATTTAAATTTATAAACTAGATATGATAATTGAAATCAGTATTCCCATATTATATTATAAGTTCAATTTCATTTTTCTCATAAAAATATGTTACCACAATAAAATTTTATGCGATCATGATAATGGTTAAAATCGGTTAAAGGGGGTTAAACTAAGAGATATGATCTCCAAAATTAACAAAAACCATATATTTATTATATTGGTTGACTATATAGTGACATAAACTAACCTTATCTTAAAATTTTTATTATTTTGTCTCAAAATCCCATGTAGGTAAATTTATATTAATTTAATGTTAAGGCTATCTAAAGGGGTTCCACTCCATTCACTTATAAAAAGAAACCTTTGCTTATCACTTCTACTCACACTTTGAGAAACATATATCATCTAATATCACCCAAAATCACCACAAAACGTTCAAATAAATTCCCTAGTGTTTTTTTCTCATTAAATTTACATCCTAGAAATTAATAATGTGTTATCCAAAGGACGATACCCAAGGAACAACTAATTGTATTAAATGTGGTCACTCATGTTTATTTCTACTTCCTCCTCCTATAAATATATCAAAATTATATATGATAATATAAGTATAATAAATATATTTAAATTTCATTATTTTTAAACAATAACCATTATATAATTCTAATTTATCCAAACAAAAGATAATGCTCTCCCATGCATACATGCGGACTAATACCTCCGTAATAAGATCAAATACATTTTTCATCCCCGCGTGTCATTATTTGCCAAATTGTTCAAGTTTTGGAAAATATATGATTTTTATAATGAAATATTAATTATTTAAACATAATTAATTGTAAATATTCATATCATTCAATCCTATAAAAAATTTAAAAACATCACTCGTTAATATGTGCAGACTACCTCCCCCCAAAGTCATGGAATTCTTTTTTCTTCACCTCCCTATAGAGATTTCCCTAAAAGTGTCTAAAATTAATAAATATGATATTAAAAATATTATTAATACTATTTATATGAATAAATATTGACCAAGGGGAAGTGAGTGTAATCGTCGAATAGAAACATGCTTGGAAAATAGTATACTTGATACCCGAATATTGATTTAAATTAGAAATTATTAATAAAAGAATATTCCAAAATTATAAAACAATGAAATATTCTATGATAACTATTAATATTTATAATTTCTATATTTATACTATATTAAAATATATTTTATAGTATTTTAGGGTTAGTGTAATGAAAATTTGGACTGGAGGTAATGGTATAAGTTGTAATCACACTTTTATCTGTATTGTTTGTTTTTGAATTCCTATTTTGGGAAATTATTTTCTAATTATCTATTAAAACACTTATATTTTCTTATAATTTTTTTATATAGATTTATTTTACATTTTTATTCCAATTTTCACCTCTTTGGTTCTCAAAAATATCGAATGAAAGTTTTCAACAATAACCATATTTATTTCGTTTATTTTTTTCAAGCAAACCTTTCCACAATAAACTATTATCAATTATTGTATAAAAGATATTATCTACTTTAAAATGATTTATTAATGTATTTTTATGTTATATTTTAAATTATTTACAATTTTATGAAATTAATACTCTTATCATTTCAGAATTTTTCATTTTTTTTCTTTCCATACAAAAGTATGATAAATGTTTTTAATGTTTACAACACAAATATATTTTATCCTCATGATTTCCTTTAATATTATTGAATAATATTTTAAATGCTATAATGGTTAAACAAATGAATTATTATTCCCATTATTATATGAACTCTTAGTTTTTAAATGATTCTAAATTAAAAGGGTATTTCTTTTTGTTTTATTCGAAGAATATTTCAAATGATTTTATTAATGTATATTTCATCTTAATAGATATCCACTAAAAATTATTACTCTTATGTGTGTATATAATATTATGATATTTCCTGCTTAATTTATTTGGCTAGATTATAATGATGATCTTGTATTGATAATAATGTTTTCTGATCTTTGTAAGATCACTGATAGGGGGAGGGGTTAACTTGTTATCACATTATTTTATTTATTTTTCACACAACCACATCCTATAAAACATGATAGAGTTATGATACACTCAAATTTGTCTAACAACCTCACTTTATATATTGTATTATAATGTGATAGATCATTATATGATATTTTAAGGGTTCGGTAGAAATACAATATCCATACCATGTTGGCTATCCCAATGACATTGATTATTTTACAAACATCTTTCATGAATAAAAATGATCATATTGAAACAGGTTATTCACACTAATAATCATCCATCCAGCTAACTTTGTCTCGACACCCTACTAATAAAATATTCTACCATAGTAGGCTATACCCCCCAACTATCCGACCCATATCCACATTTTCCCCAAGATGTTATACACCCAAAATAGACGCCTTTTCATGAGATACTTATACACCCCTACTTTATTCACTTGCTTATTAATTTATAATACAATATTAAAATATATACTTCTTCAGGTATTTCATCACCAAAATCATGTTGTATCGACTTATCTTGAGTACAATATTTCAGATCATTAACATATCTCTTATGATTTTGTTTCGTCAAAAATTATTCCAAATATTAAAGAGACCTCGATGATATAATCCCACCTTATATAACAATGTCCAAAAATTTACATAGAAAAATTTCAACTAATTATTATCCAAAATAAATGTTTTTTTTTCAAAATATCCATCTCATATTTCTTTATCCAATACTCTTAAACTCAATGTGCATTATTTTGGTGTTCCCTATATGATAAACCTACATCTGATTCTCTTCTATCAAATGATCTTTCTGATAAAGAATGATCTGTCAAATATTCATCCCTGATCATCTAATGAAACTTATCAAGATGAATTTTCTTCAACTGATTAGGTTCTATGGAATAAATATTCATTATGGTTTTTTATATAGATGAAACATGGCTTGTATAACATTTTCTAAAGATCCTCAATCTGATGTTTATTCTTCAACCAAGTAGAACCATTATTAGATAATCAAGGTATAATATCATGAACACTTTATATCCTCCACATATTAAATGTTTACAGTACCCATAGTATTACCCCCCCCCCTTCACATTGTATAGGTGCACCAATAAAGTGAATTGGTGTGAAATCATAATTATTTTCCCTTTAAATGAAACACATATTTATAGATCTCCCATTTATTTAAATATGACCCCTCTTATATATTCATTACAATTATTGAAGGATATTAATATAACATCATATGAATCCTTATTCAAATTTAATTAATCTCATAATTAAGGATCATCTAAAAAATTCACTAACATTTTATAGATACATGTTTTTGAAAGAACATATCAACATCATCGTTATTGAGGAATATACAATTTTTATGTAAATATCCTTAGATCTTCATTCATTATGAAACTTTGATGTGCTTTGAAATAAATTTTATATCCAATGTATATCATTATAATACACTACACGGTGGACTCATAATCCAAATATATATTTTATAATCCTTTTTATGTTTCCAATCTATTTGGAACCCTCTCTCTGTTGGTGTCAATATATCTATATCTGATACAGCTCACCTTAATCTCTTGATTTGTACACCTTTTTCTCAATGGATACTCTCCATCTAATTTCATCAAAATTATCTATAAAATCTCATTATAATACTACATATGTTTTATATTCATAGTATTTTTTTATGGACATTCATCCAATGAAACATCATAGATTTCATCATTCGGTAATATGTATTTGTTATATCCCTATTATAGCATTGAAATTCTATGATACATTTGAAACATATTTAAAATCTATATCATATATATTCTTTATCTTGGTATTTATAAAAATAGTTTATATATAATAAATCTGTACATCAGTTATCATTTTTAACTTCTTTATGCATTTCTATCTGATGTAGCATCATATTATTCCTTCAACCGATCGAAACGCCTCCAACTGTCTGATCATTGGAAATATTTTGATTCATTAAATCTAATTGACAAGTTTCCATCAATATATATTGAATTTTTTCATGATCATCTGGTAAGATTAATATATCTTTTATAATGATAAACAACTTTTTTCTCCATCAAATCGTTCTTCATCCAAACATGATAACTACTGTAATAAATATTTAGATATATGTAATTGTATAAATCAATCCCCATACAGATATATCTTTTTGATTTTGGAATTGTCATATATTAATACCCATTCATTCACAATTTGTTTTTCCATTAAATAATATTTTCAACTTTTTATATCTTAAAACTCAATATTTCATCAAAAACCAATTTCTCATCATCTATACAAACACATATAATATTAGAAAACCCAACTTATTAAAAATCTCTATCCGATAACATTATGTTTCAACAAATTTATTAATTTTATCATTTATTTGAATGAATAAAAACTCATAATGGATCCAAAGAATTTTTGTGATGTTAGGAACATGAATACTGATAAAACATCATCTGAATTTGAAAGGAAACATTCATAAACCTCATTAGAAATCATTCATAACCTTCAAAAGGAATGTTTCTTACATCAATTCTAAAAAACCTCTACATCTTTTCTATGGAACTCTCTCAACCAATACATATTGATATATTCAAAAATAATTAAACTAAACTCACTTTATAACCACAAACATTACATTTTTTAATATCCACATAAAATATAAATAATTTCTGAAGACAATATGTGTGCACAATACTTTCTCGTCAAGTGATGTTTGAATTCCGAAACCCCTGGTATTGATAATAAAATTCAACGAGAAATATAAGGATGTTATCCTATCATTATAATTTATCTCAGAAAATATGAAAATATCATCAATATAAATAATAGTATCACATGATTTACTTAATAATGATCCATTATCTAAACAATGCTATGTCTACATGGGTGAACCCAATGAGAAAAACTATAGTGTATAATCAACAAGATCAATAATGTCCATTTACAAGATATCAGGTAATATATAATTTGAAATCATTACAATATATTAATATCAGGTAAAATGTATATAATTTTGGTACGATCAATCAAACAACCACCTCAAAAAAATTATCAAAAAAGTTCAAGTGTACATAAATTACATTCCCAACATCCCATATTTCATAACAACATTACATCTTCTTCTAGAAATGTATGATGACAAGAAAACATAGTAATCTTTGTTCTCAAGAAATTTTGGATTCATTTTTTATTACCATATCAATATGACTTTACTGATAATATTATTTAAAATGATGGAAATGTTTCAGAGAAGAGATGTGATAAAATTTATTTATGATGTTTATGAAATCTTCATTTTGAAGGATAAGAATGTTTCCTTGAAAATTGAGATGATTATATACCGTTATTAAATTTCCAAAAATCATGAACATATTTATGATCAAATATTATTTTTTTAAAAATTCACAAAATATGAAATATGTACAAAAGTTGATGCAACATAATGTTTCCCGATGATAATTCATAAGAAGACGGAATTATTGAGCATGTATGAGTTTGTGTAATGGAAGGGAAGTTTCTTTTAATATATATCATGAGTTGAATTATGTATAAATATGAACAATGATATAGAATAAAAAAACTCAATTTTAATGGATGAAGACTAATTTAGTCCATGTTACATTTTTTAACCATGTTTCTGTATGAATATCGATCATTGAAGATGTTATGGACTAATGTTTTGTTTTTGAAGTTATTCTTTTTGGTTAAAGAATATTCTGATAGAGTAAACCAATCCATTTCATCATTCAAGGAGAAGGATGATGCTTAATAGATGGAAATTTAAAAATGAAGGTCAGAGGAAAAAGAATGGGATAATGTGAGATGATGCATCAATGTAATTCTAATGATAATATAGTTAAATAATTTCTAATCACTTGAATGAATTCATTGAAGCTGGGTCAGATTAAACACATAATGGTATTATATAGAGATATGCGAATATATGATAAAAATTATTGAGGCTATTTGTATGAATCTCAATATGATATCTCTAAATACCCCAATATTGTGAAATTTATTAGATATAGGATATAATTTCAATTCTATCAGATAGAGATTACCACTAAATATCACTAAACAATGAAATATATAAAGATTCACTAGTTGATGTTTGATAATATGGATACTATAAATATCTAATGTATGGATTATTATGATGAAATCTAATGGAGAATTTTGATTCCATCTCATGGAGGGGCTCCATTCAGAATTGGGCATACAAATTTTGAGCTAATGTTATGTTTTAATGAAAAATGGTATATTGATCCCAATAAATATAGGGTTCCTAACCGTTTGGAACCAAGAAAAGAAATTCCAGATACAAATTTTTCTTTTGAATCCATCAAATTAATATTGTTGAGGTTATACCTCTAGACATAGGATTTCTTGAAAATTACATAAGGAATACATAAAAATGACTATCTAATTATCTTTAAATAATTTTTTTAAATCACATAGTAATGATTATCAAAATATGATCATTAAATGGTTATAATATTTCTATGGTTTTGGAATTTGTAAGAATATTCTTAACACATTGTTTATGTGAATTCAGAGTTGTTTTAATACACTGATTTTATAATATTCTTCAATAATATTACATAAGATATTGGAGGTATCCTATTAAATATAAATGAGTGGGATACTTGAAATTTTAGTTTCATTCATAGAGAAAATAAATTTTAATTTCTTCATATTCACCATAGTTGGGAACCTATAAAATGGTGGTGTAATAATATGGGTGTTATATACTATTCACACATGGATGTTTGTAAGTGATGATGAAATTATATCATGAGTTTACAAGAAATGTTCTATATGGTTGAAGAATATTAATTTGATTACGGAGCTTCAATATGTTTCATCAGACACAGTTTCAACGGTTTTAGAAGAATCGCAGTGACAAATTTCAATTGGGTTCCTAAAAAGTTGAAGAAGATTCATCATGGAAAGATTCATTAGATGAAAAATTCAATCCTATTTTATCGGTCAATAACATATATAGAGTATAATAAGATGGATTCGAATTAGAAAGGAAAAAAATAGACTAATGTGTATGAATGTGTGGTGTTCCAGGTGGAGAAATAGTTGGAAGATATTGTGACCCATCAGAGAGGGGGAATATCTGAGGGATAATGATTAGATGGAAGTTTTCAGTAGTAAATTTCAGAACAATGATCTGTAATGTGATATTGATTTATCTAGATATATCTAAGCTCATGAAGATATTTTGAGACTAAACATCTCTTAAGAGATCTTTTAAAGATAATCAATATTGTATATAGGTAAATGTGATTAACTATTCTTATAGAGAAATATTATCTAACGAAGAATATATTTCTATAGAGGACTATAAAATAAGAAGCAACAACTTTTTGTTGGGTTGAATAATGAGTTTTTAAAAAGGATTCTCGTTTAAGTGTATAAACATCTAGGATGTAAGTGCATATGGGGAGTAGTATTGGGGTGTATAACAAACTATGAAAGAAGTGTTGATTATTAGTGTATAAAAATGGGGTTATATATAGGATAAATTAATAGGTTGTAGATCCAATTGATTGTTTTTCCTTTGTATTCCTAAGTGACATTAGTAAAAGAATCCTTCTTCTAGGGGGAATCCAACAAGGCATGGAGTATGCCTTTTTACCAAAACATGTAACTATATTAGGATGATCTCTCACTTTATATTACAACATTAAAATTTAGTTTTATAGATATATTTATTTGTATCGTAACTCTAACAAGAATTATATGTATACTTCATAATAATAATTTATAAAATAATGTGATCATTAATTCAAACCCTCCACTACTCAGTGATCCAACATCAACTATGAAACATTATTTTATATTTGACCAGGTTGAAAACAAAATTTGATCTATCTTATAATGTTGGGGAATATAAATTTAGTAAAAAATAGGGTAATTTTTTTAATTTATGGATGAAATATTCATACATTGAATAATATGATATAACTATATATTTTATATATTTTCATTAAAATTAGAGATGTTGTAACCTTATGATTTCCCTAATTATTAATGATATTGTGATATATGTTGGTAATATAAATTTGGAAGTATATGTAAATCATTATAAATATATTTTGATGGTTCTCTAATATAATTTCTATAAAAATATTATGGGTCTATCAGAAGATAAAAAATTGTGGGATAATTTCAAAAGGATCTATAAAAGAAAATTAAATAGGTTAAGGAAGTTTAGATAAAAATCTATACAACAAGGTTTGATAATATTAATATGGATAAAAAATATATTCATGAGTATTATACATGATTCAATGATATTTTCAACAATATCAGAGGTTTTAGTGGGATACTAGATGATTCTGTTATCATTAATAAATTTATGAAAAACATTCAAGATATATTTGAATCTAATGTGTCACATCTATAAGATCATTAATATTTATATGCTTATGAAGATAAAAATATTATTACGTCATTTTAGGGGATAAAGGAAACATTATTTATGTAACGCTATGACCCCAGTTCCCAAGAGTCGGTGCATTGTTACAAAACATTGGCATGATATAAGGAATTATGTCCCGAAAGACTGATCAGTTTAGTAGCATTGGATGTACTATATATATTCATAAGTGTTAAATTAAATTATAAAATGAAAATCTACAACAACATTGATTCCATAGACCACACTAATATTCCCTAATACTATCCCAGCAGGTTAGCCATAAAATATTTCTTCACATCCTGGGAAAATAAAACCTAGAAAGGGGTGAGCTCATTTGCTCAGTAAGGATAAAAATATAGTAGAAAATTTCATAAATAAGAAAAAAAATGTCAGGCACTGTATAAGACTAAAACAAAAGCCATTTAAACATGAACATCAACATAATATGGAAAAGATAAAATCAAATAATTCCATTTACTTATTCACATGGATATTCTACTAGTCAAATAATAATATTCAATATCAATAGCTACTTTCATAATTATGGAATGCATAATGCCAGATTTCATGACCACATATTCAAGGACTTAGGAAAAGAATAAAAATATGATTTTGTTAAGGCCTTGTCCCAAGACACTAGGTTGTCTCAGGAGACCTACCGATGCATCTAAGAGCTATAGCGGGATCCACCCGTCACTTACTAAGTCCAATTCATTCCTCATATGAAATGGTTTAAACATAACAGAAACATTCATAATAAAACTAGCATAAAAAATGTCAATACTTTATCCATAAACCATGAATGGTACGAAAATAACACATCCACAATCAATCATAACTCATTCAATACAGTATAGAAGATTTTATTTTAATAAATCATCCTCATTAAATAATAATGAAGGATATTGACATAGATGAAGTTAATCAACCAAACTATTTGAGTGAAATGTACCCCTTTTTCTTTAAAACAATTAAAAGTCTAACTATTTTATCAAAAAACTGTTTAAAATAGATTTTTAAATCAAAGTTCCCCATACCACTTTGAAAAATTTAAAAGGAAGTTTATCTTTAAAACATTAATGTAAATATAAATAAAACCGTAAACCCATTTTTAAAACATCGAAATTAAAGAGAATGATTTAGAATAATACATTTTAAAAAAAATTAAAATGATATTTTAGTTAGAGTTCCTAACAAAATGAGAGATTCTTGAATACAAATAATTGAGGTAATAAAAACATTAAAATTTCCCGATAATAAAGGTATTCATGATATACTATATCAAACTATAGTATATACACCAAATAAATGTGGATAGGCATATAACAGTACAGAAGTCTCAATGTAATGTAAGATGGGATAAATTCTTTAATAAAGACCACATCCTTAGGTTAAAAATAAATCAATGAGATATTTATGTGTGTCAAATATAAATACACTCAATATTATTGGATATTCATTGTAAATCAATCATAGTACATTCACATATATTCATGTAAAAACAACACCAATGACTTGGATATTTAACTAAACGAATAGAAATTGAGTTAAAATTACTCTTATGAAGTTTATGTCATTGACTTGTGAATTTATCAGTGGAGTGATTATGTGTATCAAAAGTATATCCATGCAAAGTGGATTGGAAATTACTACATAATTAAATAAATAGTGATTTCACACATAATCATGGGTAAAATTAATCAATGATGTTTGTGTAAAACCGAATGAGTGGAAATTCAAATTTGAAATTCCCGTATCGATTTGGTCACTTACAAAACATACACCCCATGAAAGAAGGATCATCCAATGATTATGTAAATACCCAAAAATTAAATTCTATTACACAAACTATGAAATCATGGGTAGTATATACACCACACAAAAGGTAGCAGTGGAAAATATAGCATGAATCCCACGGGAATGAAAGTGAGAAGAAAACCCCTTACCCTGTACTTTTCCTTCATAGAGGGTAATTTAACCTTCTGTATAATAGTTAAATAATTTCTATTACATTATAAAAGAAATATATACATTAATATCATATCATATTTGATCCTCTAATATTTCATTATTAATAATATTTTAGTAGTATTATCGTTTCAGGTGTTAATTGATTCGTTTTCCTTTATATTATTTGTTATGTGAGTCATATTTGTTATGGATGGGATGTATATTATTCATATCCAAAATTATATCAAGTCTTTAAAAATTATTTTTAATCCTCAAATGAAAATTAGTCTTGAATGTATACGATGGGGAATGAATCTCATCGCATTCGTGGAGACAGTAATCCGTACGTACGCACGAGCGACAATATCATCCTTTGATATTTAAATCATATATAATTGGATGTAATATCATATATAAAGAATAATTATCATGTTATATTTATTATTTTCATAGTTTATACTCATCATTATACCCATCCAAATGATGAAGTGTTTGAATAACAAACTACACCACGACGTGGAGACGGTAAGTTGTACGTACACATGTATGGTGACATGTCATTCATAGGATGGGTAAAATAATGACTATCGTTGTACCATATTTATAATAACATCAAAGTATATAGAATATACTTGAGTAATTATTTTTGAATCTAAACAACAAATAAAGAGGAAGTGGAAGAAGAAAAGAACATGAAAGATGTGATGAAATATTTACGTCTTCTTCGGGTTCTTCATTTTGATTTGATCAAAACGGCTCAATAGGTTGGCTTTCTGGCTAAAGTAAGGACTCTAGGATGAATTTATGAGGGTTGGAAGGATATTTGGGCATATATTGTCCGAGACTAATGGCTTTTATTCTGTGAATTTTAGATATGGTGAAGTTCCCTTTTATAAGGGGAGTGAGGGGTGCTTTAAAAAAAAGATTGAAATATTATTTTATAATCGAATAATTTTCAGTTTATAATTGCTCAAAATAGAATTATTTATAGGATATGGTGGTTATGGGTCGAAAGCCTCTCAAGCAAGAGTTTTTGGTATGATTTGGTAACTATAATAACCTTATATTTTATATTTAACTCTTAGTTAAATAGTTTGACATTTACCATGTCTCTTTTTATTTTTATATTATACGGTTAATAAAATTTGTATATACTTCCAAGAGAACCCTAAGTGGTTCATTAATGATAAAAATATCATTATATAAGTTTTTTGTCCAATCCATAGTTTATTGGGATTATTATATCAACCAATATAATTGTATTTGTTTTAAAAACTCGTTTATGTCAATTTTGACATTATTTAATAATTTATTTTTGTTAAAGTCCTAAAAACATTATAACTTCGAAATAAATGCATTTAATAAACCCTAACATGTCATATTAACCTATATAATTAGTTTAATTTATTAAAAGTCTCAAATTACATTTATTTGGATATTTATAATATCAATTATTTTAATATTTTATTATTAAGATAATTATTGCGTCATCATTGTGTCATAAATGAATTATATTATTTAATATATAAAAATTAAAAATAAAATATCATTATGTAGGAAATATTTTTATCTTTCTAATTAATATTAATAGTCGAATTTATCTTATTTATAACCCTATATTAAAAAAGGATTATTTATTAGACCTTGATTTTAATTCTTTTAACTCTTCTTTAAATAAACTAATAATAAATGTCCTAATCTAATAAAAGTGGAACTAAAGGATTATATTTTATTCCTAAGGTTGGTTTTGGTCAAATTACACTTATCCAATAGAATTACGACATTTGTTGGGGTAATTATGATGTCATTTTTATCCTTAATTTCCCTATTTACTTTTAACTATTGTAAATAAAAGTAAAAAGATACTATTCACCAAAAATTATTTTAATCTTATTGAACCCAATTTTTATTACTCATATCAACAGTGTCTCTCAGATTATTAAAATTCCACTCACAAAAGTAGAAATATTATGTATTATGTGAAATTCCAAATGCTCGAATGAGGTGGGTAAAAGACGGTAAAAAGTTCAATAAACATTTATATGTCTAATTTTATTATAAAATGACTCCAATTAATTAAATTGAACTTATATAGGTATTATACATCTATGTTGACTTAAAATAAATTTAAATAAAATAAATAATTATTAAAATAAAAAGTCAGTTTTAAACTATAACGTAGTGTTTTTCACTATTCATCAAAAAATGAATGTTTCCAGAAAAATTCCATAAAAAGTACCCCAAGATAATTTTATTATTCCAAATTCAAAAATTAATTCTATTTTACCAAATTCAAAACATATAATTTTCACTAGTTAATTAAACATTATTTCTCAATGTCAGAACTGAAAAGAGGGTTTTTAAAAATTAAAAACTATCAAAAGATTGACATGTGTTTATATCAAATTTAAAAGTGAAATTACATATAATAACCTAAATTGTTTTAGATGATAAAAACATAATCTAATTATGATTCCAAAACATTAAAATAAATAGTATTAAACTATAATGTTTTTCGATTAAAAAATTTATTTTCAATTAAAATTTATTATTTTTCATTATTCATCAAAATATAAAAGTTATTAGAAAAGTACAAAAAAGTCATCCAAAAAAAAATTTATTTCCCGATTCAAAAGAAGAATTTAATATAATTAAATTGAATATTAAAAAGTGTCAAATATTGTTTTTAAAAAGGGGTTTCCATTAAAAGGTGGTAAAATTGAATTATTTTGAAAAATACTTATTTTATCTAAAAAATGACTTAGTTCTTATATTATGTCTAAGAAACACATAATATGGATTCTAAAAGTATTTTCAGTATATAAAATTCAAAATTCAAATAATACAATTCATAACCGCTTTTGAACGGCTAGTTTGGTAAGTCACGGTGTGCTCGAACTCGGTGTTGGGTGTAGAGCAAGCTATTGAATTACGTTAAAGAAAATAACTTACTATGAAATCTTTGGGTGTTATATTACTCCCCCATTTTGGATATTGCGTCCTTGCAATTTCAAAACTGGTCTTTGGAACTTCATTGAATGTCCCACATTGGAAAAAGAGTCAATAAAACTATATGTTTAAATGAAAGAAATAGATGTACAAAGGTCACCCGAGATAACCCACACTAGGATTACATGTAAGAAAACATGGATATGAAAGATAAAATAAGTGTCAAGTTCAGGTGGAGAGTGATAGAAAAAATTAATAGGGGAATGTTAACAAAAAGAAAACCACAAACTTGTGATGAGATAAACGTTCATTATATTCTGAGTATCAAAATTAAATAGATAACATTTTTTTGTTTTAAGTTCCATTTCATAAATTTGAGGAATTTATTTGTGAGATTGACTTAGAACATAAAGAGATACAGTTACTTTTTAAGAATAGTTTCATCTTTTAATAAATTTCTTCCACTAACTAATCATTTTTTCAAACGATGAGTATTCAAGATGACTTGGTCACACCTGATGTTCTAGAATCAACTTCTAAGGAATCACATAATCCACAAAGGATAAACTTTATATATTAAAATTTTCATTAGATATTATCCAAAACCAAAATGGTTTGTATAATATCATATGATCCCCAAAAAAGACAATCATTTAGAGAAATAAATATTTATCTAAATTCTAAAATTAATCAAACAATACCCAAAGTTCAATAAATACAATTCTATACACAATTGTCCTTAAAATCAATCAATATAATCCCAACTAATATTGAAACAAAAAAAAATAAAAAATTTATTACGTAGTCTTCCATGTTAAATTTTATTTCCAAATAACATCGACTACTCTTAAAGTCAAATACATAAAAGTAATTAATATAATCAAATATTCTATATGATAGGTTAATCTTTTCCTTAAATAGCCCATATTGCTATAAAACCACAATAAAAAAAATATATATAAAAATCCACAATTACTCCTCAAACGAAATCCCATAGTATTCTATTTTCCATAGGCATATAGTATTCTCAACAGAGTGAACGACTTCCAAAATTTCCTTTATCACCTATTCCCTAATTTATTTTCCTATACAAAGGATATCCATTAGATAAGACATAAAATTCCAAATCAACTTATTATTGATCAATAAAATCATTTAACTGATAATAATTAGTCACACTAACCACAGACTTCACGTAGTCTAGTGGTAGGCGATAAATCCCAATAACACTATGGTTGTGGGTTCGATTCTAATAGCTTTGTCTGATGCGATGGGTTGTCACACGGTCTGCATGTTGTGTTTTTTCAAAAAAAAAATATTTTATAACATTCCCAAAATGAGATAAATTCCTCAAAATAACTATAACCTAATTTCACCACAAATGTTATCTCATACCTCTCATTTTCATCCCAAAAGTTAATAACATTTAATTGCCTCAAATTCAAGGATCTTATAATCCCAAATGGTTATTTATAACTATATCAAAAATATAAAACACAATTGGTCCTAAAATATAATTTTCCCATACATAAGAGAAAAATCTTCCAAACCAATCCCCTCAACTAAGAGCACTAATAATTTTAAACATTTAACCATCTATTTATTTCCACATAGGTTATTCCTTGACCAAGGTTTTATCCTATAGAATAGGGAATTCACTCGGTTAATTACCAGGTCCCCTACATTTATGGAAAATGACTGTAAATGGATTCTTGGGATCATTTTTATTTTCTTACATAGTACTCTTCATTTTTCCACGACAATTATTTAATTTATATCCTTATTTCCCATACAATGAGAATTTATTTGTTCCATTGAGACACTTCCCTAGGTGTCTCCCTCCACATTTCCTACATGATGAAAATTGAGCTTTCTTTTCTCCATGGTCTGCACTGCTGGATCTCTTATCATTAACTTCCATTCTTTTCTTTATTGAGTTCGTGAGTTAGTTAACATATATATTGTTGATCATATTTTTGGAAAACTGATTCGACATGAACATGATATCTTTTACACATACCAATGTTCCATTCTATTTCTCATCTCCTCTGTCGTTCCCACCATGTACATCATGTTCAATGTTACATTGACTTCCATGGAATCCATTCATTGACTAACACAAGAAAGCATTGTGTGAGTCGTAAAATCATTTAGGGAATATCATAAGACCTAATTTTCAATCTAAAACACCTTTGGATTAACGACAGTTATTTATTCTCAACTTATATTAAAATCATTCAAATCGCTTTGTAAATAAAACGTGAATTATCCTAATAATATCCCCCCAGGAGTGTCATAACCGAGAGTGCAACGAGGACCGTTTTCATGTACCAAGATACCACAGGTCAATCCTGAAACTCCTTGTTGGAGTTTTCACTCCTAGTTACATCTATTCCAGAGCCGCCTCTACCTACTTGTATCCATACCGGGATGTATTTTTTATATACCCCACATAATATTTACATTACCAAAAAATTTCGATGTTATTCTATACTATTCCTCAAAGTCTATCTTAGGGTATTGTTTTCTAATCAGATTTTTTCTAAATCTAGCTTCAAAGGTTTGTACTAAACTTTTTCTATTACCTACTGTAATGGCCTGACCCTAGTTACCCAGAGTCAGTGCATTAATAAATAACATAAGCATGATACAATTAATCATGTCTTGAATGACCGATCAGTTTAGTAGCCTTGGAATTACTAGATATATTCATATGTTTTACATTACATTATAAAATGAAAAGCTTCCAAAACATTGTTTCCATAGACCACACTAATTTCCTCTAAGACTATCACTGCAGGTCAGTCATAAAATACATCTTCACATCTTGGAACAAATAAATCCTAGAAAGGGGTGAGCTTAGGTGCTTAGTAAGGATAACAATATAGCGGAAACATTCATAAATAATAATAAACATTTAAGTCATTGTATAAGAATAAAACAAAAGCCTTTTAAACATGAACATCAGCATAATATGGAGAAGATAAATTCAAATAGTTTGATTTACTTATTCACATGGATATTCTACTATTCGAATAATCACATGAAAAATCAATAGGCACTTTCATAATGATGGAATGCATAATGCCAGAGTTGAGAAGCACATAGTCAAGGCCTTATTCCAAGACTACAAATAAGATTTTTTCATGGACTTGTTCCAAGACACTAGGTTGTCTCATGAGTCATACTGATTCATCGAGGAGCTATAGCGGGCTCTACCCGTCACTTACTATGTCTAATGCATTCCTCATTTGAAAAGGTTTAAACATAACATAAACATTCGTTTTAAAACTAGAATATGATATGTCAATATTGTAACACCCCGAGATTTTATGAAAAATATTATTTTAATTTCATTAATGTCTTGTGTTGTATTCTACACCAAGATTACCTTGCGCTATATGCAACACTGCATTAGCTTGCAGTATACGCAACACTATTCTTGGACTGTGTTACACACAATTTTGATAAGAGGTATTCTACACAACATTGAGTATATATATATATATATATAAATATATATTAAATGTATAAATGAAATATGGTTGGATTCTGTTATACGAAACAACGAAGGATTCTTTCACAACATGCAACCCTGACTTGGCTTGCATTACACGCAATCACGACCTTCCTCAATAGTGTGTGTCGTACGCAATACCGGGTTTTAATAAACAATGATATATTATTGTAATATTGTCATGAACTAGCCATTATGAATATTATTAACTAAATTTTTAATTTTATAACATTATTATTCATCTTACACATTTTCTAGATCATGGTAAAAGAACAAAATAATTTTTTCGGGTAAAATAAGTATTTTTCAAAAAATGCAGTTTTGCCGCCTTTTGATGGCGCACCCACTTTAAATCTAGTTTTGAAATATTTATATGTTCAATTTTACAAAATAAAATTCTTCTTTTGAATCAGGATGTAAAAATTTACATTAGATAAAGTTTTTATATTTTTCCGATAACTTTCATATTTTAATGACTAGTAAAAACACGCTATATTTTAATTAAAAACAACTTTTTTCATCATAATATATTATGTGGTTAAATTATAATATTTAATGGTTTTAAAGTATAAATAGAATATATTTTTACCATTTAATATAACGTATGTCATTAACATTGATTTTACCTTGAATTCGTAGGTTAAATCAATTCAATCTTTTGCAATGTTTTAAACAAAAACCCGTTTTTATTCGACAACGAGATTAATTTTAATTTAATTTCTGAAACTTATGTGTATTGAATTTTAAAAAATGGATTCCATATTTGGAATCTGTGGGTCCAAATTATGTTAATAGGATACTTTTTATTTTTGGGAATTATGAATAGTAACTACGGTAAATTTTATTTACCATAGTTAAAGGTAAATCGGGTAATTAAGGGTAAATATAATATTATAAAATTACCCTAACACATGCCAAAATTCTATTTGATGGCTAAAGGTAAACCCATATCAACTAAGGGTCGTATTAGATTCATTTTATGGTCTTTTGACCATGAAAATAATTTAATTATTATTAAAACCAATGAAAGTGACAACATGTCACTTTCTTAAATCTTATAAGTATAATAATTTTAACTTAGTGATAAACATCATAAAACATCGAACATGAATAGTATCCAGAAAGCTAACAAAATTATATACATCATGAGAATTTATTTAGAATTTTTTGGGTATTAAATAGTTATCATTAATTGTGACACAATAGTGATGCAGAAATTATTTATCTAGTGAAAAATCAAGAATATAGTTGTTATTAAACTAATAGTGACCATAAAAGGCACAAAACCCTGACCAAAACTTATTGGTCATGTAAATTGAAACTATAATCATCCAATGGAAGAATATTTGACAATTTTGAGTCTTATACAAGCAATTATGACACTTATATTATTTTATTTTAAATGATGCCAAAGTTGTCACCTTCCTAATTTAATAAATATAACAATTTAAATATTGTAAATTTAGATGATAAATTCGAGTAAAAGTATTATTGGGCAAGGTAATATATTTATATTAATCATAGTATTTTATTTTACATTTTTATGAATCAAATAAGTATATTAAATAATTATACAAAAATGATGTAGTAATTATTTTATTAAGAGATAAACCAAATAAATGGTTTTAAAAATAATAAAATAAATATTATATGAACTATTTAATGTGATAAACTAATTTTATAGATACATATGACCTTTTATTAATATATTAATGATTTTAGTTAGAACATATCTTCTGTATATATTTTATTTAAATTCAAATAAAGGAATAGTGTCAAAATTGACACTATTGTTATTTTATAAACATAACATATTATAAAATTGTTTAAAAATCACAAAAATATTTAAAAATTATAAATTTAAATTTATATGGTCTATAATGTTATAAAGTAAACAATTAAGGAAAATTCACAACAAATAAGTAATTATTTGTTATAATTTAAAATTTAGAATTTTATTAACACAAATAAACTTAAATAGATTAAATAAGGATAAATCAAAATGATAAGGTTTAAAATAAGATCCAAAAATGTCTAAATTTTATTTTATGATGAGATTAAAACCCTATATCATCTAATATTAGAATATGAGTCAGTTTTGGAGGTTTTTAAGTGGGGTAAGATTTATTATAAATTAATATTTTTAAGAATTCCAAAGGTGCCCCTCTCCTCCCTTATAAAAGGGCACCTCCTCCCTCTCTTCCTCACACAACTTTGAGCCTTAAAGCTCGGCCAAACCATGCCAAATTCTCTTCTCCACTTCCCTAGAAACATCCTAGAGGTTCTGGTCTTCCTCAAAGACCAATTGTAGTGCCCTAAGAGGAGGTCTCAAAAAGGCGCTTCAATGAAGAGGTAATTTCTGTTACCGATTCTTTCACCTTTATTTCTTCTTCCACTTCTTCTTCTTAGGTTTTTTCATTATGAAGTAATAACATAAGTATCACTAATATACTGATATGTTATTATAAGTATGAAACAATCCTAATTCACCATCTATCCATCCTACGGCAAACGAAATCACCGCGCATGCATACGTACGGAATACCGTCTCCACACCGTGGTGTAATCTGTTTTTCCAACAACACCTTACATGGATGGGTATTATGGTGTAAAGAATAACTATACATAGTTATTATAACATCATAATGATTCTGGTATATTGTATCATCCACTCCAATTCAATTCAATAATTATGGAAATGATATCATCGCTCGTGCGTACGTACGGACGACCGTCTCCACGACGCGACGAGATTCATTCTCCATGTTAACCATTTAAGAATGATTATAAAGTATATATAAGCAATAATAATGAAATATATGACATTATAAAGCTACTGGATTTATGTGTATATATATTTATGTCATCTACTTAATTCCACTCAATTCAATAAGGAAACGAAAACAGCGTTCATACGTACGTACGGCCTACCGTCTCCATGAACGGTGTATTTCTTTCCTTTTACTAATTTATTATATATATGTATATTCTGAATATATATTATATATAAATCATGTTTTATATTCTGGAATTAATTAATTATGATCTAACCAATCATATGAATAATTACAAGTTAAAACACGAACGACAAATGAGACGATTTTACCCAAAACGCTACTTCAACATGAATTTACAAAAGAACGGGTAATATAAAGTCATAAGTGAACCATATATGATATAATAACAATGAATATGATTCTTTAATAAGTCAATGACATTATTTAAATCATTATACAGGAGTTTCGGACACTTAAGAAGCAAATCGGACCTAAGGTAAGGGAAATATCACAATCTCATTTTTATCCGAGATTGTTTATACATTGGAATTTACTGGGGTTTATTTTATCATCCACATCCATGTTTCCCCAATATGTAATATTATTTCCATCCACCTAAAATTTTTTAAATCCATTTTTACCCTTTGGTGAATTTATAATAAAAGATATGAAAGGAATCTTTTGTCGTTTTTCATACGAGGTACTTTTTGACTTTTTCGACAAAAGTACGAGAAGAATGTTTTTTTAACTTATACGGCATGAATGGATTTTTAAAACATTATTTCCAAGAATCTTCCATTACAATTTTTCAAGTTTATTTTTTATCAACTTCTTTTAGTTTAAAATTGTATGACATTTTCAGAAAGGAAAAAAAAATTGAAGTAGAAAGGATATTTTCCTCAAGAATGGAGTTCAAGTGTTTTATCAAAATTATTTTCCATATAAGATAACAAAGGGTTCTGTTTTTATAACTATTATTACATTTATTTTATTATGTTTTGATGGAATTATTTTTATGAATTCCATTATCTTATACGAATTGTTTTATGATGTCACAATGTTTAAGAATCCCATTTTTATTACATGGGTTATGCTATGATGTATGGTTTATGATTTTGTGGCACACATAATAATGGTATCATTATGAGATGGGTGGGACCTATATCTCCCTCCAATGCATTGGGTAAAGATTTTATATCTCATGAGATAGACATGGATGGAACGGTAGGTTATACCGGTTCAGTGAAACAGGACTGAAACGAGGGTGACTCGGTTCAGAAATGGACTTCGTCCACTAAGATATTCTTGGAAACAAGTCTTGACTAACAATAAATGATTCTCTATGATTATGTGTGTATTCCACAAAGTTTCATGTTTTAAGTTATGATTATTGGGATTTCATTTCACTACTATGATTTATCCCATGTTATGAAATTATGCTCTCTTTTGCAGGTTATGATTTCCAAAATGTTATGTTCTTATGAATATGATGTGATTGATATTTCATTTGTTTACCCTTACTGAGCATTTGAGCTCACCCTTTTATGTTTTCTTTTCCCCAGGATATAAAGAAATGTTTTAGGTAAAAAAAAGGAAGATCTTTATGGGAGATTTTGAAGATCTTTCACCACGATTAGAAGATTATATTCCGAGTTTCCAAAGACACTAAACTATTACGGTCCTTGTGTGTGTGTTTTTGTTATGTACTAAGTATTCCACAAAAGTAATGTAATGTCCATGTACGTCTAGCTTCGGGTCTCTACAGTTGGTATCAGAGGAAAGGTTTAGTCAACCTTTGAAAACTAGGATGCGAAAACGTTAGTGAGATCCCTAGAGATATTTCTAAGGTATGTATAAGGATTTCCCTAAGGATAAGTATACATATAGGATATAGTCCTAGAACTACGGTAACGATCTTATAATTAAACCTAAGATGTTAGATATTGAAGTTAATTCCCCTTTATTATGTTGTTTTACATATCATGATTTTTGTCACTCACACTATTTTTTTGGTTTTAGAAAACGACTGGAAACAAGATGATTCAAGATAATAGAGGATATGAGGGACAATGGAATGATATTATTCATGAGAAACCAAATTAAATGGGATTTGAAAGTCCAAAAATCATTATTATGCCGAATCAGCAATCTCATAATATGATCAATAAACTCAATTTTGGTAAGTTTCCTGACTCTGCTAATAAGAGAAAGATGGAGTTTCATGATGATCATAGAGGAATGAAAGTTCAATTTCCCCTATTTAAATCATGTGGGAAGAGGAATAAAGGAGAATGTTTCAAAGGAATTGGAAGATGCTTTGGGTGTGGAAAAGAAGGACACAAAGCCAGTAAGTGCAAAGGAAAAGGATCAGTTAACACCAGGGATGAGGATAATGGTATTGCTACGACATCAACAATGGTTAAATGTTTTAAATGTGGAATGTATGGGCATTATGCAAACCAATTCCCTAAGGGAAAGTCTCATGAAGAGAATCAGTATGGTCGTATGGGTAGTATTTATGTGGATGATGATTAAGAGACTACAAATGATATGTGAGATGAAAGAATTGTTGAAGCTCGGTCAATGGTTTAAGAATGTAGTGGAATGATTACATGTTTATCATGTGTAATGATGTATAAGTAATATCATGGTACTTTGGAATAAAGAGACATCTAAGGATTGTTACACTGTTGTATTTCCTTGAGTTTTGAAAGTGTATGATTAATGTTACCAGTATCCATGAAAGGTTATTCAGATATTTTTGGAATGTAGGTGATATGCTCTTAATGAAGGGATAAGGAAAAAATTAAATGTATTCATGAGCTCGTGGCTGATATAAGGAAATAGTTATATCATGGTTTGAGTATATAGAATTTTGAGGATTTTGGTATGTGGAAAGTGTAAACTTTTAACTGCATTCATGTTTTCACTAAGGTTCAATGGGTATTCATTCTTCAAGAGAATACATGATTAAGGTATTCAAATGTTTGTAATTTGACCAACAAGATATATCTTATGATATATGGGGGATAAATGATGGCATTCACGTGATTGTTCTATGACATTTCAAGTAATCATTTTCTTTATACTATGAGCTTGGACCGAAGTATTTTAGATAAGCCTAAATATTAGAATGGATTATGTTGGACATATGTTAGGATAAAACATTTTTCCATATTATTGATGGGATGTTATAGTAATGTAGTTTTAGAAAAAGGACAACCTGCAGGACGGGCGACAGCCCATCGCGTCGGACAAGGCTGTGGGAATCGAACCCACAACCGAAGTGCGACTGACCTTTATCGCCTACCACTGGACTACAGGAAGTCCCTGGTTAGTAGAAACAAGTTTTATTTTATTAAGAGGTATGATATATGAAGTATAAGTTCAACCTCACAAAAGACGGACTTATGAATATTTGATAATTATTGCTAACCTTTTTTTGAAACAGATGGAATGACCCATCTTTCTATCACATGATCTTTTAACACTCCATTTATTTAAGAGATGAAGTGGAATCTGTTCAAAGCAGGAACAACAGTGAGATTGTACCAAAATCAAGTAAATATTTCTTCTAATTCAAAATTTTCAACTTTAGGGAAATGATATTGGAAACCAAAAATGTTGTCCTAGTGATCTTATATCCGATGAATAAGATGGTACCCTAGATCATCAGTAGTTTATGGCTTTGTGATTGTTGGCTTTTTCATAGCCATGTACTCTACCACTCTCCATCAGAACATGATGGTTAGATTTCTCTTCCATGTCCATATTTTCACATATGTTCTCCTATGTGGATACCTAGTGATTAGTTAACATGGGTAACCATTACGTTATATACTTTAGTTTTTAAAGATAAGTTTTGGTATTCCTTTTTACGATGTGGGTTTCTATCAAAGAAACTTTCAAATAGTAAACCATTTATAACCCCGACGAATTTCGAGGGCGAAATTAATTTTAAGGGGGGTAGAATGTAACACCCCGAAATTTTATGAAAAATATTATTTTAATTTCACTAATGTCTTGTGTTTTATTCTACACCAAGATTACCTTGCGCTATACGCAACACCGTATTAGCTTGCAGTATACGCAACACTATTCTTGGACCATGTTACACACAATTTTGATAAGAGTTATTCTACGAAACATTGAGTATATATATATATATTAAATGTATAAATGAAATATGTTTGGATTCTATTATACGAAACAACGGAGGATTCTTTTACAACACGCAACCCTGACTTGGCTTGCATTACACGCAATCGTGACCTTCCTCGATAGCGTGTGTTGTACGCAATACCAGGTTTTAATAAACAATGATATATTATTATAATATTGTCATGAACTAGCCGTTATGAATAGTATTAACTAAATTTTGAATTTTATAACATTATTATACATCTTACACATTTTCTAGAACATGGTAAAAGAACAAAATAAATTTTTCGGGTAAAATAAGTATTTTTCAAAAAATGCAGTTTTGCCGCCTTTTGATGGCGCACCCACATTAAATCTATTTTTTGACATATTTATATGTTCAATTTGAAAAAATAAAATTCTTCTTTTGAATCAGGATCTAAAAATTTACATTAGATAATGTTTTGATATTTTTCCGATAACTTTCATATTTTAATGAATAGTAAAAACACTCTATATTTTAATTAAAAACAACTTTTTTCATCATAATATCTTATGTGGTTAAATTATAATATTTAATGGTTTTAAATTATAAATAGAATATATTTTTATCATTTAATATAATTTATGTCATTAGCATTGATTTTACCTTGAATTCGTAGGTTAAATCAATTCAATCTTTCGCAATGTTTTAAAAAAAACCCGTTTTTATTCGACAACGGGATTAATTTTAATTTAATTTCTGAAACTTCTGTGTATTGAATTTTAAAAAATGGATTCCATATTTTGAATCAGTGGGTCCAAATTATGTTAATAGGCTACTTTTTATTTTTGGGAATTATGAATAGTAACTACGGTAAATTTTATTTACCATAGTTAAAGGTAAATCGGGTAATTAAGGGTAAATATAATATTATAAAATTACCCTAACACATGCCAAAATTCTATTTTATGGATAAAAGTAAACCCATATCAACTAAGGGTCGGATTAGATTCATTTTATGGTCTTTTGACCATGAAAATAATTTAATTATTATTAAAACCAAAGAAAGTGACAACATGTCACTTTCTTAAATCTTATAAGTATAATAATTTTAACTTAGTGATAAACATCATAAAAATTCGAACATGAATAGTATGCAGAAAGCTAACAACATTATCTACATCATGAGAATTTATTTAGAATTTTTTTGGGATTAAATAGTTATCATTAATTGTGACACAATAGTGATGCAGAAATTATTTATCTAGTGAAAAATCAAGAATATAGTTTTTCTTAAACTAATAGTGACCATAAAAGGAACAAAACCCTGAATAAAACTTATTGGTCAAGTAAATTTAAACTATAATAATCCAATGGTCGAATATTTGACCATTTGGTGTCTTATACAATCAATTATGACACTTATATTATTTTATTTTAAATGATGCCAAAGTTGTCACCTTCATAATTTAATAAATATAACAATTTAAATATTGTGATTTTAAGATGATAAATTCTAGTAAAAGTATTATTGTGAAAGGTAGTATATTTATCTTCATCATAGGATTTTATTTTAAATTTTTATGCAACAAATAATTATATTAAATAATTATACAAAAAATGATGTATTAATTATTTTATTAAGAGATAAACCAAATAAATGGTTTTAAAAATAATAAAATAAATATTATATGAACTATTTAATGTGATCCACTAATTTTATAGATACATATGACCTTTTATTAATATATTAAAGCTTTTAGTTTGAACATATCTTTTGTATATATTTTATTTAAATTCAAATAAATGAATAGTGTCAAAATTGACACTATTGTTATTTTTTAAAAATAACATATTATAAAATTGTTTAAAAATCACAAAAATATTTAAAAATAATAAATTTAACTTTATATGGTCTATAATGTTATAAAGTAAACAATTATTGAAAATTCACAACAAATAAGTAATTATTTGTTATAATTTAAAATTTAGAATGTTATTACCACAAATAAACTTAAATAGATTAAATAAGGATAAATCAGAATGATAAGGTTTAAAATAAGGTCCAAACATGTCTAAATTTGATTGGTTGATGCGATTACAACCTTATCTCGTCTAATCTTTGAATATGAGTCATTTTTGGAGGTTTTTATGTGGGGTTAGATTTATTATAAATTAATATTTTTAAGAATTCCAAAGGTGCCCCTCTCCTCCCTTATAAAAGGGAACCTCCTCCCTCTCTTCATCACACAAATTTGAGCCTTCAGGCTCGGCCAAACCCTGACACATTCTCTTCTCCACTTCCCTAGAAACATATTAGAGGTTCTGGTCTTCCTCAAAGACCAATTTTAGTGCCCTAAGAGGAGGTCTCAAAAAGGCGCTTCAAAGAAGAGGTAATTTCTGTTACCGATTCTTTCACCTTTATTTCTTCTTCCACTTCTTCTTCTTAGGTTGTTTCATTATGAAGTAATAACATAAGTATCACTAATATACTGATATGCTATTATAAGTATGAAATAATACTAATTCACCATCTATCCATCCTACGGAAAACGAAATCACCGCGCGTGCGTACGTACGGAATACCGTCTCCACGCCGTGGTGTAATCTGTTTTCCACCAACACCTTACATGGATGGGTATTATGGTGTAAAGAATAACTATACATAGTTATTATAACATAATAATTATTATGATATATTGTATAATCCACTCCAATTCAATT
Organism: Viscum album; assembly: GCA_963277665.1. Lineage (NCBI taxonomy): Eukaryota > Viridiplantae > Streptophyta > Magnoliopsida > Santalales > Viscaceae > Viscum > Viscum album. The sequence goes on along the minus strand of OY728160.1, from coordinate 1,715,791,711 downwards.
CAATAATTATGGAAATGATATCATCGCTCGTGCGTACGTACGGACTACCGTCTCCACGATGCGATGAGATTCATTCTCGATGTTAACCATTTAAGAATGATTATAAAGTATATATAAGAAATAATAATTAAATATATGACATTATAAAGCTACTGGATTTATGTGTATATATATGTATGTCATCTACTTAATTCCACTCAATTCAATAAGGAAATGAAAACAGCGTTCATGCGTACGTACGGCCTACAGTCTCCATGAACGGTGTATTTCTTTCCATTTACTAATTTATTATATATATATGTATATTCTGAATATATATTATATATAAATCATGTTTTATATTCTGGAATTAAGTAATTATGATCTAACCAATCATATGAATAATTACAAGTTAAAACGCGAACGACAAATGAGACGATTTTACCCAAAACGCTACTTTAACATGAATTTACAAAAGAACGGGTAATATAAAGTCATAAGTGAACCATATATGATATAATAACAATGAATATGATTCTTTAATAAGTCAATGACATTATTTAAATCATTATAAAGGAGGTTCGGACACTTACGAAGCAAATCAGACCTAAGGTAAGGGAAATATCACAATCTCATTTTTATCCGAGATTGTCTATACTTTGGAATTTACAGGGGTGTATTTTATCATCCACATCCATGTTTACCCAATATTTAATATTATTTCCATCCACCTAAAAAATTTTAAATCCATTTTTACCCTTTGGTGAGTTTATATTAAAAGATATGAAAGGAATCTTTTGTCGTTTTTCATACGAGGTACTTTTTGACTTTTCCGACAAAAGTACGAGAAGAATGTTTTTTTAACTTATACGGCATGAATGGATTTTTAAAACATTATTTCCAAGAATCATCCATTACAAGTTTTCAAGTTTAATTTTAATCAAATTCTTTTAGTTTAAAATTGTATGACATGTTCAGAAAGGAAAAAAATGTTTTTGAAGTAGAAAGGATATTTTCCTCAAGAATGGAGTTCAAGTGTTTTATCAAAATTATTTTCCATCTAAGATAATAAAGGGTTCTGTTTTTATACCTATTATTACATTGATTTGATTATGTTGTGAGGGAATTATTTTTATGAATTCCATTATCTTATACGAATTTTTTTATGATGTCACAATGTTTAAGAATCCCATTTTTATTACATGGGTTATGCTATGATGTATGGTTTATGATTTTGTGGCACACATAAGAATGGTATCATTATGAGATGGGTGGTACCTATATCTCCCTCCAATGCATTGGGTAAAGATTTTATATCTCATGAGATAGACATGGCTGGAACGGTAGGTTATACTGGTTCAGTGAAACAGGACAGAAACGAGGGTGACTCGGTTCAGAAATGGACTTCGTCCACTAAGATAGTCTTGGAAATGAGTCTTGACTAACAAGAAATGATTCTATATGATTATGTGTGTATGCCACAAAGTTTCATGTTTTAAGTTATGATAATTGGGATTTCATTTCACTACTATGATTTATCCCATGTTATGAAATTATGCTCTCTTTTGCAGGTTAAGATTTCCAAAATGTTATGTTCTTATGAATATGATGTGATTGATATTTCATTTGTTTACCCTTAATGAGCATTTGAGCTCACCCTTTTATGTTTTCTTTTCCCCAGGATATACAGAAAGGTTTTAGGTAAAAAAAAGGGAAGATCTTTATGGGTGATTTTGAAGATCTTTCACCATGATTAGAAGATTATATTCTGAGTTTCCAAAGACACTAAACTATTACGGTCCTTGTGTGTGTGTTTTTGTTATGTACTAATTATTCCACAAAAGTAATGTAATGTCCATGTACGTCTAGCTTCGGGTCTCTACAAATACTTTATCTATAAACCATGAATGGAATATAAATAACACATCCATAGTCAAACATAACTCATTCAATACAATATGGAAGATTGAATTATTGTAAACCATCCTCAATCGAGAATAATTAAGGATATTGACATAGATGAAGTTAATCATCAAAACTATTTGAGAGAAATATCCACCTTTTTCTTTAAAACATTTAAAAGTATCACTATTTATCAAAAAGTTGTGAAAAATATATTTTTGAATCAGTGTTTCACATACCACGTTGAAACATTTAAAAGGAATTTTAATTTCAAAACATTGTTTTCCATATAAATAAAACCCGAAAACCATTTTTAAAACAAGGAAATTAATGATAATGATTTAAAAGAATAAATTTTTAAAACATTTAAAATGATATTTTAGTTAGGGTTCCTATCCAAATAGAAGACACTTGAATAAAAATAATTTATGTAATAAAAACATTATAATATCATGAGATTAAATGGATTCATGATATACTATGTCAAAGTATAGTATATACACCAAATAAAAGCCGATTAGCGCATAACAACAAAGAAGTCTCAATGGAATGTAAGATGGGATGAATTCATTTATAAAGACCATTTATGTAGGATAAGGATAAATCAATTAAATAATTATTTGTGACAAATATAAATACACTCAATATGATTGGATATTTTGTGTAAATCAATCAGGGGACATTCACACATATTCTTGAAAATACAACACCCATGACTTGGATGTTTAACTCAATGAATACAAATTGAGTTAAAATTACTCTTATCATGTTTATATCGATGAATTCAGAATTTATCAATGTAGTTATTATGTGTATCAAAAGAATACCCACGCAAATCGGAGTGGAAATTAATACATAAGTAAATAAATTGTGATTTCAGACATACTCTTGGGGTAAAGTAATCAATGAAATATACGTAAAACGAATGAGTGTAAATTGAAATTTTAAATTACCTTATCATTTTGGTAACTTAAGAAACATAAAACTCATGAAAGAAAGATCAACCAATAATGATGGAAATACCCAAAAATTAAATTATATTACATAAACAATACAATCATGGGTAGTACATACACCACACAAAAGGTAGTAGTGGAAAATATAGCATGAATCTCACGTGAATAAAAGTGGGATGAAACCCCCTTACCTTGTACTTTTACTTGGTCGAGGGTACGTTAAAATCCTGTATAATAGTTAAATCATTGTTATTAAATTATACAATAAATATATACATAAATATGATATCATATATTATCCATTAATATTTCTTTGTTTATAATTTATTAATAGTATCATCATTATGGGGGTTAACTGATTCATTGTCCTTTATATTATTTGTTATTTGAGTAATATTTATTAGGGATGGGATGTATATTATTCATATCCAGAATGATATCAAGTCATTAAAAATATTTTTAATCATCAGATAAAAATTAGTCTTGAATGGATATGATGGGGAATGAATCTCATCGTGTTTGTGGAGGCAGTAATCCGTACATACGCATGAGCAAAATTATCAATATTTTGTTATTAAATTCGTATATAAATGGATAGAATATCATATATAAAAAATCATTATCATGTTATATTTATTATTTGCATCATTTTTACTCAGTATTATACCCATTCAAAATATGAAGTGTTTGAATAACAAACTACACCATGACGTGGAGACCATAAGATGTACGTACGTACGTATGGTGACATTAAATTCATAGGATGGATAAAATAATGAATATGGTTTTACCATATTTATAATAACATCACAGTATATAGAAGATACTAGATTTATTATTTTAGAACAGAAACAACAAAGAAAGAGGAAGTGGAAGAAGAAAAGAACGTGAAAGAGGTGACGAAATATTTATCTCTTTTTTGGGTTCTTCTTTTTCATTTGATCAAAAGGGATCCATAGTCTGGCTTTATGACTAAATTAAGGCCTCTATGACTAAGGGAGTAGATTTGGGAGGATATTTGGTCTCAGGTTGGCCAAGACTAATGGAATTGAAGGTGTGAATTTGAGAGAAGGGGAAGTTCCCTTTAATAAAAGGAATGTGGGGCACCTTAGGAAAAAGATTGAAATATTATTTTATAATAAAATAATTTTCGTTTTATAATGGCATGAAACTAAAATATTTAAAGTCTAAGGTGGGTATAGGTAGAAAACCTCTCATCCAATATGTTTTAGACTAGTCCAGGTCACTATATTTACCTTATCATTTAGATTTAACTCTTAGTTAAATAGTTTGACATTTACCATGTCTCTTTGTATTTTTATATTATATGGTTAATAAACATATTATAATATTTCAACCGAACCATAAGTAGTTCATTAATAATACACCTATCATTATATTAGCCTTTTCACCAAACCATAGATTTTTAGGATTATTATATCAACCCATAATATTGTATTTTATTTAAAAACTCATTTGTGTCAATTTTTACATTATTTAATAATTAATTTTTTAATGTCATAATGACAATATTACATAAAACTAAAGACATTTAATCAACCCTAACTTGTAATATTAACCTATAAAATTAGTGGAATTTATTAAAAGTCTAAAATTAAATTTATTTGGATGTTTATAATATCAATTATTTTAATATTTAATTATTATTTTAATTACTGTGTCATCATTGTATCATAAATGAAATAAGTTATATAATGTATAAAAATTATAAATAAATTATCATTATATAGGAAAACATTTTATCTTTCTAATGAATATTTATAGTCCACTTTATCTTAGGTATATCCTTATAATAAAAATCGTTTAGTTATTAAACCTTGATTTTAACTCTTTTAACTCTTATTTAAATAAACTAATAATAAATGTCCTAATCTAATCCATGTGAACCTAAAAGATCATATTTTATTCCTAATTTTTTATGGTCTAATTTCAGTTTTCTAATAGAATTAGGACATGGGTTGGGGTAATTTGGATGTCATTTTTACCCTTAATTACTCTATTAACTTTTAACCATGGTAAATAAATGTAAATAGTAATTGTTCAATAAAAAATATTTTCATCTTATTGAACTGAATTTTTCTTACTGATATCAACTTTGTCTCTCAGATTTTTGAAATTCCACTCATATAAGTGATACAATTAAGTTTTATGTGAATTCGCAAATGCTCCTAGGAGGTGGGTAAAGGACCGTAAAAAGTTCAATAAAATTTTGTACATATAATTTTATTATAAAAAGACTCCAATGAATTACATTGAACTTATATAGGTTGTGTAAATATATTTTTAATTAAAACAAATTTATATAAAATAAATAATTCTTAAAATAAAAATTCTTTTTTAAACTATAACGTAGTGTATATCACTATTCATAAAAAATTGACTGCTTTCAGAAAAATACCAAAAATTTACCCTAAGATAATTTTGATATTCTGAATTCAAAAATGAATTCTATTTTACCAAATTCAAAAAATATAATCTTCATTAATTAATTTAAAATTAATTCCCATTGTCAAAATCGAAAAGTGGGGTTTTAAAAAGAAAAAACTATCAAAAGATTGGCATGTGTTTATGTAAAATTTAAATTTGAAATTACTTATAATCACCTAAACTATATTAAATGATAAAAATATAATCTAATTATACTTCCAAACCATAAAAATACTTAATTTAACACTATAAATTATTTCGATTAAAAAAATTGTTTTCAATTAAAATTTATTATTTTTCTGTATTCATCAAAATATAAAAGTTATTAGAAAAGTACCAAAAATTTAACCAAAATAAATTTTTATTTCACGACTTTAAAGAATAATTTAATTTCATAAAATTGAATATATTAAAGTGTCAAATATTTTTTTTAAAAAGGGTTTTCTATTGAAAGGTGATAAAATTCCATTTTTTTTGAAAAATGATTCTTTTATCTGAAAAAAATGAATTTGTACTTATATTATGTCTAAGAAACACGTAATATGGATTCAAAAAATTTATGGAGAACATAAAATTTAAAATTTAGTTAATAATAATCATAACGGATTTTGAACGACTAGTTTGGTATGTCGTGGTACGCTTGAACATAGTGTTTCATGTAGTGCAAGCTATTGAATTACTTTAATGAAAATAACTTTCTCTGAAATATTGGGGTGTTACATTTTAATAACAATGATAAGGAATAAACCAATTTTCAATCTTTTTTAAAAGGTAATTTCAATAAAATAATGCATATGAAGAATCAATTTATTTAGATTATTATTAAAATGAATAGGACCGCCATAAAATAATTACACTTCTTTCAAAGAGATAAAAAAGACAAATTATTAAGGAAAAGGTAAAAAAATGTCTTAAATATTGTAATTACAATGATTGTTTCCATTTTAATATAAATTGTCCCAAGAAGTTGGTTAACGATTTTAAATTGGATGAAGAATATGAGAAGTCTTGAAATATGAATTTCTATAAATATATGAAAATGTTTATTTCAAAAGAAGTATAAATTTTTGTTTATTATAAGAGAGAAATACTCTTTTCAACATGAAATTAATTATATTTTATCATGTAAAATTATTGGATCATCTTATATGAAGTTATTCATCTGAAAATGATGATAATGGAGATGTGAGAATAGATATTTAGTGGCTTTTAAATAACAATTTGAAATATGATCTTATGAATATTACACAACTCATAAAAAAGATGAATTTGATAGAACAATTTTAAGAGATAAATTTTGAGAATGGTGAGTGGATAAAAAGTGAAGTAATAAACAATAAATATATTATAACTCGTATAATGGAAGTGGATGACCATGAAAGGAAACTAAATGTTATATAAGAAAAATCATCTTGTAGAGAAAATCACAATATGCTAAAAAACATATTGATGAATGTAATGACATGATTAATTGGGTATAATTAAAAATTATCTTGAATGTTCTTCAAGAAAATTTCACTTACATGAATGAAGAGTTATCAATATAAAAATAAATACTTCTTATAGTACAATGTGAGTTAATAAGGTTTGTTGAAGACATTTATAAACAAGTTGAGGTCAAAATTGAATCATCAAAATATTGAGGAAAAATATCTTTTTAGATGTATTTTTTTTATTCCCATGTAATCAGATTGTAAAAATTCTTATACAAATGATGAAGGATTAAAATTTAGGATTCAGAATGTATATTACTCTACTAATAAATAGAGGAATTCATCAATATAGTGTCTCCCTAAACAAAGGTTCCTACATTTTTTGGATAAAAACAATAAAAAAATTATAGTAGTACTACTATTAGCATGATAGATAAAAAATTTGATGTCACTTTTGGTGTTGTGGAGAATTAAAACACAAATAATATTCTTGATGTCATAATATGCCTCTAATACAATAATATATAAATCTAGTGGGAGATATCATGAGAAAAGGTGAATGTATTTTTGAAGAACTTATGATGAGGAAGATAATAATGCTTAGAAAGTGAAGTTTGTTAAAACGAAAAGATAGAATCCAAATAACATTGATAAATGTTAGATAATTTTGTTAATCATTTTAAAGAATAAAACATCCATTGATTTAATTATAATGGGATCCTAAAACTCTACTAAAGAAAATATGGTGAAATATTATTTACAGTGTGAGATTTTTTTTGATAACAAGCTACCAACAGAGAGTGGTTTAACGATTCAAAAAAATGAAATAGATTTTACAAATGATGTGTATGTTACTAATTGTTTTTAAAAACATTACAATTCTAGGAAGAAATAGTTTATATGATGTTAAAAACTAAATGCAAAAAAGATTTTAAAATTGATAAAGTAAAATATTAAAGCTTCATTAATTATTTTATAGATGAAAATAAATCTATTAAAAATATATAGGAAGTCTTATAATGAGGAAGAATGTAAATACAATTTAAAACCTAAGAATAAAAAATATGAATTTTATAATAAAATAAGACTCTTTTCTGGTATTAAGTTTTATGGAATATTGATGTTAATATTTATTCCCAATATGTATTCTTATTTATACAAAAATGTTACGAATTAAATGGGATTTTACCTAAAATTTGTAATATGATGTAGTTGTTTTATAGAAGCATGACTTATACATCATGGAATATTGTATAACAATGTTGAGGAGCGAAGGGATACCCTTATGGAGGTGAAAAGATAAATCCATGGTATGTGTATCATACTTTTACTAAATAATATTTAATGATGTTAAGAAATATAAGATATTGGGGAAGTTTTGTTTATTCAATTGAATAATTTTTTTGTTTATTAAATTGGTTGTAGGATCTACCATAATAGACCTACACAAATTTCCGATGATGTATATATTTTCTAATGAGCATGTTGAATGTATTAAATTATATATGTATAATGGAAAACATAGATCACCCTTAATTATACAATCATATTTTCTATACACGGATTTCCCACATTGACATTGACTTGTTTAGTTAATGGATATTTATTAAGAAACTCACATGATACTATTTTTTCCTCATGTAATGATTTAGAGTTTATGAGATCAAGAAATATAAGATGAGGTGATCACGATGTTATGAAATTCATTTTATTGTGTATAAGGTGGAGAAATAACATAGGGGAAACAAATGAAAACATCAAAAAGGGATAAATTATTGATAACACATAGTGTATTTATAGATGTTTGATGTTTTATATGTCTATTGACATTAAAAAAACAAAAATATATTTATAACAATATATATTTTTATGAAACCCATTTTTTTCATTGATTAATTATGATATGATGAAATTTTAATTTTTTTGTGGTCTAATGGAATTCATATTTGTGGTTTATCATTATGTGATATGTTGGACTGTAACAAATATCCAATGTATTGGTTAATATTCTATATCTCATGAGATAAAATGTTGAAATGGTAGTTATCCCATAAACATGAGGTTACATGGGTGTTTAGACCGATCCTAACATGGTACACAGTTAGTTATCCGAACAACAATAGCGTACATGGATGGTCAGACCAAACCATGAAGTTACATGGGTAGTTAACCAAACTCTATTATGTGATTAATTTCATGGTGGGTATCTTTCCCATATGATATTTTTTGTTAAGTGTATTACAAAAACTTATATCTTACGCTTTTGATATTTTCTCATGGGCCATTATTTATTATTGATGATTTAATACTCATATGACACATGTCTTTTGTTATGAAAAATAATTATACCATGATACATGATTTTTGATTTATGAATTTTTGGGTTTGTTTTCATAACATATGATCATGTTTTCATTCCCTACTTCATATCTTATGTTCACCGATTGATACCACCCTTGTTTACCCTTACTATGTATCTGACATCACCCTTTATTATGTTAAAATTTCCATGAGTTATAATGAAATGTATTGAGTATTATATTTAAAATATGAGAATTGTATGATAAGAATATTCTATGATATGTTGAATATATTTCATGAAATAATTGGATAGTGTATATTGTATCCAAATATGATAAATCCTTATGATCCTGTGGTGTGTATTTCCTAATATAGGTAATCAATAATCATCTAAAATTATGGTACATATATTCATTTAATGCTAGATTATTCTCACTATTACCATCCCCAAACCTCATCACATCACCCTCTAAAAACTCGATCTGATTTATCATTATTAATCATGTTAATGTGGGCCCCTTCTCTAATAGAACAAATAAAGAATTAATTCTTATGTGTTACCATGGTTTCATGATCCCCCGATGATGTTGTGAGTACAAATAAGTTGGGTAACACTAATAGTTCTCTAAAAATACAAGAAAATGTTTCATATTCCCATGAAATATTCCCAGAAAATAAATATAGGGATCACACATTAAAATGTAATAAATATTGATCCTTGAGTTAAAAGGTAAATCATCAGATAAACAATAATTTATTTAGATAGTGTCAGAAATTCCTTAAGAATAATAACATCCATTGAAACCATGGGGAAAACACACTACCCATTAACAAACAGCTAATAGTTTATATGAAACATTGGGGAAGACTCTCCCTTTTGAGAAAAAATGAACGATAATCTCAAAAATTAGGTTTTTGACTCTCCCCTTCCTGGAAATAGATCATCCTGATCATAGGGATAGACTCTCCCTAACAAGAAACAAGTAAGCTCATCTTGAAACATATGTGTGTGACTCTTACATGCTAAAAAATATATCATTAAAGAACTCATGGGTGTGTCCAGACCCTATAGTTGAACATTTAGAATTATACGAAACCAATAGGTCACACTATCATCCTAGAAAAATCATTTCAAACACCATAGATATGAAACCCACATGAACTAATCTCATGTATCCTTTTTTGGCCTCATAAAAAAAATACCTAGTTACGTCATATCATCTATAATAAAAAATCACCATCAATCCTTTTATTATAAATTGAAACAAAATACTGATAATACCTTTATCCCTGAACCACCCCTCTAGAATCAATATAACACTTTGACACACACTGAGGTCCCATATGTGACATCATAGTATTGAAAACCTACATGGCCTCCTTCAAATATTTCTGTTCTCTCAAGCCATGTCTATAAATTATAGGAAATTAATCCATCATCATCATCATGATCATTAAATCATAGCCTCCTTTTCATCATACTTAAATACCAATAAGATCACATTGGATTTGGGAAATAATTCCTACTTCACATCCCAATGTCATTCTAGGTCGGTACACAAACCCAACCTATCATAAAACTACTCAGGGAATACTCCCCTTGGTACGTAAATTCTAGTGGGTAAAAAATACTAACCCCTCTCTCTTATTGATATTCCCTCGGCCAAAAAGTATCTCAAATATCTACATGGTCTACTTGATTAACCATTGTGCATCCAGAACAATCATCTACTCATATGTCACTATGAGATCCAATCACTATGCCTACTATGTTTAATTCATTTCATTTTAATTATACCCCTCTAGGTTCTAAACATATCATGTAATATATATATATATATATATATAATTTTACACTTGAATAGAGGTGGTTGGGGCATAAGAAAACGTTCAAGTTTCCATCATGGCCCTTGACAGTCACATTCTCTCCATGGGTGTAAATAAAGAAATAATAAAATAAATTAATGGTAAATCATCCAAACTGTCAAAACTACATATTATATCTATATAAATAAAACTTATTAAACATATGGTATGCATAAAAAATACATAAATCATTCATGGAGTAGTTAATTTTGGGAGAGCATGGCTACACTCATACAAGATCATTGAAGCTCATTTTATCTTTTGAGAAGCCATCACTATGAACAATGTCTAATATTATTAATTATAATAATTTTTAATTAATATTATAATTTAATTATCTTGTTTATAGTTTCCATACTACTAAATGATCCCTCTCATCATGTAAAAAACACCTGACCACAACTTGGATTCTCATTTTGTACCCATTACACCATTCTAGGAAAAATACCTTTCATTTGATAACAACTTAATATCCAATTCCACAAAATTTTCGGAAAGTTTATGATTAATTTCAATAGTTAGTGTAAAATTATAGAAACAAAATTTAACAAAATTCTTTCCTCATCTCAAAACATTCTCAAGACATTCCTAGAAAAATTCCCATCATATCAGGATGATTCCATCGAGATCTAGAGGAATCATCAAAAGAAACAAAGTCAATGAAAATTTAAATTATCAGGGAATCAATATGAATAAGAAGAATGGGTTAATTGAGGAGATAACTCCACTAAAGTCACTGAATAAATTACATAAAACATCCCCCATTAAAAGAGGAGTTAGTGGAGATAAAACAGAGTTATCCCTCTATCTCAGGAACAAGTGAGGTAGAAGAAGAGATGGAAGGATAAAAAAATAAATATAAATTGTATTATTTTCAATTTTATGATTATCTAGGGAGACAAATGGATACCACATGATTTTCCAAACCATGTGTCAACTCTACAGTTGGAAATTTTTTGAGCCACACCCCATCGCATGATTTCTCCAAAAATGATTACCTAAAAATGTTCAAACCACACATCCTTCTTCAAAATAAGAATAATTTTTATGGTTTTTCTATAATCATATTCTAACCCTAATGGAAAAACCATATCTCATGGTTCACTCACACGGTTTCCCATAACTATTTGGTAATATTGAAATTGGGTAAATCCATTTATAAGATTCAATAATTCATCATGAGTTTCACAACCCTCACCAAATCACCTAAGAAACCTTCAAGACCTCGACTAATATACAAAAATGAATCTTTTTGATACTTAAACTATAAAAATTCCAATCTGAATACTAGTTATAAATATTACCATAGTTTTAGAAATAGATAAATTTAATTCCTCCTATAATTAATAACATAAAAAATAAAGTGGTTTTTCTATCACCCCACCAGAGATATTATTATACATGTTAAATCTTATTTCTCTTTTATCCTGTATCCATGTCAAACCAAAATTATAAGTTCATGGTTATTTCACCACATTATATACCTGAATTATCAAAAATCATCTATTATGAAACACAAAAAAGGCATGTCATTAATCCAAAAAATTAATCCCCTCACTCTTCATTGTTAACAATGTCAATATAGAACACAACAACACCCATATATACCAATAAACAAATGACAAAATCTTACAATCCAGGTCAATAAGTGGACCATTATTTTTTGGATCATACTAGATTAGACCACTATAGTTAAGCATGCTTGGCCTAGAATTATGTTATGATGGGTGATCCTTATTGTCTGTGTGAGTTAGTAAATGCACATTATATGAACATTTGATAGAATTTGGGGACAATTTTTAATATTATAAGTGACCTGTGTGGGTAATATTATATTGTGTGTTGGGAAGGAAACTATAGTATTACAGGTTGCCCATGGGGGAATGTGATTAGTTTCATATCATGGGGATGTCAATTCATGGAAAATATTATCAAAATCATTACACATCCATATTTGTAGTTTTACTATCTAGGATTTATGTTTAGGGAATAATATGTGTATTTTATTACAAAAAGGTGTTGGGAGTGTGACGCCCTTAAAAATGTGAAACATAAATTACTAATTGTTATTAAACAAGTCACCAAGATGAACCTTTATTTTTTATAGCCAACCTAATTCAAAATTCATAGTTATATATGATAATCCTAGAGTAATTTCATGGGAGATTACCCCATGGGTGTTTCCTATGGTTTTTGTGAGTGACCGAATGGCACATTGAACGTGAATATATTGGTATATGAGGAAAAATGTTAGTATAATAAGTGAACCCAGTGCATAATAATATGTGGTGTGATGGGAAGGAAATAGTGTCAACTGATGTTCCCCATGGGGTCATGTTACTAGGTTCATAACCATGGTATGTCAATTAATTATAGTATAAAAAATCTACCTAACAATGTATAGGGGATGATTATTCATCAAAATAAATTAGTTCTAGTCATGACTATATATATGGACTATATAACTATGATTATTATTCAATAATCCACTTAAAAAATAATTTTTCATTTCATAAATTAAATATAAATGATTCTAACCAAAAATACATTATTTTTTATTTATAATCCTTCCCTGGGATTTTATGCTATGTCCCACTCTTTCGTCTTTCTTTACTTGGTGATTTTTCCACAAGTAGAATAAATTCATTGATGTATGTACCGCCAATTTTCTTTTTTTAGTCTTCAATTTATTTATTATTTAATATTATTTCCATAATATTTAAATATTAACCTTGGATTCATATTGGATGAAAATTTAATAAATATTTTCCGTCTTAGGGTTTTAAATTCATTTTAAGGCTTATTCATTTTCATTTTTGGTATAAGAACCCAAATTGACCAAAATATCACCAATTGTCAATAGGTGGTTCTATACATATAATTTTTTTACAAATCCATGGAGGCATGGATGTTTTCATATTCTCTTTATTTAAAAATATTCTATTTTATGAATAAATAATTATATTTTGTTAATAATTTTGTTACTTATAAATGATTATCTCTTCCCATATAAAAAAATTTCATAATCTATATAGAATTTTCCTCATGTAAATGTTTATCTCACCATGTGATCCATGAAATTTCAACTGGATATTTTTATAAGATTAATGAAATGGGTTTAATTAAAAGGAACATATCATTATTTAATTTCTTTTTAAAATATATAATGTGGTTATTATATAGTTTACATATGATTTTAATATATGATTTACACACTTCGTATTGTTATCCCTTTTCTGTTTATATAAATATAGAAGTCTATTTTATAGGTTGATGATCAGTAAATATTAATAGAAAAGTATAAATTAATTTAAAGTTAGTTCAAAGATTGGATATGGGATATTTAAATGTCATGTTGAATTGTTCATTGGTATTTTAGATTTCATAAAACCTCGCAAGAAATCCTTGAGTATCTAATGGGGCTCTCGTATCCTTTCCACTTAATTATGACTTCATTCTAGCTTGTGGATTATTCCATTTGTTTATCATTATTATCTAAATGCAGGGATTTTCACCAATTTTGGATTTTTTTTCCGACTACTATTCTACATGGAGTTATTGACTTTGATACGGGAATCAAAAATTCATATCATAGACACATATATAGAATAATATAACATCATTTTTTTGCGATGTGTAATAAATATTTCTTATCAATATTGTTTATAAAAATACTTCTTTTATTATATTTAATGTGAATAACTTAAATTTGTTAAAAAAAATATAAATCATATTACCTCATTTTATATTATTTCACAAAGGAAATGTGAACTTTTTTATTCTATATTTCAAATAAGGATGGAATGGTTTGTTTTTAAAAGAAATCTATATATAACTTCTATGTTTTATCATACATGGATTCTTGCTCACACCATTTATATAAACCTATTTATTTCTATAAATAATGGTGATTTTATGTGGTAAAGATAAAAATATCCAAAAAGTTATATGATATGAATATATATCATCTTTATGCATTAAGGATATAAAAAGTTGTGGGTTTTCACTTACCACAAAAAAGAAGGATTACTTTGGTATTTTTTGGCTCTGTATTTTTATTAACTCTTGTGTTCATATCCCCTTCATATTATCATCTATTTGATTCCTCGTTTTGGAATAATCTTGGTTACGTATACTATTGGATGTAAATGAATGTTTTTGATTATGGGTATATTAATTATTCATGAGTTTCATGTTTTTCATAATGTTTTACTATTTCATTATCCCTTTTTTGAATGTTGTATATTTTCAAAAAAAATCAATAAAGGTGTTATTCTTCCACCATCTAGAATGAATATGTTATACTTCCTTGTGAAAATGATATTTTGATTTCATTATAATAAGGAAAAATCATTACAAAATGACATAGTTGATTGACTTGGAACTTCTTTCTACAATGTAGTGATCAGGAATTTTCTTCAAGAATTATAGAGAGTAGTATTGTGTATCAAGTAAGAGTATCCAAAGTTGATTTATTAAAAAATATAATGGTTATTTGATTTGGAGGTTTAAAAAAAATTAGCTAGAAAACAATCTAAACCATAATCATGAATGAAATACCAATTAAATAATAAAAATCTTGATAATAAAAAAATATCATTCATAAAAACAACACAAGATAGAAGAATGTAAATTGATATTCATCATATTTAAAAAGAATATAATAAAGATTTTTTTTTAAACATTAGTCCAATCCATATAATTGTGGTGATTTGAGAGAATCTTCTTGATCTAGACTAATAATTACATCAACAAAACACTAATACAACATAGAATAAATCATTGTAAATTTAAATAGGGTTAGAGTTGAGTTAGGAACATCCAAGCCGACTCTAACAATTCCCCACCCCCACATTAGTACCAATTAAAATACTCCTATAAAACATCAAAAATAAATTAAAAATGGTGTTTGGAGGATAGTATCAACAATTAAGATTAGTTGGAACTATTTTTAATACATGAAGTTAGTTGTGTTTCTATTATGAATGTTTTTTTTGGATTTAATGGGTTATAAAAATGTTTTTCTATCCTTTATTACTAACCATTATTCTTTTCAAGGGATTTATATCCCCTTCCCAGGTTTCTTGAACTTTTTTTATGGTGTGGTTGTCCATGCATCAAAAAATATTGTATAGTTTCTACCCTAAAAAACCTCTAAAATAATGTATTCTTACATGGGAACTAAAATACATTTACAAAACATATAAAAATGAATATAAAGATAAAAAAACATATATTTGATTTTATTTGGACCATTTTAAGAAGAAAATCACACAAAATTTTATTTCAACAAAGGGGTGAATTAGGGTACCCATCATCCTCAATCATATTATCCACACCATTACATCATCCACAGAGTATCTACATAATTATCATCAAAAAATTCTATTATCAAATGCTTAAAATACTAATTCAAAAAATAACTCTTCATCAACTTCTAAAATGTTTTTCTATAAAAATATATTAAAACATTTGGTACATACTATGAAAAAATTGGAGTAGTTTATATTATTGATTTCAAAAACCATTAGTATTGTATTTATTGGGATTGAGGTATGACAATTGACTCTAGAAACCACTAATTTTGTCCAATTAGGAAACATACAAACTAATGGTTTCTTGAAACCATTTGTATATCTCTTCCACATGGTAGAAACCATTTCATCTAACTTGAAACCCTACAAAAAAAATATAAAGAAATTTTAACACTACGTATAGGATTTTTCCATCATATCAATTTCAGTTACAGTACACATTAAAAACAACTCACATTTTCTTTATTTTACATTTAACAACATCATAACTTAAACAATGAAAGATAAAACATACTTAAATTCTGTATTATTCTTATTCTGTCATTCACTTTTTTGGTAGTGTCATAAATATGATGCTGAAAATGAATTAAATCATTATATTTAACCCAAAAAAATCTTTTTCATGGTTATCTTTATCATATTGTTGATCACTACCATAATCCTCATCATGAGCCTCATCAGTAAGATCCTTATATTAAACTAAATCCCCAATATCATCACCCTAATGTTTTTAAACCAATAAAAACCCCAGTATGTTAATACATTTTTTCCTGAGTGGCAATGTTTTTAAACCCAAAATTTGGATATGTTATTGTGTTAATATCATTTTGTTAGTTTTGTAGATAATTTGGAGTTTAATTGGTTAATGGATTAAATATTGAATTTTATAGTATTAATTAATTTTTTGGAATAACCTAGAAAATGCTCCCCTGATTTTACTTTTTATTGTATGTGTATGTAAGAATTTGAAAAAGAAGAATTTCATATTACATCATAGTTATATTTCATACATGTGGTTGATCAAAACAACTGTGTATCATAACTGATGATTCATATAATGTGACCATGTGAAGAGATACTTTGTTAATATTGAATATGTGATACTCGAACAAAATAAGTGATCTGGACAATTATACATTTCCCCGACTGATCACATGTTTACTCTTATTGACTATAAGGTGAACCTCATGGTCAATCCACTGATTTGAATATCATGGTTATTACATTGATATTAACATCACTAATGATCCATGATATATCAATATTATGTTTAAGGAATATTAGAAGAAGGATTCAGGTAATCCTCAACACTCCATCCCAATTCTATAGGCTCTGTGCTAGTATGAATATGATCAATATAAGGCTACATATGGATCATTTTTCCAATTTTATGCATCATTTAAGTCCCAAATAACCCTAAATAATAATCATTCATCACTTCTTTCATGCACATGTATTTTAACTATCATGAACATGTCTATGTAATTAAGGGACAAGCCTATTAAACCTTAGTGTATGCATCAATATGTTTGACAACATGGCTTCTCAATGTTCATCTACACCTTGTGCCAAGGTAAATTGAATGGAAATGGATATTTGAAAAACTAATGTTAAATATTTCACACAATTTTGTATGATTCATTCTATGGAGTATGTCACATGTGTTGATTTAAATTCTAAGAGTACAAGACCTTGGGATTTCATAGAAACATACTAAAAGATGAATTAAGTAACGTTTCTTATGTGTTTTAAATATAATGACCCCCCATGGTCTTTAAGTGGAAGATAGGAATAGTAATATAATCTTACATTGAATATGATAGATGTGTGTGGATTATGTATGTTTGCCCCCCCAAGATATCTATATAATTAATGTGATGATTTTAAAAAAAATCTATATTATTAGAAGGATTTTTCTAAATATAAATGACTACGAACTACCATAGAGTTGGGGTGAAAGACTTTTATAAATTTACATCTTCTTTTATCTTTTATTTTCTTGATTTTTTATTATTTACTTCCTTATTATTATATTTTCACTTTTATTACCCTTCGAATATAGTGGTAAAATCTGAGTTATCATTGAATGGAAGGATGAAACAATGTTATTACATAATTTTATGTGCTTAGTGGAATAGTTTTTTTATATCTAATCTATTAAAATGGTTTCAATATTCAAATATCAACTCTATTATGTACTATGATTGTCTCTTGTTTTGGATTGTATTTATTTATTATTTCTTTGGTTTGTGATATTTACTTCCTTGCCTAGTTTTGATTTACTTATAATGTAATAGTCGAGAGCTAAATGATGATGTTCTTGAAGATTGTTAGTATATTTGGAACTGGAAATGGAATCTCACGGAACGTAAAGATCAAAAGGAGTTAATTGGGAATTTCCTAAGGGAACTAAGAGGTTCCACTACAATAATTGTGCCCATAATAAATAGGGTAGACTAATATAATATTTTTGATAGTATTATTCTCACCCTAACCATTATTTCATAGGGGATAGGATGAATTTGTGGATTTTTTATTTACCAGTAAGAATAATAAGTGTGGGTAAACATTGAGACTAACATAACATTAAAATAAGTTAATCCAAACCCTAAATAATTTCAATTTCATCATTTCATTAAAATAAAAATTCAATTTGTTTTATTAGTTTTAAAATAAGAAATATCTCAAAGAAAAATTAATTTTCTCTAACAAACCAGAAAAAATGAAATTTCAGTGAAATCCTCTATAGTGCAAACCTAGTATTATAACTACTCATTTAATTTTCCTAGGAAATAAAAGAATTACCCACACACTATGATGGGAGTGCATCAAATCATGGTGTTGTTTTCAAGGAGGAAGTGAAAAATCTAATACATATAATTTAAGTACCAGCACATCTAACCAAACCCTGACCCACTAAATAAAAAAATAAAATAACCCTACTGAGAAGACAAAAAAACAATAAGTTACACATATATTGTTATGATATAACTCTTAATAATGTGAAACTGAATGTGTTCACTCTGATCCTACTGTCATAGATAATAATCCCATAAAGACCATAAGGTACATATGTGAATGATAATATGTTAATTAGAAAAATTAAATTGTAATGTTTAGTCTTTAAATTCACTATGAACATAATACTTGTGTAGATTTAATTTGTTCTAAATTGTATGGATTGTAGGAAAAAAACCAGTTCTAAATATACATAGGATTACCCTTGTATGTTTTACTATGAAACCAAGGGGTTATTTAGGGAGAAATTCAATTTGATGGTGTTCTCTTTATCACTTGATGAATTTTCTAAGGAGTGTTTGTCAAACAAAAACTATGAGATAAAAAAATAGGATTCTATTATATAGGTTTCCATTAGATGTTATCCCCAAAATCTAAAAGAATAATAATTATAAAGGAGTTTAATTTAATAAGAAAATTTGTAGTAGACACTCTATATGATTAGTTAGATAGATTCAAAAACACATGTTCCAACATACAATATCAAAAAATATAGGAGCATCACTTCTAAGTTTAGTTTTACCTAGGTTTTCAAGATAATGAAAACAAATTGTTGTATTTCTCATATAGAAAATAATAATTAGATAACTCACCAACAGAAGACAATGTCATGATTTTGAGTATCACAAATAACTCATAATATATTGGCATATTGTGTATTCATGAGAAAATAACTTTTAGTCCAACATATTTATATGAATCAAATCATGAAAAGTGAAATAGTTTTTCGAAGCTAATGACTCTAAAACAAATTAGTTGTCAAAAAACCCCAAAAAATTTAGGTAGTTTATGTTCATCACATAACCATTTCTCTTCTTAGTGTACTCAATTGTCGTCTATGGAATGTTCTGTTGTATCCTTTCTAATGAGGAAAATTCGACAATAAAATAAATTATGGAGCATAAATCCAAAAATACAATATAGAATTTGAAATAAATAAGATAAAAACTAGACACCCTACAAAAATTAGTTGCATCTACATCCCATGTACTAGTAATAGAACAAATATTTATAAAAGACACCACCAATTCAAATGACTTACAATCATTTTGAAAACATATATACATACAAATATCCCCATCCTTTCCAAAACAAGGCCCTTTGAATATCCCACAACTACTGACCCATTGAACATTATGTAGCTTTATGAACCTGATGTTGAGAAACTAAGAAAAAATGTGGAAGACTTCTCAAAAAATATGTGCAAACTAGTGGAAATATTATCTAAAATCATTTCAAAGTTTTAAATTCAAAAAATCCGCAATTATGAGGAGAACGAGAGTGTTATAAATTCCTAAATTTTCTAGTATATTCAACCAACATCCACAAAATAATATGAACCAAATAATATCAATAGTGAAGAAATAAAATCTATAAATTCTAGGTAGTTTTGTAAGAAATTACCTCAATAAGAATAAGAGAATGTGGAAGAAACAAATTATGGACCAAGGATAAAGAGATAAAATATACTGCTAAAATATAATATGGATAATAATTATCTCTCCCACCATTCCCATCAAGGGTGATATAATTAAATAATATTTAAGAAGAATTACTACTAAGAGAAATTGTGGAAACATTATATAAATTTAGATCATCATACCCCTCTATGAATATTTCAAATATAATTTATATTAGGGTATTTTATTCAATAATATTTTCCTAAATAAGAGTTGTATTTGACGGAATGAGACTATCATATTGGGAAGATGTTTCTTATCATTGATTACACCCCATTAACCAACCAAATCTCAAGATCTAAGGACATTTTTTAATTCCCTACAATATTCTATATTTAAATTTCTCTGATTTGTTATGTTATATAGGTGATTCTGGTCTTTTATTTCCTCACGTATTATTTATTTCATTACATAGGTTAAATTGTAATCCTGTAAAAAAGCTAGTACACCTCACCAAAAGATCCACTAATTTTTTTATGGGACTTTCGTAAGATTTTGTAATTATAATTCAAAAAAAATTATTTCCAAAAAAAATCTATGTTCTTAGAATAGAAGAGGATAGAGCATAAGGAAACTCATCCATAAATTTTTGGAGGCCTTTCACAAATGTATCCAATACATTCATAAATGTGCATGAAGGAATACTCACCATGACTTTTGGATACAAAATTTCAACATTAATATTTTTTACTCCAAGAAACCCATTTTAAGTATCATTCACTAATTAAACAATCCAAAATAAAATAAGATAAGATCATTTAAAAACTAGGTATATTTGATGAATTTCATTCTGTAGGTGAACAATTTAAAACATAAACATCCATGGAATATGAGGCATTATAAATTTCAATAAATTCTATTTTTGAAATGAAGTAAGAGTTATAATCTATGTTTTTTGATCGATATGATTGTATATTTCAATAATAAAAAGTTTATATGTTTTATTTTATATTATAATTTCTATCCTTATAAATTGGTAACACAAATTTAATATCAACTCTTAAAAACCCAAAAAATCTCGAATTGAAACCACTTCCTACTAATTTGAAATAATTTTACCACATGAAAAGAGAAAATTTTCAAGTTATAATTTATATTAATCATTATATGAACTAATTAAACAAAATAATTTATATTTTTATAAAAAATATCCACAAAATAATAATGATCATGAGTGATATTCCATGTATAAAACATAAAAATATTCTAACATAAAATAATTATTTAGGGACATTACAAACCACATAGAAAATCCCAAATAGGGATAAATACCCCCTAGATAAAGATATTAAATAATTTCATTGATGATCTCCTTGAATCAAGGATCATCTATCCCATTTCATATTCACAATAGTTTATCACCATCCATATATTCCCAATAAAAATGTTCTAACCATTTTGATAAATGAAAAGAATGAATTAATAGCCATGAAAATTTAGAATTGATAGAGCGTGTGTGTAACCTACATGATGTTAAATTATATCACTTGAAAAGACTATTTACCCCATTCTCTTGATTAACCAAATGTTAGATAGATTGTTAAGAATAACATATTATTGATTTTGGATGGGTTCTAAAAAAATATCATTTACTCACTAATTCATTGGATGAAAATAAGGGCACATTTACATGTTATTTAAGAATATTGTGTTATAATATTATTTCATTTGGGTTATATAATACACTTGGTCAATTATTGGGGATCATTTTAAGAATTTTTATTTTCACTTTGATGATTTTTTTGGCATTTATTATTTCATAGTTTCGGAAAATTCTATTGACCATTATTTTATGATTTTTTTTACAAATTTCTAAAATCATAAATAGAAGTGAATGTTACATTGATTTTTGAAAAAATATCATTTCATGTTAAAGAGAGGAATGTAACCTAGGAATATCAGTTTATAATATGTTATTAAAGCGGAAAAATAAAAACATAATGTAATAAATTCCTTAAAAAATGTGTGAAATGTTTTTTTATTTTTTTAGGACATAAATGGTTCAATAAGTGGTTTAGCAATGATTTCAATAATTTTTCTCTCCCTATCTCAAAATTTATTATTAAAGATAAAAAAATTTATTTTAATAATGATTATAAGGAATCTATTTATTAGTTGAAGAGGATTCTAATAACCCCACCAGTGGTGAAATAACTAAATTTGGAAAAACCATTCTATTTACTTTTTGTTACATCCAACCAAGAATATTGAGATATAATTTATTAAATAACAAAGGGTAGACCGAAAGTCATTTGCCTATACCATAAGATCCTTAGATGATATAAAATTCAAGTACACAACCTTAAAAAATTAATTTATATTAGTTTTATTTTCTTTGGATAGTTTTATATCATGTTTTATTGGGGTTAATGTTTTTGGGTTTCCTAAATATACAACCCTTAGATATTTGATGATGATGGAATATTATTAGCCTAGGCATGAGAGATAGATGTTACTGATATTGATTTTCAACATAGAAATCAATTAATAAATTTTATATCAGATCTTAGTGGACAAATCACATGAGTTGACTACCTATCACATTAGAATTGAATACTCTAGATTATAAACTACTACCATACCTCATGCAAAAAAGAAAAACTCTACATTGTTGAAGGTGAAGTTCAATATATTGATGAAATAGTTAACTATTCAGTAAATTCTAATGTAACAACACACATAAACCACAATAAAATTCAAAATCTAAAATTTCAATCTATATTTTACATTTAGTAAGATATATTTATTTCGAAATTTTTTTGATGTTTAATTGATAAGAAGATATTTTCCTGAAAGTAAAATTTCATCTATTTTTGAGTTTTATCACACAATAGAATATGGATGTAACCTTTTAACTCAAAGGAGAACATGTAATGATTTAAAATATTGAATATATTTACCAACATTATTCAAATATATGCATTAATTTTTAATTGATATGAAAAATTTCAGTTTCTATAAACATTTCAGGGAGATTTAAATTCCCCAAAAATGAGTTTTTTTGTGAAATATATGATATATGGAAATATCTTTTATTATTAAATTTTCTATATCATATGGAAAATATTATATCATTCATTTACATGCTTATGTTTTTAAATGAATGGATGATAAATCCACTAAAATGTATGGTGCTAATGTTGTTTCAAATTTTTTCAAAGATAATATCTTATATAGGTTTGGAGTGACCATATCCATCATAAGTGATTAAGGGAATATTTTTTACAATAATTGAATATATTAATTAGTAATAATTATGGTATTTTCCATAAAAAATTAACACTCTATGTTCGATAGACTAATAGGATTTCTAAGATGTCCAATTGGGTGACCAAAGGAATTTTGGAGAAAAATATTAAAAAAATATTAATGATTTGAGAAAAGGGTTGGAAAAAAACATATAGGATTATATAACATACAAAAAAGTCACTCATCAATATGGGACCTAACATACTAATCTATAGGAAGAGTTTTTAGCTTCTTGTGGAATTGGAATGGAAGCCATATTATTCTAAGAGAGAGATGAATTTGAACCTAGGAAGTGCTGGGAAATAATGGTGACTCTATATTCAATACTTGGATTGAATATAAAGTGTTTATTCAAAGTAAATATATAATTTATGAATAATTTTTCAGGTTGGAAAATGGAAAGTTTATCCAATCAATATACCTCTATCTTGGAGACAAATTTCTTTTATATTACTCATCACCCAAATCAATGTTCAGTCTACTTAATTCTAAGTGGAATGATCTATTGATGGTTATTGATGTTTATCGTTCTTATTTTTTGATGATTATAAATAAATTAGAGGATGCACCATTCACAATGGTGCAACGTCGCCGCAGTTTTGCTCCTCTGCACTGCGTGACGACATCGTGCCCTTCCGCCGCACCAGGCCGTTGTCGTATCACTCCTCATACACACGGCGTGATGGATCCACGCCCCTTACGCCATGGCCTACCATGTCCATGAATTTCCTTCCACGTGGCACGGCGGTGCCCCACCCTTTTTGTGACCCAGCTGCCTTGCACCGCCGGTTTTCTTTACGGACGGCCCTTTGTTGGCCGCCATTGCTCCGTCGTGGTCCACACTTCCAGTGGCTCCATTGCACCACTGCCACCAACAAAAAATGAGGAGAAAACAAAGGGGGAGGGTTGGGCCATGTTCGTGCAGTCCGAGCCTTCCCCGTTATGGTGTTATGATTCAGAAATTCACATTCCATAAATTCAACGACGTAGAACAGGAACAAAATCAACTCAAATCCTCCTACCTAGTATCGATGACCATTGACAAAGTCGATAAAAGGTGGCGTCGATTCATCAATGTCAGAAAAAGAAGAGGATACCTGTCATTAGAGAATGAGAGTTCGGAGGTGATGAGGTCTAGGATGGCGTTCTTCGCAGTCGACTCCTTCTTTTTTGGCACGGTTGAAGGTCATTCTTCATTGGAGAATTAGTTTCTTGAAATCCTTCCAACTCCCATCTCAACTTTACACAAAATAAATTTCCATCCAAAAATAATGGTTTAGGCCACCCATTAATTAATTTGTTGGCCAAAATATTCAAAATAATTCAGAAGGATTCAATTAATTAAGTGAAAGAGTTCAATTTATTAATTGTAAGTGTTGGCATATTTATTTAGTGGGGGATGTTCAAGGGTTTCTCCACATAATTGGGGGTTCCAAGGGGATAAAACCCTTGGTGGTCCAACCAAAGATATCCTCCCAAGAGAGGTTATGTGTGGGTGGGCCCAACCACCAGAAGATCTCATGGGAGGTTTTGGGGTGGTGGCCCCCACCTCTAACCACGTCTCGGTGGTTTTAACCACTACAAATAAAAATAAACTAACACTTCATTTCTATTTAATTTAAATAAAAACCCAAAAATCAACCTTTAATTTTTGACCATCTTCCGTCAGGGCGAGTGTCTTATGAAGTGAATACAAGCACTGTGAGTTCAATGGTTCCCTCAGATTTCAATTCCGAGCACCGTTCCGAAATATATAAAATCATGCTCACACGTTTACTGAACGCACCCAAACAAAACATCAGAAATTTATTACAGGCACACCGGGCCTCGTAATCAACCACCGTAACTTTTCGTAGATGCGTAAAAATATCTTGTATATTGGAAAAAAATCACAGAACTTCCGAGTCATTAAATTCTCCCCACCTTAACACATTACTTCTGTAAATACCCGTAAATTTCAAGGAAATTGTTTTCTTAATTTTCTTTGGAATTTTACAAGAGCGCAGCTTCTGACGGCACCTGATTCTGAGGCCCGGTGTGTCCGGAATCATTTTCTGAAGTTTGGCTCGGGTACGTTCAGTGAACGAACGTGCGGGTTTTTCTAACATTTGAACCGGTGCCCGGAATCGAATTCTGAGGGCTCCGATTAAATCGCAGCGCCGATATTCACTTAGAAACGCCTCTTCCGGAGTTGCGTTTGCTCGGGTGTGGTTTTTAATTTTCCGGCTTAAAGTTAAGAAATAAAATAATTTGGGACAACTTTATTTAATTTCGCTTAAGCCACATGGAAGCCACTTGAATCCACTTAAAGGTGGCTTGGACTGAGTTGAACTGGATAGGATGCTATCCAGTAATATCCTACCCCTTGGTAGGATATTTGTGAGGTGGGGCCCGCATGAGCCCCTCCGTTTCTTTCCGCTAAGAAACGCACCCGTGAAAACCCGTCTTAATGAAAGTCAACTGACGCGTTTCTTAAAATCTTAACAGATCATTTAATTGGGATGTTTCTTTCGTGAATTAAATGGGTTGTTTCTTTCGTGAATTAAATGGCCTGTTTCTTTCGTTGAATTAATTCAACGAATTAATTCAATCGTTTCTTACCCCCCCCCATTCTTGTGTTGTCATAATAATAAAATAAGACCAACCTATCTTTTTTTGGAGGATTTCTCGTTGTGACATAATCCTTGTATCTTCTTCCTCCTTCGCGAAGAACGCGAAGAACGCGAAGAATGCCGAACCCAGAAATTGACGACGCGATGTCGTTAACCGCGACGCCGACAACGTTCTTCTTCTACGTCTCTTCCTCCGCGACGGGTCTTCGATCGGCTGCTTGAGGTAACAGTCTTTGACCTTCATTTTTATCTCCTTCGTGGTTCTTAACCAAAACATGGATTTAATTAATTAAAATTAAATCTGTTGTTTCATGGTGCGTTGAGTTCGCCGACTCAACGCCGTGTTCCGCGACGACGCGACGCCTTCCCGCAACGACGCGACGATCCCCCCTCTTCCGCGACAAACAATTCCGCGAAGAACGATCATGCGTGACGACTCCGAGGTAGGGATTTTATAATTTTGGAATACCCCTCTTTATATTCCCGTGAACGTTCTTTAAAAAATAAAGAACCGATTTCAAATGAACAATTTTATTTTATTAAAATTTTCGGTTCATGCGTTGACCAATTTCTCCCATTGCTTTTATCTAACGCGGAGGGTGCGGGTCAAACGAACACGGCCCGACAACCCTCCGTCGTTCTTCGTGTTTTGCGGATTTGGCGGGCGATGGCAAAATATTATGCAAGGGCAATTTGATGATCCTGCAGTAAAGAGCGGAACCCGGGAGGTACAACGACGCAGACGGGAAGGAAAACGGGCCACCGGAGCGACTCCAGCGGCCCGCGGAAGCCGGTGGCGGCGCGGGTCGCCGGCGCGGCGGCGCCGGCGGCACCCCGCGGGTGTCCAGCGCGGCACCCCGCGGGTGCCGCAGGGTTGTCGCACGGCGCGTCCGGCTGTCTGGCCAACACCCCGCGGGTGCCGTGGGGGTGTCACGCGGGGCGGCGGCTTTCCCCCGCGACGGCCGCTCGGCCGCTCGGCCGAGCCGAGCCGGACCGGCCCTGGCCAGGCCGGGCTGGGCCAACCGGGTCGGACCCGACCCGGTTCGGGCCAACCAGGGGGGTCGGCCCGGGTCGGCCCGGGCCCGGACCCCCCGTCTTCGGATGACTTTCGTTCAAACGCTCGTAACTTGAGCTATGGGCCTCCAAACGACTCGCCGTCAGCGGCAACGCAATCCTTGGAGCGACATGGTCCTTTCGGTTTGTCTCACTCAAGGTTTCGGAATACTTTGGGTTTGGCCAGATTGGTTCGTACACGAAACCAACCGGGCCCTCGTAGCGGAAATGCTCATATCTTGAGCTACGGGCGTCCGATTGACGTACCGTCAGCTTTTTAAGTTTCCTCTTAGTGAGACGGATCTTTTGGCTCACTCCTCCCGGGGTTTGGGTGCAGGTGGAGTACGGTCGGGTTGGTTTTGCCTTAAAAACCAACCGGGCCCCTGGGACGAAAATGCCAATAACTCTCAGACCGGGCGTCCGATTGACGCACCGTCTATTACGGTGAGTTCCTGTTGATGATACGGTACTTTTGGCATCCTTCGCCCGAGTTTTGGATACAGTTGGTAGTGGCCGGGTTGGATCGCACCCAAAATCCAACCGTGCCCCTGGAACGGAAAAGCTGATATATTTCAGACAGGACGTCCGTTTGACGAACCGTCAGCGGCGTTGACGATCACGTTGAGAAACGGTCCCTATGAGTATACCCTATGAGAGCTTGGGGTACAGTTGAGATACGGCTGGGTTTGGTTCGCTCACGAAACCAACCGGGCCCCTGGGACGAAAAGGCTAATAACTCACAGACCGGGCGTCCGATCGACGCACCGTCTGTTGCGTTGAGACCCCAGTGACGAGGCGGTACTTTGAGTTACTTCTTCGTGGGACCTTGAGATACTTGGAGTATCGACTTGCAGCTCGTGGAGCGGACCCTCTCAGAGTCGAGCGTGCGGAGTACGGAGATCGTGTAGCCGACTGAGACCTGACGACTGCTTGACCGACTCGACGTGGAGTGAGTCGACTAGCCCAGTGGATGGAGCACTACTTTTTTTGGGTGCAGACCCATGGCAGACGGAGCACTACCTGTGTGATAGTGCAGACCCGCGGTACTCATCCGGAGAGTACCTCAGCAGGCTACTAGGGGGTGTGCACTACTGTGTTTGGGTGACATACCTCGGCGGGAAGCACTACTGTGTTTGGGTGGCTGGCCCGCGGTACTCGACAGGAGGAGTACCTCAGCAGTCTTAGGTTAGTGAGCAGTACCTCGGAGTCGTGACAGGACCACTGTACACTCTAGAGACGGAGCTCTTCAGTAGTTACAGTTTCGATAATGAAAATCCTGGTTTGAGCTGAGACTTTTGACCTTTGTGTTTCCTCATGATTGAGATGGGTTACTAGATAACTTAGGTATATGTATGGGCATATACCTAAGTAGAGGTTATCTGTTGAGATCTTATTTGTGGTTATCCTTGTTGGGTTTAGTGAGACCTTGAGGGTCTCGGGGTCCCTACTGAGTATCGTTATACTCACCCCTGCACGGGCTATGCCCGCACTTCGTTGTGTTGGTTGCAGACGACAGGCAGTGCTGACGGAGGCCGAGTGTTCGAGGACTGGACGATACCCGGAGGTGGACTACACGACAAGTCAGTGTCCGGAGGTGGACTTCACGGCGAGAAGACACTCGGAGGAGGTTAACGGATGAGAGCACTGTGGAGGCGATCTGTACCTACCCTTCCGGTAGGATTCGTGGTGGACGATCCAGGAGCTGCGCCATCTGTACCTACCCTTCAGGTAGGATCCGAGGAGGACGGCCCAGGAGCCGCTTCCGTCCCTCCAGCTGTTGTCTTTTTCTGTTGTACATTGTTCAGTTGTAGTTGTACTTTCTTTTGGGTTTGTATTCTGGCCCATTTACTTTTCAGCACTTCTTTTTGTACTTAGCGTTTTACTTCCGCTTGTACTCTGTGGTGTTTTGTTACTTTTATAAAGGCAATGCCTTCCCAGTTATCGGGATTTACGCCTTTGGTGCTAGTCGCCAGCCCCTGGCCTATGGAAGGCGGGCTTGGGGTAGTCACGACACAGGCCCTGAGGACAGGTCGTGACAAATTGGTATCATAGGTGGTCGGTTCTACCGCAGACTCTGATCTTTCTTTCTGTGAAGCAATAGTGTTAAGGGTACCGAGTGTGGTTTTCAGTTCAGGGAGTCCAGTGTTGGTGCGGGCGGCCGACATATCCATACACCAGGACCCTGGCAACTGATTTTCAACATTGTGCACGAAAACACTGTTTGTGTGTGAGTTTTCAAAGGTTTCCCCTTAAAACAGCTCAAACCAGGTCAGCTCACCAGGTATAATCATTTGACCGTGTTACGTTGTTTCTTTCAGGATGCCTTTTCTCGGACGACCAGCTAGATCCCAGAGGGATGTGCGTGCTGACAGCCTGTCGAGTGACGAGGCTTCGGTACAGGGCCCTCTTGCAGTTGAGGCACCAGCGGAGGCGCCATCGGTACTACCATAGGTTGGGACACCGATGCCACCAGCCCCAGCAGTAGGCGATGCCCGCTACTTGAGCGCACTGCATGAGTTCCAGCACCAGAGGCCACCCAGGTTCGGGGGAGAGACGGACCCGCAGGCGGCTGAGGATTGGCTGGAGGCTGTGGTGGGAGTCTTCAGGCTAGTGGGGATGCCATCAGACTTCATGGTGACCTTTGCTTCTAGCCTTCTTCAGGCAGCAGCAGGCAGGTGGTGGAGCCACTTGTTCAAGTTTTGCGATGGGATGGCTTTCACATGGGAAGACATCGAGACCTTCTTCAGGGTGAAGTTTGTGCCAGTAGCTCTACACCCCGAGCGTGTTCAGGAGCTGCTGCCTTTGCCGTGTGTTTTTTGATCAGAATCCAAGTCATCTGTGGGCAGTAGACAGATGATGCAGAGGTCCAGGAGGACCAGACCAGCAGTTGGGCGATCTCGGGTTTTAGGACCGGTGGTGCGGGGCACCCGGGGTGGGGTCAAAGCCAGGCGTGCCAGAAGCAGACTGTGTTACTCGTGCGGTGGAAAGGAGCACTTGGCACGTGACTGTCCGACTCCACGTACAGTTGATCCATAGGCTTTTGAGGAGCCACCATGGCAGAGGCAACGACGAATGCTTGAGCAACAGTAGAGCAGTGGACAAGGAAGTAGTGCTCCTGGAGCAGGTGGACATGAGCGGAACTATTGGATACGTCTCTTGTACTTCTAGTTCCATGTTGATGTTGTTTTTTGTGTCTTTGTACCATGAGATGCAATAAAATAAAGACACTTAACTTGTGATGTTTGCTTTCCTGTCCTCTTTTGTGATGTTACTAAGTGGTCCTAGTTAAGACTGTTGACTTGACCCTCACTTTCGAAATTCCTACTGGAGGAGACCCAGTGACCTCACACTGATGCCGACAGTGTGACTCGACCCTTGGAGGCGAGAGTGACAGTTGGATCTCATAGTAGTTACATCGAGGCCTTACGATGTCATCCATGGCATGAATGCATCCTTCATGCCAGGATTGACTGTATTAGGCAATGGGTGTGGTTCATCTAGAGAGGGGATGAGACCGGGTTTCTCTTTTCGGCAAAGGAGAAATTTTAGCAGCTCTTCCAGATCATATGCAAAGGAGGTGTAGTTCATCCAGGAGCGGATGAAGACTGCACAGTGCAATAAGAAAAAGGAAACCAGTGCCAGTCATAGAGACTCGGGCATGTTAAATGTTTCAAGAAGAGGAAGCTTAAAAGAGATATGAGTCTACAAAGCAGCAGACGTGGAGGCACAGCTAGGTGAGCAGCATGTGGTGGTGTACATCCTAACATGGTAAAACCACCCGCCTTAGTTATTCCCTCCAGGCTCATGGAGCTGGAGGGCGGTGGAAGAATGCGGCTGCAGGCGGTCAAGAAGTGTGACCCAATGGCTCTAGAAATGATTCAAGGGACAGTTTGTGTCCACTACTAGCTGCTGTAGTAACAGACGTTGATATGAATCATTCCTCACTTTCACAAATCTTGTTCCAGACCTAGAGTTTCCGGTAAGCTGTGGACTTGACCCTCACGTCTGGAGATACCTTGAGAGGAGACTTGATAATCACACTTACGCCGACGGTGTGGTCAGACCCTCGAGGCGAGAGTTCTGGTTGGAATCTCTCGTGGCAGCAGTCGTTTTGAGTTTCAGTTCCAGCAAGAATTGGAGACATCTGGAGTATGAGGATGACGATCACGTCCTTATACGGGTCTCACCTCGACGAGGGTTACAGAAATGTGGCCAAGGCAGCAAGTTATCTCCGAGGTTCAACGGACCTTTCTAGGTCCTCAGCTGGGTAGGCGGGATGGTTTACCACTTGGTCCATCCACCTCTGTTGCACTAGGTGCACGATGTTTCCACGTATCTCAGCGGAGGAGATACGTGCACGACCCGACACAAATCTTTGACCATGGGGAGCTGGTCTTTGGTGATGAGGTGACTTTTACGGAGTTTCTTGTGGGGATCGAGGATCGACAGGAGTGTATCCTAGGAGGACGGTCGATTCCTCTTATTCACTTTCTTTGGAAGCTCGGGGACGTCCAGGAGAGCACTTGGGAGTGGAAGGCTCATATGCGTGCTCAGTACCGCCTTTGTTTCCCTATGTTTGTGTTGGAGCTTTACGGGGACGTAAAGCCCTGTGGTGGGAGTAATGTAAAGACCCGTAAATTTCAAGGAAATTTTTTTCTTAATTTTCTTTGGAATTTTACAAGAGCGCAGCTTCTGACGGCACCTGATTCTGAGGCCCGGTGTGTCCGGAATCATTTTCTGAAGTTTGGCTCGGGTACGTTCAGTGAACGAGCGTGTGGGTTTTTCTAACTTTTGAACCGTTGCCCAGAATCGAATTCTGAGGGCTCCGATGAAATCGCAGCGCTGGTATTCGCTTAGAAACGCCTCTTCCGGAGTTGCGTTTTCTCGGGTGTGGTTTTTAATTTTCGGGCTTAAAGTTAAGAAATAAAATAATTTTGGGATAACTTTATTTTATTTCGCTTAAGCCAGTTGGAAGCCACTTGAAGCCACTTAAAGGCAGCTTGAACTGATTTGAACTGGATAGGATGCTATACAGAAATATCCTACCCCTTGGTAGGATATTTGTGTGGTGGGGCCCGCACGAGCCCCGCCGTTTCTTTCCGCTAAGAAACACACCCGTGAAAACCCGTCTTAATGAAAGTCAACTGACGCTTTTCTTAAAATCATAACAGACCATTTAATTGGGCTGTTTCTTTCGTGAATTAAATGGGCTGCTTCATTCATGAATTAAATGGCCTGTTTCTTTCGTTGAATTAATTCAACGAATTAATTCAATCGTTTCTTACCCCCCCTTTTGTGTGTTGGCATAATAATAAAATAAGGCCAACCTATATTTTTTTGGGAGGATTTCTCGTTGTGACATAATCCTTGTATCTTCTTCCTCCTTCGCGAAGAACGTGAAGAACGCGAAGAACGCGAAGAACGCCGAACCCAGAAATTGACGACGCGACGTCGTGATCCGCAACGCCGACAACGTTCTTCTGCGACGTCTCTTCCTCCGCGACGGGTCTTCGATCGGCTGCTTGAGGTAAGAGTATCGGACCTTCCTTTTTATCTCCTTCGTGGTTCTTAACCAAAAAATGGATTTAATTAATTAAAATTAAATCTGCTGTTTCATGGTGCGTTGAGTTCGCCGACTCAACGCCATGTTCCGCGACGACGCGACGCCTTCCCACGACGACGCGGCGATCCCCCCTCTTCCGCGACAAACAATTCCGCGAAGAACGCTCATGCGCGACGACTCCGAGGTAGGGATTTTATAATTTTGGAATACCCCTCTTTATATTCCTGTGAACATTCTTTAAAAATTAAAGAACCGGTTTCAAATGAACAATTTTATTTAATTAAAATTTTTGGTTCATGCGTTGAACAATTTCTCCCATTGCTTTTATCTAACGCGGAGGATGCGGGTCAAACGAACACGGCCCGACAACCCTCCGCCGTTCTTCGTGTTTTGCGGATTTTGCGGGCGACGGCAAAATATGATGCAAGGGCAATTTGATGATCCCGCAGTAAAGAACGAAACTCGGGAGGAACAACGGTGCAGACGGGAAGGAAAACGGGCCACCGGAGCGACTCCGGCCGCCCGCGGAAGCCGGTGGCGGCGCGGGTCGCCGGCGGCCGGAGGAGGCGACACTCCGCGGGTGTCCAGCGCGGCACCTCGCGGGTGTCGCGGGGTTGTCACGCGGCACCCCGCGTGTGTCCTGCACGGCATCCCGCGGGTGCCGCGGGTGTCCAGCGCGACACCTCGCGGGTGCCGCGGGTGTCCTACGTGACACCCCGCAGGTGCCACGGGGTTGTCACGCGGCGCGTCCGGCTGTCTGGCCAACACCCCGCGGGTGCCGCGTGGGTGTCACGTGGGGCGGCGGCTTTCCCCCGCGACGGTCGCTCGGCCGCTCGGCCGAGCCGAGCCGGACCGGCCCTGGCCAGGCTGGGCCGGGCCAACCGGGTCGGACCCGACCCGGTTCGGGCCAACCAGGGGGGGTCGGGCCGGGTCGGCCCGTGCCCGGACCCCCCGTCTTCGGACGACTTTCGTTCAAACGCCCGTAACTTGAGCTACGGGCCTCCAAACGACTCGCCGTCAGCGGCAACGCAATCCTTGGAGCGACATGGTCGTTTCGGTTTGTCTCACTCAAGCTTTCGGAATACTTTGGGTTTGCCCGGGTTGGTTCGTACACGAAACCAACCGGGCC
The DNA here is from genome assembly GCA_963277665.1 of Viscum album. Classification (NCBI taxonomy): domain Eukaryota; kingdom Viridiplantae; phylum Streptophyta; class Magnoliopsida; order Santalales; family Viscaceae; genus Viscum; species Viscum album. Next base: position 1,715,757,427 of record OY728160.1, on the reverse strand, counting down.
CTCGGAGCGGAAACGCTCATATCTTGAGCTACGGACGTCCGATTGACGTACCGTCAGCTTTGTTAGTTTCCTCTTAGTGAGACGGATCTTTTGGCTCACTCCGCCCAGGGTTTGGGCGCAAGTGGGGTATGGTCGGGTTGGTTTTGCCTTAAAAACCAACCGGGCCCCTGGGACGAAAAAGCCAATAACTCTCAGACCGGGCGTCCGATTGACGCGCCGTCTATTGCGTTGAGTTCCTGTTGATGATACAGAACATTTGGCATCTTTCGCCCGAGTTTTGGATACAGTTTGTAGTGGCCGGGTTGGATCGCACCTGAAATCCAACCGGGCCCCTGGAACGGAAAAGCTGATATCTTTCAGACAGGACGTCCGTTTGACGAACCGTCAGCGGCGTTGACGATCACGTTGAGAAACGGTCCCTATGAGTATAACCTATGAGAGCTCGGGGTACAGTTGAGATATGACTGGGTTTGGTTCGCTCACGAAACCAACCGAGCCCCTGGGACGAAAAGGCTAATAACTCACAGACCGGGCGTCCGGTCGACACGCCGTCTGTTGCGTTGAGACCCCTGTGACGAGGCGGTCCATTGAGTTAATTCTTCGTGGGACCTTGAGATACTTGGAGTATCGACTTGCAGGTCGTGGAGCGGACCCTCCCAGAGTCGAGCGTGCGGAGTACGGAGACCGTGTAGCCGACTGAGACCTGACGACTGCTTGACCGACTCGACATTGAGTGAGTCGACTAGCCCAGTGGACGGAGAACTACTTTGTTTGGGTGCAGACCCATGGCGGATGGAGCACTACCTGTGTGATAGTGCAGACCCGCGGTACTCGTCCGGAGAGTACCTCAGCAGGCTACTAGGGGGTGTGCACTACTGTGTTTGGGTGACATACCTCAGTGGGAAGCACTATTGTGTTTGGGTGGATGGCCCGCGGTACTCGACAGGAGGAGTACCTCAGCAGTCTTAGGTTAGTGAGAAGTACCTCGGAGTCGTGACAGGACCACTGTACACTCTAGAGACGGAGCTCTTCAGTAGTTACGGTTTCGATAATGAAAATCCTTGTTTGAGCTGAGACTTTTGACCTTTGTGTTTCCTCATGATTGAGATGGGTTACTTGATAACTTAGGTATATGTATGGGCATATACCTAAGTAGAGGTTATCTGTTGAGATCTTATTTGTGGTTATCCTTGTTGGATTTAGTGAGACCTTGAGGGTCTCGGGGTCCCTACTGAGTATCGTTATACTCACCCCTGCACGGGCTATGCCCGCACCTCGTTGTGTTGGTTGCAGACGACAGGCAGTGCTGACGGAGGCCGAGTGTTCGAGGACTGGACGGTACCCGGAGGTGGACTACACGACAAGTCAGTGTCTGGAGGTGGAATTCACGGCGAGACGACACTCGGAGGAGGTTGACGGACGAGAGCGCTATGGAGACTATCTGTACCTACCCTTCAGGTAGGATTCGTGGTGGACGATCCCGGAGCTGCGCCATCTGTACCTACCCTTCAGGTAGGATCCAAGGAGGACGACCCAGGAGCCGCTTCCGTCCCTCCAGCTGTTGTCTTTTTCTGTTGTACTTGTTCAGATGTAGTTGTACTTTCTTTTGGGTTTGTATTCTGGCCCATTTACTTTTCAGCACTTCTTTTTGTACTTAGTGTTTTACTTCCGCTTGTACTCTGTGGTGTTTTGTTACTTTTATAAAGGCAATGCCTTCCCAGTTATCGGGATTTACGCCTTTGGTGCTAGTCACCAGCCCCTGGCCTATGGATGGCGGGCTTGGTGTAGTCACGACACGGGCCCCGAGGACGGGTCGTGACAACGTCCTCATAAACTACTACTCAAAATAAGGAAACAAAAGGGGGTACTGAGTACACATCTGTGCCTCCCGCTCCAATGTGCTCTTTTGGAAGTTCTCGTGCTGTCAGTGAACGCACACCAGAGGTATCGACCATCCACATAGGACCCGCTCATGTCGATCCTCGATCTCCATTGGAACCTTCGTGAATGTCTCCCTATCGTTGACGTCCAACTCTCCATGGTCGATTATTTGGGAATGGTCATGCACGTATCTCTTCAGCTGAAATACGTGGAAGACGTCATGCACCCGATGCAACTAAGTTGGAAGAGATATGCGGTAATCCACCTTGGAAACCCCGCTAAGGACCTGGAATGGTCTGATTAATCATGGAGATAACTTTCCTCCTCGTCCAAATTTCCATATACCTCATCGAGGAGAGACCCGTAGGAAGATGTGGTCGCCATCCTCAAACTCTAGAGGCCTCTGTGTCCTATCATCATATGACTTTTTTCTGCTCTGTGTAGTCATAATTTGATCCTAAATGATCTATACCTCCTCTATTGTAGCGCGTGCCATCTCTGGTCCCACTAGTGCTGACTCCCCTAGGTCTATCCAACACCGTGGTGATCTACAATGGTCGACCATACAAGACCTCAAAGGGTGCCATAATGATGTTGGCGTGATAACTGTTGTTATAGGAAAACTCAACCAACGGTATGTGATCCTCCCAGTTGTGACAAAAGTCAAGGACAGAAGCACAGACCATGTATTCAAGGATCTGAATGGTCTGCTCGGTCTAACCATCCGTCTGAGGATGGAAAGCGGTGCTCAAGTGAAGCTGCATCCCAAAAGCCTCCTACAACCCCTTCCATAGCCGGGAAGTAAACTGTGCCTCACGGTCGGAGACAATAGAAGAAGGTACTCCATGTAAACACACAATTTCACACACATAGAGGCATCCCAAGCTCTCTACTGAGCCCTTCTCTCTGATAAGTGGGAAGTGGGATGACTTGGTGAGTCGGTCAACGATCACCCATATCGAATCGTGACTCCTGGATATACATGGAGGACCTATCAAGAAGTCCATGGATATCTCATCCAACATCCACTCTGGGACCTATAAGGGCTGAACCAATCCTGCTGGTACCTTGTGCTCTGCCTTCACTTGTTGAAAAGTGAGGCACTAAGAGACAAACTCCACTACCGCCTTCTTCATACCTGGCCACCAGTGTGGTCGTCAGAGGTCCTGGTACATCATTTCCAATCCTAGATGTACCGCTAAAGGGGAAGTGTGGAACTCCCTCAAAACTTCCTTCTAAAGTGAAACTGGTACCAAGGTACGTCCTCTGAAGAGGATGACCTGCTCCCCACCTTCTAAAAATCCATCAGGTTCCGACCCTGGGGATATCTAAGCACGTCACATCTCGTAGTCAGCATCCCCATGTTGCACCACCATAACTCATTGACGAAGTGGAGGAGTGACTGAAAGAGACTGTAGATAGGCTTCTCTATCCCTAACTACAAAGGATATCTATATAGCAGCCAGCTGCTCTGTCACCTCTCCTAGAAGTTGTATACTAGATCTTCTACTATGTTTATAAGGAACAACATTTTCCTTCCAAGGATTATAGACTATCTCAAATTCATAGTCTTGGGGGAACTCAAGCCAATGCTGATGTCTCAGGTTCAGGTCCTTTTGAGAGAAGATATACCTGAGACTCTTATGATTAGAGTAGACTGTGAAATTATCTCCCATCAGATAGTGCCTCCACATCATCAAGGCAAAGAAAACTACTACTAACTATAGGTCATGGGTAGTGTAGTTATGCTCGTGTTATATTAGTTGTCTATAACCATACGTGATCACAACTCTCTCCTACACCAGGACACACCTGAGTCTGGTCCCTGATGTGTCACAGTATACTACGTACCCTACGCCTTCCTCTTGAATCCTCGATATAAGGGCACTAGTCAGCCTCTACCTCATCTCCAAAAAGCTCTATTGGAATCTCTCTGACCACAAGAAGGGTTTCCCTTTCTTAGTCAAGGATGATAGTGGTGTTTCAACTCTGGAGAATTATAGAACGAATCTCTGATAGTATCCTTCCAAGCCCAAAAAACTCCATACATCTGTCACACTTTTGGGTGCCTCCCAAGAATGTACCACCTCAATTTTCACTGGATATACTATAACTCCAGCCTCTGAGATAACATGTCCTGATAAGTGAACCTCTCGAATCCAAAACTAGCACTTAGAGAGCTTACAATAAATCTGGTGCTCTCAGAGTGTGTCTAGTACTACCTGAAAATGGTAGGCATGCTCCTCCTCAGTAGTCGAGTAGATCAGAATGTCGTCGATAAAGACCGTGGAAAAACGATCAAGGTATGGCTGGAAGATCCAGTTCATCAGACTCATGAACAATGTTGGAGCGTTGGTTATTCCAAAGGGCATAACCAAGGACATGTAGTGGTAGTACAGACACCTGAAATCCTTCTTCCGTACATCCTCGTCTCGAACTCTGAGCTGGTGATAGCTTTATATGAGATCTATCTTTGAGAACCACCATGATCCCTTCAACTGGTCAAAGAGGACGTCAATCCTCAGGATAAGGTACTTGTTCTTCACGGTCAACTAGTTCAGGTAATGGTAGTCGACAAAAAGCCTCAAGCTCCCATCCACCTTCTTGGAAAACAAAATAGCAGCTACCTAGGGAGAAACCCTGGGCCAGATGAATCACTTCCCCTACAAGTCCTCCAGCTCTACCCGCAGCTCAAAATGCTCAGCGGGAGCCATCTGATATGCTGGAGTAAATATCATTATCATCTTGGGGTATAGTTCAATTTAGAATTCCACCTCTCTAGGAAAATATAGTCCTAGAATATCATCAGGGAAAACATCCACATATTGGTCCACCAATATAGGATTATTCAGAATCTCCCCATAAAATACTCTGAGGGTAAGGAAAGCCAACTAGTGAGTGATCGGCTACACCCTCCTTCGAGTAAGATCGTCCTATGCTACAAAGGATCCCTTCTGGCAGCTGAAGGTGATCCCTATCCAATAAATTTGGACACACCGCAATTTGTGAATAATAGAGTCGATCTGAGCATGGAATGTAGTTAATGAGTCCATACCCAAGATGTAGTCGAAATGCTTCGATGCCGCTACAAGGAGATCCCAGCAGAAGCTCTCGCCTCCTAGAGTAAGCTCACACTATCGACAGTAGTGCATAATCATCGAGTATGCTTCTGTAAGAGTCTCTTGCTGTAAAGATTGATCCAATGGATCCGTCGGAATCTCTGAGCTCGAAACGAGGGCAGTAAAAATGAAAGAGTGACTGACACCTGTGTCTATAAGAACAGCAACTAATGTGGTGTATACACAGATAGTACCTCGAATCATCTTCGGAGCATCATGGCCATACGCCTCAGCTGCATGAAGCTTAGCTCGCCCCTATCCACCTTCTCCGTATGGTCAGGGTGGACCTCCTGGTGGTGGTGGCGGTAACACCTCGTAACGTCGTCCCCCACCAGCTGCATGACTAGCTCATATTCCACATCTGTCTGCTCCCTGCGTACCACCTCAATTGAACCTCTGCCTCTCCCTGGGAGGTCCCTCAACTGTCTGCTAGTCATCTGAACGGTTGGTCGTATAGTCACGATCCATGTGACCCTGCCTACCACATTAGTAACACTATCTACTCTTGGAATATATGTCACTACCCCAAGTGTCCCGCACAACAGATCCTGAGTCACGCGGTCATCCACCCATGGGTCTGGTCTTCTTGCATCTCTACATCATCTATCTACTAACAGATGCAGAAGACTCTGATGCATGTCGACGAGTAGTGGGTCTCGCTACTGGTGACTGTTCAACAAGGAAACTCTCAACTAGGAGGGATCTCTCTAACACCCCCTCCTGCGTTGTGATGCTGAGTGACATCATCGAAGCCCTGATCTCTCGCCAGAGACCCTACTCGAAGGTTGGGTCCCTAAAGAATGGGTCTAGTACCATATATGTGGAGTAGTGTGAGAGATTGGTGAACCCCACTGAGTATTGAGCCACCATCATGATACTCTGCATTAGATGTAGTAGCTCCTGTATCTGCACCACTCGTAGAGTTGCTATAAATAACTTCGCTCAGAACATGCACTCGAAGTTTGTCCAAAGTAGTGTTGACTCATCATGTACCTAGAGCATCAGGCTCTACCATCTGCCTGATGCTGCCTGAAAAAGACCTGAAGCAAGGATCACCATATGGTCTGCTGGTGTCCCTACTAGCCTGAAGACTCTCACCACTGCCTCTAGCCAATCCTCAACTGTTTGTGGGTCTGTCTGTCCCCATAACCTGGGTGGACTCTGGCACTGGAACTCATGCAACATGCTCAAGCAGCGTGCATCGTCTTCTGCTAGGGCTGGTGGCATCGGTGGCCCCACAGGATGTGGTACCGCTGGTGCCTCCGCTAGTATAGGGCCCTGCACCGAGGCCTTGCCAATCGGTGGGCTGTCAAAGCGTATGACTCTCGGGGATCTACGGGGAGGCATCGTGAAAGAAACAGATGTGACACGGTCAAAATATTTGTACCTGGTGAGGTGAAATGAATTAGTTTACTTAAATAAACCTTATAAAGACTTGCATTGAATCAGCGTTTTCATGCACTAAGTTAGAAATCAGTAGTCAGGGTCCTGGTGTATGGATATGTCAGTCCCCTGCACTAACACTGGACTCCCTGAACTGAAAACCACACATAGTACCCTTAAAAGTATTGCTTCATAGAAAAGAATGATCAGAGTCTTATGTTCCGTAGTAGAACCGACTCCTATGATACCAATTTTTCACGACCCGTCCTTCGGGGCCCATATAGTGACTAACCCAAGCCCACATTCCATAGTCCAAGGGCTGTCGGCTAGCACGAAAGGTGTAAATCCCTAAACTGGGAAGACATTTCCATTATAACTGTAAACAAAAACATCAGAGTACCCAACTGGTAGTAAAGAAATTACTAAAAGTGTATACAAAAAAGAAGTGTTGGAATGTAAAGGGGGCCTAAAATACAATCCCAATAGGAATGTACAAGTACAAATGAAAGGAAGTACAACTCAAAGCAAGTAAAGTAGCTACTAGGTCATCCTCCAGGGTTCCTACCAGAAGGGTTGGTACAGATGACCTCCTCAGTACTCTACGTCCATCTATTCGCTCCGTGTACCGTCACTCCATGTGGTCCACCTCCGGGTACCGTCAAGTCCTGCTAATCTCTGTCTCAGTCATCATTGTCCTTCTTTTGTAACCAACACAAAGAGGTGCGGGCATAGCCTGTGCAGGGATGAGTATAACGATACTCAGTAGGGACCCTGAGACCCTCAAGGTATCACAAAATCCAACAAGGATAAACCACTAAGCATGAAATCAAAAGATAACCCCACTTAGGTATATTCCCATAAATCTACCTAAGTTATCAAGTAATCCATCTCAATCATGAGAAAATCTAAAAATTAATTAAATCAGTTCAAAACCCAGATTTTGTTATAGGGGTGGTAACATGTAACACTCCCAGTAAAATAGTTGAAACCTCAGCTGCTGGTGTACTCCTCTTCTATAGAGTACAGTGGGCCTGCCGTGTCACACAGAGGTGCTTCCCACTACTTTGAACTGCTGTAGTACTCCTCCTGTCGAGTACCGTGGATCTGCCGCATCACACAGAGTCACTCCCCACCGTCGGTCTGTCGCATCACACAAAGGTGCTCCCCCTCGTAGCCTACTGAGGTACTCCTCCTATCGAGTACCATGGGTCTGCAGCGTCACACAGAGGTGCTCCCCATTGTTGTTCTTCCTCCTCACACAGAGGCTCATCACACTGGGCTAGTCGAAACACTATGAGTTGAAAGAGCAGTAGTTGTCAGATCTCAGCCAGCTACTAGGTCTCCATACTCCTCTTGATCATCTCCGAGAGGATCCACTCCATGATCTTCTAGTCGATACACCAATTGTCATGAATTACCATGTAGAAGTATCGCAATGGTCCTCTTCTTCATTGGTTTCTCAACGCAACAGGCAGCGCGTCAATCAGAAGTACAGTCTGTGAGTTGTTGGTAGTTCCATTCGAGGGGCCCGGTTAGATTTTAGGTTCAAACCAACCCGACCATACCCAAACTATTTCCAAATATCAAGTGAGGTATTCCAAAAGAACCGTCTTGCTCCAATATTTCCGTCTCCATAGATGGTTCGTCTATCGGACACCCATAGCCCATGTTATGGGAGAAAAGTTGTGTTTGGGACTAACGATTTCATACTGCGGTCCGACCCGGTCTGCTGGTCTGACCCAGTCCACGGGTCCAACACGGCCCGAGAAGGCGGCCCAGCCCAAGCGTGGCCCGACCCGTGAGGGTGGCCCATGTGGCCTAGTTGGCAGCCCACGTGGCCAGCTGGGGGCCCACGGGGCCAGCTGGCAGCCCCGTGGCCTGCTGGCAGTCCGCTTGGCCTCGCCGGCCCATGTGACCGGGACGACCAGGGGATGGCGGCACCCTATAGGGCCCACCTTAGTTTTGTGAGGGGGTGCCACACACCCCCCTATTTCCAAACAGAACCGGCGCTAGGTTCCGGTTCAGTAACTCATATTACCCAGGGGGTCCCGCCTTGTCTGGCTGGCTAGGTGGCCAGTCGGGTCCGCACCGCCGGCGGATGGCCCGACGCAGGCCATCACTGGTCCTCAACCACAGTGCGACGGCGCTGCGTTTCTGCACCTCCACGTAGTGCGACAGCATCTTGCCCTTCCGTCGTTGCCTGCCCTAGTCGCGACCCTCCTCTTCTACACAGCGTTACGGCACCCTGCCCCTTCCGCCACATCCCACCCTAACCACGACTTTCCTTCCATACGACGCAGTGGTGCAATGCCATTTTGGTGACCCGGTGCCCTTGTGCCACTGGTTTTCATCACGGCCGTCCCATCGCCGACCACCGTTGGTCCGCCACCGTCCACTCTTTCGTCGAGTCTGTTGCACCGCCGCGACCATCAACAAATGAGGAGAAAATGAAGGGGGAGGGTTGGGCCATGTTAGTGCGGTTTGAGCCCTCCTCGTTATGGTGTTATCATTCGAAAATTCACATTCCATAAATTCAACGACGTAGAATGGGAACAAAATAAACTCAAATCCTCCTACCTCTTAACGATGACCGTTGACGAAGTCATGGAAAGGTGACATGGATTGGTCAATGTTGGAAAAGGAATAGGATATCCGTCGTTGAGGGATAAGCGTTCGAAGGTGATGAAGTCGAGGATGGAGTTCTTCGCAGTCGACTCCTCTTTTTTCATGGTTGATGATCATTTTTCATTGGAGAATTAGTTTCTCCAAATCCTTCCAACTCCTCTCTCAACATTCCACCAAATGAATTGCCAACCAAAAATAATGGGTTAAGCCAACCCATTTTTTAATTTGTTGGAAAAAATATTCAATAGAATTTAGAAGGTGTTAATTAATTAAGTGAAAGAGTTCAATTATTTAATTGTGAGGGTTGGCACATTTAATTAGTGGGGGAAGATCAAGGGTTTCTCCACTTAATTTGGGGTTCCAAGGGGTTACAACCACCAGGTTTTCCCCACCAATGATATCCTCCGAAGGGAGGTTATGTACGGCTGGGCGCCACTATCATAACCTCTCATGGGAGGTTTTGGTGTGGCGGCCCGCACCTCTAACCACCTCTTGGATGTTTTAACTACCACAAATAAAAATAAAGTAACACTTTTTTTTATTTAATTTAAATTAAAACCCCAAAATCTAACTTCCATTTGTGACCATCTGTCGTCGAGTTGAAAGTCTTCTTAAGTGAATTCCGGCACTGCGAGTTCAATGGTTCCCTCAGATTTCATTTCTGAGCACCGGTACAAAAGTTATAAAATCATGCTCGCACGTTTACTAAATGTACCTGAACAAAACTTCAGAAATTAATTCTGGCCACACCGGGGCCCGAAATTATGCACCGTAAATCATTGTAGACTCATAAAAATTCCATGTATTTAATAAAAAAAAGATTCCACTGAATTTCCAGGTCATTACAATGATCCTCCATACTTAATGTTACTTTAGTTTTAAATTCCAATTTTCTCAACCAAATGTATTTTTACTTAAATGTTACCATGTTGTAGGAGGTTTCATTACTCAATTTCCATTCATTGAGTTATACTTTAACATTATTGACTATGTTCTGCTAATATTATGTTTGAAATATAATCTTATTTTGTTCCTGTATTTTTTTTAATTTTTTTACACAAAATAACTTCATTTATTAAAATCTATCATCAATGATATGATATTTGTAAGGATTATTTTTATCAATATTCTTTCTTTGAGATATATCATGTAATTTGTACCTACATTCATTTATAATGTATATTTTCTACCTATTGATATACTAAATCATGAATGGATATTTGATCCTGATATTTGAAGTAGATTTTATGTTTTCACATTCATGATATATTGATTCCTATGTTATGAAATTTGTAGGATTTTTAAAGATCCCAATTTCAATTAATCTGGATGTAATTCATATTATGCACCATGATTTTTTTATATTGCATACTTATTTCCCCATGATTTTTTAACATATTATTTCATGGAATTTATGGTTTTTATAGAATTATTTTAGTTTCTTTCATTAAATGTATTTTTGATTCCATCATTACCCAAGTTGCAAGAGTATCTAATCTCAAACTTTTTGTGGAAGGCTTTCATTAATGCACATATATTAATTTTTATGGGATATAAACTAAATCAATACATATAATACTGCAAATACGTTTTTACTCAATAATTCTTTTCTTCATATTTTAATACTTTTAAATTGATTAATTTTTTTAAAATCCCATAAAAGAATTTCATTTTAAAACATTGTTTTAATTTTTTAAAGACATTTAGCCAAAACAATACACCATATTCTTTATGTATTTCAATAATGTTCATTTATAAACAAAAAATATTTTAAAAAATATATATTAAATTATATTTGACCTTATTTAAAATGGGTTTAAGAAATTTAAATTTTATTGTTATTTCGTCATGGGTCACTTTTGACCATCTATACAAACGTTTGAAAATATATTTTATTTTTAATGCATACGACCTGAGTGGATTTTACCACAATCATAAATTTTATTTTTCTGAATTATAAATTGTAATTTTGAAAGGTCAGTATCAAAGGTAACACATTCCAAATTATTATTTAATTCTTTTTGTTTTAAAATAAAAAATTAAAATTAAATAGGGTACTTTCCTCAAGAATGTTTTAAATGATATTTTTATTTCATTTTTAATCATAAATGGAGGAAACCATTTATTTTACATATTCTATACTATAGATATGATGTAATTATACAATCCTTATAATTCTTTTGGATATTTCATGATCATTTTTACTGGGGAAAAATATTAACATTCTCTATTCTCGTTCTTCTATAATGGATAGTTATTGATTAATAAGTTATGCTTATTAACTTTTATCAATTATTAAATGATAAATTATATTGAATTATTATATTATTAGTGGGACCCCAATTTACATTGAACCGTTATGAATTGGTATGTCTCACAAAAGAAAATAGTTTTTTGTTTTTCCCAGGGCCATAACCATTTATGTAACATTTCTTTGAGAAAGGGATTGATGATATATCTATTATGTATTGTAACAAGGCCTCCAAGGAATGGTTATGATATATGATATTATTAATTACATAATTATAAAATTAGTTACTAATTTCTATTTTATTATTTGAATATCTATAATATCCATGGATAATTTCTAATCTCATGTGATTATTTATATGAAAATATTTTATAATCATTTATTCATTTCATATCATTATTATTACTCATTTTATTGATTAAATATCATATATTTTATGTTATTTACCTTACCATGTTGATTATGAATTATTTTCTATTAATATCTTCCACTATAAATAACCGTTACTCTAAATTTGATCTCATAATTATTTTGTTTCAATTCCCAAGGATATAAAGGAGTCTTTATGAAATCAAGGATAAAAAATATTTACTTTCACTTTGTTTTATTTTATGTTTTCCAATATAATGTGAGATTCACCTATGTATTTAAATAACTAATAAAAATAAACTATTCCATACTTTTTTATGTGATCTCTTATATATTTTGTCAAGGTAAATATGTAACCACTTTCTTTTTGAAACTGATGTTTGCGTCTATAGAGTTTTTATCAAATGAAGTTCAGTAGAAACATTACGGAATTGATTTATAAAAAAATATATTAGGTAGAAAAACCATTAGAAATACATTGAGTATAATTATATGTATATAATAGATTCCTTCGTTTTTTGAAATAAATATATTATGTTGTATTTTTAGCAATGCATCTGTGTCTGTATTCTAGAAGTTTACGTTGTTTGTGGATAGATGTATCTAGGGGTAATGACCCCAAAAATAGTTGGTAGAATATATCATTGAAATAATTCTATTGTATGGTGTGCGTGTGTGTGTGTGTCTGTGTTTGTGTGTACCCCTACATTTCACCTTCTTCAAAACACATGGGAGATATTATTAATTTAATTCCCATTTTCATTATGAATAATTATTATGAATGAGAGAATGGATCCTTTGGAAGCTTATGATATAACATAAAGATATGGTATGAATGTAATGTGTCTTATGTTGATATGTATAATGTTTATCATAAGTTTAAATTCATACATACCCCTTTTTATGTTTTATGAGATTATATTTTAACATCATTAAGAATATTTTGGAAGTTATTTTTTAGAATACAACAATTTGGTTCGGTATATGTCTTACTGAAAAGGTCATTTGAGAAATAATTATTATTTATTTTATGGACATAATTTTAATGTTATTTATAAACATTAGTGTTAATATGATCATTAATGTTGTGTTTATTATTTTAGTTTTTGACAAATATATCTATTATTTTTTTGGGAATATATCATTTAGAAGACCATTGTATTGAAGAGCGACTATATGAATAAGCGATTAATTTTCACTACAAAATACTTGTAATATGAATTATTATGGTATAAATAATTTTAGAATTAATATGTAGTTAATAAATTGAATCATATATGTATTTATTTTTTTATTATAGTGACTCAATATATTTATGGAATCAATTACCATATTTTGGGAATTATGTGATTAGGATAAATACATTTTCTTTTAAAACCCTTATAGGTGGTTAAAATTATTCAGATATAATAGTTACATTGATATTAAATATATATATATATATAATGAAATATTTTAGGTTTCTTGGATTAAATATTCTCCAGAAATTTTTTATGGAGTTTCAAATTTAAATATTTAAGTAATAGATTATGTTGATCATTGGGAATTCTTATTTTGATTTTAGTGATTCATTTATTTATCGATAATAGATAACATTCTCTTACCATTTTGGGTTTGAAAAATATTTAAGAAAATATGTAATGAATTATCATTCATTCAAGGATCTCATGATTCCATAAATGATAATTTTAGGGCTTCTTGCATGAAAAAATAACCTTGAATATCCATTTCATATAATAATATATTAAGTGAAAATTCCTCAACTTACCACTAAAGGAAGAAATTATGAAATAGAATGAAATCAGGTAACTACATTTTATCTTGTTATATATTGTTTTTGTAAATTCATCCCTCAAAGTTAACTAACGGATCTTGAGATAAAAATATTATCCTTTTTTCAACATTTAAAATGAATATATGGCCTTTTCACCCCTCTTTTTTATGATTTTATGGACATTAACATTCTCATGAACATGTTACCTATCACTATATATGTGTCTCGTTATTTTAGTAATATCCCCCATTTCTATAGTTTTTATTCCCCCAAATGTTATATATATATAAACCTGATTATGTGTTATTTCACGTAACCTTTACCCTTCCAACTTCCTCCTTTTAAAAGAATTTTTATCATCCCTCTATACGATATGGGTTATCAGCAGGGGTATATTGAAATATTGAACCATTAATGAACAAGATAAAATATATATAGGGAAATTTATTTAGGGTATGTAGAATGAAACAACTTGAAAATTTAGAATTCCAATCTCATTAGCTTGGTTATCATGAAAAAACTAATCCATAAAAACCATAATATACTATAAAAATATTATTATTTAATGTGACAACTATTACATATAAATTTTAGTATCAAGATTGAATAAGATTAAAAAATTATGAAATATATATATAAATTTTTTATATAATTTATTAATTAATAATATACATTTAATCAATTTTTTAGAATAATGTAATTTACTTGAAAACTAATTATTTTTCTCCAAAAAAGTTTTTATTAATTATATAGATAATGTAATATAATTTATTTATACCAATTTTAAATTTTAAATTGAAAAAATGAACTTAATTATTTAAATTATAATTTAAAAGAATTATTTAATTGAAATTTTGAAAATTTTCTAAAAATATTGATTTTTCGACAAATAATGAAAAATACTAACTTATATTGAAAACTTTTTTTTATTTTAGGAATATGAAATTTTGATTTTTTTACTGGTTATTTGTTAAAGTAAATTATGATTTATTAATAATAATCTAATAATGATCAATTGATTATAATTTATGTTGGATTATTCCATAAAACATGTAGTACTTAAGAAAACTATTTTTCATAATTTTTTTAAGTTTAATTTTAAATTAAATTCGGCCAGATAACTAAATTTTATTTGATAAAATTTATTAAATATTTTAATTCACTGAATAATTTTTTTTAATTATGACGCTTTCAATTTTGGTCTTAATTATTATTAAAAATAAAAAAACGATGTGGTTAAGGTTAAACAATGTTTCCTCGGGGGTTAAACCAAGATATAAGGGTATTTTTTCCAATTTAGATTGTGTAAATAATATAATATATCAATATTTTGAACTAATAAATTCCCACTTATTAACCTATATCCATTTTAATCATTTTTCTTGAGAATGAAATTATTATATTTTAATATTTTAAGAAATTCCAAGTGTGTCATCTCCCTAAATTAGAAAAGGACACCCCTCACCTTTCTTCAATACACTAAGGTGATTGATATGACTTGAAAACACCCTACCCAATTATATTATAATATTCCATAAACACGATTTAGGGTTTCTGGTCTTCTTAAAATACAATTCCAATGATCCTAAGAAATGATCTAAAGGAGGCCAACCTAAGAAGAGGTAATCATCCAACCAAATTTTATTCAATTTATTTCATATTCAACCTTCTCTAAATCAGATGTATTAATCATTAAATAATAATTAATTTTTAATAAATACAGTAAAAAAATTTATTATGGAGCATCCATTATTAACCCTTTTCTCTATTAAATAGCGGTTTGAAAGAATCGCTCATCTGTCGGTGTCGAAAACGACATCCATAGGGAGATATAATTAATTTTCCATCATCATTTTACATGGATAGTTATTATAAAGGAATTAGTAATTATATATAATATTTATGATAAAATTATTATACTATAATTATAATGTCACATTGTCCTTCTTACCTTCCCATTCATTGTTAGATGATTACTCTGTGTGTGCATTCCTGTGGAATATCACCTCAAGGAAACAATGTGATTCAATTTTCAATTATTCTTTAAATAGATGACAATAAATATTTATTTAATGAATATTAATGACATATATCATATAATAATGATTATATAAAGGTGAATTATTATTTAACATTCTCTCATTTCATCCATAGTAAATTGAAAATGGTGTTCGTGCATACGTATGACCAACTATCTTAGTGAACATTGTAATTCGTTTTTCTATATATAATTTTATGGATTATTATAAATTTTTATATAATGAATATATATAATTTCTATCAGTACTATAATTATTTTTATTACATAAACATGATAAATATTTATTTACTAAAACTACTAAAATTAAACTTATATTAAAATTAGACTGTTAACAATAGAAAATGAAAATTTTAATACGGAATCATTAATAAATGGGAGTATAAAATTTATGAGTTTATGATTTACAAAATTATAAGTATTTAAATTGGTTTTATATACTTTAATAAATTTAATTTTTTTATAAAAGGGGTTAGAGTCATTATTTTATTTGGGTATGAGGTAATGGATTTTGGGCACTCTTTTATTTCATTGAGGCCGATGACATATTCACACCTTGTTTAATTTATGAGGTTTATATAAAAAATGGATGTTTATTATGATGAATATCTGGAAAAGTATAGATATTATAATATCCATATAATGTTCTATCTTTCATGATTTTATTATTTGTGTTTTACCAAAGTTGTAAGGCATTTTTTCTAAATTTCTCTTCCTTGAGGCAGATTTTAATGTTATGCACATAAATAATTTTATATGGTGAATATAATTCCAATTTTACATGTTATATCATGATTCCATAAAACATCATGGTATTTAACATTACAATTCATATCAATTCATCAAAGGGGAAGTGACATTAATGTAACCAAATGGTAAGTCATTACTTAACTGAATTTACATTCAATGAGTTATACTTTTAATTAATTGAATATGTTATGAAAATATTATGTGTTGAATAACCTATAATTTTATATATAATATATCAATAAATTTTTAATTTTTTTATACACAACCACTTATTTTATTAAAATACAATTTCAATGATAGGATATTTGTAAGGATTTTTCATCTCATTATTTATTATTTTATACATGACTTTTAATATGAACAAAATTAATTTTACATGGTGTATTTTATACCTTCTAAGATATTATATCATGATTGATTATTTTATAATGATTTTTAAAATTACTTTCAGGTTGTCCCTTTCATGGATTATTTTTTAAAATTAATTATAAGTTTCAAGGTTTTTTATGGTCTCGATTTCAATTCATTAAGACATAATTTAGGCTACACACATTGGTTAATATCATATGGTATAATTATTTCGCTGTGATTTTTTGGATATTTACATGAAAATGATGGGTTTTAAAAAATAACTTTATTTTCCTTTATTCAATGGATTTTATAATAACTCCTTACCAATGTTACAAGAGTTTTTCATCTCATAATTTCTTCTTTAAGAAATGTTCTGAAAAATGAACCTATATTCATTTATATAGTATATAAAATGACTTTTAAAATAATATATAATGACTCTTTTTGTAATCATGGTATTTGTTTCTTATTATTATGTACTCACATTCAAATTTTTCTTGTTTGTTTTAAAATGTTTTCAATGTGTTTTCATTAAAAATGTTTTTTAAGATTTTAATGATATTTACCCAAACCATTTCTCCATGTTATTTGTTTTATTTCAATAATTTTCCATTATAAGAATTAGTGATTTCCATAATTTTATTTTCCATGCTCATTGACCTTATTTTAAAAGGTTTTAAATAATATTAATTTCTTAAGGATTTCTACATGGGTCACTTTTAAAAATATTTACCAAATCATTAAAAGAATGGTTGTTATAAACTTATACACCATGAACATATTTTCTCATTTTTAGTAACATTATTTTTTTGAATAATCCTTTATAATTTTCTATGGTAATTTTCAATTAAACAATTTTACCTAATATTCTTGAATTTTTTATTTTTTAAATGTATTTTTCAATTTGAAAAGATAATATTCCCCATGAATATTATTAATGATATTTTTATTTTATATATATTAATAAAATAAAACAAGCATTTTTTAGTGATTATAATCATTATAGAATATATTTTATTTATAACATAATTATTCTTTCTCTGGTAGTTTATGATCAATTTTCTTGGGGAAAGTATCGACATTCTGTAAGCTTTTTATTCCAATATCGATAGTTATTGATTATTAATGAATATTTATAATATTGTATTATTTATTAATATGATAAATTAGTTAGAATTATTAGGTTTTTTGTGGATCCTATAATTACATGTCCCTCGATGCGTTGGTATGTATCATGAGGAAACATAAATTGGGTATTTTGGCCATGTCTTTACCCATTTATTGTAGATGTCTTGGCATGAGGCCTTGATCATAATTTTATGACATCATAGAAATAAACCTTAACGGAATTTTTATGATGTATAGAATTATGAATTCAATTATTGTGAAAAAATTACTATTTTCCATGTAATTATTTTAAAACATATGATATCTATGGATAAGTTTCAAGATCATGTGATTATTTGTATTGAATTATTTGATCACCATTTATTAATTTATTATAATTTTCCCATATCATGTTATTTATTAAATGTAATGTGTCTTTTTTATAATTACCTTGTCATATTCATTATTAATTATTTGGTCACAGTAGCTTCCAATATACACAACACTTACTAGTCATTTGAGATAAACATTATTTTATTTCATTTCCTTAATATATGACTAAGGAATATTTGAATTAGCTCAGGGTTGTAGAATATTTAAATTTCTTATATTATATTTTGTGTTCTCAAATGTTATGTGGTATTTATTTATGTATCTAGTTTAAAAAGAATATTAGACTATTTTTCCTTTTTATATGTTATCACATTTATCTTACTAAAACCGTTTTCTTATTAGCAAAAATAACAGGATATCTCTTTGTTGAAACACTATTGTTTATATTTCCCTTATCACATAAATAATAATATATTTTATGTAGTTCCACTCATTCCATTAGGACTATCCTATACAAACTCATGGATATGTCGTATTCATCATGAGTAAAATCAATGAAAAAAAACTCACACATGTGTTTCTATCCAGGTAGTTCTTCAAGAAACACATTAATTTTTTCCATCATAATTGTTATTTCTTCTATTCTATGGATTCCATTCCTAATCATTAGTTGTGACTCCCCTTCATCTCCAAGTATTTCATTAATGATATCTACTATATGGGGATATAGAAATGATTCATATGATTTACTTTCACTTATGAAGAAACAGATTCCATATCTATATCAAGACTTGTACTATTCTTCCTTTAGATATAAATTTTTTCATTGTAATTATAGAGGAAATATATACTAAGGATTAAATGAAATTCATCCATGGGTTTAATATTCCATTTTACTATTAAAGTTTGTTTATGTTTCATAATCAGAAATTAATGACATATTATTATGGTAATATGATTTCTACTAGGGGTCTTGGTTGAAATATCAATTCTTAAGGTGTTAGAGAAATATAAAAAAAATTTGGAAACATTATTGGACATAAAAGTGTGTGAAGAAATAATATAAAATAAATAATTATCTAAATTTAATATTATGATAAAAGTACCTACCATAATATATTTAATAACTTCAACCTCAACGGTAATAATCATATAAACTTGTCCTTATCCGCTTGAATTCCTATATGGGAGGTTCCCTTTATATTTGAGAAATTAATTTGTATAATTTATAACATATTTATAGTTGAATCCCTAGATAGTAGAATTTTTTTCAATTGCATTCACGAGCTCTCTAACACCATTATTCACACTTAAAATAGTCTCATGATCCAATTAATGAAGTATATTGGTGTTTCTTACGAAAAGTGTAACATGTTAGAAATTCAATCTTCCCACTCTTCTTCTTTGAAATATTTATTTTTTTAAGGTTCTCAACTGTCCTCTTATTTTCTATATTTACCATGAAGATATAAGATCTATATAATTATTTTTTTATTCCAGTTGATAATATATCAATATATCATGAACAATTTTGACTATCTAGTTCTCTTTTGAGACTTATCTTAATCCCATACCAGAAAGGGAAAATATTTCTTTCTAGATTATATATGTAGTTTCGAGAATTCCTGGATATTATTGTAAAATTGGCCTCATAATATGTAATAACTTCTTCTTCCTTCTACATTAATGTGAGGAAAATTTCCCACATTTTATCTCACATCTCTTGAGGAAGTTATTTCTTAAATAATATCAATTTAAAAGTTATTCAATCAATACATTCTATTTCATCACCCAATATATCATTTTGGATCAATATCCACCATTAATCAATATCTCCATTCATAAAATACAATTTTAGAATAAGTTTTTCACCTTAATTACATCCCATGTATATAGATATCTTTTTGTCGAACATAAACCATTGTTTAATTACCAATGAATTAGTAGTTTCTTTAAAAGATGTAGGTTTACATACTATGAAGTGATCCATCATAGGTGAATTATGTTGGGGAATAATAGGTTTATCCCTAAATGAATGGTTATTAGTCAAAGCCTAATTCACTTACCTATTATTCCTCTGAACTTATTAGTTCCAACACTAGTTGTATTGGCCTTATCCGTAAAGAAGTCCCTAATTTTTCTACAAGCATTGATTCCCTTACTTTGACTAGGGGATATCTCTATAAAATATAACACACTAATTTTGATCATAATCATCATGAATGTTTATCCATAAAGAAATTCACATGAATTTTTTTTTTCAAATGCCCTATGGGGTTATCAAAATTTTCAATTTTACTGGGATCATTTAGAATATATTTCCAAAGGTTCATAATAAACATCATCAGATAAAACCTATACCAACCACGATTCCAATAAACAAGAGATGTTTCTTTCAATTAATAATGGTATGAGATACAAGGGATCACATAAAGTAGGATTGGTCAGTTTAACAATTTTGGAAAACTAAAAACATACATGATTCTCATATTACATTGGAAATATGAAAACACAAAAAAAGAAATATTATTGAATGGTTGAAATCATTCATAATATCTATTCTCATATATTGGGGAAATGAAAAAAAATAATTGCTAATATAATATGCTCAGTAACAATTATGTGAAGTGGATGTTATCATGTGTAAATATGGCTTAATCAATATGGTGGAGCTGATAAAAAACACATATCATTCAATAAAAATTCTAATTAAATATATATCAATGTATAATATAACTATAATAATCACATGGATAATGAAAACTAAATTCCAAATAAATAAATTTCATGAATATAGAAATTAATTATCTTACTATTAAGCCCTTTTCCAATATATAATTAATCATTCCATCAAGACCTTGGCTAAGACATTCTTAATAAATGGATAGGTGTAACGTAAATAATCATATAATATGAAGTGACTACAATTATATCCCATGAGACCTATTCATGAATCAAGAATCTATCTATAACTGGGACCCATCCATTACCTATTCATCTTATACATTCCTTTAATACTAAGTGACTAATAAAATTCATTCTTAAAATTCCTTATAAATCAACATTTATCTATATTGAATCAATTATAGGTAATGTTTTCCAAGTAAATAAATAAAAATTATTAAAATAATTCCCCTAATTTATAAAATATATATAAATTTTATATGGTTGAGAAATCATTATTGTGGTGGAAATGATTTCATATAAATCCATGATACTATTAATATAGACCTGTAGTAGAATATATTGTCTAATTTAATGATAGACAGTGATAAGGAATGTGATCATGGGAATGTTAAAAAACACAAAACCATGTATTAGTAAACATAAAAAGAATAACATAAATTCTCCAAAAATGATGGTTTTATATTTATACCAAAACATATGGAAATAAAAATGAAGATATAAAAAAATTATAAAAATAACATCCATGTAACTTTTCATAAGAACATAGTTATAAATATCTTTTAAAATTTTCTTCAATCCCTTAAAAAAATAATACACATTCATATTGTTAACATTTTATATTGTAATTACCAAAATATTATGAAAAATAATTTTTTTAAAAATAAAATTTGATGATTTTAATGGAATCATCGTTGTTAATATTTACTATGACTGAGTTAAATTATGTTCTCATCAAAAAATTTAAAATTAATAATCCTTTTATATTTATAGTCAAAATTACAAAGGGTCCTAAGTTGAAAAATTAAAATAAAATCCCATTAAATATTTTTAAATAAATTAAAATAAGATCAAAAATTAATTTAGATAATCGTTGTAGTTTAAATAATAATATTCATTAAAAATTTAAAATAAAATTTACAGGGAATAAATAGAGTTATAAGGTAACATATAAAACATTATTTTCTTTAAATTAAAGTCACATCGATATACCTCACATGAAAATTATTGATCCAACAAGATTATAAATAAAAAATAAACATGAAAATTTAAAACATAAATAGACAAAATAATATATGTGTTTTAATAGATTAATATCAAATATTTTTCCCAATGAAAATATAAACATGAAAATATTGATATAAAATGATATTGTAATAAAAATCACTTACCTAAGGTCTCCACTTAGGAATACGTGTTTGATAATCATGTTTTGTGAACATAAATTTATTAAATAAATTATTAGTGTAAAATTTAATTTATATTTCATTTTTTATTGTACTTTTATAATCATTTTAATTCATTCAATTGAACAGTTATTTCATATATAAACTATTTTTTTCTATTCAGTTAATTTTTATAAAATTAATTCTTTATATTTTTCATGGTTAAATGCATTATTAACTTCTTCCGTCATCTAAAAAATGTTACTAATTTAATGAATATAATTTTTATTCATTATATACAATTTTATAATTATAATTCATTATGTTAATATAAAAATAAATCACATCACTTTATGGAGGAGTTAGTCCACACATACCCAAGTGAGACATTATCATTTTCCAATAGATAAAATAAAAATAAGGTAGATGAAAAATTATATTTTTAGAATCATATTTATATTTTAATAATAAAATATATTAATTAATTACATATTTATAACCACCCAATTATAGTGGAGATAAAAATTAATTATATCGTTATGTGGAGATGGTATATCATACTTATGCACGAGTTATTTTTTCATTTTCCATGGTATAGAAAGAAGAAATAGAATGGGTGTAATCATAACATAAAAAACATTTTAATGTGATTAATATGCCGATTTAATTATGTTAATATGTTTCCAGATTATTTTATGTATGTTTCAGATGAATGGAAGTTGTAAAATATCAGTAAGTACATATATCACTTATTTTGGTAACCTTCTTTAGGTTAAACAATAATCCTTATTAAAGAAGTCATTTGTTGATTCCATAGACTCTAGAACATGTTTTGGGATGTTGGGATAAAATTTATATATGGCTTGGTTGATATATGTTTCTCATGTAATGGGGGGGAGATAAAAGAGGGGTTTCATTTGTATAATTGAGCTGGCTGGAAATTTTTTAAAAATTTAAAACTATATTCAAAATTGTCAAATATATGAGTATTATAATGTTAATATAGATATATAACCACATATAAGTTTCAGTCATGTTTTTATGTTACCATAAAGCCTTATACATTTATTTTTACCATTTAACATAGTTTACCCATAACCAAAGTGATAAATATTTAACATAGTTACTATTGATTATAAAAAATAAGATGAATTTATTTACTAATATTAATTATTATAATTCCAAAAAAGAATCCATTTTATAATTTTCAATTTCAATATGTGATACAAATTTATTGTAATATATGTTCATAAAATGAAATGAATATCATTTTTTTAAATATGATTGTTTTATTCATAAAGATATTTTTTAAAAATATAAAATCTAATATTGATTCATACAAAATTGATTTTATTATTTTATAAAAATGGTGATTACATTTTATTTTAGAAAAAACATAAATTAACCTTGTAAATACTTTATTAAGAGAGAAGAATGAAAAATATTTTTATCTTTTAAAAAATAATTAATTAGATTTCCAAGATGTTAAGAATATATTTTTAAATAAAACGTTCAATTTTAATAAAAATAACATTACATATTAAATATTTATTTCTATAAATAGTTTTTCAAATAATGTAAATTTATTATTACATAATTATAATTTCCTAAAATAGATAATTTTTGAGAAATTTGTATTTTCACTATTGACCCAATAATAAACTATTTCTAAAAAATTAAAACAATTACACCTAATCTAATTTCTACATAAGAAATTAAAAAAATTAAATTAAAAATATAAAATTAGAATTTTAAATTATTAAATTTTGCTTTTGATCACATTCTTGAATATATTTATGTGTATTATGCTATTTTTTCTTTAGAAAAAATTGATTACATACTATTACTGAAACACATGTGTTACATCCCCAGTGAAAAACCAAAGAATGTGTTATATAAAAAACATCACTCTTATCTCAAGTAGACTCTTTGTTTTTAATTGGATACTAATAATGATTTTTATGTCAAGTCTATACACAATGTTCATGACCAAATAGTGAAAAATCAATATTGGGAAATTTTCCAAAGGATGAAAAAAATCAAGAACAAATAGATATTTCATAAAAACACAATGAATAAAGAATAGTGGTTAAAATAAAAAATTATACATTATACAAGGGATATTCTCAAATTCATTTAATATTTATTTATATAATTTATTTTCACCTGTGGACAATATGGAAAAAATTTATCTATTTTTGAATTTGGTAGTGCAAAGAAGGTTCAAGGTTTTCTAAAAGGATGTTAAATATTCATTCCTAAAATAATTAATTGAATAATATGTGTATATTAAATTTCTATAAGGTTTTATAAATCATTAATATGATATAAAAAATTTGAATATGGAAATTTTTGCAGGGGATTATGAAATCACTAAGATAATAATATTATAATCTTGATCATGATTTGAAAAAATATCAGTTTTCAATGAGGTGGAGTATATCATAATATATATATATATAAAAAATAGTAATTATTAATGTATGATGCTTCTTATTTATGTTTATGAAATAATTTTTGGAGGACAGATTGAAGAACAAGGTAAAAAGTTATCAGAAATCAAGTGGTGTGGGTTCAAATTGTTAATGAATTGTTATTATTTTCTCGATTATTTTTATGTGATTAAATAATGGTATGAAATATTTATTTCTCAATAAATATTTTTCAATAATATTTCTAAATAATTTTTAGTGGATGGTTCTAAGGCTATTAGAACACTAGTTTCTACCAAGAGGAATTTTTCAAGAGATAAAAATGGCATAAAGATCAATATCTTGGACATAAAGAAAATTATTGGAATCATATTATAGATAATTGTAACAAGAAAAAAAATAATGTTTCCCCTTTATCAAAAATAAAGGTACCAAATATATCCCAAATAAATTCAATTTTTAATATAGAAAAAAAAATTTACATATCAATTTCAGGGTTCATTTTCAGTTGTTTTGTCATGAAACATCATTGTAGCGGTTATTATGAAGTACAGATATAGATTGGATTGGTTCGGTGGAAGAAATAAATTCTAAATTAGGTGGATCATTCTATATCATAAATTCATGTATTTATTATGTAATAAAGAATAAATAATGCTATTAATTAATCATAATAAAATTTTAATAGTTTATTGAAACAAGATCATATACACAACATCTATGGATGTAAAAATTACTTGAGGACATTTTCATTGAATTACAATCCCCCATTCTAATCATGTGATATTAATATTTTAAAAAATTGGTTCTATTATTAATTTAAAAATAATATTTAGAAAATATATCACATTGAAAAGGAGAATGTTCATCAGGGTTAGGTGAAGTTGGACTATTTGTCAATGAATATCCATTTTGGGGAAATCATCATAATGGAACCACCAAAATAAGTTTTTTAAAGGCACTAATTAATTGTTGGAGTCACTCCATATTCATACACTTAAATGGTTTGCATAATGTATTACATCATTTCATGGAATTGTTTCCTTCATGATTTAACTACTTCAGTTAATATTTCCCCTTTTTAGAACATCAAGGAATTTATCTTTAGGTTAATTGACATTGTCGGATATGTCTTCCTTATAAAAAATTTGGGTTCATTTTTGTATTTGGGGATATAAATTGATTTTAAATTTACTGGTAGATGTTTTTTTATCACTAAAACACATAAGAGGTGTCAATAATTATTTTTATTATTATTTTTGTGATGGTAACAAGTGAATACTTTCATAGTAGTGATGTAATACTAAGGTGTGTTGTGAGAAAAACATGATGGACAATTTTGTTTTTATGATTGGAATTTCATTTAACTCTTATTTATCACACTGATAAAGAGTAATGTGAGATTAGAGTAAATGATTTATTTAATGATGGATACACTATATTTTAATGGTTTTTTGTTGTTTTAGTTTCAATGTGGGAGTTAGAATTAATTATTTAATGTGTGTTAAAAAACATTTCAAGAAACCGAAGGGTGGATATTGTTAAAAAAACCTTGAAATAATTTTTGGATTGTGTTTTTTGAAAAATAAATAGTTAAATCCTCTTGAGGGATTCATGGAATCATTATGAATGAAATTTTTGAATTTTGGAGTTATCTGGATAAGTTTGAGGGTTTTCAAAGATCAAGGAATATATGAATAAATTTAGGATTAAAAGAAAAAAAATTGACAATAAATGTATAAGGATAAAACTACTGAGAATATACATGAGTACTAAAAAACAAACTCATGAATCTCCCTGTATATAAATAGTATTTTGGGAAATACATAAGAGTCACTTGATATTACACTAATGATATAAGAGAATTCCCTTTATGATATGTAAGAGTAGATTTCATGAAAAGGAAATATATAAGAGTAACCCATCAATATGTATGATTAACTTTTATTATCATAAAGGAATACGTATGATTGAGTTGGCCATTTTTAATATTAACATGGATTTTCATAGGGGGATATATAAGATTATATTATTAGAAAAGTAATTACATAGGAAGAATCTTTCAAATGTGTTTGAGTATCTCATTGTGACATATATTTTTGGAAAATATTAGTGAAACATAATATGAATATTTTCTTTAATATGATATATATGAATAATATTAACGATATGAAGTGTTAAATACTTTGATCCAATTTGTAAAAAGAATATTTTATAGGTTTTGGTGCATGTCAATAGAAAAATGTGGTAATTAATTTTATATTTTCAAATAAAAATACATGGAGTACAAAAAGGAGAAAACCATGGAATATCTTGTGGATTATTTACTCATGTTTAATGATAGATATTTTTGATAAAATATTCATTTTAATTTTAAATTAAAAAAGAAATACTTTATAATATTTGTAATTATAAAATGTATCCAACAACTTGTAATTTATTAATATTTCATATTTTTGAATTTTCAAGGATTTTTTAATTGAGAAATAAAAAAAGTATATTTAATTAATTTCTTAAAAATGAAAAAACCAGTTTGGGTATCCCTTTATTTGAAAATAAATAAAATGAAAAGGGAAATATTAGGAGTAGTGGTGCACATGCAACATGGGTTATTTAAATCTTTCATATCATAACGATAATAATAGAAAAACAAGATTCAATAGTCCATATCATGATAAGATCTGGGGGTATCATTGTGAATATGATAACATTTCTAATTTCTAAACCATAATTAATGAAATAAATTTGTTTTTCATAGAAAATATGTCATTTTTATAGGCTTTTGTGATTTTTTTTCTATAAGGGGAGTAATGAGTTACCTATTTTGGTGAAGCATGTAAACATAGAGTATCAATACGACCCCTCCAAATTGAAAAATAATAACTGTTCTATGTGATTATAGTACATTTTCACATAGTTGTTGTAAACTCCATGGATTAAACTTGTGTTGGTGAACCGTGTAATAAATTTTATGTCTATATTCACTATATTGTCCATTCAACATCATTGTAGTAGAGAAGGGAGTTCCTACTTACTATGGAATATGTTTTTTTGACAAGGTTCTACAAAATATTTGGAATTACCTTATTCAACCACCCCTCATCTTAGGGTATTACCCTTTCCAGGGACAAACACACACAAATAGGTTTATAGCCTGTCATTTTTAGATCACATAATCACATATAAGATCGAACATGGAATGATAACATAGTTATAAAAGACCAAAAACCTTCGTAGGTTTATATAAAGTAAAAGAGATATATTTTTAAGCTAGCATCAAAATTTTCAAATACTTTTCCACGAATAATATCCACTATAATAAGAATGTATCCAGATACATCATTCCTTAAACATAAGATTACAAATGTACTAACCTAACTATATCTTATAGTCATTGCTCAAGGTATGTAATTTAGTAAATATTAAATCAAAGACCTTAGTTAATAGTTTTTTTTCCACACCCTAGGAGAAATTATCTATATGTTCATTCTAAACTCTTATACATTTAACATTGTTTTAATAATTCATTTAAACTAACCCAAACCTAAGAGCTTTCTATTTAAAAATCCATCCTATATCTCTACCAAATTGTTTAATACTACTTTTTATAACCACATTATACTAAAACCCTACCTCTATAGGAAATTAATATTCATGTGACCCCAAGATTCTACCACCAATTTGCTAAATTATGGAAACTAGCACTAAAGGTAAAAAAAATAAAAAAAATAGGAGGTTTTAATCACTAAAATATTTAGTGAAAATCGTAAAACGAAATATAAGTCATTAAACCATAAAGAATAATGATAAAATAATAAAAATATATTATAATGTAAATTATATTTATGGAATACAAGTTAACCACAATTAATTAAAGTTATAATTTTAATAAAAATTTCTAAATAAGAACAATACAATAAGGCCTAAACATATTATGTACGATTTTTATAACTTGAAAATTCTATGGATACCAAAATCTATTTATCCTCCTCAACAACTGAAATAATGCCATTTGAAAATTATTCCACCACATTCTAATAAAATATTATTTCAAATATGGGGTGATTTTATCCATATACATAGTAGGTCATCCACAAATGTTTAAAACACAAATAAATATTATGTATGCATAATAGTAAAACATAAAAACCATGTTACATAGTTTTTTGTTTTCTAACCACAACCACATAGGAGTTATCTATGTAAAATTTCAAATAGTGAACATTTAAGTCCTAAGGTATTATAAAAATAAAATGCAAAATTTAATTCTACTCCATTAATCTATAATCCATTTTTCATTGGTCTAAATCCTCAGAGTATTTATTCCCCAAACTCAATAGAAACATCACATTCCAAATAAAAAGGAATGTATAATATAACACAACCTATAAAAATTTTATATTTACCTCATAAATTAACACTAAAAATCTATTATACACTTATATAATGGAAAGAAAATTTGTTTCACCCATTTCTATACTCTTACAACATCAACATAAATACTAACATAGAACAAAAACATAACCAAATTATACCACATAGTGTTTTATAGAGGAATCCTAGTTTAGCCATATTTTTTCTACTCTCTAATCTAAATATATGATTACACCCATGAAAATCACCTTTTTATGGTATCTTCATAGAAACTATTACTCCAATCACAGAAATTTCATCAAAAACACAATAGGTAAAAAATCTCATAATCTCATTCCCATAATGAAGCTACTAGTACATGTCATCCTTACAATATTCATATATAAACGATAAATTGAAATAACAATTAATTTTACAATTTATAGTTTACTCTTATCCAAAAAAGTATATTACTAGCTGAAGTAGGATTGGATTTTTTAGAGAATGTGGAATTTCCTTATGGTTATAGCCTTGGAAAATTATTTAAGAGTAAAAAAATTTGATTGTATAATGATAAATCAATCATAACCAATCATACATTAATGTGATGAGATGTAAGGATCTATATTTTGATAGAAAGTCAAGGTGAATTTAAATTTTAGTTATGTGTTGGGATCCTTATCATTCTGATTCTTTCCACTTCTGAACAGTTATTGTGGAATCCAGTGGTATGTATGACTCCTCTATTTGGCACATAAACAAAAACCCTAAAAAAAATCCAAACCCTAGTATTCTAACTGATTTGAATATTGTCTTTGAGTTTATAAGCCATTTTCAAAAGGTAGTGAATTCAGTGGTCATTTAGTCCTTTACCCATTTTTGTGTTTGGTGTTAATCACTCTAGTAACTGCCACGATGTAAATTTTTTGCTCATACATTATATATTTATTATATTATTTCCTTTTTTATAGTTTAAGATAAAAAATTCGAATTTTTATAAGAATCTATAGGCTGCAACTATAGGGATTATAGACTCACTAATCAAACATGTGGTATTTAAATATTTTAATATCATTCCATAATTAAGAATGGTTAGCAATACAGTCTTTCTAAACATGTACAGTAATCATACATACAAAGAATATTATAAATATTTTTTTTAAATCTATTTTAAATAATCCAATTATCTATTTAATTTTATTATATATGATAATATTCCATGTGCTTCTCCCTTGAATTCCCCCATATTTCTTTGATTCCAATTGTTTTTTTATCAAATGGGATATGTTATTCACGTTATGTTCCTTCAATTATCCTCTTTAAATTTTATCTAAACAATTTATCCCATATTATTTTACTAATATAGAAATGGAATCCTAAGGATAAAAATTGGTAGAAATTTAATTACAGGTTGATTTTTTTTGAAGATCCTAGTCTTTTCGTAAGTATTACTATTTTAATTTCTTAGTGGAATAATAATGATTGACATCAATTTCAATTATTATTGTTATTTGGTTATAAAAATAACCAATTTTTTTCATTTTCTGGGATTATTGGATGTTTTGAATTGTTTTCTATTGTAATCCAAAATTATTTGACAACTATAATTATATTATAAAATGAAATATTTCTACATATTATTATATATCTTCTGGAATGGGAATTTATGTCATAATACCTAGACCTTTAAATTCATAGTGTAATGATTCTGATGGACATAAATTTCATTAATTGTTGGTAGTTTCATATATAAATCTCCATTTATTGTCATTTTCATGGTTTCATCTAAGAATTATATATATTTGATATCTTCCATTATTTTCTAAAAATAATATTACTACATATTAATTATCCCATTGAATGAAAAAAAATTTCAAAATATCTTTGAAATTATACTCATGTTTGGTTATCTCACACAATATGGATGATGAAATGGAAAGTGATTATTTTTTTGAAAGAAATTAAATAAATTTTTTGAGAATATTGTTTTATAATTTTCTATGGCTAATAACATGTTATTATTATTATTTTTAAAAGATAATTTTGTGTTCAAATTGTTTAATTATGTTTTTACTATATAATTTATACCATTGATATTACTTACTATTTTTATTAACTATATAAATATGGAAATATATTGTTTGGTTTTATGATTATTGAATATCAATATGAAACTACACATCTATTTAAAGGGTGTTTGAAGTGATCATTGAGATATTTTAATTTCAAGTTTTATCATTGAATAATAACAACAAACCTTTTAAATAAGTTGTTATTCCATATTTTTTATGATTAAAACAAAATAATTATTTTATTCTTCAATGGTTATTATCTCAAGAAGATTAGTTGTGTAAATTATAAGAACAAAAAAATCATTAAACATCATTTATTTCCATTCTAAAATACCACATGTTTTCATCCATGTCCTTTTATTTAAATATATTCAACTAAGGATATAAACCACTAAATTAATGAGATAAAAGCATAATAAGGTGTGAGAGAAAAGTGAAGGAACAATAGAGGTTAATTAATATATAATTTGGGGTTGTATAATCATCATCATCATGTCATAAAAAATCGATTATCATAAAAAGTAAGAGGGAATCATATGAAATTTCAATGGAAGATGGAATATGCAGAATAATTACACATTATAATGTTGTTTTAAAATCCCACACATAATTTGTTAATAAATATAGAATGAAGTTCACACAAATAATTTGGGTACCAATCATTATTACATAATTTGAAATAAAATCTAGAATCATGATCATATATAATTCACATAATATTATAATAAATTTTACATATCACAAATTATTGCAATGATATATAATATTGCGTCCACAAATGCCACATAATATACTAATAATTATACATTACACATGTAATAGAAAAATATAATGATGGTACATGTAGAATAGACCCATGAAATATAATGGGATTCATATATATTTTTCAAATCATATTTTAATGAATAACCTTAGAGATACCCAAAGGAATATAGGAAAACATATTTTTTTACATTGAATATTATCATTAAAATATCCTGGTTAATAGTGAGAGGATGAAATAACACATGTAATATCCCCTTACATAACAATTTATTTCAATTTAAATTATCAAAATATCCTAAATAGCTTAAGATTCACATAACATTGAGTTTAAACAAAACATTATACACAATTAAGATATTATTTAAACATGGCCATTATAACCTAGCCGTCAATTTGGAGGGTATGAAGAGTTATAACTAAATTATTAAAATTGAATGGTTTATTCATGTATGAACTAAATTAAATGGGAATATTTTTATTATTAAACAAATAAAAATAATCTAAAACAAAAATAATTATTTCTGAAAAAACCTGTATTTTTCTAAAAAAAGGATGGCTCTCTTTAAACACGTAATTTAAAATTATTTTTTACCAATTTTATTAAATTTTTTATAAAAAATGATTTAAATTTTCTAATTATAATATAAAATTTTTATATGGTTAGTTTTGGGGATTTTTTATGAATGGATTCACTTCTAAATGAATAGTAGAAAGTACAGATTGTTTTTTAAAATAACATTTTGTTTAAATTATTAAAAAGTTAAATAATAATATAAATTGGTTGTAAAGTAATAATCATTAAATTATAATTGAATAATACAATTTAAGTCATTATAATAAATTTCTTATGTAATTTTGATACGAAAAACTTTCTATACTTATGATATTTTTCTCTTTGGAAACTCTCTTTTTTTGTCTCCTCTATAAGTAACTTTTAAAATTAGATTATACCAATTATTTAGATTTAATTTTTAAAAATGGTTTAAATATTTTTAATTACCATAATTTATATTATCTAATAATATCAACTTAAGTTTTTAGAATAATGAATAGTGAAATTAGTGAAAAATAATTATCCTGGTTAAGGTAAAATCAGATTTAAAAGGTGTAAAAAAAGAAGATAAGGGTTAAAAACTAAAAAAATAAGTTATTCAAACCAAGTATTATTGATATATGTAGACCTTATCACCTATAAGGTTCAATAACAACCCATTTGTTTCCTTTTTGTATGATAAAACATATGGTGTGGTTGATTATTTTGAAAAAAAAATTGGAATGTCCACTCCCCCACTTATAAAGGCCACCCACTCTCCTCCTCTTTTCAAAATTTTAAAACCATTTGGTTTAGAAAATATTTGACCAAATATATTAACTAATTACCTCACCAAATATTAGGGGCCTTTTTATTATTAGTCTCTCCTAGGAATGGTTTCAGTATAAACCTAAAGATGATCTCCAAATAAGAGGTAAAATACATAAACATGCGTATTTGTCTCATTTCATCTTACATATCTTTAAAACCTTATTAAAAAATTAAAATATAATAAAAATATATATATTAATTAATTAAATTTTATTATTTTAGTTACATAAACCAAATCTGTCTCCACTTCCGTAAAATGTGAAAAGAAATCGTCGATCGGGTGTATGTCAGACTACTGCCTCGCGAACCAATTTAATTTTTCTTCCTCCACCACCTTTAAAGAATAGATATAATTATGTATTCAAAATATTTATATTATAAATATTAAATTATTACACTTATAGTGTTATTACATGACATATACCTTCATAATTTCTTTTCTATGTGGGATACGATAACGTTGCTTTTGTGTAGGCTTGACTACCACCGTGTAAAGAGATGTGATTATTTTTTTCCTTACACGTTACATTAAATATACTCAAGATAAGAATATATTTAATATATATGGAATTATATAAATTATATATTGATAATATATCATAAACTTATTTACCATTTCACACGTTAAGGGAATGATATCATCCCTCGTGTGTATCTACAAACTATCATCTCTACAATGAGATGCGATTCACTTTACATGACCAAATTTTATGAATGTTTATAATAATTCATATAATAGGAAAATATTATATTTATAAAATTATTAAAATTGTGCATATGATTGATTTATATCCTATCTAAAATAACTATAACACTCATGATGAAACATACATCAGAAAACAAGGCGGCTAAAACATGAAACAATGATAATAATGACATATTATTGCCATATGGTTTCTAAAATGTTATAGTAGGACAATATAAAATATAATTAATGTAATTATTTTTATGTAATAAAAATATAACTTTCTTAAAACCATTAT
This sequence comes from Viscum album, assembly GCA_963277665.1. Taxonomy (NCBI): domain Eukaryota; kingdom Viridiplantae; phylum Streptophyta; class Magnoliopsida; order Santalales; family Viscaceae; genus Viscum; species Viscum album. The sequence continues at coordinate 1,715,723,408 of OY728160.1, read as the reverse complement.
ATATTATATTAAATCACATACAACTTAAAGAATGTGTGAGGCGAGGGATTTCTTCATTATATCAATTTCATTGATAAATATTTAGTAATAAACACCTATTTACTTTTATATGGTATATATACTACCAATTCAATGTATTTAAAATTAATAAATATTTATGCATGATTATTAATGTCTCATTTCATGTCTATTCTTAAATGGTTTACAATTTAAATGTTACCAAATTGGAAAATAATTTATTGTATAATCTCTCTTTCTTTTGGGACTATTTACTTTCTATTAATACAATAAATTTATTATGATCATTTTTCTTTAGAAAATAAATTTATATTAATTATTAATATTCATATATAATATATATTAATAATTACTAAACTAAATATAATTTTTACATGTTATCTTTTCGTTGAAATTTATTTGATTAAATGCCGAAATATTGATAAAGTTCTATCCTTAATCAATACGAATAAATGATGATAGGTAATTTTGATTCATAAAATAAATAGATTATTTTCTATATGAGGAATGACTTTGGCATGAAGTTATAGGTTTGTCTTGATTATTGATATCTCCTCAACTCATAAATAGGTATCATGAGAAATATCAGATGTGATTTTTACATATAGATTAAAATATTCTTTCTAATGGTCTTGATAGTAAAGGTATCCTGATGCCTAAGATAATTATGTCTACTAATTAAGAATTTTCTCCCTTTGAGAATTTAGTTATTTTTATTTTCTATGGTATTTTATAATTTATATTATCTTTAGATGATTTTCATTCTAAATTATTGTTAAAATGGGAAGTGTTTTCAATTAATTACATTTCCATGTTTATTATATCTTATTTAGTTATCAAGATATTGATTAAATGTAATGTGTTTTATGTTATTTATATTTCTATATTGAATATTAGTTGTTTACTCAAGATAGATTCAACTATATGTATTCCTTATTGAGAATATTAGCTCACCCTTATTTTTATACCCTATTAGGTTATAAAGATGAATCCTTTAAATGAGTTTCATGGATATTGAGAATTTTATTTTATTATGTTTTATTTTCATTTAATAATGTAAAATGGGTTTCCAGTATATATTTGGCTATCCAATATTTATAAATAAATTGGTCCTTTTCTATTTTACCCTTTATATCAATTCAAATTTAAAAAATGTATGCATTGATTCAAAGACACTATATCCTAGTTCATATTTGGTATCATAGGAAGTTTAGTAAACAAAATGGGAACAAGATTAATGAAAAATATATTATTTAACATAAAACTCCTAGTGAATTTATATATTAGAATATAATAATATACTAATGTTTTGGTGTGGATGATATTAGGTTTATTATAATAAAAATATATCCATTTTGAGACAATATAATTGTATGTTTCCTTGAGAAGAGTTACACCTAGGGTCAATAACTCTGAAAATGGTGCATTTATCTTGACCCAATTTTCACTATGTGCATGATAATGGTAATTAATTTAAACCTAGTTTAACACTATCATGATATATTCTTAGGATAATTAATATTTTATTAACAAATAATTATAAATAATTTGAATGAAAATACATCCCCAAAGAAACCATAATTATTATTATTTTGAGATTAACAATGCATATACATTTTAAAACTTATGTTCACTTATACAAAATATTTATAATTGTACTGTATGATTTAAATTCATAATTTTATGAGTTAATCATGTATAATCCATTTTTTATAAATGTATCCTAGAATGAAGAAGGTTATGAATAGTCCTACCCAATATAATGATTTCCCTACTAAACAAGATAATATAGATAGTATTGGAACTAATGCTATCATAACTATATTAAGCTAGATTAATCATGCAGTGAAAAAAAACCTTACCTATAGGAAGAAACTGATTCAACATCATGATTTTTCCCATGTTTGATCACTTCGTGTTACATAAGAACCCATAGTTTTTTGGGAATACTAATACAGTGGCAACTAAGAAATATATTAGTTGTTTTTTAAAGATATTTTTCACCTTCGGTTGTTATAAAATGGAAAATTATACACTTGTAATGTATTGTCTCAAATATGATGTTGATTTATAGAGGTTGTTCATCCATAAAAGTAGGAGGAAGAGTAAATTGAACTCATGGAATATAAATATCTTAAAGATACATTCTTCATAAATTATATCTCTTTCATGAGGAATAATCAAAATGATGTGAATGGTCATTAACTATAGAAAAAGGAACAAATTGTTTTTTAGTAGGGGAATAACATTACAGGGTTAGATTGGTATGATACAAATTATATATTCAACACTATGTGCATGATCGACAATTTATTTTATGTTCTTAATCCATGTCTCTAAAGGGATATAATATTTAGTACATTTTCATAATGTACGAAATAGTTTTCTGGGACATCAAAATAAAAAACAAAATCTCTAGATACTTCATGATCAAGGGAAATAAAGAGATTAAGAGGTTTAATTATCACTAAGAAAAAGATATTTCATTAGGGAAGAATAATATAATGAAGCAATTTCCATCTTCCGATAACTGTTGAAAGAATCATATTAGGAAATTATTTATGGGATAAGGGGGGTTTTATAAATTTTGGGATAATGTTCATAATTCTAAATAATGAAAATGAATTAAATTGAACACCATTATTCAGTGTTTCAACTGTTGGGATGTGGGGTACATTTCAAAAAATACCCCAAGTGTCAAGGGTATCTACCATTAAAGCGGCTAAGGGGAGAAGGCCAAACATCCGTGATCACTAAAATAAGGTGAAAGTACATAATCATGTGGTAGAAGTTACATTTATCAATGATTCAAATTTATATAATTTTTTATTTCATTCTACATCCACACACTCTTTTTTATATTTTTTTTCCAAGAAAATTATATATTTACCTAGCACTTTAGGAAGGGATTTTTCAGTCAAAACGCATATTGAAAATATAAATGAAAGAACGATATGTCACGAGGACCCCATTATGACACATACATGTCATTTATTTTCTTATACAATCATCCTGACTATGGTTGAATAAAATTTAATCCTTGATATGTATTTTTTTCAAAATATAATGAAAAAAATTATTTCAATAAGATGGAAATTATGATATGTGATGAGGATGTAAAATTGGTTTTCTTTATAGAAGATTCATAATCATTTAATACATCCCTAAATCCACCTCTAGTAGCTCTACTAAATGAGATTCCTTGGGAAGAAGAGAAAATAACATCTAGGTTTGGAGAAGGTAATATTCAAATTATGTATGTACCTATTGTATAGGAATATATTGATGTATTTCTTATGGAATTACTTAGATATCCACAATATCATGAAGTTAAGTTTTTAATTGATTTAAACCCTTATATAAGACCAATACCAAATACTTCATATAGCATAGCAATTGTGTAATTAATGGATTTAAAAAAATGTAGAGGAGTTTTGTTATGAGGTATTTATTTGACCTAGTGTTTCACCATCGACAGTCCATGTTCTCTTTGTTAAGAATAATTGTTGATCCATGTAGATAATAATTAATTATAGGTTAATTAATTATATTATGATAATAAAAAACTATACTCTTCCTCATATTTATGACTTATTCAATCAATGTCATAAATCCCAATATTTTTCATGGTTCGACCTTCATTTTGGGTATCATCATTTACAGCTAAAGAAGGGAGATATTTATTGGATTACATTTTCATAGAGTTATAGATTCTAAAAGATTATTGTAATTCCATATGAATTGAATAATTCAACCTCTATTTTAATTGATCTAATGAACAAATTATACAAGGAATATCTTGATGATTTTTTGTGGTGTTTATTGATGATACATTGAATAATTGAAAACTCGTTGATGTCTATGAGAATAACTTATTGATTATCCATGATACTCTTCAAATTAAAGAGGTATATGGTAAATTTAGATAGTGTGATTTCTTGTATTTAAGAAGTTTCTTTTCTTGGCCATATTGTCTCTAAGGAAAGAATCTTAGTTGACTATGAAAATAAAAAGGCTGTCAAAGAATTTAATAGACCAATGCAAGTAACTAAGGATTGTAACTTAATTGGTTTTTAATGTTACTTTTTTTATCCATTCAAAATTTCTCCTAATCGAATAACGCATTAACAAAACATACACATAAAAGGGTTATGTTTATTTGAAAGAAAACGTGATGAATTATTTGATCAACTGAAAATGATATTGGTTAATTAACTAATTTTTATGCAATAAACTAGAAATAAAAAATTTTAAATCTATATTTATTCATCATAGAAGGGAATTTTTTTTGTCCTAATGCAATATGATAAATTTATTTCGTATGCATCAAGTTAATTGGACACTCTTTAACAGAACTATCTATCACATGATTTTAATTTAGATTCTATAATATTTTCTTTGATGATATGGTGGCGTTATCTCTATAATGAAATATGTTATATATAAATTGATCATAAATGCATAAAATATATCTTTTCACAATAATAACTCAATATGAGAAAAATTTTATGGATCAAGCTATTCATGGATTATGATTTCTTGATACATTACCACCTTGGAAAACCAAATAAGGATGTTAATGCATTGAGTATGAAGGATCATGAATTTATGACCTAAATGAGTATTTATAGGGATCCTATATTATTATATATATTAAATATGGATATCAATATTATTAAAAAAATAGATACATCCCTCATTTTTTAAATCATTAAGAAACCAAATTCTTTATAAAATATAAATTGTTATCAATATAATTATTGGAACTTTCAGAGGAAAATTAAAGCATTGAATGATTTGAAATTATAAGACATAATTTTTGAGAATGTTGTTCTAAAATTTTGAAAGATATTACATATTATATCTATTCCTAAGATAAAAAGGGTTTTTTATATTATTCTCATACCTCTAATTACTCTACCCACCCTAGTATCACAAAGATGTATAGGTATTTGTGGAAACATTTTTTGCAGGATTACATGATGTAGGAAACAGTTAACTATGTATTTAGATTATTTGTTTAAGAAGACAGATCTTTGTGATGGAATACTATAGGATTCATGAAATAAATTTCTATTCCAATGTGGAAATATGAGGACATTACTATGGACATTTTCCCAATACTACCAAAGCCTCCTAGGAATGATGATACAACCTGGGTTATTGATGGTCACCTATATATATAACCACATTTCCCCTACAAAAGAGAATATTTACCTCTATTTTCCCCACAATGATCTATATTAATGAAATTTTATGCCCATATATTTCACCTATTTCAATCATTTATGATCATGATTTCTGTTTAAAATTGAATTTTCAGAGGTCCTTTCATGAGGCTCTTGATATAGGGCTTCATTAGAGAACTACCAACCATACTCAATCCAATGAATAATGAAAAGGACTATTTTAAAAAGGTAAGACATGTTTTTTTCATGCTCAATTGACTTTTAATTTATGTGTGATCAGTATTTTTATTCTTACATTTTTTCTATAATAATATTTTCTATTTATGTATTCAAATGTCGTCGTATGAAGCATTATGTAGAATGAGATGTCATACTCTAACTTGTTGGGTTAAATTTGTTGAAAATATACTTATATGAGAATAACTTTTTGAAGATAAAAGAACAAATTTAATGTCTTTTTAGACTTACAATAAACCATCTTAATGTAGTAAAATAGTCATTTTGATAGTCATAAGAAGTATTTGGAATTCCAAGTGGGTGATCATGTTTTCTGGAGAGTATCTCAATGGAAGGGTGTAATATGGATTAGTAAAAAAGGTATACCGATCCCCAAGTACAGGAAAATCATATAAATACATGAAATAGTTATATATAATTCTAATTATGTGGGAATATCACCAATTCTCCCAAAATAACATGATGTGTTCCATATATCGTTGTTAAATAAGTTATTTCTAGACCCAAAACATGTGCTGACCTCTAAGAAAATAGAATTTGAAGCTAATATATCTCACTATGAAAAATCCATTGATATTTTCTGATACTATAGATCAATACATAGTAATCATTTTAATTATCTAGTAATGGTACTTTGAAGAAATCACAAAATGAGGAATGAAACATGGAACCGGTGGATTTCATGAAGATGAAGAAGTACCCTTATCTGTTTAGAAGGGACTATCCATGAAATTTAATTGATGAAGTTTTTGTTGAAGGGAATAATGTTACATATCAAGACATTATAATTTTTTTCGTTTTAAATAATTTCAATATCTTTGACAACAAACGGTGCACACAAAACCAGGTTTAAATGAAACACTATAGTAAATTAAAAATAAATTTAAACATGAACATTATAACCTAGCTAGTATGGTATAGGGTATGAATAGTACAGAATAAATTATTAAAATTATATGTCTTATAAATTTATAAAATAAATTAAATGGATAAAAATTTATTATAAATATATTATGAATCTCTTGTAGGAAAAAGAAATTTTTTCTAAAAAATATATTTTTCTAAAAGGTTGTTGAGTCAAGAAATGTGTGCATAATTTTAATTTAGTATAAAAAAGATTATAAAATTAATTTAAAAAATTATTTTCATTTTTTAAATTTTAATACAAAAATTATATTTGGGTTAATTCTTGTCATTTTTTTTTGAAAAGTTTATTTTTTTATGAATAGTGACAAATACTGATTTTTTCATGAAAAATACCAATTTGTTTAAAATATTTAAAATGGTAAATTATATTTTAAAAGGGATATAAAGTAACATTATTAAATTATATTATAATGAATCTAATTTAGTACACTTTAATTAATTAAATATTGAATTTTCATAATAAAAATCTGTACACTTATGATAATTTTCTCCTTGGAAACCGGATTTTTTATCGTATCTATGGATATAATTTTATGTTGTATTATACAAAATATGTTAATAGAATTTTTAAAAATGGATCCAATATTTTTTAATTATCATAATTTATATTATATAATAAGTTCAAAATAATTTTTTTTCTACAATGCATAGTGAAAATAATTAAAATTAATTACCATGGATAAGGTAAAAAATAATTTACTGAGGGTTAAATTAAAATGATAAGGGCTAAAAATTACATTAAACAATTAAAAACCAATAATATGGACATATTAAGATCATATAACAATTTAGGTTAAATAATTTAAAATTTCTGAGGCATATGTAAGTATAAAAATTTGGTTTTAATTGATTCTTTTTAACGATTACACATCTATCCTCTCCTCCGCTTATAAAAGGCCACCCCTCTCTTCTATTTTTCACACTTCCAGAACCCTTGGTTTTGGAAAATCCATAAAAAAATACCTTCCATAATTATCTACCCACATCCAAGAAGAATTATTTTTATTATGAATCCCTTGTAATGTGTCTTCAAGTATAATCATTAAGAGTTTCTCAGTATAAGAAGTAAAATTCTTAAATAGTCATATGTGTTTCAATTATGTTTCCAAATACAGAATAATTTCTTAAAATATAATAATATAACAAAAACATTATCTCCTATATGCTGAGATACTGTTGTTTTAATGGAATTACACATATTCATATCCACTTCCATCAAATAGGTAATTAAATCATCGATCATGTCTACGGCGGACAATCGCCTTACAAACTGATGTAATTTTTTTACAATCCCACCATTAAAGGATAGAAAAAATGATGTATTTAAAATATTAATATGATATTAATGGAATTTTTATTCTTATTTAATTATAAAATCACAAAAAACTTCTTACTTTCTATTCAATTGGGCATTCTAAAATGTCGCTCGTGTATACGGTAGACTACCACCTCGCGAAGCGATATGATTCGTTTATCACATACATATTAAATAAATGGTATTTAGGATAAATTTAATGAATATATGTGATATATATGATATTATATAAATTTCTAAAATTAATATATCATAAGAAATTACTCTTTCACCCCTTAAGGGAATGATAAAATTACTCATGGGTACATATGGTCTACAATCTCCATGAAGCGATGAAATTCATTTTCCAAACCCATATTTAATAAATTTTTATAATAATGTTTCTACTGGCTAAATATGATATTTATAAAATTATTATTATTATTATTATTATTATTATTATTTAATATACTATATACATGAACGGTATCTTTTATGACCAAACTTGCATGAGAAAATGAGGTAATTAACATCCAAAAAAATGAAATTAATGAAATATAATTGACAAATGGGGGGTAAAATTTTATAATATGATAAAATGTGATTTTATAAATATTATTATGGTTATTTAATAATATAATATCATTACTAAAATAAAAAAACATTAGGTTAAATCAATTTTAACTAATGGAATGTGTGAGGTAAAGGATTTTGTCTCAATTTCCATTTCTTTGATACATATTTGATAATATCCTCCTATTCCATTTTTGTGGGCTATATACTGAGACATTTATGTATTTAACATGATTAAATATTATTTAATTATGGTTAATGTTTTTCATTTTTTCTTCCATGGGTTACAATTTAAAATTTCGTAAAGAGGTAAACAACAAATTAAACAATCCTATATTATTTTGTGATTGTTTACTTTCAATAGAAAAAATCACATTCTTGTGATCATTTTTCATTTAAAATTATTTTTTTATTAAATATGCATATTATTTTATGATGGATATGATTATTTCTTGAAAATTTTAGTGTTATTTGATTGACTATGGAAAGTAGATAAATCTGTATCCATACTCAATAATGATATTTGATGATATATATCATTGATTCAAGAAATTAATTTATTATTTAATATATTTGAAAATATTTTTACATGAAGTTATAGTTGGTTTAGGTTTATAAATATCCCCATGATGAATCGATTTGTATCATGAGAGAAATTAGTATCCTAGAACAAAAACGTGTTTACCTATAGTTTTATACAATCTTCTGAAATGTCTTCACAGTAGAGGAAACATGATTCCTGATATAATAATGTACAATAATTTATAATTTCATTCATTAATAATTATTTAATTATTATTATCCTTGTTATTTTCTTATTTATATTATCTCTATATTCATTTCACTCTCAGATATTGATTATATTTCATGAGTTTTCTGTTATTTACCGTGACATATTTTCTATGTTATATCACATTCTCAACTTATTGATTAAATTTCATGTTATTATTTTATTTATAATTAAATATTGACAATTATTTTCTTAATCATGTTATATTTCATTTTATTTTAACCCAAATAAAAAAAATAGCTCGAAATTATTTTTTTATTTCCTTATGTAGTGAAGATCAATCTTTTTGATGAGTTTTAATGATACTTAGATTTTACAGTTGTTCTATTTTATTTTATTTTCTGAAGGTAAAATCTATATCAACTATTTTTATAGTTATCCAAAATTTAAAAAATGATTAGTAATTTATGATTTTACCCACTGTATCTATAAAAATTTAATAAATTAGGCATGAACTCCATGTTACTAGAGTCGAGGTTGCTATAACTCAAGGGGGTCACTACGATTATTTAGAAAATGAATTCCCCTAAAAATAATTATATGTGCCTCATGAATCATATAATTGAAGAAAAACCAGGTATATATTCATTAAAGAAAAGGAAATAAGTGATAAAAATAAATATTTAATGGAATTTTAATAATCACATTGAAAATAAAGAGTAAAAAAAGTGTATAATCCAAAAATATAAGAGTTTGGTTTGAGATTCCCCTTAACAAAGATCATGTTTTATTTTTTCTCATTTACACCTATTCCATGAAAATATTCATGTTATTGCATGAATCTATAAGTAAATATAATTCTTTTTTATCATTATTGATCTGTTATAATTATAAGGACCCAACCATAAAACATTACATAATCATGAATTAATTGAATAATTGACATAGAAGATCTTTTCAGGTTTAGAGTTTTAGAGAATTAGGATATAACTATTACATATCAAAAGATTACAAAGTAGACACTTCTACTATTTTTCCATAAAATAAAAACTCTTAAAAAGAAACATGTCTATTTCATGTTTTAGATAGCATGTGTTTCCTTGATCCCATCCTTGACGCTATTCATCTTTATGTACTATGGAAAACATTTCAAAAACTTGGGATGAGCATAAAAAGCCCAGTAAAGGATACAAAAAGAAGGAAAACTGTTAGTTTTTCAAAACAACAAGTAAACCATGGCTACTTTATCAATGTAATACATTTCACCTTTATGAACTAGTAAATACTCTTCCCTGAATAAAATATCACCACTTATCCTTTGTAAAAAAAAGATTACCATAAACCCATATAAAGAACACTAAACATATAAATGTAACATGGGACATAAACATACTTAAATGGAATAACCATATGGTCGACTTCCACACATATCACTAAATGTAATAGCCATATGGCCGACTTTCATACCCAATGCATTGGAGGTTATAACATAACCACCCGTCCTGGATTTCATGGCACCACACGTCATATGGTTTATCACGTAACCACCCATCAAATAGACAATTACCATTAAAAAAAATACATAAAACAATTATAAAGGAAAGAAAACATTTCAACATTTCAATCACAAGAGATCACATCATGATATTATGAAAACATCTTATAAAATCATTAAAACTCTATGAGAGAAAAATTCCTTTAAACTTTGAAAATATTAATAGAAGACATTTAAAAGAGATTTTATAATCAAAGTGTCCCATACCACTTTGAAACTTTTGAAAGGGTTTGAAAACATTCATGTTCTTATAAATAAATCCTTAAAACCATTTTTAAAACATGGACATGGATGATAAATTTTTAAAAGAATAAATCTTTAAAACCATTTAAAATAATGTTTTAATAAATGAGTCCTTTTCCATTTTGAACATTTGAATTAAAAGCCACAAGAAAGTATAACATTTTGAAAACATTTAAATGACTTTAGTATAGACATAATATGGATATGGAATGTCAAAGGGGCTGTATATACATTTCACAAAAGAATAAAAGTGCATATCCTTAAGAAATGTCTCGATGAGAAGAAATAGAGATGTAATCCCAATCAAGGATCATGCCATTATAGCAAGGATAAAGAAATGACATAATTATTTGAGAAAAATATAAATACACCAAATATAAGTGGGTAATTATTGTAAAACAATCATATGTCATCCACACATATTCATAGCATGACATAATCAAGAAGTAGAGGTTCAACCCAAAGAATTGAAATTGGGTTAAGAAGTTTCCTTACAAAAATTCGACAGCCTAACAGCGTCACATTAAAATTCATAAAATGAGTTGATGAGAGATAAAATGGTATCTCATCACTTTGACATAAAATTTACATCAATAGAATTACATATCCCAACATAATAAGATGTAAATTAACAGGCATAACAAAAGAAGTCTTTTTAAAAAGTGGTGGGTGAAAGGTTCCCTTACCGACTTGGGTAACTTTTGAAACGTACACCCCATGAAATATGGACTATAAAAAATTGATGTAAAAACCAATAAATGAAATTATATTACACAAAAAGTAGAATAATGGGAATTACATACACCACTCAAAGGAAATGGTGGAAAATGTAGCAAAATTCTCACGGGAATAAAAGTGAGATGAAAAATCCCTTATGAAAACTAGGCAGCCTAACGCCGCCAATTAAAACTTCAAAAAATGGATTTATGAGATCAAATAGGGTCTCTCAAAATATAAAAATAAAAATTACAGAATGATGAATATAAAATAACATCCCCAAACATAATAGTGATGAGTTTAAAAGAAATGACATAAAAGAGAGTACTTAAAAACAAAAGAGAGAGGTTGGATCACTTACCTCAAGTCCGACTTGTCTTGTTCGTTTCTTTATATTCCTGAATAATAAACTTAGGTAAATTTATAATTTATTAATGACCTCCTTTAAATTTTATTATTCAATTCATGTCACATATTATAATTTTATAATAATTAGTTAATAATGTGAGTTCATATCAGACATTTTTGATGATGTTCGGAACATGAGTCAAAAATGAACTTGTTTGAAAATAATTGCCCATGTAGTTATAATTACCCGATCAACAGAATAGTATAAATGATATAAATATCATATATATCCAGTATATATTCATTTTATACTATTCCATAACATTCGGATATAAGAAAATCAAATGCACCGTTCATGGAGACGGTAGGCCGTATGTATGCATGAATGCAACTTTCATATCTTTGTCACATTAATGGAATTAAACCTAAATGAGAGAGATATATATATATTATAATTAAATTAGAATATATATGTTATATAGGTAACATAATTTCATTAATTTCATTCTTTATACATTCCTTGTATTGCATGAACAAGTCACATCACTTGAGGGGGTGGTAGTCCACACTTCCTCAAATGAAATTATTGCATTTTCACAACATGAAAAGCATAAAAGAATGTTTTCAATGTAAAATACAGAAGCATATAACGGAAATAAATATAATATATATCCTAAATAAATATAGTGCCCTCAAAATGTCCTCCATGAGAGGTGGTAGGAGAATATAGAACAATCATCGTTTCATGAGGCAGTAATTCGCCATCCACGTAAACAGTATGTTCTTTAACCATTAGACGAAGGTGTGTGTAAGTGTAGCTCGAATAAATGTCATAAAAACATCCTAGTATATTTAATATACTTTTTTTGTTACAATATAAAGGAATAAAATGATTTTAAAGGGTTAGAGAAGCAAAATAAAACAAAATAATATTATGGAAGGCTTTACCTTTAACTCAGGTAACTCCCCTTGGTTTGAACCAAAAGGGTTTGTTGGAGAGCTTTCTGCCTATGGGAAGGCTTCTAGGATGAAGAGATGGATGCCGAGAGATAAATTTATCTGATTTTGGCCGAGCTAATGGCTTGAGTGGTGTGGGTAAGGAGGTAGCGGTGGGGGCCTTTTATAAGAGGGAGGAGGGGCACTCTTGGAAAGTCATGAAATGTTACTTTATATTAAAATGAGTTTCGGATTTTAAGGGTCCCACATTGATATATTTCTAGGATAAGGTGATAAGGGTTCTAAATATACTCATCCAATAAATGTTAGGCAAGTTTATGTCTTATATTTTACATTATCTTTTCATTTTATTTAAATCGTTCATTAATGAGGTAATCGCTGCATCATCATGGTGTTATAAATAAATTAATTAATTTAATGACTGAAAATTATAAAAAAATACTATGATATAGGAAATATTTTTAGCTTTAAAATTAATATTTATATTCAAAAATATTACTTATATAACCCCATGTAAAAATTGTTTTAGTAAACTAATACATGTTGGTGACATTTTTATTTTAACATTAAATAAAAAGTTATTAATGTCATATTCATACCAAAGTGGTTCCATGGGGTCCCCAAGTTGACCCATGGATTTTATTGGTCGGTCATGACTCATACAATAAGGGTAGGACATCTTTCAAGGTCATTTAATGTTATTATAACAATATCTTTACGTTAAATTACACTAATTACCTTTAATCGAGATTAATAAAACTTAAAAGTTAATATTCACAAAAAATTATTTTCATCCCATTGAACCACATTTTACATCCTAATGACAACCATGTATGTCGTATTTTTGAAATTCAAATCATAGAGGTTGTAAAAGTTCATTTAAACAAAAAATCAGTATTTTAACTACCACTTAGTGGTTTCACTATTCATCAAAAATTGATTTTTTTCAGAAAAATACCAAAAATTCACCCTAAGATATATTTGATATTCTGAATTCAAAAATGAATTCTATTTTAAAAAATTAAAAACATATAATTTTCATTAATAAATTTAATAATTAATTCCCATTGTCAAAACACATAGCGTGTTTTTTAGAAACAAAATATTTCAAAAGATTGACACTAGTTTAAGTCCAATTTCAAAGTGAAATTAATTAAATGACCACCATTGGATTAAATTGTAAAAATATATTCTAATTTCACTTTAAAACCAATTCAAAATACGATCTAATCATATAAATAAATTATATTAAAAGGAGGTATTGAATTAAAATACACCATTTTACACTATTCATAAAAAAAATGAACATTATCGAAAAAATACCAAAAAATTATAAAAAATAAATTATTATGTCCCGATAATAAATAAGGATTTTATTTGGTCCCATATAACATATAAAATTTTCAAAAAGTGGATTTAAAAGGGGAACACCATCAAAAGGCGGTTAATCAGCCTTTTAATGAATATTAGAATATTTACGCTTAAAATTGGATTCATTTGCATTTTAAGCCTCTAACATTTATTTGGATAAAAGAAAAAATATTTGACAAGAATATATAATGATTTGGTAGTTAGTTCGGTTCATTCCTGCCATAAAAATTCTCTAGGCATTAGCAACCATTTAAAATAATATTATTATATTATTAGTGTGCAACGTAAGATTTCAAGGAAACTCATTATTGCATATTGGGTACGCTATTGAACATAGTATTCCCTTTAAAGGAATATTAACATTTTATTCACAAATATTATTAAATATGAGAATTTCATATTATTTATTTACTTGGGATGTTACATCCTTCCCCTCTTTTGGGAATTGCATCCTCGCAATTTTAAAATTGGGATGGAAAATTCATTGAAAGCCTCACATCGGAAAAAGAGTCAGCAAAAATATCACTTTAATGGAAAGAAATAGAAGTAAAAAGGTCACCTGAGTTAAACCATACTAGGATTCCATGTAGAAAAACATGTATATGGAAGAAAAAATAAAGGGTCGAGTTCTGATGGGGAGATATAGAAAACATGATTAGGAAAAAGTTAACCAGCAGAAAATCACAAACTTGTTATGGGATAAATAGTTTTTGATTACCCAGTAGGAAAAGTTAACATACAACATTTTTGTTTTAAGTTAAATTTCATTGAGGAATTTATTTATGAGATTAACTAAATCACAAGGAATCATGCTTTCTTTTCATTTATACTTTCATCTCTTACTATATTTCTTACACAAACTCCTTTTTTTCCTCCAAAAGACGAGTATTTAGGATGACTTGTTCACATTAAGAGCGCTATAATAAACATTTAGAGAATCACCTAATTCACAAAATAGAACTATATATTTCCCATGAATTTAGACAAAAACCAAAACCAAAAAGGTTATTACAAGATCAGATAATAACCAAAAAGGATAATCCTTTATAAAAAGAAAATCTATTCATAATCTCCAAAATATGTTCAACAAAACCGAAAGTTCAAACAAAGACCAATCGATAAACAATTGTCCAAAAAAATTATTCAAAGTAAACCAAACTAAGACTGAAACCCAAATCTATGAAGGATTTAATCACATAGTCTTCCAAGTTAAATCATAACATTTATCTCCAAATAACATTAGTTACACTTAAAGTATCATATTGAAAAGTAATTAACCTAATCACATATCCTCCATGATAGGATAATAATCTCTATAGATAACCCTAAATCAACTAACTCTTGATTCATAAAATCAGCGAAATAAAAATAATTAGTTAAACTATCCAGGGACTTCACGTATTCCAGTGGTAGGTGATAAATACCAGTCGCACTTTTGTTGTGGGTTCTATTCCCACATCTTTGTCTGATGCGATGGGTTGTCACACGGTCTGCATGTTTTCCTTTTTCCATAACTATATAATTCTCAAAACATTCCCTAAAAAGAGATAAAATCATCAAAAATAACCATAACATAATTTAACCTCAATTTTATCTCATGACTTTAATTTTCCATCATAACATATATGAACCCACAATTACCTCAAAATTAAGGTTCATATAAACCCAAATGGTTCTTTATAACTATGTCCACAAAAGAACAGATAACTATTCCTTGAATAAAATTTTCATATATCAAACATCCGGGTTACACATACTATAAAAAGAATTCTAATGTAACCCCATCATCAAAAGAGACTTAATACTTTTAAGAATTTCACCATCTTAAAATCTACTATAACTCTTGAATCCCTTATATATTGACGTCATACTAATTCAACATTCTTCATGATCTATTAACCATTCCTTTCCAACTTATTCTGAAATACTTCATTCCTACAAACAAAATCATTAATCATATCCTAAGATTCCAAAATAGGAAAACATAAGTTAGAAAATAATCCATACCTTTGATTGGTCATTGTTAGTTTCTTCATCCTCATTCAGAATGGAATTAGGTATTGGTAAACGAATATTTGTACGATCTTGGTGATCTCATTCCCAAAACTTTTTCGTAGGACATGTGTTTGCATAATGACCATGCACACCACATTTAAAAAATTCAATTGTTCCCTCAGAAAGAACATCTTTCCATTTCCTCAAGTCAACTGGATGCTTCCTTTTTCCATGGAAGGTTCTTGCTTTATGACCTTCATTTCCACATCTATAGCATATTTATGTCCCTTTGAAACATTTTCCTAGGTTTTTCTTTCCACATCTTTGACACATAGGTTTTTGAACACACTTACCTTAATGATTATTACCCGAAAATCCACAGGGATTTGTTTCTCACATATATGATGCCTTATAAAAAATAACCAAGGTTTAAGTGGTAAATCATGACTCCATATAGTTGGATGAGGATAAACACATGAGTTCTCATTGCGTCTCCAATATCATTCAGTTGCTCACTCAGAAAACTGTCATAGTTTCCTTCACATCCACTGTTACTTTGGGGCCTCCTAGTTCCAGCCATTTACTAAAACCAAAAAGGTCAGTGGGAGCATATCAGTAAAATCAACATATAATAATGAGGAATATAAACACTAAGATATAGTTATCCATGTTATCTTAATCTCATTCTAACATTCAAAAAAATGACTCCATCTAATATACTACCCATTGTGGTTATACAAAACCTGTCACTTATGCTTAAACAACACTCTAACCTCTAAAGTTATCTAAACCGACTTCTGAGACCAACTATAAAGACCCAGCCTTAAAACATTACATAATCATGAATTAAATGAATAATTCACATTGAGGATATTTTTAGGTTTAGAGTTTTGAAGAATTAGTACATAACTATAACATCTCAAAAGATTACAAAGTAGACACTTCTACTATGTTTCCATAAAATAAAAACTCTTAAAAAGAAACAAGTCTAGTTCCATGTTTTAGATATCATGTCTTTCCTTGATCCCATCCTTGACCCTATTCATCATTAAGTCCTATGGAAAACATTTAAAAAACATGGGATGAGCATAAAAATCCCATTAAAGGATACACAAAGAAGGAAAACTGTTAGTTTTTCAAAACAACAAGTAAACCATGAATACTTTGTCAAAGTAATACTTTTCACCTTTATGAATTAATAAATACTCTTCACTGAATAAAAGATCACCACTTATCCTTTGTAACCAAAAGATTACCATAAACCAATATAAAGAACATATAACATATAAAGGTAACTTTGGACATAAACATACCTAAATGGAATAGCCATACGGTTGACATCCACACATATAACAAAATGGAATAGCCATATGGCCGACTTCCATACCCAATGCATTGGAGGTTATAACATAACCACCCGTCCTGGTATTCACAACACCACCCGCCATATGTTTTATCACGTAACCACCCATCAAATGTCCAAGCACAATTACAAAATCATAATATATAAAACAATTATAAAGGAAAGAAAATATTTCCACATTTAAATCACAAGAGATCACATCATGATATTATAAAAACATCTAATAAAATCATTAAAACTCTATGAGAGAAAAATCCCTTTATAATTTGAAAATATTAAATGAAGACATTTAAAATAGATTTTATAATCAAAGTGTCCCATACCACTTCGAAAATTTTGAAATGGTTTTAAAACATTCTTGTCTTTATAAATAAATCCATAAAACAATTTTTAAAACATGGACATCGATGATAAATGTTTAAAAGAATAAATCTTTAAAACCATTTAAAACAATGTTTTAATAAATGGGTCCTTTTCCATTTTGAACATTTTAATTAAAAGCCACATGAAAGTAGACCATTTCCAAAACATTTAAATTACATCAGTATAGACATAAATATCGATATGGAATGTCAATGGGGCTGTATATACACCTTATAAAATAATAAAAGTAAAAATCATTAAGAAATGTCACAATGAGAAGAAATTGAGATGTAATCCCAATCAAAGATCATTCCATTAGAGCAAGGATAAAGAAATGACATAATTATGTGAGACAAATATAAATACACAAAATATAAGTGGATAACCAATGTGAAACAATCATATGTCATCCACACATATTCATAGTACGACATAATCAAGAAGTAGAGGTTTAACCCAAAGAATTGAAATTGGGTTAAAAAGTTCCCTAATAAAAATTCGACAGCCTAATGGAATCACATTAAAATTCAGATAATGAGTTGATGAGACAGAAAATGGTATATCATCACTTGGACATAAAATTTACATCAATATAAGAACATATCTCAACATAATAAGATGTAAATTAAAAGGCATAACAAAAGAAGTCTTTTTAAAAAGTAGTGGGTGAAAGGTTCCCTTACCGACATGGGTAACTTTCAAAACGTACACCCCATGAAAGAAGGACTATACAAAATTGATGTAAATACCCATAAATGAAATTATATTAAAAAAAAGTATAATAATTGGCATTACATACACCACTCAAATGAAATGGTGGAAAATAAAGCATAATTCTCACTGGAATAAAAGTCAGATGAAAAATCTCTATGAAAACTCGGCAGCCTAATGACGCCACTTAAAACGTCCAAAAATGGATTTATGATTTCAAATAGGGTTATTCATAATATTAACATAAAAATTACAGAATGAGGAATATAAGAGAACATCCCCAAACATAATAATTATGAGTTTAAAAGAAATGACATAAAAGAGAGTACTTAAAAAGAAAGAGAGAGGTTGGATCCCTTACCTCAAG
Source organism: Viscum album (assembly GCA_963277665.1). Taxonomy (NCBI): domain Eukaryota; kingdom Viridiplantae; phylum Streptophyta; class Magnoliopsida; order Santalales; family Viscaceae; genus Viscum; species Viscum album. The sequence continues at coordinate 1,715,704,450 of OY728160.1, read as the reverse complement.
TCAGACTTATCTTGTTCGTTTCTTTATATTCCTGAATAATAAACATTGGTCAATTTATAATTTCTTAATGACCTCCTTTAAAGTTTATTACTCAATTCATGTCACATATTATAATGTTATAATAATTAGTTAATAATGTGAGTTTATATCAGACGTATTTGTCAATGTTCGGTACATGAGTCCAAAATGAACTTGTTTGAAAAGAATTACCCATGTAGTTATAATTACCCCATATAAAGAATAGTATAAATGACTTAAATTTCATATATATATAGTATATATTTATTTTTTACTATTCCATAACATTCGGAGATAAGAAAATGTAATTCACCGTTCATGGAGACGGTAGGTCGTACGTACACATGGATGCTAGTTTCATTTGTTTGTCACATTAATGGAATTAAAACTAAATGAGATATATATATATATATTGTAAATAAATTATAATATATATGTTATATAGTTCAAATAAGTTCATTAATTTCATTATTTATACATTCCATGTATTACATGAACAAGTCACATCACTTGAGGGGGCGGTAGTCCACAATTCCTCAAATGAAATTATCTCATTTTAACAAAATAAAAAGCATAAAGGAATGATTTAAATGGAAAATAAATATGCATATAGGGGAAATAAATATAATATATATCATAAATAAATATAGTTCCCTCATAATGGCCACCATGAGAGGTGGTAGGAGATGATAGAATAATCATCGTTTTGTGAGGTAGTAATTCGCCATCCACGTAAACAATATGTTCTTTAACCATTAGACGGAGGTGTGTGTAATTTTATCTTAAATACATCTCATAACAACATCTTAGTATATTTAAGATACTGGTTTTGTTACAATATAAAGGAATAAAAAGATTTTAGGGGGTTGAAGAAGCAAAATAAAGCAAAAGAATATTAGGGAAGACTTTACCTTTAAATTGGGTAACTCCCCTTGGTTTGAAACAAACCGGTTTGTTGAAGAGATTTCTGCATATGGGAAGGAATCTATTATGAAGAAAGGGATGCACAGAGATAAAATTATCAGATTTTTTCTGAGCCAGTAGCTTGAGAGGTGTGGGTAAGGAGGTAGAGTTGGGCGCCTTTTATAAGAGGGGGGAGAGGCACTCTTGGAATGTCAAGAAATGATACTTTATATTAAAATGAGTTTCGGATTTTAAAGGTCCCACATTAATATAATTATAGGATAAGGTGATAAGGGTTCTAAATATACTCATCAAATAGGTTTTAGACAAGTTTATGTCTTATCTTTTACATTATCTTTTCATTTTATTTAAATCATTCATTAATGAGGTAATCGATGCATCATCATGGTGTCATAAATTAATTAAATAATTTAATGACTAAAAATTATATAAAAAATACTATGATGTAGGAAATATTTTTATCTTTCCAATTAATATTTACAGTCAAAAATATGACTTGTATAACCCCATGTAAAAATTGTTTTAGTAAAAAATACATGTTGGTGACATTTTTATTTTAACTTTAAATAAATAGTTATTAATGTCATTTTCTTACCCAAGTGGCTCCATGGAGTCCCCAAGTTGACCCATGGATTTTCTATGTCGGAATTTACTCATCCAATAAGCGTAGTACATGTTTCAAGGTCATTTCATATTATTATAACATTATCTTTACCTTAAATTGCACTAATTACCTTTTATCGCGATTAATAAAACATAAAAGTTACTATTCGCCAAAAAATTATTTTCATCCCATTGAAACACATTTTACATCATAATTATAGCCATGTATGTCGAATTTTTGAAATTCAAATCACAGAGGTTGTAAAATTTCATTTAAACGGAAAATCAGTATTTTAACTACCACTTAGAGGTTTCACTATTAATCAAAAATTGATGTTTTTCAGAAAAATACCAAAAATTCACCTTAAGCTATATTCGATATTCTGAATTATAATATGATTTATATTTTACAAAATTCAAAACATATAATTTGAATTAATCAATTTAATAATTAATTCCCATTTTCAAAACAAATAGCGTGTTTTTAAGAAACAAAATATATCCAAAGATTGACACTAGTTTAAGTCCAATTTCAAAGGGAAATTAATTAAAATGACCAATATTGGATTAAATGGTAAAAATATATTCTAATTTCACATTAAAACCAATTCAAAATATGATCTAATAATATAAATAAATTAGATTAAAAGGAGGTATTGAATTAAAATACAGCATTTTACATTATTCATAAAAAATGAACTTTATAGAAAAAATACCAAAAATTTATAGAAAATAAATTTTTATGGCACGATTCTAAAGAAGTATTTTATTTGGTGCAATATAACATATAAAATTGTCAAAAAGTGGATTTAAAATGGGTACGCCATCAAAAGGCAGTTAATCGACCTTTTAATGAATATTAGAATATTTAAACTTAAAATTGGATTCATTTGCATTTTAAGCCTCTAACATTTATTTGGATAAAAGAAAAAATATTTGAAAAGAATATATAATAATTTGGTAGTTAGTCATGTTCACTCCTGCCATAACAATGGCTAGGTGTTAGTAACCATTTAAAATAATATTATTATATTATTAGTGTGCACCGTATGATTTCAAAGAAACTAATTGTTGCGTATTGGGTACGCTATTGAACATAGAATTCTCTTTAAAGTAATATTAATATTTTATTCAAAAATATCAATAAATATGAGAATTTCATATTATTTATTTACTTGGGATGTTACATCCTTTCCCCTTTTTGGAATTGCATCCTTGGAATTTTAAAATTGGGCTGGAAATATCAATGAAAGCCCCACATCGGAAAAAGAGTCATCAAAACAATCACATTAAAAGAATGAAAAATAAGTACAAAGGTCACCCAAGTTAACCAATAATAGGATTCCATGTAGGAAAACATGGATATGGAATAAAAAAGAAAGGGTCGAGTTTTGATGGAGAGTGATAGAAAACATGATTAAGAGAAAGTTAACCACAAGAAAATCACAAACTTGTGATGGGTTAAATGGTATTTGATTCCCTAGTAGTAAAAGTTAACATACAACATTTTTCTTTTAAGTTAATTATAATTGAGGAATTTATTTATGAGAATAAGTAAACCATAAGTAAACATACATTCTTGTCATTTAGACTTTCATCTCTTACTATATTTCTTACACAAACTCATTTTTTCCTCCAAAAGATGATTATTTATGATGACTTGTTCACATTAAGAGTGCTATAATCAACATCTAGAGAATCATTTAATCCAAAAAAGAGAACTATGTATTTCCCATGTATTTAGACAAAAACCAAAACCAACAAGGTTATTACAAGATCAGATAATAACCAAAAAGGATAATCCTTTATAAAAAGAAAATCGATTATTAATCTCCAAAATATGTTCAACAAAACCCAAAGTTCAAACAAAGACCAATCGATAAACAATTTTCAAAAAAAAAATTCATCAAAGTAAACCAAACTAAGATTGAAACCCAAATATCTAAAGGATTTAATCACATAGTCTTCCAAGGTAAATCGTAACATTTACCTCCAAATAACATCAGTTACACATTAAGTCTCATATTGAAAAGTAATTAACCTAATTACATATCCCCCCGGATAGGTTAATATTTTCCATATATAACCCAAAATCAAAATAATATTGATTCATAAAATCATATAACTTTAAATAACTATTAAAACTAACCATGGACTTTACATAGTCCAGTGGTAGGTGATAAATACCAGTCGCACATTGGTTGTAGGTTTGATTCCCACATCTTTGTCCGATGCGATGGGTTGTTACACAGACTGTGTGTTGTCCTTTTTCCAAAACTATATAATTCTCAAAAAATTCACAAAAAAGAGATAAAATCATCAAAAATAACCATAAAATAATTTAACTTCAATTTTAACTCATGGATTTCATTTTCCATCATAACATATAGTAACCCAAAATTACCATAAATATAAGGATCATATAAACCCAAATGGTTATTTATAACTATTTCCACAAAAGAACAGATAACTATTCCAAGAATATAATTTTCATATATCAAACATCAGGGTTACACATACTATAAAAAGTCTTCTAATGTAACCCCATCATCAAAATAGACTTAATACTTTTAAGAATTTCACCATCCCAAAATGTATCGTAACTCTTGAATCCCTTATATGTTGAATTCTTACTCATTCAAAATTATTCATGATCTATTAAGCATTCCTTTCCAAATTATTCTGAAATACTTATTTCTAACAAACAAAATCATAAATCATATCCTAATATTCCAAAATAGGAAAACATATGTTGTGAAATAATCCATACCATTGATTTGTTATTTTCAGTTTCTTCATCCTCAATCGAAATGGCATTAGGTATTGGTAAAAGAATATTTTTACAATCTTGGTGATCCCATTCCTGAAACTTCTTCGTAGGACATGTGTTTGCATAATGACCATGCACACCACACTTAAAACATTCAATTGATCCCTCAGAAAGAACTTCATTCTTGTTCCTCAAGTCAAATGTATGATTCATTTTTCCATGGAAGGTTCTTGCTTTATGACGTTTATTTCTACATATATAGAATATTTCTGTCTCTTTGAAACATTTTCCTAGGTGTTTCTTTCCACACATTTACACATAGGTTTTTGAACACACTTACATTTATGATTATTACCTGAACTTCTGTAGGGATTTGTTTCTCGCATATATGATGCCGTATAAAAATCACCAAGGTTTAGGTGGTCAATCATGACTTTAGATAGTTTTTTGAGGATAAACAAAAGAGTTCCCATTGCATCTCCTATATTATTCAGTTGCTCACTCAGAAAACTGTCACAGTTTCCTTCACATCAACTGTTACTTTGGTGCCTGCTAGTTCCATCCATTTACTAAAACCAAAAAGGTCAGTGTGAGAATATCGGTAAAATCATCATATAATAATGAGGAAGATAAACACTAAAATATAGTTATCCATGTTATCTCAAACTCATTATAACTTTCAAAAAAAACAATGACTCCATCTAATATACTACCCATTGTGGTTATACACAACCTGTCACTTATGCTTAAACAACACTCTAACCTTTAAAGTTATCTAAACCGACCTCTGATACCAACTATAAGGACCCACCCTTAAAACATTACATAATCATGAATTAAATGAATAATTCACATAGAGGATCTTTTCAGGGTTAGAGTTTTAGAGAATTATAACATAACTATAACATCTCAAAAGATTACAAAGTAAACACTTCTACTGTGTTTCCATAAAATAAAAACTCTTAAAAAGAAACATGTCTAGATCCATGTTTTAGATAGCATGTCTTTCCTTGATCCCATCCTTGACCCTATTCATCCTTAATTTCTATGGAAAAAATTTCAAAAAATTTGGATGAGCATAAAAATGCCAGTAAAGGATACACAAAGAAGGAAACATGTTAGTTTTTCAAAACAACAAGTAAACCATGAATACTTTATCAAAGTAATACTTTTAACCTTTATGAAGTTGTAAATACTCTTCACTGAATAAAATATCACCACTTATCCTTTGTAACCAAAAGATTACCATAAACCCACATAAATAAAAGATAACATATAAAGGTAACTTGGGACAGAAACATACATAAATGGAATAACCATATGGTTGAAATCCACACATATCACTAAATGTAATACCCATACGGCCTACTTCCATACCCAATGCATTGGAGGTTATAACATAACCACCCTTTCGGGTATTCACGACACCACCTGACATATGGTTTGTCACGTAACCACCCGTCAAATGTCCTAGTACCATTACAAAATCATAATACATAAAACTATTATAAAGGAAAGAAAAAAATTCCACATTTCAATCACAAAAGATCATATCATCATATTATAAAAACATCTAATAAAATCATTAAAACTCAATGAGAGAAAAACCCCTTTATACTTTGAAAATATTTAAATAAGACATTTATAATAGATTTTAGAATCAAAGTGTCCCATACCACTTCGAAACTTTTTAAAGGGATTTAAAAAATTCATGTCTTTATAAATAAATCCTTAAAAAAAATTCAAACATGGACATGGATGATAAATGTTTAAAAGAATAAATCATTAAAACCATTTAAAACAATGTTTTATTAAATGAGTCCTTTTCCATTTTGAACATTTGAATTAAAATCCACAAGAAAGTAGACCATTTTAAAAACATTTAAATTACTTTAGTATAGACATAATATGGATATGTAATGTCAATGGGGCTGTATATACACTTTATAAAAGAATAAAAGTACATATCATTAAGAAATGTCTCAATGAGAAGAAATTGAGATGTAATCCCAATCAAAGATCATGCCATTAGAGCATGGATAAAGAAATGACATAATTATGTGAGAAAAATATAAATACACCAAATATAAGTGGATACTCGGTGTAAAACAGTCATATTTCATCCACACATATTCAGAGAATGACATAGTCAATAAGTATAGTTTTAACCCAAAGAATTGAAATTGGGTTAAGAAGTTCCCTTACAAAAATTCGACAGCCTAACGACGTCACAATAAAATTCAGAAAATGATTTGGTGAGAGAGAAAATGGTATCTCATCACTTGGACATAAATTTTACATCAATAGAAGAACATATCCTAACATAATAAGATGTAAATTAAATGGCATAACAAACGAACTCTTTTTAAAAAGTGGTGGGTGAAAGGATCCTATACAGACTTGGGTTACTTTCGAAACGTACACCCCATGAAAGAAGGACTATAAAAAATTGATGTAAATACCCATAAATGAAATTATATTACACAAAGTGTAGAATATTTGGCAGTACATACGCCACACAAAGGAAATGGTGGAAAATGTAGCATAATTCTCATGGGAATAAAAGTGAGATTAAAATCCCTTACGAAAACTCAGCAGCTTAACTACGCCACTTAAAACATCCAAAATGGTTTTATGAGATCAAATAGGGTCTCTCATAATATGAACATAAAAATTACATAATGAGGAATATAAAAGAACATCCCCAAACATAAGAATTATGAGTTTAAAATAAATTACATAAAAAAGAGTACTTAAAAAAAGAGAGAGGTTCGATCCCTTACCTCACGTCCGACTTGTCTTGTTCGTTTCTTTATATTACTGAATAATAAAGAATAGTATAAATGATTTAAATATCATATATATCTTGTATATATTCATTTTATACTGTTCCATAACATTCGGAGATAAGAAAATGAAATCCACCGTTCATGGAGACGGTAGGCCGTACGTGTGCATGAACGCTACTTTCATTTCATTGTCACATTAATGGAATTAAAACTAAATGATATATATATATATATATATATTATAATTAAAATATAATATATATGTTATATAGGTCACATAAGTTCATTAATTTCATTCTTTATATATTCCATGTATTGCATGAACAAGTCACATCACATGAGGGGGTGGTAGTCCACACTTTCTCAAATGAAATTATCGCATTTTCACAACATGAAAAGCATAAAGGAATGTTTTAAATGTAAAATACAGAAGAATATAGATGAAATAAATATAATATATATCATAAATAAATATATTTCCCTCATAATGGCCACCATTAGAGGAGGTAGGAGAAGATAGAACAATCATCATTTCGTGAGGCAGTAATTCACCATCCACATAAACAGTATATTCTTTAACCATTAGGTGGAGGTATGTGTAAGTGTAGCATGAATAATTATCATAAAAACATCATAGTTATTGAAGATAATGGTGTTGTTATAGTAGAAATGAATAAATATATTTTAGGGGGTTGGAGAAGAAAAATAAAACAATAGAATATTAGGGAAGACTTTACCTTTAAATCAGGTAACTCCCCTTAGTTTGAACCAAAAGGGTTTGTTGAAGAGCTTTCTGCCTATGAGAAGGCTTCTAGGATGAAGATAAGGATGTGGAGAGATAAAATTATTAGAGTTTGGCTGAGCCAATGGCTTGAGAGGTGTGGGTAAGGAGGTAGAGGTGGGGGCCTTTTATAAGAGGGAGGAGGGGCACTCTTGGAAAGTCATGAAATGTTACATTATATTAAAAGTATTTTCGAATTTTAAAAGTCCCAAATTGACATATATAGAGGATAAGGTGATAAGGGTTCGAAATATACTAATCCAATAGGTTTTAGACAAGTTTACGTCTTATCGTTTACAATATCTTTTCATTTTATTTAAATCGTTCATTAATGAGGTAATCGTTGCATCATCATGGTGTCATAAATAAATTAATTTATTTAAGGACTAAAAATTATAAAAAAAATACAATTATGTACGAAATATTTTTATCTTTCCAATTAATATTTATAGTAAAAAATATGACTTGTATGAACCCATGTAAAAATTGTTTTAGTAAAACAATACATGTTGGTGACATTTTTATTTTAACTTTAAATAAAAAGTTATTAATGTCACTTTCTTACCCAAGTGGCTCCATGGGGTCCCCAAGTTGACACATGGATTTTCTTGGTCGGCCATGACTCATCCAATAAGGTTAGGACATGTGTCATGTTCATTTCATAGTATTATAATATTATCATTACCTTAAATTACAGTAATTACCTTTAATCGCGATTAATAAAACATAAAAGTTACTATTCACCAAAATATATTTTCTTCCCATTGAACCACATTTTACATCCTAATGAATACCATGTATGTCAGATTTTTGAAATTCAAATCACATAGGTGGTAAAATTTCATTTAAACGAAAAATCAGTATTTTAACTACCACTTAGTGGTTTCATTATTCATCAAAATTGATGTTTTTAAGAAAAATACCAAAAATTCACCCTAGGCTATATTTGATATTCCGAATTCCAAAATGATGTCTATTTTAAAAAATTCAAAACATATAATTTGCATTAATCAATTTAATAATTAATTCCCATTGTCAAAACAAATAGCGTGTTTTTAAGAAACAAAATATATCAAAAGATTGACACAATTTTAAGTCCAATTTCAAAGTGAAATTAATTACAATGACCACCATTGGATTAAATGTTAAAAATATATTCTAATTTCACATTAAAACCAATTAAAAATATTATCTAAACATATAAATAAATTAGATTAAAAGGAGGTACTTAATTAATATACAACATTTTACAGTATTCATAAAAAATTGATCTTTTTCGAAAAAATACAAAAAAATTATAAAATATAAATTTGGATGTCCCTATTTTAAAGAAGGATTTTATTTTGTCCAATATAACATATAAAATTGTCAAAAGGTGGATTTAAAGGGGAACGCCATCAATAGGTGGTTAATCGACCTTTTAATGAATATTAGAATATTTACGCTTAAAATTGGATTCATTTGCATTTTAAGCCTCTAACATTTATTTTGATAAAAGAAAAAATATTTGACAAGTATATATAATAATTTCTTAGTTAGTTCTGTTCATTATTTCTATAACAATTGCTAGGCGTTCACAACCATTTAAAATAATATTATTATATTATTAGTGTGCAACGTAAGATTTCAAAAAAACTCATTGTTGCGTATTGGGTACGGTATTGAACATAGAATTCCCTTTAAAGTAATGTTAATATTTTATTCACAAATATTAATAAATATGAGAATTTAATATTCTTTATTTACTTGGCATGTTGCATCCTTCCCCCCTTTTGGGAATTGCATCCTCACAATTTTTAAATTGGGATGGAAACTTCATTGAAATCCCCACATCGGAAAAGGAGTCAGCAAAACTATCACTTTAAAAGAAAGTAAGAGAAGTTCAAAGGTCACCTAAGTAAACCCAAAATATGATTCCATGTAGGAAAACATGGATACGGAAGAAAAAGTAAAGGGTCTATTTCTGATGGGGAGTGATAGAAAACATGATTAGGAGCATGTTAACAACCAGAAAATCACAAACTTGTGATGGGTTAAAGGGTATTTGATTCCCCGGTAGGAAATGTTGACATACAAAATTTTTGTTCTAAGTTACTTTTTATTGCGGAATTTATTTATGAGGTTCACTAAATCACAAGGAAACATAATTTCTTGTCATTTAGACTTTTATCTCTTACTAGATTTCTTACACAAACTCATTTTTTCCTCCAAAAGACGAGTATTTAGGATGACTTGTTCACATTAAGAGTGCAATAATCAACATCTAGAGAATCACCTAATCCAAAAAAGAGAACTATATATTTACCATGTATTTAGACAAAAACCAAAACCAAAAATGTTATTACAAGATCAGATAATACCCAAAAAGGATAATCCTTTATAAAAAGAATATCTCTTCTTAATATCCAAAATTTGTTCAACAAAACCCAAAGTTCAATCAAAGACAAATTGATAAACAATTGTCCAAAAAAAATCTTCAAAGTAAACCAAACTAATATTGAAACCCAAATCTCTGAAGTATTTAATCACATAGTCTTCCAAGATAAATCTTAATATTTATCTCCCAATAACATCAGTTACAATTAAAGTCTCGTATTTAAAAGTAATTAACCTAATCACATATCCTCCATGATAGGTTAATAATTTCCATAGATAACCCAAAATCAACTTACTATTTATTCATAAAATCATATAACTAAAAACAATTAGTCAAACTAACCAGGGACTTCACGTAGTCCACTAGTATGCGATAAATACAAGTCTCACTTTGGTTGTTGGTTCAATTCCCACAGCTTTATCCGATGTGACGGGTTGTCACATAGTCTGCGTGTTTTCCTTTTTCCAAAACTATATAATTATCAAAATATTCGCCAAAAAGAGATAAAATAATCAAAAATACCCATAACATATTTTAACCTCAATTTTATCTCATGCCTTTCAGTTTGCATCATAACATATAGTAACCCATAATTACCTCAAAAGTAAGGATCATATAAACCCAAATGGTTCTTTATAACAATGTCCACAAAAGAATAGATAACTATTCCTTGAATAAAATTTTCATATATCAAAATCAGGGTTACACATACTATAAAAAGTCTTCTAATTTAACCCCATCATCAAAAGAGACTTAATACTTTTAAGAATTTCACCATCTGAAAATCTACCATAACTCATGAATCCCTTATATGTTGACTTATTACTCATTCAACATTATTCATGATCTATTAAACATTCCTTTGCAACTTATTCTGAAATACCTCTTTCTTACAAACAAAATCATGAATCATATCAAAAGATTCCAAAATAGGAAAACATAAGTTATGAAATAATCCATACCTTTGATTCTTCATTGTCAGTTTCTTCATCCTCAATCGGAATGGAATTAGGTATTGGTAAACAAATATTTGTATGATCTTTGTGATCCCATTCCCGAAACTTCTTCGTATGACATGTGTTTGCATAATGACCATGCACACCACATTTAAAACATTCAATTGATCCCTCAGAAAGAAATTCTTTCCCTTTCCTCAAGTCAAATGGATGCTTTCTTTTTCCATGTAGGTTCTTGCTTTATGACCTTCATTTCCACGTCTATAGCATATTTTTGTCCATTTGAAACATTTTCCTAGGTGTTTCTTTCCACATCTTTGACACATAGGTTTTTGAACAGACATACTTTTTGATTATTAACTGAAATTCTGTAGGGATTTTTTTCTCACATATACGATGCCTTATAAAAATCACTAATGTTTAGGTGGTCAATCATGACTCCAGATAGTTGGTTGAGGATAAACACAAGAGTTTTCATTGCATCTCCCATATCATTCAGTTCCTTACTTATAAAACTGTCACAGTTGCATTCACATCCACTGTTACTTTGGTCCCTACTAGTTCCAGCCATTTACTAAAACCAAAAAGGTCAGTGTGATCATATCAGTAAAATAATCATAAGAATGAGGAAGATAAACACTAGGATATAGTTATCCATGTTATCTCAAACTCATTCTAAAATTCAAAAAATACAATGACTCCATCTAATATACTAACCATTGTGGTTATACACAACCTTTCACTTATGGTTAAACAACACTCTAACCTCTAAAGTTATCTAAACCGACCTATGACACCAACTATAAGGATCGAGCCTTAAAACATTACATAATAATTAATTAAATGAATAATTAATGTAGAGTATCTTTTCAGGTTTAGAGTTTTAGAGAATTAGTACATAACTATTACATATCAAAAGATTACAAAGTAGACACATCTTCTATGTTTTCATAAAATAAAAACTCTTAAAAAGAAACATGTATACTTCCATGTTTTAGATAGCATGTCATTCCTTGATACCATCCTTGACCCTATTCATCTTTAAGTCCTGTGGAAAACATTTCAAAAACATGGGATGAGCATAAGAAGCTTAGTAAAGGATACACAAAGAAGGAAAACTGTTAGTTTTTCAAAACAACAAGTAAACCATGAATACTTTATCAAAGTAATACATTTCACCTTTATGAAGTAGTAAATACTCTTCACCGAATAAAAGATCACCACTTATCCTTTGTAACCAAAAGATTACCATAAACTCATATAAAGAACAGATAACATATAAAGGTAACTTGGGACATAAATATACTTAAATGGAATAACCATACAGTTGACATCCACACATATCACTAAATGGAATATCCATATAGCCAACTTCTAAACCCAATTCATTTGAGGTTATAACGTAACCACCCGTCCTGGTATTCATGACTCCACCCGTCATATGGTTTATCACGTAACCACCCGTCAAATGCCCAACTACAATTACAAAATCATTATACATAAAAAAATTATATAGGAAAGAAAACATTTCCACATTTCAATCACAAGAGATCACATCATGATATTATACAAAAATATAATAAAATCATTAAAACTCTATGAGAGAAAAATACCATTATACTTTTAAAATATTGAAAGAAGACATTTAAAATAGATATTTGAATCAAAGTGTCCCATACCACTTCGAAACTTTTGAAAGGGTTTTAAAACATTCATGTATTTGTAAAGAAATCTTTAAAACAATTTTTAAAACATTGACCTGGATGATAAATGTTTAAAATAATAAATCTTTAAAACCATTTAAAACAATGTTTTAATAAATGAGTCCTTTTCCATTTTGACCACTTGAATTAAAAGCCACAAGAAAGTAGACCATTTTCAAAACATTTAAATTACTTTAGTATAGACATAATATGGATATGGAATGCCAAAGGGGTTGTATATACTCTTTATAAAATAATAAAAGTGCATATCATTAATACATGTCTCAATGAGAGGAAATTGATATGTAATCCCAATCAAAGATCATGCCATTAGAGCAAGGATAAATAAATGTCATAATTATGTGAGAAAAATATAAATACAAAGAATATATGTGGATAATCAGGGTAAAACAATCATATGTCATCCACAAATTTTCATAGCATGAAATAATGAAGAATTACATGTTTAACCCAAAGAATTGAAATTGGGTTAAGAAGTACCCTTACAAAAATTTGACAGCCTAATGACGTCACATTAAAATTCAGAAAATGAGTTGATGAGAGAGAAAATGGTATCTAATCACTTGGAAAAAAACATTACATCAATAGAAGAACATATCCCAACATAATAAGATGTAAATTAAAAAGAATAACAAAAGAAGTCTTTTTAAAAAGTGGTGGGTGAATGGTTCCCTTACCGACATTGGTAACATTCGAAACGTACACCCCATGAAAGAAGGACTATAAAAAATTGATGTCAATACCCATAAATGAAATTTTATTAAACAAAGAGTATAATAATGGTCATTACATACACCACACAATGTAAATGGTGGAAAAATTAGCATTATTCTCATGGGAATAAAAGTGAGATGAAAAATCCCTTAAAGAAACTCGGCAGCCTAACAACGCCACATAAATCATCAAAAAATCGATTTATGAGATCAAATAAGGTCTCTCATAATATGAAAATAAAAAGTACAGAATGAGTAATATAAAATAATATCCCCAAACATAATAATTATGAGTTTAAAATAACTGACATAAAAGAGAGTACTTAATAAGAAAGAGAGAGGTTGGATCCCTTACCTCAAGTCCGACTTGTCTTGTTCGTTTCTTTATATTCCTGAATAATAAACATTGGTAAATATATAATTTCTTAATGACCTAATTTAAATTTTATTATTCATTTCATGTCCCATATTATAATGTTATAATAATTATCTAATATTGTGAGTTCGTATAAGACGTTTTTTTCGATGTTCGGTACATGAGTCAAAAATGAACTTGTTTGAAAAGAATTGACCATGTAGATTTAATTACCCCATCTATAGAATAGTATAAATTATTTAAATATCATTTATATCCATTATATATTCATTTTATACTATTCCATAACATTCAGAGATAATAAAATGAAATGCACCGTTCATGGAGATGGTAGGCCATACGTACGCATGAACGCTACTTTCATTTCTTTTTCACATTAATGGAATTAATACTAAATGAGATATATATATATATATATATATATTATAATTCCAGTATAATATATATGTTATATAGGTCACATAAGTTCATTAATTTCATTATTTATACATTCCATGTATTGCATGAACGAGTCACATCACTTGAGGGGGCAGTAGTCCATACTTCCTCAAATGAAATTATCGCATTTTCACAACATGTAAAGCATAAATTTATGTTTTAAATGTAAAATACTGAAGCATAGAGAGGAAATAAATATTATATATATAATAAATAAATATAGTTCCATCATAATGGCCACCATGAGAGGTGGTAGGAGAAGATAAAACAATCATTGTTTCGTGAGGCAGTAATTCGCCATCCCGGAAAATAGTATGTTCTTTAACCATTAGATGGAGCTGTGTGTAAGTGTAGCTCTAATCCTTCTCATAAAAAAATCCTACCATATTTAAGATACTGGTGTTGTTACAAAAGAAATGAATAAAAATAGTTTATGGGGTTGGAGAATCAAAATTAAACAAAAGAACATTAGAAAAGTCTTTACCTTTAAATCGGGTAACTCCCCTTGGTTTGAACCAAAAGGGTTTCTTGAAGAGCTTTCTACCTAAGGTAAGTCTTCTAGGATGAAGAGAAGGATGAGGATATATAAAATGATCAGTTTTTGTCTGATCCAATGGCTTGAGAGGTGTGGGTACGGTGGTAGAGTTGGGGGCCTTTTATAAGAAGGAGGAAAGGCACTCTTGGAAAGTCATGAAATGTTACTTTATATTAAAATGACTTTTGGATTTTAAAGGTACCACATTGATATATTTGGAGGATAAGGTGATAAGGGTTCAAAATACACTCATCCAATAGATTTTATACAAGTTTATGTCAAAGATTTTACATTATCTTTTCATTTTATTTAAATAGTTCATTAATGTGTTAATCGCTCCATCATCATGGTGTCATAAATAAATTAATTTATTAATGTCTAAAAATTATAAAAATATAGTATGATGTAGGAAATATTAGTATATTTCCAATGAATATTTATAGTAAAAAATATGACTTGTATAACCCCATTTAAAAAGTGTTTTAGTAAAACAAAACATGTTTGTGACATTTTTATTTTAACTTTAAATAAAAAGTTATTAATGTCATTTTTTACCCAAGTGGCTCGATGAGGTCCCCAAGTTGACCCGTGGATTGTCTTGGTCGGCCATGACTAATCCAATAAGGGTAGGACATGTGTCAAGGTAATTTCATATTATTATAACATTATCTTTACATTAAATTACACAAATTACGTTTAATCACGATTGAAAAAACTTAAAAGTTACTATTCACCAAAAATTATTTTCATCCCATTGAACCAAATTTTACATCAAAATGACAACCATGAATGTCGGATTTTTGAAATTAAAATCACAGAGGTGGTAAAATTTCATTTAAACAAAAAATCAGTTTTTTAACTACCACTTAGTGGTTTCACTATTCATCAAAATTTGATGTTTTTCAGAAAAATACCAAAAATTCACCCTAAGCTATATTTGATATTTCAAATTCAAAAATGATGTCTATTTTAAAAAATTCAAAACATATAATTTTCATTAATCAATTTATTAATTAATTCCCATTAACAAAAAATATAGCATGTTTTTAAGAAACAAAATATATCAAAAGATTGAGACTAGTTTAAGTCCAATTTCAAAGTTAAATTAATTACAATGACCACCATTGGATTAAATGGTAAAAATATATTCTAATTTAACATTAAAACCAATTAAAAAGATGATCTAATCATATAAATAAATTAGATTAAAAGAAGGTTTTGAATTAAAATACATCATTTTACACTATTCATAAAAAAATTAACTTTATCAGAAAAATACAAAAAATTTATACAAAATAAATTTTGATGTCCCGATTCTAAAGAAGGATTTTATTTGGTCCAATAAAACATATAAAATTATCAAAAAGTGTGTTTAAAAGGGGTTCACCATCAAAAGGCGGTTAATCGACCTTTTAAAGAATATTAGAATATTTACGCTTAAAATTGGATTCATTTCCATTTTAAGCCTCTAACATTTATTTGGATAAAAAAATATTTGACAAGAATATATAATCATTTGGTAGATGGTTTTGTTCATTCCTGCCATAACAATGGCTAGGCATTAGAAACCATTTAAAATAATATTATTACATTATTAGTGTACAACATAAGATTTCAAAGAAACTCATTGTTGCGTATTGGGTACGCTATTGAACATAGCATTCCCTTTAAAGTGATATTAATATTTTATTCAAAAATATTAATAAATATGAGAATTTAATATTGTTTATTTACTTGGGATGTTACAATAATAGATTCAATTCATTTAAAATAATTGTTTCATAAAAGAGATTTCCTTAAAGATAGAATTTCATTTAAATTTAGTAGTGTTTCTAGTTTAATTATTTTTTTATAGGTAATTTATCATTTAAAAATTTTATTTCACAATTATTAGAAATATTTAAAATAAAATTATAGTACATAATGTAAACTAACAATCAATGTAGGTGTTTATAATTAATGTATTAAAATTAATCCTGCTGGCCGGTGAAACATGCCATTAATCGAAATGTGCCGAAAGACACAGAGAGACAAAAAGAGAGCATATTATAAATATAATAAAATATTTGTACTAGTTTCATAATAAAATAAATATGATTTATACATTAAATTGTTTATAATTTTAGAAAAATTAAAATTTATTGGGAGAGTAGAAAGAAGAAGAGATTGGATATAATGAAAGAGAATAGAGTTACCGCCACAGGGGATATTTACTCCTTTACTAAAGACAACAAGGATTTGGGTTGTGTAACTTTTTAATATACTTAACTATGATAAAAAAATAGTATTATATAAATAATAAGATATTTGGATTTGAGAATTTTATGGGGGGAGATTTTCTAAGGGAAATGATAGAGTAATTTATACCTGAAGAGTGGGGTGTATTATTACAAAATATTGATTATTTTGGAATTTAGGGAAAATATTTTTGATTAGTGATTATTATAAAGTATTAATTTGTTTAATATTTTAAAAATTAGGGTTATTTTACATTTATATCATTATTGGAAATGAACATAACCTTCCAACCGAATAATTACATTCAAAAAACCAAAAATAGTTTTTTATCAGGATTATATAGATAGGGTTTTAAAATGTAAAATACATGTTTCTAAACTAAAATTAATATTTGAAAAGTAATTATTTTTATCCATAAATACATTATTTTTAAGAAAAACGTTTCACAATTTTTTTAAGTCAATATTACATAATGATAATGTCATAAATGTTATTGTATTTGTAAAAACTATATTTTTTTACTATTCACTAAAAAATAAAATTTTTCTGAAAAATAACAAAACATAATTACAATATAAACAAAAATTGATGATTAAAAATTGAAATTTATTTTATCTTAATAATATTCTAAATATTATAAATTTATTTAAAAATACAAATACTTATTTTCTAGAAATTACTTAGTTTCTGGACACGATAAAATTAATGACCCTTAATAATTTTTCTTATGAGTCTATACAATATAATTATAAATTATATAAAAATATATATACCCTTTTTATGAGAATAAATTTTTTTCAAATAATTTTAAATTAATCATAAATTCTATTTTAATGAAAATTAAACATATATATTTCCTAGAAATTTCAATATGCTTTCATAGTGTTGAAGGATTGTAATATTATTTCTTACACATTTATTTAATTTAATTATGTTATAAATTAGTAAAATAATTTGTATTTATTTTATACATTATTCAAAAATATAAAACACATGATAATTTAGAAGGAAAAATCCTTTTATAAAATTTTAGTTGGTTTAATTCCCCCCCCCCCCCCATTTTTATATTTCTTCCACAAAATTTCACCTCCTATCATTTTTTGTGGATAAATGAGGTTACTTTTATTTCATTATGTCCTTGGGTTTCCATATTTCTGCTTAAAACTTATGGTTTTTCTAAATTACATTTACAATGTGTGTTGTCTTATTACATTTCAATTTTTCTCTACAATCCATGTTCTTTATCAATTTCAACAAGAGATAGGATGATCCAATTATAACCCCTTAAGTTTTAGTATATATGAGGGATCATTTATGTAAAACACCAAATGGGATAAACAGATCACATCTTGCTCTTGAGCTAGTTTTTGTATGTGTTAGCTAATATGTCATATCTCCTACGTGATAAAGGATCTCAAAGTGTCCATGTACCTAGAAATGAGAATTTCCATATTTCCAAGCCCCATGATTCTCTTAAAGTGTGATATTAAATGAGAAAAAAAATTCCATTAACATTAAAAATTAATTCCCTTGGATTATTTATAGTTTATATATTCTATTAAGAGTGAGTTTCTTTAATGTGTTTTTGAATCAAATAAACCTTCAATGTCATCCCCAGTACAAGATCACGTCCAAGTAGCTTCAATTCACCAACATCATCCTAATGTGTATTTGTTATACATTTATTAATATATAGACCCTCAAATGAAGATATATAAATTAATTAGTGGAAGATATTATAATATGAAACATATACCAATTGAATATGTCTCTTCCATTTTACTTTTAATTATATTAAACTATCTCCTAATGTGTCTTTAAGAGTCTAAATGAGCCTTTTAAGATATAACTCATCTTTGGGTGGTAGGACCTACTAAATATCAAATAATTAGGAAATTTATATTGAACAATTCCATATAACATAGAGTTCAACCTTTGATATTGATCATATATGATCGCAATGGGTGCCCCATACCGCCCCACAACTTCCTGTATGTATATATGGGTAGGTTTTTCATGTGATTAAAATTACTAGAAAATAATAAATTGGGTGTCCATTATGATTCTATCCACCACCCCTCAAATCAATTTTCCCTTGATTTTATTTGTATGAAAATTGACAATGTTTGTAGTGATGTTCTCCCATTTTCATGCTGGTATATGTAATGGTTGCATCATCCCTTTGGACATCTGATAATATGCTTCATCTTATTAACATACTAATAAATTTGAGGTGTATATAGAAATATCCTCCATCAATCTATACCACTATTATTCATCTAAAATATATTGGTACATATTTTCACTTTAGGGATGGATACAGAAATTTGACCTATATGCACAATCCAAAATCTCTTTTTTTGATCTCTGATGATGATGGTACATAGGTTCTATTTCCAAAATTAATGACTCCATATTTATCGATGATATATTCATGAATATTCAATTCCATAAATTCCCACACCTAATTTTGAAGTATAAAATAATCCTTTTATGGTTTTATGGTTTTCTCTTGGATAGATGGTTGGGAAATCATTTGGTAATGTATTATATCTTCTATACCTTAATTTTTTTCAGATCCGTACATTGTACATCTGTGAATATAGGATAAATATCAATCCTCAACATGGACAGAGTAGTTGGTTCCTTCATTCTAAGATAATCATCTACCCTATGCAAATTTTTATTTTGAAATTGAATTGAGAATTCATAGTCTTCTATTAACTCCAATCATATTTTTATGTTCAATTTTAGCTCCTTCTACTTTAATATATACATTGAAATATTATAATATATATATATATCACACATCTCTCCGTAAAGGTAGTATCTCTATATATACAATATTATGATTACTACATCCAACTCTAGATCATTTTTCAAAATTAGTTTCTCATACATCATCAATTTTCATGAGGAATAGGCTATAACTTTATCATTTTCCATTAGTAAACATCTCATGACCATTTTTTAAGCATTTTTTTATATTAGAATGGTTTATCTACTTGAGGATATAATGAGTATAGGTGTAGTGATAATAATATCCTTCAGATCCTTAAAGGATTTAAAATATTCTTCCATCTATATATACCTTACCTCTTTCAATGTTATCCTATTTACTGTTCTAGAAAAATTGGGTGATGATTCTAACAAAGCATAGATAGTACCTAGCTAGTCCACAGAAGCTCTAAATCCCTATAAAATAGGTGGGTCTGGGTCATTCTGCAATCACCATTGTTTTTTATTGGTCTATAGTGATTCCTTCACTAATGTTCACATACCCTAAAAGTGAGTTGTTGTAACCTGAAGTCATATTTTCTAAATTTACCAAACAAATTACCCTTATTTATTGTTTCTAGATAAATCTATATATTCTTTTCCAAATATTATTCTCCCTTATATCCATCCAATGGCCAAGAGGCCATCAAATGTTTTTCATTATAATAAAAAAACCCCTTTTATGGGAAGAAGTGGAAACCCAAATAGTCTTCATGACAAAGAAAAATCACAGCCCAAAGGTCAAGAGTGAAAAAATAGACTAACAAAATAGATATTCCTCTCTCAATCATTTGATCGTGATGAAGCATTCTACCATTGCAAGCCTGATTGGAAAGCAAGTGTCCTATGTCAAAGCACATGACCAATCCGATGGCTAACACCATAACCTATAAAACATCCAAATCCAAAAATCTCTAAAAATATGATCCTCCATATCTAAATCCTCATATAGGGCATGAACCATTTTTTCAAGTCTGGATTCAAAATTCAAACCAAAACAGTAAACCTCTAGACACACCAACATCAACCATCGTATTCCAAACAACCAAATCCTTAGTACTGTCACCAGAATCCATAAACACCAAAGAACCATCACCAAAGGTAGAAACTAAACCATCACAAACAATTCCTCATGGAATGATGCCAATCACACAAACTACACATCCTAAAATACCAAGGATACAATCACTCAAATATGACTGGGATAAGAGCATTGAGGTTTTGGTGCCAGAGTAGAGAAAATGCATCGACAACGAGCCCAAAAAGTCTCCATGACTAGAATCCCTGATGGAAAATCCAACTACCTATAGTAAAAACGTCAATAATGCTAGTCAACATCAACCATAACCAAAACCCCAATAGCCCATCATATGTGATCCAGCATCATGGCATCATCCAAGAAGAAAACCATTAGTAGAACCTCACTTCCATCCACCAGATCTCCTCGATCCACCCAGCCATGGAAGATGGGTCACCAACAAATCATTACAAAAGTCCAATACTTCCAACCATGGTAGGAGAAAAAAAACCATAAAGGATGGTTAGAAGAATACTGAAGATGGTGGCTTCGCATAAATTTGTATCCAAACATCCAAATAAGAAGCTCCACTAAAAACCTCATGTGTAACAATGACTGTCGAATAACCAGATTGCGCTCGAAGAAACCTCACTACAAGACAAAATCCCACCGCCGGATTTATATATACAAATAGAGACCTCAACTAACATCCCACTGCACCTATATACAGCCATTAAATGCGGTTATTCCCCTCTATCTTTAGAAGCATGAAACACGACTTAGACAACACGCCGCTACCAGGAGAAACCCTAGCCAGATTGAAACTTGGGGTAGGAGAATGGGCAAGCAACGAGATTCACGAAGGGTTGATCCCACAAGGAGACGCCTCCATGAACAAAAATATGATGCCAGAAATGATCCCTCGGTGACTCTGATGAAGGATCCACTACCATCCATAGAAAGAAGAAAGATAACGACATGGGAAAAACCAAGTAGGTGAAGACCCTTATAATAAATAAAAATATCCTCAATAAATAGAACCATATTTTTATCAAGGAAGTCTCTTTAGACTCTATTTATCAATTTCATAATTTTTAGAATTTCATTTTTCACTCTGACAATAATCAACATGAACTCGTATCATCAATATCGATTATAAAAGTTTTTATTCTAGATATCTTTTTCATCAAATTTATCTAATACATAGTATGGTGAAATTTTTCTTTACAATGATCATTTTCATCTATCAGTAATCAATGAACAGACTCATTGAATAATTCTTCTTCTTAAAAAAGAGCAATGGGGAAACACATTATGATTAACAATGGAATATGAACTGTTTCTCCAAATGAACCTGTAGAAAATTCTCTAAATTTTCCACCTATATTTCACCCATCCTATAGGGGATCTTGGATACATGTGTGGCTATATGTATATGTTCTTTCAATAACATTAACTCATGATCTTGGGGAGGGACAAAACCCCACAAGAAAAACGTATATATACTCCCAAAGAATGGGCATGTCTTCAGCATTCATTCTTTCCTTTGAATCAACCATTTGATTGAGATATTATTTTTTCTTTATGTATCAAAACAAACATCACTAATGTTTTTTCCAAAGGATATTGATAATATTTCTTATAATTGTAAAATAGAAAATAATTATTTTTAATATTGAATGATATTTCCTTTTCCTTGTATTTGATGTGAGTTCTATATAATTAGATCCAATACATTCCGAATGTACACCAAATTCTACCGAAATGCTATGATATTTTCTATATGAATATTTCCACACAGTCTAACAAATGGGTTTCAATGATATTTCCGCAAGTTGTTTTCATAGATATATCTATGTTAGGGTATCAGGGAGGTGATATAATAGTTTTTTATAAGTTTCTTGATAAAATGGAATGCACTGAAATATAATTGAATAAAACATTCGTTGTTCTTGACTGAATAGTAAGTGTGACTTTAATGAATTAATTTCCATGTTCCAAATAGTAGTGGAGATGGTGTATCCATTCCATTTATCCCTTAGTTTATGTGGTTGTAGATTTCAATTCACATTTAATGCTCTTGGTTTGGTTCATTGGTTTTGGAAGCTCCCAATTTCTTTATAGTTAAATAATTGAATTATAGGTGGATCATTCCTTTCTTCCATCAAATTTAATAATATATTTAGATATTTTTGAAATTACTAAGCTTTATGTACATATTTTGAGTATTTTAAGTATTTCCTCATCCCCTTAATAATATTAATATGGTTCAACATTCCAAATGATTAACATGTGGGTGGTTTGATTGTCTTCCTACATTTATCATTTGATCCTTTAGCTAGATACTTCATCCTTTAATTCAAAACTCCATATCCATGGAACCCGTATCAAAATTACGAATCATCTTTGAGATCAAATGTAACCACTTCTTTATAACTCCCAATGTGTAAAATAGCGAGAGATTTTACACGGTTTGTTTTTATAACACCAATGAATCTATCTCTTTTTTCTACTATTATTGATATCAAAACTGATGCTTTACCTTATAATCACTTTCAAATTCACCAATTATGTTTCAATAGATTCATTCAATTTTTTATATGATCTAGAAATTATTTCTCCAATTTTGTTTGAAGATTTTGGGGAAAATAATTATAGTGAAATGTCTTCTTAAATTATTCCTAATTAATTTCTTCCACTTTATCCCACATATTTGTGATCCTAATAAAAGTTCATAACTGATTATCTTCTCATTATAAATGTTATATGTCCAAAATAACTTCCTCTTACTCTGAAAAATAAATAATGGGAAGCTATTTTCAATGGATTTAACACATTGTTCTTCAATATGTGAATGGGAAGGTCTAAAATATAACTGCATTTTTCATTTTATTTCAATCATACAAGATTTAACTACATACAATTACACATAATACAACCTGAAATATTAAGAATTATAGTGTCGGTGGGAATTAGGTACATTAAATATCATCTTGAAACATGAAATATAACATCCTTATTTAAAACTACCATTACCTGACCACAACATTCCTTCTCATTTAACATTTCACGGTATAACCTAAGGACATAAATAAGAAAGTGGTGAGTTTTAATTCCCAATAAGGTAAAAAGAACATTGAATAAATGAGGAATACAATACATGTAATACAATAGGAGTATCAATGGGATATAAATAAAACATGATCATAAAGTTATGATCTATCATGATAATCATAACATGTAAATGTGGGAAAAACTTATAACATTGCGTCATAGGTCAAGGATAAACTGACAAGACATCATAGTGGAAAATGTCTGATATAGGAATCAGGTAAAAACCTTTCCCAAAATGACATATCATGATACTAAACATTACCCAATGCATTGGAGCACAATATAATTATGGGTGAACCCATCACATTAACTTCATTATCATCCTTAAGTATGTCACATAGATCATAAAGCATGGATTTATTTTTCATCATAATTAATTAAATGATCAAGGGTTGAGGAAGAAATACATGTAAGTCCTCAATAAAAAAATTTATTTTTGTATAAAATCTAACACACTTGATATGTAATGAGTACGGTATTCACTACACAGTTGTTTTGGAATAGAAATTCACGGTGCAATTTTGGCATCCCTACGATGTGACATAAAAATTCATAGCAAGAGTTGTTGAGATAGAAATAGGTATCTCATCATATATACATGAAATTGAATGTAATAGGACCATAGTAATATATTTCCCAATATAATGAATTTTCAAATAGAATGTGTAACACAATAAATAAACATGGAGAATGAAACAAAATGGAATAACTCTTATGAAAATTTTGGCATGGTAATAGGATTACATGAGAGTAATTAATGAGAGAGAAAGGGGACTCTAATTGTTCAAACAAAATAAGGGATGTATGGGGTAGTTAATTAAACATACTAAATCATTTTAAAATGAAAACAAAAGGTTGAAACAATATAATGAAAAATTGGATAAAATGAGAGAGGAAAGAACCCTTACAAGAGTTAGTGACTTTAAAAGATTAAAGAGGAAATTCATGAGATCTTGGGGCACCATGGGATGATTCCAGATAGGGAAAGACAGAGTAAGGACGTGCTACAAGAATTTTGGGTGAAGATAAGTGGGAGCATTGGCAGGTTTATATAATAAATGAGGGGATAACTCTTTAATATTTCAAAAACATAGGTTTTGAATCTATATATTTAAATATTCAAAACCAAAAACTATATAATGGTTTTCCCCATGGATTTTTCCAAATAGGAGTGGGAAAAAATTTATAAGTCCGTGGGCCAAATATATTAAAATATTAGCCTTTATTATGTGGAGGTGAGTCACATTATTAATGAAATGAACATAAAATCAAAAAAAATATTATACATTTTTGAGGTTGCACTAAGGATTTATAAAAAATTCAAAAAAATCAAAAATGACATTATTTTAAAGTTAAAACTAGTTTTTAGACAAATATCCCTTTTATAGTGTTTATTAAATCACTATTGGGCCATTAGGATGCCATAAAAGGCACTATATATTTATATGGTATTT
Source organism: Viscum album (assembly GCA_963277665.1). Lineage (NCBI taxonomy): Eukaryota > Viridiplantae > Streptophyta > Magnoliopsida > Santalales > Viscaceae > Viscum > Viscum album. The sequence goes on along the minus strand of OY728160.1, from coordinate 1,715,678,844 downwards.
AATTTTTACCCAATAATTAGACTGTCTTAGAAAATTATGAAAAAATAACCATTGTATAATTTTTAAATCCTGATTCAAAAAATAATATTCATTTTATCCATATAATTTTTTAAATATTCCAATTTTTACTATTAAAATAAAAAAACACATTTATTGAAAATTAATGGTTTTGAAAAAAAATAGTTAGTAAACCTTAATAAAAATGTCACTTGGAAGCATAAAAATTATATGATAATTTATATAAAATAAAATTTATTTTTTAATAATTTTGTATTAAATTGTTTATTAATTAATCCAAATATATTTCTTAATTAAATTTAAATATTAACCAAAAATACTATTTTCTATTTAAAATAATAATAAAATGAAATTATATAGATTATTATATACAAAATTAATGTACATAATCATATTTTTAGGGTCTTTATATATATACCATTATTACACTAGCACATGCCCTAAGAGGAAAGTGTGTTATGGTGGGGGATTTCATGGGTCTATTCTGTGAACATGGTTTGGGTCGTGATCTTGAAGTGTATGAACATATCCCATTAACTGTTTCCCTAATGATTAAGTCATTGGATCTAGGACTAGTATTGAACTAGGGAAAATCCCATAAATTATATCTCCATTAGAAGCACTGATAAATTGGCTTTATATGGAATGATCATAATTTTTTAGGACATAAACTCCTTTGTATGTGCCGAAAGGATTTGTTAAAACCGTATTTCTAAACTACTCATGTGATCATTGTTCAATTTATATATTTTAAATGGTAATGATACTTAATGATCGTTTAAATACTATTGGATAAAACAAATAGAATGCATGTGTTTTATATATTCATTTAATAAAATAATACATTTAACTAAATATAAAGGGAAACTATACTTATAATAGTTTGGGTCATTAAAATCTTCCCCCCTTCAAAAATTTTTACCATAAAATTTTTATTTACCAAATTAAAGGAGGTGAGGGTAACTATTTTTCATCACCTCCTATGTTTCCCACATTGCTTCATAAAATTTTGTTTTCTCCACAACACTTTGAACAGGTCAGTTGTCTTATTTTATATATCTTTGTCTCTATGATATAAGATCTTACCTAGCTTCTCCTCATAAGAGGGATAATTCTCAAATGGTACCACCTCTTGATTGAGTAAATGAGAGGGTTATGGTATGTAATTTCTCAAGAAGGATACATGGAATACATCATGTACATGAGATAGGTTCTGTGGGAGTTCTAGTTAGTAGGTGACCACCCTGATGCAATCAAAGATCTCCAATGGGACGATATACCTTGGACTAAGCTTTCCCTTATTCACAAATATCATTAATATTTTCTATGGATATATGCGGAGGAATGCCATTTCTCTAACATCAAACTCTAGACCATGATGAAAATTGTCATCATAGATTTCATATCGACTCTATGCAGCCTTGATGTGATTTTGAATGGTGTTAACCTTCCCCAATATTTCCTCGGACATTTCAGGACCTAGTAATTTTTGTTCCCCAACATCATCTCAACTTGTCGGTGTTCTTCACCACTTCTCAGAAAGGGATTTATAGGGCTCCATTTGGATTCATGAGTGGAAACTATTGTTGTAAGAGAACTCCACTAGAGGAAGATGTTGATGTCATCATCCATTTAAGTCCATTGAGAAAGACCTAAAAATTTACTCAAATATATGGAAAATCCACTAATAATGGAAAATATATTGAGGGTGATACGTTGTGTAGAACATTAACTCAGTAATTAGGGTATATTAGAGACTCTTACATAACATAGAGGTGAATATTTGATCTCAATCGGATACAATAAACAGTGGTTCACCATTATGTCTCACCACTTCTCTAATGTATATCTGTGCAATTTGATCCAATGAAATATGCTCTCAAATCATAATGAAATGTGTTGTATTTGGAAGATGTTACGCCATAACATAGAAATAATTATTTCCTCTAGATGTCTTAGAAATATCGGTGAAAAAGACCATGTTGATGTTTTCCCATTTCAATGTAGTTATGGGTAATGGTCTCATCATACCCTTAGATTTTTTTCCTTTCCTCCTTCACTTACAGACATATGAGATATCTTGATGTATATTTTTCAATCTACTTATTCTTATTTTCCAACCAATATTTTTCTTAGAGATCATGATACATCTTTGTGCTTCAAGGGTGGATAGAGAAGGCTGATCTATGTGCATCATCCAACAGCTCATTCTTTAATTCATGATTCGATGGTACACATTTCCTTGACCAAAATCATAAAAAAAATCTTCTTTATTAGTGTTGAACTATCAGTATTTCCCTTCTCTAATAATTTTTACTTTATTCTAAATTCACACATCATATCTTTGATTATCATTTAACCTCTCTAAAAGAGATGGTTGACAAATCCTCTGTGATAGGATTGATGAAGTTCATTCCATTATGATTCCAATTTCCAACCTCATCATTCTTATGAATCTTGGATCCTTCTGAGAGTTTATCAATTATAGATTTGTTGGATCAATTCTATATAGAGCATCTTTCTCTTTATTTTCTTTCCTTGTATGGTAGTGAATTGATCATTCATTGTCATTGATCATCTCTAACCATATTTTTTTGTGCATATTCAACTATTTCTGTGTTAATATATACTTGAGGATTTTTTGATCCATATATATTTCACAATTCTCCCCAAAGAGGCAATGGTTCAAAATATTTAACGGGAATATAACTATAGAAAAGTTCAAATCATTTTTTGGATAGTTCTACTCATAATCTTTCAACTGCCCTGATGCCTAGGCAATGAAATTGTCATTTTCCATCAACACACAGCTCATGCCCTTCATCAAAGCCTCAACAAATACGATAAAAATATATCCACTTGTAGGTAGTGTGTGCACGATCATAGTGATAATCATCCTTTTCAACTCATTGAAGCTCTATTCATATTAATCATTCCAATAAAACATGACTCCCTTATGAGTTATCATGGTTATAGGGTTTCAAAATCATAAGAAATTTCTCACAAATCAATGATAATACCCAAATAATCCATGGAAAATATGGATATCTATCTAATATATTATCCTTGACGATACTTCACTTCCTCAGACTATTAAGGGTTCATAGATATCCCATTTCAAGTGATGATATTCCCCAAGTAATAAAATTCCTTCAAACAGAACTCCCATATGATGTACTTTGAATAAATATTTTCCATTCTGAAGTTCTTTAGTAAATTACATAAATTCTCCTCATGATCCTTCTAAATTTAGAACTATATTATAATATCATTAGTAAATACTAACAAAATTTTCTCAGTGTAATATCTAAATACTATATTCATCATGTCCAGGAATATTGATAGTGAATTAATGAGTTTGAATGGATCACTATGAACTCATAGTGCATGTACCTTGAGTGAAAAGCAGTATTTGGGATAACTTCTTTCTTTACCCATACCTAGTAATATCTCAATCATAGATTCATCATGTAGATCTATGGTGCTCCACATAGCTGATTGAACAAGTCATAATTTCGTGGATAAGGTTTGTTTCTCTTTAACGGGATTTTATTGATCTCATGATAATCAATGCAATGGCACATTGACCCATCCTTCTTCATGATGAAGAGGACTAGTACACATCATGGTGAAGCACTTGGTCATATAAACCCTTCATCTAGATTCTCCTATAGTTGTATCCTTATCTTTTCATGTTCCAAAAAATCCATTCTATATGTATTTTTGGATATTGGAAATTCCACAGGTATAATATCAATCGAGCATTCAATATATCCACTAGTATGAAGACCAAGAAATTCACTATGAAACACATCATTGAATTCTCAAACAACATGCATGTCATTGAGGATTGTTCCTTCCTTAGACTTTATCATCTTGGAAAGATATACATTCTCATATGGTAGTAATATCCATGCATGGGATGCTGGTTCTAAAGTAGATTTATCATTTTCATGGAAATTGTATTTAATTGGGGGTTGATTTTCCATCTAGAGAGTGATTCCCCTTTCACATAATTTTATGTTGGATAATTATAAGGAAATCCAATCCATTCCTAGAATTTAATCAAAATCATCCAAGTGAATTATGATATTGTTCACCAGGATGTTCCATCCAAAAATTGTGACAACGAAAGAGTTATATACAATGGATGATATTATTTCCCCATTTTTCGTTTTCACAGACATCTCTACTTCCTTGATTTGTGGTGTTTTTTAGATCATTCTACTAGTCATTCGGTATATAAAATATTGTGTATAACTATAATAAAAAAGTACATTATCTATTCATGAATGAATAACAAGAATACTTGTCACCAATTATTTTTTGGGATTCACATAGGCATCTTTTATGGAAATATATCTCCTTTACTATATTGGAGGTTTTAGTTACTGGTTTCCTCTGAAAACCCTTGTCATAGGGAATTATATTGAGAAATTACTTGGTTCATTTCAGTTTTAGAAATGAAAATTGTGTTGAGGGTTTACCGAAGCATTCCTTTCCTTCATCGTAATAAATGGGTTTTCATTACGACAATCGCTGGTTAGGATCCTTTCCTTCCAACACCTAAATCACCCCCCCCCCCCCTTCAATAAATTTATAGGGTGATTCTTTTTACACCTTTCAAAAGTAGAGTGTTGAAAAATCATGGCATTGTTAGATCTCTCTATCAGACTACTAGAATTTAACACCACCTTCGGCTTCTAATCCATGCGATAACCATAAGATTTTTTTATCTCTATTTCGATATTAAGGGAACATCAGAAAATTTTCTCATATATACCAAAGTAAAATATCGCCAAGGAATTATTTTGGCTAGGTTTAATTCCACTAAATAATTTCTCATCCATAAATTTGGGGGTAACGAAAAATCCATAGGTGTGCCGTAAAATCCTTGTGAACTTTTCCTCGTACGCTCCGGTGGATTTGACATATTTTTCCTTGAGGTCACGGAAGTCACATTCCATCTTAGGTTGGAGGTTGCAAGGAAAATATTCAACGAAAATAATTTTTTGAAATACTTCCCTAACATTGCCCTGATATCTTCCATAGGATTCATATTTTTTATCAATGGACACCATTGATCAGCTTCACCCTCCAAAGGATAAAAATCTAGAAAAACATTCTCTTTTTTAGATCATTGAGGGATGGATAATATCATCTCAATGGATATGATACACTTTTCGGTGATTGAGGGATCAGATGATCCTTTAAAAGTAGGAGGCCTTCGCCTCATGAAGCTCCTATTTGAGAATTGTTCTTTCTTAGGGGGGGTTGAATTTCCTTTTGATAATGTTTTCTACTCATAACATGACTTAACAGATAGGGTATCATGAAAAAGTTTTTCACTCCCACTCCCATGGGATTGAACATCTCATTAGGGTAGTCATTACATAGTTCTTATCATCGGCTATTAGCTTGATTCATCCAATTACTATCCATTTAATATAAAAAATGAAAACATATGGGTATGTATTTTTCACTATTAACACATAAAGGGGAATCCAATGACATTAAAGGGATAAAATATAAATTCCATTTATTTCCTATACTTATGAATTCAAACGATTCAATCTCCATTATTAGTTATCTATTTCATAATGTATATTCTTATTGGATATTTTTTGTTCCTTTATTAATGGTTCATACTAATATTATGAATTTAACAAAGAATATACTCTATGAGTGTCTAACTATGAGTGAACCAAGGCCCGTTTGTGTGCACTACTTCTCATTCGAGACTAGCTCAAATCGGTGATTTCAGGTTTTATAAATAGACACATCTATGCTGGATCCACATCCAATTCTTTATATCCAGATAGGGATGTATTTTCATAAGAATCCACTTAATATATACTCACCAAAATTTAAGGATGTTTTTATTATATAGCCTTATAAATCAGGCTTTCACTAGAGTTTTTTATTCTAATTCCAAAAATAAATAATAATTCCTCTAATACTAACTATAACAATCCTTTTATTTTTATTAAATTCATAAATGATTTAATTAAATAAAATTAAACTTAATAAATCTCAAAAGACTGATAAGTACAGTGTATTTGTGACTAGGTACATTACATATCATCATGAAACATGAAATAAAACCACTTTATTTAAAACTTCTTTTACATGACCACAACATTCCTTCTTACATAACATTGCATGGGATAAGATGAGGGCATACATATGAAAAGGGTGAGCTATGCCCAGTATGGGAAAAAACATGGATTAAAATTGAGGAAGAAAGTACATGTTAGAAAATTACCATATCAATATAATATAAAAGAAACATGAACATAATGTCATGATATAGAATGATAATCAAAACATGGAAAAGTGGAATCAACTTATAACATTGCATCATGGGTCAAGGATAAGTTTCCCAGAAATCATAGTGGAAAATGTCCAATAATGGAATCAGGTAAAACCATGTACTAACATGATGTATCATGACATAAAACATTACCCAATGAATTGGAGCACTATATAATTCATGTTCACCAATCACTTTCAATTCATTCTCATGCTTAAGTGTGTCAGATAAATCATAAAGTATTTATTCATTCATCTTCATAATTTATTCCATGACCAAGGGGTGTGTAATAAATAAATAAATGTCTTCAATAAAAAAGTTATATGTGTATAAAAGTGAACATACATGATATGTAATGGGTATATTATTCACTACAAAATAATTTTTTGAATGGAAATCCACTCTGCAATTTTGGCAACCTAACAACGCGACAAAAAAAATCATAACAAGGGTTGATGAGAGTGAAATATTTATCTCATCCTCTATATATAAAAATTACTATAATATTGTAATATAAATACATATCCCAACATAAAGAATTTGTAAATATAATGTGTAACATAATAAATAAACATTAATAAAGAGAGGAAATGTACTAACTCTTATTAAAAGTCGGCATAGTAACAGGGGTACATGGGAGGGATTAATAAGAGATAAAGAGGAATATCATCATAAATACATAATAAGGGAAATATGGGAGAGGTGACAAATCATAACCCATAATTTTTAAATAAAAATAAATGGGTGTAACAATATATGGAAACATGGATAAAAATGGTTAATGAAGGAACCCTTACATGAGTGTGTGAGTTCAAATGCTTGAAGAAGGGATTATTGAGATCTTGGGGAACATTGGGGGATTCTAGATAGGGGAGGACATAGTAAGGACATGATAAAAAAAATTGTGAAGATAATTGGGATATTGGGTTTGATTATATAGGAAATGAGAGGGGACTTCTTTAATATTTCACAAAATTAGGTCTTGGAATCCATAAAATTAAAAATTCAAAACCAAAAACCTTCCCATGGTTATTGCCAATGAATTTTTCCAAAGTGGAGTGGAAAAAATTACATTATAATTTTTTGGTGTGGAGATATTAAAATATTATCCTTTTTTATGTGGAGGTGACTCACATTATTAATGAAATGAACTTCAAATCATAAAATATATTTTTAATTTTGGAGGATTCACTAAGGATTTAAAAAATATGTCAAAAAAATATAAAATCACATTATTTTAAAATTTAAACATAAATTTGGCCTAATATATCTTTTATGGTGTTTATTACATCACTATTGGGACATTATGATGTAATAAAACAGACTATATATTTATATGATATTTCATTTGTACCCAATAATTCGACTCTCTTAGAAAATTATGAAAAATTCACTATTGGATATTTTATACATCCTGATTCCCAAAATAATATTCATTTAACCAAATAATTTTCTCAATATTCTTATTTCCATTTCATAAAAAACTATCATTTATGGAAAATTGATTGGTTTGGACATAAATAGTTTTTAAACCATAATTTAAATTTCATTTGGCCTAATAAAAATTACATGATGATATATATTTAAGAAAAGTAATTTAATAATAATATTTTTTAAAAATATTATTTATTAATTCATTAAACTATATTTTTTATTTCAATTTGAATATTAACAAAAAATACTATTTTTTCTTTAAAAACAATAATAAAATGAAATTATGTTTGTTATTCAATAGAAAAAATAATGCACATAACCATAATTAGAGGGTCTTGATACATATATATTTATAACACCATCATACACACTAAGAAAATGTGTGAGATGGTGGGGCTTTCATGGGGTCTTTCGGTGAACATGTTTGGGTCAGGATCTCGATGATCATGAACTTCTCCTATAAATGTTTTCGATCATGCTTAAGTTATTGGATCTCAGCTTTTTCTAGGTCTTGGTAAAAGCCCAAAAATACTATCTCCCTCAGAAGCTATGATAAATGGGCTTCATAGGGTAAAATACTACTATTTTAGGCCATCACCGCCTTTTTCTGTGTCGAAAGGATTTTTTAAAACCCAATATTTATACTAGTCATGTGATCATTTTTTCAATAGTTATACGATCATTGGTAATGACACATCACGATAATTTAAATCTAATTGGACAAAAATCTTAGTGAATGTGTTTTCAATATATATTTAAAAAAATAATAAACATAATTAAATAAAAATGGAAATTTCACATATAATATTTAAATTCATTACATATTAAATGTCATTGGTCAGTGGATCATAAATGGAATAATGTATAATTTCTCCATCTTTGGTAATGCGGGAAATTCTACATGGTTCTAATTATTGTTCAAAACCCATGATCAGTAAATAAGTAATCAAAATATGTTTTGAAATATATGTCACATTTAATTGGGAATTTCATTCAAAAAATAATTTTATTTTCAATCATGTATATTGTATAATAGTTGGGCCTTGTGCCCCTTTAAAATTCCCAAGGCAAGTAATACATGTAACTCCAAGAGATTTAAAAGAAAAAAATTATGTTTGATAGCAGAAATGGAACAAAACACTGAGCATAGATGATATTGTAACACCCTAACACTTTATTATTAATTAGCTTTAATATAAATTTAATCACTTTTATAGCTTCTAGTATACACAGCCGTTAGATTTTTTATGTTTGATTTTGTATTCAACACACTACAATGATCTTAAACGACACACAATATATATAACCATTATAACATAACTATTAAATTGGGTGGAATTAAAAGTATTGTATACATTATTAAATATATATAGATATATCCTACTCAATATAGATTATTGATGAATTTTTAGTAATGAACCAATCATTTTTAGTAAATACAATAATAGTAAATTATATAATTTTTATTACTTTTCGTAAAAAAATCATAATTATTTTAGGAATATTTAAATAAATTTATTGGATAAAAGAATTTATTTATTAAATAATCCTATAAAAATTTAATATGGGTGATTATTTTTAGATTTTATAGAAAATAATTATTTTTAAATCGATAGTGAAAAAATAAATATTATTGTAAAAATGTCATTTCATTTCAACAAAATAAGAAAATTGAAATTCCCATCATGTTTTAAATATGGTTTCATTAAAAATAGATATTATTTAGTTATATTTAACCATTATCATTTATTTTTAATCAACTTAACATTATATTTTATTATAAGGTTGCAATTTGGATTTAAAATATGATTTTTCTGAAAACTATTTTAATGTAAATAATGTTTCATCATTTTAATTAATTAAAATTAACCCTAACGGGTAATTTTTTAATGTAATTTAAATAATATATATATATTTAAATATTCAATTATTTTCAGACAATGATTATTATTATTTATAGAGTAAATATAAAATTATTTTTTTCTCCAAGAAGTCACTGCTTGAAAACTAACTTTTTCATCGCGTCACTGGGTATTATTTTAAACTAAAATTCTCTAATTATTGGAATTTAATTTGGTAAAGTTTATTACATTTTTGGAATCATAATAATTTATATTCTATAATATGGTCTACTAGTTTTTTACAAAAAATGAATAGTGAAAATCGTAAAAATTTATAACCATGGTTAATGTAAAAACTGATTTACCGAGGATTAAACTATAATGATAAGGGTTTAAATAACATAAAACGTTTCAAAAAATATATTTTCTATCCATATTTTGACCTTATACATTCTATTCTTTATAGTGGTATAATAATTGAACCTTTTCACATGAAACAAATGTTGGTGGAATTCATTCTTTTCAAAAATTACAAGTGTTCCACTCACCTCACATATAAAAGGCCACCACATATCCTCCCCTATTCACCCCATAACAACTCATTGGATTTGAAAATAAATGAATAAATAAATTCTATGCATCCATCCTCTCATCCTTGAAGAATTATTTTGGTTATAAAACCATCCAACTAAGGGATTTGGTGAAAGGAAATAAAGTAACCCAGTGAATATGTAACGTTTTTCAGCTAGTGTTTTTTATGTATTTTCTCTTCCACCTCCATAAATTATTATTAAACATTGATTATATAAAAATATATGTATATTAAATATATTTTAATTAAATTATTTTAATTTAATAACCTAAATATTTATCCTTTTTCATCAAATGTGTTACTAAATCATCATTCATGTATACAGAGGACCACCGCCTCACAAATTGATGTCATTCATTTTTCCATTACGACCTATCTTTGTGGGGTATGATGATATGTATAAATTATATATATGATATATATTACATAAATATACAAATATTTTTATAATATCGTATGTATCCTTTTAAATTTCCATTACATATGGGATACGATGATGTCACATTTTTTACAATGGACTACCGCCTCACAATATGATTTGATTTGTTTTTCACTAACGATTTACATAGAATGTACTAAACATATAGATAATAAATATATGTGATATAAATAGATTAAATATTATATTAATTAAAATTTATTCATTATTAAAAAATAATATTTTATTTTATTTTTACCATTTTACTCACTAAAAACTGATAACATCATTTACGAATGTGTCGACTTCAAACTTCATTAGTGATGTGAATATATTTTCATCGCCAAACCACATTGATGATATATATAAATATATTTAAAGAATTAATTTGTTTATAAAATATTATTATAATTATTTAATTATAAAATATTACTTATCTCTCTTCAGTAATGATCATTTGAAAATGGGAATGTTACTCATTTGTATAGACGTCCTACAATCTTCATGGTCATAAAGTGCATCATTTCATGAAACCATTTTTAATGATTAGTCTTAAATGTATAATTTATATATAAATATGATAATTATGTAATCATAATTATTAAATATATGATTTTACCTTGATTAAAGTAAGGGGAATTAATATATATAATCAAGATATATTAGAAAACAAAGTGGTTGTTACAATAAATGTCCTTTTAAGAAGTAATTGTTAACAAATGAAAAAATTGTAAAAATTAAATAACATATGGTAAGATATCTAAGTATGGTTATATAATATATTTATAATAAACTTATATTTATTATATAAGAGGTCCAAATTTGTACAAAATAATTTGATACTTGAGGTAATGGATTTGTAGTCTACTTTTAATTTCAGGGAGACATATGCAAATTCACCACTCATTTGTTTTGTGTAGTGTATATACATACACTTAAGATTTTATATCATAATTCCTATTATAATTAGGATAATTAATCTTTCAATTTATTATATTATTTATTATTAATTTTATTTTAATGATTATAAAAGAGGTAAGTGATTTTTTCCATGATTTACCTTTATTGAAACCTATGTTATTTTATATACCTATCTTCTTTTATAAAGTGTATATACAATTCCTTTGAAAAGTAATTTCATGAATTTATTTGTTATAATTATATTTTATGTTTAATTTATTTTTACCCTTTTGTGGGGATTTTGATTCAAACTTAATAAATTAGTAAGTATTTTATTTTACAATATCATAATTTATTAGGATCACTTATTATTAAGTATCAATTATGGAAATATTCTGATCTCACTCTCAATAATTCTCATGAATTGTCCCATACTATATTCATCCATTATTTGATCTATTGAAATTAAAATATTTCACGCTTTGGTAATTAAAATCATTGAGAAAATGTTTTTAAGAAAATTCATAAATATTTATCTCCTCAATCAAAAACACTTTTTCTTTGAAAACATTTTTTTAACTATTTTCAGAAATTTTTTCTTATTCTATGAATAATTTATTAAATAAAATTTTACCATAGATTTACATTTTTACAAAAAAAATTAAATTAATATTCATTTCATTTTCCAAACATATAATTTTTCTCTTTTAGTAAAAATGTGAATGGAATCTTTCATTTAACATGTACGACATGAATAGAATTTTACACAGTCATAACAATTATTTTCTTTGAAGATTACAATATAAATGTTCTTGGTTATTTTGAAATAAAATTATTTTCCATATGATTTTTGAAAAATTAAAAATATAAAAGATATGTTCTTCATGAAATTATATAAATTATTTTAAATATTCCTTTATATTTTTCCAATGTTTTTTCCAAATAAAAAAATCACATTATTTTGGGAATGTTCAGTTTTTCAAAAAGTGGGTTTTTTCAAAATTAAAATGTTCATTTCCTCATTATTTCATTAATTAAATTTTAATGATATTTCCATTTATCAAAATCAATAACCCATGGTGATAATTATCCTCTAATGTGGATATTTTTTAATGATACTAACCTCGTTATTCTTTATTGATGGATTAAATTTTTTTTAAAATAAATTACTATAGAACCAATTTATTTTTAATTGGTTAATCATGTTTCAAATAGATTATTATGGAACCTATTTATTTTCCATGGGATAATCATATTAAAATTTTAAAAATGGTTATTTTATGAGTTTTATAATGAATTGAATGTTATAAGTACATTATTCATGTTTTCCTTCCTGGAAATTTATATTACAATGGGTGTACCAATACAGCATTTGTTAAACCTGTTATATCTTATAAGATAGGTGAACCCATATTGCATTAGTTTATCCCATTATATCTTATATAAAGGGTGATATGAGATAGTAATCCAATGTATCAGTATCGATTATGTTCTACAGAGAATTATATTGGAAGCCGATCATTTGGTAATTCTATTTTTAAGTGTTTTGTAAAGGTTCTATAAGGGTTCCGTATGTTTTCTATGAAGATGATATTTGTAGTTACCCTGGTCCTAGTAGCCTAGAGCCAGTGTAGGACTTATTATGTTTGGAAAATACAAAGGGTATCACATCCCAATGGACTGGATAATTTATAAGTATTGGTAAACTATATATATATATATACATGATTCCCGAATTACATTTGAATACATAAATTTCAACATAATTTATTTCAGGAGAATAATATTATTCCTTGAATCATATCCATACTTATCAATCATAGTACACTATAAGGACTCTTGAGAAATGAATAAATATAAGGGTTATATAAAGGTCTCACTAATAGTTAAGTATAGTGAAAGCTATCATGAATAAATAAGTATAATCAATGTGGAATGGTGAATAACTAAACACACATTTCATATAATCCATAAACTAAGAAGGAATTTCATTCATGGATAATATTAATGACAAAATATCAAGGATACTAATTAATATGGAATGTTAAAAAAACATATAACTAATTAAATTTCATCAATAACATGAATATAATAACTTGATAAGTCGTATTCAACATGGACTTGTAAATACCTAAGAATTAAATGCATCAAAATATAATATCATTGGGAAAATATCATAGATAATAATTTTATTTGAATTATTAATGTAGTAAATAATTTTATTATAATATGTGATGACCTCAAGATCAAGAAAACCTCTTAATATAAACATTTAACATCATGATTGTTTAAAAATATTGTATAAAACCATATTGGTATTGGATAACTAATTTTATATAGCTTACTCCTTCACCGTATGAGACTATAGGTACATCGAGGGGATCTCTATAAGGACCCGAACTTAAACATTATATAATCGTGAATTAAATGAATAATTCACATTGAGGATCTTTTCAGGTATAGAGTTTTACAGAATTAGTCCATAACTATTATATATCAACTTGAAAATTACATGTAGACACTACCACTAAGTGTCCATTTAGTTTAAATAAAAAAACTTAAAAAGAAACATATCTAGCTCCATGTTTTAGACTTCAAGACTTTTCCATGATCCCATCATTGGCACTAGTCATCTTTAAGTCCTATGAAAATATTTTCAATACTTGGGATGATCATAAAAATCTCAATAAGGGTTTTAAAATAAGGAAAGGAAACATTAACCCATAAATAAATAAAAATCAATGAAACCAATACTTTTCAATCATAACATAACTTACGAAATCATAATATATATTAATAACACATAGAAATCATAAATCATAAAGGTAACTTATGGCATTAATTATAAGGCCCTAGACTTAAACCTTACTTAATATTGAATTAAATGAATAATTCATATTGATGATCTTTTCATGGTTTAGAGTTTTATAGAATTAGGGAATAACTATTAAATCTCAAAAATATTAAAAATTAGACACTTCTACTAAGTTTCCATAAATTAAAAACTCTTAAAAAGAAACATGTTTAGTTCCATGTTTTAGATAGCATGACTTTCCCTTGATCCCATCCTTGACCCTATTCCACATTAAGTCTTGTGAAAAACAATTCAAAAAAAATGGGGTGAGCATAAAAAGCTCAGTAAGTGATACACAAATAATTAAAACTGTTAGTTTTTCAAAACAATAAGTAAACCATGTATACTTTATCAAAGAAATAATTTTCACCTTTATGATGTAGTAAAAACTCTTCAATGAATTAATGATCATTACTTACCCTTTTGTAACCAAAAGATTGCCATAAAACCCATATAAAGAACACATTACATAAAAAGGTAACTTGGGACATAAACATATTTAAATGGAATAACCATATGGTCGAATTCCACACATACTTAATGGAATAGCCATACGGCCGACTTCCATACATTCATAATGGAATATCCATACGACCGACTTCCACAACCAATGCATTGGAGGTTATAACATAACCACCTGTCCTGGTATTCACGGCACCACCCGTCATATGGTTTATCACATAACCACCCATAAAATGTCCAAGAACGATCATTACACATAAAATATTGAAAATATAAACATTTCAATAACAACATTTCATTTCCAATCACAATAAGTAATTCCAAGATATTGAATTAAGCAATCCATTTTCAAAAACCATTTAAAATAGATTTTTGAATCAAAGTGTCCCACACCACTTTGAAGATTTTAATGGTATTATAATTTTAAAACATTAATGTCCATATAAATAAAGACGGAAAACCATTTTGAAAACATGGACATTAAAGATAAATATGTAGGATAATGAATCTTTAAAACATTTAAAAAGATATTTTTGATAAAGAGTTTTTAACAAAATGAGAGACTCTTGAATACAAATAATTGTGGAATAACATGTAATCCTAGCTTTATAATATCATGAGAATAAAGGGATTCATGATATAATATGTCAAAGGATAGTATACACAACATATAAGAGTGAATTGGTGCATAACAACAATGAAGTCTCAATGGAAAAGTAAATTCAGATGAAATCCATAATAAAGATGGTATCCTTAAATTAAGGATAAATCTATCACATAATTATGTGTGAGAAATATAAATACACCCAATATAAGTGGATATTAAGTGTGAAACAATCAGAGGTCATTCACACATAATCTTGGAAAAACAAAACCAATGACATAGATATTTAACTCAATGAAATGAGATTGAGTTATGATTTCCCATACAAGTTCGTAAGAATTTATCATTGAGATGATTATGCGTAGAAATAATATATCCAAAAAACGTTTTGTGGAAATTACAACATATAGATTCCACACATAATCTTGGCATAATAAAATCAAGAAGTAGAGGTTTAACCCAAAGAATTGAAAGTGGGTTATGAAGTTCCCTTACAGAAATCTAACAGCCTAACAGCATCACGTTAAAATTCAGAAAATGAGTTGATGAGAGAGAAAATGGTATCTCATCACTTGGACATAAAATTTACATAAATAAGGATATAGAAGAACATATCCCAACATAATAGTATGTGAATTAAAAGACATAACAAAAGAAGTCTTTTAAAAAGCAAAGGGTGAAAGATCCCCTTACCGAGTTGGGTAACTTTCGAAACGTACACCCCATGGAATAAGGGTCATAAAATGAAGATGTAAATACCCATAAATGAAATTATACTACACAAAGTCAATAATAATGGGAATTACATACACCACTCAATGGAAATAGTGGAAAACGTAGCATAAATGTCACGGGAATAAAAGTGAGATGACAAATCCCTTACGGAAACTCGGCAGCCTAACGACGCCACTTAAAACTTCCAAAAATGGATTTATGAGATCAAATAGGGTCTCTCATAATATGAACATAAAAATTACAGTATTAGGAATATAAAATAACATCCCCAAACATCATAAAGATGAGCTTAAAAGAAATGACATAAAAGAGTGTACTTAAAAAGAAAGAGAGGGGTAGAATCCCTTACCTCAAGTCCGACTTGTCTTGTTCGTTTCATTATATTCCTGAATAATAAACTTTGGTCAATTTATAATTGCTCAATGACATATTTTAAAGATTATTATTCAGTTCATATCACATGTTATAATGTTATAATAATTGGTTAATAATGTGAGTTTATATCAGACGTTTTTGTCGATGATTGGTACATGAGTCAAAAACGAACTTGTTTGAAAATGATTGTCCATGTAGTTATAAGTAAATAATCTACAGAATAGTATTAATAATTTAAATATCATATATATCTAGTACATATTCATTTTATACTACTCCATAACATTTAGAGATAAAAAGAAACGAAATGCACCGTTCATGGAGACAGTAGGCTGTACGTACGCATGAACGCTACTTTCATTTCTTTGTCATTTTAAGGTAATTAAAAATAATTGAGAGATATATATATTATAATTACAATATAATATATATGTTATATAATTCACATATGTTCATTAATTTCATTCTTTATACATTCCATGTATTGCATGAATGAGTCACATCACTTGAGGGGGCGGTAGTCCACACTTCCTCGTATGAAATTATCACATTTGTACAACATGAAAAGCATAAAATCATGTTTTAAATATAAAATTCAGAAGCATATAGAAAACATAAATACCATATATATCATATATAAAATATAGTTACATCATAATGGCCACAATGAAAGGTGTTAAGAGAAGATTGAAGAATCATTGTTTCGTGAGGCAGAAATTCGCCATCCACATAAACAGTATGTTCTTAAACCATTAGACGAAGGTGTGTGTAAGTGTAGATCGAATCCTTCACATAAAAACATCCTGGTATATTTAAAATACTGTTTTTGTTACAAAATAAATGAATAAAAAGAGTTTAGAGGGTTGGACAAGCAAAATAAAACATAAGAACACAAGAGAGGACACTACCTTTAAATCGGGTAACTCTCTTTAATTTGTGCTCGAAGGATTACTTGGAAAGGATCCTTCCCAAAGTGAGGCTTCAATGATGAAGAGAGGTATGTGGAGAGATGAAATGGGCAGCGTTTGGCCGAGCCAAAGGCTTGAGACGTGTGTGTAATGTGGTAGAGGTGGGGGACTTTTATAAGAGGAGAGGAGGGGTACTCTTGGAATGTAAAGAAACATTACTTTATTTTAAAATGAGTATCGGATTTAAAATGTCCCACATTGATATAATGCAAGGATAAGGTGGTAAGGGTTATAAATATACCCATCCAGTAGTTTTTTGAAAAGTTTAGGTCTTATATTTTACATTATCTTTTCATTTTATTTAAACCGTTAAATAATGAGGTAATCACTGCATCATCATGGTGTCATAAATAATTTAATTTATTTAAGGTCTAAAAATTATAAAAAAACTATCATGATGTAGGAAATATTTTTATATTTCTAATGAATATTTATAGTCAAAAATATGACTTCTATAACCCCATTTAAAAATTGTTTTAGTAAAATAACTCATGTTTGTGACATTTTTATTTTAACTATAAATAAAAAGATATTAATGGAATTTTCCTACCAAAGTGGCTCCATGGGGTCCCCAAGTTGGCCCAAGGATTGTATTGGTCGGCCATGACACATCCAATAAGGGTAGGACATGTGTCAAGTTCATTTCATATTATTAAAACATTATTTTTACCGTAAACTACACTAATTACCTCTAATCGCGATTAAAAACTTAAAAGTTACTATTCACCAAAAAATTATTTTAATCCCATTGAACCACATTTTACATCTTAAGGACAGCTACATATGTCGGATTTTTGAAATTCAAAACACAGAAGTAGTAAAATTTCATTTAAATGGAAAATCAGTTTTTATAAGTACCACTTAGTGGTTTCACTATTCATCAAAAATTGAAGTTTTTCAGAAAAATACCAAAAATTCACCCTAAGCTATATTTGATATTCCGAACTCAAAAATGGTGTCTATTTTACAAAATTCAAAACATACAAGTTGAATTAATTAATTTAATAATTAATTCCCGCTGTCAAAGCAAATAGTGTGTTTTTAAGAAACAATATCTATTAAAAGATTGATAGTAGTTTAAGTCCAATTTCAAAGTGAAAATAATTCCAAAGACCACTATTGGATTAAATGGTAAAAATATATTCTAATTCAACATTAAAACCAATTCAAAAGATAATCTAATCATATAAATAAATTATATTAAAAAGAGGTTTTGAAATAAAATACAACATTTTTCACTATTCAAAAAAATGAACTTTATGAGAAAAATACCAAAAATTTACACAAAGTAAATTTTGATGTCCCGATTCTAAATTAGAATTTTATTTTTTCATATATAACACATAAAATATTCAAAAAGTGGATTTAAAAGGGGTTCACCATAAAAAGGTTGTTAATCGACCTTTTAAAGAGTATTAGAATATTTACGCTTAAAATGGGATTCATTCGCATTTTTAATCCTCTAACATTTATTGTAAAAAGTAAAAATATTTGAAAAACATACATAATAATTTTTTAGTTAGTTCTGTTCTTTCCTGCCATTACAATGGCTAGGCGTTAACTAACATTTAAAATAATATTATTTTATTATTAGAGTGCAACGTATGATTTCAAAGAAACGCGTTGTCGCGTATTGGGTAAGCCATCAAGCATATCATTCCCTTTAAAGTAATATTAATATTTAATTCAAAAATATGGATAAATATAAAAATTTCATATTCTTTATTTACCTGGGGTGTTACATTGATAACATATTTACATTGTAGCTATCACATTCACATAGGTAGTCACATTTGGAATACCCATCACAGTTTATTCCCTAAATCTCTTAGGAGAAACATTCACATTTACCTCCATCTCATTACCCAATATATTAGAGAGCTATCTCGGGCCCACCCGCCTTAGGTTTATCATAGAACCACCCGTATACAAAAACAATGCCCAATAACCATAACATATTAATAACACATAAAACAAGAATAAAGGAAAAAATAAAATTTCCATATTGCAATCAAAATATATCATTTTAATATATTGACAAAATCAATGCTTTATCAATCAATTTTCAAAACCATTTAAAACATTTAATAAATTGATTTTTGAATCAAGGTGTCCCATGCCACTTTAAATATTTTAAATGAATTATCATATGAAAACATTAATTTCCATGTAACTAAATCCTTAAATCCATTTTTAATACATGGATATTAATTATACAGATTTAGAATAATAATTCTTTAAAACATTTAAAATGATATTTCAGTTAAAGAGTTTTTAACAAAATGAGAGACACCTGAATAAAAATAATTGAGGAATACCATTTAATAAAAACTTTATAATATCATGAGAATAATAAGATTCAGGATATAATATTCCAAAGGATAGTGTATACACCATATAAGAGTGAATTGGGGCCTAACAACAATAAAGTCTCAATGGACTGTAAATTGAGATGAAATCCCTTATAAAAACGGTATCCTTAGATTAAGGATAAATCAATTACATAATAATGTGTGAAAATTATAAATACACTCTATTTTATTGGGTATTATATGTAAATTATTCATAGAACATTCACACAAATTCTTTTCAAGACAAAATAAGTAACATGGATGTTTAACACAATGAATGGAAATTGAGGTAAAATTACTCTTCTCAAGTTCATATCGATGACTTGAGAATTTATCAATGGAATGATTATGTGTATCAAATGTATATCGACACAAAGGGGAGTGGAAATTACAACATAAATAAATAAACAACGATTCCACACATAATCATTTCATGACATAATTAAGAATTAGAAGATTAACCCAAGGAATGGAAATTGGGTTAAAAAGCTCCCTTTAGCAATTCGGTAACATAAGAAACATAAACCCCATGAATTAAGGAAGATTTAAAAACCCATAAAAAAATTATATTACAAAAATATACAATCATGGGTAGTACATACACCACACAAAAGGAAAATAGTGTAAATATAACATGAATTTCACACGAATAAAAAGTGGGATGAAAACTCCTTACCATGTCGTAATCAATCGAGTCGTATGACCAAAAGTTAATACCTATTAAATTAATCAAAAAATACCATGAATATAAAAATAATCATTATAATATTTATCATATTTTAGTACATAATACACCACATGCAATAAATTAGTGGCGAACAATGTAAATCTCATGAAATTAAAAGCGATATAAGAAATCTCGAACCTCGTGTCCAACATGAATCGTATATTCCTTGTAATTATTGAATAATAATTTTAAGTAAATTTATACTTGATTAATTAAATTTTTAATGTTTATTATTACTTTTATATCACTTATTACCATTCAATAACAGTTGGTTAATTATTTGAGTTTATATCGGACATTTTGTCGATGTTCAGAATTTGAGTTAAAAATGAACTTGTTATAATTACAATTTGTCCATGTGATCAGAACTCCATTATCACCAGAATGATATTAATGATTTATATATCATATATATCCAGTTTTTATATATATATTTATAATTGTACATAACATTTAGAGATAAGAAATGAAATGCACCATTCATGGAGACGGTAAGCCTTACGTACGCATGAATGCTACTTTCATTTGTATTTTATATCTAATTGAATGAAATCATAATGATAAATAGGTATATTATAATTAAAATATAATATCATATTATATATATATGTTACATAATTTAATTAACTCTATCTTTATACTTTCCATGTTTTTCAAGAACAAATCATACCACCTTTAGGTGGCGGTAGTCTGCACTTACTCAAATGAAATTATCGTGTTTACACATATTGGAAGGCATAAAGGTATGTTTTTAAATAAAATTACAAAATAAAATATAAAACAAAAACATAATATATATCATATATAAATACAGTTTCATCATAATGGCCACCATGAGAGGCGGTATGAGATAATTGAACCATCATCGCTTCGTGAGGTGTTAGTTTTCCATCCACAGAAACAGTATGTTCTCCACCCATTATATGGAGGTGTGTGTAACATTATTTTGAATAAATATCATAAAAACATTATATCATATTTATTATACTATTGTTGTTAGAAAATAAATAAATAAAAAGTGTTTATGGGTTGGAGAAGTAAATTACAAGAAAAGAAGTTTAAGAGAAACAGTTGCCTTTAATTGGGGTAACTCCCTTTGGTTTGAACCAAATGGGTTTATTGATGTGCCTTCTGCCTAATGTTAGGCTTATAGGATAAGTAGAGGGATTTATTGAGATTAATTGGGGCAGAGTTTGGAGGAGCCCAAAGGATTGAGATGTGTGAGGAATTGGTTATAAGTGGTCTCCTTTTATAAGTGAGAGGAGGGGCTCTTTAGGAAAGTGTGAAAACATTGTTTTATTAATAAACTTATCATTAGATTAAAAAGGTCCAAAAAACATTATAGTCTAATATTATATGAATAATATTCAAAATAAAATCATCCAATAATAATTTTATAGGTTATGGATATTATTTTAGTGTTTATAATTTTATTTATTTAAATAATTTATTAATGAGGTAAATACTTCATCACAATTGTGTCAAAAATAATTTAATTTATTAGATATCTAAAAATTATAAAAAATTACCATGATGTAGGAAATAGTTTCTTCTTTCCAATGATTATTTATAGTCGAATAAATGACTTATATAACACCATATAAAATTTAATTTACAAAAATATATTTGTTTGTGTCATGTTTGCCATTACTGTAAATTAATTAATCTAATGTGTCAATATCACTCCCACGTGGCTCCATGGGGTCCCAAAATCGACCCAAGAAGACCTTGGTAGGCCAAGACTCATCAAATAAGGTTATCACAAGTGTTAATGAAATTTTGAATAATTATCATATTCTTTTTACCTTGAATTACCCTATTTACCTTTTACCACGGAAAATAAAAAACAAAAGTTAATATTCACAAAATATTATTTTCATCTTATTAAACCACATTATACTTCTTGATATTACCATGTCTCTCAGATTTTTGAAATTCAATGCACAGAATCTGTAAAATTTTATTTAAATGAAAAAGTCGGTTTTTTTAACTACTACTAAGTGGTTTCACTATTCATCAAGAATTGAAGTTTTTCAGAAAAATAGAAAAAACTCAGCCTAAGATGTATTTGATAATACAAATTCAAAAATGTTTTCTATTTTATCAAATTCAAAACATAGTAGTTTCATTAATTTATTTAAAATCAATTCCCGTTGTTAAAACAAATAGCATGTTTTTACGAAACAATAACTATCAATATATTGACTCTTGGTTATCTCCAATTTCAAAGTGAAATTAATTCCAATGACCAACATTGGTTTAAATGGTAAAAATATATTCTAATTATACTTTAAATCCAAATAAAAATTTAATCTATCCATATAAATAAATTACATTAAAAGGTAGTTTTGAATTAAAATAAAACATGTTTCACTTTTCATTAAAAATTTCATTTTATCATAAAATTGCCAATATTTCATCCAAAGTAAATTTTGATGTTTTGATTCTAAATAAGATTTTTATTTATTCAAATAAAATAATTAAAGTGACCAAAACTATACTTAAAGAGGGTTCACCATTAAAAGATTGTAAATCAACCTTTTAATGTAAATTATTCTTAAAATTAGATTCAATCACATTTTAAGCCTCTAACATTTATTGGATAAATGTAAATACATTTAACAAACATGTATAATCATATTTTAGATAGTTTTGTTCATTCCTGCCAATACAACGGTTAGGAGTTGACTATTATTTAAAATAATAATATTATATAATTAGTGTGAAATGTAAGATTTAGAAGAATCTCGTTGTTGCATGTCGGGTATGCTATCGAACATAGCAACCCCTTTAAAGTAAAATTAATATTTAATTCAAAAATATTAATAAATATGAAAAATGTCATGTTCTATATTTACCTAGGATGTTACATCCTTCCACCCTTTTGGGAATTGCGTCCTCGCAATTTTAAAACCGGGCTTGGAGACTTCATTAAAAGTCTCACATCGGAAAAGAGTCATTAAAATATCACATTAAAAGAAATAAAGATAAGTAAAAAGGTCACTAGAGACAAAAGATAATAGGATTCCATGAAAACATGGATATAGAGGACAAAAAAACCATCTGGTTCTGATGAAGAGTGAAAGAAAACATGATTAGGAGAAAGTTAACCACCACAAAATCACAAACTTGTGATGGGTTAAACAATATTTGATTCCCTAGTAGGAAAAGTTAACAGACAATGTTTTTGTTTTAAGATACTTTTTATTGAGGAATTTATTTATGAGCTTAACTAAAAACATAAGGAATCATAGTCACTTGTCATTTAGACTTTCATCCTTTTTTAGCTTTCTAACACGAACTCATATTTTCTCCAAACAATGTGTATTCAGGATGACTTTTTCACATTAAAAGTGATATAATCAACTTTGAGAGAATCACAAAATCCAAAAAATATGAAATATATATTTCCCATGTATTTAGACCATAACCAAAACTAAAAATTTATTACAAGGTCAGATAATCCCCAACAAGGATCATCCTTTATAAAAAGAAAAACTACTCTTAATCTCTAAAATTTGGTAAACATTGCCCAAAGTTCAACAAAGACCATTTGATAAACAATTGTCCACAAAATTATTCAAATTAATTCAAATTAATATTGAAACCCAAAATTCATATGGATTTTATCACATAATCTTCTATGCTAAATATTAACATTTATCTACAAATAACATCTATTACTCTTAATGTCTCATACTGGAGTGTAATTACCCTAATCACATATTTTCCATGATAGGTTAATAATTTCCATAGATAACCCAAAAAATCAACATATTATTGATTCAAAAATTCATCTAAATAAAAATAATTAGTCATAATAACCAGGGACTTCACGTAGTCCAGTGGTAGGTGATAAATCCAAGTTTCACTTTGGTTGTGGGTTCGCTTCCCCCAGATTTTTCCGATGCGACGGGTTGTCACACGGTCTGTGTGTTGTCCTGTTTCAAAAACTATGGAATTTTATAACATTCCCAAAAGAGATAAATTCATCAAAAATAACCATAACTTATTTTAACCACAATGGTTATCTAATAACATTCATTTTGCATACCAATATTTATTAAACTATAATTTCATCAAATTCAAGGATCATAAAAACCCAAATAGATCATTATAACTATAAACACAAAATAAAAGATAATTATTCCTTGAATAAAATTTTCATATATCAAACTGCAGGGTTACACATACTATAAAAAGTCTTCTAATGTAATCCCATCATCAAAAGAGCCTTAATACGTTTAATAATTTCACTATCCTAAAATATACCATAACTCTTGAATACCTTATATGTTGACCTCTTACACATTCAATGTTCTTCATGATCCAATAACCATTCTTTACCAACTTCTTCTGAAATAATTCTTTCCTACATACAAAAATCATGAATCATATTCTAAGAATCAATATTATCAAAACATATGTTAAGAATTAATCCATACCTTTCATTGGTCATTGTCAGTTTTGTCATCCTCAATTAGAATGGTATTAGGTATTAGTAAACATATATTTTTATGATCAAAGAGGTCTCATTCCCGAAACATCTACGTAAGACATTTGTTTGTATAATGACCATGCACACCACATTTAAAACATTCAATTGATCCCTCATAAATAACTTATTTCCCTTTCTTAGATTCATTTGGATGCTTCCTTTTTCCAGAACAGGTTCTTGCTTTATGACATTCATTTCCACATCTATAGAATCTTCCCGTCCCCTTGAAACATTTTACTATGTGTTTCTTTTCACATCCTTTACACATAGGTTTTTGAATATACTTACCTTTATGATTATTACCTGAACATCCGTGGGGAATTTTTTCTCGCATATACGATGCCTTATAAAAATCACTAAGGTTCATGTGGTTAATCATGACCCCACATAGTTGGTTGAGATTAACCACAAGAGTACTCATTGAATCTCTCATTTCATTCAATTTATCATTCATAAAACCATCACAATTTTCTTCACATTCACTGTTACTTTGGTGCCTGCTAGATCCGTCCATTTACTAAAACCTAAAAGGTCAGTGTTAGTTAATCAGTAAAATCTTCATATAATATATTATGAGAAGGGTAAAAACTAAGATATACTTATTCAAGTAATCTTAAACTGATTTACTTTTTCAAAAAAACTACGACTCTTTCTAAAATCCTAACCATTATGGTAATATCACTTATTCTTCAAGAATACCCTAAACTCTAAAGTTATCTAAACCAACCTCTGATACCCACTATAAGGACTAGGCCTTAAACATTACATAATCATTAATTAAATGAATAATTCACATTAAGTATATTTTCAGGTTTATAGTTTTAGAGAATTAGTCTATAACTATTATATATCAACATGAAAATTACATGTAGACACTACTACTCAGTATCCATTTTTTTAAAATAAAAACTCATAAAAAGAAACATGACTAGTTCCATGTTTTAGATAGGAGGACTTTTCCTTGATTCCATCCTTAACCCTATTCATGTTTAATTCATGTGGAAAACATTTTAAATACTTAATATGAGCAAAAAAATATCAGTAACGGTTATAAAATAATGATAGGAAACATTAACCCATCAATAAATACAAATCAATGAAACCATTAATTTTCAATCATAACATACCTTATGAAATCATAATATTTATGAATAACATATAGAAATCATAAATCATAAATGTAACTTCTAGAATTCATAACATACTTACATTATATCTATCACAGCTACATAGGGAGTCACATTTGGAATACCCATCACAGTATATTCCCTAAATCTCTTTGGAGAAACATTCACATTTACCTCTGTCCCGTTACCCAATTCATTGGAAAGATACATCAGACTCGCCCACCCTATGTTTATCATGAAAGCACCCGTATACGTAAACAATGCCCAATAACCATAACATATTCATAACAAATAAAACAATCATAAAAGAAAAATATCATTTCCACATTTCAATCACAATATATCATTTCAATATATTGACCAAATCAATGCTTTATCAAACCATTTTCAAAACCATTTAAAACATTTAATAAAGATATTATTGAATAAAAGGGTCCCATAACACTTTGAAGATTTTAAATGAATTATCATTTTAAAACATTAATTTCCATAAAAATAAATCCTTAAAACCATTTTTAAAACATGGACACTAATGATAAATATTTAGAATAATAAATATTTAAAACATTTAAAATGATATTTTAGTTAAAGAGTTTTTAACAAAATAACAGACTCTTCAATAAAAATAATTGAGGAATAACATTGAATTAGAACCTTAAAATATAATAAGAATTAAGGTATTCATGATATAATATTCCAAAGGACATTATATACACCATATAAGAGTGAATTGGTGTATAACAATAATGAATCCTCAATGGAATATAAATTGAGATTAAATCCCTTATAAAAATTGTATCCTTACATTAAGGATAATTCAATTACATAATAATGTGTGAAAAATATAAATACACTCAATTTTATTGGGTATTTAGTGTAAATCAATTAGAAAACATTCGCAGATATTCTTTTTAAGACAAAACCAATGACTTGGATGTTTATATCAATGAATAGAAATTGAGTTAAATTTACTCTTATCAAGTTCATATCGATCACTTGAGAATTTATCAATGGAGTGATTATGTGTATCAAAAGTATATTCGCACAAATGGGAGTGGAAATTACAACATAAATAAATAAACAATGATTCCACACATAATCATATCATGACATGATTAAGAATTAGAAGATTAACCCAAGGAATGGAAATTGGGTTAAAAAGATCCCTTTACCGATTTGGCAACTTATGAAACAAACACCTCATGAAAGAAGGAAGATGTAAACTCCTATAAATAAAAGTATATTTCACAAATAATACAATCATGGGTAGTACATACACCACAAAAATGGAAAATAGTGTCAATATAGCATGAATCACATGGGAATATAAATTGAGATGAAAACTCCTTACCACATCGTAATCAATTGAGTTGTATGACCAAAAGTTAATAACCATTAAATGAATCACAGAATACCATGAATATAAAAAATAATAATTATAATATATATCAAATTTTAGTACAAAATACACCACATGAAATAAATTAGTGTCGAAAAATGGAAATCCCACGGAATTAAAAGTGAGATAAGAAATCTCTTACCTCGTGTCCAACTTGACTCGTATGATCCTTTTTATTCTTGAATAATAAACATAATTTAATTTCTACCTGAATAATAACCTTTTTAATGTTTAATATTACTTTCATATCACTTATTACCATGAAATAATATTTGGTTAATAATTTGATTTTATATCGGACATTTTTTGATGTTCGGATTTTGAGTTAAAAATGAACTTGTTATAATTACAATTTGTCCATGTGATAAAAAATCCATTCTCTAAAGAATGATATTAATGATTTAGATATCATATATATCATATATATCCCGTTTATATATATATATATATTTAAAATAGTACATAACATTTGGAGATAAGAAATGAAATGCACCATTCATGGAGACGGTAAGTTGTACGTACGCATGAACGCTAATTTCATTTCTATTTAATATTTAATGGAATGAAAACATAATGATACATAGGTATATTATAATTCCATTATAATATCATAAGATATATATATGTTACATATTTTCATTATCTCCATCTTTATACATTCCATGTATGTCAGTAATGAATAATATCATCTTGAGGGGGCGGTAGTCCATACTTCCTCAAATGAAATTATCGTGTTTACACATATTGGAAGGCATAAAGGTATGTTTCTAAATAAAAATTAAAAAATCATATAGAAAAATAATAATAATATATATCATATATAAATACAGTTTCATCATAATGGCCACCATGAGTGGTGGTAGGAGATATTTGAACAATCTTTGCTTCGTGAGGCATTAGTTTGGCATCCATAGAAATCGTATGTTCTTCACCCATTGGATGAAGCCGTGTGTAAGTGTAGTTGGAATCCTTCTCATAAAAAAATCTTAGTACATTGAAGATACTATTGTGGTTATAAAATAAAGTAATAAAAGATTTTATGGGTTGGATAAGTAAAATAAAAAAAGAAATTAATAGAAAATGTTGCCTTTAATTTGGGTAACTCCCTTTTCTTTGAAACAAAAGGGTTTGTTGAAGTGCCTTCTACCTACGGTAAGTCTTCTAGAAGGAGTATATGGACTTAGGGAGCATAATTGGGTATAAGTTGGCCAATTTAAAAGTTTTTAGAGGTGTGAGTAATTGGTTAGAAGTGGTATCCTTTTATAAGGGAGAGGAGGGGCTCTTTCAGAAAGTGTGAAAACATTATTTTATTATAAACATATCATCAATTTCAAAAGGTCCAAAAAAAATTAAAGTTGAAGATAAGATGACTCATATTCAAAATAAAATCTTCCAATAGGAATTAGACTGGTTTGGGATAATATTTTAGTCTTTATAATCTTATTTATTTTAATCATTTATTATTGAGGTAAATACTTCATCACTATTGTGAATTAAATATTTTAATTTATTCGATGTCTAAAAATTATAAAAAAATTCCATGATGTATGGAATCTCTTTATCTTTCCAATTAATATTCGTAGTCGAACATATGATTTATAGAACCCCATTTAAAATTAATTTACCAAAAGATATTTGTTTATGTCATTTTTCCATTTACCTTAAATTAATTAATCTAAAGTGTCAATATCTCTCCCTAATGGCTCCATGGGGTCCCAAAATAGACCCAAATATGCCCTTGGTCGTCCATGACTCATCCAATAAGGTTAGGACAAGTGTTAACGTAATTTTGAATAATTATAATAGTCTGTTTACATTGAATTACCATATTTACCTTTAACCACGGTAAATAATAGTCAAATGTTACTATGAACAAAGAATTATTTTCATCTTATTGAACCACATTTTACTTCTTGATATTAAACTGTGTCTCATATTTTTGAAATTCAACTCACAAGAGCTGTAATATTTCATTTAAATGAAAAATTCAGTTTTTGTAACTGCTACCAAGTGGTTTCACTATTCATAAAAAATTGATGTTTTTCAGAAAAATATCAAAAACTCAGCCTAAGCTGTATTTGAAATTCTGAATTCAAAAATGATATCTATATTACCAAAAAAGTTAATCTTTCCATATTAATAAATTATATTAAAATTTAGTTTTGAATTAAAATACAACATGTTTCACTTTTCATTAAAAATTCCATTTTATCAGAAAAATACCAACGTTTCATCCATAGTAAATTTTGATGTTCTAATTATAAAGAAGAATTTTATTTTTTTCAAATATAACATATAAAAGTGACCAAAACTATACTTAAACAGGTTTCTCCATTCAAAGGCAGTAAATCGACCTTTTTATGTAAATTATGCTTAAATTTAGATTCATTTACAATTTAAGCCTCTAACTTTTTTTGGATAAATGTAAATACATTTAACAAACTTGTATAATCATATTGTAGTTAGTTTTTTTCATTCCTTCCAATACAAAGTCTAGTAGTTTATTATTATTTAAAATAATAATATTATATTATTAGTGTGCAATGTACGATTTCAAAAAAAACTCGTTGTTGCATATTAGGTACTCTATCGAACTTAGCAACCCCTTTAAATTAAAATTAATAATTAATTCACAAATATTAATAAATATGAAAAATTCCATGTTCCCTATTTACATGGGATGTTACACTCTCTATAATAAATCACCTCCCATGTGTTCATGTACAAAGAATTCATCATATATCAAATAATCTATTTAATTCATAAATAAGTTCCCCTATCATTAACTAACCATATTGAGGAAATAATATGGATTTATCAATATTTACCAAGAAAAAAAATGACTTTAACGGTGGAACACCAAGTCTATAAATGAAAAACATTTTAAACAATAATCATATACATGATAAATAATATGGATATTTAGGTGAAATATAATTTCCAATGATCATATGAATGTGAAAATTTCAATGGAATGTTGTTGAATACAATAACGAACCATGTAAGTGAATGTCAATATTTTCCAGGGTCATAATATTCGTAGATCGTCAAGAGGAAGAATAAAGATGGTATCAATACAACATATAATTTGTGTACTATATGTAAGATATGCCTTCTTCTCATTGATTAATAGAAATACCATAAAATATCTTTAAGAACATTCTTGAGTAAAATATAATTTTAATTTTAAAATTTATTTTTTAAATTATTAAAAAATTTAAATATCCTATTTAGTAAAAAATACTTTTAAAACTACTAATTTCTAGAATAATAAGAAAGAAAATTATTTCAAAATAAAATTAAAAACATGCAAAGGATGATTAAAATAAATTGTGTTCAGGTGGTCTGGTAATTCCGAAAATTCTGTACAACTAAAAAATTACTTTCATTTTTCACTATAAGATGTTTAGAAAGTTTCATTGTTGGGAAAATTTCAAGAATATTCCTTTTACATTTTTAGTAATAATTGAAAGGGTATTGTTTTAAGAAAAGTAAAAATTAAATTGAGAATAATTTTTAAAAATAAAAAATGGATAATAATTTCATTGATAAATCATTATGAAAAAGATAAAAACAATTTTATAAAACATAGTTTTTGAAGAAAATAGATTTTTGACAGAAGAGATAAATTAAATTTGATTTTTTATTAATGTTTATCAATTATTTTATGTTCAAAATAGTGGTAAAATGGGAATATAATTTAAATATAATTTATATTCAAATAAGAATAAAATTAAATGTTTTACATTACAAAATTATCTAAGAAATTCATTTTAAATTAAATTCAAGAATAAACAATCTCAATTAGAATGAGATTGTAAAAGAACCCCTTACAATGATCATACCATTTACGTGAGAACTAGTAAATGAATATATTATGCATATCAACTATAAATAAACATAAAAACAAGTTGAAATAAAATATAATACTATAAAAACTTATTATACACTTAATCTTATAATATCAATGAAAACAAAGAAGTAATATAACCTAATAAAAAGAAATTGAAGTAAAAAATTTGTTATCACTTGGTAATTTTAAATTCAGATACCATTGGATGAAGTAATTATAATTGATACATAAAATCCCATGATTGAATCATGATTTAACATTTCTATTTGGTGTTATATAGATCTTAAAAAAGAAATTGCGTGAATAACTTTATAATATTCCTCAAGGAAGGTAAATTGAGACAAAGACCATTACCTCAAGCTTCCTTTTTGTTAAACCTGATTAAACCACATATATAGTCGTTTGAAACAATTTATTAACTTATAAAAATCAAATTAATATTTATAATATCATATATTATCCTTTAAAAACAACATATGACCCTTCTGTTAATATTCATTCATTATTTTCGTTGCTTTAGGTGTTAATTTCCTTGTTTCTTTATAAATGTATCATCATTAAAGATCTAGTTCTTACACAAATTATAAATTGATATCATATGAATAATAATAATCCAGAAATAATATCCTATTTATTCATCAATTTTTTTATGACCAATCATGATGTATGGTTTTGAAAAATAAAGTATGTTACGATCATATAGACGGTAGGTCGTAAGTACGTATTAGAAACATTTCAATTTTTCAATGATAATTATACAATATAGATAAGTAATATTTTATCATTATGTAAATATAATAATATCATAAATACAATAATAATTATTTAAATATACTTATATATATCATCCATGTGGTTTTGTGATGAAAATAGAGTCAAATTCTTTTGTGTAGGTGGTAGTCCACACGTACACGAATGATGTCAGTATCTATAAGTGGGTGAAAATGTAATAAATAAAATGATTTATTATATTTTAATAATGATAAATATTTAATTAATATCACAACTATTTCATGTATATCACATATATTTATAAATATTATCTCTATTATATTCCATGTAATGCGTTATCGAAAAATGAACCACATAGCATCACAATGCGATAGTCTATCATACCCATGAATGACGTTATCATATACAATATAAAATGGAAAGGTAAAAGGTTTATATTATATAATTACTCAATAGGTAAAATAATTTTATAAATATAATATATATGCTTTAGATTCATCATTATACCTAACCTTTAATGGTGGTAATTGGAAAATGAACAGCATCATTTCGTGAGGCGGTAGTCCTCCTTAGACACACATAATGATTTCATAACCCATTAGGAAGAAGTGGAGATAGATTTAGTTAATTAAAATAAAAAATCAACATCTTAGTATATGTGATATATGTATTTTATTATATAATAATGGATTAAAAATAATTTAAGTAGGTTTAGGAAGAAATAAAATAAAAACGCTCATTAAAGAACGTTACCACTTCTTTGGGTTTCCTCCTTAGTTTATAACAAAATTCATTATCAGTTATATTTACTCCAAAAATAAGGCTTCAACGATAAGTGGATGTTATTTTGGATTAAAATTTGGCATGAATTTCTTGAACCAAATGGCTGTGATGTTTTGAAGTGGATAAGAGAGGTGTGGCGTTTATAAGTTATGTGATAGGCACACTTGTAGTTTTTTAAAATATTCAATCATACCCACGTTTTTATCATTTTAATAGACTCAAAAATGTATCATTATCGAACCTATAATATATAAGGTTGAAATATGGCTAGAAATTAGGTTTTTAATAAGTTTGTAGTCCATTTTTACCCTTATCTTCTTAGTATAACACCTTGTAAATCAATTATTACGTTCACTATGGAAATTAACATCTACCATTTTCACAATACCATTTTGTAAAAATTTAATTTAACCTAATTATAAATTATAAATTATTCTAATTAAAAATAAAGAATATAATTTATGAAATTTAATTCAAATAATTGCAATATTTTATTTTAAAATAAATCTTGCAGACTCAGCCAGAAAGAGGGTTTGGAAAGGGAGAATATTCCAAAGTTTACAAGGTTTGTATTTATAAATTAAATATGTAAATGATTCCAATGACCAAAAATTGAATAATTGATATAAAAATTAACTAATTTTACATAAAAACTAATTTAAATTTAATTTAAATTTGTAAATAACTTAAATGAAAAGGAATTTTCCAATCAAAATTCACCATTTTAACTATTCATCGAAAAATGAATTATTTCAGAAAAATACCAAAAAATCACCCTATGATAATTATGTTCTTCACAACCCAACCCATTAGAGGGATCAAACCATAAATACCCCAAGCCTACCTCTTTAGGTTAATGTGTGGCGAAAAGCACTGAAGGAATAAAGAATATAGGGAGGCCTTTTCCTAAGAACCTGTACACACACATGCAGCCAACTCAATTAAAATGTGCATAGGGAAAGGAAAAAAATAAAAAACTGAAAAAAAAATAAACAAAATCTTTCATCGTACTCTAAATAGTACATTTACAGGTGCATTAAATTAAACTGAAAGTGAAATTGGGAAAATTACATGCCCAAACAAAAAATTTCCACAACCTAGTAGAAATTGAAAAGTAAAATAGCTAAGAGTGAACCACTCCAAGATCCTAAGATACAGAAATCATATGTGGTCCATGAGACCATATCACTAAGATCATATAAAGTCACAATTAACCTATATTTCATCTGTATAATGAATGAGAAATGTGAGAAATTCCCAGGAAGGGGTGAGTATAAAAACACTCAATTTGATGCCCTGAAAACAGGAAGGGGAGCCATAAGGGATACTCTGAAAAGGAAATATATGATAATTTATAGTTAAATTAGTGCAACTCAACCCAAAAAGAGAGTAATATAAGCTCATTCAAACACAAGGAGATAAAAACTATGAGAAGATTAACTTCATGTTGAGTCTTTACTCCCTATAGTAGGAGAGTAAACTTGTCCAACCCCAATAATCTATAATGGGAAAGCACATGGAATACCCTATGCATGTCCACCTCTCCGGGAAAGAGGGTAACCAAAAACAAAGGAATTGAAACAAGAAATATAATATATATATATTTATATTTATATATATATACTCATCTATAGAAACCAAAATTTGGTAGTAAGGGGATATCTATCTCAAAGATCAGCCTAGGAAAAGATTATAAAATAGTCCGAGAAGTAACCACCATCGATACCAAGCATCCCACATGTCTTCCATAAACTACAAGTCAAACGTGATCAATCATTTCACCTTGATACTATCCGATTTGTGTGGAACTAAATCACCCTCATGTTTTTTAGGTCACGTCACAATGATGCATCCATGGGGGAAAGGTGTCCCTCGTCCTCGTGAGTACAAAGGTACATCAGAGCATACCTCATCACGTTGTCACACAGTAGAGAGGTCATGTCTCAAGGGTGATAACCCATGCCCAGCCATACTGGAGGATTCCACACTAGTCATTGGGTATTTGTGCCCTAGTACATCAGGGGAAATCATTTCCTGGAAGTTGACAGGGATCTAATGCCCAGAACCTCTAGAGGGTACTTCTTATAATGCATCACTGACGGGAACCACTACCCAACCCCATTGGAGGGATGCCTAGAGCTACCATGAGAGGCCATATCCCTACCAAGCTAGAAGTAAGACCTAAACTACCATTGGGGCTCACTACCAAACCCTACTATAGGTAAGCCTAGTACTAGTCTATCTATGCATATCAGATGGCACCTCTCAAAAAGAATTGAGGAACACCATTGGGCATCCATGCTGGATGGTACCTATCAGAAAGCATGGAGGAACCCCAATGGACATCCCTAATAGATGGTAACTCTCGAAAAACATCATGGAACACAACTATCCATCCCTGTTTGATTGTACCACTCTGAGAGAATCGAGAAACACCACTGGACATCCCTGCTGGATGGTACCTCTATGCATGCAAACACTAAAAATTCAAATCACATCTCGTAAAGCGGCACATAGTTCGTATAGGGCCCACACGATGTGTGACCCCGCCTCATCGCGTGGATGTGAATTTAACCATTATCTATTACTAAATTATGAACATGTACCCCTAGGTGTTCTAGTGTACTCCCAGAGTACAAGGACCACCTAGTTAAGAGAACGAAGAATGCAAGACACTCATTATTGATCTGTAGGTATAAAAACATAATTTCACTAACATACCTCCCCCAACGGCCCGATAACATTTTACCTCGTCTCTGCATATATCTTCTCCACTCTCAAAAAAGTCGATGTTGACTAATTTCATGGGTTATCCTCAAAAATATAGAAGGATCTTATGCTGACACTCCTTTTTGATTTCTACAATTAATGAGATCACAAAATAGGAAATTAACGTTCAAACATATCACACCATTGAGATCATTTTGGAAACGAACAGAATATCAACTTTTCATTCTCCCTATTCAGAAAACCGATGGAAAAGTTTGATATCTCCGAATTTCTCAAGAATGGAATCCCATGGAACCCATACGTCAATCCCGAAATTAATTATATGGATCACTTAATTGTGATCCTCACATAAAAACACATGGGATTGACTATTATTTTTACCAAATTCGAATCATGGTGAAAAAAGACACATTTCACCGCGAGACACCTGAATTGGACATCAGGGGTTCCACACCTCAATCCTGATTTAAAATCCTAAAATTGTCCTCAAAAATGCCTTCGCATTGTCCGGATCACAACACTACTAACGGAACACAAATCTGATGTCGTGTGGAAGTGTTACGACATATGCAATATTCCTCAATAATAATAATAATAATAATGGGTGTCTCGTGGACCTGAAATATGAACCTGGATTAAATATCCAAAATTTGACTCAAATAAACCATCTTAATCATAGGGACACATCGCTATAGAAAACACATCAATCGGACTTCACACATAGTAGTTATGGAAGGTCCAAGATTTAATAATAATATTAAATATAATATATCATGAGTGTTTCATTGGCCAAGGCCACGAGTCCGATAGAGTAATCAAAAATGATCTAAAAAAAGACCTTATCACAACTGAGGGCATGATTCTATTGAAAACATTATAATCAAGACCACTAAGAAGTAGTTATGATGGTTTAAATAATAATAATATTATTATTATTATTATTATTTTCTTTTTCATTTTTTTTATTTTTATATTTTTTTTCTCATACTCTATGGTTTCCACATGGTGTTTCACACTGCCCACCTATATCCCAATCTATCCCTTGTCACCATGGTCCGCCACTAGAGCTTCCTGTTCACCTCGCACCACCGCCCCTACCTAGAACCATATGCATGAACCATCTTGCTTCCACGGACCACTGACCGTCTCCGCCTGGTCCCTCACCATGTTGCCCCATCGCGGCCTACACTACATGAGCAGTGCCCTACCACGCTACCACCTCGACCCAGATTCATGGTCCATAGTGGTTTACTACTGCGTATCTTCCCTTATGTGGGACATCAAGTCTCCTCCGGTTCCCAATCATCAATCTGATACCCAATCGGTTATCTCTATGATGATAATGTCATTGCGCTAGACACAGTTTGATGATCTGATGATGTATTGATGTGTCCAAATGTAAGTGATGAATATCCAAAAATAATGAATAGATTTTGGATAAAATTTCAGTTTTAATCACGGACCTATGGTTTTGTTTGTTCTTCCATGGATGATTGATAACTAAAATGTATAAATAATCGACAAAGAAAATATTTTCAATTAAAACATAAAAGATAAATGAAAAGGAAAGAAATCATACCATTATTGATCCATTATTTATTGATGAAGCATTAACCATGCTCCTACATCGATTTTCTAATGATCTGTCAAAACTTCTTCCTTGATCTGTTTAAGAATGTATGAGAGAGAGAGAGTTTGGTGGAATGATTGAATTAGGGGCTAACCCTATTTTTGATCGCTTATGAGTTTATTTGTAGAAAAACACAAAACCCCCCACCAAAGTTCATGGAATCCAAAACTTTCACACCCTCTCATTTTATGTCACTCCAATGTAAAACACCTCAGTTTGAACTCATCGGGTGTCCTGTATTTCAAATACGAGTCTCGAATAAAAATTTATTTGATTCAGGATTCGAAATAAAATAATTATGTTTTATTATTTTATTTAGAATTTATTCCCTTGGGTAGTTTTCCCACTTTAGTCAAGTGTTGAAAAAATTTATGCCCACCTTGGGTAAATTCCATTTTCGAGACTCAACTGTGGCCACATATTTTTGATCTGATTTACCATTTGTGATTTATCCTACTTCATTTGCGTGCATAGTATTAAAATACATAATATTGTTATAACAGTAATTCCTAGAACACCAGGACTTGGAATTTTACATTGTCTCAGTGCCTAGCATTGGAAATATATATCTAAATATTCCAATGCCTTGGAATAAAAAAATGAGTCTCAAAATAATTTTATACATCATGCTTTTTATCCCGAAAAATTAAAACTAGGGAAACAACTTGGGATACATAGCCTTCGCCTGGTTATCCTTCTCCCTGGAAAACCTGCACGTTCCAATGCTGGCACAACACACAAACAAAAGGGATGGTTCATACTTATAAGGTTTACTTCTATGGATGAAGATCATAAGAGAATGCATGTATCTCCTCAGTTATGAAATATTAGAGACATCGGGTTCCCACTCTAGCTGTTGGGCATAAGGAAAGTTGGTAGGTGAGCTCTCCATCTCATTCCACATTCATGAATATAAAGAAGAAACTTAGGGGATATTTTTCCTCCCTGTAAAAACCACTACATCCTATATCATGACTAGAATCACTGTTTGTACCTTGAATATGGTCATGTGATTCCCTCCTATATAATATCCATCAGGTGAAACACTTAAGGATATATTGACACACAAGATTTAATAGACGAATGAATCACAAACGAGACTCTATAACACACTCAGAAAGAGAAGGGGTCAACACCATCGACTGAAGAGAAACTATACCATTCTATTCCACCAGGGTCAAGTGTATGCAAGCTAAATGCTCTGAATCTATCCACACTAGGTCATCCGAGTACATCATACTAAGATAATATATGACAAAGTTTCCCTTTCTTGGAGTATATAATTTCTCTAAGTCATATTCCTTCAGGAACTTCCATGCATGGTCGTTGTCTCAGGTTCAGGTTTCTATGTGTGGAGACGTACTTGAGACTCCAGTGTTCTAAACAAACCAAAAATCTCTCTGCAACATGATAGTGTCTCCAAATTATTAGGGTGAAGACTACCAGTGCCAGCACCATGTATTGAGTCATGTAGTTCTATTCATGGGTCACCATCACCTTGAGATGTACTTGATAACTGTAGTATAAAGATTGATATTGATAATGCAAGGAAGTAATGAATATGTATGTTGAGTAAACTCATCAAACCATAATAATATAGTGAAGTAATGAATGTGGCATACCCCATGTGTCTTCACATCCCTTAGAAGGAGAGAAATCCCCAAAAAATGTACTCTACTACACCCACTATTGGCTTTCCCAACTAAAGTAGGTCATGTCAAGAAACTCCATCGGCAATTCCAGGTTATGCTCTGACACTCCATCACACAACATCACTCATAACACACAAGTCATATGGACTCTTCCACCACAACATGACGCTATTCTATGTGGGTGTAATTGAGTCACCCACACCATTTTCCGTGAATCAAAAAATGTGTCTCGGTGGGGTAAGGACCCCTCTTCTTCGTTCATTCTTGGATACATCGAAAAAAACTGACACATGGTTATACTGACACCACATATCACCTTGGAAAACCCTCAATGAAAGAGCAAGGAGAAAATATTACATCACACAGTTTCTAACATGTTTCACTAAAAAAGTAGAAAATACCCTGGGCATAACTCTTATAATCTCATTCTCTACGGGAATGTAGATATCCAACCCTTGTTGTGGTCTGTGGTCCTAGCAACCAATTTACTATTCCTTACATGGGCATATTCAGGGTGGTGGTGGTGGATTGACCTCATAAAATCATTTCGCACCTCAAGATCCTCATGATCCACTGTCATAACCACCTCTCGATGGTACACCCTTTCCCATCCTGGTAGATTTTTTATCACTTCTTTTTCTTTAACGTGGTGGTCCACTTATCTCCTTACTAAGATTCTTATCACATGTGGTTAGGCAGTCTCATTCCATGTGACCTCACCCATCACAAGAATAACATTGGGCCTTCAGTGGCTATCCTCATGATATGTGCTACCTTGGACCCATAAGAAAATGTGTCGGAGATCGATTAAGGGGAGGCCTACTGTATTGATATCTTTTTGTCCGAAACCTGGTACCTACAGAAAAAATATCACCTCTATTGATCCCACTTCCACCAGCTATAGTGCATCCCCCTAATAGTAATCTATTTTCCAAAATATTGTTCTCTTGTACCCCAACATAAGTGGGGATGAACAAGGGTACTATGATAGAGCATATCTCTTCGGGTAGTCCCTTCTTGAACATCTGTGCTCAGATGTAGCCATCATAGATCATGTCTAGAGTGTAGCATGTAAGATCTATGAACCTAGTCATGTACTCTTCCACCATCATCCCTACTTATTTAAACTGTAGGATATCCTGAATTTTATTGTAGTTAATGTAGGAGGGGAATTACTCATCACAAAATGGCTTCAAGAAGTTGTTTGATGAGAGTACGACTTGTTTAGTATATGAGTAACTAGGCTCGACCAATGCCCAGCTATATCGAGAAAAATGATGGATGCCAAATCCACCATCTGATATATGTTTGTCCATAAAATACTGAAGTGGCGGACCACCGACTCTAGTAAATCCTTTACTACCAGAAGGTTGGTCTCAATGCAGAACCTCATCAGTATCTAGATTTGGAACTCACAGAGTGCGCTCATCCGGTAAAAATCCACATCCTGCTCTACTTGGGAGGTCTACCAATCAATAGGTGGAGGTGCTAAAACCTTACAACTTGGAGGAATGAGTTTTCAAGATGGATCTTCAAATAAGGCCTCATCGCTCATAGGGCCATCCTCATAAACTAGAGCTAGTATCCTGGATGGCTGTCTTCATGGAGACTTCTTGACGGTTATCAATAAGTACCGCAGTCATATGAGCATATATATATACATATATATCAACAATAATGGGGATCTGACTCAAGAAGGACAGTCAAAGACTCAATTCTATATCATTCATGTAAACTTGTTACCTGAAAAATGTGTCTTAGTGTGCTACATCGACAAGGGTGTAATCATTGTATGGGTGAATGGATACTTCGGTCACCTGTACATTCACGACACTCCCTATGCTGAGATCCTCTCTCATCACACTTCGACATTGTTCACTAAACGAAACCATGTCCTAAGGAAATTTCTGAACAATATCATAAGGGTCGAAAACACAACTAATACAAATCTTTCATGACCCAACTCATGTCTAGGCTCAAGCCACAACTACCCCATGTCCTCCTCCATAGGCTAGGGGTGACATCAAACAATAAAATAACAAAAAACATAGGGACTAATTTTCTTAAGATCTTGTACACACACACATAGCCAACTCAATGAAAAAGTGTAGAGAAGAAGGAAAATGAGATACAACACTACTATAAATAAACACCAAACATGGGTCGAACTCTAAACAACACACGTTTTGGTGCTATAAATTAAACTGTAATGAAAAAGGGAGAAATAATCATCCAACTAGAAAAGTACCACAACATGGGAAAAACTAAAAAGTAAAATAGTTGAGAGAGCCCCGATCCTTGGTCCAAAGCAACGAAAATCGTATGTGGTCAAAGAACATGTATCCCTAAGAACTAATGATATCACAATAAACCGAAATGACATCTTAATAAAGGATTAAATGTTCAAGAAAACACCTTGTATTGGTGAGTATAAAAATACTTTGTATGATTACCTGAAATGGTGTAGCGGGAGCTGTATGAGATACTTTGAAAAGGAATGCACTATATAGGAAATGTAATAGTAAAATGACTGCAAATAAACCTAGTAAGAGAGTTATGTATGTTCAACCAAACATAAGGATCTAGAAATGGTGAGATGAAGAACATCTAGTCTAGTCTCTACTACCTACAATAAGAGAGTAAACTTGTCCAACCATGATATCATAGATTCGGAAGTCACATGGAATACCACATGTGTTTTCGCCTCTCTCAAAACGATACTAATGAAAATACTAGGAGTGTGCGCTACAAATGGAATATATATATATATATATATATATGCACTCGGTCAAAGAAACCCAAACGAGAGAATAAGGGGTTATCCATATCACAGCTTATCCCAGGAATAGAGTATCCGGTAGTCCCAAAAGAAACCACACACAATTATCATCATCCCACAAATCTTCCATGAACATAAACTTAATGGGGCTCAATCACTGAACTTTAATACTACCACATTGGGTGGAACTGACTAGTCATCATGGTTTTTAGGTCATGTCACAAGGATGCGTCATGGTCAAAAAAAACATACCTCTTACTTATGATTCCAAAAGTACATCAAAGCATGCCTTCTTACTATGTCACACTATCGACGGGTTGTGCCCCATGGTTAAGGACCCATGACTAGCCTGACTGGAGGGATCCACTCTAGTCATCATGTATATGTGACCTAATACATCAGAGGGTATCATCAACCGAAAGTCGATGAGGACCCACTTCCCATCCCCACTCGAGGGTATATCCCAAAAAGAGTCATCAACGGGACACACTACCTAGCACCTGAAACTACCATCAGGGGCCAATACCCATACCAGCTGGAGACAAGCTTGGAACTACTCTGTCCATCCCTGCTAGATGGTACATCCTAGAAGGCTTCTAAGAACACCACTAGTCATCCCTCCAGTATGGTACCTCTCAGAAAGAAACTTGGAATTCCATTATCCATCCCTATATGATGTTACCTCCTTGAAAGAATCAAGGAACACTATAGGTCATCCCTGTTGGATGGTACCTCTATGCATGAAAACACAAAACATTCACATCACATCATGTAATGTGGTACATTGGGTGTATGGGGCCCATATGATGTGTGACCTCTCCTCCTCGCTTATCTATGTATTTAACCATACTTGGGTACTAAATTTTGAACAAGTATCCATAGTTGTTCCTATGTACTTGAAAATTACACAGAAGATCTAGTTATAAAGTCAAAAAGTCCATGACACTCATCATTGATCTAGAGGTCCTACTATGTTATTTTACATACGCGTCTTATAACAACCCTTCTCTTTATTACACACTTAAAAAAGAATTATTACATAAAATTTCACTTCAAACAACCTTGAGGATAGAGAGGTATCATGTCTTATAAAATTAGGAAAATTACATAACAACATATATCATAAAACACAACATCATTATTGAAAACTTCTTTTACATGACCACAACATTCCTTCATACTTAACATTACATGGGATAACCTGAGGACATGCATAAGAAAAGGGTTAGATATAAAGACCAGTAAACGATTAAACAAGGCATAACATTAAGAATAGATTACTTTTTAGGTAATAGGCATATAAATGGAGAATTAGAGAAACATGAACATAAAGTCATGCTATAGCATGATTATCATAATATAGAAATATAGAAACAACATTTAACATTATATTAGCATGAGAAAAGGCTTATTGCACATGGATCATGAATAAACCCTCATTACACATGAATTAGCATGATTAAACCCTCATTGAACATGATTAATCATGATTAAACCCTCATTTCACTTGATGTATCATGATACTAATCTTTACCTAATGCATTGGTGTGCTGTTAGGGTGCACCCTTTATAAACATTTCATTTCATGCAAAATTGTGCGACATGGATTATACGACATGGAATCATTCAAAGTCATCAATAATTCCATGATAAGGGAATGTGTAATACATACATGAAACTCTATTATAAATAATTAAATGTTCATAATGGTGAATACCCTTGATAGAGAGATATGAATGGTATTCGCTACACAATGACATTTATTTGGAAAATCATAGTGCAATTTTGGTAGCATAACGGTGTGACATAAGAATTCATATAAATGGTTGATGAGAGAGAAAAGGGTATCAAGTAATATATAAATGAAAATGATAGTAAGGGGTTCATATAGATACATGTCCCAACTTATGTGATCAAACTTATATTCATAATATAAAATAATTGCTAGAATGTAAATGAGGAGAGAAAAATTACTTACGGAATTTCAGCATTGTAATGGGTGTACATGGGAGGAATTAATGAGAGAGAAATAAGTATATAGTTAGTTAAAACATAAGGAGGGATGTATGGGGATGGTGTGAAATCATACCCCAAAATTTTTAATAGGAAATAAATTGGTATAACAACATAAAAATATTTGTACAAAACATAGAAATGAGGAAATCTCTTACTTGTATGTGTGATCCCAAAGGCTTGGGAGAGGCTAGAGAGAGGATTCATGGGAGATTGGGGTTCCATGGAATAATTCTAGATAGAGGAGTTCAGAGTAAGGATGTGATCCAAAGGTTGTTATTGAAGAGAAGAGTGATACTTGGTTGGTTTATATAGGAAAAATGAGGGGAATTATTTAATATTTAGGATCGGGACACTACAAATTAAATAATCAAAAACATAAACCATACCATGATTTTTTCCAATGGTTTTTTCAAAATTTTGTTGTAAAACATTTTTTTATAATGAAAAAATATGTACTCATTAAAATATTAGGCTTGATTTTGTGGAGGTGAGTCACACTCCCTAGGAACTCATTTTAAAATGGTAAAATATTTTATAAGTCATGCAAGGTCCACTAAGGCATCATTAAAATAATCAAAAAATATAAAATCAAATTATTTTAAAGTTAAAACATATATTTACTAAAAATACATATTACAATATTTTATTACGTCACTATTTGGTCATTATGATGTCATGAAACACATTATCTATTGAAAGGGTATTTAATTTTTACCCCAAAATTCGACTGTCTCAAGAAATGATGAAAAATTCACTTCTAGATAATATCAACATCCTAAATCCAAAATTGTTATTCATTTTATCTAAATAATTATCTAAATATTTGAATTTTCTATTTGAAAATAATAACTGACATTTATTGAAAATTATTGGGTTTTGAAAAATACAGCTTTCAAATATTAATTAAAATTACAATTTTATTCATAAAACATATATTATCA
The DNA here is from genome assembly GCA_963277665.1 of Viscum album. NCBI lineage: Eukaryota > Viridiplantae > Streptophyta > Magnoliopsida > Santalales > Viscaceae > Viscum > Viscum album. The sequence goes on along the minus strand of OY728160.1, from coordinate 1,715,634,112 downwards.
TTTATATTTAATTAAAATCAATTCAATAATAATATTTTATTAAAATATTATTTAATTACAAATCCATTAATTCATCAAAATATATTTCTCAATTGATTTTTAATATTAACTAAAAATACTATTTGTTCTTTAAAAACTAGAAACCATAATAAAATAAATGAATATTATTTATACAAAAAATAATGCACATAATAATAGTGTTATGGTTTTGTTACATAACCCTTTATAACACCCATATAATACCTAAGGGTAAGGTGCATGATGTTGATATAATATTGGGGTGGCTCGGATAACATTTCTTGGGTGATAATCTCTATTAACATCCACTTCACCCGTCAGTGGTTCTGTTCAAGCTTAACGTGTTAAAGCTCATCTTGGGCTTGCTCAAAAGAGAAGCCCATGGATGCTACCTCTATTCTAAGCACAGATAAATGGAATTTTTATGGATAAAATATATTGGATGAGGTCATCTCTTCCTTTTTCTGAGTAAATTGGATTTGATAAAGCCATATATTTATACTAATCAAGTGATCATTGTTAAATGGAAATATTAGAAACGGTAAAATTTTCTTAACCGTATTTTAAAATAAAAACACATTAAACCAAGTATATGAATATGTTTTATATAACTATTTTACATAATAATAAATTTAATCATATTAAGAGTAATTTTCATCAATAAAAGTTTGGGTTGTTACACATCTCCCCCAACAGCCCTAGAACATTTGACCTCATCTTTTCATACATCATCTCCACTCTCACAAGAGTCGATGTTGAAATAAGTCATGGGTTATTTTCAAACATTATAGGTGGATCTTCAATCGATACTCCTTTCATGTTTCAATAATTAAGGATATCACAAAAAAAGTCTCTAGACATTCAAAAGTATCCCACTATTGTGATCCTTGTGGAAACATGAAAATTATTGACTATTCATTCTACCAAATCATACATATGTTGAAAAGGTTTTATATCACCACATTTTGTTGGAATGGAGTCCCCTAAAAACCATCTCCTAGATACCAAAATTAATTATACATATTGCGCCATTACGATCCTCACTAAAAATCACACAAGATTTACTATTCATTCGTCTAAATCGGACTCCCATTGAATAAGTAACATTTCACTACACAAAGACCGAACCATATTTCATGGGGACCACACCTCTATATCTATTTAAAATCCATATATTATTCTATAAAATTCTCCCTCAATGTTAGGATCACAACACCACTGAAGAAACACAAATCCAATTTCACATGGAAGATTTACGATGGATGAAATATTCCTCAATAAAAACAACTATAATAATAATAATATCGGGTGTTTTCTAGACCCAAACCACAAGCCTAAATTAAATGTCAAACATTAGACCCGAATCAATATTATTATCGATATAGTCACATCCCTACTAATAACATGTCAATCAGATGTTTCACGCAAGAGTTTTGGCTGGTCAATGATTTAAAAATAATATTCAATCTAATTTTTCACGGGAATTTCATGGGCCCAAGATTCGAGCTAGAGAGAGTTATCCGCAATGTTCATGAAATGACTGAATCAAAAATAGGACAATGCTGCCACTGAAAATGCACAAATCTGACTCCCCAAGTTGGATTTATGGGTGTTTTAAGATTAATAATAAAAATATTATTATTATTATTTTCATTTTATTATTTCTTTTTATTTTCATATTTATTTTCTCTTCTATAAGGTTTATATGTGGTTCCCCAAGCCACCCCACTGTATCTCAATCCACCTTTTCCCACCCTGGTTCGTAGCAAGAGCTACCTCCTCACCTCGCACTGCTGCCCCATCCTGGAGCCTCTGGCCTGCTCTTCCCTATTGTGCCCTACTGCCACGGACCACCGAGTTCTACCATCTGGTCCATTTTCATGCCATGGTGCATCACCTCCTCCGCCCGGAGTCACGAATCGTGGCCATGCGCCGCCTACGGTGGTCCCTTTCGCGAACCACCAGGACTCCTCCAGTTTCCCGATCATCAATATGAAACCAGATCAACAATTCTGTGATTAGAGATTCACTGCTTTAGCCTCTTCTCAACGATCTAACTATGGATTGATTCATCCAAAATTTTGTGATGAACATATGTAAAGAACATATATATTATGGAATTGATTTCAGGTTTAAGCAAGGATTGATGGCCATGTATGTGAAGCCATCGGCGATTGATAACCAAAATTAAGAAACACCAGACAAAGAAAATATTTTTGATGAAAACATAAATAATTGATGAAAAGGAATGAAATCCTACTTCAATTGATCTATTCGTCATTGATAACATGTTTTCCACACTGCTGCTTCAATCCGCCAAAAAAATTTCGAAGCTTACTCTTTAATCCATTAAAGAACAAATGAGAGAGAGTATTTTTCGAAGATATATTATTAGGGGATTACCCTGGTCCTGGTCACTTAAGTGTTTATTTATAGAAAAACACTAAAACCATGGTCAAGGGCCTCAAAATCCAAAACCCCCACACTTTTATTTTATGTCACATCAAGATAAAACACCACATATTAAAGTCAACGACGGTCGCCAGTTTCAAATACCACTCTCTAATAAAAAGTTATTTGGTTTGGTATTCTTGATAAAACAATTATGTTTGATTATTTTATTTAAAAAATCCCCTAATAGAATTTTCTCACAGAAGTCCCACGCCAACAAAATTTATGCCCCACCTATGGTAAACACCATGTTTCAGAACTAAATATGGCCTCAAATTTCAGATCTAAGTTTCGATTTGAGATTTATCAAAATTATGTTTCATGCAAAGTATAAATATACTTAATATTTTTATAAAATTAATTATGGGCATATCGGGCCTTGGAATTTCAAAACATCTTAGCACCTATAACTGAAAATAATTATAGAAATATATCAAATAATTACAAGCCAAAAATATGGTATCTAAAATGTTATTCTAATTTCAAAAATAAATTTAATTTTATCAAATAAATTTTCTGAAATTGGTAAACATTTATATTAAATTATGTGCCCAAAGTGTGACTGAACTTTTAGAGGACGAAAAATACACTTTATCAAAAAATATTTGTTTTAATTTTAAATTATTATTGTTTTATTATTAATCAATATAGAAATAATACATGTCTGTAAAATATATATTTTCATAATTTATTTAATCATATTCATACCTTCCATTCCAATGGCTTAGTTATGAATTAAATAATAATGTAAATAGTAAATTGATGTTTGGTAAAACACGGTCATGCATAAAATGAATGTTGTCGTACACACTCATTATTATATGTAACTCCAGATACAATTAGTGTTGTGTATAATTCAATATATTGAATTGATTTAATTTATTTAGAAATAATTATATAATAAAGTCTCGTGTTGTTATATTTTCTTTTAATATTTATGTTATTTGTTATATACACTATCTAATACCAGGTTATTCATATATAATTTTGGGGAGTTAAATTTTACCCACCATAAATAAATTGCATCCTCACAATTTAATTGTGATCTTTTTAATCAATTGTATTTTATTTTAAAATAATATTTTGGAAAACCCACATTGTAAATGGATTTAAAACTTATCCATTAAATAACTTACAAATGGAAGTAAAAATTTCTTATGGAATGACACAAAACTTGGATTCTATATAGCAAAGAATTAGTGGAAATTGTAGATATAGACATGGTAGAAAATAATAAATAATGATATAGATTGATTGAGGTCATTGATCACAATAATGTTAATGGTCAATAGAAAGTTAAGGACCACAGAACCATAAATATGTTATGATTTAGAAGAGCATCTGATTCATTAGTTATAAATGTAATATGGTACCATTTTTGTTTCAACATCCTTTTCCTAAATATGTTGAATTATTTTATTATCTAATAATATATGGAATTAAACATACATGATACATTTCTATTAGATAAACAAAATTTCATCCCTTGGTCTTTCATTGATCATTTTCAAATTCTTCACTAACTACAATGAATGAATATCAAAAAATGAATTTCTTATGAATGAAGAACAAAAATTCACTTTTAAATATTCATAAGATCCATAAAAGAGTGAAAATTTGTTCCATATGTTTATAATTATATCCCAAATCCATATATAGTTTTCATAAGTTATCCAATATAATACATTAATCTGTAAACCTAAAAATAACACCGCTTTTTTCATCTCTAATATTTATTCATCAAATATTTTAACTAAAAATAATGACATATTAAACAATACATTATGTTGGCTATTCATAGGTGTTAAAACCTTTTCTTACTTTTTCAGGGTTTTATCCCCCTAGCCTTTTTGGACGCATTGAGTTGTCACCCAGAATGATCATTTTACTTTTTCCAAAAAAAAATTATAAAATTCCAAAAATGGTCCATTAAAATATTTTTGGACACCCAATAAGTAAAATTAATAATTAAAAAACCTTTTTACTTTCGTTTTCAGTACAATTTTTTTTATTTAATTTTAAAAATTTTGAAATATATTGTTTTACTGTTAAAATAATGTCATTAATGATCATATTATCTCCAAATAGTATCAACACCATTAAAATTTTGTCTATAAAATATATTTGATTATTACTCAAATAACATATCCACTAAAACATATACATGCCACAAATTTCATCAAAATGAAGTTAATCATGGTAAACTCCCATCACATAAAACCTAAAAAAGGGTGTGTATGGAATTAAAATTTTGAATAACCTTAAAATCATAACCCATGATGTTATCAATAACTCTTAAGTTCATAAAGACACTTGACCTTTTAAAATTTAATATAATCATTATGTGTTTCATGATTTCTATAAAAAATACCATTGGTAAAAAATATATACAATTTAATTCTTATTTCCTGATACATAAATACTTGAACATTTTATTTGAACCTAGGTCCTTATTTATTCTATGATTTAACCTTTACAGGAGGGAATTGACACAAATAATTCCCAATTTCTCCAAATTTATGAGAATTAACAATAAATGGATCTCTTGGATGATATTTATTTCCTTAAATCATAATATTTATTTTTACTTATCAGTACATTACATCATTCCCTTATTTTATACATGTAAAACAGTTTCTAATTCTTTTTGTTCACCTTTTCTTATATATAATACATCTTAGTTTTGAACTATATCATTTATTTTCCTCATATTTTCAATTCCTTCAAACTCTATTATAAAGAAAATGTGGATTATCCTATGAATATCCCCCAGGACTGTCAAACTAGGTGTGTAGTAAGGCTTAATGTCCCAGACCATGGGAAAAAGAATCTAAGACAAATGAATCCATTTTGCGTTATTACCCTTATATACATCTATTCCCGAACCAAATCCACTTCTAGAATATTGGAATAGATGTATTTCAAAGACAAAACACATATTATCTACCTTAAAAGATCTTTAGTATGTTCTTCAACACTTATCCTAAATTTTTTTCATAGGATTAAGTTCCCTAACCTATGTCTTCCTAAGTACTTTTCCAAAATATTCTAATAAACATTCTATGATACCAACTATAGGGACCCTAACCCTAGTAGCTCAGAGCTATTGTATACATAATTACATTGTTCGAAAATATAATGAATCACATCATAATGGAATTAATAGTTTATTAGTATTTCTAGACATGATATATACGTGATGGTAGAATCAAATATGGATATATACATTTCAAAATATATTTTTTCTTGAGAATAAAATTATTTCTTCTAGAATATCCCTACATATCAATCATAGCACACTTCATGTATTCTTGAGAATGGAAACAAATTATGTGTGAGATAAAATGCATAATACATTTTATGTACAATGAAATATATCATGAATCAATAATCATAATCAATATGGAATGTTAAATAACTAAACATATGGTCTATATAACAAAAAAACTAAGAATTAATGGCATCCAATGATAATATCAATGAAAAAAAATCATGGATAGTAATTAATATAGAAAGTTAAATAACTTAAAACTCATTTCATTTAATCAATACCATACCTATCATAACCTGATATGTTGTAATCAATATGTAATAATAATTAACTGAAATCACAAGATATTAAATCAATAATTGGAATGAAGTAAATCAAAGACAATATCATTGAGAAAAACTCATGGATAATAATAATAACTGAATTATAAATGATGTAAATACTTAACTATTTGATTTCATGGCCACAAAAAACATGAGAAGACTCTTAAAATCATGATCAATCCTCTAGATAATTTTAACCTACTAGGTAAAACCCCATTGGGATTTTCCTATCAATTTCATATCATCTTACACATTCACATCATGAGACTATTGATCCATAAAGGGGATTTCTATAACTTATCCCCTCCCATATATGAATGTAAAAATATTTACTCAAATGTTGCATAATCGATTTAACTCATAAAAACGTGTCTTCTCATCAAATATCTATACCGAGTAAATAATATAGACTTATCAATATTTTCCCAGATAATAATTGAACATAATTTAGGAACACCACATGAAAAAATGATTTATGGTTTAAAAATAAACATATCCCTTATAAATAATATGGATATTTAGGGTAAATTTATTGTCCAATGATCGAAGTAAAGTTATCACTTCAAAAGAAAGTTATTAACTACAAAAATTAATCATGTAACTGACTATCAATACTATCCTTTGTCAAAATAACAACAAACTGTCCAGCTGATGAATAAGGATGGTATCAATACAACATATCTCTAGTGGAGTATATTTAAAACAAGGTTTGTTGTTGATGATAAATAAAAATACCATAAAAATATCATTAAAATTCATTTTGGACAATAAAATTTTGATTTTAAAGACATATTTTTAAAACATAACACATTTTAAAAATCCTTTTCTTTGAAAATCACTGTTAACAACTATGAATTTTCAGAATATTAGGAAAACCATTTTATATAAAAATAACATTGTAAATCCAAAAAACGAAGATTCAATGATATTATGTTCATGTGAGTGGGTAATTCCATATATATCAGAAAAGTGAAAAATAAAATTCTTTTTACCTTAAAAAGATTTCAAAAGTTCCTTGTCTAGAGAATGATAAAATATTCCATTCACATTTTTAGTAAAAGCCAAATAGACATTGTTTTTAAAATGACATAAAATTAATTGGAAATTTTATTGTAAAAATTAATAAATTAATAATAATGTGTTTAATAAATCATTTTTATAAGTATAAAAATAGATTCTATAACATTTTAAAAAAAAATTTCTTTTCAGAGAAAATAAATTTCTGATCAATGAGAGAAATAAAGTTATTTTTTATTAAAAATATTTATCAATTATTTTAAGTACCAAAGTGTGGTAAATGGTAATATTACTTAAAATATAATTAGTAACCATATGGGGAAAAAGTTAATTGATATTATTTAAAAAATTATCGAATAATTTCCTTCAGATAATATTCAATAATAAAGAGTCTCGGTTAGAATGATATTGTGAAATAAACCAATACAATGATTATAAAATTTAAGTGACAATTAATAAATGAATATATTATTTGTATCAAATGTCAATCCACATAAAAATTGAAATAATACATAATATAATAAAAATTAATTATTCAAATAATCTTAGAATATCAATGACATTGAAGAATTTATATAACCTAATGAAAAGAAATTGAGTTATGAAATTATTTTCCACTTGGTCATTTTCAATTCAAATATTATTGGATCAAAAAATTAAAATTGAAACATAAAATAACATGATTTATTAATTAATAATTGTATCAAATTTCATATGGGTAGCATATACACCAAAACAAATAATCATGGTTTATAAGAATACAATAAGTATCAAGAAAGAGAAATTGAGACAAAGTCTCTTACATCATGATTCCTTTCAGTTGGAAATTCATTGAAGTAATGTATAGTGATTTTAAACAGGTTTTTAACTTATACCAGAACCATATTAATATTTATTATATCATATATGATCCTTTTATAACATCATATCACCCTTGCATTAATAATCATTCATTATTTTCATTGTTTTATGTGTCTATTACATTGATTTCGCATGCATGTTTCAGCATGAATGAACTTGTTCTAGAAAATATCATATAGTTATATCATCTGAAATTTAATTATATTTACATAATTATAATATTTATACATAAATTATACTTTTAACACTAATTATGAATGATGGTTATGAAAATTTAAGTACACTGAGATCATGGAGATGATAGGTCATATATATGCAAGAGTAACGTTTCCAGTCATCAAATATCATTTTGGAAAAAAGTTAAGTAATATTTTATTTCTAAATAATTATAATTATATAATAAATAAAATATTAATAATTTAAATATTCATATAAATTTCTTCCATGTTGTGTGGTGATGAAAATAGAGCCACAACACTTTGTGAAGGTGGTAGTCTATAGCTACACGAACTATGTTATTAACATTAAGTGTGTGAAAAGGTAAGAAATAATGATTTATGATATTTTCATAATGATAAATAAATCATAAATATCATAAATTATTCACGTATATAAGTTATATTTTTTTACATAATCCTTATTATATTCCATGTAACGAATTAGTGAAAAACGAATCACATCAATTCAAGAGGTGGTAGTCTGTCATGCACATGAGGAACATTATTGTATCCTCTATGAAATGGAAATTAAAAAAATATTTTATATGATATAATGACTTAATATATATATTTCGGTTTTAAATATAATATTTATTCACTATATCTATCATCATATCGAACCATTAATGATGGTAATTGAAAAATGATTGACATCGGTTCGCGAGGACACAAATCAACAAACACACAAACAATGATTTCGTAACCCATTTTATGGAAGAATATATATTTTTAGGTCATGAATTTGACATATAAAATATAATTATATTTACCATACCAATTTTAATATATAATCATGGTTTAAAAAAATTATAAGATGTGGCAGAATAAATAAAATAAAAACACTGACTAAATAATGATACCTCTACTTCAAGGGGTCCTGCTTAGGTTTAAAAAAATCCCTCCAAGGATGCATTTTCACCCAAAGGATCCTAGAATGATGGGATAGAATTTGGGTATTTATCTGTTAATTTATTTTCCAAAAAAATAGATTTAATGTGTTAAGTGGAGAGTAGAGTGGTAGCCTTTTATAAGTGAGGTGAATCACATGCATGTAATTTTTTGGAAATATTCAATCATACCCATGTTTTCATCATCAAAAATCCCCAAGATGGGAAATTATTGAATATAAAATATACATGGTATAAATACAGTTCTTAAATATGTGTTGGAAATGTTTTTTTTTCATTTTCACACTTATCTTCTTAGTTAAACCCTACTAAATCTATTTTTTCCTTAGTCATGAAAATAAATTTTTACTCTTTTAACTATTAATTTAGGTGAAAAATTAATTTGACCATATTATAGTTTATAAATTATTCTCATTATATATATGAAGTAAATTTTATAAATTTAAATTCACATATTTGGCTATGTTTAAATTAAAATTAATCATGTAGACGGGAAAAGAAAGTGGGTTCTGATATAGAAAATGATCAAATCATTACAAATTTTTTAAATATAAAAAAATTTGAAAATGATTAAAATGACATAACATCTACTTATTCATATATAATTTATCTAATTATACTTTAAAACTAATTAGAAAATATAATTTTTCTTTATAAATAATTCAAAAAAATCTCAAAAATTTACCCTAAGATAATTCAGATTTAATGATTTAAAAATTGAAGATTATTTTTTCAATTATATTTTCTAAAAAGTTTAAAAAATAATTTAAAATTATGTTTGAAAATAGTGACGAATACTCCTTTTATAAAAAAAATTATTTTTCAAAAAATATTACTATTTTATTTTAAATTATTTTTATTTTATTACTAAAAAATATATCACTAATAAACATGTGAAAAATATATATTTATATATTTTAGGTAATCATATTATTACCTAACATTCCAATGGCTTGGTGTTTTATAAAACAGTAATGTTATAATATATTTTCATTCTATAGAACTCGATCTTGATTATAACACATATTATTGAAGAAACTCATTGTTGCATGTAATGAAAGATAAACTCATTATTTTTTAAAATGAAAGCTATTGAAGATATTGAATTTGTTTAATATATATATATATATATCATAAAGTCTCTTAGTGTTATATTTTATTCTAATATTGATGATCTATTTCTATATACTATCGAATACAATTTTATTCTTTTACAATTTTATGGTGTTACAGTTTTCCAAGATACCAAAAGGTTTTATCTATTATTTCCATGAGTTCATAATGTTTAATTTGATCGATATTTATATCAAATGGCTCATGATTTTTGATTGTAATGATTCTTTATTTCTATTAATTAATTATTCTATGATTAATGACTGATGATTTTAGGTAAGGATGGGTATGAGTTCTTTTATGAATCATTCATGCACTTTGATTGTGTCTTTGTACCATTTTTCTTTTTTATATTCACTACTAAAATTAAATTTTTAATGATTAGGAATACCCTTACTGAGAATTTGAGATCACACTTCTTATTTTTCCTTTTCCCCATGTTATAAAGTATGATGTTGAATTAATTATGTCTACATGGATTTCATATGGATGACGTTGATTAAATAATATAGAAGATGAAAAACCAGATACAGTGAAAAAGATACTGTCTAGAATTCATGGAAATTGTTTATGTAATATTTTTTCATAATTATATAAAACTATAAACCTAAAATGTACTTTAGAGTGTGGGTTATGTGCTGTTATACTGGACATGGCCTCAAGAATTCCTCCCCCTACATTAAATGATATCAACAAAAGGGGAGGTCCGAAAACTATAATCGAGGATACTATTTTATAGATATCACAATGATCACTAATGTTATATAACTAAGAAACATCAACATTAGATAATGAAAAATGAATAAACAAATTCAGTTCCATATATGTTTTCATCATACAAAACTAATCCAGACCACCGACTGGGATTATCCTGAATAAAAAATACAAATTTTCCAAAATACACATGTGTGCACTACTATTATCCCGGGTCCATAATACACTCCCAACCTCGAAAACCATCAGGATTCTCCATCCTAGTCCCATACACTACTCATTCAATATAACATCCCCAACCCAGGATCCACTAAATGGATCCTCGATCTGGGTCACCACATGACTTCCGGTGCACCTCCCCATACCCCAGAGGCTACCAACTAGATGTGAGGGTATAATGTAACACATGTTGAGACTTTACCATCTTTATCTTTGAAATAAAAAATAGATATAAATGAGATATAAATGAAACCATAAACTATAAAACATATATATAAACATGTATTACCAACCATTTTCCGAAATTGGGTACAATCCCAAAACCAAACAGTAATCATTCCATGTTGTTTTATAAAACATAAAGTGACAAAAATCCCTCAAATACGATAAAAGGAAAATAAAAAAAAACTATTTCTAACTCAATTTCTAAATCTATAATCCATGATCATCCCAATACCAACTCAACTATCTAGTAGAGGGCCTTTTCATTTTTCCAAACCTGAAAGTATGAAGTCAGCTCAGGTTCCCAATGATAGCCTGATCAGGGTGTTGGTATAGCTCATTAGGCCTCACTAAAGGTGTATATAGAATATCCAATCTAAATAGATAGTGAATGAAAGTACTAAATAAAAAACAATAATAAAAAGATATTAATTAGGTTCCCTTGAATAACAATTATTTACATTAACAATTTTCATCATTCGTTCCAATGGTTATGCATTTTCATCAATTACACTATACCCTAAGTCAGTCGACTATTATGTATAAGGGGATAAGAAATATTCACTATCTCCCTAGGGTAAAAATTTCACAACCAATTCATGACACATACTATAGCACCCCAATCTTTCATGATACACTTCTCTTTGAATAATACAACAGCGTGTGTTGTACGCAACTTCGAGTTCTAACACCACAACCAATCAAACTAGCCATTATGAATAGTAATACCCACTTGTTAAAATTTTATAAATTTTATCATTCAAAATGGACTTCATTTTTGGATTCGTAGTATCAAAATTATCTTAGGGTGAGGTTTTGGAGTTTTTTTTGAAAACATTCATTTTTTTATGAATATTGAAAAATAATAAATTTTAATTAAAAACAACTTTTTTATTAAAAACAATTTATAGTGATAAATTTTAATATTGAGTCATTTTAAAGTATAATTATATTATATTTTTACCATTTAATCCAATATTGGTCGTTGGACGTAATTTCACATTTAAACTAGACATAAGCATGTGTCAATGTTTTGATTGTTATTATTTCATAAAAACTTGCTTTTTGTTTTGATAACATTAATTAATTTTAAAATAATTTATACCACATCTGTGTTTTGAATTTAGAAAAATAGATTCCATATTTATAATTATGAGGTCCATATTTTGTAAATATGTAACATTTATTTTTGGACATTTTGAAAAATTACTTCGGTAAATATTTTATTTACCATGGTTAAAGGGTAAATCATGTAAATAAAGGTAAAAAATAATATTATAATAATATTAAATTACCCTAACACATGTCCTAACCCAATTTTATGATACAAGTCCTTTCATGGACATAATTGGGTCGATTTTGAAACCCCATGAAGCCACTTGTAATTGATAATGACACTTTATATTAATTTATTTTAAGTAAATACAAAAATGACAAAAGCATATATCTTTTAGTAAAACAATTTTTACATATGGTTATACATGTTATCTATTAGAATATAAATATTAATTAGAAATATAAATTTTTTTCCTATATAATGGTATTTTATTAATAATTTTTATACATTGAATAATTATATTTATTTATGACACAATGATGATGTATTATTTACTTTATTAATGAAAGAATCAAATAAATGGTAATATAAATGTTAAAATAAATATAATTTGAATGTTTTGATACCATAAACGAATTTTATAGGTTTATTTGACATGTTAGTATTGATTAAATGAATTTATTTCGAATTAATAATGTTTTTAGAAATTTAAAAAAATCAATTATTAAATAGTGTCAAAATTTACATAAAAGAGTTTTTTAAAAAAATATCAAATTATTAATTGATATAATGTTTTTTAGAGAACTATGGTTCAGAAAAATGACCTATAAAATGATAGGTGTACCATTAATTAACCACTTGGGGTTCTCTTGGATGTTTATAGTATGTTTATTATCCATATAATATAAAAATACAAAGAGACATGGTAATGTCAAACTATTCAACTATGAGCTAAAACTAAAATATAAAGTTAATATAGTGATCCAAACCTGTCTAAAACTGATTTTTTGAGTGGTTTTCGACCAATAATAATCTTATCCTTTAAATAATTTTTTTTACCATTAGAAACTGAAAATGATTTTATTATAAAATAATAGTTCTAGCTTTTCCTAAGATTCCCCTCACTCCTCTTATAAAAGGGAACTCCACCTTCTCTCTAATTCACACCTTCAAAGCCATTTGTCTCAGAAAACCCCTGACCAAAAACCCTCTCAACATTCCTCCCTCCATCCTATAGTCCATCCTTTATTCATAAATCCAACCTATGGAGCCCTTTTGATCAAATCAAAAGGAACAACCAGAAGAAGAGGTAAATATTTCATCACCTCTTTCAAGTTCCTTTCTTCTTCCACATCCTATTTATTTGTTGTTTCTATTATAAAATAATTACTACAGTATCTTATATATACTGTAATTTTATTATAAATATGGTAAAATTCTATTCATTATTCAATCCATCCTTTGAATGGCATGTCTCCATATGTGCGTACATACGGCTTACGGTCTCCACGTCGTGGTGTAATTTTTATTCAATAAATTATTATTTGGATGAGTATAATAATGATGTGTAACTGATGTAAATAATAAATATAACATGATAATTGTAACGACCCGAAATTTTGAATAAATCTTGTTTCCTAATTTCATGTGTTATTTTATTTTTTTTATACTCAACAAAAATGTTTTTATTTGTTAACATGAGTAAAATTAAAATGAGACAGTTGGGATTAGACGGTTATATGACCATTGGTCAATATGACCGCTGTAAAATAAACATTTTGATTATTGTCTCTAAATACAAGTAATCATAGTTAATTATTATAGAAAGAAGATTCGATGGCCTCACCCAGTAGTCTTGGACCGATCGAAGCCCATCTAACAGAACTTGGGAAGGAGGTAGCACCACTGGGCTTTGCTCTGGACCAGACCCAAGCCGAACATCATCGTGTGAAGCTAGAAAGGAATCTCCTTTGCGAGAAGTTCAAACTAATAGAAATTACTACTCGTGCGATGTTGGCCGAGCCTCCCTCAGATTCCCTCACCTTAGCACACCTTACACTTAGGTCCTATGCTGGTGTGATAAGGGGCTATGTTAGGAGACCGTAACTGCCTTGTGTAATCCATTGTTTTAAATAAAAATTGGGATTTCTTTTTATGATGAAGTTTATGAATTTTCAAATGACCGGATAAATATAGTATGCATATTTTTGATGAATTTTAGAAAACGTATATTTTAAAAATGTTTTTGTAAACCTTAAATAATTAAAAATGTGTAATGATTTGCAAAAAATGGTCTTCTACAATTATGTTCAGTACGAAATTTAGAGTCTAACAAGATCAACTTGATTTTTGATGAATAGTAAATTGTGAATAGTGATTTTACGCTTAGGATTAGTAATGTGACCAAATGGATTAGTAATTTCACTCAAAGAAAGTTTTAATATAATTTAGACACCTAGATTAAGTAATGTGATTCAATAAAATGGGTAAATAACAGTTTCATAAATTATTAGTCAAGTATTAGTTTTTTCGGGTGAATAGTGTTTTTTAATTAAAAATTTAATTAAAAACAAGTAGAAAATTATTTTTATAAAAAGGACTTTATTTTTGAACTCAGAGCATCGATATTATGTTAAGGTAATTTTTGGGGATTTTTCTGAAAAAAATGAATTCTCGATGAATAGTGTTTTTATTTAAAAATTAAATTAAATATATTTAGAAAATTATTTTTATAAAATGTATTTAATTTTTGAAATCAGAGCATTGATCTTTGGTTAAGGTGAAATTTTGGGATTATTCTGAGAAAGTTGAATTTTCGATGAATAGTGAAAGTATAGTTTTTAAGTTACGGGTGTTTAATGACATCATTAAATGATGTATTAAGTATATATATTCAATATGGTCGAATTATGAATAGTAAGATAAGGTATGAGGTGTCCCAAGTGGCCAATACCATGGGAAAATACCATGGGCAGGCTCATGGTTTTGCCAAAACCACTAATGAGGTGTCCCTTGGCCATTAATACCTTGTCCCCTCACATTCCCTATAAACACACACCCTTTCCTCCTTTATTTTTCACTCCCAACTCTTCCCCAACGAAGTTCTGGTCTCCTTACTTCCCAAGGGTTCCTCCCAAGGTGCCCCATGCCCTCAAGGTCCAAAACATTGAGTTTCAAGAGTCACGTTTTAAGGTAAGGGATCCGACCTCTCTCTTTCTTTTCAAGAAATATCTTTTATGTCATTTATTTTATGATAAATGTTCTTATGTTAAAGGATGGTATTTTATACTCCTCTTACTTCCCTTTTAATGTTCATATAATGAGAGTTCCCCTCTTACTCTAATTATTTCGTTTTATGATGTTTTAAGTGGCGCCGATTAGCTGCCGAAATTTTTGTAACAGATTCTTTCTCCCTTCTCATTTTTCATGTAAAGTATTTCTAGTTCCTTTTTATTATTTTGGGGTATG
Source organism: Viscum album (assembly GCA_963277665.1). Classification (NCBI taxonomy): domain Eukaryota; kingdom Viridiplantae; phylum Streptophyta; class Magnoliopsida; order Santalales; family Viscaceae; genus Viscum; species Viscum album. Next base: position 1,715,618,252 of record OY728160.1, on the reverse strand, counting down.
ATCTATAAATTTATCATACTGATCTTTTATGATCATATTATGAGAGACCCCATTTGATCTCTTCAATTCAGTATTTTGTTGTTTTAAGTGGCGCTATAAGGCTGCCGAATTTTTAAGTGGTTCTTCACCCTTCCCGTTTTGAAGTTCTACTTTCATGTCAATTCTTTCAAATTAATTTTTGTTATGTTGGGGTATGATATATATATCTATAATACTGTAATCTTATGTTCATATGATGAGAGACCCCATTTGATCTCTTCAATTCAGTATTTTGATGTTTTAAGTGGCGTCGTTAGGCTGCTGAATTTTTTAGGGGATTCTTTCACCCTTCTCATTCTTTTCAAAGTTCTACTTTCATGTCAAGTATTTCAAGTTCCTTTTTAATTATGTTGGGGAATTATCTCTATATCTATCATACTGAACTCTTATGTTCACATGATGAGATACCCTATTTGATCTTTTCAAATCAGTTTGTTTGAAGTTTAAGTAACGTCGTTAGGCTGCCGAACTTTCATAAGAGAAATCTAATTTTTGTCTTCCTTCCATGTTTTTCATTTCAAATGGTATGTCCTTGAAATTTCATTACCATGATCATGTGTCCTTTTTATTCTGTCCATCTACTGTTTTATGGGTCATTTATGAATGTTTGACCCATTTTCCCTCTCTTTTTAATCTCTTCTAAAACCTCGTCACATAGCCGTTATGCTGCTGAATTTCTGTCTCAAAATGTCTCTCTCTTTTTCTAAAGTTCTTTTATATTATTAAGTGAATACTCAAAGCTCTTTGTTCTAAAGGGGTATTCAAATATATACAAAAATGTTCTTTTTTAAATTATGGGATTTACATACATGAGACCCACCTTCCTTTTCTGTGGGTTTTAAAGTGACATAAAGATCATGTCTTTAAAGCAGTTTTTAAAACGTTATGATTACGAAATGAAACCCATTTATTTTGTGCTATATGGGTTATTTATGAAATGTTTGATGATGATATATGTGTCTCACATGATAATAAAGTCAAATTTAAGGGTGCGCCCTGATAGCGCTCCAATGCATTGGGTAAAGACATAATCTCTAGAGATGACCATTTTAACGATGCCTTGGTGAATAACCTTGGTAATTTTTAACGACACCATGGGGATGGACCTTGGTGAAACGAAATGATTGTCAATATTAAATGTTTCAGCCACATCTTCAAGTTATGAAAAATGTTATTTTTATTATGATGTATCTCATGATTTCTTTTTCATGCCTTAAAGTTATTTTCATGTCCTTATTGAAGTATCCCATGTTCACATGTAAAATGTTTCTCTTGTTTCCCTTACTGGGCCTTATGCTCACCCTTTCTTTTGATGTATGTCCCCAGGTTATGAGATGCAGTAATGAACCTAGGATGAACTAAAGGAGAATCCTTTCATGTGTTTAAGAAGAATTTTTTATGTTTTTTTCATGTATTATGTTCCTTGTTTCCAAGACACTAAACCTTAACGATCCTCAGTTCCGTGTAATGAAATGAAAGTTATGTTATAAAAAGATGAGATGCTATAGTTGGTATCAAAGGATGGTTTAGTTATTTGTGGAAATTAGGATATGAAAACTCTAGGAAGAACCCTATTGAAAAGTTTAAATATAGGAAATATTCCTTGTATTTTGGTGAGTATTGAGTAAGGGGTTTCCAAGCAAATACATCCCTATCTGGATACGAGCAGGTAGAGGTGGCTCTAGCACAGATGTACATAGGGGTAAAACCCGAAAACACCACTTTGAGCTAGACTCGAACGGGAACTGGTACACGACAACGAGCCTTGCTGCACTCTTGGTTACGACACTCCCGGGGGATATGCTTTGGTAAATTCATAAGCTTAGTATGAACCATTGTTAAAGGAATAAAGATAAAATAAAATAAAGATTCACATAAGTATATATGATCATGGATAACCTAGATGGGAACCTAGGGGATCAGAAGTTAGGGTATACGTTTCTTCTACAAGTTATCCTTATATGCTTTCAATTCCTTTTCATGATTATTGGCTAAGTACTTAAGCCCCTAATTATGTTTTCACTTCTTAGTTAATGGTGGGAAATGGAAGAACATTTCCCAACAACCAATGTGATAGGAAATGAGACGATTGTCGTATTAATATGACGGGGATGATTAGGGGATTAAAATATGATTATTATTTTGGAAGACGTTCACTATTTTGGGGACCCTATATGATCGAGGTAAATATATTACTGCGGTATTTTCAATGAGGAGTAAGGTTGACTTATATTTTGAAGAATCGATGAATTTAAGGTGGACTTATAGTAATTTAGGTTACTTATGGAAATGATTAACCTATCTTGGGTAAAATATGTTTAGGTTAGATACTTTTGTTATAAGATGTTAGGTGTGGTTGATGTTGTTTGGAGATGAATAATGAAGTTTATTTTGGAAGACTATGTTATCAAATCCCTCTTTTATTTAGGTTTCAATCTTAGTTTGGTTTATTTTGAGGAATTTTAAGGACCGTTATTTATGGAATGTTCAATGATGAACTATGAGTATTACCATGGGACATTGAAGATTTAAAAGTAGTTTCCATTTCTATGGGATTCTTTCTTTTTGAAAAGGTTTTTTACATTACCCTTTCTATTTTTGGGGTAATGTTTAAAGATAGAAGAAATAGATAGTTAATCATTTGTGGATCATGAAGATGATTCTTGTCTTTTGATGAGACCAAGTAGTTTTGAATTCTCATAGTTTAGAGAAAAGATTAGTTTTGGGTAGAAACTTATTAAAGGATGAAACTCTACATGAAGATATGTATATTTTATTATGTTTTTGTTTTATGTTGTAAATGAATTCATCAAAATTATGAAAAGGAACGTAAAACAAAAACATTGTTGGATTACGTTTCCTACTAGGTAATCAATGACCGTTTACACACATCATAAGTTTGGGATTTTCTTATGGTTAACATTCTCCTAATCATGTTCTCTATCACTCTCCTTTAGAACGTGACCCTTTGTTTTCTCCTCCATGTCCATGTTTCCTACATGGAATCCTAGTATGAGTAAACTCGGGTGGCCTTTGTACTTCCTTTTCATTCTTTTAAAGTAATAGTGTTACAGACTCTTTTTCCGATGTGGGACTTTCAATGAAATTTCAAAACCCCAATTTTAAAAATTGCGAGGACGCAATTCTTAAGGGGGGAAGATTGTAATGACACGAAATTTTGAATAAATATTGTTTCCTAATTTCATGTGTTATTTTATTTTTTATACTCAACAAAGATGTTTTTATTTGTTAACATGAGTATAATTAAAATGAGACAGTTGGGTTTAGACCGTTATATGACCATTGGTCAATATGACTGCTGGAAACTAAACGTTTTGATTATTGTCTCTAAATACAAGTAATCTTGGTTAATTATTATAGAAAGAAGATTAGATGGCCTCACCCAGTAGTCTTGGACCGATCGAATCCCATATAAGAGAACTTGGGAAGGAGGTAGCACCACTGGGCTTTGCTCTGGACCAGACCCAAGCCGAACTTCATCGTGTGAAGCTAGAACGGAATCGCCTTTGCGAGAAGTTCAAACTAATAGAAATTACTACTCGTGCAATGTTGGTCGAGCCTCCCTCAGATTCCCTCACCTTAGCACACCTTACACTTAGGTCCTATGCTGGTGTGATAAGGGGCTATGTAAGGAGACCGTAACTACCTTGGGTAATCCTTTGTTTTAAATAAAAATTGGGATATTATTCTTATGATGAAGTTTATGAATTTTCAAATGACCGGATAAATATAGTATGCATATTTTTGATGAATTTTAGAAAAAGTATATTTTAAAAATGTTTTTTTAAACCTTAAATAATTAAAAATGTGTAATGATTTGCAAAAAATGGTCTTCTACAATTATGTTCAGTACGAAATTTAGAGTCTAACAAGATCAACTTGATTTTTGATGAATAGTAACTTATGAATAGTGATTTTACGCTTAGGATTAGTAATGTGACCAAATGGATTAGTAATTTCACTCAAAGAAAGTTTTAATATAATTTAGACACCTAGATTAAGTAATGTGATTCAATAAAATGGGTAAATAACGGTTTCATAAATTATTAGTCAAGTATTAGTTTTTTCAGGTGAATAGTGTTTTTTAAATAAAAATTTAATTAAAAATAAGTAGAAAATTATTTTTATAAAAAGGACTTTATTTTTGAACTCATAGCATCGATATTATGTTATGGTAATTTTTGGGGATTTTTCTGAAAAAAAATGAATTCTCGATGAATAGTGTTTTTATTTAAAAATTAAATTAAATATATTTAGAAAATTATTTTTATAAAATGTATTTCATTTTTGAAATCAGAGCATTGATATTTGGTTAAGGTGAAATTTTGGGATTATTCTGAGAAAGTTGAATTTTCGATGAATAGTGAAAGTATAGTTTTTAAGTTACGGGTGTTTAATGACATCATTAAATGACGTATTAAGTATATATTAAATATGGACGAATTATGAGTAGTATGATAAGGTATGAGGTGTCCCAAGTGGCCAATACCATGGGAAAATACCATGGGCGAGCCCATGGTTTTTCCAAAACCACTAATGAGGTGTCCCTTGGCCATTAATGCCTTGTCCCATCACTTTCCCTATAAATACACACCCTTTCCTCCTTTATTTTTCACTCCAAACTCTTCCCCAATGATGTTCTGGTCTCCCTACCTCCCAAGGAGTCCTACCAAGGTGTACCCAAGCCCTCAAGGTCCAAAACATTGAGTTTCAAGAGTCGCATTTTAAGGTAAGGGATCTGACCTCTCTCTTTCTTTTCAAGAAATCTCTTTTATGTCATTTCTTTTATGCTACATGTTCTTATGTTAATGGATGGTATTTTATACTCCTCTTACTTCCCTTTTCATGTTCATATAATGATATATCCCCTCTTACTCTCATTATTTCGTTTTATGATGTTTTAAGTGGCGTCGATTAGCTGCCGAAATTTTTGTAACGGATTCTTTCTCCCTTCTCATTTTTCATGTAAAGTATTTCAAGTTCCTTTTTATTATTTTGGGGTATGATCTCTAAATTTATCATACTGATATTTTATGATCATATGATGAGAGACCCCATTTTATCTCTTTAATTTAGTAATTTGAAGTTTTATGTGGCGCTGTTAGGCTGTCGAATTTTTAAGTGGTTCTTCACTCTTCTTGTTTTGAAGTTCTACTTTCATGTCAATTCTTTAAAGTTCCTTTTTGTTATGTTGGGGTATGATCTCTATATCTATCATACTGGACTCTTATGTTCATATTATGAGAGACCCCATTTGATCTATTCAATTCAGTATTTTTATGTTTTAAGTGGCGCCGTTAGGCTGCCGAATTTTTTAGGGGATTCTTTCACCCTTCTCATTCTTTTCAAAGTTCTACTTTCATGTCAAGTCCTTCAAGTTCCTTTTTAATTATTTTGGGGAATTATCTATATATCTATCATACTGAATTCTTATGTTCACATTATGAGAGACCCTATTTGATCTTTTCAAATCATTTTATTTGAAGTTTAAGTAACGCTGTTAGGCTACCGAACTTTCATAAGAGAAATCTAATTTTTGTCTTCCTTCCATGTTTTTCATTTCAAATGGTATGTCCTTGAAATTTAATTACCATGATCATGTATCCTTCTTATTCTGTCCATCTACTGTTTTATGGGTCATTTATGAATGTTTGACCCATTTTCCCTCTCATTTTAATGTCTTCTAAAACCTCGTAACATAGCCGTTATGCTGTAGAATTTCCATCTCAAAATGTCTCTCTCTTTTTCTAAAGTTCTTTTATATTATTAACTGAATACTCAAAGCTCTTTCTTCTAAAGGGGTATTCACATATATACCAAAATGTTCTATTTTAAATTATTAGATTTACATACATGAGACCCACCTTCCTTTTTTGTGGGTTTTAAAGTGACGTAAAGATCATGTCTTTAAAGCAGTTTTTAAAACATTATGATTACGAAATGAAACCCATTTATTTTGTTCTATATGGGTTCTTTATGAAATGTTTGATGATGATATATGTGGCTCACATGATAATAAAGTAAAATTTAAGGGTGCGCCTTGATAGCGCTCCAATGCATTGGGTAAAGACTTAATCACTAGAGATGACCATTTTAACGACGCCTTGGTGAATAACCTTGGTAATTTTTAACGACACCTTGGGGATGGACCATGGTGAAACGAAACTATTGTCAATATTAAATGTTTCAGCCACATATTCCAGTTATGAAAAATGTTATTTTTATTATGATGTATCTCATGATTTCTTTTTCATGCCTTAAAGTTCTTTTCATGTCCTTATTGAAGTATCTCATGTTCACATGTAAAATGTTTCTCTTATTTCCCTTACTGGGCCTTCTTCTCACCCTTTCTTTTGATGTATGTCCCCAGGTTATGATATGTAGTAATGAACCTAGGATGAACTAAAGGAGAAGCCTTTCAAGTTTTTAAGAAGAATGTTTTATGTTTTTTCATGTATTATGTTCCTTGTTTCCAAGACACTAAACCTTAACGATCCTCAGTTCCGTGTAATGAAATGAATGTTATGTTATAAAAAGACGGGATGCTATAATAATTATTCTTTATATATGATATAACATCCAATTATATTTTATTTTAATGTCAAAAGAATGATATTTTCACTCGTGCATACGTATGGATTACCGTCTCCACAAACGCGATGAGATTCATTCTCCATCGTATCCATTCAAGAATAATTTTCATTAGATGATTAAAAATAATTTTTAAATACTTAATATAATTATGAATATGAATAATATGAATCATATTTATAACAAACATTTCTTACGTAACAAATCATATAAAGGAAAATGAATCAGTTATCACCTAAAACAATGATAATACAAAGATATTATTAACAAAGAAATGTTAGAAGATCATATATGATGTCATATTAACATATATGATTCCTTTATAATTTAGTAACAATTATTTCACCATAATAAAAGAGGTTAACTAACCCTTGGAAAAGGAAATGTACAAGGTAAGGGTTAATTTTACAATCTTTTTATTATCTGAGGTTGTTATTATGTAAGTATCTACTGGGACATCTTTTTCATCCACATCCATTTTTCTTAAAAATGTATTACAAAACATTTTTAATATTTACTAGAATATGGTTTAAAGTCATTTTTACCCTTATTTGACCTTATTTGTTCTTGAAAGAATCTTTCTGTCGTTTTCCAAAGAAGTTAGTTTATGACCATTTCAACAATATTAAGGTAAGATTGTTTTTTTAACTAAAACGGAGGGTGTGTCTATTTTCCACTATTATAACATCGTGGAATCTTCCCTTACAAGTTTATAATAATATTTTTAAAATTAATGTTTTCATTGTAAAAATGTGACTCATAAATGATTTCAAAATAGAAAGAGATATTTATCTTAAAAAATGTTTTGATTTCATCAATGTCATCATCCTTTGATGGATTTTATGTCTAATTGAAGTTGATATGTAATGATACAAAACATAAATTTTGTATTAAAGGTTTTGTGATATGTTTGACTGTGGATGTGCTATTTTTCTACTATTCATTGTTTATGGTTATATTATTACCATTTCGTATTCTAGTCTTAATATGAATGTGTATGTTATGTTTAAACATTTTCATATGAGGAATGAATTGGACTTAGTAAGGGACAGGTGGATCCTGCTATAGCTCCTCGATGCATCGGTAGGTCTCATTAGACAAACTAGTGTCTTGGAACTGGACCATGACCAAATCTTATTTTTAGTCTTGGCACAAGGCCTTGACTAAGTGGTTATGATGTCTGGAATTATGTATTCCATCATTATGAAAGTGGCTATTCATATTGCATGTGATTATTCTACTATTATAATATCCATGTGACTAAGTAAATGGCATTATTTTGATTTATATTTTTCATATTATGATTAAGTTTATGTTGAAAATGATTTTATTTTAGTTCTATGAATTTCCTTAAATGTTTATTCTTATTTATGAAATTTTATGATATATTTTTATCCGTACTGAGCATCTGAGCTCTCCCATTTCTATGTTTTATTTTTCACAGTATGAATAGAAGTATATTATGACTGACCTGTAGGGATAATCTATGAGATCTCAGTGTTGTCTATGGAAACAATTTTGTTGTAGTTTTCTATTTTATGATTTAATGTAAACCTTATGAATGTATCAAGTACTTATAAGGCTACTAAACTAATCGGTCTTTCGAGACATGATCTTTTGTGATCATGCCAATGTTATATAATAATGCCTTGACTTGGGGTAACTAAAGTCAGGGAGTTATAGTTTATATCAGATTATGGTTAGTACAAACCATGGAATCTAGATTTAAATAAAATTTGATTAGATCACATTATCCTAAGACGGAGTTTGAGGATCATTATAGAATAACGCCCTAGAATTTTTGTATTGTAATGATTTTGTGAGTTTTACATGAAATACATCCCCGTCTGGATTCGAGCAGGTAGAGGTAGATCTGGCATAGATGTACCTAGGGGTAACACCCGAAAACACCGCTTTGAGCTAGACTCGAACAGTAACTGGTGCACAACAATGGGCCTTGCCCCAATCATGGTTACGACACTCCTGGGGGAGTGCTTTGGATAAGTCACATTTTCTCTACAAACCATTATCAAGAGTTTATGAGTATATACATCCTCATGGAAAACAATTTTTCATGATTATGGATTATATCCAAAAAATATTAAATTTATGTTAAGTGTTTTACAAGTTTGGAATTATGTAATTCGATTCATAAGCAAATATAGTATGTGGCATTGTTTATAAATGGAACCTTGTGGAAGGAATGGAAACATTATCAATGCACATGCTCCATGTAGGGATTTTCCTCTTAGTCAAGATAATTATAATGGAGCTGGTGATGAAACGGGTGCTGATCAACTAATCAATGTACTGGGAAAACTCACTAAGGTTATGAATAATAATCTTACCCATATGAAGCAACCTGATTAGTAACATGGAGGATCAATGTTAGATCACCTCATGAGGAAACAACCACCAAAATTAAATGGGGGAACAAATCCACCAGTAGCTGAGCAATGGAAAAATTCCTTAGAGAAAATATTCCACACCTTGGGGAGTAGCGAAAGGAAAAATGTTTTCATGGTAGTTTACCGCCTCACTGGAGATGTTGATAAATAGTGGTCATTGATTCAAAACACAAAGGAATATGATGAAGTATAAAATATGAAATGGAGGGAGTTTGAAGAAATTTTCTTAGAAAAATACATTCCACATGACCATTGAGAGTGTATGGAAAGACAATTTATGAGTTTGAGGTGAAAGGGGGATGAGAATGTCACAGAGTATAAAGATAACATTACAAGGTTAGTGAGGCATGCTGGAGATTATATACGTAACCCCGGAAGTTATATTGATCGTTTCTTTTTTGGGTTAAAACCAATTCTCCTTCAAGAATTAGTCTCACAATCCTTCTCTTCATACGAAGATATTCTCTCATGTGTTGTCAAGACAGAAAAATAATTCTCCATGTCTTATGAATTTAAAGCAATGTAATAGAATAAGAGATCTGTTGAACACTCAGGAAATCGAAATAAGGGGAACAAGGGAGAAGTTGAATATCCTTCCTATAGAAAATGTGGGAAGAAACACCCTGGTACATTCCTGAAGGGAATGGGAGTTTGTTACAAGGGTGGTGAAAAGGCCACCAAGCTCATGATTGCAAGGGGAAGAAAGAGGGTGTCAATGTTGAATGCTAAAATTGTAGAGAAATGGGGAATTATGCATATGAATGTTATAAGAATCAGAAGAAATTACCTCAGAAGGGGCCAAGGGATCAAGGACAAGCTTATTTTATCACTACTTCTGAGGTTGACTCTCCGAAAGACGTAGTGGTATGTAATTTAATGGTTTATTCATGTTTAGGAAATTATTTTTTTATTCTTGATCATTTCATTGTTTCATATCTTCCATGTTTTCTAATTAAATTAGATATTTTTAGTTTTATTTAACAAGGGAGTTTTCAGTCAAAACTCTTATCAGAAGTATCATTGCTATAATGTTTTGTGAATCAGTACCCATTAGGTCAAATAAATGTTCTTTATCTACTGATCTCATTATCATACCGATGATTGAATTTTGTATAATCCTCAGTATGGATTGTATTTTAGACCATGATTCAAAAATTTATTGTAAGAAGAAAGAGGTTACTATTTTTGACGACGATAATAATGAACACCTTATCTTTAGAGAAGAATCATCACCACCTAATTCTTATCTAGATCCACCCCCAATAGCTCAACTATATTCAATTATTGGGGAGGAAGAGAATGAAATAACATTGGGTGAGAAAAATAATGTTCAAATATATGATGTACCTATAGTGAAAGAATATGTTGATGTGTTTCTAGAAGATTTACCTGGACATCCTCTAGAATGAGAAATTGAGTTTTCCATTGATTTTATTCTTGGATCAAGGCCCATATCAAGGACCCATTATAGAATGGCCATTGTGGAATTAGTGAAACTATAGAAATAACTACAATAATTCATTAATAAGGGATTTATTCACCCTTGTGTTCCTCTATAGGTAGCCCATGTTCTTTTCGTTAAGAAGAAAGACGGATCTATGATGTTGTCCATTGACTATTGGTAGATCAATACTATAACAATAAAGAACAAGTATCCCCTACCTCACATTGATGATTTATTTGAACAAATTCATAGAGCTCAATTCTATTCAAATATTGACCTTCGATATGGATATCATCAGTTCTGTGTGAAGAAGGAAGACATTCTGAAAACAACATTTCGAACCAGGTATGGGCATTATGAGTTTCCAACAGTGCCTTTTGGATTGACTAGTTCACCCTCTATCATCATGGATCTAATGAGTAGATTTTTCAAGGAATATCTTGATGACTTTGTAGTGGTATTTATTGATGATATCTTGGTATACTCCAAAATCTAATAAGATCATGAAAATCACTTGCGCATTATTTTAAAGACTCTTAGAATTCATGAATTATATGAGAAGTTTAGAAAGTGTGAATTATAGCTTCAGGAGATTTCTTTTCTTGGGAATATTGTCTCTAAGGATAGAATCTATGTTGATCCTTCCAGGACTAGAGGAATCCATGAATGTTCAGCACCGATGAGTATAAATGACGTACATAGTTTTATTGGTTTAGCATGTTATTATCAGCGTTTCATCCAGAATTTTTCCCAATTGGCTAACCCAATAATCATGCTCACACATAAAGGGGTAAAATTTGTATGGACAAAAGAGTGTGAAGAATGTTTTGAAGAAATGAAGAGATGATTAGTCAATGACCCTATATTGACTCTACCTCCAGGGAATGATGGGTTTGTTATTTAATTTGATGCATCAAATAAAGGACATGGTTGTGTCCTTATGCACAATGATAGTGTTATTTCATACGCATCACAAATGCTAAAAACTCATGAACAAAACTATCTTACTCATGATCTTGAGTTAGCGTTTGTATTCTTTACTTTTAAGATACGGATAAATTATCTCTTTTATGAAAATGTGAGATTTATACTGATGGAAAGAGTTTGAGGTATATTTTCTCATAGAAAGAACTCAACATGAGGCAAAGGAGATGGCTTGAAGTACTCAAGGAGTATGATTGCATGATACACTACCACCCGGGGAAGGAAAATAAGGTGACAGATGCTTTGAGTAGAAAAGATCATGGATTTATGAACAAGATAAAAGTTGAAAAGGATACTATATACATGGATCTAGTATAGATGAATAGGGGAATAACCATGGATGGTGAAACTTCAATTCTTTTTCAAATGGTTTCCAAATCATCTTTACTAGAAAGGATAAAAAGTTATCCGGATGATGATGTGGTGTTTAAAAAGAAGATTAAGGCTCTGAATAACGGGAGATTGTGTGACTTCATATATGAAGATGGTATTTTGAAATTTGGGAAGAGATTTTGTGTTCCTGATATACATGATCTAAAAAGAGGATTGTTGGATGATTCTTATATCTCCAATTTCTCTATACACCCTAGGAGCACCAAAATGTATAGAGATTTGAAGGAACATTTTTGGTGGGACAACATGAAAAGGGAGAATTCTGATTTTGGGTCAAGATGTATGGTTTGTCAACAACTGAAAGCTGGAAGGAAACTTCCTAGAGGATTCATGCAACCTCTTCCCATACTTGAGTGGAAATGGGATAATATTATGATGGACTTTTCATGGGACTACAAAAGACTCCTAGAAGGAATGATGCAATATGGGCCATTGTTGGTCATCTTACCAAGTCAGCACACTTTCATAGTATAAGGGAAGATTTACCACTTGAACACTTAGAAAGACTATATATTAATGGTGTTTTAATACTTCATGGAGTACCACTATCGACTTTTTCTGATCATGATCAACTCTTTACATCAAGATTCTGGAAAATTCTCTAGAAAGACTTGGATACTGAACTTCGTTTGAGAACTTCCTACCACCCCCAAACTGATCGACAATCAGAATGGACTATTCAAATGTTAGAAGACATGTTGAGATATTGCTCACATGACTTTCAAGGTATGTGGGATCAATATTTATCTCTGGTATAATTTTCCTATAACAATAGCTTCCATTCATGTATTCAAATGGCTCCATATGAAGTGTTATATGGAACGAGATGTCGCACACCATCCTTTTGGGATGATGTTGGTGAATGAAAACTGGTAGGCCCAGAACTTGTGGAGGAAACGATGGAAAAGGTGAAGGTAATCCAATACCGCATCAAAGTAGCTCAATGTAGACAGAAGAGCAATGCTGATAACTGAAGGAAAGATTTGGAATTTCATGTAGGAGATCATGTTTTCATGAAGGTATCTTCATGGAAGGGTGTTATACATTTCGGTAAGAAGGGAAAATTGATTCCCAGGTTTATTGGAACTTTTGAAATTCTAGAACGAATTGGGGATGTAGCTTTCAATTTTGAAATTCCACCAAGTCTCTCCAAAGTTCACATTGTATTCCATGTATCTCTCTTGAGAAAATACATGCCTGACCTAATTCAAGTAATAACCTACGAGGAATTAGAACTGGAACCCGATCTTTCTTATTGCAAAGAGTCTTTCAGGATTTTTGATACAAGAGAACAACTGCTGAGAAACCGGATGACTCGTCTGGTAAAAGTTCTATGGAGAAACCATAAGATGGAAGTGGCAACGTGGGAACCCGAGGAACTTATGATGAAGAACCACCTGAGTCTTTTTATGCAGTAATATTCTAGAAATTTCAAGGAAAACTTATTTTAAGGAGGGGATAATGTAACAAACCATGCTTCCATAGTACGCTTCTCTTTGAATAATACAACAGCGTGTGTTGTACGCAACTTCAAGTTCAAAGAAATCATAACGAATCAAACTAGTCATTATGAATAGTAATAACCACTTTTTGAAATTTTATAAATTTTATCATTCAAAATGGACAACATTTTGGGATTCGGAATATAGAATTTAGCTTAGGGTGAATTTTTGGTTTTTTTCAGAAAACTTTCAATTTTTGATGAATAGTGAAAATAGTAAATTTTAATTACAAACAAAATTTTTAATCAAAATAATTTATAGTGCTAAATTATAATATTCAGTGGTTTTAAAGTATAATTAGATTATATTTTTACCACATAATCCAATGTTGGTCATTGGACGTAATTTCACATTTAAACTGGACATAAGCAACTGTCAATCTTTTTATAGTTATTATTTCATAAAAACACAGTTTTTGTTTTGACAACGGGAATTAATTTTAAATTAATTTCTGCCACATCTATGATTGGAATTTATAAAAATATATTCTAGATTTAGAATCATGAGGTCCAAATTGTGTAAATAGGTAACATTTATTTTTAGACATTTTGAATAATTACTTCGGTAAATATTTTATTTACCATGGTTAAAGGGTAATCGATTAAATAAGGGTAAAAAACAATATTATAATAATATTAAATTATCCTAACATGTGTCCTAACCCTATCGGATTATACATGTCTGACCATGGGCATCTTTGGGTAAATTTTGGGACCCCATGGAGCCACTTGAAAGTGATAATGACACTTTATATTTATTTACCAATGTTTTTTAATAATGCACCGACTCTGGGGTCCCAAAATTGACCTGAAGATGTTTAACCCAATGTAAAAATTGTTTTACTAAAAGATATATGCTTATGTAATTTTTTTATTTACATTAACTTAATTAATATAATGTATCATTATCCCTTAAAAGTGGATCCATGGAATCCCAAAATAGAACCAATGATGCCCATGGTCGGACATGTATCATCCAATAGGGAAAGGACACATGTTAGGGTGATTTAATATTATTATAATTTTATTTTTTACTCTTATTTACTGGATTTACCCTTTAACCATGGTAAATAAAATAATTACTGAAATAATTATTTAAAATGTCTTAAAATAAAAGTTACCTATTTACATAATTTGGACATCTTGATTATAAATATGGAATCCATTTTTCTAAATTCAAAACATAGAAGTGGAAGAAATAAAATTAAAATTAATTCATGTTGTTAAAAAAACATGTTTTTAAGAAATACTAACTATCAAAAGATTGACACTTGCTTATATCCAGTTTAAATGTGAAATTACGTCCATTGATGAACATTGGATTAAATGGTAAAAAAATAACCTAATTATACTTTAAAACCACTCAATAGTATTATTTAGCACTATAAATTATTTTGATTAAAAAATTTGTTTTTAATTGAAATTTTCTATTTTTCACTATTCATCAATAATTGAATGATTTCAGAAAAATACCAAAAATCTACCCTAGGATAATTTCAATATTCCAAATCCAAAAACAAAGTCCATTTTGAATTATAAAATTTATAAAATTTCAAAAAGTTGTATTACTATTCATAACAGTTATTTTGATTGGTTGTGGTGTGTTAGAACTCGAAGTTGCATACAACACACGTTTTTGTATTATTCAAAGAGAAGCGTACCGTGGAAGCGTGGGGTGTTACAATATATATATATATATATATTCTAAATAAATCTATAATTAAAATGGTATGATACAATATATGAAAAATAATTATATAATATATATAAGTTTATATATAATTAAATATATATAATATATAAATAATTATATAAAATATATATGTTTATGTAAATTAATATTTAATGTTGCATATATTATATATATTTGTATACATAATATAATACAAATGTATTTTTACAAAAATATACAATAAAAATGCATTTAAATTGATATATGTATTATATAAATCATAATATAAATGTATAGTATTTATAAAACCATATATAAATTTTATAAATTCAAATATATATATTTATAATTATATTTATATTATATATATCAGTATTAATATATATGTATACATTTTTTGTTTATATGTATGAGTATTTATTTATAACATTTACTTAATGTCATAATATAAATGTGATATAATGTATTTAAATAAATTTATATAATTTTTTTATTTAATATATACACACACACACACATGCACACACCCACATATATATCAGAAACTTTGAATTTATATTAGATTTATTTTAGAAAATAAATAAAAATTTATATAGACATTAAAACCCCTTTAAATCAAAGGTATTTCCAGTGGTTCATAGCCCCCATTGAATTTCATGAATCAGTGGTGGTTAACAATCCCCTCTAATGTCTTAAATTAGAGGGGTTTTAAAACCACCTCTAATGTCATCAATTAGAGGGGGTTCAAAACCCACTCAAATGTCATAAATTATAGGGGTTCTAAACCACCTTTAATTTCTTAAATTAGATGAGGTTCACAATCCCCTTTAATGTCATGAATTAGAGGGGGTTAAAAGACACCTCTAATGTCAAAAATTAGAGGGGGTTCGAAACGCCCTCTAATTTCTTAAAATTAAAAGGGGTTCAAAACCCCCTCTAATGTCATGAATTATTGGGGGTTAAAATCCCCCTCTAATGTTATAAATTATAGGGCGTTCAAAAAAACACCTAATTTCATAAATTATGGGGGGTTTAAAACCCCATCTAATCTAATGGATTATCGGCATTTCATGAAACCCCTCAAATATCTTAAATTAGAGGGGGTTGTGAACCCCAGCTATTTCTTTTAAAAAATTATATATATATATATATATATCCAAAATAATGTTATATATATAGCTCCTCCAAAATCCAATAGAATATATATTGCCACTAATTATTAAATTAGATTTGGATTTGATATAACCGAATCTAAAATCAAACCAAATATTAAAAAAACAATGCTAAAAATTTTATAGGGTTTTGCATAATACCTCTCTAATTTTGATAGAAAATTAATTTACAGGGGGTTTATAACCCCCTCAAAATTAGATTTTTAGAGGGGGGTTTGCAGAACCCCCACTAATGTTACAAAAAATGAATTTAGAGGGGGTTGTGTAGAACCCCCTCTAAATAACCCCCTCTAATGTACTATTTTTTTAGTGATAGTTCATGTTCAAGCCTTAACCTAAAATCACATTTCCATTAACATGTACTAAATCATTTTCATATTCTATTTCAAGCCCTTATTCATTCAACAAATTAACTTTAATGCATCAAACCAATTCACAATCTTCCAAACAACCCCTTATTCAATGTTATCAATTAAACCTAATTAAAATCACAATATTATACAATTCTTGTTTACTAACTAATAAAAATTATCATAAATTCCCTTTATTAAATTTTTCGACATTTTAACATAAAAATCAATGGATTTACCCCATAAACAGTCCAATTTCATACTTAATAACCCAAAAGCATGTTTATTGATATAAAACACCCAATGGGTATCCCCTAAACTAGTCTAGTCATAATAAATGAATTTCATGGGGATCATGAGGGGTTCAATTCCTCATTCAACCAAACAATTTATCATTTGTCTTGTAATTGAAAGTGCATCAAGAAAAACCAATTGCACAATCACATTTTCATAAACCAACATCATGACCATGAGATATAACTTGTAGACCACCTACCTATATTTTTAAGACAAATTCTCTCCTAACACTAGTCTTTCAGTTGTATTCGAACACCCTTAGAAGCCCCAACCAAATATCCCTTGGAAAAATGATAGTTTTAGGGCTCCCAAAGAAGAATAACACCCATAGGAACCCTAATCGGAAAAAGAGATGTAATAGGGTTGTTAGAATCACATGGATATTTTATTCATACCAAATAGTGATCTAAAAGTCCTAAAAATGATCTAGTTCTATTCTTATCACGCTTGGGGAGTTTTCTCTCATCACTATAGTTGAAGGAGGATAAATGGAGACAAATCCTGAGTAAAAATGATTAAGGTCTTAGAGGGAAAATGGTAAAATCACAATTTTATGGGTTGTATGGTTTGGCCACACGTTTTCTAAACCATGCACCAACTCTATTCCACCCTCTATTATAGAGGGGCATGGTTTCATGATTACATAAAGATCACACAAAAACCATGCACTTACTATATGGGATTTCTCTATCCAAGCCTATGTGGTTTGTTCTTCCCCATTGAATGGTTTCTTTAAACATTGTACCCTTCCCCATGAAAACAAGGTTAGGGTAAACAGTTACTACTAAACATGATCCAAT
Source organism: Viscum album (assembly GCA_963277665.1). Classification (NCBI taxonomy): domain Eukaryota; kingdom Viridiplantae; phylum Streptophyta; class Magnoliopsida; order Santalales; family Viscaceae; genus Viscum; species Viscum album. The sequence continues at coordinate 1,715,600,580 of OY728160.1, read as the reverse complement.
GGTTAAACATACACCATATGGCCATCTTCTCCCCTTTTTCATTTCCTGAACCCTTTAATGACCCCCAAGCCTCTGAATAGACTCACCATAAATTTCATTAATTTTCATAAAGGTGTTTCAATCATAAATTTTTAAAAGAACATTCATCAAATAATTATTGTATTTTAAAACATCCATGCCTTGTAACAACTCATCCTAAACCTTATTTTCCAAGAATCATAGAGTTTGTGAGGTAATGAGATTATCTTTTGGAGTAACATATCCATCCCCATATCCCATGTTTCTTCCTGAACATTGACATGCTTCCAAAAAACTTGAAAGAAAGGCATAGTATTTCTACATAGGAAATTATCACTACAATCAATAATATGAACAAGATACTCCTTAGAGGATGCATTAGACTCAAGCTCAACAACATCAATATCAATCACATGATATGGGTGAGGGTGGTACATCCAAATATGTGGCGCATGAAAAAAAATGCATGCCACTACACCACTCATAAAGAGCCCATTTATATGCCACTGGTTCGATCCTCTCCAAAGTCTCAAATGGACCCATGTAACTAGGAGCCTACATGCCTTGTTTCAAAATATAATGATGATCCAACCTCTCTAACACCTGAGGAAACATGCGATCGACCACCATAAACTCAAAAGTTCAACGACATTAATCTACATATGACTTCTTCCTAATTTGATCCATATCCATTAATTTTTGAATGAATTGAACATGTTTTTATGTCTTTTACATGTTACTCAGTCCTAAAAACATTGAATCTTCTACCTCTATCCAACACAATGGTGATATGCATTGTCTACTACAGAATGCCTCATATGGTGGAATCCGAATCATTTCCTAGTACATATTTTAATAGGCGACCTGAACAAGAACCTAGTTTTTTTCCAAGATCCACAAAAATCTATGGATAAATCCCTTATCATTTACTCTAGAACCTAAATAATATGTTTTGATTTATAATTTGTCTATGGGTGGAAATATATTCTCAAAAACACCTGAGCACCTAGATCCTTCTATGACTCATTATAGAAGCACGAAGTAAACCACGAATCACAGTACAACACTATAGTTTGTGTAAACCCATGAAACTTCACCAACTTCTACCCAAATAGTCAATGGTGAAGGCCTCTCAAATTGGTAATAAATTTCCCCCCTTGGATAACTTATCCACAAATACCCATATTTCATCATTCTTTTAAGCCTCCCTTGAAGACGCACACAAAAAAACATATCGTCATGTCATTCCATTTCCATTATAGAAAGGGAAAAGTCTTTAGTAAACCACATGGCCAGTGATGCTAGTCCTTCACCTACTGGAAGGTATAGAATCAAATCATGAAACCCACATGATCCTTCTTCATCCATAGATACCAACACTAAATAAAAATATCATGATAAATTTTTGTAAATCCTGGATGAACTACCCAGTTTGTTGCCTAGAACACATGCATCAACTCTTATCACATACATATTGGTACAACAACACAACCATAAACATAGACAATCTCATCATAATTGATAGTCCAACTAAATGGTGGTTCCCCACAATCGAGACATTACCACAAGTAAAACACATCAGATCATCATACTCCCTCTCCTTGACCCGTCTCAGAAGGGTGGACTCAACTGTAAAGGATTCAAGGCTCACCTGCCCTTTCCCATTATAAACCTCTAGTTTTCCCATCATAAAAGAACTCTCTCATCCTCCACTTAGAACTGAATTCCAAAACTACATAGTTTTAGGTGTTCCAGCTCAGAGCATATGAAAAACCATTTCCCATTATAGATGTGTACCCCAGTTCGAAATCAAAGGACTATATTTACTCAACTCATCTCTGTTGTTAAAGAATAAAATAACACTCATAAAATATTTATTTAGGAATTTCACTTTCAGTATATGAAATAACCCTCTCTCTCAATAATTAATGTTGAATACACTTTATAGAATAAACAATCATGGAAAATTCAATATCATGTGTCAGGTAGTTACATTCATGAGGTCTCAACTGTCATGACTAATACGCCACCACTTAATCATCCTACATAAACAATTCCCCAATCCAGGCACTATATTCATCACAAAATATGATATATTTATTATGTTGATTGAGGCGGATAAATATCAGTGTTGTAGTAATCCACTCATTTAACATTAGAAGACATCCTCACTTTCCCCAAACCATTCAAACTTGATTTCCTTCTTGTATAATCCTATATGTGGTGATTACAAATGGTAGAAGCCTTTGATGAACCTTCTATAATATACCACTAAACCGGAGTAACTCCAAACATCAAAAACATTCTTGGAATTCCCCAAAGATACAACATATTCCACTTTTTCTTGGTTCAGATATACTACTTCATCAGTGATGATGTGACCAAAAAAGTATAGCACATCAATCCAAAAATTACATTATGATATATTGATGTATAGAATATTCTACCTTATTGTACCCAAAATGATGCTAATTTTATTGGAATGATCTTCAAGTGTTTTGGAGTACACCAATATGGATTCTAAAAAAAATAACTACAAAATTATCTAATTATGGGTGAAAAATTGAATTCATTAAAGCCATGACCATTATTGGCAATTGGTTAACCTAAAATATATAACTAAATATATCATATAACCCATATCTTCTATTAATGAAATTCGGTGATAGGATATAAGATATCACCCTTAGCTGATGGTACCCCAGTCTCAAATAAATTTTGGAGAACACTGAAGTACCCCATAGTTGGTGAAAAGATCATTGATCTGAGGAAGAGATTATAGATTCTTAATTTTCATCTAGTTCAGCTTCCAGTAATTGATACATAGTCACAGGATTGCATAATATTTCGTGTAAAACAACATTGGTGATCCCAAAGGTGATGTACTCAGGTGAATGAACACATTATTTTCTAATTATTCCTATTGAATTTTATGTTCCTAGTTTTTTTCTACCCATTTATATGGAAAAAGAGGAACTGATGCTGCTTATGGAAGAAACTCTATCATGAATTGAACATCTCTCTTTGGTGGTAGCCATAAAAAATAATTAGGAAACGCATCCTAAAACTAACCCACTATAGCAGGAAATAAAAGCTTCTCCACTCCCCCATTATATTGTACAACATAAGAAGCTTGGGCTATTAGTTCACCCAACTTCTGAATGATTGGCCCTGCATAGCCGACTTTGATATCCCATTCCCCACGATGAACATAGGTATTTCCCTCTAGGTATGTGAATGTTAACCTATTATGGGAACAATAGATATGGTTCAGGAACAACACAATCCACTCTTTACTGAGAAATAGATCAAAATATGACACCTCGATCATAAAAAATATCCCATAAAAATGGTACCCACTGACCTCAAGGGAACACTTCTTACGTTATAGGATATTTTCTTCTCACACCCCTAATGGTGTATCAATAATCATAACCCCACACATATGATCCACCACTAGGCCTAACAGACTAACAAAATAGGTAGATATATAAAAACGTGAGCCACATGGATCAATGAATCACTAGAACGTTTGGAAGCTATAATAATTATACCTCGAAATCTCGATGGTCCATCTATAACACCTATAGGTGTTGGATAAACCACATGGAGTAGACATGACCCACTACCATAGGACACGTTCTATGTTCCATTTGATCCACTACCTTATTATGTTCTCTTTCTCCAGAGTACCACATCCACCAACTCGACTGGTTTGGCTTGTTGAACTCCAACTGTCTACCTGATATGTGTTTATTGATCCCCTAGCTACACTCTAAATCATCCTTGATCCTAAATAAGAAGCCTACTATCATATTTTCCAACAAATCCTCTCAGTATTCTCTATCTTACCACATTATTGACACATAGTTGGTGGTCGAGGGCACTGACCATGCATGTGTCCTGGCTGACCACATTTATTGGAAAACACTTGGTCACCACCCTGAGAGGATTCCCCTCATCTCTCACCACTCTACAAACTCCCACCCTGGTGAAGGATCACATTGAAACACTTACTACCCTCAGAGGTTGAACCAATGGATCAACCAACTGGAACGACATTCCCACCACCATAAGCCTCTTTTATGTTTCCATATGAATTACGGTCCTAGTCCATAAACTCAGAAAACATCTTTAAATGAAAGATATTTACCTAGTGCTTGATCTAATTTATAACTCCATCCTGAATATTCCTTGTTGTAACTAATTCATCCCCTTCCAATGCTTCTAAAGAGCCTCCCAAGACTGTGAAGTGGATAGAATAATCGATCATTGACATAGTTCCCTATGTAAATATCATAAACTCGACATCCTTCTCCTACTTCATGTTCTTAGAATAGAAGTGTTATAGAATGTTTTCAAGGAAATATTTACATATAATACCATCATCATTCTATGAATAAACCAAAATATCTCTCCAGCGCATTGCCATTCCATGTAACATATAAGCTAAAAATGTGATTCTCTACTTTGGAAGAGTCTCCAAGTGATCCAAAATCAACTGGATGGACTCTATCTATAACTCAACATTGTTAGGTCCACACTCAAAAGCCTACATTGATGGTTTTTTTAATAAAACATACTGTTCAGGTCAAACATAATCATTATGACCATCTGTGGTTCTCATTCAACCATTTACATAAAATGAGCAATGTTCTCACAGAACATATCTTCTCAACTATTACCCTGGAACACCAATATTTCATACCTTCTCTCAATAGAATCATTATCATCAATATCAAATTATCTCCCAATTAGCACATTTCATCATGGTGGAATTTCACTATAATTTATAACACACATCGCAAAACTCATGACATATTAAATTGACATTTTTAATCTAGGAAGGCCCTCTAATTTCAATACAAAACTCAGTTTTGACTCATTATCCTAATGGAAATAGTCACATATCTATCACGACCCTTATCCATATTTACAATGGGTCATGGTATATATGGGGTAAAATAATTCACACAATTATAATCATTTTCATAAAACCCCTTTTTAACCATTTCTAATTTCACAACATAAATTTTCTCTTTTAGGTATCTTTAGAACTTATTACAAACAACATTTAAACCCATTTTCACCATTCTTCAAAAACTTTTATTTAACCATTATTCAATGATCCCCCCATCTACTCATTTCAGTCGTATTTATTGAACTCCACATTGTTCAAATTTACAAGGAAAAAAGAAATGCACTTTATCCCTCATGCCACACACATCTTCCATGTTTGTGTGCCTACCAAGATGCATGACACCTATAAACCTAGGTTCCTAAAATGATGACATAATTTAAAACCTTTTACCATTACAAACATGAGAATAACATAATGAAATAGTCAAAAAATAAAACATATACATAAACCAATTGTGAAATATCATCCAACTATAATCAACAATAAATAAGAACTACAATCCCAGTTTGGGTACTTGGGTTTTCCCTCTTACATGGGTTAGATAATCCCAAATACAAGCTCATTACAATGGCACAACACATCCTATTCTCCCATTTTCCATGCACCAAATTGTAAAACCATAAAAAAAGAACCACACTATCTCCACTTTCTAACATCTTCAACTCAAGATACACTATTCATTTCCCCGAGCCAGGTCACGACATTGCCTCAGGTACGCATCCATGTATTCCAGAGGATATCAACTAGAAATTAGGGTCTAATATAACACATGGGGAGACAATAACCTTTTTATCAGAGTACAAAATATAATATAACAATGATAAATAAATTAAATAGTAAACCATAAAGTATAGCAATAAATATTCATTAACATCATTTTCCCAAAATTGGGTACATGCCCACAACCAAATAGTAAGCATGCCCTGTCATGCAATTCGACGTCAAGTGAAATAAATAAAAAAATAATGATAAAAAAGAAATCCCAAAAATGGATCCTGACTCAATGTCGTAATACTTCATCAATGCACATCAAACACCCAACTCAACCATCTAGCAAAGGAACTTTTCCATGTCTGGACCTGCAAGACTAAAGTCTTCTCGGGTACAAAATTGTGGCCTGATTAAGATGTGAGTATAACTCAGTAGGACACCACAAAGTATTTCGAAAATATGTCTATTATAAATAGTTATTGTATGAATTTACTAAATATATAACATCAATAACAAGAAATAAACCATTTTTAGTTAGTTAACAATTCTCACTTTAACCATTTTCATCATTTATTCCACAGGTTAGTAGTTTTTATCAATTACACTATGTCCTATGCCAATCAAATATTATGTATAAGGGGTGTAATTTATATTCCCAATAACACTAGGCGAAACATTCCACAAGTAATACATCACAATTACCTGGGAATCTCATCCCATGTAGTCTCATTAAATGCAACTGTTAGGGTCATAGATCCCCAGTCCTCTCTCTAACCATTTCATTAAAGGGGGTGGGGTTTAGATCCTCAGTCCCAACATGTGGGAATAGATCCTCAAGTATAATACCCCAGACATACGACCAAGACATTTTCACCTGATTGTTTGTTAATATACCACATATATCATATCACAGCCAATCTCCAATCAATCAAGTAATAATATTCATAATTCATTAGTTATTCAATACACAGATCATGTTCATGCCTTAAACCATTAACACATTTCAATTCACCGGTCTTAACAAATTTACATATTTCATTTCTACCCATATGTCATTCAACACATTCACATTAATCAATTTAACCCATTCAGAATTATCCAAACAACCCCTTATTATATGTTATCAATTAAACCCAATTAACATCACTTTTATATAAAATCCAGGTTAACCAACTATGCACACTTCTCATAAATTTCCTTTTATGAAATGTGTTGAAATGATAAATAAAAAATTCAAATCGTGACCCCTTATGCCTTAAAATTTCATCTTTAAAAACCAAAAACAATGTTTATGAATACCACACACACCATGGGTAGCATATAATCCATTATAGTCATTCTTAATGCATCCCACTGGGATAATGAGGGGTTCAATTCGTCATAAAAATGAAAAATTTACCATTTTCACTGTTGGCATCAAAAATTCAACAAGAAAAACAAATATAACACACATTTTCATAAACCAATATCATTACAATGGGATATAACTTGTAGACCACCTAACTCAATTCTATATACAAAAACTCTCTTAACCCTATACTTTTAATCGATTTTCAATTCCCTTCAGATCCCCAACCTAATACCAATTGTAAAAAAAGAGTTTAATGAATTTATAAGAGGAAGATACACCACAAAACCCCTAATCCAAAAAACATAAAGAAGTTGGTTGTTATACTCACATGGATTTTCAATTAGCACACAATGGTGCACCAAATATCCTATAAACGTCTGAGATAGATCATTTGGAATCTTAGGGTGTTTTGGATCCACACTACGGATGAAGGATGATGAATGGAGGATAAACCCGATTTAAAACAATTAATGCTTGAGAGGTTAAAATGGTAAAATCCATATTTTTATGGGGTGGACCATTTGGTCTCGTGATTTTACAAATTGGGCAACAACCGTAAACCACTCTATGTCCAAGAGGGGGCCATGATGGAAGATTACATGGGAATCCCACACGGTTTGAAAAATTGTGCATGGATCATGTTGGATGACTCTGTCCAAGATCTCATGATTTTCATATCACCCATTCATATTTTCATCAACCCCATGTACCCTTCCACAAGGAAACATTGTTAGGGTGTACAATTACTATTAATCGTGCACCAACCAGGAAACATACACAAGATGACCTCATTATCTCTAGATTCATGTCCCAACCCCTCATAACATTTCCATTCCACTATATAGGCTTGATAAACATTTAATTAATCATATTAACAGTATATTACTAGACATTTTAATAATAATGTTCCTAAAATAAATTTATGATCTTACATTCATTGATATAATAGTATATATAAGGTTTTATCATGTATTGGAGTTTCCATCTAGGGTGTGATCATTTAACAATGTTGGGTATCACTAAGAACCCATAGTATATGATGACATATGCATGGTTGTGATTAAACTGTATATAATAAATAAACAAGCTCGATGAGTCTTCATTAGTTAACCAATCCACCATGAAACCTGATGTGGTACAGCCTCCCATCAGGAAAACATGTGATAACCATGACACAATGGTTCCTAACCCTTCCAAATTTTGAATTATTCTATAATATCATTCACACCTCATCTCATTTTTTTGAACGTGATTCAAATTCAAAACCTGAAGATTCATAGTAATTCATTTCCCAAACCTATACCCACTACCTAAAGGAACAAGGTATGGTAACAGGCCACTATCTTAACCACAACATTATCACTCAAGGTTGGGTCCCTCATACATGGCTTTCATCTTATCTAATATCATACCACATCCCACTCATAGAGATCAAATCAATAATCCTGAATCACATAACATTCTTAGACCCCATCTCACTCATTGTGGTGCAATCATATAATACATGGACTCAAACATCTCACTCATGGATGGTCCATCACGCTCATAAAAAGCCTCCCACTCAAGGAAAAATCAACATAATCTCTACTTGAACCTTCTCACTCATGGAAAGGTCCTAGTTCATGAACATGATAACTCTATCTCATCAATTGTAGTTCATCCCAAACTATTTCACTCATAGATGGGTCAGGTCTCAAAATCATATCCCATAACAAGCCTATCAATAATCACAATCATAAGAACACACATATACATAAAATATCACACATGACACAAAACCCATCACACTTATCACCAGTGTTGTTATGGTCACATAGGACATGTCTCTCATCCCAATCATTGATACAAAGTCTATTTTTCACCAATCGGTGACACAAAATTGCATATAAACATCCTGACACAAACCTCAAGGGCCAATACAACCTCACCAAAATATCCAACACTCTTAGTCCCTCTAACAAGATACTCCTAATCCAACTTGTTATACTCAACCCTTGACTTGTTAGGTAGTATTTGATTCACATAAAAAACCTAATGGGGATCCCAACACCAAGTCCTAAACAACTCCCAAGACCCTATCAAAGGTCTCATCACACATATCTAAAGGGAGATCCCTTATCCCATCACCAATAGAAAAACCCTCTCCTTAACATACACCATGTTTATAATGGATTACCCTACTCACCTTAGGCACAAATACTCTCCTTTGACCACAAGATGTAGTTACAACCCATTCAAGAGATGTAAAATTGTCTCTCCCATAGTCACTGAACATCATGCTCACCTTGCCTTCCCACTTTCCCCATTATCCAAACCTATTCTATCCAGTATCATTACTCGTACCCCATGTCAACTCATGAATAAACATATATATTCACATGTATCATTGGGTCCACCTACATTGAAAAATGAGTTTTCCACTGGGTAAGATATATTACTACATATCCAATCCTGTCATTTCCCAAAATAATCTATCACATTATATGATGCATAAATAAATAACAATAAAATATAATATATTTGATTTGAAAAAACAAACTAACGATGCACACTGACCTAAAAACCCATTGTGCACTTCGACTTCACAATAATTGCCTATGGTTTCACAAGATAAAAAATACTAGGACCTCTTATAGACACCATGTATGATATACTCATGACACTCAAATGATTTCACCATGCACTAGTGTAATGATCTCCAAACACTACTCATATTCATAAAAAATCATAGGTCTTGCAAGAGTAAACAAAAATGGGAACAATACAAATGATCTTACCTAAAATAATTTTCAAAATGTATCAAAAATAACTCCCCATCAAGGGACTTTAATTAGGGGTTGAGGTAATGAAAATATGATGTAAATGGCTATTTTCTAAGACACAAATCACAAAAACACAAAGAACCCTCATCAGAAAAAGATAAAACTCCACTCATCTAAAATGAACACACTTGGGAAAAGTTGATTGTAAAACCCCAAGACAATATAATATTTTATCTTTTAAAAAAATAATTTTGTTCTATCATACTTTTATACAACATCAAGATAAGCATACTCTACTGAAAACACTAAGTAGGATGCTTTATACGTAAAATTGAGTTTCTCTTCCTTTCAATGGTGTACCAAATTTTAAAACTAATATTTGAAAATTTATACCTTTTTTAAAAAATTAACATAATTTTTTGGATTCGGAATGTTGAAAGTACAATTGGGTGACCTTTTTTTAAAATTTCAATGAATTTTTATTTTTTGATGAATATCAAAATATTGTGTTTTAATTAAATATTGGCTTTTCGTTTAACAATATAATAGTGTGAAAATATATTTAAAATTATTTATTATAGTCACAATAGATAAACTTGACATATATTAATCCAATTTAGGTGATTTGATTCATTTTTATATTGAAATTAGATATAATAACTTATTAAACTTTTGAACATTTTTACTTAAAACCCCTCCTTCTCACTACATCTGTGGGATTAGCTTTAAACTTGATTTTCCCACATTTTTTATTCAAATTTTTAAAAAAAAGAAATAAATGTTTGTAATAAGTATTATATATGTGGTCCAATAAGATAAATTAAATTTTTGAAAAATATATTACTAAAGTTGATTATAATTAATTACGGTGATTAAGGTAAAATTAAGCTTAATGGGAGACAAACACATAATCTTAAGGACCAACATGAACTGTAAACATGTCCCAAGGCCATTGTATTTCAATAATTAAACCATAACAACTATTGTTTTTTTAATTTTATGGTTTATTTTTTGATTATTAAAATGAATTTCCCTATATAAAGGGTTAAGTTTATAAAATACAAAAAAAAGGAAATTCTCTTACCTTTAACATTTATAAAACAATGAGAGATGTACAAAACATCATATTTTCCATTATACCTGTCATTTTGAAATAAAGGTTGTTTATATTTTTCTTAATTATTTGTAAATAATTTTTAGAAAATATTTTTTCATTTAAAAATATTATGAAATTCCAATGTAATGATTATTTAGTTAATAAATAAATAACATAAATGATACTATAAATATTAAAAATGATTTAAAATTATTGTATTAATTTTATGGAAAAAAATTTATGAGTATATCATGTTACATATCTTAAAACTTAGTATATTTTAATTTTTTTGATATTTTATTAATAAAATTAAATATATAATCTTGAAAATTGATATTATTGTGATTTTACAATAAACAATAATGTATTAAATGATTAAAAACTAATAAAAACATATATTGTTACAATTAATTTTTATGTGTTACTAAATATTAAATATGGTCTATTAATGGACCAATTTATCTTTTATAATTATCATATTGACCCATATATTTTTAAAAATGTTGTTAACATGGTCTGGGATTAAGTAGTGTTTTTTCGCATCACATGTGATTATTTTAAAATGAATTTTCAAAACACATGGTATTTTTATTTTATAAAATTTTTAAAATTAATAATTCAGGGTCTTTATATTTTTAATATATTTCAAATTTTTAGTATTAATGGTAAAATTACTTAGGTTGGGAAACACGATGCCTTAATAAAGTTGAAAATGATAAAATTGGGTAATCATGAATGTTAAGGAACGAAATTATTAAAATGCACATATTTTTGTGTTGTGGAGGTTTACATTGACCATGATTCCATTTTACTATTTTATTTTTCAATTTCTGAGTAACATCAGGTATTTTATTCCTCACATTAATGAATTAATTTTTGTATATACAAGAGTGCCACCCCCCCCCCCCCCGACACACACAGTATAAAAAGGCAAGCACTCTACCCCTTACTCACACCTCTCAAGACACATTTTATCGACAAAAATATAACCAAAATAGATCCTTAACTTAAATATCCTAATCCTATATGCCTCCACTATTTAATAAATAAATTCATTTAATCTCGTTGCTGCAAACCAAAAGGAGTTACCCTATTAAGAGGTAACATCTATACTTAAGCTCCTTGGATACCTTTCGATTCTCCACCCCCAAAAATTTTATTATTACATGATTTTATAAAAAAATAAGTATTCCAAATAAATTATAATGTTTTTATTATAATTTTTATACCTTCACATACACACACTTCCGTCTACCAGGTAACAAAGACATTTTTTCTTTGTATAGTGAACTACTTCCTCACGAAACAATGATTGTTCATTTTTCCGTTGCCACATATCATGGTTGTAATTATGATGGAAACTGTATTTAAATTATATATATATATATGATATTTATAATGTATTTATGATTCTTTAATTTTTATTTATAACATTCCTTTTTGTTTTCCATCATGTCAATATATGATAATTTCTATTGAGGAAGTGTGGACTATCGCACCCTCAAATCGATATGACTCAATCATCCCATACATGTAATGAATAAAATATGATTTTAATACACCTATGTATCATATATGAAATATATATTATACTCCAATTATAATAAAAATATGTATCAATTACTTTTCATTCATTTAATATGAAAATTAAATGGAATTATTGTTCATGCATACGTATGACCTACCGTCTTAAAGAATGGGGAACTTCATTACTTATCTCCAAATATTATAGATTATTATAAAAAATATGTAATGAATATATATATTAATTGATTCATGTTATAAATTATGGATATGATTAAATCATGATCTAATTAATAAAAACAACAAATTATATCTCAAAACATACTTTAAAAAGGGAAATTTACACCTCAAATAGTTTAAATATTGAGTTATTGTTATAAAGAAGATAATAAAAAATTATGAGGAATTAATATGTGATAATATAAAAATGAGTATTGTTCTGGTATAATTTAGTAACATGTTTTAAACCACTATACAAGAGGATAATTACCCCATAACAGAAAAGGAAGGTTATGTTAATGGATTTCATCTGAATTTAAATTACATTGAGACTTATTTTTGTTAGGCATAAATTCACTATTATATGTTGTACATACCACACATTGGTATTTTATATCATTAATATCCTTATTCTAATGATATTATTGGTTTCATTTAATTCATGGGGAATTATTATTTAATATTTTCAAAGTGGTATGAGAAACTTTGGAATGTTTAATGTTTATTTTTCATCAATAATGTTTTAATGCCAACAACCCATGTTGTTACTTATCCTCCATTCAGGAATTATTTATAAATCCATATTCTTTGTTCAATATGGATATATTATATATAAAATTACTTATTTATTAAATGTATTTTTCGATTCGTGGAATTCATTGGGCATGTAATACATGGGTTGGGGGTCGTTTAAGGTAAGCCTTATGGGTAGGGGACTAGTTAATTGAAGCCTCTTAATGTATTGGTAGTCGCATATGAAATTAGGATGTAAAACCCCTTAAAATATGTAACCAGTTTGATATAAGTTGTATTGTGAAAGGTCTTGATAGTATATTTAATGTTTGAAAAACAAAATGGGTTTGTAACCAGTATGTTTTAAATCATATTGTGAATGTATTGACGGTAATGGTTCCATGTAAATAAGAAATTTTGTGTTAAATAAATAAGAATTTCTATTATTGATAACTAACTTATTATCATTATTTATCAATGATACTTTACATCTATATATATATGGATGCATTTAATTCTCAGGTTATTGATTAATGGAAAGGGTTTCAATTTCTTACCTTTCCATATTGATATTTTGTTGTATAGTTATTTGAATGGCCTATGTTATTTGTTATTAAACAGTCCATGTTAATTTATTTTCACTAATTCATTATTTTTTCTTCATAACATACCCTTATTATGCAATTTAGCTCAATATTATTATGTTTCCTTTCCCAAGGTTATGAATAAGAAAACTTTTAATATGATTTCAAGGACTCAATTTATTTCATTTTATTATGTATCATGTTAAATTTTATATTTCCCTATGTATTATGTGTATCATGTATGTAATATGGCCTTCCAAGACTGCTAAATTTTTTGATCTATCTATAATTGGTTCCTTGTAATCATTCTCATATAATAAGATAATTCACTTGATTTGGACTTCTGGGTCAGGGTATTGCATTTGGTATTAGATGATGTTTAGAAACAACCTTGGAAACTAGATTTGGAAAACATAGATTAGGGATCACAACCATAAGAATGACATTTAGGATATATTTGGATGAAAAAGATATATTATTGTTTTAAGTGATTAAGTGGGTATTTCTAGAAATATTTGCTATCTAGATACTATAAGTTAATGTGGTTCACTTACTTATCTACTTAGGAGTATCAACATTGACAAAGGTGTCACGGAACTGACTCAGAGTAAACTGTCAAACAAAAATGGGCCTCACTTTGCGCTTGGATGGACACTCTCTGGGAATACTCTTAAGATAATTAACATTTTCATTCCAAACCATTATAAAATATTTTGAATTAACGATGTCCCCAAATAATACTTGTTTATAATTATGATATTAGTTATACAAAAAAATTTCAATTCATGTTATTTGTTTCACTAATTTTTGGATTATACATTATTTTATGATTTAATCTAGTAGATATAATTATTTAGAAATGGTTCCTAGTAAAAGTAATAAGAACTCCACCAAGCCACTTGATCCAAATAGTAATAAATATCATATATTTTATTGTCTTAGGCCAACATTTGGAATTGAAGTAGTGTCCCATGTATTAAAATCATATGAGTAAATAGTATCATGTTCCACTGAGATGGTAAAAAATTATCCATTCCATATATATTTGAAGGGATGTGAGAGATGAATAGATTGGAAAAGATAAATATGGATGAAGGGAAGAACAGAAATTAGTAATTTCCCACATGTTATAATTTTGGAAAAAAACTCCCTTGAACTTTATTTAAAGGAATTGTACTTCTCGACAAGTATTCAAATAAAGGCCACCATGGTTGTGATTTAAAGGGTTTTAAAAAAAATCCAATGTATAATGCTTCAACTGTAATGGGATGGTACACTATAAAAATCAACATCTCATGTGTCACAACCCTGCTTTTTATTACAAATTAAACATCCTTTATTACATAAACATCACTTGATACAACAAAGAAGATCGATAGGTTTAGTGTCTTTGGGGATTAGGATCATTACATAAAAACATAAAACATGAAATACAACATCTTTATTGAAAACTTCCTTTACATGACCACTACATTCCCTTGTACTTAACATTGCATGGGATAACCTGGGGACATGCATAAGAAAAGGGTGAGCTATAAAGCCCAGTAAGGGAGTACACATAAAATAACATGAGGAGTAAAATACATGTTAGGCAATAGGCATTTCAATATATCATAAGATAAACATGAACATAAAGGCATGATAAAGCGTGATAATCATAACATGGAAATGTGGAAACAACACTTAACATTGAATTAGCATGAGCCATGGATCATTACACATGGAGAATGAGTAAACCCTCATTTCACTTGAATCACGAGTAAACCCTCATTGCACTTGAATTATCATGAGTAAACACTCATTACACATGACGTATCATGATACTATAATTTACCCAATGCATTGGAGCACTATAAGGGCGCACCCTTCTTAAACATTTCATTTCATGCATAAGTGTGCCACATGGATCATAAAACATGGATTCATAAAACATGGATTCATAAAACATAATAATTTATTCCATGATAAAGGAATTTGGAATTAATACATGAAACTTTACAATAAATAAGTAAATGTGCATAAAGGTGAATCCCCTTGATGGAGAAATGGGCATGGTATTCACTACACAATGAAATTAGCTTAGAAAATCGGTGCGATTTCGGCAGCGTAACAGCGTGACATAAGAATTCATAAAAAACGTTTATGAGAGAGAAATGGGTTTCTCATCATATTTACATGTAATGGAAAGTAAGTAGGTCATATAGATACATGTCCCAACAATTGAAATCGAATTTAGATTCATGATACAAAAGTATTGCTTGAATGTAAAAGAAGAGAGAGATGTTCTTTTCGGAATTTTGGCATAGTAACGGGTGTACATGGGAGTCATTAAATGAGAGATAAAGGGGTGTCCAATCATTCAAACATAAAGAGGGCATTATAAGGGAGGTTTGAAACCATTACCCAACATTAATAATTGAAATTAAATGGGCAATATGACTTAAAGAAAATTGACAAAAATGAGAAAGGAAGAAAAAACCCCTTACTTGGAAGTGTGCTTCCAAAGGCTAGAGAGAGGCTTGGGAGAGGATTCTTTGGAGCTTGGGGAACCTTGGGAGGATTCTAGAGAGAGTAGGGAAGAGGTTGGTCGAACTCCAAGGGATTTTAGTGAGGAGGAAGTGGGAGCTTGGGTGGGTTTATATAGGAAAGGTGAGGGAATTCTTTATTATTTAGGTTTGGGTCCCCTTACATTAAATTAATCCAAACCACTAACCATCCCATGGTTTATGCCCATGGTTTTTGGAAAAGGGAAGAGGAAAACAATTTTTTATAAGGCCTAAGTCCGTACTTCTTAAAATAATATGGTTTCTTATGTGGAGGTGAGTCACACTCCCATGCAAATTAATTTAAAAAGGCAAAGTGTTGAATATGTCTTGAGGGATCCATTAATGCTTTGAAAAGTAAGTCAAACAAACCCAAAATCACATTATTTTAATGATAAAACATATATTGTCCGAACATAAGGTTTATGGTATTTTATTACATCACCATTGGGTCATTATGATATCATAAAATACATTATATATTTAAACGGTATTTAATTTTTACCCAAAAATTTGACTGTCACAGAAAATTATGAAAAATTCACTGTTGGATAATTTCGAAATCCTGTTTCCAGAAATGAAATTTATTTTATCTAAAAAAATTTATAAAGATGTTAATTTTTACTTTTAAAATAAAAACCAATATTTATCGAAAATTCACGGGTTTTGACAGAAATGGATTTCAAACCTTAATAAAAATTTTAATTTCATTCGTAAAATTATAAGATCATTTATATTTAATAAAAATTAATTTAATATTAATAATAATATTTTATTAAAATATTATTTAATTCAAAAATCCCTTAATTTAATAAAATTGAATTCATAATTATATAATAACTAAAAACACCATTTTTACTTTAAAAACTATTTACAATGTATCAAAAATGACTAGAAATTATATTCATTATTATATACAAAAAAATAATGTACATGAACATATTACTACTTATTTGTTACATAACCCCTTAAAATAGCTGCATAAGACCTAAGGGTAAGGTGTGCGATGGTGACAGACTCTTGGGGTGGCTCAGATAACATCGCTCGAGTGGTAATCTCTATCAACATCCACTTTTCCCTTAGACGGTCACGTCCGAGATTGACATAATGAAGCTCAGCATGGGCATGGTCAAGGGCAAAGCCCAAACATGCCACCACTTTTTCAAGCTCCTACAAATGGGCTTCGTATGGGGAATTCTACTGGATGAGGCCATCGCTTCCTTTGTCTGAGTAAAATTGGGTTCGTTAAAGACTCATATTTATACTAATCATGTGATCACTGTTTTAATGGCTATAAAAGTAACGGTCACAACTCTTATCATAAAACCAAAGAATTCGACATCTTATAAAAACATTTTTTATAAAGAGACATTTAAGTGGATCAAGAGGGATTTTCCATTAATGAAACTTTGGGTCGTTACAATATTCCCCCCTTAAGAAATTTTGCCCTCGAAGTATTCCATTTCCCACACTAAAACAAATGTGGGTAACTCAGCTTCATCATATCCTCTGATTCCCAAGTTGCTTCTTCAAACTTGTGGTTTCTCCACAACACCTTGATGAGGGGCATTTTCTTATTTCGTAGAACTTTTTCTCTACGATCTAAGATCATCACTGGTTGCTCCTCATAAGAAATATCATCTTCCAATTGTACCACCTTGGAAGATAGTACATGTGAAGGGTCCGGTATGTACTTTATTAAGAGGGATACAAGAAAGACATCATGCACCTTGGCCATAGTAGGTGGAAGTGCTAGTCGATAGGCCACATCCCCAACACGATCAAGAATCTCGAAGGGGCCGATGTACCTTGGACATAACTTCCCTTTCTTTCCAAACCTCATGACCTTCTTCCACGTAGATATGCGTAAAAACACCATGTATCTAACTTTAAACTCAAGGTCTCGTCGATGATTATCTGCATAACTCTTCTGTCAACTCTGGGCTGCCTTGATATGCTGCTGAATGGTTTTCACATTCTCCACCATTTCCTCGACTATTTCTGGTCCAAGCATCTTACGTTCACCGAATTCAACCCAACATGCTGGTGTTCTGCACCTTTTCCCATAAAGGGCTTCATATGATGCCATTTGGATGCTCGACTGGAAACTGTTATTATAAGACAACTTAACCAGAGGAAGATGTTGATCCCATCCTCCTTTAAAGTCCATTGAGCACGCTCTCAACATATCCTCATGTGTTTGGATAGTTCGCTCAGATTGGCCATCATTTTGAGGATGACAGGTCGTACTAAAGTTCAGTTCAGTATTCAGAGCATGTTTAAGACTCCTCCAAAACATAGAGGTGAATCTTGGATCTCGGTCAGAAACAATAGATAGTGATACTCCATGCAACCTTACCACTTCCCTGATATATATCTGTGCCAGTTTATCCAATGAGAAATCCTCCCGAATAGCAAGGAAGTGTACAGTCGTTGTAAGACGATCCACAACAACTCAGATTGCATTGTTGCCTTTGGATGTCCTTGGAAGTCCGGTGACAAAGTCCATGGTGATGTTTTCCCATTTCCATTTTGGTATAGGAAATGGTTGCATCATCCCCTTAGACTTCTACCTCTCTACCCTCACTTGCTGACACACCAAGCACTTTGATGTATATTCGGTGATCTCCTTCTTCATATTATCCCACCAAAATTTTTCTCTGAGATCTCGATACATCTTTGTACTCCTTGGGTGAATAGAGAAATTTGAACTATGTGGATCATTTAAGAGTTCCTTCTTCAGCTCTGGACTTGAGGGAACACATAGTCTTTTCCCAAACCGCACAATTCCTTCTTCAGTAACATTAAACTCCGAGGATTTCCCCTTTTTGATAGCTTCCACTTTTTCTTGAATTCCCACATCATCCTTTTGAGAATCCTTTAACCATTCCAAAATAGATGGTTGAGCAATCATTTGTGAATCGATTGATGATGTTCCCTTCTTTATGACTCCCACATCCATCTTCATCAAGTCTAAGAATGTTGGATCCTTCTCAATTCTCATCTTTGATAGAATCGCTGGATCCTTTCTACTTAGGGCATCTGCCACCTTGTTCACTTTCCCAGGGTGGAAATGTATTGAATAGTCATAATCCTTGATGAGCTCTATCTATCTTCTCTGGTGCATTTTAATCTCTTTCTGTGTGAATATATATTTAAGACTCTTGTGGTCAGTATATATCTCACATTTCTATCCATAGAGATAATGCTGCCAGATTTTCAAGGCAATGATCACCGCCGCCAACTCCAGATCATGCGTTGGATAGTTTCGCTCATTGATTTTCAACTGCCTTGAGGAATAGGATATCTCTTTATCATTCTGCATCAGTACACATCCTAATACTTTCTTCGAAGCATCACTGAATACCACAAAAAGCTCCCCACTTATGGGTAAATTGAGCATGGGTGCAGTGATAAGCCTCCTTTTCAACTCCTTCAAGCTTTCTTCGCATTCATCAATCCAAGAAAACTTTACTCCCTTTCAAGTTATCTTGATAAGAGGGTTGGACAATCATGAGAAATTTCTCACAAATAGTCGATAATATCCAGCTAACCCCAAGAAGCTACGGAAATCGGTTACCGATGTTGGCCTAGGCCATCCCTCAATTGCATCTATTTTGGAGGGATCCACAGATATCCCATTGCTTGTGACGATATGGCCCAAGAATGAGACCTCCTTCAACCAGAACTGACACTTTCTATACTTTTCATAGAGCTTCCCCTTGTGCAAAGTCTCTAGTATAGTTCTTAAATGCTCCCCACGATTCTCCTTGGTTTTGAAGTATATTAGAATATCATCTATAAAGACTACCAAAAATTTGTCAAGGTAATCTCTAATGACTCTATTCATCAAGTCCATGAATATTTCTGGAGCATTAGTGAGTCCGAAAGGCATTACAATGAATTCATAGTGCCCGTACCTTGTACAAAAAGCAGTCCTGGGGATATCTTCCTTCTTCACCCTTACTTGATAATATCCCGACCGAATGTCCACCTTGGAGAAGTATTGTGCTCCACGCAACTGATCGAACAAGTCATCAATTCATGGGAGAGGATACTTGTTCTTTATCTTGATTTTGTTATGTTCATGATAATCGATCCAAATTCGCATTGACCCAACCTTCTTCTTGACGAAGAGGACTGGTACACCCCATGGTGAAGCACTTGGGTATATAAACCCTTTATCCAAATTCTCCTGTAGTTTGTTCTTCAGCTCTTCAAGCTCTACAACAGCCATTCTATATGGAGTCTTGGATATTGGTAATGCCCTAGGTATAAGTTCAATTGAGAACTCAACATCTATTCTAGGAGGAAGACCAGACAGTTCCTCAGGAAACACTTCTGCGAATTCCCTCACAATAGGCATTTCTTCAAGGGTGATTTCTTCTTTGGACTCAATAATCTGAGCCAGATATGCATGCTCATAGGGAATTAATATTCCTGCTTGAGATGATGGAGCTAAAGGAGATTCATCTTCCTCCTAACACTTGTAAAGAATTGGGGGTCGATTCTCCATATGGAGTGTGATTTCCCTCTCCTGACATATTATATTGGCTCAATATAAGGAAAGCCAATCCATGCCAATAATTGAATCAAATTACACCAAAGGGAGTATGACAAGGTTCGATAGGAAATTCAATCCACAGATTATAATAGGGGAGGATTTATACTCATGGGATGCAATGGTTGCCCCATTTTACGTACTCACCGACATCTTTACTTCCATGATTCGTGGTGGTGCTGAGATTGTTCTACTAAACTTTCAAGATATAAAAGAATTCATAGAACCCGAATCAAATAGTATATTCTCAATTATTGAATGAATAACTAGCGTACCTGTCACCACTTCATTGTCAGGGTTCACTTCGGCAGAAGTGATGGAAAAATATCTTCCTTGCTGTCTTGGAGGTTTTTGGTTGCCTCGATAACCCTTGGATTAGGGCACTGATTTGCAAAATGACCAGGTTCTTTGAATTTATAGCATTGAACAATGCGTTGAGGTTCGAACGGAGTGTTCCTCTCCTCTGTCGCAGCCGCGGGTCCTTCTTACCGACAGTTAACAGCTAGGTGCCCTTCTCTTCCACACCTGAAGCATTTTCTCATCCCCTTATTTAAATTTCCAGGGTGCTTCTTTCCACACTTTTGCCAAGTGGGGTGCTGGAACTACTTAGCGCCATTGGATTTATCCATTGGCCCACCAGCATTGAATTCCACCTTATGATTCTTATCCCCATGATACCCATGTGATTCTTCGATCTCCATTTCGACCTTGAGGGCACATCGGACAATTTCCTCATAGATGTCGAAGTCACGGATCGCTAATGCTTTCCGCAAGCTATGCTTCAGCCCACAAAATAAGCGGTCAACCTTGCATTCAGGGGTAACGACAAAGCTGGAAGCGTATCATGCAAGCCTTGTGAATTTTTCCTCATACGCTCCAACGGATTCCTCATCTTTTTTCTTGAAGGAAAGGAAGTCCATTTCCATCTTAAGTCGGAGGGTGCGAGGAAAATATTTATCAAAAAACATCTTCCGGAATTCCTTCCATTCCAAAGAATAGATCTCCTCCTCAGGCTTCATATTTTTGATCAACGTCCACCATTGATCAGCTTCACCCTCCATATGATACGCATCCTGGAGAACCTTCTCTTGTTCAGAGCATTGGAGGATGGAGAAGATCATTTCAATGGAGTTGATCTATTGTTCAGCGATCGTGGGATCAGATGATCCACTAAAAGTAGGAGGCCTTTGTCTCATGAAGCTCTCGATAGTGACTTGTTCTTTCTTAGGGGGGTTTAACATTCCTCTTCACGTGTGTTTCTATTCAAAACTTGAGTTATTTGAGGGAGAAGCATGACAATGTTCGCGATTCCCGCTCCCATTGGATTTGGCATCTCATTAGTACGGTCATCACACTGATCTTCACAACGGTTGTTAGCACGAGTCCTCCTATTATCGACCATTGGCTGGAATAAAAGGAAAGTTAGGGGTAACACATAAAGGGTAATCCAAAGACAAAAGTTTATGACTTATAAATAAACTTTGATTTTCTTAACTCATGAGTCTATAGGCTTCAATCTAGGCTTTTAATGATCTACTTTCTAATATATATTCTTAGGGGCATTTTTTTAATTCCCTTAATAAGGGTTCATACTAAGCTTGTGAATTTATCAAAACATATCCCCCGAGAGTGTCATAACCAAGAGTCCAGCAAGGCCCATTTTTGTGCACCAGTTCTCATTCGAGTCTAGCTCAAAGCGGTGTTTTCGTGTTTTAATCCTAGGATACATCTGTGCCAGAGCCTCCTCTACCTGCTCGTATCCAGACAGGGATGTATTTGTTTGATAAACCACTTACTCAGAAATTAACAAAACTTATGGATTTATTTTATACTTAGTCTTGTATCTAAGGCTTTACTGGGGTTTCCTAATCCCAAAAATAACTAAACCTATCCTCTGATACCAACTGTGACAACCCTGCTTTTTATTACAACTTGAACATGCTTTATTACATAAAACATCACTTGATACAACAAAGAAGAATGAGAGGCTTAGTGTATTTGGGGATTAGGATCATTATATAAAAACATAAAACATGAAATACAACATCTTTATTGAAAACTTCCTTTACATGACCACTACATTCCCTCGTACTTAGCATTGCATGGGATAACCTGAGGACATGGATAAGAAAAGGGTGAGCTATAAAGCCTAGTAAGGGAGTAAACATGGAATAACATGAGGAGTAAAATACATGTTAGGCAATAGGCATGTCAATAGATCATAAGATAAACATGAACATAAAGTCCTGATAAATCATGATAATCATAACATGGAAATGTGGCAACAACACTTAACATTGAATTAGCATGAGCCAAGGCTCATTGCACATGGAGCATGAGTAAACCCTCATTGCACACGAAGCATGAGTAAACCCTCGTTGCACTTGAGTTAGCTTGATTAAACACTCATTTCACATGATTTATCATGAAACTATACATTACCCAATGCATTGGAGTGCTATAAGGGTGCACCCTTCTTAAACATTTCATTTCATGCATAAGTGTGCCACATGGATCATAAAACATGGATTCATAAAACATAATAATTTATTCCACGATAAAGTAATGTGGAATTCATACATTAAACTTTAAAATCAAAAAGTAAATGTGCATAAAGGTGAATCCCCTTGATGGAGAAATGGGCATGGTATTCACTACACAATGAAATTGGCTTAGAAAATCGGTGCGATTTCGGCAGCATAACGGCCTGACATAAGAATTCATAAAAAAGGTTGATGGGAGAGAAAGGGGTTCCTCATCATATTTACGTGTAATGTACAGTAATGAGGTAATATAGATACATTTCCCAACAATTTAAATGGAATTTAGATTCATGATACAAAAGTATTGCTTGAATGTAAAAGAAGAGAGAGAAGTTCCTTTCGGAATTTCGGCATAGTAACGGGTGTACATGGGAGGAATTAAATGAGAGAGAAAGGGGTATCACATCATTCAAACATGAAGAGGGCAGTATTAGGGAGGTGAGAAACCATTCCACAACATTAATAATTGAAATTAAATGGGAAATACAACTTAAAGAAAATTGACAAAAATGAGAAAGGAAGAAAAAAACCCCTTACTTGGAAGTGTGCTTCCAAAGGCTAGAGAGAGGCTTTTGAGAGGCTTCTTGGGAGCTTGGGGCACCGTGGAAGGATTATAGAGAGAGTATGTAAGAGGTTGGAGGAACTCCAAGGGATGTTAGTGAGGAGGAAGTGGGAGCTTGGGTGGTTTTATATAGGAAAGGTGAGGGAATTCTTTATTATTTAGGTTTGGGTCACCTTACATTAAATTAATCCAAACCAAAACCATCCAATGGTTTTTGACCATGGTTTTTGGAAAAGGGAAGAGGAAAAAAATATTTTATAAGGCCCAACTACGAACTTCTTAAAATAATAAGGTTTCATATGTGGAGGTGAGTCACACTCCCATGGAAATTAATTTAAAAAGGCAAAGTGTTGAATATGTCTTGAGGGGTACATTAATGCTTTGAAAAGTAAGTAAAACAAACCCAAAATCACATTATTTTAATGATAAAACATATATTGTCCGAACATAAGGTTTATGGTATTTAATTACATCACCATTGGGTCATTAGGATGTCATAAATCTCATTATATATTTAAACGGTATTTAATTTTTACCCAAAAATTTGACTGTCTCAGAAAATTATGAAAAATTCGCCGTTGGATAATTTTGACATCCTGATTCCAGAAATGACATTTATTTTATATAAAAAAATTTATAAATATGTTAATTATCACTTTTAAAATAAAAACCAATATTTATCAAAAATTCACAGGTTTTGACAGAAATGGCTTTCAAACCTTAATAAAACTTTTAATTGCATTCATAAAATTATAAGATCATTTATATTTAATAAAAATTAATTTAATATTAATAATAATATTTTATTAAAATATTATTTAATTCAAAAATCCCTTAATTTAATAAAATTGAATTCTTAATTAAATAATAACTAAAAACACCATTTATACTTTAAAAACTATTTACGCTGTATCAAAAATGACTAGAAATTATATTCATTATTATATAAAAATAATAAATTACATGAATATAGTTCTACTTATTTGTTACATAACCCCTTAAAATAGCCGCATAAGACCTAATGGTTAGGTGTGCGATGGTGACAGACTCTTGGGGTGGCTCGGATAACATCGCTCGAGTGGTAATCTCTATCAATTTTCACTTTTCCCGTAGACGGTCACGTTTGAGCTTAACATAATGAAGCTCAGCTTGGGCTTGGTCAAGGGCGAAACCCAAGGATGCCACCTCTTTTCTGAGCTCTGAAAAATGGGCTTCGTATGGGGAAATTCTACTGGATGAGGCCATCCCTCCTTTTGTCTGAGTAAAATTGGGTTCGTTAAAGCCTTATATTTATACTAATCATGTGATCATTGTTAAACGACTATAAAAGTAACAGTCACAACTCTTATCATAAAACCAAAGAATTTGAGATCTTATAAAAACATTTTTTATAAAGAGACATTTAACTGGATCAAGAGGGATTTTCCATTAATGAAACTTTGGGTCATTACATCATGGGTCAGAGGAATATTACCCAATTTATGCTATTAGATAATGATTGAGTTATAATACTACTTCGGTTGAAGAGGAATTATTAATATTCTTATTCATTAATTATGTCATTTTAATATTTTATCACCAATTTACTTGAGGGGAATACAACACATAAAATGTTCTTGATGTTGAGATAGTGATGATGAAATGATTTATCTTGATATGTACTGAATACCATGTAATTGATTAAGGAAATTTGTACATGTTGTCTATTCTATTAGGGATTTAGATTACAATATATTTGGATTTATGGAATATATCCAATAACGTGTGTCATACTTAAGGAATAAAGAAGAATTCATGTTTCTGAAAAATTTTATGGTAATTCAATTTATTACCAATTTTATAAAGGATAAATGATGAAGTAATTAACATTTTGGGAATATGAAAATTTATAGCAGCTTCATGTTTATTAAAAGCTAATGATAAGTTCATTTTGGAAATTCGGTGACTATCTTCCTAAAGTGCCAGATCATAATCTTGTGGAAATGTCTACCATTTATGAAATGGTTCATCATTGATCATATTTTAGAAGATAATTTATTACACCACAATATGAAGCATATTGTGTAATGATACGAAGTGTAAATTATTCAAGGCACAACCAAAGGATAAAATTCTATTTATAAAATGAAAAGATATTTTTAATGTATTCTTAGAGTGTGAAATAATTTATTAACTCAAGGAAAAGGGTATTGAAAAAATTTCCCTATTATCACCGTTTTTATGGTATCATGGAACATTATGTTGTAACCAAGGCCGTTAGATGACATTATTGGATTTTGGATTATGTTTTTTTTCAATATTCACATGGAGGACAAGGTAGTTTGTAAAGAATGGGGTCATACGTTTGATACTAAAAGTATTGTTGAATTTAAACACTCCTTGAGATATTAGTCACACCAAAACATTCATGAAAATCACCAAAAATCATACAAAAATATCTACCATCTCAAGAGGGTCCCAACGCTAGAAACAACTCATCAATCAAACGTGTGGTTTGAATGATACATACATTTTTGTAAACTGGGGGCCACTTACCGAGAATGGTACGCACTGATAGCAGTCGTTACGCGGAATTGTACACGGTGAAGGTGCATGGTACACGATGAAAGGAATACAGTACGCGGAATATTGTTGAAAATAGTTCGTAGTGAGGTACATAGTGAAGGTGTGTGGTACATGGAATAGTGCATAGAACTAAAAACAATTCATAGTGATGGTGTATGGTGAAGGCATGTGGTACATGGAATTCTACAAAAAACGGTTCGTAGTGATGGTACGTGGTGAAAAGATGTAGTACGTAGACCGACATACATATGGTATGCAGAAGGATAATGGTATGGGTTAAAGGTTCGTAGTTCAAAGGATTGCAGTATGCAGTTGAGGCAAACAATATGCATATTGAGTTCAGTTTACATATTACCCCACATTACAAATTTGGGTAAATCGGATTACAATAATTTGCAGAGATATGTGACTATATACAAAGCATTAATCCTAAGAAAAGTGATTGGATATAAAAATTTCAGGAATCATTTTGGTGAAGTCTGAAATGGAACACGAAGGATAGGATGCCACATGGAGAGACTCATCCACATAGGGAAAATATTTTGCAGAAGAGATTATGGTTCATAGTGGAAGCTCTCGAAGTACATGGTGGAGAAAGGCGGTATGCAGAGTAAGACGGTATGCAGAGGAGTGAATCAGTTTGTGGCAAGTAAAATAATTACACAGTGGAGAATAAAAGTATGTGGAGTATGACAGTATGCAGAGTAGTAGAGTAGTACACAGAGTATGGTAGTACGTAGATCATGGAATTACGTGAAGGACATTCACGGTACACGGAAACAGTTGCACGATATGCGAAAATAGCTATATAATACATGGAAATAGTTCCATAGTACGCAAAAACAGAAATAGTATGCAGAAAGAACAATAGTATGCAGAAACAACATGAAGTACGCAGAATGCCCAAGAAATCCTAAAAATTGACCAAATCAGTTTGCAAAATTAATTTCCATAACATATCAGTGTACAGAAAAATAAATTACATCTGTAGGTGATTACAAGACTTTAATAGAGCATCCATTTATAGTTGAGTATACATGATTTAATTCTAAACCATTGAATTGACCTTTAAGTCGATAAACTGACTGATGATTCACCCAAACTAGTGGGCAAGGGGGAGTTAGTGGAAGTGATCTGAGGGACGTAGTGTGTGATCCCTAAAAACTTGTAAAGAAATTCTGCATGTCATAGAGTGAATGTGCTATACAATTTTAATCTACAACATGTAATGATTAGTGGTTTTAGTACGACCGACACACTACCGGAGTATGATCCTTGTACATATCCCTTAGCGGTTAACCAAGTAAAATTGTTGTGTCTTTTAATTGCATGTGATTTTTTATTTTTTGAACATCCTATTTAGATATTTTTAATAGGTTCTTACAAAAGTTGGTACAAAATTCTTCAGTTTAAAACACATTTTTGACACTCTAATTCACCCCTCCTCTCTCAGGGTGTTTCAGGGACCTTCATGTGGTATTAGAGGGAGGTTGGTGGTGTTGAATCTATATTCTGCTCTCATAGAGAATCTAGACAATATTAGAGGAGTTCCCCTATTTGATTGATGTAATTTTAAAATATGGGAAAATAGGATGAGATCTCACCTATGATCTCATGGAATGGATTTCTTATTTTCCACTGTATAGGGAATACAGGTCACTAATCGTATAGGATTTTTGATGGATGATACATACAAGGAATTTCTTGATGCTAAGGAAAAAGCACTGAATGCTCTCACTACAACCCTTTATGATCATATTTATCTAAAGGTAATCAGTTTCACATCTTCCAAGTCAATGTGTGATAATGTAGTAAATATTTATGGAGGATATAGAAAAGTGAATGAGTCAAAACTTCAAGTACTACACAATAGGTTTGATGATCTTAAGAATCACCCTTATGAGAATGCATACAGCTTTTTCAATCGAATTACTAAAGTTGTAGGAGAAATAAAAGGTCTGTGAGAAGAAATCAAAGACATTGACATCGTGAATAAAATCTTGAAAAGACTTCTACCCCATTAAAATGAGAAGGTTTCATCCATTGAGGAAAGATATCTCTTTAAACTATCAGTGGATGATCTTCGGAGCAATCTACCAGCTTATGAAATGGGAATCAAACCAGAAGAAGCTATGACTCATGTGATAAAGGAAATGGAATTCAAATACATGAACAATCTAAAAGATTTAGGAGATAGAAGTTATGTAGATGGTGGGAGAACAAAACACATTCTCTAATTTCCATTAAGATCGAGAAGGGAATAGGAAAATTTGAAGGCAAGTTACTTCTGGATTGTTTTTGTTGTGGACGAGTTGGGAACATTTCTTATCAGTGCATAAGAAAATTTAATGATTAATAGAGAGAATTTGAATACATAGAGAAGCCTTAAAAAAGATTCTTCGTAAAGGGAATCTTCAAATTTGAAAATAGAGTATAGAAGAATAGTTTTTTCTATGAGGAGGAAGATGATGATAAGGAATTCTTTGAGGAAGAAGAGCCATAATTTATGATAGGAAACCATGCCTACATGATGGCTACAATTGAAAACTGAGAACCATTTATAGATAAATCTGGAGATAATAATTTTAGTATTAATTTCGATCCCAAGTTACAAATTAAGTATTATTTTGATAAGCATTATATGAAATGTATGAGATGTAATAAGTGGAAATTAGTGGTTGAGGAATCATAAGAATATATTGATCAGCTGGAAGCAGAAATTGAACAAATGTAAGAACTGGGGGAAGTTCAATAATCAACCCTTGAAATAATTGATGATGTTGTAGAACTAAAACTCAGAATTTAAGAACAATAAAACAACATAAATGACCTTACCTTGATACTGGAGGATAATTCCAAGACCATTTAAGGACTTAAAGAAGAAGTTGTTACTCTGAGATGTAAACATGAATGTGAATCAGTTACAAAAGAAGCAAAGAAAAAAATACAATTTGGAAGGTTCTCAAATGTTGAGCTTCTAGAGAGAGAAAAATGTGGTTTTGATTTATTTGAAAACATCTTGAGTGATCAAATACCCAAATTAATGCGAAATATTTGAATTGGTTGTGATGCTGAAACATAAGATGCTACAAATAATGTGAACTAGAATAAAGGCAAGATGAAAGTTGATCATGTTGAAAAGCCACTTGAAGTGGTGAAAAAGAAACCCTTAAATAGAACTGAAAGGATAACTGATGATTATCTTTGAGTTTAAAGAAATTATAGGAAGTAAAACTATTTTCTTGAGGAAGAAGGTATGAGTAGAAATAGATGTGAGAAGTCATTTCCTTTCATGAAGTGTTAGTTTGGTAGCTATCTGGTCCATACCATGACATACTATGAAGAGTCAAGGAGATATATGAATGGGGAAGAGTTATGAGTCAACAGAGGAAAACATATTCATATCCTACTTCTTATAGAAGAAATAATTTCTATTTATATTGTTTTCACTATTTTAACATTGGCCATAGAGCAATGTATTGTAGGGAGAGGTATGACAGGAGAAATTCTTTAATTGGTTACAGATGAGTGAATACATGTCAGCCAGAGAGTGATGTTATTTCCAATAGTTTTACTCCCCTAGAAAAAGAATTCGAATATGAAGAACTGATGTACACAGCAAAGAGAATTGAAAGGCCATTAGCATCCTACACACTATCCAATATCTTTTGAAATGAATAGAGAAAATTTGAAAAGTCCAATTTTGTAGATGTATCCCTCAAATCTAAAAATTACAAAAGCACATAGATTCTTGATAGCGGATGTTCATCCCCCATGATGGGTAATTCAGACCTATTAACAAATATCAAGAAGGTATATGGAACAATGATGTTCGGTAATGATGGTGCCTAGATGATAAAAGGTAATGGACGTACAGAGTTAGCTAATGGAGATCTGAAGAAAACTAAAGTCCTTAATGTTGAAAGGCTGCATCAAAATATTCCTAATGTGATTAAACTTTGTGACTCAGTTATTACTGTGACATTCAATCATAATGGATGTACTATAAGATGAAATTCAGGGAATTCACTCATGAAAGGTATTAAAATAGATGGAAACTTATGTTTGGTTTAAAACTAAGAGAACATTTTCTACATAAAGGATGAGTAGGAAAACAACTTATTGCATCGAATATTGGGGCACATCAATAAACAAGACATAGAAAATATATCTAAGATGAAGATAGTCATGGATATACTGAATCTGAAGCTTGAATGAGAAATGACCTATGATGCGTGTATGCGAGGGAAGGTGATATGCAGTTCCAACCATCCAAAGAAGAAAATAGCATCAAATATCCTTGACCTCATTCATACTGATGTATGTGGCCTGAAAAATGTTTCTAGTACACATAGAGAAAGTTACTTTGTTCTTTTAATAGATGATTATAGTAGAATGGCATCTGTGATCGTTATACACACGAAGCGACAAGTGCTTCATTTCTTTAAAACCTATAATGAAATCTACAAGAATGATATAAGAAGGTAGATCAAAGTCATGTGGTATGACAATAGAGGGGAATACACATCCATTGAATTTGAAAATTAACTAGATAATCTTCGGATACAACATGAGGTGGCTTCTATGAGAACTCCATAGAAAAATGGAGTTGTTGAGAACATGAATCGATACATAAACAACATGGATATAACTATGCTGATCGAGATTTTTATTCCTTGACATTACTGGAAAGAGGCATTAGAAGTAGCAGTGTAAATTCAAAATCAAACAAGGATATATTTGGGTGAGACAAAGACACCATATGAATTGTGTCATGAATGGAAGCCCTTCTTTAAATACTTTTTTATTTTCCAAAGCAAGTGGTTTATCTGAAACAAAGAATGAAATCAAGGGAGGTGTGGAGATAATGTAGATGAAGTAATATATTTTGGATAATCAATGAATACAAAATACTACAAGTGTTTCAATAAGTGTTTGGGAATAATTGAGGAAAGAAATAGTGTACAGATCATTGAAGAGAAAAACACTAATGATTCAATGAATTCTTATGCCGGTGTGATAGATGATGAGGAATATTGTGAACATGGAACAAATTTTATTACAGATTTAGAGGAAGGTGTGAAAAACTATCAAGATTTACATCATGATGTTGACTCTTAAGATGAATCAGAAGATCAAGCCATAGTTGGAGAGAATTTGGTTGAACCACAAAGGATAAATCTAAGAGAAAAGATTGATCATTCCAACATTATCAGGTATCATAATGCACCAACACAGACAAGGATAATGAGTAATTATGTACATTCTATATTTTTATTAGTTGTCGAACCATCCTTATTTATAGAGGCTTCAAAGGATGAGTCATGGATAAATACAATGAATGATGAGTTGGATCCTATTGAAAAAAATGATACTTGGGATCTTGTAAAAAGACCCAATGGTCACAATGCGATTGGTACGAGGTGGATCTTCAAGAAAAGAAATTTCGAGCATGAAAATGTGATCATAAATAATGTTTTCTTGGTCTATAATGGATATTCAAAAATCGAAGGTGTTGATGATTAAGATACATTTTCTCTAAAAGAGTGACTAGAGTCAATCAGACAATTTCTTGACATGGAAATCTAAAGAGGTTACAAGTTGTATCAAATTGTTGTTAAGAAAACACTTTTAAATGGATTATTGGAAGAAGAAGTCTATATTGAACAACATATAGGGTTCCTTCTTAGCAATGATGAAATAAGGGTTTTCGAATTAAATAAAGCTCTTTATGATCTGAAACAAGCACCATGAGCATTGTACTCTCAGTAAGACTCTTATATGAGAATGAGTGAGTTTAAAAGTGGAGGATTGGATCACAATCTCTAAATGAAAAACTCTTTAAAGGATCAGTTCTTCATATTGGTATACATGGATGATATTATTTTTGGTGGAATCAGACATGGATCTTTGGATGAATATACCAAACACATGAAATAAAAATTTAAAATGTCCATTATTGGTGAACTCACACACTTTTTGGGGTTGCAGATACTTCAGATAAAGGATTAAACATTAATTTCTCAAGAAACATATGCAAGATAGATAATGAATAAATTCAATATGCATGATTCCAAACCAATGTTGACTCTAATTTCAGTTGCATCAAAGCTCAAAAAGTATGGGGAAGGGACTTCTGTGGATCCCACTATGTATAGAAGAATCATTGGAAGCCTAATGTGCCTGACGGTGACATAACTAGATATTGTCTTTGGAACTTGCCTTGCATCCCTCTTTTAGAGTAATATGAATGAATAACATATGGAGGAAGGTAATACAATCATCAGATACATTCATGGAACACATAATTATGGGCTATACTTTGTTGAAGGAATAGATAGCGAACTATTAGCATTTTTTCATGTTGACTGGGCTGGAGAAGTAGTGGACAGAAATTTTACCAGTGGTGGAGCATTCTATATTGGGATGAATTATGTGGGTTAGTTGATCAAAAAGCAGGAAAGTAATTCACATAGTACTACTTAAACTGAATATATATCTTCTACCAAGGTGTTCACTCAGTTACTTGGGATGAAGCAGCAACTGAGTGACATAGGTGATGAGGTGAAACAAGAAATGTTGATTTACTATGATAGAAAGAGCACAAATAATCTTATGAAGGATCTCATTCATCATTATCATAAAAAACATATTTAGATCAGATATCACTTCATTATGGAAAAAGTTGAACAAGGAATGATAAAAATAGAACATGTGGGAACTGATGAGCCAGTGGCTGACATTATGACTAAGCCATTGTCAGTGGCTGTGTTTGAGAAACATTGGAGGAACCTCATTTTTTAGCCACCTCCCAGTGCATAAGGAGGTTACGAGATTCCCTTATCCACAATTGTTTTAACTATTTTTAATTTTTTTTGGAAATTTTTCATGTTTATGGGGGAGAAACGATCTAGTAGAGGCATGTTTTTTAACTCTTCAAGAAAAGATTTTGTTCATTGGGTTTATTTCCAATGGGTGAGAATGGATAAATTCACTGAAGAGTTTTCTATTTCTTTCTAGTTATGGGAAAGGTGAAGAATAGAAAAATCCAGAAGTAAAACTATGGGGGAGAAAAAAAAATTAATATAACGCAATTCATTTCCTCTCTCTTGTTTTCTACACTGACGAACTGCTCGCATAAACATGTGGTGATGGATGAGTTGTTTCTTGATGGTTCTGGTTTTGATCATGGATGGCACATTAGTGAATTTATCTGGTGATTTACAACAAACCCAAATGGGATATTGTTAGAACCATGTCTTTTCGATGATATTATTGGATTTTGGTTCGTGTTTGTTGTCAATCTATACATGGATTACAAGGCCGTTTGCAAAGAATAGTGTCATATGATTGAGACTGAAGTAGTGTTGAAGGTTACCATTCCTCAAGTTATTAGTCAGACCACAACTTTCATGAAAATAAACACAATGCACAAAAAATATACTCCATCACAATAGGGTCCCAATTCCACAAACGACTCTTCAATCGGACGTGTAGTTTGCAAGATACATGCATTTTGGTAAATGAAGGGCCAGTTATGTAGAATGGTACACACTGACTATAGGCAGTATATGGAATGGTGTACGATGAAGGTGCATCATATGCGGTGAAAGGAAAGCAATATGCAGAATGTTGTCAATAATAGTTTGAATTGTGGTATGCTACAAAAGCGTGTGGTACTAGGAATATTGTGTGGAACTGAAAACACATCGTAGTGATGGTACATAGTGAAGGTGTGTGGTATGCGAAATGCTGCCAAAAACAGATTGTAGTGACGGTACGTGGTGAAGAGATGTAGTACGTGGACCACTAGACATACTCTACATGGACGGTTAATGGTATTCCCTAAAGGTTTGTAGTTCAGAGGATTTTAGTACGTGTTGGATGCTAAAAATACGCAGATGGAGTTCAGTTTACAAATTGTCCCACATTGAAAATTTGGGTAAATCAGATTACTGAATTTTCAGAGATATATGACTATTTAATGACCAGTAATCCTTTTTGTTTAGTGACATGATTGAATATTAATATTTTGAGAAGAAATATGGTGATGTCAGAAGTGGTACGCAGAGGAGAAAATGATATGTGGAGAGAATCATCTGCGTAGGGATACCAGTTCGCGGAAGAGAGCATTATTTTCACTAGAAGCTCTCGTAGTATGTAGTGGAGAAAGGAAGTACATGGAGTAGGAAAATACGCTAAGGAGTGGAGTATTACATGGAAGAGAACATCAGTACATGATGGAATAAGGCATTATGCGGAGTAGAATGGTGTGTGGATGAGTGCAGCAGTACATAGAGTAGGGTAGTACACGGATAAGGGCTATACATGGAGGACCAACACGGTATGTAGAAACAGCTACATGATATGCAGAAACAGCTGCACTGTATGCCGAAATATCTTTACAGTATACGGAAATAGCAACAGTATGCTGAAAAAACATCATTATGTGGAAACCGCAAGTAGTACGCAGAAAACCCAGGGAAGCCTGAAAATTGACCAAATTAATTTGTGAAATTAATTTCCATAACATATTAGTGTATGGAAAAATATACTACATATATAAATGATTATGCGACATCAACAGAGAAACCATTTACAGTTGAGGATGCATGATCTAATGCTAAACCGTTGAAGTGACCTTCAATTTGATAAACTAAGTGAAGATTCTCCCAATAGAGTGAGCAAGGGGGAGTCAGCGGAAGTGAAGTGGGGAACGTAGTGTGTGATCCCTAAAATTTTATAAAGGTTGTGGACCTAGAATAGAGTTATTATGATAAACATTTGCAGTCCAAAACATGTGAATATTAGTGTTTTTGGTACAACTGATGCATTGTCGGTGTATGCTCCTTAGATGTAGCCCTTAGTGGTGTACCAAGTAAAATTGATGTGTCTTTGCTTTTCATGTGATTTTTTATTTTCTGCACATCCTTTTCAGATAAGATTAACAGGTTCCTACCAACGTGGGAACAAGATCCTTCAGTTTAAAAGTTAAAGTTGACACCCTGATTCACCCCTCCCCTCTTAGGGTGTTCTGGGGTCCTTCACTTTATTCACACATCTGTTCTATTGTTTTTTGGTCTACAACTTTCACCTGAACATGTTCTCTATCATTTTCCATCATAACATGATAGATAGAAAGATATTCCATATGGATATTTTCACTAATAATGTATTATTCAGAATAAAATTTTTATGGAGAACTATGAAAATAATTTTACCTCTTATTAAAAATATTTTTTATGAACCCCATTTATGATTTCTGTTATTCAACAATAGTATTTTTATATATCAATCCTTTTATTTTCAAGATCAAATCAAATCTGTGATGATGAAATTTAATTAAGATGGGGAGAATGTGACACCGTAATACATTACAATATTTTTCCTTTTAAATAAATTTAATTTGGTTTCTCTCGTGACTATATACAACACCAAGATATGTTTACTCTACCTACAACACTATATTAATTGTGTTAGACACAAAGCATAGTTTTACCACCACTTAATTGTGTGCCTATTTTAAACCTAATTTTGAAAATTTTATAATATTATTTTTCAAAATGAATATCATTTTTGGATTTAGGATGTCAAAATTACATTAGGGGAATTTTTTTTATTTTTCTATGAAGTTTCTATTTTTTATGAATAGTAAAAATAATGTATTATAATTAAAAACATGATTTTTAAAAATTAATAGTGTTAAATTATATTTTAAATTGGTACATAGTATCACATAAGATCAATTATAAATTTATTAATAAAAATTTGGTAGTTGGAAACATTTTTATATTGAAATTAGATATAAACACTTATTGAACTTTAGAACATTTTCATTTAAAACCCCGATTTATATCCACTTCAATGGGATTATCTTTAAACTCAATTTTCATACTTTTGTGATTTTATTTTTCAAAAATTGAAATTCATGGTTGTAATAAGTATGTTATTTTTGGTCTAATAAGTTAAATTTAATTTTGGTAAAAAAAAATATTACTGAACGATATTATAATTATTTATGGTGATTAATGTTAAATTAAGGTTAATAATGGGAAAAAACAAAATAATATGAATAAAATTACTCGGACATTATTCCAATGGTCTTTGGCTTCCAATATTTCAACCATATCGCCTATTATTTCTAATTGTATGGGATATTGGGATATTATTACAAGGAATTTCCCTATAAAAATGGTTAAGGAAAATACAAAAAAGGGAAATTTAATTACCTTTAACATTTATATATGTACATATCATTATATTTTTATTTATTCCTATAATTTTGAAATATAAGTGGGTTATTTTTATCAAAAATATTTATCAAAATTTTTTAGAGACTATTTAGCAACATAAATTCTTATGAAACACCAATGTAATGATTATTTTGTTAATAATTAACTAAAATAAATGATACAATACATATTTAAAACAAATAAAATTTATTGAATTAATGTCATAATTTTTTTTGTTAGATGTGTATATCATTTTACACAGCTATTAAATGTTTATATTTTAATTAACACATTTTTTTGAAATTTTAATATTTTAATTAAATAAATAATGTCAAAATTGTCATTATTGTTACTTTAAAATAATTGATATTTTATTAAATGATTTAAAATTAATAAAAATCATTTATTAATACAAGTTATTTGTAAGTTTTAATAAATATTAAATATTTTCTATTAATATACCAATTAATCTTTTATAACTAACATATTTACCCATATATTTTAAAAATGTTGTTAAAATGGTCCAGGTTTAAGCAGTACTTTAGCGTGTCACATGCGTTTTTTTAAATTAATTTCCAAAACACATAGGTTTTATATTTTATAAATTATATATAATATTAAAAATTCAGCGTCTTCATATTTTTTAATATATCAGTTTTTTTATTCTTAATGGTTAAATTACTTTGGTTAGAAAACTAGATGGCTTGATAAAAACAAAAATGAAAAAATTGTGGAATCATAGAAGTTAAGGAACAAAATTATTAAAATGAAAATATTTTTCTATGGTGGAGGTTTAAATAAAAAATTATTCAATTTTTCATCCATTATATTTCCATTTTAGAGGCATGTTAGGTATTATTGGCCTCTTACTAAGGAATACCTTTTGGAATTTACAATATTGTCGATCCCCCTCCACTATAAAAAGGCATGCTATCTACCCCTTACTCACACCTCCCAAAACACATTTTATAAACAAATATCATAGAAAATATCTCTTAAAAATTACTCCCATAATTCTAGAAGAATTTCCTTGTGAAGAAATCAATCAAAGGAAGTCATCTGGTGCAACCCAGAAAGAGTTACCAGATTAAGAGGCAACATCTTTCCGTAAACCCTTTAGTTTTATTTCCATTATTCACATCCTAAACTCTTCTTATTACATGATTGTATAAAGGAAATAGTATAAATAATTTAGTATAATGTTTTTATTCTATGGTTTCTACCTACACTAACACACTTCCATCTAACGAGTAATGGACATACTGTTTCTATGTATGGTGATCTATTACGTCACGAAATGTTGATTGTTCATTTTTCCATTACCACATGTCAGGGAGGAAATATTGATGGAAGCTATGATTATTTATAATATATCTGAAATTTATAATGTCTTTATTCTTTTTTAATTTTTATTTAGAACATACCGTTATGTTTTCCATCTTATAAAAATATGATAATTTCATTTGAAAAGTGTAGACTCCTGCCCCCTTAAGGCGGTATGACTCATTCATGCCACAAAAAGAATGTATAAAGGGTGGTTTTAAAAAAATCATGTAATATATATGTAATATATATGATATGGTAATAACAATAATAATACTTGTCAATTATGTTTCATTTGTTTAATATCAAAATGGATTGGAGGTAGGGTTCATGTGTACGTACGGTATATAGTCTCCATGAATGGTGCACTTCATTTCTTATCTCCAAATACTGTAGATTATTATAAAAACAAATGTGAAAATATATGATAATTAACTCATTGTTTAAATTATGTATATTGTTAAATCATGATCTAATTAATAGTAGAAAAAAATGAAAATTCACAGCCTACTTGAGAAAACTATGCAATTAACACCGTAAATAATTTAAATAATAAAAGAGTGTTAACAAATTGGTAAAAAATAGTATATGGAATTAATATATGATATTATAAAATTCACTATTGTTATGGTATAATTTAGTAACATATTTTAAACCACTATCCATTATGATAAGGACAATACAAAAAAATGAAGGTTAAGGTTTGGGATTTTTTCTCAATTTACTTTATATGGTGATTTATTTTTGGTTTGCACCATTTCACTTTTATATGTATTATATACTACCATTTGACATGTTATATCATTAATATCATTATTATAATAATTTTATAATTTTCTTCTAATTCTTGGTGAATTATTATTTTAATGTTTCAAAGTGGTATGGGACACTTTGAAAGGTTTAATGTTAACCTTTTTCTCAAGAATGTTTTAATTTCAACAACCCTTGTTGTCAAATATCCTTATATGAAATATTATTGATAATTCCATATTATTTATTCAATATGGATATATGATAGAGAACATTTTATTATTAATTAAATCAATTATTTTATTCATGGAATTATTTATATAGATAATACATGGTTTGGGGCCATTTTGGTAAGCCCTGTGGGTTGGGGACTGATTAAGGAAATCCCCTCGATGCATCATTAGTCCCATAAGATTGAATTAGGTTGGAAAACCCCTTTAATATTTTAACCAATATGATATAAACTATCCCCTGAATTCTCTTTATAGTATGGTTAAGTTTTGATGGCCCAAATTGTTTTGAATCCAGTATGTCTTAAACCATCTTGTGAATGGTCTTGACTGTAATGGTTCCATGTACCTAGGAAACATGGTGTCTGATAAATAATCAATTACATTATTGATAATTCATTTATTTTGATTTGTTATCCATGAGGTTTTTCATCAACATATCAATGGATTAATTTTTTTATTAGTTTATTGATTAATGGGACTTGTTTTAGTTACTAATCAAGCCATATTGATATTTCCTTATCTATTTATTTATATGGCTTGTGTTATTAGTTATTCACCTTTCCATACTAATTTATTATCATTGATTCATTACTTCTTATTCCTAAATTATCCTTACTGAGAAGTTTAACTCATCCATATTATGTTTCATTTTCCCATTTTATGAATAAGAAAACATTGAATAGGATTTCCAAGTTGTGGATTATTTCCTTATATTATGTATAATGTTTTATATTTTTTTCCCAATGTATTATGGGTATAATTTATGTTATTTGTCTTTGAAAGACTACTAAAATGATTGTCACTTCAGGATTTTATTCCTTATAATCATGCCAATGTAATAAAATAATTCACCATCTATAGGCTTCTGGGGTCGGGGTGTTACACTCATGACAGGAGTCAGCGGATTTTTTTCATGAATCATTGAAACATATAAAATTCATGGCTTAAACCCCTTTTTTGAAATAATAATTCATCATGGTGTATGAGTCCCCCATAATTTATACTAACTTTCACTATGTAAACCATATAGGCCCTGGTGTGAACTACTTACCACAAAAAATTTCAACTCTTCTCTACCCTAGACCTTCTCCAATGCCCATATGAGCACCAAAAAACCAATTCAGGCCTCATTCCACATCCAAACACACTTATTCGGGATGTTCCATCACCCAGATTCTAGATTTGAATCCTAATTCACATAATGGATCCCTCTATATATCAAAAAATTAAAAAAACCTCTCAAAATAATGACCAAGAAAACTATGGTTCAATACAAAATCTTCACCATAATGATTATTATCCTTTATAAGAATTAGATAGTCCTCTAGACACAACCCAGACCAACCACAGTTTCCAATTCTCTAAAGACTCAATGTTTTCTACTTTGTAATTTGAAACATGCTTATGTCATGTAATTCCAAAACGAATGGAATAAAATTCACTAATCTTCATGACAGGTGACCACCATTAGGGATGAACTGAGTGTGTTCTCCTCAAACCAATCTACTCTGATATACCATGTTGTCTTCAACTGTATGATCCTCATGCTCATGGTGAACACAATTATAATATTATTTCAAAAAAGGGTTATTTCAATCCATGGTGCTCCCCACATTAATAATTTCAAACTAAAACATATTATAATTGCTAAATTATACTCTTGATGCAATTTTCACCACAATTAGTCTATTTAAAATCAAAAACACAAGTCATGTCTCTCTTGGATCAATTTT
The DNA here is from genome assembly GCA_963277665.1 of Viscum album. NCBI lineage: Eukaryota > Viridiplantae > Streptophyta > Magnoliopsida > Santalales > Viscaceae > Viscum > Viscum album. Next base: position 1,715,559,836 of record OY728160.1, on the reverse strand, counting down.
TACAAAATCATGTTGGTGCATCCCTAAACAGCTCTATCATTATTTCTAAACTAAGATGCTTTATGTAGTCATCTAAATTCCAACACTAAAGTGTGAACCCTAACATATAGTGTAATTCCATGGTCAAATAACTAACTTCTTTCTCTATCCATCATTCTATCTTCCTAAGAACAAGCATATCATTGATTCAACTCACCCTTAGATCATGTTAACACCTTATCAAAAGTTCTTCCAATGAACCAACTAACATGACACACCAAATTAATAAAAAATATAATATTTTATAAGGAATAGGATCACATCACATCTTACCCAATAGTAGTATTCCAAATTCCCCTCATACTTATCTCCAACCAGTCTCATTTCACCCATGAATCTTCAAACATGATTCCCATTCATTTGATACTGATTTTATTCTCCCCAATAGAGGAGTATCATTATCGTCACTCTAAAATAAAAAATTAATGGATCTTTATATTCCATGTTATATCCATCACTAAACACAATGAATGACCATGAGAAAACCACTCATACCTAGGCACAATCACAAAACACCAACTGTCCCTCACTCCTAGATACCCAAGTACATCATCTTTAATTCGGTCAAAATTATTATGAAATTAGGGTCACAACATTAAATGGAAAATAATTCAATCCCCACCATATTAATTCCCATACACTACCCTTAAAATTTTGATCAAAATGGATCCTGTTAGCAAGACACCCAGAAAATAACATTGTCATGGATGAATGCCAGGTATTGCATACTTATGTGTCTCGCCACTGCACTATCACCACATCAAATCTTAGCTTCAACCACAACTCAAACCATTCATGCCGTACCAAAACACGACCCATTTACTGATTTACGACATAACAAAAAACATCACATTCCCAGATTCACTTATCCCTGCACATTTATACCTTTACCTCAAAATCCTCATCAAATCTCACATTCCACCACAAAGAAGAGATTTTCCTTAAGAACCCCCTTATAGGTTCTCAACTGAGATCCTACACAATATCCACCAAAACCAATGGTTCCACACTTTGATAGAACCAGACCACATTGTCTACTCACAATCCCATGTGTTGGGTCCCATCTAACCTAGTCTCTCATGCCTAACATGTAACACCCATACATTCTAAATTATAGCTTTGTATTTGATAGCATGTATGACACGCAACACCAAGTGTAAGAAGGTAATATATTAACTAGATAAATTAAAAAAAATTAATTTCTTAAATAAATATAATATATTTTAGAGACTGAATTGTGTTTAATATTGAGTTATCCTATTTTACACGCAAGTGCGACCTTCCTCGATAGCTTGTGTTACACTCAAGACCGAGTTTCACCAAATAACAATGTATTATTAAAATATTATTATTTAAGATAATCTAACATAACCTAGATGTTATGTTAATGGTAATTAATAGTATTTACTAACAAAAGATAATTTATGGTTTATATAAATTTAAAATTAATTAATTGGTAACTAACTAATGAGAAACAAAAATAAGAACCAATTGGATATAAAAAAATACTATTATTTTTAAGCTTCCAAATTATTTTTTACCTAATTAACATAATTAATTAGAATTAGTTATTTATTTTAATGGAATTTTTTTATATTAAATAAAATATTTTCAAAATTCACCTATTAGGATTGATACACATAAGATAAAAACAAAACCAATTTCACAGATAAACCCCTATATTTTTATAGGCGAAATTTTACCACCTTTTAATGGAGAACCCATTTAAAATCTGAGTTTTTACACATTGATTGATTTAATATGTCAAAATAAACATCATAATTTAAAAAGAAACAATAATATTAGGTTTGAGTGGATTTTTGATTTTTTTGGATACATATCATTTTTTAATGAATGGTTAATAATAAAGAATTTTAGTTATAAAAATTGTCATCTAATTTATTTATATGGTAAAATTATAATTTTAACTGATTTTAAATTTTTTGGGATGCTATTTATATCAATTAATACAATTTATGTCATTGGAATCAATTTCAATTTAAATTTGACGATAAAATCATAGCAATCTTTTGGACGTATTTACCTTAAAACCGGCATTGTCATCCCGTCTACGAGATTAAATTAAAATTAATTTCTGTCACATCTATGATTGTAATTTTGAAATATGGCTTCCAAATTTCCAATAAGAATAATTTAATATTTATAGTAATAAAAACACGGGTTTTGACGAAAAATATTAGTGAAATTGATTAAAATTAATTACAACAATTAAGGTTAAATTAGAATTAATAAGCATTAAACCTTAATCATAAGGCCCCAAATGACCTATACACATGTCAAATAGCTATTTTACAGACATATATAGACCATATAATAATTTTTGCCTAATTTGTTCCATTAATGGATCAACTTTCAACATGAACAATGTGGTAGGTATTCCTTTTTCAAAATATTACATGGGCGACACTCCTCCTCCACAATAAAAGGCCACCACTTCTCCCCATTCCTCGCACCTCTAAAAACACATAGGTTCGGCCATGATCTTCACAAATATATTCCCAATATCCCTTCCATAAACCCCGAATCCTCCCTTTGGGTAGTAATATTTCCATGTAATCTGTTTGGTATAAACTAAATGGAGTTACCCGATTTTTAAAATAACGCTTTCTAACGATCACTTTTCTTTTATTTACTTCTCCACCACCAAAATTATTCTTCTTCCATTTTCAAATAATAAAAACATTATCAAAATTATACTAATATTTTTTTATATTAATTTTTCTAATTACATTTATTCACACCTCCATCTAATGGGTAACAAACATACAATTTATGCGAACGGTGAACTACAACCTCACAAAATAATGATTATCCGTTCTTCCATTACCACCTCTCATGGGGGTCACTATGATTGAATATATATGTATAAATTAATTATAATAACTTTATGGTTCTGTAATTATTTTATAACACAAAAATATATAAATTCCTTTTCTGTAAATATTATAACATCACTTGAGGAAGTGTGGACTACCGTCCCCTCAAATGCAATATAATTCATTCACGTTATACATGGAAAATGTTAAGGTGTATATTAATGACAATATTTGAAATATATAACATATATATGATATGTGGATTATAATATACATGATTATTCATTTAATTTAATTTTCATTCTTTTAATAATGATAATGAAATGAATGTATCATTCATGCGTACATACGGTCTACCGTCTCTGTGAATGAGGAATTCCATTTACTATATCCAATTTTTATATTTTACTAAAAATAAATATATACTGATTATATATCATAATTAAGTCATCTTTTACATCTTCGATATTATGAAACTATGATCTAATTAATAGGGAAAATAATTGACAAGTTAAAAACATACTTGACAAAACTTGGCAATTAACAGGAGAAATAGTTAAATATTGAAAGAGTTTCCAAAAAGGGTGTTAAGATATTATAAGAAGTTAATATATGATGTAATTAACATGAGTATAGTTTTATTATAAGTTATTTATATATTTTTAACCACTAAATAGGAGGCTAAATACCACACAAAAAAAGAATGATAAGGTAAGGGATTCTTGTGTCACTTTTCTTTCTATGAGGCACACACCATTTACACCACTTAATTCTTTTTCGTGGTGTACCTACTACAAATTTAGATATATTATATCATAAATAATTTATATTTAGTGTATTTATGGTTTTACATTTAATTATCTCATCCAAGGTATTTTGAGATGAAAATTACCAAGTGGTAAAAGAGATCTTTGCATTATCACATCCTATTGTGACTGCTAACTTTTTCATGAACCCATAATATCCTTATGATAATTTTTTTTGAAATTATATTTGTATTAAATATCCATTTTCTAATGAAATTGATATTATTATTTCCTAATATTTATACCAATTTTACATAAAGTTTTAACATTGAATGGTATTTTATTTACTAGGAAATTATGATAAATCTGTATCCTTTATTCTATATGGATATTTGATAAGGCATATTATATATTTGATATGAGGAATGATTTGGACAGGTAAGAAATGGGATGGGGACCATTTATGTTAATCCCTAAGGGTTGGGGACTAGTTAATGAAAGACCCTTGATGTATCAGTAGTCTCATGAGATGAAATATATGGCCAAAATAGAGGGTTTTATCCAGATATTATAAACCATCTTGTGAACGGTCTTAAAGGTACTGGTTCCATGTTCCTAGGAAACATGGAATCCAATAATTAATCACTTATATCATTTATTGTAGGTTATTATTTAAATTTTTCATTGAAATATATATGGATTTATTTCCATTAAATTTTATTTATTAATGGAATATGTTTCTGTTTATTAAATTCTCATATAGTTTATTTAATACCTAGTTGTTTATATGGAAAGTGTGTTTGGTTATTTACCTTTCCATATAGACTAATTTATTATTGATTCTATTTTACCTACCATTACTGAGAATTTTAGATCATCCTTATTATGTTTCTTTCCCCTGATTATGAAGAATATAAATCTGAATAATATTTCAAGAATGCAATTTATTTTAGTTTATTTTGTAGCATGTATTATTTTGTTTTCTTGATGTATTTTGAGTTTCATGTATGTAGAATGTCTTCCAATAATGAAAAAAAAATTAGTCCTTCAATATATGAATCCTTTTAATAATTCAAATGTAATAAAATAATTCATTGGATTTAAGATTTTGGGGTTCAGGAATTACAGTTGGTATCAATGGAATATTATCAACAAATTTGAAAACTACATTAAGAAATCAGTGATTTTTCAACATAACACTATGATAGACTTTGATGATGAGTATATAATAAAATCCTAGATGTTTTAAGGTATATTTTATGTGGTTATTACTATAAATACATCCATTTATGGATACTACATGTGGATTTGGTTCTGGTACATATGTACCTAGGACTAATAACTCCAACAAGGTGTTCTGAGCTTCAATTGGGGTAAATTGGCACTTGAAAATCATCCTTAATGTGAACCATATTTGAAAATCCTTGGGTATATTATTAGGATATTCATTTTATATTTACCTTCAATTAAGAAGGATTTAAAATTAATGATTTCCCCAAAGTAACAAAAAATTTATGGTTTTGCGATTAATGATACATAATGTTATGTTAGCAGCTAAAACTTATTTGGAATTATATATTATGAGCTAATCCAGTGTATGGAATTGTTTAGAAATGTATCCTGGAATGATGAACATTATCAATAACTTTGGAAAATTGAGGTATTTCCCTTCAAAAACAGCTAATATATCATTCATTGGAATGAAAAAAAATCATGGAAATATTGGGGAAACATAATCAAGTTTTTACTAACAACCCTTATAAAATTCAGAAACTTATTCTATAAGTATAATATCATATGATATATTTCATTATGAGGTAGATTCCCTAAAATTTTAGTGGAACTACTAATCCAATTGCAGCTAAAATCATGATTAAGTCTCCGGAGAAGATATTTACGGCCTAGGAATGCCACAAAAAGGAAAAGGCTACACCTACAGTCTATTGTCTTCAAGGTGATACTGATCGGTGATTTTACTTGATCTAGAATAGGGAGTAATAATAAGAATAAATCAACTAATGGAGGAATTTTAAGGTGAAATTACTCAACAAATATATCCCTCGTGATTAAAAAACTAAAATAGAGAGAAAGGTCCTTACATTAAATCAAATTGTGGAAGAAAGTATCATGGATTATGAAGATGTCTTTAACAAATTATCAAGTTTTATTATGGATTCATATGAAACATGGTATGAAAGATTGATCATTTCATTTAGGGACATAATCCATTTCTACTAAGGGAACTAGTGCCTCAAATTTCTCTTCATTTGATGATATAGTTTTTTGTTCTGTAAAGATAGTGAATGAATTCTCCATGTTATATGGCTTTAAGGGAAACCAAGAGAGTAAGATATCTTCTTAACACCATGAAAAGGGGAATGATTCAAAGATTTTGAATGGTAAAAAGGATTTTCCAACATGTTATAACTATGGATAGAATCACCTTGGTAAATTCTTTACTGTATTGGGAGTTTTATATAAGTGTGTAGAAAAGGGTAATCAGGAAAAATAATCAAAAGGAAATAATGGAAATATTGTTATTTGATGTTACAACTAAAAAAATATGGGGAAATATTAAAATTAATTCCTCAAGCATCAAGCGAATATACCTCTGAAGAAGCTAAGAGGTCATGGTCCCAAAAATATTAATCAAACAACCAAAGTGGAATGATTAATGTACCTCTATATTTGGATCTGTGAAATTTGAAGTAAAAGTATTTTATTTATTATTATCCCATCATACAATTTTTTAAATATATATGGACTATACTATATAACTTATTCATTAAGTATTTGAGATCATTTTATGAATTGTACAAAGAAAATTTTTTCTATAGGAAGTTATTTTATTTCTAAGACACATGATTAGGGGAAAGAAAACCATTAATATGTTCCTGATGATGGGATAATGATGATGAAATGATTGATTTGGAAGTGTTCTTACTCCATTTTAACTGATTAATGACTTGTCAAAATGTGGTCTATTTTATCATTGATTTAGTTTAAAATACATTTAGAATTATTTTTATATATTCAATAAAATGTTTCCTACTTAAGTAATGAGGAAAAATTCATGTTTCTAATAACGTTTTATGGTAATTCAATTTATATCCATATTTCAATAGGATACATGGTGAAAATGTTCACATATTCAGTATTTGATACTTCATAATTATTTAAGTACAATGATAAGTTCATTTTTGAAATGCAATTACCTTATTTCTAAAGTCTCAGACTATAAGATTCTGGAAAAGTTAACCATTTATTAAATGTATGAAGTATAACTTTTTATGGGGTTTTAATGATTGATATACTACATCACTATATGAAAAATCTTGTTCAATGAGATGAGGTTGAAATAATACAAATAATTACCAATGTATAATATTTCCCTTATATAATAATACCTAGAAAGTATATTTACTTATACTATTAGAGTGTGAAAGAATTAATCAACTCTTTGAAAAATCATATTGAAATAAAAAAAATTGTCTTAGTACCTTCATTTCTTATTCGTAAAATGGACCCTTAGAACAACATAGATTTATGTCCGTGATACTATCATATTTCTCTTAACCATTTTATCTCGAAATCTATATCATAACTTTATTATTGTATTTTTCTTCTGTATCCATATTTCCATTTCCCACCTATATTCATCTACCAAGGACCCTAGTTACAAGACCGTTGTAATTTATTTTCTCTCTTGTTAAGAATATGTGTTATTAACCATGTTTACGATGTGAGGTTTCAAAAAATAGTTTATATTCAAATATTAGTCCCTCGAATGATGAGATCAAGTTTAAATTGTTAGAATTCAATTTAATTAATGTGGGTAGAATGTAACACCCCAAAATTCTAAAGTATAACTTTGTATTTGATAGCATGTATGTCATGCAAAACCAAGTGTAAAAATGAATATATTAACCAGATACATTAAAATATATTTAAAATCTTAAATAAATGTAACATATGTGATATCATGTTTTTAATGATACCCATATTTATCTTTCGTTACACGTAAGAGTGACCTTCCATGATAGCTTATGTTACGCGTAAGACCGAGTGTCACAAAATTAAAATATATTATAAAAATAATATTATTTATTATAATATGATAATATGTAGCTATTATGTTAGCTGTTACGAATAGTATTTACTAAATTTTGAGAATTTATGTTTTTTAGAAATATAAAATTAAGTCATTGGTTACCAATTAATGGGAAATGGAAAAAAGAACCAATTTGATATAAAAAGAAATATTTTTTTATCCTTCCAATAAAGTTTTTTTAATAAACATAATTATTTATAATTATTTATTGATTTTAATGAACTATTAAAATTATATACTCAATAAAACATTTTTAATATTCATCCATTAGGTTTGATAGGAATTATATAATAACAAACCCAATTTCACAAATAAAAACCTATATTTTTATAAAGTAAATTTTACCGCCTGTTAATAGAGAACCCATTTTAAATCTAAATTTTTACACTTTTTTTGATTTAATATGTAAAAATAAACTTCATATTTGAAATATAAACATAAAATTTAGGTTAGGATGAATTTTTTATATTTTTAGGAGATGTGTCATTTTAGATGAATGGTTAAAAATAAAAAAAACTAAATCAAAACTACATTTTAAACTAATTTATTTATAAGGAAAAATTTATTTTTATTTTATTTTAATGTTTAATTATATAATATTTATATTAATTATTACAATTTATGTTATTTTATTCAATTTCACATGGTAATTGACTGTACATTCATAAAAACTCAATAGACATTTTTACCTTAAAAAACTACATGTCCATACCTTCTATGATATTAAATTTAAATTAACTTCATCCATTTCATTGATTGGTATTTAGAAAACTGGATTCCATATTATCAATCAGAATAATTTATAATTAATAATTATGATATATTTTTTTTACCAAAAATATTAGTAAAATTGACTAAAATTAATTATAGTGATAAAGGTTAAATTAAGCTTTATAAGGGAGGAAACCATAACCCTACGACATAAAACGACCTAAATCTTCTCCAATAGATATTTTATAGAAATATTTTGACCATATACTCCATTATCCCTAATTGGGTCCATTATTGGATCCAAATTAAACATGACGAAAATCGTAGGAATTCTATTTTCAACATATTACAAGAGTGTCACTCCTCCTCCACTAAAAAAGTCCACCACTTCTCCTCATTCCTCACACATATCAAACCTCTTAGGGTCATAAAATATCACAGAAAATGTCTTCCTAAAATCACTCCCCTTGACCGTGAATCCTCCATTTGGTTATCAAACCTTCCAAGAAATCCATTTGGTATAAACTAAAAGGAGTTACTCGATTGTTAAGGTAACACATTGTAAGGATCTATTTTCTTTGATTTACTTAACCACCACCCCAAATAATATTCATCTATGTTCATATATTAACACCTGTATCCTAAATATAGTTATATTTTTTTATTTAAGGGTTATACCTACACTCCCAGACACCTCCATCTAATTCATGATGAAATTACTGTTTACATGAATGGTGAACTACAACCTCAAGAAACATTGATTGTTCATTCTTCCTTTACCACCTCTCATGGTAGTAATTATGATAGAAACCCAATTTTTATATCATATATTTTATATTTATAATATATTTATGACTCATTATTTCTTTAATATAACATACGTCTATACATGCCATTTTTCCTAAATTCTATAACATAACTTTTGGAAGTGTGGACTATTGCCCCCTCAATGTGATGTGATTCATTCACGTTACACATGGAATTTATTAAAACTCATATTAATAAAAATATATGAAATTTATTACATAAATATGATACTCTAATTATTATATTCATTATTATACATATCATTGACTATTAATTATTTTAAAATTTGAAAATAAAATGAAAGTCACATTCATGCATACGTACAGCCTAACAACTCCATTAACAATGATTTCCATTTCCTTTCTCCAACTTCAATAGATTATTATAAATACATATATTCTTATTAAATATGATAATTAATTCATGTATTACAATATTGATAATATTAAATTATTATCTAATTAATAGGAACAATAATTAACAAGTCAAAAGCATAATTGAGAAAACAAACCAATAAATACCCGAAATATTTAAATAATGAAAGAGTTTTTAAAAAAGTGTAATAAAATATTATAAGAAGTTAATATCTTATATTATAAATAAGATTATGGTTCTCTTATAAGTTATGATAATATTTTATGCCACTACATATGAGGATAAATACCACACAATAGAGAAGAAGGATAAGGTATTAGATTATTGTCTCACATTTCTTTTCGTGTTGAATACACCATTTACAATGCTTACTTAATCTATGTGGTATAACTGCTTAACATTTTGATATATTGTATCATGAGTCATTTATCTTCATGATATTTATTGTTTAACTTTGAATTCACTAATCGAATGGATTTTGAATTTAAAATTACCAAGTGGTAAAAGTTATCATTGCATTATCACTTTATGTTGTGATTATCAACTTTCTCTAGAAAAAATCATTTCTTTATGTACATTTTATATTGTATTAAATTTTTTTGAATATCCATATCATAATGAAATGGATATTAGTATTTCAAAAACTATATACTATTTTTATATACAGTGTTCACATTGACATTATTTGATTAACTAGGGAATTTTGATAAATTTGTAAACTTTATTTAATACGGATATTTGATAACGAATATTATTTATTTTATATGATGAATAATTTGGATAGGTAGTAAATTTTTTGGGGACAATTTATAGTAATCCCTGTGGGTTGGGGACTAATTAATTGAATCCCCTTGATGTATTAGTGGTCTCGTGAGATGAAATAGATGGACAAAAATAGATGTGATTTTCCTATATATGCTAATATGTATTTTGAAAGGCCATTAGCCAATGGTTTGATGTAGATTGGAAACATGGAATCCAATAATTAATAACTTCTTTCATTTATTCTATTTTATCATTTTTTCATGACATTTTTCATTGAATTTTTTATGGATTTATTTTCTTTTCAATTTATTGATTAATGATATGTGTTTTAGTTTCTTACCTTGAAATATTGATTATGTAATATCTAGTTGTTTAAATGGAATGTTTTTTTAGTTATTTACATTTCAATATAGATTGATTCATTATTTTCTCTATTTTACTTGACATTTCTATGCATTTGAAATCATCCTTATTAAGTTTATTTCCCCAAGTAATGAAGAATAGAACCTTGAATAAGCTTTCAAGGATTAAGTTTTTTCAAAAAATTTTTGGTAGAATATATTATTTTGATTTCATAATGTATTATGGTTATTAGGTATGTAATATGTCATTCCAAGACTACGAAACTGATCAGTTATTTTGGATTTTATTCCTTTCAATAATTCCATTGTAATAAAATAATGCACTGAATCTAAGATTCTCGGGTCAAGATTTTACATAACCCACCTACCATACCTTGCAAGATTTCATTATCACCCGATATCCATAGTCATATAAATCATTTCATGTCCAACTACACAACCAACCACTATCCATTAGTTGTACCAAAACATGATTTTTTAGCAAATCTCACACTACACAGTCAAAATTGCGTCCAACCCCAGATATTCTAAGAATCCATATAATCCTTCACACTAAGACTATCATTGATATCCTAAATGATACAACTGCTTCACATCCAAAAGGAAAAACTTATTAACCATGTTTTTTACAAATATTAGGTTCAATTAAGTATAGTTTCACTAAGAAGATATACATTAAAAAAACATATATTTTTTTCTTAGTACTATAAGTAACAAAAGTCAAACATTTAGGTAAACTTTTTCCCATTCTCATATCATTCCTTAGGAACTAAATTCCTATAATAACTCGCCAAGGGTCACTATACATCCCTTTTATAAAGTGAACATATAGTCACCACTAAAGAACATCCTATTATAGATCGACATGGACTATCATAAAAGAAAAAACCATTGTTAAAATGAATATAATTTTTCCAAAATTTTATATAATAAAAACTCATATGTTTTTGTTGAAACATTAAACAACAAATCCTCTCATTAGGGAATTCAATAAAAGGAAAGGACATGAATTTCATGTGAATCATATGTGTAAGATATGATGTGTGTACATGGTCCTCTTAAAAACTAACTAAGAGTTAAAACCATAAATAAAAATATCTAGTAAACTCATAATATTAAATAATAATCTCAATCAGAGCAAGAAAACCCAAAAATAAAAATCCCATGCCTCTAGAAACTAGGACATCCCACCAGAAATCTGTTTATTAACCACCAGTTCATTGTCCATCATAACCTAAATAAAATTCCATGAAACAATGTCTACTGTATAACTTATATTAATAAAAAATATGTTCTTAGAGAACATTTTGTAATACCCTATCCATGGGCCACTCAGTAGTTCCAAGGATGAGGTCACCATTTATCAGTAAGAATGACACCACATATGCCAGTTACTTCCAACTAGAAGTGAGGACCTATAACATGAATTGGAGAGTCTATAGTATGGATTTTACAATGATAAATAACTATAAATAACTAAGAAACAACACTATCATAGTATGAATAATTAATTAACACATCCAATAACATATATAATGAAGACATACAAAACATGCATTGACCACCCACTTGGATGATAACAAAATAAATCCGAAAAATATATATATCATCCCAACTAGAATCACCAGGACACAATATACTCCCTACCTCCTAAACGATCAATATGATTTGGTTTGAACCCCTACAGAATCCATGTTCTAATGTAAATGTTTATATAAGGTATGAATGTGCACCAATGAGCCCATGAAAGGTGTACACATATAACTAAATTTGGTCTCACCGATAACCTATAATATATTAAATCATATATGTGTGTGTACAAGAGGAAAAGGAAAAAAATAAATCAAATTGATTTTAAATTCACCAAATATAAACCATGACACGATGATACTCAAAATGGTACACATTCCCATCCTGGTAGTGTGTTCCAATCAATCCATTATGGTTCCAAAATATATATTCTACAAGACCGTGATAGAATCGTGTTCTTACCTCGCCTAATTATATCAAACTCAATGCCTTTCCCAAACCCAAATACTCAGGTTAATTCATTTTCCTAACCGTGACCCACTTCCCAAAGGATGAGTGTCTAGTCCAATGTCTACATCTCAACCCACTAAATTGTCAATCAAGGTAGATTACCTCATCCAAGCCTCACACCACATTACATCTTCCACCCTATCGGCCACATGTCTATCCAATAAAGAATCCCACATTACATCACATTTGTAAACTACATCTCACTCATGGAATACCAATCATCAAATCCTTAGCCCAACCATACCACTCATGGATATACTATCATGCTCAAGCCAACTACCTCACTCCTTGAAGACCCATCATCATCCTATCCCAAGCCTTCTCACTCAAGTAAAGTTCTATAGTTCATAAATATGAGGAATATATCACACAAATTTTAGTCCAAGAAATTAAATTTCACACCTAGTGGGGCTAGGCCTTAGGATCCTCTACCCCATAGGGTCAAAAGTTAATGAATATCACATGTATACATAAGAAAATACTACATCATAGAGGGCCTACATCTCATCTTACATCTCACGATCTCACTAGTAAAGTTCCAATCACTCATGGTATATCCCGTTATCTTGATCTTATATACCTAGCGTGTCAGGTCTCACCTCAAAGATGAAATATCTCAAGGTCCCATCTTGACACAAACCCAAAGGTCTCATCCAACCTTACCAAAAATTTTAAACACATGCGTTCTCAATAACCAATCAACATCCCAATAAAACACATTCTACAAACCATTGTCCATGATAGGAGGGTTATGAGTACAATCTAAAGACCCCATGTAATCCCAATACCATGTCTTAAGTAACTCCCATGACCCACAATTAGGTATCCTCAAATATATGCTAAGGTAGAACCATTGTCTATAAACCCTAAGGAAAACTATCATTTTCACATATTACATATCCATGAAGACTTATCCCACTCACCACAAATACAAAGACTCTACTATGTCCTCAAGTGGGAGTTCCTAGTATCCCATGTGATGTACAACTATCTGTCACTTTTTCACTGAGTCCCAATATGTAACACCCCAAGATTTCATAGTACACTATTTCTTCAAAATAATTCAATAACTTGCACTACACGCAGCACCGAGTTCAAGCGCACCACGACTTAACAAACTAGTCGTTCAAATGAGGTTATGAATATTATAAAATAAATTTTAAACTCTATATAATCCTTATAATTTTATAATCCATAATATGAGTTTCTTAGACATAATGAAAAAACAAATTCATTTTTTCAGATAAAAGAATTATTTTAAAAAAATTGCAATTTTACCGCATTTTAATGGAGAACCCTTTTTTAAATCCAAATTTTAAAACATTTATATTTTAAATTTAGTGAAATTATATTCATATTTATAAGAGGGACATAAAAATTTAGTTTTGATAAATTTTTGGTACATTTCTGATAACATTCATATAATAATGATTAGCAAAAAAAACTAAATTTTTATTAAAAAAATTAATTGAAATATTTAATAGTGTAAAATTATACATTTGAATGGTTTTAAAGTATAATTAGAGAATATTTTTATCATTTAATATAATTTAGTTTATTTAATTTAATTTCACATTTAAATTGGACATAAACAAGTGTCAATCTTTTGATAGTAATAATTTCTTAAAAACATGCTTCTTGTTTTAACAACAGTAATTAATTTTAAATTAATTTCAGCCACATATGTGTTTAGAATTTGGAAAAATGGATTACATATTTAGAATCATGACGTCAAAATTTTTTAAATAGGTATCTTTTACTTTTATAACTTATGAATAATTACTTCGGTAAATATTTTATTTACCACGGTTAAAGGGTTAATCCGGTAAATATAGGTAAAGAATGAATATTAAAATAATAATAAATTACCCTAACACGTGTCCTAACACTATAGGATGATTCAATTCCAGAAATGGGAATCTTTCGGTCGATTTTAGGACCCCTTGGAGCCAATTGGGAGTGATAATGACATTTTATATTAATTAATCTAAAGTAAAGACAAAAAAACAAAAGCATGTATCTTTTAGTAAAACATTTTTATATGATGTTATATAGTTGATCTCTTTGACCATAAAGACTCATTTGAAAGACAGAAATATTTCCAACATGATGATATTTTACTTATAATTTTTAGACATGAAATAAATATATTTATTTATGACACAATAGTGATGCATTATTTTCCTTATTAATAAATGATTCAAATAAATGAAATTGTTAATATTAAAATAAATATAATTTAAAAGTTTTGATGCATTAAAATAATTTTATATGTTAATATGACATGTTAGTATTGATTAAATGTATTTGTTTTTAAGTAATAATGTTTTTATGACTTTCACAAAAACCAAATACTAAATAGTGTCAAAATTGATGTAAATTAGTTTTTAAAATAAAAACTATATTATTGGTTGATATAATATTCCAAAAATTCTAAGGTTTTCAAAACGGACTTAAATAATATTATATATGTAATTCATGCATCACTTAATTTTCTCATTGAATATTAGATTATTTTTATTAACTATATATTGTAAGAATAGGAGAAGACACAGTAAAAGTTATACCATGTAACTAAGAGTTAAATCTAAAAGATATGGTTAAAATGGTAACCTAAACTTGCCTAAAACATATTGG
The DNA here is from genome assembly GCA_963277665.1 of Viscum album. Classification (NCBI taxonomy): domain Eukaryota; kingdom Viridiplantae; phylum Streptophyta; class Magnoliopsida; order Santalales; family Viscaceae; genus Viscum; species Viscum album. The sequence continues at coordinate 1,715,544,406 of OY728160.1, read as the reverse complement.
TTGAGACAATATCGACCCATAACAAACTAATACTGAATATAAATTCATTTATAGCCATTATAAACCTAATATGATTGTATAATAAATTAATATTTTAATGTTTTCCTAAAGTGACCCTCACCCCCCTTATAAAAGGTCACTTCCCCTTCTCTTAATTTCACACCTCCAAAGCCATTTGGGTCTTCCAAAACCTACCCCAATAACCTCTAAACTATCCTAAATTAAATATATTGGCCTTAATTGTATCATAATGCCAACCTATGGAGCCCTTTGATCAAATCAAAAGGAAGAACCTGAAGAAGAGGTAAATATTTAATCACCTCTTTCAAGTTCTTTTCTTCTTCCACTTCCTTTTCCTTTGTTGTTTCCATTATAAAATAATAAATCCAATGTCATATATATAATTTTATGTTATGAAAAAAAATTTACAACCATATTCATTATTCTATCTATCCTATAAATGAAAAAGTCAACATATGTGCGTACGTATGACTTACCGTCTCTACGTCGTGGTGTAGTTTGTTATTCAAACAAGTCATTATTTGGATGGGTATAATAATGAGTATAACTAATATATATAATAAATATAACATGTTAATGATTCTTTATATCTTATATACCATATAATTACATATAGTTTCACCAAAAATATAATGATATTGTCGCTTGTGCATATGTACGGATTACCATCTCCACAACGCGATGAGATTCATTTCCATGTTCACCATTCAACGATGATTATAAAATATATATTATTAATAAGTATTTAATATATGAAATAATAATGATACTGGATATATATTTATATCTCTGTGTGTGTGTGTGTATAAATATTATTCACTTACGTTCGTTCAATACGATATGAAAATGGAAACTGCGTTTATGCATATGTACGGCCTACCGTATCCATAACTAGTGCCTCCCATTTCATATATCTATTTATTATAAATATTTATATTCGAAATATATATGATATATAATTCAAATTTTATATTCTGTATGTATTTAAATCATGATATAAATGATACAATCAAGATTAACATGTGGAAACACGTACGATAAAGAAATCGATTATTACATGAAATATTAATTTATCATGGAAATCATTATTAAATGGGTAGTATAAAGGCATAAATGAATCATGTATGATATAATAATTATAAAGATGGTTCGTTAATAATTTATTCACATACTATGGTCATTATATATAACTTTGAACATACCCTCGACCAAAAGAAAGTGCAAGGTAAGGGTTAATTTCACAATCTCTTTATTATTCGCGATTGTTTTTACATAATTATCTACTGGGACCTCATTATCATTCACATTCGTGTGTTCTTAAAAAATGTATCTCCAAACATTTTTACTATTTATAGGACAACGGTTTAAATTCATTTATAATATTATTTGACCTTATATGTCTTGAAAGGAATCTTTCCATCGTTTTCCGAACAAGGTACTTTATGACCTTTTCGACAAAATTTAGGTAAGAATGTTTTTTTAACTTATACGACGGATGTGACTATTTTCCACCATTATAACATTGTCAAATATTCTCTCACAAGATTATAAGAATATTTTCAAAATAAATTTTTACTTTTATAATTATATGACTTTTAACTGATTTCAAAATAGAAAGAGATATGTCTCTAAAAAAAGATTTGATTTCATCTATGTCAACATACTTTGATAGATTTTAAGATTATTTGAAGTTGATTTGTTATGATACAAAAATTACATATTGTATTTATGGTTTTGTGATATGGTTGACTGTGGATGTGTTATTTTCACACCATTCATGTTTTATGGATAATGTATTTATATTTAATATGCTAGTCTTAATATGAATGTTTATGTTATGTTTAAACCTTTTCATATGAGGAATGCATTGGACATAGTAACTGACGGGTAGAGCCCGCTATAGCTCCTCGATGCATCATCAGGTGTCACGAGACAAACTTTTATCTTGGCACAAGGCCTTGAAAAAGCCTTATTTGTAGTCTTGGAAGAAGTTCGTGACTATGTGGTTATGAAAGTTTGGCATTATGCATTCCATCATTATGAAAGTGGATATTGATATTACAAGTGAATATTAGACTAGTAGAATATCCATGTGAATAAGTAAATGTCATTATTTGATTTATCTTTTACATATTACGCTGAAGTTTAATTTTAAAAGGATTTTTTTAGTCATATACATTTCCTTAAATGTTTATGTTTATTTATGAAAGTTTCTGCTATATTGTTATCCTTACTAAGCATCTGACCTCACCCCTTTCTATGTTTTATTTTTCCCAGGATTCCAAGAAGTTTATTATGATTGATAATAAGGGTTATGCTATGAGGTTAATGGCATTATCAAAGGATCATATATGTTGTGTTTTATTTTCTAATATGTAATGCAACCTTCATGTATGTAATCTATTTTTGAAGACTGATAAATTGATCGGTCATTGGGGACGTGATTCCTTGTAATCATGATAATGTATTAAAATAATGCACCAACCTTGGCCTTCTTGGGTTGGGGCGTTATAGTTGTTACTAGAGTAAGTTTAGTACAAATCTTGGAAACTAGATTTATATAAACACTGATTAGAGCACAAAGGCCTAAGATAGACTTTGAGGATTAGTATTGATTAACATCCTATAATTTTGGTACTGTAGAGATTTTTTGATTTTTCCATTAAAATAAATCCCTGTCTGGATATGAGTTGGTAGAGGCAGCTCTGGAACAGATGTACCTTGGGGTAAAACCTAAAAACACCACTTTGAGATAGACTCAAACAATAATTGGTGCATGACAATGGGACTTCCTGCACTCTTCGTTATGACACTCTCGGGGGATATTCTTAGGATAATTCTCATTTTCTTTACAAATAATTATGAATTATTTATGAGTATATACCTTCTTAAAGAAAATATTTTTATAATTATGGATTTTATCCATAAACTGTTCAATTTACGTTAATTATTTTAAAAGTTTGGAATTATTCAGTGAAATTCATAAACTGATCTAGTGTATGCCATTGTATAGAAATAGTTCCCAATAGAAGGAATGTGAACTCCAGCAATACGTGTGATCCAAAGAGTGAGAAGGATCATAAATTTCATGGTATTAAGCCAAAATGTAGAAGGGAAATAGTCTCCCATGTATTCTAAACAAGTGAAGAAATAGTATCATGTATTAATAAGATAAGGAAAGAATTATCTGAGTACTATGGATTTGAAGGGAAGCAAGAGAAGAGAAGGATGGAAGAGAGAAATATAGTTAAAGGGAAGAATGGAATGAAGGATTTTCCCATATTTGATAACTGTAGAAAGAATCACCTTGGTAAATGCTTGATGGGAATGGGAGTTTGTTATACGTGTGTAGAAAAAGGAAACCAGGTACGTGATTTCAAGGGTAAGAAAAAATACTCAGATGTAAAATACTTCATCGTCAAGGAGTTCGGACACTATGTGAATAAATGTCCAAACCATTAGATATTACCTTAAATGGAGTGAGTAAATGGGAAATATTTCCTTTCTATACGATTCATGGTAGCCAATCCATATCCCACATAATGTACGCTGATGATACCATAATTTTTATGAATGGTTTGGGGAGATCCATTCGAGTGGTCAATAACATTATGAAGGAGTACATCAAATGGAGTGGACAGATTGTATGTAGAGAAAAGAGTTGTTTTTCTATTGCAAACTCTTTTGTAGAGGGAAGGGTAGAATGGGTGAGCTCTGAGCTGGGCATGGGGAAGGGGTATCTTCTTATAGAGTACATGGGTACCCCAGTTTCCTCTAGTAGGCTCTAGAATAGGGACTTTGATAAGGTGGTGAATAAGATTATGGGTCTTATTCTAGATTGAAAAAAACCATTTCTTATTTTTTGGGGGTCATATCATGATAGTGAATAGTGTGATTTATTATGTCCATGTGTATGCAATGACATCTACTAGCATCCCTAAGGGGGCCATTCTGTCCATTAAAAGGTGGATCTCCCATTTAATTTTGGATGCCTTGCTGGAGGGGAAGCGACATTGGGTGTTGTCGGGGAAGATGGCTCGGCCGATCAGCGATAGAGGTATTGGCATCAGAATCATGGAGGATACGTTACATGGTTTACGTGTGAAACATGCATGGGAGATTATTGGGGTAGGTACACTGTGGGGGAGGTGCATGGTTTAGAATTATTAAGCTTTTCCTGACTCCCTTCCTACCTGGGGTTCGTCTTTGTGGGTCGTGGTCTACAAAATTGTCCCGACGCTTCTTCCATACTATCAATGCATTATCGGGGAGGGGCAGATTCGTTTCCGGGAACATAACTGGGAAGGTTTAGTGCTAGGTTACCCTGGGTGCCTGGACCCTTTGATCTCTTTCAGGGAGTCGAGCTTGTATCCCCTATTTTTTCATATCGTTTCTGGAAGATGCACAACAGAAGGTTTTCTAATCAGTTTAGCTTATCCCCGATAAGGACAACTACGTGTACACTCCTACGATGACTGGTAAGTTAAAACTTAAAGACTTTCGTTGGAGCATTATGACTCAAGGGAATCAGGAGCATGAGAACAGGGGGCGTGGAGGAAGAGTATACCCACAAAACTTATCATCCTGACTTGGTGAATTAAGAATAATGTTATCCTTGAAGATGTGAGCATCAAAAGGCTGGGCATCAGGTTGGCCTCCTATTTCTAGTGTTTTCCTAGAAGGAGGGAGGAGAGTACAAATCATATTTTCTTTAAGCGGGTTTGGGAACGTATAGTGTGGAGTTCCTTTGGCATGAATACATGTTATTCATCTAATGCTAATAACCTAGAGAATTTTATGGAGAAATGGTTTCAGTGATGTGAAGGTAACCCGAAGGAGGCTGAGGCCCATGCCATTATTTACAATGCAGGCTGCTGGGTACTTTGGAAGGTGAGGAACCATGCAAGGTTCGAGGGAACCAAGTCTACAGGTAGGGTGGTGGTGTCGAGGATAAGGTGCATGTTGATTGACCCGGTGGACCTTGCGGATATTGGGAGGGAGGTGTCCTCGCTCTTGTTTTTAAAGAACCCTAGTCTAGCGGCAAAACAGAAGGTCTCCAATGGGAAGGGGAACCAGATTCACTGGATCCCCCCAGAGGATGGTTACAAGCTGAATATAGACAGTTCTTGTGCTTTGAGAATTATGGGTGGAGGGGGAGAGGGGGTTATTCAAGACCATAGGGGGAGTGTGGTGTTGGCCTTCTCATATTTCTAAGGGAGGGGGAGCTACTTTCAGGCGGAGGATTTGGAAGCCCTCTCTAGACTGTACCTTTGTAAAAAGAGGTGCCTTGATATTGTGAAACTGGAAACTGACTCGAAGATTTTACATGATGCCTTGGATGGTGTACGAACATTCCATGGATGATTACTTAGATTATTAGACAATGTAAGGCGCTCATGAACAACAATTTAAGGTTCACCCACACTTGGAGTGAAGGGAATAATGTGGTGGACTATTTGGATTCTATTGCGATTTTGGGGAGCCGGTGGTTTGGTTTTCTAATGCTACTCTTTTCAAACCAGATGGGGTGAAATTGATTAAAAGCGATGCCCTTAGTTTACATTTTTTTCGACCCCCATATGTGGGGGGCCTTGTGTGGTATCTGCATCATTATTTTGATTAAGAATCGTAGTGATTGTATGGAGAGAAATATAAACCATAATATTGTTCTGATATCGAGGTAGTGATTTTGGAATAATACTTGATTGATTTGGATAAATTATATTAGATATTCTTGACTACCTTGAAACTGATTAATGATTTTTATATTCCATCATTGATGGATTTTACAAAATTTTTTGACAGAAGGAGTATATCCAGTATTCTATAAGGAATTAGGGAGCATGAATGTAATAAATAAGGTTTTATGGTAATTCTGGATGATGAACTATTTTTAAAGAATACATGATGAAGGTGTTCACATGTTATTACGTGGCTAAAAAGGATCTTCATTGTGTTTAACTTCCTTATAAATTTTTGGACAGTAATTTTGGACATAAGAATTTTGGATAATTCATGTTTGATATTTTTTTGGATTTCCACAAAAAAGACATCCCAGAGGTCAGGCGGCAACCCGTCGCATCCGTCAAGGCCGTGAGACATGAACCCGCAACAGAAGGGCGACAAGGGTGTATCACATACCACTGGCCCACGTGATGTCCAAGATTGAATAATTTAGTTTCTTTAAATGTTCTAGTAGATAAATTATAAATTCATTTTTTGGAACCCTATATGAATTGGATAAACATGATATATTTTTTATGTTTCTATTATCTTTTAGAGTGAAAGATGAGTTTGTGGTAGAAATTTGTTAAAGGAAAGAACTCTACTTGTCATGTATATTTTTTTTTTCTTATCTTATTCGATGAAGAAATTATTTCTTAAATTTTAGGTATTGTATCTTAGAACTGAAATTTGTTCTCCTAATACCTTATGTTTTGTTGAATCGATGATATTTTAAATCATAATATTTTGATGGATTTGAGGCCCTCAATTCTACAATTGTTTGTGACTGATGACCTCAATCACTCCATATAAATATTTATGTTTTTCCTCTAATTGTGTGTCTCTAATTTCCACCAATGTTCTCCTAATCAATCTCATAATTTGGTGTTGACTTTTTCATTCCCCTTTTCCTCTTATTAAGACTAAATTTTATTATCCCAATATCTGATGTGGTTTTTCCCACAAAGGTATTTTCTATTTTTAACATTTTATTTTCAAAAAATAATTTCAAATTCTGAGGACACAATTTATTGAAGGGGGGAGAATGTAACACCACAAAATTTCATAGTACGTTATTTCATCAAAATAATTCAATAACTTTCACTACAGCAACACCGAGTTCAAGCGCACCACGAATTACCAAACTAGCTGTTCAAAAGTAGTTATGAATAATATTAACTAAATTTTAAACTTTATATAATCCTTATAATTTTAGAATCCATAATATGAGTTTCTTAGACATAATGTAAAAACAAATTCATTTTTTCAGATAAAAGACATATTTTTTAAAATAAATGCAATTTTCTCGCATTTTAATGGAGAACCCCTCTTAAATAAAATATTTGATACTATTTTATATTAAATTTAGTGAAATTAATTTCATATTTCGAATAGTTACATAGAACATTAGTTTGGATAAATTTTTGGTACTTTTCTGATAACATTCATTTTTTGATGATTAGTGAAAAATTACTATATTTTAATTAAAAACATCTTTTTTAATCGAAATAATTTAAAGTGTTAAATTATACATTTGAATAGTTTTTAAGTATAATTATATTATATTTTTATCATTTAATATAATTTATGTCATTTGATGTAATTTCATATTTAAATTTTACATAAACATGTGTCAATCTATTGATAGTTATTATTTCATAAAAACACGCTTCTTGTTTTGACAATGGGAATTAATTTTAAATTAATTTCTGACACTTATGTGTTTTCAATTTAGAAAAATGGATTCCATATTTATAATAAGGAGGTCCAAATTGTGTAAATTGGTAGCTTTTATTTTTATACATTATGAATAATTACTTTGGTAAATATTTTATTTACCATGACTAAAACATAAATCTGGTAAATATGGGTAAAGAAAGAATATTAAAATAATATTAAATTACCCTAACACATGTCTTAATCCTATTGGATGATACATGTCCGACCAGGGGCATCCTTGGGTCTATTTTAGGACCCCATGGAGCCACTTGGGAGTGATAATTACATTTTATATTAATTAATCTAAAGTAATGACAAAAAAACAAAAGCATGTATCTTTTAGTAAAACATTTTTATATAGGATTATATAATTGATCTCTTCAACCATAAATATTCATATGAGAGCTAAAAATATTTCCTACATGGTGATATTTTATATATAATATTTAGACATAAAATAAATATATTTGTTTGTGATATAATAATGATGTAGTATTTACCGTATTAATAATAGAATCAAATAAATGATATTGTAAATATTAAAATAAAGATAATTTAACAGTTTTGATTCCATACACGATTTTTATAGGTTAATATGTCATTTTAGTATTGATTAAATGTATTTTTTTTTTGAAGTATTCAAGTTTTTATAAATTTTACAAAAACCAAATACAAAATAGTGTCAAAATTGACATAAATTAGTTTTTAAAAAAAATACTATATTATTCATTGATATAATATTCTAAAAAATCAAAGGATAGGAAAAAGGGATTAAATAATATTATATATGTAATTAATTACCACTTTATGTTCTCTTTGAATTTTAGGGTATGTTTATTAACCATATAGTGTAAGAATACAGGAAGACACAGTAAAAGTTAAACTATTTAACTAAGAGTAAAATAAAAAATATATGGTTAAAATGGTAACCTAAACTTGTCTAAAACCTATTTGTTGAGATAATTTCGACCCATAACCACCTATGTCTCAAAATAAAATAATTCTGAGCCATTATAAACCTAATATGATTGTATAATAAATTAATCTATTAATCTTTTCCTAATATGACCCTCACCCCCTTATATAAGGTCACTTCCCCTTATCTTAATTTCACACCTCCAAATACATTTCTCTCATCCAACCCCTAACCAAATACTATCTAAACTATCCTACCTTCATCCTAGAGTCATTAATTTTATCAGAAAACCAACCTAAGGAGCCCTTTTTATCAAATCAAATGGAAGAACCAGATGAAGAGGTAAATATTACATCCCCTTTTTCAAGTTCTTTTCTTATTCCACTTCATTTTTCTATGTTGTTTACATTATAAAATAATAAATCCAGTATCCTCTATATAATGTTATTTTATTAAAAAAATGGTACAACCATATTCATTATTCTATATATCATATAAATGAAAAATTCACCATATGTGGGTACGTACGACTTACCATCTCTACGTCACGGTGTAGTTTGTTATTCAAACAATAAATTATTTGGATGGGTATAGTAATGAGTATAACTAATGTATATAATAAATATAACATGTTAATTATTCTTTATATATGATATGACATCCAATTACATACAATTTCACCTTTAATATAATGATATTGTCACTTGTGTGTACATATGGATTACAATCTTCATGACGTGATGAGATTCATTTCCACGTTCACCATTCAATGATGATTATAAAAAAATATTAATAATAAGAATGTAATATATGAAATAATAATGATACTGGATATATGTGTGTGTGTGGGTAAATATTATTCACTTAATTTCATTCAATACGATATGAAAATGGAAACAACATTTATGCATACGTACGGCCTACTGTCCCCATAAATGGTGCCTCTCATTTATTATATCTATCTGTTATAAATATTTATATTCTAAATAAATATGATATATAATTAAAATTTTATATTCTATATGTTTTTAAATCATGATCTAAATGATACTATCCAGAATAACAAGTTAAAACATGTACTATAAAGAAATGGATTATTACCTGAAATGTTAATTTAACATGGAAATCTTTATTAAATGGTATTATAAAGGCATAAATGAATCATTTATTATATATTAAATATGAATATGGTTCTGTTATAATTTAATAATATATTATGGTCATTATACAGAAGGTAAAACATACCCTCAACCAAAGAAAAGTGCAAGGTAAGGGTTAATTTCACAATCTCTTTATTATCCGTGGTTGTTTTTAAATAAGAATCTAATGGGACCTCTTTATCATCCAAATCTATGTTTTCTTAAAAAATGTATTTCAAAACATTTTTACTATTTACTAGAAAATGGTTTAATGTCATTTATACCCTTATTTTACCTTATATGTCTTGAACGGAATCGTTCTATAGTTTTCCAAACAATGTATTTTATGACCTTTTCAACAAAATTAAGGTAATAATGTTTTTTTAACTTATACGGATGGTGCAACTATTGTCCACCATTATAACATAGTTGAATCTTACCTTAAAATATTATAAGAATATTTTCAAAATAAATGTTTACTTTTATAATTATATTACTTTTAAATGATTACAAAATAGAAATATATATTTCTCTAAAAAAAGTTTTGATTTCGTCTTTGTCAACTTCCTTTGATGTATTTTAAGCTTATTTGAAGTTTATTTATTATGATACAAAACTTCCATATTGTATTAATGTTTTTGTGATATTTTTGGTTGTGGATGTGTTATTTTCACAAAATTCATGGTTTGCTGATAAAGTAATTACATTTTGTAAGCTAGTTTTAATAGGAATGTTTATGTTATGTTTAAACCTTTTCATATGAGGAATGTATTGTACTTAGTAAGTGACAGATGGAGCCCTCTATAGCTACTTGATGCATCATTATGTATCATGAGACAAAATGTTATCTTGGTGCAAGCCCATTCCAAAATCTTATTTTTAGTATTGGTACAAGGCCTTGACTATGTGGTTATGAAGTCTGACATTATGCATTCCATCATTATGAAAGTGGCTATTGATATTACATGTGATTATTCGACTAGTAGAATATCCATGTGAATATATAAATGTCATTATTTGATTTATCTTTCCCATTATATGCTGAATTTTATGTTTTAAAGGCTTTTGTTTTAGTCTTATACATTGCCTTAAATGTTTAGGTTTATTTTTGGCAGTTTCTACTATATTGTTATCCTTACGGAGAATTTGAGCTCACCCCTTTCTATGTTTTATTTTTTCCAGGTTTCCAAGATGTGTATTATGATTGATAAGCAGGGTTAAGCAATGGGATTAATGGTGTTATAAAAGGATCATTTATGTTGTATTTTATTTTCTAATGTGTAATGTAACATTCATGTATTTAATCTATTTTTGAAAACAGCTAAACTTAACGGTCTTTCGAGAATTGATTCCTTGTAATCATGCCAATGTATTAAAATAATGCACCTACTTTGGGCGCTTGGGTTTTGGTCATTATAAAATACCTTCACACATTCCCACTATTTGTATGATCCCAACCAATGCTATCATGCACCATTAATCATAGCTCAAGACTTTTCCAAGATCCCATATTATCTTAGTCAACACCTTAACCTTTGGGAAACATAGTCTATAGGAAATACCAAATTACCTATGTCCTTAAGTGAACATATAGAAAGCATATGAGGCCTAACACTATCCTACTAATTACACACAATAATACTTAGTCCCTAGATGTCTAACCTGAACCCAATTCTGTATGAAATCATACATGCTAATTCATAAACAAATTCATGTAATTGTTTCATAGTGTCCAACTAACTCAAATAAGGAGTTAACCCCCCACCAAGATCTTTCAACCCTCATAAAATACCTTCCACACTCTAGAGAATAAATCTCACATGATTTAACACAACTAATTTATTTTTACATATTATTATTATTTATCCAAAATAAAAAACTGATTAATTTTTGAGAAATGCATCATGCACTTCCAACACACCAAAAACATCCTCTAATGGTGTGTTATCAACCATTCATTACATATTATAGACACCCTGAAAAATATCACCATCATTCTCAGAACATTCCACCATTTTGGTGAAATCGTCACCAAACCCTTTCCAAATTTCATCAAAACTCAGATGGATATCAAGAGGAAACTAAAACAGGAAGAAAATTAATGTTATGAAATTGAATCATTGTTAAAAATAATCAATAATAACTCCCCAAAAAGTGTAGTTAGATGTTGGATAAGGAGGGAAAAATAGAGATAACTAGTCATAAATGGACTTCTCCCAACACTGCAAACTCCTAAAACATGAAACATCTAATCTAGGAAAAGAAATAACTACCCCCTTATAAAAAATAATATACCAAGGAACCGTTAATGGAATGAATTTTGGGTTTACACCATAAATCCCTACCACCCAAAAAATTTATGTTGTCAACCCATGATTATAGATGTTCATAGCATGAACCACTAGATGATGGTGTTCATGTAATAAATTCCAAGAGGAAAAGGGTCACTCCATCATCCAGAACCTCCTTCATGGAATAAACCCTATGGGTCATGATGTGAACTACTAATGTAAGTAAAATTTAAGTTATTTTCTACATTGAACCTCCACATTCACTCAGTCAATAAATCATCAATCGATATGGGCCTTATTTATTTCCCAAAAAACACTTCCTAGTGATGTTAGAACACCCATATTATTGATATGAATTACAATTAATGGAAATAATTCTACTCATGATCCAAAAAAATAATTACACTATCAAAACAAAGAATAATAAATCTATTATATATTATATTTATTTGGCCTTTTTTTCTCCCACATCCAACAATTTTCTACAATAAATTAATTTCATGGATGCGAATAATTAAATTATCAAGCATATAAAAATTTAATTCTAATATTGAAAAAGGAACCACTCACAAATGACATCAATAACCTAATATAATAATTTGTATGTTTCAACCTTTGTTATTCATGATATATTTCATATTAGGTTCTCTAATCACACATTAAAATTTTCACAACCTTACCCACTAGGGTCGAAGTAGTTACTACCCCAAGACTACCTCTAATTGGTTAGGGGCTTGTGACTAGAACCAAGTAGGAAAATCTTACAAATGAGAGGCTTTATCCTAATTTAACTATATGAACTCACACATATTCAAAGCCATAAAATTATAATATTTAAAATTAAACAAAAACCATTTCATGTATAAATATTTAATCCCACAACCAGAATACAACAATAAATTATTGACAGTGAAAAAAGGGGGAAAATTACAAGCCCAACCAAAAATAGCATAGAGTCCAAACAAATCCAAATGTGAGGACTTTGATCAATTAAAACCTCCTAAAACACAGTGGTCTATTATGCTCAAGCTATGCCCCACCTTCTCTCTATCCTCCTTGGACATCGTCAAATGTGTCGTTATCTGTATAAGACATGACATGTGTGGGTAGATCTCATGCAATTACATGTATAACAACACCCAATATGACCCCCCAAAATTAATAAACATGACGAATCAATAACAATAAACTCATAATAGTAATATATAACCAAATATAAACAAGTATAACTAGATATACTAAGGGATGACACCACTCCACCGTGTTGTCATGACCAACTACCAGCCATAATATTATTCTTGAAAGAATGATTGTTCCAGGAGAATCTACACCAAGAGCCATGATATAACTCAAGAAATCCACCTTAGAGGGAAAGATCGTTGGGTCTCACCTAACAAAGCTCGCGGGTCTCATAAGACCCTAATACTCATATAGGAGGTCACTCTTAGGACCACTACGGGACACCACACAACCAATCTAGATCCAGACGCAACGTGTAGGATCTTATTACAATGATATCATGAACAACACCAATATGGCTTTCTAGATAGAGGATCAACTCCCTACTCAAGGAGGTCATTCTGATTCAACAAACCCCACCTAGGGTATAAATAAGATAGGGGATCACACTCTAATATCATAGAGGGAAACAACAAACTAAATATGAGACTCATCCCTTAGAGGGGATCACAATCCTAGAATGTGAGTCTGATATCACACAATACCATAAATTGAATAAACCAAAAGAACACACTAAACCGAGACTAATTTAGACTAAATAAATGAATGGATACAAACACCCTCAAAGGCAGTACATGTTATGAAATGGGGGTACATGTCATGTCTATACATCCCATATCTATACCATGTGGGTCTATCCCACACAGAATGTAATAATAAAAATACACTACATGTAATTTATTATACAGGGCATGTACAGGTCACTCGCAATTTCTCTTGTTGTATGCTCATGCATGTGTACACCAAACTATTTATGTGTACTATGGCCATCTCCTTTCCTATGTAGATGTTTTTTATAAGACCATTTACACCAAATAGTGTCTATGTACCCTCTGAGGTACAAAATTATCCACCATAGAAGTGTCACATAATGTGTTTCCATATCGTATAAGCATGTGATATTTGACTCTCTTGGAAATCCTACCTATTTAGCCTAGGTGTCCCACAGAGTGTGTAACACTAGATTACATTTCATGTAATCCATGATTTTATAAATACATTGGGATAATCTTCTACATAATCCCATGTATATTTGGATCGTCTATCTTTGTTGGTACCCACTAATGTGATGTTGACCAACAATCCTATCACATAAGATCATATTTATGGTCTTTGAATGTGCTCAGGAAATTCCCAATCATTTTGTATGTAGTGGAACCATCTAAACATTAATAAAGGGACACCGAAAATCGGTTCGGATCTACATCCAATCACCATTTATCAACATCATACATTGATCATATCCTCTTTCCTAATTTTTTCATGCAGTATCAATTAATTTCCTTTGATAAAAGTTATGAAATGATCAAATGTCAGATATTCATGGTACCCCTACCAAAGTAATTTCTTTTGATGAACGTTTAAATAATGGGGGGATAAATCCATAATCCATCAAATGTGATGAAGTAACCTTGTACATTTTTTATTCTTACTTGATCTTTTTTTGATGAAATATTCAAACGGAGAGGATAATCAACACAAAATAAAAAATAAATCCATCAATTTAATCTAATGTCGATGTGTCAATCGATTATATCCATGTAATTGATCATTATTTTGTTAGGATAAAAGAAAAGGATGGTAAATCAAAAATCAAACATCCTACCCTGATTTTGGATAAATCAGGGATGAATAATGGTTATATTTTTTCATCATTGATGATATCTATGAACTATGTGGGCACAATAATACATGATTTCGTCTATATCTATTTTCATTCACCAAGATCTCCTCTAATGTTCTCTCCAATGGATCCTCGTGAAATTTAGGGTCTTGTGGGTAACCCTTAATATTTTCCATAATATCATTTAAATAGATAATTCAAGTCACTACAAGATGTAAATTAACATAAATAATATTGTTTTATTTTATTTTATTAATTCTTCTCCCAGAATGAATTTTCCATAAAAAACTACTCTAAAAAATAAATTTCTCACCCATTGTAAAAACTAAATTCTGAACTCAGTGGATAAATAGTATTTTAGATTTTGGGCATTGTTGATGATTTATTCCACTTTTTTAGGAAAACTACAGGGGTGTTATATTTAATATACTTAATGTATTTCAAAAATTTATTCTATGCACATCATCCATTTGAATTACCCTTTGTCTCAACGTGTGTTCATGAAAAATATTTCATATGATATCCAAAAACAATACAAGGGAAATATGAGTTAACACATTATCCCTGCCTTTTAAATTTACGTCCATGAAGGCCAAAATAGAAAGACTATACAAGAATATGATGGAACTAGGATCGCATCTGGGTCCCCACTCCCATATCTCTCTTTAAGATTCCAGTGCTACCACCAGACATGCACTTGGGGAATATATCACCAACAAAGGATCCACTCCTATAGATTCTCAATCACCACATGTTACCCAATAATGGTATCTCTATCCTCGATGTCCATATCTCCTTAGTCGATAACATCCAATGGGTCATGTACATACCTACTTAGCTGCGACATGAGGATGATGTTATGCACTCGGTCCAATTATGGTAGTAGGGTAAAGTGGTATGACACCTCACTCACTCAATGTAGTTTTTTGGAAATGACCAAAAAATCATGAAGATATATTTCATCCCTATCCAAATAATTTCAATCCATGTTGAGTTGATACACTTAAGAACATGTGGTCTCCCACCATGAACTACATTTGTCTCCATAATTGGCCCACATGCTACTTTTGGTTTTTATATGAAATCCGCATCCACTTTCGGATGGTCTGAACCTTTTCTATAGAATCTTTCACCAACATTGATCCCATGAGTTCCAACATTCATGGGTAAGTCCAAAAAATATGTGACCTATATGGTCTCTCTTACAATGTCATGAATGGTGTCATTCCAATAGTGTAACGGTAATGATATTTGTATGAAAACTCCACCAAGTGTATATGATCCTCCAAAATAAGTCTAAAGTCCATGACAGATCACAACATATCCTCTAAGACCTGAATGGTCCCAATAATTTGGTTATCAGTCTGGGGTTGAAGCACAATGATCAGGCACAACTGATTCTCAAATGCCTCATTCAGTCATCTCCATAATTGGGATGTGAATTGAGTATCATGTTCTAAAACAATATTTAAGGTAAATCCATATAATTAGACTATCTACTATATGGAGAGGAATCCTAATATCTTTACCTAACACTTCTCTTTAATATCTAGTATGTAGTCTAACATGGTGAGTCGTTCTAAAATCACCCAAATGGCATCGCGTCCCTTGGATTTACATGGTATCCCCATCACTTAGACTATTCTTATACCAACCCACATCCACTCTAGAACCACAAGGGGTCGAGCTAAACCTTATAATATCTCATTCTCAGCCTTCACTTTTATAAAATTTAGGCATGAGAGACAAATTCTACAACACAAATCATTATTCCTAGCAACCAAAACATTCATAAGAGGTTCTGGTAAATCCTTCCCATGACTAGATGTACTACCAAAGGGGATGTATGAAACTCCAAAATCACTTCCTCTAGAAACATAAAAGTTACCATTGTTTATCCAATGAAAATCATAGTGTTCTCTTAAACATCACAATTTCCTTCAGGATTACGTCCAGTGGATATCTAAGTACATAAGGTCTCATAGTTGTTATCTTCATACAAAGTATCCTTGAAACATTTGAAAATTTAAGGGGTAATTACTATCAACTATATATATGATACATCATCCTTTTCCTTGAAGAAAATCTATAATGAGGATAACTTATCTGACACAACGTCCAACTACTGAGAACATGGTATCTTGCTGAGGATGTTTTCCACCACATTCCCCTTAGTATAAGTATAGACAATATTGAATTCATTGTCCTAGAGGAAATATAACCATCTCCTCTTTCTCAATTTAAGGTCCTTATGAGAGAAGATATACTTGAGAGTCTTTTGGTTAGAGTAGATGATATAACAACAATTGTTACATGGTTATAAGATTCATGAGATATATAAGGATTGTACTCTAGTACATCTCCTTCAATATTATTAATGTATAGGAGTTTTCATTGTGGATTTAAAGGTGATCAAATATTTGGTATAATACATGCATTACATTTTTGGGGAATCCGAGGATAAGATTGATATTGGAAATTTAGAGAACCTTTTGGTCAGTTAATTTGGTAGGATGTATTTTGGTCAAGTTTTAAATTTGTAATGGGATAAGTTGAATAGTGTATATTATTTTTTAGGTTTAAGTATGATTTATTGGATACTATGTGCTATTTTTTGGTTTTAGTAAACATTTAATGCTCGAATGCAGTACTCAGGGATCATATGATTATTTAAAAGTGCTTCATTTATAAAGAATCATCTTGAATATCCATCTATAGGTGAACAAAATGAAGTGAAAATAGATTTAATCATGACTAGAGCATGAAATTTATGGAATCAAGTCTGTTTTCTCAATTTCTCCATTGGATAATAAAATAATCCCTCAAATATATAAAAGAGTATCTAAAAAAATTATTATCTGAATACATTAATTTTTTATTGAATCGATGGTATTTTAAATCATCATATATTTATGGATTTTAGGCCCTCAATTTTCTTTTTACTGTTTACTTTTTTGTGATTGATTACCTCAATCTCTACCTATAAATATTTACTTTTTTCCTCTATGTATGTATCTCTACTGGCCACTAATGTTCTCTTATTCAAAAGCCTAATTTGGTGATGACCTTCACGTTTCCCTTTCACTCTCATTAAGTGTATATTTTATTAACCCTATTTCTTCTGTGGTATTTCCACAAATTTTTTTGGTATCAACCTATTATTTTCTATGTGTAGTTTCAAATTTTGTGGAAGAAATCAGTTGAAGTAGGTGAGAATGTAACACCTAGATAATTTAATTTATTTTCATTTCTGAATAAATTTAATTTTGTTTCTTTTCAGTCTTTTTATGAAAAAACATATCAAGACTACACTACACGCAATAATTAGTCATCTTGCATTACTTGCAAGGCCCAGTTTTACTAAACAACAATATATTAATAAAATATTATTATTTAATATTATATATAACCTAGCCATTAAATTTAAAGGAATGAATAGTTTTAACCAACTTTTTAATTTCATATATTCCATATAATTTAAACATTAATCTAGTTTATTTTCTAGAAATGATATAAGAAAAAAATTAAATTTTTCGGTGAAAAGAAGTATTTTTTAAAATATGCAGTTTTACCACCTTTTAATGGATAAACCTATTTAAATAAAATATTTTTCAATTATATATATTAAATATTACCAAATAAATATCATCATTGGGATAGGGACATCAAAATTTTCTTTGGATAAATTTTTGGAATTTTTCTGATAACTTTAATATTTTGATGAATAGTAAAAATGTACTAAATTATAATTACAAATAAATTATTTCATCGAAATAAATTATGTGGATAAATTAGATTATTTAATGTTTTAAAACTAAAATTATAATATTTTTTATCAGTTAATATAATTTAGTTCATTGTAGTTATTTTCACATTAATATTATATTTACACACATGCCAATCATATGATGGTTTCCTCTTTTAAAAAACTTGTTTTTTCATTTTATCAATGGGGGGTAATTTTAAATTAAATATAAATACATCAATGTCTTAAATTTTGAAAAATGGATTCAATATTTGGAATAATTGGGAAAAATTATGTTAATATGTAACATTTTTTTGGATATTATAAATAGTATCTATGGTAATTTTTTTATTACCACAATTAAGGGTAAACTATGTAATTAAAGGTAAAATTAAAATTATAAAATTACCATAACACCTATGATAATCCTATTGGATGATTAAATTTTAAACTTATCAACTATTGTTTTAAAAATTAGTCATTTAATGGACCATTTTCCATAAATATGACATGAATATTATTAAAATTAATGAATGTGATAAAATTCCACACTCTCAATTACTATAAGTATAATAATATTAATATAGATATATCGATAACATAAAATAAATTATAAATAGTCTAATAAACGATAAATTAATTACCTACATAATAAATATTTATTTATAATTTTTAGAGTATATATAATTAACATTAATGATAACACAATAGTCAGGTAGGAATTAATTTATTAATAGAAATATTAAATAAATGATATCAAAAATATAAAATAAATATAATTTCACTTAATTAATGATAGAAAAAAATTATAGATTAAATATAAATTTTATTTAAATACTTTAAATATTTTTTCAATGTTATCCTTTTGTATTGATATTTTAAAAAATGAAAATATTTAATAGTATCAAAATTGAAAAAAATGATACTTCAAAATAAATAATATTGTATGAAATGTTATAAATTTCATAAAAACCTACGGTTCAGAAAAAAAATATTATAATCTTAAAATATTTCATAAATGATCCAATTTGGGATTCTTGGGCATTTTATAGTAACCATACTAACCCTATTATACAAAAAGACAAGTAAACACGGTAAGAGTCAAACTGTTTAACTAAGCGTTAAATTATATAGATAAGGTTAATTTTGTAACGTAAAATTTTCTAAAAAAAATCAGATAATTTAGAACCATAATCATCTTATATTCTAAAAAACATTCTTTGGAGCTAGATTAAATCGAAAAATAATTTTTAATAAATTAATATTTTTGGAGAGTCCAATGTACCTATCCCCTCTCATATAAAAGGGAACCCTTCCATCTCATATATTCACACCTCTAAATCCCTTTAGTTTGGCCAATTCCTATGAATTTGTCCTCCCAACTTCTCTAAATTAATCATAGTGTAAATAGTTTGGGAACAACACCAATCTAGGGAGTCTTTTTGTTTAAATTAAAAGGAGATACTCTAAGAAGAGGTAATCATTTTACCAACTATTTCAAAGTTATTTTCTTATTCAACATCCACTTCCTATGGTTTTTCTGTTATAAATTAAAAATTATAGTAACATTTAAATTATTATATTTTGTTATTATTATGTTAAAACCATAGTATTAATTTTATTCATCATATGAATAACAATATCACCATGTGTGTGTACGTATAACTTACCGTCTCTAAGTCGTGGTGTAAATTTTTATTCATCCCAACATTATTTAGATGGATATAATGATTTGACTATTGGATATAAATAAAGAGTCTGACATGATAATTATTCTGTATAATTAATATATCATCCGTTTTATTACCATTAAACCATTAATTAAATTATATCATCGCTCGTTCGTACGTACGACTTACCGTCTCCCGGAGGCGATGAGATTCATCTTCCATGTTTACCAATCATGAATGATTATAAAAATATATATTATGAACAAGAATGAAATATATTACATAATAATCCTACAATAATATATATATATATATATGTATATAACATTCACTTACTTCCATTCAATATGATAAGAAAACTGAAACAACATTCATACATACATACGGCCTACCGTCTCCAGGAATGGTGTATTACATTTCATATATATACATATAAATTATATATATTTATATTATGAATATATATGATATATAAATCATTTTATACATTCTATAAGTTATTAAATAATGATATATATAATACGATCAAAAATAATAATTCAAAACACGTACGAGAAAGAAAGCGACTATTACCCAAAATGTTTCTTTAAATTGTAAATTATTAATAAATGGGAAATATAATGTCATAAATTAATAATATATGATATAATTACAATTATTATGATTTTGGTACAGGTTAATAATATGTCTAAAACCACTATACCAGATTTTCAAGCACGTTCGGAAAGAATCGGACATATAGTAAGGGAATTCCTTCTCACTTTTAATTTTCCGGAGATATATACCATGTTCACCACCTATTTCTTGTGTTGGGTATACGTAATTCCCCTATTATATTTTACATAATGAATACATTTATATTCATGGTATTTAAATATTAATTTGAAGATATTGGGCTTATTATTTAAATGTTCAAAGTGGTATGGGACACTTTGAATGTTTAAAGAATTAATCCTTTCTCCATTTTGATATTTTTAATAGTATCATACATATTTTTCTATTTGTATATAAATGATATTAAATTAAATTTTAGGTATATATTTAATTTCATTAAAAAAATTCAAAAGGAATATTTTTAAGGTCTTATTTAAGGGTCTCTTTAACTAAATATTAATTTTAAATTTTTTAAATATTTATTATTCTAAATCCTTATCATTAATGTCAATGTTTTCGAAATGGTTTTAAGAATTTAATTATATGGCCACGAATTTATTAAAATTTTAACTCCATTAAAAATTATCAATGTGGTATTGGACACATTTGTTCAAAAATATTTTTATAAATTTATTCTTTTATATGTGTGGGGATTTTGAATAAATGATTTCAATTAAAAAGGTGTATTTGTTACAAGATATTTTTAGATACTTTATTAGTTTATTTTCATCAATGTAAATTTCCTTTGTTGGATTTAATTTTTAATTGAGGTTGATTTATTATGAAACAATCTACAATATTTTACCAATGGGTTTATGATATGTTCAGCAATAGATGTGTTATTTTGATACCATTCATGGTTTATGGTTAATGTATTAACATTTTTTATGCTAGTTTTAATATGAATGATTATGTTATGTTTTACCCTTTTTATAAGAGTAATGCATTGGAATTAGTAAGTGATGGAAGAGGCCCTCTACAACCCTTATATGAATCATTATTATTCATGAAACAAAATAGATATGGGTCTAGTCGAGGCCTTACCCATTTATTAGATTATTGTCATGAAGAATTGAAATTATTATAGTATTGTCATGAATCCTTGAAAAAATTAGATTCTTGGCATGAATCCTTGCTCGTATGTTTCAAATGTCTAGCATTTTGAATTTCTTAAATATGATATTAGTTATTGATATTATATGTGATTATTCAACTATTAAAATATCCATGTGAGGTTTTAAATGGAATTATTCTATTTATTCGTGATATATTATGTTTAGGATTATGTTCAAAAGGCTTATATTTCAGTTTTATACCTTTCCATAAAAGATTGTGCTTATTTATGAAATCTTCTACTGTATTGTTTAACCTTACTGAGCATCTGAGATCACCCATTTCTTATATTTTATTTTCTCAAGATTTCAATAATTGTACAATAAGTTATATATTGGGTTAATATTAAAGAATAAAAGAGTTATCAAAGGATTATCAATGCTATATTTTATTTTTTGAATTATACTATATTTTTCATTTTTCGTAATATATATTCCATGACTATTATGCTGATCGGTCTTTCAGGATGTGATTCATTATAATCATGCGACTATATTAAAATAATTCACCACCTTTGGGAAACTGGGGTCGGGGCATTACAATTATTATCCTCATTTTCATATCCATATCCATTTGCATTTTTATTTACATATTATCCACCTTTTTCATCCCCAATATCTTCATTTGATTTAGAACTATTTGTGAACTAATCTTCATCAGAGACTTCACTCTCTTCCTTCTCAATTTTTACCATTTTATTTCTTTTATAGAAAATCCTAGGTGGACTAGGGGATCCAAAAGTTATTCAAGTTGATCTACGATATAGGTCAGGGTCACTTCCATCATTAATTTATAATTATTTCTCCTCTTCTTCTCTACCACCATTATTTTATTCATTATCATCATAATCAAATTACTCAACAATTTCATCAGGTTCAAGACTAATTTCAACAATATCATTTTGTATGTTGGCATAATCTATAGTGTTAATCTAATCTTAAGGCTTTTCACTATCTTCTTCCGATTGATTTCAGCAAGGGATCCAATTGATCTTCATTCTTCTGAAAATAATTATAGTGATGTATAATCCACCACAAACCACAATAGAATCTTAATTTTTAGTAACTAGAACATTACCTTTTAACATGTCATAAATCATATTAGTATTGATCAAATAATTTGATCTTGAAGTTTCCTTGAAAATTTCCATCATTTGAAGCAGAAGACACTTAGAGACATTTATCTTATCACCAATTTTATCAAAGAAAATAGGTACATATCTTGGAACCCATTATTAATAATGTCACCCTTCCATAACAATATATTTTGTATGAACTTGAAAACTAATCAAAATTCACCATCCGTATAAGAAGAAATTAGTATTCTTACTCTACTATTTCCAGTTAACTCATCAAGGGATTCTTAATAGATAAAATTTTCTCCATCATCGAGAATGGTTCCTTGATAATATTTAATCACACCTTCATGTGTAAAATCCATAAAATCACCCCACTAGCTTGAGGATAATAGAAATTTGTGTCCATAGATTTTAGTTCTTATCCAATATTCATCTTCATCAGAAGAGATCTCTACAAACTAGTAAAATTAATATTCCATCCTACGATAAAAATGTATCTCATTTGAAGATAAACAACCCATCCATACTTGGTTTTGTGTATCCTATATCACTAATGACTTACTAAAAAGTATTCATTCACCTTGAACATTTTTTTATGGAATAACAACTCTTTTTAAAATCTTTGGATTTTTTGTTTCTGTTAAAGTTGGATAACATGGCCATCCTTTATATTTCTTTGATAGACTTGACTGGTCTAGTTAAGACTATACAGGTTTCATTACTACTAACATAGATGTCAGCTTGATCAGTTTTGGAAAAAGAAAAAATGTAAATTAAGGTCGACATGTTGGAAGATAAAGATCACACAGGGCTCAAGAGAAGTTGGTGTGAGGAAATGGGTGAACTGAAATTACACAAAGTATCACATTTATTATCATTTTGGAGTTTACATATTTTGAATATCAAAATTAAAAATTGGGAAAAATAGAATTGACTAATAAAATAAACCTGAACTAAAAAATAGAATGTAATGAAAATAAAAACAGGTGGTTTAAAACATATATAAGAAACAACAAAATTGGAAAATGCATGAATCATTCCAACAGTAAGAAGTATCAAAATCATAATGGTGAGAAATTAAATAATTATACATTCACAATTGTGAGATGTATCTAAGTTGAGACATTCACAATGGTGAGACATACCAAATGGTGATAAATATCCATTGTTGAGTCCTATAAAATTATACTCAACTAAAATTTATAATACCTAGTTCATGTTTAATGTAATCCATTCTCTCATAATTCAATGGCATAGTGAAGATATCTTCAAGATTATGTTCTATACCAAATTATTAAAGAGTGATATCACCTTTTTGAATATGATCTCTCAAAAAGTGATATATTAAATCAATATTTATTGTTCAAGAATGTGATAAAGGATTCATAGAATTTTTTATAACACTGGTATTGTTATAGTCTATAGAGACATATTTGAATAGATATATATCATCTAGTAATTTCTGCTTCATCCAAAAAAATTATAGAGTAGCTACCTTCAGATATGTTTTCAAATTTTTTAGTAGATAGTGTAAAATAATTTTTTCACTCCATCAGGAAACTATACACTTTCCTTAAAAGTGACATTTTCTTGAGGTGATTTTTCTATCAAACTTACATCTACCAAATTCAGAATCCAAAAAACAAACAAAATCAATTTCCTGTCCTGTTGGGTAAAAAATACAATATTTGTAGTATATTTTTTTCATTTTAAAATTTTTTCTCCAAAAACCATGTGTGACTCTTTTAGATTTTCTGGATAGTTATCACATGTAAACACACTAAAAATAATATCATGTCGGCGATAAATAAGGTTGATAGGGCTTCCAATCATACTACTATAACTGGTTTGATTAAATTGTTTCCCAAATTCATCAGGATCCAACTTACACGTAGTACTCATAAAAGTATCACTACTCTTAATGATACCAAAGATAAAATGTTTTAAAATATCCATAGTATATTTATATTTATTTAAAATAATTCTTTCTCTTTTTTAAAAATCTTAATACCAATAATGAATATTAGTTCACCCATTATGCACATTTCAAATAAATTTTTTTTATCATTTTTGATAACATTGTACAAAATTAATTTCATAAATATATATTAATAATATCATCTACATTTTTTTTATGACTAAAACATCTTTTTAAATTCATATTATAAAAAGGTTATGGTCATTTATTCTATTTTAGAAGCCTTTTGAGAATCCTTTTTAAATAATAATGATGTTGACCCTATCAAACCAAGATATATGAGATTTTTTTTAACCATGTAATTATTTTCTTAATTTGGAAATATTATTTAAGAATTCAGGATTTTGAAAACCATGGGATTATTCCAAAACAAATTCAATTATATAACTATTTAAAAATTCAATATTGACATCTATTTGATAGTGTTGGAAATATATATTAGCTTTATATACAAGTAGTATTATAATAGATTCAATTTTGGATACTGGTGGACAATTATCTTTATATTCTATTCCATATTCTTGACTATAACCATGTACAATAAGTCCAATATTATTTCCTTCTATTGTGCCTTACTCATCAACATTGTTTATAAACACCCATTTAGTACCTATAGTCCATATATCCTTGGTTATATCCAAAAGTTCCTATAAATTATTTATTTAAATTGTATTTAGTTATTCTAGAATAACCATTACCCTAAATTAATCATTAATTATATTGTTGATGTTCTCTGCTTCAAGATCACACAAGAACTCTTGATGTTCAACCTAATTTCTAAAAGAATCTCTAGTTTTTGTACCTCTGTCAAGGACTCCAACTACAAATTCTAAAGAATTGTACTTAATCGTTATAAAAACTCTAGAAAAATAGGGTTTGGTCAATTCATACTCTTCTACCGGTTCAGGTTTGGGATGTTCTAGAATTTCATCAGAAATAAATAAATTTTCTATTTTTTTTACACCATAATCGGTATGTTTTCAATTTATTTTTAATAAAGATGAATCATCCTCGAGTTTTTATAAAAATTTCTTATTCTCATGTGGATCAATCTGATAATTTTTTTTCTGATCTAACTCATCTATAGCCTGGATTCTTCAATTAAGAACCCAATAGGCATTACTCGAGGTTGAATAACCTATGAAAATTCCTTCATCACTTTTGGAGGTAAATTTATACAAATCTACATTATTTTTAAACATAAATACATTCCAAACAAGAAATATAAATTAATTAACTTTAAGCATTATATTATAAAAATTATCATAAGTAGTATTCTTTATGATATTTATAATTAAAAAAAATATTTATTTTGTAACAGGTTGTATTCATAACATATTCCTAAAATAAGATAGGTAAATCAAATTCCTTTAGCATAGTCTATGGATTCACTTGAAGTTTTTTATTACTTATTTCCAAAACTCCATTTTGTTGGGGTGGCCTAGGATAAGAGAATTTATTACTATATCCATTTTTTGAAAAAAAATATGTAATGTCTGGATTATCCAATTCATAGCCATTGTCACTTCTTAGGGTCTTAATTCTAAATCTACTTAAATTTTCTACAGAACAATCATATTTTTTAATGTAAGAAGAGGAATTAATATTTTGAGATATAAAGAACACATAATAATACCTAGGAAATTCATATATTATTACATGAATATAGTGAATCTTTTTGAGACTTTAGACTATATGTGGTCTAAATAAATTCAAATGAACCAACTCAACAGATTAAGAAGCTGAAACATCATTCTTGGATATAAAATAAATCTTGTATTGTTTCCATTTTTTTATCGGGGTTACAAAATTTTTCATTTTGGAACTCTATTTTTCGTAGATCCTTAACAAAAATTTTACTACTAAGCTTCCTATATGTGTTAATATTATAGTGCTATCATATCCTAGGATATAACCAAGACTGTTTATCAAATTTAGTCGAGCAGGAAACATTTTTAAAAAATAAATAATTAAGATTAACATCATAAACATGTTCATTACTGAAATAATTGAAAACTAAATAATATTTATAATGAAAAACATTAAACTCAATATTTTTATATTTAACATGAAAACCATCATCACATAATTTTGAGATTCCATGAAGGTTATACTTCAAACCATCAATAATTAGTAATTTGGAAATTAAAACAGAATTGATGTTACCAATATTACCAATGCCAATGATTCTCCCTTTAACATTATCACTAAAGGTTACAGGACAGCCATAAACCCTTATTAGGTTCACAAATAATTATTAGTATCTTTTAATATTCCATGAACATCCTCTCTTCAATTACCCTACATTTCTATTGAATTCTTCAAGAATTTTTCCTAAAATAAATTTAATGAAATTATTTTGGTAGCCATGTTTTCATGGGTCCAAATTTGTTAGTAATATATGATTTAGGAGCCCATATTTTCCTAATAGGTCTCTTATAAAAATAATGTATTATTTTTCAAATAAAAACAATTTTTAATCCTCTATAAAAATAACAAGTAAAAGAGCCTTCAAATTTAGATTTAGTCACAAATGTTCTCTTAACAATTCTCTTCTATCCATGTTGATATCATATATCAAAAACATATTTTGGAGAATTTGTTTCCTTATAATCTGATTATGTGTTTCCCTACGATTGGTAAAAAAATTAAATTCATCTGATGTTTCTTATTAGACAATTTACGTTATGTGTTCTATTTTAACAACTGTGCATTTTTCTATTTTTCAACAGATAAATCAAATTTAATATTGATCATTAATGAATATTTTATTTTAAGAGATTTATATTTAAAAATATTTTCATTAAAATAGAATTTATTAATATTAAGGTATCTAATACATTTATCCTAAGACACATCATCATCATTAATTTTATTTTATGAATTATCAGAACTCAGCACAGTAGAAAAATCAGGTACCTCAGAGACATTAGTCAAAAAGCACATGTTTAATCGATTAATATTCTATTCATGAGTAGATTTAGAATCATTGGAGTTGTCTTCAATTAAACTCCATGTAACATTAATTGATTTCTTATACCTTTGATCCCTTTTCATCATATTTACTTTTGTATTTTAGTTTTATAAAGTCTATATTAACATCTTCTTTTCTCTTTCTTTCATAACATGTAATTTAATTATCATCCTTATTACAATCTTTTTTCAAGTTTCCTTTTGTGTCGTAAATTTTTTTATATTTTGGATTTTTGAATAAAATTTTATTTCTATAGAACTTTTGGTATCTCTGGGCAAGATGTGTCATTTCCCCATCACTATCCAGAAGCGATTCACTTTCACTGGAACTTACATCTTATATTTTTCCTTTTCTTTTTTTATTTTTTTTGTATGGAGTAGACATGAAAGCTATATTATTTATTTTTCACTCATCATCTTGTTGTTTATTGACTTCCAACTCTTCCTTATTCATCATCAGTTTCCAAATCATCTCTATAATTGGTAGTTGGTTGATGTCACATGAATCTCTAATTGAAATAGTTGTTCCTCCCCGTATTTTTAGAATCCATCTTAGAAATCTCATAATCCAGTCTCTATCAGTCACTGGATTTCCCATTGAGATCATGTGGTTCACAAATTCATTAGACCTGAGATATGTGTCATAAATTAATTCATCATAAATCTTCTTAAAATTAAAATACTTAATATTATATTTATTCAATATCATTTCAGTGACATAGTTTTTTCCGTCATGAGAAATAGATAATGTGCCCCAAATTTCATAAGTAGTTTTACAAGTAGAAATTATTTTAAATTATTAATCTCATTGGCACAATACAAGGTATTCATTTATTTGTATTTATTATTACAGTATAACTTATTATCATAATCTCAAGTACTTCTAATGGTCTTAGTAAACTCATTATTATCTTCAATATCAGACGAAATCTCAAAACCCGTAATTTCTATATGCATTTTAATTCTCTTTTATATTAAGCATAATTATTCACATTGAAAAAATGACATTTGTTAGTAGTGTAACCTTCTTCTCTATTATACATTTATATAATTAAATTCAGAACAAATAGAAATTTTTTATATTTAAATCACAAAAAAATACACAGTTGAATGTATTTTTGAAAAACATTGATACCAAAGCATAATTATTGATACCAAATGTTAGTCAGAGTGATTATCTAAAAAGGGGGTTAAATTAAGTACCTAGTAAAATTTCGTTACAAATGGACATAAATAAAATCTCTAAAAAAATTTAAAATTCATTCATTTTAGAAAAAAAAAATTAGTATGATATAGGTTTTAATATGGGAAAATATTTCTCAAAAGATTGATTAAATCTTAGTTAATATTATATAAAATTTTATTTTATCCTTTCAGATCAATTTACATAATCAAAATCAATTATGACATTTAATTAAGAAAAATTAAAAAATTAGTGGTTTAGTTTTTCAATTTTAAATAGAATCTATTTTACAGAAATAAAGTAAAATAAAATAAACAACACAGTTGAAATGATTACAAGAGATTAAGTATCATGTTGATACTTAGTCCTCTCCACATGGATGTCATCTACTAATAATAAATTTATAAGATAACATTTTGATCCACAACCTAGATCGGGTTTTAAAATAGTATAACTACTGTCCAAATCTCACAAGACCTCTTCTGCAGTTTTCATGGGGGTATAAATAAATAACAGGTCAAAACTTGACCTATACCACAATATGTGGGAATTAGAAATAAAAGGTATTAAGAAGATATCTATATATTTTCTAGTTCATATCATGATAAGATGTGTGTAGAAAATAGATTATATAGACACTTCTCATAATTTTAAAACAAATAAATATGTCGAGAAAAAAATGTGTAAAGGGAGGTTGTTTCTCATTTTTTTAGGCTCTGCAGCTCATGACTCATTGAAATAGATATAGAATAAGGATCAAGTCGTTTCTCAGAAATTGGTGCCAAATAGATTTCCATAAAATATATTTTCTTTATTATAATAAATCATTGGATTTATTTTGTTCTTAAGCTTCCTCACTCGATAATATTTGTGTAAGATTTCTTCAAGTTCATTCAATAGGTCCCAACTCCCATGAAAGTGACTATCTCTGAGAGTGTTTGGTTGTGAATTGGCACAATTTTTGGGATGTATTTTTTTAACTTTTTAATGGAAGTTTTTGATCAGAATATCTTAGATTTTTTATCCTTGTATAGCATGTCTAACATTATTTTTAATTAATTCTCTATAATAGTTAATAAAAATCATTAATACAAGTTTTTTCTTTAAATTCAATAAACTATCCATTTGAATTATTTATTTCAAAAGGTAATTAAATGAAATGTGGTGGTTAATATTTTGAATGGTGACACTGGATATGTGTAAATATGGAAGTGACTCAAAGTTAAGTGGTGAGACATGGAACTGTGTGTCAGGATAGTGGTGTCTCAGACAAGTGGTGACTCATAGTCTAGTAGTGGGTCTTTCCATTGTTTTTCAAAATTTCATTCTTGAGGTGACTCATGCTTATAGTGAGTCATCCTAATACTTAACAAATTTTAGAGCCAAGTAGTGAGACTCCATGATGGTGTCTCAAGGAGACAGTGAGACTTTGGTGATGGTGAGATATCCATGGCTAGGATTCATCACATGTAATGATACTTTTATGACGGTGAGACTTTTATAGAGATGTCTCATACTTGGTGGTGTCTCAAACTTGGTGATGTCCCATACTTGGCGACAATTCTTTTCTATACTAGACCATTATTTCATGCCAATATTCCTTATGATTTAAAATGATAACAGAAAACATAAAGATAATTATGATCATAATAAACATTTTTTATGATCATTAAAATAAGAAGGACAATAGAAACTATAGAACCCAATAACGACCCCTAGGCCACATCATAGTTTGAACATGATACATAGGCTCCTTTATCTCATTATCATATCTGAGGATGATCTCTTCACTTGAAGGGAATAATGTCCATAACCATCACCTTAATAATTATTCCATGGAGTCTTAGGCCTCCTTAGTGGGGGTATAAAACATCACACTGAAGAGGTGGCATAATTCACACATCACTTCCTAGGGACATCTTTTTTCAGTCTGATCACCCAACTTATCTTCAAAATACTCAACATTTACCCACCCAGGTACTCCCATTTAGTGAATAAGAAACCCTCACATAACTATATAATCAACTATCCTAAGGCTAAAAAATATATCACATATCATAATGGTCTATATCACCAACTATTATCCACCCATCATGCTCCTCTATTGAGAGGCCCTTAAGGGAACATATCAATGGGTCTCTTATGTATTGTTTGCTTTATTTCATTTATACCCAATCATGGTCTATGAATCAAATGCAATATACTTCTAATTATGGCCTCAACCATTAGTGACCAAGGCATAAACTTGTGTCCAAGGGACTACTACGGACCATGAGACTCTCATTCTCTAAATAGGAAAAAAATAAATAAACCATTAAATTAATTAAATTTCACTCAACCAAAGTAGTGAGACAACATATAAAACCCATCTAAATAAAATGCATATTATGTATGATATGTTCAAGGACCACATACCTCATCCATAATTTATTATTTTTGATAAATCCTGAATAATCTTTAACATGATTATACATTCCTCTTCGAATAACATTCCATATTTTGAGCCCTTATCACACGCCACAATATTAAAAAATATTAACAATAATAATTTATAATTAATTATTCAATTTAGCTAAATGAGGCATAATTTCAAAAATACTCTTTGATCCATCTCATTGAATCAAAAACACATCCAAATTCACTTCTGAGGATCATGTAATAATATCAACACTATTCTGATCAAAATCCCCATTATAAAACTCTAATTTCATAGAAAATTTCGACCAATTATTTAAAAAATCTAAAATAATTTAATTCCTTGAAATAAAAAAAATGAAATAGTGTTCATTCATAAATTCAGAATGTCCACTATCTACATAGAGTATAATTATAATCATATATGGATGTTTAAACCATTCTATGGTTGAATCATCAATCTAACCCTAGATGGATACAACCAAAATTAGTTGACAATCATGAAGAAATAAATGTTGGATATAAAAGTAAACTGACATAAAATTACAAAATAAATACTATGAAATCCTCTAATTATAAACGAGGTGAAGGGGAATTAATGGGGAAGGACCCCTGGAGAGATCACCCATGAGGGGGAATAAGAGATCTAAATAAGAGTTCAAAACTCAAAGAGGAAAATAGTTTTTACACATTTAAAAATTTTAGGCAATTTCATGGCTATCACAATATTTTACATGTTGTGTACCAACTATTCAGTTGGAATAGTCTTGATCACCCTCCCTATTATGGTTTGGATTCATGTTTTTTCTAGTTTTTTTCCAACCATGAGGATCAATTTGAGACCAAAATTGTAGCATTTTCACAAATTTCAGTAACTGTGCACAAACTATCTTCTAGCCCCCATGGAAGGACAACCTAGGACGGTATCATCTAACTATGTGGTAAATATGATATGGGTTAGAAACTATTTAGAAATTAAAAAAAATCATCCTAAAGATATGGATTCTCACCTGAACATCCTGGACACCTTCCAAGACTCTGTCTATATCCAAAAAATACATCTCCTTGAGATTCTTTAACTCTTTAATACCAATCTGTATCCGAGTTCTATAAACAAATCTTGCTCAAAAAATTTAAATTTTAAATTTTTCCTGTAATTTATAAAAAAAATGGATACACAGTTTTACAATATATTTATCCACACCAAAATATAACTATGGTATCATCTTATACCCTTATTTCCATGAAAAAATATTTGGTGTATGGCGATGTTCCCCTAATGCCTCATGGTACACTCCAGTGAAGATACCAATCAATGGTATTCAACCAAGAGAGAGTTAAAATGATGTTTTATAGTTTATTTTTCTTTTTATTTCAAATTCGGGATATATAATTCAAGGAATAAAGATATTTCAGATCTTATGATGGGCCCTTCACTGATATTTCCTGATCTCCTTTTTCAATTGGAAGTCTATATTACCATGAAAATATGATTTTTGTTTTTTTCTCAATATAATGAATGAGATATTTATTAAATATTATTTTTGCATTGAGATTATTATTTTCTCTTTGATTCAAGGACCATTAGAAGGTGAAATGTGTATATATTCTCCATTATTATCACATTGTATTAACAAGACATTCACATTCTTGTGTGTTATTGATATCACGGATGATAGACGGTTTAGTTTCATAATGTGGCAAAAAAACTTATACAGAGTTTTCCAATATAGTTATTTTTTAATTATACTCCACTTAAATACATTATATCTATTTCATTTTAAATTTAATGTTGACTCTATAGAGTTCTCCTTCATTTTTATTGCACAATCCTTCTGTGTAATGCATGTGTAGTGACCCCTAGTGGGTTTGTGTGGGAATTTTATTCCTTTATGATAAAACCCTTAGGGGTGATTGTGATGGGGTTTGGTGATATGAAATGTTAAAAATAACATATATATATATATATTACCATATATCATCTAGGTGGAATTACACTTAATAAAACCATATAACTATGGAATACTCAACACAAACCATCATGGGATGATTCCATTATATATGTGTAGATGAGATTGTGGTCATCAAGGGGTTATCATGTTTGCATATTTTTTGTGAGGATTGTTTCCCTATAGTGGTTATTGGATTGATCACATGATTCATTATATATATATAAGAACCGTAGAGTGGGTTTCTATGGATCATGAGTTTCTTAGTTATAGTGAGACAATAGTATAGAAGTTTCTCTGTGAGTTTTAGCATGTGTGAGATATGATTATAGGTTTGGTGATAGAACCTTGTTCCTTGGGTTGTGGCATAGGATATATGTGAGATGAATGATGTGGTATATGAGGGTATCTTCAGAGAGGGTTTATTTGAGGCCTAGGAATTCCATATATAATGAAAGTATGGGTAGATGCTTTGGATTGTGAGATCGGTGCACCAGTGGTTCTTTCAGATATATGATACAAGAATGGACATTCCTTAGGCCTTCTTGGGGTAAATCACTTGAGTTGAACTTGTGTCAAGGATGGTTTTAGAGGTAAGGATCATAGGATATCTAGACTTGTAGATTTTGGATGTAGTTCCAAAAATGGTTGATAATTATTATCCTATATGATATGATCTATGATGGATATTGTATGGGAAAACTCTTTTTTTGGAATGATTCTTGAGTGGTGTGTGATTTTGTGGTACGAATCATCATTAATAACATTCTAGGCCTATTGGAATGTAAGCACCAAGGTGCTTTTTGTTAGATGATATTGAAATGTTGCGAGGAATAGCTAATTTATTTTGTACATGAGAAAATGTTTGATGAGATGTGACTGATGAGGGTGTTATTTGAGTTCTATGATAAGGTGGTATAAGATAATACACCCTTTGGGTTGTATGGTATTTAGGTAGTATAGATGGGTTATCCAAAGATCATATTGAGTTATGGTTTTGTGAGAGTCTATGTGTGGGATGAGAATCAATGGTTTTGATGAAATGATTTTGGGATTGGTTTCCCTATGATTTGGTGAGATTTGGAGGATTCCCTTTGTGATGATGATGATGATTATGATACCATGGATGGATCAGTGTGTAGTTGTACGATCAACTAAAGGTTGATCCTTGATAAGGGTTGAAAGGATGGTGAGCATTGATCAAGAGGAGTGACACATGTGTGATATTGGAACCTATTGATGTATTAACCTAGGATTGGTATAATAACAAAAATATGGTTGGTGATTGAACCTGAAACATCAATATTTTAGGTACATTAATGTTCTCTTAATCATTTTAGTGCATATTTATAGTTATATTTTGGTTTAGGTAGAATTGGTAGATTTATCATAGTGGTTGGTATGTTCGGGATTTACTAGGATCACCATAGATAACAATATGTGATTGTAGAGGGTGTAGTGTACTA
Organism: Viscum album; assembly: GCA_963277665.1. Taxonomy (NCBI): domain Eukaryota; kingdom Viridiplantae; phylum Streptophyta; class Magnoliopsida; order Santalales; family Viscaceae; genus Viscum; species Viscum album. Next base: position 1,715,509,509 of record OY728160.1, on the reverse strand, counting down.
GGAGTGTACCAATCCTATAATACAACACCGAAACACCCAATGGAGAATGTGGTCCCCAGGTGGCCTTTGTCATGGTGTGTTGGGGATCTTGTTATGAAACACTGTCAGAGGAGACCTCACCAAGTTATGTTCATGGGAACAATGGGTAAAAAATGTATTGGGTTTTTTAAAACATTATAGTATCCCATTGTAGTGGTTTCCTAGACTTGGATTAATTGAAAGAACCATAGTCACGGGGAACACCACCCAACCATGGTGATGATCAAACTAGTTTTCGAAATACCTGATCCAAGCATAAATTTGGGGGGAGTTATATTATTATAATAGAGATAAAGTGAGATATTTTGGGTGTATTTAATTATACATTCAATATATTTTCTCCCAACATTTATTTATGTTCTCATCACCATAGAATTTCCTCTAAATCTTGGTCTTCTAGAGGGAATTTCTAGATGAACATTCCCACACTGATGAGGCTTCTTCATTCCATCTTTTTTTGTGTTCAAACCCATGAAATATACATCCTTTATAGTTTTTACTAATGATATAAGAGGTAGGTAACTTCTCATTTTTCTCTACATATTCAAGAACAAGAATGATTAGCTTTTCCAAAAATATATTTTTCTATTTTCAAACGTAAAATTGGATGATTTATTCTTGAGCACCACTTTTTTATTATGAGTTGAAAATATTGTATTTGGAATTTTTCTAGAATTTTTTTTTAATTAATGAATTTAAGTTGACGTTTTTTTAATTCATAAAAGTTTCTAATTAAATGATTTATATGATTAATGAATTTTTATAAAAAAAAATGGGTGAGAGATCATGGAATACACTATAATCATGTCAGATCATATTTAATTGAAATATTACTTGTTGGGTTTGGAAATGGGTTCGGTTCTCGATAATGGAAACAAGGATTCATGGCCATTTTATTACTTCATTTGTAGGATGGGATTCTTCTGACAAGTTAAAACCATTCCTTCTTGGATGTATACACATGTGTGTATGTGAGTGATGAGGATCTGGGTAAGCCAAGTTGAAGGAATTTTTGGTTTATCTATTAAAGTAATTTTATTTATTTAATAAAGTTATTTTGTTCTTATCACGTTTTTTTTACATGTATATTTAACTGTGAGTTAACTTCATATTTTTCTAGTGGTGTTTTTTGGGAATTATCTTGGGGATTACCTACTAGTTTTGATTATATTATCGTAGTATATGAACATTAGTGTATATGAATATGTTCTTCTGTATGGAAGAGGTAAATTATATTCCTCTTACTTCTCAATTGGACCATCATGATGAAATATTCTTGGGAGAATGGTTGGAGTTTGTATATTTTCTTATGGAGTGATTAGAGTGATTCCACATCTGTGTTTTTGTGTCATGATTTCATTTTGTTTTTTTATAAATCTTGTATCCCATGTTTCTACTACTCTGATATTTTTGGCTATTGGTTTTATTCTATAGTTATATTTTTAAAATTCACATCATTATATAGGTTTAGTTTTTTATCTTAATCATTAATGGTTGTTTATGTATAAAGATAAAATATTATCCTAAGTATTTATAAATCCTTTTAAATTTATTTCCATCCTTTAGTATCTGAGGGATGTTAGCTAGGGTCAATTCCACCATGACTCTTTATAATATATGGGAATCCTTTACTTATTCTTGAAAATCTGTTAAATATTTACTGGAATGAATATTATGAAATTATTCTACTCAATGCAATCTAGAGGATGTACAAGGCTCTAAGAATTATTTTTTTTTGTGGTCATGTATGAAAAAATATTTAGTTTATTATGTGGTTAAATTCCTAAACTATTAATTGTTTGAAGATAATAATAAATGACCTACTATAATGTCTCCATTATTTACCTATACCCATGTAGAAATGGGATCAAATCACTCTAGAGATTTCCACAAGTTTACCAATAACTATTTAAAGGAATTATTAAATCTGGTTCATTGTTGACCAACTCAAAAAGACATGACACCAAATTTTGATCCATGAATCTAATATGGTAGATATATTCATATAGAACTACATTCATGAAGAGTTAAAATTTCATAGAAAATAAATTTTGATCATATCAGACTAAGATACTCGATTTATATCTTGGTATTGGTGATTTTTTCTATAATAATTAGGTAGAAAGTTGATCATGACCATAGAATATCATTCCCAAATGGATGGTACTAAAAAAATTATTTATACACCGGAAGAAAATATTATAGCTTATTATGTATTATAGTGTCTTAATGAAGGATCATTTTTCTTAAATTGATTTTTCATATTACAATAGTTTGAAAGACATGGTAAAAATTGATCCATTTGATGCATTGTATGATCTTCATTTATGATCTCTATTTTATTTTGTAGAAACTAGTAAAACATCAGTTTTGGATATAGTGTTTTACATGAAATGATTGAAAAAAAAACATATGATTATAAAATATATGGTTTCATCACAAAGCTATCAGAGATCTTATGTTAATCATTTTCATCACCCATAACCCTTTTGGTGAGATATCTTGTAATCTTAAAATTATTTATAAGGATGGGGCATCCCTGAATGGGTAAGTATGGATAGTTTACTTCATAATTTGTTCCACCTTTTAAGATAATTGATTGAATTGGTGATGTTTCTTATTGATTATATTTACTTCCATGCTTCAATTTGGTTCATAATTTCTTTCGCGTGTCACAACTAAATAAATAATTACCATATTTTAGTCTTGTGATTAAATGGGATCATGTGGATCTAGAACCATATAAAATATTTGTTTGAGGACTAATTCATTTCATGGATAGAAAATAATAATAATTCAATGTAAAAAACATTCCATTAGTTTTTGTATTATGACAACATAGTCAAATTAAATTGGATATATGGGAACGTGAAAAATAGTTGTTGTAGAAATGGCAAAAACTCTTCTAAAACGCCTCCAACCTCAAGATTATTAATAAAGAAAGGCCTAATGGTGGGGATAATGTAACACCCCTGGTTTGAGGTATTTTCCATTTTCTCTTATGTATTTTAAATAATTTTATGGTTTTATTTTGGTTTAGGGAGTTTTTTAGTTTTTTCAAATTGCATGGAATTTTTTAGGATATTGGGGTACACCATGAGTAAAAACATATTGTTTTGGAGGGAGTATTGTATTGGGAATAAAATTGTGAAACACATGCACACACAAATTTTCGATGGAGGTTTTGGTCGTGGGGTGGCCTTAGACCAGGAATATTGGGGTTCTTTCTATGAAATACCTCTAGATGATGTCACACAATTCCATGATGAGGGGCATGGTGGGTCCAAATTGATTTGGTTTTTATTACACATCAGAGTGACTCAACATGGTGGATTCCTGGACTCGGTGTTATCAAAGGAACAATGGTCGTTGCGAGCACCAACATTATATTGTAGTGATTAAACCAATTTTTAATATTCTTTATCTGAGTTTCTATTTTGGGGGTGGGAGTTATGGTATTTTATGGGATATCAAATGTGAGATTTTGGTGTTATTAAATTATGATTTCAATATATATTACCCTATATTATGTATTTTCTAATCATCCCAAAATTGGATCTTGATTTAGGGATTCATAAATGAGTTTTTGGATAAAATTTCACATCTATGAAGAAGCTTCTTAATTCCAAATATTGTTTTTGGTACCATAGATAATCCATCCTTATTTTTTTTCCCTAATGATTGAAATAGGTTAGTGTATTTTATGTTTTCACTAATTTTTATATAATGTGGAGTCTTCCATTTTCTTGATTAATATTCTTATATTTGAAAAACGAATCATGGTATGATTTATTCGTGAAAATACCTTTTAGTATATGAATTGGAAACAAATGATTTTTAATGTTTTTTGGAAAAACCCCTTTTGATTCATGGAGATAAATTGTGGATTTGGTTTAACACATGAATGATGTTTGAGTAAACATTTAAAAATATTACTTCATTTTCTGAAAAAGAATTGGTTTATGAACTTATCATACATTGGTATCTCATGAGAGCATATTAAATTAGAAGGCGACTTTTTGGGTTTTGAAAAGGGGTTAGTGGTAGATAAGGTCACCTTGGATTTGGGTCCAAGTGATGACTTGAATGGTAGGACTGTATTTTTCTCATGAGTTAGGAATTCAATTAGTTGGATTCATGCATGTGTGTGTGGGTGTGGTGTGGAATTATTTATTCAAAGTGGATTTAATTAATGGTTTTATGTTTAAATTAAATTAATTTATTTGATAAAATTATTTTATTTCTTTTCTCATTTATATTTAATTTATATTGAAATATGAGTTAAATTGTTCTTGTCCTAGAGGTGTGGGTTTTTAATTCACTTGGGTATTTCCTTTTGTGTATGATTATTCACCCCCTACAAATGCAAATTGATGTGTCTGTAGATGTTTTTATTCATGACATAGGTAAAGGAAAGGACACTTACTTTTATTTTGGAGTATCATGATGATGCATTCTCATAAGGGTCATTGAGATGGGATATTTTCTAATTGAGTGATTGTAAAAATGCCAAATTAGGGTTTCTTCATTAGGATGTCTTTGAGTTTTAATTTCATTTATTTTTATAACCTTTTTGTACTATTATATTATTGGTAATTTATATTTTCATTACTTATATTGTATACATTTTATGAATCATATCATTTTTCATTTTTTTAATCTTTATATTACACTGTTGTGTATAATTAATTATAAAATAATCCCCTAACAATTTACTAATCCCTTTGTAATTATATCAATCCATTGGTGTCTCGAAGATTTCATATAGGTTAGTGGCACCACAACTATTTCCAGGACAATGGTTTCTCATGCGATGTTACAAACCCATTGAATATGGAGGGTATGGACCTTGTTATAAATAGAAATTTGGGGGATTCCAAGGGTGATGTTTCTATGGAGATACAAATGGGTAATTGATATGTTTTTATATTGGTTCTCAGTTGTGTGCATATTGACCACATTTAAACATTATTTGTGTTAATGGATAGATCATGGTTTTTAAGGGTATAACCCTCGTGTTGGATAGTCAGTATATTGTTTATTTCATGTATCATGTGAGTTTTCATTGCATTAAATATTGTTTTGTTGTGATCCAAGCAGGATAAAAATATGAGGTGTACCTTTTGACACCCTCCAAATGTGCATCGGTAAATTCAAAAAGAGAGAAATTCCTGGATATGGTTATTATTTTCCCTACAAAATCAGAGGAAGAAGAAGGTAGACAATACCAATGAGTTGTGTAAACCTTCATGGGATACACAGTAACATTAATAATATAAGGTCATGTGTAGGAACCATGTGAAACACATAGCCTATTGAACATCCCATAGATCCCGTCTTGAGAAGACCATATGCTCTTGTGAAGGCACTCTAGAAAAGAAGTTTTCATGAGATAGCAGTCATATTAGCTTACCCATGCCACATATATTGAAAACCGGTGGATTCCTACAAAACCATCTGAAATTACATGAAAAATATGAGGAAAATATCCAAAAATGAGGAAGCATCTTGGTTTCATAAAACTTATGTGATGGATCACCGATGGGGTGTATGATTGTCCCTAACAACATCCAATAAAAATAGTGGTACACCTAACACTTACACAATAAAACAAAGGAAATAAAATGAAGGAGGATGAATCATATTTCATTCATAAAAGACATGATACATTCCCCTAGATGTCCTCAAGACACCGTAAGCCCTGGGAAACAAATCTTTCTCATTTCGTGAAATCTCGCTAGCATGACATCCTCATCACGTGAAGAGAATCATCTATTTCCATGAAACTACATGCTTACCATTTGCCTCCTTACATAAAAATTGGAATAAGTTTCCATGAAATGCTTTCACATCTCTACAAGAATGTTTTTAGGTCGCACGATGCATTACTAATAGGTATTGTGATTTTACTCGACAATGCTCAAACAACCATGTGAACCCCCATAGTTTTTAAAATAATTAAAGGAGATAAAAAAGGGAGAGGAGGTAGAAGTGTATCATGGTTTCAAAAATATTATAGTGCACAAGGTTTTATATAGAACAATCATTCAAGACCCCTTGATTGTTCATAATTCTCTCGTGAAAGTCCCCTATAAAGGTTTCGAGAGTCACATGAATGCCTCTTATTAAACATCCTAGTCTCATGAAGGTGTTTTGACAGGATAATATGATGATATGTAAGACCTTAATTATTATCTCATAATTCAAAAAGTATCCATTAATTGAAAATAATCTTGTATATGAGGTATTGAAGGAAGGTTTTCATGGTCGTTTAGAATCCGGAAAAACCCTCAATGTGATCCATGACATAGAATCCCAAATACACATGACAGCGATGCATTTTTCTAACAGTATCCTTGATTTTCAAGAGATATTCCAATAAAAGTGGGGAAAAACTACGGTGGATAAGACAATAAATAGCCCAAATCATCATAAAAAATTCACTACTACCACATGACTGTGATGCCCCGGATGAATGGTTTTCCCCTTTACATCCAGATGCATCGGCGCTAGAGTGATTTTCTCAGAGATCTTGATCTCACAACTATAAAGAATTCAATCAGGTAATACATTGGATGATACCTAGTGCAATAATGAAATATCCATAGTAACTTCGCATGATCACCCAAAGATCAATATAAGGAATTCCAACATGACATGTGAAGAGCATCCCACACGCCATTCAGATCACAGAAGACATAAAACTGGATAACATTAAAAAATATAACGAATTATCAATAAAAATTCTCAAAACAATACTAAATACATGATACATAAGAAAAGAAAATATACATTTATCCTAATGTGCTTAAAATGAACCACCCAGGTCATGCGACAACACTAGATATGTCATCCAGATCACAGGACACTCCATAGGAATAATATTTGGTTCACGCAAATTTCTTTGGACATGTCCAATAATTTCCCATGAAATCCTGTAGTCATTCCACCGTAGTTTAATTAATTTCTCTAGGGTCATCATTCTATCCTTTCAATGCTCTTCCGACATGCCTCCTGACCCACATGGAATCACCAGTTCGTGTCATTTGAGTCTCACGGCAGCACCTGGGCATGTCATCTGTCCCTTACGGTGCCCTCTGGGCATGCCAATTTTGTCTTGTGATGCCCTCTAGATATGTCAGTCGAGACATGTGATAGCCTATGAGACATTCCATATTGACTCTCAAGACTCTCTCTATATAGTTTCGTATGTCTTTTGCAATGAATACTGGGAAATATAGTTGGATCATGAGACACACTATGGACAAGTCAGCTAGGTTATGTTATGGATTTCTAGAAAAATTGTCCAGGTCTTGTGACATCCTACTGGCATGAAGGTCGGTTCAATAGGTCACACGAGGGCATGATAACTTATTCCACTCTCGAAGTGTAAGCAATGAATATAGGGAAATCCTTGCATTTAATCCCCTTTCCAGGGAACTGTGGGAACTTTTATTCCTACCATCACTAGGATACTTAAGGTGCCTCTATAAGTCTTGATCACAATATTAATCCAAAAAGACATCCTAGAACATAAGCCTCATGTCTATATTTAGTGAGACTGATCGTTTTCTATCCCTTGTTTATCACATTGGGAATATCTCACTTTGGTTTAGGGAGTCACAATAATCATTTAATTTTCATGGTAAACATCTATAGAGGAAATTTAATCCTCAATGTGTAATCCTTTATTAGTGAAAAATTGTGATATGTCTAGAGTATAGGTAAATATCACCATTTATGTCTCAGACAAAGGAATTATAAGGGCTCTGATTCCCGCAATAACCAGGATATATAGGATTCCTTATTAAGACCCAACCAAAAATAATAATCAATTTCTATGTAAACGTCATGTATCTAACATTTCAACCATCATGACCCAATCATTACCATGGGATAATCACTCTTCCTCATCCCCCATAAGGAAGAGAAATAAACTAAACTATTATGAATCTGATTATTTAAACAACGAAGATATGTAGGACACCATTATGAGGCCCAAGATCCACATTAACAACAAAGGGACATCTCAGTACACATGTTTTGCATATGTATGTAATGATTCTGGTTACTTGTTATCACTTTTTTATCACACTGATCATATCTCCCAAGGGATTAGTGTAACGACCTTACAGCTTAAATAAAAAATTTTTTCCTAACTTTGTGCAATATTTTATTTTATACTCAACCGAACTATTTCATTTAATAAAATGAGTATAATTAAAATAATACCATTGGGTTTCAACTATTATTTGACCGTTGGACAATAAGACCGTTAGAAACTAAATGTTGCGATTATTGTCTATAAATACAAGTGATCTTGATTAATTAATATAGAAAGAAGATTTGATGGCCCCATTCAGTAGTCTCGGGCCAATAGAAGCCCATCTGATGGAACTCGAGAAGGAGGTAGTACCTTTGGCCTTTGCTCTGGACCAAACCCAAGCTGAACATCATCATGTGAAGATATAATGGAATCGCCTTCCCAAGACGTTAAAGCTAATAGAAATCACTACTTGGGCAATGTTGGTTGAGCCGCCCCAAGATTCTATCACCATATCACACCTTACTCTTAGGTATTATGATGGTGTTATAAGGGGTTATGTAACGAGACTGTAACTGCCTTGTGTAATCCATTCATTTAAATAAAAAAAATTATGTCTTCATATGGTGAAGTTTGTGAAATTTAAAATGTAAGGATAAGTATAGTATGCATATTATTAATGAATTCTAGAAAAAAGATATTTTAAAAAAATTATGTAAACCTTAAATAATTAATAATGTGTAATTAATTTCATAAAATGGTCTTCTATAGTTGTGTTCAATACGAAATTTTGAGTCTCATAAGATCAAAATAATTTTTGGTCAATAGTAAATTATGAATAGTGATTTTATGCTTATTATTAGTAATGTGACCAAATGGATTAAGTAACTTCACTTAAGAAAGTGTTAATATAAATTAGGCACCTTGATTTAGTAATGTAATTCAATAAAATATGTAAATAACTGCTTCAGAAATGATTGTTTAAGTATTATTTTTTTTTCAGATGAATAGTTTTTTTTTATTTAAAAATTAAATTAAAACTATTTATAAAATTATTTTCATAAAATAGAGTTCATTTTGGAAATCAAATCATCGATATTTGGTTAAGGTGAATTTTTGGATTTTTCTGAAACAATTGAATTTTCAGTGAATAGTGTTTTCATTTATAAATTAACATAAAAATATTAGAAAATTATTTTCATAAAATGGATTTCACTTTTGAAATCAGAGCATCGATATTTGGTTAAGGTGAATTTTTGGGATTTTTGTGAGAAAGTGGAATTTTCGTTGGATAGTGAAAACGTGGTTTATGAGTTTCTAGTGTTTAATGACATCATTAAGGTTGTAATAATTATGAAATAATTCTGATAGACTTATGAATAGTATGTTAAGGTATGAGGTGTCCTATTTGGACAATACCATGGGCAAATAACATGGGCAAGCACTTGGTTTTTCCAATACCACAGATGAGGTGTCCCTTGAAATTAATGTTGTGTCCCCTCACTTATTCAGTAAATACCAAGCTTTTCCCTCATTTATTTCATTTCAAAATCCTCCCCAACTAAGTTATGGTCTCATTACCTCTCAAGGAGTCCTCACAAGGTTCCCTCAAGCCTCCCAAGGTCCCGACCTTCATGCTTTCAAAGTTACTCTTCAAGGTAAGGGATTCTTCCACCCTCTTCTTTTAAGTCATGACTTTCTTTATGTTATGTCTTATATTTTCATTCTCTTTATGTTTATGGTATGTTATTTTATTTTCATCTTAATTTCCATTTCATTTCTAATTCTTGACATACCCTTTATTCTCTCATAATTTGTTTTATGAATTTTTAAGTGACGTTGTTATGCTTCCGAATTTCTCGTAAATGGAATTGCATATTCTTTTTTCTTTCATGTTTCCTTTTCATGTGGTATGTCATTCAAATATCAATACCATGATCTTATTCAGTACCTATACTTTATTATGAGTCATTTATGAGTGGGTTACCCTTTTCCCCTATCCTTTCAATGTTTTCTAAAACCATGTTATATAGTCATTATGCTGCAGATATTTTGTCTCAAATTTTCTATTTCTTTCTCTCATGAAATTCTATTGTTTATTAATATGAATGCCCATACCTATTTAGTTTCAATGGGTATTCATAAATATATAAATATGACATATTTGATTCTGTAATTGACACACATATAACCCTCACTCACTTTCCATGTGTTATAAATGACATAATGATCTTATTTTTAAGCCGTTTTTAAACGTCACGATTTTGACATGAAACCCATTTCATTAGTTCCATTTGGGTTATTTATGAAATGTTTGATTATGATCTATATGTATCACATGAAATTAAATAAATATTAAGGGTTTTCCCTGATATCACTCCAATTCATTGTGTAAATAATTAATCTCTAGAGATGATAAGATTTACGATACCTTGGTGAATAACCTTGGTAATGTTTGTGACACCTTTGGGATGGACCTTGGTGATATGTTCATGAATGTCTAAATGAAATGTTGTAGCCACATATTAAAGTTATTTTCCATGTTATTTTCATTATGATATGCCTATTCTTCCAATGATCATGTATTTATGTTTTTATTCATGTTCTTATTGATATCACAAGAACATTGATTCCCTTGTTTACCCTTACTGGTCCTTCTTCTCACCCTTTCCTTTGATGTCTATCTCCAGGATATGAGATGAAGTAAATGTACATATGATGAATCTATTATGAAGCCTTAAAAGTGGTTTAGAAGAATGTTTTATGCTGTTTTCATGTATTATGTTCCTTATTCCGAAGACACAAGTATTTAAAGATCCTCTGTATGTAAAATCCAATGAAAAGTTATGTATTAAAAAGGCGGGAAGCAATAGTTGGTATCAAAGGATAGTTTAGTTATTTATGTAAATTAGGATATGAAAAATTTAGTAAGAAGACTATAGAAATGTTTAAATATATGAAATATTCCTGGTATTTTTTTGATTATTGAGTAAGTGGTTTATCAAGAAAATACATCCATGTCTGGATACAAGTAGGTAGAGGTGGCTCTGGCACAGATGTACATAGGGGTAAAACCAGAAAACACTACTTTGAGCTAGACTCGAATAGGAACTGGTACATGAAAATGGGCCTTTATGCACTTTTGGTTACAACACTCCCGGAGGATATGGTTGGTTAATCACAAGCTTTTTATGTGTCATTATGAAGGAATTATAGAAAAATATAATTTGTCTAAGAAAGAAGTTTTAAGACATAAATCTATTTTTATTTAAATGATTCATAAATAAAATAAGTTTCTCACGAAGGATTTAATATTCAAGAAAATGTCCTCATTATCTAGGAATACATTGACGTATTTCCTGAGGAGTTACCTAGACCTCCCCTAGAAAGATAGGTAGAGTTCTCCCTTGAACTCGTACCTGGATCTCATCCGGTGTAAAAGACCCCCTATAGGATGGAAAATGTGGAGCTAGAAGAAGTAAATAAACAATGCTGAGAACTTTTGGAGAATGGGTTTATCCAACCAAGTGTGTCTTCTTAGAAAGCACTAGATCTCTTTGTGAAGAAGAAGGGTGGATCGATGGAGCTATGCATTGATTATAGAGAACTGAATGGGATCACATTGAAGAACAAATAATCTCTTCCTAGAATTTATGATTTATTTGACCAACTTCATGGAACTCAATTCTTCTCTATGATTGATCTTCATTCTGGTTATCATCAATTGAGGGTGAAGAATGACGATATTACAAAAAATGCCTTCTGTTCAAGATATGGGCATTATGAGTTTGTTGTTATGCCCTTCGGAATGACTAATTCACCAGCTATTTTCATGAATCAAGAATAAGTTGATTTTGGATACTTATGTTTTATCAAATGGATATACTTTGTATAGGAAAATTATTTGGTGATTAAATGAAAAAGGTTATTTTAGACTATGTTTTCTATTTTGGAGTACTATATTCCAAAGGGAAATAAAATACTATAGGATTTAAATTGAGGAGGAATGGTTGAATTTTTTTTGGAGGAATTTATGTATTTATTGTGGACATATGGTGATTTGGGTTATTTCTGGAAAATGATGAACCTAGCATAGAGAATATGTGAATAGGTTAATTACACTTTAGTATGAGACTTTAATAGTAGTCGATGTTATTTGGAGATAAATGTTAAGATTTATTAAGGAAGAAATTTTGATTAAATCCTTCTGAGTATTGGGTTCCAATATTTGTTTGGATTATTCTAATGAGTTTTAAGGATGGTTGTGTATTGAATGGTCTTTCTATAACATTAGGTAAATTTTTTGTATTTTGGATATTAATAGTAATTTTCTTCTTTTTATAAAGGATTATCCTTTTTAGGGATTATATGATCCCGTTCTAACCATTTTAGTTTTAGTTTATGACTAAAGACAAGGTAAAAATGTATTTATTCTTTTCTGGATTATGTGATTCCCTAGAAGATGATTCTTGTGCTTTTTATGAGACCAAGTCTTTTTGAATGCTCATTGTTTGGAGAAAAGATTACTCTTGGTGGAAAATTATTAAGGGATGAAACTATAATTCAAGGTAAATATATTTCCTTATGTTTTTATTCTATGTAGTAAATGAATTCCTCAAAATTATGAAAAGGAACATAAAAAAATGATGTTGGTTTACATTTTCTACAGGGTAATCGAAGACTGTTTAATACATATTATGTTTGTGATCTTCTTTTGGTTAATTTTATCCTAATTTCATTTTTTCTATCACTATCCATCAGAACATTAACCTTTGATTTCTATTACATATCCAAGTATTCCAACATGGAATCCTAGTATGGGTTAACTCGGGTGACCTTTGTACTTCCCTTCCATTCTTTTAAATTAATATTTTTACTGACTTTTTTTCCAATGTGGGACTTTTAATGAAATTTCCAAGACCAATTTTAAAATTGTGAGGACATAATTGCTTATGGGGGGATGTTGTAATAACCAGAAATTTTGAAATTTTTTTTTTAACATTGTGTGTTATTTTATTTTATACCCAACAAAACTATTTCATTTAAAAAAATGAGTATAATAAAAATAAGACCATTGGGTTTCAACTGTTATATGATTGTTGTTCAATAAGACCGTTGGAAACTAAATGTTGTGATTATTGTATATAAATACAAGTGTTCTTGATTAATTAATATATAATGAAAATTCAATGGCCACATCCAGTAGTCTTGGGCCGATCGAATCCCATCAGAAAAAACATGGGAAGGTGGTAGCACCTTTGGGATTTTCTCTGGACCAAACCCAAGCTGAACTTCATCATGTGAAGCTGGAATAGAATCGCCTTCACAAGAAGTTCAAGCTGATAGAAATCACTTCTCAGAAAATGTTGGCTGAGCCACCCCAAGATTCTATCACCCTATCACACCTTACACTTAGGTCCAATGCTGGTGTTATAAGGGGTTATGTAACGAGCCCATAACTTCCTTGTGTAATACGTTGATTTAAATAAAAATTGTGATGTCTTTTTATGGTGAAGTTTGTGAGATTTCAATTGTCTGGATAAACATAGTATTCATATTATTAATGAATTCTATAAAAAATATGTTTTAAAAAATTTATGTAAACCTTAAATAATTAATAATGTGTAATGATTTTAAAAAAAATGGTCTTCTACAGCTGTGTTCAGTATGAAATTTAGAGACTATTAAGATCAACATGATTTTTGGTGAATCGTAAATTATTAATAGTGATTTTATTCTTATGATTAGTAATGTGACAAAATGGATTAAGTAACTTCACTTAATAAAGTATTAATATAATTTAGGCACCTTGATATAGTAATGTTATTAAATAAAAAGGTAAATAACTATTTCCGAAATTATTGGTTAAGTAGTAGTTTTTTCTGGTGAATAGTTTTTTATTTAAAAATTAAATTAAAAATATTTAGAAAATTATTTTCAAAAAATGGTTTTCATTTTTGAAATCAGGGCATCGATATTTGGTAAAGGTGAATTTTTCGGATTTTTATGAAACAGTTGAATTTTCAATGAATAGTGTTTTTATTTAAAACATAATTTAAAAATATTTAGAAAATTATTTATATAAAATGGATTTCATTTTTGAAATCAGATCATCGATATTTGGTTAAGGTGAAATTTGGGGATTTTTCTGAGAAAGTTGAATTTTCGGTGAATAATGAAAATACAGTTTATGAGTTTCGGGTGTTTAATGACATCATTAAGGATGTAATAATTATGAAATAATTCTTGTCAACTTAATAAATGTGAGATAAGGTATGAGGTGTCTCAAGTGGCCAATACCATTGTCAAATACCATGGGCAAGCCCATGGTTTTGCCAATACCACCAATGAGGTGTCCCTTGGCAATTAATGCTTTTCCCCCTCAATTATTTTATAAATACCAAGCCTTTACCGCATTAATTTCATTTACAAATCCTCCCCAATGTATTTCTGGTCTCTTTACCTCCCATGGAGTCCTCCCAAGGTGCCCTCAAGCCTCCCAAGGTCCCGAACTTTATGCTTTTGAAGTTACTCTTCAAGGTAAGGGATTCTTTCACCCTCCTCTTTTAAGTCCTGACTTCCTTTATGTTTTGTCTTATATTTTTCATCTCTTAATGTTGAGGGTATGTTCTTGTATGTTCTACATACTTTCCATTTCATTTCTAATAGTTGAGAGACCCTTTCTTCTCTCATAAATGTTTTTTCTGAATTTTTAAGTGGCGTTGTTAGGCTGTCGAATTTCTCGTAAATGAAATCGCATCTTCTCTTCTCTTTCATGTTTCCTTTTCATGTTGTACGTCATTAAAATATCCATAACATAATCTTATTCAGTACCCATACTATATTATGAGTTATTTATGAGTGGTTGACCCTTCTACCCTCTCTTTACAATGTTTTCTAAACCCATGTTATATAATCGTTATGCTGTATAAATTTCATCTCAAAATTTCTATTTCTTTCTCTCATGAAATTCTATTGTTTATTCATGTGAATTACAGTACCTATTTAGTTTCTATGGGTGTTCATAAATATATAAATATGATATATTTTATTCTGTAACTGACACACATATAACCCTCACTCTCTTTCAATGGGTTATAAATGACATAATGATCTTATTTTTAAACCCTTTTTAAACGTCACGATTTTGACATAAAACCCATTTATTTGATTCCATTTCGGTTATTTATAAAATGTTTGATTATTATCTATGTGGCTCACATGAATGTAATGACATATTAAGGGTGCGCCCTGAGAGCGCTGCAATGCATTGGGTAAATAATTAACCTCTAGAGATGACAAGTTTTATGATACCTTGGTGAATAACCTTGGTAATTTTTATGACACCTTGGGGATGGACCTTGGTGATATGTTCATGAATGTCTAAATGAAATTTTGTATCCACATATTCGAGTAATGTTCCAAGTTCATTTCATTATGATATTCCTATTCTTCAATTTCTCATTTATTTATGTTTTTATTCAAGTTCTTATTGATTTCACAAGTACATTGATTCCCTTGTTTACCCTTACTGGGCCTTCTGCTCACCCTTTCCCCTGATGTCTATCTCCAGGATATGATATGCACTAAATGTACCTAGTATGAACCTATGATGAAGCCTTACAAGTTTTTTAGAAGATTTTTATGTTGTTTTCATGTATTATGTTCTTGATTTCCAACACACTAGACTTTAAAGATGCTCTCATTGTAAAATGTAAGAAAAGTTATGTATTAAAAAGGCGGGATGCTATAATTAGGGATTAAAATTGAACACGCCATTGAAATCATGGGTCTATTCTAGCTAGTAAATTTATTGTTATGTATTCTCTTATGAGTGGTGAAATATATATCGCTCATACAAAGGAATCTACCTTGTATCCAGTCCCAATGGATTAATCGAACTATGAAAACTATGATTACTTCCATAGACAAGATACGTAGAATGTATCCTCGAGACTCAAGCTCAAATATTCGGTGACCCAATTCCCAAAGCTATGTCATTTTTATATGTAATTAAATTTCATGGGTTTAATAAACTACTTGAGTTTTCAGTCCTTTAATAATTAGGATACATATGATATCTCATAATGGATCAACCCCCTCCTCAGAAAACAAACTACCTCCATATGTGGTTGAAAATTCCAATGTACTTGGTTATAAGGATTTGTCAAATAAGTAGCTACACATTACTGGTGAAATAGATGAATATCCTCAGATACATATAGATGGAGTCAATAATGAGATTCCCTCTTCTTTCATATGTAGAAGATACTTATCTAATAAATTGTTTTGTTAGGGTAATTGGTCCAGCATCAGGATTATGAAGATATTCACAAACATATATTATGTCTATAAGAGTGTCCTATAGTAGGAAAAAATCCCCTAAAACGGTGTGATGAGTCTGACCTCCCATCCTCTCGACCAATGTGAGTCCCTAAGCATCGTTCGATCTGAAACCCCAATTAACCACCCACCTTTAGAATGCAGGTATGTACCTATTTATGGATGGGGGAACCATTTGGGGTTTCAATTACTTACAAAAATCATGATCAAATGTTAAAGAATGTAATGAAAAACAAACCCCCCAAATCATCCATTGGGTAAAACCAAACCCACCTTAAACGGTGGTTCCTAGGTCATCTATTCCCCATACAAACAAAAATATTGAACCAGATGTGAATCTATAAATAACAAAATGATTGAGTTATCATGTGTCATGATACATTATTTTTCACAAAAAAATAGTAATACTAGAAATATCTTACAGCTGATCCTCTATAACCACGGTTATCTTGAAATAAGTCCATCCGCATTTTGATATGTAAAAATGATCAAAATGGCCAGATCAGGAATAAAATGGAGATTTTTTTAACCATGTATATATGATTGAGAACATCATGCCTATAATATTTCAATAATTGGTAACCTTTTTCCTTTTCATATTCATGACTATACATACTACTCTCATATATACCATCATGATTCAAGATAATATCTTCTTCATCCAGCAATAACTTTTGTAAATCAACTATGACTACAATACCCATAGGTCACAAAATGATCTCACCTGCTCAAAAGCTCTAACATCATGTGGAGACCACACTAGTTTGGTAATACCAATGATTTGGTACAATCCTGACCATAGAAGAATCTTGGATTTGTCTCCAATAATAAAAACCAATGAGTCCACATCTTCACAAGGAAAGATGCAGCTAATCCATTGGCCCCCGTCGCCACATCCAACTGCTTTGGGAGTTTTTCCCCAGAGCAAGATAACTACCACCTTCAATACCTAATGAAGGTCAACCAGGAAGATGAATATTGCTCCCATATAGTTCAGGGGCCACCTAGGATGGTTCCATTCAACCATTATCCCCAACACCATCCCACTGGTACTCACCAGTCTCCTACTGAGGGTACTGCCTAACACACTTCCACATCTGATGCCCATTTATGGGAATTAAGGAAGGCTCATTGGGTGATGAAGGTGCGGGATATCTAGGATATGGCTCATATTTCCCAATCCTATTAAATATTACTACCATCATATACCAGCAACAACCAGTAAGATATCTCATGTCCCTAATCGCTCAGAACAACACTGTGGAAATATTACCACAAAAGTCATGGGGGCGCATATCCCTGTGCCCATGCATGAATTCCACCAGCTTATTCTGGGAGTAAAAGAAGGAAAGAAATACGAACATATCCCCACTTCAATTTAAGAAAACTTCCATTATATAATGGTGACCGAAAATGTTCAGGCTTATATCCCTGCACACACTTTGCTAAAATTCCAATATATTTTATTAAAAACTAAATAACTCCAATGGTATATTCCAACAAAATTTCAGATGCGAGGAACGATATTTATTACTATCCCTATAGCTAGGACATCTCAACACTTTGATCATCACAATCAATTGGATAATCCATAGCAAGCCCACACACTTTCTCTTATCCAGAAGGATTATCAACATATTCCGATAAAGGATTAGGAATTGAACTGGGGTCATATTTGAATTCTTACTGGGTCTCACTAGGTGAGAGTATCATGTTCCTTGGGATAGGTGCACATGCCTATCCAAAAAGTATTTTGGTATATTCCAGAGGCCCATGATTAGGCTCGTATCCCCATTATGGCTGGGTCTCACCAAGTGAGAGGGGAACTTACCTTAGGAAAGGCTCATATTTCTAACGAAGAAATACAATGACATAATCCAAAGGCCGAGGATCAAGCATATATCCTCATTTTATTTTGTTCTATCCTTGTGAGAATGGAACAAGCCCCAGGACAGGCACATATTTTTGTTAGGGAATCTTCCTAGAACATTCCATCAGTTCACAAAAGCGAGGCACATATTCCTACTTACGCTTATTAATGATAATTCCAAGATCATTCCAAGGGAATATAAGAGGAGTCTCATATTCCTTCTCTTATTCCAGTGGACCATAGACATATTATGATTGTGAGTGCATATTTTGTCCTAGATCATATTCATGTTCCAACTAGGGCTCACCAAGTGAGAGGATCACATGGATCGTGGTAGGCTAGCATCCCTACCAAGAAAGACTAGTAGAATAATCCAATGTCTCATGATCATGAACATACATTCATCCTTACCAAGGCTTAATAATTTATAATGGAACATGCCATGGGAATAACTCATATTCTTATCATTGATGAGAGAGATCATTGTTATACACTAACATCTTCTCAATAATGAGATCATACTCTTGCTACACTATACAGTTATAAGAATGTTTCGATAACCATCATACATTAGGCTCATATCCTTACACAATTTCAAATGGATGGTTTGTATATTCCAACCATACTGTATAATAGGACCCATATATATAATATTCTTAATTAATGTGTCCTTGAGGTCATTTGAGACACATTATCGACACCACAAGGGTCCATCAACACTTCTACTAAAGAAGAAGACAATCATTACCCTAATAGTCCTCCTCATGGTAGTGTGGATATGAATTATAGGGACTCTACTCCAAATATCTATTGTGGTCAACCTCCCCATGGTGATATCTACCACATACAAGGAAATCCTCCCCTTTACAAAACACCTTCATGTAGTAGGGTGTTCAAATATAATACATATTCATATAGAGATGTGTTTAAATCTCATGCACCTTCATATAAAGAATTTATAGAAACATAAGGGTCAACCAAATATAGTTCCCCATTTAAATCCAATAGCACTCCACTCTAGCCATTAGAAATCCCTCATAACTATCTTATATGGTTTGACCAGATGGAATCATTTATGTCTGATGAAGAGGCGGTTGAAATTGAAAAGTTGAGATATTTTTCAAGAGACAACCTCTCCATAATTTTCTGGACCCTCTCCACTTCTGAAAATTTGATCCCAGATGAGATATAAAAGGAGTGAATTCCTTTTCTATGACAAAATATGCGGTCTACTCATCAGAGAATAAAGGTAAAACACCTCCTTTATCTAGGATATGGGTTTTTCCTTTAGTAAATCAAGATACTCTATTTCTAGCTAGAACTGGCTGCTATCTCCATGACCTAAGATCCAAGACTATAAAATAAAAACACAAGTATATGACTCTTATATAAATTGAATAATAGCTTTTTAGAAGATTATCTTCATAGACACATCATGCATCTATATTCAATGATGGGGAAAGTATGGAGTGTTATACTTTTCAGCACCCATAGAATAGAAGAAACCCTCAAGTGTGGCACCATGAAATGTCATAGACTCCAAAAAAACATAAGGGTATTGGGTAATTCTTAGTCATGTTGGTCTCTAAAATAGAATACCACTACTTTAATGGTTCCCATAAATCATGAACAAAGGGGTAGGGTAGCCAATAAGACATTGAACATGGTCCCTCAATAAAATAAGAATGAGTTTCAAACATGGAGACAAATTTTGTGATCACCCAAAAAACTTCTTCTATGGAATAGTTCTAACTGGGTTCTACCATTTCACCCTACACATATGCGAGCATAGCTACACCGCATCAAATGGGCCACAATAGCATCTTCCATATAACCTATCCAGGAGCAGAACCACCTCATCAGGATGGGGGAATAACTACCACCTACCCGAACTCTCATATCTTCAATTCCTTAGAATATTTAGGCCATAATTCATGTAGCTATAAAAAAATCCACATCCCACTAGGCATGGGGAATTTATTTATCAATATCCATCACCAATTTTTTCATCCTCTAAGAGGGTCCTAGGGACATATATTGTGATTCTAGATCATCCCCACCCCACTGGGATGGGGCCATTTATATCTTAATTCCCTTCCAAGGATTCATCAAATCCCCAATTTTAATCATCGGATCCTAAACAACAATACCAATCAATTCCAATTATGGCCCCAAATAACCCCCACCCCATAAATCTAGGGGCATTTTCATCATCATCATCATCATCACTAGAGAGGTAATCAATCTTCCCTAGTTTGGGAGGAAGAAATAAATGGTCATCATCATACTCATTCCTCCCACACACAAAAACCTATGTTGGTCATGGTCTACTCAGCAATCATGATTATAAATTCCCTCAAGGTCATTATTTATAGAAATATTATGGGGGAGCATATGAAAGAGGAAATAAGACCCATATGGATTTGGAAGAAAAAATTTCCCAATATGGATAAAGGTTTGAAGAATAACCTAGATTAAGGAAGTGAAAAATCATCATATTATGTCAAAAGTAATTCCACATCTGCCATTTCTCGATATTTCCTAGTGAATGACATCATTTTCAACATGACTGACATTGTGGATAAATATTTAAATGAAGAGGACTACAATAGAGAATGTGTACCAATAGTGGAGGGTGATATGGATGCAAAAACCAAGGCTTTATGCACCTATAACAAGAGAAGGCTCCAAAATATATTTCCTTTGAATACTGAGATACTAACTTTATAGAACAACAGTGCAAATGAAAAATGTAATTATATAGATACATCCTATTTGAAACCCAAACGAATTCAATATACTTCTAGGGGAGTAGTTATCATAATATGCGACTGAGACAAAAACTCTTAGATGACTTCATAAGGATCTACGTAGGCGAAATATTCCAACTTTGTATTATATTTTGGAATATATGAATATTATACCTTCCATATTAATTATTCTAGAAAGATCAATATAGGATCATTATAATAGATTCAAATCTAGGCATCAAAACTATATAGATGAGGAAGTTGAACTTGATTGTTACATAACTCATTTCTGGAAATAGCCTATCACTTTTTAGGTTAATCATTATATATTGGGATTTATTGATAATAATTTGGAGAAAAAGTTGGGGCCAACTCATCAGTCCCCACATGTTCCTGATAGATGGAAGGTTTTCTAGAAAATAGTTCCCCTAGAGATTATTAACATTATCAAGTCCCAAGATACTCTAATGGAAGACATGGATGGGTGACACAAACTTGTTCATCCTGAGATGAAGTTATATCCTGAGTAGGTGGATGACACTTTTTCTAGAAACAATTTTAGCTATCCTACCATCCCTACCTTTGATGGTTCATGTGACCATAAATAGTATCCCACACTATTCATATCCCAATATAGGCTGATGATGGGCCCTTGAGATCAACATGAGGAAAGAAAGCTACAATTTTTTCATAGGATCAGAGAGGCTAAAATTTTTCTTGTACATTAATCTACCAATAAGTTCTATTGCCAGAAGGGAAGACCTTTATTGTAAATTCCATTAACAATTAATCTTCATTTTGAGGTAAAAATAATCTCCGACCTGACAAAATATAAACAATGTTGAAATGATAGGGTGTTTGACTTAATATACAGATGGAAAGGTTTAACGTAATAACTCAAAATATCTCTATCATATGATCAGCTACTAGAACTCTATACTAAAAATCTCAACGATGAGTTTCAAGAACTTCTGATCATAATGAGTGTCTAGATGGATTCTAGGATTAGGAATAAATTGAACAACATCTCCAGGATTCCTTTCAGTGATCCAGATCCAGACCTCAACTCATGCACATAGCATAGGGGAAAATTATAGTCAAAGAAGAAGCTACATATATAACTCTAAAGTCAGTAGAAGTTCCCATCAAAGCACCCAAGTAGGTCTCAAATATCCCAACACCTCCTGTCGAGTGTGGACAACCATAGAACTACCCTCATCTCGAAGCACAACCAAATCAAGTTCTCTTAGGAGTTGAGTAATGAATGAGTAAAGTATACTACTTCCAAAACGAAAAGGAAACTAGGTACTTCTTGGAATCCATAGACAATAACATGTTCATGCTACTGCTTCCCAATAATCCTGATTAGGTCAACCACACTGACCATCCCAATTACTAAAATTTCCATAGAAGTATGGGTCATAATATCCAAGACTTCTTGAACACCAGATTCATCCTTAAATTCATGGTCAATTCCAATTATTTGGTGATACATAACTCTACATAAAATGTTACATGAATAATATTTTCCCAGTCAGAAGAATATGATGGTTGGAAGAAATTTCGGCTATGGATGAGTGAAATTTCATCAATTGGATGACTCAAGAAAATCTTGACCGAGCACATGACACCCTGAGATAAAATATGATAAATTACAAAAAAATAACCACCACCTAATAAGGATACATCATATATACCACCCAAGGGTTTTTGTGATCATTAGAATAAGTAATAAAAAGAAGCTGATGTGTCATATTCTGTTCTAATTCAATCTCTAACTCTTACATATTTCTTCCCTACAACATATGTAGTATGGGAACCACACCATCCAATAGAACCCTAATATGAAAAAGAGATAATATTGTGTTCTTCGAACATGATAAAATTGTAATACAACTTCTCAAATTATGAATATTTCATCAGAATAGTAATTTACTTCACATAATTAGGGAAAATGATGTTTCATGTGGAGGAACCAAGGATGCAGAAGATAGTACAGGCATGGTCAAAGACAATATTCTAGTAACATCTCAATAAAGAAAATATATGCAACTTAGGTTCATGGGAAAGAACTATATCATTCCTAAAATAGGTATTTAGGAGTCATAGAACCCTCAAGTAATCATATGAACCCATTTTTCTTTCATAAACACCTAGAGTGGGATCGATTATCTGATGAACACCAGAAAGAAGGAATGTGGAGCAACCAACAACATTGGTAATATATGATCCCTCAAATTACAAAAAATCTCCTGATCAATCTTCTCTCAAGTACCTTATCTCATAATACAAAAATCTATGAGAAACCCCATATTGGGAAGCATCTACCCCCTACTCAAAAGTACGCTGTACTAAAATAGTGGATAGTTGTCCCAGTTAAACTCTCAATCCTCGATTTACACCATTTTTCAAAATAACTATGGGAGGAACTCATTGAAGCACTCTAGAGGCCACAAGAATTATATATAGATCTCTCTATAGTAGATGTTTATCTAATGGATACCATGACATCATAATTCCATGTCACCATTTTATTCACTGACTATGATCAAGAAGAGGTCATTTAGGGACACATCAGGCTCCTATATATTTCATGAAGACTCAATAATGTCAATTTCCAAAGGTATCTAGTAGATATTGGTTTTCGGATCAACTTTATCATTGTGATAACCCTCATATTTTTGGGAAATTGTGAAGGGTATTTATCTCCCACAATATAACCATTCAAGCATATGATAAATGTAAATAATGACCTCTTTAAAAGATCAAGATCGAAGATTAGTTTTTGGATATCATATCTAACACTGATTTTATGGTCATCCAACAAGATAACACATACAATGTCTTGATCAGAAGGCCCTGGCTCCAAAACCACAAAGAGTTACATTTAACATTCAATCAATGTCTGCAATACCCCGTTTATAGAAATTTATGTATATTTCCTGGTGATGGTTCCCCCATTGAGACATGTAGAGCCACATATGTTGAATAATATATCTATAAAAAGGGATTCAAACAACTAATTATGGATGATTAAATATAGGTTTCATCCCTCAATGTTTAGGTAACCACCAATATATGTCCCCGGAGAATGCTTGACATCCACTATATGCTCCCCATAAATCTATTCAAGGTAGTGGAATTGATCCCAGAGATCTGGTCTCGTCCTTTCCCTAAGGATGGTGTAAAATACATTCATTTTTATCATCAATCTGAAAATAATAGAGAAATAGGGGATGATAATGTCTCTTCTCGAGACCTCTCTCACCCTAATAGTGAAAGTGACACCCCGATACTGCCATCTCTTTTGGGAAATGCCTCTTTAGAATTATAGGTGGAGGAAGTTGAGGATGACCCCAAGAACATGCCTTCTACTTATGAGGAAGGTGTCTCTAACACTATTTATGAGATAAAGAAAAATAAATATAGTAACAGAAGAAGACTTATGTCCTAAACTAATTAGTATTTTCAATTCCCTCAAAGAGAATAATATGTACATTGCATTTTTGAAGCAGCACTGATATGTGTTTTCCTATAACTATACATAAATTATAGGGTTGAACCCGGATGTGGGTATGAACCATCTCGGATTACCCAATGATCATCAAGGTATAATGGAGGAATCCAAGAGGATGCAACCCTATCATTCCACTAATATAGAGGTGGAAGTTGATAAACTGGTCATATCCAACTTTTTCAAAGATGTTCAATACCCAAGACGTCTCTCCAACATCACCCAATCAAGAAAACTAATGGGAATATTAGAAAAGAAAATCGATCACACCATAGAGAAGTTCATTGTTTATTAAATCCATTTTCCTCTAAATCATCAGGTTTCCCCTTGATTTCATTCAACATAGATGGTTCCATTTTATATCAAGAGATCGATATGGTCTACGGAACTAGAATGAGTTTGATCTCAAATTAAATTCCTTTATTAGGAATATTTTATGAGGAATAATCTTGGAATATATCTTGCTCTACCACTTGATGAAAATTAGAGGGAGTTATTGCATGATCTTCCATGATACGAATTCCTACTTACTTCATTATAATAACTAAAAACTAATATAGGTATGGTCTAATATCCAATTATCTAGTTAAAATAGACATACCCCCTTGATTTTGTTAAGGATACTTATCTCTTATTGCATTCGATGTACACCTGATAACTCTTATAATAGTCCTTGCTGAAAATCACATTGAAGGTATTCATGTCTAAGATCATAAAATCATATAAATTTTGATAACTATAAAGTATGATAGGGAACTCTGGATATATCTGGAGATGATCTACCTTCTTCCCCAATGTAATATTTATAGAATTAATTGATAAGATAATGTAACTAGAATGTATAACCTGATAATAAAATGATAGGATTTATAAAATGGGAATATCATGTATAAAATAATAAATTTGAAAGTTTAAAGGTAAAAATGACAATAACTCTACCTGTATAAGGTATCTCTACACTATTAGTCAGAACCTGATTCTCAATATAAACTCTAACTACATCAGTCCCATGATTCTACCCCTAAGAGCCTTGGTTCAATTGAGACAGTGGACCTTGTAGAATTTGGGCCAACTACTTAGAACCCATACTAGTCCCATGACTCAATGCCTGCAACTACCCAACAATATTACAGAAACCCAAACATAGTTCCTAAAAATAGAAATATTTATGATTCCTCACTTTTCTGTATTTATTACAAATCTTCTAAGGTTTAGGAAAAAAATTATGATTGTGTTTTATTTTTCAATTGTTGAAGAGCATGATGATTCCTCTATCCTCAGAGGGTGTTGAATAAAAAATTCATCAGAATGACTTCTGACTACCACCCTATCATTCCCCCTTCATCCTTAATTTTCTTACTAAAAAAAGGTACTCACTAAATCACTAAGATTTCCACTTATCAGTGAGACAAGGGATGAAATAATAACTTCTAATTTTTACCCCACAAAATCTTCATTAATCACTGAGGCCTTCTGTAGTAATTTAGAATACATCATCAGGTGGAAACTCCATACATGGTGCCTCAAATATAGCATAAGGTTGATCTATAACTTTTGGACCTTTTATAACTTATTACAAGTCAAAAGATAAGAAAATATAAATAACTAGGTGAAATAATAAGAATATGTTGATGCCTATATCATCTCATGTTATATCTTAATAAACACATGTTATTAATATGTCTTCGGCGTATCCAAGAAAAAATCATCAAAGAAAATATACTTAATGGTATCATAACATAGACCCTTAAAAGTATTTTCAAGCTCATAACACCCCATAATCTTCTCATGATTCCTTGAATCATAAATAAAACCATCTTAACATATCATTCTTATAGTGTCTCCACTAGATCAAAGACTCTCTTAATGATATTAATCTAATTCTTAGAATCCTGGGGTCCTTAAATACCCTTTAAGGATGGGGATATTGAATCAAGAAAACATAATTATAATTGATCATCATCCTATGATCTCATCCACCAAGAACGGTAACTCTTAGAAATGTATTAGGTTGAAGCAGTTTCACTACATGAACCACTAGAGAATTTATTGGAGCACACACAAATGGATTGTCCTATATATTTTGAGGAACTACCAGATATTCCTTCCATATAATAGTTTCATAACCCACTTTCCTTAGTGTTTGTGTAAGGTAAATCTGTTGCAGAATTATCTGAAATTCTTAATGAATACTTATAATAACTTTAACAACTTAAATAACTACACCACACAAGTAAATATATGAACACACAAAATATCTCTACTTTAAGACTCGTCCTAAGAGGCTACACATATCTATAAGGAATAACCCCTTAGTAAAACCCAGGGCATAAGCCATGCCACTAGTACCTAAAAATTATTTATAGTAAAATATATATTACAAAACAAAGAATGTTCATTTAAATTAATTAAAATGTTATATATTACATATCACAAATTAATTTTAGTTAATTGATTACTATGTATGACACAAAATCATATGCATGACATGTGATCTAATGTGCATAGTATTCATGAATGGACACACCAAAACCCCATAAATTGTAACACTAAAAAAGTACTCAGGATCAATAATAAATTGTTATACTTCAATTAGTAATAAAAATATCATCACCAGTAACTCAAGGGTCCATTACATAAGATCTGGACTGGAACATATGTTGCTCCCATATTCGAGTTTCACATAGCATATCTCCATTCAACCATACCCAAAAAATTCAAGAAGAATGAAAATAAATCATTATCTAATGCCGCTTGGTAACACCCCAGCTAAATCACTAGGTCTAACATGTATGCCACATGACCTCATGTGAATCTCTCTCTACACAAGAGGATTATGACTAGTATATAAGGTTCAAAACGTGCCATGGTGAAACTACACCCTTTATAAAAATATCCATGCATCAAAATCACAATAATAAATAACAAACATTCCTGAAAACACATTTTAATTCATCATGCTATAACAAAATGAAATACATGACACACACAATAATAGACCAAAAGTCTTCTAAAGTGGTAATTCAACCAATGTATGAAAACTAAAATAAATAAAATAAAACACTATAGTTATTGTCCAATGTTTTTCCCATAATTTCCTTCATCATATAAGATCCACCAGCTTATATTCCCAATGTTGGGGCACTACCCTTAGCTAGATCCCTAACCATGAAATATGAACACACAATGATATTCCTATGTAGGGTGTGATTATAAACCCATTATTACACCACAAATTCATCCTTAACATAAGTGAACATGTATATTAATTTGGATTCCATGAGTTTATGTAAATTCACAAACATAAAACCAATCTTAATAAGGGAGATCATGTGCTAAACATGCATCCAAAAGCCTTATTCATGCCTAAAATGGATTTATTTTAATGAATGTTTCATATATAGTGGCATATAGGATTAGACCCCAAGTCCGTCACTTGACATAGATCAAAGATCATAACCATTAAATCCTTGGTTCAAGGAATAATTGTGTCACCCCCTAGGATCAGCATTGTGATGGGCCACAAGGCCATCATTCCCCTACCAATACTGGGTTGGTTCATAAGATTTTCACACCCCTATCTCAGCCTTCGTCTATGCCAGAAGGCCTTCACACCCATCCTCTATCGCAATTCAATCCATAAGGTCATTATTACCATTCAAAATCTCCATGTATCATTTTCATCATCCAAAACATGTAAAATAATACAATATCCCCCTCTATGGGAAAACTAAACTATGCCAAAACACATTTCACCTTGATAAGAACCTCTAAAGGACATGAAATCTCACAAAACATGGCATAGTATAAGGGTAATAATCACAGCATATAATGAATAGGTATCACGGGATACAAATGATCACTATAAGAAAAAATAACAAGTATAACATATCATAAAATGGTTATCATTAATATGTAGATACCCAAACTCATTATAATCATGCTAATAAACTTTATACAATAACCATATGTGGTATGGACTTCCTACCCCGAGAGTTTCGGCATCAATTTCTAATGTCCACCACTAAACCATTTATGTGAAAAAAAATATTATTATAACTAATCTGAAATAATAATAACTTTTATTCTACAATCAATATTCATGAAATTGTTTACCATACATGCTTAGAGATATATATACATACACAACGAGATCCACTACCAATGGTAGATCTATATGAAACCATGGGACGTCTAATAACTATCTAGAACTATCCACTTATCAATCATTAACATGATAATTACACCTTAGATAACATTAGTACACAAAGATCTCGAAATGATATTGTGGGTCAAGGATTTATTCTAGGAAAAGAAGACGAGGTCTAAAAGAAATGTGAATAATGGAGGAAAAACAACCTCTTACCTTGAATTATCATGGGATAAGCACTCTAAATCCATGAAAATTGGCGGTTTAGGGCAGTGGAATAACTAAAATTTCCACTATAGTCTATAGGGTAGATAAAACTATTCTTACGAGTAATTATTAAAGTTTTTTGATTTTTTTTAGGTTAAAAATAGAATTTTTGGATTAATTAATTTTCCACACATGGTTTGGACCATGGTTCCGCAAATAGGTTTCTATTCATGTGATGCTCACTACCTTCTTATGGAATTGAAATGGTTTTGGAAAACCATTCACCAATACTGATTGTTTCATTTTTTTTGATTCACACAGTTCCCTAGATAATGTCACTTCTTTAGCTCTAACCATACACCACTCATATTCCATCCATTTTCCCTTTCCAACAGGATGCATAGTTTCCTGGGGAGAAACACATGGTTTTCCAAAAATAATCTATAAATTTAAACCCCATTATAAAATAATAAAACACAATAAAAATCCATAAGTTACCAATGAATTCACCCAAGACAATCATAACTCCAAAAACATATATAAACTGTAATAAATTAAGGCGTAACACACAAAAAAAGTTCAGGCCATTACAGATATGATTTTGGAAGTTATGATCATGTTCTCATAGCCTTTCCTTATCTTAAGTTCATCAATTGAAATCTATCATGTTTAATCTTATTTTTAATCTAAGATCACCCTTTATTATGTTTCTATTTAACTAGGTTTTAATGTAAGGTAATAAGTAGGATATTTCTAAGAAGGGTACTATGTGAGAAGAACATTTTGGGAGTTTCTGAAGATTTACATGAAGTAAGTTGACTTTATATAATGTCTCTAAATAAAATAAACATTTATATTTATAGAGTTTTTATTATCTAATATATTTAATTAATATCTATAAAAATAATGGAATATGAATATATGTTAAACTTGGGTCACCTCAGTTGATATTAAACCCGGGTTTATTTGTTGTGGGAGATTAAGTTATGAGGAATGAGAGGATACAACCTATTATAACATATGATAAATCAAGGTGAAATATGATGAAACTATATTTTCATGTGATGATAATAAGTTGTTATAAATTACAACAACATAGGTAGTATTTTCATTATCATATTATTTCTCACTCAGATTATTGTTTCTTGATACTCACACTAACCTTTTTGGGGTTATCAACTAATGGAAACCAATATCAAATAGAGAAATATAAAATTACTATAACTTTAATTATTTTAAATTTATTATTTATGGTTCTACCCACACATTAATATCTAATTAAGTTTCTACAATTTTCAAATAACCACCTCAGTGGTAAGATATTAAAGTATCAGTGAAAACAATGAATAATATGATGAATGATTCTCAATTCTATAGCTCCTCCATGATAAACATTTTTGGAAATGATCATCCTAAAAAATTATCCTACCAATTGAAAAATTTTATTTGATTTTGGGCATGTATTTGTTCTCTCTATATATATCCCATAGAAATTATTGTGGAAGGGAAGTCACACTTAATATTCTGAATAAACCTATGATCATCTATTTGTGCGTGGATAAACATGAAAATATAATAGAAATTTCATCTATTATATGGGTCTTAATACCTATTACTAAGGATTATTTATCTCAAATGGTATGGGATAAAATCAAAATTTAATTTATGACTAATTTTTTGGACTATGCTAATGTATTTTCTAAAGAGTTTCCTAATATCCCCTGAATCATGAATTTGTGTTTTCAATAGAACTCTTTCATGTTGATTTCAAATAATCACCATATAATAGCCCCAATTAAGTTATATAAATTAATGAATAAACACTAAAATAATGTATAAAAGGGATTCATACACCCTAATATGTCACCAAGGGGTACACTAGTTCTTTTTTTATGAAGGGATATGAGTCAATTCATATTTACATTGATTATTGAGAATGTACTATGATCGCTACAAGAACATGTATACTATATACCATATTGATTACTTGATTAAATCAATACACAGATAACAATACTTTAGAAAATATTTATCTTCTATATATATCATCACATAAGGGTAAAAATGGAAGATATAACCAAGAAGTCCGTTTATATGTGGTATGAAATTATGAACATATTTTTTTTCTTTTGGACTAACCAATTCCCCTATTTCCTTCATGGATCTAATTATTATATTCCTAATAGATTAAGTTGATCAATTTGTAGTTTTATTTATAGATAATTGATGTGACCGCATGTTTTTTTGAATTTGAATTGGTGGAGATCATATTAGAATTTCTTTTTGTCCCAAACATTACTTGCTACGATGGTGTAGTAGAGTAGTAGTGCGAGGTCGAACCCATAGGGAATGATTAGAAGAAAGGAATAATATTACTTTGAACCCTTTATGTAGGATTCATCACAATTTTATTTTATTTTGGGATTCAATTAATTATATTTATATTGGTTTTTAGATTCATGAAGGAAATAGTGTTAAGGGTCAATTCTATGGTTCATGAAAAATAGGATAATTTCAGTCCTAATTTTCGATAGTCTTAGGGATTAGGCTATAAAGTGGTGCATATAGAATTAGTTGATTATTCTCAATAAAACTAGATATATCCATTATGAAAATATTCCTTGGTTCAGATATTGCTAACAACCTATATATATGAAGACTATATTCTATGGAAAAAAGTGTCATAGGATAATGATCGTATCCTTCAAAACTCTAATATGGTCATGTTCATTCATTTAAAATTCCCATTGTAAGGGTTGAATAAAATAATTGAATAAATAGTTAATTTTTAACATAATTACTAGAATTTATGTTTCCTAATTTTGTTATAGAGATTCATTAAATTTAGAACAACCTTTACCCTCAAACCATACACCAAGTTGTTTAGTCACTCAAGATGGTAATAATAAAAACATAGAAAAAATTGTAGACACACATATAATATTAATAAATCATTTTAAATAATATATTTTCAATTTAGGGATCAAAAATCATAAAGTTCCCATTAAATAAAATTGATAAATTAATCAAACACATAGTTGAAAGAGTAAATAATCAAGAACATGGTGTCTATCCACTGTCGAGTGGAAACAATAATGGAAAATGAATGTTGGAATGGTAAAGGAAAATGAAAGAGATAAAGAAATATTATAGACTGATAAATAGCTTGTTGAATTAATTAAAATGATAAAATTATTTTTTTAGAGTTTTGTAGGAAGGGAAATAAAGGAAAAATGATAGAGAACAGGAGAAAATACACTATGAAAAAATATATGTGTCATTACTCTCCCTCTATAAATAAAAATATGGGAATTGACACAACATGTAACCCTATGAAATCATGTAATCTTGATAAAAGGTTTTCTCCATTTTTATCTACCTTACACCATTTATGGCCTAAATCATTGGTATTTGTAGATGTGACTTGTTTCACAACCTGTATTGGGAACACATGACATGTTTCATCACACGACATAACCATTATGTAAGGACTGGAAATATAATTTTACATGATTTGTATTGGAGTTTCTTGTCATGTATTAATTTCAAGACATATTAGTTCATCATGAATTGTGTTTCATAAATTAAAACATGCTATGAATGATGCATACACATCATGTATGTGTTTCATGACCGGTAAAGTCCACTTTCAACCAATTTTGACATATTTTCCTCTGGAGTGTTGGATACCTATTCTAAAAACACCCGACACATACCTAGTGAATTATTATATAAACCAATAATAAAAATTAATTAAATGAATCCAAATATGTATATAAAATTTCATCTTATCAAATACACACACACATGAATAATTTCTTGTCCTCAAGAAAAAAGCATCTCAATAAGGATTCAAAATGGGAAATTTTTTAAAATAGGAAGTATGTATTAAAACCATAAAATAGAACTAAGTGTAAGCAGAAAAATTCTGTCTTAAATAATCAATTCTATAAATAAAACAAATTGTTCTTCATTTTTTAGTTATTTATCCA
This sequence comes from Viscum album, assembly GCA_963277665.1. NCBI lineage: Eukaryota > Viridiplantae > Streptophyta > Magnoliopsida > Santalales > Viscaceae > Viscum > Viscum album. The sequence continues at coordinate 1,715,476,600 of OY728160.1, read as the reverse complement.
TATTCTTATTATTTTAATTACAATTTCAAAACTATTTATGAAATTATATACCAATTTTTCAATTTAACTCACCATTAATTTTCTCTCATCACTAAATTTGAAATATAACTAGAGTTATTCACATACCCAAAATACATGTTCCTAACCATAGGTTTCAATTGGTTCTATCATTTCAACATCATAACGATAAATTAAAATCAATAATGAGGGTTCATCAAAATGGTTCCAATGACACTGAGGCTGAGGGAATGTGGGTAGAAATTGAAAAACAATCTCATGAAAAGGGTAACCATTAAAGTGTAATGCATGAAAGTCCAGAACAACAAAATATGTGACCCATATAAGATCAATTGGGGTCCATTCTCTAAGAATCTCAATGTGAATCCACAAGTATACCATGTATATTTAAAAAATGTACCATGTTCCTTTATTTTTATTTTCATTTCAGTTTCTTTCAAAATTCATGATTAGGCCATATCTCATATTTATCCCCTAAACACATATAATGCATTAGTGCATTAGTGGTAAAGGATCCCCAATACATCTCATTACTAAATAATTTTCATTCCCATCATCTAAAATTTCCCCAACACATGTTCAATGAAAATCATGCCCAATTCCAAAATTAGGGTATAAACGAATAATCATCTTGAAAATAGTCCATCCAAATAATATTATTCATGGATACTAAAAGATAAATAAGGTAAAGTTTAATGTGTTTCTCAAGATAAAGTGGTGGAAAAATAATTTCATTAATCGTATTAAAAAAATTTCATCATGCATAGCCTCAATAATAATCAATGAATGTAATGTATGGTTTACATAACCAAGGATTATCTCAATAAATATGATAATAAAAAATACTAAATTTTGGGTTCTGAATCCTCTAGAAAATATAATTAAATAAAAAAACATTAAATCACTCAAGGTATAAAATCAAGTAATAAGTTAGTCAAAAGTTTTTTCAAAAAAATTGAGTTAAATTAATACACTCAACAATCAATAAAAAAATATAAATAGGATTAAATTATGGATTTAAACAATTTTCAACCTAATATTCTCTTTTATTTAAATTCTTGAAATTATATTTCTATTTTAAATCTTGATTTTAGTGAAAATATCTCTTAAACATATGAAAATAAGAAATAATCCAAATGTAGGAAAAAATAATCTTATGAAACACTCCCCACACATAAAATGAGACAATGTATACATTTTCCTAGAAATAAATGTGGGAGAGTTTTCACATATATTTCTTAGATAAAATGAAATGGAAACAAAAAATTGAATTTAGGTAATCAAGATCTCCCTGTATAAGTGTTATTCCAGGGGAAAACTTGGTCAATATTGATTCCAAATTTGGTATGCATAAAAAGTGTTTTAGAATGAATGATTCAAAACTAGATAAAACATTAGTCGATAGGGTTTAAATAGGATGAATTTTGTGACATGGGTAGGTGCACATATTGAATAAAAATGAATAATAGCTCAAATACATGCAGATATGGGGATGCAACATAGTTCAAATTTACCTTTGAAAAAACCCAATACTACGAGAAAAATAAAAAATCCTACGTAGAAGATTAAAAATAATGAAATAAGTAAAATATTTTTTGCCTCCCATAAAAAGATAATAAGGATTTATTCAATCATATTGATGAACAATGGAATCAACTATTTACATCCATCTTCTCAAAGTTCTTATGCCTCCTACAGGAACTATAGGTTGTGTCATCTAGTTCGTGTAGATGCTTCGTGGGATAAAAACCATAGGATAATTATTAGAATTAATTGTTTGTGGTAAAAAGAGAATATGTACACATCATGGTGGGGATCTATAGTGGGAATAGATCTCCAGTGAAAGCTCCTCAATCAGAGGCTAACTGATAGGCAGATATTGATTCATCAAAGTAAGAGGGAAGAAGGTGTTAGAACATGCACATGGATATCTATGGGTGAGGTAGAAGAACTAGAGATGGATAATCTATTATAGTAATGAAATGAAAATAATCCAACCAATAGGGAAGCCAAAGATTGTATCCCATTAATATATATATATATATATAATAGATTTATCAATGTAAAATTTAATAAATATTGTATAGAATGTGTTCACCTAAACAAAGTACAAAATTAGGGGAGGGAAATAGGGAAACTAAGTAGTACAATTAAAATCATTGAGAATATAATCTAGTGTTTTATCTTGAACAGAGTGTTCCTAATGCTATATCATTGTATCAATATCATCTATGGTGGATGGAATTAAAGGATTAACTACTAAACTGGGTGTCATGGTGATAGCATCTACCATAGAGTTTTCTGGATGTGATTTATTGATCCAGACGGTGGCCATGTGTCTATTAGTTGGGTCAATGAATAGATCCTTAATGGATGGATGAAGGTCTAGGACATTTCTCTATCGGTCCTACACTTCCAAAAACTCCTACTATGTAGAAGGTTCTATTAGATCAGAGGGAAGATCAGTCATGGTGGTGGCTGGGCCTGGAATGGTAGAGGATGAAGGACCTGCTATAGGTGGAGTGTGAGAAGAAAATCGGGATGGGGGGAGGAAGATATGGTAAATGATGGGGGTAAAATGAATGGTATTCCCATGTGGTGGAATATCTCAAGCACAATCACCAGAGTATAATTTTGCGAGATCTAGAGATCAACAAGGTAGGATGGTGTGGTAGATGGTGTGGGTACGGTACCATTGATGTCAAAGGGATACAGGTGGTTTCAGGGGTAGGTATGGGAGTGGTAATTGGTTGGGGAATGGTGGTAGTGGAGGTACGGGTTGAGATAGAGGTGGTAGAATTACGTTATGGGTTGTAAGAGGTAGGAGTATGGGATAGGTCGGCATAATGGTCATTAGTAGCCTCGTCAGCATCCTCAATGCATCCCGGTGACCATCGATATAAATCACCTTCTTTCATAGAATATTCATTTTTTAAAGTATGAGGAATCTGATTTACTCCATTAGTTAGAGATATGTGAGGGGAAGGGCTGTATCAAAGGAACTGAGATATATAGTTAGATGATTTATGTAGTATCAACCCAACAATGTGCCTTTTTTACACTATGCATGCTCCTAAAAATAAAGGGTGAATAGAGATTCCATACTGACCGCAGGCCACCCGTGGTAGTGGCATGAATGATGATGTCCAACTCGCTCATTCATCAATGATCCGCTGCAAGAGTGAATCAGGTATTAGTCAATGCTCAATGAATAATCTTTATTGTGGATCCTCTCATCTCGGTGGATCTCATAATCTGAGGATCATAGAAGTTTTAGGTGTCTCGATAAATACTCCTTCATAGATGTTCTATGTTCAAATTTACAATCTCAATATAGGTATTCAATAACATCGGGGAGGAAGTAATATAGGGTAGTTGTCGATATTTTCAATGAAGGAGGAGGAGTAATGGTTGGAAATGGTGATGTCTAGAAAAGGGAGTGGCCAATGGTGGGGGTGTATGTGGTCGAGAGCGATGGGATTCAGGGAACAAAATAAGGGTTTTGTGTGTTCGTAAACCTTGGTTCGTGACATTTATTAGTTTCCAAATTTCACATTGTGTAATATTAAACAATGTGTAATGGAATAAATTTGTTATGTTGTGAAACTTACACGTCGTGTATAGGCTATACGATATGTAATTTTGTATTCTTTCAAATTTATGAACTAGTGCATGTTACTTTGATTGTATCGTGCCCCAAAGATTTCCTAACTCTACTCTATCATATTATATCCTATGTGACATATCCTGGGTTTCCTTTTAGTAATAGATTCTTTTAACATTGAGATAAAGACTACGTATTGTTTAGAAGAATATCAAATTGATGAAACACCCCTCGTGGAATGGTTCTTGGTATTTATTAAATATATGAAACTTAACAGTGAAGGGCGGTTATACCCTTTATAAATCTTTATTATCCTATAAGGTAAAACTTTTATGGCTATTAAGTGTCTTGAAAATCTGTATTTGATATTTTAATGGAACATATTCATAATATAACTGAATAATAAGACCTCATTCTCAGGTGCGAAGATTCATCTTGTGAAATGCTAGTCATTCCACTTATTTAATTTCTCTTTATAAATCTTGGTGTTATCATAGGCATCCATTATTATTTATTTTTATTCATCCAACTGTATCATCCTCATTTCCCCAGCTTTTTCAGAGTCTAGATTCAACTTTTTAATCGTCCAAAATCACTGTTGCTCTTGTTATTTTGGTAAATGAAATGGATTGTTGTATACTAGTCATAATGGAGTGTTGATGAGGGTGTTTTTTATATATTTTATTATGCACATTGTGTATAATATATCTTGAGGATTCAATCATTCTGAATTGTGTTCCAAGTCTTCTCTAGGATTTGTTGGATTTCTATATTTGAAAATTAAAATTTCCATCTTGCTTGTGGGTAGTATAGATTTATTGTGTTAAATAAACTTTTGAACTTCACAAGTAATCCTCTGATATATTTATTTGTAATATGTGTTCCTTGATCACTGATGACCAATCAAGAAGATATTAATCTTGAAAATACATTTTTATCTAAGAATTTCATGACCACTTTTTTCATTTCATGAGTGGTAACTTTAGTTTCTACTCATTTTAATAAATATTCAAGGACACCCTATATATATAACCTACCATTTGAATAAAAGAATGTAACCATTAAATATATTCCCCATATGTTGAAAAATTTTACCTCCCTGATCGATTTTTGGGGCATTTCATTTCTCTTTCAAATGTTTTTTGTTCGTTGGAATCAATCATAGCTCAAAAAAAATTATTTCATCTCGATGGACTATGGGTCAAAAGACTATACTTTAAAATATTTTAGTCTCTTTTAATTATGGACATTTTTTCCTTCTAATTGGTTATGTGTGAAATATGATGAGTAGGTTTTGAATCTCATACTCTTGGATACAGAACCACATTAAGTCATTAGAAAAGTGCTTAAAATGTAGTGGTTCATCTCAGTAGTAGTGTGAGGCTTCGAACAAAAATATAATCCATTTTTGTTAAGTGATTTCTATGTAAATTGATCTCATGGAGGGATATTTTTCAATTTTATCAAACCAAGGTCATAATTTCGTATTTATATTGAAAATATTTGCATCGGAGAATACAACCATTTTTTTCACACTATCATCATCTTAAATGGTGGGTAGTGGGAATATGGATACATCGTAAGATGTGACATTATTTGTCCCCTTAGATTCCATTATGATGATATAATATTCTTGTAGAAGTATCATCAACAATATTAGACATGTTTTGGTATCCTTTTTAATCAAAAAAAATTATTTTATGGTAGCATGTTATGTTTAAACAATCACCTTGGACAAAAAAAAGGTATGAGTGAAACATTTCGAAAGCATAGAGGGAAAATAAAATTTCCTTATAGTTAGTTGTGTAGTTTACCTAAGAATCATTCAATGTGTGACTGGAATAGTGAATTAGATTTATGTTGTGGCTGAATCACTATCCAAAGATAGAGCATACAGTGAATTCACTTAAATCACACATTAACTCAAATTCTTTGTTCTCATTTAGTAAATTTATAATGGGAGTATCCACTAGGCTATTCTATAAAATTTTAATTGATAGATAACAAATTTCATTGAAATATAAATGAGAATCCTTTTCTAACATGTGTGTCATAGGGAACTCTACTTTCTCAAAATCTTTTACGAAGATGAAGTAGAATCCTTCCTGTCCTAGAAAGCTCTATATGCCTTTAATCATTGAGGGATAAGGTAAGCCTTTGGTAACATTGATCTTTGATGGATCAAATTCCATGTTGTTTTTTTAATTTTTATTTTGAGGACTATACCTCCTTGTTCCATAAAGAGAAATGTCTCCCAATTTAAAACTATGCGTTTTTATCACAACATTGTAGGTTTAATTCTAAATTTCATAGGATTTCCTCGAAATATATTCGATAAAATGGGAAATAATTCATAAATACATCCAAAATTTATTACTCTATATCATATAATATATGTTTTGTGCACCATTGAATGGTTTCTAGTGCATTTGATCTACCAAATGACATGTGTTTGCAGGATAACGTATCATATGGACATGTGAATTTATTTTTTGAGTAATCATCTAGGTCAACTGAAATTTGATTGTATCTTAAATATGAATCTTGGAAACAATAGAATTCATTTCATAATATTCTCTATATCATTTTATCCATGAATGTTGTGGGTAATGATCTTTGGGTTTCAATATTTAAATATCAAAAATCCATACATACTCGTTATCCAGTGATGGTTCAAGTTGAGATCAGTTCATCTCCATAATTCATTACAATTATGAGGTCTCCTTTCATTGGACTAACCTATAGAGGACACACCCACTCACTATAGTATATTTAAAAAATAATTCCACCATCTAGGAGTTTTAGTACATCTTGATTAACTACCCCTTTTATTATTGGGATGAGTCACCTCTAGGGCTAGCATTTCGGTTTCACTCAGTATTATAATAAAATATTATGAGTGATGTTTTGGGGGATAATCCTCTTTATATCATACACTCTTTGGTTATTTATTTATTATGTCTTTTTAAGACATCATTAAACTTTTCTTCCGGTATTTCTATCAGTTATGAGCTGATGATGACAGGTAATGTAGCGATAGTATTTATAAATGAGTAAATGACTGTGCATTGTAGAGGTTTCATCTATGATATTGAGATTTTCTAGAGATGAAACAAGATTTATTTTAGATATTCTTTTTCTATTTATTGATTAAACCCTTGTTGGTCTTTACATTAGGGTGTGTTTTGGTGGAAACTTGAGAAAAATGGAAGAAACAAGGAAGTTCATGGTCTGCATATGGTTAGGGAAAACCGTGCACCCCATACCTACTAACAGAGAAACTCTAGATAGCGGGAATTTTCATGTTCGGTTCATGGTTCTTAAATCTGTGAACCCTAATAAAAGAGCCACATGGTTGTGGTTTATAATTTGGGAAACCTATGTTCGCTTACCCAGCAAACCATGTGAAGGAATTTAATTCACCAAAAAATTATATTGTAAATCACCCAAACCCATGAAACTCACTCTATTAATTCACCATTCAACATAGGATGTTCTTTCACAATTTCAGATCCTCTCAGCAGATTGAAACCCTTTTAGACCTCTGTTCTTCACGATTTGAAGCCCATATCAATGATTTTATCCCCTCCCGATAAGAAAATCCTACCCATCTTGGTTTCTTGTTCCTCTTCTAATCTTCTCCAATTTTATAAAGGGTTGTTCTTCCTATTTTTATTATATATAGATATAGGATTGTAGATATAGATCTATAATTTATGAAAATTTATTTTTCAATCTCGATTTAGGGATTTAGATCCAGATCTCATTCTATCTCATTGTGCCACACAAAGTTTTGGGATTTCTATTGAGTGATCGTTCTTCAATGAATTGAGGCATGTGGCCTTTAATTCCAATCACAAAGTCGTGATTTAAATTATGTGTATTCATTTGTATAATTTATATTATAAGTTTTCCAATTTAGTTATTCATATAATTAATTCATTTGGTGATTTAATTAGTTGAGGAAAGTTTTGGAATTGGGGATATTTGAGTTGTAGATCTTGAATAATTAATTATTGAGTTAATTGTGATGGAATTAGGGAATTTTTAATTGAATAATTAATTGGGGAATTAATTATGAGGTAACTTATAATGTATAATTGATTAATTAATTTTGGAATTTTTTAGGGGATATTGATATTGTTTATTTCAGTAATTAATTCTTGAATTAATTAGGTGATATTGAGATTGTGGAATTAGTTAATTAATTATGTAATTAACTGTGAGATAATGGGATTTTGATATGATTAATTAATTTTTTATTTAATTAATAATATTAAGATGATAAATTTATATTTTTGTTAATTAATAGTATTGAGATGATTAATTAATTTTTTATTTAATTAATAAGATTTAGATGATTACTTAATTATTGAGTTAATTAATTGGGTTGAGATGATTAATTAATTGTTAAGTTAATTAATATGTTTGAGATGATTAATTAAATGTTGAGTTAATTAATACGGTTGAGATTATTAATTAATATTTTAGTTAATTAATTATATTGAGAATATTAATTAATCTTTGAGTTAATTAATGATATTGGTAAGATTAATTAAATGTTGAATTAATTAATGTGATTAACACTATTAATTAACTTTTGAGATAGTTACTGAGATTAAGAACATTAATTAATTTTGTAGTTAATTTATAAGATTGATATGATTAATTAATTATTGAATTGACTACTGAAATGATAAATGGTAACAATGGAATTCAAATAAAAATTCAGATCTAGCTTGGTAATAATGGAATTCTGAGATTTGGATGGAGATATAGAATATTAATAGTGTAATTATAGAACATGATTTCCCTAACGGATAGTGTGGTCTTTGGTGTGGGCCGAAGTTGGTATTAAGGTTTAAGTATCCTAAGAAACCGAGGGAGTTTTTTGTGGTCAAATAATAAATACTTTCAAAATTTGATAACTATTTATTTATACATTATGCTTATTCATTTATAAAAATTCTTCCTTTTTTTAATAGATATTGTTTTAGGCACTATTTGTGGTGGCCTACTCAGTTGTACTCACACCCTACTTGGGATGTCTGATTAGTACCCAAATAGATTTCATGGTTTCAAGATATGAATAGGGAAAGGGCCCTTTGTGAGGTGGCTGAGTCTTGATAGAACATAGATGAGGATACCATATATGGTCTAAGTCATGCTTGGGAGTCATTAGTGTCATTAATTTGAGTTTTCATTTTGACACTGGACAAGTATTTTGGAATGGAATATCTACTGTTTAGTTGTGATATATTATTTCCATTTTTAGTTATCTTGTTATACAGGCATTGTTCTGGTCATGGTATCATTTGGTTATATAATTATTTCTTATGGTGTTTTACTCTAAAAATAGGGTACAGTATCCCCATGATGGGTATTAAAACATTTTTTCTAACTGGAATCCACTACTATATTGAGGGGTGTTCATGAGGTCACATAGTAGACCTACTTAGGGAACCTGTTTTTGGAACTCGGGCCGAGAAGTTACAAAGTTATATAAGTTCCAAATATTTTTTTTCTCTTAATATTTGGGAAAGGTAAATAGGATACTATGAATTTTTGGGCCTTTGTTATGAGCTCATTCATGGGAGTATCTAAACCATGTACAGGGGAGAACCCAACTTCCCAAGGTCGGATTTTTTTTATTTTGTTTGCTATTGCAGTTGAATATTATATCCCCTTGGGTGATGCACTTACGGTGTGATATGATTTTTGTTTTTTATATTTTCTAATTACTGACTCAAGGTTATGTACAGTATCATAGTTGAGTTTTCATGAATCATTCTAGGCACTCCATATTTTTTTGTGACATGCATAATTTTAGGCATGAATGGAAAAAGGGTTTTGGGTAAGTTGTTAAACATGAACTATTTTCCATTCCTTGTGAAATTGAATTGAAAATGGTTACTAATATGAAATTGAAAGTGGTAAAATGATACATGATGAAAATATTTGGGTTTCTAAATGATAAAATTGAATTATAAAAATGAGTTGCCCATTTTTTTACATTGACCTAGATGTAGGATAGTTAAGGGTAGTGTTAGACCTTCACTTTTGACCATGTTGTGGGGGTTAGGGAAAAAGAATTTTTGTGACTTTTTATTTTCTCGTAAGTGTGTAAATTTTTTGAAATGTATCCTAAGGTGTCTATTTTTCTTGAAGATTTATGCATCCATGAAGATGCTTATAGGGAGTATGAAAGGAGGATATGGCTAAGGATGATCCTACACTAGTGGAAACTGTGGTGCCAATAGTGTCACGTGAGGATGATGGAGAGAATTTCTATGAGATATTTATATGGTTCATAAAATTAATGGAAGGAGACCCCTGGAGTACCAAGAAGAGGTTGTGTTAATTAAAAAGGGAGTTCCTATTGTAGCACCCATCAACTATTATTGGAGAGGGTGGACATAAGGGAGCTATGTTTTGAGATTGAGTGTATCCCAACTATACATGACCATGTGGAGAATTTTTTAGATAAGAGATTCATGTTGGATTCATATATGCTACAAGGATCAGCGAAGCACTAGTTGGATGTTCGTGATCTGTCTCAATAGGATGAGGGTATGTAACGAAATGAATTATTAGAGTAGTTCTTGGAGAACATTTATCTAGATATGTTGAGGTAGGAGAGAGTATCTAAGTTCATGAGATTGAATTAGGGGAGTATTTCTATGATGGACTATGATGGATACATTATAGATTTGAAACACTTTTCTCTATTGTTGGTAGTGGATGAGGCTACATAAGAAAAACACTTTCAGGAATGATTAAATTGTAAAATTAAGTCCCTGGTGAATATATTAAGGCTAGAGAAGTTTTCAGAGGTGGTGAATTAGCCTCTCTAACCTACGGGGAACCTAATTAAGGATTCCATTATAGAACATAAGGTTTTTTCAATATGAAGAGTTGGTTTATCTTCTAATATCATGAAGTGTCGATATGATAATTTTAGAAAGATTAGTGGAAACATATCGGATAGGGGGGAAATTCAGTTGACCATGACCTTTCTCTATTGATTTTCAACCAGTTTGATAGTCCATAACCTTATCGTATACATTTTACCTGACCACCCATGGAGTCCTATCTTGCATCAATATGGGAAAATTACAGATGTTCTGTAGGAACCCACGATAGAAATGTAATGATGGGACATCATGACCAAATCAGAGTGTAGAAAGGGGACCTTATACCCCATATTAGGATTTCAATTAGTGTTCTACTGGCCGTGGAGGTAGAGGAAATGGACGCAATATTTATGGAAAAGTGGTCATGTATCAACAAAGTTGTGTAACTTAGGGTATTCAGACAACATCATAGGTAATAGGGGTATGTAAGTTTCATGGGGTGTAGCCTAAACTTGCGGATAGTGAGGTCATACCATTGACAGTGAGAGGTACTATTCTTATTTCTTCTACATTAGAATGTTCCTTATTCTCTATTTATGTCTCTAGTTCCTTTATTTATACACATCTTTTGAGTGGTTTGAGCATGGTGGTTGAGTTCATGAGTGGAGTGTTGAAAATAGATAAATCACTGGGAGTGAAATCTAGGGACATCTTCTTGTTCAATAGAGGATCTCTCGAAGTTGGTGAGTATAGTTTTATATAATATGTGTACATCCTAGACATGTTAGTCCTCAACCAAATTTTTGGTTTTAACTGGTTAGTAGTATACCGAGATCATGATGATTTTTACCATAGGAGGGTGAATTTTATGTCTCCTAATGGTGAAAACTATAATAAACATGGAGAGTGGGATATCCAAGCATGCTGACCAGGGACAATTACCCATTAATAAGGAGATCTCAAAGCCCAAGTTTGTAATCTATTGTTGGATGATGAAATTGTAATGTAGGATTATTTTCCCCCTGTAGTGGACCGGTGTCAAGATTTTTTTCCTAAATAATTCTATGGGATGCCTCTTTAGAGAAATGTGGAGTTTATTACTGATCTCATGCAAGGATCTAAAACAATTTCTATTCCACCATACAGAATGAATCTCTCAAAGCATCTAGATTTCAATACTCAGTTATATGAGTTGATGGATAAGTGGTTTTCTATCTTAGTACGTCACCTTGGAGATCACAATTGTTTTTTTCAATGAGGGATAATTGATGTGTGTTTTTATTGTTTTGATTACCGGAATATGAATAGGATAAATGCGAAGAACCATTATCCTCTTTCATGAATTGGTGATCTTTTTGACCAGTTGAGAGGAGCTTGTGTCTTTTTTGAGATTTACATGAGATCAAGGTATCATAAGTTGAGATTCCAATCTTCTGATATAAAGAGGACTATCTTCAGTAGAAGCTATAGCCTATATGAGTTTTTTGTATTTACATTTGGCTTGATTAAATTTCCATAATTTTTTATGTCATCGATGAATAAAATCTTTCAACTATATCTGGATTAGTTTGTGGTAGTGTTTTTTGATGAAATATTGGTGTACTTCAAGACTAATGATTATCATTCCCAACATATTGAAATAATACTGTGTACACGAAGAGAGTATCATCTATACACTAATCCATCTAAGTGTCAGTTTTGGATTGATCACGTACACTTCATGGGGCACATCATCTTGGAGTAATGTGTGTCTGTGGACCCATATGATAGTGTAGGATGTGGTTTCTTGGGAACATCTGAAGAAACGTTTTTATAGCTTTTGCGGTTAGCTGGATAATATCATAGATTCATTTATGAATTTTCCTGAATGGAAGAACCACTTTTGGGATTGACAAAGAAGAAAATTAATATTTAATAGTCCAAATCTATTGACTGTTATTTCAAGGAGTTTACGAAATGCTTTAAATCGGCACCAATCACGTTCCTACCTAATTCGGGTGGGGATCACATTATGTTTTTTATTTTTTTTGATACGTGTTGGAGAATTATTAATGTAGGGATATCATGTAGTGGAATATGGTCCTCAAAAAGTTAGGCCACATGAATAGAATTACCCAATGCATGACCTAGAGTTGGATATGATGGATTTTGATTTGGTGTGTTGGCATCCTTATTGATTGGGATGTAAATATATGGTGTCTATATATTATAATCTCCTAAAGTATATGTTCTCACAATGATATTTGATTCTTCGGCACTTGAGATGGGTTGATGATATTCTATTATTTTATCTTGATCTAGAATATATGCTTGGCAAATAGAATAGTTTTTTTAATGATTTAAGAAGAAAAACTCAAACTTGGGATATTTTTGAATCTAGTGTTGAGTATACAAAGATGACACTAATAGTAGAGATGCATGTGGTGGTTTAGGAAAATCAAGAGTGGATGAATCTAATATCATTTTTAGTGGATTATACACTTTCGAGATGAATCAGAGACATGATTTATGAGGATCCATAATTTTTATATTTGAGTTCAATCCTTGATGGTGGGGAGTCACCTTTAGACTAATTGAAATATGTGGGTGAAATTATCTATGTCCATAATTGAGAATTTGTTCCTAAGATAAAACGAGAGGTGTTGATGTGGGAGTTTCTTTCCTTTAGGTGGGCTATGAATCCAGGTGTGTCCAAAATTTATCATGACATATGATGAAAATATTGGTGTTTGGGAACAAAAAATTAGACAGAATGTTTCATGAAATGATTCCACACCTAAAAGTAGGTTAAAGAAGAGCATCAGTAACCTAGAGGTTTGCTACAACCATATCCCATTATAAAATGGAAGTGTGATAACATTACCATAGACGTTATGGTGGGCCTCCTAGGGATTCTTCATAAGAATGAAGCTATTTGGGTTGTTATAGACTACTTGATAAAGATTGCACATTTCATGCCTATATGGGAGACATTGTCATTTGAGTGGTTGGGAGACCTGTAGGTTTTGTAGATGGTACCTCTGCATGGGATTCCACATACAATAGTTTCATATCAGGACTCATGCATTACATCATTCTTCTAGAAGGTCATATATAAGAAATATGGTGTATAGGATTATTTGAGTATATCTTTTCACCCACATACTGATGTCTAATTAGAACATACTATATAGGCTCTCAAGGATATGTTGTGAGAAATTGTTTTAGACATTGGTTGGTTGTGAGAGAAGTACCTAGATTTTGTGGAGTTTTCTATTAATAAAAATTATCAAGAAAATATAAATATGGAACCATATGAGGCTCTTAATAGTAGGCCTTGTAGATCATTTCTATGCTAGATGGAGGGATGTGAGTCATTGTTGTTGGGATTAAGTCTCGTACATAAGACATTAGAGTAGGTAGATCTTATTCAAAAATTTATGGCTATAGATCAGAGTATATATAATTCATATGATGATAGATATAGATGACCCATATTGTTTATAAATGGTGATCATGTTTTTCTTTGGGTATCTATATGGTTTGTTGAACAATGGATATGGAGACACGATGATATGGTGCCCAATTTCGTCTGATCGTTTGAGTTTGAGGAGAGAATTTGGTCGGTGGAATACTGATTGGCTCTTCCATAGAAATATAGTGTTACGCATGATTTGTTTCATGTGTCACAACTTTTACAGTATCACCCCAACCCTTCTATTATCATCTATTTGGATGATGTTGATCTTTAGATAAATGTGTACTTTGAATATCATCTAATGCATTTGTTGTATCATAGTTAGAAACTGTTTCAGGGAAAGATTATACTGATATTTCGTGTATTCTGAAAGCATGGTCATTTTCAAGAAGAAACTTTAGATATATAATTAGATATGAGGTCTCAGTCACCTGAACTTTTTAACATTGAATCTTAGTCATTCTTGGGAGTGCTGCTTGAGGATAAGAAATGATAAATTGTAGAGATTGTAAGATCTGGATATTTTCGAGATATTGATTGAGATTTATTTTAAGTACTCCTTTTCCTTGTGTTGAGTAGTTCTTGTTTAGGATTTTAATTGAGGTGTGTTTTCATGAAAATTTGTGAAAAATGGAAGAAAGAGAGAAGTAAAAGATTGTTGAATGATTAGGGAAAACCGTGCGACCCAGCCCATCACACCATGAAACCCAAAATAGTGGGGATTTTCATGGTTGGCGTATAATTTTTTAAAATATGTTCCCTCTTAGGATTAACCGTTCACCCCTATAAAATATGTGCATGGTTTAGGTTCATGTTTAAGAAAAATTGTGTTCCCCATTCCAGAAAACCATTCATTGGAATTTAATTCAACTAAAAATTAGATTTTAAATAACCCAATCCCCCAAATCTCACCCCATTCAATCCCCATTGGTCCTTAGACATTAATTCATCGTTTTAGAGCCTCATAGATGGATTCCAAGCCTTCTCAACATCTATTCTCCTAGATTAAAATCCCGGATTGAATATATTCACCCTTCCTAGTAATAGAATCTTTTCCCACATTGTTTCTCATTACTCTTCCTTTATTCTCTCATCCTAGAAAGGGGTTTTATTATTATTTTTATTAGTTATAGATTTATGAATATAGATCAAGATCTATAAATGATTTTCTTTAATTTTTTCAATCTTTATTTAGGGTATTAGATCCATATCCCATTTTATGTTTTTATGTTGCTCAACTTTTTTTGGATTTATGTTGGGAGTTCATTCATTATCGAATTGAGGCTGGTGTTATATGATTAATATTAAAATTTATTTATTTAGATTATGTGTGTTAAATTTTATAATTTCTATTATATTTTTATCAATTGAGGTTATGATGTAATTTATTAGTTTTCTGATTAAATTTTTTGATCCAAATTAAGTAAATGGGGATATAAGAATTATAGATCATGAATAATTTATTGTTGAGTTAATTATTTTGGAATTAGAGATTTTTGAATTGAATAATTAATTGTGTAATTATTTATGAGGTAATTGAGATTGTAGAATTTTGTAATTAGTTTTGTAATTAATTGGGATATATTTATATTATGGAATTGAGTAATTAATTTTGGATTTAATTAGGGGATATTGTGATTGTTTAATTGGGTAATTAATTGTGTAATTAAGTATGTAATTAATTATGTGATAATGGGATTGTGATATTATAAATTAATTATTGAATTAATTAATAACATTGAGATGATTAATTAATTGTCGAGTTAATTAATAGGACGGAGATGATTAATTAACTATTGAGTTTATTAATAATATTGATATGACTAATTAATTATCGAGTTAATTAATCATATTGATATGATTGTTTTAATTTTTGAGTTAATTAAAAATATTGAGGTGATTTATTAATTGTTGAGTTAATTAATTAGGTGGAGATGGTTAATTAATTTTTTTTGTTAATTAACGATATTTAGAAGATTAATTAATTGTTGAGATAATTAAAGTGATTGATAAGATTAATTAATTATTTACTTAGTCTGTTAGATTAATAAGATTAATTAATTTTTGAGTTAATTAATGATATTGAGTAGATTGATTAATTGTTTAGTTAATTAACAAGATTGAGAATATTAATTAGTTTCTAGGATAACTAATTAGATTGAGATTATTAATTATTTTTTGAATTAATTAATTAAATTATTAATGTTAGCAATGTTATTGTTATGATAAGTGAGATCTATACTGTTAAAAAATTAATTACAAGATATGTGATGATATATATAATGGTAATAGTGGAATTATATAATATTATATCCCTTGGGAATTTTGTTGACTCTAGCATGGGCTGAAGTAGCTATTGAGTTTTGAGTATCATCAAAAACCTGGGGAGTTTATGTGTTTAAATAAAGAATAATTTATTATTTTAATAACAATTTATTTATGAATTTTTATTATTTATTTATACAGATTCATACATTTTTGTAGAGAAGATATTGATTTAGACACTATTGGTGGTGGCTTACTAAGTTTTACTCACACCATACTCAGTCTTCCTGATTGGTACCTGAATAGATATCATAGTTGTAGGATAGGATGAGGGTAAGGGAAATGTGTTAGGTGGATGAGTTAGGATTGATCATGGATGTGAGAACCGAACATGGTTCGTGAACCTCTTGGGATTCATTAGTGTCTTTACATTGAATCTTCATTTTCACACTATGTAAAGTCCTGTATTTTTCTTGAACTAGGTTAAAAAACTAATGTTTTGAAACATTTTATTGTAATGACATATCAGTTTTAAAACCAATATTTTCGTTGAAATTTCATGAGTTCGTATCTTTTAAACGTGTATATATCGGGCCCGGGTAACGGATCGATGAGTTTCTTGGATGGCTGATGGGTTTTGGGAGCATTGGGCCTGACAGAGGTGTACACACAGGCTGTGCACGATTTTCCAAACCATGTGGGTCATTCGTGTATGTTAAAGTGGGTGTCCATTAGTGGGCTCATGGTCTACATATGGTCTATCAAACTGTGTGGGTCAAACCATGCGGCTTAGCCAGTTTTATGTTTCAAGTTAATTAATTTAATTAAATTTTGGATTAAAAATGAAGTTAATTAAATAATGATGAATTAGGGGATTTATTTAATTTAATTCAATTTAAAAGAGTTTAATTGAATAATGTGAAAATGGGTTTTATTTAATAAAATTAATATTGAGAGAATTTAATTAAATTTATTTGAGATGGAGAATCTATTTAATTAAATTGAGACAAAAAGAATTAAATTTGTTCTAAATGATTATGAGTTGGAGTTTTTATTTAGTCAAATTGAGATGAGATGAATTTAATTAATGATGTATAAATGAGTATTTAGGTTTTTATTTAATAAAATTGAAGTTAAAGAGGAATTTAATTAATTAATGTGAAATGGAGTTTTTATTTAATTAAATTCATGGTTAAGATGAATTTAATAATTGGATGAAAATCGAGGTTATATTTAATTATATTGTGTTCAGAGAATTTAATTTAATAACATGAATTGGAGAAATTATTTATTTAAATTATATTAGAATGAATTTAATTAAATGATGATTAATGAGGTGTCGGGGTTTTTTAAATGAAATATGTTGAAATAAGTTAATTAAATAATAACGAGTTGGAAAATTTATTTAATTAAATTCTGTTGCAAGGAAATTTAATTAAATGGTGAGTTCAATTTGGAGTTATGGTTTTATCTAATTAAATTCAAGGTTAATAGAAATTTATTTATTTGATGAATAATGGGGGTTTTAAATATGAAATTGTGTTAAGAGATTTTAATTATATAATGATGAGTTGGAAAATTTATTTAATAAAATTTGTTGGAGAAAAATTTAATTAAATGATGTTTAATTGGAGAGTTGGGGTTTATTAAATATGTGTGATATTAATGGATAATAATAATAAGATGGTGTATATTATTATTATTGTCATTATTATTATTATTATATTAATTTATATAATATAATAGAAAATTTAATTTATTTATAGAGAAACAAGAGGGGGAGATGAACAACACAAGTGAGGCATGACCCCTCCTCCTCTCGGCTCTCCCATGGGTGGCACAACAACCATTTATACCGTATCCCTCCCCGCATGTCGGTTTCTCATGGTATCTTCATGGATGTTGTCTATCTCTGTGAGGTAAGCCTTACTCCATGTGTTTCATTCTTCGCATTGGGTGCATCAGCTCTCCATCACACAGTATCCATTAGGACGAAACCCTAAACTGATGTATTAATTTGGTTTCTTCTTTTATTCTGAATTTAGGCTCTGTGGAAGATGTCTAGGGACCTTCTGGTCTGTATTCCCATGACCACCGCTAAATAAAAAGCGATTCGTCGTGATTTGGTTCATCGCAGTCATATTCGGGTAAGGTTAAATAACTATTAATTGGTTTCTCAGTCATTATTTTGGGTCATCGTTCCTTGTTCGAGTTGCGGATAATTATTTGTGTGTGTGTTGGTCCTCACTGCACTAATTGTGGGTTCTTATTGTTGTTGTTAGGTGTTATGATCAATTCCAAGTATCTACCCGAATTATTGTGGAAGTGAGTATGTGTGAGAGGGTTATAGTTTGAGTTATAAAGCATTGGCTTGGCCAATTCTCTGAGGTAGAGTCCTCAAATTTTCAAAATTAATAAAATAGAACGTTTTAATTACTTTTTTTTGTGAAGTTTGACTTTAAATTCATAATTAATTGATTATTAGTATAAAATAATTTGTTAGATTACAAAATCATCTTTTTTTAATAAAATCCCCCCAATTGATGTGCACTGTCTTCAATCTAAAAACATAATTATTATACTAATATGTTCCTTTAGCTTATTGATATGTCTTTTTATATTTCTCCCCTTACCTGTTGATGCACTTGGGTTAAGTGATAATTAATATTATAGGTTGGGATAAGTAGGGATAAATAATTATTAATTAATGTGTGGGATATATTGAGATAATTAATTGGGAATTAATTAGGCTTTATTAGAATTGTAATTGAGATAATTAATCATGGGATTAATAATGTGATATTGAAATAGCTAATTTGAGAAAATTAATTGTGAATTAATTTTTTGTTTTCAGATTTGTATTTGAGATAATTAATCAAGGGATTAATTATGAGTTATAAAATTATCTAAGTTTAGATAATTAATTTTGAATTAATTATGTGCCTTCATAATCGTGATTGATATAACTAATTGGAGGAATAATTATGCGATATTAAATTGGATAAGTTGAGATAATTAATTGGGAATTAATTTCCTATTTTGTGATTTGTAATTGAGATAATCAATCACGGGATTAATTATGAGATATAAAGTTGGCTAATTTGAGATAAATAATTTTGAATTAATTATGTTATTTTAGAATTGTAATTGAGAAAAATAATTATACGATTAACTATGAGATATACAATTGGCTATGTTGAGATAATTAATTGTAAATTAATTTTGTGTTTTTAGATTTCTAATTGAGATAATTAAATGGGGGATTAATTATGAGATATAAAATTAGATAAGTTGAGAAAATTAATTGTGAATTACTTATTTTCATTGAGAATTTTAATTGATATAATTAATCAGGGGATCATTTATATGATATAAAATTTTCTAAGTTGATATAATTAATAGTGAATTAATTTTTTTCCTTGAGAATTGTAATTTAGATAATTAAATAGGTGATTAATTATTAGATATTAAATTGGTTATTTTGATATAATTAATTGTGAATTATTTTTGTGTTTTGAGATATTTAATTAAGATAATTAATTAAGGGAATAATTATGATATATAAAATTGGCTAAGTTGAGATAATTTATTTTGAATTAATTATGTTCTTTGATAATAGTAATTGAGATAATTAATCCCAGGATTAATAATGATATATTAAATTGGAAATGTTGAGATAATTAATTTTGAGTTAATTATGTGGTTTGAGATATGTAATTGAGGAAATTAATTAGGGGATTTATTATGAGATATAAAATTTGGTTATGTTGACATAATTGATTTTTAATTAATACTATGCTTTTGATATTATGATCTAGATATTTAATTGTGGAATTGAATTGGAAAGTTGAGAATTATAATGAGATAATTAATTTTGGAAAAATAATTTTAAGATATGAATTGTGTTGTCCATTAAATAATTGGTTTATTAATTAATTGGAAGTGTGTACCTAGTTAATTGTTGAGTTAACTAATGTATTTGAGTATGGAAAATGAGTTGAATTAGAGGCCCTTGCCTCTTGTTTTTTATTTCAATGTGAGGCACATGTTAATATTTTCATTAAAATACCTATGAAGATTTTTCATAATTATAAATTTTAATATTCGTAATTATATATAATTCAAATGGGCTAATGAAATGCATGAGAGGTTAAATTCTTCCGGAATTATATATAGGGAATGGTTACACTTTGTATAGGAAGGGGATCCAGGGGACCGTGAGAGACCTTGGGGAGAAATAATATGTTAGATTTTGTGTTGATCCTTCATAGACCGTGGGATCTCATGGATTTGAGCCAGGGGATAGACCATGTGTTCTACTCTTGGTGATGGATGTGCGTGAGTTACGTCTTGATCCATAAAACATTATCCTCCAAAGGACCGTGAGAGAGTGGGGTATGAAGACAATGTGTGCTACCATGTTGATTTCCATGAGACTGTGAGACCTCTTGGAGTTTAGACCAAGGGAAAGACCATTAAATCATCCCATGGTAATGAATTTATGTGCATTACCTCTTGGTCCAGCTAGAAATAGAATCCAGGGTTTATGTATATTTGGCGTTGGTACGCACCTGGTTCGTGTTGGAGGATTCTAAGCATATCTATTAGTATATATATATATACATTGTTACTATACAAATATATATATACATAACTGACATGTTCATAAATACTGACCATGTGTTGAAGCAGGTATCGTCGTTAGGTGTCCCTTAGGAACCTGGACGGGAAGTTGGTAATTTATTCAATTTTGTTATTGCTTCAATATAATTTCACACTATTTAATTTTATTTCATTTTCTATATTGAGCTAGACATTGGTGTTCCTCCCTTCTGTGATTTATATCTCACACCCTGTTCAGGCTGCCATTGGACTGGGGTACCTGAGTATACTATAATTTTTTATAGGACCGTAGACATTTCTTGTTGTTTTTTGATTGTACCTCGGAGTTGGGAGCAAAGGAATGAGCTGGAGCTCGAGATGGTCATGGAGATCACCATGGGAATTTCATCCTTTTACTTTTTTATGTACTGAGATGTAAAGAATGCTATTTTTTACTTCTTTAAAATATGTATCTCCTTGGTATGCATGCATTGTATAAACTATAATTGGACTTTCTTTTATTTAGTTTATTGGTGTATTATATCTACTTTTGTTTTTATCTGAGTTATGATATTTTTTCACAATTCATTCTAAATATGAGGGTATTGTATCCCCAATGACTATTATTAGACTCCCACTACTATTCTACAACCTCTAGAATATGAGGATACACTCTTGAGGTCATATAGAGATCATTTCATCTACCAGTTCGAAGGTGATTCAGGTTGGTACATTACGAAGTGGTATCATAGGGTTTAGCTTTCTATATTTTTCCACAATCTTTCTGTTTTGGGTTCGTAGACAGTAGACTAGGAAAGTGCTGGAACTCATTTAATAGATTTTCTTGGGACTGATCTCCCCTTGTATGGGAAAAGACCATGTGTCCAGGGATGGGAATTATTGTTTATACATATTTAGATTATAGTCGATATGATTTCACCTTGAGTGACTGGTGTATTTTCCACATCTAATTGATTTTGAGAATGTTGAAAATTTTCCTTTGCTAGATATGGAAAGGAAATTTCATTACATGTAGCATCATAGGAACTTAAATATTCAGATTCCATGCATATCACATTCCATGTATTTCAGTAGTTCGATGCCTACTAATTTTGATTGTGTGTCTTTGGTGCAATGCCATGTTTTTATCTTCTTTAGCATGTCTTCTTGTATAACATGTTTTAATGATTATATGAAATGTTTCCTCTATTATAAGGATTTTTTTTTGTTGTTACATGATTCTCTGTTATCTCATGTTGTTTTATTACTGGTTATGATTACATTTTATAGATTTATTGATATGTAAATGGCTACTTCAGTGGGAATTGATTGCTTTCATTTATGACGGGTATGAATTTCTTGGGTCTGTGATGTCTTTCAATGAAATAGTTGTGGATTGAGGTTCAAAAAAGTTTAAGGGTGTGTTTGGTGTTTGGGAATGAAAACAAAACTATTCAAATGAGACTTCATGACCATGGTCGGTTGGTTGATTCTGGAGTATTTCGTGATGGATTGCTAGGGATGAGAATTTTTTAATGTGGGTATATTGTAATGTCCCGTGTTTTTTTTTTGAACTCCGCTAAAACTGAAATGTTTTCAAACTTGTCATTATTACGATGGGTTAGTTTTAAAACAAATATTTGGGATAAATATTCTTGAGTTCAGATATTTTAAATGTCTTTATATCGGGCTTGGGTAAAGTCTTGAGGAGTTTCTCGGATGGCTGGATGGGTTTCAGGAGCACCAGTCCCGACCGAGGTGTACACATAGGATGTGAACAATTAGTCAAACAGTGCGGGCCAACCATTCATTTTTGAATGGGGTCCAGTATTGGACACAGGATCTTTTCATTTTCTTTCCGCCCATGCAAATTAAACCATACGGTGTACCCAGTTTTTTTGTTTTGGGTTAAATTAATTAATTATATTCCGGATTAAAAATTAAGTTAATTATTTGATGATGGTTTTTAGAATTTATTTAATTTAATTCAGTTGAAAGGAATTAAATTAAATAATGTGAAATGGGTTTTTATTTAATTAAATTAAAGTTTAGAGAATTTAATTAAATGAAGTTGAGATGGAAAGTTATTTAATTAAATTGTGATGAAAAGAATTAAATTTATTTTAAATGATGATGAGTTAGAGATTCATTTAATTAAATTGAGATGATATGAATTTCATGAATGATGTGTAAATAAAATGTTGGAGTTTCATTTAATTAAATAAAATGCAAATAGGAAATTAATTAATAAATTCAAAATGGATGTTTTATTTAATTAAATTCAAGATTAAGATGAATTTAATTATTTGATGAAAAATGGGGGTTTTATTTAATTAAACTATGTTCAAAAAAATTAATTAAGTAACATTAATTAGAGATATTATTTAGTTAAATTTAGTTCGAATGAAATTAATTAAATGATGATTAATGAGGTGTAATGTTTTTTTAAATAAAATATGTTGAAATAATTTAATTAAATAATAATGAGTTGGAAAAATTATTTATTTAAATTACTGTTGAACGGAATCTAATTAAATGATATGTTAAATATGGAGCTGGGGTTTTATTTTATTAAATTCAAGGATTATATGAATTTAATTATCTGATGAAAAATGTGGGTTTTATTTAATTTAATTATGTTGAGATAATTTAATTAAATAATGATGAGTTGGAAGATTTATTTAATTAAACTCATCAAAGAAGAATTTAACTAAATGATGTGTAATTATGGAGTTCATTTTCATTAATGATCCTTGATATTAATGGGTAATAATAATAAGATGATGGTTAATACTATTATTCTTATTATACTAATTCTTATAATAAAATAATGAATTTAATTTCTTTATAGGGAAACCAAGAGGGATCGGAACACAACACAGTTGAGGTGCAACCCTTCCCCCTCTCAGCTCTCCCATGGTTGGAAAACTACCCATTTCTCTCAGCTCCCTCTCTCCACATCAGTTTCTCTTAGTCCCTTCATGGAAGTTGTCTGTCTCGGCACGGTAAGACCTTCTCCATGCATTCTTTTCTTCACATTGGTAATTTCATCTCTCCATTGCATAGTCTTCGTTAGTAAGAAACCCTAAACTAACGTATTACTTTAGTTTCTTGTTTTCTCTCTACATTAGACAGTGCAGAAGATGTCTAGGGACCCATTGGTATGTATTCTGATGACTTATGCTAAAGGAAAAAAGATTTGGCCTAATTTGGATCACCACCGTCAAATTTGTTAAGGATAAATAACCATTAATTACTTTCACAATTCTTATTTTAGATCCTTTTGGTTTTGTTGAGTTGTGGATAATTATTTGGGTGTGTTTTGGTCCTCGCCGTACTAATTGTGGGTGCCCGTTGTTGTTGTTTTTGTTAGGTGTAGCGATCAATTCCAAGTACGTGTACGCATTAATGTGGAAGTGTGTATACATGAGTGGGTTGTGGTTTGAGTTAGAAATAATTGTATTAGCCAATTCGCTAACGTAGGGTCCTCAACATTGGTTAATTAATAAAATGAAATTTTTGTTTAATTACTATTGATGGGAAATTTGACTTCAAATGCTGATTGAATAGTTTATTGGTATAAAATAATTAAATATGTTACAAAATCTCATTTTTTTAATAAAACCCCTCCAACGTAGGTACACTACCTTCATGATAGACTAATATGTTCATTTAGATTGTTGATATGTGTTTTTCTATTGTTTCCCGTATATGCTGACCCAATTCGGTTAAGTGATAATTACAAGTATTGGGAACGATAAGTTCAGATAATTAATTATGAAATAATGAAGGTTATATATTGATATAATTAATTGTGTTCTCTAAGAATTTTAATTGAGATAATTAATCGAGGTTTAATTATGATATATTAAAATTAATAAGCTAAGAAAGTTAATTGTGAATTATTTTTTTGTTTTTATATATTTAATTGAGATAATTAATCAAGGGATTTATTAAAAGATATAAAATTTGATAAGCTGATATAATTAATTGTGAATTAATTATGTGTTTTGAGAATTGAAATTGATATAATTACTCGATGGATTTAT
This sequence comes from Viscum album, assembly GCA_963277665.1. Taxonomy (NCBI): domain Eukaryota; kingdom Viridiplantae; phylum Streptophyta; class Magnoliopsida; order Santalales; family Viscaceae; genus Viscum; species Viscum album. The sequence continues at coordinate 1,715,451,751 of OY728160.1, read as the reverse complement.
TATGAGATATTAAATTTACTAAGTTGAAATAGCCAGTAATGAATTAATTTTGTGTTTTGAGGATTGTAATTGATATAATTAATTGGGGTATTAATTATGAGATATAAAATTTTCTTTGTAGAGATAAATAATTGTGAATTAATTATGTGCTTTGATAATTGTAATTTAGATTATTAATCAGCTGAATAATTATGTGATAGAAACTTGGATAAGTGGAGATAATTAATTATAAATTAATTTTTGGTTTTGATAATTATAATTAAGATAATTAATTAGGGGATTAATTATGTGGTATAAAATAGGATAATTTTAGATAAATAATTTTTAATTAATTATGTTATTTGATAATTTTAAATGAAATAATAAATCAGGGGATTAATTATGTGATATTAAAAAAGATATGTTGAGATAATAAATCGTGAATTAATTATGTGCCTTGAGAATTGTAATTGACATAATTAATTGAGGGATTAATTATGTAATATTAAATTGGTAATATTGAGATAATTAATTGGTAATTAATTTTCTATTTTGAGATCTGTAATTGAGATAATTAATCAGGGGACTAATTATGAGATATAAAATTGGATAAGTTGAGATAATTAATTATAAATTAATTATGTTCTTTGAGAACTGTAATTGAGATAATTAATCAGTGGATTAATTATGAGATATTAAATTTTCTATGTTGAGATAATTTATTATGAATTAATTAGGTGCTTTTAGAATTGTAACTGAGATAATTAATCGGGGGATTAATTATGAGATATAATATTTGGCTAAGTTGAGATAATTAATTTTGAATTAATAATGTGCCTTTGATATTATGATCTAGATATTTTATTGTGTAATTGAATTGGTGAGTTTTTATTTATAATGATATAATTAATTCTAGAAAATTAATTATGAGATATGAATTGTGTTGTTCCTTAATTAGTTGATGAATTAGTTAATGGGATTTGTGTGCCTAGTTAATTGTTGATTTAACCAATGCCTTTGAGTATGGCCAATGACATGAATGAGAGTATTTTGCCTCATGTTTTTTAGTTGAATGTGAATCTCGTGTTAATGTTTTAATTAAAATGATTAAGATGATTTTCCTGAAGTATAAATGTGAATATTCACTCTTATATGTAATTGAAATGGGCTAGTGAAAAGCATAAGAGGTTAATGATTCCTGAATTATATGTTCTGAGTGTTTACGCCTTGTATAGAAAGGGGAGCCCTGGGACCATGAGAACCCTAAGGGAGAATGAATATGTTAGTTTTTGTGCTAATCCTCGAGGGACCACGGGAGATCTTAGATTTGATCCAGGGATAGACCGTGTTCACTACTCTTGGTGATTGATATATCTGTGTTACATCCCGATCCATCCCATAATATTTTCCAAAGGACCATGAGATCCTGGTGTAGGAAGACATTGTGAGCTTCCATATTTATTTCCACGAGACCGTGAGTGCTCTTGGAGTTTGGACTAGGGGAAAGACTATGAGCACTTCCCCTTGTAATGAATTATTGTGCATTACGTCTTGGTACAACCAAAAATAGTATCCCATGTATATTTTTATTTGGATTTTGTACACACTGGGTTAATATATGAGGATTATAAGAATATCTATCACTTTATATATATATAAACACTATTTATTTATATATATATATACATACATAGTTGACATGACCAGACATACCAGTCTTGGGTTGAAGCAGGTATCACCATCAGGTGTTCCTTGGGAATCTAGATGGGTTGTTGGTTATTTACTCAATTCTGTTATTGCTTTTATATAATTGTATTCTATTTAATCTTATTTCATTGGCTATATTAATCTAGACACCAGTGGTATCAGCCAACAAATATTTATATCTCACACCCTATTCGGGCTTCCACTACAACGGGTTACCCAAGTAGACTCTACTTGTTTAGAGGACCCTAAACATTACTTGTTGTTGTTTGCTTATAGCTCAGAGTTAGGAGGAATGAACTGAGTGGGATCTTGGGATTCTCATGGAGATTGCCTTGGGGATTTTAGTCTTTAACTTATTTCAATATTGAGATATAAATCATGTTGTTTTGTTTACTACTTTTAGATATGTATCATCGTGACATGAATACATTGTATAGACTGGTGTCAGAAATTTTGTTTATTTAGTTGATTGTTGTATTATATATGCTTCCACTACTATCTCAATTACAATATGTTTCCACTGTGCATTCTAAATATGATGGCATATTATCCCCACTGACCATCCTTAGACCCTCACTTCTAATTGTCAAACTCTATCATACATGGAGATGCGCTTGAGGTCATGGGGTGACCGGTCTGGCTACCGGTTTGAGCCTGATATCAGTCGGGAAATTACACACTAGTAACTTATTTTGGCATTCCATATCTACTGTTATGTTTTTACACAGTATTTAATGATTATTTTTTCATTTTGTACTGGAATTGTTTAGGTTATCATATCTTTGTCCTAAATATTTGGTTATTTTTTATTTATTTTCTACTCGTGTTTTACTCTAAAAAAGTGTGTATGCCACCGCATGAATAATATTAGAACCTTGCTGCTAGTCAGCTACCATTAGAATATAGGGAGTCACACATGAGGCCATGTAGTAGACCAGATTGGGGAACCAGTTCATGGAACATGGGACGAGATGTTACATTTAAGCTCCAATTTCAGTAGTTGGTAGACCAAGGGTATGAATAGATGGATAACGTCCCTTGTAAAAAGGTTTTATGTAGTTCACTTATGTATAGTAAAATATCTCCATTTAAATAAATGATAGTTCCTCACTATCATCTTTTATGGGCATGTAATTATTCCCCTATTCAGCTATAAAGATAGATTGATAGTTAAGAGAAACATTTTTTGTTTATAAACATTCACTAGGTGGAACACAACTTGTTTGTCACCTAATCTGAATTTAAGTCTCCCTTGATTTACATCAATTAGAACCTTACGAGTGGCTAGGAATGGTCATCCTAGGATAATGGGATCATTTCCTTCATCTTCCATATCAAATATGAGGATATCTGCAGGGAAAATCAATATATTGATTTTGACTATAATATCCACAAGAAGCCCTTGGGGATTATTTAATGATCATTAGTCTAATTAAAGTGACTCTATATTCGAATTTAGTTCCTTAAGACATATATTATAGAATACATTCATTGTAATAAGGTTAATGTTGGTTCCTAACCTACATAGGGCTCTTCCAAAGTTTCATTCTCCTATGGAACATTGAATTCAGAAACTCCTGGAGTCTCTCATATTTGGTGAAAAAATATTATTAACAACAAAATCGCATTATACATTCATATAAATAAATCCCTAGTATTCCATCATCTTCCTTCTAGAGATAATTTCATTTAGTAAATTCTCATAGGCAGGCATTTGGGAAATAGCTTCAATGAATATGATCTGAATAGGAAATTTATTAAACATTTATAAAAATATCTTCTATTACACAAAGATTTTTCCTTGCCTCATTATCTCCAAAAGGGAAAGGGTGGTTTGTAATATAGTGGTTCCATATGTATTTCATTTTTATACTACTCTTTTTCTAGATATTTTTAGTAGATTATGATTCCAGAGCATTGTCTAAATAGTTTTATTCAGAATTTTATTTTCATCGTCTATAATTAATGATGCATATTTCATGGGTTTATCATACTTATTATCTTATCCACCACATGTTTGCTAAATATCTGGCACTTTTCTAATCCTTTGTACAATGACCCTGTATTCCACTTTGGGGTAGGTCTCAGTATTACGAGGAAGTGTACCTTGTTATCTATTTGAAAGAATATTTGATATTTGACCCAATTGATATTTGAGGTTTCTAAGGGCCTCCATTTGATATTTCATTTCTATCTCATGGTAGGTTATCCTCTTGTCTCCCATTTATATGAATCATGTATTCATATTCCCTAAATTTTATTGAAAATGGGTGGCTAGTTGTTGTGGTATTTGTGAGGCCAGTTAAAATTGTTGATGTTCTCTATATGGAAAGTGTGTTTGGGGTACTTGTTATAGTGGCCTTAGAACATGATTCATAGGCATATATCAAGGTGGTCCTTGGTTCATGGGTGGTTCTTTACCACATATCTATTTATGTGTACCCTTGATTATTATGTGGTGGTTTTTGATCTGGCCTCTATTGATAATATTGTTGTGGTTGCTTAAAATTTTGGCCTTGTTAATTGTAATTAATGTAATTAAAATATTGGATTTTTTGTTCATAAACTCATGTACTATAGCCTTGTTATAATCGTATTTCATTACATATTTCATAGGATTGAATCTCCATTATAGGGGTATGAGTGAGTGGTGGTTTAGTAGGCCGCTTAATGGATTCTATCTTCTCTATAAGGTCTTATACTTATGTTTTTAAATCGGTGATTCCATCATCTTGGTTTTTTCTACATCGAGGTGGTCCACAATGGCTCTAACAAAGAATAGAATTACGAGAGACCTCATCAAGAAGTTCTCAATATACTTCTAGTCTTTTCAGCAATAGACATCCTTTAGCAGTAGCATCAAGAATTGTGTGAGTAGTTGGTTAGAGACCTTTGTATAAATTTTTCAACTGATGGAACAAATTAAGTCCATGATGTGGGAACTTTTATGCAAGTTCTATAAAGTGATCCCAGGCCTCCCGGGCTAACTCTTCTTTTTTATTATTTTAATTTTTAATTTTTTTTGTAGTTTCCGTGTTTCTCCTAGCGGAATAAATTTATCTTGGAACCTTTTTTCTAGATCACTCTTAATCATAATTTCCTCGGAATCATGACTATTTATCCATTCCTGCGATCCATCATACAAATAAAAGGGGAAATTCACAATATAATTTCTTCATAGGACACTACCTTGTGGTTGAAATGTATTAAAGGTTTCCAATAAATTAGAGATATTCTTTTGAGGAATTTCACATTTAAATCCACTAAAATGAGCCATAATATATATCATCATGATGACTCTAGGTTGTATTTCAAAACTATGAACCTAAATAGAGGATTCATAATGCTATGGGAAGCCCTATTTTTATACAAAAATCCATAATCCATGATGGTGTGCTCAAGTTGCAAGGTTTGATCTTTATGCAGTTCATGTGGCACATATTACATGTTGGGTGGTTTGGGCCTCACAAAATCTCATCAATCAGTTATATTGAAAGATTAGTGTGTAGAAAGATATATTTAGATCTCATGGATGAAAATGGGATGTTATTGAGAATAAAGGGTCCATGACAAAGTCAAGGGGCCAAAACACATGCACTAGGTCGGTAGGTAGAAGGATGCAATGGTATCCAGAACAATGAAGGAAAATGTAAATAGAAAATGGGGATGAGTAAGGTAATCCTAGGATTGTGGTGAAGTATATTGTTCTTATGAACAACATAAAATCAATTGAAATAGTGAAATAAATTCATAATCCCACTGAATCATTGAAATAGTGTGGGTGGAGATCACATTAGAATTTCTTTTTATCCCAAACTACACTTTCTACAATGGTGTAAGAGAGTGGTAGTGTGGGGTCAATCCCACTGTGAAATACAAAATTATAGGAAAAAATGACTTCAAACCCTTTATTTATGAGTTCTGTTAAGTTATTTGAGTTTTCGATTCAATTAATTCTATTTGATGTGAGTTTTAAGATACTTTACGAAAATAGGTTTCAGGGTAAATTTCAGGGTTTAGGTAAAAAGGATAATTTCTGTACAAAATTAGGATATTCCTAGGACTTAGTCTTTGAAGAAGTTTATAGAGAACTAGTTTTTCTGTCATAACAACTTGATATATTTAACATAAAACTATTAATTGGTCTCGATAAATATAAAAACATAGATTAATTAATCATACCTTCTATGGAAGAATGTTTTATAGGTAATCTGTCATTTACTTCTCAACTATAATCTGGTCAGGTTTGTTCATTTAAACATCCAATGGTCATGGTTGAAAAGAATACTTGAATAAAAAATAATTTTTAACCTCAATAATGGTCTTAGGGTTTCAAAATTTCATATTAGGTATTCATTAAATTAAGAACAACCCTTTCTCTTGACCCTTACCCTAAGCGGTTTAACCGCCCACGATGGTAATAATTGAAATCAAAAAAACTATAGAACACATTCCTTGATGATTAATAAAAATGGTGAAATATGATTGTTTCCAATTGAGGGACTAATAAAAAAGTTGTTTCCAATCAAAAAAGGGGATAAATCAATCAAACAAATACTTGAAGGAGTAAATAAGAAATAACATGGTGCATATCCAATGTCTAGTGGAAACAGAAATGGAAAGTAAATGTTGGAATGGTAAAAAATGGTGAAAAAGATAAAGAATTATTGAAATTTGATCAAAAACACATAGATTTAATTAAAACAGTAAAATAAATTATTTAAAAGTAGTGTTGGTAGGGAATGAAAGGAATAAAAATGATATAGAATAAGGGTAAATCCATTGTGGAAAAAAATTCATCTTTGTATGCCCTTTATAAATAAATTAAAAGGAATTTAAATGATGTATAACATGCTGATGTCATATAATCTCGATCCATGGTTATTTTTTTTATTTTGGATCTAGCCCATTTTACAACCTATATCATTGGGATTCAAAGAAGAAACTCATTTCACAACTTGTAATAGGAATTCATGACTTTCTTTCTCTCATGTCTTGAACATTAAGTGGTAAGTGGCCTTTTATTTTTACATGATTTTTATTGGAGATTCTATATGTGTATTATTTTAATGAAATGTAAATTCTTCCCGATTTTTTCTTCATGACTTTAGATAAGTTTTGAATAATGAATACACATCATGTATGTGTTTTATAATGTGTAAATACCATTTTTTCCAATTTTGAAAGATTTTACATTTGATTCATGTTACCTATTCCCTGTAAAAATCAACACACACCTCATAAATTATCTAGGAAAACATTAATAATTATTAATTAAATGAATCTAAAATGAATATATAATTTCAGCTTATCAATTTTTTTATTAGATATTCAAATAGAAAGGAAGAAAAACAAGATCATTTGAGGATTGTTTTCAAGAATTTGAGGATTGATAAAATCTATTCCAAATTTAGAAAAAAAAATAAGGGTATAGAAAGTATAATTCATGGTTCATGTAATTACATGTGGGGGAATATCGGTGGATCTTTCAATGATAGATGTTTTTGAATGATGGATAATATAAACCACTATGATTTTGATCTATTGTTTTTTTATTGGATGAATTATATCAATTCACCGTGAAAAAATTATCACGTCTGTCAAATCCACTAAAAAAGATGACATGGTTGAGATTAAGGTTTCATTATATAGATAAATGTGATTAAAATTTCAAGGATTTTAAGGGACTGTTGGTCAGTTCACATGTTCTTACACTACCCAGTAGTAGATAAGGGTTTGTGATATATAGTGTTATATCAATGAATGGACTATGATATATTATTTTGAAAATTTTCATAGTAGTGCTCCATTCCTCATAAAAATTAATTGTTTAGGAAAAAGATCATCTGAATCAAGATTTAGAGTTGGTGTCAATAATATATGCATTAGAAATATTGAGGAATTGTCTTTATAGGGAAATTTTTTATATATATACAGGTCATAAAATATTGAATTATATATTCATGAATATTGAGTTCAACATTAATCAAAGTACATGGTTAGACTTGTTACATGATTGTGACTTACCATTACATTACCACCATGGGAAAAAGAATAAGTTATTTAATTCTCTAAGTCAAAAAGTCTATATTAACTTTTGGATGATAATTATTGAAAGAGATCCAATACTTATGGATTTTTATAAGATGGACCATTAAAACATAATAATTTTGTATAAATTACCTCTTTCAAAAATTAATTTTCAATCATTAATATATTGTAAAATTAATGAGGTGAATAAGGAAGATCTGGAACTATAGAATAATGTAATTAATGTTCCAAAATTCAACATTGACCATTAAAGAAATAAATAATTCATAATCAAGATATATATCTCTTAAAAATTATAGAATAAGTTACTAAATGAATCAAATAGCTCATAATTCTCTATAAACCATAAAAGTATTAAGTTATATATATATCACACAGATTATTTTAGATGGTAAAAAATTCGAAAAAAATATTGTGGATTATTTTTCTCGATTCCTGATAAGTCAACAAGTTAAGGATGAACATTAAAAGTCTTATGGGACGATGAAATAATTTCCCAAACATGTGTGGAAATGTAAAAACATCATCATGGATTTCATTATAGGACTCCCCAAGAAATCTAAAGTATATTATTAGATTTTGTATATAGTAGATCTACATATCAAGGCAGCACATATTTTCTATATAGGAAGATTTATTATTTGATAAACGAGAAAGGATGTGTATTAATGAAGTTGTAAGGATTCATATAGTACCACTAGCAATTATATCTAGTAATTATCAAATGTTTATTCAATTTTATAAATAATTATTCATCATGAATTTAATATAGAGTTAAACTTGAGCAATGCATATTATACCCAGACATATGGTAATTCTAAATGGACCATTTGATCCCTAAGTTATATATTGAGAGATTTACCAATGATTTCAAAGGTGGTTAGTATGAACTCCTTCCACAGTTTGAATTTTCCTAAAAAAATACCTTTCAGACAATAATTTGGATGGATCCTTATGAATCCCTTTATGGTAAGATGTGTATAACTACAACATAAAGAGAAAAAGTTGGATAATGAATTTTTTTGGTTCCTGAAGATACTGAGAAAATGATAGATCAAGTTAGAGTAATTCCCCATCACATTAGATCATTTGATAGTTGATAGAAAATTTATATCAAAAATATAATGAAAGATCAAGTCTTTTATATTAGTGATAATGTATTCCAAAGAATATTTCCATATAATAATTTTATGAGATTTTGACTTAAGGTGATGTTGTTACCTAGATATATTTTTTCCAATGATATTCTTGATCATATTGGGTTAATATCTTATCATTGGGGAATTTGAATGAACCTCTATCAAATTCATGATGTGTTCCATGTTAGAATTTTGAGGAAGTACATACCTAATCATTCACATGTACTAAAATCTGGAGGTTCAATAGTGGGATCGTGATCTTTTATCTAAAGAAAAACTAATATATATTATATAATGATGAGATAAAGTACAACCAAACAAGACTACTATCCTTGTAAAAGTTTCATGTTGAAATTTTAAAATTGAATCAGTTTTTTTGGGAACACAAGGATTTAATAAAGTATAAGTATCCACATCTGTTTTCATTATAATAAAAAAATTTCTATGGTGGATATAATGTAACTCATTGAGATTTTAGAATATAGTTTTCATTAATAAATTTGATGTATTTGATAGCTTGTGATGCATGTAATACTATACATAAGTGATTAATAAATTTTTAAAATATAAAATGAAAGAAAATATTAAATAATTAAATGAAAATTATGAAATAAATTTCTTTATGAAAGGGGTAAATTAACTTAATGAAAGTTAATTAATTCAAGAGAAATGTTTTCTGAACAATTTCCTTAAATTATTATTTTTTAAATTAAATACTTTTGAGAAATGAAATCAATAATTTATTTTTGATATAATTAAAATAACAATTAAAAATATAAATTAGTTATATCCATTACAAGTTTAATTATTGATAAATAATACTAGTAAAATAATTCTTTGTGAAAGAGATATATATTTTCTAGAAAAATTATTTTATTTTATATATTTTATTTAAATATTAATTATTTCATTTATAGTGTTGAGAATTATGAAATTTATTTTTTAAACATGAAAAAAATTAATTATCATTCATGCATTGACTATAAATTGGTTAAAAATGAATATAAAACCATTTGAATGTAAAAAAGATATATTTTTGATAAACCTATTTTTTATTTGTAAAATGAATTTAATATTAATAAATTAAAAAAATAAATATTGATAAATTATTTTAATGAAATAAATTAATTATATATTAAATTTTAATTCATATAATGGTTATTACTGTTAAATTATTGAGAATAAAATCATTTTTATTCTTAAAGATACATTTTTCTAAAAAAGGTTTTTATGCGTTTTTTTGCACGAATATTAGAATTAATTTTTTTCACCTTTAGTATTTGAATATTTTAAAATACATTCCATATTTTAAATTAAAATTCCCAAGTATAGTTATATGTTCAATTTCAATTTTGTTCAGAAAAATAAGTTATAGTGGAAAAAATTTATGTTATCACGGTAATGGTTAAAGTGGGTTAACGGGGTTAAACTTAGGGATATGGCCTCTAATATTACTAAAGCTTATATTTATTTTATTGGTTGGGTGTATTTTGACCTAATATAACATTATATTCTAAATTGGGATTTTGGGTCTCCAAATCCAAGGAAAATGACTTTATATTAATTTATTATTTTGGATATCTATAGGGATTCCACTCCCATCCCTTATAAAAAAACCTCCTCTCCTCACATATACAAACACTTTATGAACCATAGATCAAAAAATATCTTCCAAATTCACCTCAAGACATTAAAATAAATTCTTTATATCATTTTTTCTTAGGAAAATTCAAACCGAGGAAGGATTAATGTATTGTCTAAAGGAGGGTATCAAAGGAACATGTAGTTTTTTTAAAATGAGTTCCTTCAAGTTTATTTATAATTCCTCATCCTATTAATATATATGCATCCAATTTTATAATATATGTTTAATAAATATATTTTATTGTAATTATTTTTATATAATAACCATTATATACTTCTCCTTTATCTAATTCAAAATTAAAGTGTTTCCCATGCGTACACGCGGACCACCACCTGTGTAAAGTGATGTATTTCATTTTTCATTCATGTCGGCCATTTCTACTTAAATTGTTAGATTTAATGAAAATATATGATATTCATAATATAATTTTAATTATTTATAAATATATTAATTTCAATAATCCTTTCCTTCTATCCTGTTAAAATTTAAAAACATCACTCATGCATACGTGTGGAATACCACCACCACGAAGTGATGAAATTCATTTTTCATCACCTCCTTATATATATTTCTCAAAAAGTGTCTAAAATTACTAAATATGATATTTTAGATATTATTAATCCTCTTTATATGATTAAATAACTCTGAAACTGTAATGATTGTAATCATCAAACCAAAACATGCTTGGAAAATAGAATAGTTGACACCTGAATATTAATTTTCATAACGAATTATTAATAAATGTGTAATTATAAATTATACATGAATGATATAAAGTGATATAGTTATTAATATTATTATTTAATATATTTATAAAAAATTTAAATTTATTATATATTATTTTGGGGGTGGGTAATGAAAAATTGGACTTGAGATTAAGGTTATTGTTATAATCCCACTTTTTATCAGTACTGTTTATGTTTCCATTAGTATTATGGGATATTGTTTTTTATTTATCTATTAAAACACATCTATTTTCCTATATATTGATTATATAATGGGGTTTTAGTTTTTTTTTTCATTTTTTACCTCTTTGGTTCTCAACAATATTGAATGAATTTTTCTAACAAAAGCCATGTTTTTTCTTCTCTTTCGGTAAGGAATATTTTTCTCTATATGATCTTATAAATTAGTGTATGGAAGATATTATCTACCTTTAAATGATATATAATGTTAATTTTATACTATATATTACATTATTTGTAAATTTTTTAAATTAATACTCTTAACATTTTTTGAATGGGTGGTTTTTTACATTCTTTACAAATGTATAAAAATGATTTTTTAACATTTACGCATAAATAGATTTTCCCATTATCATTTCCTTTCTTATTAATAAAGAAAATTTTACAATATTTAATGGTTTTACAAATAAAATCTAATTCCCATGATTCTAGTAACTTGTAGTTTGTAAAAGTTATATAAAGTAAAGGATATTTCTTTTTTTCAAATAATATTTTAGTGAATTTATTAAAGTATTTTTCATCTAAATAAACTTCATTGAATAATTATAATGCTTAAGTTTGGATATAATCTTAAAATAACATCCACATAATTTTTTTCTGGTTTATAATGATGATTTTGTAATGATATTGAAGCCCCTTGATAGATTTAAGGTCACTGAAAGGGGGAGGGGTGAATCAGTTGTAACATTATTTTATTAATTTTTTCTTAAAAATCAACCGATAAAACCTGATTGAGTTATGATCCACTCAAATAAATCTCTCAAAATCACTTTATATGTAGTAATATAAAGTGATAGGACATTACATGAAATTTAAAAGTTTCAATAAAAATACATACTCCTTAACATTTTGGTTATCCCCCAAATATAGATTATTTTACTAACATCTTTTATGAACAAAAAGGCACATGTAGAAATAATTTATACACCATAATAATCATTCATCCAAATAACCCTAGTTTTAAACACTTTTAATAAAATATTCTTCTATATTATGTTATATCCACTACTATCCAACTTGTATCAATTTCCTTCCTATGGGGATATACACCCCAGAAAGAATCCTTTTCAAAAACTTCTTCTACACCCCAGCTTTATTCTCTTCCTTATTTTCTAATCCACTATAAAAAGATATTTTTATTTAGGAAAACGTTCTCCACAAGTAACATGGATCACATTTTATTTATTACAATATCTTATATCTTCAAAAACTCTCTTAATAATTTTTCATTCTAAAAAATTATTTCTAATATTTTAATGACCTCAATTTTTCAATATCACCTGACAAAACATTGTCTAGAAATATTCCATAGAAAAAGATTGTTTAATTATTATCCATATGAAATTTACTCTGTCCAAAGGGTCAAAATCTCCATCTGATATTTCTCTATCCATTATATTTAAAATTAATTTTCTTTAGTATTTTTTTCTCTATCATATGAACCTCATATGATTTCCTCGGTGAAGTTCTCTATTTGATAAAGTAGGATCTATAAAATATTCCTTCTTGATCATCTTATGAAACTTGTCCCAATGAATCATCTTAAACTAATTAGGTTATTAGTTATCAATATCCATTATGATTCTTTTTCTATGGATGAATCTGGTTCTGATGAACCTTCTTTGAAGATCCTCAATCTGATGCTTCTTCTTCAACCAAGTAGAAACTACGTTAAATAATCAAAGAAAAATTTATTTATTACTTCTACTCCTCTACATAAAGAAAATTATATAACCTATAATATTAACCCCCCCCCCCCCATCATTTTATAGGTGCATCACTCAGGTAAATATGTGGGAGCTCAAAATTATTTTTCCTCTCAATGAAACTCATATTATTAGATCTCCCACTCATTTATATTGGATTAATTTTATATCATCAAGAACATTAATTAATGATCTTACAGGAACTACATATGAAACCATCTTCAAATTTCTATAGTATCATTATTAAGGAACATCTTAAATATTCATTAACCTTGTAAAGATAAATAACATTGAATGAACATCTTATCATCTTTTTTTAGGACTTTACAAATTTTATTTAACGATCCTTATATATTCATTCATTATGGAGGTATGATGTTCTTTCCAACAACTCTGATATCAAATGGTAAATCTTTAGCATATTATACATGATATAATCACAAGACAAATATCTATCTGATATGTATTTGTATATTTCCCCTCTTTTAGGAACCCTCTATCAATTGGGCTCTACATATCTCTATCTGATGTAGATAAACTTAATCTGATGCTTTATAAACCCTTTTCTCACTAGGGACTCTCTATCTAATGGAATCAAAATTATCTATATTATTTCATTATAATACTACATCTACTGTATCTTTATAGTTAATTTCTGGTAGACCTTCATCCAATGAAACCTCATAGATTTTTTCATTTAGTAATATGAAATTGTTATCTATATATTATATCATTGACCTGGTATCATTCATATGATACATCTTTCAACACTATGTCATGTATATTTTCTATCTTGATCATTTTAAAAATATTATATCTACTTTGTACCATTACATTAAATATATTTTTCAAACATTATTATGTATTTCCATATGATGTATCTTCATAGTATTCCTTCAACCGATCAAAACATCTCAAATTTTCTGATCATTGGAACTCTTTTGATTCATTGAATATCTTTGTATTATTTCCTTCTATCCAGCATTAATTTTTTCATGTTTACACAGTAAGCATCAAATATCTCTCATACCAATGAACTTCTCTGTTTTCCCCTATAAGATCATTCTTCATCAAATATTTTTAACTACAGTAATCAGAAATTATATTTATGTAACTTAATATATCAATCACTATAAAGATATATCTTTGATCTTTTTAAATTAGAATACATTCATCCTCATCCGTTGACAATTATATTTTTCATTAATAATCATTTCTCAACATTTTATATCCAAAAACTCAATAATTCGTTAGAAATCTTCTTCTCACTATTTATACCAGCACATAAAAAATAAAAAACATAAACTTATTACAACTCTCCATCCAGTATAATCGAGTTGAAACAACCTTTGTAATTTTTCCATTTATATGAAGGTATATAAAATTACATTGGATCTTTAGTATGTTCATGATGTTAGGAACATGAATATCAGTATAACAACATCTGACATTGAAATGAAACTTTCTTAAACTTCATTATATACCCATCTTGGATCCTCAGTGTGTTCATGATGCTAGGAGCATGAAGAGATGTATAATATCAACTGACTTTAAAAGGAAACATTCATAAACATCCTTATGAAACTTTTATAACCTTCAAATGGAAATTTTCTTACATAAATTCTCTTAAACCTCTTTATCCTTCTTAAGAAAAATTCTCTACATACACATATTGATATGATAAAAAAATAAAACCAAACACACTTTTGAACAAGAATCATTCCCTTTTTTCAATATCTGTATAAATCTTCAAAAATATCTAAAGACAATATGTGTTAACAATACTCGCTCCATGGGATGCTTTAAATTTCTCCCACTATTGATAATATAATTTAAAGGGTAATTTAAGGATCTTATCATATCATTATACAATATCTCATTAACGTAAAAAATATACTCAATAGAAAAATAGTATCACATGATTTTATTAATAATTTTCCTTTAACTAAACAAATTTATATCTTCATGGGAAAACCCAATGAAGAAACAAGAGTCTATAATAAAGGTGTTCAATATTTTCCATTACACATATAACATGTAATACATACTTAAAGCTCATTCTAATATATTTATATCAGGTTAAGTCAAAATATTTTGGTAATATCAATCATGTACCCACCTCAACAAACATATCCAAATAGTTCAAGTGTACAAGTATAAGTTCCCCAACATCTCAGCTTTCATAACTACATTACTTCTTCTTTAAAAAAAGTATGATGTTCATTCCTCATATTCAACATTTTGTCAAAGTGATTTTGGTTCCATTTGTTTTTAATATATCAATATGTGTTTATTGATAAAGTTACTTTAGAAATTTGGATAATTTTGATAGAAGATATGTATGAAACCTTCCTTATGAAGGTTATGAAATTTTCCTTTAAATGGTTATGAAATTTTCATTAAAAACTCATATGATTCTATAATAATATTAATGTTCATAAAATCATGAACTGACTCTTGGTCAAAGATTATGTTTATACATTTACAAAATATTAAATGAGTAAAAAAATTTAAGTAACAAAATGTTAGGTGAATGGGAGTTATAAAAAGATAAAATTGTTGAGCTTCTGTGAGTTTGTATAAAGGATAAGAAGTTAGTTTTAGGAGTGTATTTAGTTGAATACTATATAAAATTTAACAATCTTATCGAATGAAGAAATTCAATATAAATGGATGGAGACTCACATATTCCATGTTATGATGTTTAAAGATGTGTTGGTACAGAGATTTATCTAGGACGTTATTGTTGTCTAATGATTTACTTTTGAAGCTATCCAGATTGGGTAAATAGTAATCAGATGAAGGAAACCAATTTAGTGAATCACTTAGAGAGTTTTAGGAAGCTTAATAGATGAAAATGAAAAAATTCATGTCCGGGGGAAGAAAATTGTAAAATGAGATCTATTGAATCAATGGACTTTCAATGGTCATACAGTTATAGAATTTATATTTAGTCGAACGAATTATCTGAAGAAATATCAGATGTAAACACAGAATGGGTTCATACAGAGCTATGTGAATCTAAGTAAAAAATCATAGATGATATTTGTATGAAACTCAAGATGATTTCTGTTAGGGAAACAGAGATAATATATATATCAGATAGAGTATACAATTTCAATGTTATCAAATAGAGATTAACAGTCAATATCACAAGATAGATAAATGTATGAGGTTTCCTTAGATTGAGTTCCATAATATAGAGATTATAAATATATAATGGATGGATTATTATAATGACATCAAATGGATAATTCCTATTCATTAAAATTTAGCTGATCCATGTAGAATTTAGCATACAATGTTTGATATGAAGTTGATTTGTATCAAAAAAATATATATTGATCCCTATACAAATAGGGTTCCAAACATAGTGGAAACTTGAAATGAAATATCATATCAAAATATTTCATGTGATTCTATTATATTGAGAATGATGAATATGTACTGTTAAACATAGGATTTCTAGAGAAGTACATCTAAAATAAATAACAAATTAATATTTAAGAAGATTTGTATAATTTTTTAAAGGTCCATAATAACGATGATACAAAGATGATCATTTAATGGTTGTTATCATACCATGGTTTAGGAAGTTTTATGAAGTTCCTTAACACATAGGTAATGTAAATTCACAGATATTTTCATACACCAGTCATATAAGATAATTCAAGAATATTTTGGAAGATTGTGGAGGCATCCTATTAAATTTAAATGAGTGGGATATTTGATATTTGAGTTTCATTAACTAAGAAAATACATTTTAATTCCTTCATATTCACATGAGTTCTGCACCAATAAAATGGGGTATAATAGTATGGGTGTTATATACTATTTATACATGGTGTTGTTTATGTTATAAAGAAATTGTGACATGAGTATCCAACCAAGGTTCTATATGGTTAATGAAAAATTATATGTCCATGGAGCTTCAAGATGTTTTATCAGATCGAGTTTCATTGGTTGAAGAAGACTCACATTGATAATTTTTAACTGGGTTCCAACTATAATGAAGAATATTAATCAGGGAATGTTTCATCAGATGAAGAAGTCATGCCAAATTTATCCGTCAAGAACATAGATGGATGATAATCAAATGGATGTTAATTATAAAGAGCACACTAGACTGAAGTTCATTGATTTGAGGTGTTCCAGGTGGAGACATGCTGGGAAGAGATTGTGATCAATCAAACAGAGAGTATATCAGATGGATAATGATCAGACAACATTTTCCATTGTAAATTTCTAAAAAAATTATAATTTGATATTGAGTTATCTTGATCTTCCTAAGCTCGGGATGAAATTTTGAGATGAAAAACTCTATAGAGATTTTTTGAAGATCATTAAGGTTTTACAAAGGTTAATGTAATAAAACATTATTATAGAGAAATTACATCCAAAGAAGAATAAAATTCTATAGTGGATCAGAGAATAAGATGGAACAAATTATAGCTCAGGTGAATAATGCGTTTCTAAGAAGGCTGGTGGTTTAGTTGTATAACCGGATGGGAAGTCAGTAGATATAAAGAAGAAAGTTGGGGTGTATAACCAACGATAGAATAAGAGTTTATTATTGGTGTGTAGAACTACTGTTATATAGAGTATCAATTAATATGGTGTAGATCCAGTTGCTTCTTGTGCCTTTGTATTCCTAAAAGAAGTTAGTAAAAGAATCCATGTTCAAGGTGATAACCATCATGGTGTGTAGTAGGCCTTTGTTACAAACCTTTTAAATATCTTGTGATGATCTCTCACTTTTTATTACCACATAAAAGTGAGTTTGAGATATATATTTAAGTGGATCGTAACTCCAATAGGAATCATAGGTGGACTTCAATAGATTAATTTATAAAATAAGTTGATTAGTAATTTACCCCTACAACTCTTAATGACCCTAAATCGATTAGGGAACATTAATTGGTATCATAGCATGTTCCCTATAAAAATTTAATCTCTATACTGAGGATGGAGAATATTAATTTAGTAAAAAATTAGTAAATTATAGTATTTTATGGTAGAAACTATCATAGTTAGAAGAATATGATATTACCATATCTTCTATCTCTTGGCCTTGAATATAGAGATGCATAAAACATGATATTTTCCATCATTAATGAGTTTACAATGATAGATGTTGATAATAGTAATTTGTTAGTTGATGTAAAATAATATAATTCTATTTTGATGGCTCTATCATGGAATATCTATATAATTATTATGTGTTTGTTAATAGATAAACATATGTGTGATATGTTTAGAAGTATCTTAGAAGGAAATAAAATGGGTAAGGAACCTAAGATGAAAATAAAGAATTGTAGGTTTTATGATATTATATGGATGATGAAAAAATTATTTTTGAGAATTGTATAAGATTCAATGAGATTATCAGGAATATAAGATTCTTGAGTGAGAATATAGAAAATGATATTATAAATAAGAAATAGATGATAAAATATCCATATATATTTTATGACAAAGTTATATATCTAGGTGATCAAAAATATTTATCTATGAATGAACTTAAAAATATTCTTTTATCATCTGAGATGATAAAGGAAACATTATTTTAGAATAAAGATAAGGAATATATTTATTTTGAATCATTGTTAAAAGGTAATTTCAAAGATAAATAAGTAGTATAAGAATCAATTGATTTAGATTACGTGGAAAATGAAAAGTAAATTGACACTACCGTTACTCTTATTTCAAATAGAAAAAAAAGAGAAATTAAAATGGAAAAGGTGAAAAAATGTCATAAATGCTAGAATTACAATGATAGTGTCCATTTTCTATAAATTCTTATAATAAGAATATTGATTATTTTGAATTCGTAGAACAAGATGAGAATTCTTCAAATAAGAATTAGAAGTAATATAAGGAAATTTCTTTATAAAATAGATGAAAAGTTTGTTTAGAAGAACAGATAAATATGAGTTTTTATCAAAAAAATGAATTAGAATTTCCCATTTTAAATTCTTATCACTTGTTATAATATCTTATTCATATGATAATGGTGGCAATGGATAAGTGATAACAGAATATAAGTGGTTTCTAAAAGAGAATTTGAAATATTGTCTTAATAAAATTAAACAACTTCTGATGAAATGGATGAATTTGAAGAAATAATTTTAGGAGATAAATATTGGGAATGGTGAGAAAATCAAATGGAATGTAATAAACCATAATGATATTATAACTCATAAAATTTATGTGGCTGATCTTAAAAGAAAATTGAAGGTTTCTGCAGAAAAATAGGCTATAGTGGAAAATCTAAACATGGAAAAACATATTGAGGAATATAAGAAGGTCAATATGATGTCGGTATAATTCAAAAGGATTGGGAATGTTCTTAAATAATTTTTTTCTAAGAAGGAATAATATTTAAAAAAACACAATCATTGATTCTTACAGTACAATGTGAGTTAGGATGGATTATTAAAGACCTTACCAAACAAGTTGAGGTTTAATGTAAATCTTCTAACTACAGTGAAAAGAAATGTTTTAAAAAGATAGTTGTTTTTATTACTAAGTAATATCAATTTAAATCGACCTCTAGTAATGATAAAAGATTAAAATTTAAGATTTGGGATTTATCATCCTCTACTATGAAAGACATGAATTTATCTATAAATTATCTCTCTTATCAAATTTTCCCACATTTTATGGAGAAAAAACAATAAAAAACTTCATAGTAGTTATACTATCGTATGAATGATCAGAATTCAGAGGTCACCACTATTGTTGTGTAGAATTCAAACACAAATCATATTCATAATAGTACAATATTTCTCTTCTCATAAAATTTTATAAGTCAAGTTTGGTAGATGATGAGAATGGGAGAATTAATTTTCCAAGAGATAATGATGAGGAAGAGAAGGATTTTTATAATGAGAATTAAGTTAAAACCACAATATAAAATACAATGAAGGTTGAGAAAGGTAAGATAGTTTTCTTAGCCATTTTTTAAAATCAAATTTCGATGGATAAAAAGATAGAGGTAACATGAAACTCAATTAAATAAAAATTGATTAAATCGGATTTTGAGTATGAGAAAAATGTTGATAATAAGTTTCCAATATATGGTGGTTTGAATATTAAAAAAAGTTAAAGGGATCTAAGAAATATGGGTATGTTACAAAATTCGTATTAAAATATTATAATCCCTAGAAAAAAATAATGAATTAGATATTAAAAAATAAAGTTAAAAAAGATTGTATAAAACATCAAGTGAAAATTAAATATTTATCTAATGATTATATAGATTAAAATTAATGTATTAAAAATCTATGAAGTCTTATCATAAGTAATATATTACATCACATGATAAGCATAAGAATAAAAAGAATAATTTCATACTAGAAGAAGACTCTATGTCTGATCATTACATGTTAACAATTTTTAGGTTTATATTTATTCCAAATATGATTTCATATTTTTACTAATATTTAGGGAGTTAAGATGGATGTTATAGAAAAATTGGCTATTTTGTAGAATTTTTACAGAAATAAGAGTCTTATATCATGGAATATTTTCTAACCATAGTTAGGAGTGTAGTGATACCCTTAATAGGGTTAAATGATAAAAATAAGGTATGATAATCATTTGTTTCTTAATGAATATGTAATGATGTTTAGAAATATGATATATTGTCGAAATTTTGTATATTAATTTGAACTATTTTGATATGTTTTTTAAAATGGATATAGGATCTATCTTAACAGACATACTCAAATGTCCCATGATGTAGAGATGATGGAACGAGATTGAGTAATGTGTTAAATGAAAGGTGTAAAATGGAAAACATTGATCACCCTTAATCATACACTCTTTTTTATACATTGGGTTTTCCCACATTGACTTAGAGTTATTTTGTTAAAAGAATAATTGTTAAGAAACTCATGTGGTACTATTTTTTTCTTTTTTAAAGTTTTCAAGTTTATGAGATTAGAATATATAATAAGATATTATCCTTATATTACCCTTTTAATTTGATTATCAATAATATAGAAAAATAACAAGGGGGTGAAATAAAAAAAATCAAACATAAAAAAGGGAAAACATAGTGAGAACACGTATTATATTTATAGATCATTGAAGTTGTATATGTCTATTGACAATAAAAACAACCATAATATCTTTAGAAAAAAAGATATTTTTATGAAAAAAATTAATTTCCTACATATTAATTTTGATATGATGAAATTTTTAATGGTATTGTGGCCTAATGGAATATATATGTGTAGTTTATCATTATGTGATAGGTGGGTATGTTATATAAATCCAATGTATTGGGTAATATTTTATATCTCATGAGATAAAAGGTTAAAATTTCAGTTATCCCAATCCCAGGAGGTTCCATGGGAGGTCAAACCAATCCCATGAAGGTATAGGGGTAGTTATCCCAAACCAAAGAGGGTACACAGATGGTCAGACCAAACAATGAAGTTACATAGGTGATTATCCCAACACTATTATGTGATTAATTTCTAAGTGGGTAATCATAATATATGATATGTATGATTAATTGTATGTTAAAATGATACATATTATGCTTATGATATGATCTTATGTGTCATTAGTTAATATTTATGAATCTATAATCTTATGACTCATGTCTTTTGTTTTGAAAAAATCCATATACCATGACTCGGGATTTATTTTTTATGAGTTATTGGGTATTGTTTTCCAAACTTATGATCATGATATCATTCCCCAATTTTTTTCTTATGTTCCTTGATTGATATCACCCATGTTTACCCTTACAAAGCATCTGAGATCAACCTTTTTTATGTTTATGTTTCCCTAAATTATAAATTAAGGTATTGAGTAGGATATATATAATCAAAGTATAATATTATTAGAAAATTCTAGAATATATTGAATATATTACATTAAAGAAGATGATTATGTTTCCATTATCTAAGTACAGTAAATATTTATAGTCTTGGGGTATATTTTCTAATAGATTTAATTAATAATCATCAAAAAAAATATGATATATATATAAGTCATTATTGGGTCACCTCACTATTACTATCCCTAAAACTCATCACATCCCCCTCTTGAGACTCCATCTGAGTTGTCTTGCTTGATCATGTAACACTAGACCCTTCCATACCTAAACCTTTGAACAATTAGTTCTTCTATGTTACCAAAGTTTCGTGGTCTCTTGAGCATGGTGTGAGTTAAACTTAGTAGGGAAACACTAATAGTTCTATAACACAATGAGTAAATTTAAACAATACACATGAAATATGCCCAGAAAATAAATATATCATGCACATATAATGAATTAATCACATTGATCATTGATTTATAAGGTTAAACTTGATATCGACTATACTTTATTCATTTATTGTGAATGTTTCCTTAAGAATAATATCGTCCATTATAACATAAGTCTGTATACACTCCCCAAAAATAAATATGTAATATTTTATTTGAAACCTAAGGAAATACTCTCCCTATTGAGAAACATGTATCATTATCTTGAAACATAGGGGTGTGACTCTCCCCTTCTAGGAAATAAATCTTCTAGAACATAGTGACAGACTCCCCCTATCAAGAAACAAGTAACATCATTTAGAAACTTAGGTATGTGACTATCCCATACTTCAAAACATATCAAAATCATAGGGAGGTTCCCACACCCTACCAAGAAACATTTAGAATTATAAAAAACTAGAGTTCACACTCACTCCCAATAACCATCATGAAAAATAAAATGGTTTAGACACCTACCCAACCCCATAACATGTATCCTTTTTTGGCCTCATAAACATAGAATCCCAATTGGATAATAGCATTCATACTAGAATATCACCATTGATCATTAGTTTCTAAGGTGACACCCGATATTGATAATACAATATTCCCTAAACCACCAATCTCTGGAATCAATATAGCACTATGGCACACACTTTGGTCCCATATGAAACAACATAGTCTGGACAACCGACATGTCCTCGTTTATCTCCTTCTTATCTCTTAAGCTATGTACATCAATTGGAACCAAATAAACCTTCACTATCATCATCATAATAAAACCATAGCCTCTTTTTCATCATAAGTAAATGCCTATAATATCTCATTGGAGTGCTAGAATAATTATTTCCACACTTCCAAAGGTTATCCTAGGCCAGTCCACATACCCATCCTATCATAAAACGACTAATGAAATAATCTCCTAAGTACTTATATTCTAGTGGGTAACACCCAAAAAGCCTAATATCTAATTGACTATCCATATGTCGAAAAATATAACACTTACAAACATGGAATACATGATTAACCATTCTCAACACATCACACTCCTCTACACATAGGTCACTATGAGAACAAGTCACTAGTTCTGATGTGTCTAATTCATTTCATTTCAATTATACCCCTCTAGGTTATAACCATAATGTGGAATATATATAGTTATAGAATCAAAAAATAGTGGTGGAGTCATTAACAGGCATTCAAGTGTCTGACATGGCCCTTGACAGTTATGTTCACACCATGGGTGTAAATAAATTAATAATTAAATTAATTATAGTTAAATCATCCGAAGTGTCAAAAATACATATCATATCTATATAAATAAAATTTCATTACCATATGGTATTTCTACAAACCCCCAACCTCATTAATGGAGTAAATAATTTTTAGAAATCAGGGCTACTCTCAGACAAGATCATCCAAGCTCCTTTTATATTATGAGAACCTATCTCCAAGGAAAATCACTAAACTAGTTAATTATAATAATTTATTATTAAATATTAAAATTATTTTTATTTGGGATAGTTTCCGAAATACTCACTAATTCGTCTCATCATTTAAAAAAATACCTAACCATGACTAAGAGGCTCATGGTGTACTCAAGACACCAATCTAGAAAAAATACATATTATTCAATTTGAATGCATCATCTAATTTCACATAATTTTTGAAAAAAAATCAAGATTAATTTCAACAGGTGGTGTAACATCATCAAAATGACATGTAACAACATTCTTTTATTATTTCATAACATCCTCTAGACACACCTATTAAAATCCCCATCATATCGGGATAATTCCACCAGGATCTGGTGGAATTATAAAAAGGACCTTAGATAAAGAAAACGTAAATTATTATAGAAATAAGATGATAAATAAGAATAATCATAATAATAATAGGATAAGGATGATAGAACACAACTCAAATCACTGAATAAATTCAATGAAATATCCCAATTTCCAATAGGATTTAATAGAGATGCAAGGGAGAGATCCTTCTAGCTAAGGAACATGTGAGGGAGAAGAAGAGATGGGGAGTTAAATACTATTAGTGAAAAATGGTCCTTTTCACTTTTATAAATATCTAGGAACCCACATGGTTACCACATGATTTTCAAATACATATTCCAACTATGTAGTTAGGAATATTTATAGCCACATACCCTTCTACGATATGGCCACATGGATTTCCTAACTATGTGCCAACTGTGAGTCCCACATCAAAACATGAATTGCACCTTTCAATAGTTTTTCTACAATCAGGTTCTAACCCCCAAGGAAAAACTATCACACATGGTTTTCTTGAATGGTTTCCCCTAACCGTGTTGTAACATTGAAATAGGTTAAACACATTTCCAAGATTCCAAAATTTAACTAGAAGCCAATAACACTCACAAAATCACCAAAGACACCATCTAGACCTCGATTAATATCCAAAACATCTTCTTTTGATACTTAATCCATAGAAATTACAATATAGTATCTTTTTCTTAAAATAACCCTAGTTATAGAAATTAAAAAAATGATTTCCTACTAGAATTACAAAATTAAAAAAAGGGGGTTTTAAAACCTCTCCACTATAGTAATTCATATCCCCGGGATATCTCAGTTTTCATTTAACCATTAATATTGATTGAACGAAATCATAAATTCCAGATCATTTTACCAAATTATATCCCTATATTCTAGTTAATCTTCCACAATGCAACATAAAACAAAAGGCACATAATTAATCCAACAATGGATCCTCTCACTCATTACCATTACCAATATCATGATAGAATACAATTACACCCATCTATAGTAGACATAAAAGACTAAACCTTATTAACCATGTAACCAAGGTGGACCATTATTTTTATAAGCCTACTAGTTTAGACCTCCATAGTTATGAATTCCTCAACTGGAGTAGGGTTTGGATGATTTATATCATGGGAATTTTCTTAAGGTTTGTGTGATTGAGGAAAAATAATGTTGGAAGAACATGTGTTGGATGATGGGTATAATTATTAATATGATAATTTACCCATATGGGTAAGAGTATATTGTGTACTAGGAAGGAAACCAAGGTATTATAGGTTACCCATGGGGAAAAGTGACTAATTTCATAACCTAGGGAGGTCTATTAATGGAAAATAGTATAAAATCTAATACATATCAAAAATTGTTGTTATACTATCTAGGATTGAGGTATGGGGTTGAAAATGAGAATTTTATGATCAAAAGGGATGGAGAGTGTAACACACCTAGAAATGTAATAATTAAAATACTAATTGTTAGCATCCATTTTACCAAGGTGAACCATTATTTCCGAGAGCCTATCTAATATGAACTCCATAGTTATTTGTGATTATCCTAGACTAGTTTTAGGATGGATAACCCCAGGGAAGTCTCAAAGGGTTTTTTTTAGTGAGGGAAAAGAACATTGAAAGTTCATATATTGGAATGTGAGGGAAAAAGTTAGTCTAATAATTGAACCCATTCCGTAATAGTCTATGGTTTGATGGGAAGGAAATTAGGGCATTTCATATTATTCCTGGGGTCATGTGACTAGGTTCAAAAATGTGGGAGGTCAATTAATGATAGTTAGTGTGCTTGATCTACCTAACCATTTAGACGGGTTATGAATTTTTCAATAAATTATCATTCATGGTTAGACGTATGTACTATCACACTATTATTATCAATCAATAATCCACATAAAATATAATTTTTTTATTTTATAAATAAATTTTAAATTATTCAAAATTTAATTCCTTTATTGTATATTTAGAATCATTCCATATGATTTTACCCACTATCCCTCTCTTCCTCCTTTCATCAGTTGGTGATTTTTCACAAGTGGGGGAAATTATTTGTTTTATATACATCCAGTATTACTTTTATCTTCTCCGCTTAAATTATTATTTCATATAATATCACTAATATGGAAATAAAAACTTGGGTTTTTATTGGATGTAAATTTAATAAATAATTTATAAGTTTTATGGATTTAAATTTTATTTTAAGGATTATTCATTTTAATTCTTGGAGTAAGAACACTGACTGACAAACATTTTATCGATTGATAGTATGTGGTTATATGTATATAAATTTCTTTACATATCCATACATTCATGGAAGTTTATTTTCATATAGAAATAATCTATATTATGTATCAAAAATGATTTTTTGATAATAATATTGCTTCTTCTATTTGATTATCTCTTAACGTAGAATATAATTTTATAATTTGAATATAATTTTTCTCATGTAATTTTTTTTATCACTACATGGTCAATGAAATTTTAAGTTAATATTCTTATAAATTACAAGACTTAGGTTTAATTAAAATTAAAATACCATGATTTAATTAATTTTTTAAATAGATAATGATTTGATTAGATTTTTTGAATATGGTTTTAATATATTATTTTCACTCTTGATATTGTTTTACCTTTTTTATATAAATATAGAATTTTATTATATAGGTTGATAATTACTAAATTTTAATGAAAAAATGGTTATTTTTTAAATATTTTTTTCCCGAATGTCTTGAATGCCTTCTTTATTTATTTTTTAATAACCCCCATTTCAAGAGATTAGGGGGAAACCTTACAAGGAACGTAGACTTAGACACTACCAAACCCATAGGTCTTAGTGGAAATATATATAATATAACTACAGGTAACTACTACTCCCCTGCATCTACATCGTGATATCAGCTCCCCCCCCCCCTTGCATGGATGTTCTGTTAGGCTTCTCATGCATGCACAGGCTGGTCCTGATGGAAATTCCATACCCTCTCATTCTTCCACATCTGTTAGCTTCTAATCTAGTGAATATGCCTACTCTGAATCCTAATCTATATTCTTCTCTTTGTAGAGTCTTCCTGGTCAATTAAGCACAATTTCAGGTGGCTCAAAGGCCTTGAGGTGGCCTGAAGGCCTTGTGGTGGCCTGAAGGCCTTGAGATGGCCTGAAATCCTTACTCTCGCAAACTCCTTGGGTGTCGTGAAGGACTTTAAGGACCCGAGGACCACACTAGTGGACCAAAATCTCAAATGGATGTATAGTTCTGGCTGATATAGTACCGAATAGTATCTGCTACATTTCCTACAATAGTGATGCAAAAGTAATACTATAGTAACCCAAGAATATGTATACCCAGTTTTGATCTCAGGTCTCTTGGATGAACATGTCAAGTCCTCACCAACTAGGATGAGACTCGTGTGATATTTAAAAATTGTTTGAATATGAGATGTGGGATATTTAATTGTCATATTGAATTGGTTATTTATGTTTTAGGATTCAGAAAAAATCATTATAAAACCTTGAGTATATAATGGAATTTTAATAGTCATTCTACTTAATTTGTAATTCATTCATTCTAGTGGTTTATTCCACTAGTTCATCATTCTTCTCTATCTACTGTATTTATCCCTAATTTAGGATTATTCTCAAACTTGTGTTCTTCATGGAGTTATTAACTTGGATATGGGAATCCTATATTCTTCTTTTAGACCAACATATAGAATCCTATAATGCTATTTTTTAATGAGATGTGTAATAAATTTTGATTATCCGTATAGTTTATAAAAATAATTGTCTTGTTTTATTAAAAATGTAAAACATATTATTGTTTATAAAGAAAAATAAAAATATGATTATCTATTTTTATTTTATTTCTTATAATAAAAGATCCCTTTTTTGTAATATTCTCAAATTATCATGGATTTTTTTTTTAAATAAGTATCTGTAGAATTTATTTTTTGTATCCTATTACGATTCTTTATCACACACTTTATATAAAAATTTTCAATAAATAATATTAGTTTCATGTGATAATGATAAAAAAATCCAAATTGATATAGTATATGAATATATTTCTTTTTTGGGCACATGAATTATGTAATGTGGAGGGTTCTCACTTATCAAATAATGATAAAAGATTTTTGTATATTTTGGACCTATATTTTCGTTAACACTTATGTACTTATCCACATGATATTCTCATCCATATTGTTCCACATTTTAGAATCATCTTGGTAACATATACTATTTGGATAAAAATTACTATTACAGGTTATGGGTATATTAACTGTACATGTTTTTCATATTTTTCTTAATGTTTTACTTGGTTATTATCCCATTTTTGAATGTAGACTATTTTAAAAAATATATATATAAAGTTGTGATGTTTCTTTCATCTATAATATTTATGTTAAATTTCCATGTGGAAATGTTATGTTGTTTTATTTATAATGGGGAAAAATAATTCCAAAAAGATATTATTGATGGATTGGTACTTGTGTCACAACCCTTCCATTGGGGCTCGTGCTGAGACTACCCCATGCCTACCGTCCATAGGCCAGGGGTAGGCAACTAGCACCGGAATGGAATTCCCCTAAAATGGGATGGAATTGCCTCAAAACCTATACACACAGAGACATGGTACATTGTGCACAAGTAAAGCACAATGGAAGAAGAAAGGTGTAACCAAAACTACAAACCACCCCAAAGTGTAAAAGTATGTACTAAAGTAAAGGGTTCCAGAATAAAAGCCCAACATAAATAGAAATACTGAAAAAAGGGAAAAATCCTCCTGAGGTCATCCACCAAGGATCCAATCTGATGGGTAGGTATAGCTCATCACTACAGCTCTCTAGGTCAACGGGTCACCTCCGTACACCATCGTGTCTAGGATCCTTGAGTCTCGGTCAAAGCTACCAGTCACCTACACAAGACACAACAAGGTGCGGGCGAAGCCAATGCATGGGTGAGTATAACAATACCTGATAGGGACCCCGAGAACCCCGATGGTCTCTCAAAATTCCACAACGTTAAAACCAAAAAGCATGATCTCAATCCAAAAGAACAAAGAAAAAGACAGCTCACACCTGGAATACAACTCAGGGATCAGGAATAAAGATGATTAGTCTTAAGCTATATCATTTTATTCCATTAATAAGTTCCACAACTGAACTACAATGAAGTAGTTCCCTTTTAAATCCACACATGTTCATATGTCGTTGATCCACAACGAGCTGCTCTAAGGATGGTCCTCATCAGGTTGTGCAATGCTGATCCACACATGGTCACTAGGTTGTTGATCCACACAGGGTCTCTATGATGCTAATCCACACATGGTCGGTGTGATGCTGATCCACACTGGGTCTCTATGATGATTATCCCCATAGGTTCCCTATGATGTTGAATCACACAGGGTCACTATGATGCTGATCCACATAGGGTAACTCTTCAATTGACATCCAGTCACCGGTTTCCCTGCACTTAGTGCACTTGAGTTCAACAGAATCTTCTCCTAAAGATATTGGTTGAGGCTCAACTACCATGAAGTTCCTAAAAGGAGTAAAATAATTATCTATCATGTCATAAGGGTTCTAATGAAACAGACGGCACGTCAATTGGATGTCCAGCCTGTAAGTTATATCCATTTTAGTGTCGAGAGCCCGGTTGGATTTAGGTACGATATGACTCAGAAAAACTCAAAAATTCTTCGAATGTCACATCGAGTATCTCGAAAGGTCTACCTCCTACCAAGGGTTTCTGAACTGTTGATGGATCATCAAGTGGATGTTTGGTTTACGTGATTTCCCCATTTAAGTGTATCTGGGCAAGAAAATGGGTCTAGGTCTGGTTCGACCCAGTCAGATCAACCCTACCTAGCTTGCTGGGCTTGTCCCGAAGGGGCTAGGCTCATCCTGGTTTAGCTGGGCATGGTCCAGCCCCATGGGCCATAGGCGTGGCCCGTCCCA
Organism: Viscum album; assembly: GCA_963277665.1. Taxonomy (NCBI): domain Eukaryota; kingdom Viridiplantae; phylum Streptophyta; class Magnoliopsida; order Santalales; family Viscaceae; genus Viscum; species Viscum album. The sequence continues at coordinate 1,715,421,540 of OY728160.1, read as the reverse complement.
CCCGGCTAGGCGTGGCCTGTCAGGTTGCAGAATCTCTCGGCCCATGGGCCTAGTGTGAGGGATTTGATCCCCTCCTAAACAACCAAAGCTGCTCAGGGCTCCTAGGAAGTGGAAATAGTAGGCTCTACCTCTCTCATCTGGTCCCACTAGATAGGTCATGTGTGGGACCTACGGACCGCAGATCCGCCCTCCACCATAGATAGAAGTCAGGGATTTCCTCCAAGGCGCGCCGCCTAGCTCGATATCATCACCACACTCCCTTGGCCGGTCTATGTTGACTGACCCGAAACGGACCTGGGGTTGTGGGTCTTCCCTCTGGCGTGGCTCAAAGCTACAACCTTCCTCTATGTCATTACACCTTCCTCTAGTGTGTCCAACGATGGATGGCCACCCCCTTGTCTGCCGCAGCTCCTTTGGGCACCACCATTATTTCACAGCATGCAGGTGTTGAATTCCTCCTTCCTTAGTCGCCAATGTCGCCATGCTGGAGAAGCCTCCACATGACCCCAGTGAAGCTGTGGTGGTCCCATGTTTTATCATTCATGCATACATCCCTCAAGGGATGGTACATACACTGAGAGGCCCTTGGTTCCACCTTGCCACCAAATCTTCTAGTTGTCCATGAATAAAGCCACCATAACCAAGTTCAGCAGAGGGTTCAGACCTTGTTTGTTTGTTATGTGCCCTCCATGTTACCATTACAACATGGGAAGGATATCATAATTATGAAAACACCCCTAAAGAAAACCCAGAAATATCCTCCAAAATTAAAGAATGAAACACTAAACAACCCATTGGAAGGTTGATCAGTGTTCTTCATAATATTCATGAACAGGGTAAAGGAGAGAAATCAAGCATAAACCCCCTACCTTGAGCATGTTAGATGTTTCTGCAGATGTAGAAAGAGTGTCCACGTCTAGGGGTGTTACTGATGAAAGAGAAGTTTCATGTCCTTTAGCGCTCGTCGTCAAATCCTCCAACAATCATTGAAGACTCGTTTGAGTTTGGTGGAAGATACTATGACACTTAGTTAGAGGTTCCCCTCTTGAGTGCCAAAAACTCATGCCTAAGCATCATTTAAATAGATGAAAGAGAGGATCAAAAATCCATAAAATTAACGAGGTTCATTAATGAATTGAATTAATGAAACTATTAATTCTCTCAATGGTGTAGTTACACAACCAAGTGTAACCGGACATTTAATGGTCTGACAACCCAGCGGTCCCACTATCGCCGCTCAATAGTTACAATAAAGAAATAAAATAACTTATAGAGTTATTTTATTATTATTTTGTAAAGTACAAAAAAATAAATTCTTCACCTGACCCTTACTGGCCAAATTTAAGCTTCACCTAAGAGATTCCCAACATTGCGAATTCAACGGTACCCTCAGATTTTTAATTTGACCACCGATTCAGAAGATATAAATTTCCACATGCATGTTTACTGAACATTCCCTAAAAAAAGTTCAAAATTTATTAAAAGTCACCATCGACACATGCCAGTCGAGGTTAGTCTCTACCTAAGGGTAAAATGCCTTCACGAGCTCATTGGTACTCCCATATTTCCAATCTGAGTTACCTTTTAGGAGTTATAGAATATAAAAATAAAATAATTGTTACTTAATTACTTTATATATAGACAAAATCTAACTTCCCCTATAGGCCCATTCTGGCCAATGTTATGGTCTTCTTAAGGAAAGCATACCCTCACGAGTTCATCGGTGGTCTCAGATTTTTAATCACAGTCTCAATTCCTGATTTTTGAGCAATTGAAAAATAAAATATCTTTATTTAATTATTTTATTTACAGTTATTCCATTTTTCGGTTTTCTCACCGGAGGCCTATTCCAACTAAACATAAGTCGCGCCTAGGGTAAACCTACCTTCATGAACTCAATAGTTTCCTCGTATTTATAATTTGGGAACCCGTTTAATATTTATTCAATTTTTCAGGGAAAACACTCACACATTCTATTTAATGATTTACATTTTTCAATGGATCATTCCAGGCACTCTGGGCCTTAGAATTGTGCGCCGTCAATTTATTCAGTCTCTTAATAATTTCATATAATTTAAAAAAGTTATGTAGAATTTATGAGGCATTAAATTCTCCCCACCTTAGGGATTTACATCCCTGAAATCCAAAACAATGGAAAGTCAAACAAATGAGGGTACTGAGCATGAATCTGAGCCTCCCACTCCCATGTGCTCTCCTAGAGGTTCCCATGCTTCCACTGAACTCACACCATAGGGATCAACCTTCCATAAATTACTCGCTAATTTTTATCATCTATATCCATCTAGGAATCTATAAATATCGCATGATCATAAAAGTCCAACTCACCCTAGTCGATAACGTGCGATGGATCAGGAACACATCTCCTTAGGTGTGACACATGGAAAATGTTATACACTTGGTGCATCTATGGGGGAAGATCTTGGCATTACTCCACCTTTCCAACACTTCTGATAATCTAGAAAGGTCTGATGAACCTCAAAGATAGATTGTTTCCCTAGCCAAATCTCTACAATCCTCATCAGGGTGAGACACATTGGAAGACATGATCTCCCTCCTCAAACTCCATGGGTCTCCGTCTCCTATCAGCAAAATATGTCTGCTAGATCTGTGCAGTCTTCATCTTCTCCAGGATGATATGCACCTTCTCAGTGGTAGCCCGTACCTACTCTGGACCCATAAGTGTTGACCCCCTAGGTCTATCCAGCATATAGGCGATCTGCATGGTCGCCCGTACAGAGCATCAAACGGGGCTATGTCGATGGTGGAGTTATAACTATTGTAGCATGAAAACACCACCAGTGGTAGGAGGCCCTCCCAAATACATCCAAAATCAAGGACACAAACACAAATCTTGTCCTCAACTGTCTATATGATCCACTCTTTCTGAGCAAATTTCTAAGGATGGAAGGCAGTGATCAAGCGTAGCTGAGTCCTGAACGCCTCCTGCAATCCCTTCCAAATCTGAGATGTAAACTGAGAATCAATAACTAAGACAATCATTGATAAGACCATGTGGAGCTATATTATCTCCTATATGTAGAGGTGTCAAAATCCCACTATTGATTTCTACTCTCAGATGGGTAAGAAGTGGGATGTCTTATTGAGTTGGCCAACGATCACCCAGATGGAATTTTACCCCTGGACGTATATGGTATCCTCATCAATAATTCCATGTAGATTCTATCCCTATTAAATTTCGGCACCACATGTGGCTAAGTCAAGCATGTTGGAACCTGGTGCTCGGCCTTCACTTGTAGACAAGTGGGCATTGCGAAACGAATTGTGCCACTCCTTTCATCGTCTATGGCCACTAGTACTGATGACATAAGTCCTGGTACATTTTCTCCATACCAGGATGTACTGCCAAAGTGAATGTGTGGAACTACCTAAACACCTCATATTATAACTTCATTGGAACCATGGTGTATCCTCTAAAAACAATGTTGTGCTCTCCACTTTCAAAAAATACTTCAGGAGCCCATCCTGAGAATATTTGATCACATCATGCCTCGTAGTCAACATCCATAAGTTGTGCCTCTCAAACTCATTGAATTAGGGGGGGAGTGATAGTCAAAGACTATAGGTAAGCTTCTCTATCAATTTCCACTAATGATATCTGCAATGCAGCTAGCTTCTATGTCTCCTCACTTAGTAACTGCAGACTAGACCTCTTGCTGAGCACATTTGCCACCACACCACACTTCCCTAGAGTATAGAATATCTCAAAGTCATATTCCTTGTATAACTCCAACCATCGTTGTTGTCTCAATTACTGGAAAATCCTACAACTAACTTTCCATCCCCATGAAAGGATACCCCTTTTAACTAATGGATGTGCACATGGATCCTTTGGTAGTGGGAACTCATTCCCCAAGACCACTTGGTTAATGTGCTAGTAATCCACACATAACCTCAAACACTGGGTCTTACTAAGAACATCCTCTTCAATTCTCCCAACTATACTCTCAACTCCCGGAGCTCTGTGGGAGCCATTCTATATGTATTTGCAGATATCGATGTAGTCCCTGGGTACAAGACAATGTAAAAGTCGCTCTCCTAGTGGGGAGGTAATCTTGGAAACATATTTAGAAAGGATCTTCCTGTGCTCTGCCACTACTATTGGTAACTGAAAATTCAAAACTCCTACTACCACGAGGGTAAGGATGGACAACTCAAGAATGATCAGATTCACCCTCATATGCATGAGTTTATCCTATGCTTCCTGGGATACCTTTTCACTGACCAAGGAAAACATCATTCTAATGTTGTAGATATACCACATCCTTTTTTCCTAAAACAGTCAACCTGAGCAAGAACTGTGGATGAACATTCCATACCCAGACTAACGTCGTAAGCTTTCAATGTTGCTGCCAAGATTTTCCAACCAAAACTCTCACCTCAAGGGTCAGATCACACTCTCGGCATAAGTCGGATTATCGAGTCTCCTCCCATAGGTATCTCCAGACGTAAGGGTCATGTCAATATTTTATCCGGAAACTCTTGGTCTTGAACAAGATTTGTGTCAAGAAGGAATGATCAGTACCTATGTCTATTAATACATCATATAATAGAATACATAAACTGTACATCAAATCATTCATGGAGCCCTTGGGTCACACTCCTTGACCGCATGCAGCTACTGCATTCACTTGTCCTCCAGCTCCCTGATCCTGGTGGGGAAAACATTGGGGTGGTGGTTCTAACATGTCAAAATTTATACCACCTCATGCAGCTCTCCTAGATCCTCTTCAACGGCTGCTACCCTTACTATTTATTTGTCCCTATCACTTCCTCTTACCAAAACATTTTAGACACACATTTTTCAGAGACTGGCATCAGTTTTCAACTTTCCCACTGCTAACATTCACTAGTTGTATCTACTCATCCAATGAAAATTAAACCACAAAGGTTCTCTATATCACCCTAACATAATTAGGAATACACAAAGGAATAGTTTCATCTCGGATGTCTCAAAACACATCATTATCAGAGGTCTAATCCATGAAGAACTATTTGTATCATATTCATTGAGTGCCTGGAATGATCTGTACACCTCGATGAATTCTTAGTTACCGACATGTCATCTTGCTGATGCTTTAGAATCTCTTTGGAACACATGTACCTTAGCCTTTTATGGAAAGATACCCCTTCACTTAGAATGTGTCTCAATCTCTGCCCAAAGAAAAGTCATCACATTGTAAGATAGGGGTAATCTAAACCCTTCCATTGCTATGTCGAGCCACATAGAATGCTCACTTCTCGGACCAGAATGTGATCTAATGGTGCCCTATCTAGATGGAAACTCGGTAACCACCTCAGGACAGTATTTAGACGCATGTGAGTTGGTCTCGCCTCAGAAAATGAGGGGTATCTATCAATGAAACTTGAGTAAGGAACTAAGCCTATATGTGTCCTCTACTGGTAGCACTGGTAGTAGCTAATGACCAATGGGAAGTGGTATCACTGGGAAAGCGCCTGAAGGTACCATCTCAGGAAACAATCCTTAAACTGAAGCCTCATCACACTATGGATCATCCTCATGGTCAAGCATTGGAATTCTGGCTAGCTGGCTGTGTGGAGGCATCTTGAAAGGGAATCAAGATGAACCACATTAAATAAGTTATTCCTTGTGAGATGACTCAAAAGAGATCAAAAGGTAAAAATTCAAAAACACGTGCAATCATTGTTTTTGTGTACTGAGTCAAAAATCACATTTCAGGGTCATAGTGTATGGATATGTCAGCTACCATACCAACACTGGACTCCCTAAATAGAAATATGAAATCAAGACACTTATCACTATTACTCCATCAAATATACAAACTCTTAGTTCTTCCGGTAGAACTGAACTTCTTTGATACAAGTTTGTCACAACCCATCCACTGGAGTCCAGGTCATGACTAACCCAATCCCGCATTCCATAGGCCAGGGGTTGGTGACTAGCACCAGAAAGGAATTTCCCAAAAATGGGAAGGCATTTCCTAAAAAATTGTACACATAGAGATAGGGTACACTACACACAAGTAAAACACAATGGAAGAAGAAAGGTGCAACCACAACTAAAAACTTCCCTAATGTGTAAAAGTAAGTACTGATGTAAAGGGGGACAGAAAACAAGTGAAAATGAAATAGAAATATTGAAAAAAGGGAAAACAACTCTTGTGGTCATCCGCCAAGGATCTAACCTAAAGGCTGGGTACATCTCGTCATTATGGCTCTCCACATCAATTGGTCACCTCCGTACACCGTCAAGTCCTAGCTTTTTGAGACTTATTTAAAGTTACATGTCACCTTCACAAGACACAACAAGGTGCAGGCGAAGCCTGTGTAGGGGTGAGTATAACAATACCCAGTAGGGAACCCAAGACCTACAATGGTCTCTCAGAATTCCATAGAGTAAAAACCACAAAGCTTGATCTCAATCACAAAGAAAAATGTAAAAGATAGCTCACATCAGGTATACAACTAAGGGATCATGAATAAAGATGATTAGTATTAAGATATATCATTTTGTTTTGTTAAGAAGTTCCACAACCAAACCACAAGGAAGTTGTTCCATTTTCGATCCACACAAGGTATTGTGTCACTGATCCATGACTGGCCGCTCTAAGGATTTTCCTCGTCGGGTCATGCACTGCTGATCCAAATAGTGTTTCTAGGATGTTGATCCAAACAGGGCCTCTATTATGCTGATCCAAATTGGGTCGTTATGATGTTGATCCACACAAGGTTGATATGATGTTGGTCCACACTAGGTCTCTATAATTTCGATCCACCCATGGTCTCTATGATGTTCATCCATATATTCTTGCTATGATTTTGATCCACACAGGGTCACTATGGTGTTGATTCGTGTAGGGTTTCTCTTCAATTGAAAGCCAGCCACAGGTTTCCCCGCACTCAGTTTACTTGAGTTCCATAGAATATTCTCCTCAAGATTTCGGTCATGCCTCAAATTCCACGAAGCTCTACAAAGGATAAACTTGATGATCCATCACATCATAAGGTTTTCAACTCAATATATATCACATCAAACAGACATTTGATCTGTATGTTATAGTAATTTTAAAGCTGAGGGCATGGTTGGATTCGGGTACGATCTGACTCAGGCCAACTCCAACTTTCTCTGAAATTCACTTGAAATATTTCAAAAGGACTGCCTCATCCCAAGGGTTCTAGCACCATAGACGATTCTTCAAATGAATGTCTAGTTTAAGAGATATGACCATTTAAGCATATCTTTGCTAGAAAGTGCATCCGGGTCCGGTTCGACCCAGCCTGCTGGGCCCTGCCCGAATGGGTGGGGCTCAACCTGGTTCGACCGGTCCTGTTACGGCCCACTAGGGAACGATCTCATCTCGGCCCACCTGGCTGGGCGTGGCCCATCAGACCGCGGAATCGCTTAGCCCACTGTCTGAGCATGAGGGGTCTACTCCCCTCCCGAATGGCCAATGTCGTTTGGGCCTCCAAGGCAGCAGCACCGATTGGTGCCTCCTCTATAGTTCAGTCCTGCTAGACCGGTCATGCGAGGGACCCATGGACTCCGGGTCCGCCCTCCACTGTGGTTAGAAGGAATGGCCTTCCTCCAATATGCGTAGCCACACTCCCCAGGACATTCGGTGTGGACAGGCCCGCATTAGACCCACAGGCATGGGTCTACCCTCCTCTACGGCTCAAAGTTGTGGCCTTCCACCGTGGTGCACCACTGTAGTGTGCCACCATGTTTCAACATGGTGGGTTAAGGCGGTCCGCCCCCTTTTCTATCACGGTGCCTTCAGGCACTTCCATTCCTTTATGGCCTACAGGGGCCGACCACCGCCTTCCTGATTCGTCCGTGATGCTGTGCCGGCGAAGCATCTGCGGACCACAAGTGATGCTATGGTGGTCCGCATTTATTCACATCCTCACCTACGTCCCTCACGGGATGGCGCTTGCGCTGCATGGTCCTTGATTCTACCTTACCACCAAATCATCTTGTTGTCCGTGAAGAACTCCACCAAAACCGATTACGGCCGAGGGTATAGTCCATTCTCATTGGGTATGTGCCCTCCGCGGCAGCGTAAAAACATTGGAAGGATATCATAATTATAAAAATTCCCATAAAGAAAACCCCCACAATATCCTCCCGCATTAAAGAACAAAACATGGAACAACCCATTGGACGGTTGATCCATGTTATTCATAATATGGAAGAACATGGTAAAGGGGAGAAATCAAGCATAAACCCCCTACATAGAGCTTGTTAGAAGTCACATCGGATGAGGAAAGAGTGTCCACATCAGTGGGTGTTGCAGACGAAGGAGAAGGCTCACGTCCTTTGGTGCTCGTCGTCAAATCCTACAATAGTCATCGAATCATCATTCTAGGTTAGTGGAAGACGTTGAAGCACTTCTTCAGAGGTTCCTATCTTGAGTTCCAAAAACCCATGCCCGAGCTTAGTTTAAATAGACGGAAGAGAGGATCAATGCACCACACAATTAATGAGGTTCATTAATGAATAGAATTAATTAACCTATTAATTCTCCCAATGGTGCAATTACACAACCAAGTGTAACTGACCATTTAATGTTCTGGAAACCCAGTGTTCCTTCCACCACTTCTCAACAGTTACAAGAAACAAATACAATAACTTATTGAGTTATTTTATTATTTTTTTGTAGAGTCCAAAAAAATTAACTTTTTCTCCTAACCCTTTCTGGTCAAAGATAATATTTTCTTATGAGAATATCGGTACTATGAATTAAACAGTGCCCTCATATTTTTAATCTGTGCACCAGTTCAAAAGATATAAATTACCGCTTTCATGTTTACTTGATGTACCTTTAAAAAATGCTCAAATGTTTTTAACAGTCACCCTCGACCAGTGTCGGTCGAGGTTATGTTATGCCTATGGGGAACACACCATAAAGATCTCAAAGGTACTCTTGGATTTCCAATCCTAGTTACTGTTTTAGAGTTATAGAATTTAAAAATAAAATAATTGTTACTTAATTATTTTATTTATGGCCAAAAACTAACTTTCACTGTTGACCAGCACCGGCCAATGTTAGGGTCTGCCTAATGAAATCATCCCCTCAAGAGTTCAGAGGAGGTCTCAGATTTTAATTCGAGTCTCCATTCGTGAATTATAATCATTTGAAAAATAAAATTATTTTATTTAATTATTTTATTTAAGGTTAAACCATTTTCAGGTTTTCTCACTGTAGGTCGGCGCCAAATAAACTTAAGTCAATACTAGGGTAAACCCGTCATCATGAATTCAACGGTGCCCTCAGATTTCTAATCAGGGAACCTTTTTAATGGTTGTTACACTTTTTTATTAAAACAACTTACACACACTATTTAAAGCTTAACATTTTTTACGGATCATTATGGGCACTCTGGGCCTCAGAATTGCGTGCCGTCAATTTTTGCAGTCTCATAATAATTCAATATAATTAAAAAATTATACATAATTTTCAGGACATTACAACTTGTTTCAAAAATGTGGTGATTAGAAATTTTCTTTAGAACATATAAAGAGCTAGATCTGGTATCAATGATGAGTATCCCAAGTTGGTTTATTAGAAAACCTCATGGTTTAATGATTTCGAGGGTGATAAATAATAAATTTTAGCTAAAACACAATCTAAATGTGAATCATAAATGAAATCCCAATTAAATAATCATATTCATGATAAGAAAAAATATAATCCATAAACACTACACTAGATACAATAAAATAAATAGATATAAATCATATAACTAGGGAATATAATGAATAAAATGTGTAAAAAGTAAAAAAATGAATATATTTATGTGATTTAGGGAAACTCATTGATCCATACTAATCATTACATCAACAAAACACTAATCCAATAAAGAATAATTCCTTAAAAGTTCATATAGTGTTTGAGTTGAGTTAGGAAAATCCAAAGCCTCTCTAATTATTTCCCCATCCCCATTTCAGTTCCAAGTCAAATACTCCTACAAAACACCTCAAAAATAGAGTAAAAATTATTGCTGGGAATTAATAGTAACAATTCGGATTAGTTGGAACACCTTTTAAACCATGCCCTTAATTGTGTTTCACTTATGGAAGATTTTTTGTATTTTATGGTTTATAAGAATGGCTTTATAACCATTATTATTAAATATTATTCTTATATGGTTATTTATTTATCCTTATGTGGTTTCTAGATCTTTTGGTATGTTTGGTGACCCATAGAGCATTTAAAATTGTCCAGTTTTTGCCCTAAACGCCTCGAAATAATATATTCATAGAGGGGACCTTATATTTTTTTCCCAAAACCCATAAAAACCAAATTTAAAGGCAGTAATACACAATTTTTTTTGCATTTGAACCATTTTGGAATTAAAATCACACAAAATTTCATTTAAAAAATGGCTGAATTTAGTGTACCCATCATCATAAATCAAATTATCTAAGCCATCACATCATCCTCATGGTATCAAAATCATTATCAGAAGCTAGATTTTTATTATCCTACGTTTAAAATAATCCATCTAATAATTGAGTTTCTACGACCTCTATAATATTGAGTTATACCAATAGTTTAAAACATTTGGTATAGGCTGGGAAACCATTGGTATAACTTATACCAGGGATTTCCCAGACCAATAGTTTTCTCCTTTTTGGATTGATCTATAAAAATGTTATCTAGAAATAATTGATATAGACCCATTGAGAAAACCCCATACCAATGGTTTCATGAAATCATTGGTATAAGGAAATACCAACAGTTCTATGAACTATTGTTATATATCTTCTACATGGCAGAAACCATTTCATATAACTAAAACTCTATAAAAAATGTGTAACGAAATTGTAACACTCTATATAAAATCTATCCATCATATCACTATCATTTACACTAAACGTTAAAAATAGCTCACATATTATATATATTACATTTAAAAAGTTGATAACTTAAATACTAAAGGATATCACAAATAGAAATTTATTTTTTCCATATTATGTCATCTACATGGTTTGAATTGTCATAAATATGATGCTAAAAATGAATTGGAACATTATATTTCTCCAAAAAAACCATTTCATGGTTATTAGTATCAAATTGGACATCACTGGCATCATCCACATCATGAACCTCATCAGTAAAATATGTATCTTAAAAAACATCACCACTATCATCACCCTTAATGTCCTTACCCTAATCACTAACAACTCAAAATTTTAATACATATTTTCATGAGTATCAATAATTTTAAACCGAACATTTTGATATGATATTGTGATAATGTTATTTTCATATTTTTAGAAATAATATAATTTTAAATAGATTATTGGATTAAATACATAATTTTTTACTATTATTTAATTTTTTAGAATAACCAGGAAAATCTTCTCTGGAATTTATTTTTGACCGTAGTTGTATTTATGAATTTGAAAAAGGAATAATTTACTATGACTTCGGAGTAACTTTTCTTCCATTTGGTCAATCAATCAACTATGTTTCATAAGTGATGACGCATCTCAACTGACCCTGTGTAGAGATACCATGTGAATATTGATTATGTGAAGTTAGACCATAAAAAGAGAACTGATTAATTATACCTCTCCAAGATTGATCACATGTTTATTCTGATTGACCACAAGTTGAACCGCATAATCAATCCATTGAGTTTAAAATCATGGTCGATCCATTGACTTTAGGATCACGATTGATCCAATACATTACAAAAATAAATTTATGGAAGATTAGGATCATGTTTCAAGGACTCCTCGATACTTCAACCCAATGACTTATGCACCATGCATTCATTAATATGATCAATAACTGGATTCAGTGGGATCCTTTTTCTAATATTTATACAATAGATATGTCCCAGAAATCCCTATATAATAATAATCCATCACTTTTTCCAAGGATAAGTATCATAACAGTCATGAACATGTCTATGTAAGCAAGGTAAAGGACTCAAAAACCTTAGATTATGCATCTAGAAGATCGAGGACTTCTCTTCATAATGATCATCTACAATTTGAGCTAAGGTAAATTGAATGGGAATGTATTTTTGAAACACCCACGGTAAATATAGAATTTCATTTTGGATATTTTATTCTAAGGATTATGTCACATGTATCGATTCATATTCTAGAAGGACAAGACCTTGGGAAATAACATAAACATACTAATGGATGAATTAAATAATGTCCCTTAAAATCTTAAAATATAAAGATCCATCATGTTCTTCAAGGTGATAACAAGAATAATAATTTGATTGTACTTTTACTATGAGAGTTATGTGAGGATTATGTAGTTTTGAACCCCAAGATACCCATATGATTAAAGAGATTATTTTAAAAATAAAATTTTATGTGAGTAGTATGTTGTTTTCACATATAAAATATTAGGAACTGCACTATAGTTGGTTTGCATAACTTCTATAGATTTTACATTATATTTTATTTTCTATTTTCTGGATTTTTATTAATACCTCATTCTTTTATTTGTAACTTCTATTACCCTTAACATATAGTGGTAAACTATGATTTATTAAGTAATTTAAGGATAAACCACTGTTTATAATTCATTTCATCTACTCAATGAAATAAAAAAATTTCTCCATCTTATGTTAAAATTGTTTCAATATTCCAATATGATATTTTATTATCAACAATTATTGTATCTTGTTTTGGATTTTATTTATTTATTTTTTCATTGGTTTGTGATATTTATCTCCCTCCACATAGTTTTTATCTTCATACAATGGAATAGCCTAGAGATAAGTGGTAACGTTCTTGAATAATTTTAGTAAGTGTGGAAGTGTAAATTGAAACACTTGCCTCTTTATAAAGAAAAAAAACCTAATTTGGAATTACCTAAGTTAGCTAACAGGTTCCACTACAATACTTGTGCACATAATAAATTGGGTAGAGCAATGCGATATTTTTTTAGGATTATTATCTCTCTCACCGTTTGGTCAAAGAATATAGGAAGTAATTGTGGATTCTCTCTTTTACCAGTAACAATAAGAATTGTGGGTAAACATTGAGAGTAGGATAACATTACAATATGTTAATCCAACACTTACATAATCACCATTTTATAACTTTTTTCAAATAAATGATTTTTTATTTCATTATTTTTAAATGAAAAAACATTTCAAATAAAAATTCACTTTCTCTAATGAACTAGTGATGAAAAACATTAGTGAACTCCCCTATTGAGAAAAAATAGTATTAGAAATAATACTACATTTAACCTAGGAAATAAAAGATTTCCTAAAAACCAATGATATGTGTGCATTAACACATGGTAATGTTTTCATGGAGGAAGTGTAAAATTTAACACTTATAATTCCAAGACTAGCACTTCTAAGCCAAACCTTAACCCACTAATTCCAAAATTTAAAATAACTATGTTAATAAGACATAAAAAAAAGTTACAAATATATTTTTAATAAATAAATCTTACATAATCATGTGAAACTCAAACTATTCACTCTGAGCCTACCATCATACCTAATAACCCCATACAAAACCTATTGGAATTGTGTGCATGCAAATATTTAAATTAGAAACAATTTCAATATTTGGTGTACAAATAGACATTGAACATGAAACTGGTCTGGTTGAAATATGTCATAAATTCTATGTCATGTAGGATAAGACCGAATTAAACATATTAAGGGGTTTACCCTTGTATTTTTTACCATGATACCAAGGGAAATAGTTACGGAGAAAGTCATGTGGATGATGTTCCCCTTATCACTTGATGAATTTTAAAATGAATGGTTGTACAACTACAACTATGAGATATCCAAAACATGGATGGCCTATATATATATTTTTTCATTTAGATATTATCCCCAACGTCATAGAGCACCGTAATCAGAATGGATTTTTATTCCATAAAAAATTCTTTCGGGGAAACTATCCATACATACTTTTAGAGATTCAAAAATTATTGTGCCAACATTCCATATCAAGAAATATAGGAGAATAACATACTTGTTTTATTTTACCAAGCATTTGTGGATACTGAAATAAACTTTTTGGATTACTCATCAAGAAAATATTTAGTAGATAAGTCATCGGTAGAAGCTAATGAAATTAGAAGATCACATAGAACTCACAACATTTTGGAATAGGGGTGTCCCTGATATAATAACTTTTAATCCATCAAACTTATTAAAATCAAAACATAAAAAGTGAAATAGTTTTATATAAATTATGTCTCTAAAACAACTAAGTGAACAAAAAACACCAACTATGATATTTAGTTTATGTTAATCACCTAACCATTTCACTAACTAGTGTAATGAAGTGTAGAGCATGGAAGGTTGTGCAGTATCCTTTCAACTAAGAAAATTTTAACAATAAAATAAATGATTGATGATAAATCCAAAAATACAGTATATATTTGGAAATAAGTAATATAAAAACAATACACCCTTCCAAATTTGTTTCATCCACAACCCCTATAATTTTATTAGGACAAATAATTCTATAAGACACCACCCATTAAATAGCCTTAAAATCAATCTAAAAACAAACCAATTTATGAATATCCACATCGTTTCCAAAAAAATAAACACTTATAACATCCCTAAACTAGTGAACCACCACCGGTTTTGTAGTTATTAGAAGGACCTAAATTTGAGAAACAAAGAAACAAAGTAGAAGAGTTATCAAACAAGTTATGAAACATAGTGGAAATATTATCTACTGTCTTTTCCAAAATGTAAGATCAAACAATCCCCAATGAGAAGGATAATTATAGTGTGATAACTTCTTAAATATTCATGTAGATTAAACCACCATCCATGAAATAACTTGAACCAAATCAACCCAATATTGAGAAAACAAATCTATAATTTCTGGGTAGTATTGAGAATAATAGCCTCAATAAGAATAAAATAAACATGAAGAAAAAAACTATTGACCAAGGATTATGATATGGGATATACAACTAAAAATAGATCCTACAGAGAAGAAATAGCTCCCCCTCCATTCCCATTAAGGATGATCTACTTAAGGAATATTTCTGAATATTTTCTACAAAGAGAAATTATGAAAATATTATAGAAATTTGATATCATCATAACCCTTCTTGAATATTTCAAATATAATTACAATTATTCTATGTTCTTCAATGATATTTCCACAAATAAGATTAATATTTATGATAATTAGAGGATTATATTAGGAATAATTTTCTTATCCTTGATCACACCCTATTTACCGACCAAATATCAAGATCTAGGGATATTTTTTATTCCCGACACCATTATCTCTTTAAATTTATTCAATGGTTTATGTGATATAAGTGATTATATTAATTTCATTCCTCACCCAGTGGTAATTTATTTTCATATCATAATTTTTAATCCATAATAAAGTTGTTATATCTCATAAATAGTTCCACTATTTTTCTGATGGGAGTTTTATAAGATTTGTTAATTTGAGTTCAAATCCTGATATTTCTAATTGAATTATATGTTCTTAGCGTGGAAGAGGATAGAGAACTAAAAAAATCACCCATAAATTTAAGGAGTCCTTTCTAAAATGTATCTATTAAAATAATCAATCTGTATGAAGGAACAGTATCACTGGAGTTTGGATGCAAAATGTTCAGCATTAATATTTTTTACCTCATGAATAACCCTTTAGATAACATTTACTTATTAAACTATACCACCATCAAGAAGATAAAAACATTTAATTCTAAGATATATTTCATGAATTTTTATCCTTAATAGAAAATTTTATAATGGAAGCTTCCATTAAATATGAGGCTTTATAAATTTCTATAAATTATATTTTCAAAATGAATTAAGTGGTAAATTCTATGTTTTCTGATTGATAATTTCAGTCCTAAAATTTTTATATGTTTTAATTTATATATTAATTTCTATCTATATAAATTGGTATCCCAATTTTAATATCAATACTTAAAAAATAAGAAAATAAATAATTAAAATCATTTCCAATTGGTTTAAAATATGTGTTCCACATAAAAGGAGAAAAATTACCAGTGATAATTTTTAATAATATATCTAAAAACTATGTAAAAAACACCGATTTTTATTTAGATAAAAAATATCCAAGAAATATTATGTAGCTTATGTGAAAATCAAGGTAAAATCTAAAAATATTCTTTCATAAAATTATTTTTGAGGGAGATTCCAAACCTGTTATACAAGCCCAAATAAGGCTAAATACCCATGGATAGAGGTAGTGAAGAATGTTACAGATAAATTCTTTGAAGTAAGTATAATTTATCCCATTTCATATTAATAATGTTTTATCACCATCTATGTATTTCTCCAGAAAATTGGCCTAACCATTGTGAGAAATGAAAATAAAAAGTTAATCCCTATGAGAATTTAGAATATCTAGATAGTGTGTGTACACTATAGGAAGTTAAATTTGATCACTCGAAAACATTATTTCCCCCATACTCTTCATTGAACATAATTGAGATATATTTTTTATAAGAAAATTTCATTGATTTAAGATGGGTTCTCAAGATATTTTCATGTACTTGCTACTTTAGAGGAAGAAGAGAAGGCCATATTTACGTATTCTATTGGAACATTTTCTCATAAGAGTATTCAATTTGGTCTATGTAATTATATAGGTACGTTTTATAGGTTCATGGTAAGAATTTTTATGTTCTATTAGAGGATTTGTTTTGTATTTTATGATTTCATAGTTTTGGTAAATTATTTTTACCATTATTTAAATTTTTTGGAGAAAGTTATTAAAACATCCATTGAAAAGAATCCTACATTGATTTTTGAAAAAATAGTTTTCATGGTAGGGAGATTAATTTACCAGGGAATATCATTTTATAAAAATTTATTAATGTGGATTTATCAAAATTTAAAGTGATAAATTCCTTACCCAAATTGTGTGAAAAGTTTTTTATCTTCATTTGTATATACATGGTTCTATAAGTGGTTTATCAATGATTTCAGGAATGTTTCTGTCCTGCTCTCAAAATTAATTTTGAAAAATACTAATTTTTTTCAATGAGGAGTATAGGGAATATATTTATTATTTTAAAAAGATATTGATAACCCCACCAGTGATGCAACCACCAAATTGGGAACAACCATTTAGGTTAATTTGTGATAATCCCATCCAATAAAATGGAATATTACATTCTCAAAAAAATTAAGGTTAGACCAGATGTCATTGTATATTCCATAACATCATTATATTCTACAAAATTAAACTACAAAACCATATAAAATAAATTTAAAATAATTTGGTTTTATTTGGATAGATTCATACCATGTTTTATTAGAGTTAATGTTTTGTGTTTCCTAACCATACAAGCCATAGATATTTGATGAGGAAGGAATATTCCTAGCCCATGATTATGAGATAGAAGTTACTACTTATGGAGTTAAAATTGGAAATCAATGAAAAGAAGAAAGATGAGAACAATGTGTCTAATAACTTGATTATAGATCCCAAAATGGTCAAATTTTAGACTATAGACTATAAACTAGAACCAAAAAACATTCCAAGAGAGAAACTCTACATTGTTAATAGTTAAGTTCCATGGTTTAGTGTTATGGTGAACTATTTGGTAACTTTTAATGTCCCAACACACTTAAACCCCCATAAATTTCCAAAAAAAAATATTAATACATATTTTTAATTTAAGAAGATCTATTTATTTGTACAATTCGTAATTATCAATTAATAAGAAGAATTTTTCATGAATGTAATATTGTATGTGTTTTTCAGTGTTATCAGACACATTATATGGAAGAAACCTTGGACATCAACAAAAAAAGAAGAAAAAATTTAAAATAGAGAATTCATTGGCTTACATTATTTAAATATATGCCTGAATTTTTAATAGATATTAAAAGTTTCAGTTTCTAGAAATATTTAAGAGAGACATGAAATTTCCCAATAACTATTTAGTTTTTTAAAAAAAATTAATTATGGGAATAGATTTTACAATGAAATTTCCCATATCATTTTGATATTATTATATCTTTAAATCCTCCAAAATTGATGGTATTAATGTTGTCTGGGATTTGTTCCAAGATAATATCTTATATAGGTTTGGAGTTCCTAGATCCATCATCAGTTATCAAAGGAATAACATATAAAATAGTAGAATATATTATTTTTTATGAATTATGGAATACATCATAAAACATTAACACCCTATGTTCCACAGACTAATATAAAGGTTGAAGTGTCCAATAGGGTGACCAAGGTAATTATGGAGAATACTATTAGACACAATATGAATGATTGTAGACAATGGTTGGAATAAAACTTATAGTATTATAGAAAAGATAACTAATCACACATCAGTATGATTCATAATTGACTAATTTATGGGAATATTTTTCACCAACTTGTGGAATTAGATCACAATTCATACTGATCTAAGAGATAGAGATGAATATAATCCTAGGAACAACTAGAAAATAGAGAAGACTCTATATTAAAGAGTTGTAATAAATCTAAATAGATTATTTTGAAAAACTCTATAATTTATAATGAAATAATAAGGGTGGATCATGGAATTTTTATCTAATTGAAATACTTCTATCATGGAGAAACAATGTTATTATATAACTCGAGAACCAAATTGATGTTAAAAACATCATTTAGGAACAAAATTCTCATTTATGGTTACTTATGAATATCCTTTTTAGGTTTTGAATATTTTAAATAAATGATATCAGAATCCATTCACTATTAATTATTATAAGATAAAGAAATTCTTTGGTAACTTTCCATAAGAGCTGGAGGAGGATATAACACTCCTCCAACCTTTTTATCACAAAATACTATTTGGTATTAACCTTCCTTAACACTTATATATTGTTTTCAATATACTTAAAATCTACTTACATTTTAAATATATTGAATTCATTACTTATACAACATCATTGAATTGTAAGAGAGGTATCCTTAATGTTTATGACCTTTATTTTAGGACATTTCAATGTTATGGTTTTGTTTTTAAATTTTTTTTGTCTTTTTCAAGCTTTGTTTAGGGTTTCCTTTTCATTTTTAGTATTTTTTGAGACAAGTGACCTTAACTAGAATACCCTATTAAAATTTTAATTTAATATAATGTTGAGAAACTGATTTGACCTGTTCAATCAACATAGATAAATGATAAATTAAATTTTTTTCAAATTATATGTATACGAATTTATTTAAAAGGCTACTAATTGTTTAATCTCATTCCTTGATATGTTGACTTTTATCATTATCAATTACCTACGAATCTTTGAAACCAACTTTGGAATCATTATTATAGTTTTATTTTTATTGAGATAACAGGACAAAGATTAATTATCAAGACTTTCTAGGTAATCTAGTCAAATCCTTGGTGAATTCAAGGAACATATTCTAAAAGTATTGAGGAATTATTTCGATTTTAAGACCATTTTCAATGAACACTATTTTCAATAATACCTTTATAGTTAATCCTTATATAACTTAGCATACATGAATTAATTTTTTTGAAAAAAAAAATATTAATCCAAATATCACTATATATTTTCCTCTATAAGTTAATGCATTATTTCGTTTGAATTAAAGTATGGGTGAAGTGAGAAAATGGGATGAAACAATAATTTTTAAAGATTTTGATTGAATTTAAATAATAATTTAATAAAACTTTTTAAATAATTATCTAGGAGAAAAATCATCATGGGATGAATAGAAAAATTTCCCACATAACATCCAAAGTTGGTCATTTAAATATACTAATTTTTTAAGAGAAAAGTCCATCTACTTTCTTATGAAAATTATTTTCTACATGAATTTAAAAATCAAAAATAAAGAGGGAAAAATAATTCCAAAGGGGTAAAGAGGAAAGAAATATATCACTTATTTTCAAGATAAATATGGTGGAAAATATAAGTAGTCATGGAATAGTATATAGGATACTTGGAGAGGTATTAAAGTTGATGTTTTCCATACAATCTAATGTGTAAGTGTTGTTCAGTATGGACTGGATGAGAAGAAAGTTTTGAAGATAAGAATAAGGTATTTGGATACATCCAAAGTGAGGTAAAATGATTCCTAGACTATGCATGGAAAGATATCACACCCATAATAGATAAATTTTAAAGTCCCTCTATAATTTCAAGAGTTAATAAAATATATAAACAGATGAATGAAATAGATAATTTCAATGTATAATTCTACTAGAATTCAAAGGGTGTGAGATTTTATATAGAATCTCATGGAGATAGAGATGGGTTAGTGTAGGAGGAAGTTTTGGGGGGTTCTATTTTTATAGGAAACTAAAATGTATGCATTGTATTTCAAAATAGATTCAAGACAACTATTCTACCTCCAAATTTTATAATACAAATAATCATCCAAAATCCATAGAAAATTCAAAATTAATCTCCCATGATATGAAAAAATATATGAATAAATGGTAGATATAAATAAATTCGTAAATCATATAATAAGACTTATACAATATTTGAATGAAAATAAATTATTTAAAATCATACTTAAGAGTTTAGTAAAATATTTTTATAAAGGTGGGAATAAATCTATATAAGAGGCCAAAATATGTGATAATTAATTAATTTTTTCTAATAAAATATATCGTGAATATCAATATGGATTCATGATTAGAAAGGTTAAATGGTGTCTAAATTTTGAATTTTCAATGGCTAGTGATTTAATTTTTCTTTGTTTAACCTTTTAAATTCACTTATCTAGTGTCCAAGGTATAAGTATGGTGGAATTGATAAGGCAATATTTATTCATTTAATCTTTAGTTCCAATGATTTTAAACCCACCATTTTGAGTAGATATTTTTTCCATATAGTATTTAGTATTTTTAAAAATAATTTATAGAATAACTGATTAATGGATTAAATATTGAATTTTTGAGTATTTATTAATTTTTTGGGATAACCATTAAAATAATGCAATAATTATAATTTTTATTTTTGGATTTAGGTAGAAATTTGAGAAAGGAATAATTTTATATGACTTCATAGTCTCTTTTCATCTAATTGGTTGATCTATAAAATGTTAATCACAAGTGATCATGCATCGCAAGTGACCATGTAAAGAATGGTCATGTGAAAATTAGACTCATGAATAGATATAATCAATTTTTCCTTTCCTAGATTGACTACATGTTCATTATAATTGACCCCAAGGTGAACCTCATTATTGATCCACTGAGATGAACCTCACAGTTGAACCATTGTTCTAAACATCACCGTTGATCTGTTACTTTTCAAAAATCAGTTTATGAAAGTTCAGTAGAAGGCTTCAGGGGACTCATCAACAAATCATTATAAGAACTTTTTCAATATATAAACATGAATGTGATCAATAAAAGGTTGTATAAGAATAATTTATACACTATTTATGAATATGAAAAGTCCCAAATAGCCTTTCATAACAATTATTAACAGTTTATCCAAGAATGGATAAATCTCTATATCACCATGATGAAACCATGTGTAACCATAAACCATCAATTTTCCCATTTGTAAGAGTATAAAAATACACATTAATTTTTGTTTATGTATTGGAAAAACCATTGATTCCTCATTGAATGTAACAGTCAAGCTAAGAAAATGACTCTATAAGGATTATCTACACATTGAGTTGAGATGAAAAAAATAGAAATGGATTGTTTAAATTATTATAGTAAATATTTCATCGATTTTTAGAAGTTCCATTTCATTGAGTATGCCATATTTGTCAATTTAAATAATATTTGGAGATATGCACATTCTATCACAATTCCATCTAAAACGATGAATTAAGGAATTCCGCTTGCAATTTTAAAATATAAATACACTACAGGAGCTTTAGGTGGAAGTAAGAAAGAGGGATCAAAACCACCATTGGCTATGACATCATTGTGTATGTTGTGCGAGTCTTAACACATAGATAATTTTATGAATGAATAAAATATTTTAACATGGAGTTTCAATGTGAGATTAAGGATGTTTTTACATATAAATGATCAGGGGATACCTTGGATTTGGGGTGAAAGACTGCTAGAGATTTTTATGCTTCTTTTATTCTAAATTTTCTTGTACTTTTTTCCAGGTTTTTATTTTATTTTATTTTAAATTTTTAGCTCTTTCATGGTGGGGTAATCTATTATTGATCCAGGAAGGAAAGTGTAACCCATTTTTAATTATACATGTTGTGAACTTCATGGAATAAAATTCTTTCGCTCTCTTAATTTTAAATAATTTCAATATTCTAATAGCATCTTTTATTATCAAGTTTGATTGATTTAAGTTTTATGTTTTTTATTAATTATTTACTAGGTAAATTATCATTATCTCCATCAACCTAGTAATATTATTTCTAAGGTATAACATTTTATATATTATTATTGAAGTGCTTAGTGATTGTCATTGTGTAAGTAGTAGTGGAAACCCTTGTTTGTTTATCAAGAACGAGACCCAATTGTGAATTTCCTAATTTACCGAGTAGGATTCACTAAAATATGTTTTTACATAATAAGGAGGGTATTCAAAGCTACTATTTCAGTTCAGATTATTCTAACCATCCCTATATGGTTAAAGGAGAGTGAGGAAGTGATTATGGATTCTCTCTCTCACTGAATAGTATAATAAGAGTGTTTAAAATTTTAGACACATATATAATTTCATTACGTTATTCCAACCCTAAAATATCACCACTTAATCATTAGTTCTTTTCAAATTACTATTTAATTTATTTCCTTAGTTTTAATACCAAAAATTATTTTTAGAAAAAACCCTTTTTTTCTAACCAACTAGTGATAATAGAATTTAGAGGACTCCACTCTGGAGATAGCATTGGATTACCACTACTACATCACTTAACCTAAGAAATAAAAAATATTTTTACACCCTGTAATGGGTGTGTATAAATCACAATTGTGATCATTATCATCATCACTCAAAGAATCATAAAACTATCATATTGTTGAAATACATATATAAATAGCCACAGTAGTAGTTAGAAGAAGTAGTGAACACATATCCAATATTTTTTAAATAATTTCTTGATGGTTTTTTACCTATTTCACACTCTTATAATACATTTTTCCCTCTAATTCTCTTAACGGGAATATTAGTTTAGTAGTACTAGAAATTTTGTCTATATTTATGGAAGTTGTGTAAAACCTAGTGGGAATTATATACATCCTGGATTGATAGTGGATCCTCCCCTTGTTCTACCATGCTAATACCTATCACAAATAATCATTAGTGAAAAAGGTTTCATGTTATTTATCATAAATACCTTATGTATCACGTTATTGAAAACATAAATTAGATAAATATATAAGAAATAAATATTAAAATTTGAAGTCATGTAATGAAAATTATAACTTTTTATTGTATCTGGGAATTAATTTCACTTCCATCTTTCTTCTTTCTACTTGTGAAAAAAAAAATTCTCTCAAGGTACACACCCTTGAATGTTCAATAAAACTTGATAAAAATGGGAATGAACTTAAGAAAATAATATTTAATAATTTTTTTAGTAATTTAAACTTAATAAATGAGAACTACATTCAAAACGTGAGGATGTTTAATTTCTAAATAAAAAACAACAAAATCATCATCATTTATACTTGAAAGAATACATGGTTTCTCTCAAGTTCCAACATGTTTGTTCATCAAAATTCAAGAACATACATCATAGAAATATTTTTTTTCACTATTTTGAATAATTGAAAACAATATTTTTAGATTAATAATCATAGTTTTAAAATAAATCAAAATATTTTAAAATAAAAAACCTCCAAATTAGAGTAATACCAAAAACTAGTTACTTATCTAATAGTAAATCATTTCCTAGTACTATTTTAATGGAAAATCATTGAGGGCCATTATACCCTTTAATTAAATGCTAAAATTTCTGAACCATACATTATATAACTCATTCCAATATTCTATCCATAGATCCCCTAACTCCTTCAATTGTGAAACCCTTGCATCTTGGACATCAAAAAAATTATTGATAATCCAATAAAAACATATAAATTCATATAAATAAAATAATATTACATAATTTAATATAATTTAATTTCTTAACCATATCTTATTTTTTTACCTTATCCTTGATTACATCTCTAATATTCTTCCAAGAGACTGGTTACATGGGAATTATGTAAATATGTTTCATAAGTGATTCCATAAACCTTAAATATTCAATAACATGTTTACCAGTCATTTGATTGTCTTTTTGATTTCTACCATTATTTGTGAATGTTAGTTCTATACATCATGTATGAAATTATTCAAATACCACATAATAGTATAATAGCATTCCTTGAAAAAAATAAATGAAAAATATAAAATTAATACATGATATATTGAACCTAAATTATGGTTCAAAATTTATTGATTTTTATAGATATACAAAATAAAGGATAATCAGTGGGATCTGATGAATCCCTAGGATATTAAGGATTGGTATCCAATGTATGCTCAGGATAGACAATATTCCCTGGATGATCAAAATGAATTGGAGCTGAAGTCGATGTTTTTTTAATGTAAAATACATGAGATATTGGAGAAGTAGGAAATGGGGGTGAAATAGAAGTTATTGGAAAATTATTGTAGTGATAATGAGGAGGATCTATCATCTATTAAGGAAATGTTAGATGAGATGCATGGCCTATCAGAAATGGTTGTGATAGAATAGGAGGTATGGATATCCAAGGTACATCAAAGGTAACTATATGATGATAAAGTGTGATAAAAGGTATATTTGTTAAATGGTATGGGTGTAATTAGTTATAAAGGGTTCTCTAGGTAGATTTAGTACCCCCTCCCCCCCCCCCCCACACACTATCAGGCTTGTCACCACTCTTATGGGTAGCGTTGAAGAAATGTCTCCTCCTAGATGGTTGTTCCTAATTCAATTTTGAAATGTTTAATGATGTGAAATTATATGTTATATAATTGATATATATATATAAATTGAAACATTGTATCCATAGTGGAATCTGGTGGATGAATTACATCACTCTAATGCATCAATCAGTTTTGATCAATATCTTCCTACATATCTATGTAATGATTTTTATATCCTACATGGGAAAATAAAATATAAATTTAATTATAAATCCATTTCTAATGGATAATCCAAAAAAGAAATAATATGTGAAATTAATTAATTCATTCATTCTAAATTCAAAACCAAACAATGGATAAGTAGTTACAAAACATAATAATGTCATATTTTGCAGTGAGACAAACAAATTAAAAAAGGAAAAATAACATAACTAGAACATAAAAATTGTCATGCTAAAAAATTCATAATATAAGCAATAATCTATTAAAGGGATACAATTTATAATGTATTTTTAAAAAAAATTGAAACCTATGTTCATACTGAACAGTATATTGAAACATCGATATATATATAATTCATTAAATTAAATATTAACTTTGATTTTAAATGTTTTATAAAAGTTATACCTACTAAAATTTTTGTATTATTATTCATTTTTAATGTTATATCACTTCTATATAATGTTCAGTTATCATATTTACCACTGTATAAAAAGATTCTGTGAAAAATCCAAAATGTTCTATGTTATATTATTCTTTTATATAAATTTCATATTGTGTTATCATAATTTTATAGACTATATCAAGATTCATAGAAGTAATAATTGAGTGATTATTATATTATTAATATGGGAAAAAAATTATCTACCAATATTTTGACTATATAAAAATCTATAAAGGTATTCATAATTTTCCATGTAGTCAGTGATATTTTTCTATCAAAAATACCTCTTTCTAAAATGTTTTAATTACATATTTTTATGATTAATTGATCTACACTAAATTAAATTTTATTTTATGTGTTCCATTTTAATTCTAAAAAATATTATAAAACTATCATAACCAGATCCAGGCATGGTTCAAATGTTTTCATAGTCAAAAAGTGTTATAATGGTGTTGTTAAACTGGTGTGTGAGGGGTGTATTGGTTAGCTATAATTTTCATACTAATTTATTGATTTACACTATTTTTATGGGTACACACTCTTTTAAGATTCCATTTATATTTAAACTCAATTTTATTTTAATGTTTTTAATTTTAAACTTTTTAATTACAATTAATAATTTTTTCCCAAACGGAATTTCCTACTTAATACTTAAATAACAGAACATATAGTTTCTTCAATAATTATTTTTCCATTATTTCAGGTTCAAAATAAACTCTAATAATTTTAGCATTTCAAACTTTGTATATAACTTTATTATAAAGAGAAATGGGATAACTGATGGGTTCAATTACATCCCCTCCATCATTTAAAATAAATCTTCTAATTACTTCAATGTTAACACCAGACCGAGGGTTTAGAGGATCTTTTACATAAAACAATTATTTATTCATTGATTCCAAATTATATCTCTATTCTATTGGAAAAAATAGATTGATGTTAATAACCATATTATGAGAGTGATATTCCAAAATTTGGATTTTATCAATATATTCATAAGAAAATATATCAAGATAATATATCTACTATAGAGGAATAATAATATTTCATTACAGCTAACATAACACCATCATTTTTTGTTCTCAATTTCACTTCATAACTTGTTATAACAAATTTATACTCATTGACCAGTAGTGTTTTTCATTCAAAAAGAACATTATTAGGTCCAAAGTACAATGCTCTTGTTTTTAGAGAGACAAAATCGTCTAATAAACTTGTTATCTAAAATAAAAAAAAATTAATAATAAAAATCAAAAATTTGTTATATAAAACTAATTTCCATGCCTTATATTTCAAAAAAGCAGTAAACTATTTTTTATGCAAAGTATCTCACCATATCAAATGTAATAAATGATGACTTCTATTAATTATTTTTTTATGTTTCCTAAATAATATAATTGTAAGAAATTTAAATATACATACAATTGCATGAGATAAAATAACATATATATATATATATATATAAGTTACATACTCGATGTATTCATGGAACAAATCATAGTTACACAATATTGCATGATATTTCATCTCCCACTCTTCAAGGAAATGATTACCCAAACCATTCCCAGGTTTTGAGGGATCTAATAAAATATAATAAATATAGGGGATTAATCAAAGAATAATAGATGATAAGATCCACCATTATTGGTTAAAAAAATATACATACTATAAATGAAGAAACTTGTTTAACTTACACAATAGATGGACATTCAATTTACCTTTTTCCATGATTTATGAAGATCACTGTTGAGGTAGACAGAATATATCCCTCTTCCAGAGGAATCTATGGGTTTTGTTGAATCTATCTTTGTAAGAGTGAGATTCTTATCTTCATCCAAAACATTTTAATGCCTCATGAAGGAAAATGGTGAAGAGGAAGTGGTTTTATAGGATTGAGGGAGTTTCTTCTAAGTACAAATAGGAGTCTTTATTCGGAATATAATGGGTCATAGTTCTTTATATTCACCCCCTTAGGATTCAACATGAGTGTCTATACATTTCATGAAACGTTTTCATGAATGCATCAAACTATGATGCATTTCACCTTATGAAATGGTTCATTTATGATATCTGATGTGGAATATCACTCAAATGATAACAATTATCATTTTTCTTCTATAAATATGAAATATGGTGCATGATATTGAATACCATCCCTTTTGATATAACTATCCATACATTATAAATTTCATGGGATGTATAATGATAATTGGATTTTTGATATCCTTATATTATATAATACTATGTGTCTAAATGGATTTAAGGAATATCTATTTTAATCACCCACTTTTACTAAATCCTTATAGATTTTTTTCCATTTCAATATAGATAATTTCATATATGATATCTTATGAAATATTATCCAAAAATATTTTTTGTATATATTCCATAACACTTTTGTAATTCTATCATTAACTCCACCTTATATCACACCACATAATATACTTCCTGAAATCACCATTGAAAACTCTTCTGGATTAATTCTATAAAAATTTATAGTACCTATTTGAATAAAAATCAATACCCATTTAGTCAACCACAAAAGTGTGACCACATGGGCCTTTATATCATTTACATCAAATTTGAATCATCAGATCCATAAATGTAAGAAAATGGAATCCCCTATCAAAGTATCAATGATACTCAATATATTAAGTGATATGGTGAAATCTTCATCATACTTGTATTTCTCTATGCACATTTCCACTAATTGTATCACATTCTATTGGGAATTCTCATATATTCCCTTTTCCTAATAAATCGAGTGATCATGGTACATGAAGTATATCAATCCTAATTAGGCATCCCATACATTCTCGATTCTGAAAGTATTAACTGACCTGGTCGATGAATATATCCCATTTCATTATCCTTTATAGATGGGAATATCATATATCCCATAATATAATAGATAATAATAACATAAGTATAATCTTGGTGTAGTCACACCCTCCTTAATTTATCTCAATAGAAGTCCCATATTCCATACTCATTATATCAGAGGTTAAAATCTATATTGTTAGAGCTCCAACCAACAATAGTTTCAGCAACATACCCAACCACCCTTTTATTAGCTAAAAATAATGCTTTTTCTAAGAAATTATTCAAAGTAAAATGTTTCTCATTCTAGGTATCTCACAAACATCAAGTATTGGTGACTCAAAATATGATCCATGAACCTTTGATATACCAGAGACAAAATATATGGCACTCCATGAGTTATACCATGTGGGTTACTAGTGAAAAAAACCCCTTTTATGCCTCCTGCACATATTTAAAATCACTGAGGAATCATTATACGCATACTAAACATTTAATTTTTTTATAACCTATAACATTAAATGAAAATCATTGGTCATGTATAACTCAAAATCATACTTTGAGAGGTCAATTATTCTTACACCTCATGAAATATACATCAATATATATAAATATTCATCCAACATGAACAAATGATAAACTAAAGATTATATTTCATATGATTCATTTTATATTCATTAACTATTTTAAGAATACATAAAAAAATCCCAACATAAGAACTTGTCTATAACATTATATATGATTGACTTCCAGATCTATCGTATGTTTTCTACACTTTCTAGTTTTTTAAACTAATTAAATCTATATATAATCCTTATGAAATCACTATTTTTTCATCTGATAAAACCGTCCAAAAAAACCCTTTAGTGTGTAACATCTATAGGGAAAGAGTGTTTGAATAATGGTGAGATTGATGAATCATATTTTCATTGTTCAACTCCTTAAACATATTCAAACACCTTAACTCAACAATATAAAATTTTATAATGTTAATAACTTATAATATCTACTTATAACTCTTTCTATGTTTAAATTATTCATACTTATAACCATTAAAATGAACCATTTCCCTTGAAATGTTTTAGTAAATAATGTAACTAGTTACATTATCACTTATTAACACATCCTAAACTCCTTTAGTATAATGTTTCATTTACTTTGTTACAATAACTAAATGTAACTCTTTATATTTTTCATCAAAACCACACCCGTAAACTCTTTTAAAATATTAATTTAAATTCACCTATAATTTTTGAGCAGAATAAACTTTTAATTATTATCTTTAATAATTTCTATGTTCAAACATACTCCCACTAGCCTCTTAGAATATATATTCTCTGAAAGCATCAAACTAAGGAAAAAGATTTTCTTTATGTTGAGAAATAACCCACATTTCCTTTTAGTATGAATATTTTTCAAATAAATTAATATTTTTACACAATATATTGTATTCTATGTGTTCTAAGAATTTTCATGAAAATAATATTATTTATTAAATTATTCCACGGATTGGTGGTGGGATCAAATCCATTATATGTTAAACAATATCTCTATAAACACTTTTATCCTAGATAAAACATATATATCATTACCATTTTCTCAAAACATGTTATATAATATGATGAATTAAATACCATGTGTATTTTATTTATTATCTCAATTTTTTTATAAAAACCCTATTTAAAAAACAAAAACTATTATCATATAATAGAAACAACATAACTATGCATATCCTCTATTTTAATCCATATGATATTGATGAACTCCTTTACATTAAAATCACTATTTTGAAAACTTTTTTATTCATCTAATAAATGAAACATACAATATCAATCAATTATTCCCTTGATTCAAACTCCAGTATATTTATAACACTTGTAAAATATATAACTGATATCAATACCCTTTAAAAGTGAAGAATCAATTTCTGAAACATTGATACCTAATATAAACATTCCAAATATATTATAAAACAACATGAATTATGAAATTTACATTTATTTAGTCACTAATTATTCATTCCCCATAACATTAACATTTTATTATTTTAACTAGATTCATGAAGAAACATCATTATACTATCTAACAAACTTTTCTATTCCTAATTTTAACTTCTATACACCTTTATATTCAATATAGCCCTAGAACTACGACATCATATGCACAATTCATCTATCCTTATTACTTTTACTAAAATAGGGTAAACATTTATTGAAGCAAATCATATTTCTAGAAACGGTTGATAGATAAGTTCATAATGAATTCCATAACCAAAATAATCCTTAAGGAAACATGTAGTATAACCAAGTTATTTTTATATCCACTTGTATTGAATATATGATAAACTTCTATAATTATTTAGGTTATTTTTCATCCAATTATATTGAAACAATACGTGAATCATTTTATACTTCTCACTAGAATCTACATTCATCTATTGAACAATTTCAGAACTTTGTTACATCGTAAGGGGTTTGTTTAACACTTAGATTTTTTCCTTTTAAATATGAAGTTTTCTTAAGTTACCAGTATTTGGAGATTCTTACATTAAGCTTATTCTTAATCTATGGTTAATCTTAATGTTATTTTTTTATGATGATTCTATTATATTTAATAGAATATTATATCTGATGAGTATCATGTATTATACAAATTTAATATGGAATTTTTTTAAATGGACACCCACTTAAATGATAAACTACTTTAAACTCATCATATACATTATTATTCCAAGATCCATATTTTAGAATGACTTACATCACGTATCATATTAATAAGTTATTACTACATATGGATGACAATAATTTTCAATCATGTAATATATAGCTCTTAGATAGATGAGTAGATACATATTTACCCAAATAGATCATGTGGATTCAGTCAACATGATTCCTATAGAATACTTAATTTTTTGGGTTTCCGGGCTAAGTGTAACCCAAATAAAGTTCTATGAATAAGGAACCTATTAGTTAAGGGAACCTCATTGCTTATTTTCGTTACAAAATATAATCCATGGAAAGTAAATTTTTTCGTCGCCTATATTTATGATCGAGGTCTTAACAAGTGTCACTTTGGGAGGAATATAACACTTATTATTTTGAAGGGGTATTAATTTCACCATCTTATATCATGGAATTCTCATTATTTATGTATTCTTTTAGTGATTTACTTTGGACTCTTATTCTTTTCACCAACTAAGTTTCTTCATACTATATTAATGTCTAACTCTTTTCACAACTCGTAGTTTTTGATAATCACCCAAAAATAGAATAAAAAATATATACATATATACAAATTCATTACATGCATAAGGTAAATGGAATTTTCATATAAATATTTATTATTATATGATATTTATAATCTCCACATGTATAATACATGACCCATAGATAGTCATCCCCTACATTTTAGAAATGGGAATAATCCTCAAATATAATGGGAAGTCCAACCCAAAGTACCACTACCCATGGATTATTTACTGAAGATAAATCCCAATTCATTATAAATATAAAACAAAATATGTATAAACTATATTCAAAAACTAAATTCAAGCTAATAAATTTAATTATAAATTCTATTCAAGGTAAATGAAAACTAAAACCATTATCTTACTGTAGAGACACAAAGCATGAAGTACATGTACATTACATTACATTTGTGGAATACTTATTACATAACTAAAACATACACACAAGGACCGTAATTGTTTAGTGTCTTTGGAAACTCAGAAAATAATCTTCTAATCATGGTGAAAGATCTTCAACATATCCCACAAAGATCTTCCCCTTTTTGTTTTCTTACCTAAAACCTTTCTTTAAATCCCGGGGAAAAGAAAACCTATAAAGGGTGAGCTCAAATTCTCAGTATGGGTAAGCATAGAGATCATAAAACAATCCATAAGAATTTGAATGCAAAAACATGAACATAAAATCTAAACATTAAAATCATGAGCAAAGACAAAAATCTTGGAAGTACACAAGGCATAGATCATAAAGAAACATTAGTCATGATAAACTAGAATGGTAATAAAACATGTAATTATGGAATCCATTAAGAACATGTTATGATTTCCATAGTAGCCAAGGCATTGCTGCCAAGACCATCTTAGTGGACAAAGTCCCATTCTGAATCAAGTTCACTCCTTGTTCCAGTCCCGTAACACTGAACCGGATTAACTTACCATTCTAGTGATGTCTATCTCTTGAGATATAAATCATTACTCAATGAATTGGAGGGAGATATAGGTCCCACCCATATCATAATGAAATCATTCTTACTTGCGCCACAAAATAAACATACATCATTTATAATAACCCAACGAATAAAATGGGTTTCATAAACATCACCCCATCATCACATAATCCATATAAAATAAATGGATATCATTTCATAATAAGAAGAATCAAACCATGTAAATCATAGAGACATTATACTTGAAACATACACATATGAAATAATTTCATCTTAGATGGAAAATGGTTTTGATAAAACACTTGAAATGAATTCTTGAGGAAAATATCCTTTCTTCTTCAAAATCAATTTCTTTTCACAAAACGTCATGAAATATTAAAGGAAAAAGATTTTTTTAAAATAGTAATGAAATCGTCTGGAGGAAGCTTAATGAAAATAAGGCTTTATAAAACCGTAAAAATCCTTTCATGCTGTATAGGTTAAAAAAACATTCTCCTCGTACTTTTGTCAGAAAAGTCCAAAAGTACCTCGTGACGTAAAAAAAAAGAAAGATTCATTACATATCTTGTATTAAAAGTCAAAATGGGTAAAAATTACATTAAACATACATAAAAATACATTTAGAAAACATGGACATGGATAATAAACATAACCGCAGTAAATACTTACGAATAAACAATCTCGGATAAGATTGAGATTGGAATAATTATCCCTTACCTTATGTCTGATATGCCTCGTATATATCCAAACATCCTGTATATTGATTTAAATATTGTTATTGACTTATTAAAGAATCATATTCATTGTCATGATATCATATATATTTTACTTATGACTTTATATTACCCATTCTTTTATAAATTCGATGTAAAAGTAGCGATTTGGGTAAAATCGTTTCATTTATTGTACGTGTTTCGACTTGTAGTTCTTGATATTATTACTCATATCCTGATTTACTTAATTCCATAATGTAAAACATGACTTATATATAATATATATTCAGCACATACGTATATATATGATATATCTATAAATGGAATGAAATACAACATTCATGGAGATGGTAGGCCGTACGTACGTATGAATGCTGTTTTCGTTTCCTTATCGAATTGAATGTAATTAAGTATATGAAATACATATATATATACATAAATCAAGTATCATTATTATGTAATATATTTCATTATTATTCATTATATATACTTTATAATCATTCATGAATGGTTAACATGGAGAATGAATCTCATCACGTCGTGGAGACGGTAGTCCGTACGTACGCATGAGCGATGATACCATTCCCATGATCGTGGACTTGTATTGGAGTATATGTATACTATTTAAGAATCAATATAACTTTACAATAATCATATATAGTTATTATTTACACCATTATACCCATCCAAGTAAGGTGGTGGTGGAAAATAGATTTCACCACGGCGTGGAGACGGTATTCCGTACATACGCATGCGCGGTGATTTCATTTTCTGTAGGATAGATAGATGGTGAAATAGGGTTGTTTAATAATTATAATAACATATCAGTATATGAGTGATACTGATATTATTACCTCATAATTAGACAACTAATGAAGAAGATGTAGAAGAAGAAATAAAGTTGAAAAAATCGGTAACGGACATTACCTCTTCTTTGAAGCGCCTCTTCTTAACCTCTTCTTTGGGCACTAAATATGGCCTTTGATGAAGACCAGAACCTATAGGATGTTTCTAGGGAAGTGGAGAGGATAAATTGTCAGGGTATGGCAGAGCTTCAAGGCTCAAAATGGTGTGAAGAGAAGACGGTAGGGGTGCCCTTTTTATAAGGGAGGAGAGGGGCACCTTTAGAAAAACTCAAAATATTATTTTATAATAAAGTCATATTCAATTTTTAATAGCTCGAAATTGATTTATTTCTAAGATAAGGTAGGTATGGGTCTAAATACTCTCATACAATAGAATTTAGACAATATTAGGTTTCTATTTTATCCTTATCATTTATATTTAACTTTAAGTTAAATAATTTTGTTTTACCATGTCTTCTTTTTTTTACACTATAAGGTTAATAAACTTACTATAAAAATCCAAAAGAACCCCAAGTTGTTTATTATTAATATATATACACTTATATAAGTCATTTGGATGAACCATATATTTTTAGGAATAAAATTACAATTAATAATATAATATTTTTTTTAAAAACTATTTTATGTCAATTTTGACACTATTTGGTAATTGCTTTTTTTGAAAATCATAACAGAATGATTAGTTCAAACAAAGTTAATTAAATCAATACTAACATGTCATATTAACCTATAAAAGTAGTTTAATTCATAAAAAATCTTAAATTACATTTATTTGGGTATTTATAACATCAATTATGTCAATATTTCATTAATAAGATAATTACTTCATCATTATTGTGTCATAAATAAATTAAATTATTTAATGTCTAAATATTATAAATAAAATACAATTATGTAGGAAATATTTTTATCTTTCTAATGAATATTTATTGTCTAATTTATCTTATGTGTAACCCTCTGTTAAAAAATTCTAGTTATTAAACTTTGATTTTAACAATTTTAACTATTCTTTAAATAAAATAATATTAAATGTCCTAATCTAATCCAAGTGGACCTAAATGGTCATATTTTATTCCTAAGGTTGTTTTTGGTCGAATTAAACTTATCCAATAGAATTGGGACATGTGTTGGGGTAATAATAATATCATTTTTACCCTTATTAGCATATTTAATTTTAATCGTGGTAAATAAAAGTAAAACGTTACTATTCGCCAATAATTATTTTCATCTCATTGTACCACATTTTAGTCCTTGATATTTACCATGTCTGTCAGATTTTCGAAATTCTACTCACAGAAGTTGTAAAATTATGTTTTATGTAAATTTTCAAACTCTCCTAGGAGGTGGGTCAAAGACGGTGAAAAGTTCAATAAAATTTTTATATGTATAAAATTATTATAAAATGACTCCAATGAATTACTTTGAACTCATATAGGTATTATGTATCAATTTTTACATAAAATAAATTTAAATAAAATAAATAATTTTTTAAATAAAAATGTTGGTTTTTAAATAGCAACCCAGTGTTTTCACTATTCATCAAAAATTGAATGTTTTCAGAAAAATACAAAAAATTCACCCTAGGCTAATTTCGATATTCCGAATCCAAAAATGAAGTCCATTTTGAATGATAAAATTTATAAAATTTCAAAAATTGGGTATTACTATTCATAACGGCAAGTTCATAATAATATTATAATAATATCTCGTTTATTGAAACACGGTATTGCGTAATACACACGCTATCGAGGAAGGTTGTGATTGTGTGTAATGTGAGAAAAGTTAGGGTTTCATGTAGTACAAAACTCCTTTGTTTTTGTGTATAACATAATCCAACCATATTTCATTTATACTCAATGTTGCGTATAACATAATAAAAACTTATTTCATTTATACATTAAACAAAAACTATACTTAATGTTGCATAAAATAATTTCCACAAAACAAACTTGAAATTGTGTGTGACACGAGCCAAGAATAGTGTTGCATATACTGCAAGATAATATGGTGTTGTGTATAGCGCAAGATAATCTTGTTGTAGCGTACAACAAAAGACATCAAATAAATTAAAAAGAATAATTCTCATAAAATCTCGGGTTGCTACATTCTACCCCCCTTAAAATGAATTTCGCCCTCGAAATTCGTCGGGATTATAAATGGTTTACTATTCAAAAGTTTTCTTAATAGAAACCCACATCGTAAAAAGGAATACCAAAACTTATTTTAAAAACCAAAGTATGAAACGTAACGGTTACCCAAATTAACTAATCTTTGGGTTTCCACGTAGGAGAACATAGGTGAAAATATGGATATAGAAGAGAAATCTAACCGTCATGTTCTGATGGAGAGTGGTATAGAACATGGCTATGAAAAATCCAACAATCAAAAAGCCATAAATTTGTGATGATCTAGGGTACCATCTGATTCATCGGATATAAGGGCACTAGGACAACATTTTTGGTTTTCAAGATCATTTCCCTAAAGTTAAAGAATTTGATTTAGAAGAAATACTTACATTATTTTGGTAAAATCTCACAATTGTTCATGCCTTGAACAATTTCCACTTCATCTCTTTAAGAAATGATGTTGAATTTGTCTTTCACGAAGTTTTAGCAGATCATGTGATAGAATGATAGGCCATTCCATCTGTCTTAAATATAAGGTAGCAGAAGTTATATACATAATTCCATCTATTGTGAGATTAATCAGATATGGTTCCAAAATAGACTTATACTTCATCTATCATCCTGCATAATAAAATGAAACTAGTTTCTATTAACCAGGGACTTCCTGTAGGCTAGTGGTAGGAAATAAAGGCCTTTTGCCTTTCGGTTGTGGGTTAGATTCCCACATCCTTGTCCGACGTGACGGGTTGTTGCCCATCCTGTAGGTTTTCCTTTTTCTAAAACTACATTATTATAACATTCCATAAATAACATCGAAAAAAGTTCTAGCCATAAACAATTCTATATGATTTCCAACTTAATCCATTCCAACCTTTAAGCTTAACGAAAATACTTATGGCCAATCTCATAGTATAAAGAAAATGATTACTATAATGGTCACATAACAAGAACGTGAATACCATCAT
The DNA here is from genome assembly GCA_963277665.1 of Viscum album. Lineage (NCBI taxonomy): Eukaryota > Viridiplantae > Streptophyta > Magnoliopsida > Santalales > Viscaceae > Viscum > Viscum album. The sequence goes on along the minus strand of OY728160.1, from coordinate 1,715,384,361 downwards.
TTATCATACGATATATCTTGTTGGTCACATTCCAAACATGTGAATTCCTTAATCATGTTTTCTCTTGAAAAATGAATACACATTAATCCACAGTGAAAACATGAATGCAGTTAAAAGTTAACACTTTCCACTTACCAAAATCCCCAAAATTCTATATACTCAAACCATGATATCACTTAGTCCTTATATCAATCATGAGCTCATGAATAGTATTAAACATATTATTTTCTTCGTATCCATTCATTATGCGCATATTATCTTCTTTCCAAAAAATAACCTTTCGTGGTTACCAGTACCATTCAACATATACTTTCAAATACTTTAGTAAAAACAATAGTGTAACAATCATTAGATGATTCGTTATTCCATAGTACCATTAACTATACAACATAACTCTTGATTAAAATACAATCATTCCAATACCTTCTTAAAAAACTGACTGATCTTCAACACTTCTTTCATATCATATATCATTTGTAGTCTCCTCATCATCATCCACATAAATACTACCCATATGACCATGTTGATTCTCTTCATGAGATTTTCCCTTATGGCATTGGTTTGCATAATTCCCATACATTCCACATTTAAAACATCTAATCATTGTTTATGTCATAGCAATACCATTATCCTTCTCCATGGTGTTAACTGAACCTTTTCCTTTGCACTTACTGGATTTGTGTCCCTCTTTTCCGCACCCAAAGAATCTTCCAGTCCCTTTGAAACATTCTCCTTGATTCCTCTTCTCACATAATTTACATGAGGGGAATTGAACTTTCTTTCCTCTATAATCATCAGGAAAATCCATCTTTCTCTTATTAGCTGAGTCGGGATACTAACCAAAGTTGAGATTATTGATCATTTTATGAGATTTATGATTAGGCATAATAACGATATTTGGACTTCCAGATCCAATTTCATTTGATTGCTCATGAAGAATATCATTCCATTGTCTATCATATCCTCCATTATCGTGAATCTTTCCGTTCCCAGCCATTTCCTAAAAACCCAAAAATAATAGTGTGAGAGGCCAAAATCATAATCAAGAGGGATTACCCTCAATATATAACATCTTAGGTAAAATTCTAAGATCGTTACCATAATTATAGGACTATAACCTATACTTATACTTAACCTTAGGTACATCCCTAGACACACCTTAGAAATATCTCTAGGGATCTCACTAAAGTTTTCACATCCTAGTTTCCAAAGGTTGACTAAACCTTTCCTATAATACCAAATGTAGAGACCCAAATCTTGACGTACATGGACATTACATTACTTTTTCTGAATACTTAATACATATGAAAACAGAAACACAAGGACCGTAATAGTTTAGTGTCTTTGGAAACTCGGAAAATAATCTTCTAATCATGGTGACAAATCTTCAACATCTCCCATAAATATATTCCCCTTTTTGTTTTCTTACCTAAATCCTTTCTTTAAATCCTGGAGAAAATAAAACATATAAAGGGTGAGCTCAAATTCTCACTAAGGGTAAGAATAGATAACATAAAACAATCAATAATAATTTTAATGCAAAAACATGAACATAAAATCTAAACCTCAAAATGATGAGCAACAACATAAATTTTGGAAGTACACAAGGCATAGATCATAAAGAAACATTAGTCATGATAAACTAGCATGGTAATAAAACATTTAATTGTAGAATCCATTAAGAACATGTTATGATTTCCATAGTAGCCAAGGAATTGCTGCCAAGACCATCTTAGTGCACAAATTCCCATTTTGAATCGAGTTCACTCCTCATTCCAGTCTTGTAACACTGAACCGGATTAACGTAACATTCCATCCATGTCTATCTCATGAGATATAAATCTTTACCCAATGCATTGGAGGGAGATATAGGTCCCACCCATCTCATAATGAAATCATTCTTAGTTGTGCCACAAAATAAACATACATCATTCATAATAACCCAACGAATAAAATGGGTTTCATAAACATCATCCCATCATCACATAATCCATATAAAAGAGATGGATATCATTTCCTAATAAGAAAAATAAAACCTTTTAAATAAAAGGGACATTATACATGAAACATACACATATGAAATAATGTCATCTTAGATAGAAAATGGTTTTGATAAAACACTTGAAATGAATTCTTGAGGAAAATATCCTTTCTTCTTCAAAATAAATTTCATTTCACAAAATGTCATGAAATTTTAAAAGAAAAATATTTTGTTTAAAATATTCATGAAATATTTTGGAGGAAGATTCATGAAAATAAGGCTTTATAAAACCGTAAAAATATTTTCATGCCTTATAAGTTAAAAAAACATTCTCCTCGTACTTTTGTCAGAAAAGTCAAAAAGTACCTCATAACGTAAACAAAAGAAAGATTCCATACATACCATGTAGTAAAAGTCAAAATGGTTAAAAAGAATATTACACATACATAAAAACACTTTTATAAAACATGGACATGGATAATAAACATAACCCCAGTAAATACTTACGAATAAACAATCTCAGATAAGAATGAGATTGGAATAATTATCCCTTACCTTATGTCTGATATGCCTCGTATGTATCCGAACCTCTTGTATAATGATTTAAATAATGTTATTGACTGATTAAAAAATCATATTCATTTTTATGATATCATATATAGTTTACTTATGACTTTATATTACCCGTTCTTTTGTAAATTCGATGTAAAAGCAGCGATTTGGGTAGAATCGTTTCATTTATTGTACGTGTTTCAACTTGTTGTTCTTGATATTATTACTTATATCCTGATTTACATAATTACATAATGTAAAACATGATTTATATATAATATATATTCATCATATACATATATATATGATAGATCGATAAATGGAATGAAATACACCATTCATGGAGACGGTAGGCCGTACGTACGCATGAACTCTGTTTTTGTTTCCTTATCGAATTGAATGGAATTAAGTAGATGAAATACATATATATATACACAAATATAGTGTCATTATTATGTCATATATTTCATTATTATTCATTATATATACTTTATAAGAATTCATGAATGGTAAACTTTGAGAATGAATCTCATCGCGTCATGGAGACGGTAGTCCGTACATACGCATGAGTGATGATACCATTCCCATTATCATGGAATTGTGTTGGAGTGTATGTATACTATTTCATAATCAAAATCACTTTACAATAAAAATATATAGTTATTATTTACACCATTGTACCCATCAAAGTAAGGTGGTGTTGGAAAATAGATTACACCACGGTGTGGAGACGGTATTCCATACATACGCACGCGCGGTGATTTCATTTTCCGTAGGATGGATATATGGTGAAATAGGGTTGCATCATACTTATAATAAAATATCATTATATGAGTGATACTTATTTTATTACCTCATAATGAAACAACTAAAGAATAAGTAGAAGAAGAAAAAAAAGTTGAAAGAATCGGTGACGGACATTACCTCTTCTTTGAAGCGCCTCTTCTTAACCTCCTCTTTGGGCACTAAATATGGTCTTTGAAGAAGACCAGAACATCTAGGATATTTCTAGGGAAGTGGAGAGGAGAAATTTTCAGGGTTTGGAAGAGCTTCAAGGCTCAAAATGGTGTGCAGAGAAGAGGGAAGGGGTGCTCTTTTTATAAGGGAGGAGAGGGGCACCATTGGAAAAACTACAAATATTATTTTATAATAAAGTCATATTCGGTTTTTAACAGCTCCAAATTGATTTATTTCGAAGATAATGTTGGTATGGGTAGAAATCCTCTCATCCAATAGAATTTAGACAATTTTAGGTTTCTATTTTAACCTTATCATTTAGATTTAACTTTAAGTTAAATAATTTTACTTTTACCATGTATTCTTGTTTTCTTACACTATAAGGTTAATAAACTTACTATAACAAGCCAAAAGAACCCCAAGTAGTTTATTATTAATATATATAACCTTATCTAAGTCATTTGGCCGAACCTTATATTTTTAGGAATAAAATAACAATTAATAATATAATATTTTTTTAGACTATTTTATGTCAATTTTGAAAATATTTGGTAATTGATTTTTTTGAAAATTATACCAGATTGATTAGTTAGAAAAATGTTAATTAAATCAATAATAATATGTCATATTAACCTAACAAATTAGTGTAATTCATAAAAAATCTCAAATTACATTTTTTTGGGTATTTATAACATTAATTATGTCAATATTTCATTAATAAGATAATTACTACATCATCATTTTTTCATTAATAAATTAAATTATTTAATGTCTAAAAATTATAAATAAATACCATTATGTAGGAAATATTTTTATCTTTATAATGAATAATTATAGTCGAATTTATCTTATGTATAACCCTATATTAAAAATGTTTCAGTTATTAAACTTTGATTTTAACTATTTTAACTATTCATTAAATAAAATAATATTAAATGTCCCAATCTAATCCAAGTGGACCTAAATGGTCATAGTTTATTCCTATGGTTGCTTTTGGTCGAATTACACTTATCCAATAGAATTAGTACATGTTTTAGTGTAATAATAATATCATTTTTACCCTTAATTACCCTATTTACTTTTAATCGTGGTAAATAAAAGTAAAAAGTTACTATTCACTAAAAATTATTTTCATCTCATTGAACCACATTTTAGTCCTTGATATTAACCGTGTCTCTCGTATTTTCGAAATTCCACTTAAAGAAGTGGTAAAATTAAGTTATACGTAAATTTTCAAACTCTCCTATGAGGTGGGTAAAAGACGGTGAAAAGTTCAATAAAATTTATATATGTCTAAAATTATTATAAAATGACTCCAATGAATTAATTTGAACTCATATAGGTATTATTTATCAGTTTTCACATAAAATGAATTTAAATAAAATAAATAATTATTTAAATAAAAAGTCGGTTTTTAAATAGTAACCTAGTGTTTTCACTATTCATCAAAAATTGAAAGTTTTCAGAAAAATACAAAAAATTCACACTAGGCTAATTTCGATATTATGAATCCAAAAATGAAGTCCATTTTGACAGATAAAATTTATAAAATTTCAAAATGTGGGTAGTACTATTCATAACGGCTAGTTCATAATAATATTATAAAAATATCTCATTTAGTGAAACTCAGTATTGCGTACTACACATGCTATCGAGGAAGGTCTTGATAGCGTGTAATGTAATCCAAGTTAGGGTTGCGTGTATTGCAAGACTCTTTTGTTGTTGCGTATAACAGAATCCAACAGTATTTCATTTATACTCAATGTTGTGTATAACATAATAAAAACATATTTCATTTATACATTAAACAAAATCTATACTTAATGTTGCGTAAAATAATTTCCACAAAACGAACTTGAAATTGTGTGTAACACGAGCGAATAATAGTGTTGCGTATACTGCAAGCTAATATGGTGTTGTGTATAGTGCAAGATAATCTTGGTGTAGCGTACAACAAAAGACATCAAAGAAATTAAAAAGAATAATTCACATAATATCTCGAGTTGATACACTTACATAGAAAATAAAAACATAGATGCATGTATGATAATATCTAGAATCATATTAAATATTTCAAACTAAAGAAAACACATATTCACAAAATAAACAATTTGTATCCACGAATCACAAATAAGGTAATAATTTCTAAATAAAAGATCATTTTTCATATTTAAACATGAGATAAATATTTATGATGTAACACCCCAAGTTTTTTTAGACCTTTTTTTAATAAATTAAATATTAATTAATGTCCTTAAATTTCCAAAGTCAAACATTTTCCTCACATGTCACCAACTCGACGTACATTACATGGAAAACTGACTTGGCATGCATTACATGCAACAACGATGTTTCTACGATGCAACATTTTATTGGTATAATTATTTAAATGAGATAGTTATAACCTACCCATTAAAGATGGATATTTGAATATTAATAACAACTTTTAAAAAAATGATTTTTTTATATAAATAAAATATATTGATAACGAAAGATATAATTTAATGTAAAGTCCTTATATGATTAAAACTATTATTTTCTCTAATGAACTTCTTTTAATGTTATTATGTAAAAAATAATAAAATTATTTTTAGGCACATTTTAAATTGAACTTCATAAAATAAAAATATTATTTTAATTTATACTTTTTAAATTATATTGTGGTCAATTTTTGGGATTTTTCTCAGAAAAATCATTTTAGGATGAATAGTGAAAATGATGGATTTTAATTTAAAACTACCTTTTCAATCAATATATTGATCAGGATAAGTTATAGGATAAATTAGATTAAAAATTAGACCATATTTTTATAAGTTAATCCAATTTATGAAATTATAATAAATCTAATTCTGAAATTGGGTATAAAAACATAAACTTTTTGATGTTTTTACATTAAAAACCTTTAGTATTGTCCCGTCAACGGGTTTATATTTAAATTAATTTCTACCACTTATAATATTATAATTTGGAAAAAAAGGATTTCATATTTATAATAAGCATAATTTATATGTATAAAAAGTTCAACATAGTTTTTTACCAAAACAAATTAGCAATGTGATTAAAATTAGTTACAACGATTGAGGTAAATATTAGGTTTTCAAAGCACTGAGTTTTAATGTTAAGACCAAAAAGGAACTAGAAACTTTTTTAACACAAATTTTCGGTACATTACCATAAATTATCCATACATTATTTTTTTATTTTTGTTTTTTAAGATTTTGTTTAGGAAATAATGTGGTTACACCTAAATTGTTTTCAAAAATGCCAAGGGTGTTGTTTCTCACCCTTAAAAAGGCACACCACCTCTACCACTCCTTCACACCTCTAAAACCACTTTGTTTAAAACAATATATATAAAAAAACATCAAAAAATATATCCCTTTCTACTATAATCCTCCCATTTTTAAAAAATAAATCCAAGGAAACATTTTGGCACAAACCAAAAAGATACACCCGATTAAGAGGTAACGACCTCTCTCAATATCCTTTATTTTATTTTCTTTCTCCACTCCCTGCACTCTCTTTATTAAAATATTGTATAAAAAAATTTATTCATTATACTAGGATGTTTCTATACTAATTTTTATACATAAACTTTTTAAATCCTCCTTAAATAGGTAACGAACATACTGTTTATGTGTACGGTGAATTACAGCCTCACAAAATGATGATTGTTCTTTTTTTCTTATCAACTATAATGGTGGGAATTATAATGGGAAAAATATTTATATAAGTTATATATTATATTTTTTATGTATTTAATATTATTTAAACCTATTAAAACACATATATTCATACTTTCAATTTGGTTTAAATATGATAATTTCATTCGAGGAAGTGTGGACTACCGCCCCTCCAAGCGATGTGATTCATTCAGACACTGAATACAATGTATTATAGATGGGTTTAGTTAGATTATAGGATATATATATATGATATAATCGTTATAATAGAATAATTATAAATATATACATAAATATACACACATATATTTCATTTACCTTCTTTCTTTCAATGTGACAATAAAGGCTGAAACATCTTTCATGTGTATGTACGGCTTACCATCTCCATGAATAGTTCATTCCATTTCATAATTAAAAATTATATAAACTTTATAATTCATAAATAATGAATATAAATGATATTTATATCTTTATTTACATTATTTAAATCATTATATAATTATAAGTACCATAGATATAATAAATTAAGACACATCCGAAGAACAAAGCGAATATTACCTAAACTAAAAACGTAATATAGGATTGTTAACAAGTGTGTAATATATGGCAATAATAAAACCATATATGGTATTAAATATGATTATATGGCTTTAAAAAAAATTTATAATAAACATATATTTTTTATACATTATATTTCAATGAGAACAATGGATTCAAGACACAATGTAAAGGGATTTCATCTCACTTTTTTTTCTATGAGATACATGCTTTTTTCACCACCCATTCCTTTTCTGTGGTGTGTATACTGGAAATGGATTTATTAAATAATTATTAAACATAAATTAATGGGTATTTATATATCCATTTTATGATCTTTATTTCACGGGTTTAATTTTTCAAAAGCTTCCAAATCGAAAAGACAATTTTGTCTCAATTTTCCTTCTTTGAGACACATGTTTTATTTTGAACCTACATTATTTTTCGAAGAGTATATAATTAAATTTTACATGTTATATAATTAATATTCTCATATTAATGATATTTTAAGCTTCATTAAATTTCATTTTCTTACATTTATATAATGATCCCAAGTTACCAAGTTATAAGAGTTCATTGAAACAACCTCATCGCATTTTGAGATTGTTTATATTGATTCTTACTTTGATGAAATATTATGATCCATATCTCAAGAACACTCATGAAATTTTTTATCCTCTGGTTATTCATGATATATTCATGTTTTCGTACCATTTTTTCACTCATTAGATCATAATATATTTAATAAAATATTTTTTATGAAAATCTGACTGTATTTCTCTCTTTGGGTGAAAATATGTTTTATTAAAAACACATGTTTTAGAATAATCATTGAAGAAAATTTTAAAATATAAAATTATTTTTAAAATGTTTTATTGATTTTAAAACATTAATTATAAGTTTTTTAATATATTTTAAAAGAATGTGTGTTTCAAAAATGTTTTCTGTTTTAAAAATCATTTTCAATGCATGAAATGATTTTATCCTCAAGTAATTTTTTTAAATACATTTAAAAATTATTACTATCTAAGATTTCATATATTGGTGTTACACATTACTTTATGTGTAAATTATTCAATTTATCTATTTACATTCTTTCTTGAAATAGATTATGTTTTTATGGAATGATTTCAATGAAACTCGTTTCTCCTTCATAGGTTATATGCTGTTGAAACCCGCTTATTTTCAGGGGTTATGTTTATGGAGAAATGATTTTGAAACCTATTTTTCAATAGGGTGTACTATGATTACATGTTTATAATACACATTTAATTTCCTGGGTTATAATATTATTTTTAATTATCTTGTGGAAAATGTATTTATAATTTCATTATGATAATGGTGGGACCTATATCTACCTCCAATGCATTGGATAATGATTTATATCTCACGAGATATACTAAAATGGTCTTGGTAAAGAACCTTCAATACTAATATTTCCATCAGAGTGAACCATAGCTATCAAGATGGTACGAGGGTTGAACTCATGCTACTAAGATGGACATGGTAGTGAACAATTAATACCAATATCGTATGGGGAGTGAAACCATACTACCAAGATTTTCATGGAAACAATGCCTTGGATACTATAAATATAAAATTATATTCTTTTCTGTCTTCAACAATTTCATGTTTTATTCCAATTCTATGCTTTTCTTTCTTACATTCTTTAATTACTTTTGATTCATTTTTTATGAACCAAAATTATTATGATAGGATTCATGTTTATGAGATTTGATACAAAAGTAATGATGTTCTATTTTTAAGATAACATTATCATCTAATTATGGTCATGATTATGATTTTGCATCTCACTTTTTTACCCTCACTGAGAATATGAGATAACCCCTTTTTATGTTTCCTTCCACTAGGTTATGACAATATGTATTATGTTTGATTTGTCAAATAATGGTACTATTCAATAATAACCTAGTGGGAGATGATTTAGCTCATTTATGTACCATTATTTATGTTTCCTTGTTTGCAAAGGCACTATACTATTATAGTCTTTGGTTTCCTATTTGTATAATTTTTTAAGTATTCCGTAAAAGTTATATAATATTAATATATGATAATCGAGTGTAAATATAGTCAGTATCAGAGAAAATATTTAGTTATCATTTGGATGGTAGGATGATAAAACCATACTGATAACCTTAAGGACATGTCTAGATATAAGAATAAGGATATGAAAAAGTATAAAAAATGACCTGGAATTTTCCTAAAGTATAGATTGAGTGGTTTCCTAGAAATACAGCCCTTTCTTGATACTACATGTGGATTTTTCTCTGGAACTGATGTACCTAGAGGTAAAAACTCTCACAAGATGTTTCGGGCCTAACTCGGGGTAATCTGGTACATGAAAACGGGCCTTGCTACCCACCTGGTTTGGCACTCTTGGGGGATAAGGTTTCAGAATTCATAAATACTTCATAAGACATTATGATGGATCTAAATAGAATTTTTCTATGAATAACCTCGGATAAACATAAGGTGTCATATTATAAAAAAGGTTTCATAATTTAAAAATCTGATAAGGGACTCTTCATGATTATGTGGTTCCTCAATATGATAGTTGTTTCTTACTCTATGATTTTGGTTTTAATAAATGGTTAGAACTCATAGGAACCATGTTAATGGTTATTATGATGGAAAATTCAATTATTATCCTCATAAGAAATCATATTCTATGGAATCTAAAATGAAAAACACCCGATTTTTATGCTCACACAACTTTCTAAAGCTATGAATCATGGTTGAATTCAAAATGAGAAAACGATTGAACAAAATACTATTGATTATTTCTTGAGGAAATGTCCAACTTCTTTCAGTGGGTCATCTAATCCACTTATTATTGAACAACAGATCTGTACTACTGAAATGATATTCTCCATTCTCAAGTGTTTGGAAAATGATAAATTCATTATGGTTATCTATCGGTTAGAAGGTGAAGTAGGCTAGTGGTGGAATCTAATAAATGATACAAGGCAACAAGATGATATTGAATCCATGGAATGGGATGATTTCAATAACTCATTTTTTAATAATTACTTTCTTCAAATTCATTGTTCCAAGATGGAGAAATAGTTCTATGAGTTCATGCAATGGGATGATGAGTCTGTTGGTACCTACGAGGCTAATTTCACAAGACTTGGGAGGTACGCTTAACGAATTATCCTTCAACCTGAAAGTAATGATGATAGGTTTTTCAGTGGCTTAAATCCAATTCATGTAAGGGAGTTGGACATAAGATAAATTAGTATCTATGAAAAGACATTTTTTTGTCAGAACAAGGTTGAAATTGATGTTGGAGTCACATACCAATTTTATAATTTGTACATGAAAATGAAGATAGAGTTTAAAGGAAAATATAAAAACCATGAAGAGAAGAAGATGAGATTTACTTTATACTCTGAGTGTGGGAAAAATCATGGATGAAATTGTCTTAATGGGAAAAATAAATTTTTTATGTGTATAATGAAAGGAAATCAGGAATTTTATTTTTAGAGTGATGGTAATAAGTTAGCTAACCAAGATAATGGAGAGAAATATTCATAGATTTAACCTCTCATACTACAGTTCTACAATTGTAAGGAGACTGGATATTATTCTAACCACTTCCCAAAACCAAGGGGTGGTGATTATGACTGATTTTATCAACCTCTTATGCTGAGGTAAAAGTAGGAATCTCATGAAATCCCAATTTCTAAAGAGTGGTGTAATAAAAATGTGATGAAAGGTAAACTTATAATCCACTCTAGAACTGATAATTTTATATTTGATTCTAAATCTACCCACTCTTTTGTATCTAAATAATTTTTTATGGTTCTTAAGATTGAACCAAAAAAATTAGATGTGAAATTAGTTGTGAAAAAACCTAATGGTATCATGTTTACATCCCATGATTTTGATTCCTCTACAGTTTATTTTGGTGGGAAAGTGATTCCTTCAAATCTTTTCATTCATACTTTGGTAGAATTTGATGTAATCTTAGGATTGGATTGGAATTATCTACATAAATCCCACATTAATTGACTTTGAAGTGAAATTACATTTTATATTTGAAAGTCTCTTATGATCATACAGCCAGGTCAAGATAGGTTTGAAAATAATTTGGATATTACATCTATTTTAAGTGTCTTAGTTCCCATTCATAAGGGTTTTGTGGCACAAATTATTGGGGAGAGAATCGACATTGATGATGTAATTATTGTCTGGGATTTTGTGGATGTATTTCTAGAATTGATTCCTTGCCTTCCACACAAACAAGATGTTGAGTTCTAAACAAAACTCTTACCTGGTTCTACCCCAATTTTGTAGACTCCTTATGGAATTTCCCTGATTAAGTTGTAGTAAATGAAGAATAAACACTAATAAAACCTTGATAAGAGATTCATTCGGCCAAGTGTGTCACTGTGGGGTGCACCCATTGTTTTTGTGAAAAATAAATACAGATAAATTTTAATTTTCATTGATTATTGGGAGTTGAACTAAATCATGATAATGAATAAGTATCCACTTCCCCATATTTATTACTTGTTTTATCAACTGCATGAAGCTCTAGACAATTCCAATATTGACCTTCATTCCAGATATCATCAATTGAGGTATAAGAAAGATGATATTCCAAAGATGGTATATTGTACAAGGTATAGACACTATGAATATATAGTGATGACTTTTTTACTTATGGATTCCTTTGTTATCTTCATGGATTTAATGAATAGTGTCTTTTTATATTTCCTCAATTGGTTTGTGGTATCCTTTATCGATGATATTATTATCTATTCAAAGGGAAATGAAGGTCATGAAGACCACTTGAAAATTGAACTAAAGTCCCCACATTAGGAGAATATATATTAAATATTTACACATTGTAAATTTTGGTTGCAAAGGTTTCATTTTTTTTATCACATAATCTCAGTAGATGGCATAGAGGTAGATTTATCAAAGACAGATGCTATTATAATTTGTCCTATACTAACCACGATGACTGAGATCTATAGAATTATTGGTTTAGATATATATTATAGATGGATTGTGGAGAATTTATAATAAATATCTAATCTTCTGACCAATTTAACTTAGAAGGGTGTCAGGTTCCTCTGGACAGATGAATGTGAGGAAAATTTCAAGGAACTAATGATAAGGTTAGTTAGTTCACCTATGCTTACATCACCCTATAGTGGAGAAGGGGTTTAAATATATAATGATGCATGAAATAATGGATTGTGATTTTTTATTATGCATAATAAAATGGTTATAGACTATGCCTCATAGAATTTGAATATTCATTATCAAAATTCCTTAACTCATGATTTGGAGTTAGCATCAGTAATTCTTACATTAACGATATTAACACATTATTATTATAGAGAAAAGTGTGATATATATAAAGATCATAAATGTCTGAAATATATATTCACACAGAATAAGTTGAACCTGCTCTAGATAAGATGGTTAGAGTTGAAAATTGATTATGAATGCTTAATATATTACAACCCTGAGAAAGTAAATAGGGTGGCTGATGATTTCTGTTAGAAAGATCTTGCTAGATTATCCATGATGAGGATAATAATATTTCCATTATTTATGGATTATAAAAAGGATGGATATTGAATTCCTAGAGTAAGGGGAAAATATTATCTTTCTAAAATAAATTTTCAACCCACTATCCAAGTGAAGATTTAGGAGTCTAAGAAGGAAGATAATGAGCTGAAAAATAATGTTAGAAATGTTCTCGAGTTTATCCTTGAACAATATGGAATTATGAGGTTCATAAATAATGTTTATGTTCATTCTATACCATATTTGAATAAGTATATATTAGAGGAATATCATAGTTCTTCATTCTCTATTCATCCTGGAAGTACAACAATATATAGGTACTTTATCAAATAATTCTGGTGGGAGGGTATGAAGAGATATATAAAAGAGCTTGTATCTTGGTGCTTGGTATTCCAAAAAGTTAAATATAGAAGGAAAAATTGAAAGGGTATGCGGCATACATTACCCATACCATAATGGAAATGGTAAAAAATCACAATTTATTTTTTCCTTGGATAACCCGAAACCTCTAAAGGGCTTAATACTATATGGGTGATTGTCCATCACCTTACAAAGTCATCCCAATTCATCGCTACCAGAGAATACTTATCTCTTGATCAGCATTGAAGGATATATATTAATGAAGTGGTAATTCTACATGGATTTCCAAATTTTATTTTATCAGATCAGGAAATTAGGTTTACCTTAATGTTCTCGAAAATTATTCAGTAAGAACATGATAAAAAAAATTAAGTTTCAACAATTATAATCATCCTTAAATAGATATCCAGTCTGAAGGAACAATTCGAATCCTAGAGGATATGTTGAGATCCTGTTATCTGGATTTCAAAGATGTTTTCGATCAACACATTCATCTAGTTGAGTTTTCTTACGACAGTAGTTCACTAAAGAATTCTGATGGAACCTTATCGATATTTTTAGGGGAAGAAATGTAGAGATCTAACATATTGGGATGATTTTGGGGAAATAAAGCTATTGGGAGATTTCATCAATGAATAAATAGTCATGAAGTTTGGAACCATTCAATATCATATCAAGGAAACTCAAAGTTGGAAAAGAGTTATGATGATAATCGTCGACGTGATCTATAATATGAAGTTGGTGAAAATGTGTTTCTATGAATCTCACCTTGGAAGAAAGTTATGATATTTCGAAAAAAGGGATCTTATCCATGGGTATATCAGTCCATTTGGAATTTTTTATCATTTATAGATGGTAGCCTATAACTTTGAACTTCCCTAAAATCTCCCTCAACTCCATGATGTGTTCCATGTATCTCTCCACAGGAAGTACATACCTGACCCTTTACATGTACTATACTCATAAGTCATACCGTTGAAGAAGGAAGTTTCTTATGATGACCAACCAGTTGAAATTCTTGACTTTATAAAACATTTATATGAAACAATACCACTAACCTATTCAAGGATTTGAGGAGAAACCACCATTTAAACTAAAATACATCAGAACTTGAGGATATTATGATGTAGAGGCATCCTTACTTGTTTTTACCTAAGTGATTAATTTTGAGGGAGAAATTCATTTTAAGGGTGGTAGAATGTAACAACCTGAGTTTTTAGGGATCTTTTTCGAATAAATTAAATATTAATTTATGTATTTAAATTCACTAATTCAAACATTCCTTTCACACAACACCTACTCGACGTACATTACATAGAAAACCGACTAGGCGTATGTTACCCGCAATATTGATGTTTCTATGAAACATCATTTTATTTTTATAATTATTTAAATTAGATAATTGAAACCTAACTATTAAACAAAGGAATATTAATAGTATTAATGACTTCTCCAATATTTTTTATAATTTTTTTAAATAAATAATATAGATTGATATTGAAATTTATATTTTTTGTTCAAGTCCTTATATATTTAAAACTACTATTTTTTCAATTGAACATATTTTAATGTTATTATGTGAAAAATACTAAAATTAATTTTAAAAACATTTAGAAATATAATTTCATAATATAAAATTCATTTTTTATATTTAAACTTTCAAAATCAGTATAGCGTTAATTTTTGGTATTTTTTGTGAAATAACATTTTTGGAAGAATAGTGAAAAATAATGAATTTTAATTCAATTTAAATTTGTCTTAATGTTTAATTAGATAATTTTTTAGCTAATTGATCCAATTTAAGTGATTTTGACCAATTTCAATTTAAATTGGGTACAAAAATTTAACAACCTTTTGGACATTTTTAATTTAAAAACCCACAAATTCGTCCCATCAGTGGGATTATATTTAAATTAATTGCTTCCACTTCTGTTATTATAATTTGGAAAAATGGATTCCATATTTCCGATAATCATAATTTATAATATCTATTATGGTTACCTTATTTTTTTACCAAAAATATTAGTGAAAGTGATAAAAATTTATTACAATGATTAAGGATAAAATAAATTAACAAAGAACTAAACCTTAAATGTAAGACCCAAAAATACCTAGAAACATATACAACATCCATTATTTGGACATTATTATCCATTCACCTTCCATTGTTGAGTTTTTTTAGGTTTTAAATTACTTTTTTTATTTAAAAACAAGGGTACATCTAACTTGTTTTCAAAAATGCCATGTGTTTTATTTCCCTACCTATAGAATGACACCAACTCTACCACTTCTTCACGCCTATAAAACCACATAGTTTTTTTTATTTGCTAAAAAATTCACTTCCCAAAATCCCTCCATTACTCCTATAATCCACCCCTTGGTCAAAAATAAATCCAAGGAATCTTTTTGGCATAAACCAAAAGGAGTTACCTGATTAAGAGGTAATGGCTTCTCTCAATATCATTTCTTTTATTTTCTTTCTCAACACCCTCCACTCGCTTTTTTCCATTATGGAATAATAAAAAAAGTATCATAAATATACTATGATGTTATTATTCTAATAGTTTTTCCAATACTTACACACACATCTATATAATTGGAAATGAATATATTGTTAGTGTGTACAAAAAACTACAGCCTCACAAAACAATGATGGTTCATTTTTCCTTACAACCAATAATGGTGGAAATTATGATATACACTCTCTTTATATATTTTATATATTTTATTAATTATGTATTAATATTACTTAATCCTTTAACAACACATATCTTTACACTTTCCATTTGTTGCAAATATGACAATTTCATTTGAGGAAATGTGGACTATTATCCCCCTCAAAGTGATGTGATTCATTCACACACTAAATTTAATGTTTTAAGGATGGGATTAGTGAACTTATATGATATATATGATATAATAATTCTACTGTAATAATGGTATATATACATATATTTAAAAAAATATTTCCTTTACTAACTTTCTTTAAATATGAAAATAAAGAAGGAAAAAATGTTCATTCGTATGTAAGACTTACCATCTCCATGAACAATGTATTCCATTTCATAATTCTATATTCTATAAATTATAATTATACACAAATACTGAATATAAATGATATTTATATTACCTGAAGTGAAACCATAACAAAGGATTGTTAACAAATGGGTAATATAAGGTCATAATCAAAACATATATGGTATTAGATATGAGAATATGGTTCTGTAAAATAAGTATAATAAACTTATATTTTTTTTATAGGAGGTTCGAACTGCTATGAATAGAGTCAAGACACATGGTAATGGGATTTCATCTCACTTTTTATTTCCATGAGATGCATTCTTTACTAACCACCCATTCCTTTTGTGTGGTGTGTATAATTCCCATATATATATATTCAATGATTCTTATAAATAAATTAATTGGTATTAATATATCCATTTTATGAACTTTATTTCATGGGTTTAATGTTTCAAAATATACCAAATTGGAAAAAAAGTTTTTTCTCAATTTTCTTTCTTAGAGCCAGATGTTTTATTATGCACCTAAATTATTTTTTGAAGTGTATATACTTCCATTCCACATTTTCTATCATTAATATACTTATTTTATTGATATTTTAAGCTTCATGTAATTTCCTTTTCTTATATGGTGATTATGGTCCCAAGTTACCAGGTTATAATATTTTATTGAAAAAAACTCATCATGTTTTGAGGTTGTTTCTTTTTACGCTTCCTTTGAAGATATATTATGATCCATCTCTCAAGAAAACACATGAATTTTCTTACCCTTTGGTTATTCATGATATATTATTTTTTAGTACCATTTTCCCTCTCATTGGTTCTTAATACAATTAAGAAAATATTTTTAATGAAAATATGACCGCATTTCACTCTTCATTCGGAAATCTATGTTATTAAAAAACCGTGTTTTCAAAAATGTTTTTAAATGGTCCGTGAAGATCATTTTCATGGAAAAAATAATTTTAAAAATTTTTATGGTTTGAAAATAATTATTTATAATTTTTTAAATCAATATTCAAAGAAAAATATTTTCAAAAATATTTTATTTTTTAAAAATAATTTTCAATTCAGAGAGAATATTTAATTCAGGAAATGTTTTTAAAATCTATTTCAAAACAATTCCGATATAAGATAACATCCGTTAATGTTACACATATATTTCTGGTGAAATTATTCCCTTTTTACATTAATATTATTTCCTTGAATGGATTATGTTTTTTTGTAATGATGTTTATAAAACCTATTTCACTCTTATGGGTTATATGATTTAGAAACCCTCTTATGTTCATAGGTTATGTTTATGATGAAATAATTATGAAACCTATATTTTTTACTATGGTTTTGATATGATTACATGTTTATATTACCTATTTCATTTCATGGGTTATGTTATTATTTTAATGAACTTTTAGAACATATATGTATGATTTCATTATGAGATGGGTGAGACCTATATCTCCATCTAATGTTTTGGGTAAATATTTGTATCTCGTGAGATAGACAATGATGGCCTTGGGAATGAACCTTGACTACTTAAATTGTTATGGGAGTGACCCATGACTACCAAGATGGTATTAGGAGTGAACTCATGCTACAAATATGGCCATGTGGGTCAAATATGACTACTAAGATGGTATGGGGAGTGAATCCATACTACCAAAATGGTCTTGCCAAAAATTCCTTGGATACTATGGAAATCATATTAAATTATTATGTGTCTTTCACAATTCCATGTTTTTTCTATATATATTCATTCTTGGATTATGTTATTTATTTCTTAATGATTTATTTTTTATGAACTTCTAAGATTTATGACATGATTCATGTTTATGGCCTTTGATATGCAGGGTGTGATCTTCTATTTTCAAGATCATGTTCTCATACCCTTATGCTCAAGATTATTCGTATACAAATCCCTTATTTACCCTTACTAAAAATCTGATCTCACACCTTTTTATGTTTCCTTCCCAGGTTATAAAAATTTGTATTATGTTTGATGTGTCTAAGGAGGGTTCGTGTCAAGAAGAACCTAGTGGTAGATGATGTAGTTAATTTTTGTACCATTGTTTATGATTCTATGTTTCCAATAGAATTAGACTAGTACAGCCTTTGGGCGTCAATTTTTATAATTTTTTATGTTTTTTTGCAAAAGTTATGTAACTTTAACATTTCAAAAGAGATAGTCACTATATATGAACAATTTATTAATCAAATAAAATAATAAACTCTTTATAATTTTGGATATTAATTATGGAAATTCTATAATATTAAATATACTCACTTCATATTGATATAATAATATGAACTTGAAATTATTAATTAAGTGGTATTTCACTTTATATATATTATATTAAATGAAATATAAACGTTTTATATATCAATTTGTATTATGTAAACTATTCACATAAAATAAATATTTAATATTTAATATTATTTATACTAAGATCAAATAAATCATCAAAACCTTTCTGATGTGATCTAAATAATAGCCTAAATAAGGCCCTCAATTTGGCCAATTAAAATTCAATATTAAGAATAATTCATAATATTAAATTATAAACATGGTATACGAATCCGTATATTGTAATTAATAAAAAAATTAAAAATTACCCTTATGATTTCTAAATAAAAAATTTATTTCTAAGTCAAAATATATTCCATATAATTTCGTAAAAGGTATTTCAACATTAACATTTAATATTATGGAACATTTTTCAATTAAAGTTTTATAGAAATTTAATTAATTAATTATAAACACTTTGAAATTAAAAAATTTATAGATAATTTATAAATTAATAAATATACAAAAAATATTTTTTTTATTATTTATAAACAATTTATAAATTATATAATTAAATACATAATTGATTTTAAGTAGAAAAAATTATTCACAATTAATATATAATGATTTAACCAAAATCATAGGTTATAATTAAGAGGCTTTTGACACTAAAATGGTGTACCTTTTATCAGTTCTATTTTATGACTGATAACTCTCTCAATTCCTATGATATGATACATTAAGTTATATTATTATGTATCATATCATATTTTATGATATACAATGATTTCATAAAGGTTATATAGTGATTTTATTAAACCACATTGTACCAAAATCCTGGGATATGATATCCAGAAGTCATGCACTAAGACTAATACTAATCTGTGGGATTTTTACTAAGTCACTAATTATGATATACCGTATCATAATCCATGACTCAACCGAGTAGAATAAGTTTCTGAATCATATTTCATGATAGGGAATATGAAAATCATGTTACATCCAAAACATTCATTTGCAGCATGATTCTGTGAATAAAAATGTATGGTAAGGCTCTAATACCACTATTGGGTATCGAATAATCTAACAAAACATGATAAATATAGCTGAACAATTGAAGAAAGACAAATTCAAAGATCAACCATGCTAGATAAATGAAATCATGCATTTTTTAAAAGAAGATATATATGTACTTTAAACTATAGATGTTCATTTTATTTTTCTTTATAATTCCTTGAATTGAGACCACTAATCAGTGTCCAAGATAGAGAACGATTTGACATCAGGTGCACCTCCTCGCACACCAAAGGACAATGAATAGTAGTGAGGGAATAAATCATACATTGTAGAGATTGTATCCTCAATAACATAATCATTAACAATAATAAAATAACCAATAACCATATATAGAAAATTATTAGTGTATGAATAATCAAAAAAACATAACCATGATATATCAAATGAAAAGTGAGGAAGTCATACAAGCACACCTAAAAAACAACCACACATTGGGCTGATTACATAAACAAAAATAATGTAAGAAGACTCTAATAACATACCTAAGCCTAATATCCATACAATTTATAATCCCCATCAAGCTTCTCCAGTCTGATCCACTACAAAATACGTCCCCATACCTGTATAACATACAAAAGGTCTAGATGTGGACCTGAGTTCTTGTGTAGAGTGTGAGACGTACATATCAATTGGATCTCACCACATACCCATATAAACCATCATATACATATTTATTCATGAGGAAATTAAATACATAAACATAAACACATAGACATGCACATCAGTTCATCATTCGTTAACCAAACCACCATGACAAACTATAATACGAGCTTCAGCCTATAATGGAAATTATTTCACCTCATGTCAGAAGTCCCCACGCATACCCTAATATTAACGGTAGGTTTTCATATTATTCCTCTATTCAAGAACAATGATTTAGGGTAGGGTGTCTTATAGAGTCTTAACCACTATCCTTCTTCTTAGGGTAGGATTCTAAATCACAACTTGACCACTACATTCTCACTTAAGGTAGGTTATTTCCAAAAACATATCACTCAAGGTGAGGACATAAATCTCATTAATTCACCATTTTTTAACCTTAACCACCACCTATACTTTAAGTAAGGGTCCCAAATGCATAAATTGGACCATACCTTCTCACTGAAGGTAGTCTGGAACACTTTATCACTTAATGATGAGGCCTTATATCCATATCATGGATCATACCTTATCACTCATGGTGGTATTGTGCATTATCATGACCAATACCTTATCACGCTTGTTATGGATTCTTATCACATCATGACCCATTCCTTATCACTATAGGTAGATCCTCATATCATATCCAGAAAGCTACCTTATCACTGATGGTTGGTTCATATATCAGATTTTGACCACTACCTTATTACCCAAGGTGGGGACTCATATCACACCATAACCACTACATTATCACTCAATGTAGGATCCCTATTGACACCTTATAACTCAGGGTTATTCCATCTAGATAGCCTCACCATCCATAAAAAAAACAACTAGGTGCATGCATGTGAATATAAGAAATTTATCACAGCCCATCACATAGGATCACCAGCTCATCACATGGTTTATAGTCTTTCAGGTCCTAGCCTAATTTCATAGAACACATATCAATTTATATCTATTCTCACATAATATTCTATTAAATACCATATTGGCCAAACATCCATTGCAGGTAGATCCAATCAGAAACCTCATCTCACTCATGGGGGAATCTACATGGTTCTCCAAACTAAGCCTGATATATGAACAGAAGTGATAACATAGACTTTTCACACCATTGTAACCTCACAACAAGAAATCCCTTTCTATACATTATCATAATATGATAGTAAAAATATCTATCAAATTATTAATTTCAATTGTCCCTATTAAGTGAGTGTTTTCCCAAGATATCTCGCAACTGTACTCTTATAATCCCTATACTAATTCATCAAATAATTCCATTAACCCTCACTTAGATCCTATTTCATATCTCATTTAAGAGATCACTCATGCCGATGAATTTTCATAAAACCATGCATAACACTATAGATAGTCCCATATGTCTAAATACACAAATATTTCACACCATATCTCTAATCAACCTTAAAGAGTGGTATTTCCATCATGTTTGAGATGTACATACCTCTCACCATCAACAATATGAATAAACCTCTCATGCCTTCTCAGCTTTCCCCAAAAAACCAAGAAAGATTATTTTTGTCTCAACCCAAACCTAAGGACCTAACACATATATCTCACAACCTCAATTGATATCTTCAACCCCTTAGTGACATAGTGACAGATTGAATCCATTTTCCATAATAATTACTCGAGCACCTACACAAAACTGAAAAGGCTCAAATACACCCTATCTCTTTACATATGGTGCTCTCGGACCTTATACCTTTCAATAAATAACATACTTTCATGTACGTATATAGATTAATTTACTAATATTCATATGGTATTGTATTAAAGGTACCGCCTACCTCAAAAATAGGGTTACCAACATTACAATTCTCCAATCATACTCGACTATTCCCATCCATGCCTCATCTATATCATATCCAAACATGGTCCCTAGTATTAATCTGTAAAAAAATAATTATTTATTATAAATTATAAATATTTATTATATTTAATCCATTGAGGAATTATCATTTAAAAAGAAATTTAGTAATTTTGACTCACTAAAACTATAAGAGACATTATGTGTTTATCCTCTCGAGATCTCTTTTAGTAAAGTCATGTAAAAATATCATTATCTTAGCCTAATTCAGGGTGGAATTGGAATTAAAGCTCTTGTTCAGAGTTATCCAAACGAGTAGTTATCTATAAGGAAGAAAATGGAATGAAGGGGGGGGATTTATCTTAAATAGTCATGAAAAGTCTACCTATATCATCCGAACATAAAGGAGAACTAACACAGAAATAAAAAAGATGATTTTTAATTTCCAAGATTTTATTATGAGGTAAAAATAATTTAAATTATAGTTTAATCCATTCATTTGATCTACATGAATGTTCCCAAGATAATGAGGAATGTTTCAAGCGTGTCCCAAGCATATATTAATCCTAGAGCCCTAGGTTATTATGAAAGTAGGTGGTCTTTATGGTTTGTTTAAACCACGCACATGAGGCCATGTGATTTGGTTAAACTATATGGGGTGATATAGCTTATTGAAGAGGGGTGCAGGTCATGCACATGATTCTCCCAAAATTTTCACCTATCCCATAGGTGTCATTCCATTTATGAAGTAGTTGTGCACAGTTGGAGCATGGTTTCACAAAACTGTGCTGCAAAACCATCCACCTTTTAAAAATGGGTAAAATTACCATTTTCCCACATTATTTTATAATTTAACCCTCCTTTTCCCCTCCCAAATTTTAAATCACCTCCCCATAAACATGGAACTCTCCCATTGGATTTAAACAAGGATTTTAGCCTCCACCTTTCATATGGACTCTTATTCATCCATGTTTTGAAATGTTTGATATCTGATGGTGAGTGCTCCAACCCCATTACATATTTTATCATTTATCTCAAACTCATGAATTTCATTTAGAGTTCACATAAAATCCCCTATTTTTAGGGAATTTTTCAATTTCACTGATTCCTTCCATTCTAGATTATATATTTATCTGGTACGTGATGAGTAGTTATCTACCATAATAATTTTGGTGGTCTAGTAATTTTTCCATAAAGTCGAGTTATTCTATATCATTCAACATTAAGATACAAGTAGGAATTTCGAATAAATTCCATAAAATTATAAGTTTCATAGTTTTAGTTATCCTTGTTTGAGGAACTCCTATAGACACTAATTTACTATCAGGGGTTTCCAACCTTGACTAGGGAGATCCACTTTTGGTGCACTTATCAAATTCCATTGACTTATTAAATTTAAATTTGGAGAAAAGAATATCTAATTAGTGTTGGATTTCCACCTAATAAAATGTATTATTTTAATTAATTGGAGAGAGCACGGTATGACTATGTCACGTGAATCTTATATAAAAATGGATTACTGCCTTGATTAAATGGAGTATTAAATAGTTGGAAACCACCTCTTGGGTAATGTTAAATCATTACATCAAGTTGAATTATTATTATTATTTATCTTCAATGTATAGTAGATTTTGATACATTGTTAAGGCTAGATTTAGACCTGATTCTTTACAATCCCTTGACATGGGATGTTTCGAATGATGTCTCACATAATTTATTGAATTGTGGTGATGATGTTTCATTTTCCCCTAGAGCTTGTTGGACATAAAATTTCACATCACTCATTGGGTTGATGGATATATTTAAATTTTTATCCCTAATCGAATATTGATTCTAGTACCCTTATATACAGCATAACCCTCTTATGACTATTCATGGATGCTTGAGTTATGCCTTGGGTGATACATGTATGATCATATAAATATATATATATATATGATCATATAACTACATATATATTTGGTGATACATGTTTACAGATATTAATTCTTAGGCCGATGCATATAGTGTTATCCTGGTGTCCTTTAGAAACCATAACCAAGTCATTTATAGTTTAAATTTCTATTTTATATTGTTGTGACTATATAATTCCATTTTAAATACACTGGTAGTATCATACTAGATGTCATTGGTTATGGACTACTTAGTATATCTCACAACTTTTTGGGATTCCGAATAGGACTCAAACAGACATCTTGGTTGCATGTAGGGACAATGTCAAGGGTCCATCTATGAATTATTGATTATATATATCAAATAGAGTATAGGAGAAGAGAAGAAAGGTTATTCTCATAAGTCACTTGGGGTTATCTTTGGAATTTTGTAATATATTTTTATATAATGTTGAATATTTATGTTTCTTTGTATCTTATGCTTTTAAATTTTCCTATAGTTCTGTGATATGGCCATAATTTTTTATATGAAATGTGTTGTATTTATCAGGATAATTTATTCATGCTTATATTATGTAACGTCATTACACTTCGTATTTTGATTTATATGTTATTATACACTATGTTAAACTCTAAACATAGGTTATAGTCTTCATATGGACACACCCTAGGACCTTGCAGCTATTCCGTAGCCTCTATAATGTGGGGAAGTTTTCTTGAGACCACGTGGCCAACCAGGTTGGGTTACTTTGGAGTGAATCGAATCTTGGACTCAAAAAAGTGGTGTCAAAGTCATTTTTTCATTTTCTTAAAACTGTTTGGGAATGGATATATATTAGATTAGGAATTTTGGGAATTTGGTAATGAGATTGTTATTTTCATTAGTTAACATACATATAGAGAAAATCCAAATTTTCTAGGATGGGACTTGTTTCTCTACATTTCTCTTTCTACAGTTATACTAAGTTCACCATTGGGTGATATATTTTTTAAATTACAAGAAAATTATGGATTTCTCATTAACCATTTTCCTATTAAGGAAAGGATTTACTATACATGCATTATCATTAGAAAATAGGGATTCACATTCCATGAATTATGTCATGAAATATAAGTGTATCTCATTGCATTCATTTCTTGTTTTCCCTATGGATTTTGTAAGTGCCTTGATAGTTATATTAAAATTAAACTAATATAGATAAATAATTGGTAATTCAAAGTGTATGCATCAACTTAAACAAGATTTTATAAATTTTCTATGATTCCTAACATCAATGGTGGTACATTTTCATCCAAGTTGTTCAACCTCATGATATGCTCTGGAAGGATTTTCAGAATTTCATCTGTGATTACTTTTTATTATAGAAACTGAGAGCTTAGTGGGCTAAGAAATTTATACACTTTTACAAGAGATCCATGTCTATGATTGAGTATTCTACTAATTTTACAGAGCTCCTTCATTTCATATAAAATCTCGATGATGATGAGCTGAATATAGTTAAAATGCTTGAATATGGGGTTGTATTTGCTATCTGATCTCCGGTTAATTTCATTCAAAAGACTACCATTTCAATGATAGTAAACCAATACATCATCACTGAGTATAACTTGATGGATGATGATGGTGTGGGAAAGGGTGGTTCAACACAAATATAGGCTAGCATCCAGAAGTGGCACTGTAGGTCAACTCGTGGGAGCAATCATAGTCAAATGATTGACACTGATAATTACGTGATATACCACCAGTTTGGTAAACCTGATCACATAAATACCCAATACAAAAAATATCCAATGGAATTCTAAGACTACAAAAAAATGATTCATATATCTTTTTTTAATAGAAAATTTCCTTCATTTCTTAGTAATAAGAGTTCTGCACTGACTACATATTCCAGAATAATGGAAGGAGCTTCCCACTAGACCAGAATATGGTATACTACCAACTGATCAAGATGAGGAGGTGGAAATGATAAGATGCAGCACCAGTAGAGTGCGCTTGATCAAGATTTATAGATTTTAACTCAGGTTCATGGTACTATATATCTTCTTGTTGTATAACATATACCATAGGATTAGAGCATTGGACCTTTTACATTATGATGTATGATATTAGTAGCTTCTACATTAGTGTATGCACTTTTTGACATTGGGGATTCATATTATTTTATTTCTATAGGTATTATAGAATATTTCAGCCTTGAAATTGATTAATTTGTCAAGTTAATGACTCTATATACTCTATTGGGAATTATATAAGATAGTATATGTTAATGAAAATACTTTTCCATCAAGGTTTACATCTTTTTTTCTTATGGAATCAATTCCTCCTAAAGATGGCTGGTTTTTTCATCATTCATAGAATTGAATTATTATACCTTTATTATTCCCATATCAACAATCATAAATTGTGGGTAACATTCTCTTCACTCAAGGGCAGTAGCTACATAAATTAGGGTGAATGGGATATCCAGGAAACCAAGGACAGACCTAACCACCATGGGTAAGGTAGGGTGATAGAATGAGTTTCTAGTCTCTTTATGAGTGAACTGGGTGTATGTCGAACTGATTTCCTTCCAATAATATTTTTCTAGTAATTTCTTCCCTAAAGAAATATCTATAAAACCTCTACAGAGAGAGATATAGTTCACTATTGAGCTTGTGCCAGGAGTAGTACCAATATCCATTCCACCTTATAGGATGGTTCCTAAGGAGCTTATAGAGATAAATATACATATAGAGGACTTTGAATATAAGGATTGTTTATAACCTATTACATCACTTTGGGGTTGTCCAATGCTATTTAAAAAATGTATATGGGAGCCTTAGGCTCTATGTGGAATGTCGGTGTCTGAATCATCTTATGGTGAAGAACCTATAACCTATAATCATAAAATAAAATCACTTAGAGAACCTCTAGGGAGAAAGGGTCTCCTCTAAGATTGAAATATAGTTGAGTTATCATTATGAGTGAGTCAGGACTTTAGATAAACCATATACAGCTTTTTGTAGAAGATATAGCCTTTGTGAGTATATGGTAATGTTGTTCAGTCTTATAAAATTCCAATTAGTTTTGATGTCCTTGATGAATTGGGTCTTCCATCCATAACAAGATTAATTTTTGGTGGTATTCATATATGTAATCTGGGTTTATTCCCACCCTCAACATGACCATACAAACATTTTGAGGTCATACTAAATACACTGATAGAGTATCATCAATATGATAACATCACAAAGTAAAACTTATGGATTGATAAAGTTCACTTCATAATATCTTAGAGATGGGAGTATAAGTTTACCAAGAGATAGTGAAAGATATTAAAACATGGGGATTTTCCCAAAAACATCTTTGATAGATAGAGTTTCTTAGGGATTGATAGATACTATAAGGGATTTATTAATGACTTCTCACACCTTTCAATGCCACTTATAGACTTGAAAAAACGTGTGTTGAATATTTTTGTCTCATTGTTGTGATAAATCCTTCTAGGATATAATGGAGGATTTAATTTAGCATTGATATAGATTATTCTTGACTATGACAGAGGTTACATAGTATATTGTGATGCATCAATAAATGGTCTATGAGTTGTTCTAATGCGGGGATGTTGAGTCATTGATTATGGGTCTCACCATTTGAGGCCTCATGAGCATAAATACCTATTTAATGTCCTAGAGATAGACATTTTGGTTCATGCCTTAAACTATTGGAGGCATTATTTATCAAGAGAATGGTTCATAATTTACAAGGACAATAAATGTTTCCAAAACATTCCACTCAGTGTGACTTGAATCTCAGAAAAATTCGATTATAAAAATACCTACAGTCATTCGAAAATGAGTTCTCTTATTTGATTAATAAGAGTAATGAAATGGATAATGATTTGAGAAAAAATACTCATACAGAGTATATTCAAGCGGCTAGTGGTGAGTGGTAATGGATGGAACTACATTATGAGATTCATCTAGAGGTTCATGAGTATCATGGGAATCCAATTTACGTAGTCTTGGTAATGAAATATTATCTTTTATAGTGAGTAAACATGTGATAGCTTTTCGATCATGAGGTCTTGGTACGAAGGGAGAGTTTCTCATTCCAAAACCCACAAGGAAAGTATTTTTCTATGAAAAGATCTTTAAAATATCTTCATTCCATATTTGATACTTCTTCATCCTCCTTTTGGTTTTTAATTAATTTCCATCATTAATCTACATCTCCTGTGACACGATAACCTTCCATGAAAACTTTTTCCATTTCACTACTCCTCATAGCATGAAATATTTTGATTATGGAACATAAAAGTTGCTCAGATATAAATGGATTTGTAGTCCCATATAATTTTGGTTGTTATTTCCTCATGAAGTGGTATAAAATTTATCCTCCATGTTGTGAATCAGGGTGCTCCATACAGGTATGCTTATTACTTAGAACCGGAGTGAGTTGTCCCAATATTTTTATAATTTGTTCATCACCAATTACATCACTAGCTCCGATATAATTATCATGAGTATGAAGGAAATTACTACATGGATTACATGCATTGATACAGTTTCCATTCCTTCCACTAGGCACCATTTCTAAACAATGGAATACACTAGATTAGTTTATGAATCGAAATACATAATTCCAAATATGTAAAATGCTTAACATAAATTAAATAGTTTATGGATTTAATCAATAATCATAAAACTGTTTTTGTTGAGGAAGTATTTGCTAATAAATCCCTCATAATGGTTTGTAAATAAAATTTTAATTATCATAAGCATATCCCCCATGAGTGTCATAACCAAGAGCGCATCAAGACCCTTTTTTGTGTACCAGGAAACCTCTGGTCAAGCCCAAAACTCCTTTTTATAGTTTTCACTCCTAGGTACATCTATTCCTAATCCACCTCTACATACTTGTATCCAGAAATGGATGTATTGTTTGAAAAATTCAAAAAATATCTACATTACCAAAATTCTAGGAAGTTCTTCTATAATAATCCTCAAATTCCATCTGAGGGTAATGTTCTCTAGTCAGATTTTCTCTAAATCTAGCTTCCATGGTTTGTACTAAACTTCCTATGATACTAACGGTAACGCCTTGACCCTATTTACCCATAGTCAGTGCATTATTACATAATATTGGCGTGATGAAAATAGATCAAGTCTCAAAATATGGATTAGTTTCGTAGACTTGGAAGTAATAGATAAATACATATGTTTTACATTAAATCATGGACAAAACTACATTGTGTCCCCTTTGAACACACTCATATCCTTAGCCAATCGCTTCACGTCAATCATAATATAATTTTTCACATCCTGGGAAAAAAGATAACATAAGAAAGGGGTGAGCTCAGATGCTCAGTAAGGATAACAATATATCAGAAACTATCATAAATAAGAATAAACATTTAAGGAAATCTATAAAACTAAAACAAAATCCTTTTAAACGTAAAATTCAGCATAATATGTAAAATAAAAATAAGATAATTCCATTTACTTATTCACATAGATATTCTTCTAGTCGAATAATCACAAGTAATATCAATATCTAATTTCATAATTATTGAATGCATAATGTCGGACATCATAACCACAAAGTCAAGACCTCGTTCCAAGACTAAGAATAATATTTTGTCAAGACCTTATGCCAAGACAGTATTTTGTCTCATAAGACCTACCGATGCATCGAGGAGCTGTAGCAGGCTCCAGTCATCACATACAAAGTCCAATTCATTCCTCATATGAAAAGTTTGAAACATAACATAAACATTCGTATTAAAAATATCATACGAAATGTTAATACATTAACCATAAACAATGAATGGTATAAAAATAACATAGCCATAGTCAAAAATATCACAAAAACTTCTATACAATATGGAAGATTTTATCATAATAAATCAAATTTGAACAAGTGAAAAATCCATCAAAGGATTTTGACATAGATGAAAGTAAAACTATTTGAGAGAAATATCTCATTCTAGTTCAAAATCATTTAAATGTCACATAATTATAAAAGAAAACATTTATATTGAAAATATTCTTATAATATTATAAGGGAATATTCTAATGTGTTATAATGATAGAAAATAGCTGCACCCACAATATAATTTAAAAAAACTTTTTTACCTTAATTTGTCGAAAAGGTCATAAAGTGCCTCGTTTGGAAAACAGAGGAAGGATCCTTTCATAAAAAATAATAAAATTCAAAAAATGGTTTAAATTAATTTAAACCATATTGTAGGATGTAGTAAAAATGTTTTGAAATACACTTTTATGAAGCATAGATGTGGATGATAAAGAATTCCCAGTAGATTCTTACATATAAACAACCTCGGATAAATAAAGAGATTGTAAAATTAACCCTTACCATGTACTTTTTCATGGTCTAAGTTACTTTAAACTCATTTATAATAGTTAAATCATGGTAATTATATTATAAAATAACCACATACATAAATATGATATCATATATGATCTTCTAATATTTCTTTGTTAATAATATTTCAGTACTATCGTTGTTTTGGGTGTTAACTGATCTGTTTTCCTTTATATGTTTTATAAGTAAATCATGTTAGTCATGTATAGGTTGTATTTGATTAATATCCAGAAATATATTTAGTTCTTAAAAATTATTTTTAATCATAAAATGAAAATTATTCTTGAATGGTTATGATGGGGAATGAATCTCACCACATTCGTGGAGATGGTAATCCATACATACACATGAGCAAAAATATCATTATAATGATGGTGAAATCGTATGTAATTAGATTTTATATCATATATAAATAATCATTAACATGGTATATTTATTATTTACATCAATTATACTCATTATTATACCCATCCAAATAATGTAGTGTTGAATAAAAAACTACACCAGAATGTGGAGATGGTAAGCCGTACGTACGCATCTTTGGTGACTTTGTCATTCATTGGATCGATAAAATAATGAATATGGTTGTACCACATTTATAATAACATAATAGTATGTAGAAGTCATTGGAGTTATTATTTTGGTATGGAAACAACAACTAAAGTGGAAGTGGAAGAAGAAAATAACTTTGAAAGAGGTGGTGAAATTATAACCTCTTCTTCAGGTGCATCCATTTGATTTTAACAAAAGGGTGTTGTAGGATGGATTTATAATCAAATTAAGGAATCAAGGATTAAGTGAGGGTAGTTTTTAGGATATTTTAGTACATTTTGGAAAAGAAAAAACGATTTGGATATGTGATTCTAAGAGAAGGGGAAGTACCCATTTATAAGAATGGTGAGGGTCACTTTAGAAAAATCTTGAAATATTATTTTATTATAAAATCATTTTCGGTTTATAATAGCGCAAAAAGAAATATTTCGAGGATATGGTGGAAATGAATCGAAATATTCTCAACCAATAGGTTTTAGACAAGTTTTGGTCACCATTTTAACCTTATCTTTTTTATTTAACTCTTAATTATGTAGTTTAACTTTTACAATGTATTGTTGTATTATTATAAAAAATGGTTAATAAACATACTATAAAAATCCAAGATAAAATTAATTTGTTCATAATTTATATACATAACCTTATCTAAATATTTTTTCCAAACCTTATATTTTGAAAAATATTATATCAATTAATAATATAGTATTTGTTTTAAAAAATCATTTATGTCAATTTTGACACTATTTAGTATTTGTTTTTTTAACTAAAAAAACATGATTACTTATAAAACATTAAATTAAATAAATACTAAAATGTAATATTAACATATAAAATTAGTGGAATGCATCAAAAGTCTCAATTTACTATTATTTGGATATTTATAATATCAATTATTTTAATCTTTCATTAATAAGGTAATTAATGCATTATCATTGTGTCAAAAATAAATTTAATTATTTGATGTTTAAAAATTATAAATAAAATACTATTATTTAGTAAATATTTTTATGTTTCTAATGATTTTTTATAGTTTAATTTATCTTATATATAAACCTATATTAACAATCTTTTAGTTATTAAAATTTGAATTTTACACTTTTAACTCTTCTTTAAATAAAATAATAATAAATGCCCTTATCTAATCCAAGTGGATCAAAGAGGATCATATTTTATTTCAAAGGTTGATTGTGGTATAAATAAACTTATCCAATAGAATTAGGACATGTGTTAGGGTAATTATAATATCATTTTTACCACTAATTACCCAATTTACTTTTAACCGTGGTAATTAAAATTCAAAAGTTACTATTCACAAAAATTTATTTTCATCCTAACGAAAAAAAATTACCAACTATTTTCAACTGTGTCTATTGGATTTTTTAAATTCAATTCAGAGAAGTGGTAAAATTACGTTTTATGTAAATTTTCAAATGATCCTAGAAGGTGGGTAAAAGAAGATAAAAAGTACAATAAAATTTTATACATCTAATTTTATTATAATATGACTCCAATGAATTACATTGAACATATATAGGTATTATGTACCTATTTTTACTTAAAATAAATTTAAATAAATTAAATAATTATATAAATAAAAAGTCGGTTTTAAACTATAACGTAGTGTTTTTCACTGTTCATCAACAATTCAAAGTTTTCTAAAAAAATACCAAAAATTCATCCTAAGATAATTGTCACGACCCGTCCTTGGGGCCCGTGTCGTGACTACCCCAAGCCCCCTTCCATAGGCCACGGGCTGGCGACTTAGCAACGAAGGCGTATATCCCCATAACTGGGAAGCCATTGCCTTTATAATAGTAAACTAAACACCACAGAGTACAAGCGGAAGGAAACACTAAGTAAAACTAGAAACAATAGTAGTGCTGAAAGTAAAGGGGCCATAAATACAAGCCCAACTGTAAAGTACAAGGTAAAAGACAAAACAGTCAGAAGGTGACATGCAGCTCCTAGATCGTCCACCACGGATCCTACCTGAAGGGTAGGTGCAGATGGCGCAGCTCCTAGATTGTCCGCCATGGATCCTACCTGAAGGGTAGGTACAGATGTCCTCCTCAGTGCCCTCATCCATCAACCTCCTCCAAGTACCAACTCGTCGTGAGGTCCACCTCCGGGTACTGACTCGTCGTGAGGTCCACCTCTGGGTACCATCCAGTCCTCGTACGCTCGGTCTCTGTCAGTGTTGTCTGTCGTCTACATCCAACACAATGAGCTTCGGGCATAGCCCGTGCAGGGGTGAGTTTAACAATACTCAGTTGGGACCCCGAGACCCTCAAGGTCTCTCTAAATCCAACAAGGATGACCACAAAGCAGAATCTCAACAGATAACTCTTACTTAGGTATAATCCCATACTTATACCTAAGTCATCAGTAACCCATCTCAATCGTGAGGAAACAAAAAGGTTATAAAATCAACAGATAAACTCTACTTAGATATATGTCCATACATATACCTAAGTTATCAAGTGACTCATCTCAATCATAAGGTAAACACATAGGTCATAGAATCAGCTCAAACCAGGATTTTATTCACGATATCAAAACCACGGCTGCTGGGTAACTCCTCCTCTATCGAGTGCAGTGGGCCTGCCACTACAACCAAGCGCGTACCACTAACCTTGGACTGCTGAAGTACTCCACCTATCGAGTACTGTGGGCCTGCTGCTGCAACCAAGTGCATCCCACCCTGGGTCTGCCGCTACAACCAAGCGCACCCCCTCATAGCCTACAGAGGTACTTCTTCTTTCGATTACTGTGGGTCTACCGCTACAACCAAGCACACCTCCGACGTGGGCCTACCGCTACAAAAAAGTGCACCCCACTGGGCTATCTGAATCACTCAGATTCGATCGATCAGTAGTCGTCAAGTCTTAGTCAGCTACTAGTTCTCTGCACTCTGCTAGCTCGTCTCCGGGAGGGTCTGCTCCACGAGATACTGGTCGATACTCCAAGTATCACAAGTCCCACGAAGAAGTATCTCAATGGACCGCCTCGTCATAGGGATATCAACGCAACAGACGGCGCGTCAATCGGGTGCCCGGTCTGTGAGTTATTAGCCTTTTCATTCCAGGGGCCCGGTTGGTTTTGTGTGTGAACCAACCCGGCTGTATCTCAACCGTACCCCGAACTCTCATAGGGTATACTCATAGGGATTGTTTCTCAACATGATCACCAACGCTGCTGACGGTTCTTCAAACAGACGTACGGTCTGAATGTTATCAGCTTTTCCGTTCCAGGGGCCCGGTTGGATTTCTGGTACAATCCAACCCGGCCATACTCCAACTGCGTCCAAATCACAGGCAAAGAATGACAAAAGTTCCGCCTCATCAAGAGGAATCCAACAAAGTCGACGGCACGTCAATCAGACGTCTGGAGCTCGAGATATAAGCTATTCCGCTCCGAGGGCCCGGTTGGTTTTGTGATCGAACTAACCCGGCCATACCCAAAGTTCTCCGAAACCCTGAGTGTAATATACCTAAATGACCGTCTCAATCTAAGGATCACATCTCAACAGACGGTGTGTCGATCGGAGGTATGTATCCCATGTTATGGACAAAAGAACGAAAGGAGTCCGAAATGGGGGGTCTGGGCTCGGCCCGGCCCGACCCAAACCCCCCCTAGGTCGTCCCGAACCGGGTCCGATTGCGGCCCATTAGGGCGCGGCCCAGCTGCATGGCCGGCCGCAGCTCGGCCAGCGTGGCCGAGCGGAATCCGCAGAGCGGGGGGTGGGGGGGGGGGGGCAGCCCCCCCCCCCACCTTTAATTGGTGCTGGCGGCGGTTTGTCCCTCCGTCATTCCTCCCGGATCCCGCACGGCCATGGGATCCTCTGCGCCGCACCGCCACGGCAAGACCCGATGGGTTTTTTCTCCGGCAATGCGCTGGGGCGCCGCCTCCTCCTGGAGGCCGGACGACTCCGGCCACCGGCGACCTACGCCTCCAGGGTTTCCGCGGGCCACCGGAGTTGCTCCGGTGGTCTGTTTTCAATTCTGTCTGTTCCGGAGTTCATCTCAGGTCCCGTACTTTACTGCGAAGACTTCAAATAACTGTTTCGGTCCCCATTTCATCATCTCTGTCAATCCGCGCACCAAAAACAATCTACGGTGGGTCCAGGATTTGTTCGTTATCCATGCCCTCCGCGTTAGATGGTTTCAATCAATATCAAACTCAAACCAATACCGATTATTCATCCCTCAACCAACCCGCATGAACGAGCGATCCTCGGATCAACCAGGAAGAGATTGATCCGCACTCGTTGTCCTTTTCTCAAAAGATAAGAGAAAATCAAATTTAATTCCCCTACCTTGAAATTGACATCGCACGTCGCCAAGTCGTGGAAGTCGAACAGCATGGTAGTCGAACGTTGGGGTAGTCGGGTGTCGCGGAAGAATGGTATCGCTTCCGTCAACTTCGGAAGAAGAAGGAGAATGTTCTTGTTGGCGTCGGTCTCCATAGTCGGTGTCTCCTTCCTTTTCATGGAAGAGTAAGAAAAAGGATTGGAGAAAACGTAGCACGTTCTTTGCCGAGTCGGAAGGCCGTTCTTCGTTTGGAGATGAAGTTCTTCAAAAGAGGGAAGATCTCTCTCCCAAATTCTCTCACACAACAAAACACATAAAATAAAATAATGCCTCTTTTTATTTTATTATTTTTCTATTCATTAAAACTTTTAAAAATTCAAACACTTAGTTAAATTAATTGAATAGGTTTAATCAATTAATTTAAGATGTGTTTTTTCAAAATTAAAGAGGAGAGAGGGGAGAGTTACACAATTAATTACAAGGGGTTTAATGGGGGGTTTAAGGAATGTGAAAGGTTGTCACATCATTTAATACAAGGGGGTTTTAAGGGGAAGAGTTAAGGAGGTTATGGAATTTTAAGGGATGGGGTTCGTGTGGGCCCCACCTCACCTTTATTCACACTTGGTTAGTTCCCCAACTTCCACACATGGTTAGAAGTAAAATTTGTTCCACAAATTTTACTTACTTCACAATTTAACCTCAAAATTAAAACAACTGCTTCCGAGAAAATGCACCATCAGAAAAGGTGTTCCTAAGCAATTACTGGCGCTTTGAGCTCATCAGTGCCTTCATATTTCAATTTCGAGCATCATTTCAAAAGTTAGAAAAACCCACTCGTTCATTCACTGAACAAACCCGAGCCTAACTTCAGAAATTGATTTCAGGCACACCGGGCCTCGGAATCAGGCGCCGTCAGAAACTGCCTTCTTGTAAAATCCCAAAGATAATTAAGAAAAAAATTCTCTTAAATTTTACGGGTCTTTACATTACTCCCACCTCAGGGCTTCACATCCTCGTAAAGCATTAACACAAACTAGGGATACAAAAGTAGTACGGAGCACGCATGTGAGCATTCCGCTCTCATGTGCTCACCTGGAGGTTCCTGTGCTGCCTACGAAAGCGCACAAGAGGAATCAATCGTCCTCATAGGACCCGCTCCTGTCGATCCTCAGCCTCTACTGGAACCCCGCAAAATTCACCTCATCGCCAACGTCCAGCTCCTCATGGTTG
This sequence comes from Viscum album, assembly GCA_963277665.1. NCBI lineage: Eukaryota > Viridiplantae > Streptophyta > Magnoliopsida > Santalales > Viscaceae > Viscum > Viscum album. The sequence goes on along the minus strand of OY728160.1, from coordinate 1,715,347,518 downwards.
ATGATATGCAAAGGGTCGAGCTCATATCTCTTCAGCTAAGATACATGGAAGTCGTCGTGAACCTGGTGCAACTGAGGTGGATGGGTCAAACGGTAATCCACCTCGCCTACCCTACTGAGGACCTGAAAAGGTCCACTTAACCTCGGAGATAACTTGTTGCCTTGGCCACATCTTCGTAATCCTTGTCGAGGTGAGATCCATATAAGGACGCGATCACCATCCTCGTACCCTAGAGGCCTCCACTTCCTGACTAGAACTGAAACTCAAAACTCCTGCTGCCATGAGGGTATGGTTGGTTGACCCAAGAGTGATCGGCCAAACCTTCATATGCATGAGTTTATCCTATGATTTCGTGGGGTTTCCTTTTCGCCGACCAAGGAAAACCCATCCCGATGTTTTAGTTAAAACAAAACCTTTTTGCCTAATATATTCAATCTAAGCATGAACTGTGAATCCAATCCATAATGAGACCAATGTCGTAAGGCCTTGACACTGCCACCAAGAGATTTCAACTGAAACTCTCACCTCGAGGGTCAGACCACACTGTCAGTGTAAGTGTGATTATCAAGTATCCTCCCAAATGTATCTCCAGACGTGAGGGTCAAGTTCATGACTTACCGGAAACTCTAGGTCTGGGACAAGATTCGTGGAAGGAAGGAATGATTCATATCAACGTCTATTACTATGACAGCTAGTAGTGGACACAGACCGTCCCTTGAATCATTTCTAGAGCCATTGGGTCACACTCCTTGACCGCATGCAGATGCACTCTTCCCCTGCCCTCCAGCTCCCTGAGCCTGGCGGGGACAACTAAGGCGGGTGGTTGTAGCATGTTGAAATGTACACCACCTCATGCTTCTCTCCTTGCTCTACCTCCACGTCTACTGCTTCGCAGACTCATCTATCCTTAATTCTTCCTCTTCTTGAAACATTTAACATGCCCGAGTGTCTAAGACTGGCGCCAGTTTCCTGTTTCTTACTGCATTGTGCAGTCTTCATCCGCTCCTAGATGATCTGCACCTTCTTTTCCTACGATCTGTAAGAGCTGCTAAGATTTATCCTTTGCCAAAAAGATAAACTCGGTCTCATCCCCTAGATGAACCATGCCCATTTCCTAATACAGTCAATCCTGGAATGAATTATGCATTCATACCATGGATGACATCGTAAGGCCTTGATGATACTACTAAAATATCCAACCGTCACTCTCGCCTCCAAGGGTCGAGTCACGCTGTCGGCATCAGTATGAGGTCACTGGGTCTCCTCCATTAGAAATCTTGAAAGTGAGGGTCAAGTCAATAGTTTAAACCGGGACCTCTCAGTATCAACAAAACAAAAGGACAGGATAGAAAGTTTCACTAGGATAAGTGTCTTTTTATTATTGCATCTCATAGTACCAAGACACAAATACAACAGCAACATGGAACAAGAAGTAACAATAACAAAAAGGAAATCCACTAGTTCTGATCATGTCCACCTGCTTCTAGAGCTCTACTGCCTTGTCCACTGCTCGGCTGTTTCTCATGCACCCGCCGTTGCTTCTGGCACGGTGGCTCCTCCAATGATTGCAGATCAACTGTGCGGGGAGTCGGACAATCACGTTCTAGGTGACCCTTCCTGCCACATTCATAACACTTCATTCTCCTTGTATGGCTGGCTCTGGTCTTCTTGGACCTCTGCATCATCTTTCTACTTCCCACATATGACTCCGCTACTGATCGAAAATCATGCGGCAAAGGCAGCAGCTCCTGAACACGCTCAGGTTGCAGAGATACTGGTACAAACTCCACCCTGAAAAGGTCTCGAACTCTCCCCTTGTGAAGGTCATCTCATTGAAAAACTGAAACAAGTGGCTCCAAAACCTGTCTGCTGCTGCCTGAAGGAGGCAGGAAGAAAAGATCACCATGAAGTATGTTGGTGTACCCACTATCATGAAAACTCTCCACACAGCCTCCATCCAATCCTCAACCACCTATGGGTCCTTCTCTCCCCAGAACCTGGGTGGCCTCTGGCACTAGAACTCATGCAGCGCGGTCAAGCGATGTGCATCGCCTGCTGTTGGGGCTGGTGGCATCGGTGGCCCAACATGTGGTAGTACCACTGGTGCCTCCGCTGGTGCCTCAACTATAAGAGAGCCCTGTACTGAAGCCTCTTCACTCGGCAGGCTGTCAGTGCGTACATCCCTCTGGGCTCTAGCTGGTCGTCCGTGGAAAGACATCCTGAAAGAAACAACGTGACACGGTCAACCGATTATACCTGGTGAGCTGACCTGGTTTGAGCTATTTTAAGGGAAAAACTTTTGAAAACAAACATGCAATCAGTGTTTTCGTGCACAAAGTCGGAAATCAGTTGTCAAGGTCCCAGTGTATGGATATGTCGGCCGCCCGCACCAACACTGGACTCGCTGAACTGAAAACCACACTCGGTACCCTTAACACTACTGCTTCACAGAAAGAAAATATTAGAGTTATAAGTTATGAGGTAGAACTGACTCCTCTGATACCAATTTTTCATGACCCGTCCTCGGGGCCCATGCCGTGACTACCCCAAGCCCGCCTTCTATAGGTCAGGGGCTAGCGACTTAGCACCGAAGGCGTATATCCCGAAAAATAGGAATGAATTGCCTTTATAATAGTAAACTAAACACCATAGAGTACAAGAGGAATCAAACACTAAGTAAAACTAGAAACAAGAGTAGTGCTGAAAGTAAAGGGGCCAGAAATAAAAGCCCAACTGTATAGTACAAGGTAAAAGACAAAACAGTTGGAAGGTGACATGCAGCTCCTGGATCATCCACCACGGATCCTACCTGAAGGGTAGGCACAGATAGCGTAGCTCCTAGATTGTCCGCCAAGGATCCTACCTAAAGGGTAGGCACAGATAGCCTTCTTAGTGCCCTCATCCGTCAACCTCCTCCGGGTACTGACTTGTCATGAGGTCCACCTCCGGGTACTGACTCGTCGTGAGGTCCACCTCCGGGTACCGTCCAGTCCTCGTACACTCGGTCTCTGTCAGCGCTCTCTGTCGTTTGCATCCAACACAACGATGTTCGGGCATAGCCCATGCAGGGGTGAGTTTAATGATACTCAGTAGGGACCCTGAGACCCTCAAGGTCTCTCCAAAGCCAACAAGGATAACCACAAAGAATAATCTCAACAGATAACTCTTACTTAGGTATAATCACATACTTATACCTAAGTCATCAGCAACCCATCTCAATCATGAGGAAACAAAAAGGTTTTGAAATCAACGGATAACCTCTACTTAGATATATGACCATACATATACCTAAGTTATCAAGTGACCCATTTCAGTCCTGAGATAAACACCTAGGTCATAGAATCAGCTCAAACCAGGATTTTATTCACGATATCGAAACGATGGCTGTTGGAGAACTCCTCCTCTGTCGAGTACAGTGGGCCTGCCACTACAACCAAGCACATCCCACTAACCATGGACTGCTGAATTACTCCACCTATCGAGTATTGTGGGCCTTCCACTGCAACCAAGCGCATCCTAGTAGGGGTCTACCGCTACAACTAAGCGCACCCCCTTATAACATACAGTGGTACTCCTTGTGTCGAGTACCGCGGGTTTGCCGCTACAACCAAGAGCACCTCCACTGTGGGTCTGCCACTACAACCAAGCGCACCCCACTGGGCTATCTGAATCACTCCGAGTCGATCGATCAGTAGTCGTCGAGTCTCAGTCAGCTACTAGGTCTCTGCACTCTGCTAGCTGATCTCCGGGAGGGTCCGCTCCATGAGCTACTAGTCGATACTCTAAGTATCACAAGTCCCACAAAGAATTATCTCAAAGGACCGTCTCGTCATAGGGGTCTCAACGCAACAGACGGCGCGTCAATCGGGCACCCGGTCTATGAGTTATTAGAATTTTCATTCCAGGGGCCCGGTTAGTTTCATGTGAGAACCAACCCGGTCGTATCTCAACCATACCCCGAACTCTCATAGGGTATTATCATAGGGACTGTTTCTCAATGTGATCACCAATGCCGCTGATGGTTCATCAAATGCATGGCAGGTCGCAGCTCGGCCTGCGTGGCCGAGCGGAAGCCACGGAGCGGGGGGGGGGCGCAGGCCCGTCACCGTTAATTGGTGCCGGCGGCGGTTTGTGCCGTCGTCGTTCCTCCGAGATCTCGTGTGGTCGTGGGATCCTCCGTGTCGCACCGCCGCGGCAAGCCGCGGCGGGTTTTTTCTCTAGCGGCGCACTGGGGCGCCGCCGCCTCCTGGCGGCCGGACGGCTCCGGCCGCCGCCTCCGGTCATCGGCGGTGCCGCACCTCGAGGGTTTCTGCAGGCCAGCGGAGTTGCTCAGGTGGTCAGTTTTCAATTCCGTCTGCGCCGGAGTTCATCTCGGGTCCCTTACTTTACTGCGAAGACATCAAATCACTGTTGCAGTCCCGTTTCATCATTGTCGTCAATCCATGCACCAACAACAATATGCGGTGGGTCCGGCCTTTGTTCGTTTTCCATGCCCTCCACGTTAGAAGTTTTCAATCAATATCAAACTCAAACCAATACCGATTATTCACCCCGCAACCAACCCGCATGAACGAGCGATCCGTGAATCAACCGGGCATAGATTGATCCACGCTCTTCGTCCTTTTCTCAAAATATAATAGAAAATAAAATATAATTCCCCTACCTCGAAATTGACGTCACACGTCATCGAGTCGCGGAAGTCGAACATCGCGGTAGTCGAACGTCGCGGTAGTCGGGGTGTCGCGGAATAATGGTATCACTTCCATCAACGTTGGAATAAGAAGGAGAACATTGTTGTTGGTGTCGGTCTCCACGGTCGGCATCTCATTCCTTGTCATGGATGTGGAAGAAAAAGGATTGGAGAAAATGTAGTGCGTTCTTTGCCGAGTCGGAAGGCCGTTCTTCGTTTGGAGATGATGTTCTTAAAAAGAGGGAAGATCTCTCTACCAAATTCTCTCACACAACAAAACTCATAAAATAAAATAAGACCTCTCCTTATTTTATTATTTTTCCATGGATTCAAACTTTTAAATATTCAAAAACTTAGTTAAAATAATTGAATAGGTTTAATCAATTAATTTAAGATGTGTTTTGGAAAAATTAAAGAGGAGAGAGGGGAGAGTTACACAATTAATTACAAGGGGTTTAATGGGGGGTTTAAGGAATGTGAAAGGTTGTCACGTCATTTAATACAAGGAGATTTTAAGGGGAAGACTTAAGGAGGATAGGGAATTTGAAGGGATGGGGTTCGTGTGGGCCCCACCTCACCTTTATTCACACTTGGTTAGTTCCCCAACTTCCACACATGGTTAGAAGTAAAATTTGCCCCAGAAATTTTACTTACTTCACAATTTAACCTCAAAATTTAAACAACTCCTTCCGAGAAGACGCACCATCGGAAAAGGTGTTCCTAATCAATTACCGGCACTGCGAGCTCATCGGTGCCCCCAGATTTCAATTCCGATCATCAGTTCAAAAGTTAGAAAAACCCGCTCGTTCGTTCACTGAACGTACCCGAGCCTAACTTTGGAAATTGATTCCATGCACACCGGGCCTCGGAATCAGGTGCCGTCCAAAACTGCATTCTTGTAAAATCCCAAAGAAAATTAAGAAAAAATTTTCCTTGAATTTTACGGGTCTTTACAATAATTTTGATATTTCAAATCCAAAAATGATGTCCAATTTTAATAATAAAATTTATAAAATTTCTAAAAATGGGTATTAATATTCATAACGGCTAGTTTGGATGGTCGTGGTGTGCTAGAACTCGAAGTTACATACAAAAAATCTATTGTTTTATTCAAATATAAGCATGTAGTAAAAGCTTGCGGTGTTAATACCATCATAGTGTAACCCTTTTGGTCACAACATGACACACCACCCTTATCCAGAACCAAATACCCATGGACAAATCCTTCATAGAGTGGCCCCTCAAGTCATGGCATGGCGAACCTCTCTCAATTTGATCCAAATATTAAGGCCCCAACTTCTAAAATGTATACTCTTCATAAGTGGGATGGTTTATAATCTATTTCCATGGCCTCTATTTTCTACACCGTGAAACCCACCATAAGAAAAAACTTCACCACATGTGTTGGGGGTAATAGTTTAACTTTTTCCCTTATAATAAATCTAAAAAAGGAAATATTTGATATTGTTTTTATATATTATATAATTATATCATCACAGTTTGTAACCCTAATAAACTATATTATTCCTGAATTTTATGTGATTTATTTTATTAAAAATATAACACATAAGGGTCATCTTGTTTTAACACACTTGGCCATACCCTCACCCTCAAATATAATGATTTTGTATCAGAAAAAAACACAATATTCGACAAGATTTTGATACTCAGTTTTAATAGTGTGGCCTCCCTAATCCATTTTATGGTTCCTCCTTATCTATGTTGGGATCTGATCTATCCCCTTGTCATAGTGTGTCCCTCACCTTCCACAACATAACAAGCTATCTTCAGCTAAAAAACAATCAGAAACAGTCACCTAAACCCTTACAAACTCTCACCCAAACACTTGAAATGGATCTTGTTCATCTAACCATATCTGAAAACATCTCCTTGAGATTTTCCAACCCTTTCAATCTAGATTTGAGTCTAAATTCTTTAAACATCCCTTGCTTCTAGACCAAAAATTAAAATTACCTAAAAGATTATTGTAATTTGTTGCCATATTTATCCTTGATTGATTAAGATCATAGTATAGGTATCCAAAAATATATCCTTCCTATAGAGGTATCCAAGAGTTGTACTAAATTTCTCATCATATCAGTCGGATCCACTTATCGCTTATAGCATGATCATGCCTCTTGAAGGAAAAGGATGAAGAGGATATGAGTTTTAAGTGTTGAGGGAGTTTTTTCCAAGAACAAACAAGAGTATCTCATCCCTATAGAATTGTTAATGTATCTTTATATATATCCATTGAGGACCCTCATAGAGTTTTAATGAATTTACAAATGAATTTTAATAAATGACTAAACATCTCATCCAATTCATGAAACCCTTACTTAAACACATCAAATTATTTTGAATTTCATCATATGAAATGGTTAATTTATGATATCTATCATAAAAAATAACTGAAATGATAAACAAATATTATTATATTACCCTAACTATCTGAAATGTGTCATGGTATTGATTACCATGACATATGATATAGCCAGATATATTCTATGACTTGTTTGGGTAGTAGCATGATAACATGATTTATGATATCCATATAATATATAATACGATATGTACAAACTGATTTCTATAATATCACTTCCACAAATGTAATCTAGGAAATCCCATTATTTTTTTATGCGATGGAAAAGTGATCCCAATTTTCACATATTCCTCATCTTCATTTCTCATTATCGGGTTACATCTTTTTCTTACATCAACCAAATATATTGAAAAAGAATCCATAAATTATAGATCTAAATAGCCTTTCACAATGGAACCATCATGTAAATTTGTATTCCTAATATAATATTTCATTATGGGTATATTTATTTTAATTGGATACATCAAATGAAAACCTATTAGGGCCCTGAGAATAACATAGTAAATAAATTTGGTAGACAAATGCATCATGAAACAAAAAAAATGAATGAAATATATTCTATAAATCACATAACATTAATTATTCCTCTTGATTTTTTTCCATGAAACTCTTTATAAACATTTTAGAATAAATATCACTATAAAAGTTTCATAATACAGTTAGTTCCACCACTAAATTATTATATTGTACTTATCATATTTTTATTGGAATGAACTCATAAATAAGGATGTGATTGTAATCAGTTTTAAAAGATTTCAGTTTAGCATATCATATATTATCCAATTTCAACCTATTTTTTAAATAAAAATATAGAATCTATACAGTCTCAAGTACATCGATAAATTTCGTTCCCTCTAATTTTTTCATCACATAAGAATCATGGTGAACATTCCTATTATTATAACTGACAAACTCATGATGTTTTTTAGGTATGATACCCACAATCCAATAATCCATACTGAGATTGTAAATCATATTAGGCCTTCCCCAAAATATTTTCAAGAACTACAAGAAAATTTTCATATAACTTCTCCCTCAAATTTTATTATTCCTAAACAATGATATAAAAAATTATTTGACCAATAAGAAAAATCAAAGAAGTTGTTTTTTTCTTTTAATTCTAATTGGATTTAATAGAAACATTAATACTATTTCAATATTTGGCCTTAACTTTTCTAAACTAACATATAGAATATTTCAATTCTTTATGTACATGAGATAGTGACATATTCTGGGGTGGTTTTTTGGTCATAATGGTATTTTCTTAACTTTTTATGATTCTTCATGTAAGGATAGTCCATTGGAAATAATCTCTGATTCACCAGGAGAATAAAAGTAATATTAAATTTGGGGTATTTAATAATTTATTATTTATAAAAAATTTATAAGATATCCCACCCAATTTACTCTGACTTGACATCATTCCATAAGCTATAAAATCATTTATTATCCACAGGAGCATGGAATTAATGTGTAATGTTTATTTAAAAGAAGAATAATTTGTGTGTACACCCTCATTCCAAATATGTTACAACTCTTTTATTAAAGGTTTAAATTATATATCTATATCATATCTTGGATCATAAAGTCCATATATAAGTATATACACGAAATTAAATTGGATTTATTACACATCCATAGAGGAAGGTTATAATTAGGAATAAAAACTAGACATGTACTATGTGGATCAAGAATTTGACCAAAAAGATTCAAATTGTCACATCATAGACAAAAATTGGCAATATGTACTTCAGTTAAAAAATAATTAAATCATGCATCAAATCTCAATCATAATAACTCATCAATTGGATAATCCAATATATCAATATATTAGTTATATTATCACCATTCCGGCACATATTTTTTGATTTCATATAATATTTTATGAGAATATCAGAATCATTAAGAAGGAAGTTATTTGAAAAGATAAAAAGATAATCAATCAAAATATTTGAAATTTTATACATGTTTTTTCCATGAAACAATCACTTTAAAAGTTCTGTCTTGGTCATTTTACTAATTTCCCATTATACAGGAGTCCTTCCATCATCTATTAATTATTTCACTCTCTCAACATCATTATTTAATTTCTTATATAATTTGTACACATATTTTTTATCTTATTTCAACATCTTACTTCTATCCTTAGGATGATAAATAAAAAAAGTCTGCTCAAATAGTAAATTCTCCATTCCAATACATTCATTTATAAAACTAACTATTTTTGCTTGATTTTTCTCCCCATTATGAAATTAGACATAATAGTTAGTTTTAAAACCAACTTCTATGATATAATAACTCAATTACTCCTAAAATAACATGGTCTTCCTACTAAATCATATCTGATGTAGAAAATGATACCTCCATCTAAATCATTTCAAAATGAAACATCAAAAGAAATTTAAATAAATTATGAAAATCAGTTGAGATTGGATCAACACCATACATCCACCTTTTATCCATTATGATACAAAAAAAGTTTGTTTTATTATTGAAATTAAATGAGCCCATAAAAATTATATTATTCATAAAAACAAACAACCTTTAGAGTACTTTTAAATTTCAGTTAGTATTCAATGTTTCAAAATCATTACTTTGATATATTATACCATAAAACATTTGTTTATATCAATATTTTTCTTCTTTAAAAGAATAATTTTTTATTATTAAGATATATATTTTATATAAATCTACAAATATAATAATTTTTTCAAATGTATTAAATAATATATTGTAAATTAATTTTTTCTAAAGTGTTTCAACTTTTTTCACATGGTTAATTATAATTATTTATTTTGTTTTACACTTCCCCTCATATTTTTTATTAAAGTTAATGTTTCAAAAGGTTCTTTATTTTATATGAAATGATTAATTTAGTTAGAATATTATTTTATATTTTATTTAATATACACCCGGTATGTTATACTATGTATGGGATGAATTCAATTTTTTAGAGTTTCTTTTTAAATTTTTTATTTAATTTTGAAATTATGGTTTTATTTAACAAATAATCATTTATAAGACATATTAATTTTATTTAATTCAAAATTTTTATTTAAAACCGTCAAAATCATTATCATCGTGAAAAATAAATAATAATTATGGTCAACCAGTATCTAATCAAACCATGGAAATCATTATGTTGAGTTTATCTTTATTTTCATTCATTTAATATTTGAAATTTTCAATATGATTATTAAAAAAATACACAAATCATTATATTGATATTCATTGTTCCAAATTTCTGATAATTTATTAGTTGAAATAAAATATTAAATAAATAAATTCATAACCCCTTAATGCATTAAAAAATTAAAAATTAATACAATTATTATATCTCTAATCCCTTGATAAATATCACCTAAAAATAATTTTTCATGGGATTAAGGTATGGAAACAACTAATGATGATTAAAAAAATAGATGGAATATAATCAAATCTATTTTTAAATACAATAAAAAAACTAAATGAAGCTTAGTTTGATGAATCATGAAGAATCACAAACTAAAGGAGTCTCAGTTATCATACAATACCTAGAAAAAATCCACACCCGGTAATGATTAATTCCATAATCACCTAACAAATATCACCTCAAAAATCATTTCAAAATGGATTAATGTATAGACAATGAATAACTAATATTAAATTAACATAGAATAATCAAATTTAATTTTAATTACTATAATAAAAATACTCTAAATGATGCTTGGTTTGATGAATTGAGAAGAATCATGAACTAACAGGATCTTGGGTGTTTTATGATAAAATGAAAAAAATAAAACCCATTCCCATTAATGGAGATAATAAACCTAAAACAAACAAAAAATCTATTCCAAAGAAGATTATGAAAATGGGATAATTTGGGGATTTAATATGTTGATTAAGGGAGATTTAGGGGTGGTTGTGGCTAGAAAGGAATAGGAAATAGGGCTCAGGGGGGATATAGTCACATGTGGGGAGTTTAGTGGACACCCCATACTAATATTTTTAAAAAATAGTTGGTGTAGGGGTCGGTTCTACAAACAGTTTTTCACATTTTTTTGTATAGGAATTTAGTTTCACCACTATACTAATTTTCTTTGTAAATAATTTGATTTGGTGAATGGGTATAGCCTTGATTTGTAGTAGTTTCCCCTCAACCTAGTTAAATACTTCCATGGATAATTATATACATGTTATTATTATAACTAATCCACACTGTTTTCTCAGTGAATGTCGTGGAGAGTAAAAATATCTAGATCGACCTCTATGGTCAAAAACGTTGTTCTGTGACATACTGATCTTGTTTCATTCAGAAGTTGATCATTTTTTTACAATTATGCAATAAACTAATAAATAAATCTCTACCATGTAAATAACCACACACTAATCATGCTAATCTCTTATAATATAGAATGGGTGATAAATATGAATATCATGACATGATCCACTACATCATAAAAGAACTTCCAAGCATAAAGTCCTTATTAGTCATTTCATATTGTAATCATGCATTGTTAATATTTCATGGTCAAACTCCTCACCACATCAAGTTCAATTCATATCCTTGGTCTATTTACTCTCCCAATATCATGATCAGACCCACTGGGTCCCGCATAGAAAACGACAACATGAGTGCCATACCCCAAGCCAGCCTCCAATAGGCTAGGTGTTGGATAAAAGTTTCGACAATGCATAAACTAAAAGGGTATGAATTATCATAATGTAACTATATATCGGAAACCGAAATTCCCCATTAAAATTTATAGATGGATAATATAATATTACAACATCTAGAGTATACCCATGTATGAAATAATATTTGGGAATACATCAGAGTATGAAAATATAAAGCCAAATCAAAAAGGGGGGAAATACCCACCCAATAAAAAATGAATTCCCAACCAAAAAATGGAAAATGGTGAAAATAATAGATCCTAATTCTTGATCTCCATGTATGGACACTGAATATGATAAATGCACGCAAGTCCTACTATTATCCTTGAAGTCACTTTCAATATGCTTTTCATCTATATCAGACAAGACATGTGTGTGAAACTCCCATGAAGAGGTGAGTATATAAATACATATTAGGATTCCATGAAAAAAACGGGAGTAATATAAAGGTAAAAAAATAGTTATATCAACACATAGAAAGAGTGAAATAAAAACCCAACACATATATTCTCATAAGGAAAACCTAATAAGATAGAATGGGGATCTCAATATCATAGCCCAACTAAGAAATATTTTTCAGCCTGCAGGTCCTAGGCCCATCTAAGATGACCAGCATCACATGAAACCAAACAAGAAACCTTATGGAGGACCAAAACTTCACCACTTCACTCCATGATTTAGGGGGAAAATCTCTAATGGAGGACCCTCTCTACACTCGAGCTCAATGATAGGGGGTTTCACCTTGTAGATAGAGGACTTGTTCCTTATATAGTAAGGGTTTTTCTGACTCTACTTGGAAAAATAGTATTAGGGAACCATTAACTGGTGAAATAGGGGGTTTACAACCCCAGGTTCCCTCTATGAAACTTACTCCATCAATTTTATTGTCCAATAATTGCAGAAATAAGTTTAATACTCATATCACATCATTTCATATCTATGATTCCAAAATAATGGTCACCATCACATCCTACGAGGAAAAATTCATAGGATATGCTACTCATGGGTCCAAATATATATCCAGAAGAATGAGATACATAAGGTGCAAATCCTTGGTAGAGGTACACTACATGTACCTAGGGTCACATGGAGAGTGACCTCACCCAGAAACATGGTTTTTTCCACACCCATAAATGGCTTAGATGGTCATAGGGGACAGCATGACATTTATTGGTGGTACACAGTGTATCCTTGTATCCTAGGGCTTTCTAGTGCCTTTTATCCCATGCTTGTTTACAACAGGCATGCCCATGTATACTGGTTTTGTCCGAGTACCCTATCCATGTATGAGTATACGACCTTTCCCTTATACTCTGGTCATTCCCATGTTTCTTCCCACGTCCATGCATTTGTACTCCAAAAGTTCATACTGAGCAACCAACACCATGTCACACATTGTGTGACACTTATCTTCACCACAAACCCTAGTTGTCGCATCCAGGAGAATACTCAACATGTGTTCCTCTAGGATACATGTTGTGTTGTCATTAATTTTGTAGAAACATAATTCCTTCTTAAAGATTCCAAATATTCCATCTCCACCACTATTCACCTCTATTTGTCCAGCTAGTTCTTCCAAAATCAAAGGAAACATTGTCGTTAATTGATTCATTGCCTCCTATTGAAGGATATCAAATCTTCAATAGCCTATGTAGTGGTTTTTAATGTTTCCTCCACCACATCAAATCTTAAGTCCAAAAATCCATCACTCGTATCCCTCATGAAAAATTGATCCATACAAAAATCATCAATCCATATTTTTCCATGCATCCTCCATAAATATAGGGGTTTGATCATTCTTGAACCCACCTTGAAAATGTCAAACCACAGCCCCATAGTCTAACAGTGAAGAACATGAAGAAAGGTAGGAGGAAAAGAACAATAACAATGGGAATCCATTATTGTAAAATACTTCCTTGGTATAAGACTATATAATTTGGGAAACTAAGGTAAATGATATATGATAATGATATCAATAGGTTCAATAATTTTATTTAGGTCTAGGATCATGTGAAAAGGTAAATGGTCACAAAAAAAACATATAATAAAATTCATGATTATCATATCAAATAAGGTTGGAATCTATCAAATACAGAGATCTGCCCTAATTATGGTTTTGATTTTTGTGAATAAAATATCCACTAGTGATGGATAAGATGATATAATTCATTCAATGTAGGTCTCACAATCCTCCTTGATCATTTTCATTGATCCATATTCTTGGTTTTCCAACAGTAATGATAAAAACTTCCTCATCCTCTCAAATATTCCAAAGGTTAAATGGATAAACCTATAAATTTTCCATCATAGGGTATTTTTAAGTAGGAATTAGGATTTCCATGATTAAAAAAATAAATTATATTTATTTTTTATTTATTCGTTTATTTATATATTTAACACACCCTCAAATAGTTTCTCTCAACCGAACTGCTGATGCTAACCATCTTTATGTCACACCCAGGTTAACTCTACATTATGAAATAAATTATAGTATCAGATTTCTTATCCATGGTATGTATTATTTTTAAAACCATTTATTTCAAAATTATGTATGTGTGTGCTTTAATATATTTTAATAAATTTTAATATATTAATTATAGGGTTCCCAAACATCCAAACACATCACTAACTCGAATAGAAAATCGAAATATATATATATATTTATATTTAAAATACTAAATCCACAAAACTAGAGTCATTAAATTATCCCATCCTACAAGTCTTTTCTCCCCAAAATGCATAAGCTACACAAAAAACATAGGGGTACTAATCCCACATCTGGCTCACACCTACTAGGATCTATCTCGTATGCTCTCATACTACCAAAGAACTCAAACTAAATAAATTATCCATCCATGCATGATCCTCTCTATATTATCCATGTTCATTAATGGGTACTCCATAAAAGTGGATTTGTCCTTGATTTCTAGCTCACCCCTGCCAATAATGTGCATAGTGTACTGAATATATCTCCTCAGTTATGACACATAGAAGACACCATGCACTCAGTCCAATTACGAGGGAATACCAAGCAGTGAGAAACCACTCTAGCCCTCTACAGTATCTTTATATGACTGATTAACCTTATGGATATCATTATTTCCTAGTGAAATCTATGTATTCCTTATCATGGGGAGACTCTAAAAATGTCCTCCCTTTTTGAAATTGAAAGGCCAATGAATTTTATCTGCATAATATTTATGCCTCCTTCGGGCTATCGGAATAAACTCTTGGTTCACCTTTACTTTATCATCTCCTTCATAATATCTATCCCAATAAGTGATGTGTAACAACCTGAAATTTTTTAAATAAAATTACGTTTGTAATTGAATTAAATTCCATATTGTGTATTTTGTTAATAGAAAATGTATTCACTTGTTTTATTTCATTTTAATAATATATCCTATCATATTTAAAATACTATTATGATTCATAAACATTGATAATATATTCATTGATATGTAATCATACCATTAGTATAAATATATGGTTTTGAAAAATCATATTGACACAAAAAAAAAGGAATGTATGGCCTTGATGAGTATGATCATACCCTATGAATCCCATTTATCAAAACTTCTAAGATATAATGTTTCAATAAGATTTACCCTTGACCAAGTGCAAACGAAGATAGAATAATTAAAAGCATGATCTAAACAATTTACAGGAGAAGTTCAAGCTCATAAACATCATAACCAAAACCATTTACACTTAACCACCCCAAAAATATCATCATTGTACACCTTACCCTTAGAAAGTTTCCTGGTATAAAAATGGGTTATGTATCAATAACCAAATGATTTTAATATTTATATTCAATTTTTAATAGAATAATGGTTATATTTACTTCTTATTGTTTTTACTTTATAAGTTTTTTTTATTTTGATATGATAAAACACATATTGTATTTTTATGTAATATGAAATTTCAGTTAAGACAATCCTTGTTGGAGAATTCACGATTTTTTAAAATAAATTATATTTTTAATAAAATATTATAGTTCAATATTTTTTATTCAATATGAATGATAATATAATATTTATGGAGTCAAATTTAATTGTTATAAGGGTTAAAAACTCTTATTGTTAATCAAACCATCATTTCTCAATAACTATCAGTTTTTTTTAAAGTGAATGTTCACAATTTTAGAGAATTATTTGGTTAAAATAAATTTAAATTTTGAAATTATCATGTTAAAATTATCCGATGGTTAATTTTTGCTACTTTTCTGAGATAGTCAAAATGTTTTGTCAAAAAAATATGGTATAAAATATTATGTGTATTATGATATAATAAAATCCCAAAAGTGATGTAATAAATTATTTAAAGGGTATACATGACCAAATATATAATTCCCATTTAAAATAGTTTTATTTTGAGGTTATTTGATTAATTTATAAAGCCTCAATTAATCCTCCAAAACCTATATTATATTTTAATGTTTTAAAATCATTTCTTTATGAGAATGACTCACTTCCACATCCCCAAGTGTAATATTTTGTTGATTTATTCACTTTCATTTGTAAAATAATGAAAACCAAACCTATTTGGAAGAAACTATTAGATGTTTCGGGTTTTGTAATACTTTATCACATAGATTCCAAAACCTATTTTTTTGAAATAATAATTAACTTCTCTCTCTCACCCTATATAAACCCAACCAAGGCCCCTTTCCTATTCAATTAAAACCCATAGGGAACAAACTTAATATACCATAACCTCTCTAGATGAATCCTATTTTTCCCAAATCTCTTAGGAATCTCCTACCAAGCTTTTGGAATCACCCTCTCATGGTAAGGGATTTCCCTCACTTCTTTTATTTTAAATAACCTTCCTTATAATTAGCATTTTTAATCTGAATTGGTTATGTTATCATCAATTTATAAGGGTATATATATAGTCAAATTTATTACTTAATAATGATATATCATTTAACCCCAATCATCATAGCATTTACTTATGTTTTTGTTATGCTAAAATTCAGTAAGGGGTCCTCTCATTCTCCTCCTTATTGAAGCATATTCTCAAGTATATGACTTTTGATTTACAATTCCTAAAGTTGGGATATGTTTTTTTCACCTCCATCGTACTATAATTTTGAAATGAAAATATTATAAACACATTTTTCAATCACTAAAAAAATTTAAGAATCATTAAGTACTCTTGTTATTCTGTGGAAATTTCAATGTGATTTTTTATGCCAAACGATTATGTCTTGAATATATACCTCCATTTACACTCATGGGTATTCACCTAGATGTACCTATCCTTAATTTATTTTGTACTTACATATATTTGACCCACACTCCTTTATCATGTGAAAAAAATTTATATCATACATCCCAATGTTGAGTGATCTATGTGTCATGCTTATGTATGTACGTGATTTGATAGTGATGCATGTGTTCGGATTTATAAAGTGGTCCAATGAATTGGGTAATGTTTCAGTCTCATATGACTTAATTTATGGGATTTGGGAGTGAACCTAATCCCTTATGGGACATTTTCCACCATTTTTTATGACTTGGTGGGTATCCTTGACATATTTTTAAGATGTCATGTTTAACGTTGTTTTTCACTTTCCCATGTTCCCTTTATATTTTCATGCTATATCATGACTCATTTTTAATTTTTATGATTATCACCTCTTTTAAAATTTATTTAAATTCCTATTTTATAAATTTAACACTTCTTTATGTCATGATTTGTTTTTTTCCTTACTGGCCATTATAGATCACCCTTTTCTTATGTCTGACCCCAAGTTATCCCATGTTGTTTTAAGAATGATGGAAATATATGATTATGTTATGTATGTTTTCAATCATGTCTATGTATCCCACATATTTTAATTTCCTATTAAATATACATAATAACCCAAATAAAATAGTATTATTGATATATTATGTTGTATTATGTGTATTCTCATGTAATAAATCCTAATGTAATTAGTAATTAATATAAGGGGTTTCAAAGTTGGAATCAAAGAAAGGTCTAGTTATTTTTTGGGATTAAGATTAAGAACATCTCTAAATTTTAGTAAAGTGTATATTAAGTGGTTTTCAAGAAAATACATCTCGGTCTAGATAATACAAGTGTATATGGCTTTCGAATAAAGTTTCCTGGAGGTAATAATCCTATAAAGGGTAAATTGAGCTAGACTCAATCAAAACCTAGAGCACAAAAATGAGCCTTTCTACACACCTGGTTTGAAAATCAAAGAGGATATGCTTTGGTATATAAAAAAGCTATTTATAACCCATTATTAATGAAACAAAAAAATCCATAATATTTTATGTTAGGAAATATATCATGGATAACATATATCAAAGCCTATAAAATCACTTGTTAAGGAAATACAATTCATTTATAAATTATCTCTTTAATGTTATCAGCTTCTAATTTGTGTGTTTAACATTTTGAAATTACTCATCCCTAATTTTTCATTTCTTCTATGAAATGGCCAAAAATAGGAGGAACTTACTAAACCACAAATATGATGGACAATGTAATGACTACCCAAATGAGATTTCCAAATCAATGGGAGCAGGAATTGTTAATTTCGTGATGACACTCTCTCAATTGAATCAGGTTGTGGATAAAAACCCGAATCAAAAGTAATACCCAAACCCCCCAAAGAAATAACAAGAAAAAAAATTAATACCATTATGTGACAAATGAAAATGACTTTCAATGGATCATTTGATCCTTTAATCACGTGAAAATTGGTCAAATCCATTGAGAATACCTTCTCCATCCTTCAATACTCTGACCAAGAGAAGGTCGTACGGGTTATTTATCATGTGGGGGGAGAAGCTGATTAGTGGTTTAAATTAATTATGAATATGAATTATGATGAATATATTGATGTGATGGTCTGTAAGGAATTCCAGAAAATGTTTTTTTTAATATTTTCCTCGCACACTCCAAATTAAAATGAAAATTTATTTTCTTTCACTCAAGAAAAATGATGATGTATTCATCAAGGCATACAAGGAAAACATCACATGAAGCTAAAAACCAATTGAGTATCATGAAATTTTTTTAGAATTTTTCAAACACCAACACATGAAATTAAAGTAGAACTATCATTGAAAATGGAAAATCATGAAATTATTGAATAAAAAGTATATAACTCATCCCCTATCAAAATTTATGGGTTTAATTTCCTAGTGATCCTTGTGATACTCCCTTTAGTGTAATTTTATGTAATTCTAGGTATGTATTGAATTTCCTTACATTGATAAAACATAAATTTACATGTTAATAATATCACTCTATTTATCAGAATTCATCTTCCAATTCTATAAAAGTGCAATGAGGATAATGAATCTTATTTAGAAACAACATCTCAAGCATGGATATTATTTCTCTAGGAGAGTGTGTATATAAATAAATTTATTAATAATACGGAAAATATCATCATTGGATACATTCCCATTTAGAGGTACTATGTTTATGTGTTTCCTGAAGATTTTTTTTCTCTTCTCCCAAGACAAGAGGTTGAATTTTCAAAGGAGATATACCTGGGGATTTTCTAATATCATAAAATTTGTATATAACGGTTGTTTTGGAAAATAAGGAGGTCATGAAGAAACAACAAGAGAATATGGATAACGGATTCATATTCCCATGTGCTTAACCTTGGGGTGCACCAGTCCTATTTTTCAAGAAGAAGTATGGGTCCATGCTCCTTGTCATTGATTATCATGAGCTAAAGAAGATCATCATTAAGAAAAATTATCCTCTTCTATGGATTTTTGACCTATTCATTCAACTACATGGATCCCAGTACGTTTTCAAGGTGGGTTTTTTGTCAGGGTATTATCATGTAAGGGTGAAGAAAGAGGATATCCCCAGGACCTCTTTTCATACAAGGTATTTTCACTATGAGTTCATAGTAATTCTATTTAGACTCAATAGTTATCCAGCAATCTTAAAAGTCATGTTGAATACAGTCTTTAGATATTTCCTCAACCAATCTGTGGTAGTATTTATAGATTACTTTCTAATATACTCCAAAATAAAATAGGATCTTGAGGATTATCTAGGAATTATTATAAATAACATAAGAAAGGATTTGATTTATGAAAAGTATAGAAAATAATAGTTATGATTGAAGTAAGTTTCATTCTATGGGAATGTTATCACCATAAATGGGATATTTATGGACCCTTTGAATATTGATGTAACAAGAGGATGGATGAGGCCAATATCTATCGCATATATCCATATTTTCCGTTGAATGGATGAGTATTATTGATGATTTGTAAAACATTTCCCATCATTTTGAAACCCTCTAACTAAGCTAACTTGGAATGGAGTCAACTTTTTCTAGAATAATGAATTTGAATGGAACTTCAAGGTGTTGAGAAATATTCTTATCACTACACATATACTTATGATGCCTAAAAGTGAATAAATTTTCTTTTTATATAGAGATTCATTGAATAATGGATTGAGATATGTAATAATGTATAATGAAAAATTGATATTCTATGCCTTAAGTCAAATAAAATTTCATAAATAGAACTACCCAATGCATAATCTAGAGCTGGATATTGTAATAATTGTGATAAAATTTTTGAATCATTATCTATTTGGGGAATTTTTTGAAATATATTCATATAATATGAGCCTTAAGTATATATTCTCATAGAAAGACCTTAATATAAGCCAGTGAATATTGTTAGAGCTACATAAGAACTATGGCTGTCCAATCCACTACCATTCTAGGAATGTAAATAAATATGATGACACTATAATTAGAAAGAATCCAATAATTTTATCAATGATGGGAATTTATAAGGATCTGATCTACTTAGGATTGAAAATAATGGACATGGGAATCATAAAGGATGGAACAACATCAATCCTTTCAAAACTGATTGCTCAATTATCCCTTATGGTGAATATAATGGATGCCGAAACAGATGATGTGGAAAGCCAAAAAAAGTAGGAATCTATAAGAAAATGTAAATCCTTGGAATTAAAAATTAATGAGGAATGGGTTGTATGATTGCGGTAATAACTATGTGTACCATCAAATCCTATATTGAAGATTGAGTTGTTTGATGATGCACGTATCTTGACCTTCTCTATCCATCCGAGGAGAAAAAATATGTATCGAGATCTCTAAGAGAACTATTGGAGGGATAATATTAATAAGTATATCAGATAATATACATCAATGTGTATATTATGTTAGTAAGTTATGGATAAAAGGCTGAAACTCAAGGGGATGATATAACCATTACCCATACCTACATGGAAATGGGAAAACATAACCATGAAAATTATAAATTGTATTCTTAAGAAATCAAGATAAATTAATTTTATACTAGTTATAGTGGAAATTTTTTCAAAGAATACTCACTTCATTACAATCCAAGAGAACTACCCATTCAATAAACTTACTAGGATATACATTAGTTAAGTGGTGTGGCTATGTGGGAGACCAGAATCCATTGTATCCAATTGGGATCCAAGATTTATCTCCAAGTTGTAGAAGATGTTCTAACATACTATAAATACTGAGTTAAACTTCAGCACATCTTATCACCCTCAAACTAATGTGTAATCTAATATGACTATCTAGAAACTTGATAATATGTTGAGAGCATTCTAAATGAACTTCCATGGAGGATGGGGTCAACATATTCCTCTGGTTAGGTTTTCATACAATAATAGTTTCCACTCGAGCCTCCAAATGGATATTCATAAATCCCTTTATAGTAAGTGATTTAGAAAACATTCATATTGGGATTAATTTGGTGAACAAAAACTGTTAATTCCAAAAATTATTGATGAAATGGAGGAAAATGTCAAGACCATTTAGTATCACATCAAGGCCTCTCAGAGTTGAAATAATATTTGTAATAAAAATAATCAATAATACTTTGAGTTTGAGGTTGAAGAGATGTTATTCCTCAACATACACTACTGGAAATCGGATCTTTCCAAACACTTATATACACCCTTTCCCAACGGTTCTCCCAAACCGTTGGGAAAGACCCCCCCCCCCCCCCTTCCCAACGGTTTAGGAGAACCGTTGGGAAAACTCATCCCCAAATCCAGCATTCACCCCCACTGGCTGGCCGGTGG
The DNA here is from genome assembly GCA_963277665.1 of Viscum album. Taxonomy (NCBI): domain Eukaryota; kingdom Viridiplantae; phylum Streptophyta; class Magnoliopsida; order Santalales; family Viscaceae; genus Viscum; species Viscum album. The sequence goes on along the minus strand of OY728160.1, from coordinate 1,715,325,688 downwards.
TCTTAGACAGAGAGCAAGCTCTCTGTCTAGTTCCACCGGCTGACCGGTGGTCCAGACACCGGTTGGCCAGTGGTCCGGACACCGGTCGGCCGGTGGCACCTGGCAGTAGGCAAAGCCTACTGTCTGGTTCCACCGGCCGGCCGGTGGTCAGGCACCGGCTGACCGGTGGCACCTGGCAGAGAGCTTTGCTTCTGCCAGAGACCACCGGCTGGCTGGTGGTAATCCACCGGTTGGCCGGTGGACTCAAAGAGTCCTTTTTCCAGTCTTCTTAACGGTTTTGTGAACCGTTTGGATAGATTCTTTGATTTCTTCCAGGTCTACTACCCGAGAACATTATATAAATATAAATTTTAAATAATTATGATAATACATATATATATTTATGAAGATATGTTTATAAAAGTTATGTTAGGTTAGTGGTTAAGGCGTTTAATTATAAACGGGCGGTTGTGGGATCAAATCCCACCACATGTTTTTTTTGAAATACATATACCAACGGTTTTATAACCGTTGGAATAGATTTTCATATTACTTATACCAACGGTTTTGAAAACCGTTGGGATAGGTCTATACCAACGGTTTTCCCAAAACCGTTGGTATAGACCTATCCCAACGGCTTACTTCGCAACGGTTCTCCAAACCGTTGGTATAGGCTATACCAACGGTTTGGAGGCCTATAGCAACGGTTTGGAACCGTTGGTATATGTTAGTATTCTACTAGTGATATATTCAATGAAGAAAGTTAAATTATATTTTAACAATGTAAATATTAGTCCAAGAATCATCAATTACTTTGATATCCTTTATCACATAAGATCGGAGACCTATCAACTAGCACACCCACCTAACCATTATCAAGTACACGATGTGTCCCATGTATTTCAATTGAGGAAGTACATACCAGAACCCTCACATGTTATGAATCTATAGGTGGTAACATTGGAGAATGATCTTCCATATAACCAGAATGTGGTGAATATATTAGATTTTAGAGACAACGTTATAGGAAATAAGACTATATAACTAGTCAAATTACTGCACAAAAAACATAATTTTGAAGAATTAATGTTGGTAATAGAGGAGTTAATGAAATATAACTATCCTCATCTCTTTTAGTGTATGAAATGAATGTTTTAGGGTGAAATTTCTGAAGGGTGTATATTTTAATGACCCAAACATTAATAAATAATATTCCGTTTATGATTAAAATAAATTCCCTATTTTTTATTATAGTTGTAGAAAACATATACACATTTTGTTTTTTAGGAATATTACATCATATATGATTTAAAAAACCATTAATAATCATAACCATATGAAATATATCCATTTAAATTTGATCATTTTATTAGTATAAATATAGGGTTTTGATAAATCCAATTAACAAAGAAAATGGTAGTGATGGCCTCAACAAATAGGATCATACCCTATGAATCCCATTTATCAGAACCTTCAATGGAGATAAAATCACTGGGATTTTCCCATCACCTAGACCAAGGTAAGATACAACAATAGTAGAATGATTGAAACCATTTATGGTATAAGTTCAACCTCATTGAGAGCATGGCCCAAACCATGCACACCCAACGAGCCCAAGAAAATCCCACCATTGCACACCTTACCCTTAAGTTATTTTTCTAGTGTATTAAAGGGATATGTATTGAGACCCTAGTAATATTAATATGTGTATTTTATTTTCTATAGAAAATTTTTTATATTTACTTCTTACTTTTGTTAATTTAAAATTTATTCTTATTTTGATATAATAAAACCCAGATGTATGTTTCTGTAATTTCCAATTTCAATTAAATAATTAATTTTTAATAAATTCAGGAATTTTAAATATAAAATATATTTTAAATAAAAAATAAAATTAAATAATTTTTACTAAATATAAATGATTGTATAATTTTTATGAAGTCAAATGTAATTGTTATAAGGGTTTGAAAACTATTATTTTCAAACAAACAAGCATTTCTCAACAAATATTGATTCTTGTTCTAAAAGTGAAAATTCATAAATTTAATGAATTATTTTTATAATATAAATATTATATTTTCAATCATTAAGAAAAAATTATTAAGAGGTGAATTTTTCCTAATCTTTTAAGATACTCGAATTTTTGGGAAAAAAGTAAATATGGTATAAAATATTGTGTGTATTATGACATCATAAAATCCCAAAAGTGATGCAATAAATTATATAAAAGTTAAATCTTACCAAATATATGTTTCCCATTAATCATAATTTGATTTTGAGGTTATTTTATTAATTTTTTAAATCTTTTATGAGTCCTCCGAAACCTATATTATATTTTAACGTTTTAGAGTCATTTATTTATGAACTTGGATCACTTAGACATCACCAACAATAATATTTAATTGATATCATCTCATATAATTATAAAATATTTAAAACAACTCCACTTTGGTAGAGACCAAGGGAAAACCATGTTAAGTTCATGTTTTTATCACTTTATTATATAGAGTCCAAAACCTATGTTTGGGAAATAATAAATAACTTCCCTCTCTCTTCCTATATAAACCTATCCAATCCCACATTAAACTTAACTAAAAAACATTACAGAATATCCTTACTCTTCCCTTTTCTCCCTAGATTCCTCCCAAGGTTCCCCTAATCTCTCAATAATCCCCTCATGAGCTTTTTGAACCACCCTCACAAGCTAAGGGATTTCCCTCTCTTCTTTTCCATTCAAGAACCTTCTTTATTGTTAGCCTTATGAATCTCAATTAGTTATGTTTTCATGAATTTATAAATATACCTAAAATTTTAGGTTTATTTCATAATAATTGGAGAAAAATTATCCCCTATCATCATATCATATACATTTGTCGTTACTATGACAAAATTTTAATATGGATCCTCTCATTCCTCTCCTTATTCAAGCATCTTCTCTATTTTATTACTTTTTTATTTCAAATTTATGATGTTGGGATATATTTTTTCTCATCCCAATTGTTATACTTATGATATAAAAATGATTATAGAACCCTTTTTATCTTATTAAAACATTCAATGAATCTTTATCTATTAGTGTTATCCTACCAAAATTTCACTATCATTTTTCATGCCAAACTATTATGTCATAAATTTCAACCCCCATTTCCAGTCAAGGGTATTATCCTAGATAAACCTATAATTTATTTATTTGGTAATTACATGTATGAAACACAAAATCCATGATTTTGGAGTTAAAATTAATTAAATAATTCTGTATGATGAAAGATATATGTGGCACACTTATGCATGTACATGATATGAAAGCTATAGGTGTTCTCAGAATTTTATAGTGCTCCAATGAATTGGGGAATGTTTTAGTTACATGAGACATCATGTATTGGAATAAGGAGTGAACCTAATCCATTATTATAATTTTTATGCCATTTTATTACATCTTGGAGGTTATCATTGACCTATGTTTATGATTTCAGGTTTAAAGTTATTTTCACTTTCCCAAGATCTCTTTTTGTTATCATGCAATATTATACCTCATTGGTAATATTTCTAATTATCACCCCTTTTATATCCTATTTAAGTTACTATTTTCATACATTAATACATTACTCATTTTATGATTTGTTTATTAACATTCATGGATTTATTTCTCACCCCTTTATTATGTATGTCCCTAGGTTGTCTCATTCAATTTTAAGAACGATTTTAAATTATGAGTTTGTTAAGAAAGTTTTCAATAATTCTGATGTACCCCCCCCCCTATTTTATGTTCTTATGTAATTTATCTAATTACCCAAAGACAATAGGCTTATTGATCTTCTTAGTTGTATTATGTGTATTCTCATGTAACAAATCATGAATTAATGTGTAATAAATATAAGGGTTATCATAAGATGACTCACCAACCATAGTCATGCATAAGGGTAACCTTAATGGTCACTCATATAGGTCCTCTAAATGTGAATGCCTAATAGTAGAGTGATATATATTATTATAAGAAAACTATAACAATGTAAAGTGACCCTCCCATATCTGGATGAAATTCAACATGCAGGCTCTCAGCATATACTCCAACACTTGGATAGTCTGATTTTTCTGCCCATCCATCTTGGGGTGAAACATTTTACACATACTAAATGGGTGTTAAAGTCCTCCTACAAGCCTCTCCAAGACTGTGACATATACCTAGCATCATGGTAGGAAATGACCATTATGTGTACCTCATGATATCGAATGATCTCTCACGCGTGCAACTGCCACATAATTTCCATCAAGATATACTCCTTAATGATTTCGAAGTTGCTAACTTAGTGAGACAGTAAAAAATCATGTAGATTGAATCATCTCCTTTAATTATCCATGGAATCCCTATCAGAATATCCATGGATATTTTATCCATATTCCACTATGTGATATCAATAGGTTGTGTCAAACCTGTTGGAACCTGATGCTCGACCTTTACCTACTGACATGTGAGACACTGAGAGATGAACTCATCAACAATCAGCCTAATGAAATCCCACAAAACTACCAGGGAATATCCTTGGAAATATTTTCCACACCTACATGTACATAAAAATGGGAAGTGTGAAGCTCTCTCATCACCTCCAATGGCAAAATGACTGGAACAACCATTTATCCCAAGAAAATGTTGACATGCTCCCCTCCTTCATAACACTTTTATTTTCATTTTATGAGGATATAAATTCATGTAGGAACTCAAAATAAATTTCTCCCAACTGATCCTCCATTTCATATTGTAGAAGAAAAGGATTCACCGCCATTGAATGAAGAAAAATTTCACCCATCTTCTTTACTAGGGTCAACTGCAATGAATCCAACAACTTAGGCATATCGCTTACCATGTGATAATGGGAATTCCTTATCAGGGTAACTAAAAACATGTTTCCATTCCATTGAGTGTAGAAAATATCAAATTCATAGTCTGGCAGAAACTAAAAAAACCTCTATCATCTGTTTAGATCTCTCTGAGTAAAGAGGTACCTGAGACTCTAATGGTCTGAGTAAATAACAAAATGATCACCTAGGAGAAATTTCCTCTATATCTTGAGATTTAATACTACCATTTCCAACTAAAGGTAATGAGTCATGTATTTTTTCTTAGTGGATCTTAACTTCCTTGACCCATAAGTGACCACATCCTACCTCTGCCTCAAAATTCAACCAAGCCCAACTCCAGAGGTGTCAAAAACACTACATACTCACCACCCTCCTTCAGTAGTCTCAATACGGGAGACCTAGTCAACCTCTTCCTCATCTCCTCAAATGATACCGTATATTATTTTCCCATGTAAATGGCTTCCATTTCCATGTCAAGTAATTAAAAGGATCTTCAAACCTAAAGAATTCTACCATGAACCACTGGTAGTAACCCACAAAGGAAAAAAAACTCAACACCTGAGTCACACTCTAGGGGTGCTCCAAAGTAGGAACTATATCAATATTCATCAGATCCATAGATAAATCTTAGTTAGAGATGGAATATCCAATAAATTGAACCTATTAGATACAAAACTAACAATTCAAGAGCTTACTATAAATATAGTTATCTTGGTGTAAGACTAGGACCATTCTAAAATGATCTACATACTCCTCCTCTAACGTAGAATAAATGAGTGTGTAAATGATAAGGACAACTAAGAATAATTTCAAGTAAAGATAGAAGATCGAGTTTATAAAATCCATAAACACAGTATTTTAAGTCAACACACATAAAGGAATCACCATGAGGTCATATTTTCAATATAAACATCAAAATTCCATATTCAGGATATCATCCTTGTGAACCCTGAACTGGTGGTATCCAAACTTGAGATCAATCTTTAAGAACCAACTCACACCTCTCAACTGGTCTAAGATGTCATAAATCCTTGTCAATTGGTACTTTTGCTTTATCATTACCTTATTCAGGTGATGATAATCAACACAAAGACTCAAAATCTCATATTCCTTTTTCATGACGAAAACTAGAGCCAACTAAGTGGCACATTGGGTCTGATAAAACATTTATCTCAAAGGTGTTACAAATAAATTTTAACCTCGTGGATATATGTAGGGTTGATTTGATATACCACATAACATGTCGGTGTGGTATTGGGAAGAAATTCAATGTAGAAGTAAATCTCCCACTTTGGAGGAAGTCTTAGAACATTCTCAAGGAAGACATATATATAAACCTCCACTACTATTGGAGGCCAGATGGCTAAAGTAACACTACACCAAGGGACAAAATCACCAAATGATGGGTGATATGCTACATTTTCTAGCTTCAAAGCCCCATTTGATCATCTAAAAGATCTCTCTCTCCCACAAATGGAAATTTTTTTCAACCTCTACGATGGAATTTAACTATCCTATAATAATAGCCTATTTAGGATCCCACCTTGGAAAACCAATCCATACCCATGATAACATTATAATATTTCATAACGATGACCAAGAGGTCCCATGAGAAAATATATCTATAGAACATCAACTCACATTACATAAAGATTTGCGATAGAAAAGAATCTCTCAATGCTGGAAACTCTATCCATAGCTACTAGGATAATGACTAAAAGAGAATCCCTAGCTCTCGCTTAAGGGATACATAGGAAGAATAATGACTCATGCATATATCTACAAGTACAAGAGAATGAGTAAAAAAATATCATACCTCAAATAATATCATAAAAAAGATGGTTCTAGACCTCTATAGCCTACTATTACCCATATCCTAGAATACCATCTCCTATGCCTAGTGTGAAAAACCTGGTGGGGGTGGTGAAAGTAGCTCATAGAATCACCCTCTAATAGTAGATCCTCCCGCTAGAGCTCCTCTATCCCATATATTAGCACCACCTTATTAAGGGCTTCCCTATCCATGTCTAGGAGATACCAGATCATAGTGATTCCTTTTTCTTGGTAGTTCATCCACCATCCACTTATCATGCTCAGCATAATAGTCCTGGAAATCCAAATACATGTAACCTTTCCTATAATAAGAATAGAATTTTTCCTCTCTAGGATTAATGTATCGTCAATGTGATACCTATTTTATTGAACTGTGTGTCTAAGTCTTGGAATGGGTAGGCCTCCTTCATTGAGACCCTGAATACTGACACTTTCTAGTTATTACAAATGAATCAACCCCATGATGACCACTACTAGCTCTCTCAGTCAGGTAACCCTATACAAGGAATCTCTCTATACCCAAATACCACTATAACACTCTAGTATAAGTGGGAATTTACATCGAGACTGTGTTTGTGTAGATATATCTATGAAACCCACGTTCAAAATTCTCCACCCAAAACATTCATCTTGTGACATATTAAGGGAGTAATTCATGAGATTTGTAAACCACATGAAATACTCAACAACCATCATATCACCCTGTTGCAGTCCTAAAATCTCTTAAATCCAAAAAAGTGTGAAAACATGAAGGGTAATAATCATAGTGAAATAACAGCTTGATGTATACTTATGAGAGAATAAACTATTCATGATTTTTAGTAAAAAGACTACTCCATCACCCTATTCCTCCATGAAGAAGAGTAGATACATGTGAAACCATCTGACCAGTCAGGGTCTGAATGATCCTGAAGACACATATCATGGATTCAAGAAAATCCTCTACTGCCTGAGGGTCATGATCTCCAGGAAACCTCAGTGGTATCTATTTTTGTAACTGATAAAACATGATCATATTCTATTAATAATAATTTTATAATCATCCACTTCTTAGAATGTGGTTTCACTATTCCATATCCACCTAGAGGAAGAACTTCATGAGAATGTACCTAAACTGAGCCCTAATCACTCAACTGATTTTCATCACAATCCCAAATTGGAATCTTAAATAGATGTATTCATGGATTCATCCTGAAATTTTTCAATATGTACTATGGTTTAATGAGAATATATGGGGAGCTTACTCAAGAAATACATTCTAATGACTCAATCCTATATGATATATGTCCCATTTGATCTTTGTAACTGATCTCTCAGTATGATTTGATAACAAGAATGTATCTAGAGTCCTAGGGAATGGATACATTGGACACTGTATAAAAAAAGAGGTTCCATGGACAAAACGATACACTCATGACACTTTAAAACCTTTTCCATAATTTTGAAAAAAAATACTCACCATGGATCCATCACCAAACATCGACCCAAGGAAGAACTTCTTCGATACCACTCAGTCATGACCCAGCACATTGGGGCCTACCGAACCCACAGAAATCTGAATGTGACACCCCAATATCACATAAAAAGAGCTAGGGATGGGATATAGGTTCCATAAATGCATAAACTAAAATGGGAATCCTTATCCTAATGTACCAGCACACATGTACCCAACCATATCCATGAAAAAGTGTAGAGGAATAGAAGATACAAAAAAATCTATTGTATAACCATGATTTCAATAACCTCTAGGGAATACATCATATAATGAAAATAGAAATCCAAATATTATATGGAAAAAATACATACCCAACCAAAACTGATGTCCTAACCTGAAAATAACCAGAAAAGGAGAAAACTAAGAGATTCTAGGTCCTTATCTCTAATTCCAGTCCCTGAACATAGTCAATTCACCAAAGTACCTCTATGATCCACCAAAGTCACCACTGATCTTTGTACCATGTGTATAGGACATGACATTTCTAAGAATATCCCATATAGTGGTATTTAAATGAATACCTAGTAGGATGCCCATAAAACCAAAAATAGAGTAATAGAAAGGTAAAATAATAGTCAATTTAATGTATAAGAATAGGGGAAAAAATCCCAATACATATATTTTTATAAATAAACCTAGATGTGAGATAAAGTGGATCTCAATATCACATCCCAGCTAAGAATTATATGTCATAATGCATCTCCAAAGTCCATCTATGATTCCCATCATCACACGTAACCACATAAGAAACTATTTGGAGGACCTATAGCTCACCACTATTCTCCACAATCAAGGGTGAAAAATATCTAGTGGGGGATCCACTCTGTACAAGAGCTCAAAGATGGGGGTTCTACCACATAGATAAAAGATCCATAACCTTTGTAGTAAGGGGGTGTCTTAATATTCATGGGTAAAGAGTATGTATACATGCGCCCTAGTGTAACAGGGGATCACTAACCCCAAAATCTCTAGGACAAACCGGAATGGCCACTATTATTGGCCAAGAATTACTAAAACAAGCATCATGCCTGTATCACCTCGTGTCATATCACTGATTCCAAAACAAAGTTAATCTTGGCATTCTATATGTAATTATTTTTAGCATAGGCTACTTATGGGCCCAAATATAAGTCTGAGATAAGGAGATATGCAATATATAAATCCTTGAGGGAGGTACATATCATGTCCCTATGGTCACTTGGCATGTGACCTCACTTGGAAACCTATCAGTTCCCTTGTCTGAACATAGCATGGTTGGCCATGTAGGACTACATGATGTGTTTAGGTGGTACATGGTGTGTCTGGGTCACCTGGGTTCTACCTATGTCCTTCTAACCCATTACCATGTACACAAGGAATTCCCATGTATATTAGATATTTTGGGTTACCCTAGACATGTCCGGGTACATGGCCTGGAATTTTTACTTTTTTCCATGCCCATACATCATTCTTTGTCCATTCCTATATACTCTGAAAGTACACGTTGATCTTCAATCACCAGGTCATAAAGAATATAGTGTCCACACATGTCGTGTGATACTTATCTTCTCATGAAACCTTATCCATAGGAGCTAGGAGACTATATGGCATGTGTTCCTCTGGGATACACAGTGTGTATTTTCAAATTTTATTAAATCTAATTTCCCTAACATGGATTTCAGGTCTCTTATCTCTACTACCATTCATGTCTATCTTTCATACCAAATCCACTAAAATAAAAGTAAAAAATAACAATTCATTGATCCCCAACCTCTGATTGCTATAAATTAGAACTTTTTTACATGTGACGTAATCTGTCGCACTTCCACTGCTTCTCTAGACATCGAATCCATGAACTCTTCACCTGCATCCTACATGAAACCTCTAACTTCCCAAAAACAGTTTATTCATAAATTTTTATCGCATCCTCCATGAATATAGGGATTCAATTATACTCAAACCAACCTTTCAGATGTCAAACTATGGCCCCATAGGACAGTGGTGAAGATCATGAAGTATGGTGAGGGAAAACACAATAATGATGTGAATCCATCGTTGGCCAATGTGATCTCGTAAAATGGTTATATAAATGTAGAAAATAAGAGGAAATCATATATTTTGATGCTATAAATAGGGTAAATAAAGGAATTTAGTCCTAGGATCATGTGAAAACCACAATCATTGGGAAAAGAAAGAAGATGATGAAATGAATTCTTATCAAATAAAATATTGCATAAATCCATAAAATAATGAGTGTTGCCTCAATTAATGATTGATTATTAGTGAAAATATGTCCTATAGAATTGGGGAAGAATAGTTTTTCATTTGTTGTCTATCTCATGATTCTCCTTGATTGTTGCCATGGATCCATGTTCTTGGTTTTCCAATGCCAATAATTAACACCTCCTCTCAAATCGTCTCTTAGTTATGGAACTATCCATATAAAATTTCAATAAACGGGTATTCATAAGGTTGGTTTATGTTTTCGGTGATTAAATAAATTAATTTAATTAATTAATTAATTTTTTTATTGCACATACCAATGACTTCCCTTTACTAAAATTCTGACGACAACCTACATTTTGTTTCCCCTAGCATAAAACCCATCTTCCAGAATCAAATATGGTCTCAAATATCCTATTTGAGGTATCTTTCAATGGTAAAACAACTAATTTAAAAAAATTGTGCATTTATGATTTAGTATATTTTAATAAAATTTAATATATTAATTTGGTGGTCCAGATACACCCAAACATTGCGCCAACTTTGATGAAAAATCCAGATATATATATATATATATATTAAAAGTAATAAATCCACAAAATCATAGTCATTACACCCAATATGAGAAGAATTAAAGTATTTCATCATCAATAATCTTGTAATCCCATGTTAATTATCCCTATTTTCACACAATTAATTACTTAATCTATGTTAATCACTAGTGTTTTTTACCTCTCACTTCATAATAAAATTCATCACATCCTCATATAATATCAAATCATGAATTGATATTCTTCATAATAATATTTATAATATGAAAAAATACCAAACCAATGTCTCCTATATATATCATGATCATCATAATAGTCTTTTTAAATACATGCACACACTTGTATTCAAAATTTATTTTATTAATTTTATTTACATTGGATCTCTAAATCACTCAATGAAAGGAGTCATTGTGATATACTCTTAAAAATGAGTAAAATAAATAAATTTAGAAAATTCAAGAACATGAATCCAATACCATCGGTGTCCATTATTTCTTATTATAAAAACTATCCTAAAAATAATCAGTATTAGCCTTATAAATATTAAAATTGAGGTCTTTGTGGAAAAACAAAAAAACTTCTCATGGGTTGATTTCAGACACCAACCTAAAATCTCATTTTTTACCAAAGATATATATATGTGAATATAAATATATTTAAATATATTAATAATTATATTTTATTGTTATTATATTATAAATTCTATATTAATATTGAGATTTTTAATGAAATATGTTAATAGATATTTTGTCCTGTCTAAATCAATATATAAAAAATTATATAAATATATAATTATGCATGTATAAATGTAAAAAATATATATAAATTGATAATATATATATATATATATTCATTTTAAAATTTCATCTAATAAGCATTTGAATCAAGAAAATCGGTAGCATCATCACACCTAGGAATATGATGCCAGAAATATGGTCATGCTTGCCAACCAGTGAACCATCCACAATTGATGATATAGTCTCCTCCGATCCTTAAAAAACCCAGTTTTGAAAATCCTTTGGAAGAATCTGTTATCTTGAACAACACCTTTATTAAAAATCCCTCAAAGAAGGCGATGTCCCATACAATGCCCTCATTTTTGAGAAAAAAATATTTTTATTGTTTTATTATATATATATATATACATATTAAAAAAAATTGTATTAAACTTTTTTTTATTATATTTTTATTTCATTAAAGTATTCTGAAAATGTAACACCCTAAGAAATTCACTCAAGCATCCTTTTTATAAAAGAGTGGTCCTCAACATTTTTCTACATTTTTGATGTGGGATTCGAGTACTATTTTTCCTAAATTAAAGGAATAATATATTTTTTAAAATGGTATATTAATGATAATAAGTTATTTATCATTAATCATTATTAATAAATAATTATAATTAAATAATGTAACAAATATAAATTAAAAAAATCAACTTAATGATTATTAATAATGTCATTAATATTTTTTAAACAATAATTAATAATATAAGAAAAATTAATGATATAATTATTAATCATTAATTAATAATAAAAATGTAATTATTAATTATGATTTCAAAAAATATACGTAAATATTAATTAACAATAATTAATACTCAAATTATTAATTTATATTATAATCATGGATGGAACAAAACATGAGTTTGGTGAACCGAACCCATGGCCCAAACATTTATTAAATAGAACATAAAATTTTGGTATGGGAGAGGTGATTAAAAGGAATTTCTACCCAAATACAACAAACCATAAAAGATACATCATTTTTTGTTCCTATTTATCCTATTTTGAAAACCATGCTAACTCTTTAGGTGTTTACCTCTCCTCTACTACATAGGAGGCCTATACTTTGGTCATTATCATCTAATGACTCTTGAACATTTGTCGTAGGCCCTGCTTTGGATCCTCTAATATCATTATCATCCTCCAAATAAGTCCTGAGAGGCCTAATATAATGTATAGTAAACATGAGATCCTTCAAGATAGTAATGTCAGAACACATCTTCACTGCCTCATATAAAATCAACTCGCCACTACGATATACATCACCATCATCATCCTCAGTTTGATCTTTTCCATCCTCAGGTTGATATTCAATTCCCATACTTTTACCTCCTTCGCCTATTTCACCCTTCTATAAATAAAAATTCATAGTTTAAGCCTCTTTACTAACTCTCAAGGTCTTGGGAGATTTAGGCCTCCATTGAATATTAGTGTTGGGTGTGATCAATACCATGTATGCAAAGTATCTTTCCCAACTAATACACCAAATTCCATTATAACAAAGTTAATTAAAATTTATATAACCATTTAATTATTTTTATATATTTCCTAGTGTTATATGAAAAATTATAAGAAAGAAAAATTTTACCTTTAACCAAAATCTCAGTTCTATCATCAGGAATGGTGGAGGTGCTTCCCACTTGAACGTTAGATTTTATATTGCTATCGTGTTGATGGAATGGGAAGTTATCCAATATTTCGATGTTTCCAATATATTTTGAAGAATTTAAATATGTATCCGTACATTCATTTATGTTCTCTACACCACATGTAGCAAGGCAATAGGCATCCTTGTTATGGACTCATTTAAATTGAATAGGTGCATTAACGCCTCTCATCAGACTTTTACCCTTATTTCTTATAGAGTTTAGATAGATAGCCACATAAATATTGAATAATCCAAATATAGCTCACTATTATAAGACCCAAAAAAAATAGGTTTATAATTTATGGAGCCTAACCCATCAGTATTTATAGGATTCTTTCCTTTATCAGCCTTGACAAGTTTCTGATCTCTCGCTTCACCTTCTTCTTGACCTTTATTTGGAAGGTCTAAATTAATAGATTCATACCGAGTCTACCTAATTCGTTTCTTGATATAATTAGACTTACAACTCCAAGGAGAATGGGTTAATCCCAACTTCACTATCCTTGGTTTACCATTGTCCGAGGAACCCTTGTTTTGGGCCTTCCTCCTTCACTTCACAGCAACATTCCCTTTCATTCCCAATGATTCGCATATTAATCTCCCATGAAATGATTCTTGAGTATGGAAAATATTATTTAAAACTATAAAATAATCAAACACATTACCATAATCAACGATAAAATCAAATAAAAACTCATAAGGGATGATCAAAATAGTTTTAACCAATGGGAAACAAAATTCAACTCGACTAACAACTTAAAAAATGGCCAAACCTTGCCCTTCGGTTTTTTTGTCCATATTAATGGGGACACCAATAGCTAATGATATTTCCAATATAATTTTAGGTTTCCAAAAAACCAAATTAGTCCCAAAATATGAATCCATACTTCACTAACTAGATTTCTGACAATAATGGGATTCAATGATGGATCCTGGTCAGGAATATTTTGAAAACATGCTTCTACATAATAAATCATTATCCCTAGGATCATGATTTTAGTTCCATGGTAGAAACAATAATATGAAAAAAGAACATTCCCAATAAATTTATGTGCCACTCATCAAACCTCGAAATATCCTAGAGTCTCCTCCTCGGATTAGAGGGACTCCATTTGTGTTCCATAAATTAAAATGACAAATTATCAATCAATGATTACTTACATTTGTTAAGCCTGTAAAATGTAATTCCATCTGATTCCTCAATACATTTTATTTTCCCTTTCCTACTAATCCATTGGTAATTCATCTTGGAAATATAATAAATCCCTTCAAAAAAATGAATTGATGAGGGAAACTCGAAAACCAAAGAAAGATCATGATCTGGGGGAGAGTTATCAACCAACTCCACCAGTTCTGGGTATCAAATGAGGTAGGAATTATAGGTTTTAAAAGAAACTACACATATGAGACATGAGCTCCAGATCTGGGAGCCATGTAACCCTTAATAGGGTCTGAAGCACCTGAAATTTGTTGATCCCTAGGGGAAACATAATTATCACCACTAGAATTGGTGTTTCTGAAACCCTCTGTAGACATCAAAGTTAAGATAAAAAGGAGTCACTATAGAATATTATTATTATTTTATTAATAATATTATTTACTATATTATTATTAATTTTGTTAAAAAGAAAATTAATACTACTATTATTATTAGTAATTAATATTAAACAATAATGTTTTGTGTCTTGTAAATTATTTTTTATTTATTATATTTTCAAATAATAACAATGATGATGATGATGATGTAAATAACTATATTATTAGTAAATTTATTTATTATTAAACAAAGTAATTTAAATATAATAATAATATTATTATTATTATTATTTAATATAAAATACAATATATTTTTTTGTTTATTAATTAAAATACTAAATATTCTCTTTTTATTTTAAACTAAATTATTATAATATTATTAATGATTAATAATTAAAATTTTATATCTGAATAATACAATAATTTAAACTATTTTTATATTTTTATGTGTTTAAACTATGTTTTAATTATGACTTTATTAATTCATATATTAATTATGACTTTATTAATTTGTATATTAATTATAACTTTATTAATTCATAATTAATAATTATCTGACAAAATATATTAATTATTATGACTTCATAAATATAATATATTAATAATTGTGACTTTATTAATTTTGAATTTAATAATATTATTAATTATTATTTTAATATATTATTATTAATTATGAAATTATTTTTAGAATACTATTTAATTATAAATTTATTAATATAATATATTATTATTAATTATTAATAAAATATTATTTTTTAAATGATTTTATGGTCACAAACGTATTTTAGTTTCCAAATAATATTTTCGAAACAATGATGTTTTAAATCTCCTATGTTATTATTCGTTTATTATTTGGATTAAAATATTTTTATTTTTATTTTATTTTTTTGTCTATGTTTTAGATTTACTTTAAATTTAATTTACAATTTATATTTTATAAACATTCAAATTTTCTTACATGAAGCATAAAAAATTTATTATGTTTTAAATTAGTAAACATGAAATATTATAAAATATAAACTATATGTCAAAAATAATTGAAACATAAAACA
Source organism: Viscum album (assembly GCA_963277665.1). Lineage (NCBI taxonomy): Eukaryota > Viridiplantae > Streptophyta > Magnoliopsida > Santalales > Viscaceae > Viscum > Viscum album. The sequence goes on along the minus strand of OY728160.1, from coordinate 1,715,309,753 downwards.
TATGCTAAAGATATAAAAATATTTTAAAATAATAAATTGTAATAAACAAAACATAAATTTTTTATATAAAATTTATTTTTCAAAACCATAATATTTTCATGTTAATGCAATGTAGGGCCTTTGGCCCATCAAAAATACGCCTTCAGGTCATGGGCCTCCGGACCATGTAATATGCTAGTTCGGTTGTGGGCCTATATTTGGTGAAGATATGAGGACTTATCCTTGCTCACCCAATGAGTGGGTGTGTGTGTGTGTGTTTGTTTGTATTTTCAGGATACCCCCAGTACATAAAAAAAATTATAATATGGTTAAAAATATAATTAAAAATAAATATTAATTAAATTAATAATATGGAAAGTATAATTATTAATAATAATTCAATAATTAATAATTAATTATACAATTAATAATAATTTGAAATACTCATTTGTAATAATAATTTACAACGATGATTAATGGTAATGTAATTAACATTTTGGTTGAAAATAATTAATTATTATAATAAATATTGTATATATTTTTTAACATATTGGGCTTGAGACCCCTTTTTATTTAAAAAGAAAGATTTCTTTTTAACTAGGTTGAGAAGTAACTCTTAGATGAACCAAAGGATCAGTGGCCCACAATACCATTACCACATGGCTCGAAGTCCCAAGAGATTTAATGCTTATACATGAACTTAAGACCCATATTAAGCAGTCATAATCATGTCATGTCTCGAGTCATACATCTACCCCTCCCCTATGTCAATAGTCATCACACCATAATCTCAGTATGAAAGATGCATTCCCCCCCTTCAATGAATCGTTGCATCTTGTTGGATCGATGCATCGTGGCATGGAACCCCACCATTAGTGGAGTGTGAGGAGTTATATATGATAAGTGTTAGATCACCCATATCACTTTTGAATCTCTCACTCAACAATGCCTATATTCCCCCTACTTGCATCACTTACCTATTGTTTTGTATCCTTAGACCGGTCCCAAGTGCTTATAGTCATGTTGTAGGGAACCCTTCTATGCCAAATTGGTATACCAAAGGTATGGAAGGATGGATTGTAAGATTCAACATGATTATCCCTGTTATTCAAGCTACCCACCCAGCAGTGTCTTCCTTCATTTTCAGCCTATTTTTTCGAACCATTTGATTAATACCTGTCATGTTGCCTTCTATCCACTAGTCCTGACCTGGTGGCTCTATTACCCAATTTCCTTACACTAATGATAGATCATAGTCTTTTTGGGCCCAATGAGAAATGAAATTACCAAAATCCAATCAAATCATATGTGCCCCAATATCCTGTGGATGAAAACCAAAACAATGGCTTGGAGGTCTATGATAAAAAAACCCCAACAACAAAAACCTTAATTGACTCCTACCAATCAAATGAATAAGAACCATGGCTTCAAAAAATTTCCCACTATAAAGTATGATCTATCACCACCAAAATCCAACCTCCACCTGACCCCTACTATGAATATAATATGCCAAGCTAAGAACCACTGCAATTCATGATCCCCCGCCAAAGACTCTCTGTTATCTAATGAACAAGATCTGGCCACTCTAGAGATCTGAGAGTTGCTTCCAACAATATTAGTTTCCACTTGAGCTAGCCACCCAAATCTTTAGTGCCCCACATGAATCATTCACACATAAACTATGACATATATCATCATAACTCCACCCATGCTTGAAGGACCTACATCCAAAAAATCCTACACGAGGTCATTATAAAAGAACCTGCGACCATCAATCATAGATTTATGCGAATTCAACATTATCCACCATCCTTATAATAAAAAGATGCATGATCACCATTAATAGCCTCCTGGAACTTAAATCGTAGTACACATCCAACTAGAAAACACCCTGGAGGTTTCAATGGCACCAAACATGTCGAGAAGTTAGGCCTGGTTAGAAGATGTCCATATCTTCCACTATTCCGAGTGCAACAGAGGGAAACCTAGTAGGGGTGCCACTTGGAAAAGTGTTCCTGAGTGCACCTCCTTAAAATGATTAATATAATATAATTATTTATACATTTAATGATAAAAATAAATATTATTATTATTAATTTAATTAATTATATATAATATTTAATTAAAAACATATCATGGGTAAAAAATTCAGTATAAATAATATGTTTAAAACAATATTTTTTTGTGTAAATTATTGTACATTTACTATTAATATGAAATTATTTTTTTTTTGAAATTTTATTTTATGTGATCAGTTAACGTTTTACATTTCATTTAGAGTGTAACTATACAATAAATTTTATAATATTTAAAATTCACTTAATTGATATTATATAATGTTTCAAGTAGATAACTTTGAAACCCTGTAAAATATAACTCAGGGATACAATCTAACTAATGTTTTTAACATTAACTCAAAACATAAAGAATGATTGAAAATAAGAAAACTAAAAATAATTTAAAAATAAAATATAAATGACACAAAACATTTTTTTTCAAAATATGGATTTCATACCTTAAAAATATGAAGTAAATGAATTATATATCTTCTAAAATATGAACTATAAATGAAACAAAAATTAAAATTTTCAAATTTAATGGACACATAAAAAAATAATTTCATAAAAATGAAAAAAATGATCTTAAATTATTATGTTTCAAGTGAATGACTTAAAATACATATAAAATATAAATATAAATATTCTCTAAAAGATATTTAAAACATTAATATTCACATAAAAAATAATAAAAAATAAAAAAAACAATAAAATTAATAAACACAATAAATTTAAATGACACAAAACAATGTCATTTCAAAACATAACACTTTTTATTATAAAAAAGAAATACATATAATAACTATATATTGTGTCAATTAAATTATTTTTTTGTTAATTATTTTCAATAACTTATTTATATTTTCAATGGTTTTTATGTGTATAGTCTACATATTAAATTAAATTTAGAGTGTATTTATATTATATATTTTAAAATAACCTAATTGAAACATTATTAGGATTCATATAGCTGAATTTTAAATATTATAGAATATGAATTATAAATTCATTAAAAATTTAATTAACCCGACAGATATAATTTACACATAAGAAATTGTTGAAAACATAAATATTTCATAAAAAAAATATACATAAAATAATTTCAATGGAATAAAATATTATATTTTTTTAAAACATAAAATTTATAAGTAGTTTTACTATTAATTATATAATTTTGATGAGTACCCCAAGACATATCAATCATTCTTAAATCATCATAGATTTATGATGCAGGATGGAAGGATGCCAGGTTAAGTGACTATCTATTTATTGGGACTAGCCTAAGGATGCAGTGTGATAGGAAGGTGATGTGGTAGGGTGGCACATAGGCCTAGTCGAGTGAGAATCTTGAAAGAGATATGGGGGTGTTGACCCTCATCATTCATCCCTATTGCCATATTGATTTTCTAATATGTAATAGAAGGTAATCCTATGTGTGTGGGGGTAGTATTATAACAACCCTGCTCTTTTGTTAAACAATTAAACATAATTTATTTCATAAACATCACTTGATACAACATAGAAGGTAAAGAGTTATAGTGTATTTGGGGCTTATGATCATTACATAACAACATAAAACATGAAATACAAAAACCTTATTGAAAACATCCTTTACATGACCACTACATTCCCTCATACTTAGCATTGCATGGGATAACCTGAGGACATGCATAAGAAAAGGGTGATCTATAAAGACCAGTAAGGGAATAATAATGGAATTTCATGGGGAGTACAATAAATGTTAGACAATAGGCATATCAATAGAGCAAAAAATAAGAATAAACATAAAGGCATGATAAATCATGATAATCATAACATGGAAATGTGGCAAAAACACTTAACATGGAATTAGCATGAGCCAAGGCTCACTGTACATGGAGCATGAGTAAATCCTCATTGCACATGAAGCATGAGTAAAACCTCATTTCACATGAATTAGAATGATCCAAAAACTATTGCACATGATGTATCATGATAATATAATTTACCAAAGGCATTAGAGAGCTTTAAGGGTGCACCCTTCTTAAACCTTTCATTTCATGCATAAGTGTGCCACATGGATCATATAACATGGATTCATAAAACATCATAATTCATTCCATGATAAAGGAATGTAAAATTCATACATGGATCTTTATAACCAATATGTAAATGTTCTTAAAGTTTAATACCCTTGATAGAGAAATGTGCATGGTATTCACTACCCAATGGCTTTGACTTGGAAAATCGGTGCAATTTTGGCAGCGTAACGGCGTGACGTAAGAATTCATAAAAATGGTGGATGAGAGAGAAAGTGGTGTCTCATTATATTTACGTGACATGGATGGTAATGGGGTCATATATAGACATGTACAAACAAATTTAATGTAAATTATATTCACGATACAATAGGATTGCTTGAATGTAAATGAGGAGAGGGAAATTCTTTTCGGAATTTTGGCATAGTAACGGGTGTGCTTGGGAGGGATTTAATGAGAGGGAAAGAGGTATCCCATCATTAAAACATAAGTAGGGCAGTATGAGGGAGGTGATAAACCATACCCCATAATTTATAATTGAAATTAAAGGGGCCTAAAAACATTAATAAAATTGGAAAAAATGAGAAGGGCAGAAAAACCCTTACTTGGAAGTGTGCTTCCAAAGGCTTGAGAGAGCATTGAGAAAGGATTCTTGGGAGCTTCAGACACCTTGGGAGGATTCTAGAGATATTAGGGAAAAGGTTGGACGAACTTAAAAGGCTTTTAGTGAAGATTAAGTGGGATCTTGGGTGTGTTTATATATGAAAGGTGGGGGAATTCTTTATTATTTAGGTTTGGGACACCTCACATTTCACTAATCCAAACCACAAACCAGCCCATGGTTTTGCCCATGGTTTTTGGAAAAAGGAAGTGGAAAAAAATATTTTATAAGGCCAAATTCAGAACTTCTTAAATTAATGGGTTGCTTATGTGGAGGTCAGTCACACTCCCATGGAAAACAATTTAAAAAGACAAGATGTGTAATAAGTCTTCAAGAGTCCATTAATGCTTTGTAAAATAAGTCAAAAAAACCCAAAAATAAAATTATTTTAATGTGAAAACATATATTTTCAGAACATAAGGCTTATAGTATTTTATTACATCACTATTGGGTCATTATGATGTCATAAAACACATTATATATTTAATCGGTATTTAATTTTTACCCAAAAATTTGATTGTCTCGGAAAATTATGAAAATTTCACTGTTGGTTAATTTTGACATCCTGATTCACGAAATAATATTAATTTTATATAAATAATTTTCTAAATATTTTAATTTTCACTTTTAAAATAAAAACCAACATTTATCGAAAATTCATGGGTTTTGACAAAAATGGCTTTCAATACTTAATAAAAATTGCAATTGCATTCATAAAATTATACAATCATTTATATTTAATAAAAATTAATTTAATAATAATAATAATATTTTATTAAAGTATTATTTAATTCAAAAATCCATTAATTCATCAAAATTTATTTCATAGTTGAACATTAACAAAAAATACTATTTGTTCTTTATAAACTATTTACAAGGTTACAATAATAAAATGAAACTATATTCATTATTATATACAAAAATAATGTACATAACCATAGTACTTGGGATTTGTTTCATTACCCCTTAAAATAGCTCCATATGACGTAGGGGTAAGGTGTGTGATGGCGACAGACTCTTGGGGTGGCTCGGATAACATTTCATGTGTGGTGATCTCTATCAACTTCCACTTCACCCATAGAAATTTCAGTTCGAGCTTGACATGATGAAGCTTGGATTGGGCTTGGTCAAGAGCGAACCCCAATGATGCCACCTCTTTTTTGAGCTCTGAAAAATGGGCTTTGTATGGAGCAATTCTACTGGATGAGGCCATCACATCATCTGTCTCAGTAAATTAGATTGTTAAACCCATATATTTATACTAATCATGTGATCACTGTTCAATAGTTATATTAGAAATGGTCACAATTCTTAAAATAAAACAAAATAATTTGACATTTTATATAAACATTTTACATAAAGATAAATTTAATTAGATCAAGAGGGATTTCCATTAATAAAGATTGGGTCGTTACAATTTTCCTCCCTTAAAAAATTTCACCCTCGAAATTTCTTTTTCCCACACTGAAACGGATGTGGGTAACTTTGCTTCATCATTTCCTCTAATTCCCACGTCACTTCATCAAACATGTGGTTTCTCCACAACACACTGATGAGGGGCATTATCTTATTTCGTAGAAATTTTTCTCTATGATCTAAGATCTTCACTGGTTTCTCCTCATAAGAAATATCATCCTTTAAATGTACCACCTTTGAAGAGAGTACATGTGAAGGGTCTGGTATGTACTTCCTTAATAGGGATACATGAAATACATCATGTACTTTGGCCATGGTAGGTGTAAGTGCTAGTTGATAGGCCAAAACCCCTACAGGATCAAGAATCTTGAATGGGAGGATGTACATTGGACTTAACATCCCTTTCTTTCCAAACCACATGACCTTATTCCACATAGATATGAAAAGATATACCATGTCTCCAACTTTAATCTCAAGTTCTCATCAATGGTTATCTGTATAAATATTCTATCAAATCTGGGCTGCTTTGAAATACTGCTGAATGGTTTTCACCTTATCCACCATTTCTTCGACCATTTCTGGTCCAAGAAGCTTACTCTCACTGACCTCATCCCAACACGCCAGTGTTCTTCACATTTTCTCATAAAGGAATTCATATAGTTCCATTTTAAATCTTGAGTGGAAACTGATATTATAAGATAACTCAACCAGAGGAATATGTTGATCCCATCCTCTTTTAAAGTCCATTGATCATGCTCTCAAAATGTCCTCAAGTGTTTGGATTGTCCGCTCAGATTGGCCATCAGTTTGAGGATTATAGGTCGTACTAAATTTCAATTCAGTATTCAGAGCAGGTTGAAGACTCTTCCCAAACTTTGAGGTGAATCTTGGATCTTGATCGGACACAACAAATAGTGGTACTCCATGCAGCCTTGCCACATCCCTGATATATATCTGTTCCAGTTGATCCAATGAGAACTCTTCCCAAATATCAATGAAGTGTGCAGCCTTTGTAAGACGATCCAAAACGACCCAGATTTCATTGTTTCCTTTGGATGTATTCAGAAGTCCAATGAAAAAATCCATGGTGATGTTCCCCCATTTCCATTCTGGTATGGGAAATGGTTGCATCATCTCTTTAGACTTCTGCCTCTCTACCTTCACTTTCTAACACACCAGGCACATTAATGTATATTCAGAGATCTCCTTCTTCATATTATCCCACAAATAATGCCCTCATAGATCTTGATACATCTTTGTGTTTCCTGGGTGAATAGAGAAATTTGAACTATGTGCATTATCCAAAAGTTCCTTTTTCATCTTTGAACTTGATGGAACACATAGTCTTTTTCCAAGTCTCACAATTCCTTCTATATTAACATTAATCTCCAAGTATTTCTCTTTTCTGATACCTTCCACTTTTTTTTGAATTCCCACATCATCATTTTGATCATCCTTTAACCTTTCCAAAAGTGACGGTTGAGCAATCATTTGTGAATGTATGGATGATATTCCCTTCATTATGATTCCCATGTCCATCTTCATCAAATCTAATAATATTTAATTATTTTAATTCCAATCAATGATAGAATCACTGGGTCCTTTCTACATAGGGCATTCGCCGCCTTGTTCGCTTTCCCAGGGTGGTAATGGATTGAGAAGTCATAGTCTTTGATCAGCTCTAACCATCTTAATTGGTTCATGTTCTACTCTTTCTATGTGAATATATACTTGAGGCTTTTTTGGTCCGTATATATTTCACACTTCTCACCGAATATATAATTCTGCCAAATTTTCAAAGCGCAGACCACTGTAGCCAACTCGAGTTCATGTGTTATATAGTTCTTTTCATGAACATTCAATTACCTTGAAGTATAGGCAATGACTTTGTTATTTTGCATCAACACACATCCCAGGGCCTTCTTTGAAACATCACTGAATACCACAAAAAGTTCTCCACTTGTGGGTAAAGTGAGCATGGGCGTAGTGATAAACCTCCTTTTGAACTCCTTGAAGCTTTCTTGTCATTAATCACTTGAATAAGACATTACTCCCTTCTGAGTTATCTTGGTAAGAGGGTTGGATAATCGTGAGAAATTTCTCTCAAAGCATGGATAATATCCAACTAATCCAAAAAGGCTTCATATATCTGTTATTGATGTTCTCCTTGTCCATCCCTCAATTGCATCTATTTTGGAGGGATCCACAGATGTCCCATTACTTATGATGATGTGGCCCAAGAATGAGACCTCCTTCAACTAGAACTCACACTTTTTTTTACTTTTCATAGAGCTTCTCCTTCCGCAAGGTCTCTAGTACAATTCATATTTTCTCCTACTAATCCTCCTTGGTTTTGGATTATATCATAATATCATCTATAAAGACTACCACAAATTTGTCGAGGTAATCTCTAAATACACTATTCATCAAGTCCATGAATATTGTTGGAGCATTAGTGTGTCCGAAAGGCATTACTCTGAATTCAAAGTGCATGTATCTTGTACAAAAATTAATCTTGGGTATATATTCCTTCTTTACCCTTACATGATAATTTCCCGACCAAAAATCCACCTTGGAGAAGTATTGTTCTCCACACAGCTGATTGAACAAGTCATCAATTCGTGGGAGATGATACTTGTTCTTTATAGTGATTTTGTTATGCTCGTGATAATTGATGCAAATCTGCATTGACCCATCCTTCTTCATGACGTAGAGGACCGGTGCACCCCATGGTGAAGAACTTTGGCATATAAACCATTTATCCCGATTCTCTTTTAGTTGTTTCTTCTGCTCCTCAAGCTCCACAATAGACATTCTATATGGATTCTTGGATATTGGCAATGCCCAAGGAATGAGATCAATTGAGAAATCGACATCTATTCTTGTAGTAAGACCAGGAAATTCCTCAGGAAACACTTTAGAAAATTCCCTCACAATAGGAATGTCTTCTAGGATGGTTGCCTCCTTAGACTCAATCATCTGATCCAGATACTTTTTCTCATAGGGTAATAATTTACATGCTTGGGATGATGGTTCTAAATAAGGTTCATCTTCCTCCTTTCACTTGTAAAGAATCGGGGGTCAATTCCCCACATGGATAGTTATTTCTCTCTCACAACAATTTATGTTGGCTCTATATAAGGAAAGTCAATCCATGCCATGAATTGCATCAAATTCCACAAGAGGGAGTATGATGAGGTTCACCGGGAAGTTTAATCCACGAATTATGACAGGGGAGGAGTTATATTCATGGGATGCAATTATTTCCCCATTTTCTATACTCACTAACATCTTCACTTCCATGATTTGTGGTGGTGTTGGGATTGTTCTACTAAAACTTCTAGATATAAAAGAATGCGTAGAACCGTAATCAAAAAGTAAGTTCACTATTCTTGAATGAATAACTAGTGTACCTATCTCCACATCGTGTTTAGGGATCACCTTGGTAGTAGTGATGGAAAAATCTCACCCTTTCTACCTTGAAGGTTGTTGGTTTCCTCTGAAGACCCTTGTATTAGGGAACTGATATTCAAGATGCCCTGGTTCGTTGCGGTTGTCGCAATGAACCACACTTTGAGGTTCGAATGGAGCATTCCCCTCTTCTGTCGCATCTACGGGTCTTTCTTGCTGACAGTTAAAATCTATGTTCCCTTATCATCCACACCTAAATCATTTCCTTGTCCCCTTCAGTCGATTTCCAGGGTGATTCTTTCTGCACCTTTAGCAAGTGGGGTGCTGGATCTTCTTATCACCATAGGATTTATCCATCGGACTGCCAGCATTGAATTCAACCTTATTCTTCTTATCCCCATGATACCCCTAAGATTCTTTGATCTCCATTTCAACCTTGAGGGAACATCAGACAATTTCTTCATAGCTTTCGAATTCACGGATCTCCAGTTCTTTCTGAAGACAAGGTTTCATCCCCCTAAAGAAGTGGTCATCCTTGAATTCGGTGGTAATGACAAATCCTGAAGCGTATCGTGCAAGCCTTGTGAAGTTTGCCTCATATTCTCCAAGAGATTAGTCATCTTTTTTCTTGAGGGCAAGGAAGTCCCTTTCCATCTTAAGAGGGAGGGTGCACGAAAAATATTTATCAAAAAACATCTTCCAAAAATACTTCCATTCCAATTCCTCGGTCTCCTCCTCAGGCTTACTATTTTTGATCAACATCCATCATTGATCATCTTCTACCTCCATATGATTAGCAGCCAGGAGAACCATCTCTTGTTCAGGACATTGAAGGATGGAGAAGATCTTTTCAATGGAGTTGATCCACTATTCAATGATTGAGGGATCATATGATCCATTAAAAGTAGGTGGCCTTGGCCTCAATAAGATCTCGATAGTGACTTGTTCTTTCTTAGGGGGGGTTGAGCATTCCTCTTGACACATGTTTCTATTCAAGTCTTGAGTTAGCTGAGAGAGAAGAATGAAAAAGTTTGTGATTCCCGCTCCCATTGGATGGGCTTCTCATTAGTACAGTCATCACATTGATCTTCACATCAGTTGTTAGCCCGAGTCCTCCTATTACTAGCCATTGGCTGGAATAAAATGAATGTTAGGGGTAACACATAAAGGGTAATACAAGGACAAATCTGATGACTTATAAATAACTTTTATTTCCATAACATATGAATCTATTGGCTTCAGTCTATGTTATCCATGATCTACTTCCTAACATTAATTCTTAGGGCATTTTTTGTCCCTTAATAATGGTTCATACAAAGCATGTGAATTTACCAATGCATATCCCCCCGGAGTTTCATAACAAATAGTGAAGCAAGGCCCGTTGTCGTGCACAAGTTCCCATTTGAGTTTAGCTCAAAAAGGTGTTTTCGGGTTTTACCCCTAGGATACATATGTGCCAGAGCCGCCTCTACCTGCTCGTATCCAGAAAGGGATGTATTTTCTTGATAAACCACTTACTCAATACTCAACAAAACATAGGGATGTTTTTATTATACTTAGTCTTGTCTTTAAGGATTTTCTAGGGTTTTCAAATCCTAATCCCAAAAATAAAAAAACCTATCCTTAGATACCAACTATAACAACCATGCTCTTTTATTACATAATTAAACATAATTTATTACATTAGATTCACTTGATAAAAAATAGAAGATCGAGAGGTCTATTTTCTTTGGGTCTTAGGATCATTACATAAAAACTTAAAACATGAAATACCACATATTTATTAAAAACTTCTTTTACATGACCACTACATTCCCTCATACTTAGCATTGCATGGGATAACCTGAGGACATACATAAGAAAATGGTGATCTATAAAGCCTAGTAAGGGAATAATCATGGAATAACATGAGGATTACAATACATGTTATACAATAGGAATATCAATAGATCACAAGATAAGCATAAACATAAAGGAATGATAAATCATGATAATCATAACATGGAAATGTGGTGACAACACTTAACATGGAATTAGCATGAGCCAAGGCTCATTGCACATGGAGCATGAGTAAATCCTCATTGCACATGAAGCATGAGTAAAACCTCATTTCACTTGAGTTTAAATGATTCAACACCCATTGCATTTTATTTATCATGATATTATACTTTACCTAATGCATTGGAGCGCTAAAAGGGTTCACCCTTCTTAAACCTTTCATTTCATGTATAAGTGTGCCACATGGATCATATAACATGGATTCATAAAACATCATCATTTATTCTAAGATAAAGGAATGTTTAATTCATACATGAATCAATATAATCAATAAGTAGATGTGCATAAAGTTGAATATCCTTGATAGATAAATGGGGATGGTATACACTACACAATGGCATTGGCTTGGAAAATCAGTGTAATTTCAGTAGCGTAGCGGTGTGACGTAAGAATTCAAAAAAATGGTTGATGAGAGATAATGGGGTGTCTCATCATATTTACAGGACATGGACAGCAATGGGGTAATATAGACACATGTCCAAATCAAATGTAATCGAAATTTGATTCATGATACAAAAGGATTACTAAAATGTAAATTAGGAGAGAGAATTTCCTTTCGGAATTTTGGCATAGTAACGGGTGTACATGGGAGGAATTTAGTGAGAGAGAAAGAGGTCTCCCATCATTCCAACAGAAAGAGGGCAGTATTAGGGAGGTGTGAAACCATACCCTGACATTTATAATTGAAATTAAAAGGGCCTAACAACATTAGAAAAATTCAACCAAAATGAGAAAGGAAGAAAAAAACCGTACTTGGAAGTGTGCTTTCAATGGCTTGAGAGAGGCTTGAGAGGGGTTTTTGGGAGCTTTGGACACCTTCGGAGGATTCTAGAGAGAGGAGGGAAGAGGTTTGACGAACCAAAAAGGATTTTAGTGTGGAGTTAGTGGGATCTTGTGTGGGTTTATATAGGAAAGGTGAGGGAATTCTTTATTATTTAGGTTTGGGACACCTCACATTAAACTAATCAAAACCACAAACCAGCCCATGGTATTTGCCCATGTTTTTTGGAAAAGGGAAGTGGAAAAAAATATTTTATATGGCCATAGTCTGAAATTCTTAAAATAATGGGGTTTCTTATGTAGAGGTGAGTCACACTCCCAAGGAAAACAATTTTAAAGACAAGATGTTTAATAAGTCTTGAAGAGTCCATTAATTCTTTGTAAAACAAGTAAAAGAAACCCAAAATCACATTATTATAATGGTAAAACATATATTGGCAGAACATGAGGCTTATAGTATTTTATTACATCACTATTGGGTCATTATAATGTCATAAAACACATTATATATTTAAACGGTATTTAATTTTTTCCCAAAAATTTGATTGTATCGGAAAATTATGAAAAATTCACTGTTGGATAATTTTGACATCATTATTCATGAAAAAATATTCATTTTATCTTAATAATTTTCTAAATATTTTAATTTTCACTTTTAAAATAAAAACCGACATTTATCTAGAATTCATGGGTTTTGACAAAAATGGCTTTCAAACCTTAATAAAAATTACAATTGCATTCATAAAATTATAGGATCATTCATATTTATTAATAATTAATTTTATAATAATAATAATATTTTATTAAAATATTATTCACTTCAAAAATCCATTAATTCTTCAAAATATATTTCATAGATGAGCATTAACTAAAAATACTATTTGTGGTTTAAAATCTATTTATAAGGTAACAATAGTAAAAAGAAATTATATTCATTATTATATACATAAATAGTGTACATAACTATAGTACTAGGTATTTGTTACATAACCTCTTAAAACATCTGTATAAGGCCTCAGGGTAAGGTGCATGATGGTGACAGAATCTTCGGGTGGCTCGGATAACATTGCATGCATGGTGATCTATATCAACTTCCAATTCTCTTGTAGATGGTTCTGTTTGAGCTGGAAATGATGAAGCTTGTCTTAGGATTGGTCAATAGTGAATCCAAATGATGCCACCTCTTTTCCAAGCTCTGACAAATGGACTTCATTTGGGGAAATTCTAGTTGATGAGGTCATCGCTTCCTTTTTCTGAGTAAACTATATTGTTAAAGCCCTATATTTATACTAATCATGTGATCACTGTTCAACAGCAATATTAGCAATGGTCACAATTCATAAAATAAAACCAAAAAAGTTGACATTTTATATAAACATTTTATATAAAGATACATTTAATAATATCAAGTGGGATTTCTATTAATGAATGTTTGGGTCGTTACAAGCGTGATGTAATATGCTAAGTAGTGGGGTGACATAGATTTCAGAATGGTCGCATGGTATGGTGACTACTAATAATGGGGTTTCATATCGTATGACTATTGTCACATAAAGATGTAGTACACTCATTTGATCCTTCATTTCAACTACTCTAGGGGCCTTAAGGCCACATCTAGCTAGGACTTTGAGCCATCAAAATTTTGGTCCTTCATGACATAAATTTAAAATAAATTAGGTTTAGTGGGAGTTTTTCAATTATTGTGGAGAGGGATGAGGATGACTCATTGGGGTGTCAGGGAGTGTCTTGTGTTTTATTTTTATAATCCTCTCTAACTAATATATATATATAATTAATTATAGCTTATTATATATTTATTATTAATAATTATTAATATTTTTTTGGGAAACCAAAACATACAAAAGAAGTTATATAATTCCTATAATATCCCCCCGCCCCCACTATAGTGGGTATTTAGTGTTCAGGTATCATATGCAACAAATGAAGAACTAGGTAAAAATGCTATCAACCAATGGACCCTCATAGAATGATGGGTTAAATCTTTCCTAGATTCCATTAAAAATAATTCTTCCAATAGAATGTTAAATATTTGACCACCTATGTGGTACCCAATAAAGGGTGAAAACAATGACTACCAAACATGACACTTCACCACCACTAACTAGCAACATAACCACAAGTATACACCCCTGAAGGCGAATATTTTTAATTAAATTATTGTATATTATTTTTTTTGTTTTATTAATATTATTTTATTGTTATTTTAATATTTTATAAAGTTAGAACTTGAATCCAACATTGAAAAACATAAAGGTATGACAGATATAACTCTCCTATAAAATGGAGTATTATGTAGGGTTTTATGGGGTACAATATTTTTGAAATAATTTATTTTAAGTGTTTCTCAAAAAATAGTTAAATAATTTTTTATTATATATATAACAAAAAAATTAAAAAAATTAAAAAAATGATAATAAATCTTTCAGGTTTAGTGCCTTATTCATATAATACTTATAAAAAAAATTTCAAGGAAAGTGTATTCTTCAAAAATTTTGAAAAGTGGGAATATTTCAATTCATCGGTCACCCTTCACTAAAAAACTATACATCAATTTGGAAATAGTTTCTCATATATGATGAATTTATTATTATTTTATATTACATAAGAATATCTTACCCCCATTAGGCTCTAGTGATCCATAGTTATCTTCCACCCACAGTCATCACCTCCAACATTTCAAATTGATATTTCACTATTTCAATGGTCCCAATTCCATTTAGTCCCTCTCCTAGACATCCTCTATCTTATATCCCCAATATGTATTTCATCCTTATACCACTCATTGCCACTATAATATATCACTTTCCATTTACATTGGATCCCCCCTAGAATCAAAAAATATACCTCCACAATAAGCATCTTTCACCATCCATTAATATTATTCATCATTATATTTTATTCATCATACACGCACCTCCCAGCCACTACCATGCCACATGTGGTGATGGTATACCAGAATCCACTATCATTAGTGTTTAGAAAAAATGTTACGGTGATTTCATGATTTACCTAGAATCTCATGATGGTTAGAAAAGAGAAAGATAACAGTCTGAGTGGATATATTCTAATTATATCAATTATAATATTGATAATTTATTTTAATTATTTCTCTATAATTTAAAAGGAATAAACAACCATGTAATGAAATTTTACTACATCAATTAAAATATATTATGAATTTATAAAGCACGTAAATATACAACTATTGGTGAAGCATCATATCATAATATCACTCCTCTAGAGTTACCATTTGATCAACATGTGAAAATGAGGTGTTTTAGTGTTTAATTGACTAATAAAAATGGGCATTAGGATGGGACCGATCCAAGCTTAGAGCGTGACCTGAAATAATGTGAGTGTAAAATAAAAAAAATCATTCTGAGTAATACTGTGTCAATAATTTCTCAATCATATATATAGTTATCAAGATATTACAATTTTTTTATGATACAAAAAAATGACCCATGTGACTTTAATTGATTAATTAATTAACATTTAAAACATAAAAACTCAATGTATTCACTCCAATATTTCAAAAATAATTAAATATCCAATTACAAGAGAAATTAACCATAAAAAAATTCATAGTCATTTTCTATTTTATGTTTCTATTTTTTCCTTCAAGTGAACAATTACTAAAAATCCATTGGATATTCTTATATGAAATAACTACAAATTTCATACCATTATAGTGTCTAATGAGATAGGAGTGTCATGTTGTATGCCTCATTGGTGTGGGATGTGCACTAAAATATATATATATAATATAAGTGTATAATTAATACATACATGTGATGTAGGTATTTTTATGCACGTATTAAATAACATGAGATAATAAATACATATAACATATATATTTATTTCTCTTAAAGGGTTTATTATGGTTTAAAAATCATTATGAATGTATTAATGGATTTTTATTAATTCATTGAAAATGTTCAGTGAATTAACACAATAGTATTAAATGAATATGATGTGAGAAGCCTCAGGCTCTGCCTATATAACATGATGGTTTCTTCTTCCATTGGAGATAAAAAGTTCTATTTTCCTCTCATATTGTTGTTCATCATCTAAGATGAAGGCACTAACACCCATTCATCATTCAAGTATCATGATGATAAAATTGAAGATTCATTGTTCAGTGTTCCCCGTTTATTGGAAAGGTGCTTCTCTTCACTGATTTGTGGTCTTTGTCAGGAAATATCCTTTTCCAAGGAATAAGAATGTTTTTATTGTTTTCATTATATAGGTACTGTGTTTTATAGTTTTATTTATATGTTGATTCTTGAAGATATATCTACCTATGTTTGGGTTATCTTCCACTATATATAGTCATATAATGATCATATAAACCCCATTAGTGTTATCAGAGGGAAGGATTATTTGACGAATCAATATGTTTCTTATTTTATGAAAAATAGATTTTCCAAATTATAAAATGATATATTTTGTACCTGTAAATATATATGAAGATTAATATTTAGTAATTAAATAAAATTTTATTTAATTATTTATGATTTTTATATTTATAAGATGGTAATAACATTAAAAATCTAGGATTAATAAAAAACGTATTAAGCATTTTCAGATATGAAAAGTTCATATTTATTACTCTTGTTTGTGAAAATTAGTATTTATTTTAGTCAAGAGAATTCAATTATGAATTCAATTATATTATTTTTAAAGTGTTTATAAATAATGATAAATATATTTTAAAATATTTATAAAAAAATTTAAATGTTTTTATTTATTAATTAACTATAAAAACAGTATGGTTAATTAAAAAATATTTTTAAAATGTGTATGATTTATAAAAGTTTATAAGTCGTAAAAAATGTTATTTTGAGAATATTTTAATTTTTAAATGGTTTATAAATTAAATAATTGTAAATTTTTAACAATTATTCATATAAATATATATGAATCATTTATTAAAAAGATATTCCAAATATGAAATGTTAATATTTGAAATAAGTTTTAACAAATTAAATGGCTTATATTACGATATATAAATAAATGGTTTATTTAGAAATCATAAAAGGTGATTTATAAAGTGTTCATAAATTATAACCTATATTATATTTAGATTATATATAAAAATTATATAACAAATAATGATTTATAAAATATTTATAATTCATGAAATATCAAATAAATTCCATTTAATATAATATATTAAGGGGTTCATATTGAAATGAAAATAATTTTTATTTATTCTGCAAAATTTTTAAAATTTTAATTATTTTATTTTATTTATGAATAGCTTATAAATTTCTCATGTTTCAAAAAATAAATAAATTGTTTATTTATTTGTTATATTTCATTGATATTTATGTCTAGTTCATAATAAATTAATTTGAATTTGTTCAAATTAAAGGGGGCTTATTGGAAACTTATTTAAGACAATTAAAAAATGTTTTGATGATTGATATGATCAAGGTTTCAATAATAATTAAGTATATGATATTTATATTATGTAAATGGTTTGCATAATGGAAATTGAATTATAAGTAGTATATAATTTATATAATATCCTATATTTAAAAATGAAATTCCATATAATGATAAATATGAAAGACTTCATATTTGAAAGAATATGAATAATTTATATTAAAAATTTGGGAATGTCTGCAATGTTAAAGATGAAATTATAATATGATTAATAACTAAATGTTATTTATGAAAGTGTTCATGAATGTTTATATCATGTTTAAATATTTTAATTGTTCATTTATTTAAATGTTATTCTGAGTTTTATTCATCGTGAAAAAAAAATTATACTGTGAATGATTGTCTTATGTACTCTATATGATATATTTCTTATGATATAGATCATTACATTACATTCTGGGTATGATAATGAATTTATTTTTTTATCTACCTTGACCTCAGTTTCTAATTGTTGTTATGAACTTGAATTTATTTGTTGAAAATATTTTGTTCATAATAGGTGTTAGAGTTTTCATGAATTGAATTATATCTTCATTAATGTCTCCTTTTATAGAGGGAGTCTAGGTCAGACCACCTACTTTCCTATATTATTTCCTTTCCTATGAAAGTGAATGGGGTTGGATTTTTTTTACTCCAGTATTACACTTGTGGTTTTTTTCAATCTCATATAACTTTATGCTTTCACATGAATCATTCATGTACCTCAGGAATATAATGGATTTTGATATGAATTAATATGTTTGACTTTTATTTATGGGTATGTAACCTATACAATTATGTTTTGTAAATAATTACACATCAATATGGTTTGAAAATATAAATTTTTTAGAAGTAATAGGATTCCAAACTAAATCACCAGAATCATATATACATGAAAAGTAATAACATGAGATAATATGGAGATATTAAATCCCTTCAAATACTATGTCTGAGATTCTTATAATGAAACACTTTCCACGACCTCGATCATCCAACTAGGTAGGTCATTCCACAGTTAGGTCACCATAGATTATCTTGAGTAAGGAAATCAAGTAATGGGTGGAACTGGAAGATCCTTGAGTAGGTCATTCCGTAGTTGTGGTCTCTTTGATTGTCCTTTTTATCTTTTCTTGCATTTTATTTGGGTTATACTAGCTGGGAGACCCTAATAGGATTAGGTTACCAGATTAATATATTTGATTGAATCCAATGAGGTATTTGGATAATGGTTTATTAACTAAAATATCCATGAGTCACAGTTGTTTTGATCGGGATGATTCCCTATATAAATTACTAAGTTGTGATATAAATAACATATCTGACTTATTCCTTAGTTAAATATGGATATTGGATCACTAAAAATATATGATGTATAGGGATATCAGTTTTAGAGGGAGAACATTCTTTAAAAGTCATTTTTAAAAATATTTAAGACATGATATTCATCTAATAATAGTTATTTTTTAGATAAATGAATCATAATCATCAAACTAAATATTATATTACTCTTTCAAATGAGAATATTAAAGTAAAAAACTCTTAAGACCGATACCTTGAGAAATTTATTGAGAAATAGAAATACTCTATAAGTTATAATAGTTACTTCATGTGTAACTTATAGTTGAAATAGATCAACAATTTAATCTATTTGCTTATAGAAGAATGAAATTTTTCATTTAAGGTTTTAAAGGAAATTAATATGTAATTGACCTAAGGAATTATAGTCTTATATATTCAATATTATTATGTATGTACATGGTATTCAATAGGATTGAATATGTTTAGAAATACAAAAGAGTTATTATAAGTATTGTTTTTGTTAGGGAATTTATCTTATTATCATCTATGGAAATGTTTCAGAAATATGGTAGGATTCAATAGAATATTTTCCAAAATTCTAAAATAATTGGGAATAAATTAAATAGACATGTAATGTCTATGTTATGGAACTGTACAGATAGTACAATGAGATAAAATTTCAAACATGGAAGAGGAAATGTCTGAAAGTCCAATAATATTTCTTCATGAATCTAGATATGGTTATTTTAAACCTGAGGGTATTATTAAGAATAAGTGATGATTCCAAAATATGGGATTATTGTAAATACCAAAATCGATTTTAAAATTCCATCAAATTTCTATTTTAGGTATTTATATTATATGAATTAATTCTTTGATTTTGAATGGTATGTGATATACAGAGTATGTTTTACAAGTGTTTCAAATATATAGGTGTTAAAAAAATAAAGGAATAATTTATTGAGATTGTCTTTTATATTCATGAGATGAAGTGAATAGTTACTACTTCTAGAATTTGAATGTAAAAGAATGTTTCAAGATTAGATGAATCTCAGTAAAAGATGTGTATCTTTATTTCACTTGTCTTATATGATAAGATAATATGTTCAATAATAAAGTGTTTTTATGAGATGATTAAATTTACTCACATGGTTTATGGTTAATCAATTTCAACAAAAAAATTGAGAATAATAATTGGATAAAATTCATTATCTAGGATTAAAGTGTTTTAAAAAATATTATTAAAATATTTGGTAAGGTTATCATACAACACATTAGCAGTATAATTTAAAAAATAATTATTTTAAAATATGAAAATTTTCAAACATATATAATACCATATATGATATAGAAATAAATATATTAATTTTTAAGTATTAGTACTAAAAATAAATAAATATTTTTCCTTAAAAAAGAAGTTTTTTTGTATCATAGAATGATATATCATAAAAAATATTGTGTCCATGTGGCCAGTGGGAGTATGTTTTAACTTAGAGAAGGTAAAAGTTAATAAAAAATTATTCTCCCATATTTAGTTAATGTGATTATTTACTTTATATCCTAAAAATTTTGGATATGATATTCCAAAAAAATGTAAATTGTTACATTTAGTAAATATAATAATTATTCCAGCTTATTTACACATTGAAATTCACATGATTTCATAAAGAGTTTAGGGAATAATGGTAAAGATAAATATAAATAGTTACATATATTTAATAAAATGAAGTGAATGTCACTTTATCCTAAAAGTTTTTTTGATATTCGGGATACTAATGTAAAGAGTAATATTTGACCTGCATAACAAGTGAAATCACTATTTCCTAAAGGCTTATACCATCCAATACACAAAGTTTATCGCTTTGTATCCTAAAAATGTTTGGAGTATGATGGTAAATATAAATATGAATAGTTACATTATTTACTATAAAAAATGGATATTTCTTTATCCTAAAAGAGTTTAGTATGGGTTGGTAATGGGAAAACTTAAATACTAACATTATTTAAACAAATATTTCAAGGAAAAAGGATGATGGAAAATATTCCAGGGATGATAATGATGTACTTATAAATAGTTATACGCATACACCAGAATATAAAATTATAAAATATGATGTTATAAAGTTACAGAGTTTGAATATAAGTTCAAAATTTTAAACATAATGATCATGACTCCAATGTATCACCATTATTAAAACTATCTTGATTCAAAAATGTTACTCACTAAGAGGTTAGTGGGATTATTTTATTAGATGGACAAATAAATATGTGACTGTAATTACATTTGGTTGTAATGACCAGAAAACATTTCTACCACAACAACATGAAATTCATGTAGAATATCTTAAGATATTTATTTTTATTGTTGTAAATGTATAATGTTATTATAATAATAATTAAAACCTCCATTTAGACTCTATTAATGTGTGTTTAAATTTATTTTACATGAGTGGTCGAATGATAAATATCCCCTCAAAGTAAAAACTTTAACATTACCCTTACTAATGATCATTATGGAGTATAATGGATTGTTATGATATGTAATAGTTAGGTTGAATATATTTTTATATACATTGCAAAGGGTTTTATATGAGAAATTGAAGAATAGGTTCTTGAGGTATTAAGTAGACACTTATTACTTGTATTGATCCACTAAATTATTTATCATTGAATTTCATATGTTCTTGGATATACTTAGTGTTGTATGATTATTATCAAAACTTCTCACTTAAGGTTGTCAATATTTCTAGAATGAGAACCAATAAAGTTTTATACCCCACTTACAAAATTCAACATTGAACTTTTATAATCATAGGGTAGTTGGGTATGTTGTTGATAATGTCATCAATTGGAGTGTAAGCAAGATTAGATTTTTCTACTTGAATTCCAAGAAAATGAATTTATCCCTTGATTAAATCAGACTGAGGAAATGCATTTCCATGCTTAATAATTTCACATTTGAGGTGTTTAACTACTTGGATAAGTGACATGTGGCGTTCTTATCATAGAGATGAAATTAATGTGATGTATTCATCCACATTGTTTGTGTTTTTTGAAGAGTTAAGAAAATGATGAGAGGAATATACTATATTGACATGTTCCTTGTATTATGGTCACTCAATTTCAAGGGAAAAGGGAGTATATAAGATAAATATGATGTATGTGATGCATTTGGGGTGGTTATGTTAGTATTGAGATATGAGTATGTTTGATATCTAGAGTATAACTAATGTTTTTCTAGATTCCACTCTTTTCTTCCAAAAATAAATAGAGATTTCATAGTTTATTTCAACAATGCTAAGGCATGTACTATCACAAAGTTAGGCTTGTAGATAAGGATAAAATATTGGAAAAAATTCAAAAGAAATGTATTTTGATGAAAAACTATATACAAAATGTTTTGGAAGGATTCCCGAAGAGTTATAATGTTATTAATAAATTCTTTAAGGGATTTTAATGAAAATGGGACATTATTGGATTTTCAGTAATATATATATATATATATATATATAATATAGGATAATATATATAAGGGTATATTTAATAAGTTCATGTGATGTAGGTGTTTTTATACATGTATTAGATAACGTTCAATAATAAATATATATATATATATGATATATATATTTATGTATGTATGTATATGTATATATCTCATGAATGGTTTTATTATCAGTTAAAAACCATTATCAAAGTTTTAATGGATTTATTTAATTCAATTAAAATTCTCAATGAATTAACCCAACGATATGAAATGAATATGATGTGAGGAGGCTCGGGCTCTGCCTATATAGAAGGATGGTGTCCCCGTCTATTTGGGTTGCAAATTCCCTCTTCCTTCCATACCATTGTTCATTGTCTGATATGATATTTTCATGAATTCATTTGTATTTGATTATCCTCATGATATGATAGTAGTTTTATTTTTCAGTGTTTCCCCTCATAGGTAGGGTGATTTTATTCACTACTTTGTGATATTTTTCAAGAAATCACCTTCATCAAGGAAGAATAAATCTATTATTGTTTATGTTTTCCAGGTACAATATTTTATAGTTTTGATTACACATTTATTCTTGAAGATAGATCTCCCCATTTTTGGGTTATCTTCTGTTGCGTATGTTCCAATGATGTTTGAATAAAACCCACTAATTGGGACATGAGGGTATACATTTCTATAGTTATATGTGGGTGGGACCTAGCCTAGGTGGGTATTATATTATGATTTTTTTATGTGTGTGTGCCTTATTGGGAATTTTGTCATGTATATATAATGATATTACATGATAATTCATGAGTTATGATTCTATTTAGGTTAAGTGATGCTCAATATATACTTTCTCATCTATCCACTTGATCATCGTAACTCAAAGAGTTAAGGTGAGTGGGGGATCCTACTAGGTCATTTTACTCACCCCCACCAACTTCCACAATATGGTTTTCGATGAATATGGGTTGACATTATGTTTCATCATAAATGCATGCATAAAATTATATCTAGATGGATGGATTGATAGGAATAGTGTAATGAAGTTTGATGGTTATACAACAGTTTCCTAGTAAATTTTTTCAGAGTCCATTACACCTTATTTATTTATTATACTTCATATCTATCCTTCATGGGTCCATCTTGTTGATTTATTTATTGGTTCACCAATGTGAATATTTTCTGGGTTGTTACACAATATATTTGTGGTGACATATATACAATTGCTTTATTTTTTATATAGTGGACTTCAAGATGTCACCTATACTCTTTGTTATGTTTCCATGGGTTTTGGTTATATCATAAGGCATGATATAGAGATATCATGCCACTTCATTGACTATAATTTTTAAGAAATTACTATATTTTAATATAAAATCATAAGTGTTATGATATGATAAATCATATTTTATGACATTTATTTATGTTTAAAATTGATTATGGTGGATGAATGTTAAGTAATAACGTCCATTGTTTCTTCCACATAAGTTATCATTGATCATAAATGTTTTATATGATCAAATATATGAATAATAATAGAAATTTAAATGTTAAATTCATGTATCAGTCATGATTTACAAGTGTTTTAACTGATGCATTACTTGGACATAATGTGAAATTCAATTAAATGCATGCAAGGCTTGAGAAACATCCTTGAGGCCTATATAAATTTGTTAAAGGATATGAAAATAAAATTAATGATTCCTTTAAATGCTCCCTAAAGATATGTCATCCTTCTTACATTAATAATAAAAGATATTATCATATTATATCCATAAGTAGGATCATGACCAAGTGTTGGATGATTCTTTAGACTATTGATATACTTAGAAGGAAGTATTCATCTGGAAACTTCTCATCGAACTTCATCGAAATTGTTTATAAAGGAAAGAAATTTGGCCAACAATGATATAAGTTACACATGTTCTTCATATTATAGTACACATGGTCATGGTTTCAATTAATAGAGATCATAGTATGTGATTCATTATTTCCTTCCACTACTTTAAAATGTGTTATTCGATCCTAAGAAAAAAATTAATGGAATCAGAGAAATTATATGAATTTTAATTCTCAAAATCATGTTTAAAATAAAGAATGTGGATAGGGTTTTTGATGTCATGTTAAATTTCATAAAAATGGGAAAGAATTTTAATTTTTGGATTGGTTTATGACTTTGGATTTAATAACATATGATTGTACAACACTATATGATATGTAAAATCATAACATGTGATTCATTGAAAATTATTCGATTTTAATATATTTTAGTGTATAATATGGTTAATCATAAGGTGTGATACCATAGATTCTTACTATTATATAGCATTAAAATAGAGAATCATATCTCTATGGATATATCAATATCATAAATAACTATGTTTATATGGGTTTTGAAATTTTGGAAGAATTTTAATTTTTATTCACATGGTAGGGGTTGTTTTTATAATAGGGATTTATAATAGTATTTCATGAGTTGAAGCATCTTTAGGTGGTGTTTTTTCATATAGATAATGGATTAGGAGAGGTCTTGTGTTCTTGGGTGATGGTTGGGATATTTGAGTGGGATTTGGAGTTTTTAAAGGGTATTTCCTCTGCTATATAGTTATAGAAAACTATGTGTAGATTTAAGGGAAATTGCACATGGTGTATTGTGTCTTAGGGTGATGTGTATGCCTTGTTCATAGTTATATAAAACCATTTGGGGAAACCCATGTCCCATGACAACAAGTTTTATAGTGTGTCACCAGATTGGAAAAAAATTGGAAAACGATGTTCTCAAACCATGCGAGAGGGTGTGGATTGAGACAATATAAGCCACATGGTTGATGTACATTTTGGAAAATTGAGTGGTAATAATGAGGGTACTTTTATTTTCTTAAAAGGTGTAAAATTATCATTTTACCCCTATAATTGTAAACCCTCAATCACCTCTCTTCTTCTCTAACATGCGAATGAGCTAGGAGTGCTTCCCCCTTAACTTTATTCATTTTCACTGATTATGGGTGACTAGTTGGGAATTTTGCAATGAGTTGGAGGTATGGTCATATCCTTCTACCAATTTTCTAGTCTTCCACTTCTCTCTCCTAATATTTTTCCTTTACTTATGTATTTGGTGATGATTTCAACAAAATCATGGTAAAAACCATCTGATACGATGGGGATTTTTTTGATTGTGGGTAAAGGATGTACCATGATGATTAACACATTTTTTTTCTCACCATTTAATTATAGTTATGTTACCCTTTTATTTTTTATAGTGTTTTAATGAAATTGGATTAAATTTACCATTGAACTATATGAGTAAATTGGGTATTTTGGGTGGCTTGGGATTGGGTGTGTATCAGGAGTGGAATTCACCCTGTTGTTTGAGGTTGTAATGAGCGTATATTGTTCGATGAGATTTTAGATAATTTTTCATCTTTGAATTGAATAGTAATATCAATTATAAAATGATATAATTAATTAAATTAGATGTTATATCTTGAGATAAGATCTCAAGTGTTGATACAAACATGGAAATGATTGGATGATCTTGGGTGAGAGTGGTGGATCTTAGATTAAAGGATGAAAATTTCATATAAGGTCAGTTGTCCCTAAACATATCCTTATAGTATACGCATTATTTTTATATATCATGTGATATTATGTATTTCCATGTATGGGTGACTAATCATATAAAAAATGTCTACGGAGCAATGAAAGTGTTAACGGCCATAATGGACCCTTAAACACTATCTTGTTTCTTAGACCACTGATAGTTGAGGTCTTCATTGTAGATGTGTTCTTAGAGATACATAAACCCTATTGGGGTACCAGTGAGATAAGAATGATAATATTTTACCTTGATATAGTATTTGTTAAAAATACACATGTGAGGGGGTCATGAATTCGAATTTTTGTCCAAGGGATATGTCATATATGGACAGTGAGATATCATATAGCCATCAATATAGTTAATTAGCGAGTGGACTGTGTGTTACTCCACCATAAATGTGTGATATCCATATTAGTTATGCCTTGTATAGCTTTATAGAAAGGATGGGTGATAAAATACTAATCTATAAAGAACATGGGATTGAGATAGGCTTTATGTTATCTCCTTAGTGGGACATAGCCATGAAATTTCCTATTAGGCCTATTAAGAATGATATTACCTTTGAATATGGGGCTATATCTATGGGATAAATAATGAGATTGAGGAGCCCAAGTGGTGTGTCCAGACTATGGTGTGACCCATGGGGATTTGGGGTTCTTTATTTTCATGTTTAACCAAAAGTGGGTTAGTGCAGAGAGGTAGGAAATTTCACTTCTAGGTGACACCTTAAATCCCAAAAGTAGATTGAAAGAACCTAGTGTGACTTAGTATTGGTGAAAAGTGATTGGGGTGGGTATAGAGGACCATAGTCGACACTTAAATGGGAGATATGAAAATATCAATGGATTTAGCATGATGTGTTTTTACAATAGGGCTAGTATTATAGGAAGATATACAATGACTCTAGTTGTATAATTATTTTCAAATCAAGGTGTGGAATAGGACCTAAGATATACATTTATTATGAATAGATGAGTTGTAAGAACCCGAGTTTTTAGAATGGGTCAAAATCTTGAACCTGTTTGAAATTTTTTGACGTGTTTCTGGGGAAAATTTTTTAAAAGTTGGGGAGGAATGTAGGTGCACACGGTTGGCGCACGGTCTAAAAAAACATTGCAGACAAGTCGAGTGAAGTCTCTAGGTGTGATAGTGGGCTCTGCACGGGTGGCACACGGTTTGTCAAACCATGTGGGATGTCCGTGCAAAGTTTCTGGGTGAGGTAGTGGCAACTGCGCGGTTGGCCCACAGTTTTCCAAACCGTGTCGGGTAAGCATGCGGCCACTTAATCTTAGGGTTTTTATGTTCCAGGCCACTCGGGATTTCCCATTATTCTCTCCTTTCTTCCTCCCTCTTATGGATCATGTGGGGAGAGCTGACCGGACCTTCAAATCCTTCCCGGATCTTCGTCCGAACTCCATTTCAAATGTCATTTTATCCGTTTGAACCCCCTCGTTAAGGCCTTGATTCTTCTTAAGCCGTTCTTCTTGATTTTTGTTCTAGAATGAGTTATAGGGGTTTGAATGGTCTTTATTATTTATTAGTTCTACCACATTTTAGACCTAATTGGAGGCTGTTATCGGAGGATTGACATTATACTATTATAAGGTAGGCGGTTCATATCTTCTTTTGTGTTTTTGCATATCTTTGGGTGGCATGGCCTACGACGTGTATTCGGGTATTTTGAGAGAGACCCTAATTTATCTGCTATTTCATCTTAAGTTATTTATTAGACCTATGGGATACCTTTGGGTATGCCCTTTGTTCGGTCTTGATTGAGAAGGGTCGGGTGAGAGGTTGTTGCTCATATGAGGCATTTTGTCCGGGGTTTCCAAAATGATAATACTTGAATTTTTGTGGTTTAAACTATTAGATTTAGTTATTTAAACCTTGATATGAATTTTTGGAGAGCTTATAATCCTCAGTGCTGATATGGGACTACACTTTCATAGTGAAATTCATATGTTTAGATGGTTTTTCCTATTATGTGTCCTGTTTAAATGCGATTATATATGTGATGTGTGATATTTCATATACTAGAACCTTCGAGTTGTGATGGGCATGGCCCGGGTTACTTTGGGTGGTTTCAACCACAGGATTGGGTGTTATGGACATCGGCTTGAGGCTATACAACTGTCAGGTTGGGCTTGGACCAGGGTTACTTTGGGTGGTTTTGACTACAGGATTGGGTGTCATGAACGTCAGCGTGAGGCAAGATGACTGTCAAGTTAGGCATAGCCCGGGTTACTGGGAAGGTGATACCATCAGACTTGAGTGGCATGGTCGTAGGGACATGAGGTGTCATATGTGTAGTGGATTAGGTGCTATTTTTGGTGATTACCACTCACCTAGAACATGAGTAGTGTGCACACAGAGATACTCTTTGATGAGATGGTTTAGAAAACTCGTGTGGGTAGAGGACCCCGTAGATGCGGTTTAGGTACTTTGGTTGGGGGTGCTTGTCATAGGAAGCCACGGGGGATGTGAGGAGCCTCTAGGGGATATCTTAGAGGCTATTGGGTTGGGGGATGAGGTTCACCATGATTTGAGGGCAGGTATCACTATCCCTCTGTTTACATATTTGAGGGAAGATATCGTCGTCCCTTCAGTTACTTGATTTGAGGGCAGGTATCACTGTCCCTATGGCTATTTATTTGAGCGCAGACATCACTGTCCCACTAATTAATTATTTGAGGACAGACATCATTGTTCCTTCGTGTTACTTCTTGGGAGTGCCTTTGGGACATCGTTACTTGAGGCACGAGGTGTCAGGAGGCACAAGGTGTCGGGTTACTATTCTTGGGCATGCCTTCGGGACGTTGGTACTTGAGACACGCGGTGTCTGGGGGCACATTGTGTCGGGTTACACAATAGAGATTACAGCGTTGTCCAAATCAGGTGACACTCCATGGTGTCTGCTAAGAATCGGTGGAGTTTGTGTTTATTTGTGCATCGTACTATTTACTATTTTCCTTATGAATGCATGCCTGGTTAAACACATATATTAGGTATGCATCCTATCCTACTGATATTTGTTTCACACCATGCACGGGGCCTTCAAGACACATGGAGACTTTATGGATTTACGTGCAGGAAAGAGGCCAACATCAGGAGCTGGGCTGCATTTGCTATTTCATGGAGATTACATGGACCTTGAGGTCTTTCTTAGATGGGGTTTATCTAGTTTTGTTTCCTTTCCTATATTGTCATGCTTATTTGTTATGTAGCTATAGTTGGTTATCCATAGGTGCCTTTTTATATATAAATACATGTATGACCTATTTCGGATGAATGTTTTTGTTCAGTAGTAGTTACAAGTGATCATCATGGGGTTGTATTTAATTTTCGCTGCTGTTGTTTATATTTATTGCTTCCGCTGTTTATTGATATTGAATGTGCTTCTGCTCTGCGGGTCTGGTTCGAGTTTGTTAAGTCATTTATTCTGCTATATCATTAATATTATACTCGGACCAGTACCATTATTGTTATCCTTTGAGAGGGTATATCCTCCCAAATATACCTATAAGACCCTAGCTGCTAGTCAGTAGCCTTTGGCATTCAGGGAGGTGCACCTGAGGTAGTAGCACCAGACCCGTTTAGCACTGTTCGGGTGGTTGGTCAAGTCCAGATCATTACAAAGTGGTATTAGAGGGGTTCTTGACAGGGATTTAGTAGCAGCGCCTTGATGACTACTAATGAGTATGAGACTTCTCTTTTTATTTCTATTAGTTTTACTATTTGGGGTATGGTAGATTAGAGATAGGTTGTTACTAGAACTGTGTTTCTATCTTGTTCTTGGGGGCCTGCAGCCCTAGGTATGAGGGATGGACCAAGTTGACATGGGTGGTATTTTTTGTTTTCTTTTTTCTCAAATTATAGTTTATATGATTTCCACCTCAATGGCTCACTTGGTGTGTGATGTTATTGATTGAGATATGTGACCCTTTGACCTGGTGCATTAATGGAGAATTGGACCTTTGCCTAGTCTGGCAAGGCTTCTTTGCATGGATTTTGATAGGAACATGTTAGGGTATTTCCATTTCATAACTGCACATATTCTTTTTGAAGTGATAATATCATGTGAAGAAAATGTCAATTTTTATGCTTTGTATTCTTGAAATGGGAAAAGGTGAAATTCCTGATAGAATTTCTTGTCTGTTGCAATGTGTATGTCATGCTGTATATTTGTAAAATTTCATGTGATAGGATATTTGGGTCTAGATCTTATGAGATTAGGAAAGTACTATTGGTTGAGGTGATTTTGATCCCCAAGATTGGGCGACTAGGTCATCGGTTGAGGAAACGTTGGTTGTCGGGACGGGCATGGCCTGACGTACTTTTGATACATGGCTATGATAAGGGAGGGTAAGGAGGCCATGAGGCCGGGATGTCGTGGGCATGGGTTGTGGTGAGGGGGGGTAAGGGTAGTAGTTATGAAATGTATTTTACTGCATTCCTTATCTACTTAGAGTATATATTGTTATATATATATATATATGTGTGTGTGTGTGTGTGTGTATGGGTGGGTTATCTGACCTTTTATTGTATTTAGCGGGTTCCTTTTTGGGCGACTCAGATGGAGAGTCAGATGGGGGTTGGTACAGTTCCGTAGGTGCAAGATCAGGTTCAGGATCTGGTGTAGGTAGAGCAGGAGCCATAGGTACAAGCTCAAGGACAGGATCAGGTTCAGGATCCAGTGTAGGCAGGACAGCAGCCGGGTTTAGCAGCGTTCGGGCCATGGCTTGACCAGCATCTCTGAGCTATCCTGGTGAATGTTTTGCAGGGGATCAATTGAGGCGTACAGGGTATAGAGAAATCTATGGAATATCTGATGATGGAGTTCCAGTTGCAGCACTTGCCACTTTTTTAGTGTGAGGGTGGTTCGCAGGAGGCTGAGAACTAGATATAGATCATGCAGACGATCTTCGAGCAGCACGAGACGCCTCCAGGACAGAGGGTCAAGCTGGCGACGTACATGGTGCGAGGACCAACAAAGTGCTGGTGGGATGTGCAGGTTCAGGCTCATAGGAATGAGGGACTAGCATGGAAGGACTTCGAGGACAGGTTCTTTGAGCACTTCTACCCTGATACACTTAGAGCAGAGAGAGCTCAGGAGTTCTTGAGTCTTCAACAGGGAGACATGTCCATCATGGACTATGAACCTACTTTCACTAAGTTGTCTCGCTTTGCACTTGGTATGGTAAGCGATTACGTGACTAGGGTGAGGCGCTTCGAGGATGGCTTACGACACACTATTTGGGTCCAGGAGAATATTTTCATT
This sequence comes from Viscum album, assembly GCA_963277665.1. Classification (NCBI taxonomy): domain Eukaryota; kingdom Viridiplantae; phylum Streptophyta; class Magnoliopsida; order Santalales; family Viscaceae; genus Viscum; species Viscum album. Next base: position 1,715,278,263 of record OY728160.1, on the reverse strand, counting down.
CTGGGATCTTTTTCAAAGGCAGTGAATCAGGCGCTCATAGCGAAGGGCAACCAGAGGGATAGGCCTCATGTCGGTTAGGAGACAACTTTAGGTGATGGTTCGAATAGAAGGAAGCGAGGACGAGATGAGTTCCAGTAGGTCAGTCAGGCCAAGGACTCAGCTATACCACCACGTAGTAGTCCTTCTATGGTTTTATTTCTGTGTGCACAACCAGGGAATGTGTGGTCTCAGTGCGATAGGCCTCCAAAGGAGTGTCGGGCATGTGGACAGGTCAGGCTTCTAGAGAGGTTCTGCAGGAATCCTTCTCAGATAGCTGGAAGGAATGGACCAGGATAGACAGTGGCATCTAGATTTGGTTCAGGTTCGGTACCAGGAGAGGGTAGCTAAGGTTCAGTTTCACGTGGAGGATGTGACAGAGACAGCGGGATCTAGTGGAGTGGTCAGTGGCTGGTGACTGGGGAAACACCGCAGGGAGGTCAGGCATCATGTAGTTGTGGTTCAGGACAGATGCATGTCATGGAGCTTCCAGAGGCTGAGAAGTGTGGTGATCCGACTATGGTTAGAGGTACACCACGGGTGTGGTCGTGATTTCCATGTTTCCTTTTTGGCATGACCTATTAAGGAATGTTCGTTTTGAGTGCACGAGGTGCACAGGATTTATGTGGACTGACTAGATGCTGGCTAGTGGGATTGGCGCCATCTCGAGTGCGTGATATATTTATATTTATATGTATTAGGATCCATGGGCATTTGGGAATCAAGGGTGCGGGTTACTTGAGGTGTTGGGAACCAGGTTCGTTTTGAGAATCCATTATATGCAGGACCTCCTGGAGGCGGACACAGATGCGGTGTGGGATACGTTGGGTTTCAGAAGTGGCATGAGGGTTCCGATGAGGCCCACGGGTGACGATGCGTCATGAGAGGACTGTGAGTCTAGAAAACAGGTTAGTGAGTCTTTCTTGTTTTATGTTTTTTCGGGTTGAGACCGAGTTAAGAAATTCCTAAGGAGGGGAGCCCCTTGAGTAATTCAGCCAGTATCTTTGAGAACGGGGATGTTCCGGTTACTCTGATTGGGGTGGTATGTTCGTTTCCATCTTCGGGTTTCATTTGATAGCTCGGGGAAGAGCTATGTTAATGTGGGGAGTTTTTAAGAACTCGGTTTTTTAGAACGGGTCAAAATCCCAAACCTAATTGAAATTTTTTGACTTGTTTCTGGGGAAAAACTTTTAAAAGTTGTGGAGGTAATGCAGGTGCACACAGTTGGCACACGGTCTGAAAAACCATGCAGACAAGTCATGCGAAGTCCCTGGGTTAGACAGTGGGCTCCTCATGGGTGGCGCACGGTTTGTCAAACCGTTCGGGATGGTCGTGTAATGTTCCTGGGTGAGGCAGTTCCAACCATACGGTTAGCGCACGGTTTTCCAAACCGTTCAGGGTAACCATGAGGACACTTAAAGTTAGGGTTTTTAAGTTCCAAGCCACTCAAAATTTCCCATTCTTCCCTCCTTTCTTCCTCCCTCTTGTGGCTCATGTGGGGAGAGCCGACTGGACCTTCAAATCCATTACCGGATCTTCATCTGAACTCCGTTTCAAATGTCGTTTGATCCATTAGAACCCCCTTGGTAAGGACTTTATTCCTCTTGAGTCGTTCTTCTTGATTTCTGTTTTAGAATGAGTTATAGAGGTTTGAGCATTTTTTATTCTTTTGTGGATCTACCGTGTTTTAGACCTAATTGGTGGCCGTTATCGGAGGAGTAACATCGTACTAGTATGATGTAGGTGGTGCATATATTCTTTTGTGTTTTTGTATATCTTTGCATGGTGCGACCTACGACGCGTATTCAGGTATTTTGAGAGAGACCCTAATTTATCTTCTATTGCATCGTAAGTTGTTTATTTGACCTATGGGATACCTTTGGGTATGCCCTTTGTCATTTCTTCATTGAGTAGGTCAGGAAAGGGGTCATTTCTCACATGGGGAATTTTGGTCGGCGTTTCCAAAAAGATAATACTTGAAATGTTTTGGTTTAAACTGTTAGGTTTAGTTATTTAAACCTTGATATGAATTGTTGGAGACCTTAGAAACATCAGTGTTGGTATGGGACAACACTTTCTTAGTTTAATTCATCTATTTAGATGGTTTTCCCTATTATGTGTCCTGTTTAAATGTGATTATATATGTGATGTGTGTTATTGAATATGTTGGAACCTTCGGGTTGTGATTGGCATGGCCCGGGTTACTTTGGGTAGTTTTGACCACAGGACAGGGCATCATGGATGTCGCCATGAGGCAGTATGACTGTCAGGTTGGGCTTGGTCCAAGGTTACTTTGGGTGGTTTTGACCATGGTATTTGGCATCATGGACATCATCATGAGGTAGGGTGACTGTCAGGTTGGGCATGGTCCGGGTTACTGGGATGGCGAGACTATCAGACTTGAGCGGCATGGTTGCAGGGACACAAGGTGTCAGATGTGTGGTGGATTAGGTACTATTTTTGGTTATTACCGCTCACCCATAACTTGAGTAGTGTGCACACATAAATACTCTGTGATGAGGTGGTTTTGACCACTCGTGTGGGTAGAGGCCCCCGTAGATGCAGTTTAGGTACTTTGGTTGGGGGTGCTTGCCATAGGAAGCCACATGGGATGTGAGGAGCCTCCAGGGGATAGCTTTGAGGCTATCGGGTTGGGAGATGAGTCTCTCCGTGATTTGAGGGCAGCTATCGCTGACCCTCCAGTTACTTATTTCAGGTAGTATATCACTATCCCTCTGGTTACTTGATTTTAGGGTAGGTATCACTGTCCTTCCGGCTATTTATTTGAGGGAAGACGTCGCTGTCCCTCCGATTAATTATTTAAGGACAAACATCAATGTTCCTTCAGGTTACTTCTTGGGCATTCCTTCAGGACATCGGTACTTAAGGCATGAGTTGTTAGGAGGCACCAGGTTCTGGATTACTATTCATGGACATGCCTTCGGGACGTCGGTACTTGAGACACACGGTGTCAGGGGGCACATGGTGTCGGGTTAAACGATAGAGATTCTAGCGTTCGTCGAAGCAGGTGACACTCCATGGTGGCTGGTGAGCACCATTGGAGTTTCTGTTTATTTGTGAATTGTACTATTTACTATTTCAATTATAATGCCATCATGCTTAAACACATATATTTGGTATGCACCATTGGGTGGAATCATGCTGAGATTTTTCTCACACCCTGCACAGGCCCTTCGGGATACGTGAAGACTTTATGGATTTACGTGCAGGAAAGAGGCCAGCTTTAGGATCTAGGTTGCATTAGCTATTGCATGGAGATGGTATGGAACTTGAGGTCTTTCCTTGCTAGATTTTATCTTGTTTTGTTTCATTTCCTGTATTGCCATGCTTATTTGTTATGTAGCTATAGTTGGTTTGTCTTTGGAACCATTTTATATATAAATACATGTATGACATGTTTTGGATGCATGTTGTTGTTCAGTACTAGTTACAAGTAATCATCATTATTTAATGTTTACTTTCCACTATTGTTGTTTATATTTATTGCTTCCGTTGTTTACTGATATTGAATGTGCTTCCGCTCTGTGGTTCTGGTTCGAGTCTGCTGAGTCGTTTATTCCGCTACATCTTTATTATTATACTCGGACCAGTACCATTATTATTATCCTCTAAGAGGGTATAGCCTCCCCACTACACCTATAAAACCCTAGCTGCTAGTCGGCATCCTTTTTCATTCGGGGAGGTGCACCTAATATAGTAGCACCCGACCTGTTTATCACTGTTCGGGTTTCTGTTCAGGTCCAGGTCGTTACATGATGGGTTTCCAAGGGATATGGGTGATGGGTTCTTTCATGTTCCAACCCATATGATGATAATGGTTATAGTATAATGCATGGTTAGAAAATTCTTCGATATGTGATGATATTTTCCAAGAAAGGTGCTGGAATTCCCCTGAATTTCCAGATAATGATATATGGTTTCCTGGAAGAGTGAATGAATATCCCTAAGTTTCCAAGTAGTGGTACTTGTTTACCTAGAAGGGTATGGGTATGCCCTTGAGTGTAATAACATATGTCTTTACAATTGATAATTGTAGTGACATTTGTAATTTTCTCTATTGTTTGGATGGTTGTATTAAAATATGGAACTTTTGGTGAATTTATGAGTGTTAAAGAATTCCAAAATTATTTTTTATGGTTTTCAAGTCTCATATGATGACCTAGGAGTATATTAAGTTGAAAGGGGTGTGTATAGGGATCCAATACTGCCGAAATAGGATGCAGAACCCCATTCACATCATGAATAGGGTAGTCGCAATGTAAATAAGGATTTTAGGGTATTCCAGATGGTTTAATTCTATGAAAAATGAGTTCGAGGAATAAGCCCAATAATTCATGGTGTGAATTAAAATATCACATTATGGCACTCACTTGCTTTGCCTAGATTTGGATTTTTACCAAGATTTCATTATGTACAACCTTTATTCATATCATGAGGTTCTCTTGGGAGGTTTTGGAAGACATTTTAAAGTGACATAATTTTATGAAAACCCTCAAAACCTATTCCTCTATATTTCCTTATATGAAAGGTGATGATAATTGAGATTTTGGCTTCCGAGAGTCTTTCTGAACTCATCCCTTCACCATTTGAAGCGTCATCTATTATGATAGATTCCACTCGGTGTGTTTTGGCCCATGAAATCACTGGATGTTCCCAATACTCATTGAAATAACCTTCATCAATTGGTTTTGTCTTGATATTGATAGATAAATCTGATGGAAAAATCCAAAGAATATTGAAGGTTTTTTTCAAGGAGGATTAGATCATGGATCTTCATGGTAAGAGGGTATCCCATGATGATGAACGAAATCTATTGAAGGTAAATCTGAGGAATTTACATTATCATGTTACTCTTTTAAGGGTTTCCAAATTAATTATATTAATTTAGTTGTTATTTTTTTCTAATGTGATAATAATTTTTCCTGATTTGTAGTCGGATGATCGTATTGGACTTTCCATGGATGATCACTTAAGGACCTGAATATACTTTGAAACCTAGTAAGTATTTTGGAATATTTTCTTTTATTTTTGGATGTGAGGTTCCTTGTTACAATTTCATTAATTTTCATTTAATTTTAATTAATTATTTTGGATGCCTTGGAATGATATAGGATCTTGTGGAATTGAGGAAGGCTGAATATACTTTGGTGATGAAAAAAATTCATTGGGTATTTCTTTTTAGAGTTAACTCCATTTGAGTTTGGTAGTCTAGAACAACTACCAAATGCCTGTATTTTTTTATCTAGTATGTGCAATAAGTGAAATCACATTGGTACACCATCCACATGACCAAACTAAATTTTCAATCTACTTCCTCTAGAATAATTCATATGCTTAGATCTACTAAGGAAAATATTAGTTATCATTGAATTTTTATCAAGACTTTCAACCACCCGAGATGTGTGTCAACCCATGATTAAATAGAAATTGTTCAGAATTGACTTAACCTTGTGAACTTGTCATGTCATGTGAAATGTGATAATTAGTAACATGGAATAACACATGAAATATGATAATTGGTAACATGGAATAACATGTGAAATGTGATAAATGGTTACATGATGGGATGTGGATTTAGTGATTTGTCTTTAATAAGGTAATCCACCGATTGAGAATAAATCAATTTTTAAATCATTAGATGTAGAAATACATTTTAATTTATTATATTAATGAATTATATTTTTATGATTGGTATGATTTTGAATGCACATGGGCCTCAACCCAGTTGGTGAGGAATCCTTAAGTGCATCTAGGAATCCTGGGATCAAATCTAGGCGAAGGATAATTTTTGGAGGTACTATAGTAGTACTGTAGAAGAATGTAGTAGGTACGGTTCCAGTACTATAGCAGGTATTGTAGCAGGAACTATGCAGTATTGTAGTATGTTCTATAATAGGAACTGTTTGGCACTGTAGCATCCGGGAATATTCCTCCATTTTGTTCGTCAGGCCACCAATTTGGTCCCTGAGTCTTTTAAGGCCTTCGGGATGCCTAGGCCTTCGGGTCAGTAAGGCCTTCGAGCCACCTCAAGGCCTTCGGGTCACCCTTAGTGCGGATGAAAATGATACAACCTTTAAGGAACAACCTTCAGATGGAGGATGAGCAAGGAGATTTAACCAGTGAAGAAGCTAAATGGATTGCATTAATGAGAGGGTATGGAACCTGCCATCGAGACAAGCCAGTGCATGCTTGGGAAAGCCTAGTTGAATAGCCATGAAAAGGTGGATATCTGATTTCATGATGAAGATGTTGTGGAGGACCAGTTCTAAGTAGTTAGTCTGAGTTATATGTAATTTTTAAAGCCTATGGGCAATGAATTTATATAAGGCCTAAGGTCCATGTAATATATATGCCTACGAGCCTTGTAAGGGTCCAACCTCATCCCTTGAAAGGTGGATTATCAAAAATCAATAAAAAATAAAGGCCTTCGTACCATTGGAGGTATTATTTTGAATTACTTGTACTTCATGTTGGGTACTCTGTATATACAGTTGATGATTCATCCTGATGAAAGAGATACCAAAATTAGGATTTTATATTTGATAACATGATGCAATCCATTAATGACTCATCATGATGTAGAAGAATATATAAATTTATTAATATATGATTGTTCCTTAATTTTAATTGTGATTGGTTGATTTTTCCCTAAGGGATTCATCCACTATCTCATGAGACATGATATCAGTGATTCATTATGATTTAGGATAATCCACAACTTGATATAGTTAAATTTCCCCAATTATGGTATTATTCGGGTGGAATATGTAATAAAACCCAACTTGGGTAATTCTCATGGATCCTACTGTTATATAGATATTGTTTCCCCTAGTTTGGAAGGGTTCCATGGTAACACATAAGTGGATATATCATGGTTTAGAGTGTATTATGATATAGATTATTTTTCATGGATTGTAAGTACAACATCGGGACACATAAGTGGATCTAGCATGGATTAGTGTCCAGTATGATATGGATAATTTTTCCTTGTTATAGTTTTCTATATGAGAGAATGTAAGTGACTCCATCATGGGTAATTCATATGGAGTCCAGTAATTTTTGGTTACACTGAGACTTGACCTTGGTGATTATTCCAATGTAGGATAATCCACCAACTGAATGGGTGACTCTTCCTAAGACGGAAGATCCACCACTTGATGATTAATGGAAAGACACATGGTTATGTGAGACTTGATATGGGTGATTCATACTTTTATGAGAATATACCCATGAAATGGTTGATCCATCCTGATTAAGTGGATACCATTTCTTTATAGACATATTCAGCATCGTTCCAAATTAGGTTTCACTGGCCTACAGTTTCAACCCATAGATTGAGATTTAGCATGTTTATTTAATGTAATTTTTTAATTAATAAATCATTTCCCTTGCCTATTATACTATTTCATGCACTATATACTCGAACTGGATTTTTTTAGACATCATTTGTCATGACCATCTGAGTTTTTCTCTCACCCTGATCAGGATTCCATTGAACATCACTCGAGTTGATTTTATATTTCTAGTGTAGACACTTTGTTGTGCTATGTCCTGAGATAGAATGTTCGAGAATAATATCTTGGATTGTATCAAAATAATGTATGATTTTTTCCTTGTAGATGTATTAGAGACCTTTATTTATTTATTTTATTTAGGTAAGTTTCAAAGATTGTCCTAGGTGTGAAATATTATATTTATTTCAAGGTTTTTTGATCCTTTACTGAGTTTCATGTATTATTACATGTCATGTGTTTAGTCTACATACTCTTTTTATTTACTATTGTGTACGGTATTTGGTAATTTTATGTTTTAATTTTCACTCAGATAAAGGGGGTCTAGTCTCTCTATAATACCATCATATGACCCTTTTTCTAGTGATACTTCTTGAATATAGATAGGTGTGTCTGACGCCATTTGGTGAACCGATTTAGCTACTATTATATACTACACTAGGGTGGGACATGAAAAGGTTGTATTAGAAGAGTTGTTCATTTATTTCTCCTTACAATTTTAGTATCTGGTATATTTTATATTTAGAAATTTATCAGAGCATGTGATGGATTTCAAGCTAGTGTCTCACAAACACCTATTTTGATTGGAATTCTAGGTTACCAAGGCATATGGAAATTGTTCTTATTTTCACTGTTATAGTTGTATTTGATTTTCACCATGGTGAATGCACGTGTGGTTTAGATGTTTGATTTATGATGGATATCTAGCTCTTGTCCCATTTTCAAGAGGCTAGCAAGTTGATTTGGACTCTTAGACTCTATAGGTAAGATGTGTCTCATGCATCATGATAGACACATAGGATTTACTTAAAATATAATCCTACTGGTGTGTGATTTCACTTAAGATAGATTCATGGTTTTTTAATGTGTTTAAAACAGATCAAATGGAATTTTTATATATAAGTTCTTAGTGTAATTATATTCCGTTGGGCTGATTAGTATACTGATTATTTCTAATGGATGGTTATGTGAATCTATGGATGGATGTTCTATCATAAAGATAAAGATAATGTTTTCATTATTCTCAGCATGTGTAGTGACCTTGATGGGTTAGTAGTCCATAGTTTCATAAAATGTTTTACCCCTTTTGGTTGGTTTTTTTGCTCCATTTGTGTTTACTAGTCCTCTAGTAAGTAGTAGCATGTGATGGTTATTTCATAGGATGGGTGGCCTAGTTGTGGGTTGTTGGTTTGGCTTATAATTAATCTCATGTGTGATACCTAAGATATGTGTTTTTTTACATGTTTATATTTTGTGATGTTGGGATAGGATTATACTTAATTCCCTGTGAGTTGTGACCTTCTATGGGTAGCCTAGGCCTAGGTGGTTGGACCAGGTGACTTAAACATGGGACCTTTAACTTTGGGATAAGTGTCAAATCCCAATGACCTTTGGGTTATGAATTTTATATAATACAATATTGATACAAGGTAGGTTACACTGAGTTTTTATAAAAGGAATTGTCATGCCATTTTTTCTTCTGAAGAATGAACCTTGGGTACTTTTGGTTGGATTTTAGGCTAGTTTCAAGTGGTGGGATTGTTTGGATGCTTGACCCTATTGTTTTATAATTTTTAAACATGGAATTAATTGTTGATATTGGATGGGTGATTAAAGGGTGGTTAGAGTATGGATAGATTCTTCTGGTTGAGGTATGATGATTGGGGTGACCCACGGTTATGTGGTTGGACATGACTAGTATGAAGGTTTATGTTGTTTTATAGGAACATTGGGGAAGCCTCATTCTTGGTGAGGATAACAGTCTAGGAGGAATGTTCATATTATTAAATGGGTGTTTTATCTTACTTATAGTGATGTATGACTCATGGAATTTTGAGTTAGGTCTAGTGAATGGTCGCAGGAAGGTGTGTAACCCTGGGGATCTAGTGAAGTAAATATGGTTGGAACATATTGGAGATGCAAAATGTCATTTGGGTCATGTGAATGGATGGACGAATAGTAAGTAACTTTTATTAAAAAAAATCAAGGTGGTGTCATGTGACCATGGTGAAACCATTTGGCTTTAGATCTGTGTAGTGGATCATTTTTATTTCCATTGAGAATCATTCTAGTTATGTTGGGGTTACTCGAGCAGTGTAGTGGTGGTAGTGTTGCAGCAAACTTTAGTTCACTTCCACTTGGAAGAGAGTCTTGAGGTATTACTGAGTATTGGATAATGATTCCATATTGAATCATGGGGGTTGGGAGTTGATGAGATGCTTTGGGAAGGGTGTTATGGGACCTTTAAATGGGTTTTACATGTACCTACAGTATGAGGTGACATAAAAGTTTTTTGGGCTTTTATTTGTAATTGTTAATCACATATTTGTGTACTCCTAATCTAGGGATAGTCACTTCCAATATCTTGACACTGTCCTGAGTGTGTTGAGAGAGAATCGATTAATCAACAAGATATCAAAATATCTTTTATAGTTAGATGAAATAACTTCCAGGGTTAGTTCTCAATGAGTGGTGTATGGAAATACATTTGTTTTGGAGACCATAATAGGATTATAGAGGATGAACCTCATGTAATAGGGGTCATTGGATTGGTTTAACTCATCACTATATGACTGAGGTGGTGATTAGTCACTAGTGAGCTATATATCTAATTTTTCTAGTTTTATGAAAACACCAGATTTGAAATTTTGACAATATATTGGGTGGATTTATTATGTTGGAATTGAGATAAAAATCTTCCAGTATGATTGGAATGAAATTCATGGGTTGATCACCCATTAGTGACATGGGTTTTTTTGGTGATCCCTATTTCATGACATGTTTTTTAGGGTGATCTATGATTCATCACTTTCCTCAAGGGGAGAACCCCTATTTCATTTCTTATTTCAAGAGGTGAATCTCTATTTTTTTCTTATTTCATGGGGTTAACCATGTGAATAAATATTTCATGACATGTTTCAAGGGGTGAATCATACAATCAAAAGTGTTGAACATGTCCTTTTGTGAGAAAATATTTGGAATGATAGGGAAGTTGGTATTGTGGCCCAAATGCATCATTTTCAAAACAATGAGAGAATTATGAGGTTTGTTCGAGACCTTTCAATGAAAATATATCATATGTAGGCCCTATGGATGGGAAATGGATACTCATATATTTTTATTTAGACTCAAATACAAGATGTGGTACCGTCTCTGTTGGTTCTTTTAAACATGTTCTGGTATCGTGATATTGAAATCATATTAATCAGGTCAGTGCGCCATTTGAATCATTCTTTGATAAGTGATAGTAACATTGGATAATTTAATGTGTTGGAAGTGTTGATGAAAAGTTAGGTTATATGGTGTGTAGAACCATGATCCTACTAATAAAATGGCTGATGAAATAGTGGTTTTCCATAATAGATGGGTTTTAGGAAGTGTTGTCTAGTGGTTCAATGTTGGTTGTGAGCAGTGGCCCAGGTTTTAATGATTGATGTGCCTTATGTATAGAGTTACATAACAGAATATCTTTTGAAACCCCAAAGTGAAACAAAGTGGATTGATCTTTGATATGAGACTGAAGTAGGTCATTTTTATCTGATAAATCCCCAAAGAGGCATTTCTAATCTGGGAAGTTTTTTGTTTGGGTGATTATGATAACAAATATATGTGTGATTGAAAATTTTATTTTCAATATCAATTTTATCTGTTAGTGGATGGGTAAATTTGAAATATAGAAATTGATATGAGTTTTTTAGTGTTAAAGTGTTTCATTATTTTGTTCTTAGATAGGGTTCTAATATTATTTGTTGACTCGAGTGTCCAGGAAGATGAAAGGGGAGTGATCGGGGCTCTGAGACTTCCAAAATGGGATGTAGAACCCTATTCACATTGTGAATAGGGAATTCACAATATGAATAATGTTTTTTGGGTGCATCAACTATATTAATGATATGAAAAAGGATTCATAGGGCTTGGCCCAAGAATTCATGGCATGAAACTTTGTTTCATGCTATCACATAGGTTGAAAAGGATCATATATGGATTTTTTCAAAAATTTAATTATCTGAAACCTTTTTTCATATATTGAACTGATCTTAGGTAGTTTTAAAAGATGTTTTAATGAGATTTCATTTTCCATGAACCCGAAAAATAAATTCCTTCAAATTCCCATATGAGGAAGGTGATGATAATTAAAGTGTTGGATTCTAGGACCCATTCTAATCTCATCTCTTAGATGTTTGATGTGTTTTCTATTGAGATGTATTCCTCTATATGTGTTATATAACTTATTATACTTGGATTTTTATAACCCTATTTTAAGTATCCTTTATCAATTTTTCATGTATTGACTCTAATTTAGACATCGGAAGGAGAAATCCATTAGATCTTGAAGAATTTTTTCAAGGGTAAAAAGGTCTTGGATATTTACAGTGAGAGGGTATCCCATATTGATGAATTCATATAATTGAAGCGAGATTCAATGAAGCTGTTTCACTGGGTTTCTCTTTTCAAGGTTTCCAATTTAATTATATTAAATTTGTTTTATTTTGTGTTGTCGCATGATATGAATTTTTCCTAATTGCGAGTTAAATTATCATATTGGAATTCTATGGATGGTTGGTCAAGGATCATCTAAGAGGTGACATATGGTAATTATTTGGGATGTGTTTCTTTTAATTGGATTAAAGGTTCCTTATTGTAGTTAAATTAATTATAGTTTAGTTATAAATAATTATTTTTGGATTCTTTTTCATGATATATGAACTCATGGCTTTGAGGAGGGTCTAATGGACTTGGGAAATACAAAAAAAATTATCATTGGGGTTTTCTTGGTTGTAGTTAAATCAATTTGTGTTAGGTGGTCTAGAAAAACTCCCAAATGTATTAATATCTTTTCTCTAGTATATACAGTAAGTGAAATTGTATTGGTACATCATTCAAAAAACCTAAATAAATTGGTAATCCACTACTTCAAAGATAATTCATATGGTTAAACCTCCTAAGGACCAGATTGGGTATTATAGAATTTTGGCCGAGACTTGTAGACACCCAATAGGTGTTCAAACCCTTTATTTAATGAAAATTGTTCAGAATTGGGTTAACCTTGTGAAATTGGAATATCATGTGAGATGTGATATATGGTAACATGAAATAACATGGTAAATGGGATAATTGGTAACTTAAAATAATAGGTGAAATGATATAAATTGGAACCTGGCATGATGTGACATTAGTGATTCTTCATTTATAAGAGAATCCACCAATTGAGAATAAATGGACTGTTAAATCGGTAAATGGAAGAATTTTTATTTATGGATTATATTTCATGTTTGATGTGATGATTATAGTTATGTTTTTTACTTATATATACTTGATTTTGGGTACTTGATAAATACCAATGGTCATTCATTCTGATGTAGGAGAAACCACCAGTTTGTTGTGATATTTGATTGCTTGATGCATACCATCAATGATTTATCTTAACACAGGATAATATACTAATTCATTATTATAGGTACATGGATTTCTTATTCATGTGATTGGAATATGATTTCTTGGGGGATTGGTTCAGTGTCTCATGATATGTGGTACTGGTGATTCATCCAGATACAGAAGAATCCACCACTCAACATGGTTACATTACCCCTCATATTGTATTGTTCCATAGGAATATGTAAGTGAATACATCAAGAGTAATTCACATGAATCCTAGTATAATATAGATGATTTTACCTGGTTTGAAAGTGAATCATGGGTACATATAATTGGATCTATCATATTTTACAGTCTAATATGATATAGATGATTTTCCCTTATTTTTTTATGTCTTTCAGGTAAACACATAAGTGTGTCTAACAAGGTTTAGAGTCTACTATGATATTGATACTTTACCATAGGTATGTTTTTTTACCATGGGAACATGTATGTGACTCCAAAATGGGTAATTTTCATAGATCCAAGTAATTCTTGGTCACTTGAGACATGACATCAGTGATTCATCCTACGAAGGAGGATATACTAGCTATATGGGTGATCTATCTTGAGTAGTAGGATCTACCACTTAAAGCATGACAGAAAGACACATGGTTACTTGAGACTTGATATAGGTGATTCATCCTTGTTGGATATTCTTCTAACAGAATTTTTGATCCATCCTATGTAGGATGATCCCCTTACTAGATAGAAATATTTGGCATCATGTAAAAGCATGTTTTCCTAACCCCATGTGTCAACTCGTGGCTCAAGGTTTGGTAGGCTTATAGGATTTTCTACATTATTTTATAATATTTTCCCCTAATTTTTGTACTATTTCATTCCTTATAAAATCATAATGGATTTTTTTCAACACAATTGGTTTTGGCCTACTGATTTTTACACACATCCTTCATTGGATTCCATTGAACATTGGTAATCAATCATCTCTTATGTGTTTATTGTTGAAAATTGGTTGGGTTGAGGCCCAGGATAGTGTGGTTGATCAAGATAGTTCTCTTAGTATTAAGAGATATGATTGGGTCTGACTGATAGATGTAGTAGGACCCTTTTGTTTTATTTCTTTTATTATGGTAAGTATTTATGACTGAATGAGTGGGAAGACTATTGTATATATTGCAAGGCTACATAGGCCTTTTTAATATTTCATGTATTATTACAGGTTGTCAATTTATTCTACATACACTGATTATTTATTATTGTGGATGGTATTTGGTTATTTTATATTTTATTACACACTTTGATATAGGTGGTATAGTATCCCCACATTACCAACTTAGATCCCTACTTCTAGTTTGTATCCTATATCATATGGGGAGGTGCACCTGAGGTTATATGGTGAATAGGTTCAACTACTGGTTATAGAGTGAGCCAAGGTGGGATGTTACACTTAGTTTCAGGATAATATTTTTTCTTGGGTGAGTAGTGGTTTCCCCCAAGTTTCAAGATGATATGTATTTCATGGTGGTGAGAGTCTTCCATTATGTTTTCATAGGGATGAAGATATATTTCATAGTGTGGAGAGTCATCCCTTGAGTTTAGGATGATTAGTTATGTGTTTCCAGGAAAGGTGTAGGTATGCCCCTGAGTTCCTAATGACTGTGTGTCTTTCACATAGAAAATATTATATTGTCCAAATTTGGTATGATTTATCCCTTGTGTCACTATATAACCTAATGATAAATGTTATTTATTTATGTTCAACTATTTATTTATTTATGATCATATCACATGTACATGTACTTCTTTATTGGTTATATTAGGGACCCCTGTTGATAGTGCACTACTAATTTTTGCTTACACCCTTCTCATGCCTCCCTAACTCTTTGGTACTTGATAAGACCTTGTTATTTTAATGTTTACATGGAGAAGAGCTTACGAATTATATCATTAATCTCTATTTATTTTAAGGATTTAGTTTATGGATGAGGTGGGCCTCCGGTATGTTTGTAGATTCCCTATTTTATTTTATTTATATATATTATTTTGTATATTTGATTGACCTAGTGGGTGATCTATTGGGATGTATGATTGTATTCTCATGAATTTCATTTATTATAGCATTATTCTTGTTTATTGATTTTAAATAAAATGAATATTGTTATTGATTTTTATTGGTTATTATTTTTTGTTTTTATACTCTGATATGAGGTTATATTGTCCCTATAATAATACCTTAAACTGCTTCTACAGGTTAGAACCCACAAGAATATGGGGAGGTGCCTCCATAATAGCCTCACTTTATGTTCTTGTATGTACATTTAATGTTATAAAATCTCCCATTCCCATTTAATTATTCTCTATTATGGACTATTTTGAGGTAGTTTTTAAGTGGAAAGTGTAAAAAAAAATTAATGTTGAAGAAGACAAGGAAGGTCTTTATTGTTAGTGGCTGGAAGGGAACTACTAGTAAGTTGGTGGAACCTATCACCCAATGGGAGGATTTTAGTTGGTATTTATGGTATTTCAGACCCCACCATCCATATAGTGGAAAAATTAGAACCAAAGTGGTTCTTCCATACACATTATCCAACTGATGGCCTATCACCATCAATATAGTGGTTCCACTGGCTCATCAATGAGGCCCACCTGGTGGTCAGTTCACCCAGTATGAGGTTTTAATTAACACACCCAGTGAGTTTAAATTTACAATTGGTTTTTACTCCCTCTAATAACCAATTACTGAACCCATTTCCATATTCTTATTTTTATAATCCCTCTTAAGAATCAGGGCTCTCACATTCTTCTCCCCTTACCTCTCTAATCTTTGATTGATCCAATGACACTAGAATAGAGAAAATTATTTTGTTTTATGAAAAAAATTTCATTCTAGATGAGACTGTATATATGAAGTATTTTTTGTTTGTATGATGATATAATTATTAGTTATCATTTTTCTAAAAATAGTGATAGATCAAGAGAGTTTACATCATTCCTTGATCAAATCAAGATTTACCAAAAAAAAATACACACATTCTATGGAAAAGTTTTATAAAATAATTTTCTTAAACCCCTTAATAATGCTGGATTGATGATAGTTCCTTAATATGTAATGTTTGTTTGGTATATTTGTGGATTTATAGACATTTTTATGATAACCACGTTGTTCAGATATAGAATTTTCAATAACATCGGATATTTCCAGGTAAATTTTTTTAGAACGATCATCATGAGATCCTATGCTTATTGAATCTCATATTGAATATATTTTCCATTTAAAAATTGATGATGTCTTTATGATCATTGGATTGACCATAGGCCCACCTCTATAATTTTAAAGTAATTCACAATATGTTCTCAAATTCATAATAGATCTGGTTAATTGGAGACCCCTCATTCAATATACATTATAACTGGTTACATTGATGGACTCCTTAATGTATGTTATTATAGAAACACAATTATTTAATTGGAATAATATTTAGTATCATTTATAAACCTCTTTATTTATGAATCAAAACCTATAATAGACATCATTGATGTGTTATCTCGTTCTCTGTGGTTGAGCGGCATGTTCAATTTTCGATCCCTTTAAGAAACCTTGGAGTTCTTCATAAACAACCTTGAGTTAGGAAGTTACTTCCACTATTGTTGACCATGTATAATATTATTTCCTTGATTCTTGATTTGTTGTCCAGGATTATTTTTCTTGATTTGTTATGATTTTGTATGGGTGTGTGTGTTTTCATTATTCCCAAACATGATCTTTATTCCTGTGAGTATTGCTAGAGTATCGTGTTACCGTGTTGATGTTTATCACATGTTGTTATTCATTTACTACTATATTCTCATCATTTTGTGATATTGTTTCCTTACTATGATCTACCCAAATATGTTTTTACCATATAATTGGAGGTTTTACTTGGTATTTCTAACATCCCAATATTTTATATTTCTTTTTAAATAAATTTATTTGATAACTAGTGATAAACACAACCCTGACTCTAAATGAACCATAATATAGTATATTATTATAACCCATCCAATAATTGGATAGGTATGAATAATAATAAATCAATTATTAAAAATTTATGGTTTATAGGTTTATAAAATAAACTCATGGGTTATCAATTCATTATAAATAAAAATGAAATCATTTGAAAGTGGAAGATTTTTTTTCTAAAAAATTGTTTTTATGCATGAAATTTATTTTTATATTATTAAAATAAATTAATCATTATTGGTAAATTATTTTAATGAGATTTATATGTTATATATTAAATAAAAATTTTATAACATTCCTCTATTTTTTTAGGCTTTGGATAAGAATAAACCCAATTTTATACTAAACAAATGTTCTTAAAATCTGTTTTCATCGCGTTATTTATTCTTATTTAAAAATGAATTTCTTACACTCGGTGAAATTGAATTTTAAAAAACTTATTACATATTTGGAATGAGGATATCCATATTTTTTAAATATTTCCATTTTATTTTTAGGAATTATGAAAAGTAACCGTGGAAAAATCTATCACATTGATAAAAGATAAATAATGTTAAACTTGGTTAAAACTAAATGATAAGGTCGTTGTATTTCACCTTAATTGTTACAAGATAAATCTAATTAAACCCTTAACAACTTAGGATATAAAATAAATTTTTTAGTGGAAAAGCTTCCAGGAAAATGATCTATAAAATATTTAAACAAAAGAAAAATACAAAATGTCATTCTCTTAATTTTAAATATCTCATATGTTATATATATATGTAAAAAATAATGTTTTGAATGAATATTAATATTTATATTTATCATAATGATATTATTTTAATAATGTTAATTTATTTATCATTCCTCATGATTATATAATTATCTTAAATTTTTATGCAACACCAACACAAAACTTCATCAATCAATAGAAAAATAAAATAAATGATTTTGAAAAAGTTAAAATCATTATAATTTGAGTTATTTACAGTGTAAAAAAATTTAAAAATGAATATAACATATTATTTTTGTTATAATTCATTATATTCAAATTTAATTCTTGTATATGTGTATTTAAATTCAAATTAAATGAATTGTTAAAAAATTGACACCAATGATATTTTATAATAAATAAAATTTTATTAAATGGTTTAAAATTCTTAAAAACCTTATCATTGCCGAAGTGATTGGAAAATGGTTTAATAAAACAATCATGGTCCATTTAGAGTCACATTTCCACTTATGGTAACATTATTAATAATTTAATATTGAAAATGTTGTTACTTGGTTAAACTTAAAAGTGGTTAACTAAGGGGTTAATCCAAAAGATAAGGTTTAGAACACCACTTAAACTTGTACAATTTTTTGATGGAATTAAAACCACATAATACCTTATATTCAAATATATATCCTTTTTTTAAAAAATTCATAGGTAATAACCATTATTATATTATAATATTTTGGGAAATTTCAAGTGTTTCCTCTCCCTCTCTTATAAAAGGACACCCCTTATTTCTCTTTTTTACACCAATTTCGGCCTTATAGATCAATCGTAACCATATAAATTATCTTATAAAAATACCAATACATATTATATAGGTCTTTTCCCTCCAAAAATACCAAATCTGATATCCTTAAGTGGATATCCAAAGGAATCCTTTCATGAATTGGAAATCTCCTTAACCGAACACTTTCATTTTTACTTATTATTTTACCTCATCTAAATCTTTTATATTTATAATAAAATAACAAATTTTTTATCCTAAATATAATTAAATTTATTTTTTTTATTATACCAAAAGCATCTACCCTCTTCCCCATCAAATGGGAAGTAAAATTTTTGCCCGTTTGTACGTATGGGCTTACTGTCTCCACATAGAAATACAATTTATTTTTCATCACCATAATTTATAAATGGGTATTCTGATGGGTATAAGGTTTATATGTGATATTTATAACTTAATTAAACTTATTATATTATAATATTACATATAAATTCTTATCTTATAATCTATTGGAAAACAATAATGTCGCTCATGTGTACGTGTGGACTACCACATCCATGAAGCGATGTGATTTTTTTCTTTAAAATTTTAATTGGATGGTAATAAAGAAATATTTAATGAATTAATATGATATATATGATATAATATTTATTCTACAGAGTTTAATTAGTTTTAAATTTACTTTTTTTCCATCCGTCAAAAAATGAAAACAGTGTTCATGCATACGTACGGCCTACCATCACCATGAACAGTGTAATTAATTTTTCTACCTATAAATTTAATGGATGACTATAAATATGTATATAATGATTTTATATTATATTTATATCATGATAAAAATTCTGGATATGATGGAACTGGGATCAATGTATGAGGACCAAAACTACTAAACCAAAACATACATGAAAAATATAGAAATTATCACCCCGAATAGTGTTTTTAATAATGAATTATTAATAAACTGGTGATAAAATGTTAAAATTAAATAATATATTCTATGATATATATTATTATGGTTATTTAATAAATTTATAATAAATATTTATTTATTATATACAAGGTTCTAACACGTGTGAAGGAATTCAGACCTGAGGTAAGGGTTTTATATTACAATCTCATTGTTTATTGAGATAGTTTATAATTAGTTTTCGATAATATAATTTCATGATATAACTCTAAATAAACTAAATAATATTATTCTTATATGGTTATTTGTAACGAATACATTTTTTCCATTCATTTTACTTCCTTTAAGTAGACAAACTACGGAAAGAAAATTTTATGTAAAATCAATATTATTTCTCTCTTCATTGAAAATCCTTTTTTTATGTCCATGTTTTCTCTAAAATGTTTTCAAGAATGTTTTAATATTATTATAAAATTTTTTAAAGTCACTTTGACACATTTGTTTCCTTTTTCTAAATTATTTGAAAGGAATCTTCTTATTTGTTTCCAAATGAGGTGCTTTTGGGCATTTCACTAAAAATGTGAAAGAAATATGTGTTTTAACATGCACAAATTGAATGTAATTTCATTTAATCATGGCTATTAAATTATTTAAAGAATACTTTAAAAGTGAAAATGGGTTTTTTCAAAGAAATTTTTTACCTTAATATTTTAGAGAATTTTTAGATTTCAAATAAGTGATTTAAAAATGAAAATGTTATTTTTCTCAAAAAATATTCAAAAATATTTCGAGGGAATTATCTTCTAAGATGAAATCCTTTAATGTTACATATGATTTACTAGAGATATGATCCAATGGTACTATATATATTTTTTCTCTAGATGGATTAATATTATGATGAAGATATTTTTATGAAATATATTTCTTTTCCATGGGTTATTCAATGATGAAATGTTTATTAAACACATTTATTTTTTATTGGTTATGATATGATGAATGATTTGTGATCGTATTTTACACATATATATATGATTTTAATTATGTGAGGTGTGGTCTTAGAACTGTATATCCATCCAATTAATTGGTTAAATATGGATATCTCATGAGATAAATAGGACTATAATGGGGAGTGACCTCAGTTCAGTAAGGGACTCTATCCACTATGATAGTCTTGAGAGTGAACCCTGACTACTACATTGGTTAGGGGATTGAACAAAATAAAATATGGTAGTATTATAAGTAATAATTTACTAATAAGGAAATTATTTTCTATAATTATGTGTATTCCAAAAATATATATCTTATTCCAATGTTATGTAATCATGGAACATCACTAGTGCAGAAAACGTTTTTATTTCAGTTATTTTTAATTTTTTACGTCAGTTTCTAGCCGATGTTAATACGGGCGACGTTATAAATAACGTTTTTTACGTCGTTTATTTAAATACCGACGTCAAAAACAAAAATCAGGATGTTTATCACGTCGGTTATTTTAATAACTGACGTGATAAAAGGCCTGGGAAATAGTTTATCACATCGGTTCTTTGATAACAGACGTGATAAAAGGCATGGGAAATGGTTTATCACGTCGCTTATTAAATAACTGACGTGATAAAAGGCCTGTGAAATCGTTTATCACATCAGTTATTTATTAACCGACATGATAAACGCCCCCCAGACTGGTTTATCACGTCGGTTATTCTATAATCACCGTCATAAACCAAGGGAGGGGGTTTATCAAATTAGTTATTATATAACCGACGTTATAAACCCATCCCCCTCATGTTTCATGTCGGTTATTGAATAACCGACGTGATAAACCGGTCTGGGGGGGGTTTCTCACGTCGGTTATTCTATAACCGCCGTGATAAACCGGGGGAGGGGGGTTTATCACGTTGGTTATATAATAACTGACGTCATAATCCTAGCCCCCCGTGTTTCACGTCGGTTATTTAATAACCGACGTGATAAACCATTTCCCAGGCCTTGTATCACATCGGTTATTAAATAACTGACGTTATAAACCCTTCCTCAGGCCTTCTATCTCGTCAGTTATTAAATAACTGACGTTATAAACCCTTCCCGTTTTCTTTATCACATCGGTTATTAAATAACCGATGTGATAAACCATTTCCCAGGATTTTTATCAGGTCGGTTATGAAATAACCGACGTGATAAACCCTTTTTTTCTTTATCATGTCGGTTATAAAATAACCGACGTGGAAGCCAAATTTTTTTTAAAAAAAATTGTATGCAGTCATCTGCTCTCCCCCAGAATCAACCAAAAAACAAATCAAGAAATCGTACCACAAAAATAGAAGGAGATCAAATTTAAGCATTTTCATTGATAACATATAAAACTTTCCCCACTAGACAGCCCCCACCCTCATCTATACCCCATGGACAGCCCTCCCCCACCCCATTGGAGCCCCCACCCTCATGTATACCCCATGGACAGCCCTCCCCCACCCCATTGGAGCCCCCACCCTCATGTATACCCCCTAGACAGCCCTCCCCCCACCCCATTGGAGCCCCCACCACACCCCTGGACTGCCCCGACCCCCTGGACAGCCCCAAACACCCCTCAACACCCCCCCACCCTCCTGAACAGCACCCCCTCACCCCCTCACCCCACTTGACAGCCCCCGCCACACCCCTGGACAGCCCCAAACACCCCTGGACAACCCCTCCACCCTCATGTATACCCCCCACCCCCTGGACAGCACTCCCACACCCTTGGACCGCCCTCCCACACCCCTGGACAGCCCTCCCACCCCCCTGGACTGCCCCCCACCCCACCGGACAGCCCTCCCAGACCCCTGCACCCCCAACCCCACTGAACACACCCCTATACCCTTGGAACCCCTCCCATACATACCAAAATCCATACCAGAACATCCATCATAAGTAGACCAAATCAAGAAGTAGAGAAAAATTAAACATTCACATATATAACATTCAAAACATACACTGTCAACTTCAAAAAAAAACTAAATCCAACCTAAACAACTACCAAATACTCAATTACAACGACAATATTCAAAATTACATTTTACATTACAAACAACTAAAATTCAATCAAACCTGTAAAATGATTTGACCACTCCACTTGTAAGTGTCTGATATCTTCAGCAGTATATGGTTGAGGGTCATCAAAAATCTACAAATGAAAAGGAAAGTAGTTAAGGTGTATAATGAATAAATAAAATTAAAATATTATGGCAATGTTTAAGAGGAAATCGTACCAAGTCAAAATTCACAACTGTCCCAGTTGTTATTATTTCATACATAAATCTTAACATATAATATCTGCATTCGATGATTCCTTGTTGTTCATGACAATTCTGTTCGAATGAGTGTAAATTCAATATATTATTTTTATGTAATAAATCAAAAAGTACAAATTATAAATGGATATTTACCTTCACATTTACATATTTGATCTTTTCATTCTTTTTCTTTGTGTTTTTTCGAAAGTAGGCCCATGCACTGTTAGAAAATAATATGAATGGGGTAAATTTAAAATTCATTATAATATATAAAACTATTGAGAAATTGAAACTTACTTTTCCAATATATTCTTAAAACTTTCCCGCACATCACCATGGACAGAGCATATCCAATAAAGTGATTTCTCCCTTGGGCAAAAAACCCCTAACATCCAATGATCACTGATAAAATGAAATTAAATGTTAGTGGTTTTTTATGATAAAAGATAATTAATTCTATGAGAGAAATTTGTTTCATACCTCTCACAAAAAGGCATCATCCAGCATTGTGTGACTATAGTCTTTTCAAGTGTTTCAGAAATATAAACCATTCTTTGTTCCTCATTCAATGCACATGCTTCAGGGGAAATCAATTGCGGGTCCATGAATCCATATACATCTGTCAGCTCATTCCTCTCACAAATTTTGTAAATATACCTAATACAAAACATACATAAGTATACATTTTTAATAAATATAACTCTGGGAAAAGGTTTTAAGACTTACATGCAAAAAATTTGCACCACGTTGATACCCAACTTATCTCCAGTAACAAGCTCCAAGATATCAGTGTTCATAATCCCCACACTTATTTCACGTCCACAAACATGATCTTCTATTGGAAACTCATAATAACCCGCCAACAAATTTGAATATCTTGACAATCTGTCAAGACTACTAGAATTTGTATCTGATGTCATAGCCATTTGTCTTTGTTGTTTTCTATATAGTATTTCTTTACCTTTAAAGTATTCCTGTAAAAAAAATTTAAAAATATATTAGTTTTCAAATGATAAAACAACTTTAATAAAAAAACAAAATAAAAGATATAACATTCATACCTCTATGGTAATGAGTCGAAGAAGTCTGGATGGCCAAATTAAAAAATGGCCGATACTCTGTCCAACTATCTCCACCTCATCTGTAGGTATTGGTACCCTAGCTGATCTGTCTATAATATCTTGTATAGGGACCCTCTAATTCTCTACCTCTAATTGTTGATGATGAACAATATCTCCTATACAATATACCAACCCATATGCTACTATATGATATTGAGAATCATAAACATACAACTCGCAATAATTAGGAAGATGCGGCGAAGGAGTAGGATAAAAAATGGGGTCCACAAGCTGAGGTGGGGGAGTGGAACCTACTGGCAGAGGTGGAGGATAAATAATGGGGTCTGCAGGGGGTGGTGGAGGAGTGGGAGCTGCAGTCTGAAATTGTCTTTGCATTTCTGCAAACATAGACTACATTGACGCTCTAATCTTTTCCTCCATTGTCACATTAATATTTTGAACTTCATCCTCCATGGATTCTATTTTTTTTTATAAACCCCCTCAACGTTAGAAGTTGAAGAACGTGGAAACACGTTTCTTACCGATACACCTGCCGGATATCCTCTTACACGACCAGGATGTTCGGGCCTTCCCAATGATGCAGATAAAATATATTCCCTCCCAGTAGTTGTAAATGTCCCCTGTGAACTCTGCTCCTCAAGAGAGTCCTATATTAATTAATTGAACATTTCTGTAATGATTTAAATTATATAAAAAAATAGTTAACTTAAATAAATGAAATAGATATCTTACAATCCTCTCAGCTACGATTCTCGATTCTTCCGAAAGATATTGCCCTTTTTTCTCATCTGATCTCTCTTCCATTTTTCATGTCTAGATGGAGGGGATGGAGGGGCCACCTCTCCAGAGCTTGAAGACTCAGCTCTTAGTTTTTGAAATTTTTCCACCATCATTTGTTCTTCCAATAATGCATACCCTCCCCAAGATAAACTATGAGGGTATACATTTTTTGATTGGATCTCCTGATGAGGTTTCCTTGTTTTCTGTAATTTAAGAATAAGAAATCATTAACAAAACATTAATAAAATAATTTATATAAGAAGGTTTATAAAAGTTTACATTTCCCTTACCAGAAATAACTCATTTCTTCTACTTTCAAAAAACATTATCCATGTGTCTTTATCTATAAAAGGATATATACGACATGGATTGTCATGACTCTTATGACCATAAATGAAATCAGATGAGAGGGTTGATTTGAAATCCCTCCATCTCCTGGCAGCCAACGATAAGCATTTCTTCATGACTCCTCCAGTGTCAGGAATATCAAATGTCATCTATTAAAAAAGAGGTCAAACATATTATATATACTAGAAACATTAAAATAATAGTCAAACAATGACAAAATATCTTACCAAAATCGTCTCCCACAACTGAGAGATTATCTATTTATCCACACTTCTCCCATCATCATACAGAATGCTTACTTTTCTCTTAGCCTGAGTTGCTACAAAACTCTTAAAATCTTTTGCATTCGGACCTCTATGAATATCATCATCATCAAACTCAACGACAATCCTATGATCCTACGTACGGGCAAGTGATAATTTTGGTAAAAGTGTGCACCCACGTTTACCAAACTTTGAACTCTTTGTCTTAATAGGAGCATGTGAATGTTCATCCCCAGAGGTATGATCAGCAATATTCTCATCTCCAGAATCATGCGGTTGATCAACTGAATGATCTTTCATTGTCCTTCAAATCAAAAAACAAACATCAGTTCACAAATATAAAAATTCAAATATTTTAATACTACTGTAATAAGAAAATAGAAAAGTGTACTAAGTTACGTAATAGTAAACATTGGTAATATGGTAAGCATGTTAAAAAATGGTAAAGATGGTCAATATGGTCAAGATGGTAAACATGGTAAAGCTGGTAAACATGGTAAACATTGTAAAGTAATTGTCACTGAACAAAAATAATAGATATATAATTCATTTAATGGTTATAAACATGATAAAGTAAACTAAACAAACTTAAAACAAACAAAAAATTATACTTATTTTGTTTTAAAACATGTTTTAATAAATAAAGAACTTACAAATATACAAATTCAAATATTATAATACCACTGTAATCAGAAAATAGAAAAGTGTACTAAGTTACGTAATAGTAAACATTGGTAATATGGTAAGCATGTTAAACAATGGTAAAGATGGTCAAGATGGTCAAGATGGTCAAGATGGTAAACATGGTAAACCTAGTAAACATGGTAAAAATAGTAAAGTAATTGTCCCTGAACAAAAATAATAGATATATAATTCATGTAATGGTTATAAACATGATAGAGTAAACTAAAAAACTTAAAACAAACAAAAACTTATACTTATTTTGTTTTAAAACATGTTTTAATAAATAAAGAACTTACAATATCTAACATTTATGAAAAAAATAAATGTAAACAGGAAATAAACATATGTTACCTGTAATTTTAGTAATGTACAAATGGATTCTTTTCCCAAATTCCTTCATCGTGATCATTCCTTATGGCACAAACAATGTCTTCAACATGCTCATCATTATGTTCTGTTAATATTTCCACGGAAGTAGGGATCTCACATAAATCAGCATCTTCATCAAGTTCATCCTCACCAATAAATTGTTTTTTCCCTTGTAAAACAACATCCCACTGCATATCTGATTGATCTACTACATAGAAAATTTGTTTTGAATGTGTTTCCATTATAAAAGAATTAGTTCTGTCTTCCAATCTATTCAGATTAACAAGTGTCATTGCAAATTCATCGTGTCTGACACTGTTGTTATCGATAAACCATTTAAAGTTAAAAACATGAACTTTAATTTTAAAGTAATGAACCTCCCATATGTCTTCAATCACACCATAATATGCACTTGATGCAGAAATTGGGTTTTTGACCTTAGCACTCGAAAAATGCATCGCTTCTGCAAACACCAATACACCACTATTCTGAACTGTGCTTCTGTTGTCCTGAGCTTTCATATGAAATGTATAACCATTAATGTCATAACTGGACCATGTTATCACATTTAAACATGGACCACCCACTATCCATTTTAATGTCTCTGATACATCTAATCTGCCTAGAAAATTCTTTTTAATCCATGACAAAAAAATTTTGTTGTGCTCATTCAAAATCCACATTTCTTTCTTCTTTGGATGAAATTGTTTCAACTCATTAATATGCAATGTGATATATGGTTGAGCATCAGTTATGTTATTCAAGATGTATCATTCTAAATTCTTCATCTGTTTAGCTAACAATGATTTTAATTTCAATCCACAAATCCCCTTTCCCTCATTATTAACTCGTTCATGGTGAGATGGAGGCAAACCTATGTATTGCACCACAGCCAAGTAGCTCGTTCAAAACTATGCTACCTTCTCAAAAATATACTTTTCAATAATGGGGGCTTCAAGTCGATGTGGATTTTTAACATACCCCTTTAATATTTTCATATACCTTTCAAAATGATACATCCAATGAAGATATAAAGGTCCACAAAGCTTTATTTCTCGAACCAGATGAATCATTAAATGCACCATTATATCAAAAAAAGTTTCAGTAAAATACATTTCCAATTGAACAAGTATAAAAATTTCATCCTTTCCCAAAATGTTCAAAGCATTCACATCAATCGCCTTGTTACAAATTGAATTAAAAAAATGACACAACTTCATTATAGTATTTCTGACAGGAATGGGCAATATTCCACACAATTCAATTGGTAGAATTTGTTGCATCATGACGTGACAATCATGTGTTTTCATACCTATCAACTTCAAGTCCTTCAATGAGACAAAAATTTTTACATTATAAGAATAACCTTGAGGAAATTTGATATCATGAAGACATTGACAGAAGATAACTTTCTCCCTCTTCGATAATGTATGAAAAGTCGAGGGAAGATATGTTCGTCTTACTTTAGGAGTGGGAGCTAACTCCAAACGTATTCCCATTGATAGTAAGTCTAATCTTGCATTCAACCCATCTTGTGTCTTTCCTTTAATATCTAACAATGTTCCAATAAAATAATCACAGATATTATTCTCCACGTGCATGAAATCAATATTATGTTTAACTTCATGATACCTCCAATATAGTTGCTCAAAAAATATTGACCTTTTCTTCCATATATGTCTATCATTACCAGATTTCTGTGTCTTTCCCAATGTCACATCAAGGTTTTTCACCCTCTCAAAATACAGATCAGGGGATAAAGGTTTTGGAGCAGTATCAAATTCTTGTGAGCCATTGAATTCCTTTTTTATTCTTCTATAAGGGTGATCCATAGGCAAAAACTTTCGATGACCCATGTACACTGTTTTCCTCCCATGATCCAATTGACAATATGACGTCTGTTGTTCGCAAATTGGACATTCTTTATTCCCTTTAACACTATATCTAGAAAAATTTCCATACGATGGGAAGTCGTTTATAGTGAACAGAAGCAATGCATGCAGTTGAAAATATTCCATTTTATAAGAATCATACACCCTAATACCATCAGCCCATAAAAGTTTCAAATCATCAATCAACGGTGACAAGTAAACATCGATATCATTGTCGGGTTGCTTTGGACCAGAGATCATTATACTCAACATGACATATTTGCGCTTCATACAAACTTCAAGAGAGAGGTTGTAAATTACCAATAAAACAGGCCATGAACTATGTGTGCTACTGAGGGTTCGGTATGGATTCATTCCATCTCTGCACAACCCTAGTCTGAGATTTCTAATTTCATTTCCAAATGAAGAATATTGCGCATCATTTTTCTTCCATTATGGACAATCAGCTGGATGACGTATTTTTCCATCACATACCATCTCATCAGCATGCCATCTTAACCTTTTTACATCATGTGAATTAGCAAATAAACGTTTGAAACAATAAAATATAGGAAGATACCAAAATACCTTTGAAGGGAGCTTTGTAATCTCTACATCAGCCTGTGAATTTTCTTTCACCATATACCGTGATGTCCCACATTTAAGACACTCTGACAGAAATTTATATTCCTTCCTATATATAATGCAGTCATTCGGACAGG
The DNA here is from genome assembly GCA_963277665.1 of Viscum album. Taxonomy (NCBI): domain Eukaryota; kingdom Viridiplantae; phylum Streptophyta; class Magnoliopsida; order Santalales; family Viscaceae; genus Viscum; species Viscum album. The sequence goes on along the minus strand of OY728160.1, from coordinate 1,715,249,534 downwards.
CATGTATTTTCTTATATCCCAATCCCATCAGGCATAATATTTTCTTGGCCTTGTAATGTGAATCTGGAAGATTGTTATCTTTTGGAAGAATGTCTTTCATCAATTGTAGCAGCTCTGTAAAACTTCTGTCACTCCATCCATGTTTCACCTTCAGGTTAATCAATCTTAACACCGCTGACAAAACCGTAAAATCTGTACAACCAGGATATAATGGTTTTTCAGCATCACCATATACACGCGCAACTGTCGGTTCTATCTCAATTTGTTCTGCTACCATATCGCGAATAATTTCATCAATTCCATCGGAGTTACTATCTTGTGCATCATCATCATCAGTGACATTTCATCCAGTTTCACCATGCCAAATCGAAGGGTTGTAACTCGGATTAAAACCATGACATATCAGATGATCTTTTATCTCTCTACTTTTCAACTTCTTCATATTCAAACATTTCAGGCATGGAGAGAAAAAAATGTCACTACTTGGAACATTTCGTTTAGAAAATTCCAAAAAGGCATCAACACCTTCCTCATATTCATTGCTCATTTGATGTGTCGTAATCCAACTTCGACTCATTATAAAGTGTGTTTGAATATTCCAAATCACATCGCCTAAGAGTTCCTAGCCTGGTGTGTAGTCTTATTCATACTCATCGTGCATAAGGGTGATGATTGAGTTAATGATAAACCTTCCCTTTAGGGGTTATTACCACTAGTTTCATCTTTTCAATAACTGTACACACCTTCCAGTATCAATAGAGTGATGTTTTTTTAGTAAAATACATTCGCTTTTACTTTACCAAAATATCAGATGGTTTTCCACCATGGAAAAGATTGAGTTTTACAATGGTTTTGATAAGTACAGAATCAAAAAAAATATGACGAGGGATAAAAATATAGACTTGTAAAACCCATTAATTTCATGACTAATATGGTAAAAATTCTTCTATAGAAATTTCTGCATCACACAAAAGGTAATAGGTGGTGAATATGACATTAGTCCCAAAGAATGTTCGTTGATATGGAAAAACCACACTTTTGGCCTAAATAGAAATTAAATCAATCCCTAATAAAATATATGGATTAAAATTAAAATTAAAATACAATGAATAAATTAATTTCCCGGTATAACATCTCAAATAATCAATATATACACCATATAATGGAAATTAGGTTTATAATACCAAACATGTCTCAAAGAGATGAATTTGATACAGAAAGCCCTTACCTCTTGTCCCGAATTCCATGAATTCACTTTAAACTAGTGTATAAAAACTTCAATTATCTTAATCACTTAATTCATTAACTTACTTATATTAATTTCAATTTATACTATTCATAAATAGTCATTCTCAATATAAATTCCTCATATTTTCCACATCGGGTTTTATAGTTTTGATTGTTTATGCTAATTTCATTATAAAAGTGTTTTTATTTATAATTATTCTAAATTTAATCATTAATAGTTCATAAAATTTTCTTGTATGGATGTTTCATATTTATTTATTACGTTTCAAATTCCTTTAATGAGTATTTTAGTCTTTATTCTTTAAGATGAAATCAATATCAATCATGTTTTAGTGATTCTTGATTATCGAATGGTATTTTCTTAATTGATGAATTAAATATTGTTATAACGCATTGAGAATAAAAAAATAATTATTTACACATTTATATTAAATTATAATTTTAATTATTTTCCCATATTCATTCATGATATTTATTCGTTGCATTCTTCAAGTGGGTGGTTAAACCAACCCAAACATTAAAATACACTGATTTAATGAATGATTATGAGGTGTTTTTGTTATAATATAATTATAAAAGAAGAATAATGATTTGATTTATTGTTTTTTAGTGTGATATATCTGAATTTTAAATAAATTATAATAATAATTAATGTATGTAAAAAGAATTCACAATTTGACTATAAGATTTTCCTCTAGCACACATGTTTTAAACAATTGAATTAACAATGGTATTTTATTAACCATATCATTAATAGGTTCTCCATTTACTCATACCATAACCTAAATTATATCATAAAAATTATATTTACTTGTTAAAAACATTATAGTAACCATAAATTATGGGTGGGGATGAATAATGGATTTTTTTCCCGTGGTGGTGGTAGTCTGCACGTACGTACAAACATTGACTTTGTTTTTCTTAATGGATGAGATAGATCAATAAAAAATAAAAATACCAATAATATATTAAAATTAAAGTATATAAATGATATATATTTCAATATATTATTATGAGTAGAATATATTTAAATTAATATAATTAATAATAATAGTTAAGTAGTTGATAATACTCTTGTCGGGGAGTAGAATTTTCCTCAGAAACCTCCATGGAAATGAAGGCCTTGTGATAAATATTGTTGAATAAAATATTTATAAAATGGGAGAGGGACATAGGTGGAGAAAATTGGTAGATTTTTAATAATAAATTTCTAATTATAGGTGAGTATTGAAGTGGTGGAAGTGTTTTCCTTTTTATAAGTGAATATAATGGTAGTTTTGGGAGTAACCATTAAATTTTCAATAATTTAAAGTTACTATTCCATTTTTTTGGGCCAAGAATTGGAAAAAAAAATAGGAGGGAAAAGTGATTTTGGGTCAAAAATCACCTCAACCAATCCTTTTTTAGAAAACTTTGAGTGTTTTAGCAATTTTTATTTTAACTTTTTAACTTTTACCCTAATTTACTTTAACTTTATAAATTAATATTTAACCTTTGTAATTAATTTTAATGAAAAAAATTATTATTTCACTTTTAACATAATTAGATCCTTGTAGTTAAAATTATAAAATCATTTTATCAAATAAACATTAAAAATGATTGAAATGATAATTTTTAAATAAACACATTTAATCATATAAAAACAGTTTTTAGAAAAATAACATTTTAAATATTTATATTTATATATAAGATAAAATTATATAATATATTTATTGTAATGGGATAAATTGATTTATTTTAAAAGAAATAAATTTTATGAGTCTTTCAGGAAAATCCAAAACTTAATCTCCCCATGGAAATACTTGATTCAAAGAAAATACTGAAATAGTTTTTATTAAAGGAACATTTTAAGTTCTAGAAATACTAGACATTGGATTTATAAATTAAATTAATATTTAAAAATTCATAATTTCATTACTTAAATAAATATTTTATTAATTAAAATTTTTATTAGGTTTTATTTTTTCTTACATCCTAGTTATTTAATAAGGGGGCATTTTTAACAAAAATGATATCATCGATGTACACCTAAAAATCATTTTTTTAGAAAAAAAACCCAAAGTTTTATTTTAAGATAATATCTTGTAGATTAATTAAAAATGAGGTTTATTTTGTTAAAATAAAATTATAAAATTCATAAATAAAACTTATAAATATACTCATTAATAAATTCTCTTTAAAGTGAGAATTGTCCGGTAGTCCAGGATATGGTGTTTACCTGGTATAGTAGGGTATCTGGTATTACATTATCCACCCTTAAAATAATTTTATAGAAAAAATGGTTTATATATTAGGTACTGACAAAATTTTAATATTCCTTCCTCATAGCTTTTTCAAGCTACGAGGTTTCACCTTTTAGTTTGTAATTTCTCTAATGTACTTTCACCAATAAATTTTTTTGATTCTGTAACACATGCTCTCTGGTGTCAATAATTTTGATAGGATCTTTATTACAAGATAATTTAGGCTCCAATTTTATTCTATTATATCGTATCACATTAATTGGATCTGGTATCTATTTCCTCAGTAATGAAACACAGAAAACATTTTTTACTTTATAATGGTTGGTTATTATAGCCAATTAGTATGTTTTTGCACTAATTAATTCTAGTATTTCAAAATGAACAATGTACCTAGGGCATAACTTCCCCCTTTTTCAAAATCTTACAACACCCTTCCATGGTGTAATATTCAATAATGTATTTTCCCCAACTTAAAATTATAATTATTTTCTTTTATTATCACCATAGCTCTCTTGTCTACTTTGGGATACTTTAATATGATCCCGACTAGTACGTGCTTTAATAAAAATCTCCTACCCATGCTCTACGACAACTTTATTTCCTTCTACAAATTCTTCCCATAATTTTGGTGTATGACACATATACCCATACAATGCTTCTTATGGTTCCATCTACTCAAATGGAAAACATTATGTTATGAAAATTTCACCAAAGGTAGATACTGGTCTCAAATACCATAAAAGTCAAAATAATATGATCTTTTCAAGTATTATAATGTTTTGATAGTCCTTTCAAACCAATCAGTTTGGGGATGATATTTGGTGCATAAATTTATCTCAGTGTCAAGCGGCTTTTGATAACTCTTCTATAATTTTGATGTGAATTGAGGTTCATGATCAAATACAATTGATAGTGGCGCCCCATGAATCCATATGATTTCATTGATATGGATCCTGGAAAGGAACTCATGGTGTATATCTTCTCTTATTACTAAAAAATGAGTAGAATTATTAATAATATCAATAATAACCCATATATCATCATTATTCCTTGAAGTATTTGGGAGTCCAATTAAAAATTACATTGTAATATCATCCAACTTTTATATAGATATTAGAAGATGTAGCATAAATCCCTTAGGTTGTTTTCTTTCTTCCTTTTCCTATTGAAATATTTTCATCTGGACACCTGGTATTAAATTCCCAACTTTATATCTTCCAACCAAAAATGTACTCTTAAATCTTTACACATCTTTGTGAAACCATGGTTTATAAGGAAATTTGAGTTATGTTCTTCATCTAGAAGTTCCCTTTTTAATAATGGTATGGATGGAGAATATAACCTCTTCCCATAATTCAAAACTCTATATATATAGATAAATTCTATCAATTTGACAACATTTTATTCTTTAATATTCCTTTCTATGTTCTCATCATCCTAATGGGACTTCTAAATATTATCTAGTAAGGATGAATTATAAATTTCTTAAAAAAGTAAATATGTATCCCCTTGACTAAAAATAACAATATCTATCTTTACTAGATATTTTTATATAGGTTCCTTGTTAATCCCCATCATTTTCACAATTCCATGGTCCCTCGTACTCAATGCTCCATCCACCTTGTTTTTCTTCCCATTTTGGTAGTGTATTGAGACATCATAGTCCTTGAGTAGTTCTAGCCATCTTATTTTCCTCAAGTTGAGCTCTTTATGAGAGAATATATACTTAAAACTCTTTTGGTCCTTATATATATCACATATTTCTCTATAGAGTTAGTGTATTCATATTATCAATGAAAATATTAATGCTTCCGGATCAAGGATGAGAGTTTGATAGTTTTGTTCATGGATTTTTAATTTCCTTGATGCATAGGGAATTTCCCCATCATTATATATAAGGAATCAATTAAGTACTTTCATAAATTCATCACTATATATTAAAAATACTTCATTTCCTAATGTTAATGTTAATATTGATGCATTAATTAGTCTTCTATTCAGTACATCAAAATATTACTAATATTAACTAGACCATGTGAACTTAACCCCTTTATATGTTAACTTGGTTAATAGGTTATAAAAATAAGAAAAACCATGAAAAACCCACTGATAGTAACATACTAAACCAAGTAAACTTTATATATTAGTTATTTTCATCGATGTAGGTCATTATTTTTCTACCTTTATCCTTGAATTATCAAAAGATATTACATCATTGGAGAAAATATGGACAATAAAGGAATCTTCATTGATCCAAAATTTACACTTACAATATTTCCAATAGAATTATTTTTGTCTAAGGTTTTATAGAATTATTCATAGATGAATCTCATACTCTTTACTTCTCTAAGAATATATCAATATATTTTCAATAAATACCACCATAAATTTATCAACATAATCCTTGAATTCAATACCCATAAGATCTATAAGGGCATAAGCTACATTAGTCAAACCAAAAGTCATTATCAACAAATCATAATATACATACCTTTTTCAAAATTTATTCTTTGGTATATCATCTTTCGTCATCCCTAACTGAAGATAACCAGAGTAAGTATTGATCATTAAAAAGCTTTGTAAACCCTAATTTTTATCTAATAAGTCATAAATGCATGGTAATGGATACTTATTCTTTATGATAATGGAATTGATCTTCCTATAATCAATTAATAGTCACATAGACCCATCCCACTTTTTCACAAATAAAACAAGATCTCCTCATGGTGAAACTCTAGGGTGTATAAATCCCTAATCACATAACTAATACATTTGTTTCTTAAACTCTCCCAACTCCACGGGTTCCATTCTATAGGTATTTTGAGATATAGGCCTTACATCAAGAAGGAGTTCAATGGAAAATAAAACTTCTTGTTCTGGTGGATGATCAGATAATTATTCTTAAAAAGCATCAATTGAATTTTGTACCATGGGTACATCCTCTATTAATATGATATCTTACTTATCCATATATGGTGTTTGATCTTTATCTCTTCCTATAATTTCATTAATGGGGGGGTACTAAGGGAGGATGCACATATGATTTATATGATGAAGTTTCTCCTCTGAAGATAAGAGAATTCATATCTCCTTCATGAATCATAATATTCATCTCTTTATTATACATTTTTTCATTATACATTAAAATATAATCCATTCCAAGGATCATATAAAAGTAAAACATGGATATAAAAACCAAGTTTCAAATCAGGCTTTGCCCATGCATCATAAATGGAACTATCTGAAACATTTTTATTATAATAATATTCCAACTTAGTGTCTTATTTGATAAATACCTTACTAGGGTTCAAGGTAAATATCTAATGTTTTTAAAAAACCTTGAAGATATAAAATTGGGTAAAAATCCATAATAAAAATTAAATATTAGATAACTTTGAGGATGCGATCAAATTACATGCCACCACATCATTAGAAAATTTGAATTCAACTGTGATAATTTAATAATATTATCTTTGATCCCTTTTACTTTAATGAGTTAAATTCCCTTGATGATTGGGGTATTGGTACATATAATTTCCCTTATTTTTACAATTATAGCATTGAAAATTAACATATTTTACCTTACCATCACATTCACGATCTTGATGAAATTTTTCTCTACACTTGTAACAAACTATTTTCCCATTCCTACAATCCACATGGTGTTTCTTCCCAAAGTAATCACATATTGAAAACATTATCCTACATTTATTCCCTTTGATTTAACTGTTCTTCCCATGATGCTCAGTAAACTTCTTCTTATCCTGATTTCCCTTTAATATTAACATCCATCTGAATTCCTTTTCTATCTTAATGGTTCTTGAGACTATATCTCCATGCTATGTAAAGGTTTTAGATAACAATTATCTTCTAATAATCAGATTTAATCCAATAAATAAATAACTCATATTGATTATTGTTCTATTTGCATAGTATGTAGCATGACTAGATAACCTTATAATGTTATCCTAATACTCAAAAACATTTTCCTCCTTCTTTTCTATAATAGTGGGGAACTATATTTCCTTTTATTCACTTTTCTCATGGTGAACTTATTTTTCATATAATATCTCCTCAAAAGTTCCCCATTCCATGCACTTTTTTACATATTCCTATTTCATTTTTTAATTAGTTACCACTATTGGATTGCATCTCCTATCAGAAGATATGCTACCATGATGATTTTTTTCCTTTTCACTACTTCCAAAATAGAGAAAGAACTTATCCTGGGAATTGATCCATTGTTCATCTACTAATGTATTTTCAGTTCCCCTAAATTTTGTAGCATGTTATCGCATGAATTGGTCCAATATAGTTACACCATGTTTTGGATCAGTTGGATGCTCTATACATGTGAGATTATTTTTCATAGCCTTGTTCAACTACCCTAACGTGTTTAAGAACCAATTAGCCTCAACTCTATCTTCATTAAGTTGTTTTCAGGGAACATCCCCACATTGACTATGGGTGTTGGTATGGTTCTCATTATTCTCATTATCCCAAATTGGTCAAAAATGGTATTCACATAATTAACTCATGATATTGAATTAAAAAATACAATTCCTATTAGGTTTTCAATAGTGTTACTTAGAAATATTGGGTTTTTTATATTTCTTGTTCTATATAACTAGGATACTTTAAATATAATCCCCAAGGATCCTATTAAACTTTCTCGGATACCAAATACAACAACCTAGACTCTATAAAACTATATTCGGTAGTTATATTACATTATTGGTACTAAATACAATAGTTTCCATAGAATCCAACAAATTAGTATTCTTGGAAGACTAGATACATACATACATTACATTTGAAAACATAAGATACAATATCAACACATTTTGATAACATAATTATACCTTAAACCATAACCTTGAAAATTATACATATTTCTTCTCTATATTTCCTAGGGAATGAAAAATAAAAAAGGGTGAGATTAAATGCTCATTAAGGACTAGAATACAGTGGAATCTATCATAACATAAATATGTAGTAAGTGATATGGTAGGAATAAATAAACAACATGAATCTATGATCAACTAAAAATAATTTCGTGTTATATCCATTATAATAAATAAAAACATATATAACAATAATCATTGATCTCATACTGATGGAAATCATAATTTTGAGCATCAAAACATGTTTTGAAGTCAACATTTCAAGAAAATATACTGATATAATGATAATTTTACACCAAAACACATGATTTTTTGTCTCATGAGACTTATCGATGCATCAACAGGTTATATACTTCTAGGCCCCCACCAATCACTTAATTAACTCCAATACATTCACCATAAGAGTCAACAAGACCTTTCATATGATTCCCTAAGAAACCTATGGCTGAATAAAAACATATTTATCCATATATTGAAAAATATGGAAAAAAAGACATCCCTATTCTATGAATTAATGTGGACTTATAGAATAACATCTGTTAATTTACTTATAATCTATCTGGTATCGTCAAAATAAAATGAAGTTCCCTTATCAAAGAATTATAGTGGTGAGGTTTCTTTTGAGTGCTAGGTTATCCATAGAAGATACTAATTGGATTAAATAGTTTTTATTTATAGGAGACCAAGTAGATGGTAGAAACTATTCTTCCTTAAGGTTAATAAAAATCATGTGAATATTAAAAAGCATGTCCCTTAGGAATGTCTATCTAGGTGTGTAGTCTTAGGCCCACTCATATACATCAGGATGATGATTGAGTCAATGATAAAAAAAATTTAATTTTATTAAAACTAGGTTCATTTTTTTCATAGTTGCATCATCTTTCCAATATCCAAATAGGGATGTATTTTCTAGTAAATGACATATAATTTTACTTTACCAAAACATGGGATGGTTTTTACACCATAGAAAAGATTGAGATTTATAATGTTTTTAGTAACTCTTAAAAAAATAATTTGACTGAAGGATAAAAATATAGATTTTTAAATCTCTTAAAATTATTGAGTAATATGGTAAAAATTATTCCATGTAAATTTATGCACCATGAAAAAGGAAATAGGTGATGAATATAACATGAGTCGAAAAGAATGAAACTTGAGATAGAAAAGGTCCAATTAAGGATTGGGTACAATTTAATCAAAAACTTTTGAAATATAGGGCTTAAAATTGATCTTAAAATGATACAAATAAATTAATTGCATGATATAACACCTCAAATATGCAGTATATACACCACATAATGTAAATGAGGTGTATAATACCAAATGTATCTTAAAGAGTGGAATTTGAAACTGAAAACCCTAACCTCTTGTCCATAATTCCATGAACATAATTTAACCACTTGTATCAAAAAAATTGATATCATAATAACTTAATTAAAAAACTTTATTATATCCATTTTGTTTATAATCTTAATAAATAATCATTATCTATATTAATTCTACATATTTTCCATATCAGATGTTTATAGTTTTTATTGTTTGTACAAGTTTCATAATAGTTGTGTTTTTAATCATTATTCTTAAAAAGTTCACATAAAAAGGTTATAAAAGTTACTATTATTGTTTTTTATAATTATTTTGTATATTTAAAATTCCTTTTATGAGTGTTTTTTTCTTTATCCTTGAAGATGAAATTAATAACAAGTATGTTTCGGTCAGTCTTGAAGATTGAATGGTGTTTTCTTAATTGATGAATTAAATATTTATATAAAATATCAAGAATAAAAATAATAATTATTTAAAAATTTATATTAAATTATAATTAATGTGTGTTCTCATATTAATTCATGATATAAATTCATATTTTTGATCATGTAGGTTGTTAAACCGACCCAAACATGAACAAACCCTAATTTAATGAATGATTATGTTGTGGTTTTATTGTAATATCATTATAAAAAATAAAAATAATATTATTTAGTGTTTCTTATTTTGATATATCATAATTATAAATTAATTAAAAGAGTTTTTCATGGATGTTTAAATATTTCATAATGTGAATTAAATATTTTTCTCTCAACATGCATGTTTTAAAATACTGAATTAATGATTATCGTTTTTTGGTCATATCATTAATAGGTTATACAATTTGATATAATAGAACCTTAATAATTTCATAAAAACATATTTAATCATTAAATATATTCTATTAGACATCTATTATGGATGGTGATTAAAAATGTACTTTACTGGTCGTGGTTGTTGTAGTCTGCATGTACGCATGAACGAAAATTTGGTTTTTCTTAATGGATGGGTTATATAAATAATAAATGATAATAACATAAATATAGTAATATTTTAGTATATAAATGATACTAATAACATTATATTAGAGTGGGTATAATAAATTTTAATGAATATAAATAATAATAAAAGCTATGTAGTTTATAACACTCAAGTTGGGGACTTCAATTTTCCTTAGAAGATTCCTTGAAAATGAAGGTCATATGATAACTGTTGTTGAATTTAATATTTTTAAAGTGGTAGAGGATCCTAGGTTGATAAAATTGGTATATTTTAAATAATAAATTTATAAGTATAAGTGATTCTTGAATTTTTGTAAGTGTTGTACGTTTATAAGTGAAGGTAAGGGTATTTCTTGGAGTAACCCTTAAATTTTCAATAATGTAAAGTTTCAATTCAAGATTAAAAAGAAAAAAATTGAAACAATAGGATTGGAAAGTTTTTTTGGGTATAAAATAACCTCAATCAAACCTTTTTAAACAATTTTTAGTGTTTCGGGTATTTTTATTTTAACATTTTAACTTTTTCCCTAATTTACTTTTATCTTGGTAGTTAATTTTAAAACATAGTTATTAATTCTAATAAAAAATTAAGATTGAAACTTTTAACTAATTTTATTCTTAAAATTTAATATTTTAAAATTGGTTTATCAAATAAAATTTTGAAAGGTGTAAATTGTTAATTTCAAAATAAACACACTTAATCGTGTAAAAATGGTTTTTAAAAAATAGTGTTTTTAAGCATTAAATTTGTATATAAGATAAAATTATCTTCTATTATAATTTTAATGATAAAAATTTATTTATTATAAAAAATAAAATTTATGACTCTTTAAAGGCAATAAAAAATCAAATCTCACCTTGAAAATGCTTCATTTAAAGAAAAGACCCAAAATGGTTTTTGTTAACCAAACATTTTAATTATTTCTAAAAATGTTGTACATAAGATTTATAAGTTAGAAGAATATTTTAAAATTCATAATTTAATTCCTTAAATTAATATTTTATTACATAAAATAGTTTCTAAGGTTTAGTTTATTCTTACATCCTAGTGATGACATAAGAGTAGTGGTTTTAATAAAAATGGTATTTACACAATTCACATAAAAATAAATATTTTTTGGAATAAAAACAAAAAAAACATCTTAAGAGAATATCATTATGTTGAATTCAAAAATAAAGTTTATTTTTTAAAATCATATTCTAACATTAATAAATGAAACTTTTAAATACAATCATGAATAAAGGCCCTTTAGAGTGTGAATTGTGTGAAGGTTCAGGATATGGTGTTTACTTGCTATGGTAGGGTATCAGGTATTACATATAAACTCTTCACTATAATAACACATATGAGAGGACATCAATAAAAACTATTATCATCAAGATTATTTAAGCACCAATAATCCATAACTTTGTACAAGTTTCAATGTCACTACATCTACCAAGGTCATATCCAAACTACGAGATGTTTGCAGAGACACAACACATGTGGCTACAAGACCCATGAAGTGTGATTATAAGCATACCTAGTGGGATAAACAAAAATAAAAATAAAAAATAAATTTTTAGTTTATTTATACCCAGGACTAGAGGTAATAACTATAAATTCAAATTGAGGATGATATAATAATCACAGTCTTCAATTCCTCAACTCAAATAAGGATCATATAATACAAGTAACAAGAGATACCAAGAAAAATAGAATACTCATAAAGACAAAATCCAATATCCAAGCTATAAGTTGTATCTAGAAGGAATCCACAAAGATTTATTCATACAAATACCTGCAACACCCAAACTATGAAACCCCCAAAATATCAATGTTATAGCTCTGAATTTGTAGTGGGGACTTGCACATCTCTGAGGTATACTCATAAATATGTGGACTATCAAAACTAAACTAAATTAGGATCTAAACTCTATCCCATGGGGAAAACATCTTCATATATAGGTGGAAGACCCATTCACCATTATGTGTGGGAGTATTGACTATGATTATAGTATATAGGACATGATACTCACTGGGATTGAGAGAGTACCAACTCCATCCATGAGTGTAAAATCCACACCCAATGGATACAATTCCTTTTACCTAGGTCTGTATGTGTGTGACCAACTCCATGATAAATATAGGGGATCTATACCCTATCATCGACAAGTATCTATGGGAGTACCTGAACCCCATGGATGGTGAAACATGCCCAAATTCATAGGGGGTACCTGAACTCTATGTATTCTCTAAACACCTTACCTAAACCTGTGTGTAACCTTTAAAGATAAAAAATACTTGAAATAACCAAAAAAACTAATAAATAGTAGCTTATGCTTATAAGGATCATACAATCAAACTATACATGAAAAAATACTCAAAATTAATTAGTCATTTTTCTAATTATGAAAATTGAGTGACAAGGTATAAAAACCATTAAGTAGAAGTAGTATGCATCATTTACTTAGGAGGCACAATGTGTAAGACTAGGCCAGTATTTTTTTCATGTATTTATTTTATCCTACTATGTTGATTTATCCCATTTGACATTTCTAAGTAGGATAAATGTAATGTTGGAATCATAAGTTATTCAAGCATGTACAACCAATACACATTGATTTGAGTCATCCTGATATACATGGTGTGCCTTTGACCCAAAAACATCATGTGAGACTTGGTAGTAATTCAGTGTGTTATTTTCCAATAACCAAGTCATGTAGTCTAATTTATGGAATGCCCCTTATCCCATATGTTGTGTGGGTTTAAGGGGGTGTTCCAAGAGTGTAACCTATTATACCTCTAAGTCTTGTGAGCCAATATACATGTTTTGTGACCCAAAGTCACACCTGATGTGATTTTCATAACCCCATATAAATATTATTAATTTTAGGGAAACTGGTTCATGGAATGTGACCCAAAGTAATACAAGTTTTTAGTCATAAATTCTAGATCCAGTCTCACTTATTTCCCTCAAATAACGCCATCGTCATTATCACTTGGATTGTTGTAGTTGTCTATCATGTTATCCATTGCACCTAATTGTCTCCAAATATCCTATGGTGTCCATATTCATCCCACCAATTTCTAATGACATCATCTGGTAAACAAAAATAATTACCCAAATCCTTTACCTCACCACCTCAACATTACCACACTCAGATCAGATCACCGCCGCTATTCATCAGCTGCCTCTCTATCCCAGTCACCCAAATTTGAAATGTTGACCAATGCAATTGTCTATAATATGAGGGAAGAATAAGAATGAGAATTTGTGTTCAATAGATATTATGACCACTTGAAATTACTATCAAATAATAATAATGAAAAACATGGGAAATTAATGATTCTTTGGAGATAAATCATAATGATGATTTAATGAAGTTGTAGAAATAAAATTTATTACATAATTGAATATTTACTCCTAGAATAGGAATATATGGATTAATATTATAATAATATATAATAATTCCAAATTAAACATTACAAATACCATTAGTAAAATGAATATTGAAGGATAAATATCAAGGATTTCCCATCAACTTATGGGAAATAATCAATAGAAACAAAACTCAAATGATACATGATATTATAAAAATAATAATACATAAACCCCATAAATGAATGCTTAATAAATTAGGTGAATAAAAATACATAAACTCTTACCTATATTGTAATATTTTAATTTCATCAAATTTTTATCATCATTGATATTTAGAATCCATACCCCTCCCCCAAATTTAACATTGACTCCTCCAAGATAAATCCCTGTCCCTATCCCCACCTTATGATTTATGATAAAAGTAGTCAATCCGAAGTAAGTATGGTTAGAGACAATTTTATAATTTTGTGGTGAGTCAACTAGTATAATAATTTAATAACCCAATATAGCTCAATACAGAGTGTGAACCCCTAGAACTAAAATTATACCTTACAAATGTAAAACAACCCATTTTAGACATAGACATGGTGTTAATATTTACATACAAGAATTTATTTATGATATATAGATATTAAAACCCCTAAAGTAGTTTTTTATTTATATAATAAATATTAAATATCCATTAAAATTTTAAAACCTCAAGATTCCACCAAAATGTTTTCTAGGGGCAAACTCCATGCCCCAAGATCAACAAGATGATCAAAAAAAGTTTTTGGTTAATTTATATGGTAAATATATCACATTACCCATTTAATAGACTTAGTACTCTAAAACATAAATATAAGGTAATTCTATCTTGAGGAAAAAATCTATATTTTTATAGTTATATTTGATCTAGTTCTATAACATCATTTGAAAAGTGATAAGGTTAAAAATGTTTCCTCTAGTATAAAAGAGGTTATCCAAGTAATTTATTAAAATATGAGGGAAAATATCCCACCACTCGTCAATGGGATATTTTAAAAATATACAATTATTTTCATAATAATTCTCTAAGCACATGGAATACCATAAAAGATATTATCGGTAATAGTTTATTTGTTAAATATTCTCACTAAAATGAAATAAGTGTTATTTCCTTAAAAAAGAGTTTATATGTCTCAAAATGATATTATAAAGAAGAATATTGTTTCTAAGAAACTAGTGGGAGTATTTTTGGAAATAGTTAAATTCAAATTATAATAAACAACATAGTATATCTATCAAAATTTGAATGTAAATTAATATCTAAAAAGAGTTTCGAGTATGTTGGAAAGAAAAATAATGAATAGAGTTACATTTTTTATCACTTTTATCTCAAATTAATTTTTTGGAAATTGTTTCAAAATATAATTATAGTGAACATGGAAAGATTTATAGGTTGATAGAAAACATGACTAACATATTAATATTGGTTTTTTTAATGTAAAGATGTTTTAATACTTGTTTAAAATTAAATCATCATAAATATGATTCATAATATCACCATTATTATAACTATATTTCTTTATACATGATACCCATTAAAGTATTTAGTGATATTATTTTATCATATAGTCATATAGGGATGTTTTAGGAATTACATTTACATGTAATGAGTTTATGAAAACCCGAAAAATACACAAACCATAACGAATTAAAATATTTTTCATATGAGATATAAACCTTGCATATATTTATGGTTTTGTTATGTATTCTTAAACAACTTTAATAATATAAATTATATCATATTATACAAACATAGAATTCACTTTATAATTATTCTATGTTTCCTACACACATACAGGAATTGAAAAGATAATTAACCTATCAAATTATTACATTAATTTATCCCTAATAATTTCCCACCATAGATTATTATATGTTGTAATAAAATTTTAAGGATTCCATGAGTATTATTTCATGTTTAGATATGAAATATACTCATGATACATAATTTTTTTTTGAATGTTGGATATCCCACAAATTATATCACATTAAGAAGCATATATTATTTCTTTAGTGTACTATGGGTGTATGTTTTATATTTTTATTTCCCTATTAACTGAGGTTAGACTAGATAATAAGAGTGATAACCTTAATACTTTGATACCTTTCTTATTCTATCCTTGAGGTTGAGCTAATTAGTGGTAGTTGGGTATGTTTCTGATCATTTCATTGGTTGAATTTAATCAATATAGGATTTTTTTCTCTCATATGTCAAGTATGACATTTGGGTCCTTGATTGAGATATATTTAAGGAGTGTGTCGTTATACATAGATAAGTGACATGAAATGTGGTTATCTATTATATGTGGGGAATCTTATGTTTACATCTATTATAATGAATGACAAGTGATGTGGTCAAGTGTTTGTTCAGTCTGTACCTGGAGAACCGAGAACATATGAGTATCTATATGGTATTGATGTACTTGGTGTCCCATGGTGACTAAATGTGTTACAAAAATGGAATATATGATTATGCATGTTTTTAGATGATACAGTAGGTGGAAATAGGTATCAATAAACAAGTGTTTGATGAATATCATGTAATATCCTTTTATAGCATGTGTTGAATAGTGGAATCATAATGTCACCATTAGTTTATATTTTATATTATTTTGTTGTAAGATAATATTTATAATTGTTCAGCTTCAAACATTGGAAATTTGTAAATTTGAAAATATTTCATGGATAAATTTTATTGTTTAGGGGAAACTATGAGATGAGCCTCAACTGGGTATTTTTTTAGTTTATTTTGTTCATTCACGGTTTATCTTCATGGGTATCACATAATTTTATCTAAACCATATAAAATATAGTGAAAAATGTGCAAGTCCTTTTTTTAGGGTTTTGGCATGTTTCTTGAACACAATTAAGGTAAACCATGTGGTATGCTAGTTGTTAGTGTTTTGGATTTTAGTAGTTGATTTTGTATATTTGTTTCATATTTTGGTAAACCATGTGAGGTGTCTAGGTGGTTCATGTGAGATCCATATAGTTGGTACATGGTTTACTATACCGTGGAGCCTAACTATGTGATGCCTTACCCTTTCACCCAATTAAAATTTAAATCCCCCAATTCCCTCATCCCCCCCCTTATTTTACTATGGTTGGTTCATGCACCACGGGGAGTTTTCCTTCCCTTATCCTCTAATTTTATGACCTTAATCCTTAATTCTAAGTCGTTACTCTAAGCTAAGCCCCTAATTTATATTTATCCTTATTCATTCTTTCCCATACACCCATATACTTGTAACTTCTTTATCTCCCAAGAACCCTAGGGGATATAAGATTTTAATCTAGGGTTTTTGGTCAATTATAACTTGGGGATTAGGGTTTTTAGGGTTCATAGAGGGTTCTTCTTTCATACTTGGGCCTTTGAATTTGAAATTTATGCATTGCAACATTGTTCCCCTTAGATTGATGTAACTGTTTTTATGAAATTTTTAAATTGGAATATTATTGGATACTTCGTGATTTTAGATTATTTAAATTACTAAATCATATCTATATATGATAGACCACATAGCTTATAAATAAGGTTTAAGTGATTTCCACACATTAAATGAAGTTATTCTTATGGTTTTTCATAGTTTTAAAATAGATTTAATGAATTCCAAGAACTTATGATAATGAATAAGTTCTCTTATAAAAACAAAGGATACCCACAATGTCAAAGCCCTTAGTATGTTCTTTGTTTGATCCTATATAGGGATTCTAGATGTATCATGTTATTTCATCACTTGATGTATAAATACAAGGATTTTTTTCTTGTGATGGTGTAGTAGGTGAGGTGATGTTTATTTAAAAAAAATTGATTAATTAATGTGATGGTTTTAGGATATCTTTTTTTATCACCTCTAGTTCATTATATAATGGGACCCTCAGTAGTTATGTATAAGGTATGGATTTATATTTTCTAGCCTAGTGTGCATCCACTATCTAGTTCCCTATGAGATTAAAACCCTTTTAGGGGTTTATATTATACTTAAAGACCTAGAAGCATATCGAATTGGATGTTCCAATTTGACCTGGTGACCTGTATAGATTGTACTGAGGAGATAAGGTCTAGTTCCATTCAAGATAGAGCCTAATGTGTTTAACATGATACCTTATTATTTAATGAAACTATGTAGGGGATATAATTTTCCTTTCTTGAGTCCACTATATTGTTTGTCATGCATGAAACCACTGCATGATTATATTTATGCTTACTTTTTTCATTCATTGATTATGTGGTTCCTCATTAGAGTGTATGCATTTTCTTATGATTTATTTAATTTCCCTTGGTAAGTTTGAAATGGTGGTTTTTAAAATGAATTTGAAAGTTTATTTTTAAAAGGAAAGGAAATAACATGTTTCATCATAGGTTTAAAGAAAAATTATTTTCTATTAAATGAATAGTTATTTTGAAATGTGTAAGAATTTATTCTGAAGTATTAAGATGGTTAAGTTTAAATTTGTAGTTTTATCCTTGTTTTTTATATCATAAATGGGTAAACATTATGGAATGGTACATGTAATGATATTTTTTTTATCAATTATACTTGTGTAAAATCTATTTTTATTAATATAGTTCAAACTAGCATGGCTAAAATTCCCTTTGAAATTAATTGCACAAAATCTTTGGTGAAACCCTACTAGAATCATTTAATCACACCCTACATACACATTGATCTATGTGTGTAGTTATTATGTTTATTTATAATTTTCTTAGTTATTCTCATCCTTGTATGTTGCTCATTGCGGTCTGTATGGGAATGTATGGGGTTGTGGTATGTTACTAGGGTCACATGGAGTTGGATCATATCCATTTGGGTTTTATTTTTTTGTTTTCCTTTTATGTTGTCATTTATTATTTTATATTATTTTATTTTCTTCTGGTACTTATTTCATTGTATTTATTACTACTATGTAGGATTGGTTTAGTTATTCCATTTATTTCAAAATTATTTGTCTTATGCACGGTCATTTGACTTATAGATGGCTTATGTATGATCTCTAGGTGGGATCCACATTAGGTTTGGTTATATTTAAATAGTAAGATCATTCCCAAGGTATATGTTATTGATAACTAGGAACTATTTTTCATCCCTTGGGGATTTGGAATTCCCTTTGATCCTAGTGGTGAGTCAGGTCAGGTGATGTGTCAGGTCATCCCGGGCTCATTCATTACAAATGGTATCAAATCCTGAATCTCAAAATGGTCTAGGTTATTGAATCACACTATAATTAATTTTTATGTTTGGTAGTATGCAAATATGATGTTAGAACTTGAAATGTAGGTGTGATAAGATACTATATTTCTTCTTCCCTCCCCGAGCCTCAATCTGTCAGGGATTTCAGGACTTGAATTTTAAGTTGGGATTATGGTTTCCGATTATTATTTATATATTTTGATTTTTATTGATGGTGTATTGATTCCCATTGAGTATATCAGTGATTTAATTTGTATCCTATAGTTTTGGAGTGAAAATGGATAAGGAAGTATAGCTACATGGTTAGGTTACATGGTTTATCCAATCATGTGGTGCCCATGAAAATGGTTCCGAAACCCAATATAAAGGTGGATACATGTCTGGTGTATGGATTTAAAAACTATGTGGTTTAACCATATACATTTGTGCTTCACCTCTAATTATATAACTTAACCTTATTCTACACTAATGTTTATCCTAATGATTTTATGGATTATTTGACGTGGAATCGAGGGATCTCACATGTATTATTGATGATATTATAGTGACTATGCCTATTTTTTATGTTATTCCCCTTATTTATGTATAAGTATTATGAACTTCAATATGTGAAAAATGATAATTTACTAAATTTTTTATTTTGAAGATGGGTTTCACGTAAAAATGGGTTTGGTTTTCAATTTTTTATGGTGTGGGTTGAATGAAACATGAATTTTAAGTCTTCGGACCATTTTTAAGGGGGGTTAGTATGGTAATGAAATTTTAAAAAAATGGAAATAAAGATGTGATATTTTGAACTCGGTTTTTAAATAAAAAAATTTCAAAGATTGGCCTATTTTTAATATAAGATTTAATGTTTTGAAAATTTGTATGGAAAATATGGGTTTGAAACATATGATGAATTATTAATGTTGATTTTCACAACTTTTATAAATAAAATTAATTTTAATTGAATGTTTTTGGTTTGTAATGGATAAAATTTTGTGATGAGTTAGAAATATGTTTTAAATTGGATAAGTTTCAAATTTTTTGTGATCTTTAGTTTACAAGTATTTCATTATTTGAGTTGTGAAGTGTGAACTGATTTAGTTTATATTTTATATCCTTGGGTATGGTCCTCCCTAAATGGTCATAGTGGAAGTAGAAATATGGACTTTAGGTATGGTTCTTCTAATTGTTTTAGTTTATCCTTTCTAATGTCTATTTTTTCATTCCATTAACAGGAAGGTAGAGCCAAGTATCTTCTCTATCATTAGATTCAATCCTTATTGGTGTTGTTTTATAGCTCTTCTGAGGGACTTTTCCTTAGTGTGGCCCTTAGGCTTTATCAGGAATGTGTATAATTGGGATTATCGTAAAAGGAAATCTTTGGTGTAATTGGGAAACTTTTTTATTATCAATTTTGGGATTTATGATGAGATAGGATTTTGAGGTAATTGTTTTTTAGTTCTTGTCTTGGAGTTTCCTTTGGTTACCCTATATGAATTAGAGTAGTCTGAGGTTGTTTTAATGCCTCATTTTAAGATTATTTATGTTCCCTAAGGGTTTTTTGTTTTTATGGAAGTAGTTTTCTTGATTCTTGGTTTGTGAGGGGTTGAACATGGAAATCACCTGGGTCAATAATTTGGTACCTAGTATAGGTGTTTCATATGTATAATTAAGTGATTTCTAGTGCGGGACTTCAATTTCTATGGGTTTACCATGACGTGTTGAATGAGTTTATAGTCCCAATATGCCTTTGTTTTTAATATTGAGACTAGATGTTAGATCCCATGTTACTCATGATGGGGTTTGATCAAGGGTTGCGTATGTTTTTCAATTTTTTGTAAATTTTGGGTTGAATTATGGGTGAACCCTATCTAATGGTTATTTGAATTTTGGATGGTTTTTACTTGTAATTTGGATGTGTATTTGGTTTTTTGAGTGGTTTTTGTGGTTTATGGATGGGGATTATCTCTTTGGTAATGTTCTTTTTATAGGGGTGTTTTCCTTCATCAAACTATTCTAGATGAACTCTAAATAGTATGCATGTCTATTCTAGGTATTCATAATATTGGAGCTTGCATTGAATGGTTGTATAGTGAATACTATTTGAGTTCATTTTAGGATTCCACCAATATTGTTTAGGTAATAATTTCAAATATAGTGCTTTCTTTTAAAGGATCTTTTTTCTAGTTATTTTCCCACCCTCCCGCCTCTTGGGATTGGGATTTATAGTTCTGAACTTTTATTTTTTAAAGTTTTATTAAGGAAATTATGGTGGTATAAAGTGGCATGGTGGGGATAATTGAAACACCCTCATGTCACTATTATTTTATATTTTATATTAGTTGGGGATAATTTAATTTTTTGGGAAGTTTTGGGTTGAAACTTTAGAAATCTAGACCTTTTTCTCTATTTCATGATTATTTCATAGTTTAAAGAAAATTGTGTGATAACCCTTACATAGAGAAATTTCATTTCATTTTTTTATTATATATTTTGATTTCGTAGGTAATTCATGATTTAGTCCAAACCATGAAAAATCTCGTGGAACCCATACATTTAATTTTTAGTTAGGGTAATAGATGCATGACTTGTTTATAGTTAGTAGAAACCATATGGTCTGCCTTTGCATAGTGTTGTAGTTTCTAGTAGTGGGTTTCACACAGTTGGTGTATGATTTGGTAAACCATATGGCCAAACTGTGTAGGGTTTCCATGTTGGTACACTGCTAGTTTCACGGTTGGTATATAGTTGACCAAACTGTATATCCTAACCCTGTGAGATGCTGATATTCACTTAAAAATTGAATTTACCATTTCAATCTCTTTGAATTTAAATCCTCCTCATCCCTCATTTCTTCCCCCATGATTAACTGTGGTTGGGGTAGGCACCAAGGGGATTTATCCCTCCCTTATCCTATAATTTTTTGGCCTTCCTCCTCAATTCCATGTTGATTATCTATGGTAAGATCCTATTTTCTTCTTATTATTCCCTCCTTATTTCCCCTATACCCATTTCCTTGTAATTTTTATTTCATTAAAAACTGTAAAGTATTTAAGAGTTTAATATAGGGTTTTAGATTAGTTCTAACCTCGGTATTTGGGTGTTTAGGATCCATAGAGGGTGATTATTTCTTGGTTGGGACTTTGTCCTCAGGGACCACACATTGTAAAATTGTACCGCTTGGATTGAGGTTGCTTTTTTTGTGAAATTTCATTAAATATAATATCCTTAGATGCTTCATGCTTTTGAATGTTTTAAATAAATGAATTATATATATATAAGATAATAATTTTGGTTTCAATATATGTTTCATGTGATTTCCATTCTTGGAATAAAGTTATTTTTATGGTATTTCATAGTTTTAAAATGGATTTAATGAATTAAAAATACTTATAAAAATTCCAAATAGGTTTTTTAAGAATGATGCATTTTAATAAAAATTATTTTACCATGTTTGTGTTCATGGAATGTGAGAAGTTTTTTCATAGAATGGTTCCTTAAATTTAAAGAAGTGGTATTTAAACTTAAATGGTTTTTAATGAAAAATAAATATTCTTTGAATGATTTTATGTTTTTATTTTTCTATGACTTAGTTTTAGAAGCTGTTTTAAAATAGTATTTCTGATAATGAAAAATGACATATTATCCCAATTCCATTTTTTATAAAGGTCTCTTTGGAACCTTCAAAGTGGTTTTCATAAAATAAGTGATACCCATAGTGTTTGAGACCCTATTATATGATTTTTTTTAATCCTATAAGGGGATAATTTACTTATCATGTTATTATATTTATTGATGTTTAAATAGAAATGATTTTTTTCTTCCATGGTTCTAGGGTTGAATTGATTTTTACTTCAAGTGTTTTATGATTGATTTATGTCATGGTTGTTGGGATCTATTTTTTTCACCTCCATTGTGTTATATCATTGGAATATAATTAGTTGATTATAATATCTAGATTCATGTTATACTATCTCAATTTGCATTGATTAGCTAGTTCCATAGGATAGTAATTCCCTCCTAAGGGTTTATATTGTATCCAGTGACCCATAAGGGTATCAAATTGGATGTTTCGGTTTCACAAGGTGGGCCTATATAGATTTTCCTAAGGATAATAGGTCAATTATAATTCATGTTAGGTCCTAGTAAGCTTTACATGATACTTTATTACTTGATGGAATTGTATAACTTATTTCCTTTTTTCTTTCCTAAGTCCCCTAGATTTGTTAGCATGCATGGAACCAGTGCATGGTAATATTTATGCTTTCAATTTTTCATTACTTTATTATAGACACATAATATTTGTATACATAAATATTACATCTTTTTTATGAATATTAATATATTTCACAAACACATGCCTAAGTACCATAAATTTTAAGTGTATTTGGAGACTAGATAACTGATCTTCTTATTTCTTGAAAGATCTTCAACATCTCACAAATACCCTCCCATTTAGTACTCTTCATAGAAAACCCCTACTTAAAACCTTTATTCATAACCTGGGTAAAGTAAATATAAGAAATATTGAGATTATATTCATAGTAATGGTAAACATGGGAGATATCAATCGATTATCCTATGAAGTAATAATATAATCATAAATATATGAGATCATGACCATAAATTACAAATTTCATACCCAATCTATCAAATTTTATAAAAAAGTGTCATGGAATAAAGCTTTATCATCTCAAAATAAATTCTTCATAAGAGTTACAAAACATCATAAATCAATCATGAAACATAATTTCATGTCATAGGAAAGTTTAACCATCACAAGTGTAAAAACTACTATATGTCAAGGTCAACAACCAAAACTGTCAAATCATAACAGATTAGTCCCAACACATTTTTCCCATAGTGGATAAAACATTTAAACTAGTTTCATATAATGAATAAATAAAATCAACTTGTTTTTTATAATTCATCAGGAACATCAAATTATTTCATTTAATGGATCAGGTACATTGACTTGTTTCCCATAGTTATATTGTGATATATAAAATTTTACCCAATGAATTAGAGGGATATGTAATTTTGGGCCCATCCATCAAATAATGAAAACCATAAATATTTTTGGCACAATATCATAATAACATTTTTCATATCATTGCATCATAACCCATGAATATATAATGGGTTTCATAAACATTTCATCAATTCATCATAGAATAAACCATTAAAATAAATGGGTTTCATAAAAATCTCATCACCAAAATAATAAACCACCAAAAAAATATTGAGAATGGTATCATTGGATCATATCCCCCATAAATCCTAAGTAATATTAAAGGTTATTATCATAGAATAATAACTCCTTTAAAGGATCAATGGAATTTGTTTATGAAAATATAATTTTCCTTTAGAAATTACATTTTTTTAAATAGAAAAAATTATCAAATATTAAGGAAAAATTTTATTTAAAAATAAAACTAGAATAATTTAATTTAAAGTTTAAAGCTTTTATTTTTTATGTTGGAAGGAAATTACTTTCATGCTATATATGTTGAAATAAAACATTCCTTCCATATTTTTATAAAAAATTAGAAGAAATTACCTTGTTCTGAAAATGACAATTACATTCCTTTAAAACTATTTTATTGAAATTAAATAATGGCTAAAATTGACTTTAAAAACAGATTACAATAGTAATAATATAATTTAAAAAAATTATATGGAATAAAAAAAATTGACAAAAGAGATAAATAATGTTGATTTTCCCTAAAAACATGGTTTTGGTCTCTTGAGTACTAAAGGTGATGAAAATGAATGTAAAAAATATATTATCAAGAAATAACCATATTAGATTAAAAATTAAATTATTTTATCATATAATTATTATATAATTTCCACAACATAAATTAAATCATAAATAATCCTAATCAAAATTTGATTGAAACATAAATCCCTTACCACTTTGGTAACTTTTGAATCGTAATCCCTATGAAAGAAATAACATTATATGGATATTTATATCAAATAATTTTCATGAGAATCAATATAAAATAAATTTATGGGTATTATATACACAACATAAAAGAAAAAATTGGTGAATAGGTCATTATTCTAATAGAAATAAAAGTGAGAAAAAAATCCCTTACCACGAGATGGGCTGGCTTCAAAAGTTCTTTAACCTCCTGTATAGTAAATTTAAATTTATTATACTTCGATAATTGAATACTTTACATGATTATTATATAACATATATATATATATATATTAATTATATATTTCTAAATTAATCCATAAAGTTAGGGATAGAAAAATGAATTACATTGTTCGTATAGATGGTAAGTCGTACGTACGCATGAATGTTATTTTCATTTTTTAACTGAAGGATAAAATAAAGATAAATAATAATTAACCTTTAAAAATTATTTTTATATCATATTTTTTATTTATATAATTCAAATACATCCATAGTTCCATCCATGTAAAGTGGAGAATAAAAATGAATCACATCACTTGGGGGTGGTGGTGGCCCACACGTACATAAGACCGACGTTATCATTTTTCAATGGATTGAAACGTAAAAATGTAGATATGATTTTACAATTACATAAAAATAATTTTTTTAATATCATATATAAAAATTAAATCCATCATAATACTCATCAATAAAATATGGTAATGTAAAATTAATTATATCACTACGAGGAGACGTTATGTCATACATATGCACGAGCGATACTTTCACTTTCCATTTAATGGGAATGAGGGTGTATAATGATGGTTTCATAATAATAATAAAATTTAAATATATATATAATAGAGAATTTTTTACTGAATCGGGAATATAACAAACTTATAAGAGGTAAAAAATAATTAAAACAATAGTGATTGGTTAAGGCGATTTCCTCTTCATTGAAAGAACTCCTTTGGATCTCCTCTTAAGGATACTAGGTTTGGTATTTTAGGAATACCAAAACCTATATATTTTGGATAAGGAATAATAAAATGTAATTTTTTAGGGTATTATCAAGATATATGGATCAAGGTGTTGTAAGAGGTTGAAGTAATTATTTCCTTTTATAATTGAGGTGAGGGAAACTTTTGGAATTTCTCAAAAGATTAAATTATAATAAATCCATTATCAAGAAAAATGATTCCAAATTAAAATATATCTGAATATAAGGTAATTTATGTTTGAAATATCATCAAAAGATAATATTTTTATAGGTTTACATGGTATTTTAAATCTTATATTTTGGTATAACCCCTTAACCTATTTTAACCATACATGTAGTAACATATTTTTTACTCTTAAGGGGTCATAAATTGGCATATAAAGTGAAAATTGTATCATTAATGAAAAAATTATTAAATTATTGACAAAATATTATCCTAATCTTCCTCATTCAATATTTTTATGATTTTTAAATATTTTAATAAAATATTATTTTGATCAAATATCATTAATTTCAATTTTTACACTATTCATTTAATTTTACATAAAATACATCAAGGAAAAGTTTTAATTTTAATATAATCCTTCAAAGAAACCCTAAATTTTCATAATTATATATAAAATTGTGTAACACTGTTAATAACTCAAATTATATTACTTTTAATATTTTTAAAATCATTTATTTTGTTGTTCTATTAATTAAGAAATATTGTGTCTGCATTGCATAATACTTTAAGGTAATTATATAATTTATAAAAATTAGAAATAAATTTTAATAATTAAAATGATTTAATTTAGGTCAAAATATAAATTCATATTCATTCATAACATTCTTTTTCTCCTATTTGTACAAATAAGATATATTTATAACTAAGAGTGTGACACTTTGTAACTTTTTATGTTTTAGATATTTTATAGTACATTTTCATAGATAAGTGCCTATTAAACAAATACATTTCGAGTATAAGTTTATTAAGGTAAAATTATATTAATACAATAATAATTATAATGTAAAATTATGGTCTTATCACTTAGTATCAACCTATATTAACATGATTTACCCTTTACTGAGTTGATAAATTTTACCATAGTTACTATTAATATTAAACAAAAATAAAAGGGACTTATTTTCCCAATTTTAACCTCTTTATTTAAAATATTGAATCAATTTTTCAAGATTCAATTTTTATAAGTGGTATAAATTAATATATTATTAAATTCAAAATGAAATAAAAATGGATTTTCAGAAAAAAAAAATTATTTTTTAAGTATAAAAATTTTTTTATGCCAAATTCAAGAATAAATTTCATTATAAGGAGTATAATTAGATTATATTTAATGAAAATTAACTAATTAAATTATAAAACTATTCCAAAAAAAATTAACTTTTAGAATAATTTAAAATAAAATACAGTATTTGATAAATAAGTTTTTTCATTATTCAATGAAAAATTAAACTTTTCTGAAAAATAAAAAAAAATCAACATAAGATAATTTTGACATTATAATTCAAAAATAATATGATTTTTTAAAACAAAATTCTAAAAGTGGCAAGAATTTATTATAATACTTCCCCACAAAAATCTACAAAACCTATTTTTTAAGCAAAACATATTTTTTTGAATGACTATAAAAAATGAGTGTTTAATTAAAAAGTATTTATCAATGAATTTATATTGAGTAGGAACTTTATATATATATATATATATTAATAAATTTTTAAATCATATTTGAACACACGAATTTATAATCTATGTTATAACTTTAATATAATAACATTTCATGGTTTGTTTAGGCACGGGTTTGTTTGTGACATAAGCTAATGAATAAATTAAATAAAATTGAAAAAAAATATTTCCTAAAACCTCATGGTGTTACATTCTAGTCCATTTTATAAATTTTATCCTATAAATTTGAACTTTTTCTTGCTTATGAATGGTTTTAAATTTGAAAAATTATTTTTGGATGTCCCACATCATATAAATATTTAATTAAACAACCTCTTGAAAAGAGGGAAAACATAATTTGAAGTTTTTCTATAATAACACATAACTAGGTTTCTAAATAGGAAAATATTAGTGGGAAGTGAAAATAGAGAAATTTAATGAAATTAATTTTTATATGTCATTATTCATAAAAAAAATTAACGATATAAATAAAGTTATTGATCAAAAAATCATAAACCAAAGAGGTCAGAAAAAGATCATCACTTCATAATAAATTATGGTAATAGGAAAAAATTGCCACAAGATATTTGTTCTCAAGTTAATAGATTTTTAAATGATAAAAAAATAATTACATGATTTATTTCCATTTTATAAGCATAATATCATCCTTTGGTTGTTATTTGGTCAATTTCTACATCATATCTTACTCCAAGAAATGTGTATTCAAGATTAATTTTTCATTCCGGAAGCACAAAAATAAAATTTTAACGAATCATTAGATCCATAAGTCAATAAGGCTTCTTCCAAATATGCCTTTCCAAAATTGAATCTCAAAGATTGGAATGATTTGACCTTATATCCTTCTATGATAAATGGAATGATTATCTCAAAATAATTTTAATCACACATAAAGTATCAAACCAAAATTTATATACCCTAATAATTTACCAAAATTAATTCACAATAAAATAATATATTCTTCCAAAAGACAATTCACCTTTTATTCCTTAAATAATATTATATCTTAAGAAAAAACATTTCCTTTGGAAGTCAAAGTTCATCCTTACACTAATGGGAATCATAAGTTGATTCGAAATATCAAATGTGATTTATTTATTATATAATCTATATAGATATATCTAATCAATTTTAAAAATCACATAAAATTTCACTAAAGGATGAACAATAAGATTTGTATAGGTCACATTCATACAAACGTCTATATGAAATTACAAACCCTAGAGTGGAGGATAAGTGTTCCCTAATTATCATGATTCAATTAAACTAATATGATTTCATAAACTTTCCCTTTTTTCGTGGGAATAAGAGTTTTTTATGATGATCATCAAAAACCATCGGATTCATGCAATGGTTGGAATAATTCATATATTCCTTGCACATGAAGAATCAGAGTATAGGAGGTTTATTAGTTTGAATATTCTTTTCTTCTATTGTATTAACTAGTATATTCATCCCCTTTGGACATTCATGGGATTTATGACATACCCATACACATTTAAATCACTTTCCCATTCCATTCAGGAACCTCCCTTAATGTTTCTTTTCACATTTATGGAACTTTTATGGATGGTATTTCTTTCCACCATGTTATTTATTTGAATTTTCATGAGACTCTATATTCCTTTTCTTATGAAAACCATGGAAAATATGGGAATATCCAATTTCCATTTATTCCTTAAGTGTGCACTAAATGATTTCTCCATAGCTATTAAAGTCACATATAGGTAATTACTTTCAGAAACTTGGTTTTAATCCCCTAAAGAAATGATCAACCTTAATTTCTAGTTAGATGATAATTCCAAAATCATACCTCACAATTATTGTAAAATTTCCCCATAGGAACCAATATATTCATCATCATTTTTATTTATCTCAAGTAATTACTTATCCATTTTTATACAATTAATACAAGATTACTTATTTAAAAACAAGTTATTAAATTTATCCCACTCTATGGAATCAATTTCTTCCTATTGCCTCAAATTCTTAATTATATTCCACCATTGATCTATTTCGCCTTCTATATAATATACATCCAAAATGAATTTTTCATTCTTCAAACATTGGAGTATATAAAATATCTTTTCATTAGTACTAATCCATTGCTCAAAAACTAATGGATTCAAAGAACCACAAAAAGAATGTGGATGTTGCCTCGTGAAGGACTCAATAGGATATTGCTCCCTCCTTTATGCATTTGGAAGTTCAGCATGATTCAGAGCTTGAGAAATTTGTGAAATCATAGAAATGAGATTTTTCATTATAACTCCCATAACATTTAGTTTCTTATGAGGATAATCATTTCATTTTTTGTCACATTTTTCATTAACATGATTCCTTAAGGTTCAAAAAATTGACTAAAACCAAAAAATAAAGTGTAATCATCAATCTATAATAATAACAGTGACCTATCATTTAATCGTAAAATATAATTCATAGTATGGGTAAATCATGACACCTAATTCTCAATATTTGGGAATATAGGTTTAACCAAGGTTATCCATTTTCATTACCAAAACATTAGGGTGTTATCCTATAATTTGACATATCCCCAGGTTTTTTCACTAAAGTTTTCCAATCCTAATCTCCAACTATTGACTAATCCTTTTTTCTAATATCATCTATAGTGACATCATATTTTCATACTTAAATTTTATATTTTTTTATATGAATATTCATACATTTCACAAACACATGCCAGATCACCATAATGTTTTAGTTTATTTGGAGACTACATACCAAATATTCTTATCTCATGAAATACCTTAAAAATATCTCATAAAGACATTCTCATTTATTACTCTTCATATTTAAAACCTATATAAAATATCTCTTTATAACCTAGGGAAAAGAAACAAAATAAAGGGTGAGCTGAGATTTTCAGTAATGGTAAACATGGGAGATAACAATCTATTATCATATGAAATCATAAGATAAGAATTTGGGAATGATATCATTACCATAACATACAAATTTCATACCCAATAAGTTAAATATCAAAAACAAGATTCATCGAATGAATCCTTATCATTTCAAAATTCTTGTTTCGTAGTGTTGAGAAAATATCATAAATCAACCTTGAACCATAAATTCATGTCATAGAAGTGTGGCACCATTATAAGTATAGAAAACATTTCATATGTCAAGGTTAACTACCAAAACCATCAAATCATAATAGATCATGACTCAACACTTGTTTCCCATTGAGGAAAATAACATCGACATGTTTCCCACAATGGATAAACACCTTGATTGTTTTCCCATGATGGATCAATCACATCGTATTGCTTCTCATAATGGATCATGCACATAGAATTGTTTCCCGTTCTTATCTCATGTGAAATAAAACCTTAACTGTTTATTTAGAGTGATATATAATTTTTATCCCACCCATAACATAAATAAAATCATAAAAATATTTCCTACTATATTATAATAACATTCATCATACCATCACATCATAACTCATGAAAATAAAATGGGTTTCATACACATTTCATCAATTCAAGATAGCATAACCCATTGAATTAAATGGGTTTTATAAACATCTCATAGTCATAGTCATAAACCCCCTAGAGAAATAATAATTATGGTGTCCTTGGATCATATACCCATTAAATAATAAATAACATCAAAGGATGTTATAATTGATAAATAACTCCTTTAAAGGATCAATAGAAAATTGTTTGAGGAAAATATCCTTTTCACTTTCGAATAACCTTTTTAAAACCATAAAAATTTATATAATATTAAGGAAATTTTTTCTTGGAAATTAATCTTTGAAAATATTAATGGAATATTCAAAGCCTTGAAATCTCTTAATGGTGGTAATTTTTATTCATGTTGTATATGTCAAAATAAAACATTCCTTCAACACTTTTGTAGAAAAATTCAAAATGTACATTGTTCATAAATCCAAAATAAGATTCCTCTTAAAAAATTTTGTAAAAAGTAAAGCATGGGTAAAAATGAGTTTAAAAAATCATAGGAGAATAGTAAAAACATTATTTAAAACATTTCTATAAAACATAGATAAGTAATAAAGGGGTTTTCTGACTGAAGAGAGAAATAAAGTAGATTTTCCATAAAAACATGTATTTTGTCTCTTGAGTACTTAAGATAAGGAAAATGAAAGGAAGGAATGTATTATTATGTAATAACCAAATGATAAAAACAATTTATGGAATTATGATATAAGTATTTTATAATTTCCAATATATAAATTAAATCATATATAATCCTAATTTAATTAATATTGACACATAAATCACTTACCGCTTTGGAAACTTTTGAATCATTCTCCCCATGAAAGAAGGAAAATT
Organism: Viscum album; assembly: GCA_963277665.1. NCBI lineage: Eukaryota > Viridiplantae > Streptophyta > Magnoliopsida > Santalales > Viscaceae > Viscum > Viscum album. The sequence goes on along the minus strand of OY728160.1, from coordinate 1,715,217,341 downwards.
ATATTGATATTTATATACCAATATTTTAATGATAATAATCATAAAATACATTCATTTTTAGAATATAAAAAACATAAAATAAACAATTATTTAATATGACTTGTGTATCATAGAAGTAAAAGTGAGACAAAAATTTCTTACCTTCAGATCAACTTGCTTCAAAGGTTCTTTAACATCCTATATAATAAATTTAAATTTACTATATTTATATAAAATAATAATGTACATGATTATAATATATAATATATCCATTATATATATAAATTTTTAGATTCATCTATATAGGTAGATATAGAAAAATGAATTATGTCATTCATGGAGGTGGTGGGTCATACGTACGCATGAACGTTGTTTTCATTTTTTGACGAATGGAACAAAAGAAATATAAATATTAATTCATATTTATAGAATAATTTTTTTATATATATAAATAATATATATTCATAAAATCCATCCATATTTCCATCCATGTAAAGTGAAGATAAAAAATGAATCGCATCGCTTGGTGGAGATGGTAGTCCACACGTATGCATGAGCAACATTATCATTTTACAATAGTTTTGAAGGTAAGAATGTGGATAGGATATTATCAGTCCAGAATCATAATTAGGTTATTAAAATTATATATAAACATTATACTCATCATAATACTCATCCATAAAATATGTTGATGTAAAATGAATTTTTTTTCTATGTGAATATGGGAAGTCATGTGTATATTAGTGGTAGTTTTTTTATTTGGAAGTGGTATAAACTTCTACAAAATGTTTCTATGATGGTTTCCAAAAACCTCCGTTAAATTTATAATTGGCATCCAACTGTCATCAATTCCTTCCATTTAGTGATAGTTTTTGGGAATCTTCACAGAATATTTGTTTAGAAGAATTTCTTCTTATTTTAGTGGTAGTTTTCCCTCCCATAAAAGGTCAAGGATATAGTGGTAGTTTAAACCACCACTATATCCATCAGATTTTTTGGGAGGTGAAACCACTACAAAAATAAGAAAATGGCCACTAGATAATATTGAAATTATTTAGTGGCAGTTTTAATCATCTCTAAACAAATTTTGACATTATATAGTGGTGATTTAAACCACCAATAAATATGGAATTTCAAAAAAAATACAACGACAAAATCATCATCTCTAGAATAGATGAAGAAAAATAGAAACCAATATATCTGGAAAAAAATTATCCATCCACCTCTAACACTTTTTAACAAAGATACCATTTTAAGTGCATAAGAATCAATACTTTATCTAATAATATCACAATACACATGATCAAGAAGAAATGATAATCAAGAGGATCAATAAGGTTATAACCATAACCTTTGAAATCATTATACATAAAGAACCAAATGGACCTTTGGTTTGGGTACTGATCATATACTATAAATTTCATTTTTCAAACCAGATTGATAATAAATTAAATCTAATGAACACATAAGTAACATCAAAACTTAATAAAATTCATGTAATGAATTCCATAAAACCATATCATAGACCAATATGGCCCCATATTACTTAAGAAGCTTATTAAACAATGAAACCAACAAATCCATAAACCATATTTTTTTTAAAACACCATATATAAAGCATTATATTTTATAAAACCCATCATTGATATTTTATCAAACCTAGAATGGGAATTAATTTATATAGACACATCTACACTGATTGCTGAGGGGATAAATAGTGTATTTTGTATCATAGACCAACAAATAGGCTCTATACTCTCTTGTTGTGTCAAGTAAGATGGTAGGAAATGGAAAATCTCTTCCACCATGGGAATGAAAATTTATCCATAAAGAAAAAATGGAATTAGGGTTCCTGTGGGGACTCATATTGATAACCTCCAGAGAAGTACCTGAATGCCTATCACTTGATTGGTTGTTGGAATGAATAAGGTCATAACCATTCATGATACCAAATATTTTAGGCTCTAGAACATCAATTCATAAACCAACTAGTGAAGTGAAAAGAGGAACTCGTGTGCAAAATTTATAAAATTATATCATGACTTTAAAAAATAAAACACACTTGAATTGGAAAAATCCCCCGTTATGTGAAAAGTAAATTAATGGAAAACAGTGAGGATTATTTATAAAACAACCAAGAGTAACTTTTATTATATTTTCATAGATAATAAAATAAGTTTCAAAGTACTAGAAACCTGTGAAACTCTAAAATTAAATAAATTGAATGAAGAAACCAGCCTTAATCATTGGAATCATTTCACCTTTAACGAATGCCACATGAATAATTTATAAGAGGGGCTTTTAAATCCTTGGAAACCAAGATCACAAATTTAAGACAACCCTAGACATGATCCACATCCACCATGGTCACTAGAGTTAGTGAAGAAAATAATAACATCAAATAAACAAAGAGAAAAGGGGGTATAATGATAAAGAATGCATTACCTTAAGATATAGATGAGAAATACCTAATAAATATCTTTAGAACCACCATTATAAGAGTGAAGAGGGTGGGAACTAGCTGGGAGGAGCTTTTGGGATATATAATTTGAAGTGGTAGATATATATAAGGGAGCCCAAAAATAAAAACTCAAAATGAATGAAATTATCATCCCGGATTAGGTTTCATGATTAAACCATATGGTTAGAAAAATCTTATAGAAACCATGAAACCTAATTTAGAAACTCAAGGTGATTCAACAAGGTTTCCCAAAAGTCCTACATGGTCAGTGTTAACCCTGTGAAATTGCACTAGAAAACCAATTTAGGAATGATGGATAGATGAACGAAAACAATAACATCATCCTGGTCTATACAACCCATGTTCATGTAAGTGATTTAATCCATGAATCATATATTTTCATGCATTCCACTAACCTATCACCAAGTTAAATTTAAGTTAAGACATTAAAACCAAATTTATCCTCAAAATGTCATATATAGTAATATAATAATTTATTAATACAAGACATGAGAAGACAAGAAAAGGGATCTGGAAATAACCCACTAAGCATAAATGTTGTCATTCCTTGAGTTTTCTAGATGGGACACCATTAACACATTATAATAAAACCATTTATAGATTTAGAAACAAAGTGATATTACCATGTACTCAATTATACCCTAGAAACAAATAAGGTGGTTACTCATCCAAAAATAATAATCCAACAGAACCAATCATATATATTTTAATAAAATGTGAGGGAAATGCAAATATCCCTGCCAAAAACCACAACATGGTTTATAAATCACCAAATTACTACAAGTTTATCATAATTTTAGTTTGACATCATCTCTAAATCCATAGTGAACCCAAATCACTACCCGATGAACTTTTCTCAATACTCTCTCTATACATGTCTCCACTTCTTGCCATCGAAACCAGCATGACAATTATATTGAATATTATACAGTGTTTTATATTTAAATTTAAACTTAAAACCAATAAAATCTTGTATACTAAATGATTTTGATGTTTATTGATTTACCTACTCACTACCATCAATTGATTCAATATCACCGGGGATAAATCCAGTCATCTTCTATTATACTCCAATCAATGCTTTCTGTGGAGCGATGATTGAGAGTCTATTGGGATAAGTAAAATTTTTCCGCCATGTAATTACTATCATTTAATAAAATAAAATTAACTTTATAACATATATTTCAAAAAATACATGCATAAAAAATTTATATGATAACAGGCACACTGTACTGAAAAAAATATAAATAGCTATGATAATAAATGACTGGACATATAACATAAGTGGATGATAAATACATGGATGACATCACATATAAACATTTTTTTCAATATTGTCATTTTAATGCTCCATAATTACTTCATCTACATTATCCTCCCTTGAAAGGATAAAATTTTAAATATCATGATAGACAAATAAGTTCACTTCTTATTATTGATGGGATTCAACGTTAGAGGTCAAATATTCACTTCATCGCCCATATCATACAAGTATCTTTGTTTTATGTGAATAAATACACTCCAACCTTCATATGTGATATCATCATCTTAATATACCATTTTCTATTGAGATGATAAGATGTATGGATCATGTAATTCATGGTTACTGACATCTATCAAGAGAGATAAGTTCACATAAGTAAATTTCATGGAATCTCTTTTAACACCCTTGATAATATCAAAACATTTTCATTTGAATAAAACAATAGAAAAATTCCCATGGTATTTTAATTTGATAATATTAATCAACTTTCCATAGTATCCCAATTGGAAAAATGTAAATATTGCATAGTTATATATTTTCAAACCCTCCTACCAGTTGATTGTACAAAATTTAAATTCATTCACATTGTAAGCATCAAACTTTCTAGGCTATTTTAGAGGACCTTAAGATGGAAACATAAAATATTTGGAGAAATCAACTCGAGTATCATTATTAATGATCAAAAAAATTAATACTAATTATTATATTTAAAAAAAATATGTGTGTAAACCAAATATCCATATTGATTGTAATATTTATGAACATGAATGTTGTTTAAGCCATTCTATGAGCTATTTATTAACTGTTTTTTTATATATTTCTCATTTCATGTTCAGCTTCTCATTTGTCTCATTGTTTGTATCATAATATATCCAATAAATGGATTTATAATTTCATTATTCATCAGCACATATCTATGTGCCTTTAATAATTTCATTTCTATTAGTGTAACATTTTAGATCCCCTTAAAGTATCGGCCAATAGTAGGAATGATTTTTGATTTCCCATGTATTTGATATTGATTCGATATGTTATCAACACATCAAAATCGATTGAATATTCTCTAAATATCATCCATGTATATAGAAAAAAAATTTAAGACACTCCTCTGCCAAATATCCTTCAGAAATAGAGCCTTTAGGTTCAACATTATTTTTCACATATGATTTAAAATTCCTAACATATTTGTGAAATAAAATAAATTAAACATAATTTTTTATTTAATGAAGTGACGAGAATTGATTACATAATTTGAAAAATATATAAATAAATTACCTCTCAATTGGATACCTCCATAGTAAATGTAAGGGGCCTCCTAATTAAGCTTCCTCGACCAAATGTACAGTTAAATACATCATGATAGTAAAAAAATAGAGGAAAGATCATCTAAATTGCCCAAAGTGTCAATAAAAGTGTATCCAAATTGTTTTCAAGCTCAAATTGTTGTAGAGTTTTCTCACATATTTTCCTAAAGAATGTGTTAAATTGGGGTACAACAGCAGTATTCTTTTAAGGTAATAATATACACAATTCCAATGGTAGTAACTACTGTAAAAAATATGTGAATCAAGAATTTTCAATCCATGTAACCTATGATACATTAATCCAGAACACCTTGATATTTTACTTAAATTCCAATCAGATACCATCAAATGTTTTAAAATTAAAGGGAATTTATATTTATCCCTATTTTTCATTGATAAAATTGTCAGATCAAATTTTTTTGTTCTCTTCTAGCTAGAGATAACACTTTATATTCATTATTTTTAAGTCCTTTCGAGCTTTGAGGTGGTCCTTTTATTTTCCATGATCATTAAGAAATGTGAAGATCAAATTTTCAAAAAACATTATTCTCAACATGCATAACATCAAGATTATGTCCCAATAAATTAAATTCCTAATACGGAAGTTTGAATAATATACTTTTTTCTTACATTGTTGCGTCCTAATTTCACTTGATAATGCACTTAGAACTCCCTTATCCCTATAAATCAAATTATGTACCTTCCTATATTATATTTCAACATTTCAAAGTTATTTCATTATTTTAGAACTTGTTAATAACATTTTAGGTGGTCTAAAATAAATAGAACTTTTGAATTTTGACCTATTCAACCAAAATCTATGAGATACATCAAAAAATCATTGATGACACAAGAAGCACAATTTTTAACCATGAGTTAGTCATTTTAGCTCAAAATCAATGTTAAAAACATGACAAGCCAAACCAGTTTAAGTGTTCTAACCAGCTAAATTCTCAAGTCTAGGGAAGTCACTAATGGTCCATATTAGATCATCATGCATTCTGAACATTTTTTCTAAAATATGAATCATCTGTCTCCACACTGTTACTCTATAACTCCTATAATTTTTCAATTAGAGGATAAAAGTATACATCGATATCATTTCCTTGAAATTTTTTCATTAATAATAATTAAAATGATAAAATATGTTTATTGAATACACATCCACAAATTAATATTGTAAGGGATCAAAAAAACTGTCCAAATGCTATAACTAGTGCTCGTAGTCCAAAATGTGTTGAATCCATCAGCTGCTAATCCTAATCACACATTACTAGGATGAGAAGATAAATTTGGATATAATGAATCAGATTTCTTCAACGATTTTTAATATCATTTATGTCACATTAACCCGTTATTTTTATTGTCTATAGAATTCCAGTTCATGTGTTCAGTTGTTTTTAATGACATGAATAATCTTTTAAATCAAGTATTTAAAGGAATGTAGTGAAAAAAACTTTTCAAGTGTATTCCTTTTCTTCTTCTTCACTGTAGTATATTTATTCAGACTTCCAACATAACCCATTGACTACCATCTATATGAATAACAATTTTTGTAATCTTATCTTCTTAAATCCTCTCCCCAATAAATCATACAATCATTAGGACAAGCATGTATTTTTGTAAAATTCATACTAATATTGTTAAAAAAATTAATAAAAAAATACTCAGGGATATTAGCTTCAGGAAATGAATCACGCAATAATTATAATATCATGGACATCTCTTTATTTGTAATTCCATAGAGTAATTTGATATGGTGAAACTTCAACAAAAAAGTTTTGAATATTTCAAACATCCACTATACAGATCTTGATTTCCATCATCACCTAAACCATGAAATTCATTTTTCTGCTCAGTGAAGTCCCAACTTACATTATCCTCTACACTATCAATACTATGACCCAATTATATGTTATAATCTTGATCTAGTTGTCCTATATTCCCAAAAACATTACTTTTCTATTTTATATTTTAACACCCTCAATAGGGTTTTCAAATATGTTTTGATGTGGATGTTGTTTTCTTGAAATGCCAAATGCATCATTTATTAAATTTTTCATTTAATTGTCCATTTTAGATGGATTTATGAGATCATTCTTTCGATTGACATTAGTGCTCAAACTTTCTATAACATTCAATTATCCTTTCCAAATCCATGAAAAATATTGAGCAGGTAATTTATTCAATATCAAGTTTTCCTAAACTTCACCTCCCTTTAACCATCTTCTAAATTTACAATTAGGACATGGAAGTATTATTATCCCATCAATGGATCGATTAGAAATTGAAAATTATAAAAACTCTTCCAAACCCTTGGAATATTGTGGTGTTTTACTCGGTAATGTTATCCATATTATCATCCATATATATCACAATAGTCCTACACTTTATTAAAAAAAATAAAACACATAAGTATTACTATATAGGAAAAGATAAAAATGGGAGTGAAAAAACACAACCCAGGTGGTTATAAGAAGAGTCATATAAGTACTAAAAAATTCAATGTAAAAAATTAAATCAATCAAGGATAGTATTATGTTAAATAAAAGAAAGATAAAATCATATAATCATTAAGAAACACACAAATATACATAAATAAAAATAATTTCATCATGGGATCACAAATTTCCTTAGGCGTAACTACAGTCACAAGAGGATCAAGAGGGTATCATGCATTTACAAAAACATTTTTATTGAAGTTTCAATCAGGCTATCATAAAGAGATTCAGAAGACATGTTGTTTTAACACCATTTGAAAACTACATTTCAATTTTTATTGGAAAATCATTTATCAAACTGCACATTGAAATCCAATTTAGAAATATAACTTTTTCCATAAAATCACTTTTTAATAAAAGATTCCCCTCTTTAAAGGAATTAAACTAGTGCCAAGAACCCATTTTTCAACACCAAACTTTAACATTTTTAAAATACTTCAAGAAACTATGAGACTTACGGTCTCAAACCAATTTCAGAAAAGATTAATTTGAAACCCCCGTCAATTCCTAAATCATGTGTCTAAAACAACAGACACACATTTGTAAGACAAAACTAGTGTCTAACACCCCTTTAAATTGTTAATTACCATTAGAAAATCTACTAGGAATTTTAACAACCACTTGGAATGTGATAATTAAAAAATAATGATCATCCCTTTATGTGGTAATCAATTAGATGAATGGAAATGTTTAATGATGATATAGATACGATATTTATACTATTTATTTTTTATATTATTTTTATAAAGAAGTTATATAATTTATATTATGTTTATATAATTCTAATTTATATTAGTAAATACTTATAATAAGAAGTGAATTAATAATTATAGAGAAGTGTGAGAGTTTCTACATCATATATGAAAATAACTCTTAAACAAATAATCTAGAATCAGTCCAACATAGGATAACAAAATGATTCTACTCTACCCAAATAAAGACGTATACCATTATCTGAATCCCCTTTCAAACACTTTTCACATAACCAATTTAAAATAATCTAAATTTATTAATCATTCACAGGAAACCAAAAAAATTAGTTTGGTGCAAAGAATTTAAAAAAATTCTAATTCCCAAGTAATATTAATCAAATAAAACAATATGGATTTCAAATACCAATATCTATACATAAATATCATTCTCATTTATATGATGTATAAAACAATGATTTAAATTGAAATGTTGTTAATATAACTTGTGATTTTCTATGGAGACTATAAATTAGATTAACTACATGCTTTAAATAAAAACACATTTAGTTAAACTAACCAATTAATAAACTACTAAAACATTCCTCAAAACATTTGTTTATATGATATGAAATATTTTAAATATATAATATAAGGCTCAAAGTAGTAGTCTCCCAAAACAAAATTCATAGAAAAAATTGAATTATAGTATAAATATATGGTCTATCTAATATAATCTAAATATAAACACCAATGAAATACCTTATAAGAATTAAATGTAAATTAGAAATCCAAAAATGAATAAATAAACCATGTTGTATTCAATTTTAAAAATAAAAATTATAGGAATAATTTTAAAAAATCTCTATAAAAAGATATAATATGATTTATTCCAATAAAATAAAATGAATGAACACATCTATGGGAACACATGAAACATATTTATTTTCCAACTAGTCATAAATCTTACCCAAATAGAAGCCTCTACTCATTTCAAAATACCCCCATTAGTTTTAGAAAACCACTTTATATGAGAACTTTATAAAAAAAATATGAGCTTTAAAACATTCAAATAGTTTATAAAAGAAATATATGAAATATTTACAACTCGAGACAAATTTTAAGTCCCATAAAATATATAAAGAGACAACTATTATGAATTAATTTTGGGAAACACCTTGTATCATATTTTTCTTATAATTTAGACACATAAATAATTATATAAAAAAAACCTGAAGATTAACCTTATACTTTGAGACCCATGTGATATATAAAAGTAGGAAACTGCCCAATCAAGCCAATAATCATCCTCCTATACCAATAAAGCCAAAATCCATCTCATTAGATCTTTCCATGAGTTAGTAGGGGTAATAAAAATTGATATAGGGGGGAAGGGGAGAAGGGAGTAGAAAAAAATACAATAAGGGAGGGATTACCACTGGGGAGTCGAGGGAGAACGGTGGTAGGCTAGGATGGTTCATGGGAGAAGTATAAGGAGATAGATCAGGGGTATGAGGGTTGATCTTAGCTCTAATGTGTTCTTGAGTGGAGATGATGGCTTTGGGGAGGGAGAGGGCTTGGGAAAGGGTGATGGCTTAGGTGAGGGCAAGGGTAGGGGAGACGGGTCAGGAGATGTGACTGTAATTCTGGAAAGAGATCGAAGGGCTCAGTCTTAGAGGCCTTAAGAGATACCTGAGTGCTGGTAAGGGGGTAACCATGGTGGTTTTGGATCTTAGTTTTTAGGGGGATGGGGATCTTGGGGAGAAGGATGAGTGTCGGGGGGAGGAGGGGTGCGGGAGATAAGTGTATTATTTTAATAAACACATAATATTTAGCGATGGTTTTTAAAGAACCAACGTGAAATAATTTAATTTTGTTAGATTTGTTTTACTAAACTTATTCAAAACAATGAATTTTTTATAGTGAGAAGAATTAAAAAGAGAGTGATTAGTTAAGTTGATTACCTCTTCTTTGAAGGAAATCCTTTAGATCTTTTCTTAAGGATCCTAGGGTTTCTGGTTTGGTAAGAATAGAACTTATATAATGTGGATAAGTCAATTTAAAATGTAATTTAGAATGGTATGGTCAGTCTATATGGTTCAATGTGTTTTAAGGAATAATAAGGAGTGGTTTCCTTTTATAATTTTAGTTAGGGGCACTTTTGGAATTTCCTAAAATATTAAATGACAATATAATCATTCTCAATAAAAATAATTAAAAATGGCCATAAATTAATATATAAGGTAATATACGGTTGAAATATAATAAAAATATATATTTTTATAGGTTTAAGTTTTATTTTAAGCCTTATCTTTTGGTTTAAACCCTTAACTGATATTAACCTTTCCCACAGTAACATATTTTTCACTCTTCAAGGGTAACTTTACATATAAAGTGAAAATTGGATCATAACTAACCAAGGGTTGAAATTTTTTACCAAATATTATCATAATTATCCTCTTTGAATGTAGAGACCCGAAGCTTAACGTACATGGACATTACATTACTTTTTTGGAATACTTAGTACATAACAAAAACACACACACAAGGACCATAATAGTTTAGTGTCATTGGAAACTCAGAATATAATCTTCTAATCGTGGTGAAAGATCTTCAACATCTCCCATAAAGATCTTCCTTTTTTTACCAAAAACCTTTCTTTATATACTGGGGAAAATAAAACATAAAAGGGTGAGCTCAAATGCTCGGTAAGGGTAAAAAAAAGAAATATCAATTACATCATATTCATAAGAACATAACATTTTGGAAATCTTAACCTGCAAAAGAGATCATAATATCATAACATGGGATAAATCATATTAGTGAAATGTAATCCAAATAATCATAACTTAAAACATGAAACTTTGTGGCATACACACATAATCATAGAGAATCATTTATTATTAGTCAAGACTCATTGCCAAGACTATCTTAGTGGACAAAGTCCATTTCTGAACCGAGTTCACTCCTCGTTTCAGTCCTGTTTCACTGAACCGGTTTAATCTGTCGTTCCAGCCATGTCTATCTCATGAGATATAAAATCATTACCCAATGCATTGGAGGGAGATATAGGTCCCACCCATCTCATAATGATACCATTCTTATGTGTGCCACAAAATCATAAACCATTCATCATAGCATAACCCATGTAATAAAAATGGGAATCTTAAACATCATGACATCATAAAACAATTCATATAAGATAAAGGAATTCATAAAAATATTTCCATCACAACATAATAAAATCCATGTAATAATAGGAATAGAAGTAGAACCCTTTATTATCTTAGATGGAAAATAATTTTGATAAAACTCTAGAACTCCATTCTTGAGGAAAATATCCTTTCTACTTCAAAAACATTTTTCCTTTCATAACATGTCATACAATTTTAAACTAAAATAAGTTGATTAAAAATAAACTTGAAAACATGTAAAGGAAGATTCTTGGAAATATTGTTTTAAAAATCCATTCATTCCGTATAAGTTAAAAAAAACATTCTTCTCGTACTTTTGTCGGAAAAGTCAAAAAGTGCCTCGTACGAAAAACGACAAAATATTCCTTTCATATCTTTTACTAAAAACTCACCAAAGGGTAAAATTGGATTTAAAAAATTGTAGTTGGATGGAAACAATATTACATATTGAGGAAACATCGATGTGGATGATAAAATACACCCCAGTAAATACCAAAGTATAAACAATCTCGGATAAAAATGAGATTGTGATATTTCCCTTACCTTCGGTCCGATTTGCTTGGTAAGTGTCCAAACCTCCTTTATAATGATTTAAATAATGTCATTGACTTATTCCAGAATCATACTCATTGTTATGATATCATATATGGTTCACTTATGACTTTATATTACAAGTTCTTTTTTAAATTCCATGTTAAAGAGCGTTTTGTGTAAAATCGTTTCATTTGTCGTCCTTGTTTTGACTTGTAATTATTCATATGATTACTTAGATCATGATTACTTGATTACAGAATATAAAACATGATTTATATATAATATATATTCATAATATACATATAAATAATAGATTATTAGATGGAAAGAATTACACCGTTCATGGAGACGGTAGGTCGTACGTACGCATGAACGCTGTTTTAGTTTCCTTATTGAGTTGAATGGAATTAAGTAGATGACATACATATATATACACATAAATCCAATATCATTATTATGTCATATATTGTAAAGACCCATAAATTCCAAGGATTTTTTTTTGCCGACCAAGGAAAACCCATCCCGATGTCATAGTTAAACTACAACCTTTTTTCCTAATACCGTCAATTTGTGTATGAACTGTGATTGCCCAGTCCATACTCAAACCAATGTCGTAAGGCCTCGATGCTGCCACCAAGAGATTCCAACCGAAACTCTCGCCTCGAGGGTCTAACCTCACCATCGGCGTAAGTGTGAGTATCGAGTCTCCTCCCAAGGTATCTCCAGACGTGAGGGTCAAGTCCACGGCTTACCGAAAACTCTAGGTCTGGGACAAGTTTGTGAAAGCGTGGAATGATTCATATCGACGTTTGTTACTACAGCAGCTAGTAGTGGACACAGACTGTCCCTTGAATCATTTTTTTTAGATCCATTGGGTCACACTCCTTGACCGCATGCAGCCGCATTCTTCCTCCGCCCTCCAGCTCCCTGAGCTTGGCGGGGATAACTAAGGCGGGTGGTTGTAGCATGTTGAGATGTACACCACCTCATACTGCTCTCCTAGCTCTGCCTCCACATCTGCTGCTTCGCAGACTCATCTATCCTTAAATCTTCCACTTCTTGAAACATTTAACATGCCCAAGTCTCTAAGACCGGCACCGGTTTCCTGTTTCTTACTGCACTGTACAGTCTTCATCCTCTCTTGGATGCCCTGGACCTCCTTTAGACTCACAAGAGCTGCTATGATTTCTTCTTTTCTGATAAGAGAAACCCGGTCTCATCCCCTGGATGAACCACATTCGTTTCCTAATACAGTCAATCCTGGCATGAATGATGCATTCATGCCATGGATGACGTCGTAAGGCCTCGACGTAACTACTAAGAGATCAAACTGTCACTCTCGCCTCCAAGGGTCGAGTCACACTGTCGGCATCACTGTGAGGTCACTGGGTCCTCTCCAGTAGAAATCTCGAGAGTGAGGGTCAAGTCAACAGTTTAACCGAGACCACTCAGTATCAAAAGGATAGGAAAGCAAACAAAGATAAGTGTCTTTTTATTATTGCAGCTCATAGTACAAAGACATGAATACAAAAGCAACATGGAACTAGAAGTACAAAGGACGTATCCACTAGTTCCTCTCCTGCCCACCAGCTCTCGGAGCTCTACTGCCTTGTCCACTGCTCGGCTGTTGCTCAAGCACCAGCCGCTGCTTCTGTCTCGGTGGTTCCTCCAACACCCGCTGATCTACTGTATGAGGATTCGGACAGTCACGTGCCAGGTGACCCTTTCCGCCACATGAGTAACACAACCTGCTTCTGGCACGCCTAGCTCTGTTCCCACCCCGGGTTCCCCGCACCACCGGTCCTAAAACCCGAGATCATCCAACTACTGGTCTGGTCCTCCTGGACCTCTGTATCATCTGTCTACTTCCCACAGATGACTCAGCAACTGATCGAAAACCCTGCGGCAAAGGCAGAAGCTCCTGTACACGCTTGGGGTGTAGAGCTACTGGCACAAACTCCACCCTGAAGAAGGTCTCGAAGTCTTCCCATGCGAAGTTCATCCCGTCGCAAAACTGGAACAAGTGGCTCCACCACCTGCCTGCTGCTGCCTGAAGGAGGCTGGCAGCAAAGATCACCATGAAGTCTATCGGCGTCCCCACTAGCCGGAAGACTCTCACCACAGCCTCCAGCCAATTCTCAGCCGCCTGCGGGTCCGTCCCTCCCTGGAACCTGGGTGGCCTCTAGCGCTGGAACTCGTGCAGTGCACTCAAGTAGCGTGCATCGCCTACTACTGGGGCTGGTGGCATCGGTGGCCCAACGTATGGTATTACCGTTGGTGCCTCCGCTGGTGCCTCAACTGCAAGAGGGCCCTGTACCGAAGCCTCATCACTCGACAGGCTATCAGCACGCACATCCCTCTGGGCTCTAGCTGGTCGTCCGATAAAAGGCATCCTGAAAGAAACAACGTAACATGGTCAAACGATTATACAGGGTGAGCTGACCTGGTTTGAGCTGTTTTAAGGGGAAACCATTGAAAACACACACGCAATCATTGTTTTCATGCACAAAGTCGGAAATCAGTTGCCAGGGTCCTGGTGTATGGATATGTCGGCCGCCCGCACCAACACCGGACTCCCTGAACTGAAAACCACACTTCGTACTCTTAACACTATTGCTTCACAGAAAGAAAATATCAGAGTTATAAGTTCTGCGGTAAAACCGACTCCTCTGATACCAATTTGTCACGACCCGTCCTCGGGGCCCATGCCGTGACTACCCCAAGCCCGTCTTCCATAGGCCAGGGGCTGGCAACTAGCACCAAAGGCATAAAATCCCGATAACTGGGAAGGCATTGCCTTTATAAAAGAAAACAAGCACCACAGAGTACAAGCGGAAGCAAAACACTAAGTAAAAAAGAAATTCTGAAAAGTCAATGGGTCAGAATACAAACCCCAAAAGAAAGTACAACTACAACTGAACAAGGTACAACAGCAAAAAGAAAAACAGCTGGAAGAAGGAAGCAGCTCCTGGGTCGTCCTCCTCGGGTCCTACCCGAAGGGTAGGTACAGATAGCGCAGCTCCTGGTCGTCCACCATGGATCCTACCTGAAGGGTAGGTACATATAGCCTCCTCCACGCTCTCATCCATGAACCTCCTCTGTGATTCGTCTCGTCGTGTAGTCCACCTCCGGGTACTGACTCGTCGTGTAGTCCACCTCCGGGTACCGACTCGTCCTCGAACACTCGGCCTCCGTCAGCACTGCCCGTCGTCTGCAACTAACACAACGAGGTGTGGGCATATCCCGTACAGGGGTGAGTATAACGTTACTCAGTAGGGACCCCAAGACCCTCAAGGTCTCACTAAACCAACAAGGATAACCACAAGAAGATCTCAACAGATAACCTCTACTTAGATATATTCCCATACATATACCTAAGTTATCAAGCAACCCATCTCAATCATGAGGAAACACAAAGATTGTGAAATCAACGGATAACCACTACCCAGGTATATGCTCATACATATACCTAAGTTATCAAGTGACCCATCTCAATCATGAGGTAAACACGAAGGTCAAAAGTCTCAGCTCAAACCAGGATTTCCATTATCGAAACCGTAACTGCTGAAGAGCTCCGTCTCTGGAGTGTACAGTGGTCCTGTCACGACTCCGAGGTACTGCTCACTAACCTAAGACTGGTGAGGTACTCCTCCTGTCGAGTACCGCGGGTCAGCCACCCAAACACAGTAGTGCTTCCCGCCGGGGTATGTCACCCAAACACAGTAGTGCACACCCCCAAGTAGCCTGCTGAGGTACTCTCCGGACGAGTACCACGGGTCTGCACTGTCACACAGGTAGTGCTCCGTCCGCCATGGGTCTGCACCTCAGAAAGTAGTGCTCTGTCCACTGGGCTAGTCGACTCACTCCAAGTCGAGTCGGTCAAGCAGTCGTCAGGTCTCAGTCGGCTACACGGTCTCCGTACTCCGCACGCTCGTCTTTGGGAGGGTCCTCTCCACGAGCTACAGGTCGATACTCCAAGTATCTCAAAGTCCCACGAAGAAGTATCTCAAAGGACCTCCTCGTCATAGGGGTCTCAACGCAACAGACGGCCTGTCAATCGGACGTCCGGTCTGTGAGTTATTAGCCTTTTCGTCCCAGGGGCCCGGTTGGTTTCGTGAGCGAACCAATCCGGCCATATCTCAACTCTACCCCAAACTCTCATAGGGTATACTCATAGGGACCGTTTCTCAACGTGATCACCAACGCCGCTGATGGTTCGTCAAATGGACATTCTGTCAGAAAGGTATCAGCTTTTCCATTCCAGGGGCCGGGTTGGATTTCGATGCGATCCAACCCGTCCACAATCCATCTGCATCCAAAACTCGGGCGGAGGATGCCAAAAGTTCCGTATCGTCAACAGAAACGCAACGCAACAGACGACGCGTCAATCGGACACCCGGTCTGGAAGTTATTGGCTTTTTCGTCCTAGGGGCCCGGTTGGTTTTTAAGTTAAAACCAACCCGACCGTACTCCAACTGCGTCCAAACCTCGAGCGGAGTAAGCCAAAAGATCTGTCTCACTTAGAGGAATTCAACATAGCTGACGGAACGTCAATCAGACGTCTGTAGCTCAAGATATGAGCGTTTCCGCTCCGAGGGCCCGGTTGGTTTCGTGTACGAACCAACCCGGCCAAACCCAAGGTATTCTGAAACCTTGATTGCGATATACCGAAACAACCGTCTCGATCCAAGGATCGCGTTTCCACTGACGGTGCGTCGTTTGGAGGCCCGTAGCCCATGTTACGGGCAAAAGACCGAAAACGGTCCGAAGACGGGGTCCGGTCCCGGGCCGACACGGCCCGACCCCCCCCCCCCCTGGGTCGGCCGAACCGGGTCGACCCGAACTGGGTCGACCCGACCCGGCCCGGTCCGGCCAGGGCGCGGCCCGGCCGGTCGGACCGGCCTCGCTCGGTTCAGCCGAGCGGCCGAGCGCTGCGGGGCGCTGCCCCTGCGGTCTGGAGATGTCGCGGCCCCAGTTGGGGCCGCCTTGCCAGCGGACGCGGCGGCCGGGCCGCGTCCCTCCACCGATTCCGCGTGGCCGCGGAACCACGTCGCCGCCGCGGCTTCAGCCGCGGCGGGTTTTTCCGGAGGCGCGCTGGGCGCCGCCGCCGCCTCTGACCGCCGGCGCCGCTGCGCCGGCGAGAGTTTCCGCGGGCCACCGGACGCGCTCCGGTGGTCCGTTTTGTGTGCGGTCTTCGCCATTGGTCCCCCCGGGACCCGATCTTCACTGCGAGGCCATCAAAATCACCTTGCGGCCTCGTTTGTCGTCGCCCGTCGATCCACACATCAATAAACAATCTGCGGAGGGTTGTCGGGCCGTGTTTGTTTGACCCGCACCCTCCGCGTTAGATAATAACAACGGGAGAAAATTATTCATCACATGAATACATAACCAAAAACAATTTTAATGAATTGAAATTGTTCTTATTATCCTGGTTCTTCACTTTGAACGGAAACATTCACAGAGTATAGAATATTCAAATAAAACCCCCACCTCAGGTAAAAGCCGATCGGAAGGAGGCGTCGTCGTTCGAAGTTCATCGCGGTATGGCGTCGCGAGGATGACGACATCGAAGGGGGACGTCAGCGTTCGTCCGACTCAAGGGAAGGCGAAGCCGTCGTCGCTTGCTACCCGACTCTGCTTCCGAGCTTGTTCGTCGATCCGTTGACGATGAAGGGGAAGAAGAAGATCCGTTGAAGAGTCACGCCACGGAAGGGGAGAAATTCCGTGGAAGGAAAACGAGCGTTCTTCGTCAGAGGTCGGAGCGTTCTTCGCGTTCTTCGCATTCTTCGCATTCTTCATCGAAGAACGAAGAATTCTCTCTCTGCTCTCCCGAAGGTTTAACACAACACAAACCACCTCAACCAAAATAAAATAAGTCCTCAACTTATTTTATTATCAACTTAAGAAAAGAAAAACAAAAGATAAGAAACGACCCATTAATTCATAGAATTAATTCAACGAAATAAATCGCCCAATTAATTCAATGAAAAAAACCTCCCAATTAATTGGTGCATTAAGAAATTAAGAAAACGCGTCAGTTGACTTTCATAATGACGGGTTTTCGCGGGTGCGTTACTTAGCGGAAAAGAAACGGTGGGGCTCGTGCGGGTCCCACCTCACAAATATCCTACCAAGAGGGTAGGATATTTTTGGATAGCACCCTATCCGTAACAACTCCACTTAAGCAGCTTTAAGTGGATTTCAGGTGGCTTCCAAGTGGCTTAAGTGAAATAAAATAATGTTTTTCGTACAATAATTTTATTTCTTAACTTTAAGCCCGAAAATTTAAAACCACACCCGAGAAAACGCAACTCTGGAAGAGGCATTTCTAAGCAATTATCGGCACTGTGATTCCATCGGTGCCCTCAGAATTCGATTCCGAGCACCGGTTCAAAAGTTAGAAAAACCAGCTCGTCCGTTCACTGAACGTACCCGAGCCAAACTTCGGAAATTGATTCCGGGCACACCGGGCCTCGGAATCAGGCGCCGTCAAAAACTGCGTTCTTGTAAAATTCCAAAGAAAATTAAAAAAAAAATTCCATGGAATTTACGAGTCTTTACATTACTCCCACCACAGGGCTTTACGTCCCCATAAAGATTCACCACAAACTTAGGGAAACAAAGCGGTAATGAGCACGCATCTGAGCCTTCCGCTCCCATGTGCTCACCTGGAGGTTCCCGCGCTGCCAAAGAAAGTGCACCAGAGGAATCGATCGTCCCCGTAGGATCCGCTCTTGTCGATCCTTGGTCGGGTTGGTTTGTACACGAAAACAACCGGGCCCTCGGAGCGGAAACGCTCATATCTTGAGCTACGGACGTCTGATTGACGTGTCATCAGCTTTGTTGAATTCCTCTAAGTGAGATGGATCTTTTTTCTTACTCCGCTCGAGGTTTGGATGCAGTTGGAGAACGGTCAGGTTGGTTTTAACTTAAAAACCAACTGGGCCCCTGGGACGAAAAGGCCAATAACTTCCAGACCGAGCATCCGATTGACGCATCGTCTGTTGCGTTGCGTTCCTGTTGATGATACAGAACTTTTGGCATCCTCCGCTCGAGTTTTGGATACAGATGGATAGTGTCCAGTTTGGATCGCACCGAAATCCAACCGGGCCCTTAGAACGGAAAAGCTGATACCTTTCTGATAGAACATTTGTTTGACGAACCGTCAGCGGCGTTGGTGATCACGTTGAAAAACGGTCCCTATGAGTATACCCTATGAGAGTTTAGGGTACAGTTGAGATACGTCCGGATTGGTACGCTCACGAAACCAACTGGGCCCCTGGGATGAAAAGGCTAATAACTCACAGACCGGACGTCCGATTGACGGGCCGTCTGTTGCGTTGAGACCCCTATGACGAGGCTGTCCTTTAAGATGCTTCTTCGTGGGACTTTGAGATACTTGGAGTATAGACCTGTAGCTCGTGGAGCGGACCCTCCTAGAGACGAGCGTACGGAGTACGGAGACCGTGTAGACGACTGAGACCTGACGACTGCTTGACCGACTCGACTTGGAGTGAGTCGACTAGCCCAGTGGACGGAGCACTACTTTCTAAGGTGCTGACCCATGGCGGACGGAGCACTACCTGTGTGACAGTGCAGACCCGCGGTACTCATCCGGAGAGTACCTCAGCAGGATACTTGGGGGTGTGAACTACTGTGTTTGGGTGACATACCCCGGTGGGAAGCACTACTGTGTTTGGGTGGCTGACCCGCGGTACTCGACAGGAGGAGTACCTCACCAGTCTTAGGTTAGTGAGCAGTACCTCAGAGTCATGACAGGACCACTGTACACTCCAGAGACAGAGCTCTTCAGCAGTTACGGTTTTGATAATGGAAATCCTGGTTTGAGCTGAGACTTTTGACCTTTGTGTTTACCTCATGATTGAGATGGGTCACTTGATAACTTAGGTATATGTATGAGCATATACCTGGGTAGTGGTTATCCGTTGATTTCACAATCTTTGTGTTTCCTCATGATTGAGATGGGTTGCTTGATAACTTAGGTATATGTATGGGCATATATCTAAGTAGAGGTTATCTGTTGAGATCTTCTTGTGGTTATCCTTGTTGGTTTAGTGAGACCTTGAGGGTCTCGGGGTCCCTACTGAGTAACGTTATACTCACCCATGCACGGGCAATGCCCGCACCTCGTTGTGTTGGTTGCAGACGACAGGCAGTGCTGACGGAGGCCGAGTGTTCGAGGACGAGTCGGTACCCAAAGGTGGACTACACGACGAGTCAGTACCTGGAGGTGGACTACACAACGAGACGACTCACAGAGGAGGTTTACGGACAAGAGCGTGGAGGAGGCTATCTGTACCTACCCTTCAGGTAGGATCCATGGTGGACGACCAGGAGTTGCGCTATCTGTACCTACCCTTCAGGTAGGACCTGAGGAGGACGACCCAGGAGCTGCTTCCTTCTTCCAGCTGTTTGTCTTTTTACTGTTGTACCTTGTTCAGTTGTAGTTGTACTTTCTTTTGGGTTTGTATTCTGGCCCATTTACTTTTCATCATTTCTTTTGTACTTAGTTTTTTGCTTCCGCTTGTACTATGTGGTGCTTGTTTTCTTTTATAAAGGTAATGCCTTCCCAATTATCGGGATTTTAAGCCTTTGGTGCTAGTCGCCAGCCCTTGGCCTATGGAAGGCGGGCTTGGGGTAGTCACGTCATGGGCCCCGAGGATGGGTCGTGACATATATTTCATGATTACTTATTATATATACTTTATAATCATTCATGAATGGTTAACGTGGAGAATGAATCTCATCGCGTCGTGGAGACGGTAGTCTGTAAGTACGCACGAGCGATGATATCATTCTCATGATCGTGGAATTGTATTGGAGTGTATGTATACTATTTCAGAAACAATATCACTTTACAATAATAATATATAGTTATTATGTACACCATTATACCCATCCAAGTAAGGTGGTGGTGGAAAATAGATTACACCACGGCGTGGAGACGGTATTCCATACGTACGCACGCGCGGTGATTTCATTTTCTGTAGGATGGATAGAAGGTGAAATAGGTTTGTTTCATACTTATAATAACATATCAGTATATTAGTTATACTGATGATATTACTTCATAATGAAACAACCTAAGAAGAATAAGTGGAAGAAGAAATAAAGTTGAAAGAATCGGTAACGGACATTACCTCTTCTTTGAAGCGCCTCTTTGAGTCCTCCTCTTAGGGCACTAAAATTGGTCTTTGAATAAGACCAGTACCTATATGATGTTTCTAGGGAAGTGTGGAAGAGAATTTGGTAGGGGTTTGCCGAGCTTGAAGGCTCAAAGTGGTGTGAGGAAGAGAGGGAGGAGGTGCCCTTTTATAAGGGAGGAGAGGGGCACCATTGGAATAACTAAAAATATTATTTTATTATAAAGTCATTTTCGGTTTTTAATAGCTCAAAATTGAGTTATTTTGAAGCTAAGGTGGGGATGGGTCGAAATCCTCTCATAAAATAGAATTTTTACAAGTTTATTTTACTATTTTAACCTTATCATTTAGTTTTAACTTTAAGTTTGATAATTTTACTTTTACCGTGTCTTTTTGTGTTCTTACACTATAAGGTTAATAAACATACTATAACAAGCCAAAAGAACCCCAAGTTATTTATTATTAATATATATAACCGTAGCTAAGTCATTTGGCCGAACCTTAGATTTTTAGGAATAAAACAACAATTAATAATATAATATTTGTTTTAAAAACTATTTTATGTCAATTTTGACATTATTTAGTAATTGATTTTTGTGAAAATCATAACAGAATGGTTAGTTCGAAAAAACTTACTTTAATCAATACTAACATGTCATATTAACCTAGAAAATTAGTGGAATTCATAAAAAGTCTCAAATTAAATTTATTTGGGTATTTATAACATCAATTATGTCAATACTTCATTAATAAGATAATTACTGCACCATCGTTGTGTCATAAATAAATTAAATTATTTAATGTCTAAAAATTACAAATAAAATACCATTATGTAGTAAATCTTTTTATCTTTATAATTAATATTTATAGTCGAATTTATCTTCTGTATAACCCTATATTAAAAATTATCTACTTATTAAACATTGATTTTAACTATTTTAACCCTTCTTTAAATAAATTAATAATAAATGTCCTAATCTAATCGAAGTGGGTCTAAATGGTCATATTTTATTCCTGAGGTTGTTTTTGGTCGAATTACACTTAGCCAATAGAATTAGGACATGTGTTTGGGTAATAATAATATCATTTTTACCCTTAACTACCCTATTTACTTTTAACCGTGGTAAAAAAAAGTAAAAAGTTAC
Source organism: Viscum album (assembly GCA_963277665.1). Lineage (NCBI taxonomy): Eukaryota > Viridiplantae > Streptophyta > Magnoliopsida > Santalales > Viscaceae > Viscum > Viscum album. The sequence continues at coordinate 1,715,195,082 of OY728160.1, read as the reverse complement.
TATTCACCAAAAATTATTTTCATCTCATTGAACCAAATTTTAGTCCTTGATATTAACCGTGTCACTCTGATTTTCGAAATTCTACTCACAGAAGCAGTAAAATTAAGCTTTATGAAAAATTCAGTTTTTTAACTACCACTTAGTGGTTTCACTATTCATCAAAAAATGAAAGTTTCCAAAAAAATACCAAAAATTAGGCCTAAGCTATATTTTATATTATGAATTCAAAAATGATGTTTATTTTACCAAATTCAAAACATATCAGTTGCATTAATTAATTTAAAAATTAATTCCTGCCGTCAAAACAAATAGCGTGTTCTTAAGAGATAATAACTATCAAAAGATTAACACTTGTTTATGTCTGGTTTAAATGTGAAATTACATCCAATGACCAAAATTGTATTAAATTTTAAAAATATATTATAAATATACTTTAAAACCATGCAAATTAATAATTTATCACTGTTAATTATTTCGATTAAAAATGTTATTTTTAATTAAAATTTAGTAATTTTAACTATTCATCAGAAAATAAAAGTTATCCGAAAAGTACCAAAACTTCACCCTAAGCTAATTTCGATATTCCGAATCCAAAAATGAATCCCATTTTGAAAAATAAAATTTACAAAATTTCAAAAAGTTGTTATTACTATTCATAACGGCTGGTTTTAATAATATTTTAATAGCATATCGTTGTTTAGTGAAACTCGGTATTGCGTACTACACACGCTATCGAGGAAGGTCGTGATTGCGTGTAATGCAAGGCAAGTCAAGGATGCGTGTTGTGAAATCTCCTTTTGTTGTAGCGTACAACACAAGACATTAATGAAATTAAAAAATAATATTTTTCATAAAATCTCGGGGTGTTACATTTTACCCCCCTTAAAATGAATTTCAACCTCGAAATTCGTCGGGTTTATAAATGGTTTACTACTCAAAAGTTTCTTTAATAGAAACCCACATCGTAAAAAGGAATACTAAAACTTAATTTTAAAAACTAAAGTATGAAACATAACGATTACCCAAAGTGACTCATCATTGGGTTTCCATATAGGAGAACATAGGTGAAAATATGGATATGGAAGAAAAATCTAACCATCAAGTTCTGATGGAGAGTGGTAGAGGACATGGCTATGAAAAATACAACAATCACAAAGCCATAAATTTGTGATGATCCAAGGTACCATCTGATTAATCGGATATAAGGACACTAGGACAACATTTTTTTCATATTCAAGATCATTTCCCTAAAGTTGAAAATTTGAATTAGAAGAATACTTGCTTGATTTTGGTACAATCTCACTGTTGTTCATGATTTGAACAATTTCCACTTCATCTCTTAAACAAATTAAGTTGAATTTGTTATTCATGAAGTGTTAACAGATCATGTGATAGAATGATGGGTCATTCCATCTATTTCAAACAAAAGTTTAGAAAAAGTTATCAAATATACATAAGTCCGTATATGGTGAGGTTAATCGTATACGATTCCAAAAATGAACTTATACTTCATCTATCATGTCGCTTAATAAAATAAAACTAGTTTCTACTAACCAGGGACATCCTGTAGGCCAGGGGTATGCGATAAAGTCCAATCGCACTTCGGTTGTGGGTTCGATTCCCACAGCCTTGTCCAACGCGATGGGCTGTCGCCCATCCTACAGGTTGTCCTTTTTCTAAAACTACATTACTATAACATCCCATAAATAATATTGGAAAAACTTTTATCCTTAAACAATACTAACTTATGTCCAACATAATCCATTCCAATCTTTTGTCTTATCCAAAATAATATTGTCTAATCTCATATTATAGTGAAAACAATTACCAAAGAGTTCATACAACTAGCATGTTAATACCATTGTTGATCCCCATATATCATGAGATATGACTTGTTGGTCACATTCCAAACATTCGAAGGCCTTAATCATGTATTCTCTTGAAAAAAAATGAATACCCATTGAACCTTATTGAAAACATGAATGTTGTTAAAAGTTAACTCTTTCCACATACCAAAATCCTCAAAATTCTATATACTCAAACCATGATATCACTTAGTCCTTATATCAATCATGAGCTCATGAATACAATCAAACATTTCATTTTCTTCTTATCCCTTCATTATTCTCATATCATCTGCTTTCCAAAATATTTTAATCACTTTTCATGGTTACTGGTACCATAAAATTATTGAAATCCACAATAGACTAATACAGAAATATTCTAATACACCATAAAAGTACCTCAAAAACATTATTCTTGAATACCAATACATAAAAACTTCAATCCATACTCTTCAAAGATTGTCCTGGAATAAGTCTTTCCTTGATTTAGAAGTAACTTTTTAGGTCAGGGCATTGAGTTAGGTAATGACCATGTTCTCCACAAATAAGAAATTAAACTCCATAAGAGTCTGTCACTCTATGTCCCTTTTCTCCACACAGATAACAGTTGTCCCTCCATTTGAGGTATTCCTCAAGGTTCTTCTTCCCTTCTTTAGAAATATCAATCTTCCTTTCTTTATGCTCCTCAACATGTTAACATTCATAAAAGTCTATCTTCCTCTTATTTGATGAATTAGGCATACCACTAAATTTCACCTTGTTAATCATATATCACGATGAATGATTTAGCATAATCACAATATCTTTCTCTCTAGTCATTACGCAATTTTTTTGCTCATAGTCACCAATTTGTCCATTGGATTCAATGTTAACCGAATTCCTTCTGGTTCCCTCCATTCAATAAAACACAAAAAGAATTCTGTGAGAGGCAAAAATCATAAAAGGAAAATAACATAATCAAGGGAGAGTACCTTCGACATCTAACATCTTATGTTTAATTCTAATATCGTTACCGTAATTCTAGGACTATAACCTATACTTATACTTAACCTTAGGGACATCCCTATACATACCTTATAAATATCTCTAGGTATCTCACTAAAGTTCTTGCATCCTAGTTTCCAAAGGTTGACTAAACCTTTCCTCTAATACCAACTGTAGAGACCCGAAGCTTAACGTACAAGGACATTACATTACTTTTTTGGAATACTTACTACATAAAAAAACACACACACAAGGACCGTAATAGTTTAGTGTCTTTGGAAACTCGAAATATAATCTTCTAATCGTGGTGAAAGATCCTCAACATCTCCCATAAAGATCTTCCTTTTTTTACCTAAAACATTTCTTTATATCCTGGGGAAAATAAAACATAAAAGGGTGAGCTCAAATGCTCAGTAAGGGTAAAAAAAAGAAATATCAATCACATCATATTCATAAGAACATAACATTTTAGAAATCTTAACCTGAAAAAGAGATCATAATATCATAACATGGGATAAATCATAGTAGTGAAATGCAATCCCAATAATCATAACATAAAACATGAAACTTTTTCATACACACATAATCATAGAGAATCATTTCTTATTAGTCAAGACTCATTTCCAAGACTATCTTAGTGGACAAAGTCCATTTCTGAACCGAGTTCACTCCTCGTTTCAGTCCTGTTTCACTGAACCGGTTTAACCTGCCGTTCCAGCCATGTCTATCTCATGAAATATAAAATCTTTACCCAATGCATTGGAGGGAGATATAGGTCCCACCCATCTCATAATGATACCATTCTTATGTGTGCCACAAAATCATAAACCATACATCATATCATAACCCATGTAATAAAAATGGGAATCTTAAACATCATGACATCATAAAACAATTCATATAAGATAAAGGAATTCATAAAAATATTTCCATCACAACATAATCAAATCCATGAAATAATAGGGATATAAATATAACCCTATATTATCTTAGATGGAAAATAATTTTGATAAAACTCTTGAACACCATTCTTGAGGAAAATATCCATTCTACTTCAAAAACATTTTTCCTTTCTTAACATGTCATACAATTTTAAACTAAAATAAGTTGATTAAAAATAAACTTGAATACTTGTAAAGGAATATTCTTGGAAACATTGTTTTAAAAAATCCATTCATGCCGTATAAGTTAGAAAAACATTCTTCTCGTACTTTTGTTGGAAAAGTCAAAAATTACCTCGTACGAAAAACGACAAAAGATTCATTTCATATCTTTTACTAAAATCTCACCGAAGGGTAAAATTAGATTTAAACAATTGTAGGTGGATGGAAACAATATTAAATATTGAGGAAACATGGATTTGGATGATAAAATACACCCCATTAAATACCAAAGTATAAACAATCTCGGATAAAAATGAGATTGTGATATTTCCCTTACCTTAGGTCTGATTTGCTTCGTAATTGTCCGAACCTCCTGTATAATGATTTAAATAATGTCATTGACTTATTCCAGAATCATACTCATTTTTATGATATCATATACGGTTCACTTATGACTTTATATTACCCGTTCTTTAGTAAATTCCATGTTAAAGAACATTTTGGGTAAAATCGTTTCATTTGTCATCCGTGTTTTGACTTGTAATTATTTATATGATTACTTAGATCATGATTACTTAATTACAGAATATAAAACATGATTTATATATAATATATATTCATAATATACATATATATAATAGATTAGTAGATGGAAAGAAATACACCGTTCATGGAGACGGTAGGCCGTACGTACGCATGAACGCTGTTTTCGTTTCCTTATTGAGTTGAATGGAATTAAGTAGATGACATACATATATATAAACATAAATCCAGTATCATTATTATGTCATATATTTTATTATTACTAATTATATATACTTTATAATCATTCATGAATGGTTAACGTGGAGAATTAATCTCATCGCGTCGTGGAGACGGTAGTCCGTACGTACGCACGAGCAATGATATCGTTCTCATGATCGTGGAATTGTATTGGAGTGTATGTATACTATTTTATAATAAATATCACTTTACAATAATCATATATAGTTATTATGTACACAATTATACGCATAAAAGTAAGGTGGTGGTGGAAAATAGATTTCACCACGGTGTGGAGACGGTATTCCGTACGTACGCACGCGCAGTGATTTCATTTTCCGTAGGATGGATAGATGGTGAAATAGGGTTGTTTCATACTTATAATAACATATCAGTATATGAGTGATACTGATGTTATTACTTAATAATTAAACAACCTAATAAGAAGAAGTGGAAGAATAAATAATGTTGAAAGAATCGGTAATGGACATTATCTCTTCTTTGAAGCGCCTCTTTGAGTCCTCCTCTTAGGGCACTAAAATTGGTCTTTGAAGAAGACCAGGAACTATAAGATGTTTCTAGGGAAGTGGAGAAGAGAATTTTTCAGGGTTTGGCCGAGCTTGAAGGATCAAAGTGGTGTGAGGAAGAGAGGGAGGAGGTGCCCTTTTATAAGGGAGGAGAGGGGCACCTTTGGAATAACTAAAAATATTATTTTATTATAAAGTCATATTCAGTTTTTAATAGCTCCAAATTGAGTTATTTCGAGATAAGGTGGGGATGGGTCGAAATCCTCTCATACAATAGAATTTGGACAAGTTTAGTTTACTATTTTAACCTTATCATTTAGTTTTAACTTTAAGTTAGATAATTTTACTTTTACCGTGTCTTTTTGTGTTCTTACACTATAAGGTTAATAAAATTACTATAAAAAGACAAACGAACCCCAAGTTGTTTATTATTAATATAAATAACTTTATCTAAGTCATTTGTCCTAACCTTAGATTTTTAGGAATAAAACCACAATTAATAATATAATATTTGTTTTAAAAACTATTTTATGTCAATTTTGACATTATTTAGTAATTGATTTTTGTGAAAATCATAACAGAATGATTAGTTCGAAAAAAGTTACTTAAATCAATACTAACATGTCATATTAACCTAGGAAATTAGTGTAATTCATAAAAAGTCTCAAATTACATTTATTTGGGTATTTATAACATCAATTATGTCAATATTTCATTAATAAGATAATTATTGTATCATCGTTGTGTCATAAATAAATTAAATTATTTAATGTCTAAAAATTAAAAATAAAATACCATTATGTATGAAATCTTTTTATTTTAATAATGAATATTTATAGTCGAATTTATCTTCTATATAACCCTATATTAAAAATTATCTACTTATTAAACTTTGATTTTAACTATTTTAACCCTTCTTTAAATAAATTAATAATAAATTTCCTAATCTAATCCAAGTGGGCCTAAATGGTCATATTTTATTCCTAAGGTTTTTTGTGGTCGAATTAAACTTATCCAATAGAATTAGTAAATTTTTTAGGGTAATAATAATATCATTTTTACCCTTAACAACCCTATTTACTTTTAACCGTGGTAAAAAAAAGTAAAAAGTTACTAATCACCAAAAATTATTTTCATCTCATTGAACCATATTTTAGTCCTTGATATTAATCGTGTCACTCAGATTTTCAAAATTCTACTCACAGAAGCGGTAAAATTATGTTTTATGAAAAATTCAGTTTTTTTAACTACCACTTAGTGGTTTCACTATTCATCAAAAAATGAAAGTTTCCAGAAAAATACCAAAAATTAGGCCTAAGCTATATTTGATATTATGAATTAAAAAATGATTTTTATTTTAACAAATTAAAAAAATATCAGTTGCATTAATTAATTTAAAAATTAATTCCCGCCGTCAAAACAAATAGTGTGTTCTTAAGAGATAATAACTATCAAAAGATTGACACTTGTTTATGCCTGGTTTAAATGTGAAATTACATCCAATGACCAAAATTGTATTAAATTTTAAAAATATATTCTAAATATACTTTAAAACCACGAAAATTAATAATTTATCACTGTTAATTATTTTGATTAAAAACCTTGTTTTTAATTAGAATTTAGTAATTTTCACTATTCATCAGAAAATGAAAGTTATCTGAAAAGTACCAAAATTTCACCCTAAGCTAATTTCGATATTCCGAATCCAAAAACGAAGTCCATTTTGAAAAATAAAATTTACTAAATTTCAAAAAAGTGGTTATTACTATTCATAACGGCTAGTTTTAATAATATTTTAATAGCATATCGTTGTTTAGTGAAACTCAGTATTGCGTACTACACACGCTATCGAGGAAGGTAGTGATTGCGTGTAATGCAAGGCAAGTCAAGGATGTGTTTTGTGCAAGCTCCTTTTGGTGTAGCATACAACACAAGACATTAATAAAATTAAAAAAGAATTTTTTTCATAAAATCTCGGGGTGTTACATTGAATATTTTCATGATTTTTAAATAATTTAACAAAATATGTTTTCGATAAAATGTCATTAATCTCAATTTTGACACTATTCATTTAATTTGACCTAAAATACATAACTTTAAAATTGTAATTCGAATATATTCATTAAAATAAACACTAATATTTCATAATTATATTTAATATTCATGGACCACTATTAATAACTCAAATTATATTACTTTTAATATTTTTAAAATCATTTATTTTATCATTCTATTAATTGAAGAAATATTGTGTCGACATTTCATAAGAATTTAAAGTAATTATATAATTAACTAAAATTTGAAAATAAACTTACATAATAAAAATAATCTCATTTTGGTTATAATATACAATTATAATCTTTCATAATATTCTTTTTTCCCTACGTTCACACATAATAGATATTTAAAACAAAGAGAGTGACACTGTAATTTTCTTTATTATAAATATTATATATGTTATTTTCATAGAAATGTGTCCATTAAAACACTAATTTTAAAGACTAAGGTGTTAATTATACAATTAAATTCATCCAATAATAATGAATATGAAAAATTATGGAATTTTCACTCAGTTTTATCCTAGATTAACCTGATTTACCCTTTACCGATGTGATAAATTTTACTGTAGTTACTATTCATTTTGAAGAAAAATAAAAGGGACCTATTTACCAAATTCAGAAATAATAGTTCCAAATATGGAATCCATTTTTCAATATTCAATTTCTATAACTAGAGGAAATTAATTTAACATTAAAATGAATAACTCAACAAAAAATAGTTTTTCAGAAAAAATGTCATTTAAGTATAAAAATATTTTTATACCAAATTCAATAATACATTTTATTATAAGGAATATAATTGGATTATTTTTTAGAAAAAGGAAATAATTAAATTTTAAAAATAATCCAAAATATAATTTTACTTTCAAAATTATTTACACGGAAATATGGTTTTCAATAAAAAGTAGTATTTTCACTATTTAGTGAATAATCTAACTTTTCATAAAAATATAAAATATTCACCATAAGATATTTTTTATATTCTAATTTCATAAATTACATCATATTTATAAAATAAAATTATTAAAATTTTTATAATTTAGGTATAATATTTTCTCACATAAAATAATAAAACCCATTTTTGAAGAAAACATAATTTTGAAGAATGAATTTACTAAAAATATAGTGATTAATTACAAATAATTTATTAATAAAATTATATTGAGTAGGAACTTTTATAAATATATTTTATAGAGTATTTAATTTTATTCATACCCTTCAATTTAAAATCTAGGTTATAAAATTCATGTAATAATATTTCATGGTTCGTTTAGGCTTGGTGTAGCGTGTAACGCAAGTTATCAAAAAAATTAAATTTAATTGAAAAAATATATTTCATAAAATATCGGGGTGTTATATTGATGTTGTGATGCCTCCTTTGAGTGTATATATTTTTTTTCATTCATTTATTTTCCATAAGTAACTCTGAAAGGCAGATTTTAAAATGCATTTGAAAGTGTATTTTCATGAGAAAGTAAAGAACTTGTTTCAGAATGGTTTTTACAAAAAAATTGATGTGTGTTAAAGGAAAAAAAATAATTGTGTAAGAATATATTTTAATGTATTAAAATGGTTTCTTTTAAGTTTTAAGTTTTACCCTTGTTTTTTAATTCAAATGGGTAATGTTTGTGAAATGGTACATGGAATGATATTAGTTTTTATTGCTTATACTTGTGTAAAACCTATATTTATTATTATAGTTCAAAGTAGTATGTATAAAATGAAATTTTAAATAAACTCTAAAAAATATTTAGTGAAACCCTACTGAGATCATTTTCTCACACTTTTCATCCTCATTGACTGTATAGGTAGTTATTATGTTTCAATCTCAAGTGCCTAATTATGTTTTTCCTTGGATAGTGCTCATTATGGTCTATACGGGATGATGTTAGGTTATGGTGTGTGACTGAGGTCACATAGATTAGGATTATATCGGTTTGGGGTTTCTTTTAATTTGTCTTATATGATGTCATTTAAATTTATACAATCATTTTATAATTTTATGGGGATTATTTTATATTTTTTTCTTATTTTTTCTTATACACTGTTTGTTTGTTCCATTAATTTTGAAACTATTTATCTTGTCTATGGGAATTAAAATTATGTATGGGTCATGTCAGATTTATAAGTTTGATTTTAATTAAGGTTGATTGGATTTATATGGTGAAATAATTCCCAAGGTATACATTCTTAAAACCTAGGATGTAATTTCCAGCTTTTAATATCCCATCCTAGCTCACTCTAACTAGTAGCCAAACCGGTTCACCAAATGACCTCAAGTGCACACCCCCATATTCCATAGGCTTCCGACTAGTTTCAAGGTTCAAATTTAGTATGTGGGAATACTATACCCTCTTTATCAGAGTAAATAAATATCAAAAACAAAAATCAATAATGAGAAACAATATCCAGAAATAACCATATGTCACATAAACAAATCCCATAACTAGATAAATTCCCAAAAACCAATATAGTAAACATACCATTCCATAATAGTTTCATGTGTAAATGGAAACCCAAAAATAAAGACACATTGAAAATACTCAAAATAGTTCTTGAAATCATGTCTAATCCCCTCATCTATGATCCATACCATGTCCCAACTCATCCATCTAACACTAGGCCTTTTTCCTTATTCGTACATGCAACCATGTAATCTGATTGGGTATTAATGGAGGACCAAGAAGGGTGTCAATAAAACTCAGTAGGCCACCAAAAATGGTGTTTAAATAGATATCCAGTATAAAAATAGTGTATGTAGATGTGTAATTAATAATAGACAAGGTAATAAATGAAAAATAGGTTTTTAAAATAAACAATTATTAATTAGCCTCTTGGACTATCCTTTTGGGATCTCGGTTCCACCATGACACCCAACTAACCAAACCTACCTTATCCCATATCATTCATCTAAACAATATCACGTTGGGGTGACATGTTTTAATCATGGTGAATCTATCCAATTATTCAACTTGGTATGTGAAGCGCCATGTCTAATAATCCCAATCAACAGTGTGGAGTGCCATGTCTAACATCCTAAACCAAGGAGCAGGGATATTCGTGTCCAATGTCATAAACCATGGGTGTAGAGTTCCATTTCCATCACCATTAATCATTCCATCAATAACCAATTTCCAAGGGCCAACATACATGACCTTTTAACACATTAAAATAAAAAGAGTGGAACTTTTCAATCATTCATTACTCACCATCGTCTATAATACTCAGCACATTTAACCCCATTTCAAATTAAAAACAATTATCTATTTATTCATATATAATAATCATAAAATGTTCTTTAAACCATTTATCAACTTAAACAATTAACTTTTTAACCATTTACAATTTATTCCCTTATCATTTCACAAACCATTTAATTTCCAATCAAGCAACACTACTCCTTATTCCATGTTAATAATCCATAAACCAAGTGTAACTAGTTTAAACCCATAAAACCTTTATCCCATCATTTATAACCCATTTCTACCTTTACCAAGGAATTTTCACAACCATGGGTAGCCATAGATCTAGTCTCATGGTCATCAATAAATCCAACAAGATCTATGAAGGGTCTAAAACATCAATTTAAGGCCTAAACTATTTTTTATAAAAAAAATTTATCAAATTCATAGAAAATTAGTTCCATTTAACATAATTATACACATGAATAATAATAATCCTATTATAAATAGCACTTAGACCACCTATATTAGGCTTGTATTCAACCACTTGCTCAATCCTAGCCTTTGATTCAAGATAAAATGGATGCAATCACAAAATAAAATAAATCCCTAGAAATATGAATCATGAGACTTAGAATAATAGTTGAAACAAATCTATAAATCACCAAGGAAGTAAAATTAAACCAACTCATATACTTGCCCAGGGATTTGAATCGTAAGAAACAGCACTTCAAAAACCCTATAATTAAAGGAGATCTACCCTTGAGAGAGGTGTGGAAGTTTGGTTTTCACCCTAGGATGTTAGGAGTGAAATTTGGGGGAAATTAGAGGATATGGATAAATGATCAAGAGGAAAAAATTGTAAAATTTACAATTTTAATGAGGAGCATGGTTTGGTCGCATGGTTTGACAAACTATGCACCAACCATAAGACATCCTCAATCTAAGGAAATTATAGTTCTCATGGTATCTCGAACCACCCACATAATTTAAAAAACTATGAGGAAGATGTGTGAATGGATCTAGACCAACCCCTCATAGTTTCCACGCCACCTTACAAGGTTTATAAACTATGATCTACTCCTAATCTGTGCCACATGGTCATGGGGAATGATTATCAGTAAACCATCACTAATCATGTGCCATGAACTGTGAGATCCATTTTCCATATTTTCTTAAGTCCCAAACCCTTATTACACTCTTGATACCATTACTTCCCCTAGGATTAATTCCACTATCCATTTAAAAGGTGTTTAAGCAAGAATTAAAATAGAAATATACCTCATTAGTGGGGTGGGATATTATAATCTCCCCACCATATAATAGTTTATCCTCAAACTACACTCCCCATAATCACTAAGACTCCTAGGTAAAAAGGTTGGGCCATAGGGCCCACATATCAGATTCCCTCTCTAATGTTTTCTCCTCAACATGTCCTTGCTTTTATATCACTCAAACCAATGTCATGGTCTTACCCTAAATAATTTTACCATTGTAATCCCTAATATGAATCGTATTCTCCTCAAGGTATGCATCGACCAAAAGCTCAAAATCCTCAATCTTGATCAAATGAGAATTGTTGAACTAATATTCTCAAATATATTACACATGAAAAACATAATTCATAACACTATACCACTTTGGAAGAGCCTATCAATACACCATAGGACCAATCATCTCTACAGTCTCAAACGGCCCAACATACCTGGGTACCATCTTACCCTGCTTCTAAATCTAATGGTGGCCCAATCATGGTGACACTCAAAGGAACACATGGTCACCCACTTTAAACTCAATAGGTTGATGAGGTCGATCAGTGTATGAATTTTACCTACTTTAGGAAATTATCCACACACTTCCAAATCAACTAGACTTTCACCAATATCTCATGCATGAGACTCGGCCCCAACAACACTGACTCCCTCTATTACATCCATCATTAAGGTAATATATGTGGTCTACCATAGAGTTCCTTATATAGTTCCATATGAATAGTTTCATTATAACTGTATTTATAGAAGAACTAAAATGGTGATAGGTTCTTCTCCAGAGTTCCTCTAAAATCTGAGACTCATGTTTTCAGCATGTCCTCTGACACCTAGATAGCATATTCATATTTCCCATTTGTTTACAGGTGGTAAACTGTTCTCTTAAACAACTAAGTATTAAACACCTTCTATAACCCTTTTCATAAGAACAAATTAAAATGTGTATCATGATCATAGAAAATACTCTGAGGCACCCCATATAAAAGTATTGTCTCCCAAACATATAACTCAATCAACTAATCAATGGTGAAAGTATCCCAAATTAATATAAATAGGATACATTTTTTAACTGATCTTCAATCACCCACATCACATCATCCGTATGAGGATTCCTTGGTAGACCCACCATAATAAACATGGTAACATCATCCCACTTCCATTATAGAATGGGAAATTTCTATAAAATACCATAATGAAACTAATTCTTAGCATTCACCTGCTGACATGTGTTGCATTGTTTCCCAAAACATGTAATATCCCTCTTCATTCCTATCCACCAATACTATCTATAAATATCACAGTAAATTTTGTTCAACCCATAGTGCACCATCCACTTTGATGCAAGAAACTCATGCATTGGATCCTCCCTCATACAAGTAGTTGTGCAGACACATCCATGATTGTGAATAATCTCATCACCATCAAGGGTCTAGTTGAGAGTTATCTTCCTGTAATACCCCAATCTTCCATGATACACTTCTCTTTCAATAATGCAACAGCTTGCATTGTACGCAAGTTCGAGATTCTAACACACTGCAACCAATCAAAGTAGCTGTTATGAATAGTAATACCCACTTTGTTAAATTATATAAATTTTATATTTTAAAAATGACTTCATTTTTGGATTCGTAATATCGAAATTAGCCTATGTTGAATTTTTGGTATTTTTCTGAGAACTTCTAATTTTCGATGAATAGTGAAAAATACTTAAAAACAACTTTTTTAATAAAAAAAATTTATAGTGATAAATTATACTATTTAGTGGATTTAAAATATAATTAGAATAAACTTTTACCATTTTATCCAATGGTGGCCATTAGAATTAATTTCACTTTGAAATTGGACATAAACGATTGTTAATCTTTTGATTGATATTGTTTCTTAAAAACAGGATATTTGTTTTGACAACGGGAATTAATTATAAAATTAATTAATGCAACTTATATGTTTGAAATTTTGTAAAATAGACTTTATTTTTGAATTTGGAATATCAATTCTAGCTTAGGGTGAATTTTTGGTATTGTTCTGAGAAACTTCAATTTTTGATGAATAGTGAAACCACTAAGTGGTAGTTAAAAAACTAATTTTTCGTTTAAATGAAACTTCACCACTTATGTTAATTGAATTTCAAAAATCCGACATACATTTTTGTCATTATTAAGTAAAATTTGGTTCAATGATATGAAAATAATTTTTGTTGAATAATAACTTTTAAGTTTTATTAATCGCGATTAAGGGTAATTAGTGTAATTTAAGGTAAATATAATGTTATAATAATATGAAATTACCTTTACACTTTTCCTACCCTTATTGGATGAATCAATTCCGACCAAGACAATCCATGGTTCAACTTGGGGACCCCATGGGGCTACTTGGGTAAGAAAATGACATTAATAACTTTTTATTTAAAGTAAAAATAAAATTGTCACAAACATGTGTTGTTTTACTAAAACAATTATTACATGGGGTTATATATGTTAACATTTCTACTATAAATATTAAATAGAAATATAAAATTATTTCCTACATCATGGTAATTTTTTTATAATTTTTAGGCATTAAATAAATAAATTTATTTATGACACCATGATGATGCAGCGATTACCTCATTAATGAACAATTTAAATAAAATGAAAAGATAAGGTAAATTCTAAACCTTAAACTTGTAAAAAACCTATTGGATGGGTATATTTAGAACCCTTACCACCTTAACCTAGAAATATATCATTTTGGGACCTTAAAAATCCGAAAATCATTTCATAATAAAGTAACATTTCAAGACTTTCCAAGAGTGCCCCTCCTTTCCTCTTATAAAAGACCCCCACCTCTACCACATTATTCACACATTCAAAGCCTTTTGGTTCGGAAAAACTCTGCCCAAATACCCTCTCAACATTACTACCTTCATCCTAGAAGCCTTACCTTAGGTAGAAAGCTCTTCAAGAAACCATTTTGGTTCAAACCGAGGGGAGTTACCCGATTTAAAGGTAATGTCTTATCTTATGTTGTTCTGTTTTATTTTGCTTCTCCAACCCCCTAAACTATTTTTATTATTTTCTTTTATAAAAACACAAGTATCCTCAATATTCATGTATTTTGTTATGAGAATTATTTTATTTACACTTACACACACCATCGTCTAATGGTTAAAGCACATATTGTTTCTCTGGGTGGAGAATTACTGCCTCACAGAACGATGATTCTTCAATCTTCTTTTAACACCTCTCATGGTGGCCATTATGATGAAACTATTTTTATATATGATATATATATTTTGTTTATGTTTTCCTTATGCTTCTGTATTTTCCATTTATGGCATAGCTTTATGAGTTCCATTATGGGTAAACGCGATAATTTCATTTTAGGATGTGCGGACTATCGCCCCATCAATGTGATTTGAATCGTTAATGCCATATGTGGGAGGTATAAAGGATGGAGTTAATGATATTATATATGATATTATACTGTAATTATAATATACCTTTATATCAATATGATTTCATTCCATTTAATACAAAATACAAATGAAAGTAGCGTTCATGAGTACGTACGGCTTACCGTCTCAATGAACGGTGCATTTCATTTCTTACCTCTAAATGTTATGTAATATTATAAATAAATGTATCTACTGGATATATATTATATATCTGATATATATATCATGAATATGATATTGGAGATAATGGATATTTTACCACATGAACAACTTGTAATTATAAGAAGTTTATTATTGACTCAAGTACCAAAGATCGACAAAATGACCGTTATTAACTTAAATGGCTACATAATGTTCATAACATGGTAATAAGTGAGATAAAAGAGATAATGAACATTAAAAAGGTTCTTAATAAAGTATAAATTAACTCAAGTTTATTATTTCGAAGATTAAATAATGATCGAGTCAAGTCGTACACGAGGTAAGGAAACTTCTTAACCCAATTTCCGTTCTTTGGGTTAATCTCCTAATTTCAAATTATGTCATGATATTATTATGTCCTATATTGTATTTTTACTTTCTTTATGTGTACTTGTAGTGAATATACATAATATATCTATTTTATTTAAAAAATTATCTTTGTAAGGGACTTCGTCTCAATCTCCTTTCATTGAGGCATATTTTGTTTTATACAAAACTTTCCTTTATATGGTGTATAAACCCCTTTGACTTTTACTTTTATTTAAAAGGAATATTTTCATACAAAGAGTTTTACTAAATGACAAAAGGGAATGTTTTTTTGTCATACGTATGCGGAGACAACGACTTCTCCGCCGTCGTTACCATTATTTGAGTTTCATCTTCCTCTACAAGCCATAACTTTTTTTAAAAATTGAAAAATAAATACCTTGTTTTACTTTTCATTTATTTTGGTATTGAAAATGGATTTAATAATATTTGTATTATATCAGTGTGTTGTATTGATATCTTGTGATTGAAATGTGGAAATTCTATGTTTCCTTTATGCATGTTTTATATGATATGATTATGTTATGGTTTATGATATGTTTAAACTTGTTCATATGAGGAATGCATTGGACTTAATAAGTGACGGGTGGAGCCAGATATAGATCCTCGATGCATCGATAGGTCTAATTAGACAAACTAGTGTCTTGGAATGATGCCTTGACAAAATCTTATTTGTAGTCTTGGCACGAGGCCTTGGCTACGTGGTTATGATAGTCTGGGATTATGCATTCCATCATTATGAAAGTGTTTATTGATATTACATGTGATTATTCGAATAGTAGAATATCCATGTGAGTAAGTAAATGGTATTATTTCATTTTAATTTTTCCATATTCTGTTAAATTTTAGGTTTAAAATGCTTTTTTAGTTATACATTTCCTTAAGTGTTTATGTTTATTTATGAAAGTTTCTGCTATATTGTTATCCTTACTGAGCATCTGAGCTCACCCCTTTCTATGTTTTATTTTTCCCAGGATGTGAAGAAATATTTTAAGACTGACCTACAGGGACAGTCTGAAGGGGATATGGGTGTGGACTTTGGAGACTATGTTATTGTAGTTTTTCACTTTATGATGTAATGTAACATTTATAAATGTATCTAGTGTTTCTAAGGCAACTAATCTAATTGGTCTTTTGAGACTTGATCTTTTGTGATCATGCCAATGTTACGTAATAATACACTAAATCTGGGTAACTGGGGTCGCGGTGTTAAAGTTGGTATCAAATTCATTTTAGTACTAACCTTGGAAGGTAGATTTAGATAAACTCTGATTAGAGCACATAGCCCTAAGATAGACTTTGAGAATTAGTATAGAAGAACTTCCTAGAATTTTGGTATTATAGAGATTTTGTGAGTTTTCTAAGAAATACATCCCTGTATGGATACGAGCAGGTAGAGGCGGCTCTGGCACAGATGTGCCTAGGGTTAAAACCTGAAAACACCTCTTTGAGCTAGACTCGAACGGGAACTGGTGCAAGACAATGGTCCTTGATGCACTCTTGGTTACGACACTCCCGGGGGATATGCTTAGGATTGTTCTCATTTTCTTTACAAACCATTATGAATGGTTTATTAGTATATAATTCCTCAAAGAAAACATTTTTATGATTATGGATTATATCCATAAATAGTTCAATTTATGTTAAGTATTTTTCAAGTCTGTTATTATGTATTTCGATTCATAAACTAATATAGTTTATGACATTGTTTAGAAATGGAACCTAATGGAAGGAATGGAAATCATATCAATGCACACACTCCATGTAGGGATTTCCCTCCTGCTCAAGATAATTATAGTGGAGCTGGTGATACAACTGTAGCTGATCAACTTATCACCATACTGGGACAACTCACTCAGGTTATGAATAATAACTTTACTCGTATGGAGCACCCCGATCCGCAATGTGGAGGATCAATGTTGGATCACTTCATGAGGAAACAACCACCAACATTAAATGTGAGTACAAATCCCTTAGTAGCTGAGGAATGGATAAATTCCTTAGAGAAAATATCACATGCCTTAGGGAGTAGTGAAAGGGAAAAGGTTATCATGGCAGTTTACCGCCTCACTGGAGATGCTGATCAATGGTGGTCATTGATTCAAAACACAAAGGAAGATGATGAAGTATCAAATATGTAATGGAGGAGTTCAAAGATATTTTCTTAGAAAAATACTTTCCTCGTGACCATCGAGCGGATGTGGAAAGGCAATTTTTGAGTCCGAGGCAAAAGGAGGATGATAATGTTGCAAAGTATGAGTCTAACTTTACAAGGTTAGTGAGGCATGACGAAGATTATATACGCAACCCAAGAAGTAAGATTGAATGTTTCTTTGAGGGGTTAAAACCATTTCTCTGTCGAGCTTTAGTATCACAATCTTTCTCAACATACGAAGATATAGCCTCGTGTTCTATCAAGACAGAAAAGGAATTCTCTAAATCTTATGACAATAAATTAAAGCAAGAGAAGAAGAGAATGGTGTGACAAGAGACAGATAAATGGAAAAAGGGAAAGAAGGATTTTCCATTATGCAATAATTGTGGGAAGAATCACCCTGGTACTTGCCTAAAAGGAATGGGAGTTTGTTATAAATGTGGAGAAAAAGGTCACCAGGCTCGTGATTGTAAGGGAAAGAAAGAGTCTATCAATGTTGAATGCTACAATTTTAGAGAAATGGGGCATTATGAAAATTAATGTCCTAAGCATCGGGGAAAATTACCTCAGAAAATGCCAAGGGATCGAGGCCAATCTTATAATGTTACTACAGTTGAAGTGAAAAAATTATTGTATTTTTGTTTTTGGACTCAAGACTACATTATGGTTATAAGAATAATGTGAAATATATATAAGGATTGTACTGCAGTACTTTTTGTTTTCATTAAGGTTTTAATATGATGAAGGTAATCATATTTTTAGTATGTGACAATAACAGAAACTTTACTTTGTTTGGGGAATCTGATGTTACAATTGATTTTGGAATTTAGATACCTTTTGGAGAAAGTCTAGACAGAGGTATTTTGGATAACTATAATGGTTGGAATTGATTAAGTTGAACATTGGATAGTATCGTTTAAGGTTAAAACATTTCTGAAGATTATTTTTGAAATATTATAATACAATATTTTTAGGAAAAGGACAACCAGCAGGTCAGGGGATAACCCGTCGCGTCGGACAAAGCTATAGGAATCGAACCCACAACCATAGTGCGACAGGCCTTTATTACCTACCACTAGCCTATAGGAAGTCCCTAGTTATTAAAAAATAGTTTTACTAATCTAATTGGTATGTGTTAATATTTGGAACCTTGTACGATTAGGATAAACATAATATTTTTGAGTTCTATTATCTTTTTGAGTGAAAGAAGGGTTTGTGGTAAAAATTTATGACAAGTATGTATATTTCCTTACGTTCTTAGTAAATCTCCTAAATAAATTTCTCAACTTTATGAAAGGTGACTTAAAACAAAAACTTTTTCGGTTAACTTTTCCTACTGGGGAATCAATGATCATTTAACCAATCACAAGTTTGTGATTTTCTTGTAGTTAAATTTCTCCTAATCCTGTTTTCAACAACTCTCCATCATACCTTGATGGTTTGTTTCTCCTCCATATCCATGTTTTCATAGAATCGTACTATGGGCTATCTCAGGTGAACTTTGTACTTCTCTTTCTTTATTTTAAAGTAATATTTTTATTAACCCTATTTCTGAAATGGGTTTTACACAAAGGTATTTTCTACTTTGAACATTTTATTTTAGAAGAACAATTTCAAATTTTGAGGATGTAATTTGTTGAAGGCGGGGAGAATGTAACACCCCAAGCTTCTACAATACACTTCTCTTTCAATAATGCAACAGCTTGCATTGTACGCAAGTTTGAGATTCTAACACACCGTGACCAATCAAAGTAGTTGTTATGAATAGTAATACCCACTTTTATAAATTATATAAATTTTATATTTCAAAATGGACTTCATTTTTGGATTCGGAATATTGAAATTAGCCTATGTTGAATTTTTGGTATTTTTCTGAGAACTTCCATTTTTCGATGAATAGTGAAAAATACTTAAAAACAACTTTTTTAATAAAAATAATTTATAGTGATAAATTATACTATTGAGTTGTTTTAGAGTATAATTAGAATATAAATTTACCATTTTATCCAATGGTGGTCATTATAATTAATTTCACTTTGAAATTGGACATAAACAATTGTCAATCTTTTGATTGATATTGTTTCTTAAAAACACGCTATTTGTTTTGACAACGGGAATTAATTATAAAATTAATTAATGAAACTTATATGTTTGTAATTTTGTAAAATAGACATCATTTTTTGAATTCGGAATATCAATTCTATCTTAGGGTTAATTTTTTGTATTGTTCTGAAAAACATAAATTTTTGATGAATAGTGAAACCACTAAGTGGTAGTCAAAAAACTAATTTTTTGTTTAAATGAAACTTTACCACTTCTGTGAATTAAATTTCAAAAATCTGACATACATGGTTGTCATTATTAAGTAAAATTTGGTTCAATTAGATGAAAACAATTTTTGTGAATAGTAACTTTTAAGTTTTATTAATCGCGATTAACGGTAATTAGTGTAATTTAAGGTAAATATAATGTTATAATAATATGAAATTACCTTTACACTTGTACTAACATTATTTTATGAATCATGGCCGACAAATACAATCCATGGGTCAACTTGGGGACCCCATGGAGCCACTTGGGTAAGAAAATGACATTAATAACTTTTTAATTAAAGTAAAAATAAAATTGTCACAAACATGTGTTGTTTTACTAAAACAATTATTACATAGAGTTTTATAAGTTAACTTTTTGACTATAAATATTAATTGGAAAGATAAAAATATTTACTAAATCATGGTAATTGTTTTATAATTTTTAGGCGTTAAATAAATAAATTTATTTATGACACCATGATGATGCAGCGATTACCTCATTAATGAATAATTTAATAAAATGAAAAGATAAGGAAAAATATAAGACTTAAACTTGTATAAAACCTATTTAATGGGTATATTTCGAACCCTTATCACCTTATCCTCTAAAAATATTATTTTTGGACTTTTAAAATCTGAAAATCATTTCATAATAAAGTAACATTTCATGACTTTCCAAGAGTGCCCCTCCTCTCCTCTTATAAAAGGCCACCACCTCTACCACCTTATTCACACATTCAAAGCCTTTTTTATCGGCCAACCACTGCCCAAAATACTTTATAAACATTTATCCCTTAATCCTAGAAGCCTTACCTTAGCCATAAAGCTCTTCATGAAACCCTTTTGGGTCAAACCGAGGGGAGTTACCCGATTTAAAGGTAATGTCTTCTCTTATGTTGTTTTGTTTTATTTTTCTTCTCCAACCCCCTAAAATCTTTTTATTATTTTCTTTTGTAACAAAAGTAGTATCCTAAATATAAATTGATGTTGTTATGAGAATTATTTGATTTACACTTATGCACACCATCGTCTAATGGTTAAAGAACATATTGTTTCTGTGGGTGGTGAATTACTGCCTCACTAAACGATGATTGTTCAATCTTATTTTAACATCTCTCATGGTGGCCATTATGATGAAACTATTTTTATATATTATATATATATTGTGTTTATGTTTTCCTTATGCTTCTGTATTTTTCATTTATGGCATACCTTTATGAGTTCCATTATGTGTAAACACAATAATTTCATTTTAGGATGTGCGGACTACCGCCCCCTCAAAGTGATTTGAATCGTTAATACCATTTGTGAGACGTTTAAAGGATGAAGTTAATGATATTATATATGATATTATACTGTAATTATAATATACCTTTATATCATTATGATTTCATTCCATTTAATATGAAATAGAAATCAAAGTAGTGTTCATGCGTACGTACGGCCTACCGTCTCCATCAATGGTGCATTTCATTTCTTACCTCTAAATGTTATGTAATATTATAAATTAATGTATCTACTGGATATATATTATATATATGATATCTAAATCATGAATATGATTCTGGAAATAATGGATATTTTAGCACATGAACAACTTGTAATTATAAGAAGTTTATTATTGACTCAAGTACCAAAGATCGTCAAAACCACCGTTATTAACTTAAATGACTACATAATGTTCATAACATGGTAATAAGTGAAATAAAATGGATAATGAACTTTAAAAATGTTCTTAAGAAAGTATAAATTAACTCTAGTTTATTATTCAGGAGATTAAAGAATAATCGAGTCAAGTCGGACATGAGGTAAGGAAACTTTTTAACCAATTTCCGTTCTTTGGGTTAATCTCCTAATTTCAAATTATGCAATGATATTATTATGTCCTATCTTGTATTTGTACTTTCTTTATGTGTACTTGTAGTGAATACACATAATAGATCTATTTTATTTAAAAAATGATCTTTGTAAGGGACTTCGTCTCAATCTCCTTTCATTAAGGCATATTTTGTTTTATACACAACTTTCCTTTATACGGTGTATCTTTTACGTTTACTTTTATTAAAAATGAATATTTTTATAGAAAGTGTTTTACTAAACGACAAAAGGGAATGTTTTTTGTCGTATGTATGCAGCGACAACGACTTCTCTGCCGTCGTGACCATTTTTTGAGTTTCGGCTTCCTCTACAAGCCATAACTATTTTTTAAAAATGAAAATTAAATACCATGTTTTACTTTTCTTTAATTTTGGTATTGAAAATGGTTTTAATAATGTTTGTATTATATCAATGTTTTATATTGAAATCTTGTGATTGAAATGTGGAAATTTTATGTTTCCTTTATGCATGTTTTATGTGATACGATTATGTTATGGTTTATGATATGTTTAAACTTGTTCATATAAGGAATGCATTGGACTTAATAAGTGATGGGTGGAGACCGCTATAGCTCCTCAATGCATTGGTAGGTCTCATGAGACAAACTAGTCTCTTGGCATGAGGCCTTGAAAAATATTATGTGTATTCTTGGCACGAGGCAATGGCTATGTGGTTATCATAGTCTGGCATTATGCATTCCATCATTATGAAAGTGGTTATTGATATTGAATGTGATTATTCGACTAGTAGAATATCCATGTGAGTAAGTAAATGTAATTATTTCATTTTACTTTTTCCATATTATGCTAAAGTTAAGGTTTAAAAGGCTTTTTTTTTAGTTATACATTTCCTTAAATGTTTAAGTTTATTTATGAAAGTTTTCTCTATATTGTTATCCTTACCGAGCATCTTATCTCACCCCTTTCTATGTTTTATTTTTCCTAGGATGTGGAGAAATATTTTTTGACTGACTTACAGGGATAGTCTGAAAGGGATATGGGTGTGGACTATAGAGACTATGTTATTGTAGTTTTTCACTTTATGATGTAATGTAACATTTCTGAATGTATCTAGTGTTTCCAAGGCTACTAAACTAATCGGTATTTCGAGACTTCATCTTTTGTGATCATTCCAATATTACGTAATAATGCACCAACTCTGGGTAACTAGGGTCAGGGCGATACACTTCCCTTATCAAATTTTCCTTCAATTTCAGGAACTCTGGATCCTTACATAGCATCCTCTTGATCTGTCTTAAGAGAGGGGTAAAATAGAAAAAAATTGGATTTTCATCAGTTCTTTATCCTTTTGAACACCTATATGCATCCTAGAGAACAATGTATTCATATTTCACTTATAACTAGTCTCATGAACCACATGATTCTGTGTCTACCGACTCAAATAATTAGAAAAATTGTTTCTATTCCATGGTATATAAGCTAGATAAAAGTATAAATATTTCATATACTAATTCCATCTTTGATAGTAGATATTTCGTTCGTTCTAAGAAAATATATAATTGAGGCTCTTATGGTTAGTATAAATAGTAAACCTGTTACCTAAGAGATAATTCAACCAATATATTAATTCATGAACTACCATTAAAAACATGATATCATGCATAAGCTATTTACATTCAAGTGGCCTCAATTATCATGATCTATACACCACCACTTGATCTCCCTTTGTCAGCACTAACCCAAGTATGATCTGAGATGCATCAAAAAAATAGTATACTCCTTACCTAGCTTCGATAATATCATAATTAGTATTGTTTTCAAACACCTCTTTAGTTACTGTAAATCATTCTCACATTCTTTAGACCACTCAAACATTATTCCCTTTTTACTTATGCCTAATATTGGTGATTCTAAGTGAAAAAATTACATGATGAACCTTCAGTAGTAACCTACCAAACCTAAAAATCATTGAATATTAAAACATTCTTGAGATAATCGCAATAAATAAAAAATTTTAATTTCTATGGTTCCACTAACACATCCTCTTCTAAGATATTTTGACCTAATAAATTCACCTTTTCAATCCAAAAATGACACTTATATATCTTATCATATAGCCTACTCCCTCTTAGTATACTCAGGATGATTTCAAGATGATTATCTCAACTCTTGGAGTACACTAAGATGTCATCAGCAACGAAAAATAAAATTTGATCCATGAATGGGTGAAATATTTGGTTCATCAAGATGGTAAACACATTAAGAGTATTTGTCGATTTAAATGGAATCACAATGAACTCATACAAACCATACCTACATATAAAATCATTTCATGGTATATCAGATGGTATCCCCCTCAACTGATGATACCCTAATCCTAAATCAATCTTGGATAATACACAAGAACCCCTAATCTGGTAAACAAGAACATAAATTCACTAAATAGGGTATTGTTTCTTAATCGTCATCCAGTTCATCTTCTCGTAATTAACACATAAATTTAAAATTCTATCATCCTTCTTTGAAAATAGAACTAATGTTCTCCAAGTTGATGTACTCAGTTGGTTAAACCCATTATAATCCAATTCCTCTAGGTAGGTATTAAACTCTTGAATCTCTCCTAGTTCCTTTTGATAAGATAGAATGGAAATTGGCTTAGATTTTGGCATCAACTTGATAGTAAAGTAAATTTCTCTCTAAGGTGGAAACCCTAAAAAATCATCAGGAAAAACATCTTGAAACTGATCCACTACAGGATGGAAGACATCATGATCCACTCACGTATCATATAGATAGAGACACACAACCTAGGTTGTCATCTTAGTCGATTACTAATGAACTATACAACATGGTCTTCTTGGATATCCTATTCCCCATGATGAACATAGATGCTACCCTCAGGAGATGTGAAAGTTACACTCCTTTTATAATAATAAACGTGATATTGATATGAAACTAACCAATCTATACCCAATGTCAATTCATAGCCAAAGATCTCAAGAATGAATAAATATAAAATAAAATGGAACTTTCGAATCTCAAGGCCACACCCCTTATAAAGACAAATGCCCTCCGATCAGACCCCCAATAGCATGTCGATCGACATTACACAAAAGAAGAACTCCACTGTTATATCAAAACCATTAAAAAACTGAAAATATATAAAATAATGTAATTTTCATGCATCAAATAAATCAATATCAATTATATAATCTACAAGAATCGTACCTCAGACAGTTGATGGTTCAACCTCTCTATGGATGGGTGTAGGGTGAACTGCATGTAGCTGACATGTCACTTTATATTAAGCTCTTGTCTAATTCCCATGTGTTTCACCACTCTACTAATATGGTTGATCTTATCCTAAAATATCTCATCGCCCAACTCGACTGGTACGGCCAGTAGAACTCCTACTTTCAAACTAATATGGGGTAGAAAATACCCTTTAAGTTCACTGTATTGTCCTAGTTCCTCTATCACTACCCATATATCAATAGTTACTACAGAACATTTACATGCATCTCATCCTACCACAAACTTGTCACTCCACTGGTGGTCGAAGAAACTAACCACACATGTGAACAAGATTTCCACACTGATATAAAATCTTTAAATCACTTCCCTGAGAGGTCGATCCTCTCCCAAGGCACCTCTACCCAACACCACCTTGGTGAATGTTCTAATAATTATGATTCCAAATATATGAGGATGTACCTACTGATTTCCTAGATGATACTACTTATCTACTACTAGAATCCTCCTTCAAATTCCCCTAAAAAATGAGATCCTGGTTTTCCACCTCAGTGAACTTTTTCAAATGGAAGATATTTTCCAGAGACTTTATCTCACATCAAAGTCCATCTTGAAATCTTCTCACTATAACTACGTCATCTCCTATCAATGTTATGGAAATATTATGAAATTTATTGAAGCAAATAATATAATTTATCACTACATATTCCCTTGAGTCAAACACATAAATTTCATAGCTCTCTCCTATCTTATTGTTTTTTTGTAGAAATGATCCAAGAATTTATCCTAGATGTACTTCAATCCATTCCCTCTAGATTCTCATCATAGACTTGGATATCCCACTAGATCTTCATTTTCCTTTAAAACATATAATCTTCTAAATTAACACTTTTATCTTAAGGAGTCTCCAAGTGATCTAGAATCATTTGGATAGATTCAACTCAAAACTCAACTACCTCTAGTCCACCCTCTCTGGTGAACGTTATAGATTACTGCAGCTAAAACTACCCAGTTAGTTCAAACATATTTGAAACATCATACCTTGGGTATCATCCCATATATTATGAGTTTTTTTATCTATTAATATTTTATTTTTTTGAATATTCCAAAATCTCTCAATATTTTTTGTGAAAATCATTTTTAATTTAAATCACTATATTTTCATTATATCTTCAGTTATAGATATGAAATTTTTTTATATTCTATTTAATATGAAATATTATAATTTTATCTAGCTTTTATTAAACTATGAAAATTCTAAATAAATCTCTTGAATTTTATAATTTTGTTCTGAACATTCTACATGTATTTAGTAATATTTATAATTTCTAGTTTATAGAGTTTTAAAGTTTTCTTTAGTTGTACTATTATAAAATGAGTTATATAGCTTGGATATTCATGAAAATTCATTAGTTGGATAACTAATATATTTATTTAAAATTAATTAAATTATTTAGTAGTTTGAAAACAATTTTTATGTTCTCTAAAAATTTCTCAAATTCTATTCAATAATTGATGAATTTTGGAATTTATAGAATTATTTTTATTCTATTTTTCATTAATAGATCTAGAGATATAACTCAAAATTTCAGGTCATTTTTTACATTGAAATTGTGATAAATTTATATTTATTTAATTCAATTTAATTAAAGTATTATAATTTCATTTATATACCTTAGAAATGTACTATGTTCTAAAACTTTCCAGTCGTCTTTTTGCCGTCTTTTAGTTTACATATTACACTATTCTTTTGATCATATCTCATGGAATGAATATTTTATTGAGGCATAATTGATCTATTATAAATCTTTCTAAATTATTAATATTTTATTCAACAGGACCTTTCACTAATTTAGCTATTTAGTAGCTCTAAAAATTGGCAAAAGTTTGAGATATCATGTTGTTGTGGGTTTTCAGAACACCCTTTATCAACCAACCATGGATTTTATAAACCTACCATGAACACCCATATTAAAATACCTCAAACACCCTTATTAAAACTAATGTGAACCATATTTTATTCCTTCCACAAATTTTTTAGTGGCTGAAAGTGGTTTTTTAGTAACTGAAAGTGAAAACTAAACCAATAGTGAACCTGATATCCACCTGCATCTCCTTCTTCATTCAAAAATCATTGAGGTTACACCTTCTATAGCATCCAAGAACCTCTAGTATAAGCAGATATTCTCCTTCACATGGTCATGCATAATACTTTTGAATAAGATCATAGTTTCAACACCACAATGGAAGTTCCTCACAACCATCCATGCAAGCATCTCATGATCACAATAATTTAAGCATAATCCAGTTTTATAGTGTATCATCTTCAATGGTTCATCTGTTTATATGGGTAGATCAACCTACCATGAGGTTATGCAAAGTGGTATTGATCTAAGATAAACTTCCATTAAAACCTACCATGAAGGTTAAGTATAGTTACCATACATTTTTCATGTTCAATATACCAACTATGCATTCCTGATTAGTTTACCTACCATATGTTCAATAAATTGATCATAGGTCATAATTTTTATCATAGTTAGTAAAGTCGAAAAAAGTTATTTCCAAGTGACTTCATTTTATAGATACTCACAGTTAGTATAATGACAATAATACCATTTGAACCAAATTTGCATCATGTTTAGTATACCAACTGCAAGATTAATTGGTGTGCTTGATCAATTATTCACTTTATTTATTTTTCTCCTTAAATTTGGAATTATTTTAGCATGCTCTATTTTTCATTATTTTTTCTTAAATTGATTAAATTCATACTGATATTAATTATTTTAAGTGTTTTATTTATTTCTAAAATTCATATATAGTATTTAAAATCCATTAAAATTGTTTTAAAATATTTAAAATATTTTTAAAATATGTATTAATTTGTTATTTATTAATGTGAACACATAAAGAATATTTTTTGAATACATAAGTTTTTATATTTTGATTGAATTTCCTTGATTTATAATTTTATAAATTAATATTTAATAATATAGAAATTATTAAATATTTTTTTCATCATTTAATTAAAAATAATTTGACTTTTTAAATTATTTAGTTTGTTAATGTCTTTTTAAATTTAATTTATACAGTCAAATTGTCTTATTATATTTATGTGATTTATTTAACCTATTATTATTGTTGGAAAAAATCCCCCAAGATAACGTTATAGTGTTTTTGGGTTGATTGTGTTTGTAGAAAAATCAGGTTTCCATGGTTAGTCGTGGAGTTCCATATATATTGTTTACAAGGTATGTTGAAAAATATCCAACACAAAGGAAGGGATTCCCCCAAAGCGGGAAAAAATTGTATATACAAGGGGGCGTTGTTTCCCAGTTTTTGCCAAATTTTTGGGATCCAAAATTTAGAGGAAGGATCAATCATCATGAAAGCTATATTTCTATGAATGCCTCATAAAAAGATGGAAAAGGCAGGAGTTTTGAAAAAAATGGGTTTTGAGAAGGGAGTTTTGCAAAGGTTTGGATCATCACGAATGAGAATCTTGAATGTGAAAAGGGTTAATGATAACCTTCATGACTATGAGAAGTGGAGCATCGCAAATTCATGAAGGGTTGATGGTAATCTCTATGACTATGAGAATCATCGCGAATAGGAAATTTCTCTAGAGCTACGCAAAAACATGTAGCTTCACTAATGATATTAGAGAACATTGCAAGAGATAATCACATGGATGGAAGCTTATGGAAAGGGAGTAAATTCTTATAAATAGTCCTATACCCCCCTAAAATGTAGAGTAAGACTTAATAAATATTTGAAGTCTCCTGATTCATTAAGGGGATTTGAGAAGGTTGTTTATGAAAAAAAATCACAAAGAACTGAAGTTTTCAAAGACTATAAAATCCTAGTGAAAGTTGTGATAATTGTGAATGTATTGAAGGTCATGAAGACTATAAAAAATGACTGAAATTAATGATCTTCATGAATGCTATGTGAGCTTCATGAAAGTGTTTGAGATTAATGAATGTAGGTTTCTTCACAAATAATGGTTGAGCTTCACGAAATATGTAGGATTTGGAAAGGTCGTGGGTTCATAAAGGCAGTATATACTTGTAAAGAATTGGGTAGTTTCTCAAAGGTTGTGTGAGCTTTTCAAAGGTAGTGATAATTAAAATAGTATTAAAAAGGGATTTCCCTATAAAACTATGGAAAAGTGGTATTCATCAAGTGTAAAAAAGTATAAATTCAATAGAGCATATACCTATATTTGAGTATGCATTCATTATTGTTAATGAAGGGACCTACATGTCTATAAACTATGCGTGAATCCTTTCTAGAGTAGTGTGAAATGGAAGAGTAGGAGGGCAATCCTTTCCACTGAAAGTGATCCACAGTATGAACATTGAGGGAGTGACCCTTTGGAAGTACTGAACGGTACCTAAACACTATAAAGGTAGTGATCCTAGGCATAGAATTGATCTATCTCGGACCTTTAATTGGTAGTGAGACTTAGTAAATTTGGAGTGTCGTTGGTTGTGGATCGAAGCCCCGAGTATGTCTAACGCTCCTCTTGATTTTATTTTTAGGATTAGGGTTCATGGTTTCTCCCATCTTATTTCAAAACCCTAAAACCCTCTTTTCATGGTGGAACCTAGGTCGGGGCTTCATGAGATTCTTGGATCTAGATCAAAGGCTAATATTACGAGTGTTTTCATCATCAGATTCGAGGTAGGTGGTCTATAAGTATTATCCCATAGAATTACTTTAGATTTTTTCATTGAAACTTTTGTTATTCATTCTACATAATAGTTTTCTTGGTTTCATGGTAGTTTTTTATGAAAGGGGGTGTCTAAGTGACCAATTGAAACCCTAGTGATCCTTGTGGGATGCAGAGAGGAGGACATGACCATTTTAGGGCCACCCATAGGGTGCACCAGAAATCCTAGACCTAGAGAATGGTAGGGCTAAGTGAAGGATTGTCATGTAATGTGTGAAGCCCTGTAGAACATGAATTAATTGTTTATTAGGTTGTAAATGGAATTATAATAGAGGTATTTAGGATGATAAGGTCATAAGGGGTTGTTTTATATGACATGAAAATTGGTAATAGGGTCGAAAGAGGTTGTGTCGATTGTTTAATGAATTTTGGTTAGAAATGCCTAGAAGGATTACTGAATATTAAATGGTGAACTTTTAATTGGGTAATGGAATAAAAAATGGGAAATATTTTAATGAGACATGAAAATGGAATGGATGAATTAATTAAATGGTTTAATACATGGGAATTATGTGGTACACCTAATGGGTTGAATATAATAAGTGATTGTGTTATGAGATACAAGGAATGTACTTGAAATTAAAAAGTGGGTAAATGATTGGGAAATAATAAATGGGAAAAATGAGTTAATGTATGGTCATTGATGAATATTGTCTAAGGCATGGGTTTTTTTTGAACAAACTTAAAGGGTTAGGGCATGAAAATGGGAATTATTCTAAATGGATATGAAATGTAATTGGCAATGTATTATTATGTTATAGAATAGTATTTATTCCTATGTTCTTTGTGTTTTATTTTTATTTCCAATGACATTTTCATGCTTGGTTGTGTTATGCTATGAATGTGGTGACTTGATAAATAAGCATGTGCACATGGCTTGGTAGAGTGGGGTATTGACTTGAGGTTCTAGGACCACAGGTCAAGTTATACTAAGGATCTAAACTCCACCACAATAATTCATGGGTTTGGGAAGGGGATAGAGGTTCTATTCCCCTAACAGTTTAATTCCACCTGGACTGAGGCTTCGAAGTGAGGATAAGGTGTTGATGTGAACTTTTTATCCCTATTGAGATATGTACTTTACTTGTTTTCCCTATACATTGGATTTTTTTTCCTTATACCCTTGTATAGATAATATTTATGCCTAACCCATGGAGAATGTGATCAATATGGATTAAGTAATGAAGATAATATAAGAAGTGATATTGGGATAAATGGTAGGAATTAATTAAGTGAACATTGGATATCTAATGGCACCTGATTTGTCCTTTGTTTACTTAACATTTATTTTTTACTTTCATGCACTATCTATTAGACTGGATATTTTGTATACATCATTGGTGGTGGCCTACTGAGTTTTGTACTCACACCCTACTCGGGTCACCACTGGGTACCCAAGTAGATCTCTTGGTTGTAGTTCAGGGCAAGGGAAAAGTCCCTACACTAAGATGTTGTGTTGGGCTCGAGATGTGTGTGGAGAAGGATCTTCACTTAGAGTTGGGACCCATTTAGAGTTTTGGCCTTTTGTATTATTTGGGGTTTTCTTTCACTTTGCACTACTAGTATGGAATAAAATTATTATATTTGATTTTTTTTGTACCATGTTTGGGAAACATTTGGTTATGCATGTTTATTAGATGTTTCATGTTATTCCTCTATTTATATTGTTTTCTGTTGTGGCTTACTCTAGTAAATAGGGTATAGTCTCCCCACGTGACTCATTATACCCTCACCGCTAGTCAAAAACCTCTGGCATACGAGGAGGTGTGCCTGAGGTCATGTGATGACTCGTCTTGGGGAACCTGTTTAGTGGATCTCGGGTTCGGGACATTAAAAAGTGGTATCATAGGAGTTATTTTCTCTTTCTTACAATTTGGGGATAGTAGATAGGATATTAGGATAGTGTAGGGATTTGGAAATTAGCTCGTGCTTTGGAGTATCTAACCTATGTATGAGGGAAAACCCAAGTAACCATGGGTTGTAATTGTTGTTACTGATGTTTTTTGTTACAGTTAAATGATATTTCACCATTACTTGATTCATATGTTGTGTGATTTTATTGATTGATGATATTCCACACATTGTCTGAATGTCATGAGGTTGTGAATTCATGCATCATTTTAGGCACCTAATGATACATGTGGCATGCATCATTATAGTCTCATACACGGGATTGGTGTGCTGGTCATGGAGAGTAGAATCCATTTTACTTCCTTGAAAAATTTGAAGAAAATGATGCCTGATAATGGTAATGAAAGTGGGTAAATGAAAGGAATTAAAATGAATAGTTAAGGAATATCGTGTATAAAGAAATGTTATGAATGGGTTAAAATTTTGGGTTGTGATAAATATTAATGGTTGATTCGGTGTCTAAAAAAATGTATTGCATAGTGACGGTAGCATTTTTAATGAGTTTTTTCTAATGAAAGTTGTAAATGAGTTAAAATGATGATTTTAACAAGTTGTGAAATGGTGAAATGTACCTAAGAGGAAGGGATCGTGTGGAAAAAGTAAGAATTGGTTTGAAGAGGTGTCAATGAAATAATTTTGATTAAGTAAATTGGTTACCCCAATGTTAACCATGACCTATAGTAGGTATCTTATAGGGTAGTGTTCTAAGTGTGATGAAGACCTTTCAGATAGAGAATGTAGGGTGGCTTGTTTAAGGATGATAGCATGAGACATTTTCTCATCTGTGGTTAAATCATATCGGTCATTCTTTGAGGCGTTAGGTGAAGATAAGTTTAAAATTTGAATGATTGAATTCAAAGGTGGGTATCCTTTGTGTTTTCGGTTTGACCCTTGTATGTTTATTTTGGGGAAGTTAGAGTGCCCTAGTTTGGGACTTTGGATTTGGATTGTGTGGCATTTCTAGTTACGATATGGCTTAGGTGGTGTATTTAGGGAACCCTTGGTAGGGTTTGGTCGTTGGGTTTTGAGGCTTTGTTCGGTAATGTAAGTGTGGAAACTCTCAAGGTTCGTGACTATACAGAGTGCATACTGGACCCTAAGGATATTGTATGGGTCTTGGTGACCTTGTAAGTAGAGACCTTACAAATTGAATTTTGAATCCCAAGGAGGATTTTTTTTCTCATAGTTCCAATTAATATTTGCACCCTTGGTCCAGAACCTATAGTAAATTCTTGTTTGGTGTGCTAGGCACATTGTGCATCAGAACTGGGGTGAGAGTTCCATTCAAGAGCATTGATTTGTTCATGTCATGATATGTATGGTTTGGACATAGGACCAACGGCTTTTCCTGGTTGTGACTCTAGTCTAGGTAGTTGGTATTATCCAACCTTTTAGGTGACCTAAGAGAGAGGTTGGATGGGGTTTCTAGTGCTTTCAGGTGTGTGTCACACATGTAGATGTTTTGGACAGTGATAGTGGAACTAGTAGTGTTTTAGGTGTGGGTTTTTACTAAAGGGATAACTGGGAATGTTTATAGTGGTTGGTGCTACTCGAGTTGTGGTTATGTGATGATAGTTTCAAAATCTCAAGGGTGACCTCATGGGAGGTTAGCCAGCATGGGCAAGTACCTTTGAATATGAAGCATGGGAGATGCTTCAGAGGTGGGTTCAATTCATACTAAGTACCATCATGTTTTATTAAATGGTATAGTTGTGCATGGTTCTTTCATAAGGACACCCTAGTGTTGTGATAAGAGATAAGGTATGTTTTTAAGGGTTGTATCATATGGATGCCTAACTCACCTGTCTGGAAGATGATTAACAGAGGACTCAAATTCTTCTTCAAGCGGAAGAGACAAGGGTTGATGAGGTGTGGTTATATAATTTCTCTCAATGGTGACACCAAAGGTGAGGTTAGTCACGTGAATGAACTTTTTTTATGAATAGTTTGGTTGTTGGGTGAGATGCAAAGTCTTCCTCAGGTCTAATGTGACGGACTAAACAAGATACATGGTTAGGTTAGTAAGCGGGTGATGGGATACACAGAGATAATGGTAGATTTGTGAGATACTGTTGGTTTGATTAGTGTGGTAGACCGTTGTTATTTGGTTTTTAGCTGTCAGGGACACATCGTAAGATTTCAAGTGGTGTGGTAGAAGTAGTGACTACTAAAACATTGGTTCATGACTACCTTGCAATTTGGCCATGGAGTAGTGGTCAAACAGGGTTGGAAATCACACATGAGTTTTGGTGGTTAAGTGTTGATGAGATGTGTTCTGCAGGGGAGCCTGAGATCCTTGGAAGTTCATGGTGTCCCATAATTCAACATTAGAATTTTTTAAGTTGGTGGTGGTGTTCTTCTACAACTTCTTATTGTACCTCATCCAGTGATGATCTTACCCAATATCTTGATATTGTCCTAGGAACGTTGAGAATCTCTGACTTTAGGCCAAGAGACTTGGAGGTGTTTGGTTGGATGAGGGATTTCATGGATTTTAAACTCATGGAAATGGAATATTTGGATGATTATGGAATGATCACCCTTGATCGCTTTGGGTGAGGTCCTCGGGATGGATCAAGTGTTGACCAACTTCATGGGTGTCGTTCACAGAAGCTAAGAATGGGAACTAGGTGATGTTTGTTTTCTTGTTTTGAGAAAAGGAAAGATACCATTTCTATGTTTGGGGTTCGGATTTTGATCGAGTGTAAAGACACGGAGGATGAAATACCTCATAGAGAGAAATGGTAATGACACTCCTATGGTGGGTAGTGATAGTACAGACCTAGATGCGGAGTGGAGAAAATCGAGTTGATGAAATGGGATTAGGATACCAATGAAGAACATGTGGGGTGCATGTTAAGTTCCTAAGAGTGTCAATGTGGACTTGGATGTGGAGACTGATGAGCCAAGTGTTGGCTTCAAGCTCAGGGTGGTTCCATGTGAATCTTATGATGTTTGTGCTGAAGTCTTAGAATGGTTTGGTTGGATATGACAATAGTTTGTGGCAAAGGAGGTTGGGTTCTATAACTCCAATGAATATAGGGGTTAAACTCTGGTAATTTCTCCTTTTGTGGTTTTAGAACATTTCTAAGTTGAGGGAAACTTGGCCATTTGGTGTGGTGTCATGCCAAGGGTGAAGCCCGATGACAGTATGGAGGATGGTAATGCTGTGATGATGGAATTCTATTGGAATTAAAGGAGTGACCTCAGTTGGTTCATAGGATGTTAATGATAGGCTTCAAGTCAATAAGCCCCTTGGTGAAAGTGAGAAAGGGGTAGAGTACCATCAGTTGGAGGTGGGTGTTCTGGGACAAGCCAGTCGGGTGGGGTTCAACCTGAGATGCTAAACTAGAACGGGTGTGGTGATAGCAAACCACCTTTGCATTCATGTTGTAGTAGAAAGTGTTTTTTATAAATGAATTTATACCTAAGTGAGGTCAAGTTGGTCTCAATACTTGAATGGATAGTGTAGGAATGTCCTCCAGAATGGTTTCGATGGTGCGGATGGATGCCAATGCAGGTTAATTCCCTATGGATGTTTTGGCGCAATGAGTTGGCCCTTATAGTGAGTTTTGGAACAGGTTAAATTGGTCAAGAACCAGAGTGTTTGGGTTGAATTGGGAATATGATTGTGGAATGGGATCATCGGGACTTGAGTAATGGATTGATAGAAGTCAGGAATTTTTTTTGGAAGGATCATGTATTTTTCCTTCAGGGTATATCGGTTTGGGTCATCATTGGAGTTTATAAAATAAAGGAAAATGATTCCATGTGATTTGGGTCATGATTTGTACAGAGGATAAGGCTAATGAGGTGCTTATTGGTTCCTCCATGATGATGTGATGATGTGTGCAATGTTTTAGTCTGTAGTGATTCAAGAATTGTTGTCTATGTTTTCTCTATGAAGCTCTAGTGGTTGGGTATGGTTGGATTTGATGCATCTCTGAGGATTTTTTGGTTCATGTTGTGGTTGGGGTGAGGAAGAATCGTTGGGAAAGTCTGTTCCCATGATCCGTGTTCAGTGGGATTTTTGATGTGAAACTTGAAACATAGAAGATAGAAATGGATAGGCAGACCGATTGGAATGATCTCTAGCTATGAAAGCTCAGTGATTCTTAGAAGAGAGGCTTAAGGACGAGCCGTTATAAGGTGGGGAGGTGGTAAGGTCTCAGATTTTCTTAAGGTATGTTTTTATTTAAGTTTTGGTTTTGGCCTCTTATTTTTTGGCTAGAAAAGTGTTTCCCCATGTTTATAGGAAGGCTCAGGGGTGTTCTGGGGGTTTGAGACATGGAAAATAGATTAAAATGGGGGTTCCTTGGCATGTTGTACGGTTTGCGCATGGTTAGTGAATACTGTGTGTATTATCCCATGTTACCATGTAGCCATGGAGAGAGGTTTATGCATGGTTGGTGCATGATTAATAAATCAGTGTAGAATCCCCATTAAACCATGCTAAAGGGTGTTTTTCAGGAAGTGGATCACACACTGTTTGTGCATTTTTTTGAAAATCGTGTGGGTAAACAGTGTGGAACAGTAAAGTTGGAAAAAATTACAAAATTGCCACTCTGGGATTTTAAACCCCAACTTGGTTTTCTTTTCCATTTCAGCCCCCCTAAAACCCTAGTGACAAACTTGGATTACCCAATCTTCCAAGAGGTAATTATCCTTCAATTCTAGGCCATTTGGAGTGTCGTTGGTTGTGGATCGAAGTCCCAGGTAAGTCTAATACTTCTCTTTCTTATCTTTTTTTGGATTAGGATTCGTATTTTCTCACATATTATTCCAAAACCCTAAAACCCTCTTTCTCTAGTGGAACCTACATTGGGGATTCATGGGATTCTTGGATCCGGATTGAAGGCTAAGACTGAGAGTGCTTTCATCATCAGATTTGATGTAGGTTGTCTATAAATATTATCCCTTAGTATTACTTTAGATTTGTGTAGGGAAATTTATGTTATTATTTCTCCCTAATTTTATTCTTGGTTCCATGGGAGTTTTTTTTAACACCCCAAGCTTCCACGGTACGCTTTCCTTTGAATAATACAGTAGCGTGTTTTATACGCAACTTCGAGTTCTAACACACACACCACAACCAATCAAACTAGCCGTTATGAATAGTAATACCCACTTTTTGAAATTTTATAAATTTTATCTTTCAAAATGGACTTCATTTTTGGATTCGGAATATCGAAATTATCCTAGGGTGAAATTTTGGTATTTTTCTGAAAACTTTCAATTTTTCATGAATAGTTAAAAAACACTGAGTTATAGTTTAAACCAAATTTTTATTTAAATAATTATTTATTTTATTTAAATTTAATTAATGTCAAAATAGATACATAATACCTATATAAGTTCAATGTAATTCATTGGATTTATTTTAGAATAATTTTAGATATATAAAAATTTTATTGAACTTTTCACCGTCTTTTACCCACCTCCTAGGAGAATTTGGAAATTCACATAAAACATAATTTTACCACTTCTGTGAGTGGAATTTAGAAAATATGAGAGACATGGTTAATATAAAGGAGTAAAATTTGGTTCAACGAGATGAAAATAATTTTGGGTGAATAGTAACTTTTTACTTTTATTTACCACGGTTAAAAGTAAATAGGGTAATTAAGGGTAAAAATGATATTAATATTACCCTAACACATGTCCTAATTCTATTGGACAAGTGTATCTCGACAAAAAACAACCTTAGGAATAAAATATTATCATTTAGGTCCACTTGGATTAGATTACGACGTTTATTATTATTTAATTCAAAGAAGATTTAAAAGAGCTAAAATCAAAGTTTATTTACTAAAACATTTTTAATATAGGGTTATGCATAAGATAAATTCAATTGTAAATATTAATTAGAAATATAAAAATATTTCCTACATAATGGTATTTTATGTATAATTTTTATACATTACATAATTTAATTTATTTATAACACAATGGTGATGCAGTAATTACCTATATAATGAAATATTAAAATAATTGATATTATAAATATCAAAATAAATGTAATTTCAGACTCTTTATGAATTACACTAATTTTATAGGTTAATATGACATATTATGATTGATTATATAAATTGTTTTCGAAGTAATAATGCTTTTATGAATTTATTAGAAACAAAATACCCAATAGTGTCAAAATTGACATAAAAGAGTTGTTAAAACAAATATTATATTATTAATTTATATTCAATTCCTAAATATCTATGGTTCAGGCACGAGACTTATATCATGATATGTGTATCATTAATGGACCACTTGGGGGTCTCTTGGAGGTATATAGTAAGTTTATTAACTATATAATATGAAAATACAAAGTGACATGGTAAGTGTCAAACTAATTAACTAAGAGTTAAAACTAAAAGATAAGGTTAATATAATTACCCAAACCTGTCTAAATTATATTGGTTGAGTGGATTTCTACCCATCCCCACCTTAACCTTTAAATAATCCACTTTGGAGCCCTTAGAAACAGAATATTAATTTATTATAAAATAATATTTCTAGTTTTTCCAAAGGTGCCCCTCACCCCTCTTTCAAGTTCCTTTCTTCTTCAACTTCTTCTTTCTTTGTTATTACTATTATAAAATAATAACTTCAGTATATTATAGATACTGTGATGTTATTATAAATATCGTACAACCATATTCAGTATTCTATCCATCCTTTTAATGACATGTCACCATACGTGCGTACGTACGGCTTACTGTCTCCACGTCATGGTGTAACTGTTATTCAATAAATTATTATTTGGATGGGTATCATAATGATGTGTAATTAATGTAAATAATAAATATAACATGATATTGATTCTTTATATATGATATACTATCAAATTATATATTATTTTAATATCAAAAGAATGATATTGTCGCTCGTGCGTACGTACGGACTACCGTCTCCACGAACTCGATGAGATTCATTCTCCAACGTATCCATTCAAGTATAATTATCATTTGATGATTTAAAAATAATGTTTAATGACTTGATATAATTCTGGATATGAATAAGATACAACCTATCCATGACAAACACGGCTTACGTAACAAAACATATAAAATAAAATGAGTAAGTTAACACCCGAAACAACGATAATACTAAGATATTATTAACAAATAAATGTTAAAAGATCATATATGATATCATATTAATGTATATATGCTTGTATAATTTAATAAAAATTATTTCACCATTATATAGGAGGTTAACCTACCCTCAACCAAGGGAAAGTACAAGGTAAGGGTTTTTTCGCAATCTCTTCATTATCCGAGGTTGTTTATACATAATAATCTACTGGGTCTTCTTTATCATCTACATCCATGTTTCTTAAAAATGTATTTCAAAAAAAATTTACTATTTACTAGAATATGGGTTAAAGTCATTTATACCCTTTTTTTAATTTTTATAAGAGGTTTATAAAGGAATCTTTCCATCATTTTCCAAACAAGGTCCTTTTTAACCTTTTCGACAGAATTAAGGTAAGAATGTTTTTTTAACTTATACGGTGGGTGTGGCTATTTTCTGCCGTTATAAAATCGTCTAAGCTTCCCTTACAATCTTATAAGAATATTTTCAAAGAAAATGTTTTATTTTATAAATATATGACTCTTAAATGATTTCAAAATTGAAAAAGATATTTCTCTAAAAAGAGTTTTGATTTCATCTATGTCAACATCCTTTGATGGATTTTAAGTTTATTTGGAGTTGATTTATTATGATAAAAAACTTCCATATTGTATTGATGGTTTTGTGATATGTTTGACTGTGGATGTGTTATTTTTATACCATTCATGGTTTATGATGAAAGTATTGACATTTCGTATGCTATTTTTAATACGAATGTTTAAGTTATGTTTAAAATTGTTCATATGAGGAATGAATTGGACTTAATAAGTGACGGGTGGAGCCCGCTATAGCTCCTCGATGCATCGATAGGTCTCATGAGACAAACTAGTGTCTTGGCAGAAGGCCTTGACAAAATCTTATTTGTAGTCTTGGCATGATGCCTTGGCTATGTGGTTATGATAGTCTGGCATTATTCATTCCATCATTATGAAAGTGGTTATCGATATTGCATGTGATTATTCGACTAGTAGAATATCCATGTGAATAAGTAAATGGAATAATTTAATTTTATATTTTCCATATTATGCTGAAGTTTAAGTTTAAAAGGCTTTTGTTTTAGTTATACATTGCCTTAAATGTTTATGCTTATTTATGAAAGTTTTTCCTATATTTTTATCCTTACTGAGCATCTGAGCTCACCCCTTTCAATGATTTATTTTTCCCAGGATGTGAAGAAGTAATTTATGAATGACCTGAAGGGACAATATGATGGGATATGAAGAGAAGATGTTTTTGTAGTTTTTTTAGTTTATCATGTAATGTAAGACTTATGAATATATCTAGTGTTTCCAAGACTACTAAACTAAACAGTCTTTCGAGACTTGATCTTTCTTATGATCATGCCAATGTTATGTAATAATGCACCGAATCTGGGTAACTGGGGTCGGGGAATTATAGTTGGTATCAGAGGAAGTTTAGTACAAACCTTGGAAGATAGATTTAGATAAACTCTGATTAGACCACATAGATTTAAGATGGACTTTGAGGATTAGTATAGAAGAAATTCCTAGAATTTTGGTATTGTAGAGATTTTGGGAGTTTTCCGAGAAATACATCCCTATCTGGATACGAGCAGGTAGAGGCGGCTCTGGCACAGATGTACCTAGGGGTAAAACCCAGAAACACCGCTTTGAGATAGACTCGAACGGGAATTGGTGCACAACAACGGGCCTTGTTTCACTCTTGGTTACGACACTCCTGGGGGATATGCTTAGGTTAACTCTCATTTTCTTTACAAATCATTATGAAGAGTTTATGAGTATATAATTCCTCAAAAAAAAAACATTTTTATGATTATTTATTATATCCATAAATAGTTCAATTTATTTTAAGTGT
Organism: Viscum album; assembly: GCA_963277665.1. NCBI lineage: Eukaryota > Viridiplantae > Streptophyta > Magnoliopsida > Santalales > Viscaceae > Viscum > Viscum album. The sequence goes on along the minus strand of OY728160.1, from coordinate 1,715,154,209 downwards.
TTTATAAGTATGGAATTATGTATTTTTATTCATAAACTGATCTAGTTTATGCCATTGTTTAGAAAAGGAACTTAGTGGAAGAAATGGAAACCGTATCAATGAACGCACTCCATGTAGGGATTTCCCTCTTGCTCAACATAATTATAGTGGAGCTGGTGATGCAACTGGCTGATCAGCTAATCACCATACTGGGACAACTCACTCGGGTTATGAATAATAACCTTACCCTTATGGAGCACCCTGATCCACAGCATGGAGGATCAATGTTAGATCGCTTCATGAGGCAGCAACCACCAACATTCAATGGGAGTACAAATCCATTAGTAGCTGAGCAATGGATAAGTTCCCTAGAGAAAATATTTCATGCTTTGGGGAGTAGTTAAAGGGAAAAAGTTGTCATGGCAGTTTATCGCCTCACTGGAGATGCCAATCAATGGTGGTCATTTATTCAAAACATGAAGGAAGATGATGAAGTATAAAATATGGAATGGAGGGAGTTCAAAGATTTGTTTTTAGAAAAATACTTTCATCATGACCATCGAGCAGATATGGAAAGGTAATTTCTGAGTCTGAGACAAAAGGAGGATGAGAATGTCGCAAAGTATGAGGATAACATTATGAGGTTAGCAAGGTATGCTGGAGATTATATACATAACCAAAGAAGTAATATTGATCTTTTATTTTATGGGTTAAACCATTTCTCTATCGAGCATTAGTCTCACAATCCTTCTCATCGTACGAAGACATTGTCTCATGTGCCATCAAGAGAGAAAAGGAATTCTCTAAGTCTTATGACTTTAAAGCAAAGCAAGAGAAGAAGAGATCTTCTGATCAATCTGGGAATGGAAATAAGGGGAAGAAGAGAAAAGTTGAATATCCATCCTTCAGTAAATGTTGGAAGAAGCACCCCGGTACTTGCTTAAAAGGAATGGGAGTCTATTACAAGTGTGGTGAAAAAGGCCACCAAGCTCATGATTTCAAGGGGGAGAAAGAAGCTACCGATGTCCAATGCTACAATTGCAGGGAGATGGGACATTATGCAAACGAATTTCCTAAGAGTCAGGGGAACTTACCTAAGAAAAGGCCAAGGGATCAAGGCCAAGCTTATGTTATCACTACTGCTGAGGTAGAAGCTCCGAAAGATGTGGTGGCAGGTAATTTAATAGTTTCCTCAAGTTTAGAAAATTCATTATTTGATTCTGGATCATCACATTGTTTCATATATTCCCAGTTTTCTAAGAAAATTAGATATTTCCAATTTTATTTATCAAGGGAGTTGTCAGTTAAAACTCATAAGAGAAGTATCATTGCAACAATGTTTTGTCAATCAGTCCCCATTAGAGCACATAAATGTTCTTTATCTGCTGATCTCATCGTCAAACCTATGATTGAGTTTGATATAATCCTCGTTATGGATTGGATTTCAGACCATGATGCGAAGATTTATTGTAAGAAGAAGGAGGTTACGATTTTTTGATGATGATAAAGAACACCTTATATTTAGAGCAGAATCGTCACCACCTAATTCTTATCTAGATCCACCCCCAGTAGCTCAACTAAATTCAATTATTGTGGAGGAAGAGAATGAAATGACTATGGAGAGGAAAGGAATGTTCAAATAGAGTATGTACCTATTGTTAAAGAATATATAGATGTGTTTCAGGAAGATTTACCTGGACATCCTCCAAAACGAGAATTTGAGTTTTCCATTGATTTAATTCCTGGATCAAGGCCTATATGGAAGACCCCTTATAGAATGGCCACTGTGGAATTAGTTGAACTAAATAAACAACTAGAAGAATTGAGTAATAAGGGATTTATTCTCCCTACTATTTCTCCATGGGGATCCCCTGTTCTTTTTGTTAAAAAGAAAGATGGATCTATGAGGTTATGTATCGACTACAGGGAGATCAATGCTATAACAATAAAGAACAAGTATCCCCTACCTCAGATTGATGATTTATTTGACCAACTACATGGAGCTCAATATTTTCAAAGATTTAACTTCGATCTGGATACCATCAGTTGTGTGTGAAGAAGGATTACATTCTGAAGATATCATTTCGAACAAGGTATGGACATTACAAGTTTACGGTAATGCATTTTGGGATGACTAATTCACCCTCTGAATTCATGTATTTAATGAATAGAGTTTTCAAGGAATATCTCGATGATTTTGTGGTGTTATTTATTGATGATATCTTGGTATACTCCAAAATCTATGAAGATCATGAAAATCACTTGTGAATTATCCTGAATACTCTGAGAATACATAAATTATATGGGAAGTTTAGCAAGTGTGAATTCTGGCTACAGGGGATTTATTTTCTTAGCCATATTGTCTCTAAAGATGTAATCTTTGTTGATCCTTCTAAGACCAAGGCAATACAAGAATGGCCAGTACCTATGATTATAACTGAGGTACACAGTTTTATTGGTTTATCAGGTTATTATCGATGTTTCGTCTAGAATTTTGCCCGATTGGCTAACCCATTAACAAAGCTCACGCGTAAGGGGGTTAAATTTGTTTGGAAAAAACAATGTGAAGAATGTTTTAAAGAACTGAAGAGAAGATTATTCATTGCTCCTATATTGAATATACCATTGGGGAATGATGGGTTAGTTATTTATAGTGATGCATCGAAGAAAGGACATGGTTGTGTCCTTATGCAGAATGATAGGGTTATTGCCTATACATCACGACAGTTGAAAATTCATGAGCAAAACTATCCTACTCATTATCTCAAGTTAGAAGCTGTCATCGTTTCTTTGAAGATATGGAGGCACTACCTATATGGTGAAAAATGTGAGATTTATACTAATCAAAAGAGTTTGAAGTATATTTCCTCACAAAAAGAACTTAACATGAGGAAAAGGAGCTGGCTTGAATTATTTAAGGATTATGATTGTACGATACACTACCACCCGGGGAAGGAAAATAAGGTCGCAGATTATTTGAGCAGAAAAGATCATGGAGTTTTGAACAATATGATAATAGAAAGGGATCCAATTTTCATGGATCTAGTGAAGATGGACATGGGAATAACCATGGAAGGTGAAACATCAGTGCTTTTTCAAATGGTTTCCAAACCATCTTTACTAGAAAGGATTAAGATTTCTCAGACCGATGATGAAGAATTTCAAAAGAAGATTAAAGTTGTGAATGATGGGAGATTGAATGACTTTGGTTATCAAGATGGAATTTTGAAATTTGGGAAGAGCCTTTGTGTTCCAAATTTACCTGATCTAAAAAGAGAATTTTTGGACGATGCTCATAGTTCCAATTTCTCTATACACCCTGGGAGCACCAAAATGTATAGAGACTTGAAGGAACATTTTTGGTGGGACAACATGAAGAGGGAGATTTCTGATTTTGTATCAAGATGTATGGTTTTTCAACAAGTGAAAGATGGATGGCAACAGCTTGGAAAAGTCATGCAACCACTTCCCATACTGGAGTGCAAATGGGACAATATTACGATGGACTTTGTCATGGGGCTACCAAATACTCCTAGAAGGAATGATGTAATATGGGTTATTGTTGATCGTCTTAACAATTCAGCACATTTTCTTTCTATAAGAGAAGATCTACCACTGGAACGTATAGAAAGACTATATATTAATGAAGTGGTGAGACTTCATGGAGTACCCCTATCGATTGTTTCTGATCGTGATCCCCGTTTTACTTCAAGATTCTGGAAGAGTCTTCAGAAAGCCCTGGATACTGAACTTCGTTTGAGAACTGCCTACCACCCTTAGTCAGATTGACAATTAGAACAGACTATTCAAACCTTAGAAGACGTGTTGAGATCCTGCTCACTTGACTTTCAGGGTATGTGGGATCAATATTTACCTCTGGTAGAATTTTACTACAACAATAGCTTCCATTCGAGTATTCAGATGGCACCATATGAAGCGTTATATGGAAAGAGATGTTGCACACCAACCTGTTGGGATGACGTTCGTGAACGAAAACTTGTAGGCCTAGAACTAGTGTAGGAAACAATGGAAAAGGTAAAGTTAATCCAAAACCACATCAAAGCAGATCAAAGTAGGAAGAAGATCTATGCCGATAACCGAAGGAAGGATTTTTAATTTTAGGTAGGAGATCATGTTTTCTTGAAGGTATCTCCATGGAAGGGAGTTATACATTTCGGTAAGAAGGGTAAATTGAGTCCTAGGTACATCAAACCTTTCGAAATTCTAGAACGAATTGGGGTTGTAGCTTACCGTTTGTCAATGCCGCCAAGTCTCTCCAAAGTTCACGATGTGTTCCGCGTATCATTGTTGAGGAAATACATGCCTGACCGAACGCATGTACTCACCTATGAGGAATTAGAACTGGAACCTGATCTATCTTATTGCGAAGAGTCCATCAGGATTCTTGATATGAGAGAACAAGTACTGAGAAACCGGATGACTCGTCTGGTAAAAGTTTTGTGGAGAAACCATAAGATGGAAGAGGCAACATGGGAACCCGTGGAACTTATGATGAAGAACCACCCGAGTCTTTTCATGCGGTAGTATTCTAGAAATTTCAAGGACAAAATTATTTGAAGTAGGGGAGAATGTAACACCCCAAGCTTCCATGGTACGCTTTCCTTTGAATAATACAGTAGTGTGTTTTGTACGCAACTTCGAGTTCTAACACACACACCAAAACCAATCAAACTGGCCGTTATGAATAGTAATACCCACTTTTTGAAATTTTATAAATTATATCTTTCAAAATGGACTTCATTTTTGGATTCAGAATGTCGAAATTAGCCTAGGGTGAAATTTTGGTATTTTTCTGAAAACTTTCAATTTTTGATGAATAGTGAAAAACACTGAGTTATAGTTTAAAACCAAATTTTTATTTAAATATTTATTTATTTTATTTAAATTTATTTAAGGTCAAAATAGATACATAATATTTATATAAGTTCAATGTAATTCATTGGAGTTAGTTTAGAATAATTTTAGATATATAAAAATTTTATTGAACTTTTCACCATCTTTTACCCACCTCCTAGGAGAATTTGGAAATTCACATAAAACATAATTTTACCGCTTTTGTGAGTGGAATTTCAAAAATCCGAGAGACACGGTTAATATCAAGGAGTAAAATGTGGTTCAATGAGATGAAAATAATTTTTCGTGAATAGTAACTTTTTACTTTTATTTACCATGGTTAAAAGTAAATAGGGTAATTAAGGGTAAAAATGATATTAATATTACCCTAACACATGTCCTAATTCTATTGGAAAAGTGTATCTCGACCATAAACAACCTTAGGAATAAAATATTATCATTTAGGTCCAGTTGGATTAGATTAGGAAATTTATTATTATTTAATTCAAAGAAGAGTTAAAAGAGTTAAAATCAAAGTTATTTACTAAACCATTTTTAATATAGGATTATACATAAGATAAATTCGATTGTAAATATTCATTAGAAAGCTAAAATAATTTACTACATAATGGTATTTTATTTATAATTTTTAGACATTAAATAATATAATTTATTTATGACACAATGGTGATGTAGTAATTACTTAATTAATGAAATATTAAAATAATTGATATTATAAATATCAAAATAAATGTAATCTGAGACTCTTTATGAATTAAACTAATTTTATAGGTTAATATGAAATATTAGGATTTATTATATAAATTGTGTTCGAAGTAATAATGCTATTATGAATTTATCAAAAACAAAATACCCAATTGTGTCAAAATTGACATGAAAGAGTTTTTAAAACAAATATTATATTATTAATTTATATTCAATTCCTACAAATCTAATGTTCGACCAAGAGACTTATATCATGATAGGTGTATCATTAAAGGACCACTTGGGGGTTTCTTGGAGGTATATAGTAAGTTTATTAACTATATAATATAAAAATACAAAGTGACATGGTAACTAATTAACTAAGAGTTAAAACTAAAAGATAAGGTTAATATAATTACCGAAACCTATCTAAATTATATTGTTTGACTGGTTTTAGACCCATACCCACCTTAACCTTTAAATAATCAACTTTGGATCCATTATAAACCGAATATGAATTTATTATAAAATAATATTTCTAGCTTTTCCAAAGGTGCCACTCACCCCTCTTATAAAAGGGCACTCCCCCTTCTCACTAATTCACACATTAAAAGCCTTTTGGCTCGGCCAACCCCTTCCCAAATACTCTCCGAACTTCTCTCACTTCAACCTAGAAGAATTATTTTGATCATAAAGCCAACCTAAAGAGCCCTTTTGATCAAATCAAAAGGAATAACCTGAAGAAGTGGTAATGTTTTCACCACCCTCTTTCAAGTTCATTTCTTCTTCAACTTCTTCTTTATTTGTTATTCCCATTCTAAAATAATAACTCTGGTATATTATATATAATGTGATGTTATTATAAATATGGTACAACCATATTCAGTATTCTATCCATCATTTGAATCACATGTCACCATACGTGTGTACGTACAGCTTACCGTCTCCACGTCGTGGTGTAATTGTTATTCAATAAATTATTATTTGGATAGGTATAATAATGATGTATAATTCATGTAAATAATAAATATAACATTATAATGATTATTTATAAATTATATACCATCCAATTATATATTATTTTAATACCAAAAGAATGATATTGTCGCTCGTGCGTACGCACGGACTACCGTCTCCACGAACGCGATGAGATTCATTCTCCATCGTATCCATTCAAGTATAATTATCATTTGATTATTTAAAAATAATGTTTAAGGACATAAAATCATTCTGTATATTAATAAGATACAACCTATTCATGACAAACATGGTTTACATAACAAAACATATAAAAGAAAATGAGTAAGTTAACACCCGAAACAACGATAATACTGAGATATTATTAACAAATAAATGTTAAAAAATCATATATGATATCATATTAATGTATATGATTATTATATAATTTAATAACAATTTTTTCACCATTATAAAGGAGTTTAACCTACCCTTCACCAAGGAAAAGTACAAGGTAAGGGTTTATTTCGTAATCTCTTCATTATCCGAGGTTGTTTATACATAATAATCTACTGAGACTTCTTTATCATCCACATCCATGTTTCTTAAAAATGTATTTCAAAAAAATTAATATTTACTAGAATATGGGTTAAAGTCATTTATACCCTTGTTTTACTTTTTATAAGAGGTTTATAAAGGAATCTTTCCATCGTTTTCCAAACAAGGTCCTTTTTAACCTTTTCGACAGAATTAAAGTAAGAATGTTTTTTTAACTTATACAGTGGGTGCAGCTATTTTACGCCATTATAAAATCTTCGAGGCTTCCCATATAATCTTATGGGTATATTTTCAATGAAAATGTTTTATTTTATAAATATATGACTCTTAAATTATTTCAAAATTTAAATATATATTTCTCGAAAAAGAGTTTTGATTTCATCTATGTCAACATCCTTTGATGGATTTTAAGTTTATTTGGAGTTGATTTATTATGATAAAAAACATCCATATTGTATTGATGGTTTTTTTGATATGTTTTACTGTAGATGTGTTATTTTTATACCATTAATGGTTTATGAAGAAAGTATTGACATTTCGTATGCTAGTTTTAATACGAATGTTTATGTTATGTTTAAACCTGTTCATATGAGGAATGCATTGGACTTAATAAGTGACGGGTGGAGCCCGCTATAGCTCCTCGATGCATCGGTAGGTCTCATGAGACAAAATAGTGTCTTAGCAAAAGGCCTTGAAAAAATCTTATTTCTAGCCGTGGCACGAGGCCTTGGCTATGTGGTTATGATAGTCTGACATTATGCATTCCATCATTATGAAAGTGGTTATTGATATTGCATGGGATTATTCGACTATTAGAATATCCATGTGAATAAGTAAATGGAATTATTTCATTTTATATTTTCCATATTATGCTAAAGTTCAAGTTTAAAAGACTTTTGTTTTAGTTATACATTGCCTTAAATGTTTATGCTTATTTATGAAATTTTTCGCTATATTTTTATCCTTACTGAGCATCCGAGCTCACCCCTTTCAATGTATTATTTTTCCCAGGATGTGAAGAATTAATTTATGAATGACCTGTAGGGAAAGTATGATGAGATATGAAGAAAAGATGTTGTTGTAGTTTTTTTGAGTTTATGATGTAATGTAAGGCTTATGAATATATCTAGTGTTTCCAATACTACTAAACTAATCGGTCTTTAGAGACTTGATCTTTCTTGTGATCATTCCAATGTTATATAATAATGCACCAGGTCTGGGTAACTGGGGCCGAGGCGTTATATTTTTGATAAATTGGGGTGTCTAAGTGATCAATTTAAACCCTCACGATCCTCGTGGGGTGTGTAAAGGAGGACATGACCATTTTAGGGCCATCCATAGGGTGCGTTGTAAATCTCAGACCTAGAGAATGGTAGGGTTAAGTAAAGGATTTTCATGTAAAGTGTGAAGCCCATGTATAACATGTATTAATGGTAGATTAGGTTTTCAATGGAATTATAATAGAGAAACCTAGGATGATAAGGTAATAAGGGGTTTTTATATGACATGAAAATGGGTAATAGGGTCGAATGAGGTTGTGTCGATTGTTTAATGACTTTTAGTTAGAAATGACTAAGAGGATTTTTTTCATATTAAATGGTGAACTTGTAAATGGGTAATGGAATGAAAAATGGAAAATATGTTAATGAGACACAATAATGGAGTGGATGAATAATTTAAATTGGTTAATACATGGTAATTATGTGGTACACCTAATGGGTTGAATATATTAAGTGGTTGTGTTATGATATATAAGGAATGTACTTGAAATGCATAAGTAGGTAAATGCTTGTGAAATAATAAATTGTATAAATGGGTTAATGTATGGTCATTAATTAATATTGGCTAAGGCATGGGGTTTGTTTACCAATCTTAAAGGGATAAGGCATGAGAATGGGAATTTGGATAAATGGATATGAAATGTAATTGTTAATGTATTAATGGGTTATGACATAGTATTTATTGCTATGTTGTTTGTTTTGTTTTGTGATTTCTAATGACATTGTCATGATTTCTTGTGTTATGGTATAGATTTGGTGACTTTATAAATAATCATTTGGACATGGCTTGGTAGATTGGGGTATTAAATTGAGGTTCTATACCCACTGGTCGATTTAGAGTGAGGCTCTAAACTCCACCCCATAAATGCACAGGTTAGGGAAGAGGATGGAGGCCTTACTCCCCTAACAGTTGCATTCAACCCGAACTAAGGATTTGAGGTTAGGATAATGTGTTGATGTGAAATGTGTACCCCTAGTGAGATATGGACTTGACATGTTTTCACTATACATTGGATTTTTTTTCTTATACCCTTGTGTAGATAATATTTATGCCTAACCCATGGAGCATGTGATCAAAATGGATTGAGTAATGAAGATGATATAAGAAGTGAAATTGGGACAAATGTTAGGAATTAATTAACTGAACCATGGATATCTAATGGAACCTAAGTTGTCCTTTGTTTAATTACCATTAATTTTGTACTTGCATGCACTATCTATTAGACTGGATATTTTGTAGACATTGTTGATGGTGGACTACTGAGTTTTTTACTCACACCCAACTCAAGCCTCCATTGGGTACCCAAGCAGATCTCTTGGTTGCAGGTCAGGACAAGGGCAAAGGCCCAACACTAAGATGTTGAGTTGGGATCGGGATGTGCATGGATAAGGATCCAAACATACAGTCGAGACTCGTTTGTAGTTTTGGTTGTTTGTCTTATTTGGGTTTTTCTTTCACTTTTCACTACTAGTATATCATGAAATTGTTGTATTTTATTTGTCTTTGTACCGTGTTTGTGAAACATTTGGTTATGCATGTTTATTATATGTTTCATGTTATTATTCTATTTATATTGTGTTATGTTGTGGAATACTATGGTAAAGAGGGTATTGTATCCCAACATGACTCGTTAGACCCTCACCGCCAGTCAGCAACCTCTGGCGTATGGGGATCCATGCCTGAGGTCATGTGATGACTCATCCCGGTGCACTTGTTTACTGTCTCCCAAGTTGGGGACGTTAAAAAGTGGTATTAGAGGAGTTATTTTCTCTATATTACTATTTTGGGATGGTATATAGGAGATTAGGAGAGTGTCAGGACTTAGAAATGAGCTCATGATTGGGAGTAGCTAACCCATGTATGAGGTAAAACTCAAGTCACCTTGGGTGTGAATTGTTATTCTTGATGTATGTCTTTAAATTTGAATGATATTTCACTTTTGGGAGGTTCACATATAGTGTGATTTGGTTGATTTATGATATTTTTCCCATTGTAGGAATGGAATGAGGTTGTGCATTCATGCATCATTTTAGGCACCTAAGGATATGTTGGAGTTGGTGGCCTAGAACCAACTACTTTGTACTTTATTCGTTAATAAAAGTCTTATCACATCTTGATTATTCTTCTACGTGACAATGCATGTGATAATGTCCTAAGGATAGTTGTTTCATTAAAGGGTCATAGCGGATCCCTACTATGATGAAAACCCGTAAGTGCCATAGCACTATCCTTGAATATATGTTCTATGGTCGGATGATATTATTTGAGGGACACAAATAATACAGGCCATTAGGGGTGAGGACTCATAAAACATTGAGGCACCATCTCATGGTGTGCGCCCTTGGTAATATCTCAGAGGATATTATGAGAATGAGACCCGCCTGTAGGAAATCCACATTTCATAGTGTCCTTGGATGTTCCTATCTGCGGATGTGTTTATTGGTCCTTATACTTTAAGATTATTATTAATGGGTATTACAACTCACTCACTTAGATGTATTGATGAAAACTGTGATGACACACTGTTCGCAGCGAGGTAGGATACATTGGGTGTGTCATGAGTAATACTTCATTGATAGATAATGTGAGAAAGGATTTGTCCCTTCCGTTCCACAATGGAAGTAGATATCTCAGGCCCTTTGATGGAATTGATATAGACTAAATAAATCCATGGCCATGGTAAGGTATGGGCGGGTTCAATTCTGGAAAGTCAAAGAAAGAATAATCGAGCACATGGGTTGATGGCACTAGCATGAAACCCTCTTGATTAGATATATCGAGGAAAAGGGATTATATTACATGGTAAGTGTTCGTACGAGGTGACACATCATTGCGGCGTTAACGTCTTTCTCTATGGGTGCCTTGGCGTGTTGCTAGATGCTAACCTTGGACTTTAGGCAGGCTCCGCCTAATACCATAGAGAAAGGGGCCTAGAGGGTCACACACTAAGTGTGTCCATGTATCTCAATTAAATATTAATTTAACAAGTTAAATAAATATTATTCCCGAACGTGGTTTAATAATTATTTAAGAATGCCTGATTGCATTTATTTTGACACTAGTTATTCGAGAGAATATATTGTGGGTGAAATAATACATTTATTAGCGAGTAATGAAGTTACATTTATTTAAGAAATAAATAGCCATTACTCAAGGACTAATAAATTTGGTGGATGAAATAAAGGAAAGTGGAAAATAAAAGTACACGCCATGTATATTAAATATACACACCGTGTAGTTTTATGGAAAACGAGTACACGCCGTGTTTTAATGATTACACGCCATGTTGTTTTTCCAGTTGGGATTTTGAGGATATAATATTTTTTTATTAAAGATGTTTATTATGATCAGTGTGGGTGCATGTTAAGGAATTAATAATTCGACATGGGGGTTTTCAATAGGAGTTAATGAAATAAATAAAACATGTAACGTGTTTATTTATTTTCATAACTCTATAATCTCAAACCCGATTATAAATATCCTCACAACCCCAACAATTTTTCTCAATTGTTGTGCACAACAATTCTGGAGAATTATTTCAAGGCCGAAATAACTCCTTCCTCCAAGAACGTCCTCAAGACCGAGAGACCAAGGAGATCGAAGGAGGACATCGCAAGAGAAGGTTCTTCCATGCTAGCACCCGGAGATCCCTTCGGCGATGTCTAGAGATACGTGGAACACATGTGGATCACCACTAGATGAATCATACACTTGGATTCTACAACGCAACAACGGATCACAGGATTGTGAATGGAGACATCCACGAAGAAAGAATTCCACCAAGGTAATTCTTGTGAATTAATTAAATTAATTATAACCAACATATGATGATCCCATCTCTGAGGTTCTAGGATTACCTCTTAAGTTTTTCGTTCTTCATTCCATTCTGAAGATTCGGCGTTTTATATTGTGATGGATCTCAGATTGAACATTGTTTACACGTTAAAATTAAAGTTATGCAAACCCACCAACGCACTTCCGCTGCACCCGGAACCTACAAGTGGTATCAAAGGGAGGTTATATCGTTTATTATAATTATTTAGTTTTCTGTTTATGTTTTACACATTTAATAATATTGTTTTTTCAATTCAAGTTTAGTCATTCTGGAAATATGAATCTCAAGATCTGTTCCTCTTACCTCGTTTCTCGTTCACCTCATAGAAACGAATTTTTCTTTTGATTTTGATTAAAATAAAATAAAGGAACTCATCCGAAGGAGCCAAACGTTTCTGTCCGTACAACACCAGAATACACAGCGTGTATTCGGAAGTACACGCCGTGTATTCTAGGTTCATGCATCGGACTGGTATGCCAAATCAGGCCATGTATTGATCTTATCTAAGTCATTTATGACACCGTGAGTTGAACAGGAATAGGTGGCACACATTTTCCGGATTACACGCCATGTGGTCCAACTGAACACGGTGTGTAGTCCCTTCGGGTTAGGGTTGGACCATGTACCCCTTACACGGCTTGCCCGTCTAGAAACCGTGTAACGCGGAAACTACACGGCGTGTGTCCCACTGTACACGCCGTTTACTCCGAAAATTTCCGAAGTACATTAAAACGCCATGTCCCCGGGCATGTACTTCGGATGGACGGTGAAGAAAAGTACACGTCGTGTAGTCATAACTACACACCGTGTACTCACCCAAATTACGAAGATTTATTAAAATTTATTATTATATTATAAAAACCCTTGAGAACTGTACCATAGTGTAGGCGTAAAGCTGAGGCACAACACGTGATAGGTTTTTTATATATATGATTTGAATTTAACATCTACTTAATAAATGGAAATTCACCAAATTTCCTCCAAGGTACAAGTTACGTACAAGGATAATTTTAAATGAATTTATTTGTTTAAAATTATGATGGATGAGAATCTCAAGGAAATTCAGAAAAGGATTTAAGATAAAAGGATTGATTAATTAAAAGATAATTAATTGAGTCGAGCATGATTTATCTTAATCAAGAACGATTAAAGAATTGAATTCTAGTTTTATTTATGCGTAAATATCATTGAATGTATGGATGATAATGAGCTAGACCTAGACCTTTGTATGTGAATGGTTTCTTTTAATTTATTTATTTAAATTAAATTAGTTGGCCTACAATCCATCTCCTCATTAATATGTAGGGAATGCCTTACCAAGGATTCGTTTATGTAAAAACCCTTTTTACCCCTCACCTGCATGTGAGATAAATTCATATGTAATGGATGGAGCTCCCAATCTAGTGGAGGCAGCTCAAGTCAGGAGCCAAGGTGAAACCAATCCAAGGAGATACAAAGGTGGACAGACGGAAAGATGTAAACACGAACCTGAAAGGTTCAAGGTGTTTCTACCAAAGGTCTTGGGTTATTTTATCCACTTCTAGATAAACTAACCAACAGAAAAAACTCATGATCATTCCATTTATTTTATTTCTATCAGTTGCATGTTTTATTTATTGTGAGTGTGTTGTCACGATCACACAATTAATGAATTAAACGAGCATGCAAGATGGAACTAAAATAAAACTGGCTTAAACATGAATATTATCTTAGACATATTTAATCACTTAAGTATATCCCACTTAATATTAATAAGCATGTAATAAAAGATAATAAATTGGAAATTTACGTATAAGGATAAAATCCCAAAAAAAATATTAAGTCGGTATAGCCTTCCATAATCTTGGTTAGAATCGAACCATAGTTCAAAGTGATTGACCAACCCTAGTTGGGGTGCTTTAAATTATTAGGGAATTCTAAATCAAGTTTTTGGGTTGACTTGACTTGGTTTTCATTGAGGGTTGACTTCCACAGTAGGAATTGGTGTGACCAAGAGGCAAAGGTTGAGGAAATCCAAAATAAAAGGATTTCAGGATTGGGGAGTCCACTCAGCAGATCAAGGAGATGTGAGTTAATACAGTTAGAATTTGGAATGCCTACCTAAAACCCTTCAAATTGCTTGACCAACCCTAGTTGGGGTAATGCGAAGGGCAATATGGATCCTTTGCACCAGAATATTCAGGCAACAGAATATTCTGAAGTCAATGGTGAGGGCTATTGGATTTCAATAAAATAGTGGGAGACTAATAAGTATTAATTTATTTATTTGCCTCATTTTTGTAATAAATTACTAAATCTTTTCTCATCTTAATTTTAGAAACAGAAATAAAATTACTTCAAACATATCATTGCGAACCATACTCGAGAAAGAAAACTTTCTCACCGGCACCAATTTCCAAGAGTGGAAGAGGCATTTACGCGTCAACCTTCACCACGAAAGGAAATTTTATGTGCTGGAAGAGCCTATTCCAGTTGCGCATAGGAAAGAGGATATTTATGAGGAATTATCTCTCTATATGAAACACATGGATGATTCCACAGATGTCCAGTGTTTTATGATATCAGCCATGTCTAATGAGCTCTTGAAGCAACATGAAAACATGGACATGTATAGCATGATGTCTCACCTTAAGGATCTCTACCAAGAGAAGGTGAGATAGGAGAGGTATGAGATCTCCAAAGATTTGTTTACAACTAATCTTGGAGAGTCTGCGCCAGTTGGGCCTCATGTAGCCAAGCTTATTGGATACATTGAATGCATGGACATCTTAGGGATTAAATTCCAGGATGAGTTTCATACAGATCTCATCCTATCATCACTGACCAAGACCTTCTATAGCTTCATTGTCAATTATAACATGAGAGGAAATGAGAAGAGTCTATCAAAGCTTCTAAACGTGATTTTCCAGGTATAAAAGGACATGGGGCGTGACAAACCCACAGTCCTTATGGTTAACAAGAAAAGGAAGGACAAGGAAAAGGGGACAAAGACTTATAAACGGTCTGAAGCCCCTGAGCACCATCCCTCCATGACGGATAAGATCTAGAGGCAGGGCAAGGAACGGGAGGCAGTGTGTTTTGCATGTGGAAACCAGGGCCACTGGAAGAGGAACTACACCCAAAAGCGTGGGGATGCTAAAGTTATGTTTGTTATCGAGTGTAATCTTTATATTTCTACACATTGGGTATTAGATACAGCTTTTGGATCTCACATATGTATTCAAATGCAGGAACCAAGTAGATTTAGAATGATTTCCAGAGGAGAGGTGGATCTTCGAGCTACCAATGGCGCAAGGCTGGCTACGTTGGCTATTGGAGATTACCACCTCTCAATGCTAACTGGGATGATTTTGGTTTTACATAACTATTATTATGTTCGTAGTGTTACCAAGAACATAATTTATGTATCTTGTTTGGATATGGATGGATTTGTTTTCAAATTTGGAAATAAGTGTTGTCTCTTTTATAAGAACAACGTATGTTATGGTATGACACATTTAAGTAATGGTTTGTATGTATTAAATTATGAAAACCAATTGTTAGAAATCGATAATGAAAAAAACTCACATGACTCATACATCATCCAGTTGTGGTATCACCGTCTCGATCATGTGAATGAGAAGCACCTGACAAAGCTCTGCCAAGATGGTTATTTAGACTCTACTGAGCTAAAACCACTTGATAGATGTCACGCTTATTTACAAGGAAAAATGACCAAGCCGCCTTTTTTTGGACAAGGTTAAAGGGCCACAAAGCTTCTAGGATTGGTACACACAGATGTGTGTGGGCCATTTCTAGTAGAATCTAGAGGTGGATATTCTTACTTCATTACTTTTACTGATGATTTGAGTAGATATGGCTATGTCTACTTAATGAGGTATAAGTCAGAGGCCTTAGAGAAATTTAGGGAATTCAACAATGAAGTAGATAAGAATCTTGGTAAGAAGATAAAGAAACTTTAATCAAATCGAGTTGTAGAATATCTGAACCAAGAGTTCATCGATCTTCCATGGGAGTTTGAAATTCTATCTTAGCTCACTCCTCCTTATACACCACAATGGAACGGTGTTAGTGAAATGAGGAACCACACCTTGTTAGACATGGTGAGGTCGATTATGAGTCATGTGGATCATCCATTATCCTTTTGGGGATAGGCATTACAAACTGCAGCACAAACATTAAACCAAGTACCAACTAAGGCGGCAAATGCAATTCCCTCCGAGATATGGAATGGAAAGAAACCCATTTTGTCGCACATGCGTGTATGGGGATGCGAGACATTTGTTAAGGCCTCCTCAGGAAACAAACTATCACCTCGGGGCACGAGGTGTATCTTTATAGGATATCCCAAGGAAATGAAAGGATATTACATATATAACCCTTTAGACAAGAAAGTGATTGTCTCTAGACAAGCCATCTTTCTTGAGATGGAGCACATCCTCAAGAAGGATAGTGGGATAAAGATTGACTTCGACGAAATTGATGCTCAAGATACACAGTAGTTGGTACAGGAAAAAGTTCCATAGGTCCTCGTGGAAGAGGTTCCAGAAACACAAGTACTGCGTAGGAGCTCAAGAGAGGTAAGGGAACCAGAGATATTTGGTTTCCTAGTCACTAAGGATGGTGAATCATTATTGTTAGACAATGATAAACCTCTCTCCTACAAGGAAGCAATAGAAATCTCAGAAGCTGCAAGATGGCTAGAATCTATGAATTCTAAGAAGGATTCCATGTATCAGAACCAAGTCTGGGTTATGGTTTATGAACCAGTTTATGTAAAGCATGTTGGATGCAAATGGGTATTCAAGAGAAATCTGGACATGGAAGGTCAAGTTAGCACCTATAAAGCAAGTTCGGTGGCTAAAGGGTTCAGATAGCGTCAAGTAATTGACTATGATGAAACCTTCTCTCTAGTTTCCCTGTTTAAATCCATAAGAATCATACTTTCCATAGCATCTTACCATGACTATGAGGTTTGGAAGATGGATGTCAAAATAGCATTCCTTAATTGGAACCTTTAGGAAGATGTCTATATGACACAACCAGAAGGGTTTGTGACTCCAGGTGAATCCAAACGGGTTTGAAAGTTGTAGAAATCCATTTACGGATTAAAGAAAGGATCCAGGTCATGGAAAATTAGATTTGATGAATCCATAAAGGAATTTAGGTTGATTAAGAATGAATGTGAGCCATGTGTTTATAAGAGGTTTAATGGGAATTCGATCGTTATTCTAGTAGTATATGTTGATGACATATTGATTATTGGAAATGATGTACCAGTCTTACAGTCAGTTAAGGACTGGTTTAACAAGTGTTTCTCCATGAAGGACTTGGGTGAAGAAGCCTACATTCTAGGGATCAAGATCATTTGTGGTAGATCCAAGAGGCTTCTTGGACTGAGTCAGAGTACATACATTGACTAGATACTAAATAGATTTAGTATGGAACAATCCAAGAGGGGATTGGTTCCAGTTTCACATGGCCTACATCTTTCTAATAAAATGTTTCCTCAGACACAACAAGAGATAGATAGATTGAGTAAGATCCCATATGCTTCAGCTATAGGATCCATCATGTATGCCATGTTATGTACCAGGCTTGATGTTGCCTATGCACTGAGCATGGTAGGAAGATATTAAGCAGATCAAGGAGAATAGAATTGGACTATTTTTAAGACTATCCTTAATTATCTGAGAAGAACTAAGGATATGTTCCTGGTGTATGGAGGAGACGAGGAGCTTGTCATTAGAGGGTATGCTGATGCTGGTTTTCAGACAGATCAGAATGATCTGAAGTCGCAATCTGGATATGTTTTCTGTCTCAATGGAGGAGTTTTGAGCTGGAAGAGTTCAAAGAAGCCAGTTGGCACCGATTCTATAGTGGAGTCCGAATATATAGCGGCTTCTGATGTAGCCAAAGAAGCCGTCTGGATTCGGAACTTTGTCCAAGAGCTTGATGTGGTGCCTAGCAGTAAATATCCCATTACATTGTATTGTGATAATACTATAGCGGTGGCTCTTGAAAAAGAACCAAGGTCACATCAACAGAAAAATCACATACTTAGGAATTATCACCTCTTGAGGTATTTCTATCAAAGGGGTGAAGTTGCAGTGAGTAGAGTGTACAAGGAAGAGAACGTGGCAGACCCCATGACTAAAGGCTTATCTCAGCAGAAGCATGAATATCATTTGAGAGCTAGCGGGTTAAAGGTTGTTAGAAGTTGGCTCTAGTCCAAGTGGGAGTCTGTTGGAGTTGGTGACCTAGAACCAACTACTTTGTACTTTATTCATTAATAAACTCCTTATCACATCTTGATTGTTCTTCTGCTTGACAATGCATGTGATAATGTCCTAAGGATAGTTGTTCCATTAAAGGGTCATAGCGGATCCCTGCTATGAGGAGAACCTAGAAGTGCCATAACACTGTCCTTGAATTATGTTCTATGGCTGGATGATATTATTTGAGGGACACAAATAATACAGGCCATTAAGGGTAATGACTCATAAAACTTTGAGGCACCATCTCCTCGTGTGATCCCTTGGTAATATCTCATAGGATATTATGAGAATGAGACCCGCCAGTTGGAAATCTACATTTCATAGTGTCATTGGATGTTCCTATCTTCGGACGTGTGTATTGGTCCTTATACTTTAAGATTATTATTAATGGGTATTACAACTCTCACACTTAGATGTATTGAAAAAAACTGTGACGACACACTGTTCGCAGTGAGGTAGGATACGTTGGGTGTGTCACGAGAAATACTTCATTGATAGATAATGTGAGAAAGGATTTTTCCCTTCCATTCCACAATGGAAGTAGATATCTCAGGCCCTTTGATGGAATTGATATAGCCTAAATAAATCCATGTCAATGGTAAGGTATGGTAGGGTTCAATTTCGCAAAGTCAAAGAAATAATAATCGAGCACATAGGTTGATGGCACTAATATGCAACCAGCTTGGTTAGAGATATCGAGGCAAAGGGGTTATATTACATGGTAAGAATTCGTATGAGGTGACACTTCATTGCAGCGTTAAATTATTTCTCTATGGGTGCCTTGGCGTGTTTCTAGATGCTAACCTTGGACTTTAGGCAGACTCCGCCTAATGCCACTGAGAAAGGGGCCTAGAGGGTCACACACTAAGTGTGTCCATGTATCTTAGTTAAATATTAATTTAACAAGTTAAATAAATATTGTTCCTGACTGTGGTTTAATAATTATTTAAGAATGCTTGATTTCATTTATTTCAACACTAGTTATTCGAGAGAATATATTGTGGGTGAAATAATACATTTATTAGCGAGTAATGCAGTTACATTTATTTAATAAATAAATAGCCATTACTCAAGGACTAATAAATGTGGTGGAGGAAATAAAGGAAAGTGTAAAATAAAAGTACACGCTGTGTATATTAAATATACACGATGTGTAGTTTTATGTAAAATGAGTACACAATGTGTATTAATGATTACATGCCGTGTAGTTTTTCCAGTCAGGATTTTAAGGATATAATATTGTTTTATTAAATGATATTTATTATAATCAGTATGGGCGCATGTCAAGGAATTAATAATTCGACATGGGGGTTTTCGATAAGAGTTAGTGAAATAAATAAAACACGTAAAGTGTTTATTTATTGTCATAACTTTATAACCTCAAACCCAATTATAAATATCCTCACAACCCCAACACTTTTTCTCAATCGTTGTGCACAACAATTCTGGAGAATTCTTTTAAGGCTGAAAGAACTCCTTCCTCCAAGAACGTCCTCAAGACTGAGAGACCAAGGTGATCGAAGGCAGACATCATAAGCGAAGGTTCTTCTACGCTAGCACCCGTAGATCCCTTCGGCGATGTCCGGAGATACATGGCACATGTGTGGATCACCGCTAGAGGAATCCTACACTTGGATTCTATGACGCAATGACGGATCAGAAGATCGTGACCAAATACATCAACGAAGAAATAATTCCACCAAGTTAATTCTTGTGAATTAATTAAATAAATTATAACCAACATATGATGATCCTATCTATGTGGTTCCCGGATTCCCTCTTAAGTTTTTCGTTCTTCGTTCCATTCTGAAGATTCTGTGTTTTATATCGTGACGGATCTCGGATTGAACGTTGTTTAAACGTTAAAATTATTGTTGGGGAAACCCACCAATGCGCTTCTGCTGCACCCGTAACCTACAGGATATAGGTAGAATGCATCACTATAGGCTCACACATGGGATGGGTGTGTGGGGCATAGAAAGTATAATGCATTTTACTTCCTTGGGATATTTGAGTAAAATGATGCCAAATAATGGTAATGAAAGTGGGTGAATAAAAAGAATTCAAATAAAATGTTATGTAATATCATGTATACAAAAATGTTATTAATGGGTTAATATTTTGGGTTGTGATAAATTGTAAAGGTTGATTTGGTGTATAAAAATAAAATGTTTTTCATAGTGATGGTAAAATTGTTAATGAATTTTTTCTAATGAAAGTTGTAAATGAGTTAAAATGATGATTTTAACAAGTTGTGAAATGGGGAAATGTACCTAATAGGAAGGGATATTTTGTTAAAATAATAATTTGTTTGAATAGGTGTTGATGAAATACTTGTGATTAATTAAATTGGTTACCCCATGTTGACCATGACCCAGGATAGTTATAGTAGAGGGTAGTGTTCTTTGTGTGATGATTAAATTTAGGATAGAGAATGTAGGGTGGCTTGTTTAAATTTGATAGTGTGATACACTTTCCATTCTATATGGTCATTCTTCAAGGAGTTGGCTGAACGATAAGATTAAAATGAGATTGATTCAGTTCAAAGGTGGGTATCCTTTTTGTTGTTGGTTTGACACTTGTATGTTTAGGTTGGGGAAGTGAGAGTGCCAAATTTTGAGACTTTGGATTTGGATTTTGAGGCCATTCTGGTTATGATATGGCCTAGGTGGTGTGTTTAGGGAACCCTTAGTAGGGTGTGGTTGATGGGTTCTGAGGCGTTGTTTGGTAATGTGAGTGTGGAAACTCTCATGGTTTGTGACTGTACGGAGTGCATGTTGGACTCTAAGGATAGTTCTTGGGTCCTGGTGGCCTTGTATGTAGAGACCTTACAAGTTGTGTTTTAAATCCTGGGGAGGATATTTTTATTATAGTACCAATGAATGTGTACACCCTTGGCACAGAACCTAGAGTAAATGGTTGTTTGGTATGCTAGGAATAGTGTGCATCAGAACTGGGGTGAGAGTTCCATTCAAAACCATTACTTTGTTTGTGTCCTAATATGTATGGTTTGGAGAGAGGACCAATGTATTTTTCTAGTTGTGACTCCAGTATAGGGAGTTGGTATTATCCAACCTTTGAGGTGACCTAAGAGAGAGGTCAGATGGGGTTTCTAGTGCTTTGGGGTGTGTGTCACACATGTAGATGTTTTGGATTGTGATAGTGGAACTCATAGTGTTGTATGGTGCGGGTCTGTCCTAGAGGGATAAGTGGGAAGGTAAATAGTGGTTGGTGCTTCATGAATTGTGGTTATGAAATGATAGTTTTGAAAACTCAAGGGTGACCTCGTGGGAGGTTAGCCAGTAGTGCAAGTAGCTTGGAATTTGAAGCATGGGAAATTCTTCAAAGGTGGTGTCAATGCATACTAAGTACCACAATGGTATAGTAAATGGTGTAGTTGTGCATGGTTATTTCATAAGGTCACTCTTGTGATGTGATAAGAGGTATGTTTTGTTTCCAAGGGATGTATCGTATGGATGCCTAACTAACCTATCTGGATGATGATTAACGGAGGACTCAAAGTCGTCTTTGAGCAGAAGAGATCAGGGTGGATGAGGTGTGGTTTTATTCTTTCGCTTGAAGGTGATACCCAAGGTGAGGGTGGTCACATGAATAAACTTGTTTGTATGAATGGTTTGGTTTTTGGGTGAGAAGTAGAGGTCGCCTGAGGTTTAATGAGACAGACTAAATAAGATTCATGGTTAGTTAAGTAAGAGGGTGATGGGATACAAAGAGATAAATGTTGATTTGTGAGAGATTGTTGGTTTGATTGGTGTGGTACACCATTGTGATTCGATTGTTAGCTATTAGGGACACAAAAAAATAATTTAAGAAGTGTGGTGGAAGTAGTGCCACCTAAAACGTAGATTCATGGCTGCCTTTCAATTTGGCCATGGAGTAGTGGTGAGACTTTGTTGGAAATCATACATGAGTTGTGGTGGTTATGTTTTGATGAGATGTGTTCATCATGGGAGCATGAGATCATTTTCTGGTCATGGTGTCCCATAGTTCGACATCAGAAGTGGATAAGGTGTTGGAGGTGTTCTTAGACAACTTCTTAGTGTACCTCATCTAGTGACGATCCTTCCCAATATCTTGATATCATCACATATACCTTGATAAGCTATAGAGTTACGCCAAGATACTTTGAGGTGTTTGTTTATATGATGGATTTCATGGATTTTATGATCATTGAAAATTAATATTTGGAGGTTGATTATGTAATTATCACCCTCGATGGCTTTGGGTGAGGTCCTCGGGATGGACCAGGTGTCGACCAACTCCATAGGTTTCATTCACAGAAGCCAAGAACTATAATTGGGTTACGTTCATTTTATTGTTTTGAGAAAAGGATAGATATCCATGTCTATGTTTGGGGTTTGACTTTTGATCGAGTGTAAAGATAGTGTGTAAATAATCCCTCATACAGAGAAATGGTAATTACACTCTTAAGGTGGGAGTGATAAGCCAGAACTAGATGCAGAGAGGATAAAATGCAGTTAATGAAATGACACCAGGATGCCAATGAGTAACCTATGAGGTGGATGTTAGATTCCTTGGATAGGAAATTTGGTACTTGTATGTGGTGATTTATGATACAAGTGTTGGATTTGAGCTTAGGGTGGTTCCATGTGAATCTTGTTATGTTTGTGCTGAATTCGTAGAAGGGTGTGGTTGGATATGCCAACAGGTTGTGGCAAGAGAGGTTGGGTTATATAACTCCAAATAAGATCAAGGTTATACTCTTGTAAATTTTCCTTTGGTGGTTTTATATCATCTCTAAGTTGGGGGAACCATGGCCATGTGATGTGGTGTCATGCTAAGGGAGAAGCTCGATGATGGATTGGAGGATGGTAAGGCCCTACACTAAGATGTTGAGTTGGGCTCGGGATGCATGTGTAGAAGGATCCAGACTTAGGGTTGGGACCTATTTTGAGTTTGGTCATTTTTCTTATTTGGGGTCTTCTTTCACTTTGAACTACTAGTATGGAATGAAATTGTTGAATTTTATTTGTTTTTGTACCCTATTTGGGAAACATTTGTTTATCCATGTTTATTATATGTTTCTTGTTATTCAGTTATTTATATTGTGTTCTATTGTGGATTAATCAAGTAAAGAGGGTATAGTCTCCCCACCTGACTCATTAGACCATCTCCACTAGTCAACAACCTCTAGCATATGGGGAGGCATGCTTGAGGTCATGTGATGACTCGGTTTGGGGAACCGGTTTAGTGGATCCCAGGTTGTGGATGTTAGAAGTATGCGTAATATCATCAATACATACATCGCTAGAATCATCACCACTATATCCCCAAGAAATACCCACCCATTTCTCACACAAACACCATCAATTATATCAATATATTAAGAAAACACACCAATACTCTGATTTACCAAATAATAAATACTATACACATAAAGTATTTTCATCACAGCATACTCCAAAGGAAACTAAGTCCACATAACCAAGGTATAAAAGCATTTCACAACAAAAATCGCTGCTCAACCCCAAAACAATTATCTTTAAAAACCATTTAAATAAATATATTAAAATAATCAATTAATTATATATAGTTTTTTAGAAACAATAAACCTATAAGAAATCAATTAATTAATAGTTTTGAATCATAATAAACATGATTTTAGTATTATTTCTATATTTCATAAAATTCAAGGAAGAATAGTTATCAAATTACTTTCAAATTATTTTAACCATGTCATTATGATTCTGGATTAAAATTGTTTATCAAATTCAAAGCATATACACTATTCTAAATTACAATAACCATCACCAAAAAATATATCACACTATCTGGAAAATCAAGAGGTCATATGAACCATGAAAAATTACATTCCATCACAATAACAAAAAACCAATCCATTATTGATCTGGTTATTATATTTTCTTAAGTTAATTCAAATATTACCCAAGGGTATATAGCATGATACATTCACACATGAACATAAATAAAATTAGAAATAATATATCCCCTACCTTTATTAGAAGTTCAAAGTTATCCGAGAAATAACGAACAATGAAGGATCAACCACCACTGAAGGAAAACTAAATGAAACTTGACCATAGTAATCTTTCATCATGTCTGGGTCAATTTTCAACTCCAAAATAGAGGATCTCTACCCAATTATCCTCTATAATGAAAGAGTGAAAGGGAAATAAATAAGAGGGTATAAGAGATAGTAACTTGATTCGTAAGACTTGAATCTAGACAAACCAAAGTGTTGTGACTCTCAAGAATGTGGATAGAGAGTGATAAGAAGATCAAGGGGTTAGATTAGGTCTAAGAGAAGAAAACGGAAAATAAAACTAAGGGGTATTCGACTCTATATTTATATAGGAGGTTCAAATATCCTCTAACATGATGTAGTCGATAACATTACACATTTTGTGCTTCTATTCAAAGAGAATATCAAGAATATCAGGTGTTTGAAGCACCATAACTCCATAATTCTCATATATTTTAAAATTTTCATCTAAATTCTTTGACCTCCACCATGCCCTCAGTTATGGAATAGTGGAATTGACTTATTTTTTTAGACCTATAAAGATGAAGAACATAATATGGAGACACCTCGCACTCACCATTTTCTCTAAATCCTCACTAAACTCAACTCTTCCATGTTTCATGCCATGATCATCCTTCCCCAACATATGGTGAAATATCTATCCATTTTAACCTTCCTCAACTTCACCAAGAACCTTACATGCCACCATGCCCAAACCTACAACATAATTATCTCCATACTACCCATCCCAATAGTATGTCTCACTAAAAACTATACTTATCCAACTTCTTCAAAATAGACACTAATAAATCATTTTATCCACTTGTTTCACCTAGGTTAACACTCCATGAAAAAATCCCTCTGAAACAAAAACCATAGACATTTTTCTCATTGTGTTTTACCCAGAACCACACCACCAACTCCAAAATTCACAAATAAACCAGTACCTCATCCTGAGCTATGGCATGGTGACCCTTTGTGTGACACCCCGAACCTTTTCCATGTGTACTCATAATATTTTATGGTTTTAATTCGTTTAATTTTCATAATATCCAAAAAAGTTTTTTCAAAAAAAACAAGGCATGTTTTATTCAGTGAAACAATGAAATGATTACATTACAAAAAAGTCAAAAGAGTCATTCTACCCTAAGATACCTACTAAGAGACCTATAAAAATCAAAGGGAGATCACAAAATACAACAAAAATCCTAAGAAAATGGTGGGGTCCTTCAGATCCATCACGATGAAGATCATTATAGCCAGAACCATAGAAACCATGCAAAGAATTAGAGGAATAATGAGAACCATATTCTCCATGTTTTCTTGAATTTGGAACACCATAATAATGTTTTTATAGGGCCTTAAAGATAATTTGTCCATTTCCTCTTCTAGGTGA
Source organism: Viscum album (assembly GCA_963277665.1). NCBI lineage: Eukaryota > Viridiplantae > Streptophyta > Magnoliopsida > Santalales > Viscaceae > Viscum > Viscum album. The sequence continues at coordinate 1,715,128,341 of OY728160.1, read as the reverse complement.
CTCTTGACTCTATAACAGTTATAAGACCTTATAGCTATTGGGTATTCTGACTATTTTATTTTAAGAATTTACATATACTGAGATTTACAAGTGTTTTAAGTATGAATTAAATTAATGTATTTTAAACATGATTTTGAGTTTGAAATCATACTTTGGGAAAATGAAATTGATTACTATTTTTGTATTTAGTATTTTATCTATACTTAGTGAATTAAGTATTTAATTATTTAAAATGTTTTTAAAAAAATTATCTATAAATTTTTTCATCCTTGGATGAATAAAAACAAGGTTTTAATTAAAAATATGTTTTGGTTTTAAAATATAATACCAGTATGGGATTTCCTTTTGACATATTAAACATTGATTTTAGATTTTGAAATTCGATGTTTTGAAACAAAAATATTTATAAACTAGTGAAGATTTTGGTATTTAGGATTTTTTTTTAACCATAGTAGAAAATTTGTATTCCCTATTTTTAATTCACCTTTAGGTATATAAACCAATTCTTATGTTTATAAAAATTAATTTTTACTTTGTAAAAGTTAGGCCAGTCCCCCACTTATATGAGGGCGACCTTAAAGGAAAATCCACTCAAGGACTTGGTGGGAATCTCACTCAGAGCCCCTTGGCCAATGTCTCAGGGTTGTGCACGCATGGTTCGTGACAAGTCGCATGCACAGGCATGCATATTCAGGCCCTAAGAATTCATGGGAATGTGTAAGGGTCTTCCGGAGTATTCCACCATGCGGGGTGGCATGGTGTCAAGGGTGGTCACAGAATCGCGCCCGCAGAGAACCGGTATAGGGTGGTAGTGGGGAGGGGGAGAGGGAATTATGAGTGATGGTCGGGAGATCCAGGCTTATAAAGTCGGTCCTGAATAGTTTAAGTTTCAATGTGAGATGAACATTTTTAACAAAGGTCAAATCCCATCCATACAATCACACCGTGTGGGATCAGGACTATTCGATCAGTCTGCCCTTCAAATCTCCACCGCCGTGATATTAATACCGCATTTTGTTTGGATAGTCTGATCGCAAAATCAACTGATCTAAACCGTTTAATCCATTTTAAATTCCCCATCATGCCTCATTCGCCCGATCAAACCAAGTTTTAGTCTCTTCCCTCCATCGTTTTTTAAAACCCACGAAAATGCCACAGTTGTCCGATCAGATCCCTTGTGATCGGGACTGTCTGTTTCTTTTCTGTTTTTCTCTCCATGTTTCTTCTTCTTCCTCATGCCAAACCGGTGGCTGACCACTATTTTCTCCTTTATTTTTCTTCTTTTTTTCTTCTCCCTCAATATTCCCCACTTTTCTCTTTGGATCATCCATAAATTTCTAAAGTAAGTCTCGGTTGATCTTATTTTTTTATTATTTTATTTGATCCACTTTCAAGATCTCGCAAGATTTACGTGTTTATATATCTAATATAATCACCATTTTGTTTCGGATTTATTCTAATAAATATGATGGTTTTAGTTTGTTTAATCCAAATTTTGACTCTTTGTTTATAATTTATGTATGAAACATTATATATATAATATATATGTACACCGCCTCTATAAACCCCTTATTTTCACCTGTAATTTTACCCAAATTATTCTCCCCAACGTGAGAACAACCCATTTCGGACCTCCCTCCATCTTGAAGCCAGGTAAGGGATCATTTTGCTTCACTTTCAATTTTCAAAACCCTTGTTATCTATTTTTATGTTTCACGGTTATATGTTAATGTATATAATTTTGTCCAATATCATTTTAGGATTTCAAACAAAACTACCATAGGTGTTAAATTGATGTTTTTAAAGTATAAGACTCCAGTAAGGGTTAAAAAAATTTTGTTTAAAACTATGTGTATATATGTATACTTATATGATTTCTTTATACAAAAAATAAATTCAGTATTATGACTTTTTAATGGAGATCATTTATTTTTAAGTAATTCTCTTAAAATAAGAAATACATGTATGGGTTTAGTTCATCATATGTTAAATATGAAAACCTATTTCTTATAACTTATGTATATATAGTTATACATATATATTTATGTTTATATTACAAGTCTGTTTGGGTTTTATGATTTCCAAATGATATTCGTTCCAAGATGGTGTTCATAATACATATTATACATACAAGGGTTCACCTTGTCTTGTGTAAAATGAAACCCTATGTATATTTATAAAACAAACCTAATCTACTTATATGGTTTTAGAATGATGAAAATATGTTTTTAAAAATAATGTCCATAAGAACATGTAAATCATGTAAGGAATCAACTTGGTATTATTTAATTGTACCACAAAAATATACATGCACACATATGGTTATGAGTATATATATATGTGTGTGTGTGTGTTTTAATATTAATTCTAATTAAGATTTCATAAAACCTATTTTATTTGAAGCATAAAATAGTTATAAGGATTTATTAAACCCTTTTTTGGGTTATGCATATCCCAAACATACACTCTATATATATATATGTGTGTGTGTGTGGTTTTACATGATTTTCAAACCCACATGAATACATATATGTATTTCGAACTTGATTCCTCAAGTAGTTTTTATGATGGTTTTCATGTTTAATCAAAAATATAAACTCATGCATGATCACACGTTTTTAATTATTTATTTTATGCATGAATAATTCACATGAAATAACCCACACTTTGTATTCCAATTTTACACAAGGATTTACTTTGATTATTTAATATTATGTTTAATCTATTTTGATATAATTGACATTTCATGGTTTTATACAATAATTTCAAAGTCAAAACATGAAAACCATGGAATGAAAAGGCTCACATTCAAAAGGTTCTAATGCAAGAATTATTATTTTCTATTTACTAGTTATTACTACATGAATAAGAGTATGTTGTTCAGTCTATGCATGTCACTGTTAAATATGAAACTAAAAAATCTAGTTCCTTTTACATTTTTGGCATAATTCATTTCAGTTATGAGTGTGTATGAAAAAAGGATTATAGACAAAGAATTTAAGTATTAAATGTAGTATGGGACTCAATGAATATAAGACCACACTAGATATATGAAGAATGTATTGGATTTAAATGATAAGATGGGTGCACCCAGATAGTGCTCCAATACATTGGGTAAAGTTGAGTCTCATGAGACGTTATGTGCAATGGTCTTGGTGGTTAGACTTGTCTTGTTCTACTATGGGAAACGGGATTGGAAGTTAGCCTTGACCCATACAACTTTGGGAAATGGGATTGGCAGTTAGCCTTAACTCATACTAAGTCATGTTTTATGTATGGTCTTGGTGCAAGGCCTCGAAAAAGTATGAAATTATACATTCCCTCATTGTGTATTGGTAAATGATAAAACAATGGATTATTCTACTAATATAATATCTCTTGGCTAAGAATCTTCTATGATAATGGTGATGAATTCATAAGGAATAATTATGTATGAAAATGGAAAGTTATATAAGGAAGGGGTATCTAAAGTTAAGGTTACATGAATTTCATCTTAAGTTCTAATGAATCCTGAAATGGTTACTTATGTAATTCTATTTACAATTTGGCATATCACTTTTGAGTTGGTTTGATCAATTTATGAATCATGCATCATTCATGCAATCCTATACATGTATGTGCACACTGATTTATGTTTTACCTGCAGTTTTTAAGTAAACACATATGAATATGGTGTAAAATGTCTTTCTAAAAAAAAATTCAAGTAACCTTTGAAAATATTGATGACATGCCTCAAGAAGTAATTTTTCCCTCTTAAGAATACATTTTATGATTATTTAAAAGGTTGTTGTTTTAAAAATGTAATTTTATCAATTGTTTTAAAACCCCTTACTGGGCATACTTTGCTCACCCTACATTTTCAATTTATTTTATAGGGTTTAGTAGATTATTCTAAGATTTCAGTACTCTTATCTGATGGCATCAACATGAAGCTTAACTTTTTCAAGTTTTTGGAAAAAGTGTAATAGCAGCATCTGGTTTTCCAGAACCTAAACTAAATCGATCCTCTATATTGGAACAAGTTGTGTAATTTTTATATGCATGTGTCTATGAAAACAATTTCACACCATGTTTTAGGAACCGACTCCAGACTTATAGGGTCGGGGTTGTGACACTTTGAATGGCCAATAACTCACCTTTATCCTCTATCATACCTCTGGCATTTCTTTTGGCACCCCCAATCCCTCGAGTAAACACAAAGGGATTGGTTTAGAAAATCAAGACCTTACATTAGATACCTGTAAAATAATTTGTATCCTCAAGAATTTAAAATAAACTTATGAAAGAATAAAAGGGATCTAAACAACCACACTAGGAGATATATATCAATGATATTTTAATAATAGAACATATCCAATACAACACAATTCAAAAACACATAAGCACAAAATATCAGAAAACACCCCCATAAAAATTAAAGGTTTTACAAAGAATCTAAACAAATATCAAAAAAACATTGAAATAAATGAAAATATTGAGCATGCATCTATGAATCTCAATCATAAGTTCTCTCTTACATGAAATTATGTTTCCATAAGACAAAAACCAAAGGAATAGAATTCCCAAAAAAAAACCCTTCTCATGATGGTTCTGAATCTTGATAGGCCATTCCTCAATGGCCACACCATATCTAATGATTGGCTCACCAAAATTAATAACATGTGTATAATCATTAAGATAATAGTGAATCTATGACACATGAAAGAAATCATGTATCTATATCATCTATGGGGGTAGTTATAATCGATACACTATATCTCCAGAAAGCACCAACACCTCAAAAGGTCAAAAAATCAAGGAGAAAGCTTACTCATGTGATCAAACCTTTTCTTACCACTATTAGGGGAAACCTTAATGAAAATTTGATCTAAAAAATCAAACCCTAAAGGCCTCCTCTTATGATCAACATAGGTATTATAAAAATCCTACACCGCCTTCATTCACTCATAAATCACTCGTACCATATCTTTCATACTCTACACCAATTATTATCTAAGAATAACTAAATATTCAAAATTGATCCATCATAATAGATATCATAAAGGTCATCCATAGATTTCTTTGAACAGATCCATACCAATAGTGAAGTTATAACTTTTATTATAAGAAAAATCTACCAAGGGTAGGTGTATCACCCACTAACCTCTAAAATCTAGAATTTATGTGAACAACATGTACTCTAGAGTCTAGATAGTCTGCTCTATCCAACTATTTTTCTTGGGATAAAAGGTAGTTTTAATCCACATTTGTGACCTAAAATCACATTAGAGAACTCTACATACCCTAGAGGTAAAATTATGATCATAATTAGAGATTAACATCTTTGGAACCCAATAAATTTTCACTACCTCCTATATATACTTCCTCAAAAAAAATTATTGCGCTCAACTCCTTAATCGCAAAAAAGTGAGATAAATTCATCACGAAATCCATAATTTCCCATATATTATCATAACTAGCCTGATCATTGGGAATCCTAGTTATGAAGTCCATCATGATTTCCTCCCACTTGAATTGATAAATATTATGTGGTTGAAACAAACCACTAGGAACATGATTCTCAACCTTCACTCTCTAGTAAACTAAACACTAAGATGTGGTCTTAGAAATTGACCACTTCATTTTATATGAAATACATATTCTCAACAATAATATGTGCATCCAATAGAGAATAGTGTAAGTCATGGAGAACCATATCACACGCCTCCAAAGGATGAGAATATTTCTCTAGAATAGAACCTGATGTTGACCATATCCAAAGCAACACTCATGAGCATCGTCACAAATAACCTGATCATGCCAAAACTCAGCCTCATAATACCCTAGTTAGGACTCCTCCAACAACTAATCTAAATATGACTACATCATCATCTGATAGAGACACCCTATTCCATCAACTTCCCCTATATCAAGGTGTATCACACCCAACTCTTCCATCACCCTCCAAGAGTCTCCAGACTCACACACAATACCAACATGCGATTTCCTGCTAAATGAATTAGACACAAAATTATATTTAATGGGTTTATAGGATATATTAAATTTTTAATCCTAAAATGATTATATCCATAAATATTTATGAAAATTCAATTCATGCTAATGGAATACATACTTCAATCACTTGTGATCTGTGAAGACCATAAAACATTCATCAATGAGGTAATTTCACCATAACTTTAGGGAGAACACGGCCACATAAAGCTCAAGGTCATGGGTGGAATAGTTATATTAATGAGGATATAACTTCTAAGACCCATAAAAGATAATCTCCCTATACTTCATCAACATATTACCCAATCCAAGGCATGAAGAATCATAAACCATGAATCAAATTCCATCCTTTGGTAACTAAATAATGAGATATTTGACTAGATTATTCTTTAAATGGTCGAAAGCAGCCTATAATGGGTCAGTCAACATGATCACTTGATACTTTCTAGTCAAATTAATCAAGGGAGTCTCAGTCTAGGAGAATTTTTACACAAACCTCCAATAACAAGCATAAAGACTAAGGAAAAATTTCACCTCTGTAACATTATTTGGGGATATATAAGAAACAATTTCCTCTATATTTCAAGGATCTATGGATACTTTATGATAATATATGACATGTCCTAAGAAATAGACCTTTTGGGCCTAGAACCCACACTTTTATAGCTTCATAAATAGGTTTTGGAAATGAAAAACTCCCAAAACAAGGCATAGATTCTCTATATGCTCCTCCTCTGACTCAGAGTATACAATGATGTCATTGATATTGACCATAATTAACAAGTCCATAAACTATAGGAATGATACATTCATCAGTCCCATGAAAATAAATATAGAATTATTCACAGATAATGATGTCACAAAAAACTTCAAATTCCCATCGCAACATCATAAATATGTATTTAAGATATCCTCATCCTTCACTCGTATCTCGTGATATCCAGACTACAATTCAATCATCAATAACCAACTCCCTTCAGCTGATTGAATAGTTTTTAAATATATGGGATAGGATAGTAGTTATTCAGTATCATCATATTAAAATGGTGAAAATTTATGTAGATTTATATACCTCCATCTAACTTATTTATAAATAGATCTAGAGCACCTCACGATGATACACTAGGCCAAATGAATCCTTACCGTAGTAGATTGTCAACCATAATTTGTAGCTCCCACAACTCTAAAGGGGAAATCCTATATAGAGACATCAATATATGAGAAACACCTAATTATGTATCTATCCCAAACTTAATCTCTCATAAAGGGGGATTTATAAAAATCTCTTCTAAAAAGTAATCAAGTTACTCTTCTACCACCCTAGGAAACACCATCTGTTGATCCTCCATAGAAATGAATATAAACTCGGACATTAAATAATATAGGTACTCAACATGTCTCTTCCCCATCCAAGGGACTCAATCACCAACAAACATAACCCGATATCTATCAGTGTCCTAGAATATGATAAACCTCATGAAGAAATACACAATAGCTTGTACTAAATACAACCAATTCATTTCAAGGATGATATCACATGGTTGTATCTGTAAACATATAAATTCCCCCAAGAATGGGGTTACCCAAACACCAACTCACATTCTACACACACATCATGCAAGATATCACGACCTCCAAATAGCATAGTCAATGTAAAGGGAACCAAAAATATCTCCACCACAAGCCCTAAAGCATGGACTAGAGTTGGTGAAATGAAATATTGTGTATCCCCTAAATCAAACAAGGCATAAACCCAAGTAGAAAATGGGTTGATTATAACTCTTAGTTCATCAGGATCCTCTGGAACTAGAATCTTTAGGGGATTCATTTAAATATGACATGATATATGGTTTCTCTAATCCCGAGGGAGACCACATCCATGGTTGATATCAGCTCATTATCCTTGAAGATGAAGGGAATCATAGGGTTCTTGTTTGCCTACACCATCCCCACTCTGATCGTCATGAACTAGAGAACCATACTTATCTTGGTACCCTATTGGAAACTAATGTAACACCAAATACTAGAACAGGTCACCATACATACATTGACTACTAATTAAGTTCATAAAATCTCTCTTCATATAGTCACTATCTTCACATGCATAATAAACCATGATTAACCTAAGAACTATTAGATCCAGTGAAACATGTAGAAGAAGGGTAAAACATACTCCCTGCTGACTGAAACCTCTTCTAACCAAGAAAATAATAACTCCTAGGCATAGATATTCTCTATGAAGAGTTGCAAATACACCCCTCCCATGATTATCTAGTAATATTCAATATCCTCTCAATGAACTCTACCTTCACCATCACCTTAAGATGTGATTTTAATATAAACATGGTCACCTGATGTTGGATATGTGGGAATAAATTCTTCTCAGAATGACTCACCCTAGACTCCACATCTAAAATAAGGTCTGGAGCATAACATAGAAGTTTCTTTTAGAAGATAGTGAACTTATTCATGATAAAACTCCCCTGTAAAAGGGTAAAAATATCCTACTGATAGTCCACCTTTGCAATAAAACAATGAAACTCAGTCTAAAACTAATCTTAGAGCATTTCCCATGAAACAACTAACTCCCCATGATCCCCTAGGACTAAAATTTACCCCTATCAAGCTAACTCATGTAGTATCATCAAAACCAATGAAACCTATTAATCCTTATGATCATGAATCAAATTGAAGGATATACCCACCTCCTCTGGGAAATACTCTATCTCTTTATCCAAAATGAATCCCTCATTCTACTATAGACCCTAGTGGTGAAATTTTCAGATTACCCTCCTCCAAGTTTCATCATCATCGGCCTCTACTCTGGGGAAATCCTTTAGAATTTCCTACGAGAAATACTTAGTGTCGATCGGATAAGGATGTTGACCTAGATCCATTCCAATAAAATTGAAAATGTGAGGGACTGCTAAAACTAGGATATATAACATGTGAGGTTAATTTATTTATTTATTTTAAATTAATTTCCCACTTTCGACCGAATTCAAACACTGGTGCATAAAATCGTGATGCATGACCCTTACCTAGGTCTCTACCCCACAAGAAGAATCACATCACTTAGAATGTTTGTAAAACATGAATTTTCTTATGTTAAATGATAGGAGGGCCTTAAATACCCATTTCCTAGTTGGTCTCCCTTATTTAAATCACATGCTATGTTCGTCTAACATCATTACCCTATCAACTTATGCATACTTACCAGTGTCTATCCACAAACTCCATCATATCTCTCAACCATAATATATGATTACACTCTATCAAAACACCCTCCCTCCAAAGGTACCCCTCCTAGGACATCAATTAAAGGGGTAGATAATTAAACTTGAATCCCACCTCCAATAGACCATAGGTTTGCAACTAGCATTGAGGGTATATAATCCACAGAAATGGGAGGCATTACCCTCATATACAAGTTTAAAGAATAAATGATAAGATGAGAAACTAAAAACTAACACCATTCATTAATAAAAAAAGTAATTAAAATATATAATATAATATCATACAAAACTAGAACAATTAAAAGTACGAAAATAATTCTAGTTAGTGACCTCATACAATATCAACTCCTCAAAAAATCCTTCAATCTAGTAATGTCCAACCAGTCTCCAACCATATCCCATAAACCTAGAAAATATTTTATATATATAGGGTGAGAATAACATGAATACTCAATATAATCCTCCCTAAAACCTCTTATGAAAAATGTGAAATAATAATTCTAAAATCCAGTGAATAAATAAATGAAACAAACTCGTCAGCTAAACAGGTAAGCCTATTTTTCCATCCTCACCTTGACTCACTCACCAAGTAACATATATAATTAAATCATTCACATTGAACACATATTGATATAGATAAAGGTACCTCACTTCCACTTCTCCATAGATTTTTCACTCTCATACCCCCAACAGCTAATGTCTTATGCTCATCCCTTCCATAAGTCATCATGTAACTCATCAATATGTATCATAGTCATTATAGAATATGTGTAACTCAAAACATCCCTATCATCACCATCATCTCATTTATAGCCATGAATTAGTCTGGAAGACACTAAATCCCATGTATCATGAATTAAACCTTGACCATCATAGACCATTCCTGAACACCCATGGGATTCCACAATCACAACAACTAAATATAATTATAAATTATACCTCAAGTCATTACAACCTATATATAAATGTATAGTAAAATCATGATCTGTCACTATTTTTGTAATAATGCACCCTATACCATAATCCATTATATCTTGGGATATTCCAATACAGAAACTTCAATCAAAGGGAGTGTGGCAGAGATGGGGAAGCCATCCATCTCTTCCCTCTCCATCTTGGGTATTGAGGAAAGCACCCCCCCCCCCCCCCAAACATTTGTGTGTTATTTTCCCTACCAATGTGGTTGATGAAGATTATGAAATCCTAAAATATATGAATATTATACAAAATTCATACTAAGGGTAACTACATAGCCTTATAATAATCTATAGTTATCATCACATAAGACACATGGTTTCCATTGCTAAGGTATTTATCTCAAACAAGAACACAATAATCGATCTTCGTCATCATTATTTATTTATATTACTAACTTAGTAGTTACCGGTTTTCTATTAAGCTATCATAAATCATGGTTTAGCTATTTCATTTCATATTCAGGAATAAAACATTAATCTTATAATCTAAGTGACTTTAGAACCATAATTTCTTTATTATTCTCAAGTATTCCATCATCATCTTTAAATAGTAAGAACCAACTATAATCTTGTATTAAATTATTTATAATTTCATAATTAATTGGGTGTTATATGACTCATCTTAAGATATCATGTTAACTATGCACTTATAATGTATAGAATAAAACTAAATTTGATTTTTGGGAACTATATTAATCAATAACCATCCAAACATCCATTCAAGGAATCCCCAAGAAACAACCAATCATGAAATCCAACTCCTAATTCATTTTTTCACCCTGGTGTCATCCCTAACACCATTTTATATAACATAATAAATCCCACCATCATTATAATCATAAACACTATAGCCCTAATAAATTCACTCCCATTTCATCCCCAAACTTTCCCAACCATATCAATTTATCAATAAAACACACCAATGCTCAAATTTCCAAGATCATATATATTACTAGCATAAAATATTTTCATCACAACACACTCACTGAGAAACTAATTCCATAAAATCAAGGCATAAAATACATTCACAACAAAAATGATCTCTCTTAACTAAAAAATAATTATATTTAGTAAAAAACTAATTTAATTTTTATGTTTATTTTACTGGTTCATTGTGTATTAGTTTTTAGCAATAAGCATCCTATAATAACTCGATTAATCAATAGTTATGAGTCACCATAAACATTCTTTTATAATTACTTCTATATTTCATAAAATTCTAGTAATAATAGTTATTAAATTACATGACATCATAATTATTTATTTACAATGTTTATCAAATTCCAAGTATATTAACCATGTTAAGAAAAAACAACCATCATAGTAAAAGATAGATCACTATCTAGAAAATCATGAGGCAATATCAATCATAAAAAATAATATGTGAACACAATAACTTGAAACCATTCCATTATTGATCTGATTATTACCTTCATTTAGGTTATTTCCATTATTACCCAAGGATCTAAATCATGATATCTTTACACTTTCATATAAATATAAGGAGAAGTAATGGATCCCCAACCTCAATTAGAATTTTAACATTCGACGGTCAAGAATTCATGATCATGTATAAACCACCATTGAAGAAAAAAATCATGAGGACCTAACCACATAAAACCACCATCAATTTTTGCTTTATTTTCAACCCCAAAATAGGATAACCCTACTAAAAATAATCCAGAAAGTAATAGAGAAAGGGAAATGAAAATGATTGGGGAAGAGAGAGTACTTTGATTTGTGAGACTTCAATCTGAATGAACAAAATTTCTAATAAAATAAATAATGTGATTGGATAGTGGTGAGTGGTTAATGGGTTGGATAGGGTTTAAGATATAAATATGGAAAATAAAATCAAGGGGTGGACAACCCTCTTTTTATATAGGAGGTTCAAATATCCTCCAACATGGAATAGTGGATCACACAATGCCTATGTTTCTTCTCATTAAAAAGGATATCTAAAATCATAGGTGTTTTAAATAACATATTTCCCCAATTATCACACGTTTTAAAAATTACATCTAATTAATTTAATTGAAACCATTCCCTAAAATACATAATGGTGTAATCCCATTATTCATTTTGACCTTCCATACTAAATATCGTGACATAAAGACACCTCTAACTCATCATTATTATTAGATCTTCACTCCTCTTGACTCCACCAGATCACATTACATGCTCTACCTTCTATGGTGTAGTGTGAATTCCTTGGAATTTTACACCTTCCTAAAATTTATCAAGAACATCACACACCACCACACCCATTCCTACATCTTGATGTTCTTTACATTGCTTGTTTTCAAAAGTTTGGATCACTGAGTGCCATGCCCAGATAGGTTCCTCAAAACAACCACCAACAGGAATTTCTACCACATTTTCACACGAGTGAACACACCACATAAAATTCCTTCTAAAATATTCACTATGGTTGTTTTTTTCATCGTGGTGTACCCATCACCATACCAATAACTCTAAAAATATCAAAACGTCTATTACATAGCCTTGGGCTATGGTATGGTGACCATTTAAATGGTTAGGAACTCACCTATATCCTTTGGGATGTCTTTGAACTTCCTCTTGGGACCTCCAAGACATTGCTAAAACATAGAGATAAGGGTTTGTAAAACAATACCCTTAGAATACACTCCTTAATTCTATCTCAATTGAGGTATCATATGTCATACTCATTATAAGAGAGTAAATTTCCAATCTTGGTTAAGAATCTAATAATGACATGATAAGTAACATACCCACCCACACAATGATTATCTAAGACTCAAGGCTTACATAATAAAGGTATCAATGTTTAAGGGTTCTCATGATATGTATCTTTCTGACGTTAGGTATTGGGTAAATCTAGATGTGAAACATACAACCCTAATATACTAAATAAATAGCGTATTATAATCAATTTGATAAACTTAGTTGGGCATCCAATGCAAAAAAACTCATTTTATGCCTCATGATAATATTTTTTATCTATTTATGAAATAATAACCCCACTAACCTTAATATATTATCATATCCAATAATAAACCATGAATAATTTTGATTTTGGATTATATAAATTTTTTACTTTGAGAGATCAACTATCATTTCACTTCATGGGATATATGTATCCATCATGTAAAAATGATGAAGTGGAGACTAAATTTTGTATCAAATGATACATTTTATAGTCTTTAACTCTTTTAAGAATACTGAAAAAACTATACATAAGTCACAATCTAATTATATCATATATTATGGACCACCAAAGAGGCCTTATGTTTTCTATACTTATAAGATTTTTCTAAACACATTACATATCTACATAATTCTTACCACATCTCTATGTGGTTATCTGATAAAACCCTCCCACTAAAATCTTTATAAAATATAACCTATAAATAAAGTTAGTTTTAATAATGGTTAGGCTTATGAATCATATTCCTAATGTTAAACTCTTTAAACATAGTATTCAAACTTCTTCACTTCACAACATCTAATGTTATAATGTTAAAAATTCATGTTGTCTACTTAGAAATTTTATAATTTTATCATTATCATATATTATGGACCACCAAAGAGGCCTTAAGTGAAACTCACTTTGTATTTTAACCAATATAATATTTTCCACTTTAAACTTCTCTAAGTCCAATTATACTCCCACTAACCTCATATATAATATATTCATTAAAAATAAAATTCTAAAATACATAAATTTATTAGAGTTCAAGAAATAATAATTATTTCCATTAGTGAGAATATTTTTAAAATAAAACATTAAATTATGTATTATATATGGTTTTATATGTGTTTAGAGAATTATTTTTGAAATACTTTATTCTTTAAAATATTCCTCTAATTGGTGGTGGTTTCATATCCCTCATATTTTAAAAAATTACTTGAATAATCTCATTTATCCTGAGTAAAAAATTTATATCCTTAACATTTTTTCAAAAATATTATAGAGTCTTATGAACCATAAACCATTTGTGCGAAATCCATCATCTCATATTACTCATAACAAGACTTTGTCAACAAATAACTTATCTTATCATATTATTATAAATGATATATGAATGCACATCCTTTCCTCAAATCCATCTAATCTTGGTACATTCCTTTTCATTCAAATCCATGATTCAATAATCCATTTCTTCATAATTTGAAAGAAAAGTTTCAGGTCCATCAACTATTTCCTTGATTTGTAACTCCAATATATTCACAACATTTTCAAAATATACATTTCTTATCATGTACCCTTCAAAATATAAAAATTTATTTCTATAACACTAATACCTTAAATTGAATTTATATAGATTATAATAAACCTCTATGGGTATTTCATACAATTTAATCCTTTGGAAAAAAATTCTTTCCTTATTTATACCTCCTTTAGCCTTCAATGACCTTGACTGGATTCTTAAAGATACATTTTAGACTTTATGACTAATCTTTTATCTTTTAGTTTGAACTTTTACCCATTTTTTTATAAGGCACTAGAACCTACACATATCATGACCTATTTATCTATCCTCAAAAAATTTATAAAATAGGGTAAAATTTTCATTAAACTCATTCTCTTTTTCAGGAAATATACAATAATGATAATAGAATGAATTATATTCCAATAATAAACCTTAAAGAAAACCTTCAATTATTGTAATTCATAAAACATTCAACCATATTGAATATATGAAAGTACAATTAAGTGAAATTTATAATCTTGTATATAATGACTTTGAAACCATAATTAAATTCATTTACGCTTCTCAAAAGCATCTAGATTCACTTGTTGAACTACTTTAACATTTGGTTTCATGGGTTGGTACTTCTCTAACATATAATTTTTTTATTTCTTAAGAACAATTATTAAGTTTCATATGAGTATCATGTTTTACATTAATTTAATAAGGAATTTTATTAAATTTTCTCCCATTAAAATTATGACCCATTTTAAAATCCACCATATCCATTATGTGGATTGGTTATAGTCTGTTATTTCATTAAAATAAATTGAAACGAATAAAACAAAGACCGGTAGGGAAAGGTTTCAACCCTTGGTTTGGCTAGCATGGGTCCTTCATTATCCATATTTTTTTAATATTCATTGATTATCAAATTAATATCATTTATGGATCACCAATATCAACATATATTTTAGTAAATAGTATAATTTGGAAAGTATACTAGGTACACCAAGTATCACTTCCCCTATAGTGTCACGTTATGGGAATTTATAGGTTATAGAAAAGTCTCCACTCTTCACCTCTTCTCATTATTCAATGTTCATCTCTTGGTTAGATCAACTCCACTATGTGAAGAGTTATTCAAGATAATGGAAGGAGAAATATTTAGTTGATATTGGGATTAGTATATGGGAATTACTAAGGGAGATTGTAAAATTTTCACATTATCCTCTCACGATCCCACTACCTCATCACATCAAAATAAGAAACATAAAAGAATTCAAATTTTGGGGAATTATAAGAAATGTAAAACCTATCCCAGGACCAATCCTTAATTTAGTTTCTCTTCATCATGATCATTAAATTAACACCCCATATTAGTATATCTTTTATTATAATAATAAATTTTTGAGGAATTTTAAATTTTTGAAGGTTTTGGAATTGTGTTTTAGTTTCTATATTTTTTCTTCTATGCATGGTTTGGGGTGAACAGTTTAATAGTAATCATGTGGGTAACCTTACATGGGGAAGTTTCCTATTGTTTTTTATTTTGTATGGTTTCACCTACTTGGGTATCATATGGCTAGGGTGTATCTTTATAGTAATCACGTGGATCAAACTTTCTTTGAGTTTCCTGGTGCACTGATTGAGAACATTTAGGAAAATTATGGAATAATCATATGATATATCTTTGTGTTTGAGAAGTTCAATTTGGAAAGATTAGTGAATGGGTAGATGAACTGTGTGAGTTTCTTAGGATAGACCATGTAAATTTCTTTTTCTTAGGTCCCACTAACTTCATGGTTTCTTCACCGTTAACGAAACTGTGTATCCTAACCATTTGACTTGCCCAGATTCACCTAAATGTGAATTTCTAGTTTTTACCTCTTGGTTTTACGATCCCTAATAGATTCCTTTATTTCTCTTATTATTTTTTCAAGCTAGGAACATATCCTTAGAGGTTCCTCCCTCCATTATCTTTGATTTAAAGCATTAAAATCCTTATTCTTTTGAGTTATTAAGGTAATTTCTTCTCCACTATCTTGGTTTCCTCCTCCCTTACACCCATCTACCCTTTCCCTTCTACTTTCCATATTTTTTGAGACCTAGGGATTTTGATGTTCTCATTTCAGTTTGGTATGGGTTGTTAATGTGGTTTTTTTAGGTCTTAAGGATGATCCCTTGAGGCTTTTTGGAGAGCTCATCGTCATAGGCGATGACATCCAGCATGGTTTCCTTTGAAAAGTGGTAGGTTTTTTGTGTCTTTACTTAAATTTACATTATATCGAGTGATTTATAGTATAAAATTATTTATTTTATTAATTTAATCCATGTGTGCCATATTATTTGGTTTTTTAAAGGTGTTCAAGGTAGTTTTCCACTTGGAAAAAATATTTTACTTGGTATTTCAAGTGATTCATGAAATATGAAGTGTAGTTAAATTATTTGATGGTTGGTTTTAAATAAAATGTGTAATTGGTGGTACTTTGATCCTATTTGGTTCATGAGATGAAATGGGTAGTGTGTTTTTAAAACATAAGGTTTTTCTTGGGAATTCAAGTGGTGTTTTGAAATGTTAAATGTTTTGAAATTATTGAGAGAAGTGTTTTAAATTGATCATGTGTTATCTTAAAATGATCTAACCTTTTTTGGGTAATAACCTGATTTGGGAGGAGTATTCTAATCTCATTGGTGATTTTAATGAAAAATGAGTTGATTATTGACATGTTTCTTCCAAATGGTTTTTAGAGAGTTATTTTGGAAGATTATTTTAAATGGATTTAAATATCTTGTTTTTAAAGAATGGTTTAGATTAGTTCTTAAACCCTTTAGAACTGACTCGTAATTATGAGTCTTTTGATAAAGGATATGCTTTAGTTTTGGAAGTTTGATGCATCTAGAGGATATCTTTAAATCCTCTAGGCATGATAAAATTAGAAATTTATATGAATCCTAAACCACACTAACTACAAAGGCATAGTAAAGTGGAAGTATATGGTTGGTCCCAAAAAGAGTAGGGAATGCAGAAAATTACTTTTGACTAAAGGTTAGGTCATCCCAATTTCAGTTTTATTTTAGTAAACTAATGAAAAAAATTAAATAATTAAAATTGAGGTAGAATGGTAGAAAATAAAGAAGAGAGATATTCTGGTTTCCATGGGTGGTTTCTTTAATATTAATTAAAATTCATTTATAAGGAAATTATATCTAATAGCTATGAAATCATAAAAAATATTTGAAATAAACATGATCTGTTAAATTAGAACTATCTTATCATCTAATCCTCATGTAAATATGAATTAAAATAACTATAATATATTAAGTCTAGATCAAAAATGCTTAAAAATAATCAAACCCAATGATCATGAATTAATTATCTTTTATCATGCTGGTTTTTGTTCACTAATCAATATTCCTGAACAATGATCCAAATGAGAATGATATAATAGATTAAATAATAGCATGATAATAAGGAATAAAAATATTCTATAATTGAAGGGAAGCCATGACATATAGGCACGCACCAACTTTAACTAGAATCACTCTCTCCTATGTATCTAGCCAACCATCATCGGGTGATCACTAATGATGATTAAAAAAATAATAGAGATATAATAAAATAAAGAGATAGAATAGAAAATAATGGAATTAATCTATATATAATTTAATGTTTATAGTAAAATAGAAAATAGGAAACCAGAATAGAAAAACCTTTATATGAAGAACTTCGGGTCAGAACCCTAGTGGTAGCCTCCCGATGGTTGAACCTCTAGGCCTATAATTGATCTCTATCTCCTGACCTAAATCTTTTATTTATAAGCCTAGATATAATCCACTAGCTTTCACATGTTAAAAATTACATTTAATTGTAGTCCAATTCATGAGATATAACTCACCATCAAAAGATATGTTGAAAATCATCGTGTTGGGGTATTTCTATCTTTTTCATGATATTTAATGTGTGGGGAATAATTTCTCACTACTTGAAATGGCTTCATGACATGATAAATTTTCATTTCATGTAATTTTTACATGATGTGTAATGTGAGAATCAAAACTCTAGACTGTTTTCTTCACTTAAAATCCTATAAATTTTTCATTTCTTGTATTATTTCACATTGTGTAATGATTACACAACATGTAAAGAGTGTTTCTAGATCTGAAAGTTCTGTTTTTTCTTGGTTCTTAAATTTTGTGCCATCAAAACCTTCTGTAATCATCCAAAATCATGGAAAACATTTATTCAATGGATTTATTAGTCTCTTTGGCTTCAATCATCAATCTCAACTTCAATATTTAACCATGATTTCTTTTTCATTTTCCATTGTTACCCCACACCACTTTTTGGCTTAGCATGAAGTTCCTTTCTATTACACAATTTCCATTTTTTCATATATATTTTTTCATATTTCATTCATATCACAAGAATATAAAAAACATTAATACTATACATGAATATCATATTTAATTCATAAATATTCAATTAAAAAATATATGACAACACATGACTATATATATATATATGAAAAATATAGATATCAGTGTTTTCCAAATGGTGTATGTGTGAGTGTAAGACCCTATTGATCCCCTTTGATTTTAACCCCATGGGGTTATTTATTATTAATTAATGTGAATTGTATCCTTATGGTAATTTTATATCTTTCATATGTTATGGATGAAATGAAAAGGGGATGTTGATTGTGAGGGTGTAGGATGTGAGGTGCTTTTTATTTGTTTGATATATTGATGCATATAATTTCTCACATCTTTTTTATTTTTCCATGGGAGTCCTTGGGTCTAAGTAGAGGTATGAATAATTGAAAACCCTAGTACTTATAGTGTGTCTACTAGGGAATGTTTCCTTATAGATTGAGTTGGATAGTGTAATGAAGCATGGAAATTAGAATAATGAAGCTAATGGGAGAGATTCTATATTATGGCCCATAGTGGTAGTGTTCTCTAGGGAGTTTTTTTTCTAGATAGTCCAAAATTGATACTAGGTATGTTGATAGATTCAGTAGTGTCATCTTATGAATCATGTTGCTAGTTTATACCATTATATGTGAATCTTATGAGGTTTACCATGACGATATAATATCCATTATAGGGGATTCTAGTGTTTATTTTATTTTTATATCCACCATCATTGATTGTATTATGATACCTTTATTCAATTTATCTTCTTTGGATTGGTTGTTTTATTCTAGGTACCATACTTGTATACTATTATTTGAGTATTGGTTGTATTATCTTTCAAATTATTTTGTGGAAAATTATTTGTAAAGTGGAGTTGAAAATAAAAATTATGTTCTTTAAAAATGGTTTTTTGGTAAATGTTTTGAAAGAGGAAAATTGGGGTTTTTCTATGTTTATGGTTTCTTGAGAAAGGTCCTCTTTTGATTTTTTAAATGTGTTAAAAAAATATTTTGGCTCCACCCGTATTTATTTTATAAGAAGGGAAAATTGTTTTATAAAAATGTTATAAGTCCTGGGAAATGTGGTTTTCAAGTTATTGTTTTCATTTATGCCAAATAAAATCAATTTTGTAAAATGTTTGTGGTTGTGATTTTGATATTGTATATTTTTTGTTTTAAACTTATTTTAAATTATAATTTTAAACTAGTGTGAAATGGAATTTCTTTTGTAGGGAAATGTAAAAACTTGATGGTACTTACCTACTAGGCTCTATATCACTCATAACATGCATATACCACTCGGTATATATAGTTCTCATGGATATTTTGGGTAGCAGTTTACTTTTTTTCCCATTCAGGTTTTTATGTGTTGACTCTTTACATAGCCTTTGTTACTCATGAGGAGTTGATACTTATTTAGTTGAGTTACATGTGTTTATTTATAGATGATTCCTTCTTTATTATCTATTCCATATTTACTTCCTTTTATTTATACTTGTTACTCTAATGTGGATCTTTTATTATTGATCTGGTTGTTTATTTAAGGGTGAAATCATTCCCAAAATTTATGTTCTGAGAAACTGGTACTAGTTTCTATTTATAAGTGATTAAAAACATGCCTTTCGTATTTCTAGGACTGGATCAAGTATCCAATAGAGGTATGACTTGTGTTGGTTCATCAAAAAATAGTATCAGAGCATGCCCACTTGTAATTTGAGGTTTTTTTGGGTAATCTAGATACTAGGATAATCATCGGGACTCGAGTGGGGTGTGTGGGAAAGAGCTTTATCTACTCTTTGTAACACTGAACATCAAGTTTCCATGGGTGTATTGGGTTTTTAATCTTGATTTTTAGTTTTTATTGGCATTTATTTGATGGATTTTGATATGTTGAGATTATTATTTGATCCCCATTGAGTGTGTCGTTTATTTTAGGGGTTGGTTTCAGTTTTAAAGGTGAAAGTGGTCAAGAATGCATGGCTTTGTATAACATTTGGTTCCCATGTGGAATTTTTATGTAACCAAGATAATTTATGCTTCATATTTAGTGCCCAGTTTATCAACCTATATGGAAAAACTGTGAACATTATGGTTTCTAATCTGTAGTTTTTCCTCCCCTACTCTTAAAATTGATTCCAATGGAGTATTCCATTGGACTTTTATTGAATATGGGATTTTTATTAGGGTTTTTTGGAAATTTATATATATTAATGTGGTTTTATTTGAGATTAATTTCGGTGAGTTTGGTTTTGTCTCCTAGGGACTTTGTGTTGTGTAATGGGAAATAGTTTTTTTGGTATGGAAGAGAGGAATTATGTGAGGTGTTTTTTTAAACCAATTTAATAGTTGTTTAGGAGAAATTTTTGGTTTTTTTGTTAAAAAACAAGTCATGTTTTTTTTAAAAGTGGATTTAAGTAAAACGTATCATGTGAATAGGTTCATAAGCCTAAAAGTGGAATTTTGTGAATAATTCAAATTCTTAAAGTTTATATTTTATTAATTGGATAATAAAATAATTTTAAAATAGGTGATTGATTTCAAAATGGAATTTTGAAATTAATTTCATAAAGGTAAAAAGTTTTTCTATAATTAATAGATTTTTTGGTCTATTTATAAGTCTATAAAATGTTTTAAATATTGATGGTTTTAAAATAGATAAAAAAATTATTTGTAAAGTTGTTTGATATTTTATTAAAAAAATTATAATGATTACTGAAAATAAGGTGGTTATCCTTTTGATTAAATAATTTTTTGATATTATAAGGTCTTGGTAATGGTTTGAAATATTTTATAAGGGGAGTTTTTTGGTAAACAATTTTCTTATTAAGTGGGATTTTAAAAGTGATTTGAAAAATTAGTTTTCAAAAGGTATTTAAAAAGGAATTTTTATTTGTTCCCTTGGTTATGGGACTGGTTGTTTGTTTGAGGAGCATCATCATCTAGGATTGTGTATCATTTTGGTTACTAAGTTACTCTTAGAAAGGTTTTTAAAAAATATAGGGTGTTGTTTCTAGGATTACTCTTTGAGTGGCCTCATCCATTTTCCAGATTTGACCATTTCGGTTCTTAATCCTACCTAAACTCCAAGTGTATTTGGGGGAATTCTAATCCTCTTTTTTCTTTATGGATTCTTGTGTTAATTATTTTCCCTAATTTATTATGGTTCGGTTAAGAAGGTTTTGAGTTTCCTTATATTGGGTTCCTTTTGGAATATGGATTGGTATTAAATCCCTGTAGATATTTCAAGGAATCCCGTGTGATTTCAAGGAACTATTTTGGTGTGTATTGATGATTTACGGGTCATTACCATATTTATGGTAACGTATTTCATGACTATTGTGTGTGGACCTTGTGGCTTGTGTGAATGCCTTTGGGTTTTTGGGCTTAAGTTCATGCCTTGTTTTTTAATTTATTTCTTTTTGTGATTACAATGTTTTCTTATGTCATAACTATTTCTGATCAGTTTCTTGTCGAGATGGGAATGAGTGACCTTTGGGTTAGTTATTGTGTAATTAGGATGAATTTTTCCATTTGTTGGTGGAGCACTCGATAGTTCTAGCTTTGTGGGGTTCACTACGAGATGTTTTTTTGTGATGAGGTCCTAGTTTACACATCGAGTATGGGGCCCAGGTTAGGAGCCCATGTGGTTTCTTATTATGGTATACTTATAAGTTATTCCTCATGAATGTAATGCATGTTAATTTTGGTGGTATCTTAATATTTATGGTCATTTAGTCCTTTTAGGTTGAGTTTCCCTTAGGACATGTTTTCCTTGGGTTATAGAATGGGTTCTTTGGTGATCATTCATGCTTGATGGATTTGGGTGATTTCTGAGGAAGTTATTGAAGATTTGTTCTCATGGTGGATATTTTTTTAGGTGTATTCTTCTTTGATGCACTATTTAAAAGATTTATAAATGGTGGGGAGACCGATACTCAATCATTGTCTCTTATGGATATTTGACCTATGATCGTGGTTGACCTTAGTGTGGATACATCTCATGATTTTATGGACTTGAGTTTTAGTATGGAGGAAGAGATTCCTTCCTTATATCCGATATATTTGTTTGTAGTTCAACTCACCTTGTTTCATGAGGTTTTGGTTGTGACTCAGTCTTGATACTTTTATCTCGACTATGGATTTTTTTGGGGTAGAATGTGGAATGGTAGAGATATTATAAAACACCATTTCACTATATATTTTATTATAATAATCAAATTTTATAGGGATTTTTAAATTATTAAATTTTTTATTTTATTTTTATTTTCTAGAATTTTTCTTCTACACACGCTTTGGGGTTCAGATTTTTGGAATGAATTTGGAGGTATCCTTACATGGTGAATTTTCCAGTTGTTTTCTAACATAAATGGTTTGAACAGCATTAATATAACATATTTGGTATGTCTCTTAGTAATAACCATATGGTTCTTCCTTTACATGAGTTGCATAGCTTAATCATGGTTAGGAAAACTGTGCAACAAGCAAGTGATGTGGCTCTATGTTTGGGTGTTACCATTTGACATGGTAAGCACACTCTGTATGAGTTGTGTGAGTTTCTTGGGATAGACTATGTGAGTTATCTTTCTTAGTAAGTTCTAACTAAAAATAAGGTGCATGGTTTCTAAACCATTTAATTTAACCATCCAATTTTTCTAGATTCACTAAAAAATGAATTTATAGTTTTTCCCTCTCAATTTCATGATACCTAAGGGATTCCTTTTTTACCCTCTCATTTTTTGAAGCTAAGTGCACATCTTTATAGGTTCCACCCTCCATTATCTTCAATTTTGAGGCATTAAAATACTTCTTCCTTTGAGTTCATTATGTAAATTCATCTCATTTATCATTTTTTCCTCCTCTCTTCCTCCTCTATACCCTTTCCCTTTAGTTTTTACCTCTCCCATGAACCCTATGGATGCTGGGATTTGGATTTGAGGTTTAGGATGGGTTACTCATGGGTGTTTTATTGTTTAATACTTATGCAGTATCCCTTGAGGCTTTTTGGAGTGCTTTTTGACATAAGTGATGAATTATGGCATGGTTTTCATTGAAATGAGGTAGGTGTTTTTGTGTCTTTACTTAAATTATAATTCTGTTGAGTTCTGGATTGTTTAAAATTACATACTTGATAGATTTAATCCATCTATAATGGATTTCTTTTGAAAGGTGTTCAAGGTGGTTTTCCACTTGGTACAAGTGTTTTACTTGGTATTTCAAGTGGTTCTTGAAATTCCAAGTGTTGTTGAATTGTTTAGAGGTTTCTTTTAAATGAAATGTGCTATTTGTGGTGATTTGACCCCATTGGGTCACGATATGAAATTAAAAGTGTAGTTTTAATACTTATGAATGTTTTTTTTTGGAATCCAAGTGGTATTTTAAAATTTAAAAAGTTTTAAAAATTTTGATAGAAGCATTTTAAATGGATCATGTGTTCTATTAAAATGATTTGACCTAGTTTGGGATGTGACTTGATTTGGGATTAGTATTATAACATCATTTGGGATTTAAATAAAAAAAATTGATTCATGATATGCTTCTTCTAAATGGTTTTCAGTGAGTTATTTTGGTATATATTTTTAAATGTGTTTCAAGATCATGTTTTTAAGGAATTTTTTTGGAGTGGGGATTCAAACCATTGAGAAGTGACTTGGCATTCTGAGTCATTTTATAAAGGACCATTTGAAATTTTTTGTTTTTTCCAAATGGTGTATATGTGACTATAAGACCCTCATGATCCCCTTTATTATCTTATGGCCCCATGGGGGTTATTTCCTATTGATTGATATGAATTTTAGGTCAAGGTTCATGTTGTATCTTTCATGTGTTATGAAATAAATGAAAAGTGTTCTCTAATTTTCAGGGTGTGTAAGGTGAGGTTTTTATTTATTTAATTCATATATTGATTCATGGGATTGTTCACCTTTTTTAATGTTGGTCATGTGAGTCATAGGGGACTAAGTAGAAGCTTAAATAAGTAAAAACCCTAGTATGGATTGTCCATCTACTAGATAGTGCGGTCAGCATGAGCGAGTGAGCTAATTGAAGGAAGTTTGGTTGTTATACCAAGTGAGATAATGAGGGAGATTATCAATTATGGATCATAGTTGTACTATGCTCCTGGGAGGTTTATTTATGGATAGTCTAATGGGGCTACCTGGGATGTTGAACAATTCAGTAGTGCTGGAATAGGGATTGTGTTTTTGGTTTTTACCACTATACTTGAGTCCTATAAGGTTTATTATGATTCTTTGTTATCATTTATAGTATGATTTACAGAATTATGGTGTGTATTAAATGTGTATATCCCATTTCATTGAGTATATTATGGTTCCTTTATTCAGTTTGTAATTTTTGGCTCAGTTGTTTTATTTTCAAGTACCATAATTATATACTCCTTTGTGAGTAGTGGTTTTATTTTTTTCAAATTTGTTTATAGAAAATGATTTGGAATTTTTTTTGGAAAATAAAAATGACATTATTTTAAAAATGGAAATTTGGAAATATTTTGAAAGAGGAAGATGGGTTTTTACCTTGTTTCTGGTTTCTATATAAAGGTCATATTCTAGTGTTTAAAAGTGTTAAGAAAATTTTTTGACACCACCATTATTTATTTTAGAAGAAGGGGGAAGTAATTTATAAAAATGGGATGAGTCCCGGGAAAAGTGTTTTTCAAGTGATTATCTTCATTAAATCCAAATTAAATCATTTTTTTAAATATATATAGGTGCGATTTTGATTTTGTAAACTTGTGGTTTGAAACCTATTTCAATTGTAATTTTAAACCAGCATGAAATGGATTATCTTTTTTAAGTAAAAGTATAAAATCTATGGTGATTACCAACTAGTATCAGTTTCAATCACACCCTACAAATAAAACTAATTATAAGTAGTTCTCATGGTTTCATTTTAGGTTCCTTGGATTGGGTCTCCCTTGAGTTGGGATGTGATTTTTGTCAGATTTTTTTCATGGGATATGGAGTGTGACCATAGGTCATGTGGATATTGTGGGTAGTAGTTTAATTTTGTTTTCCCTTTTTATTTTTTATGTATTTAATCTGTCCTTATCCTTAATTTATTATGATGAGCTTATGTTTGTTCATTTATGTTCCACGTGATTATATGTGGATGTTTCCTTCTTTATTATCTAGTCCCCAGTTTATTCCTTCTATTTATATTTATTAATATAATTTGGATGTTTTATTATTGATATGGTCTTTTATTCAAGGATTAAATCATTCCCAATGATTATATTCTAACACCCTGTAACTAGTTTTCAGCCTGAAGTGATCAAGAATGTGCCTTGGGTATGTCTCTAACTGGTTCAGGTATCCAATGGATGGATAACTCTGGTTGGTTTGTGACAATTGAGAACAAAAAATGGGTAAAATTATAAATGGGGGAAGGGGAATAAAATATATACTATAAGGAATTATTTTATTAAAAATATAGGAAATGAAATTACATATTCAAGCAATGAATTCCTATGTTAAAATCATCTTGGAGTCAAAATCTATGCAAAGAATATAGGGGTGTGAATTTATATTCATTATAGTTACTCCTCTTATACATGTATTAATAACATGTTTTCCAAAATTCATCTAATGATCCTTCCACTTTGATTGCTTCCTGACTCTTCAACATCTCATTGGTTATTCCCTATGATCTTGTGTCTCCTTATTTCACGAATGAAGGCCACATGGATGGTTAAATTGATCCTTTCCCAATTTAGACATTTCTTATGATATAGAATATACTTTTTTAAAATGATTTATGCATGGGTCCACATGAAAATAAATGGTAATAGTGGCCTAGGTGCAACTGTTAAAGCAGAGGAACTCTTCTTCTTCTTGGAAAAGCACAATATCTTACATGAGCTCTTCCAAGAAAATATCTTAGGTGTGATTCTAAAATAACTCACATATCGATTAGCAGTGGTTCAAAATATTAAATGAGCTCTTCCCCACTGGAAATATCTTACGCATCATGGTTTACTCATGGAGGTACTTGGTATCACTATCTTTTAAAAGAATTCCTTATGTATCATCCATTCCATGATAAATATCTTATGAAATAGATCATTTTTCTTTTTTTTAAAGAAAAACATCTTATATATCTATATGAATATCTTAAGTATCATCTAATGGATATTACACATTAGAATATGAATATTACAAATCCCTTAGATTCTCTATACATAAAGTATTTTCCTTTACATGGAAAATCAATAAAAAATAAATTAATAAGTATGGTCATTTCAAATAAATTCATAATATTAATTAAATCACTAAAAAAATTCAATTCTATTTTATCATTAAGATCAATATTTATTCTCTAAAATGAAAATTTTATTATTCATAATATTATAATATAAAATATGTATTAAATATAAAAAATATTTATTAAAAATACATAAAAATATGGATTGATTAATGGTACAATATTTATATTTCACTAAGTAATGAGGCTAATTTAGTATTACCCTCAACACTTAGTTATATAGGTAGGCCATTATGACAATAATATCATATATTACTATTTGATGGTTGATTAGACAACTCTTTTCCCAATCAATGATATAGATAAAATCAACTCTATTCCTATAGTATCATATATCATAACGATTCATAGCTAAGTGTAACCTAAAGAAAATTCCAAAAATGAGGTGCCTAATTTTTAGGGTCACCTCATTAATTTCTTTCCTTACATAAGATAATATATGAGAACACAACTTTAGCATGATCCTAACTAGTTGAATGACTGAGGAATTGAAAACTGTTTACTTTGGAAGGAATCTGACTCTTATTATTTTTAAAGAATATTTAATCTCATCATCTTATCTCATGAATTTCATATAAATGTATTTCAGATTCTAATGATTTATTTTGAAATCATATTCCTTATACTGAATCAATAAGTTTAAAACACATTGATTTGTAACTCTTTATAGAACTCATATCTCGTATTACTAAACAAAATTAAAATTTAATTATATTGAAACATATCTATATTAATCTTATGCATAAGGTATATAAAACCCTTTTATGTAAAGTATTAGTATTATATAAAATGAAAATTCCGGATAAGAATAATCTTTGAATGATAAATATCCAACCCAACTTTTCTAGACAAGGCATAAACCTCTAGTACAATGAGTTGTCTAAACCAAAGTCTCTCTACCCATGGTTACTTTACTCATAATATATCTCAATTCTATCAAAATTCTAAAAATTAATATGTATAAACTATAATTATTCTTTAACCTCAATCTCATAACTCAATGAAATCCAAATTCAAGGTATAAAAAACTAAATCAACTATCATACCTAGCATGTAACTCATTAAATAAATATAGGATAATTTAAAGAAATGGTTTGACATAATTAGACTAAATCATACATTAATTATTAATATAACAGTTATATTAATGAATAAAGTATATAATAAACTAAATAAATGAATAATTCATATAGTTTTACATGATATAATGTTTTTATAAATAATTCATTAATAAAGTAATTATAAACACTTTATAACTTACCCATTCATTATGGACATTCCATAATTAAATTAATATAAACACATTCTATTTAACTCTAATATGAATTCTCTCATATTATTCATGTATATGAAATTTAATTTAAATACATGATATTAAATAAAAATATATTTTTTAAATTCCAATTATATTATTCAAACAATTTATATATTCTAAATACTTTTGGATATATTCCTTAAATCCATATTCTAAGGTGATGTATTGTATTATTTGGCGGTATATCATTTTCTATAATATAATGATATTGTATGGCCCTGCCTGGGCCTATCATATGGTATTACATGGATATATCATATGTCATGAATCATAATGTATGATTCATGTAACACCCTATCATTAATAAGGAAACCAAATTATAAATGGTTATTTTTTGAATCTCCACCTTGTTATTTATCATTATTAATACATTTCATAAGATAAAATGCATGGAAGAATAAACAATTCATTTGTATGAAAAAATTATGAATAAATGAATCATTCACTTATACATTTCATAAAATACAATTGAATTCATTATTACTTGAGGAAGTTTCCTTGGGGGTATATTTAATCACATGGTCACCATGAGGTGGTGGTGGTTCGATCCTACCTTACTTTCTACTAATTGTCTCATTCCTAGAGCTCTCTATTCCTCCATTATTTTCTTAATGATGTACTAAAGTTACATGGATGTGAAAAATATCCTACCCAATCATTGGTTAATTCATTCATCCTATGGATACACCCTATAGAAGGGATCATGATAGTTTTATTTCAGTGATCCTCATCAAGAATGTTCTCAAAGATGAAGGTTTAACAATATATGGTGAAAAGTACATGGTTTCTTTATTTTATGTTATAAATGGTTTTGGATTTCAAGCATGGTTGATCTTGGGAATTATGATTCTTAAATTTTATTCTTCCTTGAATGAGTTCCATTCAATCCTTAGAAACCCATTAGTGTTATCAGAGTGTAACATCTCAACCTAGTAGCCACTGAAACGATTCCCCTAGTCGGTCTGTCACATGGCCTCAAGTGTGCCTCCATATATACTAGAGGATACTAACTAGTAGTGATGGTCTAAAGGTTTTATAGTGGTGATATTATACCTTCTGTATCAATAATAAATATAGTGGAAGAAATTAATAATAAACAACAACAGAAACATAGGAACAATAGAGCTACAAAAGATAATAATAACCAGAAATCAATAATAAATGAATGAGTAATCAGGAATGAACATTCTGCATTGTAAAATAAGAAATATATTGTATGTGATACATTAAAATATAGAACAAAAAGAATAAAGTCCCTAAAGTCGGTCTTTATGAGCATCCCAAGCACCGGCTCAGTCTTGTGCTCCTAATCTTCTATGTAAATGTGTAACAACATGTTTCATAATCTCTGATCTTGAACCTGAAACCATGATGATTATTTGGGTACCCAATGGAGGCCCAAAAATATTATTATATCTAATATAGGCCAAAAAAATAGTTTCTATAGCAATACAACTAGATAATATAAAACAAATTAGTGTGAAGGTATAATAGATAAAGTTGTGTGGTAATAGTAAAAGTAAACTAGTCAGGCTCAGATTACTCAAGGACACCTGGCCAACTATACCTACTTCGGCCAAATCCAAAATGTCTTTAAATATATATATGTCACCATGTATATATATAAGTATATAGATATGTAATTATATATTCACTATATATGTAGTAATGTATATATCCATTTATGTGTGTGTGTGTGTGTGTGTATTACTAGCCAAGACTTGAGGTGTAACTCAAGAATCCATGTATAATTATAAGATTCATATTTTAAATAAGGATCTCCATGCACGTCTATCTCATGGAATTATGTTGGTGTCCATTTCCAAGTATCATAAGTAATAAGGGACTCCACTCCTGATTATAATGAATAGAAAGAAGTAGGTTCATTCCCAAAATCCTAATCGAGGGGGTGTGGAACATCATGTCCAGTAACCTAAGTGATGTGAATTTCCAAGTACAACATCCTTAACCATGGGGGTTTGAAACACCATGTCCACAAACCTAATTTAGGTATCTTTATAATAATCAAGTATAAGGTAGTATTGCTTTCCGTATGATCACATAACTAAGGTATTCCATAAAGAGGAACCCGACATTGCTCAAGACACATTGTTCCTTCATTAATACATTACATTTATAATTTAAAAATGGGCCATGAGAATTCATTCATACCATTTAAATACAATTCATCATGTTTGTTCAATTTGAAAATAAATTACTAATAATTTGGAAGGCCACATAATCATACATGACATGGTACAATTCAATTATCTCTAGGTTCATCCCATTATAATAGTTAAGCACTACATTTATCAAGTTGATCATGGTAAAGGGTAAAAATTTACATTAATAGTTCATTATTACCATATTGTCAATTCACTTAGAGGTAAAATTGTTCAAACAAAATTTAAATAATGATCCTAAGCTAAGTAATTTATCCACACCACTTATAATTTATGTAATCTAATTTAACCATTTCATTTTAAAAGAATAAAGTTAACACACCTAAAATGGTGGTTTAGATCCCAAGGTTATGCATAAGGGGCCATGGGAATAAAAGAAACACAGCAAAATAGTGTGGTATGAGTCAAGTTATATGACCTTTGATGATGAAATAAAGTTTATAGGGACTAATTAACTTAAGGTGTTAATATCTACATAATGAATTTCACATTTATGAGGTGATTCAAAAAAAGTCCAGTGTGCGGTACAATTGCATATTTTAAAAATATTGAAACTCTAAATGGAAAGAAACTAGACCTCCTATATTAGACCAAGTATGTTTCACTCGTTGATTATGAGGCCTTTATTTGAGATAGAATGATAGAAATTGAAGAAACATAGAAATTCCCTGAAAATAGGTAAAATGATCTCATACAAAGATCGCATAAAAAGTAATAAGAGAAACTGATAAAAGAGGATACATGAGTGTTATCCTTAATTAGAGTCTTTCAAAACATCTAATGGAAATGAAATTGAACCAATAATATAGGAGAAACCAACAAATTAATATTGAGGAAGGAGGGAGCACACATAGATGGTTGCTAGAAAAAATGAAGGTGGAAATGGGGTAAATCCCCATTTAACGAAGAAGAGGAAAATAGTTATTTTTTTCCTTTTTAAGAGGTGCATAGTTTTGAAATATGGTTAGGTTGCATAGTTAGTAAAGTAGTGTATCAATCATGTGTCTCACTCTATCAAGGATCCACACCCCTCACGGGCTAGGCGCATGGTTAGGAAATTAATATGCAAGCCATGTGGTTCGCCTATAAAATTTACTACAAACCCCTTTCATAGCCATGAAACCTATGGTGAATGGTCAAAAAACCATGTAACTATGGTTTTCCCAGTGGTATGCATAGTTTCAACAAATCATACGCCCCTGTCTACTTCTCCTGAAACTTAGTTTCCAGAGTATGATACTTCCAAAACTCATTTGATCACTCGATACAACTCTTGGGCCTTAAACTATATCTAAAACAACACATTTAAGTGATAAAACTCTCAAAATTCCCATTTGAGGCTCATTTTAATATTTATACCATCCACCAAATGAAAATTTCACATTATCTTGTAATTTTAAACTAGTTTAAAACACAAGACACAACAATCTCCCCACCTTAGTGCTTCTCATCCCCAAGAATCCTTGAGGAATGATGTTAACAACACACAACCTAATTAGGTCATGAAGTTTCATTAAAATGGTCACATTTCATTTCCAAATACCCAACTCACCTCTAAGAATCACTTTAAGCATATGGCTCCTAAGCCTAAAAACCCAATCCAATGCCCATAATCACTATAAAACACTCAGATGATGCATACATGATATTTCTTAACTCGAGATATAATCACATCATCATAACTTTTATAAATCATCCTATGGTGATCCCCACCATAAGTTCTATATTTCATATGGAAAATTTCGATTCATGATACTCCCACCATCAAAACTGCCCATTTAAACATGCCCTTAGTATCCTAGAAACACTCCTAGAATGTCTATAAATTTAAAAGTGTGGTCAAATTCTAATCAACCCAACTTATCCTGATCATGCTATATTTTCATTGGAAATCCCCAGCTGATCATTTAATATGTACCTATCTCACCATAATGGTGTACCTGATGTGATTCCTCACCAATCACATTAAACTATTTGAGATAAATCTGTTTGAACTTACTCCAATAAACTATTTTGAAAATGCTTGGCTCCTATGGTCGATGCATCACCAAAACAAGATTTTGAAGCCTTATCCTAATGTGTGTTGAGATTGTTCCGAGCATGATCAGCGAATATCATACCTAATTTCTGATGATGTCTTCTCACTAAACCATCTCCTAATCAAATCTATTATTATGTTGTATCACAAGAACCAGCACAATCCTGATCCAGCATCCATGGACCATCATAAGCTACTCTAGGATTATCACCCACATATAGATTTCACCCAATTCCATAGTTTAATATGTACTTAGAATTTTCTGAGGATTCCATCTATACATTGATCTAATTATTCAAACATCATACAAGTTCCATAATGACCATCACCTAAATGGTTTCAAGATTACACGACCCTTATCACATGAGGGTCTCCCTCTAGCTGCAAACATCAAGTTCCCCACCTTAAGGGCATCCCTTACATCACTCTAATGAAAATAAAACCTTATCACCACATCCCATTTCCTATCCCTCATAACTGACATGGATTAAGACCTACTAATCCTGAGTGCTAATTTAAATATCACCCAAAACTCATTACTACACCCCAAGAATAGTTTATATGATGTTCACCGATTTCAAGTAAAAATGAGGGTCACCACACTGAAATGGCCAATGGTTTATTATGCACCATATGAATTATGTTTAAACTAATCCATGAGTGTAACTCCTAAGGAATCCTTTAATCAACCCATAAAATCTATTTGGTTAGATAGTTCAACATATATTCAACACTCTCTTATCTTACTCAAGTCGGTTTCAAGATAAGGTGAATTATTGCCACTAAATTATAAGTACACTAATATTTTTATCGATCAACATGTATTTCTCCCTATAAACCACACTCAAATAAAACAAGGCTATATTTTCCTTAATTAACCCCTACCACTATGTCTCTAGGCTGTGAGTGTCAAGGTTCAGCTATAGATCAATCATCTCATGTCACCTAGTTATTTCTGAATTATCCCATCTCCAATGGGAACTTAAATTAATTTACCCCATAGATATGGGATAATTATTTTCAACTGTCAGTCCTTTTCTCACAACCATCTATTCACTGATGTTCACCTTTTAAACAGTTATCATACACAACCGATGTGAGACAACTTTTCAAATAGAGCGAGTGTAATATCTCATGCCACATGGTTATATACTCAACTAATTCTCTCATAGGTCATCTCTAAATAAGGTCAAGATGGCCATGATACATATAATGTCAATTTATAACACTGTAGGAGCTCCCTTGGAACTCCTTTTCAAAATCATTCACCTACCAATGCCATGATTTATCTAATGATAAAAAATTCATGGTGTCACTTGAAAAATATAAGGGTTAACTATGAAACTATTAGTCAATTTTTCTAGGCACCCAAATAGTCTTACCCATTGAAGCAAGGTTCAAAATACAAGCACCTTATGTGCTTCCTTAAAAACTTTAGCATCACCATGCCTATAATGAAAACCCTAATCACATTTTATGAATCATTTTTTAAATGATAGTTAAACCAATATCATTGAATTTAAGGAAGATGTGAACCCTAGGATAAACTCTCTCATAGGTTACCCTAGAACAAACTGAATGATGACCTACCAGGGTTTGAGCCAAAGATAAGTCCCCCAAGATCTCAATCTTAATAACTACATCCAATTTAAGGTTTTTTCTCATATGCAATCCAATGTTCTAGAAAATCTATTTAAAAGTGATCAAACTGAAATAGGAAGGAAGATCGTCAACCTACAAGGATCAAAACACTAGCACAAAGAGTCAAATAGATGGAACATAGAAGATATCTACATATAATTACACTCCCTAAAAGTTAAACATACCAATAAACCACCCACAAAATCAGGGGTTTTGTTTCATTATCTAAGATTCCTACCTAACTCCAATTGTCGGGGAATGAAACTTAGAATGCCTAAGGATAAACTCAAACTAATTTTCAACAGCACTTCCTCAATGGGATAACCCGTCATTTTCAATGTAAGGTGTTGGACTTATAAACTAGAGTCACATAAAATTCCACTATTCTCTACCACTTATCCATTAAGTCCAAGAAACAACTTGAAGGAAGTCAACTAAAATCTATGGGTAGTGCTCACGTTCCCATTAAAAGCATCTCTCAAGGTAAACTAAAGTTATCCCTTACATGAGGGTTCCATCTAGAAAACTCAAAAATGTTTTATTTTAAGTTGTTTAAACAATGATTATGTATTAGAACATTTTAATCATATCACAAATAAGGGTATTAAGTACCAATTTTAAAAATTAATTTCACTAATTACTTTATTTAGCTAACACCATGCAGTATTAGGAAAAATATCTCTTTATTTCCTTCTTAACCATTTAATATCAATTTATTTGACCAATAAATTATCATAATTGACTTAGTTAAATATAATTTAAATTATAAGATATAGAGTAAAATACCCTTTAGGTTTTAATTGTAATTTTAACTAACTAACAGCTCATATTGGAATAACTCAAAAGCAGATAACAAGTCCTCATTAATTAAAGGGGATCAGCATAGTAAGATGTCACTATAAATTTATATTCAACCAGTATAAGTGGATAATGGTACTTTAAATAACAATACCATTATCATAAACATTCCCCCATGGGGTTAAGTACCAATTAATATAAGTTAAATGTGACCTATGAGGGTCTCATCATTTTATTCGTGATTTTAAAACAACCTTGGTGGGTTTATCTCATAAGAAACATTCCCCAACTAGCCTACTTGGGTCTAGTTGTGAATTTATAGATTTATTCATATGGGTTATCATGCCCAAGTAATACTGGTACTAGCCTTCATAAATATAGCCATTTTTTGTATGAATTTAAATTCATCATATATATATAAGGATCATGGTTCGTCTCGATGAATTATCATTCCCAAGTTATAAAGGTACTTTCCTTTATAAGTTACTATTGGAATTAATATAACTGCAACTAGGTTTTTACCTTTGGTGTTAGAATATAACAAGTTCATATATAATGGTTGGATTATATGGGTTACCCTTCCCAATTTATAAAGGACCATACAATTTATAAATTGTTAGTGGCACCCATTTAATTATAACCATGAATGTTTCATCCCATGCATCCAATGATATATGGATTAAACATGTCATGATTGGTCATTTTAGGATCCACCATGAAGTTATATGGGAAAAAAATTAGTTTAATGCAGTCACTTTAATAACCATTATATATATTTCATAAGTATATCAAGGCATGATATCACCGAGCAAGAAAAATAGGTATATATACAGATATTCAAGAAATGATACCTACATGGGATGGAATATGCATCTCTATGTGCCTATAATGATCCATGTATTAATACTTCCTTGACATACCAAGCCAAGGGTAAAAATACATAAATTAGTAACCAGTGGAAATATGATAATTACCCAAGGTGAAATAATAATACACTATAATATTAATAACATAAACAATAGCCCCATCTGTGGAAACTTAATCTTTCCCCCATGTGTGGGTTTTTCTAACCTAGACACAAGCTATCTACCAAGTGTCTATGCATTCCTAGTCTCTTTTATACCAACCCAAATAGTAAAAAAAGGAAAAAAGGAAGCTTTGATACCACTTTATGACATCCTAAACAAGCTCACTCTATAATCAGTACCCATATCGTTCGCCACATGACGTTAGGCATGCCAACCCATACGCCAAAGGTTTCTAACTAGCATTGAGGGTCTAAATATGGTATATTAGAAAGACTATACCCTCTAGATCAATAAAACATATAGCAGAAGAAATAACCAAAAATAGTAGAATAAACAAAAACATACAATAGGTGATACATAAACATGAAGGAAAAAAAGAATAAAATGCCTAATCGTGATATTTGTGAGCGTCCTGAGCATCGAATCATCCCTGCGCTCCTAATATTCCATGTATAAGAGTAACAACACATGGAATAATCCTTGATCCTGAATCTATAACCATGAGGTTTTTTGGGTACCCAATGGTGGCCCGAAAAGGGTGTGATATATACTTAGTAGGACACCATAAATGGTGTCTAAAGAAATCCAGTTCATGAATATAAAATAATTCAATGTGTAGGTATAATAGATAAAGAAGTTCAGTGATAGTAAAAGTGAACAAGGTGGGATCAGTTTCATCAAGGACACATGGCCGACTATACCTGCTTCGTCCTAGTCCAAAATGTCACCGAATATATATATGTCACCATGTGTATATATATATAATTATATAGATTTGTATGTATATATATTCACAATATACATAGAAACATATATAGCCCTATATATATATATATGCATAGTACTAGCCAGGACCTAAGGTATAACTCAAGCATCCATGTATAATTATGAGAGTCATATTTTAAATAAGGATTTTCATGCCCATATGTCTCATGTAATAATGTGGTATTACATGATTTAGTATCATAAGTAATAAGGTATTTCATGCTCAAGTATCATGAATAGTAAAGATAAGGGTTATACCCAACATCCTAATTGATTGGGGGTGGAACATTGTGTCCATCAACCCAAGTGACGTGAATTTCCATGTAAAACATCCTCAACCAAGGGGGTTTGAAACAACATGTCCACAACCCTAACTAAGGTTCATCTATAATAATATAGTATAAGGTAGTCTCACATTCCCTATGAGCACTTATCCATGGTTTCTTGTAAATAGGAATGTGACATCACTCAAGGTGAAATGAACGTTCATTAATACATTAAATCCAAATGTTGCTGGGGTCAATCCATTATAATAGTTAAGAACTACATTTATCAAGTTAATCATGGAAAAGGGTAAACCATTCCACTAATAGTACACTATTCTCATATTGGACAATCACATAGAGGTAAAATTGTTCCATCCTAATTTAAATAGTGATCGAAATCTAATTGAGTCATCCACACTACTTATAATTTATGTAGTATCATTTAACCATTTCATTTTAAAAGAGGAAGGTTAACATTACTCAGAGAGTTTTTTTAACCCATATATAAGTATAAGGGGACATGGGTATACAAGAAACACGCCCTAAACGGTGGTCCAAGTTGAGGTAGATGGCCTATAATGATGAAATTAACTTCATAGGGACTATTAAACTTAAGGTGTTAATATCTACTTAATGAATTTCACATTTATGAGGCCACACATGGAAAGTCCTACACGCAACACAATGGAGTATTTTATGAACAATAAAACCATAAAGGGAAAGAAACTAGAACACCTTCATTATAAAAAGTAAGTTCCACTCATCCATTATCAATACTTGATTTGAGCTAGCATGGGAGAAATCAGAGAAATTGAGAAACACCCTAAAAATAGGGAAAATGATCTTGCTTGAAGATCCCCTAAAAAAATAATATAAATAGATAAAATAGTAAATATAAATATTATCCATACCAGGATAATTCCAACACAATTTATAGTAATGAAATTAAACAAAAAATGGATCAGAAACCACCAAAGGAAGAGGGAGGAAGAAGTTAGCATGAGCATAGGGCACCTGGGAGAAATGAAGGTGGAAATGGGGTAAAGGACATTTAATTTTGGAGGGGTAAATGAAAATTTTTTCCATTTTTAATAGGAACATAATTATTCTACATAGTTAGGGAAACCATGTGTGAACCATGTGGATCACTCTATAAAGGAACCACACCCTACATGGGCTAGGCCCATGATTAGGAAACCCATGCACAATCCATGTAGTTCACCTTTAAAATTTACTATAGACCCTTCACATGATCATGTGGCCTAGAATGAATGGTTAAAAAAATTTGTGAAAAAATATGAATCCCTACACCAGTCCTCACAGTTTCCCCTAGAGGACCACGTGGTTTAAACAAACCATGCACCTTTGTCTCCTTATCCAGAAACTAATTTTTTGGAGCCTAGTGCTTCCAAAACTCATCTGGTCACCTGAGACACCTCTCAATCATTAAAACCCATCTAAAAATCACATTTAATTGGTACAGCTCACTAAATTATATTATAACGATCAATTTAAGATTTAGTCCATGTACCAAATGAAAAGTTCTAATTCTCTTGGAATTTTCAACCATTTTAAAACATGTGATGCTATGTAAATCCCCACCATGCTTTATGATTTATGATATCATGTTTTTAAATGAATAAATTCAATATCATATCTAATATATATGTGAACTAAAATTCCAAACATGGTATTTTGGTGTATACCGTGTCATAGTCTAGCCCTATGTGCACCATAGCGTAGTCTGAGACACTATGTCATGGTGGCTATGAATGAAGATTATCATACTAAATGATAGTCATTGGTTCATCCTCCATCACCCACTCCAACTATCATTCCTAGTTTAATAATCATGTGATAATGATCAGAGTAGTTTTATCATCCACGTATAATCATTTAAACATTAAATAATTATCATAAATATTAAATCACACATTGTATGAATTGTAACATTTAGAGTGTTTTTTGAAACACTTATTTAATATGGATTAACATTCCAGATCAAATGAGGGTACATGAATGGATATATAAATTTGTTTTATCCTTGGACATGGGTCTTATTTTTTATCTACTTCATTCATAGGAACTACTAAAGGCTTTAATTATCTTACTCTCATTCCATTCCCACCTTAAAACATAGTTCTATAAAATTGTGGCATTGAGAGAGGTCCTACCTTATAATTGATTTATTCCCATAATTTTTTTGGAACATTCAGAGTAATTATTCTTTTGTCTAATTATTAGTGATATCTATCAAAAAAATTGAAAATCTTTGATAAGCTCAGATTGACTAATGTATGGTATGTCATTATTGTTACTTGTTTTATTTATTCCACGTGTATAGATATACTCTGGGTTTAATCAATTTTTGATGTGTTATTATACAAATTTTATGATATTATACATACCTATAATATCTAATAATGGTATCATACATGAATCTGTCTATAAATTTGGGATGAATAAAATAGTGAACAAGAGACAAATACCTTACAACAGTCGATCAAGTTCTGTTGAAGCTTTTCACAATCATTTAATTATGTTTACTAAAAATAAATTGAAAGAATACTTCTTCAAATTTTATCCACAAATCATGAGAATAACCTAATTCTAGGGTAGAACCTCTCTCAACATCATAGTTTTCTAAAAACCTATTTAAATGTCGGAGAGAAATGAGAGAAATAAAAAATGTTCCACTAGTATTTTCAACATGATGGAATAATCCAAACCATGTCCAAGGATCAAACCAATTTATATATTCATCTAAGGACCCTCCTTGGATAAGAAATGTTCAACAATTTTGATATATAATTTCACAAAACAATCTAACTGTTACCACTCTTATAACACATAGTTAAATCTATCTGTTATTCATTTAATGTTTAAATGATTATCCTTGGATGTTAAAACTATTCCAATCATTATCTCATGATGATAAAACTAATAATGATAACTAGAAATAAATGATAGTGTTCAAATAATATATTTTCATACAATAAGATAATTACCATGCATAGCCACTAAAGCAGAGTGTCTCACACTACATAGTGGTGTGCATAATACTAGACCATGATGTGGTCTAAATAACTATTCCATGGTCAGCCTTTTAGTGCAGATATCTATAGATTTCTCATTTATACCAAAATATTAATAGACATAGTGAAATTCATTTAATATAACATTAAATTCAATAATTCATGAAACTATATGAAAAAATTAATTTTAGATATTTACAAAACTCCTTTTGAAAAAATGTTTTATTCATTTTCACCACATGAAATATCATATGTAACCAACAAAATACTTGTTTTTATAAAAGAGCCACTTTAAGGGTAAGTGGGAACCTATAGTACTTACTCCATCATCAAGTCACCCACATAAAAAACACATACATAGTTCAGAATTCAAAAAAATGACAGATCCAAACATCGCACCATCATAAGCCCCCAAATTCAAAATTCAAAATAAAACAACATCATAGAAATTCCCAAAATCACATATCTGACATAGGAAACTACACCGCCTGAGAAACCAAACATTGAGGACCACATCAGACCATCATCAATTCACCGGAAATGTCATCATCAACTCGTCGTCGTGTAACCATGTTCCCCCTTATCTTCTTGTCTCTATCGAAATCTCTCCGACATCCACTGATGAGACCAGACACCGTCATCATTGTCTTCACATCCCAAAAATTGTGAAAAATCTATCTAAAACATCTTCCAGATATCCTCAAAAACACTTTTGGGGTATCTCTTAAAGTTTTATAAACTTCATCTTTTTTCACAAAACCACAATGTTTGACCCCATGGGCCTTTGTGGTGTTAAAAATAAATATTAATTAATAAATTCATGAATGTACTCAAAGTGAAGCCTCTAGAAGAGCAAAAATTATATTCAAGTTGCAAAGGGATCAGGCATGATCTTCATCAAACACATGTATCTCTATACCTTTTTCATCTAGTTGCATCATATGAAATTATAAATTTTCATATGATACTTTTTTTCAAGACATCAACTGACCATGAGATATAGAGTATTTCAATATCATGTATCCTACTCATATGTTCTCGATTATCATAGTATATACTGACCAGTTTGATGAATACATCACATGTCATTTATCTTTTTAGATGATCACATCACATTCCCCTCACCTAAATAGAAAATTGCATCGTGTGTACTGTCTATGTACTATCATACACTTACTCACTTCATCTCAGTCAATGCCCCACATGTCATCCTCATTAAACGAGATGAAAATCCCATCTTGGTTAAGATCCAACCAATGACATGATCAACAAGATACCCAACCACCCCCTAATTAGTTATGACTCAAGGATTGTGTATGAAAGGAATAAAAGTATGAAGTTTTTTATGCTACGTATCTCACTAAACATAGGTATACATAAATATATATATTAATTATACACACCTGGTTTATAAATGATATAATTTATGACACTTCATGTAGTATACTTAGTGAGTTATCCAGTGCACAAAACATATTTTGTGCCTAATGAGCATATTTATTATCTCTATATGATATCCTACTCATGTTAACCATATCATTTACTATGAAATTATAATACACTATGAAGAATAGTGGTTAGGGATAACTAGAAGGAATACTTTGAGAGGTCAATTTTCATTTCACTTGATGCAATATATGCAACCAACATGAAGGAAGGATAAAGTGGATATTTCCTTTTGTAAAACATTATATATTTTATATTCTTAAAATATTTAAATAATATTTAACAAAACCATAAAAAAGTGTATGTATAACCATATCACATATGATAGACTACCATATCATCCCTATGTTTTCTGTAACTTTTGGGTTTTATTAAACTAGTTTCATCTCTATGCAATTCCTACCACATCTTTGTGTCACCATCTGATGAAACCCTCCCACTGAACTCCTTTGTTGAGTTTCATATATGAAATGATACAATTTTAATAGTGTTGATACTTTGGAATCATATTCAAAATGTTCAATTTTTTAAATTGATATTCAAACTCCTTTACTAAACAACATCAAACTTTATGATGTTGATAACTTTTGGTGTATAATTAGAACTCTTTATAAGGTTTATTATAATAATCATTCCTAGATCCATTCCTTAAAACTTTTTTTTATATCATTCTGGTAAAAAATTTAACTATTTATATTTTTATTTACCAACACATCCTAAATTTTTTTAGGATATAAAGGGACATTTACTTTATTATATAAAATAAATGTACTCTTAACATTTCACTTTACCATTATACCTTAAACTCTTTTAATAATATAAAGTGAACTCCACTTAATTTGATTAGAATAATATTTTATTTCTTAAATTTGAACTTATCAATGTCCAAAACATACCACCACTATCCTCTTAGTAACTATATTATCTTAAGAATATCATGTTAAGATAAATAAGTTCCTTTGTGTATAGAAAATAACACTTATTAGTTTTAGTGTGAATATTTAACAAATAAGATATTATCCATCCACCATATCTCAAACGGTATTCTATGTGTTTGGAGTATTTATCAGAAAATAAGACTTTATTATTTAAAATATTCCAGTTGTAGGTGGTGTAATTTATTTTCCTCATATTTTAATGAATATATTAGATAAACTCTTTCACCCAAGATAAATCTCATTTTATCCTTATCATCTTTTCAAGTATGTTATATAATCTGATGAATCCTAAACCATGTGTATTAAATCCATAATCTCATATTTTTTATAACAACTCTTTGTTAAAAAACAACTTCCCCTGTCATATAATATAATGAGATAAAATATTCATATTTTATTAAGATAAATTTATGCTTGAATTATTCCTTTACATTCAACTTCTGGATTTTTAAACCATTGTATTCATCACTTGAATGTAAACTATAAGATTCATTAACTCTTTCCTTGATTTTAAACTCATGTATACTCACAACATTTTTAATGTATATATTTTGTATCATATACTCTATAAAATTTAATAATGTATTTCGATAACAATAATACCTAACACAAACTATACATGATGTTTCTAAAACTCATTTAAGTATCCTACAAAATTCCATCATATAAAAATAATGTTTGACCTATCTATAATTTATTTTAAGTTTAAATGATTGAGACTAAATATTAGATAAATACAAGATTCACTTTCTAACTTAAACATTTACCCTTTATTATTTTCTAAACTTTACCATATCTTTCACATCACATGATATCCAATATATTTTATTATTTCTAAATAAATCCACTTTTATGTTAGATGGGAACCATACAATATTCTATCGGATAATACACCAACAAAAACTATTTAGTATAACCAAAACATAAAAGAACCAATAACAAATAATAAAACAAAAAAACATATATCGCACTACAATAAAGCTTCAGATAGTAAAACTCTTCTCAGAAATAATAAATCCTATAAAAAAAATAAATCCTAAATTTTATTCCTTAAAGCCACCAATAAACTCCCAACACAACAAAAAATAGGATATTTTAAAGTAACAACCAACCACATTGTCCTAGAATAATTTAATTAATAAAATAAATTTAATACAATGAGCCAGTAATAAAATTTTGAAATAACCAAAACTCAAATAATTAGTAAAAAAATATCACCCAATCCATTCAGATGTTAGATTTATACTAAATCAAAAGTGATATTTTGAAACCATTTACTCCTTTTTGTTTCACATCACATGTCATTCCCATATATCCTTTTCATTTCGACAAAATAGAGTAAATATTTCTTAAAATCATTCAAATTTAAATAACATTTCCAATAATTATTATAGAATTAATTTAATTTCTAAATTAATCCTTAAAGGAAACCTTTAGTATTATAGTTGTATTATATATTGTTAAAAAGGATTATAATTTTGTTTTGTGACTATCCATATGATATGTTATATTGTAGGCCAAGAATCGGTCATTTCATATGATATGGTATACAATAGGTTAATACATAGTGTGATTCTTTAGTTTTTCAAATATTCTAGTTTATAATAAGGAATATCATATTATGCAGTAGTTTTGATCCATATTTTTCAAAAATAGATCATTTTATCACACTTATGATATAAGTTATATCATAAGATATGAATCCCTATCATCTAAGGGTTACTCTTAGACAGGATCCATGTCAAAAATCATGATTTCCCCAATGTTACTATTCACTCATATGTAAGAAACATGTTTGTAGAGACCTAGATTTTTTCATGTAATATTTTGAATTATTTCTATAAATATTTTCAGTGCCAGCCACTGAGAGGGTTTGTGATTCTTAGGCCTAGTGTGCCCGAAATTAATTTTATAAAAATATTAAATATATTTTATATTACGCATGTGTGGTTTCTTAAATAAAATGGGATAAATCTTAAATGGGATCTCATATAAGAAATATAATACCACAGTTG
This sequence comes from Viscum album, assembly GCA_963277665.1. NCBI lineage: Eukaryota > Viridiplantae > Streptophyta > Magnoliopsida > Santalales > Viscaceae > Viscum > Viscum album. The sequence continues at coordinate 1,715,083,799 of OY728160.1, read as the reverse complement.
AGTCTAAATGTGATTTTTACCCTAGGCACAACCAAAAATAGGTCATCATAGGGTGTTCTGATATTATGACTATTGGCACTATGTTCTATTTGTTAATAAAGTAATTAATTTAATTAATTTAATTAATTTACTAATTAACCTAATTGGGGTTTTCATTTAAATCAATCATGTAAGAACTTGGATCTTCATTTCATGTATGGATCTTGATTTCGGGTTTTTTAGGAAAAGAGGAAATTTTAGAAATTTTCTAAGTACACATCGTGTACCCAATTGCTACGTATAGCCATGTACTGGTTGTGTAACGGCCGATTATATGGTTGTGTGGACTGCCTAAAGTAGGCTTAGGTTGAGGCTAGTACATAGAGTGTATATAAATGAACATGTCGTGTAATTTTCATTTTATTTGATTAATCGGACCAGGGTCGTTTCTCATCCCCATAACCCATTTCTTCTTCCCTTGTCTCGTATAGGAGAGCGACATAAGGCCAAGAATCTTCTAGAACCTCCCTTTCCTCCATCCAAGCTCTGATTGAGGCACCACTTAGTGCATGAGATTCCCACCGGTGAGTTCTCTCTTTCCCTAGAGCCTCTCTTCCTGATTTATCCTCTTTCTTTAGTTATCCAAGGATGAATGTTTTTGAAATTTTTGTAGATAAATGACGTTCTAGGCTGATTCGAGGGATGAAGGTCAAGAGTGTTCATCGTACAATGTCTAGGTAGGTGTTTTGTTGCCTTTTGGAGTTTTTCTTTGAGTTATATATTACTAAGTATTGATTACCCATAATTTGGGTATTTCTTGTTAAGTAATTGAAACATGTTATAATCTACCTTAGATAGATTGATAGATTATGGATTTTTCATTGATACATTATGATAAATTTTATGCTTAGGGGAAACATCGTGGGTGTGTTTCCTTGTTTGAATGTTTATGGTCTTTTGTTCCAGGTTGCCTATGAGGCAGATCTTGTTTCCTTTCCTTTCTTGTTAGGTTGGAATTTATTTTTTTTTTGATACCTGTTAAATGTATGTTTCACGCATTGTAGCTGCTTATCCTTGTAGTATTTGAGATTAATTTGGGATGCTAGATATCATTTGTGTATGATTGTATTACACAGGGATGTGAGAACCTAGTGTATTTAGACAATAGGGGGAATTGAGGGTGAGGGATTCCCTAGAGTGTATGTTATATTTAAATTACAAGACCATAGGGGGGATTTACATTGAGTGATCCATCGAATCATCAATAGTATACTGTTACAAGACCATGGGGGGATTTATATTAAGTGCTTCCTTAGAGAGTCTATACTTTATCATTAAAATACCATAGGGTGAACTAATGGTGAGTGATTTCTCACAGAGTCTTTCTTTTTGTGAGACCAAAGGTGTTAGACTATGTGAGATTTCCCATAGGGTCCTTATATATTTATTGAATTGATTATATTTTGAACTAGAGGGGTTAGAATTTGAGAACACCCGAGAGGGTTTCTTGTGAATGATTGATTGATTGTGACGATCCTGCCAAGCCAAAGCACAAGCTTGGAATCGGTCTTACTTGATTATTAGATGGTCTTCTAAGACATTTGTTTTCCTTTTACACAGGGGATACAAATCTTAGGTGATATCCCATGGTTACATTAATCAACGGTTTGAAAAATTAATAAATGAAAATTAATGTAATTGAAAACTGTAGTATTTTTTACTTTTGAGTGCTTCCTAGTTTATTGCTTCATTTTTCATATTTCATGCTATATATATTCACTGATAGTTAGGCATAGATATTTTGTTGGTTTCATACTAGGATTCATCTCACAGCTTGTTTTGGTCATGCTTTTGGACCCAAACAGATTATATGGTTATAGGTACAGATAAGGGAAAGTGCCCTTCTACATCAGGTACTTGATTGTTGTTGGAGCTGGAGAGCATGGAACCAAGATGAGGCTTGTGATTCTGTTGGAGTTATTTTCTTTTTTTAGTATTTTGGTTTTAGTGATGTATTTCCAGCATTATGAGTTTTTTGGATTATTTCATAGATACTTGTTACATGCATCATTATTTATATATATATGATGTAGTTGGTTATAGTATCAGTCTTCCGCTGTTTACTTTATTGTATGGTATTTCTTATTTCGATGTGGTTTATTATTGTTATTATGTTGTGTTGCTCTACCAATGAGGGCATATTTTTCCCACTATCACACCCAATGCCCTCACTACTAGTCGGAAGCCTCTGGCATTCAGGTAAATGCACTTGAGACCATGTGACCAACCGGGTACGGGGAACCTTTGGGCGGCTCCCGAAACTGAGATGTTACAAAGTGGTTCTAAAGGCATGTTTCTTTTCTGATTTGTCTTACATTTTGGATACTATTTAAAGGGATAGTAAGTAATAGGTAGTTGGTAATAAACTGTTTCTGGGAGTATCTAACCTGTGTATAGGTAAAATCCAAGTTACCTCGAATATTGCAATTTTTCTAGTTTTTCAATTGTTACAGTTGATTTGATTTCGTTGTTGGGTGATGCACATGTTTTGTACTATTATGATTTATATGATTGTGGTTCTATTTCTATTGAAACCAAATGAGATGAGGGTATTACATCTCATGCATCATATAGGGACTTTCTAGAGATCACATTCCATGCATTCTTGTCATGCCAAGTAGGGTGCATTACCGATTGCATGTTGTTGTGATAGATGTTCTGCTAGATATGCATGTTGTTGTGATAAAATACCTAAAATTTTGATAGGGTATTGGAATATGTACAGTTTCATTTGTATGGATTCCAAACTTTGGTTCTTTAGGTGTTTTGGGCCCTCTTGGATCGGAATTTGGTGGATCATGTTTGATCTGTTAATTGAATTTTGTCAATTTATAATGTCAATAAGGATGCCAAACTTTGATCCGTGGGAGTATGGGCTCTCACGGGTTAGAATTTTTCATATATTGGATGAAATTTTAAGTTTTTAATGGTTTCAGAAATGTTTAAGAGGACTACTGTCTAGAAACCCAGACAACACAGCGTGTGGTGTTATGAACACATGCCATATGTTCTTATGTTCTGGAAGAAACAACTTTTCTTATGCACACGTCGTGTACTGTATGTACATGCCATGTAGTTTTAACCATGTGACTTACTATATGAGAAGAGACACGAGGTTTGGAAACTTGAGTAGAACACACTGTGTACTGGGAGTACACACCGTTCCAAAGAGGCCATGTATTCGGTCGTGTGATTAACAATATGAGTGGATAAAACTTAGGTTGTACACACAGTGTCCTGTTATTACATGACTTGTAGAGTCGATCATGTCTCTGACCATGTGACTAACGACACGGGAAGTTGGAACTTAAGTGGTGTACGTCGTGTTTAGGGTGAACACGCCGTGTAGTGTTACCCAAGAGAGAACCATGTGGTTTAGTCATGTAGAAGAACTCAGGCAGGAGGGAAAATTCAAGTACACGTTGTGTCAGAGGTGGGACAGGCCATGTGTAGGGGTGTTACATGACTAGGTTTGGCAGAGGTACACGACCATGTTGAAACCTAAGGGAACATACTATGTTGAGGTTATACACACCGTGTAACCCTATTTTGAAAAACTTGAATGTTTTCTTCTCCTATTCCTTTCTTTCACTTCTATGTTTTAGTCCTTGATAATCTTCAACTGAGGCGTGCACTTGAACTTGCATAGTCCTGCCACCGGGACATCCTCCGGTTGTACGCCAGATATAGGGAAATGATCATACACTAGAAATGGTAGATCATGGACTACCAGTAGATCCTCCCTCATGACCATCTTCATACCAGCTGTTATACCATACATAGGTGCTGATGAACAGTTCCAAGAAGGCTTCATGGGGTTTATGTAGACTTTCAAGGGAGCACCACATCCTACCTTGTCTATGGCAGAGCTAATGTGGGTGTTCTAGCAGTATCATACTCCTACTTTCTTAGGGTATGGAGGACCTCGGGATGCATATTCAGGGTTAGAATTCATGTTGTCTATCTTCGAGCATCTCAAGACACCTCCTGAGAGGAGGGTGAAGCTCGCAACCTACATGATTCGGGATTCCACCTAGAGATTGTGGGATGTGATATCGTAGGAGGGTCGCCAATGAGTTATGGCTTGGTATGAGTTCCAGCGGACCTTCTATGACTATTTCTACATAGAGACATTGAGGTCCAACCAAGCTCGAGAGTTCATGGGTCTAGAATAAGGTACTCTTTCAGTCATGGAGTATTCTTCTTGCTTCATAGAGTTTCATCACTTCAAACCCATTAAGGGGGTGATGAGTTATTTCTGTCTAGGAAGTTTGAGGATGATCTTAGACATGACATCCAATCCTAGGAAAACATCTTCAGGTTGACTTCCAAATCCTCTATAGTAAACCAGGCACTTCTCACCAAGCATAATCTGAGGGAGTCTGGAGTTGTGAGCCAGGGCGGTTTGGCATCAAGAGTTGGTACTCCTTCGGCTGATAGTAGGAAGCGTCATAGGGATTATATGCATAGATATCTGAGTATATGGGAAACTCCTTTAGGTATCCAGATGGTATGCTACCAGTGTGGTAAGAGTGGGCATATGAGACCTCAGTGCCCGAGAGACTCAGTCCAATGCCGATCTTGTGCAAGATGGGTCAACTTCATCATTTTTTTGGTTTTTTCTAACCAACGGCTAGTGATAGGAGTTCTTCTATGACTCCATGTTCATAAGTAGGATGACTAGTTTCTCATCAGTCTGGGGACTGGAGTTCATCCGGTCATTCAAGTCGAGGAGGAGGTCATGGTCGTGGTAGCTAGTCGACAGGTTTCCAGTGACAGCAGGGTGGATCATCTCAGGGTAGTCAGGTATGGTTATAGGTCCATGGTACAGGTCAAACCTTTAAAGTGGAGTAGAACCAGTAGTATCTGGATCCCATAACCTCTATGGTTAGAGTTAGATTCTATTTTCCCCAATTTTAGCTTCTTCTCTTTTTGATATAGGGGCTTCCCATAGTTTCTTATCTGTTTTCGTTGTGGAGAGCCTCGGTCGCTATATCTTTACTTCTAAGGATGTTATGATGCTAGAAAATCCTTTGGGGATTAGAAAGGCTAGTGAATGTTAGTGAAAGGAGTTCCCTCTTGAGGTTGGTGGGTTTCACTTCTTATGGGACCTCTATCCCTTTGAGATGATAGGTTTTTATTTCATTATTAGAATGGACTGGTTGGTCTCCTTCTAAGACTTTGTTGACTACTATCATCGTAGGGTGAGTTTCACATCACCAGAGGAAGGGTCTTTTCTACACAAGGGTGAATGGGATTTTCATACGTGTAGAGATGGACCCAAGAATCTTGGGTTGGGAGTAATTACAGCCCAAATTTCTATTTTATATCCGGATGACTATGGGACTTCACAGATGGACTTTCCTTCAATGGTGGATCATTTTAGAAATGTCTTTCTAGATGAATTTTCAAGTTTACCTCTGAAGTGAGAGGTATATTTATCTTTTGATCTTGTATTAGGAGTGGAACCAGTGTCCATTCGTCCTTATAGGATGGATACACTAGAGTTACAGGAGCTCAAGAAGCAGTTAGAGGAGTTGCAGGCAAAGGGTTTCATCCAACCCAGCACTTCTCCCTGGGATTCATCTGTCCTATTTATGAAGAATTCGGATGGTACCATCACACATTGCGTGGATTATCATAAGCTAAACCATTTGACAGTCAAGAACCAATATCCTTTGCCGATGATTGATGATCTCTTTGATCAGCTTCGAGGAGCCTGCATGTTCTCAAAAATTGACTTGAGATCCGGTTATCATCAATTGCATGTTAGACCATAAAATATACCTCTTACATCCTTTTAGATTATGTATGGTCTATACGAGTATGTGGTTATACTGTTTAGTCTCACAAATGCAGCATTATTTTTCTTGGAACTGATGAACTTAATGTTCCATCCTTACTTGGACACCTTTGTGGTTATTTTTGTGGATGATGTCTTGGTGTAATCTCACACTTGACATGACCATGAAACCCATCTTGATATCGTTTTTATTACACAGAGAGAGCATCAGTTATATGCTAAGATATCAAAATTCCACTTTTCAGTAGACCAGATTCACTTCTTGGGTCATCTCATCTTAGAGACATGAGTATCAGTAGACCCAGAGAAAGTGAGATCAATAGTTTTCTGGAATCATCCGAAGAATGTCTTTTAGGTATAGAGTTTTCTGTGGATGTCTAGTTACTAAAAATTCTTTATATAATAATTTTCACGCTTATTAGTGCCACTGACGGTCCTGACTAAGAAGGGTTTAAAGTACTCATGGATAGATTCTTGTGAGTAATACTTTCAAGAACATAAAGGGCGGTTGACTTCAGCACTGATATTGTTCTTTCTAGATCCAATAAAGAGTTACACAGTTTACTATGATGCATCCGGTATCTGACTGGGAGTAGTGCTTATAGAAGAAGAAAGAGTCATTGTGTATGGGTCTCGGAAGTTGAGGCCACATGAGTGAAATTAACCGACGCACGATATTGAGTTATCTACATTTTTTCATGCTTTATGTTGTTGGAGAAATTATCTTTTGGGAGGTAATTTTGTGGTTTTCACTGACCAAAAAACTCTCAAGTATGTCTTTACACAACGTTATCTGAATTTGAGATAGTGAAGGTGGGTTGAATACCTTCAGTCTTTTGACTTTGAGATTGCCTATATGCCTGGGAAAGGAAATGTAGCGGATGACATGTTGAGAAGGAGGACTCAGATACAGGAATTTCAGGAGTCCAACAGTGAGTGGCAGCTTATGGCTCTGTTCTCTAAGATGCATTTGGAGGTGCAAAATAGACATGGGAAGATGTTTATTTCTTCTATAGTTGTTACCTCTACTCTTATAGATCGAGTGTGAATGAGGCATCTATCACATTCTTAAGTCCCAGTTTTACAAGAGAGTGTATTAGGAGAGGTCCCTACTCTTGGGTGGACCATAGGAAAGGATGAGATCATACACTTTCATGGGAACATATGGGTGTCAACAGACATATGCGGGGAGCTTTTGTGAGATTTTCATTCTTCAATTTGGGTAGTTCATCCTGGTGTCACCAAGATGAATCGAGATTTACACCATCAGTATTAGTGTACAGGTATGAAGAGAGATGTTGCCGGTCTTTTCATAACATTTTCCACCTATCAGCAGGTGTAGGCGGAGCATCAGTGACCAGTAGGGTTTTTACAGCAGTTACCCATTCCCGAGTAGAAGTGGAATGATGTCACGATGGATTTTGTTATGGGGTTACTGAGTTTACCTTGAGGTAATGATGCAGTTTGGGTTTTAATTGAAAGACTCAAAAAGTTTGCACACTTCTTATTGATCAAGTATACCTTCATTATTGATGAGATTGTAAGGTTTTACATCTAAGAGACTGTACATTTTCATGGGGTTCTGCACTCTATCATTTCAGACAGGGACACCTGTTTTACTTCTCGTGTCTGGAAGGGACTACAGAGGGATTTGGGTACACAAGTACTTCTAAGTAAAACTTACCATCCCCAGACAGATGGCCAGTCCGAGCGTATGACTCAGGTTTTAGAGGACATTCTTCAGGCATGCATCCTAGATTTTTTTGGGTTCTTGGGACAGACATATACCCATAGTAGATTTTTACTATAATAACAGATTTCAGGTGATGATTCAGATGGAATCTTATGAGGATTTATATGGTAGGTCATGTCGTTCACCCATATGTTCATTGGAGGTAGGATAGGATGCTATGATGGGATCTCATCTTGTCCAGGAGACCACTGAGTAGGTGGAGTTGATTCAAAAGTAGATGGATACTGCACAGTCTCACCAAAAATCTTATGTTGATCGACAGAGATGACCTCTAGAGTTTGAGGTCAAAGATCATGTTTTCTTACATATCATGTCGAGGTTGGGAAACAAGGGTATTATAAGATGGGGGAAGATTTCACCAAGATACATCAAGCTGCTTGATGTTTTAGAGAGATTCAAGCCAGTTGCGTATCGGTTTTAGTTACCTCAGAGGTATCGAGATATGCACAATATCTTCCATATTTCTCATCTTAGGAATTACTTTTTAGACTCATCTCACATCTTTCAACCTGAGGAGGTTGAGTTGGAGGTGGATTCATCATTTTAGGATAACCCTATATGGATTGTGGATCACAGCATGAAGGTTCTCTATGTCCGGTCTGTTCCTCTAGTATGGGTGTTATGGCAGAATGAGCGAGTATATGACAAGACTTAGGAGAGGGAGGTCGACGTCCGATCACAGTGGCCAGATTTGTTTGAAGTTTCTTCTTTTTCACCCTTGTAAGGGAAACTTGGGGATGAATTTATTTAAGTAGGGAAGTTTTTAAGAACCTGGATCTTCATTTCAGGTATGGATCTTGATTTTGGGTGTTTTTTAGGAAAAGGGAAGATTTTGGAAGTTTTCTAAGTACACGATGTGTACTCTTGAGTACAGGACATGTACCCGGTTGCTACATGTAGTCATGTACTAGCCATGTAATGGCAGAGTACATGGCTATGTGGACCACCTAAAGTGGGTTATGGTTGAGGCTAGTACATGTCATGTACATTAAATGAACACATTGTGTAATTTTATTTTTATTTGATTAATCATACCGGGATTGCGTCTCATCTCTAGAACTCATTTCTTATTCCCATGTCGCATACAAGAGAGCAACGTATGGCCGAGAATCTTTGAGTGCCTCCCGTTTCTCTGTACAAGATACGATTGAGGAACCATCAAGTCCGTTTTATTCCCACTGGTGAGTTCTCCCTTTCCCTAGAACCTCTCTTTTTGATTTTTCCTCTTTCTTAAGTTATCCAATGTTGAAATTTTTTTACCTTTTTGTAGATCTACGACATTCTGGGAAGATTCAAGGGCTGACGTTCAATATTTTTCATTGTAAAATTTTGAGGTAGGTGGTTTGTTGCCTTTCAGAGTTTTTCTTTGAGTTATATATGCCTAAGTACTGATTACCTGTAATTTGGGTATTTTGTGTTAAGGAATTGAACCCTATTATCATTTTACTTAGATTGATTGATAGATTAAGGATTTTTCAATGATAAATTATGCTAAATTTCATGCTTAGGGGACACACTATGGGTGTGTTTCCTTTTTTTAATGTTTATGGTCATTTGGTCTAGGTTGCCTATGAGGAGGACCTTGTTTCCTTGCCTTGCTTGGTAGGTTGGAATTGATTTCCTGTTGCTGCTTGTTAAATTACTATGTTATGCATTATAGCTACTTATCCTTGTAGTAGTTGAGATTACTTTGGGCTACTAGATATCGTTTGGGTACGATTGTATTACACAAGGCTGTGAGAACCTAGTGTATTTATACCATAGTGGGAATTGACGTTGAGGGCTTCCTCGGAGTGTGTTATATTTAAATTACGAGACCATAGGGGGGATTGACGGTGAGTTCTCCCTCAGAGTGTCTATAGTATACTGTTATGAGACTATAGGGGGAATTAACATCAAGTGATTCCTCATAGAGTTAGTATTTTATCATTAAAAGACCACTGGGGGAATTAACGGTGAGTGCTTCCTTAGAGAGTCATTGTTTTTGTGAGACCAAAAGGGTTTGAATGTGTGAGATTTATCATAGGGTTATTATATATTTATTGAATTGATGATATTTTAAACCAGAGGGTTTAGACTGTGAGAACATCCCATAGGGTTTCTTGTGAATGATTCATTAATTGTGACAATCCTGTAAAGCCAAATCACATGCTTGGACTCGGTCTTACTTGATTATTAGATGCTATCCCGAGACATTTATTTTTATTTTACACAGGGGATACAGAGCTTAGGCTAGATCCTAAGGTTACATTATTCAATGGTTTGAATAATTAATAAATGAAAATGAATGTAATTGAAAACTGCAAGATTGTTTACTTTTGAGTAATTCCTAGTTTATTGCTTCATTTTTCATATTATTTGTTATATATATTCACTAACAGTTAGGCATGGATATTTTGGTAGTTGCCTATTGGGATTCGTCTCAAAACCTGTTTGGGTCATTCTTTTAGACCCAAACAGGTTATATGGTTGCAAGTATAGATAAGGGCAAGCGCCCTTCTACATCAGGTACATGATTGTTGTTTGAGCTGGACAGCTTGGGACCAAGATGGGGCTTTCTATGATGTTGGAGTTATTTACTGTTTTCAGTTATTTGGTTTTAAGGGTGTATTTCATGCATTGTGAATTTTTTGGATTCTTTCCTAGATACTTGTGACATGAATCATTATTTATATATATATTCTACAGTTGGTTATAGTATTAGTTTTCTGTTTTTTACTTTTTTTGTATGGTATTACAACTTCGGCTATTGTTTATTATAGTTATTTTGTTGTGTTGCTCTGCCAATGAGGGCATAGTTTACCCACTATCACACCCATGGCCCTCGCTGCTAGTCGGAAGCCTCTGGCGTCTGAGGAAATGCGTTTCAGGTCATGTGACCAACCGGTTACGGGGTACCTTTGGGTGGTACCTAGAATTAGGATGTTGCAAACTGTAATGGAAGTTCTCTTGGTTTAGCTACATAAACCCTGAGAGAATTTAGATCATCTTCTTCCTCCTTCTGTTCGCGAATCGAATCAGAAAATGATGAACCTCTTAAACGAAGCAAATCAAAGCGCAGTGAATGAAAAGACCCCTCTCAATCATTAGAGAGCACATTATTCGGTGAGGAATGTGACAATATCTATTTAGGACTCTTAATTTGTGTATTCCCACTCATTTTATTAAATTTTTTATCAAGATCAATGTTTTTCTTTGATCTGTGCCAATTTTGGACAATTGCATGCACCCAATTATTGAAATTAAATTGTTTATTTTTTTTCTCACCACGGATCTCCAAATTGAATTTGTTGAACAAGAAATATTTTCCAATGATTTTTAAACTCTTGTTCTTGTAATTTACTCCCTTGATTATTCATTTTTTTCACTTATTGGGCTACGATGCCTTATTTGATGTTGTCGGGTGCAACCGAGCCTAGTTAGACCCCGGATTCACAACGGAATTGCGTATGATAAAAGGAACACCGAATCAAGGATGAAATTTAGGGTTTTGATGGTTTTGGGTTTTTTTATATGGAATCCAAACTGGGACTCAGTAGTGACGAGAAATGATTAGATGTGTGGTGGTGTTAGGTGGATCGTCCGACCTTCATACGAATCAACAGAATCGATTTTCTGGTCACTAAATGGCCAAAAACAGAGAGTGAGCATGATATAAACCATTTTTGGGTGGTCAAACAATGGATCTGATGTTGTAGATATTGGATCTATAAAATTGGATACTAGATATGAACTTTTGTAAAAATATCAACTACACACCATGTAGTCCGAAGAACACATGATGTGTAGTGCCTTGGATTTGGTGTCTTGGGTTTCGAGTGAGATAAGTATCACACATCATGTGGGCCCACCACACACAATGTGACATATGTTCTAGAGACTCAGAATTTACTTTGGGATTATGCAGGCATAGTAATGGCCAGGTACACATGGTGTGATGAAGTACACAAACATGGGTAAAAGTACACAAATGCGGTTAGAGAACACGGGCAAGACCCCAAGTGGCTCAGACACGTTATGTAGTCCACCTGCACACCGTATATGGCCACATGGGTGGAAATATTTGTACCTATATGGACACATGTAGGTGATGGAGTAGGACCACATGTCGTGTGGGTCCCCTCACATGTCGTGTACCCCTTTTTTCTTTTGAGGAAGCTTTAACATCTCATATCTTCTTTGTTTGGACTCAGAGCTTGGCCCATGAGTATTCAATCCTATGTTTTTTCATATAGTTTACAATGAAGGCCTCTATATTATCTTTTGGGATATAATGTGATATTTTTCATACATTATTCTTATTTAGGAAATGCTCGATGACAGCAGTGATCAGGCAGGATCACCAAAGGATTCTAGAGTGGCATCCTCCAGCTGGGTTGGGTATGCATCCTCTATCTACTTCTTAGGTGGCACCCTCCTGGTGGGTAGGGCATGGTTCCTTGACATTATAATAGAGTGGAACACTCAAAGTAGGCAGGGAATGGGTCCTCTACCTGCTATTCTAGTAGTACCCTCCTACTGGGCAAGGCATGCGTCCTCAACTACTGGAGTGGCACCCTCCAGTCGGGTTGGTCATGGTTCCTCTATAGAATACTAGAGTGAAACCCTCCAATCAATATAGGAATGGGTCTTCTATCAAATTTTGAGTGGTACCCTTCTGTGAAGTCAGGTTATGGGTCCTCTACCATCAAAATGGAACCCTCCTTTGGAGATAGGGTATGATTTCTCTATCCATCTACTGAGTGGAACCCTCCTGTTGTATCAGGGCATGGGTCCTCTACTTTGATATTGTGCCCATTGACTGTACAAAAAAATGATAAGGCATGGATTGACTTGGATGTTTTCTGTTGGTCATATTCCCAAGATTATGGGAATTAAGGATGGACTTTTGGAACTGATGGAACTCTTTTACTAGTTCGGGTTGTGAGATGAAGATCCCCTTCTCTCTCATTTTGGGTTTCTTTGGTTTGATCATATACCTATCAGTATCCATGTTATTGTATTTGTTTACCCTATTTATTTGGGTTGATATTTCTATTTATCTATTCCTATTTTGTCTCTTACTCCTCCCCCTTCAGCTTTTGGGGAATCCTAATGGGTATTTTTATACTCACCCCTTCATGGGATTTTCCAACACGTGTCGTGTCCTATACACATGAAGGACAGGTCAGTGGTGACTACAAAGGATCTTATAAACACTAGGTGTATTAGGCCGCGTATAGTGGTTGGATCTTGTAGATCAAGATTTGGACTCTCTCAGCACTTTTACTTTCCAGTTTTTTTAGGTTTGGACATGTTTCTAGTTGGGCATGTATTTTGACCCTTTACTTTTCAATTTTCACTATCATACTATAGTACACCCTAGAGGTTTTTCATGCTTGGTTTATATTCTATCTATTCCATATTTTTATTATTATTCCTCTACACTTCTGAATTGAGATGGTTGGGTGTGTTCATACTGGAACATTATAAAAATTCCTCCCACTTAGGATATGTCTTTCGATGCTTTTTGCCACCCCCTAGCCTATGGAGGCAAGATTGTGGTAGTTGTGGCTAGATCCCTAGTTAGGGATAGGTTGTGAAAATGGCCTATTGATATCCAACTATTATTTATCATAATATATGACATATAGTAGTCATATACCACATGTTTCACCTTATGATGTAAGGTATATCATTAAATAAAATATTGAAGAAAAGTTTTATTTTTCTTATTTTCATTTTCAAATTGAACTGTAGGGTTAATGAATTATTTATAAATTAGGGAAATATTTATTTTGGGATATTTATTTAATTTATAAAGTGTTTATAAATTAATTAATTATAAAAATGTTATAATTAATTGTTATGTTTTTCAAAAAAATTAATAAATAAATTCTCCAAAATATTAATAGTTAATATTAATATAAATTTTTCATGTTATATGGAATGACTTATAATTTGTATATATATTTTTTACGTGGAAATTACAAGTGAGATTTATAAAGTCCTTATAAATTATAAAATAAGGAAAAATATAAAAATGATATATTATATTATTAATTGTTCATAATAATTAATTGGAATTGTTCAAATTAATATCCTTATTTAATAGAGAAGTTAAACCATATCAAAATATTTTTTGATAATTTATATGTTCAAAGCTTTAAATAATATTAAATGTATTATATTATTAATTTTTACATAATATATGAATAGTTAATATATAGAATATTAATATTTCATATATCATATGATTAATTAAATTCCATAAAATGAATTATATAAATATTTCATATGAGAATAAATAAAAAGTGTTTATATTTATCTTATTAAGGAATGTCCATAATTCATAGCTAAATTATAAATAGTTTGTGATTACTTTGTTTTTGATTTTTTCATAAATTGTTAATCTCATGTTTAAAAATATGAATTGTTCATTTATTTATTTTATTCCCTATTTTATTCAGGAATATAAATATTACATTTTGAATTTTGATGTATACATTAGTTTAAAGAGTTAAAATACCTCTACAAATTGTTATATAGGCCTCTAAGGATTTATATATTGGGTATGATAATTGATTTAGTTTTATGTATCACCGCAAACCTGTACACCTAAATCTAGTGGAAAAATCGTACTCTTAACATGTTGGATTTGATAACAAATAAAGTGAACCAATTTTTAATTTGCATAATTACAAATTAAAAAAACAAATAATGAGTCACTTAAATCCTATAGAATCTTTTTAGATCTATATTTTTATAGAATCAAGAAAACTAATATATATTAAAACCCATGTGTAACACCCCAAGATTTCATAGTATGTTATTTCTTCAAAGTAATTCAAAAACTTGCATTACACGCAACACCAAGTTCAAGTGCACCACGACTTACCAAACTAACCGTTCAAAAGAGGTTATGAATAGGGCACTCCCCTTATTATAAAATAATATTTCAATCTTTTCCTAAGGTTCCCCTCACCCCTCTTATAAAAGGGCACTCCCCCTATCTCAAATACACACCTTCAAAGCCATTTGGCTCGGCCAACCCCTGCACAACTATTCTCTCAACTATCCTCACTTCACCCTAGAGGACTTACTTTAGTCATAAAGCCAACCTAAGGATCCCTTTTGACAAAATTAAAAGGAAGAACCTGAAGAAGAGGTAAATATTTCATCACCTCTTCCAAGTTATTTTCTTCTTCCACTTCTTCTTTCCTTTTTGTTTCCATTCTAAAATAATTACTCCAATATATTATATATACTGTGATGTTATTATAAATATTTTACAACCATATTCATTATTCTATCCATCTTTTGAATGAAATGTCACCATACGTGCGTACGTACGGCTTACCGTCTTCACGTCGTGGTGTAATTATTATTCATTACATTATTATTTTTATGGGTGTAATAATGATGTATAATTGATGTAAATAATAAATATAACATGATAATTATTCTTTATATATGATATAACATCCAATTATATACGATTTTAATATCAAAAGAATGATATTGTCGCTCGTGCGTACGTACGGATTACCGTCTCCATGAACGCGATGAGATTCATTCCCCATCGTAACCATTCAAGAATAATTTTCATTTATTGATTAAAAATAATGTTTAAAGAATTTATATAATTCTGAATATGAATAATAAACATCTCATCCATAACAAACATGACACACGTAACAAATAATATAAAGTAAAGCGAATCAGTTAACACCTGAAACGACGATAATACTAAAATATCATTAACAAAGCAATATGAGAAGATCATATATGATATCATAATTATGTATATGGTTCTTGTATAATTTAATAACAATGATTTAACTATTATAAAGGATGTTATTATACCCACATCCAAGGAAAACTAAAAGTTAAGGGTTAATTTCACAA
This sequence comes from Viscum album, assembly GCA_963277665.1. Lineage (NCBI taxonomy): Eukaryota > Viridiplantae > Streptophyta > Magnoliopsida > Santalales > Viscaceae > Viscum > Viscum album. The sequence continues at coordinate 1,715,068,317 of OY728160.1, read as the reverse complement.
TCTCTTTATTATCCGAGGTTGTTTTTACGTAAGTATCTACTGAGGCCTCTTTAACATCCACATACATGTTTCTTAATAATGTATTTCAAAACATTTTTACTATTTAATAGAAAATGGGTTAAAGTAATTTATACCCTTTATTTGACCTTATATGATTTTGAAAGGAATCTTTCTGTCGTTTTCCAAACAATGTACTTTTTGACCTTTTCGATAAATTTAAGGTAAGAATGTTTTTTTAACTTATACGGCGGGTGTGGATATTTTCCACTATTATAACATCGTCGAAGCTTCCCCTACAAGATTATAATAATTTTTTAAAAATAATTTTTTTCTTTATAATTATGTGACTCTTAAATGATTTCAAAATAAAAAGAGATATTTCTCTCAAATAGTTTTCATTTCATCTATGTCAACATCCTTTGATAAATTTTTACACGTGTTTGAAGTTGATTTATTATGATACAAATCTTCTATATTGTATTTAAGGTTTTGTGATATGTTTGACTATGGATGAGTTATTTTTATGTCATTCATGGTTTATAGTTAAAGTATTGACATTTCATATGCTAGTTTTAATACGAATGTTTATGTTATATTTCAACCTCTTCTTAAGATGAATGTGTTGGACTAGTATGTTCCGGGTTTGGGACCGGTAAAAGTAAGCCCTCCATGTTGGGGTCCAGTTACAGAAAACCCTCCGGGTTGGAGTCCAGTTACATAGGCTCTCTGGGTTAGAGTCCAGTTACAGAGGCTCTCTGAGTTGGAGTCCAGTTACATAGGCTCTTTGGGTTGGGGTTCGGTTATAGTTATCCCCTAGGCCCTGGCATGAGGCCTTGACACAGAAATTAATGTTTACCACTATACATTCACTCATTATGAAATTAGTTATTACATGTGATTATTTGACTAGTAGAATATCCATGTCCATGTTAATATGGTAGTTTTGTTTCATATTATGTTCAATTTTATGTTTAAAAGGCTGTTGTTTTTATTATACATCTTGCCTTAAAAGTTTATAGCTTCCACTAAATTATTTACCCTTACTGAGCATCTGAGCTCACCCCTTTCTTATGTTTTATTTTCCAAGGATCCCAAGAAGTGTTTTATGTTTAAGATTCAGGGTTAAGCTAAGGGAAAAATTTCATTCTCAAAGGATTTTTTTTGTGTTTTATGTTGGAAAGTGTAATGTAAGACCGACCAGTTTAGCAGTCCTGGAAAATTGATTTCAGAAATTAATGTTTTATTTTCCAAGGATCCCAAGAAGTGTTTTATGTTTAAGATTCAGGGTTAAGCTAAGGGAAAAATTTCATTCTAAAAGGATTTTTTTGTGTTTTATGTTGGAAAGTGGAATGTAACATTCATGTATGTAATCAATTTTCCAAGACTGCTAAACTGGTCGGTCTTTCAGGACTTGATTCCTTGTAATCATTCCAATGTATTAAAATAATGCACTGACTCTGGGAATCTAGGGTTGGTGAATTACAATTTGTATCATAGGAAGTTTAGAAATAACCTTGGAAACTAGATTTAGATAAACTCTGATTAGAGCACAATACCCTAAGATAGACTTTGAGGATTAGTATAGAAAAACTTCCTAGAATTTTGGTAATGTAGATATTTTGTGAGTTTTCCAAGAAAATACATCCATGTCTAGATACGAGCTGGTAGAGGTGGCTCTAGCACAGATGTACCTAGGGGTAAAACCTGAAAACACCACTTTGACCTAGACTCGAATGGGAACTAGTGCACAACAATGGGCCTTACTGAACTCTTGGTTATGACACTCCAGGGGGATATACTTAGGATAATTATCATTTTCTTTACAAATAATTATAAAGGATTTATGAGTATATACCTCCTTAAAGAAAATATTTTTATGATTATGGATTATATCTATAAACTTTTCAATTTACGTTAGTTATTTTACTAGTTTGGAATTATTCATTGCAATTCATAAACTGACCTAGTGTATGCCATTGTATAGAAATGGCACCTAGTAGAAGGAATGTGAACTCTAGAAATATGTATGATCCAAAGAGTAAGAAGGATCATATCTTTCACGGTATTAATCCAACATTTAGAAGGGAAATAGTCTCCCATGTATTCTAAACATATGAATAAATAATATCATGTGTTAACAAGATAAGTAAAGAATTCTATGAGTCATATGGCTTTGAAGGGTAGCAAGAGAAGAAACGGATGGAAGAGAGAAAGGTGGATAAAGTGAAGAGGGAAAATAAGGATTTCCACATATTTGATAAATATGGAAAGAATCACCTTGGTAAATGATTGAAGGGAATGGAAGTTCGTTATAAGTGTGGAGAAAAAGCACACCAAGTACGTGATTGCAAGTGTAAGAAAAAAGTTTCAAATGTACAGTGCTTCATCTGCAAGGGGTTGGGAAACTACATGAATCAATGTCCCAGTCATCAGAGTATACGTTAAATGATGCTATTGGATAATAATCAAGTTATGATATTACCTCAAATGAAGAGGAATGACTAGTGTTCTTATGTTGTTATTATAGAATTAATTCATTTGAGTGTTGTATCAACAATATACTGGTTATATGAATTATGGAGATAAATAAGAATTGTACTACAGTACTATTTTATTAAGGATTTGAGATTATATGGTTCTAAGAAAAGTGACTTAATTATAAGCTAAACTTTTTTGAAAATATATGGTTAAAGGAAATGTAATCCTTAATATGGTCCTGATAATGAGGTATTGATTTTGGAATAATAGATGGTTGATTTGGATAAATTATATTGGATATTCTTGACTTCCTTGTAACTGATTAATTGTTTGTTTATTTCATCTTTGTTGGAATATTCAATATTTTTGGATATAAGGAATATATCCTTTATTATATAATGGATAAGGGAGAATGAATATAATAAATAAGGTTTTATGGTAATTCAGGGTGCTACCAAGTTTTAAAATAATATATGGTGAAGGTGTTCACATGTTATTTTGTGGAAAAAAGGATCTTCATTGTGTTTAACTTCCTTATAAATTTTGGACTGTGAGTTTGGATCGAAGTATTTTAGATAATTCTAAAGGTTAGAATGGATTAAGTTTGAAATTGGATACTATTGTTAAGGTTATTTTTGGATTTTTATAAAAAATACCACACGCAGACCGTATGACAACTCGTTGCATCGGACAAAGCTGCGGGAATCGAACCCACAACCATAGTGCGATTGGGATTTATCGCCTACCACTGGACTATGTGAAGTCACTGGTTTGTATAATTTAGTTTCTTTTTTTAAATGGTTTGATAGGTGAATTGTAAATTCATTTTTTTTGGAACCCTATACAAATAAGATAAATAGAAAAAAAAATAAAGTTTATTTTCTTTTAGAGTGAAAGAAGAGTTTGTGTAGAAATTAGTTAAAGGATGGAAGTCTACTTGTCAATAAATAAATTCTTAAACTTTAGTTAAGGTATCTTAAAACTAAAAATGTGTTATCCTAATACCTTATGTTTTAATGAACCGATGATATTTTAAATCATCATAGATTGATGGCTTTGAGGCCCTCAATTCTACAATTGTTTGTGACGGATGAGCTCAATCACTCCCTATAAATATTTATGTTTTTTCTCCAATTATGTGTCACTAATTTCCACTAATGTTCTCCTAATCGAGATCATAATTTGGTGGTGACATCTTCATTCCCCTTTTTCCTCTTATTAAGACTAAATGTTATTAACCCAATTTCCTATTTGGGTTTTTCCAAAAAGGTATTTTCTATTTTCAACCTTTTATTTTTAAAGAACATTTTAAAATTTCAAGGATGGAATTTATTGAAGTAGGGAAGATTGTAACACCCCAATATTTCATATTACGTTATTTCTTCAAAGTAATTCAAAAACTTGCACTACACGCAACACTGAGTTCAAGCGCACCACGACTTACCAAACTAGCCGTTCAAAAGAGGTTATAAATAGTATTAAATAAATTTTGAAATTTATAAAATCTTTATAATTTTATAATTCATATTATGAGTTTCTTAGACATAATTAAGAAAAAACAAATTCATTTTTTCAGATAAAAGAAGATTTTTTTTAAATACAATTTTACCGCCTTTTAATGGTGAACCCTTTTTAAATCCAATATTTGAAACTTTTATATATTCAATTTGACAAAATTAACTTCTTATTTAGAATAGGGATATAAGAATTTAGTTTTAATAAGTTTTTGTTGTTTTTCTGATAACTTTCATATTTGGCTGAATAGTGAAAACTATTATATTTTAACTGAAAACGACTTTTTAAATAAAAATAATTTGTAATGTTAAATTATAAATTTTAATCGTTTAGAAGTATAAATATATTATATTTTCACCATTTAATCCAATTTTATTCATTGGAAATAATTTCACATTGAAATTGACCAAAAACAAGTATCAATATTTTGTTAGTTATTATTTCTTAAAAAGACTCTTTTTGGTTTTGACAACGAGGATTAATTTTAAATTAATAAATGTAACTTATATGTTTTTAATTTGGTAAAATAGACTTAATTTTTGAATTCAGAATATCAAAATTATCTTAGGGTTAAATTTTGGTATTTTTCTGAAAACTTTCAATTTTTGATGAATAGTGAAAAACACTTAGTTATTGGTTAAAAACGACTTTTTATTTAAATAATTATTTATTTTATTTAAATTTATTTTAGGTCAACATAGATACATTATACCTATATAATATCAATATAATTCATTGTATTCATTTTATAATAATTTTAGATATATAAAAAGTTTATTGAACTTTTTATCGTCTTTTACCAACCTCCTAGGAGAATTTGCAAATTTGCATAAAACATAAATTTACAATTTATGTGAGTTGGATTTCAAAAATCTGAGAGACACAGTTAACCTTAGTAAGTAAAATATGGTTCAATAAGATGAAAATAAATTTTGTTGAATATTAACTTTTTACTTTTATTTACCGTGGTTAAAGGTAAATAGGGTAATTCAAGATAAAAAGAATTTTATAATAATACCAAATTACCTTAACACTTGTCCTAAAATTATTTTATGAGTCATGGCCAACCATGGGCATCCTTGGGTAGATTTTGGGACCCCATAGAGCCACTTATGAATGATAATGACACTTTATTTTAATTAACATAAAGTAAAGGCAAAAATGACATAAACAAATATCTTTTAGTAAATTAATTTTTACATGGGGTTATATAAGCCATATTTTCGACTATAAATATTAATTGGAAATATAAGAAGCTTTCCTAAATAATGTTATTTTATTTATATTTTTTAGATATTAAATATTTTAATTTATTTATGACACAATGATGATGTAGTAATCACCTTATTAATGAAATATTAAAATAATTGATATTATAAACATCCAAATAAATGTAATTTGAGACTTTTTATGAATTAAAATAATTTTATAGTTTAATATGACATGTTAGGGTTGATTAAATTAATTTTTTTATAATTAATAATGCTTTTATGAATTTTACAAAAACAAAATAGAAAATAGTGTCAAAATTGATATAAAAGAGTTTTTAAAACAAATATTATATTATTAATTGATATTATATTCCTAAAAAACTATGGTTCAGAAAAAGGTCTTAAATAATATTATATATGTCATTAATTAACCACTTGAGGTTCTCTTGGAAATTTATAGTATGTTTATTTACCATATAATATAAAAATAGAAAGAGACATGGTAAATGTCAAACTAATTAACTAAGAGTTAAATCTAAAAGATGAGGTTAATATAGTGACTCAAACCTGTCTAAAACCTATGGGTTGAGTATTTTTTGACCCATACCCACCTTATCCTCGAAATAAATTATTTTTTAGCCATTATAAATAGAAAATTATTTTATTATAAAATAATATTTCAATTATTTCTTAAGGTTCCCCTCACCCCTCTTATAAAATGGAACTCCCCCTTCTCTCAAATACACACCTTCAAAGCCATTTGTCTCGGCCAACCCCTACCCAAATATTCTTTTAACTATCCTAACTTCATCCTAGAGGCCTTCCTTTAGTCAAAAAGACAACCTAATGAGCCCTTTTATCAAATCAAAAGGAAGAACCCGAAGAAGAGGTAAATATTTCATCACCTCTTTCAAGTTCTTTTCTTCTTACACTTCTTCTTTACTTGTTGTTTCCATTCTAAAATAATAAATCCTGTATATTATATATACTGTGATGTTATTATAAATATGTTACAACCATATTTGTTATTCTATCCATCTTTTAAATGACATTCCACTATACGTGTGTACGTACGGATTACCATCTCCACGTCGTGGTGTAGTTGTTATTCAATACATTATTATTTGGATGGGTATAATAATGATGTATAATTGATGTAAATAATAAATATAACATGATAATTATTCTTTATATATGATATACCATCCAATTATATACAATTTTAATATCAAAATAATGATATTGTCGCTCGTGCGTACGTACGGATTACCGTCTCAACGAACGCGATGAGATTCATTCCCCATCGTAAACATTCAAGAATAATTTTCATTTGATGATTAAAAATAATGTATAAAGACTTAATATAATTCTAGATATGAATAATAAATAATTCATCCATAAAAAACATGACTCACATAACAAATAATATAAAGGAAAATGAATCAATTAACACCCGAAACGACGATAATACTAAAATATCCTTAACAAAGAATCATTAGAAGATCATATATGATATCATAATTATGTATATGGTTATGGTATAATTTAATAAAAATTATTTAAATATTATAAAGGAGGTTAACGTACCCTCGACCAAAGAAAATTACAAGGTAAGGGTTAACTTCACAATCTCTTTATTATCCGAGGTTGTTTTTACGTAAGTATCTACCGGGACCACTTTATTATCCACATCCATGTTTCTTAAAAATGTATTTAAAAAAATTACTATTTAATAGACAATGGGTTATATTCATTTATACCCTTATTTTACCTTATATTTTTTTTAAAGGGATCTTTTTTTCGTCTTCCAAGCAAGATACTTTTTGACCTTTTCAACAAATTTAAGGTAAAAATGTTTTTTTAACTTATACGGAGGGTGCGGATATTTTTCACCATTATAACATCATCAAAGATTCCCTTACAATCTTATAAGAATATTTTCAAAATAAATGTTTTATTTATTATTATGTGATTTTTGAATGATTTAAAAATAGAAAGAGATATTTCTATCAAATAGTTTTGATTTTATCTTTGTCAGCATCATTTGATAAAATTTACACTTGTTTGAAGTTGATTTATTTTGATAAAAATCATCCATATTGTATTTAAGGTTTTGTAATATGTTTTAATATGGATGAGTTATTTTTATTCCATTCATGGTTTACGGTTAAATTATTGACATTTCGTATGGTAGTTTTAATACAAGTTTTTATGTTATATTTCAACCTCTTCTTAAGATGAATGTATTGGACTAGTATGTTCCGGGTTGGGGACCGGTAAAAGTAATCCCTCTAGGTTTGGGTCTGGTTACAGTAGACCCTCTAGGTTCGAGTTTGGTTACATAGGCTCTTCGGGTTGGAGTCTGGTTACAGAGGCTCTTCAGATTGGAGTCTGGTTACAGAGGCTCTCTGGGTTGGGGTCCAGTTACAGTTAGCCCATAGGACCTAGCACGAGGCCTTGACACAGAAATTAATGTTGGGTATTATACATTCACTCATTATGAAATTAGCTATTACTTATGATTATTTGACTAGTATAATATCCATGTGCATGTTAATATGGTAATTTTTTATTTATTTTTTCCATATTATGTTCACGTTTATGTTTAAAAGGCTGTTGTTTTTATTATACATCTTTCCTTAAAAGTTTATAGCTTCCACTATATTATTTACCCTTACTGAGCATCTAAGTTCACCCCTATCTTATTTTTTATTTTCCCAGGATCCCATGAAGTGTTTTATGTTTAAAATTTAGGGTTAGGCTAAGGATACAATGGCATTCTCAAAGAATTTTTTTGTTTTATGTTGGAAAGTGTAATGTAACATTCATGTATGTAATCTATTTTCCAAGACTGCAAAACTGATCTGTCTTTGGGGACTTGATTCCTTTTAATCATTCCAATGAATTAAAATAATTCAATGACTCTGGGAATCTAGGGTCGGAGCATTACACCATGTATTTTTTATCAAGAGTGAATTTATTCTATTATACATATATTTTCTAATTCCATAATAAGTATTCAATATTTCCTTCAAAATATGTCCTTATTATTATACTCTTTTTTCATTCTTGACACTTTCTATTCATTCAAGATGTGTCTCTATTGACCTTTCTATAATTAATACGCATCCTTAGGCCCTATGAAAAAAAATTAAAATGTGGGATGAGAAAAAAACTAAATAAGAGATATAAAAAGAAAAGAAACCTATTAATCCATTTTAAATTCATTTAAATCCATAAGGTTGTTTACCTATTCTCATAACAAACCTTGAGTTTAAAATCATCACTTAATTACACTGGAAATCAACTTTTCCCCCAAAGTTTTTCATAAAACACTTAAAAATCAAGAATAAAGAAAAAATCATAATTCATGAGGGGTTTTTGAAAAACCTGAAATATTTTCCTTGAAAACAAACCTTATACCCATAATATATAATAAAAATTATCTTAAATCAAAGATCATTTTATTATCTTATGAAATCAAAAAATTTGGATAAAAACTATCAAAAAATAGAACACTAAATATACCCAAGGATAAAAAATATAAATAGTCACATGGATAAAAATAACTAATTTCATAATGATAGAATGTATAATATCAAACATCATAATCATACCATAAATTCCTTGTTCTAATACCACATAAATATACCATAAAGACCTCATTATAAGGCATCATAAATAATTGGGTAGGCATACATCAAATACCTAGGCTAGTTTGTCTCATGTGGCCTACTGATGCATCTAGGGTATATAATGGTCCTCATCCATCACTTACTAAGTCCAATGAATTATTTATATAAAATAAATAAATAAAAATTAAATACACAATCAATATAAAAAAATCATATCAAAAAATCAGCATATTAAATGTTAATATTTTCTCTAGTAAATGAATAGAACAAAATTATCATAATGTATACAAAGTATAAGGACCTAGCCTTAAACATTATATAATATTGATTTAAATCATGAATTCACCTTGATAATCATTTTGGGTTTAGAGTTTTTGAGAATTAGGCCCTAAATATTACATAATAGACCCATACATTACATTTGGATAGTTACACTCACTATCCACTTTTTTCACTAAAGGAAATCCTTTTAAAATACAACATGATTTCTTTTCTTGATAAAAATATTCTTGACTTCTTACTTTCTATTACTCATCCTTATAAACTGTGTAAAACATTTAGAAAACTTATAATGAGCACAAAAATATCATTAAGGGATATAAAATAAGGAATGAAACCATTAGTCCATGAATATTTTAAACTCATGAAAACATTTTCATAAAATCATACTTTTCACCTATAAAAACATAAGCTCTTTAACATACCTCGTGAAATCATAAGATTCCTGAAAATACTTTTTAACAATCATAAATCATAAAGGTAGCTTATGGAATCTATATAATACTAACATTGTAGCTTTCACAGATACATAAGTAGTAAGCTTAATTATTATATTTGGAATACCGATCATAGTATATTCCCTAAATCTCTTAGGATAAACCCTATCGTTTAACTCTGTCTCATTACCCAATGCATTGGAGAGATATAACGGGATCACATGCCATCATTTTCTCATGAAACAATCTGTATAAATAATAAATTTCCAAGAACATTAACATTATCATAACACATAAAATAATCATAAAGGAAAGATAAAATTTCCATAAGATATCTTTTAAGATATTTATATAATCAATCCATTCTCAAAACACAATTAAAACATTTAAAAAGAATATTTTTGAATAAAAGTGTCCCATACCACCATGAAAATTTTGAAAGTAATTATAATTTTAAAACATTAATTTCCATATAAATAAATTCTTAAATCCATTTTTAAAATGTGTTCATTAATAAGAAATATTTAGAGGAACAAATCTCAAAAACAACTAAAATGATGTTTTAGTTTAAGAGTATTTTATAAAGATCATTTTGTTAATAAAATTGATCTATTATTTGTATTCACTATAAATTCAAATAAATAAATTATAAATACAGGATAATATATACAAAATTTATTTCTCACATAATCATATCATGGCGTAAATAAGAAGTATAAGTTTAACAACAAATAATGAAAATTGGGTTAAGAAATTTCATTACCACTTGTAATTTGTTGAATTGTATGACCCATAAAAGTAATAATCATCAAATTAAACCTTTAATAACAAGAATATATATATATTAATGATATTTGATATCAATTTTTGTTATATATACACCACACTAAAGTAATTAGTGGTGAATAATGCATATATCTCATAGAGGTAAAAAGGGAGACGAGTAAATCCTTACAAAGTTCATATAAATGATGTAATAAATTATAAATGGGGTGACTATGTGTATAAACTGTATATTAACACAAATATAAGTTTAAATTAAACATAAAAGAACAAAAATTTATTCCACACATAATCTTTTCATAATAAAATCAACTAAGTAGATGTATAACCCAATGAATGGAAACTATGTTAGAAAAGTCCCTTTCCTCGAGTCCCACTCATCTCATATGTACCTTATTCTTCATGAATAATAAAATTATGTTAATTTATAATTCCTTTATAACCTTATTTAAGTTTATTATTTATTTTATATCACTTATTTTCATGTTATAATAATTAAATAATTATTTATGTTTATGTTGGGCGTTTTATCGATATTCGGTACTTAAGTCGAAAATGAACTTGGTATGATGTCAAAAGTCCATGTGGTCCTAATTAAATATTATAAATAATATAAAACATTATATAGATATCTTATATATTCAGTATATAAGTATTTATAATAATATTCTGAATACAAACTAAAAACATTGTTCATGGAGACTGTATGTTGTACATACACATGAACGCTATTTTCGTTTTTCCTATCGTATTGAAAGAAAAAACTTAAATGAAATATATGTAAATATTTATACATGAATAATGTCATTAAATTATCATTAATATTTAATTTATATAATATATTTTTACTAAAGAAAACTTAATACATTCCATGTGATTTGTGAATGAATCACACCATTTTGAGGAGGCGGTAGTCCATACCTCCCCAAATGAAGTTATCGTATAACAACAATATGGAAAGCATGAAGTTATGTATAATATAACATTTAAAAAATATTAAATAGGTTATAATATAAATATTTATGTATTATTTAACCTTAAAAATAGATTAATACCATCCATGAAGGCGACAATGGAAAAGGAACAAAAACTTTATTCATAGAGGCGAATAAATGACATAACTTGGATAAAAATTTCATTTATTTGAATAAGAGGAGGTGAGAAATGAAATTAAAATGATATATTCAATTAGAAACATAAAACTACATTATATACATTATTATTTAGTTATCATTCATTTATTTGTTAAAAATGTGAGGATAAATTATAAAAATAAACAAAATTAAGAGATGTTCTTTGAGAAAATTACCTATTGAATATCCCCTCCTTAAAAAGCCTTAAGGACCTTGTATTTGGTATTTATGTGGGACCAAAGGAACATTGACATGGGTATGGTGAGGATGATAGGTTTGGTTTTATATTTTATGACCTACAAGTATTTTTGGGTAGAAATAGGTTGGTGGAGTGGTGGGATTTATACTTGAGGAGAGGTGGGTTCAAGTGAATAATTTATTAATTATTTTATATTAAAATCTAACCACATTGAGGTGGCATTAAATTCCACAATTTTGGACTATAATTAATGTTTTATAGTCTGTTTAGTGTCGATCCACACCTCAACCACCCTTTAAATATTTCAATTTTTAGGTTTTTTAAGCCTTTACCTTTTAACTTTAACCATTGTCACAATATTACCTATACAACGGTAAATAATATATTTACCATGGTAAGTTTTTAATGCCTAAAAATTAAATTAACCTTAAAACCTAATTTACACCTTATGATTCCAAATATTTTATTCATTTTACCTAATTAAATTCAAATAATCGGGATAATTATATTTATAAATAATTTTGTAGGCAAGACTAAAAATGGGTTTTTAAAGTGAAAAGATCAAAAGTTTGAAATGTTTTCATATCTATTTTAAATTTGAAAATTATTAAAATTACCTGAATTGGATTAAATGATAAAAAATTATTCTAAATATTATTTAAAACCAATTAAAATTATAATCTAAATATATAAATAAATTAGATGAAAAAATAAGTTTTCAGTTAAAATGCAATATTTTTTACTATTCATTAAAATATGAATATTATCAAAAAAATATCAAACAATTATCCAAAATAAAATTTTAATTCACCCTTACAAATAAAAAGTTTTATTTTTTAAAAAATAACTTATAAAAGTGTCAAAAACTATATTTAAAATGGGTTCACCATCAAAAGGGAGTAAAACTTCATTTTTACAAAAAATACTTCTTTTATCCAAAAAAATTAATTTGTTCTTATGTCATGTTTATAAATATATAATATGAATATTAAACGTTAAATTGAATAAATTATATTAATAAAACCAAAAAAATAGTGATTTTATTACTTTATAAACTCACTTATTTGTATTTAAATAGTTTTTTATAAAAACATTTTCTTTTATTTAAAAAGGGTTTTACATTCATTTATAATTAATTGCCCACCAAAAATTAATTATAAACATGTGTAAACCATTTTTTAATAATTTAGTTAATAATATTCATTCAATCTATTCCAATATCTAGTTTATAATGGTAAAATTTAAATAATAATATTTAGTTCGTTTAAGCTCGATGTAGTGTATCATGTACGTTATCAAATATATTGTTTATTTATTAAAACTTGTGATTCTACATCCTCCCACCATTTAATAATATTGAATCCTCGCAATTTGAATTTGGGATTAGTAACTAAGGTTTGAATTTTCAAAATACCTTTATTGCAATCCCACATTAGAAAAATGATTAATAAAACTACTATTTTAAAATAAAGAAAGAGAAGTGCAAAGATCACCTTAGATGAAAAATACTAGGGTTCCATGAAGGAAAACATGGACATGGAAGAAAAAATTAACCATCTATATCTGATATAAAGTGATATAAAAACAATTATAAGTAAGTTAACAATCATAAAACCTTAAATTTTTTATTGCTTAAAATTCCTTTCATTTCTCGTTATATAAATAAATCGGATAACATTTTTGTTTTCAAAATAATTTGATATAATTGAAGAATTATTTTAATAATTAGACTAATAACATAAATAAATATACCTAATTTAAAAGTATAAATTCATCCTTTAATCAATTTTCACCACACACTCATCTTTTTCCCTAAATGATGAGTATTCATAAGGAATAAACTTCTATAAAATCACATAACCCACAAAATATTAACTATCCATTTCTCCTTTATTGAAACATTTACCAAAACCAATGTGGTTAGGTTAAGATAAAAAAATTCTCCAAAAATAATCAACCATTTTCTAATGAAAAACTACTTTTAATATCCAAAATTCAATTTTAATACCAAAAGCTCAACATATAGCATTCAACAGTTACTTTTCATTAAAATCTTTCAAAAATAATCCAAATTATATTTAAAACCCAAAACTTTGAAGAATTTGATTACATAATATTCCAATATAAATTTTAACATTTATCTCCAAATAAAATCAATCACTCTTAAAGTCACATACCAAAAATATAATTTCCAAAATCACAAATTCTCCAAGATTGGTTAATAATTTACATAAATAACCCAAATCCTCATAAGTACATAATAAAAACATATATTCTTCCAAATTAAAATTAAACCATTAATCCTCAAATAAAATCCCATATTATTCTATTTACCTTAGTCATATATGGTTACCAAAATATTGAACATATTCCAGAATGACATTTATCACTTAATCCCCAAATAATTTTCCAATACCAAGGATATCCATTAAATAGAACATATGTTCCAAAAATAAACTTATTAATATTCCGTCAACTAATTTAACTAAAAATAATTAATTCATACTAACCAGGGACTTCATGTAGGATAATGATAGGAAATAAATCCTTGCCACACATCGGTTTTTTGTTCGATTCCAGCAGCCTTGTCCGACGTGATGGGTTTTCTCACAATCAGCATGGTCTTCTTTTTCGAAAATAATATAATTCTTATAACATGATAATTTCCTCAAAAATAATTATAACCTTTTTTATCCTCAAAGGTTATCTCATGCATTTAATTTTTCTTCCGAAAATGTAATACACATTAATTACCTCTAAAAAGGTTATATTAACCCTAAATTTTATTCATACCTTTATAATTATCTCCACATAAGAAAAGATTATTATTACTTGAATAAAATTTTCACATAAAAAAACTTCATGGTTACACATACTAAAAAAAATCTTCTAAAGTAATCCCATCATCAAAAATCATTAATAATTTTAAACATTTCATTATGTATATATCTAACATAACTCTCTAATACCTTATATGTATACTTCTTAATCATTCAACATTATTCTTGCTCCCCTAACCACAATTTTCTATCTTTTTTTATTAATACTTCTTTCCTACAAATAAAACATGAATCATGTCTGAAGATTCTATAATTTTGAAACATGAGTCAAGAAATAATACATACCTTTCATATGTTATTTTTAGTTTCTTCTTCTTCAATTAGAATGGAATTAGGTATTTCTAAACATATATTTTTATGGTCCTAGTGATCCCATTCTCGAAACATCTACATGGGACATCTATTTTCATAATGACCATACTCTCCACATTTAAAACATTCAATTCATAGCTTGGGAAGAACTTCTTTTCCTTTCATAGAGTCAACTGAATGTTTCCTTTTTCCATCGCATATTATTGCTTTATGACCTCCATTTCTACACCTAAAACATATTCCAGTACCTTTAAGAAATTTTTCTAGGTATTTCTTTCCACATTCTTGACACATATCTCACTGACTGTATTTTCCCCTATGATAATTTTTACCTAAAATTACACATGGATTCATTTCTCTCATATATGATCCATTAGAAAACTCACCAAGGTTAAATTGGTTAATCATAACTCCATATAGTTGGTTTAGAATAACCACAAGAGTTGCCATTGAATCTCTCATTTCATTCAGTTGCTTATTCAGAGAACAACCACATTTTCCTTCAAATCCATTATTACTTTGGTGCCTTCTAGATCCATCCATTTACTAAAACCAAATAGTTTAGTGTGATTATATCAATAAAATCATCATATACTATCTTATAAGGAAGATAAACACTAAGATATACATATCCATGTTATCTTAAAATAATTCAATTTATCTAAAATTACTATGAGTATTTATATTATGCTAACCATTGTGGTTATATACGACTTGTAACTTATTTTTAATAACACCCTAACCTATAAAGTTATCTAAATCAACCTCTAATACCAACTATAACACCTCAGTCTAAAAAATTACATATTCTTGAGTTAAATTAAGAATTCGGATTGATGGTATTTTAAGGTTTAGTTTTTTAGAGAATTAGTCCATAGCTATTAAATAATAGTCCTAGACATTACATGTTGATAGTTACACTCAGTATCCACTTTTTCCACCAAAGGAAACCCTTTTAAAATAAAATATGATTTCTTTTCTTGATAAAAATTTTCTTAACTTTTTTCCTTTCTCTTACCCATCCTTATACCCAGTGGAAAACATTTCAAAAAATTGGTATGATCCCAAAAATCTCAGTAAGGGGTATAAAATAAGTAATGAAACCATTAGTCCATGAATATTTTAAACTCATGAAAACATTTTCATAAAATAATACTTTTCACCCATAAAAACATAAGCTCTTTAACATACCTCATGAAATCATAAGATTCTTGAAAATACTTCTTAGTAATCATAAATCATAAAGGTAACTTGTGGAATCCATATCATACTTACATTATAGCTTTCATAGTTAAATAAGTAGTACATTTCATAGTTACATTTGGAATACCCATCATAGTATATTTCCTAAATCTCTTAGGAGAAACCCTATTATTTAACTCTATCTCATTACCCAGTTCCTTGGAGAGCTATTGCGGGCGCACCTGCCCTCAATTTATCATGTAACCACCAGTATACATAATAAATTCCCAATAAACTTAACATAATCATAACACATAAAACAATAATAAAAGGAAAAACATTTAAACAATATATCTTTCAATATGTTGATATAATCAATCCATTCTCAAAACACAATTAAAACATTAAAAAAGTTGATTTTTGAATCAAAGTGTCCCATACCACCATGGAAATTTTTAAAGGAATTTTCATTTTAAAACATTCATGTATATATAAATAAATTCATAAAACCATTTTTAAAACAAGTATATTAATTATAAGTATTTAGAACAATAAATCTTTAAAACATTTAAAATGATGTATTAGTTAATGAGTCCCTTATAAAGATCATTTTTTTAATCAAATATATAAATTATGTGTATTAAATATAAATCCACATAAATAAATTATAAATAAAATATAATATATCAAAAATTTATTTCTCACATAATCATAGCATGACATAATCAAGAAGTACAAGTTTATTCCAAACAATGGAAATTGGGTTAATAAATTCCCTTACCACTTATAATATATCAAATTTTATGACCCATAAAAGTAATAATCATAAAATAAAATCAATGGTAATTATATATACACCTCACAAAATTAATTAGTGGTGAATAATGCATATATCTCACAGAGGTAAAAAGTGAGACGAGTACATCCTTACAGAGTTCGTATCAATGACGTAAGAATTTATCAATGGGGTTATTATGTGTATCAATAGTATATGCACAAAAATATAAGTTTAAATACAACAAAAACCAAAATAAATTCATTCCACGCATAATCTTGGCATAATAAAATCAATGAAGTAGATGTATAACCTAATGAATCGAAATTGAGTTAAAAAAATCCCTCACCTTGAGTCCCACTCATCACGTCTGTTCCTTGTTATTCCTTAATAAAAAATATATATTAATTTCTAATTGATTTATAACCTTTTTAAAGTTAATTTTTTATTATATATCACTTCTTTCCATGTTGTAACAATTACATAATTATTTAAGTCTCTGTCGAACATTTTGTCCATACTCGATACTTAAGTTGAAAATGAACTTGGTATGATGTCAATAGTCTATGTGTTCATAATTACATCATCAATTGAATATAAAAATTGATATAAATATCTTATACATTAATTAATTAATTATTTATAATAATATTTTTAATACAAACTAAAAACACCGTTCATGGAGACGATAGGTCATATGTACGCATGAACACTATTTTCATTTTTCCTATCATATTAAAAGATTGAGATTAAATGAAATGTATATAAATATGTATAAATATATAATATAATTAATATCGCATTAATATGTGATTTATATCATATATTTTTACTAAAACAATCCTTAATTTTTTCAGTGTGATGCATGAACGAATCACATCATTTTGAAGAGGCGGTAGTCCACACGTCCCCAAATGAAGTTATCATATAAATACAATATGGAAAGAATGAAGTTATGTTTAATATAACATTTAAAGAATATGAAATAGGTTATAATATAAATATATAATTATTATTTAACGTAAATAATAGTTTTAATACCATCCATGAAGGAGGTAATGGAAAAAAGAACAAAAACTTTATTCATGGAGGTGAATAACTGACATAACTTGGATAATAATTTTGTTTCATTGAATAAGAAAAGGTGAGAAATGAAATTGAAATGATATATTAAATTATAAACATAAAAGTAAATTATATACAATATTATTTAGTTTTCATGAATTGGTGTATTAAAAAGGTGAGGATAAAGTATAAAAAGAAAAAAAAATTAAGAAAGGTTCTTTGAAAGAAAATACCTCTTGAATATCCCCCGTTGAAAGACCCTTGAGGACCTTTGATTTGGTCTTTTTGTGACAACATAAGCACTAGAACATGGTGAGAGTGATGATTATAGGTTTTTTTATATATTTTATGAGATAAAATAATCTTTGGGTCTAAATATCATGGTGGAGTGGTGGTATTTATTCTTGAGGAGAGGTGGGTTCAAGTGATTAATTTATTGATTATTTTATATTAAAAGCTAACCAAATTGAGGTGGAATTAAATTACATGACTTCGGATTTTAATTAATGTTGTATAGACTGTTTATGGTCGAGAAACACCTCAACCACCCTTTAAATATTTCAATTTTTAGTCATGTTAAGCCTTTACATTTTAACTTTAACCCCTATCAGAATTTTACTTATACAACGGTAAATAATATTTTTACCATGGTAAGTTTCTAATACCAAAAAATTAAATTGACCTTAAAAAATAATTCTTACCTTATTATTAAAAATATTTAACCCATTTTATCTATTTAAATTCAAATAATTTGGAAAATCATATTTAAAAGTAATTCTGCAGGCAAGACTAAAAAGCGGGTTTTTAAAGTGAAATGTTCAAAAAATTTGAAATGTTTTTATATCTATTTTAAAATTAAAAACAATTCCAATGAATTAAATTGCATTAAATGATAAAAAATTAATATAATTATTCTTTAAAACAAATTAAAACAAAAATCTAACTATATAAATAAATTAGATGAAAAAACAGTTTTGAGTTAAAATGCAGTATTTTTCACTATTCGTTAAAAACGAATATTTTCAAAAAAAAAATCCAAAGTAAATATTTATGTCCCCCATAAAAATAAAAAGTTTATTTTCTCAAAAATAACTTATAAATTCTCAAAAACTATATTTAAAATGGGTTCTCCATTAAAAGTTGGCGAAACTTCATTTTTTTCAAAAAATACTTCTTTTTTCTGAAAAAATGAATTTGTTCGTATTTCATGTATATAAAACATATAATATGAATATTAAAAATTAAATTTAATATATTATATTAATAAAACCAAGAAATTGTGATTTTATTTCTTTATAATCTCACTTACTTTCATTTAAATAGTTTTTTTAGAAAAACATTTCCTTTTATTTAGAAAGGGTTTTACATTCATTTTTAATTAATTTTCCCCCAAAGAATTAATTATAATCATGTGTAAACCATTTTTTCATAATTTATCTAATACTATTCATTCCCTCTATTCCAATGGATAGGTTATAATGATAACATTTAAATAATAATATTTAGTTGTTTGTTTAAGCTCGATGTAGCATATCATGTACACTATTGAACATTTTGTTTCTTTATTAAAACTAAGGATGTTACAAAAAGAAATAAGGTGGATGTTATAATTATATTATATCCCCAGTGAAGCATAAGAATCATCAAATTATTTTTACATAGATGAAAATACCCTTAAAAGAACATTTAATCCTTTCTTGGAAAACATGAGAAAAATATCATCTTCTTTTGATAACATTTTAAATAAAAACTTCCACAGTATTGAGAATAATATTTTATTTTAAAATAAATATGGAAACTTGTAATGGAATATTTAAAGAAACTAATATTTATTAATTATGGAAAAAAATTCATTTGGTAAACATTAAAACAAATATTCATTTCATACCTTCGGTAAAAATTCAATAGTACATCATTCAGAAAATGGAAATAAGATTGATTTTAAAACTTTTTAAGAAAGAAAAATATTTTTTAAAATGAATTTAAATAATAATTAGAGAATATTAAAAATATTATTTAAAACATTATAATTAATATATATATTTGTGTGTGTCTGTGGTGTAAAAATATTCCCTACCAAAGAATAAATTAAGTTAGTTTTCCTTAAAAATATTTTTCTATAGTTTTAAGTATCAAAGAGAGGAAAATGAAAGGAAAAAATTTAATGGATATAGATAACCATAGAAAAAATAAAATATATTTAATTTAATATATAAATATATTGTAATTTCTCTTAATATAAATTTAAACATAAAAAATCCTGAATAAAAATAAAATTGTATATTAAACCATTACCATTTTGGTAACTTTTTAATATAAATATCATTAAAGGTGAGATATTAAAAAATATTTTTAGAAAAATTTAATTTAATTTAATTAATGATAAAAAACATCCAAGTGGTAGTACATACCACACAAAAAATGAAAACATGTGGTGAACATGGTATGTGTCTAAATAAAGGAAAATTAAGATGAGAAATCCCTTGTCATGTGTCTCAAATAATTTTGTAAATTTTCTACATGTGTATAATAAAATTATATTATATTTTTTATTTCATAATAAACCTTTTAATTTTTATTCAATTATAATTATTATTTTTAATTATATTTATTTCCAGGACTTATTTAGTTACTAAACTAGTTAAGTTTACACCGGATGTTTTGAGAATGTTCGATTCATAATTCCAAAACCACTTTGGTATGTTGAACATGGTTAAAGGGTTTATAGTTCAATAATCTTGAAAAATATTAATAATCAAATGATTATAATTGTTAAATAAAATTTTATAACCATTAATGAAAGGAAAACATGAAAAAAATAATCACATCACTTCATAGAGGTGGTAGTCCACACGTACGTATGAGTGACATTATCATTTTCCAATGGATAAAAGGGTAAGAATGTAAGTAATATGTTATCAATCCATAATTATTATTATTTTATTAATATCATGCATATTAATTAAATATATCTTAGTAACTATCCTTGTGATGCATTGAATAAAAATTAAACACATCACTTTGTGGAGGTATTTGTCCACATGTAAACACAAGCGACGTTTTTATTTCCCATAAGATAGAAAAGAAGATGAAAAATGGTTGTTCCATAAATATAATAGTATTTAAGTACATTTAAGATAATTATGTTATCATATAATATTTTTATAAAATATTTTAAGTATTTGGAATGATAAATATACATTAAAACACTCGGTTAATAGTTTTACCTATTCTTTGGAAAACCTCCTTTAGTTTACACATTAATCCTTCTACGTTGGTATTTTGTGGAGAAAAAAATCTAAGACATGGCGAGGAAGGTTGGGAAATTATTTTAGTATATGTTTTTTTATACAAATGGATCAATAGGTGTGAGTAAGAGTGGATTGGATTTTCCCTTTTATAAGCAAAGTGGGTGTCAATTGTCACGACCCGCCTTCACCAAAAGGAGGGAAGGGTCAGCAGATTGCTAGGCCCTTCCTTCTTCAAGTTGAAGGAGAGATAATAACCCCTGAAACCCGCCTTCAATAGATCCTAGAGTGGCGACCAGTGCCAACGGTATAAAATCACTCACTAAATGGAAGGCATTACCCTTTTTCTTTTAATAGGATTGGGAGATAGAATGGTAAATCCCAACAACACCAAAAGCAGAAAGTAAAAGTAAACCCAAAAACCATTCCCAATGCATGTTACAAAAGTAAAAATCCACAATGTACAAAGTGACTACAAAGATAAAGTACCAAATAAAGAAAAGCAGTAACTGCAACTTTCTGAAGTTCCAACACTAGTACGGTCCCGCGCGATCCCCGAAGTCCTCTTGGAAACCTGAAAGTAGTTTTATATACATAGGGTGAGCATACAAGTATACTCAGTAGGGAAAATCAAAGACTCTCATGCACAAGTGGGGGAACGTACTAAAGTCCCATGAGAAAAAGAGGAAACCAAAGGTAAACTACCCACCCAAGCCTCACCAAGGCACACTCCCCAAATAACGCAAGTCAAGTAATATATATATATATTAAGAGAACATTAATGTTTGGATACCATGCGCCACTTTCCCACTGGTTATTGAAGACATCCTACGCATCGAACCAATCCCGCCATTCTCACCACAGTCCCACTATCACACCACGCCCGCACACACCTGGGCCACAACCTCATGCAGTCCCACTACCAAACCCTGCCCGCACACACCTGGGCCACAACTGTCACACGTAACCACACCTGCAAACACATAGGACAGAACAACCACTTCCATGCCCGAAGACACCTGGGCTAGAAGATCCACTGCCACACCCAAAGACACATGGGCCTCATCCTAAAGATACATGGGAAACTACCTGCCCGCACACACCTGGGCCATAACCACCACACAACCCCGCCCGAAGGTTCTTGGGATAATAATGGACCTCAGGCCATCACAGCCTTCCCGAAGATACTTGGGCTATTCAGGAAAGGGAGCAGAAAAGGAGCTAATAACTAGCCACTAATAATAGTGTTGGAAAAAACACCCTCCCCCATGAAATGGGGGTGTTCGGCACTAAGTACTCAACTTGGGTGGGGCGCGAATAAGAAATACAAAACTAAAAGTATATATATAGGTAATAAGCACTCCCCCAAGTTTAGGTTTTTTAGCCAGCCTAAGGAACGCAAACAGCACTCAAGTCCGAGTCACAACTTATACCAAACGAAACCCATTTTTCCCATCTTTGTTTTCATGTTCGGTAATGATGTTTAATTAAGTTCTGCACCTACTTGGGCAACTAGTAAGCATAGGCACAAGTCCAGGAAAGCAAACAGTCAAGCATTAACTACAACATCCACACCCGGTTCTCTCATAAATCCACAACATCCAAGGGAAACCCCAAGATATAGCCCCATGTCCAATACCCAGGAGCCAAAAGGTTTCTCAACAACAGAGGATCCCACCCCAAATTCACAACCACTGAGAGTATAATAACAGGGGATCCCATCCCCACCCACATCACTCAGCAAACGGCCCATGAAGGAAAAAAAAACCGACCACCATTAAGCAGGCCCATGCTGGTATTTTCAGATTTATAAGATTTAACACACTCCATGATTTTGATTTCTGTGTGCTTTAACCGGGGTTATCACAGAATGATTGATCCTGGTGCCTCAATTTATTTAGCCGGATATATGTGATTAACCAATTTCATTTTCATAGAAGGAGTTCACAACTACAAAACAATCCATTTAAACATCACCAGGGGTTCATTAGTGCACAGAGAAAGACCACCATCGTCCATGATTTTCAGAGGGTGTAAGCCCGCACAATTCATAAAAGAAGATCATAAAACAGAGCAGCGTCAAAATTATCATCAAACACAGCCCCCCCTCGTTCTTTATAGAATCCGTTCATTTTCTTTTTTTAGGTTTGGTTCATCCAATTCCACAGAATCAAAAGCATGCCCACCCCGCATGATACACAAAGGGAGAGAGACGAAGGAGAAATTCCCTACCTGTTGATCAATGATCGATGCTAAGGCCGGGCGCGGAACTTCACAGATAGTGATGCGGCTCGTCCAAAAAAAAATCTAATCATCTGAATGAAGGGTAATCCTAGCACAGGGTGATCGAGAAAAGAAACCTAGGAGACCCCTTTTCTTTATAAAGGTAGAGAATGGTTGAGATACCAACGTGGAACCACGTAAGGAGCGGGGGTCGTGGGTTGACCATGTGGCCCCACACATTATTTAAGGGTCGGGCAGTTAAAACCTATACACAAACCATTAATTCATGAAATATTTAATTAAAACATTTATGGGAATTATCGGGCTTTAAAACAAGCTTTAAATGGGTCAAAATAGGGTTTAAAACCCAATTTGCACAAAAGAAGTAGAAAGACCTCGTGGGGGTAGGCGAGAGCCACCGGTAGTTGGGAGCTACCGGTAGGCTGTAGCTACCGGTAGACTGAGCTACTGGTAGGCTGCAGCTACTGGTAGACCAAGCTACCAGTAGATAGAGCTACTGGTAGCTGCAGCTACCTATAGACCGAGCTACCGGTAGACAGAGATACCGGTAGGCTGCGGCTACCAGTAGACTGAGCTACCGGTAGGCCTGCTACCGGTAAGCTAAGGTTACCGGTAGGCCCACCATTACACCAAACTTCACCGAGATTCCCAGACCAGAAAACCCAACTTGAGATTTTTCACAAAGTAATGGACCCCAAAAACCCAGGCCATTACATCAGATACCTCTTAAAAGATTCTCTTCCTTGAGAATTAGAACAACAGAGAAGGAAAGAGAGGGTCCGAACAACCACCTCAAAAGATACCTCTTAGGATTGAACCCCGTTGTTAACTAAGAACACATTCCTGTCAAGAACCAAACAACATACCATGCCAACTACCCAGCCATGCGATTTGGGGAGTCTCTTTCCCCCCATGTCAAGATATTATCCGCTTAGGGTGGCACTGAATCTCCCGCATGGGTTTAATCGCATCCACCATAATGCGTCTTGATTAGGGGTCGGGTCCTCCCCTCCCCATAGCCAGGTCTTTTTACACACATTCAGAGGAAAGAAAACCAGTATTTCATAGCCAACAAGGTAAAACGTTCTACCACAACGGCTATAAACCGAACAGTACAAAACTCAAAACAACTCTGGGTACTGGGAGCGCATCTGTGCTTCCCTCTCCCACGTACTCTCCTCAAGCCCACCTTGTCTCCATAACACACGAACCAAGGGAATGGTTTGCCCACGAAGCACCTTCTCTTTGCGATCCTCGATCATCATTGGTCTCTCCACAGAAGTCACGTCATCCTCGATGTCTAGCTCTCCCCAGCCGAGGACGTGTGAATCATCGTGAAGATACCGACGGAGCTGGGACACATGGAATACATCATGGATCCTCAATAGCGGTGGTGCTAATTCTAGCAGATAATCCACTTCGCCCACCCGTTGAAACACTTCGAAGGGTCTGATGAACCTCGTAGAAAGCTTACTCCCTTTGTCGAACCTCCGTTGTCCACGCCGAGGGGAGACCTTCAAGAACACGTGGTCTCCAACCCCAAACTCCAAGGGTCTCCTCCTGGTATCATCATACGACTTCTGTCAGTCCTGGGCCGCCTTTATCCTTTCCCGTATAAGTTGAACCTTCCCCGTCATGATCTGCACCACCTCCGGGCCAAGGATGCATGCCTCTCCTACTTCGGTCCAACACACAGTTGAATGGAATGGCCTCCCATACAAGGCTTCAAACGGGTCTATACCTATGGTATAGTGATATCTATTATTGTAGGAGAACTCTACCAGAGGTAAGTGTCGCACACACGATCCTCCTGAGTACAGAACACATGCCCGCAGCATATCCTCTAACGTTTAGATGGTGCGCTCTGTCTGCCCATGTGTCTGGGGGTGGAAAGTAGTGCTAATGCGTAGTTGGGTGCCAAAAAAATGCTGCAAATCCCTCCAGACTCATGAGTTAAAATGTGCATCCCTATCTGAGACTATGGACCTCGGAACTCCATGGAACCGCACCACCTCATCCACGTACTTTCGTGCCAAAGCAACCACTGCACTCGACTCCTTAATTGCCAGAAAGTGAGCCGATTTCGTCAACCGGTCCATTACCACCCAGATGGTGTCGTGTCCCCCTTGGACCTTGGGTAGTCCCATGATGAAATCCATCTAGATGTAGTCCCACTTCCACTCGGGGACATCTAGAGACTGCAGTAGGCCTCCTGGAACTCGATGTTCAGCCTTCACTTGCTTACACACTAAGCACTTGGCCACAAACTCTACCACTGCTCTCTTCACTCCAGGCCACCAAAATTGTCTCTTCATCCCCTGGTACATCTTGGAAACTCCTGGGTGTACCGCCAGGGGTGAGTTGTGGGACTCACTAAGAACCTTTCCATGCATCGTCTCTGAAATAAACATCATTCCCTGGAAAAGCATCCGGTTTTGTCCATCCTCCGTCCATCCTTCCAGAGCATTTCTCTGGTCGACTCGGTCACGCATCACTTCGCACTCTGGGTCTCCCCACTGAGAATCCTCCACATTCTGAAACAGAGACGACTGCACTATCATCTGATACAGTAAACCTCTACCCTTATCCATCCTCACATCCAGGTGCAAGGCAGCCAACTCCTCCATCGCCTTTTAGGCGTCTTCCAACTCTCAGACCGCATCATTTTGCGTCCTCCTGCTCAAGGCATCAGCCACTACATTCCCCTTACCTAAAGTATAGGAAGTGTCGAAGTCGTAATCTTGGAGGAACTCCATCCACCTCCGCTGCCGCAAGTTCAGGTCCCGTTGGGAGAAGATATACCTCAAACTTTTGTGATCTATGAAGACCAAAAAGCGTTCCCCGATGAGGTAATGCCGCCATAACTTTAGCGCAAAAACGACGGCTGCAAGCTCCAGGTCATGGGTGGCATAATTACGCTCATGAGGGAATAGCTGCCTAGACCCATAAGAGATCACTCCTTGCTGCTACATCAACACACATCTGAGGCCTTGACCTGAAGCATAACAGAACACCTCATACGCTGCCCCTTCATCTGGTAACCTCAGCACTGGGGCACTAACCAAATTCCCCTTCAGATAGCTGAAGGCTGACTCGCACTACTCACTCCACACGAAAACCTGGTCTTTCTTGGTCAGGGCTGTCAGAGGGGCTGCAACTCGGGAGAAGTTGGGTACGAACCTCCGATAGTAACCCGCCATCCCAAGGAAACTGTGGACCTCTGCCACATTCTTGGGTACTACCCAAGAAACAACTGCCTCAACCTTTGATGGGTCCACCGCTACCCCCTGATCGGACACCATGTGCTAGAGTAAGTGCACTTCTCGTGTCCAAAATCTTCATTTTGACAACTTACCATAGAGCTGGTGCTGTCGGAGGACCTCCAAAATTGTCCTCAGGTGCTCTGTGTGATCCTCCTCCGATTTTGAATAGATCAGGATATCGTCGATGAACACGACTACGAACCGATCCAGGTACTCCCGGAAGATGGAGTTCATAATCCCGATGAACACAGCTGGGGTGTTCGTAACACCGAAAGGCATGACTACGAACTCGAAGTGTCCATATCTGCACCTGAAGGCCATCTTTGGGATGTCTCCCTCATTCACTCTCAACTGGTGATACCCAGACCGCAGGTCGATCTTAGAGAACCACCTTGCCCCTTTCAGCTGGTTGAAAGAATCGTCTATCCTCGGAAGAGGGTAGCGATTCTTGATTGTTACCTGATTCAGCCTCCTGTATTCTATGTACAACCTAAGACCACCATCTGCCTTATTTTCAAACAAGACTAGAGCACCCCACAGTGACGCACTCGGTCAAACAAAACCTCTCTTCATCAGATCTTCAATCTGAATCTGCAACTCTCGTAGCTCCGAAGGTGCCATCCAGTAAGGAGCCATCGAGATCGGATGGGCACCAGGCTGCAAGTCTATTCCAAACTCAATATCCCGTCAAGGGGGTAGAGTCATCACCTCCTCAATAAAGACATCCATAAACTCACGGAAGATCTCTGGCACCTCCACCATCTCAGCATCTACTGACTCCACTGATAGCTCGGCTAACAAGGAGAGGAGGGGTTCCTCTCACCTGTTGCCCTTCCGATTGCTCCGCTCGCCAGTGAAAGTAACTCGTCAGCCGCCCAAGTCCAAGAACAAAACTCTTCCTCGGAAACAGTCGATGATGGAACAAACAGAGAACAGCCAGTTGATGCCTAGGATGACATCGTATGGATGTATTTGTAGTATAAGAAGATCCATTACCGACTGATGTGGCCCTATCATCAGTCAGCATTCCTGAAAAACATATAACAAGTCGGTCTGACCTCTGACTGGTGTGCTCAGCACCAGGGGCACTGGAATTATCTCGGAATCTAGACCCAAGGCACGGGCTAGACTACATGAAACAAAGGAGTGCGAAGCTCCAGTATCGAATAAGGCATAAGCAAGGGTGCTAAACAAACTGATCGTACCTCAAATGACCTCCGGCCCTGCTAGAACTTTTGCCTCTACGGCGTGAAACTATCCACACCTAGCTCCTCTACCCCTCGGCTATCGGCCACCTCCCCTACCATGCCCTGGTCGAGGTCCCTAATGAGCGCCCTGAGGTCGGCCTCCTCCTACAACATCTTCCCTCGGAGGAGCGGGGGCTTGCTGTCCCTGTTGCTGCTATTGGAAAGGCCTGGCTGAAAGCTGCTACTGGGGCAGGTGATGGGTTAGTCCGCCACCACTGTATTGTACCCGGTCAGAGCACTGACTTCGGAGATGTCCATGGCTCCCACAGACGAAGCACCACGGTCCTGGGCCCGAAGGAAAAGGGCAAGGACCAGGGGACCGGAACTGGAACTGCTGCAGCCTGCTCCCTGCTGGTCGGAACCTGGAGGGTCCTGACACTGGAGGCCTGGTGCGGACGGCCTTCCCCTTCGATGGTCCCAGCTGGATCCCCTCTTGTGACACACCTCCTAGAGTGTGCATCCTCTCCACCACTTCGGCCTTCTTCTGGACCTCCAAGTACGTCGACAGGGTAAAGGGGGTAACAGCATACTAAAGGGAGGGTCAGAGTGCCTCCTCTAAGCGTCTTGCTCGAGACTCCTCATCAGAAAGAGGTCCGGAGAAAAATGTAGGAGGTCCTTGAACTTGATTCCTAGCTCCCTCACTGACATACTCCCCTGCTGGAGGGAGATTATCTCCTGTCTCTTTTCCGCCTTCATTGTCGAAGAGAGTAATTCTGCCCAGAACTCCTTCTCAAAATCAGCCCATGACACCTCAGTCTCTCTCCTCTCCCCCAGGTAAATCGTCCACCACTGACGTGCCACTCCCCGCATCTGCCTAACGGCCAGAGGAACCCAGTACTCGGTCGGAGCCCGGATCAACCCAAAGGCTATCACTAGCTCCTCTATCCATCCCTCTGTCTTCATATCAGAGGTGATGCCCTCATACTTCTCGAGGGTCTGTCGCTGGAAGGCCCGGAGTGTCTTCTGCCACTGGTCATCCTCCTCCTCTTGATCAACTCTCTACCGATCGTCCAAGGTAGTCTCCGGGGCCTCGATCGCCCACACCAAACATGGTCACCTTCCAGGTGCCATAGCTACAAGGTAAACAAGGAATGCCTATGCCCAAGTAGTGCAGAATATTGTTCTTAAAACTTCTTAAACATTTTATTTATTCTTAATTCCCAAGAAATTCCAGAAACACGAGAACACAAGTCATTATGATGCATGTACTTTTCTTAGGGTCTATCTACCCTGCAACCAGCGTGTCCTTAGTTGGTCGTTCGGTAGGCCGAGAGTCCTTGCATCGGATCACGGGGGGCCCTAAAATCCCGTGTCCTAGCCGGTCTTCCCTAGCCTAATTCATGCACCAAGGTCACCCAACATTGTTTCCCTACCATCCCATGAAATCCTCACTGTGCCTAAATCCAGGCTCCATCCTATCTCTCAACCATACCTCTGATACCATTCTGTCACAACCCGCCTTCACCAAAAGGAGGGAAGGGTCAGAAGATTTCCAGGCCCTTCCATCTTCAAGTTGAAGGAGAGATAATGACCCCCCGAAACCCGCCTTCAATAGATCCCATAGTGGAAACCAGTGCCAAGGGTATAAAATCACTCACTAAATGGAAGGCATTACCCTTTTTCTTTTAATAGGATCGGGAGATAGAATGGTAAATCCCAACAACACCAAAAGCGGAAAGTAAAAGTAAACCCAACAACCATTCCCAGTGCATGTTACAAAAGTAAAAATCCACAAAGTACAAAGTGACTACAAAGATAAAGTACCAATGAAATAAAAGCAGTAAATGCAACTATCCGAATGTCCCACGCTAGTACGGTCCCACGTGATCCCCGAAGTCCTCCTGGAAAACTGAAAGCAATTTTATCTAAATAGGGTGAGCATACAAGTATACTTAGTAGGGAAAACCAAAGACTCTCATGCACAAGTGGGGGAACATACTAAAGTCCCATGAGAAAAATAGAAAACCAAAGGTAAACTACCCACACAAGACTCACCAGGGAACACTCCCCAAATAACGCAAGTCAAGTAATATATATATATTAAGAGCACATCGATGTTTGGGTACCCCGCGCCACTTTCCCACTGGTTATTGAAGACATCCTTTGCATCGAACCAATCCCGCCATTCTCACTGCAGTCCCACTTCCACACCCCGCCTGCACACACCTGGGCCACAACCTCAACCAGTCCCACTGCCAGACCATGCCCGCACACAACTGGGCCACAACTGTCACACGTAACCACACCTTCAAACACCTAGGCCAGAACAACCACCACCACGCCCGAAGACACCTGGGCTAGAAGATCCACTGCCACGCCCGAAGACACCTGGGGCTCATCCCGAAGATACTTGGGATACTACCTGCCCGCACACACCTGGGCCATAACCACCACACAACCCCGCCCGAAGGTTCTTGGGCTAATAATGGACCTCAGGTCATCACAGCCTGCCCGAAGATACTTGGGCTATCCGGGAAATGGATCAGAAAAGAAGCTAACAACCAGCCACTAATAATAGTGTTGGGAAAAACACCCTCCCCCATGAAATGGGGGTGTTCGCCACTGAGTTCTCAACTTGGGTGGGGCACGAATCAGAAACACAAAACTACAAGTATATATATAGATAAAAATCACTCCCCCAAGTTTAGGTTTTTCAGCCAGCCTAAGGAACGCAAACAGCACTCAAGTCTGAGTCACAACTCATACCAAACGAAACCCATTTGTCTCATCATTTTTTTCATGTTCAGTAATGATGTTTAATTAAGTTCTGCACCTACTTGGGAAACTAGTAAGAATAGGCACAAGTCCAGGATAGAAAACAGTCAAGCATTAACTACAACATCCACACCCGGTTCTCTCATAAATCCACAACAACAAAGGGAAACCCCAAGATATAGCCCCATCTCCAATACCCAGGAGCCAAAAGGTTTCTCAACAACAGAGGATCCCACCCCAAATTCACAACCACCGAGAGTATAATAACAGGGGATCCCATCCCCACCCACATCACCCAGCAAATGGCCCGTGAAGGAAAAACAACCAACCCACCACCACTAAGCAGGCCCATGCCGGTATTTTCAGATTTATAAGATTTAACACACTCCATGATTTCGATTTTCGTGTGCTTTAACCGGGGTTATCACAGAAGGATTGATCCTGGTGCCTCAGTTTATTTAGCCGGATATACGTGATTAACCAATTTCCTTTTCACAGAAGGAGTTAAAAACTACAAAATAATCCATTTAAACATCACTAGGGGTTTATTAGTGCACAGAGAAAGACCACCAACAGCCATGATTTTCAGTGGGCGTAAGCCCGCACAATTTATAAAAGAAGATCATAAAACAGAGCAGCATCAAAATCATCATCAAACACAGCCCCCCTCATTCTTTATAGAATCTGTTCATTATCTTAATTTAGGTTTGGTTCATCCAATTCCACAGAATCAAAAGCATGTCCACCCCGCATGATACACAAAGGGAGAGAGACGAAGGACAAATTCCCTACCTGTTGATCAATGATCGATGCTAAGGGTGGGCACGGAACTTCACGGATAGCGATGCGGCTCGTCCGAACGAAAAGCTGATCATCTGAACGAAGGGTACTCCTAGCATAGGGTGGTCGAGAAAAGAAACCTAGGAGACCCCTTTTTGTTTATAAAGGTCGGGAACGGTTGAGATACCAACGTGGAACCGTGTAAGGAGCGGGGGTCGTGGGTTGACCACGCAGCCCCACACGTTATTTAAGGGTTGGGCAGTTTAAACCTATGCACACACCATTATTTCAGTAAATATTTAATTAAAACATTTATGGGCATTACCAGGATTTAAAACAAGCTTTAAAGGGGTCAAAATAGGGTTTAAAACCCAATTTGTGCAAAAGGAGAAGAAAGACCCCGTGGGGGTAGGCGAGATCCACCGGTAGCTGGGAGCTACCAGTGGCTGACAGCGACAGGTAGCCGAGAGCTACCGGTATACCGAGCTACCGGTAGGCTACAGCTACCGGTAGACCGAGCTACCGGTAGACAGAGCTACCGATAGACAGAGCTACTGGTAGGCTGCAGCTACCGGTAGACTGAGCTATCGGTAGGCCTGCTACCGGTAGGATAAGGCTACCAATAGGCCTACCGTTACACCAAACTTCACCAAGATTCCCAGACCAGAAAACCCAACTTGAGATATTCACAAAGTAATGGACCCCAAAAACCCAGGCCATTACATCAATCTTGTAAATACATGAAATTTCAGTATGTAATATGTGTTTAACTAGTTACAAATGGATCCAAAGTTCCTTAGATTATAATATAAGTAGAATAATGTTTAAATAAATTCATTAAATTAAATTTATACAAGTTTAAGTGGAATTTTTAACCTAATCTCCAAGTTTAACCCCCCCCCCCCTCATTAACTATTTTAACATTAACCATGGTAACAAATTTTTTAATACCTTAGGGTTATGTAAGTAATTTTAAAATTTTTAAGTGGAACATAAATAGAAAATTCATGATATAATTTTTAATTTACCACAAAATTGAGTTATGATAGTATTTTTATGATTTCATAATTATTTAAAAATAATTTTTAAACCTTAAATACCATTTAATGTCATTTTCGGGAATATTCACAAAATTTGAATTTTAACATGTAGATAAAAAAATGGAATTAGAATATAAACTATTTAAACATAACTTATACATTATAATTATCAAATAAATTTTTTTAAACCATTATTTATCCAAAAAAATGTTTCTTTTAATTTTTTTAAAATAATTTATTTGATTTTTCTACTGCTTTCACAAGCACTACATCGGTGTAGTGTAAGTGTTCAAGGTAGTTATATCATCACTATTTTTTTTTAAAAAAATACTATTATAAAAATTATATATTAATATTCAAAATAACCACTTAAAATCATTCACAACTTCATTTTATCCCTAGGAAAACATATTATAGATATTAAAATAATGAAAGGGACATTTTACGATTATCCTTTACTTAAAACAATTTAAAGGTCATTATCAAAGGAAAATGATACCAAATTGAAATAATTTGGAAGATAGGATGAGGATATTATAAATTTACTCATAATATTAAATAAAATAAGGTCTTATATTGATTTTGAGAACGTATCCCATAGTTTTTAATCATGTTTAACCCAATTTACCTTTTACGATGGTGATAAACTTTTACCATGGTCACTATCCATGATGACCAAAAATGAAATTGAAATAATTAATAAATTTTAACCCCTCAATTAAAAATATTATATGCATTTTTCAATATTCAATATGTATAATTCAAAAAAATTAAATTTAATATAAGTGCGTAAAATGCAATGAAAACCCATTTTTATAAAAAAATGTTTTTAAGAATAAAAATATACTGATACAAAAATAAACTATAATAAAAATTCATATGAAATTTTTACCACCCCAGTATTTTAAAAGGAAAATATGTTTGACAATTTACATTTTACAGAACACTGAGCTTAAGTGAACTCTAAAATATTTTTATTTTAACATGACCGTTACAAACTAGTCGTTAAATTGGTGGGTGTGAATAATGTTGAATATATTATGAAATAAACATGTATTTAATATTCAATATAAATTTAATTATTCTTATTAAATTAATTCATAATTTTTAGTAAATTCATTTTATTCTTAAAATATCTGTTTTCTTCAAAAATGGATTTTTATGGCTTTCTATGAGAAAATAAATATAGTTAATTTTTGAAACTTTTAGAAAATTTATTTGAAAAAATAAACTACATTTCTTGATTCACAATTTCAAAATTTTCTTAGGATTAATTTTTGATAATCTTCTAAAAAGAGTAACTTTTCAGTGAATAGTGAAAAATATCAATTTCTGTAAAAATGTCATTTCTTTTCATTAAATTAAGAAATTTAAAAGTCCCATTATGTTTTGAATGTGGTTTAAAGTAAAATAAGACTTATTTATTTATATTTAATCCAATTAAATTCTTTTTAATCAACTTTATATTTTATTTTAGAAGAATTTTATTTTTGGGTTTAAAAACATGATTTTTATGGAAACTATTTTAAAGTACATAATGTTTCTACTTTTTAAGTAATTAAATAAATCCATAATGTATAATGTTTTAAATAAAATTTATATATTATATGTCATTAAATATTAAATTATTTTCTTACAAGGATAATTATTAGTCATATAGTTAATATAAAATCATCTTTTGCATGTAAAATACACTTCTTTAAAACCCACTTTTTCATCATGTATGTGAGTTTTGTTTTAAATATAATTTTTATAATTATATGAATTGAATTTATTAAAATGAATTCAATATTTATAATCATAAATTAAAAAATAGTTTTTAATTTTATTTTTATTTTTAGTCATAAAAAATTTACCATGGTAAAAAAGGATTTACGATATTATAGGTAAAATAATAAAACAGGTTAAAGTTAAAAGGTAAAAACATAAAATACCTAAAAAGTAAAACTTTAAATGGGTAGTTGATTTTTTTATTTACCATAAAAAACCTTTAAAAATTAATTAAATATATAATTTTGTTTGAATTAATTCCATCCAAATGTGGTTGGATTTATATATAAAATAATCATTATTTAATCACTTTAAATCACCCCTCCTCAATTTTAAATGCCACTCCTCACCACACCCCTTCTCTTCACTATCCTTGAATATAAAAAAATATCTTACAAACAGTCTCTTACCCACTCTCCCTATATCAAAGTTGTTTTTTCTCACCAAAATATCAATTCCAATGTCTTTAAAGGATCCTTCAAGGAGGTGATATTCAAGAGGTAATTTTCTCAAACCACCTCTCTTATTTTATTTTCTTCTTCTAACTTATCATAACCTAATTAATACATCATGGAATAATAACTCCATGATAATTTACATGTTGTAATTTTATTTTTCTAATGGAATATCTTATATCCATCCCTTTCATTGCCTCCTTTTTCTCAAAGAAACGAAACTGTTGTCCAAAATATGGCGGTTAACCGTCTCCATGAGTAATGATTTTTCATTTTCTATTACCACCTTCAAGTATGGTCATAAAATAATTATTATATTTAAATAAGATTTTAATAAGTATATCACAACTTATTTAATGTTCTAGAACTAATATATAGACATAAAATTAAATAAAATGAAACTAGTTCATGATTGTCAGAAAAAATGCCAAAATAAACTAAACATTTTTCATTAAAATTTTATCAAATGAATCATCCTCATATTAGAAATGAAGATGATATATGGGACCATTTAAACTTATATAGTTTTATTTCCATTTGATAATAAAATTCATAATTATACACAAATGAACCAATCATGAAACCATGAAATGAACGCACTTGAAACAATGAAAATAATGAAATATTATTAATGAATGGGTGATAAGATTTTATAAAAGTATCACATAAGGTATTATAAATATGATTATAGTTATCAAATAAAGTAATAACATTATTTAAATATTTATAAAGGATTTTAAAGTATTTAATACTAAAGGTAAATGTGAGGAAGGGGTTTCTCGTCTCACTCTTACTTCTATGAGATATACACCTTATTCACCAATTATTTATTTTGTGTGGTGTACATAATACCCTTTGATATATCATATCATTAATAACATTGTATTCATGGTATTAAATGTTTCATTTGATAATTATTACTTTTATGGTTCACATGATTCGACTAATTATAAATTATAAGGGAATTCTTAACCCAATTTCAATTCTTTCAGTTAAACTTATACTAATTGATTATGTCATGCTAAGATTATGTGTGAATGAATTTTGATTATATTATGTTCTATTTACACTTGATTTATGTGTATTTATAGTGAATACACATATTCAATTTAATTTATTAACTCTCACTAAAATGATATAATATTTTTAAGGTACTTTATTTTAAAAATCCTCTTTTAATGTTTCTTTTTCAAAAAAAATGTTTTTTACATATACAGCATGAATGGAATTTCCTGATTTCATGTAGACATAATGTTTTGAAGCTTTATTTACAATTTTAAATGGTTGTTTTTTTTAAATGTTTTCATTTATAATTTCATAATGTTTTAAATATAAGTGATTTTCAAAATGAACAAGGGTATTTTCCTAAATAAATTTTTAATGATCTTAATAAAGTATTTTCATTTATGTAAACATCCTCTATTAAATATTATGCTTCATTAAGGTTAATATATTATGATACCATATTCCATATTTTAATAAATGGTCTATGATCAATTCAACTGGGTATCTACTATATGATTCCATTCACTATATTACTCTAGATGATTTATGATTATGTTCATATGATTGGGGTACATATGAACATTTCATACATATGTTTATATTGAATTTGTTTCACCCTTTAATATGAGGAATTATTTGGAAATGAAATACACGGGTGGTTCTTGGTTATAGATAGCCCCTTGATGCATCAGTAGGTCTCATGAGGAAAATTATTTGGCCAAACCTAATCAGTTTGTACCGAGTGATGTTAAACTGTCTTATGAAAGGTATTGACAGTAAAGATGAAATTCGCTGAACCTGATCAGTTTTTTACCCAGTAGTTTTAAACCTTTTTGTGAAATGTATTTATGTGTAAGATTTCGAACTTTTCAAGAGTTAACTCGGGTGTGTTTTCATATACTTTCTGAAGATTTTAAGTATCTTTAACTTAGATTAGTGGCTTGGGGTGCATTTGGGAGAACTTTTAAAGAAAACTAAAGGATAGTGGGCTATGCATGGTTTTCACATGATTTTACAAACCGTGCAACCAAACCATGCAAAGCGTGAAAAACTAGATAAAGACGTCTGCACGTTTTCACAAACCGTTAAACCAAACCAATCCAATCATGAAAAACTAGACAGAGGGATCTGCATGGTTGGCACACAATTTTCCCTAATCATGCACCTCTACCCAGTAAACT
Source organism: Viscum album (assembly GCA_963277665.1). Lineage (NCBI taxonomy): Eukaryota > Viridiplantae > Streptophyta > Magnoliopsida > Santalales > Viscaceae > Viscum > Viscum album. The sequence goes on along the minus strand of OY728160.1, from coordinate 1,715,031,525 downwards.
GTGCGCATGGGATTTTAATTCCTAAAATCCTTTTTAAAACCACCTTAACCCCCCAATACTCCTATATTTTGACCTTGGATCAGGATTGACATATTCTATGTGTTCCCAAAGATTTTAGGAGGGATTACAAGGAGATATAAACATCATTCTTCTAGATCAAAATCTCGGATTGAAGATCATCTCTCCTCCCGATAACTGGATTTCATCCCATTGCTTCTCCTGTTCTTTCCTCGATATTTCCATGATCTTTTCATGGAGGATCTTCATCGTTTCCATAGATATATACCTATGAGTTGAGATCTATATCTAGGATTTTGGATCTAGATCTAGTTTTACAAGATCTTGATGCCTTTGATCTTAATTTTGGTTTTAGGGATTTAGATCCAGAGCTATATCGACGGCGTTGTACCAATCAGATTTTGGGAATTTACATTAGGATAACTTTTTTCAATAAACCGATGTAGGTAGTCTATATCGAACTCCCATAGTCATGATTTATGATATGTGTATGAGATTAAGAATTTTATAGATTCCCTTGATAACTGAATTTCTTAATTTGGAGTAATTAGGAATATGGAATTTAATTGAGTTGCCTTGGTGATTTAATTGATGATTGAATTGTGGAACAAATTATGGGGGGTTTCCCAAATAGATCTCTTGGAGATTTGATATTGTAATTGAGATATTTAATTGAATGTGAAAATATAATTAATTTTGAGATTTAATTATGTGCCATAATGTTGAAAAAAGATAATTAATTGGTAGAATTAGTTATATTTCATGATGTTGATCAAAGATAATTAATTGTGATAATTAATTATGGAAATTTGATATTTGAAATAGATAATTAATTGTGAAGAATTAATTATGGGAAGATAATGGTAATGATTGGTTAATTAATTGAGGAATTAATTAATGGGTTGTGTTCTTAGTTAATTGTTGAATTAATTAATGTCCTTTGAAATGTTTAACTAATCATTGGATTAGTAAATGAATAATGTGGAAAATTCTTATGATTTAAAGAATTATTAAATGGCTGATATTTTTTGGTTCTAGGCATGGAATCCTAGACTGAATGATAATTGGAGTGATAGGAATGACAAACTACACTCAACGAGATTTGTGGTGCTAGGCATGAAGACCTACACCAAATGATTAATGATAATAATGAATGATGATTCTACTAAGAATTGGGTTTCTAGGCATGACGACTTACACCAAATGATTAATGAAATTGAATACTGATTCAAATGGTAAACATGAATTGAATTGTCCTAATGTGATGATTAAAGACTAAATGAAAATTTTATAGTTGTTTAAATTATGCCTTGTACTTATTGCTTCATAAAACTACATGCACTATATTTTGACTGGACTTATTTTAGACACCATTGGTGGTGGCCTACTAAGTTGTACTCACACCCTATTTGGTCTGCCTGATCAGAACCTGAGCAGATTTTGTTATTGTAGGACATGATATAGGAAAGGCCTTGGTATAGGTTGTAATTTCAGATTTGAGAATTAGAGAGGGAAACAGAATGATAATTAGAGTGCTAGGCATGACAACCTACACTCAACGAGATTTGTGGTTCTAAGAATGAAGACCTACAACAAATGATTATGGGGTTCTAGGCATGACGACCTACACCGAATGAGAATTGGGGTGTTAGGCATGACAACCAACACACAATGAGATTTGTGATGCTAGGCATAAATACCTACACCAAATTATTAATGATAATAATGAATTATGATTCAACTGGGAATTGGGTTTCTAGGCATGACGACCTACACAAAATGATTAATGATAATAAATCATGATTCAAATGGGAAACATGAATTTAATTGTCCTAATGTGATGATTAAAGATTAAATGACAATGTGATAATTATTTAAATTATGCATTGTACTTATTGCTTCAAAAAACTGCATGCACTATCTTTTGAGTGGACTCATTTTAGACACCATTGGTGGTGGCCTACTGAGTTGTACTCACACCCTATTTGGTCCGCCAGATCATAACCTGAGTAGATTTTATTATTACGGGACATGATATGGGAAAGGTTTTGGTATAGGATGTAGTTTCAGATTAGATAATGATAGAGGGAAACATATGTGGTTCGGGACCCGCATGGGATCCATTATAACGACCCATACTTTACATACATTGTTATTACTTCATAATGGAAGCATACTTATTACAACATATAACAAAACCATGATAGGACCGTATAGGTATAGTGTCTTTCGAAACTGGGAAACATAAACAACTGGTTCATAAATCATCTACATTGTATCCCATTTATTTCATCATATCTAGAGACCCTTTTGGTATTTCCTACTTAATACCCCTCTTCCTGACCTGGGGAAAATAAAACATACAAAAGGGTGAGCTCAAATTTTCATTAAGGGTAAACAAAATAAATATCAATCACAACATATTCATAAGAACATAACATTTTGGAAATCTTAACCTGCAAAAGAGGTCATAATTTCATAACATGGGATAAATCATAGTAGTGAAATATAATCCCAATAATCATAACATAAGACATGAAACTTTGTGACATACACACACAATCATAGAGAATCATTTCTTAGTAGTCAAGACTCATTTCCAAGACTATCTTAGCGGACAAAGTCCATTTCTGAACCGAGTTCACTCCTCATTTCAGTCCTGTATCACTGAACTGGTTTAACTTGTCGTTCCATCCATGTCTATCTCATGAGATATAAAACTTTACCCAATACATTGGAGAGAGATATAGGTACCACCCATCTCATAATGATGCCATTCTTATGTGTTCCACAAGATCATAAATCATACATCATATCATAACCCATGTAATAAAAATGGGATTCTTAAATGTCATGCCATCATAACATAATCCATATAAGATAAAAGAACATAATAAAAATAATTTCATCATAACATAATAAAATCAATGTAAAAATTGGGATAGAAAGAGAACCCCATATTATCTTAGATGGAAAATAATTTTGATAAAACACTTGAACTCCATTCTTGAGGAAAATATCCTTTCTAATTCAAAAACATTTTTCCTTCCTTAAAATGTCATAAAATTTTGAACAAAAATAAGTTGATAAAAATAAACTTGAAAACTTATAAAGGAATCTTCATGGAAATAATGTTCTAAAAGTCCATTCAGTTTGTATAAGTTAAAAAACATTCTTCTCTTATTTGGCCGAAAAAGTCAAAAAGTACCTTGTACTTCAAAGGACAAAAGATTCCATTAATATCTTTTACTAAAAATTTACCAATAGGTAAAATTTGATTTAAAAAATTTTAGGAGGATAAAAATAATATTACATATTGAGGAAACATGGATTTGGATGATAAATACACCCCATTAAATACCAAAGTATAAATGATCTCGGATAAGAATGAGATTGTGAGATTTTCCCTTACCTTATGTCCGATTTGCTTCGTACGTGTCCAAAACTCCTGTATAATGATTTAAATAATGTTATTGACTTATTCCAGAATCGTACTCATTGTTATGATATCATATATGGTCATATTCTTAGCTTCTTATTAGTAATATTTCATTGTTACTTGTTATTCGAGTGTTTGTTGCTTTTTGTTCTTATGCGTGTTTTGTCGAATAAATTCTTATTCTTCTTTTTAGGTTATAGATACCTAATTTCCAGAATTTTATTAGTATAATATATATCATATTTATTCATTCAATTCATTTATATAATCATTATGCAATGAAGATCATGTAGAACGAGTCGTATCACATCATGGAGACGGTAGGCCGTACGTACGCACGAGCGATGATATCATTCACATGATCGTGGAATTATATTGAAGTGTATGTATACTATTTAAGAATCAATATAACTTTACAATAATCATATATAGTTATTCTTTACACCATTATACCCATCCAAGTAAGGTGGTGGTGGAAAACAGATTACACCACGGTGTGGAGATGGTATTCCGTAAGTACGCACGCGCGCTGATTTCATTTTCTGTAGGATGGATAGAAGGTGAAATAGGTTTTTTTAATATTTATAATAACATATAATTATATTAGTGATACTTATGTTATTACTTCATAATTAAACAACTAATGAAGAAGAAGTAGAAGAAGAAATAAAGTTGAAAGAATCGGTAACGGACATTACCTCTTCTTTGAAGCGCCTCTTCTTAACCTCCTCTTAGGTCACTAAAGATGGCCTTTGAAGAATACCAGAAACTATAGGATGTTTCTAGGGAATTGGAGAAGAGAAATTTTCATGGATTGGCTAAGATTGATGGCTCAAATTTGTGTGATGAGGAGAGGGAGGAGGTGCCCTTTTATAATGGAGGAGAGGGGCACCTTTGGAAAAACTAAAAATATTATTTTATAATAAAGTCGTATTCAGTTTATAATAGCTCCAAATTTATTTATTTCGAAGATAATGTGGGTTTGGGTCGAAATACTCTAATACGGTAGGTTTTAGACAAGTTTATGTTGCTATTTTCACCTTATCATTTAGATTTGACTTTAAGTTAAATAATTTTACTTTTACCGTGTCTTCTTGTTTTCTTACACTATAAGGTTAATAAACTTATTATAACAAGCCAAAAGAACCCCAAGTTGTTCATTATTAATATATATAACCTTATCTAAGTTATTTGGCCGAACCTTATATTTTTAGGAATAAAATAACAATTAATAATATAATATTTGTTTTAAAAAACTATTTTATGTCAATTTTGACACTATTTGGTAATTGATTTTTGTGAAAATCATAAAAGAATTATTAGTTCTAAAAAAGTTAATTAAGTCAATACTAATATGTCATATTAACCTATAAAATTATTTTAATTCTTAAAAAGTCTCAAATTACATTTATTTGGGTATTTATAATATCAATTATGTTAATATTTCCTTCATAAGGTAATTACTGGATCATCATTGTGTCATAAATAAATTAAATTATTTAAAGTCTAAAAATTATAAATAAAATACCATTATATAGGAAATATTTTTATCTTTCTAATTAATATTTATAGTCGAATTTATCTTATTTATAACCCTATATTAAAAAAATTTAGTCATTAAACTTTGATTTTAACTATTTTAACTCTTCTTTAAATAAAATAATATTAAATTTGCTAATATAATCCAAGTGGATCTAAATGGTCATATTTTATTTCTAAGGTTGTGTTTGGTCGAATTAAACTTATCCAATAGAATTAGGACATGTGTTAGGGTAATAATAATATCATTTTTACCCTTAATTACCCTATTTACTTTTAACTGTGGTATATAAAAGTAAAAAGTTACTATTCACCAAAAATTATTTTCATCTAATTGAAACACATTTTACTTACTGAAATCAACTTTGTCTCTCAGAGTTTTGAAATTTCATTCACAGAATCGGTAAAATTATGTTTTATGTAAATTTGCAAATTCTCCTAGGAGGTGGGTAAAAGACGGTCAAAAGTTCTATAAAAATTTTATATATCTAAAATAATTTTAAAATGACTCCAATGAATTACATTGAACTTATATATTTATTATGTATCAATTTTGACCTAGAATAAATTTAAATAAAATAAATAATTATTTATATAAAAAGTCGGTTTTTAAATAGTAACCCAATGTTTTTACTATTCATCAAAAATTGAAAGTTTTCAAAAAGATTCCAAAATTTCACCCTAGGATAATTTCGATATTCCAAATCGAAAAATGAAGTCCATTTTGAAAAATAAAATTTATAAAATTTCAAAAAGTGGGTATTACTATTCATAATGGCTAGTTTTAATAATATTTTAATAGCATATCGTTGTTTAGTGAAACTCGACATTGTGTACAATGCAAGCTATTGTGGAAGGTAGAGATTGCGTGTAAAGAAAGACAAGATAGTGTTGTGTGTAGTGAAAGATTCCTTTGATGATATATATAAAACAAAATATTTCTCATAAAAATCTCGGGTGTTACATTTTACCCCCCTTAAAATGAATTTTGCCCTTGAAATTCGTCACTTTGTAACAAACAGATGAGGATACCTCTCCCTCATCATATCCTCAAGCTCCCATGTATCTTCTTCTAATTGGTGGTTCCTCCATAAAACATTCACCAAGCGAGTGGTCTTTTTTCGTAGAACTTTTTCACTACGATCCAGAATCTTTATTGACTGTTCTTCATATGAGAGATATTTCTCCAGTGGTACAACTTCTGAGCTTAGTACATGTGAAGGATCGGGTATGTACTTTCTCAGGAGAGATACATGGAACACATCATGAACTTGAGAGAGATTCAGTGGAAGCGCCAATCGGTAAGCTACCTTCCCAACACGATCCAGTATTTCGAAAGGACCAATATACCTAGGGCTCAGCTTCCCCTTCTTTCCAAATCTCATTACTCTCTTCCAGGGAGATATTCGTAAGAACGCTTTATCACCCACTTCAAACTTTAGGTATTTTCTTCGATTGTCGGCATAAATTTTTTGTCGACTGTGAACTGCTCTTATGTTTTGTTGAATAGATCTTACATTTTCTACCATTTCATCAACAAGATTAGGTCCTAATAGCTTTCTTTCCCCAACTTCGTCCCAGAAAGTTGGAGTCCTGCATTTATTTCTATATAGAGCTTCATAATGAGCCATCTAAATACTTTAGTGAAAGATATTATTATAAGAAAATTCCACCAAAGGTAGGTGTTGATCCCAGCCACCTTTGAAATCCATAGAGCAAGCTCTCAAAATGTCTTCTAGAGTTTGAATTGTCCTCTCAGACTGACCGTCTGTCTGAGGATGATAAGTAGTGCTGAAACTCAACTCTGTATCTAGAGTATGCTGAAGACTTTGCCAAAACTTCGAGGTAAACCTCGAATCCAGATCAGATATGATGGAAAGTGGTACTCCATGCAATCTTACCATTTCCTTAACATATATCTTGGCCAGATGATCAAGAGAGAAATCCCCTCTAATAGAAATGAAGTGTGCTGACTTTGTAAGACGATCAACTATGACCCAGATAGCATTATTTCCTTTGGATGTTTTAGGGAGTCTAGTGACAAAGTCCATAGTGGTGTTTTCCTATTTCCATTCAGGTATGGGTAATGGTTGTAACATCCCCTTATACTTCTGTCTCTCAGCGTTAACTTTCTAACAAACCAAGCATCAAGAGACATATTCAGCAACATCTCTTTTCATGCCATCCCATCAGAAGTACTTTTTTAGGTCCCTATACATCTTCGTTCTTCCATGATGAATAGAGAATGAAGAACTATGAGCCTCATTCAGTAGCTACTTCTTTAATTCTGGGATGGGAGGAATACAAACCCGATTCCTGAACCTTATTATCCCATCATAATCAAGGTTGAATTCAGGAACATTTCTCACCTTCTTTTGTAACTCTATATCTTCTTTTTTGTGCCTCTTTAATCTTCACATGTATAAATGGTTGAAAATTCATTTGAGAAAGATAATATTTTTCCCCTTCCATTATAATTCCAAGATCCATCCTTTGTAAATCCATAAATATTGGATATTTTGTTATCCTCATCATGGATAAGATAGCATGGTCTTGTCAACTTAATGCGTCTTCCACCTTGTTTTCTTTCCCAGGGTGGTAATGAATTGAGAAGTCGTAATCCTTAATCATCTCCAACCAACTTCATTGACGCATATTCAGCTCCTTTTGTGTGAAAATATACTTTAAAATTTTATGATCAGTATAAATATCACACCTTTCACCATAAAGATAATGCCTCCAAAACTTTAATGCAAAGATTTCCGCATCTAACTCCAAATCATGATTTGGGTAATTTTTCTCATGTATTTTCAACTGTCATGAGGAAAAATCTATCACCATATAGTTTTTTCATGAGAACACACCCCAATCCCTTCTTGGACACATCACTGTAGATCACAAACCTTTCTCCACTGCAAGGTAGTGTGAGAACAGGTGCACTGGATAACCTTCTTTTAAACTCCTTGAAATTCTCTTCACACTTCTTTTTCCACATGAAATTAACTCCTTTTCAAGTCAACTTGGTGAGTGGATTGGATAATCATGAAAAATCTTTCACAAAATGTAGATAATATCCATCCAAACCAAGAAAACTTCGGATCTCAGTTACTGTTGTTGGTCTCGACCATCTTTCGATAACCTCTGTCCTTTCTGGATCCATAGATATCTCCTCTTTTGAGATTATGTGACCCAAAAATGAAACTTTTTAAAGCCAAAATTCACACTTGGTAAATTTGGCATTAAGCTTCTCCTTTCTCAGGGTCTTCAATACAATTCCCAAGTGATCTTCATGTTCTTCCTTGATCTTTGAATAGACAAGAATATCGTCTATAAAGACTACCACAAACTAATCAAGATAGTCTCTAAAGACTCTATTCATCAAATCCATGAAGATAGCAGGGGAATTAGTTAGACCAAATGGCATCACTGTAAATTCATAGTGTCCATACCTTGTACGGAATGTCGTCTTTGGTATATCCTCCCTTTTAACCCTTAATTGATGATACCCTGAACAAAAATCAATCTTGGAAAAGTATTGATCTCCACATAGTTGTTCAAATAAGTCATCAATGCGTGGGAGAGGATATTTTTTCTTGATAGTGATCTTGTTAAGTTCTCAATAATCAATGTAGAGTCTCATTAATCCATCTTTCTTATTAACAAATAGAACAGGTGCTCCCCAAGGTGATTCACTAGAGCATATGAATCCCTTATCAAGATTCTCTTGGAGTTGCTTCTTCAATTCCTGCAACTCAATTGGTTCCATTCTATATGGTGTCTTTGAAATGGGCATAGCACCCGGTATGAGTTATATTGAAAATTCAACTTCACGATTTGGTGGAAGACCTAGAAATTCCTCTGGAAACACATCATCAAACTCCCGTACAATGGGAATATTCTTAATCTTGATTTTCTCTCCAACCATTTGAGATAAATAACATTCATTTATTAGAATCAAGACCCATAAGATGGAAGAAATTTACACTAGAAGGTTATATTCATCCTTGCATCGATAGATGATAGTAGATTGATCGGGAATATTAAATGTGATTTCCCTTCTTCGGAAATTGATATGAGCTCCATATAAAGAAATCCAATCCATGCCAAGAATCACATCAAATTCCACTATAGGAAGGATCACAAGATTTGCAGGAAGCACTTTCCCACAAACTTCAATCAGAGAAGAATTGTAAACTTTTGATGCAACTGTTGTGCCATTAGGGGTTGTCACAACTAAATCAACATCTAATTGTTGAGGTAATACGGCGATACCCTTTGAAAATTCTTCAGAAATAAAAGAGTGGGTGGATCCAGAATCAAATAAAACATTTCCTACTTTAGAGTGGATGGTAAGTGTACCTTTCCCCACTTTTTTATCGTACTCCACATCGCCGATAGTAATTTCATGTGACTTTCCTTTGTCTTTGGCCTTAAGGGTTTGTTGACATCAATCATTATCAACAACCCTTGGATTTGGGCATTGATTGGCATAATGACTCATCTCCTTGCACTTGAAACATTGAAGTGTAGGAGGTTCATTCTGTGTATCCCTTTCTTTGTTCGCATAATTAGACATCTTCTTCCCATTATTTTGACATTCAACTGCCTGATGACCTTCTTTTCCAAACTTAAAACATTTGCTTGTCCCTTTAAGACAATTCCCTCCATGTTTCTTTCCACAATTTGAGCATAAATGAAAATTCATCTTCTTTTAATTGTGGTCTTTAGATTTCCCTTTGAATTCCATTTTCCTCTTCTTATCAAACCCATATGACTGATGGGTTACTCCAATCTCCATCTCAACCTTGAGAGCACATCGAACGATTTCCTCATAGTTATTGAAGTCCCTTATGGCTAACGCCCTTTGAAGACTTGGTTTTAAGCCACTAAATAATCGATCGATCTTACTCTTAGGTTGGATAACAATTCTGGAAGCGTACCTTGCAAGTCTAGTAAAATTTTCTTCGTAGGTACCAACAGATTCATCATCCTTTTTCTTTAGTTCAAGAAACTCCTTCTCCATCTATGTTCAAAGAATACAAGGGAAGTACTTATTGAAAAATAAGTTCTTGAACTCGTCCCATTCTATGGACTCAATTTCATCCCTTTTCCTCGTATTCTTAATAAGATTCCACCATTGATCTGCTTCACCTTCCAAACGATATACTTCTAAGATGACTTTATCATGTTCATAACATTGTAGAACTGAAAATATCTTTTCAGTGGTACTAATCCACTATTCAGTCACTAATGGATCAGTAGACCCACTGAATGAAGGTGGACGCTGCCTCGTAAAGGATTCAACAGAATGTTTCTCCTTCCTTTTATCATTTGGAAGTCCTGCATGATTCATAGCTTGAGAAATTTGTGTGAGCATGGCTACAAGATTTTTCATTCCAACTCCCATAATGTTTGGTTGCTCAGGGGTATAATAATTGCATTTCCCATCACATTCCACATTAACACGGTTCCTTCGGGTTCCATCCATTGACTAAAACCAAGAATAATAGTGTGAGAAACACTAATTATAATAGGAAAACCACATAATCAAGAATAAAATTTCACACTTAAGGTCTTATCATAGGTTTTTCATGGCCATTTCTAAAACACTAAGATTGTGTTCTATACTTAGATATATCCTTAGGGTTCTTACTAGGGCTTTCACATTATAGTTTCCAAAGGTTGACTATACCCTGCCTCTGATACCAACTATAACGACCCATAATTTACATACATTATTATTACTTTATAATGGAAGCATACTTATTACAACATATAACAAAACCATGATAGGACCGTATAGGTATAGTTTCTTTAGAAACTGGGAGACATAAACAACTGGTTCATAAATTATCTACATTGTCTCCCATTTATTTCATCATATCTAGAGACCCTTTTGGAAATTCCTACTTAATACCCTTCTTCCTGACCTGGGGAAAAGAAAACATACAAAAGGGTGAGCTCAAATGCTCAGTAAGGGTAAACAACAGAAATATCAATCACAACATATTCATAAGAACATAACATTTTATATATCTTAACCTTCAAAAGAGATCATAATTTCATAACATGGGATAAATCATAGTAGTGAAATGTAATCCCATTAATCATAACATAAGACATGAAACTTTTTGGAATACAAACATAATCATAGAGAATAATTTCTTAGTTTTCAAAACTCATTACCAAGACTATCTTAGCGGACAAAGTCCATTTCTGAACTGAGTTCACTCCTCGTTTCAATCCGGTATCAATGAACTGGTTTAACTTGTCGTTCCATCCATGTCTATCTCATGATATATAAATATTTATTCAATGCATTGGATGGAGATATAGGTCCCACCCATCTCATAATGATACCATTCTTATGTGTGCCACAAGATCATAAATCATACATCATAGCATAACCCATGTAATAAAAATGGGATTCTTAAACGTCATGCCATCATAACATAATCCATATAAGATAAAAGGAAATCATAAAAATAATCCCATCATAACATAATCAAATCAATGTAAAAATGGGGATAGAAACATAAACCCATATTATTTTATATGGAAAATAATTTTGATAAAACACTTGAACTCCATTCTTTAGAAAAAATATCCTTTCTACTTCAAAAACATTTTTCATTTCTTAAAATGTCAAAAACATTTAAACTAAAAGAAGTTGATAAAAAATAAACTTGAAAACTTGTAAAGGAAGATTCAGGGAAATAATGGTCTAAAAGTCCATTCAGGCTGTATAAGTTAAAAAACATTCTTCTCTTATTTGGCCGAAAAGGTCAAAAAGTACATCATACTGCAAACGACAAAAGATTTCGTTCATATCTTTTACAAAAAATTCACCAATAGGAAAATTTGATTTAATAAATTGGAGGAGGATAAAAATAATATTACATATTGAGGAAACATGGATGTGGATGATAAATACACCCCAGTAAATACCAAAGTATAAACAATCTCGGATAAAAATGAGATTGTGAGATTTTCCCTTACCTTAGGTCTGATTTGCTTCGTACGTGTTTGAACCGCTTGTATAATGATTTAAATAATGTTATTGACTTATTCCATAATCTTAATCATTGTTATTATATCATATATGGTCATATTCTTATCTTCTTATTAGTAATATTTCATTGTTACTTGTTATTCGGGTGTTTATTGCTTTTTGTTCTTATGCGTGTTTTGTCGAATAAATTCTTACTATTATTTTTAGGTTATAGATACCTCATTTCCATAATTTTATTAGTGTAATATATATCATATTTATTCATTAAATTTATTTATATAATCATTATGCAATAAAGATCATGTAGAATGAGTCGCATCACATCATGGAGACGGTAGGCCGTACGTACGCACGAGCGATGATATCGCTCCTATGATCGTGGAATTGTATTCTAGTGTATGTATACTATTTAAGAATCCATATAAATTTACAATAATAATATATAGTTATTCTTTACACCATTATACCCATCCAAGTAAGGTGGTGGTGGAAAACAGATTACACCACGGCATGGAGACGGTATTCCGTACGTACGCACACGTGGTGATTTCATTTTCCATAGGATGGATAGAAGGTGAAATAGGGTTGTTTCATATTTATAATAACATATTAGTATATTAGTGATACTGATGTTATTACTTCATAATGAAACATCTAAATAAGAAGATTTATAAGAATAAATAAAGTTGAAAGAATCGGTAACGGACATTACCTCTTCTTTGAAGCGTCTCTTCTTAACCTTCTCTTAGGGCACTAAAGATGGTCTTTGAAGAAGACCAGGACCTCTAGGATGTTTCTAGGGAAGTGTAGAAGATAAATTTACAGGGTTTGGCCGAGCATTATGGCTCAAAGTGGTGTGATGAGGACAGGGAGGAGGTGCCCTTTTATAAGGGAGGAGAGGGGCTCCTTTGGAAAAACTAAAAATATTATTTTATAATAAAGTCATATTCGGTTTATAATAGCTCCAAATTGGTTTATTTAGAATCTAAAGTGGGTATGGGTATAAATCATCTCAACCAATAGGTTTTAGACATGTTTAGGTTACTGTTTTAACCTTATCATTTAGATTTAACTTTAAGTTAAATAATTTTACTTTTACCGTGTCTTCTTGTTTTATTACAATATAAGGTTAATAAACTTACTATAACAAGCCAAACGAACCCCAAGTTGTTCATTATTAATAAATATAACCTTATATAATTCATTTTTCTGAACCTTAGATTTTTAGGAATAAAATAACAATTAATAATATAATATTTGTTTTAAAAAACTATTTTATGTCAATTTTGACACTATTTGGTAATTGATTTTTGTGAAAATCATTACAACATTATTAGTTCAAAAAAAGTTAATTAAATAAATTATAATATGTCATATTAACCTATAAAATTAGTTTAATTCTTAAAAAGTCTCAAATTACATTTATTTGGGTATATATAATATCAATTATGTTAATATTTCCTTAATAAGGTAATTATTGCATCATCATTGTGTCATAAATATATTAAATTATTTAAATTATAAAAATTATAAATAAAATACCATTATGTAGGAAATATTTTTAGATTTATAATTAATATTTATAGTCGAATTTATCTTATTTATAACCCTATATTAAAAATGTTTTAGTTATTAAACTTTGATTTTAACTATTTTAAATCCTCTTTAAATAAAATAATATTAAATGTCCTAATATAATCCAAGTGGACCTAAATGGTCATATTTTATTCCTAAGGTTGTTTTTGGTCGAATTAAACTTATCCAATAGAATTAGTACATGTGTTAGGGTAATAATAATATCATTTTTACCCTTAATTACCCTATTTACTTTTATCCGTGGTAAATAAAAGTAAAAAGTTATTATTCACCAAAAATTATTTTCATCTCATTGAAACACATTTTACTTACTGACATCAACTGTGTCTCTCGGATTTTTTAAATTCCATTCACAGAAGCGGTAAAATTATGTTTTATGTAAATTTGCAAATTCTCCTAGGATGTGGGTAAAAGACGGTCAAAAGTTCAATAAAATTTTTATATATCTAAAATTATTTTAAAATGACTCCAATGAATTACATTGAACATATATAGTTATTATGTATAAATTTTGACCTAGAATAAATTTAAATAAAATAAATAATTATTTATATAAAAATTTGGTTTTTAAATAGTAACCTAGTGTTTTCACTATTCATCAAAAATTGAAATTTTTCAAAAAAATACCAAAATTTCACCCTAGGATAATTTTGATATTCCGAATCCAAAAATGAAGTCCATTTTGAAAAATAAAATTTATAAAATTTCAAAAAGTGGGTATTACTATTCATAACAGCTAGTTTTAATAATATTTTAATAGCATATCATTGTTTAGTGAAACTCAGTATTGCGTACAATGAAAGCTATCAAGGAAGGTCGAGATTGCGTGTTAAGAAAGCCAATCTAGTGTTGTGTGTAGTGAAATATTCCTTTGATGATGTATATAAAACAAAATATTTCTCATAAAAATCTCGAGTTTTACATCTGTGGTGTCTTTACATTTAGTTACATTGTAGGCACTTGACATTTGGATTGTCATATCATGATTTAACTTTCATTTGAGTATTGTATTTTCTATTTTGGTCATAATATGACATGGATTTGTTCTGGTTATTTATATGCACTTCCGTAACTGGTTATTGTTATTTTCTTTCACTAGTGTTTTATTCTGACAAAATAGGGTATATTCTCCCCAAACCGACTTACTATACCCTCTCTTCTATTCGGAACCCTCTAGAGTACGTAGAGGCATGCTTGAGGGCTTATGTACAACCGTCTTGGGGCACCGTTCAGTGGATCCCGAGTAGGGATGTAAAAAAGTGGTAACAAATGAGTTTTCTTTTCTTTCTTCTTCTTTTGTCTTACTATATTGGGAAAGGTAGATAGGATACTAGGAAGAGTTAAGGCTTGGTAATGAGCTTGTTCATGGTAGTTTCAAACCCATGTATGGGGGGAAATACATGTACTCAGGGTGGGAGGGTTGTGATTGTTTTTTATTGTTACAGTTGCATATTATTTCACCTTGGGTGACGCACTTGTGGTGTGATGTGATATTTGTTTTGAAAGTTTTTGAATTTTTATTTGTGGCCTAAAGTGGAATGATAGTTGAGTCCTCATGCCTCATTCTAGGCACTCATGGTTGTTATGACATGCATCACTCTAGACACTCACAGGAAAATGGGTTATGGTACATTGTTTAAATTGAACTTTTTTACCTTGATGTGAGATTGAAACAATGATGAAAATGAGAATAAATGGGTGTCTAATGAGAACCTTGATTGTTTAATTGAGTATGAGGAATTAATTAAATTTTGAATTAATTAATTTGAGATAATGTGATTAATTAATGGATGAATTAATTGATGAGAATTCATATACCCTTGTTAACCAAGACCTAGGAGTAGGATGGTTAAGGGTAGTGAAAAGGCTTTGGTGTTGACCATGTGGTAAGAAAAAAGGGGGGAAAGACTTGTTGAAATATGTTGTGTTAGTTTCTCCTATTACGTAAATGTTATAAGGTTATGTTATGAGACCTGAGATGTGGTTTTGGCTTTGTAGGGGTATGCCTCCACGACGCTTGTTGGGAGAGAGACTGAGGGGTATAACCTGGAATGAACTTTCAGATAGGGAGCCTGAGGCACCATTAGTGCAGGCTGAGGAAGAAGGGGAATAGTTCTGAGAGAACTTTTCTCGTTTCATGAAATTCATGGAGAGATACCCATGGAGGGTTTGGAAAAGCATGTCTGAGTTGACAATGGAGTTTCAATTGCATCACCCTCCTACTTTTACTGGAGAGGGTGGACCTGATAGAGCTGAATTCTGGATTGAATCCATAGAGACTATACTTGACCATTTGGAGACTCCAACTGAGAGGAGGGTCAATTTGGATACTTATACTCTGCAGGGTTTATTGAAACGCTAGTAGGACATTCTGGTATGATCTGGAAAAACTGATGATATGTTATGGAAGGAATTTTTGGAGAAGTTCTTAGAGCACTTCTATCTAGAAACACTGAGGCAAGAGAAGTCTTTTGAGTTTATGAATCTAACACAAGGAAGCATGTCCATAATGGAGTACGCTAAACGTTTCACATATTTACAGTGTTTTGATCTATCTTTGTTGGTAGATGAGTCATCTTTGGAAGACAAATTTGGACATACTTAAGTGTGAAATTAAGTCACAGGTGAATATCTTTAGGCTGAAGAAATTATTAGAATTGGTTAATCGGAATATCATTTCAAATGGGAAATTGAAGGAGGCTTCTAGTACTATACATATAGTTGGACCATCAGGGAGTGTGCCTTCTGAAAGAAAGAAGCATCGTCATGAAAATCTTAGTCAAGACAGTGGAAGGCAAGGTGCACAATCAGGAGGAACAGTTACACTAGATCTTTCTCATGTTCTTTTCCACCAGTGTGGTAGGTAGGGACACTATTGTACACATTTTCTTCAAACACTAGTGGAGTGCCAGTTTTGTGGAAAGATGGGAGACCTACAAAAGTTATGCAGAAAGCAACAGTAGGCTGGTGCTGAGGGAGTAGCTTCTTAGAGTCAGAGTGTGGGAAGGGGATCTTCTACACCATATAGGTCTGGTAGCTATAGTTCTACTAGAAGAGGCGGTAGAGGCAGTGGATGTGGTGCTTCAAGGTATGATCACCCATATCAGCAGTGTGGTGATACTCCAGGAAGTTAGGTGACACCATGTAGAAGAGGGGTAGGACAGTTACATGCAGTGCAGCCAACATTTGTGGAAAGAGAGGCTGGGCCATTGACAGTGAGATGTACTATTCTAGTTACTTCTACTTTATCTACTTCCTTTTTTGACAACGGTTCCTATAATTCCTTCATATCTGCAAATCTTTTTAATGGCTTGAGTCTGGAGGTGGATTCTGTAAGTGGGGTGATGAATATTGATACAATATTGGGAATACAGACTAGGGATATCTATTTATGCAAGGGATGTTCGCTAGATATTGGAGAGTATCATTTCCTTTGGGATATCTATGTCCTTGATATAATGGGATTTGACCTGATTATGGGTATGGACTGGCTAGTTGCATACCAAGCCCACATAGATTGTTACCGCAGGAGAGTGAAATTTCTATCTCCTAAGGGTAACCAATATGTCCTTCTTGGAGAATGGGATATCCATGCAGGAAGAGCTAGGCCAATTACTCATCAATTGGGAGATCTCACGGCCAAAGTTTCTAGTCTTTTGCTGGATTAGAAAAGACATCTTTCCCCCGGTAGAAGAACTGTTTTAGGATGTCTTTCCTGAAGACATTTCAGGGTTTCCACCTAAGAGAGATGTGAAATTCACTATTGAGCTTATGCCGAGGGCTGAGCCGGTATCTATTCCACCTTACAGAATGGCACCGACTGAGCTTCAAGAGCTCAAAACAAAGTTGTAAGAGTTGGAGGATAAAGGTTTTATCCATCCAAGTACATCTCCTTGTGGATCACCTATTTTATTTTCAAATATGGTTGATGATAGTTTATGCTTGTGTCTCAATTATTAGAAGTTGAATAAAATGTCTATGAAGAACGGATATCCTCTTTTGTGTATTGATGATATTTTTGACCATATGAAGGGGTCTAGGGTGTTCTCAAAGATAAATCTGAGATCAGGGTATCATCAGGTGAGAGTTCATACTTCTGGTATACCAAGAACTACTTTTAGAAGTAGGTATGGCCTTTATGATTTTTTCATAATTCTATTTGGGTTGACAAATGATCCAGTAGTGTTTATGGCCTTGATGAATAGGATCTTTCATTCGTACATAGATCGTTTTGTAGTGGTGTTTGTGGACGACATCATAGTGTACTCCAAGACTCATGATGATCATTCCCAACATCTTGACATCGTCCTGGGTAAACTGAGAGAGCATCGGCTATACACCAAGCTATCTAAATGTCATTTTTGGATTGACAGGCTACACTTTTTGAGGCATATCATCTCAGAAGAAGGCATGGCTGGTTACCCAGAGAAAGTGCAGGCAGTGATTTCTTGGGAGTAGCCCAAGAATGTTTTTGATATTTGAATCCTTTTGGGATTAGCTGGTTATTAAAGGAGGTTTATCAAGGACTTTTCTTGAATGGAAGCACCGCTTAATGGTTTAACAAATAAAGGGATAAGGTTTTTTTGGAAAGAAGAATGTGATAATTCTTTCCAGGAGTTAAAGAAACTCTTGACATCGACACTAGTTTTGATCTTACATGAGTCAGGTGAGGAGTACACGGTGTATTGTGATGCTTTTGGGGTCAGACTCTGAGATGTGTTGATGCAAGGGGGTAGAGTCTTTGCTTATGGGTCTAGGAAGCTAAGGCCACATGAAAGAAATTACCATATGCATGACCTCAAGTGTGAAGCTATGTTTTATTCTATTAAGTGTTGGCGATACTATCTTTTGGGTGAAAATTTTACAGTTTTTACATATCACAAAAGCTTTAAGTATATCTTTTCACAGTGCGACTTGAATCTTTAGCAGTGACGATGGGTAGAGTATATGAAGTCCTTTGATTTTGAACTGGAATATACACCCAAGAAGTGGAATAGTCTGGCAGATGCCTTGAGTAGAAAAACTCAGACTCAATTAGTACATGAGTCGAGTGAAGAGTGGAAGATGATGACCTTGCTGGTGGAAGTGCATGTGGTAGTTCGGGAGATTCAGGAGAAGATAACTCCAGTTTCTGTATCAGTGGAGTCTACACTCTTGACATGGATTAGGGATAGGCATTATGAGGATCTGTAATGTTTATCCTTGAGATAAATCCTTGAATATGAGGATATACCTTCAGACTGGAAAATAGATGAGTATGAGATAATCTATGTGAAAAATTGGGTTGTTGTGCCTACAAGTATGCAATAGGAACTCATGAAATAATTCCAGTCTTCAAGGTTCTTGGTATGTCCTAGGGTAAAAAACATGTACCATGACCTTTGACGGAATTTTTGGTGGCCATTCATGAAAAAAGAGATAGAAGAGTTCATGACAAGATGTTTCACCTCTTAGCAGGTGAAAGCAGAGCATCAATGACCTGGAGGCCTATTGTATTCGTTACCTATTTCAGAATAGAAGTGGGATGATGTGACTATGGATTTTGTGGTAGGAATTCTAAATACTCTTAGGAAGAATGATTCTATTTGGGTAGTTTTGGATATAATAACAAAGTTATCACACTTCTTGCCTATTAAGGAAACCCTAACAGTAGATCAATTGGGAAAACTGTACGTGAAAGAGATTGTTTGTTTACATGGGGTGTCGAGGACTATAGTTTCATATCACTATTCGTGTTTTACTTCATGATTTTGGTAGGGCTTACATAAGGTTCTTGGTACATAGGTTCTGTTAAGTATGGCCTTCCACCCACTGACATATGGTTAGTCGGAGTGTACCATATATGTGTCAGATGATATGTTGTGAGAATGTGTTCTTGACTTTTGTGGTTCTTGGGAAAAGCACTTGGCTTTAGTGGAGTTCGCATATAACAACAGTTATCAAGAAAATATACATATGGAACCATACAAGGAATTTTATGGTAGACTTTGTAGATCACCACTATGTTGGTTAAAGGTGGGTGAGTCAAAGCTTTTGGAACTGAGTCTTGTTCAGGATGCATCAGAGCAGGTACGGTTGATTCGGAAATGTATGGATATAGATCAGAGTAGACATAATTCATATGCAGATAGATGAATAGGACCCCTAGAGTTTATAGAGGGTTATCATGTATTCCTTTTAATTTCACCTAGATTAGGTCACCAAAGGATACGAGGTAGGGAAAGTTAGCGCCCAAGTTTGTGGGACCATTTCCGGTGCTGGAGAGAATCGGGTCGATGGAATACTGATTAGCACTTCCATAGAAATACAGTTATTTTCATGATGTTTTCCATGTTTCACAACTATGGTGGTATCACCTAGACCCTTATCATTTAATTGATATGGAGGAAGTTGACCTTGAGATAGATGGATCCTTTGAGGAGAACCTGATACGTTTGTTGGGTCATAGTGAGAAAGTGTTATGGGGAAAGGCTCTATTGTTAGTTCATGTGTTGGAAACATGGAAGGGTTCAAGAGGAAACTTAATAATGGGAAGCATACATGAGGGCTCAATGTTCTTGTATTTTTTTCTCGGAATATTAGATAATTTCAGGAGTGAATCTCGAGGAAAATGTGTTATAAGGTGAGGAAATTATAAGATCCCAGCCTTTTCTAAAGTCAAATCGGGTGTGTTTTCAGGTATATTTTGAGGCTTTTAAGTACCTTTAACTTGGAATAGTTTCTTAGGGTGCATTTGGGTGATGTTTTAAGGAAAAATAAAGGATATTGGGTTGTGCATGATTTGCACACAGTAAACCGTGCGACCAAACTATTCCAAGCATGTGAAACTGGACAGAGAGGTCTACATGGTTTGCACATAGTTTGAAAAATCGTGCCAACCATGAAAAATTGGACAAAGGGGTTCACATAGTTGGTGCACAGTTTTCCCTAACCGTGTTCCTATGCCTAAGAAATCATACGCGTGAGATTTTAATTCCGAAAATCCTTTTTAAAACCACTCAAACCCACCAGGACTCCCATATTTCGACCTTATCTTGGGCTTTAAAAATTCTAGGTGTTCCCAAAGCCTTATGAAGGTATTCCAAGGCTAGCCGAACACCGTTCTTCAAGATTGAAATCATGTATTAACGATCCACTCTCATCCCAATAAGTGGATTTCATCATGTTTCTTCTCTTACTATTTCCTCTTTCTTTCCATGATCTTTTCATAGAGGATCTTCAATATTTCCATAGTTCTAAACCTATGAGTTTAGATCTAGATATATTATTGTGGATCTAAATCTATTTTTACAAGTACTTGATTCCTTTGATCTTAATTTTTGTTTTAGAGATTTATATCTGGAGCTTGATCGACGACGTTGTGCCACTCAGATTTTGGGGATTTCCATTTGGCTAACTTCTGCCAATAAACTGAGGTAGGTGGTCCAAATCAAACACCAATATTCATGATTTATGATATGTGTATGAGTTTATAAATTTTCTATATTCCCTTGATAATTGAATTTCCTAATTTGGAGTAATTAGTAATATGGAATTGAATTGAGTTTCCTTGGTGATTTAATTGATGATTGAATCACGGAACAAACGATGGGGGGTTTCCCAAATAGATCTCTTGGATATTTGATATTGTAATTGATATATTTAATTGAATGTGAAAATATAATTAATTTTGATAATTAATTATGTTCCATGATGTTGAAAAAAGATAATTAATTGGTATAATTAGTTATATGTCATGATGTTGATCAAAGATAATTAATTTTGTGAATTAATTATGGAAAGTTGATTTTTGAAATGGATAATTAATTGTGAAGAATTAATTATGGGATGAGAATGGTGTTGATTGATTAATTAATTAATGAATTAATTAATGGGTTATGTTCTTAGTTAATAGTTGAATTAAATAATGCCTTTTGAAATTTTTAAATAATCATTAGATTAGTAAATAAATAATGTGGAAATTCTTATGATTTAAATAATGATTAAATGGATGAGATTTTTTAGTGTTAGGAATGGAGCCCTAGACTGATTAGAAGTTGGTAATTGCACATGGAATTCCTCCCCAATGTTTATCCAATATTGATATTATGGGGTGTTAGGCATGACGACCTACACCGAATGAGAATTAGAGTGCTTGGCATGATGACCTACAATCAACGAGATTTACAGTGTTATGCATGATGACCTACACCAAATGATTAATGATAATAATGAATGATGATTCAACTGAGAATTGGGGTGCTAGTCATGACGAACTATACCAAATGATTAATGATAATGAATTATTATTCAAATGGGAAACATAAATTGAATTGGAATAATGTTGTTATTAAACATTAAATGACAATGTGATAATTGTTTATATTATGCATTGTACTTATTGCTTCATAAAACTGCTTGCAATATCTTTTGACTGGAATCGTTTTAGACATCGTTGGTGGTGGCCTACTGATTTGTACTCACACCCTATTCAGGCTGCCTGATTAGCACACGAGTAGATTTTTTATTGCAATACATGATAAGGGAAAGACCCTAGGATAGGTTTTTGTTTGGGATTTGAGCATGGGAGAGTGAACCGAATGTGTTTCAGGACCCTATTCGGAGTCATTGTGTCTTTACATTTAGTTTCATTGTAGGCACTTGACATTTGCATTGTCATAGCATGATTAACCATTTAGTTGAGTATTGTATGTTCTGTTTTGGTCATCATATTACATGGATTGTTTTGGTTATCTATATACGCTTTTGCACTTGGTTATTGTTATTTTCTTCCGCTGTTGTTTTATTCTAACGAAAGAGGGTATAGTCTCCCCAAAACTGACTTACCAGACCCTCGTTTCAAGTCATCACCCTCTGGCATACGGGGAAGCGGGCTTGAGGTCATGTGGCCAACCGTCTTGGGGCACCGTTCAGTGGCTCTCGGTTCAGGATGTCAAATTATGGTAGAGGTACCATTATGTTTGAGATCATGGAATCTAAGAATTAAGCATTTCCTTTATTAAGATTTTAGTTATTATTACCCATGATATTTTCACTGTAATATTATCTATGGATGAATTTAATTATTAGTTATTGATTAAATTGCATGTGTTTCTAGTTATTTACCTTTCCATGTTGATAATGAATATTTATTCATGTCATCTTCCATTTTACTTAACCCTTACCGAGCATTTGAGCTCGCCCCTTTCTTATCTTTTATTTTCCCTAATGTTTCCAATAAGTTTATTATGATTAATATGCAGGGATAAGCTAGGGGATTAATGTTTTTCCCAAATGAATTAATAAATTGTATTTTATGTTTTAAATTGTAATATAATATTTGATTATGTATCTAGTTTTCTAAAACTATTAAACTATTTGGTTCTTTGAGATGTGATTCCTTATATCTTATGTCAATGTAATAAAGTAACCACCAACTCTAGGCTACTAGGGTCAGGTTTGTTATAAAAAAAATTAAATTATTTTTAATAAAATGGAACTTATTTTAAATTAAAATCAAATCCAAAATAAAATGGGGCTTTTAAATTACATGATATAAAGAAAAAAATGACAGTTTTACAAAAAAATGGAATTTTTCACTATTCACTGAAAAATCAATATTTTTAGAAAAATCTCAAAAAATCAATCTAAATTAATTTTTACATGATTGGTTTTAAAATAATGTACATTTTTCAAATAAATTTATTAAAAGTGTAATAATTTAAATATGATATTTGCGTACAAATACAATAAAAACCATTTTTGAAGAAAATATTTTTTAAAAGAATAAAATGGATTTATCCAATTTCCTTGAATAATAACCATAATTAAATGAATTTTAAATAATTTGATTGGATATATAATCTAATAATCGCTTTAGAATCATTTATAAATAGTCATTAATTTAATCTATTATTACAAAAATTAATTGTGCACATAAAAATGGTTTTAAGAAGAAAAAAATATATTTTACCTATAAAAGAGTTTATCATAATTTATAACCAATTTATAATTAATATATAATTTATTAAATACAATATTTGTGCACAAAATTCAATAAAAATCACTTTTGAAGAAAAAAAAATTTAAGAATAAAATGACTCTATCCTCATTCATTTCATAATGACCATAAATAATTAAATGTTTATCCATTTTATTAGATATATAATATTCTCATTTCATAAGATAATTTATCAATAGTAATCAATTTAATTTATTAAGATAAAAATACATTGTGCATATAAAAATACTTTCAAAAATATATCATTTACCTGTAAAATATTTTAACTTCATTTTTGACTAATTATTAATCAATATATGATTGATTATTAATTGTATTAAGGAAAAAAATTCTACATATATTTGATAATACGGTTGTTCATATTCATACCCTTCAAACCAATGGCTAGGTTATAATAGTTTTATTTAAATAATAATATTTATTTAGTATATAAAGGTTCATTTAAGTGCAGTGTTGTGTGTGGTACATTCTATTGAACATAGTATTATTTAAGGGATAATTAAATATTTAAATATTGGGATGTTATATATTAGGTGTTATAAGTGTGATGGAATTGAGGTCTCTCTTGAGTAAATTATCCATGGGTAGAAGGACTTTGGGTAGGACTGAACAATGGCCTAGTGGTTTATGCCTTGTCTAAAAAAGTGAGGGTTGAATCTCTATCACTCCAAGATTACTTTTATGGGGATTTTTTATTTTATATGATTATAAGACTTTACATGAAAGGGTCTCATGTGTCTTATTCATTTCGATATTTATAAATGTAGTTGGATTTTAATTTGGGTTAGTAGCACAAGTTATGAGTTATGTAAAGAGTTACACATTAATATGGTTTGAATATATTGATTTGGTGGAAGGAATGGGATTCTAAACTAAATCATTATAATCATGAATATATATAAATTTAACGTGAGATAATATGGTGAGATTATATCTCCTTTAAAAATACTAAGTATTATATTCCTTCTAAATTGAACACCTTACAACACCTCAATCATTAAGTACAGGTGAACCTAAATTTTAATTGACCATGAATTATCTTGTGAAAGGTAAGTAAGTAATGAGGTGACCCTAACCATTAGGTGACTCATTCTTGTTGTATTATTTGGGTTACACTTAGCTAAAAAAACCCATCTATTATGATAATAGAGAAATAGATTTTATACAATCTATATGATGGATTGGGAAAGGAATTGACCACTCAAAAATCCAAGATTCATATATGATATGATTGGAAAAGTTTTCTGCCATATATATTCATGACTTATTTATGTTCTTAACCGATATAATTCGTGATTAAATATAGACCTTATCCAACTAATTGATATGATAGATTCAAAATGGATCATTATTTTAGTAGTAAAAGATTTAAAAAATTCCTTATTAAAGTAAATTAAAACATGAAACTTATTTGAAAAAAGATTTTTTTATAGATATAAATGAAAAAACCATAATCCAAAATTACATTGAGATCAATCCTAGATAAAAGAGAATCTTAATGTAAGAAATTTATTTGAATGGTATAAAAACCTAAGAATCATTTTTAAAGAAGTAAAATTCTATGTCTCAGAGAAATTATTTCCTGAGTAACCAAATGTTGAAGTTGCTCAACAAGTGAATTTAAATGCTTATGATAAGCATACAAGGACTCACTCAATATCTTAAATACTTTGAGTGTAAAATGGCCAAAAGAACTTTATTCTATACTTATATACTCAATGTGATTGAGTATGTTAATGAATTAGTGAGACTGGTTGATTCTTTAAGGATTATTATGGTTATTGAATTAATTCTAGGATCATTTTTGAAGATGTTTCAATAATGTAAATGGGTTTCAATAAAATTTTACCCTATTTTCTAGAATTTTTGGGAAAAAATTAGATTGGAATGTGATGTTTAGGCTCTAATTTTTTATTGATAGTATAAGTGGGTAAATTTTCAGTATGTAATAAGAAAATTTTGTTGGTAAATACAATAATGTTTCTTCAAATATCTAGTAAAAGTTATTGAAACTTAATTCTAGTGTTAAAAAGAAAATAAATTTTTTACATGTGATGAAATTTTCTAGACTTCCTGAAGGTGTTTGATAAACTATGTGGAAACTCAATTCCAAATATTAGTTTTATATAAAAAATTATTTGATTTTTAAGGGTATATCATACCCAATGTATACTTTACAAATATTGCGAGTAAACAGGAGTTCAAAATAAAGGTAATAATTTAAGGAGCTTATATTCTGAAATCAAATGATCAAGAAAAGGGTTTATAAATCATAGAATAGATATAAAGAAAAATATCAAGATCAGATTAATCTTAATAAAGTATGTGTACTATCATATTAAATCATCTTATACGAAAAAGGAAGATATTTTTTAACATGGAGTTTTGATGAAAAATATGAGATTATGGATTTAATACACATGGTTTATGACTCCTTGGATTCTATAACATGTTTTGAAAATAAGATAGGGAAAAAATGTTTTATCTGTTATAATAGAGTTTATCCATATATTTGTTAAAATATGAAGGAGAAATACCCCACTACCTTCAGTGTCATATTTTAAAGAATAAAATATTCTTTCTAAAAAAATACTCTAGAAACATAAAATACCATATAAGATATGGATACTATAGTTCATTTATTAAATATTACTACTAAATTAATCAGTGTTATTTCCTACACACAAATGATTTTTTGTAACTTTTAATTATATTCTAAATATAATATAATGTCTAAGAGGTTATTCTATGTATGTTTACACTTGGTGAAGTTTTAAAGTTAACAAATAAAAGATTATGTCAGTCAATATACAAAGTAAATGTCACTTAATATCCTAATGGTTTTAGGGTATGTTCATAAAGAAAAAGTGTAAAAGTTAAATTTATTACCAAAATAATCTCAACAAAAAAATTTAATGAAATGGGTTCCAATTATGATGATGATGATGAACATAGAAAGAGTTCTATATAGACAATACAAGTCACTAACATCATAATATTGGACATTGTAAAGTTAAAGAGTTTGAATATTATGTTCAAAGAGTTGACTATTAGGAATATAATTACAAAACCTCACTATTATTTAAAATATATTAATTCATATAATTTTCTCACTAAATAGTTTAGTGGGAGGGTTTTATCAGATGGTTACATATATTTGTGGAATGAATTACATAAGATATTTAATGAGTTTAATAAAACTCTAAAAGCATAGAAAACATAAGGTTTATCTAGTAGTTTATCATATATGATAAAATGATATGGTCACTTATATATGGTTTTTTTTTAAATTATCAAAATATTTTAAGAATATAAAATTCATCATATTATAAAAATGGAAGTCTCTTCTCTATCATTATTTCATTTGTGCACTCAATGGCCCAAAAAGTATGCCACATGGAGTGTCATACACTATGTATTTTGTATACTGGGGGTACATGTTTCATATTTGTATTTACCAAAAACCTAAGGTTATAAATATTCCTAACATTTAACCTTAATATTTTGATACCTTTATTATAAAATCATTGAGTCTTATCTAATCATAGGGTGGTTAGGTATGTTGTTGGTCATGTCATCAGCTAGATCTTAACAAATATGTAATTTTTCCTCTCATATGAATAGTATGAAATATAATCCCTTTATTGAGATATAATGGAGGATTATAAATTAATACCAAGATAATAAAATTAATGTGCTTATCAATTTGGGTGTGGATAATGTGATGTGATCATCTATAAGAGTGAATTACATGTGATGTATTTACTGACCAGGTCAGTTTATACTTAGAAAATCAAGAATGTAAGAGTAACTATATAATATTTACATACCCATGTCTCATGGTTTCAAAATGTCTTAGAATGAGGGATCATGTAAAAATTCATGTTTTTATATGATACAGCCGGTAGACACATGTATAGAAATACATGTTTTTGATGAAGATCATGTCAGATCCCTTTTTAGATTGAGTATCATTGATGATTTTATTTAGGCCACTATTTGCTTACATTTATGAATTCAAGAATTCATATTTATTTTAAATGATAAAAAGGATTTTGGGGTGACACTTTTTCATTGACTAAATGGAGGTTGATTTTATTAAACTCATAGAGTTTCTTTAAAAAAAGAGTATATCCAAAAGGGATCTTTGATTATTATTCATAAGGTATTTCATATTATGTGATAAAGTGGAAGTTAAAAATATATTTCAAAAAGTGTTTTGTAAATATTCAGAAGTGTTTTTGGATATAGTTTCATAGGTTATTATATATGATACAATATAAGGTAAAATGGAACTAAGTCCATTAGGCTTTAGTGTAAGCGGGATATTGATAGAAATATACCTTAAATCCATAAGCTTATATGATGTATTTTATTCTTTTAGGGGATATCATTTCCTATAATATAATTATATCTTATGAAATATCATTGGCCTTTAGTATGGTATGAAATGGATATATCGTAAGGCATGAATCGTAATGTATGATTCATATAACAGCTTATGATTAACAAGGAGTCTAAATGATAAATGGTTATTTTTCAAATCTCCTCCTTGTTAGATATCATTAAAAATATGTTTCATAAGATGAAACATATGGGATGATTATTTAGGAATTTTTGTAACAAATTCATGAACAATTGTTGTGTTCACTCATATTTTTCATAACGCATGAGTTGATTCATTATCACTTAAGTAAGTATCCTCTATGGTTATTTATGGAGATGATAACCATGTGCTGGTGGTGGTTTGAACCTGTATTCTTTTCTATTGGTTATCACAAACCTAAAGATATCACTTCCTCCTTTCATTTCCCATTGAGGTGATAGAATATCATGGATGTGAGGAAATTCCTACCCAATTTTTTGGTGATTCATTCTGCATATGGATACACCATGGAGAAGGGAGTTTGATGGTTTCCTTTGAATGTGTAAGATCCCAACCTTTCTAGAGATGTATCTTACTCATTTTGATGTATCATTTACCATTTCATCATAATTTGGTTGGGTCTTAATTAAATATCATTTTGGGTGAATTTTGAGGATTTTGGAAGCCTATGGGTCTATACATAGTTAGCGCATGGTTAGGGAAAACCATGCGGTTTTCCCCAGAAAGTTGTGCACCCCATTTTGAGCCATGGGAAGGGGGAACACGGTTTGACCAAACAGTGTGGCCTCCATCCCAAAAATGTAAACCCTTGGATAGATATGGTTTTAACGACTTGTGCATGGTCTGTCAAACTATGTGGACACCCCGTAAAAAATATTCACCCTAGATAGTATAGGTGTACGATTAGGGCACATGGTTTGTCTAACCATGAGTCCCTTATAGAAAATTGTACACGTAGACATTTAAACCCCCTTAAATGTAATTAAAAATTGATTAACCACCAATTTTATATCCTTAATCACCCCACTTATCCTAATACAGTTTCCTTGGATTCTGGAGGCACCCGATAGTATTCCTAGTCTCCTCAAACTCCCTCCTTTTAAAATCAAATATCTAGTGGAAGAATTGACTTCTCTTTGTTATGTGATGTCTTATTGTTTATATTCATCTCTCTCCTGTATTTATCCCCATTATAAAGGGATTATTTCATCCATTGTTTATTTTTTAGATATAGTTTTTGATGGATCTTGTTTCAAATGAACATGATCCTAGGTTTTGATCCAATATCTCCTTCACCGTTGTGAATTTGTATGTTCTACCTTGAAATTAAGGGATAAGTTTGGGTGAGCATTCATAAAAAATCCTAAGGTAGGTGTTATAAATGCTATTTAACATAGTCTTTATATTGATCTTGTTTTGTAGTTGTATCATTTCATTTCTATGTTGGGAAATTTCATTTAAATTAGAAAAGTGGATTGAATTCCATGAAATTGTGAGACCCTTCACAGATCATGTTGGACCCATTGGAGATTATGATACCAGGCTTGATGATAACCCATGGGGTGTTCCAATATCCTTGAAATTATTACTTATGGAATGTAAAAAATTAAATAGTGGGTTTATGGAATTGAACTAAATCCATGTTGCATGGTTTGATATTGGTATTTAAAGGGTTGATTGGATTAGCCTTGAAGGGTTAATGAGATATGTAATAATTAATGATAAATGGATTAATGGGGGGATTTATCATGTTGTTCTTTATGATAAAAGTAAAGAACCATATTTTTTTTTGATACATTAAATGGTGCACCTTTTTATAAATGAATTATAATAAGGTCAATAATGATGAAACTTGATATATATCTTTATGTAATGGTAAAAAATGAGTTTTAGGTTAGCGATTAATACTCCAAGTACCCATGGTGATTAAAATTAATGATCTATGATCTCAATGTATATTTATATATGAATTTTAACAATGATTTGGATTTGAGTGATTGATCCTCCAAGTATACTTGGGGTGCCAGACTGATGCTCTAGGCCCCTTACCCATGAATGTGAATTAATGTTAGACTGACACTCCAAGTATTCGTGATAATGGTACCTAGACTGATTCTTCAGGGTACCAAATGAAATTACAATTGAATTAAATAATTAAATCCCATGAAAAGAGTAAAATGTAAAATCCCTATGATGTATAGTTCAGAGTATGGCATGGTCTAAAGTAAGTATGATGTGGTTGACTAAATAATAATAAATGTGAAACCTGTTTACTTTTGTCATTTGATATTTATTCCTTATATAATTGCATACACTATTATATACTATATATTTATTTATATTACATTGTTAGTGTTCTAATTAGTTGCACTCACACCCTATTTGGGCCGCTTAATTAGTACCTAAATAAACTTTAGATTTTTAGGAAAATATAAGGACAAGAGACCTATGATAAATAAATGATTTTGGATTCATTATTGAGCATGGATGAGGGAATAAAACATGATTTTGGGACCCACTTGGGAGTTTTTTGTGTGTATTTATTTTGTGTTTTCATTAGACTCTTGACACTTTTATGGAATAATAAATTTACTACTTTGTTTTATAGTCATTTTCCCTATTTTAGATATATTCATGTATTTTTTGGTTGATTATTGATTATTTTCGTATCTTGTTTATATTGCATATTGATTTACACTATTGTGATGATTTGATAAAGAGGGTATAGTATCCCCATGTTACATATTAGACTCTCGCTTCTATTTGGTATCCTATGGCATATGTGGAGGAACGTATGAGGTCATGTAATGAATAGGTTTTGGGTACTGGTATGTGGAACCCGGTATGGGATGTCACAAAGTGGTATCAAAGGGTTTTTTATTTTCTTTTTAGTTATATTACTATTTTTAAAAGGTAAATATAAGATTAGGATGATTTGGTCCTTGTTCATGAGTTTGTTCATGGGAGTAGCTGACCCAGGTGCGGGGGGAAAACCAAGTTCCCAGGGTGGGATTGTTGTTCTTAATGTTTTTTGTTACAGTTGAATATTATTTCACCTTGAGTGATGAAATTGTTTACTAATTTTTTTTTAAGATTTTACTCATGACCTAGTATGGTAGGATATTTAAGTATGCATTCATCATTCTAGGAACTCATGATTTTATGTGACATGCACCATTTTAGGCATGCACGTAAAAGTAAGTTATGAATGGGTTTTACGAAATGGAAATTATTTTCCTTATTTGAGTATTTTTAAAATAAATGGTACCTGATCATGAAAGTGTAAATGGTTAAAAAGTTAATATAATGAGAAACTTACAATTATGAAAAATAATTACCCTATGTTATTTATGGCCTAGGTTAGGGATGGTTGAGAGTGTAGGTTCCAGGCGCAGCGGAAGAACGTTGGTGGGTTTGCTCAACTTTAATTTTAGCATTAACAATGATCAATCTGAGATCTGTCATGATGTAAAATTCCATATCTTCAAAATATAATGAAGAACTAAAAACAAAAGAAGGAGTCCCGGAACCATATATATAGGATCATCATATATTGGTTATAATTTATTTAATTAATTGAAAAGAATTACCTTGATGGAATTCTTTCTTTGTTGATGTCTCTGGTCACAATATGATGTTATCCATCATTGCGTCATATAATCCAAGTGTAGGATTTCTCAGAGGTGATCCACACATGCTCCACGTATCTATGGACATCGCCTAAGGGATCTTCGGGTGCTAGCGCGGAATAACCTTCGCTTGTGATGTCCACCTTCGATCACCTTGATCTGATGGTGGTGGATCTCTCTCAGTCTTGAGAGTGTTCTTGGAGGAGGAGTTCATTCGGACCTGAGAGAACTCTCTAGAATTGTTGTGCACAATTATTGGGGAAAAGTGTTGGGGTTTTGAGGATATTTATAATCGGGTTTGAGGTTATAGAGTTATGACAATAAATAAACGCATTACGTGTTTTATTTATTTCATTAACTCTTATTGAAAACCCCCCATGACGAATGATTTATTCCTTGACATGTGCCCATGCTGATTATAATAAATATCATTTAAAAAAATGATATTATTTTCTCAAAATCCCGACTGGAAAAACTGCACGTCATGTAATCATTAATACACAGCACATTCTTGTTTTCCCTGAAAACTACACGGCGTGTACATTCAATGTACACGGCGTGTTTATCTTGTTTTCATTTTTCTTTATTTACTCCACATTCATTAGAACTTGAGTAATGGAAATTTATTTCTTAAATAAATGTAACTGCATTACTCACTAATAAATGTATATTATTTAACCCACAATATATTCTCTTGAATAACTAGTGTCGAAATAAATACGATTAGGCATCCTTAAATAATTATTAAACCATATTCAGGAATAATCTTTTTTTAACTTTTTAAATTAGTATTTAACTGAGATACATGGACACACTTAGTGTGTGACCATCTAGGCCTCTTTCTCATTGGCATTAGGCAGAGCCTACCTAAATTCCAAGGTTAGCGTCTAGAAAAACACCAAGGCACCCATAGAGAAAGAAGTTAACGCCGCAATGATGTGTCACCTCATATGAACACTTACCATGTAATATAATACATTTGTCATGATATCTCGAATCAAGCGGGTTACATGATAGTGCCATCAATCCATGTGCCATATTATTATTTCTTTGACTTTCTAGAATTGAATTTTCCCATACCTTACCGTGGACATGGATTTATTTAGGCTATATCAATTCCATCAAAGGGCCTGAGATATCTACTTTCGTTATGGAACAGAAGGGAAAAATCCTTTCTCACATTATCTATTAATGCAGTATTACTTATGACACACCCAACATATCCTACCTCATTATGAAAAGTGTTTCATCACAATTTTCTTCAATACATCTAAGTGAGAAAGTTGTAATACCCATTAATAATAAGCTTAAAGTCTAAGGATCAACACACAAGTCCGCATATAGGAACATCCAATGACACTATGAAATGTGGATTTCCTACTGGAGGGTATCGTTCTCATAATATCCTCCTGGATATTACCAAGGGCGCACACCATGAGAAGGTGCCTCAAAGTTTTACGAGCCCTCACCCCTAATAGCCTGTATTATTTGTTTCCCTCAAATAACATCATATGGCCACAGAACATATATTCAAGAATAGTGTTATGGTAATTCCGGGTTCTCATCATAGTAGGGATCCGCTATGACCCTTTAATGAAACAGTTATCCTCAGGACATTATCACATGCATTTTCACGTAGAATAACAATCAAGATGTGATAAGGCTTTTATTAATGAATAAAGTAAAAAGTATTTGGTTCTAGGCCACCAAATCCAACAGACTCCCACTTGGACTAGAGCCAACTACTAATAACCTTTAACCCGCTAGCTCTCACATGATATTCATGCTTCTGTTAAGATAGGCCTTTAGTCATGGGGTCCACCACATTCTCTTCCATGGATACTCTACTCACTACATCTTCACCCCTTTGATAGAAATCCCTAAAAAGGTGATACTTTCGAAGTATGTTCTTTTTCCGTTGATGTGACCTTGGTTCTTTTATAAGAGCCACCGCTGTATTGTTATCACAATAAAATGTGATATGATCTTTACTAATAGGCACCACATCAAGCTCCTGGACATAGTTACAAATCCAAACAGCTTCTTAGGCTACATCAGAAGCCTCAATATATTCAGACTCCATTTTAGAATCGGCAAAAACTGGCTACTTTGAACTCTTATAGCTCACAACTCCTCCATTGAGATAGAAAACATATCCAGATTGCAACTTCAGATCGTTCTGATCTGTCTGAAAACTAGCATCATCATACCCTCTGATGACAAGCTCCTCGTCTTCTCTATACACCAGGAACATATCCTTAGTTCTTCTCAGATACTTAAGGATAGTCTTAACAGCAGTCCAATGTTGTTCTCCTAGATCTTCTTGATATCTGCCTACCATGCTCAGTGCATAGGCAACATCAATCCTGGTACATAACATGACATACATGATGGATCCTATATCCAAATCGTATGGGATCTTACTCATTCTATCTTTCTCCTATTGTGTCTGGGGACACATTTTCTTAGAAATATGTAATCCATGTTACACGGAAACCAATCCCCTCTTGTATTGTTCCATACTAAATCTCTTTAGTATCTGGTCAATGTATGTACCCTGACTTAGTCCAAGCATCCTATTGGATCTATCACGAATGATCTTGATCCCTAGAATGTAGGATGCTTCACCCAAGTCCTTCATGGAGAAACACTTGTTCATCCAGTCCTTAACTGACTTTAAGACTAGTACATCATTTCCAATAAGAAATATGTCGTCAACATATACTACTAGGATAAGAATTGCATTCCCATTAAACCACGTATAAATACATGGCTCACATTCGTTCTTAATGAAACCAAATTCCTTTATGGCTTTATCAAATTGAATGTTCCATGACCTGGATACTTTCTTTAATCCATAAATGGATTTCTACAACTTTCAAACCCATTTGGCTTCACCTGGTGTCACAAACCTTTCTGGTTGTGTCATATAGACATTTTCTTGAAGTTTCCCATTAAGTAATGTCATTTTGACATCTATCTGCCCAATCTCGTAGTCATGGTAAGCTGTTGTGGCAAGTATTATTCTTATGGATTTAAACATGGAAACTGGCGAGAATGTTTCATCATAGTCAATTCCTTGATGATGACTGAATCCTTTAGCCACTAGCCTTGCTTTATAGGTGTTAACATGACCTTCCATGTCCAGTTTTTTCTTGAATACCCATTTTCATCCAACATGCTTTACATCAACTGGCTCATCAACCAGAAGCCAGACTTGGTTCTGATAAATGGAATCCATCTCAGAATTTATAGCTTCTATCCATCTTGTAGCTTCTGAGATTTCTACTGCTTCCTTGTAGGATATAGGTTCATCATTGTCCAATAATAATGATTCACCATCCTTAGTGACTAGGAAACCAAATCTCTTTGGTTCCCTTACCTCTCTTGAGCTCCTACGCAGTACTTGTGTTTCTGGAACCTCTTCCATGGGGATCTATGGAACTTGTTCCTATACCAACTCATGTGTATCTTGATCATCAACTTCATCGAAGTAAATATTTATCACACTATCCTTCTTTAGGATGTGATCCCTCTCAAGAAATATGGCTTGTCTGGTGACAGTCACTTTCTTGTCTGAAGGGTTATATAGGTAAAATCCTTTCGTTTCCTTGGGATATCCTATAAAGATATACCTTTTTCCCTGGGGTGCTAGTTTTTTTCCTGAGGAGGCCTTAAAAAATGCCTCCCATCCACATACACGTGTGTACGAAAAAGTGGGTTTCCTTTCATTCCATAACACAGATAGAATTCCATTTTCGCCTTAGTTGGTACTCAGTTTAATGTGTATGCTGCAGTTTGTAATGCAGATCCCCAAAAGGATAATGGAACATCTTCATGACTCATCATCGACCTCACCATGTCCAACAAGTTTCGGTTCCTCCTTTCACTAACATCATTCCACTGTGGTGTATAAGGATGAGTGAGTTGAGATAGAATCACAGACTCCCATAGAAGATCGGTGAACTCTTGGTTTAGATATTCTCCACCTCGATCCGATTGAAGTTTCTTTATCTTCTTACCAAGCTAATTCTCTACTTAATTCTTGAATTCCTTAAATTTCTCTAAGGATTCTGACTTATACCTCATTAATTAGACATATCCATATCTACTCAAATCATCAATAAAAGTAATGAAGTAAGAATATCCACCTCTAGTTTCTACTAAAAATGGTTCACACACATCTGTGTGCACTAATCCTAGAAGCTTTGTGGCCCTTTCACCTTGTCCACCGAAGTGCGGCTTGGTCATTTTTCCTTGTAAACAAGCGTGACATCTATAAAGTGGTTTTAGCTTAGTAGAGTCCAAATAACCATCTTGGCAGATCTTTTTCAATCACTTCTCGTTTACATGACCGAGACGGTGATGCCACAACTGGGTGATGTATGAGTCATGTGAGTTTGTTTCGTTATCAATTTCCAACACTTGGTTTTCATAATTTAATACATAAAAACCATTATTTAAATGATCCATACCATAACATACATTGTTCTTATAAAAGAGACAACCCTTATTTTCAAACATGAAAATAAATCCATCTATATCCAAACAAGATACAGAAATTATGTTCTTGGTAACACTAGGAACATAATAACAGTTTTGTAAAACCAAAATCATATCAGTCTGGAATGAGAGGTGGTAATCGCCAATAGCCAATACAGCTATCCTTGCGCTATTAGTAGCTCGAAGATCAACCTCTCCTCTGGTAATCTTTCTAAATCTACTTGGTTCCTACATTTGAATACAGATGTGAGCCCAACAAGATGTATCTAATACCCAATGAGTAGAAATAGAAATATTACACTTGATAATGAACGCACCTTTAGTGTCCCCAAGGTTATGGGTGCAGTTCATCTTCCAGTGGACTTGCTTGCCACATGTAAAACACACCACCTCTCATTCATTTCCCAGTCTCTAGATCTTCCCCTTCTTGGAAGGATGGAGCTCGGAGGATTCAGACCGTTTATAAGTCTTTGGCCCCTTTTCCTTGTCCTTCTTTTTCTTATTCACCATAAGGACTGTAGGCTTGTCACACCCCATGTCCTTATCTACCTAGCGAATTAAGGTTAGAAGTTCTGATAGACTCTTCTTATTGTTTCTCATTTTATAATTGAAAATGAAGCTAGAGAAGGTCTTGGGTAGTGATGATAGGATGATATCTGTATGCAACTCATCCGGGAACATAGTCCCTAAGACTTCCAGGAGTTCAATGTAGCCAATAAGATTGACTACATGAGGCAGATTCTCCAATCTTAGTTGTAAACAAAGCATTGGAGATCTCATATCTCTCATGTCTCTCCATCTCTTGGTAGAGATCCTTAAGGTGAGACATCATGCTATATGCATCCATGTTTTCATGTTTCTTCAAGAGATCATTAGACATGGCCGATAGCATGAAACACTGGACATCTGTGTCATCATCCATGTGTTTCATGTAGAGAGATATTTCCTCATCATTGGCCTCCTTTCCAGGCGCAACTGGAATAGGCTCTTCTAGCACATAAAATTTCCTTTCGTGGTGAAGGATAACATGTAAACGCCTCTTCCACTCTTGGAAATTGGTGCTGGTGAAAAGGTTTTCCTTCTCGAGTATGTTTTGAAATGATATGTTTAAAGTCATTTTTCTTGTCGTTTCTACGAATTAAGATGAGAAAAGGTTTAGTACTTTATTATAAAATTGATACAAATAAATAAATTAATACTTATTAGCCTCCCACTATTTTATCAAAATCCAATAGCCCTCACCATTGACTTTGGAATATTTTGTTGCCTGAATATTCTTGTGGAAAGGATCCATATTTCCCTTAGCATTACCCCAACT
Organism: Viscum album; assembly: GCA_963277665.1. Classification (NCBI taxonomy): domain Eukaryota; kingdom Viridiplantae; phylum Streptophyta; class Magnoliopsida; order Santalales; family Viscaceae; genus Viscum; species Viscum album. Next base: position 1,714,994,084 of record OY728160.1, on the reverse strand, counting down.
AGGGTTGGTCAAGAAACTTAAAGGGTTTTAGGTAGGCATTCCAAATTCCAATTGCATTAACTCACAGCTCCTTGATCCGCTGAGTGGACTCCCTAATCCTGAAATCCTTTTATTTTGGATTTCCTCAACCTTTGGCTCTTGGTCACACCAAGTCCTGTTGTGGTAGTTAACCCTTTATGCAAACCAAGTCAATTCAACCCAAAACCTTGAATTATAATTCCCCAATAATTTAAAGCACCCCAACTGGGGTTGGTCAAACACTTTGAACTATGGTTCAATACTAACCAAGATTATGGAAGGCTATACCGACTTAATATTTCTTTGAGGGATTTTATCCTTATACGTAAATTTCCAATTTATTATCTTTTATTACATTATTTTTAATATTAAGTGTGATATAATTAAGTGATTAACCATGTCTAAGATAATATTTACGTATAAGCCAGTTTTATTTTAGTTCCATCTTGCATGCTCGTTTAATTCATTAATTGTGTGATCATGAAAACACACCCATAATAAATAAACCATGAAACTGACAGAAATAAAATAAACGGTATGATCGTGATATTTTTCTATTGGTTATTTTATCTAGCGATTGATAAAATAACCCAGGACCTAGGGGAGAAACACCTTGAACCTTTTGGGTTCGTGTTTACAGCTTTCAACATGTCCACCTTTGTATCTCCTTGAATTTTTTTCGCCTTGGATCCTAACTTGAGCCGCCTCCATCAGCTTAGGAGTTCCATCCATTACATAAGAATTTATCTCACACGTAGGTGAGGGGTAAAAAGGGGGTTTTATATAAAAGAATCCTTGGGTGTGCAGGACCTACATATTAATGAGAAGAACGCTCGCAGGCCAACAAATTTAATTTAAATAAATAAATTAAAAGAAACCACTCACATACAAAGGTCTGGGTCTAGCTCATGATCATCCATACATGAAATGATATTTACGCATAAAAAAACTAGCATTCAATTCTTTAATCGTTCTTGTTTAAGATAAATCATGCTCGAATCAATTAATTATCTTTAATTAATCAATCCTTTTATCTTAAACCCTTTTCTGGATTTCCTTGAGATTCCCATCCATCATAATTTTAAACAAATAAATTTATTTAAAATTATCCTTGTACGTAACTTGTACCTTGGAGGAAACCCGTTGAATTTCCATTAATTACGCAGATATTAAATTAAACACATATATATAAAACAAATATCACATGTTGTGCCTCATCTTTACACCTGCACTATGGTACACGTCTCAAGGGTTTGTATAATATAATAATAAATTTTAATAAATCTGTGTAATTTGGATGAGTACACGGCGTGTACTTCCGACTACATGGCGTGTACTTTTTTTTCATTATCCATCTAAAGTACACGCCTGGGGACATGGCATTTGGATGTACTTCTGAAATTTTTGGAGTACACGGCGTGTTTAGTGGGACACATGCCATGTAGTTTCTGTGTTACATGGTTTTCAGCTCGCCAAGCCGTGTATGGGGTACACGGTCCAACCCTAACCCGAAGGGACTACACACCGTGTTCAGTTGGACCACATGGTGTGTAATCCAGAAACCATGTGCCACCTGTTCCTGGTCAACACACGGTGTAATAAATGACTTATATATGATCCAATACACGGCCTAATTTGGTGGATCAGTCAATGTATTGAACCTAGACCACACAGCATGTACTTTCGAATACAAGACGTGTATTATGGTGTTGTATGGCCAGGAGAATTTGGCACCTCTGGATGAGTTCCTCTATTTTATTTTAATCATAATTAAAATAAAAATTCATTTCTATAAGTTGAATGAGAAATGAGAGGGGAGTAATAGATCTCGAGATTCATATTTTTAAGAACGATTAACTTGAATTGAAACAACTAAATTATTAAATGCGTAAAATACAAACGAAAAACTAAATAGTTATAATCAACGATATGACCGCTCTGATACCACTTGTAGGTTCCGGGTGCATTGGAAGCACGTTGGTGGGTTTTCCCAACTTTAATTTTAGCGTTAACAATGATCAATCCGAGATCTGTCATGATGTAAAACGCCGGATCTTCGGAATAGAATGAATAATAAAAAACAAAAGAGGGATTCCCAGAACCATAGATATAGGATCATCATATGTTGGTTATAATTAATTTACAAGAATTACCTTGATGGAATTATTTATTTGTTGAGGTCTCTGATCACAATATGATGTGATCAGTCGTTGCATCATAGAATCCAAGTATAGGATTCCTCTAGAGGTGATTCACACGCACTCCACGTATCTCTAGACATCGCCAAAGGGATCTCCGGGTGCTATAGCGGAAGAACCTTCACTTGAGATGTCCGCCTTTGATCGCTTTGATCTGGTGGTGGTGGATCTCTCTCAGTCTTGAGAGCGTTCTTGGAGGAAGGAGTTATTTAGGCCTTAAGATAACTCTCCAGAATTGTTGTGCATAACTATTGGGTAAAAGTGTTGGGTTTTTGAGGATATTTATAATCGGGTTTGAGGTTATAGAGTTATGATAATAAATAAACACATTGCGCATTTTATTTATTTCATTAACTCTTATTGAAAACCCCCCATGTCGAATGATTAATTCCTTGACATGTGCCCATGCTGATTATAATAAATATCATTTAATAAAACAATATTATTTCTTCAAAATCCCGACTGGAAAAACTACACGTCGTGTAATCATTAATAAACGGTGTGTACTCGTTTTCCCTGAAAACTACATGGTGTGTACATTCAATGTACATGGCGTGTTTATCTTGTTTTCATTTTTCTTTATTTACTCCGCCACATTTATTATACCTTGAGTAATGGATATTTATTTCTTAAATAAATTTAACTATAGTACTCACTAATAAATATATATTATTTCACCCACAATATATTATCTCGAATAACTAGTTTCGAAATAAATGTGATCATGAATCCTTAAATAATTATTAAACCACAGTCGGGAATAATCTTTATTTAACTTGTTAAATTAATATTTAACTCAAATGCATGGACACACTTAGTGTGTGGCCCTCTAGGCCTCTTTCTCAGTGTCATTAGGTGGATCCTTCCTAAAGTCCAATTTTAGCGTCTAACAATACACCAAGGCACCCATAGAGAAAGAATTTAACGCTGCAATGACGTGTCACCTCATACGAATGCTTACCGTTTAATATAATCCCTTTGTCATGATATCTTGAATCAAGAAAGTTTCATTCTAGTTCCATCAATCCATGTGATAGATTATTCTTTCCTTGACTTTCCAGAATTGAACTTGCCCATACCTTACCATGGTCATGGATTTATTTAGGATATATCAATTCCATCAAAGGGCCTGAGATATCTACTTCTGTTATGGAACACAAGGGAAAAATCCTTTCTTACATTATCTATTAATGCAGTATTACTCGTGACGCACCCAACATATCCTACCTCGCTGTGAACAGTGTGTCGTCATATTTTTCATCAATACATCTAAGTGCACAAGTTGTAATGCCCATTAATAATAATCTTAAAGTCTAAGGACCAATACACACATCTACAGATATAAACATCCAATGGCACTATGAAATGTGGATTTCCTACTAGCGGGTCTCATTCTCATAATATCCTCCTGAATATTACCAAGGTCCCACACCATGATAAGGTGCCTCAAAGTTTTATGATTCATCACCCCTAATGGCCTGTATTATTTTTTTCCCTCAAATAACATCATCCGGCCATATAATATATATTCAAGAACAGTGTTATGGAAATTTTAGGTTCTCATCATAGCAGGGATCCACTATGACCCTTTAATGCAACATATATCCTTAGGACATTATCACATGAATTGTCCCATAGAAGAATAATCAAGATGTGATAAGGATTTTCTTAATGAATAAAGTACAAAGTAGTTGGTTCTAGGCCACCAACTCCAACAGAGAGTAGTGATAGTGCCTCTATTTTTACTATGGGATAATATATGTGGGGGAAAAATTGTTTCCTTATGTGAATATCTCTTGTTAAAATGTATTAATGAAGTCTTATTCATCCTAAGATGTTTTTTTTGGAATTGTAGAGACATACCTCCAAGATGATTATTGTTGGTAGGAAGATAGGAGGACATTGTTGGAAATGATCCACCAGTAGTGGGACAATAAGCCCCGACAGTTATAGGTGAATGGAGAAGAAGAGAGGTTACACGAGAACTTCACTATCTTTATGCATTTCATGGAAAGAAACCCAGGGTGGGTTGAGCAGAATATGTCTGATCTGGCCTGGGAGTTCCAATTTCAACACCCTCTGATGTTCATCAAACATGTTGGACCTGAGGCAAATGAGTTCTAGATTGTGTCTATCCATAAAAATCTTGACTATTTAGAGACTCATATAGATAAAAAAATAAATTTGGTTTCTTTTATGTTATGAGGTAAAGTGAAGTGTTTTTGGTATATTCAGGCTCTGGATGATAATTTGGAGGACATGGCATGGAAAGAATTCCAGGAGAAGTTCCTAGATCACTTTTTTCTAGAGATACTGAGATGGGAGAGGGTATTAGAGCTAATGCGGTTAACCTAGGTAAGTATTTCTATGGTGGACTATACTGGTCACTTCACCAATTTGTAGTTCTTTGTCCCATCATTAGTAGGTGATGAGTCAAATACGGAGAAACATTTTTACGATGGACTTGAATGTGATATTAAGTCCTTGGTTAACATCTTCTGACTAAAGAATTTTTCTAAGGTGCTGAATCAGGCTCTCATTTATAAGGGGAACATGAAGGTGGATTCTAGTGGTGGACAGGTGGTTTCTACTGGATGACTAGGAGGTACGCCTTCTAAGGGTAGGAAGTGTCACTGTGAGAATGTCCACCAGAGTAGGGGAAAAAAGAGTATATAGGGAGAAGGATAAGCAACTCAATGTAGTAATTGAGTATTATATCATCAGTATGGTAGGCTAGGTAACATTTGTAGTTATTTTCTGTGACCATCGATGGATTACTAAGGTTATATTAGGATGGACACTTACAGAGGTATTGTAGGAACCTTAAATCTATGGGTAGTGATGGAGGATTTGGTACATACCAGAGTACTAGAATGAGGTCTTCTAACCCATACCAGCTGGGCATTTGGAGTTCTACTGGTTATGAAAGTCGAGGTGGAGGATGTGTTACTTTGGGGAAATATCACCCGTATCAAAAGAGAAGTGCATCATAAGGAGATAAAACCAGATCATAGGGTATAGTGATAGGTCAGTTGAAAGAAATTCATCCTACACTTATGGATAACGAGGATGGACCATCGATATTCATATGTATTATTCTTGTAGCATCTATGATTCCTAAAACTTTATTTGATATAAGTTCCTCAGATTATTTTATGTCTTCTAAAATTTTTAATAGTTTGAGTATGACGGTGAAGTTTGTAATTTGGGTTATGACAATAGACACCCCCATTAGGTTTATAGTAAAATGAAATCTATCTATGCAAGGAGTGTCCCCTTGAGGTTGGTTAGTATCATTTCATTTGGGATATGTACATACTTTTAGATGTCAGTTTTTGACTTGATCTTGGGTATGGATTGGTTGTTATAGTACCAACTCCCATAGATTTTTACCATAGTATAGTAACATTTACATATCTTGAGGGTAATCTATATATTCTTCATGGAGAATGGGATATCTAGGAAGGATGTGTGGGGTCAGTTCATCAACAAATTGGGAAGCTCACCACCCAGGTTGTGAGTCTTCTGTTGGATGATGGGGGTGTGAACCATAGTGTCTTTCCACCAATAGTGGATCAATTTCAAGACATGTTTCCTGAAGACTTCTCTGGACTTCCACCTGATAGATATGTTGAGTTCATAATTAAGCTAATTTTATGGAATAAACCATTTTCCATTCCAATTTTATTAATAGAACCGAAAAATATTCAAGAACTTAAGACTCAGATAGAATAATTGATAGATAAGGGATTTATCAATTCAATTACATCACCTTTGGGTTATCTAGTTTTTTTTCTAAGAAGGATGATAGGAAATTTCATTTATGTGTCAATTACTAGAAGTTGACATGAATAGAAGTTAAGAACCAGTATCCTCTTCCACTTATCGTAGATATTTTTAACCAGTTGAGGGGTGCTTGTGTGTTCTCTAAGATCAATTTGAGTTTGGGGTATTATCAGTTGAGAGTGAGACCTTTTGATATACAATAGACTACTTTCATGAGTAAGTATGGAATGTATGAGTTATTTATGATGTAGTTTGGATTAAAAAATACTCCAGTTATGTTTATGGCCATGATAAATCAAATATTCCACCCGTACATGGATCGATTTTTTGTTGTTTTCATTGATGACATTTTGGTGTACTCCCAGACTCATGACAATCATGTCAATAATATTAACATCATCATGAGTACACTAAGAGAGTATATGTTATATTCTAAGCTATCTAAGTGTCAACTATGGATTGAAAAAATACATATCTTGGATCACATCATCTATAATAAAGGTGTTTCAGTAGACCTAGAGAAATTTTAGGTAGTTTTTTCTTAGGAGTGGCCCAAGACTGTTTTGATATATGAATATTTTTGGGTTCAGTGGGATATTATAGAAAATTTATCCAATACATTTCTTGCTTGGAAGTACTACTTTTGGGTTTTTCCAAGAATTTTATAAATCCTGAATGGTCTAGATCATGTGATAATTCCTTCTAGGAATTAAATAAGTGTTTGACTACTACACTAATTTTGATCCTACCTGAGTGAGGTGAGGATTATATCTTTTTTTTATGATGCATCTAGGATTGGACTTAAGTAAGTGTTGATATGGATTGATCAATCCATGGAATAGGGATTATGAAAGTTAAATCCACACAAATTTAATTATCCTACACATGATCTCGAGTTGGTCATGGTGGTTTATTACTTAAAGTGTTGGTAGCATTATGTATTGGGAGAAAGTTTCATTGGGTATAATGACCACAAAATCAAAATTATATCTTTTCATAGCGATATTTTAATCTTCGATATTGGAGATGGATTGAGTTTATGCAGTCATTTTACTTTGATCTACCCTATATGCTTGGGAAGGGAAATAGTGTCGTTGGAACTTTGAGCCAAAAGACTCGGACTCAGGCAGTCCAGGAGTCTAATTCTTAGTGGAAGATGATGGATTTGTTTTTTGAGATATATATAGATTTTTAGGAGTACCAGGAGCAGATAAACCTCAGGTCTTTATTAGTTGAGTCCACACTTCTTATCTAGATCAAGGAGAGGAAGTATGAGGATATATAGTGTTTGGCCTTGAGGGAAAGCCTAGAAGGTGGGGAGTAACCTTATGATTGGACTATAGATAAGGATGAGATCATTTATGTATGGGTTCATGTTTTTGTGCCTATGTGTATGCCAGAAGAGCTGTTGTGTGAGTTACATGCCTCAAAATGGGAAGTGGATTCTAGTTTGACCAAAATGTACTGAAAACTTCAGAGATAGTATTGGTTCAAAGTAATGAAAAAGGAGATTGAAGATTTCATGACATGATGCTACACTTATCAATAGGAGAAGGCTGAGCATCAGTGACATGGTGGTTTTTTATAGTAATTGGCCAATCCATAATGGAATCGGGATAATGTTACCATGGATTTTATGGTGGGTCCTCCAAGGATCCCTGAGAATAATGATGTGATTTGGGCAATTGTGGGTTGGTTGAAAAAATTAACCCATTTATTTCCTATCTAGGAAACTTTCATAGTTGGTCAGTTGGGGGATATGTATGTTTTAGAGATATTCCATTTTCAAAGTTTTCCATAGAGTATAGTTTCATATCATGATTATCATTTTACTTCATACTTTTGGTAAGGATTATAGAAGGCATTGGGTACCCAGATTTCTCTAAGTACAACCCTTCACCCATAGACAGACAGGAAGTCATAGCATACTATTCAAGTGATAGAGGACATGTTGTGATCAAGCATACTAGAATTTGTGGGATCTTTAGAGAAGCGCTTAGAATCAGTTGAGTTCAACTATAATAATAGTTATTATATGACTATTCATATGGAACCATATGAGGCTCTTTATACGTTGGATGGAGCAGGTGAGTCTGGATTTTTTGGGATGAGTCTCGTGTAGGAGACATCAAAGTAGGTTCAGTTGATTCATAAATGTATGGATAAAATTTAGAATATATAGAAGTATTATATTGATCAACATCTTCAACCTCTTTATTTTAAAATGGGTGATCATGTGTTCCTTAGGGTGTCGCTGTGATTGGTTCACAATTGGATTCAGAAGAAGGTAAAGTTGGTGCCCAAGTTTGTTGAACCTTTTGAGATTATGGGGAGAATTATACTGGTGTTATATATATTGTCTCTTCCAAAGAGGTATAGTGGTGTGCACAATTTTTTCATATGTCACGACTTTGGAAGTATCACCATGACCCTTCTCATATGATCCATATTGATAATATGGAGCTTCAGTCTGATGCGTCCTTTGAGGAGCATCTGATTCATGTTGTGGATCACAGTGAGAAAGTTCTGTGGGGAAAAAATGTGTCATTGGTCTGAGTATTGTGGAAACATAGAAGTGTTCATGGGGAAACATGGGAGTGAGAAGTGGATGTGTGGGCCCATTTTCCTGACCTTTACACCTTGGAGTCTTAGTGATGGTTGGGAAAACATCTCAAGGATGATTTTTTATAAGGTGTGAATAACATTAAGATCTAGACCTTTTTGGATACATCTCATACTCTTTTTTAGGTATTCTATACCCTTGTTGTGATAATTCTTTGGTTGAATCTTTATTTAAGGTTTTGTTTGGTGAATTTTCATAATTTTGGAAGCTCATGGGGTTGTTCACGATTGGTGCATGGTTAGTGAAAACCTTGTGGTCTTAACCAATAAATAGTGCACCCCATTTTGATCCATATGAAGGGGAACATGGTTTGACCAAACCAAGTGGGAACCCTCCTTAAAAAATGACCCCTTATAAAGAGGGGGTTTGAATGGTTGGTGCATGGTTTTCTAAACTATGTAGCCACCCCATGAAAACCATGCACCCCAAATAGTAGGGGCACACGGTTAGGGTGCACAGTTTGTCTAACTATGTGACCCTTCTGGGAAACTGTGCGCATGGACATTTAAACCCCAAAAAAATTAATTAAAAATTCTCAAACCCCCCAATTTATATCCCTAATCACCCCACTCATATTAATATGGTTTCCTTGGCTTTTGGAGGCTCCCGAGAGGATTCCTAGGCTCTTAAAACTCCTTCCTTTTCGAATCAAGGATCTGGTGGATGAATCAAATCCTCTTTGGTATGTGATCTATTCTTTTTTAGGTTCCTCTCTCTCCCATATTTATCCCGTATTAGATAGGGTTAATTTCATCCATTGTTTATGGTTTATATTTAGGTCTTGATGGATCTTTTTTTGTTGGATCTTGATCATAGGTTTTTATCCTAGATCTCCTTCGTCATTGTCAATCTGGCCATTCTACCTCAAAATTTATGGCTAAGGTTGGGATATAATTCATCAAAAATCCTAATGTAGGCGGTTTAGATGCTATTTCATATATTCTTGATCTTTTCATGTATTTTATTTTTATCATTGTGTTTATAGGTTGTGTAATTGCATTTAAATTAGAAAATTGAATTGAATTCCATGAAATTGTGAGACCATTAATGGATCCCATTGGACCCATTGGAGATTATGATACTGGGCTTAATGGAAATCCATGGTGTGTACCAATATCCTTAAAATGATGACTTATGGAATGTAAAAATAGAAATAGTGGCTTTATAGAATTGAACTAAATCTATGTTTCATGGTTTGATAATGGGATTTAAAGGGTTCAATTGATTGGTTTAACCTTAAAGGGTTAATGAAATGTGTAATAATTGATGATAAATGGATTAATGGGAGAATTTATCATGTTGTTCCTTGTGATAAAATTAAATATATGTGGTAGTTTTTGATAAATTAAATGGTGCATCGTGTTATAAATGATTGAGAAGAAGGTGACTGATAATGAACCTTGATATATATCTATATGTAATGGAGAACAATGTGTTTTCGGTGAGGGGATGATGCTCCAAGTACTAATGGGGTGACGGAATAATGATATATTTACCCAATGTATATTTATATGTGAATGTTATCTTTGGGTGAGGGAATAATGCTAAAAGTACCCATGGGGTGAAAACCCGATGATCTAGGCCCTCAATGCCTGAATGTGAATTGATGTTGGACTGAAACTCGAAGTATATGTGATAATGGTACCTAGATTGACACTCCAGGGTACCAAATAAAATTTTAATTAAATTGAATAATGAAATCCCATGAAAATAGTAAAATGTAAAATCCATATGGTATATGGTTCAGACTCCGACATGGTCTGATGAGGTTGACTAAAGAATAATGAATTTGAAACATGTTTACTTTTATTGTTTTATCTTCATTATTTGTAAAACTACATGCACTGTTATAGACTAGATTTTACTTTATACATCATTGGTGGTGGCCTACTGAGTTGTACTCACACCCAACTCAGACTGCCTGATTGGTACCCAAATAGACTTTATATTTGTATGATAGAATAAGGTAAAGAGCCTGATGCTAGATGGATGAGTTGGGGTTTAGGGTGGATCATGGATGAGGGGAATATACATGATGTTGGTACCTCCTTAGGATTTTTAAGTGTGTCTTTTATTTTGGATTTTCATTATACTATTGACACTTGTATGGAATGGAATATTTACTACTTTAGTTTATGGTCATTTTCCCTATTTTGAATTTATTCAGGTGTTGTTTGGTCGATTATTGATTATTGTAGTATCTTGGTTATTTTAAATACTGATTTACACTATTTTTATAATTTGATAAAGAGGGTATATTAGACCCTTTCTACTTGTTAACATCCTCTTGTGTATGGGGAGGCATGCCTGAGGTCATGTAATGAACCATCTCGGGGCACCAGTATGTGGCACCTGAGTTGGGATATCATAGAATGATTTTTGTCAAGAATGTGCTCAAAGAAAAAGGCTCAACCATATGTGGGGAAAGGTATATAGCTTCTTAATTTTATGTTATATGTGGATTAAGGTTTCAAATATGGTTGATCTTAAAAATGAGGTTTATTAATTGTTTTTACTTCCTTGAACGAATATTTTTTGATCCTTAGAAATCCTTTAAATATTATATATTTAATATTATTTAAACCTTGATCATATTGAATTTAAAATCTTCTTTTGATATGGTTTGAATAATTCACCAAATAATTCCTTTGATTTGAATATTTAAAATTAATTATTATGAAAAATACATAATATTATATATAAACTCTTGTATATTTTTCCTTGTTTTTGTAATTTTCAAACACTTTTAAATTACACTTATAATTTCGATATGAACACTTGATATCTGAATTATAAGTTGTGTCATATAATTACAAAATGTATTTAATATTAACAATTAATAATATGGATATTTATTTAATAAATGTTTTTAAAAACATAATAATTAATTATAAAATATTTATAATTAATTGATTATTAAAAACTTTATAGATTAAATAAATATCTCAAAATACCTTTTCTATAATTTATAAATAATTTATAAACTATGTAATTTAATTAATTATTGAAATTTCAGGGGTGATATTACTATATATTGTATTTAATGATATATACATATCATAATCCATGAATTAATTCTAAAAAATCATGGTTTATGATTTATAATGTGACCTGATATGATAGATAAATCACTATTGCGATATAACCTTCAGTATGGTTATAATTTCTTACATTATCACATATATCATGACAATGATATGATGATTTATTTTTTCAACTGGGATCATTATTATCATTTTGTATTATAACCTATATTGTACATTATAATATGTATAAAACTAAATATTTATACTTGATCACATTCTATGATATTTTATATCATATAGTGCGACCCAATTACATATTATGACATCCAATGTCATAAATGAAGCCACAAAACAAATTCTATGTCATATATTATGATATACTATATCATAATGTTAGTTACAATTCATGTTTTATTTTGTATTTAATGACTAGAAACATGACATCCAATTCTCTTATGAAAAGAGATATCATATTCAAGGATTGAAATATGATATGCATTTTTTCTTCATTTTTTGACATGATTTCAAGAACCAAGAAGCATGTTAATTCTATAATACCATAGAATTTTTTATAAGGACCAAACAACACTCATTCAAAGTCTCAGAAGACATTAAAAACCTCATTCCTAAGATCCTTATGTTATGAAAAACTGAAACCATGTATAATATAAATGAATAATGTGCACCTTTCATCATTGATAACTACTTGTCTAGTTCTTTAATCATGTAGATTGATGAAGATCCCTAAGTTAAAACTAATTGGTGTATCCACAATATGATACAAATCACCCAATAGGTTGGGAAAGACCCTCCTTGCATCCATAGTATACTAGTACCTTGGGTGTAAAAGGATGGAGGAGTAGAGAGCTTTAGTGTGAATCATAATAATCTTGGGAAAGTACCATGTGAACAAACATCAGCACCTCAATTCCTTATCCTTATTATATAGACCTCAAGGATGCTCCCCAAGTATTCATGAATTTACTCACACATTATCAAATTTTTGAGTAAATGGAAATGATCAAAACTCTTGTAACCATTTAACTTAATTTTGTTCTCCCATGTGTTTCATCTTATGAAGCATTTGATCGATAATAGTAATTGGTAGAAGATTCTTGAACATTAATAACCTATTTTAAACAAAAATTACCAATCATAAACCCTATGTAAATTTTACATAATGATTATCATAGTTTTATGATGTTTTTATATCATACAATCTGATATGTGAAGGAATTAGCATGGTTTCAATATAACAATCCTTGCGATATTCCCATAAAAAGGAATAAAATATAAATTATTTCTATATTTCATACTATACAACATATTTATATCAGTGAATATAATATATCTATACACATAATATGATTTAAATTTGATTTTGGGAATACCTCTAACAATATGATGACTCATCTCAAACACTATTTGGGTGGATCGGGTCTTGGATGTTATTACACTTAAGGATTAATTTGATTGTGGTCCTTAGTGGTTGGCCTATGAGAGACATGGGGCAGTTGTTAAATTATTCAATCTAGATCTCTAGGGTTGGTATGTGCATGTTCCATTTCTTCCTAAATGTATTTTTGGTGGTCCTAGTATAGGACCTAAGATATAAGGTAAGATGGAACTGGGGTAGGTAGATTTCTTTTGAATTGTTGACATGAGGCATGATTAGTCATGATTTAGGATTTACTTTTTTGAGATATGAACTTGGTAGTTCTTATTAATGATGGGGAATTATTTTAGGTTGATAGATGAATCTTCTTGGTCGTGGTGGGGTCCATGGATTATTCCCATGTATGTTCATGCTAGGTTTTCCAAATAGTAAAGATCTAGGACTCATTGTATAAGTTTTATTATCTTGGTTTTCTTATAATTTATTTAACATGCTTCAACATGGATGCATGTTTATTTTATTTTGGTTATATTTTAATATATTTTCTATTGGTTTGGATTGAGAAATATTATATTTTTATATAATCACCTTCATACACATTATTCCAATTCATGAATTAGTGGTGTGGAATTTAGGGAAGTCTATTAAGTTTTTATACTCACCCATGCATATATAAACTTGTAGTTGTTGTGGGTGCATGTGTTAAATTTTTATGTTTTTAGTTTTTAGGTGTGTCTTGGAGTTGATGTTTGGAGGTGTGTGACTTTGGAATAATTAGTGGAGTAGTAGTTGGTCATGTCAAGTGTCGCTATATGGATTTTGGATCGAGGGAATTCACTTTTATATTTAAGTATTCTTCTCTTTTGAACATTTATGATCATGGAATCAATTATATTTTATTTTGAGTTCATAAATTGTATGACTATGCATTTTAAATATAACCCACTTTATCCTTGTCTTATTTATAAATTTTTTCTTATTATTGAGGTTGGTTGTGCTGAGATTTTTTTATTTTATTATTATTTAACATGTTTATGTTTCTATTTTGAAGTGGAAAATGTTTATTTTTCCTCAAAGATAGGCGTGTCTAATATATTGAAGAACCATGTTGGATATTTTATAGAAATTTGGTACATTATATAAAAATATAAAAATGTTTCTTCTACTATTTATATTAACCTTTATTTTTTTCAATCTTCAGTGGTCCAGAGAACACATCAAATGTCATTAACTATATAACTCATAATTTTGGGTGTTTCAATTTAAATTATGATAGATGTATTTATAAAACATATATTATTATTGGGGATATAGTTGGTTAAGGATATATAATAGACTTCCTTAGATTTAGTAGGTGGATCTCAAAGTGGCATGTTATAATATCTCTCTCATTAAGAGTAAATTCTCCCTCACAAAATTGGTAGTATAATGGGTTTTAAGAGAATCCTTTTTAGGATAAAATAGATGATCATTACCCTACACTTTTAATTAGTGGAGAATAACCCTTAAGTAAGATTTTAAATCAATAGATTAATGGAAGGGATATTGCTTTTGTACACTAATAAAGTGCTTTTAATGCTTGTATAAGACTTGAAAACAATCTTTATCTTAGAAAAGGTTTTTGGAATTCTTGAAATTTTATTGAATTGGATTTTTAATTGAATGGAGACTATATTTTATAGGAATGTAATTACTCATTAAAACAATATATACTACACCTTGGTATTAAATAGACACTTACTCTAGAAAGGTGTTATTTTTTGATATTTTAGTATTTCTGTTGAATCAAACCCAATCGAATATATGGACAAGATCACACTTTTATAGGGAATGGATGTGTCTATTCGATATTTCCTATTGAGATCAATGATCCAAATCATACCCATTTGGTGAAATGGTTTGACCTATCAGATATACCTATTTGGAATCGGGCCATTAAAGTGCATTATCAAATCACCACATTATGTGATTGTGTGTTCTCATGTATAGTCACACTATCCCCCAGAAGATTATGTCTCTTAATTTATCATTTTAAATAGTGATAAAGTTATTCCTCTTATAAAGGGTACCCCACTCCATCCCACTTTCCAATGTGGGATTCCATTGTGTCTTTGATGGGTTTTGGAGGATTATCCCATGATCAGGGTGGTGGAAGAAACCCATTAAAGATCATGATTGATTATAATATATCAGCATAAAATATGAAGAACATAAACATAATAAATGTACATAAAATTTAGCAGAATTAATGACACTTAAACATAAAGGATTTTTCTTGTTAGATATCGCTGAGAAATAACCATTTAACTTCTTCCTCCATGGGGATAACACTAACCACAAGGATCCTCATATACATTTTTCTTGATATATATCACTATTTGGGTGACCTATATGAGATTATTTTTTGTACTGGGTCTCATGGGTATAGGCTCCATGAATTTGGGCTCATGGAGTGGTCTCGTGAAGTCGACCTCTACGGGCTCAACTTCACATGGTCACCTTGTGGGGCAAGCCTTTGTGGGATAGGCCTCATAGAGTAGTATCATGAAGTCAACCTTAATGGGATCAGAATCATGAAATATAATTGTGGGATTGGTCTATGCATGATATACCTTGACAAATTTTCCTCATGGGATCGAAAAGTAATAATAATAAACTCATTTAATGCATAAAAAAATACATTATTTTCTAATAATAATTGTATGTGTTATATGTGCCTATATTAAAATTAATTTGTATCAACTCTATAAGTTGAGCCTAATAAAATGGGTTTCATATTTCTAATAATAATATCCAAATTTTTTAATAAGTTTATTTTCATTTTTAATATATAATATAAGATACCAAAGTAATTATTAGTTACCATGGTAAAATAGTTATTTTTCAAAGATTTTTTTATAACCGTTGTGAAATTTTTTATAAATTGATCTATTTTTATGCATCTAATATTATGTTTAAAATTATAAAAAAAATTATACTAACACTCATTTAATTAGTAATTGATATTATTTAATAATAATAATTGTTAATATTTAAAAAAATCTACAAAAGCAGTTTTTTCTATATATATTATGTTTAAATTAGAAATATAAATTTATTATATTTAAACATTGAATTATATTAAATAAATTAATAATTAATAATCATCATGTTGAAATTTTTTAATATGTTTCATCTTATATTTTTAGTAAAAAATATAATTACCAAAGTAAATATTTAATCATGGTTAAAGGGTAAAAATGGGGTAATCTACCATGGATTGAATTTTAATAAATCAACTTAACACTTAAACCTTATAGAAGGAATTTTTTGGCTAGTAAATTAATATCTAAATATCTCACCAATATTTACACACCTTACTCACCTAACTCCCAATTTTTTTTATCTTTACTCTTCACCCAACTTAAGTTTCCAAGGAAATGTTCGCCTTTTTCACCTATAAGTAGAGCTTTCTTCCACCCACTTCAAAACACACTTATTCTTATAAGTTACCATAAAACCCTACAAATTTTACCTCTCCTAGATTCCTATTACAATTTTTATAGACCCTAGTTCCATGAAATGATCCAAAGTCCTCTATTTCCAAGAAGTCTCGCAAGAGAAGATTCAAGATCTCAATGTGAGTATTATCCTCTCCCTAACATTTTCTTCTCTATTTTTATCATCCACCCTCATACAAACCAATTATTATTATACTAATATAACCAAATTGGTATAATTATTATAATTAATTTTTATTATATTAATATAATAACGATTATCTATCTTAATCAAATTTATTGGAAAATGGAAATGTTGCTCGTGTTATTTGCGAACTACTTCCTCCGTGAATGTATTTCATTTTTAATCACCAAATTAAATGGATGGTTATAAGAATTTATTTAAAAATTAAAATTATTACATTATTAATATTCTTGAAATATAATTTTTTAAATCTATTAATATTTATTTTTTATTAATATGTCACCTTTTGTTAAATAAAAATTACTGAAACATGCTCGGTGACAATTTTATCTTTAGGAATAATAACTAAAACTCTAATAGAATTAAATTAGAACCATATAAGTTATCATGTAACATTTATTAAATTACAATAAATAATATGTGAATTATGAACTTGGTATCAAGGTACAAGGATCAACATCAACATTACTAACCATGTGAAAAATAACCAAAATGATTAATATTTTATGATAAAAACAAACAATACTTAATTAATAAATTTATAATGGATTATTACAATTAAAAAGTATAAAAACATTATATTTTAATAAGTTTAGTAAATAATTAATTAATATTTTTTATTTTTATCATATATCATTTTAGACTGCATCCGACCAAGTAGGAATCCAAGGTAAGGGTTTCGTCTGAATTTTCCTTCATTGAGGTATGTTTTCATAATATACACCTAATCTTATTTTATATGGTCTAATTAACTCCCCATTTGGATTATATTATTTTTATTAATTTTTATTAATTTTTATTTCATTTTATTTACAGTAATTTTCATGAATCTCAACTTTATATTCTTTTTATTCAATTGTTATCAAATTTTTTAGGTTTTTTATTTGCTCCATTATCGTTTATTGAGTTATAATCATTCTTCTTGATATTTATCCTTATAAGTTGGGTAAATTATTTCTCATGGTTGAAATATATTATAATTCATATTATTTTTTCAGGGATTTACATTTATTTCTTATTAAATTATCTTCAAATGATTATCAATTCAAAAATAAAATATTTGTAAGAGTTTTTCGTAAGTTTTGTCCTGAAAATTTATTTTTTTTATTTTCAAATATTTTATTTATGGTTGAGTGGTAACCAGGTGAACCAAAAGTTTTAAAAATTAAAATTTAAAACAACTACCATCATCATTGCCTCAATCCACATACCATCATGTCATGAACCATCAGGTCACATCTCGAGCCGCAAGCCACTCACCTGCAACGTCTCCACAATTTAAGTGAGAACCTAATGGAGCTCATCCTATCACCAATTCAAACCACCATTATAGAATTATTTCAATTTTGCTTAATATCATCATCACATCACTATAAAAGACAAATTCGGTTATGGATATTGCAACCAGTCACCAAATCCCAAAGACAAAAAACAAACAAAAAGCAGTGGATCATCCCGATTGAACCCAGAGACGGAGAAGAAGCCACCATGAGGGACACCGCTTGGAGCGACGATGACTGCTCGAACTCACATCCCAAAACACCATAAAATCCACCAAATAGATCCAACTAAGAGACAATGGTGGAATACTAGAGCAATAGTAGAGAAAGGAATGGACTCGGGACTCGACAAAGAGATCTTCTCAATGGCCATCCAACTCTAATGGCCGCCACAACATCTAGAAACAAACATCACTAAAACCAAAAACATATATTCAAATCATATCCAAACAAGCAAAAAATCTTGATAATTCACATAGAAAACAAACCAACAAACCTCCATCACTGTTGTAACACCCTAATCATCCATTATACTCTTTTCTTTGAATAATACAGTAGCGTGTGTTGTACGCAACTTCGAGTTCTAACACACACCACAACCAATCAAACTAACCGTTATGAATAGTAATACGCACTTTTTAAAATTTTATAAATTTTATCTTTCAAAATGGACTTCATTTTGGGATTCAGAATATCTAAATTATCTTAGGGTGAATTTTTTTTATTTTTCTGAAAACTTTCAATTTTTGATGAATAGTGAAAAACACAGAGTTATAGTTTAAAACCGAATTTTTATTTAAATAATTATTTATTTTATTTAAATTTAGTTTAGGTAAAAATAGATACATAATACCTATATAATTTCAATTTAATTCACTGGAGTCAGTTTATAATAATTTTAGATATATAAAAATTTTATTGAACTTTTCACCGTCTTTTACTAATCTCCTAGGAGAATTTGCAAATTCACATAAAACTTAATTTTACCACATCTGTGAGTGGAATTTTGAAAATATGAGAGACACGGTTAATATAAAGGATTAAAATGTGGTTCAATAAGATAAAAATATTTTTTGTTGAATAGTAACTTTTTACTTTTATTTACCACGGTTAAAATTAAATAGGGTAATTAAGGGTAAAAATGATATTAATATTACCCTAAAACATATTCTAATTCTATTGGACAAGTGTATCTCGACAAAAAATAAACTTAGGAATAAAATATTATCATTTAGGTCCACTTGGATTAGATTAGGACATTTATTATTATTTAGTTCAAAGAAGAGTTAAAATAGTTAAAATCAAATTTTAATAACCAAAACATTTTTTATATAGGGTTATACATAAGATAAATAAGATTATAAATATTAATTAGAAAGATAAAAATATTTCCTAAATAATGGTATTTTATTTTAAATTTTTAGATATTAAATAATTTAATTTATTTATGACACAATGATGATGCAGTAATTACCGTATTAATGAATGATTAAGATAATTGATATTATAAATACCTGAATAAATGTAATTTGAGACTTTTTATGCATTACAATAATTTTCTAGGTTAATATGACATATTAGGATTGGTTATAGGAATTTATTTCTAAGTAATAATTCTGTTATGAATTTATCAAAAACAAAATACCCAATAGTGTCAAAATTGACATAAAAGAGTTTTTAAAACAAATATTATATTATTAATTGATATTATATTCCTAAAAATCTAAGGTTAGTCCAAATAACTTATATCATGATATTTTTATTATTAATGGACCACTTGGGGGTCTATTAAAAGTTTATAGTAAGTTTATTAACCATATAATATAAAAACACAAAGAGACATGGTAAATGTCAAACTAATTAACTAAGAGTTAAAACTAAAAGATAAGGTTAATAAAGTGACCCAAACATGTCTAAAACCTATTTTTTAAGTGGATTTAGACCCATCACCACCTTATCATAGAAATTAATCAATTTTTAGGCATTATAAACCGAATATAAATTTATTATAAAATAATATTTTAATTTTTTCCTAAGATGCCCCTCACCCCTCTTATAAAAGGGCACTCCCCCTTCTCTCAAATTCATACCTTCAAAGCCTTTTTGGCTCGGCCAAACCCTACCCATATATTCTCTAAACTTCCCTCACTCCAACCTAGATGCATTATTTTGATCATAAATCCAACCTAAGGATCCATTTTGATCAAATCAAAAGGAAGAACCCGAAGAAGAGGTAATGTTTTCACCACCCTCTTTCAAGTTCCTTTCTTCTTCCACTTCTTATTTCTTTGTTACTTCCATTATAAAATAATAACTCCAGTATATTCTACATACTATGATGTTATTATAAATATTTCACAACCATATTCATTATTCAATCCGTCTTATGAATGATAATGTAACCATGAGTGCGTACGTATGGCTTGCCGTCTCCACGTTGTGGTGTAATTTGTTATTCAACACTATGTTATTTGGATGGATATAATGATGAGTAATATGTATATAAATAATAAAAATAACATGATAATGTCTCTGTAAAATTAATATACCATCCAATTCCACACCTTTAAGTAAATGATATTGTCTCTCGTGCGTACGTACGGATTACCGTCTCCACGACATGATGAGATTCATTTCCACATTCACCATCCATTGACGATTATAAAAATATATATTACTAATATGTTTGTAATATATGAAATAATAATTCTAATGGAGATATATATTTATATATATATATATGTACTAACATATATTTTATTCACTTAGTTTCGTTCAATACCCTATGAAAATGGAAACATCGTTTATGCGTACGTTCGGACTACCATCTCCATAAACGGTGTTTTCTATTTCATATATATGTCTATTATACTTAATTATATTATAAATATATATGATATATAAATAATTTTTTATATTCTGTAAGTATTTAAATCATTATCTAAGTGATAAAATCAAGAGTAACAAGTTAAAACACGTACGATAAAGAAAGCGATTATTACCCGAAATGTTAATTTAACATGGAAATTATTATTAAATGGGTAGTATAAAGTCATAAATGAATAACGTATGATATCATAAATATTAATATGGTTCTGGTGTAATTTAATAACATACTACGGTCCTCATACAGTAGGTTAAACGTACCCTCGACTAAAGGAAATTGGAAGGTAAGGGGTTTTCATCTCACTCCTTATTCCCGTGAGATTTGTACCATATTCCCACTATTACCTCTTGTGGGCGTATGTACTGCCCATAATTGTATGCTTTGTGTAATACACTTTAATTTATGTGTATTTACATATTCATTGTATGATACCTCTTTCATGGGGTGTATGTTTCGTAAGTTACCAAATTGGTAAGGGTTTATCTCACAATATCTTCATTATCTGAGGTTGTTTATATGTAATTATCTACTGGGACCTCTTTATCATCCACATCCATTTTTCTTAAAAATGTATTTCAAAAAATTCTTACTATTTTACAGAATATGGGTTAATGTCATTTATACCCTTGTTTTACTTTTTATAAGAATTTTATAAAGGAATCTTTTTGTCATTTTCCAAACAAGGTCCTTTTTAACCTTTTCGACAGAATTAAGGTAAGAATGTCTTTTTTTAACTTATACGGAAGGTGAGGCTATTTTCTGTAGTTATAAAATCATTGAAGCTTACCTTACAAGCTTATAAGAATATTTTGAAAGTAAATGTCTTATTTTATAATTATGTGACTTTTAAATTATTTCAAAAAAAGAGATATTTATCTCAAATAGTTTTGATTTCATCTATGTCAACATCCTTTGATGGATTTTAAGCTTATTTGAAGTTCATTTATTATGATACAAAACTTCCATATAGTATTGAAGGTTTTGTGATATGTTTGACTGAGGATGTGTTATTTTTATACCATTCATTGTTTATGGAGAAATTATTGACATTTCGTATGCTTGTTTTAATACGAATTTTTGTGTTATGTTTAAGCCTGTTCATATGAGGAATGCATTGGACTTAATAAGTGATGGGTGGAGCCCGCTATAGATCCTCAATGCATCGGTAGGTATCATGAGACAAACTAGTGTCTTGGCATAAGGCCTTGACAAAATCTTATTTGTAGTCTTGGCACAAGGCCTTGACTATGTGGTTATGATAGTCTGGAATTATGCATTCCATCATTATGAAAGTGGTTAGTGATATTGAATGTGATTATTCGACTAGCAGAATATCTATGTTAATAAGTAAATAGAATTATTTTATTTTATTTTTTCCATATTATGCTGATGTTCAAGTTTAAAAGGATTTTTTTTAGTAATACATTGCCTTAAATGTTTATGCTTATTTATGAAAGTTTTCGTTGTATTGTTATCCTTACTAAGCATCTGAGTTCACCCCTTTCTATGTTTTATTTTTTCTAGGATTACAAGAAGTGTATTGTGATTGATATGCATGGTTAAGGCAAGGGAATAATGGCGTTCATAAAGGATTATTTATGTTGTGTTGTATGTTATGAAGTGTAATGTGGCATTCATGTATGTAATATATTTTCCAAGACTGTTAAACAAATTGGTCTTTCGGGACATGATTCCTTGTAATAATGCCAATGTATTAAAATAATGCACCAACTCTGGGTAACTGGGGTCGGGGCATTAAAGTTGGTATCAGATGAAGTTTATCAATAACCTTGGAATCTATATTTAGATAAACTCTGATTAGAGCACATAGACCTAAGATAGACTTTGAGGATTAGTATAGAATAAATTCCTAGAATTTTGGTAATGTAGAGATTTTGTGAGTTTTCCAAGAAAATACATCCCTGTCTGGATACAAGTAGGTAGAGGCAGTTCTGGCACAGATATACCTAGGGGTAAAAGCCAAAAACACTTCTTTGAGCTAGACTTGAATGGGAAATGGTGCACAACAACGGGCCTTGCAGCACTCTTGGTTACGATACTCCCGGGTGATATGCTTAGGATAATTCTCAATTTCTTTACAAATCATAATGAAGGGTTTATGAGTATATAATTCCTCAATGAAAACATCTTTATGATTATGGATTATATCTATAAACCATTCAATTTAAGTTAGGTATTTTACAATTTTGGAATTATTCATTGCAATTCATAAACTAACCTAGTTTATGCCATTGTATAAAAATTGTGCCCAGTAGAAGGAATGGTAACTACATAAATACGTATGATCCAAAGAGTAAGAAGGATCATATCTTTCACGGTATTAAGCCAACATTTAGAAGGTAAATAGTCTCCCATGTATTCTCAACATATGAATAAATAGTATCATGTGTTAATAAGATAAGTAAATAATTCTCTGAGTCCTATGGCTTTGAAGGGAAGCAAGAGAAGAAAAGGATGGAAGAGAGAAAGATTGATAAAGGGAAGAGGGAAAAGAAGAATTTTCCCATATGTGATAAATGTGGGAAGAAACACCCTGGAACTTTCCTGAAGGGAATGGGAGTTTGTTATAAGTGTGGGGAAAAAGGACACCATGTACGTGACTGCAAGGGTAAGAAAAAGGTTTCAAATGTACAATGCTTCATCTGCAAGGAGTTGGGACACTACGTGAACCAATGTCCAAATCATCACAGTATGCCCCAAATGATGCTATTGGATAATAATCAAGTTATGATACTACCACGGATGATGAGGAATGATTAGAGTTATTATGTTGTTATTAGAGAATTATTTCATTTGAGTGTTGCATCAACAATGTACTGGTTATAATAATTATAGAGTATATAAGGATTATACTGCAGTACTATTTCATTAAGGACTTGAGATTGAGTGGAACCAAGAAAAGTAACTCAATAGCAGGATAAATTTTTAGAAAATATATGGTTGAGAGAAAGATAAACCATAATATGGTTCTGATACCGAGGTAGTGATTTTGTAATAATACATTATTGATTTGGATAAATTATATTGGATATTCTTGACTACCTTGAAACTGATTAATTATTTTTATATTCCTTCATCGTTGAAGTTTAAAAAAAAATTGGATAGAAGGAGTATATCCAGTATTCTATAAAGAATAAGGGAGCATGAATGTAATCAATAAGGTTTTATGGTAATTCAGGATGTTATCATGTTTTAAAATAATACATGATGAAGGTGTTCACATGTTATTGCATGGAAAAAAGGATCTTCATTGTGTTTAACTTCTTTATAAATTTTGGACTGTGAGTTCGGATAGTAGTATTTTGGATAAGTCTAAAGGTTGGAATGGATTAAGTTTGAAAGTTTATTTTTGGATTTTTATAAAAGGACAACACACGGACCATGTGATAAGTCGTCGTATCGGACAAAGCTACAGGAATCGAACCCACAACCATAGTGTGATTGAGATTTATCGCCTACCACTGGACTACGTGAAGTTCTAGGATAGTATAATGTAGAATATTTTTTTAAAGGGTCTGATATGTGAATTATAAATTCATTATATTTGGAACCCTATACGATTAGGATAAATAGAGTATTTTTTAGTTGTATTATGTTTTGGAGTGAAAGATGAGTTTGTGGTATAAATTTATTAATGGATAAAACTCTAATTATAAAGTAGGTATATCTCCTTATCATATTATCCAATCTCATAAATAAATTCCTCAACATTAAGAAAAGGAACTTAGAACAAAAATATTGTCCTAGATGGTACCTTAGATCATCACAAATTTATGGCTTTGTGATTGCTGGCCTTTTCATAGCCATGTTCTATACCACTCTCCATTAGATATTGATGGTAATATTTCTCTTCCATATCCATGTTTTCTTACCTGTAACCCTAGTATGTGTTATTTTCGGTAACCTTCATACTTACCACTCTTTATTTTAAATAGAGGCCTCATTAATCCATTTTTCGATGTGGGATTTCAACTAAGATATTTTGAAATGTCAACCCCAAGTTTCCAATACCGAACATAAATTGCGAGGATGAAATTTATTGAAGTAGGGGAGAATGTAACACCCCAAGCATTCACAATACGCTTCTCTTCGAATAATATTGTACCGTGTGATGTACGCAACTTCGAGTTCTAACACACACCACAACCAATCAAACTAGCTGTTATGAATATTAATACCCACTTATTGAAATTTAATAAATTTTATCTTTAAAAATGGACTTCATTTTTGGATTCTGAATATCAAAATTAGCTTAGGGTGAATTTTTGGTATTTTTATGAAAAATTTCAATTTTTGATGAATAGTGAAAAACATTGCGTTATAGTTTAAAACCAAATTTTTATTTAAATAATTATTTATTTTATTTAAATTTATTTTAGGTCAAAATAGATACATAATACCTATATAAGTTTGATGTAATTTATTGGAGTCATTTTATAATAATTTTAGATTTGTAAAAATTTTATTGAACTTTTCACCATCTTTTACCCATCTCCTAGGAGAATTTGAAAATTCAAGTAAAAAATAATTTTACCGCATCTGTAAGTGGAATTTCAAAAATATTAGATACATGGTTAATATCAAGGAGTAAAATGTGGTTTAATAAGATAAAAATAATTTTTGTTGAATAGTAACTTTTTACTTTTATTTACCACGGTTAAAAGTAAATAGGGTAATTAAGGGTAAAAATGATATTAATATTACCCTAACACATGTCCTAATTCTATTTTACAAGTGTATATCGACCAAAAATTACCTTAGGAATAAAATATTATCATTTAGGTCCACTTGGATTATATTAGGACATTTATTATTATTTAATTCAAAGAAGAGTTAAAAGAGTTAAAATAAAAGTTTAATAACTAAAACATTTTTAATATAGGGTTATACATAAGATAAATTAGATTATAAATATTCATTAGAAATATAAAAAAAATTCCTACATAATGGTATTTTATTTTAAATTTTTAGACATTAAATAATTTAATTTATTTATGACACAATGATGATGCAGTAATTACCGTATTAATGAATGATTAAGATAATTGATATTATAAATACACAAATAAATGTAATTTGAGACTTTTTATGCATTAAAATAATTTTCTAGGTTAATATGACATATTAGTATTGCTTATAGGAATTTTTTTCTAAGTAATAATGTTGTTGTGAATTTATCAAAAATGAAATACCCAATAGTGTCAAAATTGACATAAAAGAGTTTTTAAAACAAATATTATATTATTAATTGATATTCTTTTCCTAAAAATATAATGTTCATCCAAAGAACTTATATCATGATATTTTTATCATTAATGGACCACTTGGGGGGTCTATGGGAAGTTTATAGTAAGTTTATTAACCATATAATATAAAAATACAAAGAGACATGGTAAATGTCAAACTAATTAACTAAGAGTTAAAACTAGAAGATAAGGTTAATAAAGTTACCCGAACCTGTCTAAAACCTATTGGTTGAGTGTATTTCGATCCATCCCCACCTTATCCTCTAAATAAATTAATTTTTAGGCATTATAAACAGAATATGAATTTATTATAAAATAATATTTTAATTTTTTCTTAAGGTGCCCCTCACCCCTCTTATAAAAGGGCACTCCCCATTCTCTCAAATTCATACCTCCAAATCCTTTTGGCTTGGCCAACCCCTACCCATATATTCTCTAAATTTCCCTCACACCAACCTAGCAGCCTTATTTTGATCAGAAAGCCAACCTAAGGATCCCTTTTGATCAAATCAAAAGGAAGAACCCGAAGAAGAGGTAATGTTTTCACCACCCTCTTTCAAGTTCCTTTCTTATTCCACTTCTTCTTTCTTTATTATGTCCACTATAAAATAATAAATCCAGTATCTTCTATATAATGTTATGTTATTATAAATATTTTACAACTATATTCATTATTCTATCCATCTTATTAATGATAATGTCACTATGCGTGCGTACGTACGGCTTACCGTCTCCACGCTGTGGTGTAATTTTTTATTCAACACTATGTTATTTGGATGGATATAATGATGAGTAATATGAATATAAATAATAAAAATAACATGATAATGCCTCTGTAAAATTAATATACCATCCAATTCCACACCTTTAAGGAAATGATATTGTCTCTCGTGCGTACGTACGGATTACCGTCTCCACGACGCGATGAGATTCATTTCCACATTCACCATCCATCGACGATTATAAAAATATATATTCCTAATATGTTTTTAATATATGACATAATAATGATACTGGAGATATATATATTTATATATATATATATATATATATTTACTTACATATATTTTATTCACTTAGTTCCGTTCAATACGTTATGAAAATGGAAACAGTGTTTATGCGTACGTACGGACTACCGTCTCCATAAACGGTGTTTTCCATTTCATATATATGTCTATTATACATAATTATATTCTAAATATATATGATATATAAATCATTTTTTATATTCTGGAATTATTTAAATCATGATCTATGTGATAAAATCAAGAGTAGCAAGTTAATACACGTACGATAAAGAAATCAATTATTACCCGAAATGTTAATTTAACATGGAAATTATTATTAAATGGGTAGTATAAAGTCATAAATGAATAATGTATGATATCATAAATATTAATATGGTTCTGTTATAATTTAATAACATACTACGGTCTTCATACAGTAGGTTAAACATACCCTTGACTAAAGGAAATTGCAAGGTAAGGGGTTTTCATCTCACTCCTTATTCCTGTGAGATTAGTATCGTATTCCCACTATTACCTTTTGTGTGGTGTATGTAATGCCCATAATTGTATTCTTTGTGTAATACACTTTAATTTATGTGTATTTACATATTAATTGTATGATACCTCTTTCATGGGGTGTATGTTTCGTAAGTTACCAAATTGGAAAGGGTTTATTTCTTAATCTCTTCATTATCCGAGATTGTTTATACATAATTATCTACAGGGGCCTCTTTATCATCCACATCCATGTTTCTTAAAAATGTATTTCAAAACATTCTTACTATTTTACAAAATATGGGTTAAATTCATTTATACCCTTGTTTAACTTTTTATAAGAATTTTATAATGGAATCTTTCTGTCATTTTCCAAACAAGGTCCTTTTTAACCTTTTAGATAGAATTAAGGTAAGAATGTATTTTTTTAACTTATACGGAGGGTGCGGCTATTTTCCGCCATTATAAAATCGTCGAAGATTCCCTTACAAGCTTATAAGAATATTTTGAAATTAAATGTCTTATTTTATAATTATGTTACTTTTAAATGATTTCAAAAAAATAGATATTTATCTCCAATAGTTTTGATTTAATCTATGTCAACATCCTTTGATGGATTTTAAGATTATTTGAAGTTGATTTATTATGATACAAAACTTCCATATAGTATTGAAATTTTTGTGATATTTTTGACTGATGATGTGTTATTTTTATACCATTCATGGTTTATGGAGAAATTATTGACATTTCATATGCTAGTTTTAATACGAATGTTTATGGTATGCTTAAACCTGTTCATATGAGGAATGCATTGGACTTAATAAGTGACGGGTGGAGCCCGCTATAGCTCCTCGATGCATCGGTAGGTATCATGAGACAAACTAGTGTCTTGTAACAAGGCCTTGACAAAATCTTATTTGTAGTCTTGGCACAAGGCCTTGGCTATGTGGTTATGATAGTCTGGAATTATTCATTCCATCATTATGAAAGTGGTTAGTGATATTGCATGTGATTATTAGACTAGTAGAATATCCATGTTAATAAGTAAATGGAATTATTTCATTTTATTTTTTCCATATTATGCAGAATTTTAAGTTTAAAATGATTTTGTTTTAGTTAGACATTGCCTTAAATGTTTATGCTTATTTATGAAAGTTTTCGCTGTATTGTTATCCCTACTGAGCATCTGAGTTCACCCCTTTCTATGTTTTATTTTTTCCAGGATTCTAAGAAGTGTATTGTGATTGATATGAAGGTTTAAGCCAAGGGAATAATGGCATTCATAAAGGATTATTTATGTTGTTTTGTATGTTATGAAGTGTAATGTAACATTCATGTATGTAATATATTTTCCAAGACTTCTAAACAAATCGGTCTTTCAGGACTTGATTCCTTGTAATCATGCCAATGTATTAAAATAATGCACCGACTCTGGGTAACTGGGGTCGGGGCGTTACAGTTGGTATCAGAGGAAGTTGATCAATAACCTTGGAATCTATATTTAGATAAACTATGATTAGAGAGCATAGACCTAAGATAGACTTTGAGGATTAGTATAGAATAAATTTCTACAATTTTGGTCATGTAGAGATTTTGTGAGTTTTCCAAAAAAAAATCCCTCTCTGGATATGAGCAGGTAGAGGCAGATCTGAAACAGATGTACCTAGGGGTAAAACCTAAAAACACTGATTTGAGCTAGACTTGAATGGGAACTGGTGCACGACAACGGGCCTTGCTGCACTCTTGGTTTCAATACTCCCGGGGGATATGCTTAAGATAATTATCAATTTCCTTACAAATAATAATGAAGGGTTTATGAGTATATACTTCCTCAATGAAAACATCTTTTTGATTATGGATTATATCTATAAACCATTCAATTTAAGTTAGGTATTTTACAAGTTTGGAATTATCCATTTCAATTCATAAACTAACCTAGTTTATGCCATTGTATAGAAATTGCACCCAGTAGAAGGAATGTGAACTCCAGCAATATGTATGATCCAAAGAGTAAGAAGGATCATATCTTTCACGACATTAAGACAACATTTATAAGTGAAATAGTCTCCCATGTATTCTCAACATATGAAGAAATAGTATCATGTGTTAATAAGATAAGTAAATAATTCTCTGATTCCTATGGCTTTGAAGGTAAGCAAGATAAGAAAAGGATGGAAGAGAGAAAGATTGATAAAGGGAAGAGGGAAAAGAAGAATTTTCCCATATGTGCTAACTGTGGGAAGAAACACCCTGGAACTTTCCTGAAGGGAATGGGAGTTTGTTATAAGTGTGGGGAAAAAGGACACCATGTACGTGACTGCAAGGGTAATAAAAAGGTTTCAAATGTACAATGCTTCATCTGCAAAGAGTTGGGACACTACGTGAACCAATGTCCAAATCAACAGAGTATGCCTCAAATGATACTATTGGATAATAATCAAGTTATGATACTACCACAGATGAGGAGGAATGATTAGAGTTCTTATTTTGTTATTATAGAATTATGTCATTTGAGTGTTGTATCAACAATGTACTGGTTATAATAATTATAGAGTATATAAGGATTATACTGCAGTACTATTTCATTAAGGACTTGAGATTGTGTGGGACCAAGAAAAGTGACTCAATAGCAGGATAAATTTTTGGAAAATATATGGTTTAGAGAAAGATAAATCATAATATGGTTCTGATACCGAGGTAGTGATTTTGGAATAATACATGATTGATTTGGATAAATTATATTGGATATTCTTGACTACCATGAAACTGATTAATTATTTTTATATTCTGACATCATTGAAGTTTACAAAATTTGTGTATAGAAGGAGAATATACAGTATTCTATAAAGAATAAGGGAGCAAGAATGTAATCAATAAGGTTTTATGGTAATTCAGGATGTTACCATGTTTTAAAATAATACATGATGAAGGTGTTCACAAGTTATTGTATGGAAAAAAGGATCTTCATTGTGTATAACTTCCTTATAAATTTTAGACTGTGAGTTCAGATAGTAGTATTTTTGATAATTCTAAAGTTCGGAATTGATTAAGTTTGAATGGTTATTTTTTTATTTTTATAAAAGGACAACACACAGACCGTGTGACAACCCGTCGCGTCGGACAAAGCTACGGGAATCGAACCCACAACCATAGTGTGATTGGGATTTATCGCCTACCACTGGACTATGTGATGTTCCAGGATGGTATAATGTAGTTTCTTTTTTTAAAGGGTCTGATATGTGAATTATAAATTCATTATATTTGGAACCCTATATGATTAGGATAAATATAGTATTTTTTAGTTGTATTATGTTTTGGAGTGAAAGATGAGTTTGTGGTATAAATTTATTAATGGATAAAACTCTAATTAGAAAGTAGGTATATCTCCTTATGATCTTATCCAATCTCATAAATAAATTCCTCAACATTAATAAAAGGAACTTAGAACAAAAATGTTGTCCTAGATGGTACCTTAGATCATCACAAATTTATGGCTTTGTGATTGTTGGCCTTTTCATAGCCATGTTCTCTACCACTCTCCATCAGATATTGATGGTTATATTTCTCTTACATATCCATGTTTTCCTACGTGGAACCCTAGTATGTGTTATTTTCATTAACCTTCATACTTACCACTCTTTATTTTAAATAGAGGCCTCATTAATCCATTTTTCAATGTGGGATTTCAACTAAGATATTTTGAAATGTCAACCCCAAGTTTCCAATACCGAACATAAATTGCGAGGATGCAATTTATTGAAGGAGGGGAGAATGTAACACCCCAAGCTTCCACGATACGCTTCTCTTTGAATAATATAGTATTGTGTGTTGTACTCAACTTCGAGTTCTAACACACACCATAACCAATCAAACTAGATATTATGAATAGTAATACCCACTTTTTGAAATTTTATAAATTTTATCTTTCAAAATGGACTTCATTTTTGGATTCTGAATATCGAAATTATCTTAGGGTGAATTTTTGGTATTTTTCTAAAAACTTTCAATTTTTGATGAATAGTGAAAAACAATGAGTTATAGTTTAAAACCAAATTTTTATTTAAATAATTAATTATTTTATTTAAATTTATTTTAGGTAAAAATAGATACATAATACCTATATAATTTCAATGTAATTCATTGGAGTCATTTTATAATAATTTTAGATATATAAAAATTTTATTGAACTTCTCACCGTCTTTTACCCATCTCCTTGGAGAATTTGAAAATTCACATAAAACTTAATTTTACTGCTTCTGTGAGTGGAATTTTGAAAATCCGAGAGACACGGTTAATATCAAGGGGTAAAATTTGGTTCAATAAGATAAAAATAATTTTTGGTGAATAGTAACTTTTAACTTTTATTTACTACGGTTAAAAGTAAATAGGGTAATTAAAGGTAAAGATGATATTAATATTACCCTAACACATGTCCTAATTCTATTGGACAAATGTATCTCGACCAAAAACAACCTTAGGAATAAAAAATTATCATTTTGGTCCACTTGGATTAGATTAGGACATTAATTATTATTTAATTCAAAGAAGAGTTAAAAGAGTTAAAATAAAAGTTTAATAACGAAAACTTTTTTAATATAGGGTTATACACAAGATAAATTCTATTATAAATATTCATTAGAAATCTAAAAGTATTTCCTACATAATTTTATTTTATTTATATTTTTTAGACCTTAAATAAAGTAATTTATTTATGACACAATGATGATGAAGTAATTACCGTATTAATGAATGATTAAGATAATTGATATTATAAATACCCAAATAAATGTAATTTGAGACTTTTTATGAATTAAAATATTTTCTAGGTAAATATGAAATATTATTATTGGTTATAGTAATTTTTTTCTAAGTAATAATGCTTTTATGAATTTATCAAAAATGAAATACCCAATAGTGTCAAAATTGACATAATAGAGTTTTTAAAACAAATATTATATTATTAATTGATATTCTATTCCTAAAAATCTAAGGTTCGGCCAAAGGACTTATAGCATGATATTTGTATCATTAATTGACCACTTGGAGGTCTATTTGAAGTTTATAGTAAGTTTATTAACCATATAATATAAAAATACAAAGAGACATGGTAAATGTCAAACTAATTAACTGAGAGTTAAAACTAAAAGATAAGGTTAATAAAGTGACCCAAACCTGTATAAAACCTATTTGTTGAGTGGATTTAGACCCATACCCACCTTATACTCTAAATAAATCAATTTGGAGCCATTATAAACCGAATATGAATTTATTATAAAATAATATTTTAATTTTTTCCTAAGGTTCCCCTCACCCCTCTTATAAAAACGCACTCCCCCTCCTCTAAAATTCATACCATCAATGCCTTTTGACTCGGACAACCCATACCCAAATATTTTCTCAGCTTCCCTCACTCCAACCTAGAGGCATTATTTTGATCATAAATCCAACCTAAGCATCCCTTTTGATCAAATCAAAAGGAAGAACTCAAAGAAGAGGTAATGTTTTCACCACCCTCTTTCAAGTTACTTTCTTCTTCCACTTCTTATTTCTTTGTTATTTCCATTATAAAATAATAACTCCAGTATATTCTATATACTGTGATGTTATTGTAAATATTTCACAACTATATTCATTATTCTATCCATCTTATTAATGATAATTTCACCATGTGTGCGTACGTACGGCTTACCGTCTCCACACCGTGGTGTAATTTGTTATTCAACACTACGTTATTTGGATGGATATAATGATGAGTGATTTGTATATAAATAATAAAAATAACATGATAATGTATCTGTAAAGTTAATATACCATCAAATTCCACACCTTTAAGGAAATTATTTTGTCGCTCGTGCGTACGTACGGATTACCGTCTCCACGATGCGATGAGATTCATTTCCACATTCACCAGCCATCGACAATTATAAAAATATATATTACTAATATGTTTCTAATATATGAAATAATAATGCTACTGGAGATATATTTATTTATATATATATATATATGTGTACTTACATATATTTTATTCACTTAGTTCCATTCAATACGTTATGAAAACGGAAACAACGTCTATGCGTATGTACGGACTACCGTCTCCATAAACGGTGTTTCCCATTTCATATATATGTCCGTTATACATAATTATATTCTAAATATATATGATATATAAATCATTTTTTATATTCTGGAAGTATTTAAATCATGATCTAAGTGATACAATCAAGAGTAACAAGTTAAAACATGTACGATAAAGAAAGCGATTATTAACCGAAATGTTAATTTAACATGAAAATAATTATTAAATGGGTAGTATAAAGTCATAAATGAATAGTGTATGATATCATAAATATTAATATGGTTTTGGTATAATTTAATAATATACTACAGTCTTCATACAGGAGGTTAAACGTACCCTCGACTAAAGGAAAGTGCAAGGTAAGAGGTTTTCATCTCACTCCTTATTCCTGTGAGATTCATACCATATTGCCACTATTACCTTTTGTGTGGTGTATGTACTACCCATAATTGTATTCTTTGTGTAATACACTTTAATTTATGTGTATTTACATATTCATTGTATGATACCTCTTTCATGGGGTGTATGTTTCATAATTTACCAAATTGGTAAGGGTTTATTTCACAATCTCTTCATTATCCGAGGTTGTTTATATGTAATTATATACTGGGACCTCTTTATCAACCACGTCCATGTTTCTTAAAAATGTATTTCAAAAAATTCTTACTATTTTACAAAATATGGGTTAAAGTCATTTATACCATTGTTTGACTTTTTATAAGAAGTTTATAAAGGAATCTTTCTGTCATTTTCCAAACAAGGTCCTTTTTAACCTTTTCGACAGAATTAAGGTAAGAATGTCTTTTTTTAACTTATACGGTGGGTGCGGCTGTTTTACGCCGTTAAAAAATCGTCAAATCTTCCCTTACAAGCTTATAATAATATTTTTAAATCAAATGTTTTATTTTATAATTATGTGACTTTTAAATGATTTCAAAAAAAGAGATATTTATCTCAAATAGTTTTGATTTCATCTATGTAAACATCCTTTGATGGATTTTAAGATTATTTGAAGTTGATTTATAATAATACAAAACTTCCATATAGTATTTAAGGTTTTGTGATATGTTTTACTGAGGATGTGTTATTTTTATACCATTCATGGTTTATGGAGAAAGTATTGACATTTCGTATGCTAGTTTTAATACGAATGTTTATGGTATGTTTAAACCTGTTCATATGAGGAATGCATTGGACTTAATAAGTGATGGGTGGAGCCCTCTATAGCTCCTCGATGCATCGGTAGGTATCATGAGACAAACTAGTGTCTGGGAACAAGGCCTTGACAAAATCTTATTTGTAGTCTTGGCACAAGGCCTTGACTATGTGGTTATGATAGTCTGGAATTATTCATTCCATCATTATGAAAGTGGTTAGTGATATTGCATGTGATTATTAGACTAGTATAATATCCATGTGAATAAGTAAATGGAATTATTTCATTTTCTTTTTTCCATATTATGTTGAAGTTCAAGTTTAAAAGGATTTTGTTTTAGTTATACATTGCCTTAAATGTTTATGCTTATTTATGAAATTTTACACTGTATTGTTATCCTTACTGAGCATCTGAGCTCACCACTTTCTATGTTTTATTTTTTCCAGGATTCCAAGAAGTATATTGTGATTGATATGCAGGGTTAAGCCAAGGGAATAATGGCATTTATAAAGTATTATTTATATTATTTTGTATTTTATGAAGTGTAATGTAACATTCATATATGTAATCTATTTCCCAAGACTGCTAAACCAATCGGTCTTTTAGGACTTGATTCCTTATAATAATGCCAATGTATTAAAATAATGCACCGACTCTAGGTAACTAGGGTTGAGGCGTTACAACTGGCACCGAGGAATAAACCATAAATAAGTACTCATCAACACAAGAGAAATCCAACTCAGGCCGCACTGTGACATCATCCATCGCCAAACCACCTTACCGAAAATCTCTATGTATCCTCCATTCTAGATCTCACCTGGAGATATGTAGATGAACGATGGTTCATATCTATGGTCTTAGAGGCCTAGTGAATCGAGAACACGCCCTTATATTCTTTGATTCATATTCCATTATCAAAACTTTTTTTATTTGGTGTATATACTACCATATGGATGTATTTTATCATAATTTTCCTGAAATTAATGTGGTTTACAAACCCATTTAATTTTATACCCTTCAATTTATTTTGATTCAAAAGTTACTAAAGTCTTAAGGGTTTTTTTGACTCAACCTCCTTTTCATTGAGTCATAGAATTTATCACTTGAATATATTATTATAAGTTTATTATATTCTTACATTTTTTACTTAATAAGTTAATTTCTATTTATATTTTAGGAATTTACATTTTCTAAAAAAATATTCTTCTTTGATGAATTTATTTCTTTAATAAAATAAGTTTTTGTTATGAATAATTCAAATACACTTTAAATAGATATTTCTCTTCCATGTTCATATATTTTCCTCATATTCTCTCCTCTAATATTTAGAAACCAAAATATTTATTATTTCTAATGATCTTAATACTTCTCTTTACCTATATTTAAAATTAATATTTTTAACTCTTTTAAATGATATGGGTTTCAATAAAGATATTTTAAAATATTATAATTACATTTTATTTCACATTCATACCATTTATCTTCAAATAAATTTTTTTTATTTTAACATTATTTATTTTAAAATTTATATTATTTGGTTTATTTAAAAATATTTTTTTCAAAAATTATTCTTGAAAAGGATTTCTGAAAGTGACTCCAAACTTTTTGTTTCTACGAAAAGTTTAAAAATGTTTTACAAAATCTCTTTTTATGGTTTATTTTCCATTTTAATATTTATCTTTTAGGAATATATCTCCAATAGAGTTATATTCAATGAATAACCCTATAATTCCCTTATGAAATAATCATTTTGGTTAATTTAATTTTGGTATCATTCGATTGAATTATTGATGTCATTTTTAGGTGATGAAAATTGAAATGATACAAAACCCACATTATTTTCAAGGTTTTTTCATGATATGATGTATGATTGGTTTAATCTAGCACAATTTCATTTATTTTATCATTTTGAGATGGATTGGGTTTGTTAAATCCCATAGATATTTTGGGTTCGTTAAACCCTTGAGATGGGTTGGGTCTATTAAATCAATTAAATGAGTAGGGTCCTTTAATACCCTAAGACAAGTGAGGCCCTATACTGACCTATAATGAATTGGTTAAGTTTCTATATATCATTAGATAAAAATGTGGTGAAATTTATGATACTTGATCCATAATTGGAGTTAGGATAATTATTCCCCATACACTATGTAATATTTTTCTATGCTTATGTTTTTTGCACAATTTTATGCCACATTCCCATGTTATTCCAAAATTATATACAATGAAACATTCTTATATTATACTATGTGGATCTTGATTATTATTTAATGTCTATACTTTATTACCCCATGGTTGATGGTAGATAATTTGTGTTTATATTTCTATTTTTCATTCTTATGGAAATCTATTATTAATCAATGCTCTTTTAATCAAATATTTCTCCCATTATCATGTTTTATCATATGCTTATTTTATAACCCTTTATAAATAATTGATAATTTTTCCATTACTAACCATTTGATAACACTTCTATTTTTTCACTTCTTGAGGAAATTATATGTAGGATTATTTTTAGAAGGAATTATTATGTGTGTAATTTGTGGGTGATGATAAAAGATAATGTGTAATAATATTTTTAAGTAGATGGTCTCCAAATACACTAAACCTTTGGGTCCTAGGATTATGTGTGAAGATTTTTTATATGTAATGTTTAATTAATGAGATAATATGTTAAATTATGTAAGTGTATTTGTGTCTTCTCAGTTGGTATCAAAACTAGTAACTAAGTATGAATTTTTTTTCCACCTGAACAAATAGTGTGGGTCCAGGGTGCTTCAGTTGGTATCAGAGCAGAGTTTAGTTGCTTTTTGGGATTATTTTAGTTATTTTGGGGGATTAATAATCAATATAATTATACATAAGCCTAAATATATGAAGAAACCTAAAAGTTTGATAAATTATGGAGTGTGAGGGTTCCTAGAAATGACATCCATGTCTGAATATAAACAAGTGGATACATGATCGAGCATAGATTCACCAAGGGTTAACAACCCTAAAAATGTTAGTTGAGTATTAATTTGGTTTTCACTTGGTTAAAAATTAATGGTCCTAACAACACACCATTTTTGACACTCCTGTTAGATATGCTTTAGTAGATTCACATACTCTTTATGAACCATTATAAAGTCTTTGAATATATTATTGTGGTATTGTATAACTATTTAGGATAGAAATTCTAATAGGAATATGTTCATGGATAACCAAGATTGAAATATAGATATTCATAAGTTATGGTATACATGTATTTTATGAGTTTCATTTTCTAAGTTTGTAACTTTAATTTAATATATTTATTAATTTTCAAATGCCTCAACTTTGATTTATTTAAAGTAATGGTTGGAGCTCATAGAAAACATTTTATTATTGGGTGTGATGGAAAATGCATTGATTTTCTTAATAATTAACCAAATAGTATAGGATCTGGAGTCAAAAATCTTATGGTTATGCCCAACCAGCTATCTAGAGTTATGATTATCAACTTAAACCTGATTAAATTTTCAAACACATCAATTAAAAAGAAATTATAGTTTCATGGAAGTTCATGTAATAATGACCATAGAGGGAATAGGATTCAATTTATTACATTTCAAAAATGTGTGAAGAAGCACCCAGGGGAGTGTCTCAAAGGAACTAGAAGATGTTTTATTTATGGTAATGGTGGTCATTCAGTAGCCAACTACTAAGTAAAAATGAATATTTTGGTTAACATGATGGAGATAAATAATTTTATTCCTATGGTGAAACTAATAATTAAATGTTTTAAATGTAAAGAGTTTGGGAATTTTGAAAATCAATTCTCTAATACTAGTGATAATAAGGAAAATAGACCTCAGTAAACTCTAAAACCTAGGGAATAAGGAAGAACCTATGAAATGACTATCATTAAAGTGAATCATGATAATTAATGTATACTTATCCTCTACTCCAAATCTATGGATGTATTATTAGATTCTAGTTCTATCCACTCTAGTATATCTCTGAAGTTTTATAATAGAATAAAATTAGAATCCAAAGAATACAACGTGTGGGGCTGGCTCTACGGCGGTTAGGGTTTCGCGATACAGGAAGCGATAACACGGTGTGTGAAAACTGCCAAATGGAATATGGGTTCTTACACAAGACTTGGTGTGTATATAGGATGATAAATTGACATGGGGTGGAGTACACTGCATGTACTCCACCACACGACTAGACTAGGATGGTTATGTAGGTTACCTCGTGTACCGGTACACGAGTTGGCATACACGGGTCGAAGTCGTGTACGGGCACATGGCCAGCGTACACTGAGCGGACCCTATATAATCTTACACAGCATGTGACCATCACTACACGTCATGTATACACTTTTTACATGACATGTCTTCTAACTTAGGTCATTTCACATAGGCAGTACCTAAAGTCAAGGGACACGACGTGTGACCTTGCTACACTTCGTGTACTCTCTTCTACATGGCTTGATCTCCTTGTCCACCGTTCCTTGGAAAATTTTAATTTGGGTTAGTTCCCACTTTTCTAATTCCCTTGAATGTCAAGTATTGTTTCCATATAGAGGAGTATTATCCCTCCAGCAGGACTTTATAGATAGATTCAGAATCCCTCTGAGAGGCCCAGAGCGAGATCCTCTATGCATTCTTGGCCCAAGGTAGAGTTAGGTATCGATGTGACCAATCCTATAGGATGACAATAATCTAATTATTAGGTGAATATGGATGAGTCACGTTATACTCCAAGACCCAGGAAGTGATCCTCATCTGTGTATCATGATCTTTCCCCACTCAGGAGTGAGTTCTCCCAGAATGAGTGTATCTGTTTTCTCTTCAGATCTATTAGTGCATCTATCTCCCTCGTGAAACTTCCTAAAAAATGTACTTCTTGGATGGAAATCATCAGATCTATTAGACTCATTGAGTGAGTTCTCCCAAATGAGTGCTTCATGGAATATTCAAACTAAATCCCGAGTGTGGGGCTGTGGTTGTTGTGACTTACCTCTAGACTACAGGTCTGGGTTTCGAGTATATTTGTGTATGTTTCTCTTATTTTATTTTATGGAGACATATATTGTGTATAGATAATTGTACCTTTACTTTTTTTATTTCTTTTTTGTTTTTAGGGTCCTCTACTGAGTATTTTTATACTCTCCCCTGTACAAACTTTTCCCGCATGTGTCATGTCTTGTGTAGACAAGCGGCCTTTTGACGGAGTCTAGGGTGGACCAGGACCAGACTGAGCTTTGTGAGATTTATTATAGGCCAAGGTGTTCCAATAGATATCATAAGCATTCCCAATACCTATTTATTTCTTACATGTTGTACTTTGTAGTTTACAGACTCTTTATTTTGGTGGGTTTGTATTCTGGCCGAGTTTACTTTCCTCACTTTACTTTCTATTGTACTTTGTTGGTTGGTTTTAGTTGTATGCATTCATTTTGTTCCTTAGTGGTTTTTACATTTCATCATTTGTGGGCTTAGAGATGTGTGTGTGTGTACAGGTACTTAGGAAATGCCTCTCATGTTAGTGATATGCCTACTTGTTTCTAGTCACCAGCCCCTGGCCTATTAAAGGCGGGCTTGGGGAGTCACGGTACGGGCCCCACTGGTACGGGTCGTGACACTCCCTCCTCCAAACCTATTATATACATACTATTATTAATGAAATTATTATCATTATAATACTTAAATTTTATTATATTAATGGAACAACCATTATCTATCTCTATAACATCCATTAGAAAATAGAAACATCACCCATGTTATGTGTGGATTATCACCTTCATGAACAATGTATTTCATTTTTCATCACCTCCATACTTGAATGGTTCTAATAATGTATTTAATAAATAAAAATTATATTTATGAAATTATTAAGATTATAGTAAGATAATTTATAAATTATATTAATCTCTAATCCATTATTAATATACCACATTTTGTTCATTAAAAATTATTGAAAAGAGATCAACATTGATTTCATCTTCATGAATCATAACTAAAACTCTCATGGAATGAAATTAGAACTTTATAAACCATTATATAACATATATTAAAGTACCTTAAATAATCTAGGAATGAGGAAATTTGTAATGAACTAGCCTGAGCTTCCACCTAAACCAGCACACAGTCTAGCACCCCACTGGCCTGAAGGGAGCTCATGATCCCCATAAACTAGAAACTAATGCCTGGGTATCACAAAAAGTTATTTGAGAATGATTTATCCTATAAAAATAATAATTAATAAGCCTCACATAGCTTAATAAAAAAAATATCCAATCAAGTAAACAAAAATAATAAATCAAAACAAGCATCACGTAAACTAAACTGAAAAAAAATCAATATCTCATAAATAAATAAACTAAACAAATATTATGTCGACTATTGATACAATAATATCTCAAATTAAAATAAAATAAAACCAAACCTACCACCAAACATCTTTATGTGGCCCCTTAGTCACACTCCATACCCCAATCCAACTAACGAACCATCTCAAACATAAATGAAAGTTAATTCCATAGCCAAGGTACCTAAAATGAAACCATACACTAAGTGGTGTATATAAGGTGTAAGAGATACCATGTTCAATAGGATCTCACTAAGGGTTTGTAGAATTATTTCAAAAGATGTATCATTTTATGAATTTTTTAAATTAAATTAGAAAATGTTTTTCTAAAAATTAGAGTCCCAAAACAAATATAAACCTATAAGTGTTCTCATAAAATATCCCCCCCATGAAAACTAATCATTTAAAAACACTACTTTAAAACCTTAACTTTCCGTTTTGAAACACTAATTTAATACCAATATTTTAAAGACATTTTATAAATAATATTTCAAAACAAAATTGAAAATAATTTATTAAAATCAATATAAAAGTAATATGAATAAATAAATAATGAGTAAATCATCATTACAATGATGTAATAAAACAAAAAGACAACAACTGAGTAAAATCTTGGTGCTATTGTGAGTCAGTTGAATTAGGGGATACGAGGGAGGTAAATCCCTTATCTAATTTCAATTATCATCATGGGCACACACTCGGACCCAACATAAATGATAATAGACCTAGTATCATCGAAAAAAATTTATCTAGGGGGAGTGAAACTAGGATAATCTCTATCTGACACCCTCTCACAGTTCACTGAGGACAACACAAACCCCTAGGAAGGGGAAAATCCCCTAGAACACTAGATGGTGAGTACAAATTAGACTAGCGTAACACACATACAAACCTTATACTTAGCTACCTAGGGTCCCATGATAAAATTCAATGTATGTGAGAAAACTAAATATACCAAAAAATCATCACATATATCAAACAATACAATAATCATAAATCTCATATCAGATCTTATTCCCTCAAAATAAACATCCCATTTTTACATCATCCATATCAAATGAAATATAATGAATTCCCCTTGAGCTGTAATCTATATCACACACACCCACAAAAATTAAGGGGCACCTAAGAGATTATCCAACATGCCATGAAATCTCATTTAAAAGTGAAAAATGTGACTTACTAAAAATTCATCACATATTTCCTACCTTTTGAAATTCATTTCAAATAAACCTTTACACCATAACATTTAGAAATCACATTCAAGATCATTTAGATACTATTTCCATAAAATGAACACTTCACCCAATTCATGAACCAAACAAGATCAAATATCATTAAAACACTCTTTTCATTCTAAAAAAATCCATTACAACATTTAAAGTTACTTTTCACCCACTCACACCTTTAAACTAGAAAACTCATTATAATCCACTTGAAATACCTCTATATTAAGTGAACACCCACTCCAAGACACTTTCTAAACTCAACATAATTATCATATAAAAATTTATTCTAATAATTAAATCATTTAAAATAATCAAGAACACAATGAAATTAAGTTTAAATGAAGATAATAAAAAAACTTAGTTCAAGCATTGTGAAATCAAGTCAGGACAAGCCAGAACACATCGCCTTCATTGGAAAATGATCAAATAAGCCAATATATACCCTCTACAATCCATATCAACAAAAACATTTGAATTAGAACCACATAAATGGTTATTTTCATCCATAACCACCTCATAGGGTTCAGGGGGAGAAGTGAAACCAAAATTAAATAAAGGAAATGTGAAGAGGAAGGTGAAAATAAGAGGAGCAGAGGTCTTACCTTAAGAAATCCCTAAGAAATCAAATAAACAAAGGCTTTGAATCATGATATGGGGAGGGAAACTCCTCCTTGGGTGCATGGATTATGCAAATAGAAAGTGGAGAAGAAGGAAAAGAAACCCCTTAAAATAAATCCAGGGGAAATTTTTTAAAATAAAAATATAAAATTTGGGTAGCTTGCATGATTTGATAAATAGTGCGCTAACCTTGCGGAATCCGCTGGAGACTCACCACACACTTTCATTGTTTGGTCACACAGTTATTAAATTTCTCTAAAACTATGAAAAATGAATTCACTACCATTTTTATCCTTATTTCATGGT
Organism: Viscum album; assembly: GCA_963277665.1. Lineage (NCBI taxonomy): Eukaryota > Viridiplantae > Streptophyta > Magnoliopsida > Santalales > Viscaceae > Viscum > Viscum album. The sequence continues at coordinate 1,714,950,690 of OY728160.1, read as the reverse complement.
TTCCATATTATTACTCTTAACTATACGTTAATTGGGCACCACCCAAAAAATCAAAATTTCAAAATTAAAGACCCAAAATTTCTCAAAAAAAATAAAACTAATCGAAATTGGATAAGTAAATAGTATCCATAGTGACATTTAGTGTTATAATATCCCCCATAATGTTACTAACTACCCTCATAAATTCATTAATAATAGTATAATCAAGAAAAAATTGATAGCTCCAACACCTTCCAAATAGATGGGAGGGTCAGGAAGAAACTCATAATGATCCTATGATAAGGGAAACATCTTAGACACTTAATTCATCAAAACAACGTAAAAATCCTCTGCATCTATGAACATCTCCAAGAACAACTCAACTGAGATCACTAAATTCATGAAAAAAAAATATATGGAGACCTAAAATAGTTTTATACACCATTTAGAATTTATCTGAACTAGTGAAATGAAATGAAGATACACCACCTTATTAAACACCATTCATAAAAACACATCTCCAAGTGTTCCCTCATTTCTATAAACTATATGAAAATATCATTCCACTGATTAAAATTCCCAAGGAAATGTAACCCAAGGAAAACTCAGCATCTAAAAAAGAAAACTCATTGGTAAGATTAAAAACATGATCTCACAACAAGATCAAAATATCAAAATTCTAAAAAACACTAGCATGATCTTCAAGCCCAGTTCATAATACTCAAGGGTTAAACTAATACCTCTCCATCAGAACACCATACCATGGTGAAACCAATTAAAAAAATATCACCTCTAATTACTCCACAACCCAAATGAAACAATTGTCCTTGTCACCTGAGTATTGACGCAAGGTTTACTATGCTCTCCCACCAAGAATCCAATCCTCAAAATACCCATGTCATGGAATTCATTCCAAGAAAATAAAACTCAAGTACAATAACACACATCAACCAATAATTCACCACCATCCACAAAGAAAAAATCTAAAAAACCTTGATATAATCTAAAATTAATCCCAAAACAACTATCCATAAAAACAAAATCTACATCTAGGAATTCCTCTTCTGATAACCCAATAAATAAATCCTATAAAGACAACTCAACCGACTACATCAAGGACAATATCCACTCTGGAGTAACACTAAAATCTCTAGAGATCTCAACCCTAATCGAATACACCAAAATCAAAACCCCACTCAAGGAAAAAATATCCTCTAAAACATAATATATAAAGAACATAGATAAGGACTAAACATAAGAAATAATCATCTCTACCACCTGGTCTCAAGTCTAGGTAGATCTGAAGAATAAAGTAACAACTCCCAACCAATGGGAAGGGTTATCCTGAAGGTCATCCCGATGAATGGACACTCCACTTACCTCCAAAGACTTCTCTGAGAGGTGTAATTTATATATCATGAAACATTAACTTAAACTGGTTCATGTTCTAAAAATAAAATTATATAACACCAACATATATAAAACTTCCAAAACAAAGTCTCACTCAACTATACAGACACCATTCTTTAAAAACATCCCATTCATTTCAAAAAATTCACACAATTCCTGAAAACATTTCATTTCTTAATAGAATTCATTTAAATATAAAAATCCATGAAAACATTATTTCCAAAACATTTTATTGATCCCATTTTAAAATCACTCACTTTAAACATTTTTTCCAAAATTAAGTTGATTATAAAATTTATTATAGAAAAATTGGATTTAAACAAATTATATTCTAATTTCATTATAAAACTAATATTTTACTCAAAAAATCATTTCCATGCTAAAAAACATTCCCAATTTTTTTTAAACTATTTACCTTCAAAACTTTTCATCGGAATAAAACTCATTTTATAATTACTATAAAATAATTTTAAAAAACATCTATTAAATCACTTGTTCACACCAAAAACCAAATTTTCAACATATGAAACAATATCCCTAAAGGAAAAAAATCAATAAAAAACTAAAAATCATCCATAAACCAAATTTAAAAACATAAATTCTCAATGAAAACTCCCTTAATTTCTATCATTCCAATGGTAAAAATCATTGGGATCATTCCTAAAATAAAGGGAGGTGAAACAAAAAAATTTGGGGATAAACAACCCTACACGCAATTTGGATACATGGTATGGTAAAACATATTACAACCTTAAAATTTTCACTATAATGATTAAAGAACAAACCTACATGGTCACTACAAACTTTACTAGAATGTGTAGTCCAATTGTGTGACTCTAGTTCATTCACCACTTTCACCTCAGAAACTCTTGAGAACCCCTAAAATCACTGAGATATTAAATAGAGATCCAAATACCATCATAAAATATAAATATACAACAAATATACTTAAAAATAAACTCAAAATAAAAATAAAAAACCTAATAACCCAAGGTGACTCGAGTTTTATCATGAAATGAGGTTACCAAGAACCTACTTTTAAGCATCCTCTTAAGTCTAGAAAATATTCCTAATCTCCAATCTACAATAACACGCACCAAATACTCAGATTAATTTCCAAGAACCTAGGTCCCTTTCGATTATCATGGACTCTTATGACATTTGTAATAAACTGAATTGGGATACAACCTAAACTAGCATCTGGTATAGCCCACCATTGGCCCAAAGGGAATTATTGATCCCCATGGGTTGGAAACTAGTGAATTGGAATCACAAAACATGATTTAGGAATGATTTCACCCATGAAAATAATAATAAACAAAATTCACATGGAATAATCAAAATAAATATTCAACGGAGTATGTAGCATGAATAAATCAATACAAGCATCACATAAACTAAACTTAACTAAAATCAACATTGCATAAATATATAAATAGAAAATCCTAGGATAACTATCGATATAATAATATCCCAACTTAAAATAATGAAAACCAAACCCACCAACAAACATCTTTATGTGACCCTTTGGTCACACTCTACACCCTAATCCAACTGATGAACCATCCCAAATATAACAAGAAGGAAAGACAGTAGCCAATTCACCTAAAATGAAAACATAAAAGTTTCATAAACCAAGTGGTGTATACAGGTTGTGAGAGAAACCAATATCAATGGGATATCACCAAGTAGTTTTTGAACTTATTTCAAAATACATATCATTTTACACTAGTTTGAAATAAAATTATAAAAAAAATTTCTAAAAATGAAAGTGTTGAAAAAAATATAAACTCATAAGTGTTCTCATAAAACATCCACCCTTTTTTATGGAAACCAAGAATTTGAAAAAACCCCTCTAAAACCTTTACTTTTATTTTTGAAAAATAATTTTAAAACCTCCCTTTAAAATTTCTAAAAACATTTTTAAAACTATTTATTTAAAACAAGATAAAAGGAACATGAATAAATAAAAAACCAGTAAAGCCTCATGCCAACAATCTGATAAAATAAAAGGACAAAAACCAAGGAAAATCCTCGTTCTAGTGTGATTTAATTGAACTATGGGATATAAGGAATGGAAATCCCCTATCTAATTTCAACTAGTATCATGCACACATGTTAGGATTTAACATGAATGATATTGGACCTAGTATCATTGTAAACACTCTATCCATGGTCCCTATAATGAAACTGGTAAAATAACCATTCAAACACCTCCTACAGGTTCTTGGGGACAATACAAACCCCAAGGAGTGTACAACTCTCCTAGGTCACTAGCTAGTGAGAGTACATAAAGATAGAAAAAATGCATATAGACCTTTTACTTAGCTACCTAGTGTCCTATGATAAAACTAAAAAGATGTGAGAAAACCAAACATAACAGAAAATAATCACATATAGAAAACAATATAATTATCATAAATCTGATCTCATCTCTAACACCCTCACAAGAAACATCCATTTTTTACACCAGTTGTAACAAATGAAATATAGGTAATTCCCCTTAGGATACAATCCACATCACAAACACCCATAAGAATTCAGAGTCTCTTAATAGGTTCTCCCACATTCCATAAAATCTCATATAAAAGTGAAAAAAATCCCTTACCAAAAACTTAACTCATAATTCCAATCAATTTTTACACCTTTTAAAATTCATTTCAAACCAACCTTTACACCAAAACATTTGGAAATCACATTAAAACTCATTTAAATCTCATTTCTATAAAACAAACACTTAACCCAATTCCTAACCTAGATAGGGTTAGATACCATTCAAAACACTTATTTAATTCTAAAACATTCCATTAAAATATTTAAAGTCACTTGGTACCCACTCACTCCTTTAAATCCACTTGAAAAACCTTTATTCCAAGTGAACACCCTCTTCAAAACACTTAGGAAGATCAATAAAATTATCACATATACATTTAATATAATAATTATAGCATCTAAAAGCATTAATCACAATATGAAATATCATTTATGGAAATATCACAATAATTCGTACCTCAAGAATGGTGGAATCAACTTGTGGTAAGCTAAATTGTATCTCCTTTGATGGTAAATTCTAAAATAGGCCAAGAGATAACCTTAAAAATCCCTTAAAACAAAAACTACCAATTTAAAACCACCTTAACTCCTATTTTTATCCAAAAAATACTCTTAGGGTTATTAAGGCGAAGTGAAACCAAAAAAGAAACAAAATAAATAAGAAGATAAAAGAAGAAATAAGTGGAATAGAAAGATTACCTCTAGAAATCTGCAAGAACTCAAAGAAATGAAGGCTTAGAATCATGATAGGAGGATGAGGGGAACTTTACTTTGGGATATTAGAGGGAAATTTACTTTGGGATATTATATTGAATGAAGATTAATGGGAGAATAGGGGAAATAAATCCCTTGAAATTGATCTATGGGAAATTTTGGAAAACAAAAATCTAAAAGATGGGAAGCTTACATGATTTGGCTACACATTTTGGGGAACTATGCTCAAATCATGAAAAAATCACTAGAGACTCAAAAAAAACATACATGGTTTGGAAACATAATTATTAAACCATGTACTAATAATGAAAAATTAATCTTAAACTATCTACAGCATTATCTCATGGTTTCCGCATGATTACTCCTACATGCGTGCCACCCATAAAATTATAAATTTAAAAAATAAACACCCATAAATATTTAAAATTATAAAATGACAAAAAAAAATAGGGAATTTAATATTATCCATAGTAACATGGGGTGTTACAAAGGTATAAAATAAGGATTATTATTATCAACATTACTATGAATGTATGAAACAATCAAAATCATTAATATCTAATGATGAAAATAAACAATAACTTACAAACAAATGTATAATTAATTATTATAATTAGATTATAAAAGGAAATATATTTGAATAATGTTTTAAAATAATTTATTAATATGATTATTTTTATCATACAGGATTTTAGAGTGCATTCGACCAAGTATGAATCCAATGAAAGGGTTTCGTCTCAATTTCCCTTCATTGAGGCATGTTTTCATATTATGAACCTAATATTATTTTATATGGTGTAAAAACTACCCAATTGGAATTATATTATTATTATTAAATTTTATTTCATGGTATTTATAGGTATTTTCATGAATCCCACTTTCATATTCTTATGATTCAATTGTTACTAAACTTGTAAGGGTCCTTATTAACTCAATTTGTGTTCATTGAGTTGTGATTGTTACTCTTGAAATTTATTCTTATAAGTTGGGTAAATTCTTCCTCATGATTGAAATATATTTTAATTAATATTATGTTTCAATTTATTTACATTTCTTTCTTAAAAAATCTTTTAAAATGATTCTCACTTCAAAAATATGATGTCTATGAGGGTTTTTCATAAGTCAATTTCCTTTATTTATGTTATAATGTTTCATATTGAACTCCATTATTCTAATTTTTATCTATTTTATAATATGATTATAAAAAAAATATTTTCACTTTATTTTCTATATAATTATAATTATTTCTCATATACTCCTTTTTAAATGATTGATACTACAAATATTATGATGTCTAAATGGGTTTTTTCATCTCAATTTCCTTTCTTTGATATTAATTTTAGTTTAACCACTTATTTTTTTAATAGTGTATATACTACCTTATGGATTTATTTTATCATAATTTTTCAAAAATTAAAGTGGTTTATAAATCCATTTCATGTTATCTCCTTTAATTACTTTTTATTCAAAAGTTACCAAATTCGTAAGGTCTTTTCAACTTAGACTCATTTTTATTGAGTCGTAGTTGTTATCCCTTTACTATATTCATATAAGTTTAGTATATTATTAAATATATTTACTTAATATGGTACATATAGGTAATTTAAATTTTCTCATCAAAATATTCTTCATTTATTAATTTCTTTCTTTAATAAAATTGTTGTTGTTAAGAATAATTCTTATCCACTCTAAATATCTATTTTTATTCCATGTCATATATTTTTTTACAATGTTATACTTTCTTATTTGGAAACCCAAATATGTATTATTTCTTATTATATTCATACTCCTCTTTACCTATTTTCAGAATGAAGCTTTATTACTCTTTTAAATGATGTGGATTTCAATGAATATATTTTAAAATATTAAAAATGCATTTTATTTCACATTTATATCCTTTATCTTCAACTATAAATCTTTTACTTAAAATTTATTTATTTTAATAGTTATATTACTAGGTATCTTTAAAAATGGTTCTTTTAAAAAAACAAAAGGATTTTTTAAAGTAACTCACAACTTCAACTTTTTACGAAAAGTTTAAAAATTCTCTATAAAATATCTTTTTATGATTTTTATTTAATTTTGATATTTATCTACAAATAATATATCTCTTATGGAGTTATGTTTTATAAATAAGCCTCTATATTAACTTATTAAATACTCATTTTAGGTTATTTAATTGTGGTTTCATCCAATCAAATTCTTGATTTCATTTTTATGTGATACCATTTGAAATGATACAAAACCCATTTTATTTCCATTGGTTTTTCATGATTTGATGTATGATTGGTTTCATGTGGAACACAGACATATGGTTTATCATTTTTAGATAGTTTGGTTTTGTTAAATCCCTATGATGGGTTGGGTCCATTAAATTCTTGAGATGGATTGGATCCTTTAAATCCCTGAGATGGGTGGGGTCCTATATCACCCTCCAATGAATTAGTTGTGGTTATATATCTCAAGAGATAAAAATGGTATAAAATTTATGATAATTGATCCATAATGGGATGTATGACTATGATTATAGGTCCATTATGTTGTAGGAGGAAGTATCGTTGTTTTTATCGACAATTTTTTGGGAGGAAGGATCATGGTTCTTGATCCACTATGTAATGTTTTTCTATGGTTATGTTTTTTTCAACACTCTTATGCCACATTCCCTTGATATACCACAATTCTATATTATTACATATTCTTATTTTATTCTCTATGAATATTGATTATTGTATCATGTATCTTCTTTATTATGATATGGATTATGTTTGATCGTTTGGGGTTATATGTTTATATGTCATGCTTATGGATGTCTCTTATTGCTCCATGTTATTTTAATCAGATATTTATAACATGCTCATGTTTTATCATATGATTATGTTTAAATAATTTATAACTCATTAATAATTTTTACTTTAATAATCATTTAATACCTCTCTTTATTTTTTATTCCACTTCTCTAGGAAATTATATACAGTATTATGTTTTTAAGGAATTATTGTGTGGAGAATTAGTGGTAGATGTTGCACAAATAATCTGTAATAAGTATTTTATCTCTAAAGATATTAAATCTTTGGGTTATGGTATTGTATCTAAACATTTTTTAGATGTAATTATTAATTAATAATATGATATGTAAAATTATGTATGTTTATTTGGGTCATCTCATTTAGTATCAAAGATAGTAATTAAAGTATGTGTTTTTTCTCCAGATCCAGGAGTACGGGTATGAGGAGATTCAGTTGGTATCAGAGAAGGTTTTAGTTATTTTTGGGGATTATCTTAGTTATTTTATGTAATATGATTAGAGAAAAAATATATATAGGCCTAAATATAGGAAAACATCCTACAATTCTGATAAAGTAGTTATTGTGTGGGTTCTTAGTAATGACATCCCTATTTAGATACAAAAAATTGAACGCAAGCTCTAGCTTAGATGCACCTAGGGGTAAAATCCCTAAAAAAAATTGGTTGATTATTAACTAAATATTCAATTATTTAATAATTAATGGGCCTAATTTTACACCTTTTTTTACATTCTTGGGGGATATGATTTAGTTGATTCACATGCTCTTTATAAACCATTATATAGTATTTGAATATATTAATATGGTATTGTATAACTAGTTTGGGAAAAAAACTAATAGTAATATGACCATGAATAAACTAGATCAAAATATAGATATTCATAAGTTAGTATATACACATCATTTATAAGTTACATTGTTTACATTTATAGTTTTCCTTTTATACATTTATTAATTTTCTCATACCTCAACTTTCCTTTATTTAAAGTAATAGTTAGAGCCTGGAGGAACCATGTTAACATCAGGTGTGATGTATAATATAGTGATTATCCTAATAAGAAACAAAACATGATAAGATATGGAGTGAAAAATATAATGGTTATGTATAACTAGGTATCTTGAGTTATGATTAATAACTTAAACCTAGTTAAATTTAAAAATATTCCAAATAAAATGAAAATTGAGTTTAATGGAAGTTCATGTGATAAATACCATGTAGGGAATAATATTAAATTTCCTAAGTGTCATTAATGTGGGAATAAGTACCATAGGAAGTGTCTCAAAGGAACAGAAATACATTTTATTTATGGTAAAGGTAGTCATCAAGAAGACAACTGTTAAGGAAAAATGTAGAGTTAGTTTAACAAATTGGATTAAAACAATGTTCTTCCAAATGTTTTACTAATAATTCAATGTTATAAATGCAAGGATTTTGGTAATTATTCAAATATATTCCCTAATACAAGGGCTAACAAGAATCCTTCAAGACTAATGAAACAAGGAAGAACCTATGTAATGACTATCATTGAAGTGGATCATGATAATTAAGTTTCACTTAACCTACACTCTGTATTTATGGATATCTTATTTGATTCTGATTCTATCCACTCTAGTATATCTATAAGGTTTTCTATGATCATAAAATCACCACCCCAGTGATTTTATATTTAATTATCAGAGAAAACTTTTAGTATTATGATTATTGTAACCCAAGTTAAAGTTTTTTGGGATATCATTCATGAAAATATTATTTTTATTCCTTTTGATGAATTTTATGTGATTTTAGAAATGGATTGGATATATCCACATAGACTCCATATTGATTATCAAAATATGGAAATCAAATTTCATATTTCAAATCAACCTATGATCGTCTATTAGTGAAACTCTAGCTATGAAACTCTATAAAATATTAATCCCATTATATGAATAATAATACCCAATAATGGGTGGTAGCTTAAATTATTGGATATAAACTCAATATTTGGGATATTCCTATTATGATGGGAAATATGTGTTTCTTATTCTTACCTAATATTGTAAGGTTGATATCTCATTAGAAATTATATCTTGAGTCTTATATATCTTATAGATACCCTTATCTACTTTCATTAGTGAGTAATAATGCAAATTACAAGGATTAAATTTATTTAAGGAGGGTATAATTTAACATACCAATTTTAAGTATTAATTTTATTTGCCTAAGTTACAATTTTTATTCTTTATAATGAATAGAAAATTCACTAAAAATAAATCATGAAAGGTATGAATCAAACTAAAAAAAAATTTATTCATTCATAATAGGACATTTCAATAAGGGTATTTGAAGCCATGTATTGTATACCATGGATGATTACATCCTGAGAGGACCAGTTTGGGATATACCTAACATTGAGAGGGGGGTGAATCAGTGTTCGGGACTTTTAAAACCAATTCCAACTTTTATCCATGTACCTCTTGACCTGTTAGGATATTGATTATCTTATTCTCTTTTCCCTATCGCATGCAATAATAGAAAGCAGTAAAAATATGCACACGATATTTTTACAAGTTTCACCACTCAATAAGAGTAGCTACGTACTTTCTATGCATGGGTATGACTACTGCATGGATTCTCCATTTTAATGTGATATGTTGTTACAATTGAGTGGCTAGGAAAACAATCCTCTAGCCAGTGTGAGTCCCTACACTTTGGAAGGGGTGGGAAATAATCCTCTTCCCTGGACTAGTGATGACCAAGCCTAACTTGCAGTGTCTAGCTGGTTCTTTATACTGCATATGGAGACAGTCTTCTTCCTTCTTCAAAAGGTCGGTTCTTCTCTTGGTCTTCTTTAGTGCTCTTCACTTGATTACTTGCAAAGCAGTAGGCAAGCAATTTTTCTTGTCTTCTTCTTTTCTTCTTCACTGGTGTAAAACCAGCTACACTAGTACTTCTTCCTTTTATTTAGTGCAATAACAGAATGCACTAACACTTCTTCCTCTTTCTTGGAAAGAATCACATATACCAATGTGATTATTCAGGAAACAAAGATCAGCTTACTTGGCATCATCATAGTGAGTTCTTCTCTTATTCATAAATGCATGTGATCATGCATATGGAATATAGTTGAACTATTTTCCTTCTTCTTCTCTTCTCTTTATGCACAAAACTTGTAAGCTGCACACTCTTATTATTCTTTCTAGAATCACAGATCAGTTGATCATAAGCTGATAAGAACTTCTAGAACCACTCACAGCTTGCGCACCAATCCTTACTTGCGCTCCACCATGCTTGCACACCTCCCTACTTGTGCGCCCTATACTTGCGCGCCTATAACTTGCATGGAAAGACTTGCGCGGTAGACTTGCGCGACAACACTTGCGTGGAAACACTTGTGCGGCAATACTTGCGCAGTATACTTGCACGGAAATACTTGTGCGGCAATACTTGCGTGGCTATACTTGCGTGGAAATACTTGCGCGGTAGACTTGCATGGGACCCTACTTGCGTGCCTTATAAATAACCCTCAGCTTGCGCGCCACTTCAGCTTGTATACCACTTTCTACAATTGCACGTTCAGAGCTCAAATTTTTCTCTTAAGTGTTGAGCATTAAAAAATGAGGAGGCGAGTCAACTATTTATAGGAATTTTTCTGAATTGCAGGCCCATACACTTTCACGCCAAGACTTGCATGCCACTCTTGACTTGTGTGACACTTTCATCACTTGTGTGCCGCTTCATCACTTGTACGTCGTTCCATCACTTGCGCACTACTTTCTTTCCTTTGTCATATTTTGATATGATGATGTTGAAATATGACTTGCGCACAACATACACTTGTGTGCCATTACTTGCGCGACACTCTTGACTTGCACGCCTCTTTCTAACTTGCACGCCACTTTATTTCCATTGTAACATTTTGATTGGATGATCTTTGAAATAGGACTTGCGCACCACTTCACTTGCGTGTCAATACTTGTGCGCCACCACTTGTGCACCACCACTTGCACGCCACCACTTGCGCGCCACCACTTGCGCACCACTTTCTTTCCTTTTCCATATTTCTGAAATAATTCTATTTGAAATATGACTTGCACGCCTATGCAATACTTGCGCGCTGACACTAGTGCGCCACCACTTGTGCGCCTTCTTCTTGCCTTTGTCATTTTTGGATAGTATGATATTAAAATGTGTTTTTCCAAAAACACTTCTTTACTCTCTCTTTCTTCATCTTCAAAAATCATTCTCTACTTCATGCAGATCATATGATTCTTTTATTCAAGTAAGCTCTTTCATGGTTCTCATGAAATAGTTAAGTATTTACATGGTCTTCTTTAAATCCTCATTCTTAATCAGTAATCCTTAGATGGATGATACCTCACCATTATTCATTATTGTAAACAATGTGTCACCTTTGACACAAGTTCTTTGAACTTAGGATCAGTTCAATAATCGTCTAAATTTGCTTCATAGTGAATTTCCCAAGTATGAAATTCAATGCTATGATTTCATAACAATTCTCCAGGCATCCTCACTTCATACAATCTCCATTAACTTTAGAGGCCTTCATCGTATCCTTATTCATTTTGACCGATATTGACAAATGTTGACAACAAATACAATCTTTATACACAAAGTGGTCCCAACAATCTCCCCCTTTGTATTTTGTTGTCAATAACTTAAAGTATCCTCAGATGAATGTGTCAATGTCAAAATGAGAATCTTATCTCTCCCCTTTACTTGTTTCTCTTCCCCTTTCATTTCAAACTTTCATTTCATTTTCTCTCCCCCTTATTGACAAGAAATACAAATTTCATGATAGAGAGGGTATCATTCCTTACTTGATCCATGTGCCATCAACCATTTCACTTTAAGTCTACTTGAGAAATGATCGGTGTAGAAAACAAGAGGATTTGATTTAGACAACAAAGTTGTCCATTATCCACTGATCTTGATACCTCATGAGATGAGATCTCTTATACTTGTCTTCAAGGGTTTCTAATTTCATTCCAGAACAAAGATATTGAATGTGATAGGAAATAATCAATCCTGAAATTCTTGCACTCACTTCAACAAACAGATCAAAAACATTCAAGTGAAATTCGCAGGATAAGTGGCCTTGGGGCACTTTCACTTTTCTTATGTCATTGATTATCTTTGTTACTCCCCCTTTGTAGAATGATCTTTATTTTGAGTAACCAAGTATGATAGATTAAGAAACGACATACCTTTTCCAATGACATGAACTTCAGACAATCCTCAGAGTAATTGAATTTTATACCAACTGATGTTGATACTGATTGAGATAATGACTCTGGAAGCTTCTTCATGTGTCTCCCCCTCAAGGGAACACTTCTCCTCACTGAATCCCGGGTTTTCACCCTGAGATATTACTTCACCTTCAATTCCTTGTATGATAATAACAAATACAATACACAAATATTTAATGGAATAAAGTGGATCCTCTTTTCTCTATCAATGTAAAAAAACAAGGTTGAGAGGATTTTCTCAACCCATATGATCTATTATTCACACTTTCACGACTTATATTCAATAATGGTTGTGATTGTGTGGACCTCACTATTTCTTCCATCTCTTTGTGTGTGAATCGTTTTTCTTCAAGGGATTTCAAAGCACTAGAATCTCCTGGTGAAACTTTCAACTTTTTGAGGAATTCTTGTTGGGCTGGAGTAAATTCAAGGCATCTTTTAATAGTATGACCAGCCTTGTTGCACCTCACACACAGAACTTCCTTTTCTTCATGTAGAATCTTCTTTGTGCTTTTAGCACAAGTAGTAGCCTATGCATCTTCCATTTTTCTCATTCTTTCCAAATCTTCTGGACAAACCACCAAAACATCATTAGGGACTGAGGCATCATGATTGGATCTTCTACATGGCTTCTTATGAGTGGATTCCTTCGTAGTGGTTCTTTTGGATGAACCACCCTTCACCTCCTTGGACATAGAATCCAAGGACTTATCATCTTTCCTTCTTGAAATATTTTTGGGAGAATTTGATTTCACATGATTCGTCTGATTTCTTCCCAAGGATGATTCTTCATTATTGCCCAGCTTCTATGGTCTTCTTTTCTTATATGAACATACACCATTCATATGACCACTCCTATTGCATACATCACATATGTTATCTAACATTCCAAATCTGTTTGTAGTATACAGATGTTTTTGGATCTGTGGATGTTTCTTCTTCTTCTCTGGATTTCTCCCCTTTGATATGGAATTTCTCTATGATTTTTCATTTAAGGGATTGTACCAACAATCCAGTGCACAATGCCCAAACCTATTGCAACACCATCATTGACCAACAAACCTTGACTTCTTGTCATATTCTAGATAAGGTTGTTGAGTCTTATTCTTGGTATGTTGTGCTTTCTCTAGGAATATATCTTCCACACTCTTTCCCCTATCCACTTTAGCCATGGTGGTAGGTTTCTTCTCACCTTTCTTCATCCATAATTGTTTATAATTTTTCTTCCAATCCGTACTTTTGGTAGAGGCAATTTTGGAACCATGAGTACAAGTTAGTATGGATGGTCTCTTTACTTTCTCATATACTTGTGATAGATCAATGAGTGAATCCATGATCTTCTTGTCACATGTTGGAGGTCTTTTGACAGTAAAATCCTCCATTGAGCATTGAATACTGACAAAAACTGTTTCCTTCTTTTGTGAAGACTCAATATGTGTCTTCTCTAGATTGGTCAAATGATCTTCCAACTCTAGACATCTCATATTGAGAATGACCTTTTGGTCTTCAATCATAGTCATCTTCTCTTCACAAGCCTTCTTTAATCTTTCAAATACATCTTCATGCATATTTACTTTGTCTTGTAACAAAGAGTCAAGTTATTTGATCTTCTTGGAGTTTTCTTCCAAATATATCTCCTTGACATCATTTCTCTTTTTCAGCTCATCTTTAAGTGCATGAATCTTCTCTTCTAGAGTCTTGTTGACTCCCTCTTTCTCTTCAACATCTTTTAACCAATTTGAATAACTTACTTCAAATACCCTCTTTGTTGCTTCAAAGGCTCCAACCTGTCTAGAGAGATTTAAACATTCAACAATTTTTTCTTGTAAGCCTTTCTCCAAAGCATCAGTTTCTTCTTCCAGCTGAGTGATATTTTCCTGCATACATTGAAATACTCCACAAACCAAGGATGAAATTTCTTCAGGAATACCATGAAGAATAATTCTTAATCTATCAACGGATATTTCTTGATATGTTGTAGATTTATCATCACCACTTCTGCTAGCATTTTCATCATGAGAATAATTTCCAAATGTACTAACGCATACCTCTTGATCAGTTGAGGTAGGAAGGTTATCAATCTTCTTAGTGGAAACGTGATCCACCTTATCATAAAATTCCAAGTCTTGTGTGTCTTCAATGTCTTCCAGATATGGAGAACCAAATACATCCACTTCTTTAGATAGGAGGGACTTCTTCTTGAACTTTCTCTTCTCCTTCTTTTTCCTATTCATCATGGTCTTGATAGATATAGCCTTCTGTTCATAGCTAACTGAATCTTCACTGAAAGTTCACTCAATTGATAATTCAGGAAAGAAACTCAAATCTTCAAAAGAGAATAACTTCACTGTAGAGAATCCAACAGAGGTGAACCTGTCCCTCTGATACTAATTGAGAGGACCAGTTTGGGATATACCTAACACTGAGAGGGGGGTGAATCAGTGTTGGGGACTTATAAAACCAATTCCAACTTTTATCCTTGTACCTCTTGACCTGTTAGGATCTTTATTCTCTTATTCTCTTTTCCATGTCGCATGCAATAATAGAAAGCAGTAAAAATATGCACACAATATTTTTACAAGGTTCACCACTCAATAAGAGTAGTTACGTCCTTGCCATGCATGGGTATGACCACTGCATGGATTCTCCATTATAATGTGATATGTTGTTACAATGGAGTGGCTAGGAAAACAATCCTCTAGCCATTGTGAGTCCCTACACTTTTGAGGGGGGTGGGAAACAATCATATTCCCTGGATTGTGATGACCTAGCCCAACTTGCAGCATCTAGCTGGTTCTTTATACTGCCTATGGAGACAATCTTCTTCCTTCTTCAAAAGTTTGGTTCTGCTCTTGGTCTTCTTTAGTGCTCTTCACTTGATTACTTGCAAAGTAGTAGGCAAGAAATTTTTCTTGTCTTCTTCTTTTCTTATTCACTAGTGCAAAACCAGCTGCACTAGGACTTCTTCCTTTCCTTTAGTGTAATAACAGAATGCACTAACACTTCTTCTTCTTTCTTGGCAAGAATCACATATACCAATGTGATTATTCAGGAAATGAATATCGGCTTACTTGGCATCATCAGAGTGAGTTCTTCTCTTGTTCATAAATGCATGTGATCATGCATATGGCATATAGTTGAAATCTTTTCCTTATTCTTCTCTTCTCTTTATGCAGAAAACTTGTAATTTGTACACTCTTATTCTTCTTTCTAGAATCACAGATCAGTTGATCAGAAGATGATAAGAACTTCTAGAACCACTCACAGCTTGCGCGCCAATCCTTACTTGCGTGCCACCCTGCTTGCGTGCCTCCCTACTTGCATTCCCTATACTTGCGTGCCTACAACTTGCACGGCAAGACTTGCGTAGAAGACTTGCGTGGCAGACTTGCGCGACAACACTTGCGCGGAAACACTTGCACGACAATACTTGCACGGAAGACTTGCGTGGAAATACTTGCGTGGCAATACTTGCGTGGAAATACTTACACGGCAATACTTGCACGGCAGACTTGCACGGCACCCTACTTTCACGCCTTATAAATAACCCTCAGCTTGCACGCCACTTCAGCTTGCGCGCCACTTTCTACACTTGCGCGTTCAGAGCTCAAATTTTTCTCTTAAGTGTTGAGCATTAAAAAATGAGGAGGTGAGTCATCTATTTATAAGAATTTTGATGACTTGCGCGCCCATACACTTGTGCGCCAAGACTTGCATGCCACTCTTGACTTGCGTGACACTTTCATCACTTCTGTGTCGCTTCATCACTTGCGCATTGTTCCATCACTTGCGCGCCGCTTTCTTTACTTTGTCATATTTTGATATGATGATGTTGAAATATGACTTGCACGCAACATGCACTTGCGCGCCAAGACTTGCGTGCCAATACTTGGGCGATGCTTTCTAACTTTCGTGCCACTTTATTTCCTTTGTAATATTTTGATTGGATGATCTTTGAAATATGACTTTCACGCCACTTCACTTGCGTGTCAATACTTGCGCGCCACCACTTGCACGCCACCACTTGAGTGCCACCACTTCCGTGCCACCGCTTGCATGCCACTTTCTTTCCTTTGCCATATTTTTTAAATAATTATATTTGAAATATGACTTGCACGCCTATGCAACACTTTCACGCCGACACTTGAGCACCGCCACCTGCGCGCCTTCTTCTTGCCTTTGTCATTTTTGGATAGTATGATATTAAAATGTGTTTTTCCAAAAACACTTATTTACTCTCTCAATCCTTCATACGGCTTGCACCACAAGTTCTCTAAACTTGTGATGATTGTAAAATACAAATCAGCAAAGTATCGTCATAGTTTCATCCATTCTTTTTAAAATATAAATTCTAATGTACTTCTTTCATCCTCACTTCAAATCCTCAATTCCTTTTGGAGTGTTAATTCCAAAGAACTCCATTTATCTCTCTTCTTTCAAAATTGGAGGCTTAAGGCTTATTCAAACACCTTTAATGTTGCAGACAATGTATCACCTTTGATACATGTATTTGGAACTTTAAAGAATAGTGCAACAATCATCTGATTTCAAGGTAATGTGTAATACATAACCATATTAGAATTCCAATCCCATCCACACTCTTTCTTCATCTTCAAAAATCATTCTCTACTTCATGCAGATCATATGATTCTTTTCTTCAATTAATATCTTGTATGGTTCTCATTAAATAGTGTAGTATTTACATGGTCTTCTTTAAATCCTCATTCTTCATCAATCATCCTTAGATGGATGATAATTAACCATTCTTAATTGTTGTAAAAAATGTGTCACCTTTGACACAAGTTCTTTGACCTTAGGATCAGTTCAACAATCTACTAAATTTGCTTCATAGTGAATTGCCCAAGTATGAAATTCAATGCTATGATTTCATAACAATTCTCCAGGCATCCTCACTTCATAAAATCTCCATTAACTTTGGAGACCTTCATCGTATCCTTATTAATTTTGACCGATATTGACAACTATTGACAACAAATACAATCTTCATACATAAAGTGGTCCCAACACATCCATTAAAAGTACATAAACTAAAATGGTTCAATAAATAGAAATGAATAATATCTTTAAAACTAAGAGATCACATGGATTGTATTCACCCCTAAGAATAACAATTAGTAGAACTAAACTTTCAATGAGAAATAATAGCATAAAAGGTGAAATAATTTTGTGAAATATAAATTGAAATTTATGGGAATGAGAAGTGTGATTTAAGAGGTGAAAATAGAATGAATTTTTAGAGATTAATGGTGGTAATATAACTGTTATAAAGGGAAATATGGTCATTGGTTGGTCATTGTAAATATGGTCATTGGAAATTTGGCCTTTGGATATATATATATCCAATGGGTACAGTGAATTTGTTTATTTTTAGTAACAAATTTAAAATAATATAACAAAATAATAATAAAGAAAGAAACAAAAAAATATTTTTTAATTAAAATATTTATTTATAAAAAAGATTGTGTTATATAATATAGTTATTAAATTATGATATGATGTATTTATAAAATTCAATGAAATATTTTAAAATTAATATATTGATAAAATTAAATTTTTAGATGAAAAATAATTAATTTTAAATCTGACTCATGAAGAGTATTTAATATAAAAGTGATGTTTTTCAAAGAAGCATTTTTTAAGTGTTGTGTATTTTTAATTAATATCTACTTAATAATGATTTTAATTAAATTTACTAATAATATATACAAAAAATTAAATTAACATCTATCCAATTTTTATTACTAGGTAATTAATAAGAATAAATTCATATTATTCTTCAAAAATACATTTTTTCAAAAAAAAAATATGCGTTATACATGCTTATATTAAAATTAATTTTTATCAACTATAGAAATTGAGTCTAATAAAATTATTTTCAATAATTTTAATCAGCATATAAAATTATTTTAATAAGGTTATTTCCATTTTAAAAATAAACCATATGCTACCAAAGTGAATATTAGTTAGCATGGTAAAACAATTATTTTTCAAAGATTTTTTTATATAATTTGTGTGATTTTTTATAAATTGATATTTTTAATGGATATAATATGATTTTTAAACATATAAAAAAGTATATTAACACTCTTTTAATTAGTAATTTATAGGAAATAAAAATAAGAATAATTTATATTTAAAAATTCATTTATCTAAAAAAATAGTTTTTCCTATAAATATTATTTTTTAATTTAAAATATAATGTTATATTATTTTTAAATTGAGTTATATTAAATTTAGTCAATATTCAGAACCATCATGTATAAATTTTTCAAGAGGTGTTATATTTTATTTTTGATGAAAAAATATACTTTCCATAGAAAATATTTAATCATTGTAAAAGGGTAAAAGGGAGGTAATCTAATATGGCTCTCATTTTACTTAATAAAATTTAAACTTATACCTTCTAGAAGACATTTTTTAGGTGATAGAGTCATCCCTATATTTCTCACAAACATTTCCTCACCTAACTCTCCAAACTCCCATGTTATTACATCTTTACTCTTCATCTAACTAAAGTTTCCAAGGAAATGAACTTCCACACACTTCAAACCAAGATTCTACTTCAAAATTCCCTTGAAAATATTCCAATATTACCTCCACTAGTACATATTACACTTTTAGTGATCCATTTTTATAATATAATTTCTCAATTACTCCATTTCCAAGAATTATTTTAAAATAAAATTCAAGCCCTCAACAAGAGTATTATCCACTCCCTAACCTTTTCTTATTTATTTTTCTCATTATCCCTCCTCCAAAACTATTCTAAAAATACTAGTATAATTACATAAGTTCTATTAGACCACTTAAATTATATTATATTAATTTAATAACTAATATTTATCTCTCTCTCTCATCCATTGTAAAATGGAAACATCGCATGTGTTATGTGTGGACAATTGCCTTCATGAACAGAATATTTCATTTTTCATCACTACCTTATATTTATGGTTCAAAGAATGTATTTAATAAATAAAAAATATATTTATAAAATGATTAATATTATTTATATATATATAAGTAATTATATTAATATCAAATCTATTATTAATATTCCACCAATTATTCATTAACAATTATCAAAACAAGATCGGTACCAATTTCTACTTCATAAATCCTAACTAAAACTAACATGGAATGAAATTGGAACTTTATGAATCATTATGTACCATGGAAAATATATTAACTTACCTAAAATAATATATTAATTATGAAAGTTATATCAAATAATGAGAATAAACATCGATATTACTAAGTAGGTGTGGAACAATCAAAATTACTAATATTATATAAAAAATAAATAATAACTAACTAATAAATGTATAAAAAATTTATATAATTAAATATTATAAAATAAAATATATTTTAATAAGGTTATAAAATAATAAATTAACATGGTTATGTTTATCATACAAGAGTTTAGATCATGTTCGTCCAAGTAGGAATCAATGGTAATAGTTTCATCTCAATTTACATCCATTGAGGAATGTTTTCATATGATGCAGCTACTCTTATTTTACATGGTATAATTACCATCCCTTTTGATTATATTTTTATTATTATTATTAAATTTTTTAACATGGTATTTACAAGTATATTCATGAATATATACTTTATATTATTTTGATTCAATTGTTTCCATATTTAAGAGGGTTTATGTTAATTAAATTTTTGTTCATTAAGTTGTGATCATTCTTATGGAAATTTATTATTATAAGGTGGGTATATTATACCACATGATTGAAATATATTTTAATTAATATTATGTTTTTAGTTATTTACATTTTTTTTCATTAAATCCTTTTCAAATGACTCTCACTTTAAGAATATGATGTTTGTAAGAGTTTCTAATAAGTCAATTTCCTTTCTTTAAGTTATAGTGTTTATTTTTTAACTTTATTATTTTAAGTTTGATTTATTTTATCTTATTATGGAAACAAATTTTATTTCCTATTTTTTTATATGGACGTTCAATTATTTCTCATAAACTTATTTTAAATAATTTGTTGCTACAAAAATTATGCAATACATAAGGGTTTTCTTGTCTCAATTTCCTTTCATTGAGACATATTTCATTTTCACCACTTGATTTTTTGGTGTATATACTACCATATGAATGTATTTTATCATTATTTTTATAAAATTAGTGTGGTTTACAAATCCATTTCATGTTCTCATCTTTAGGGTCTTTTGATTCAAAATTGACTAAATTCATAAAGGTTTTGTCAACTCAATCTCTTTTTCATTGAGTCATAGTTTTTCTACCTTTAATATGTTATTATAAATTTATTATATTATTTTATTTATTTATTTAATATGGTAATTTATATTTATCTCAGGATAATTTACATTTTCTCATCAAAATATTCTTCTTTTAGGGATTTATTTTTTAATAAAAAATGTGGGTAAGAATAATTATCATCCACTCTAAATATAAATTTCTCTTCTATGTCTATATCTTTTCTACCAATGTTACCTATTATTATTTAGAAAAAACATATTTATTATTTCTTATGATCTTCATACTTATCTTTAAAAAATTTCAAAAGTAATAGTTATTAATCTTTTAAATTATTTGGGTTTTGGTAAAGATATTTTAAAATATTAAAAATGAATTTCATTTCATATCCATAACTTTTATCTTACAATCCAAATTTTTTGTCTTAACCTTTATTTATTTTCTAAGTTCTATTACTGGGGATCTTAAAAATAGTATTTTTAAAAATTATTTTTATAAATTATTTTTTAAAGGGACTCATAACTTTATTTATTTACAACATGGTTAAAAAAGTTTTATAAAATATCCATTTATCATTTCCATCCACTTTACTTTTTATATCCAAAGGATATATCTCCAATGGAGTTATGTTTCATGGATAACACTCTAAATACCATTATAAAATACTCATTCTTGGTGATTAAATTTTGGTATCATCCTATCAAATTATTTATTTCATTTTATGTGGTACAATTTGAAATGTTCCAAAACCTATTTTTCTTTCCATGGGTTTTTCATGATATGGTGTATGATTGGTTTTATGTGAAAAAAATGCATATTTTTTATCATTTTGATATGGTTTGGGTCCATTAAATCCCTAATAAGGGTTGGATATATTAAATTCTCGATATAGGTTGGGTTCTTTAAATTCCCGATATGGGTGGGGTCTTATATCTCCCTCCAATATAATGGTTAAGGTTCTATATATCCTGGGATAAAAATGGTACACTAGTTATGACACTCGATCTATAATGGGATGTGAGATGATCATTATTGGTCAACAATGTTATAGGAGGTAGGATCATGATTCTCAATCCACTATGTAATGTTTTCTTATACTTACGTTTTATGACACACTCTTATGAAACATTCCCATGATATGCCACAATTATATATTATGGCTCATGCTTATGTTATTCTCTATGGATCTTGATTATCATATCATGTCCCTTCTTTCTTACTCCATGTTTTATGTTTTATCATTTGGGGTAATATGTCTATATTCCATGCTTATGGACAAATCATCTTTTTCTATGTCCTTTTCCACACCTCAACCTTTAAATATTAATTGTTTTAATTATTTAATTACTTTTAACGTCGCTTTTGAGTTCTGATAGTTTTCAAGTTGGATTTTAAATTTTTTGAGGATTTTTAGCTATTACATGGTTAGACCACATTGTTAGTAGTAACCATGTGGTTTCTGTGTGGGTTATTAAGAGGGTCTATGATGTGGCACATGACTTTTGTATGATTTATTAAACTGTGTAGAAAGAATGTGGTTTGGATCTATGTTTTGGCAGTGCAGAGTGTAACATTTTGAGAATGGTTTTCTTAACTATTCATCTTCCAAGGGGTAACCATG
The DNA here is from genome assembly GCA_963277665.1 of Viscum album. Taxonomy (NCBI): domain Eukaryota; kingdom Viridiplantae; phylum Streptophyta; class Magnoliopsida; order Santalales; family Viscaceae; genus Viscum; species Viscum album. Next base: position 1,714,928,099 of record OY728160.1, on the reverse strand, counting down.
AAAGGGTTTTTGGCTGAGGAAGTGGCCAATTCACAGTTGGTGTATAGTTTGGTAAACTGTGTGGGTTGCCCAGTTTTTAAAATTTTGGTGTTTATTTTATTTTTATTTTCCTTTTTCTTATTTTTTTCCTTTATTTCCTCTTTTTCCATCTCCCTTATCCCCTATGAATCACACAACATCCCTTAGACCCCTCTGCATCCGCACACACTGCCAAACCCTCTTGGATCCCTTTTCTTCAAATATTTCCACCAAATTGCTTCTAGTTTTGTGGTCGATCCTTTGAGGTAAGAACTCCGACTCCCTTTTTCTCAATTGATTTGGCATTTTCTCTCTCCCTATAACCTTATTCCATTCGTCTAAACCCTAGGTCAAGGGATAATCTGATTTGTTTTGTTCTCTTCTCTGATGATAGGAAATAAAATGGGTCTCCTGGGTCAGTTCCGGGCGTGTTTTGGAATTTTCCACTGAAGGTGAAGCATTTTGGACCATTTAATACTACCCACCACTATTTTGATGTAGGTTTTCTTTTTTCCTTTTCTTTTATCCTGATTTTAATTAGTTTTTTTTTAAATTTTTTATTCCAAATATTGTTTTAGTGAATCTTGGACCTCATTGGGGTGGATTTGAGCCATCATTATCAAAGACTTATTGGCGTATTCATAGTTATTCATGTATATATGAAATTTATCTCTTTATATATATTCACCCATGGTAGGATGAATACATAAAATGGGTCTAGGTGATCTTATATCCACATATGTAGATACATATGTGTGTAAGTGTAAATGGGGTATATGTAAGTATAAGAAAATATGTAAGGATAAACTTGTACATACTTGGCCATGAAAATATGTACATAGGGTTTGGGTGTCCTTATATATATATAAAGTTGCATATGAATGAAAGAGGATAGGGAAGATTCGAGTTTCCATTATCAAGCAGTGCACCTTGAGTTTTAGGTAAGTCCCCCTATACCTGGTCCTTTAAAAATGAAATCTATAATTGGTTGATGTTTAAAAAAATACATTTCTAATAAATGTATATATTATATATATAATTGGTTATGGTTCTTGGAAAGTGGTTTCTTTATTGGTTTCTAAGATTTATTTTAATATTTTAAAATATATTTATTTGATTTATGCATATTTTAAATCTTGTTTTTAAATGTGAGGTGCCTTGAATATTCAATTGGGATATAAAATGGTTTTGTAACTTAAAATTGATGGGTAAGTGTGTTTTCTAAAAAAATTATTACTTGTGAACTAATGAGGCACGTTTTTCATTTTGATAATGATTTATGGAAGTGAAAATTCCCTATTGGGGCATACCCCCTTGTTTTAGAAATGTGATGTAAGTGTTAATGTGTGATTTTTGATATGTTCTGAGGGTAGAGGCTTGTTAATTGTTGTGTGAATTTGAAAAAAGGGGGGTTCACTCAAGGATAGATATTAGTGGTGATAAGTTGGATGAGTTTTGGGTAAATAAAATTAGGTGTTCATATATGTTATCTTGATAAAAATTAACAATCATTTGAAATATAGAACATGTAAAACCAAGGTACCAAAGTAGGAAGACTAGTACTAGTATTATAGGCATACCAGCAATAATAAGGCCTGGTTCCCCCTATCAATATTGACACTACAACACTAACTAAACATTTTATGGTGATTTGACACCACTATAACTTTGGATTGACTAATCTCTAGTGGATCATGCTTTAGGATGTTTTGGGTTATCATTTCTATACCATGTCACCAAGGTATGAGGAACCTAGTTCCCCACTAACCTATAAGCTTAATGTTTTCCCATGGTGTTTACTGTCTTTTATCCCTATTTTATATGGTATTGGTTTATTAAATTATTTTGAAAAACATTTTTTACTTACCCATGATTGCAGCACCTAGTTTTATGACTTCATACTGAAATGTTTCTATCATTTCATGCCCATTATTATAAAGTGATTATTGTAAGGGTATTATTATTTATAAATGGTTTTCAAAATAAAAATCAGGAAATGATTTTTAGAAAATTTCATTTTGTTTCTTTTTTTAAAAATAAATTGAAAATTCTATTTTTATATATTTGTATTTTCAAACTATCTTGAAATGGTTTTAATTTTGAATTTAAGTCATAGGGAAAAGTTTATTAGGGAATTCATACTAATTTTTAATACTCAGGCCTATAGATTAATTTTTTTATCATCTGGTGATGCTTTCCTCTTTGGTTCTGTCATGGAGTGAGTGTGATCCTAAGGTCAGAGGTGACCCATGAGGTCACATAGAGGTATGTGTAGTAGTTTATTTCTTTATGATATTTGTGTTTATCTTTTATTATTCATTTTATACTCAGTTATTTTTCTATTTTTTTGTAAGAAAAATCATTCCCATATATTTTATCATGATGCCTGACACTAGTATCTAGCTTAGTAGGATCGGGAAAGCCTCTTATTCCTTGTCGTGGGCTAGATCAAGTGATCAGTTCAGGGTCGATCCAGGTTCGTTCATGAAAAAATGGTATCAAAGAAGGCCCTTATTATTTAGTAGGTCAAGTAAATCATATATAGGATTTTCTAGGCTCATGAAATAGTTCATCATTTAGTGCCTAATACCACCACTCATGACAAGACCTGAGTCCCCAGAGTAGTTCTGTTTTGAGTTTTTATTTTTGGTTTTGGGTTATGTTATTGGAGTTTGTTTGTTTTATGATCTTGTGTATGTTAGGGATTAAGGTGGAAGTGAAATAGTGATACATGGTGATAATACAAGGCATACCGAACCATGTGAAGCCTGAGTGCATAGTTTAATATGCTTCTAATGGTTGGTGCATGCTCGGTGTATGGTCTGCTAAACCATGTGGCTGGTGTGTGCAAGATCACTAGTTCACTTTTATAGTTATTTTTGTATTGGTGATGCTTAGGTTTGATTTGGGTTGGTGTGGGTGAATTTTGAAAGGAAAATGATTTCTTAAAATTTTTTATAGATTGAAAAAAATGGGTTTTAATAGAGAAATTGATTCATAATTTTGAAAATTTTGGGGAAATGTGGAGGAAAAGTGAAATGGGAATTTGGTAAATGTTTGGTTTTGATGTTAAAATTGTATGTATGAATCTTAGTATTCCATATGGACATTCACATATCTGTGTGTGTGTGTGTGGAAATTTCATGTTGGCCAGTATGTGTGGATTATATAAGTGTAAGGGGGATGCACACATATATCATAGTTAATATGATATTGTGGGTGAGTATTTAAAATCAAATGTTTTAATTGTCTTTTTTCAAAGTGGTTTTTGAAAATTAAAATGGTTTTTGTTAAAAGGGAGATTATTTTCTAATGGGGTTTCAGTTTGAAAGGGAAAATTTAGTTGGAGTTTTGAATTTTTAATTGGATGAAATGAAATTATTTTGTGAATAAAATATGATTTTTATTTATAAAGGGGTGATTAAATTTCAAAATGGGTAAATTTGGAAAAAGGTTATTTTTAAAATAAGGTTCTAATCTTGTTTTGTGATGTTTTTGTAATGTTTTTGTGATTTTTTTTTAGTTAAGATCTGATTTGTTTTTTATTTGGTTTTGTAATGTTTTGGTTTATGATATTTTTGTTTGGTTTTTTTCTTTATGTTTTTTAAATTATGCCACTTAGAAAGACCTAGAATGTTTTTGAGTCTCTTCCATTTTTTGTCCCTACCTAGACTCCTAAAGGAGTGTTGGAGTCGAGATCTTCCCAATTTTTGCATGTTTTCTGTAGTAATGGAAGTCCATTAGAGGTCATGGAGTGTCTTTAGTAAGTTTAGAGTTTCTTTTGGTTTTTTGGGAACTTCAGATGTCGCGAGAGTGTAATTTTTCTTGGGTATGTGTGAAGAAATGGGACTAGACCAGTGGATGGTGATCGTTCCATACTTGTTGTGAGTTGGGATGTCTCAATCGATCTTCAAGACCACTTTAATCTAGTGGTTTTTCTTGAGGAATTTATGGATAAGAAAGTGTTGGTGCTTTTGGATTCTATACAATTTCAACTGATAGTGAAGGGGTATGTTAACCATTTTGATAAACTGGTTTCCTTTTCCTCAGAGATAGTGTTGAGCAATAAATTTGAAGCTCCTCTTTCATTTTGGATCTCCGTACAGGGTTCGAGGAATAGTTTCTTTTTGTGATAATAGAGCTTTTCTATGTGATGAGGAGTGTGAACTATATGAATATGTTTTGAACAAGTTATTTTGTTAGATTCTACCTTTAATTCACTAGGTTAACCACTTTTGTGCCTCCAGTGTGGCCATTTTGGGAATTCTAAGCTCTCTTATCAAAATACTCTAGAATATTGTCGATGATTTGGTCGTCTGGGTCACTTGGAGAAGTTATTAAAGTGGAGTCATTAGAATAAGGAGTCTCAGTAAAAGGATGTCATCTTCTGACTGTGAGAAAATAAATGCTTCAGACATCAAGGCTCCAGCTTTGGGCCCCAGAGTGAATCTTGTGCATAGTTGAGAATCGTAGGTGCGTGGAGGACCTTTGTCCATATTTTCTCACTAACGTTACAGTGGAAATAGATCAAGGTTACTTTTTTATCTTTATTTGTTTTTTAAAGTCTCTCCTTGTTGTAAATATTTGGTGGTTGTTCTTGGAGTTTCAAAAACTATGTGGTTATCCTTCTCGTGAGTTGGTTTTGGATTCGATTTATGTTCTTTTTAGATATGTTTGTATCTTGAGGAAATGATGAACTGTGATTTGATTCACCAATTATTTTGGATTTTCCTACATTGGGGGACCTTTTGTTCAGGTTTGGTCCATGTAGGTAGTTCTTGGGTTGGTCTGTGTAAGGTTTCCCATGTTGTTCCACACTGGTTGGTCGAAGCTGGCCAATTCTTCAATGGTAGGGAGACACACCAAGGATCTTGTTATAGTTTCTTCTACAATTAGTTGATTCTAGTTAGTTTCTTATAGTGGGGATACCTTTCACTTATCTCCATGGTTCTTCTCATTTTGGGTTTCTCTAGATGTATTTGGGTGTGACATTTGGAGTTAAAAGGTCACACTGAGGTTTGTGGTTTTATTTGGCTTCATGTATTTTTAGGTTCTCGTTTCATTTATCATTTGACTGAGTGAATTTCCAGGGGAAGAATGTGTTAATGGTGGGGAGAATTATCACATCCTATAAGAACATGGTTCTTAATTTAAGGTCCAGATCTTGTCTTTTAGGTTGGTTTTAAGTAAGTGTGGGAAAAATAGTGTTACGTACCATGTATTTTGAAGTACATGATGTGTAATATGGGTACAGGCCTTGTACTTACCAGTACACACCATGTGACATTCTGGCCAGGACATCTACTGAAAAAGGCACTACACGGTGTGTAGTTTTAAGTACATGTTGTGTACTTTTCTTTTTTTGTATAAAATGGTAATTATCCTCATGTTTCATCATACTGACAGAACTATCATCTAGGTTCGCAAACAGTAGCGTCAAGGGCCATTTTTTCTCCCGTTTTTTCATCTGAACTCTGATTGAAACGTCGTCAGATGCATTTAAACCCAATCGGTAAGATCTATATTCTTCATCATCCATTATTCATGATTTATCCTCTTGACCTAGTTATATAGGTTTGGTCATTTATTCTTTTTTTTTTGTAGATCTACTCCATTCTTGGCTGAAATAAAGGTCAATGTTGGACAAGGAGAGTCGTACGAGTATGAGGTTGGTGGTCTTCTGCCTTTTTCTCAATGTTGAGTTGTTTATATTTACCGTAGTGATGCATACCCATGTTTAAGGTGTCTCATTTAATAGAAATTTACCCTTATTGTTTCCTAATATTGATTATGTGATTTATTAAATGAATTAATCTGGTTTTAGCCTGTTTGGTTTGATTAAGGCCCACCTCGTGGGTGTGTTTCCCTTAGATAACCAATGTTTAGCTGTTTGGCCTAGTATTCCTATGTGCATGCCTTTGTTTACCTTTTAAGGGTTTTTTAAAATGAAATTGATTAATTTAATTTTTTCCCACATGAGATAATAATTTATTAATCCTTGTGATAGTTTAATTCACTTATTAGGCTTGTGATATAAATTTTCCATATGAGTTTATAATTTTTAATCCTATTTATGGTTAGGTTACTTGAAATTATTCTGACATGTTTGATGCCCACATGAGTTATTATTTTATTAACCATGTAATAGGGTAAATTACATGTGTTGTTTTTATTTTGAAATGATTATACACCGGTCTTGTTTCTAATACATGCTAAAATTCTTATATACTAGGTTTTAACCATGGAACATGCTAAAATGATTATATATTAGGTTTCAACCTTGATTGATTGATGAAATGCCTATGGGTAAGGTTTTTCTATGCCCGCAGGTGAGGTTTTTTCTATGCCTAAGGGTGAGGTTTTAAAGTGAATAATGGTATGGAATAACTTATGATGCATCTGCCAAGCCAAATCACAAGCTTGGATTCGATCTTTACTTTACTTTTTAGATAGCCTTTCAAGTAATCTGTTGTTCTTATGATATAAAAGGGATTGACGGGCTTAGTTTGGATCCCGATACTTATATAATTCAATGTAATTTAATTAATTAAAGAACATTATATGAATGTAAAAGAATGATAGTGATTGTAGGATTGTTTACTTTTGAGTACTTCCTAGTTATTGCTTTCACTATTGTACACTACTTTTTCAAATACTCATTGATAGAATGGAACAGATCTTGGGTGGTTTCCTACTAGGATTTATTTCTCACACCCTATTTGGGTCATGTTTTTTGCCCAAAAAAGTTTATATTATTGCAGGTTTTGATAAGGGAAAGTTCCCTTCTACAGGTACTTGATTACTGTTAGGAGCAGGAGAGTATAGGACCAAGCTGAGGCTTGTGATGATTTTGAGTTTTCTTTTATATTTTTTTACCTTGGTATTGTATCTTTTATTTGACTATAGTGTATCATGTTTTGGATTCTTTCTTAGAACATGTGACATGCCACATCTTCTTTTGTATGGAATGATTTCTAGTTATTTATCTTATCAGTCTTCCACTATTTATTTCAGTTTTATGTTGTTTACTATTTTTGTTATTGTATCATTATTGATTACCATGTGTTACACTCTAATAATGAGGTAATAGTTTTCCCACTATCACATCCTTGGCCCTCACTTCTAGTCAGAAGCCTCCTGTGTTTGGGGAAATGTGCTTGAGTTCATGTATCCAACTGGGTACAGGGCACCAGTTGAGTGGCATCTGGATCTGGGATGTTACAAAGTGCTATCATAGGAGGTTTATTTTCTGGTTTGACTTGATTTTTAGCAATATTAGATATTTATATAAAGGAAATGGATTTTGGTAATAAGTTGTGCCCAGGGGTAGTTACCATGCGTACAGGGTAAAGCCAAAATGCCTTGAATGAAATTGTATTTTTTGGATTTGAGCTATTACAGTTGATTCGATTTCACAGTTGGGTGATGCACTTGTTTTGTGTTGTTATTATGGATATCATTGTGGTTCTATTTTGTTTCAACCCAATGATGTGAGGGTATGTCATCTCATACATCATATAGGCACGTGTTAGAAATCATATTCCATGAAATCTTATCATGCCATTTAAAGAGTATTACTGATTTCATGTTGTTTTGATAGATTTCATGAAAGATATGCATGCTATTGTGATAGGTTTTGTGATAGATCTGTCTGCTATCATGATAGGTTTATTGGTACATGTTATGGTTGAATTGAATTGATTCCAAACTTTGTTCCCTGAGGACTATGGCCCCTCTTGGATCAGAATTTGGTGAACCACGTTTTGGCCATGGGATATAGATTTTGTTGTTATGTGATATATGTGGATGCCAAACTTTGATTTTTTGGGATTATGGGCCCCCATGGATCATAATTTGGCACAATGTTGCTCTATTTTTCAAAAATAGGGGTTTCAGGGAAGTTTTTGAGACTTACTATCTGGAAACCCAGACAACACAGCATGTGATTCTAAGAATAAATGCCATATGTTCTTCTATTTGGGAAGAGAGAACTTTTCTTAAGTACACACCATGTACTCAGAGTAAATGTCATGTGGTAATTTATTGTGTGTCTAGAAATGTGATAGAGAACACGGAATTTTGGTTTTTTCTTAGTGCATGTCGTGTACGGTAGATACACATCGTGTAGTTTTACTTAGGCAGACCTTGTGTGACTATGTCCATGTGGAAGTACATGCCCATGAGGGATAACTTGAGTACATGTCATGTGTCGGGCTGACACGCTGTGTACCTAGGATGTTTACATACCTAGGTCGGTGGGAGTAAGTGCCTATGTAAGATCTTGAGGGTAAACAATGTGTGTGGTTTCTACATGTTGTGTGCTTCTTTTCTGGTGCCCTTTAAGGGTCTTTTCCTATTTTTCCCCATTTTTCTGTTTTAGACCCAAGAGTTGTCCTTTCTGAGTATTTTTTCAAATATATCAAAATGGTGAAACCTATGGAGCATTATGATGAATCCTAATTGGTGTTTTGGGGATTATTTCTAAATTGAGAGGTTCTTCCTCCAGTTATCATTTCCAATTGTCACCTGAGAGTGAAACTTGGTGTGAATGATCGGTTGGGTGTTCGGACAAACCTAGTTGACACCTTTGATCTAAGATAAACTATGAGCTATCTCCCATTACCTATGTTTTGAGGATGTCTCACTTGAAAGATGTGTCCTTGTGGCCTATGAGGTCATGAGACCAAATGTTATTGATGATTCCTTATATAATTCCTCTACTTATGTTTCGACCAAGAGGATCTCTGTGGTAGGATGCCTCTGTTGGTTATCATTAGAGGATCCCGTGTAGGATTCATCCTTTTCCTTTTAGTTAAGGATCCTCAGTAGGATTCCTTCGCTTGTTTTTATCTAGAGGATTCCCAATTAGGATTCCTCTTAGGGTTTGACTTGACCAGACCCAACCTTAGTAGTGGGGTTTTGGTAGTACCTCTTGTTGTTTGACACCTATACTTGACTCATGGGGCAGGAAGAGGGGTGAGTGCTTAGAGGAAGGTGTTGACCTACCCTGTTTGATATCTTCTCTTTTGATCTCTCAGCTTTGTTTATATCTAGAGACCCTCGTAGGTTTCCTTGTTTGTTAAAAAGGAACTTACATGTTGTTTTTCTATTCTCCTCAGTAGGATGTTTGGTTTCTAGAGAGGAAACCCTATGCGAATGGGTGATCTTTGTATCTTGACCCTTTATATGGGAATGAGCTTTGAGAAATGCTCAGTTAAGTAGGTTAGAAATTCCTCGGGCATGGTTAGCTGCTTAGGAGGTCATGTGAACATCTATTTCCATAAGTGATGGGTGACTTGGTACATCGTCATCCATTTAAATTGTTGTGTTGATTATTTCCTTTTGAGCTAGTTCTTGTGTGAGCCATTTGGTACTAGGATGCATAGGGTAGATAGCATATGAATAGTACCCAAAATGTGTTGTTTGTTCTTGTAAACTCAGGGTATTATATGTGTACATAAATAGTACTTGTCAAGTGTTAAGTGTTAAAAAGGATCTGTTGAGTTTGGTTAAATCATTGAGCTCTGAGCTGTCGTGTCTGTTCTCAGTTATCTCTGGAGTGGAGTGGCCTAAACATTTTGGAACCAAGTTCGTCCCACTAATCAGAAGGACTTTCTGCAACATGGGAGTTTTGACACACAGGTCGATTTAATTTTTCCTTTAATTCCAAGTGATATGATGTGGTGATCATGGTTGGTGGAAAGACACTCATGATTTTAATTTGGTTCTGAACTCATGCATTTGAGAGGAGTTGTTCCTTCTTATTGATATTTAAGATACTCTTAGGTGGGGAGCATCACACCAATTCTATTTAAATGTGTTATTCCATGTAGGAGGATCACAATCAAGGAACATTCATAGATGGTCATTTCTACTTGAATTCCTCTGAGACTTGTGAGTCCTATTTCATGTTGTTTCTTTCTTGGTAGCATGACGTTGCTACGGTTGGTTGTGCGTGCATCCCTTATGAGGCATAAATGATCATGGGTGGACCTCAATGATTAAGCATAATCTTTTATGGAATTTCCTTAGTATAATGGCAGTGTGATTGGTTAAATGATGATATATCGGTTAGTGAATATGAGTTTTCTTTCAGGAGGTCAACCATTAGTGGTTCGGATTTCCTTTTTTGGTGATCCATGAAATCCTCTTAGTGTGATATTTCTTAAGATATGATCATGTACCCTATCTTGAAATCATCCTGGATGTACTAAGAGAGCATCTGTTATACCCCACTCCACAATTTAAGGATGTTGGTCTAGTTCGTGAACTCATTCTGTGTTGTTCACTGGATGCATAGTTTTAAATGAGGATTGGTTAATACTGGGTGATACTTGGGTTCTCATGTAGGAACCCCTTGGACGGACTCAGGGATTCCTACCATTTTCTTCAACGTGACCACCAAGCGGATGCTGCTCTGGGTTCAATCAATGTTCTTATGTGTACTTTTGGACTTGTACCAAAGTCCCACTGGTGACGGGGAGTATGGACCACCTTGGTGAGTTCCTTGGACCCCAGGTTGATGAATATGAGGTTATCTCAGACTTGTAGTCAGACTCGGATGTGATGTTTTAAAAATAGGTAATGGTTTCAGTGGGATGGATTTATAATTATTCTTTTACTCATTTTGTGTCGTGACCTTTTAATTGATCGAGGGGTGGCTTGATAAAAGAGCGTCACTGAGAGACATGTATTAGCTTCGGTGAATGGGATCATTGTGAGATTATGGTGCCTTGGGAGTAGGAATTGTGTTCTATTGCAATACATTAGCCTTCTAAGCTGAGAATTTTTGAGATAAGTCATCTAGTGATGGTTGGACTCATTATCCTTCTTGTTCTTCATATTTGGTTCCAGTGGTCCATCTTGAACACTCCTCTAGTTTAAGGTGGGTGTGTTGTGAAAGTCTGCAATGTCTTTCAAAGAAAGATTTCATGACCAGTTTTAATGAGGTCGATCGGGGTTTGACCATTCAATTTTTTTTGAGGTCATTATTATAACCCCAGTTATGTTTGGGTTTTCCCAGTTAAAGGAAAATCATGCTAGAAGTGCCGCTAGAATGCTCAAGGTTGTGGTTGGTGGATTTTTCCAATGATGGAAGTGTTGTGGTAATGATGTAATTTTCATTTTTCTTAACAGACTCACAAAGTTTTCACTCTTCCTACCAATCAATGAAACCTTCAGTGTTGATGAACTTGGAAGGTTGTATATCTTTGATATTGTACGAATACACGGGGTTCTGTATTCTATCATTTCATATTGGGATCCCCGGTTTACTTTTTGTTTTTGGAAAGGGATACAAAGGGCACTGGGTACACAAGTGATTTTGAGCACAGCTTACCACCACCATATGGATAGCCAGTCAGAGTGCACATTTCAGGTGCTATAGGAAATGCTTCAGTCATGCGTCCTGAATTTCAAGGGTTCTTGGGAGAGACACATACCCTTGGTTGATTTCACCTATAATGATAGATTTCAGGATACTTTTTAGATGGTTCCATATTAGGCTTTTTATATTAGGTCATTTTGATCACCCATGTGTTGGCTGGAGGTAGTAAACGCAGTTATGTTGGGATATCATCTTGTCCAAGAGACCACTGAATAGGTTCAGGTGATTTAGAAGTGGGTGGCTATTGTGCAGTCTTTTCAGAAATCTTATTCCAATCTCCACAGATGACCTCTAGTGTTCAAGGCTAGGGATCGAGTTTTCCTACATGTTACACCGAGGTTGGGACTCAAGAGGATCAACATACATGGTAAGATTCCACTGAGATACATTGGGTCGTTCATGATTTTGTAAAGAGTTGGGTCGATTTCTTATTGGTTGTAGTTAACTTAGAGGCACAATACTATGCATGATGTCTTACATGATTACTAGTTGCAACGTTATCTTTCAGACCCATCTCTCACTTTTCAACCTGAGGAGGTTGAGTTCCAAGTAGATGTATCCTTTGAGGATCATCCTTTTCATATTTTGGATCATAGCACGAACATTCTCCATGACTGGTCTGTTCCTTAAGTACAGGTGTTATGGCAGCACGGTCGAGTACAGGATGAGACTTGGTAGAGGGAGAATAATGTACAATCGTAGTGTCCAGAGTTATTCTCTGATTTTTTTTCTTCACCACCCTTGGAAGGGAAATTCAGGGATGAATTGCATTAAGGGGGGAAGTTTTTAAAAACCCAGTTCTTACTTTGAGGTCTAAATCTTTTATTTTAGGTTGGGTTTAATTAATTGTAGAAAAAAAAGTGTTACATGCCATGTATTTTCAAGTACACTCCATGTAATATGGGTACACTTCCTGTAATTCCCAATACATTCCAAGTGACGGTCTGGCTAGGACCTGTAAGGAAAAAGGAACTACACAGAATATAGTTGTAAGTATACACAATGTACTTTTATTTTTTTGGATAAAACGGGTAGTAGCCTCTTGTTTCATTAGACGGATAGAACCCTCATCCGAGTTTTTGAATAGTAGTTCCAAGGGCCATTTTCCCTCCTATTTTTCCATCTGAACTCCAATTTGAACTTCATCAAATGTGTTTAAATCCAATCAGTATGATCACAATTCTTCTTGATCCATTTTTCATTATTTCTCCACTCAACCTAGTTATAGAGGGTTGAGTGTTTATTATTTTTTTGTATATCTACTTCATTCTTGGCCTAATTAAAGGTCAACTCTAGATGAGGAGAGTTATATGAGTATGAGGTAGGTGGTCTTGTGCGTTTCTCCCAATTTTAAGTTGTTTATATGTAATGTAGTGTTGTGCGCCCATGTTTAGGATGTCTCTTGAATGTTAATTTACCCTTATTGTTTCTTAATATGGATTAGGTGATTGATTAAATGAATTAAAGCTGGTTTTATCTTATTTGGTTTGACTAAGGGACACCCCATGGGTGTGTTTCCCTCAGATAACCAATGTTTAGCTATTTGGACTAGGATACCTATGATAATTCCTTTGTTTCCATTTTAATGTTTGTTTAAAATGAAATTGATTAATTGAATGTTTTCCCACGTGAGATAATATTTTCTTATGAATTGTGATAGTTTAATTCACTTGTTAGGCTTGTGATATGAATTTCTCATGTGAGTTTATAATTGCTAATCCTGGTAATGGTTAGGTTACTTGAAAGTCTTGTGACATGTTTGATTCCCATGTGAGTTATTATTTTGTCCACCATGTAATAGGGTAAATTACATGTGTTGTTTTTATGTTGAAATACTTATACACAAGGCTTGGCCCTGATACAAGATGAAATGATTATACACTGGGCTTGGCCCAGATACATGCTAAAATGCTTATATACTAGGTTTTTGACCCTAGGACATGTTGAAATGCTTATATATTAGGTTTCAACCCTAATTAATTAATAAAATACCTACAGGTGAGGTTTTCTTATGCCTAAGGGAGAGGTTTTTGTTATGTTTGAGGGAGAGGTTCTAAATTGAATAATGATATGTAATGACTTATGTTGCGCCTACCAAGCCAAATCACAAACTTAGATTTTATCTTTACTTTACTTTTTAGATAGCCTACTGAGGCATCTGTTGTGATTACTCTATATTGGGGATTGATGGGCTTAGGTCGGATCCCAAGAATTATATAATTCAATGTAATTGAATTAATTAAAGAACATGAGATGAATGTAAAATAATGACAGTGCTTGTAGGAATGTTTACTTTTGAGTACTTCCTAGTTATTTATTTAACTATTTTATACTATTATTTCATATACTCACTGATAGACTAGCACAGGTCTTGGGTGGTTTCCTACTGGGATTTATTTCTCACACCCTATTTGGGTCTTTTTTTTTGGCACAAACTAATTATATTGTTGCAGGTATCGATAAGGGAAATTTCCCTTTTAAATGTACTTGATTGTTGTTAGGATCAAGAGAGCATGGGACCAAGCTGAGGCTTGTGATGCTTCTGAGTTTTCTTTTGTATTTATGTACCTTGGTATTGTATCTTGTATCTGACTGCAGTGTATCCTATTTGGGCTACTTTCTTATAACATGTGACATGTTTCATCATCTTTTGTATAGAATGAATCCTAGTTATTTATCTTATCAGTCTCCCACTGTTTATTTCAGTTGTATTTTTTTTACTAATTCTACTATTGTATCATTATTGATTTTGTTGTGTTACACTCTACCAATAAGGGAATAGTTTCCCCACTATCACACCCTAGGCCATTGCTTCTAGTCGGCAGCCTCTGTCATTTGGGTAAATGTGCATGAGGCCATGTGGTCAACCGAGTACAGGGCACTAGTTGAGTGGCATCTGGATCTGGGACGTTACACACCCCAACCATGAAATATTAATTATTTTAATTGTTTAATTATTTTTAGCCTTCCTTTTTAGTTTTGATAGTTGAAAGGCCCAATTTTAAATTTTTGGAGTCTTTTTAGATATTTCACGGTTAGCTCGTGTGGTTAGTAGTAACCGTACGATGCTTGTGTGGGTTACTAGTGTGGTTCACAACTTGTGAGCTATTTATTAAACTATGTGTAAAGCATGTGGTATGGATCTATGTTTTCTAAATCCTGAGTATCATAGTTTCATCATGATTTTATCAACCATTGGTATGCCTTGGGGTAACCATGCGAGGGTGTCTGGCCTAGGCAGTGGCTAGTGCATGGTTGTCACATGATTTGGAAAATCGTGTGCAAACAGTGTGGGTTTCTCAGCTTTTAAAATTTTTCTTTTTTTTTCCTTTTTATTATTTTTTCTTTCCTCCCTCTCTTTTCCTCTCCCTTCTCCCCTATGCTTCATGTAACAGCCCCTAAACCCCTCTTCAACCACACACACTTGCTCCCCCTCTCATATCCCTTTTCCCCAATGATTTCCACTAGATTTATTTTAGTTTTATAGTTGATCCTTCAAGGAAATCACTTTGGATCCCTTTTCCTCCCTTGATTTGGAATTTTCCCTCTCCCCGTCACTTGATTCCATTTGTTCAAACCCTAGACCAAGGGTTAACCCAATTTTTGATTCTCTTATCTAGTGTTAGGGACTGAAATGGGTCCCTTAGGTTATCTTTGGGAATATTTCGGCATTCACCACCAAAGGTGAAGTATTTCAAACTGTGTCCACCCACCACTGTTTTGAGGTAGGTTTTCTTATACCTTTTCTTTTATCCCAATTTTAATTAGGGTTTTTGTAATGTTTAGGTTCCTAATATTTTTGTAGCGTGTATTTTGTAAAGACCCGTAAAATTCAAGGGAAATTTTTTTCTTAATTTTCTTTAGAATTTTACAAAAGCGCGGTTTCAGACGGCACCTGATTCCGAGGCCCGGAGTGCCCGGAATTAATTTCCGAAGTTTGGCTCGGGTATGTTCAGTGAACGAACGAGCGGGAATTCCTAACTTTTGATCCGGTGCTCGGAATTGAAATCCGAGGGCACCGATGAACTCGCAGCGCCGATTTTCGCTTAAAGAGACCTTTTCGGGAGTTGCGTTTGTTGCGGGTTGAAAGTTAATTTTGGGGTTTTTAGTTGAGTTAAATAAAATTTGTGTAGAACAAATTTTATTATAACTTCTTAAAACCTATCAAAGGAGGTTGGAAGTGGGACCCACACCCACTTAACCTCCCTTGGGAGGATTAAGTGTGGTGGGGCCCACACGAACCCCTAATTCTTTTCAAATTCCCTAACCCCTCTAAACCCCCTCT
Source organism: Viscum album (assembly GCA_963277665.1). Taxonomy (NCBI): domain Eukaryota; kingdom Viridiplantae; phylum Streptophyta; class Magnoliopsida; order Santalales; family Viscaceae; genus Viscum; species Viscum album. The sequence goes on along the minus strand of OY728160.1, from coordinate 1,714,912,410 downwards.
TAATTATGTAACTCTCCCCTACTTTAATTCTTGCCAACCTATCTCTTCACTTAATTTTGTCAACTCTAGATTTAATTAATGTATTGAATTCAACTTTTGAATTTTGAAAGGTTGGCAAAGTGAAAATAAAATAAGGTGTAGCTTATTTTATTTTGGGTTATTTTTTTGTCTTCTTGAGAGGTGGAGAGCTCTTCTTCTTCTTCAAACTCAACGAAGAACGCGAAGAACGTCGTTCTTCAACGAAGAACTTCTCCGCCGAAGAACACGGTCCATCCGCGACGCCGTATCCGCGACGCGACGTACTTCTTCCGCGTCATCTCTTCCGCGACGGTTTTCCGCGACGAACGCCATCGACAATGACTCTTCCTCCGACGTCAAAGGAATCGACACCGATATTCCACGACTACGTCAACGTGCGACTATCGAGGTAGAGGTTCTTGAGTTCGTTGTTTTCATTATTATTTGACTTTCCTCAAGACTTGACGAGGAACGCTCAATTTCCGAAGAAGAACGCCGCTCCGCTCTTCTTCGTTTACCGTGTCAACGAAAAGGGGACGCCACTTCTTCCTCGGACAATCTTCGTCGGCGTACAAGTTTCGCCAACGACGTGTCTCTTCGGACGCACCCCTTCGTCATCGGATTTGACGAACGGCTACCGCGACGCCCGACCTCCGCGACGTCGTCTTCCGCGGAACGTTGACAAATCTTCGAACGTTATACCCAAGGTAGGGGTTGTTGAATATTGTTAATTTATTCCATTTCATGCTCGTGGATCGCATGTCTACGTGAGGCTTTTGAATATTTTATATAAGTGTTGTTGTTAACGCGAGGGGGGGCCGGACCGCACGAACACGGCCGAACCCCCCTCCATCGTTCTTGTTTATTCTTGCGGATGGAAGCAAGTGGCGTGGTGCCGTCGCACCACGCGGATGATCGTACTTTTTTTTTTACGAGGCGCCGTCGCGCTACGTCAAGGAAAAATCTTCAAGAACGCGACGCCGTCGCGCCGCGTTGAAAAGAATCATGGCACGGCGAAAGGGGCGCGGTGCCGTCGCACCGCGCCGGACGACGAACACCGCGGCCGGTTCCGGGCCGCGGCGGGACGAGAAGACCGCGGCCGGTTCCGGGCCGCGGCGGAAGAGAAGACCGGCGGCCGGGCCGCCAGCGTCGGAAGCCGAAGAGGGGACCGGAAATTTCGGTCCCGTTGGAGAAAACCGGCCGGCCAGCTGGCCGGCCGGATGCCGTTAAACCGGGGAATTAATTCCCCGGCCAGCATGCTAAACCCCCCTCTTAAAGAGGGGGGGCGGTTTTAATTAAAGGGAGGGGGCAGCCGGCCCCCTCGGTTCCGCACCAGCAGGCCCCCCCACGTGAGGGGGGGCTTCTTTAAAAAAAAGGGGCGCGGCCCTTGTGCCGCGCCGCCCCTCAAAAACCGCGGGGCTTAGCCCCCGCGTGCGCCGCCTCGCCGCGGCCCGCCGCCGCCGCGGCCCGCCGCCGCCACCGCGGCCCGCCGCCGCCGCCACCGTGCCGCCGCTGCCGCCGCCGCGGCCCATCGCCGCCGCCCGCCGCCGCCGGCCACCGCGCCGCCCAGGGGGGGTCGGGCCGGGTCGGCCCGGACCCGGACCCCCCGTTTCGAACCAGATTTGGTTTTTGGCTCATAACTTGAGCCTCGGACCTCCGAATGACGAACCGTCTGCGGAAACGCGATCCTTGAATCGAGACGGTCGTTTCGGTATATCGCACTTAAGGTTTCGGTATACTTTGAGTTCGGCCGGGTTGGTTCGTTCACGAAACCAACCGGGCCTTCGGAGCGGAAACGCTCATATCTTGAGCTACGGACGTCCGATTGACGAGTCGTCAGTCGCGTAGTGTTCCTCTTAGTGAGAAGGATCTTTTGGAATACTCCGCCCGAGGTTTGGACGCAGGTGGAGTACGGTCGGGTTGGTTTTGCCTTAAAAACCAACCGGGCCCCGGAGACGAAAACGCCAATAACTCTCAGACCGGGCGTCCGATCGACGCGCCGTCTGTTGCGTTGAGTTCCTGTTGACGATACGGAACTTTTGGATACATCAACTCTGGTCTTTGTGATAGTTGATGTATCAGCCTCTCGGCTCGTGGAGCGGACCCTCCGTACGAGCTTGCCGTGTGCGGGAACCCTAGTGCTGGCTGCGACTGTTCTTCTGCTACGACTGCTACTGTGACTGCGACGACGACAGTACAGAGATCCTGTGTGGATTCGATGACGACAGTACAGAGATCCTATGTGGATTCGACGACGACGACTACAGCACTCAGCGATCCTACGTGGATCAGTGCTACAGGTCCTGTGTGGGCCCGATCCTGTGTGGGTCCTTGCGCTCAGCGGTTCTGTGTGAGCCAGCGCCTACAGGTTCTGTGTGAGCCCGATCCTGTGTGGGTCTTCTGCGGGGGTTAGTTACCTATCGATCCTTCGTGGGTCCGACGACTTAGATGGATCAGTGATCATCTTTATCGTCCTTGAAGAAGTATACCTGTGTGAGCTGAATCCTTTTGCTTTCCTGTGTGGATTGTGTTGAGCAATCCTGTGTGGATTACGTTTTGCTTTCCTATGTGGAATACGTTTACTATCCTGTGTGGACTGAGTTGTACTTGGGCTCAGAGGTTGGAGCGTATTTGAATTGATGACTTAGGTATATGTATGGGCATATACCTAAGCAGTGTCGGTTGTTACTTCGTGATTGTACTTTTCTTCGTGGTTTATACTTTGTGGATTTTGAGAGACCTTCAGGGGTCTCGGGGTCCCTACTGAGTAGCTTATACTCACCCTTGCACGGGCTTTGCCCGCACTACGTTGTGTTGGTTGCAGACGACGGACAGCGTTGACCTTAGCTGAGGCTTGCAGAGCGGGATGGTACCCGGAGGTGGACCACTGGGCGGAACGTGCACGGAGCGGACGACGGGACCCGTGGAGCAGAGGAGCTATCTGTACCCACCCTTCAGGTGGGATTTCCAGTGGACAGCTTGGAGTAGCGGCTTTTACTTTTCAGTTGCTGTTTTTCCCTTTTCGAGTTGTACTTTACTTTCAGTTTGGGTTTGTATACTGGCCCATTTACTTTTCCGCACTTTCAGTAGTACTCTGTTTTTGTTTAGTGTTTACTTTCCGCTTGCTTACTATGTGGTGTTTGTGTTACTATTCAAAGGCAATGCCTTCCCTTTTTACTGGGATTTACGCCTTGGTGCTAGTCGCCAGCCCCTGGCCTATGGAAGGCGGGCTTGGGGTAGTCACGGCACGGACCCCGAGGGCGGGTCGTGACAAATTGGTATCAGAGGAGTTCGGTTCTACCGCGAACTCTGATCTTTTCTATGTGAAGTAATAATGTTTAGCGTATTGAGTGTGGATATCAGTCCAGGGAGTCCAGTGTTGGTGCGGCGGCCGACGTATCCGTACACCAGGACCCTGACTTCTGATTTCCGACTTAATGCACGAAAACATTGATTGCGTGTGTGTTTCAAAGTTTTCTTTGTGATTACTTATAACAGCTCACCAGGTATACTGTTCTAACCGTGGCGCACCTGTTTCCTTTTCAGGATGGCCCCACGACGGCAGCCAGCTAGGGTTCCGAGAGTCGAGCGAGACGACAGCCCACCGAGCGACGAGGCCTCGGTGCAGGGCCCTTTTCCAGTAGTGGCACCGGCGGTAGCTTTACCCGCCGATCCCCCGATGCTTCCAACAGCAGCCGCTGACGATGCACGTCGCCTCAGCGCACTGCATGAGTTTCAGCGCCAGCGACCGCCCAGGTTTCGCGGGGAGACGGATCCCCAGGCAGCAGAGGACTGGCTGGAGGTAGTGGTTCGGGTGTTTAGGCTAGTGAGGACACCAGCAGACCTCATGGTGATTCTCGCTGCGAGCCTACTACACGCAGCAGCAGGACGATGGTGGAGCTTGATGCTCCAGGTGCACGATGAGACATCTCTTCTTTGGACGGACTTTGAGAGCCTCTTCCGCTCGGAGTTCGTCCCAGCCACCCTTCGTGCGGTGCGTATCCAGGAGCTTCTACAGCTGCGGCAGGGCAGCATGACGGTCACTCAGTACTCGGCGAGATTTACCGATCTCTCGCGCTACTCGACCGACATGGTACGGGACCCATTCTTCCGGGCCCGGACCTTCGAGCAGGGTTTGAGACACGAGATCAGGGCACCGCTGATCTCCCTCAGCATACCGACTCAGACAGGAGTACTGGAGCGGGCTCTTCTGATCGAGAGCTTCCTTGCTGAGTCTTCACCAGCACAGCGACCCACCGCAGGGCGGCACGTGGCAGAGTCATCTGCAGCAGGCAGTCGACGGATGACTCAGGGGTCCAGACAGACCAGACCTTCAGGAAGACGATCTCAGGGCACTGGATCAGCAGTGCGGGGCACACAGCGCGGAGCCAGTCTTACGAGAGGCAGACAGTGCTACTCGTGCGGCGGGCAGGGCCACATGGCTCGTGACTGCCCGACCCGTCGTGCCGAGGAGCAGCAGACAGTTGATGGACCACCGAGGCAGAGGCAGAGGATCGACCGTGGCGGTCCGCAGGGAGGAGGCGGACGAGGTAGAGGATCTGGACGAGCAGCTGGTGGTGGCCGACGCTTTGAGGCTCTACCACCACCACCACCAGGAGGTCCACCCCGACCACAGGGAGCTGGCGGGCAGCGACAGGCACAGCTCCAGGCAGCAGAGGCCTACGACCACGGCGCACCCGAGATGATTCGAGGTACTATCTGTGTCTATTCCACCCTTGCTGCAGTTCTTATAGACACAGGAGCGAGTCATTCTTTCATAGTCGCTGCCCTTGTTCGGAGCTCGGAGATTCCGACAGAGCCGTTGGCTCGATCCTTACGGCTAGAGACTCCTACGGGAGCAGACTCGACGATTACGCACTGGTGCCGGCAGTGTGAGCTTACTCTAGGAGGCGAGAGCTTCGGCTGGGATCTTCTTGTAGCAGCGTCGAGGCCTTACGATGTCATCTTGGGCATGGATTGGATATCTACGGTCCATGCACATATTGACTGTTTTAGGCGCAAGGTGCGATGTGTACGCACCGACGGGAGCAGGTTCACCTTCACCGGCGAGAAGGGAGCCTTGGCAGCACAGGATGGACTTCCGCGGAGGAGAGGACAGCCCATCACTCATCAGTTGGCTAGCCTTATCCTTGGAGCAGTTGACGTGCGGAGTCCTGGTTTTCCTGTAGTGGTGGATCAGTTTGCGGACGTTTTTCCCGACGACGTTCCAGGGCTACCTCCTCGCAGAGAGGTAGACTTTTATATTGACTTGTACCACGGGACAGCCCCGATATCCACTCCAGCATATCGGATGGCCCCCGCCGAGCTTCGAGAGCTACGGGTACAGTTGGAGGACTTGCAGGGCAAGGGGTTCATCCGACCCAGCGTTTCACCCTGGGCTTCCCCGATATTGTTCGCCAAGAAGGCGGACGGGAGCTTGCGACTTTGTGTTGACTATCGTCGCCTGAATCAGGTGACAGTGAGGAACAAGTATCCGCTATCGAGGATTCATGACCTCTTTGATCAGCTCAAGGGAGCACGGTGGTTCTCGAAGATAGACCTCAGGTCAGGCTATCATCAGCTCAGAGTCAGAGACGAGGATGTGCAGAAGACAGCCTTCAGATGTCGGTATGGCCACTATGAGTTCTTGGTTATGCCTTTTGGTGTAACCAATGCTCCAGCAGTGTTCATGGCTCTCATGAACAGGATCTTTCAGCCATACCTCGATCGGTTTGTCGTGGTCTTCATCGACGACATTCTGATTTACTCTACGACAGAGGAGGAGCACGCCTATCACTTGCGAGTTGTTCTTGACACACTCCGAGAGCACCAGCTTTATGGTAAACTCTCGAAGTGCCAGTTCTGGATACGTGAGGTCCACTTTTTGGGACACGTTATCTCTGAGGCGGGAGTTGCAGTGGATCCCGCGAAGATTGAGGCTGTGTTAGCATGGGAGCCACCCAGGAGCGTGACTGAGGTTCGGAGTTTCTTGGGACTAGCTGGATACTATCGGAGATTTGTGCCGAACTTCTCCAGAGTTGCGGCATCACTCACAGCTTTGACAAAGAAGGGGAAACCCTTCGTGTGGTCAGACAGATGTCAGCAGAGCTTCCAGGAGCTGAGACAGAGATTGACTAGCGCACCTATCTTGAGGTTGCCTGAGGAAGGAGTAGGGTACGTAGTCTACTGCGATGCATCAGGGACCGGACTCGGATGTGTTCTGATGCAGGAGCGGCCAGTGATCGCCTATGGATCACGAAAGTTGAGGCCGCATGAGCAGAACTACGCTACCCATGACCTGGAGTTAGCAGCAGTGGTCTTCGCTCTGAAGACATGGCAACACTATCTGATGGGCGAGCGCTTTACAGTCTTTTCCGATCATCAGAGTCTCAGGTATATCTTCTCGCAGAAGGACCTGAACCTGAGACAGCGACGATGGCTCGAGTTCCTCCAGGACTATGACTTTGAGATAGTCTATACTCCTGGGAAGGGGAACGTAGTAGCCGATGCCCTCAGCAGGAGGACGGGCATTCAGCTACTTGAGGAGGCGACGGAGCAGCTAGCCTCTTTGCAGATATCCTTCGTGGATAGTGATGGAGCAGCCTTTCTTCAGTCTCTCACAGTCACCCCTCCACTACTGCAGCGAGTCAGGGAGGCACAGCATGGGGACGCTGACTGTGAGACACGGCGTGCACAGATATCCTCGGGACAGGCACCTGATGGTTTCTCCCTTGGAGCAGAGCACGACATCCTTTTCAGAGGACGTACCATGGTACCAGTAGCTTTGCGAGAGGAAGTGCTGAGAGAGTTTCACACTTCTCCTTTGGCGGTACATCCTGGAGTGGCGAAGATGTACCAGGACCTCAGATGACAGCACTGGTGGCCGGGCATGAAGAAGGCTGTAGCAGAGTTCGTTTCTCGATGCCTCACCTGTCAGCAGGTGAAGGCAGAGCATCAGGTACCAGCAGGCTTGGTACAGCCCTTGGAGGTTCCGGAGTGGAAGTGGGACGGCATATCTATGGACTTCGTGACTGGACTTCCACGCACTTCCAGAGGTCATGACTCCATCTGGGTGATTGTTGACCGACTCACCAAGTCGGCACACTTCTTACCCATCAGAGAGCAGGGCTCAGTTGAGAGCTTGGGACGTCTCTACGTTCAGGAGATTGTGCGGCTCCACGGCGTGCCATCATCTATCGTCTCCGATCGGGATGCCCGCTTTACTTCCCGGCTTTGGAAGGGGTTACAGGAGGCGTTCGGTACGCAGCTACGTCTTAGCACAGCCCTTCACCCTCAGACGGATGGTCAGACGGAGAGGACCATTCAGACTCTCGAGGACATGCTCCGCGCATGTGTCCTCGACTTTGGTCGTAGCTGGGAGGACCACCTACCCTTGGTGGAGTTCGCATACAACAACAGCTACCACTCCACCATCGGGATGGCACCGTACGAGGCGTTGTACGGCCGACCATGTAGATCTCCTTTGTGCTGGACAGACCCTGGGGAGTCAGCACTGGTGGGACCGGAGATGGTCCAGGCCACGACAGAGAAGGTCCAGGTCATCCAGGAGCGGATGAGGATAGCTCAGAGCCGACAGAAGTCATATGCTGACAGGAGGCGGAGGCCACTAGAGTTCGAGGATGGCGACCACGTCTTCTTGCGGGTCTCACCTCGACGTGGTATTCGGAGATTTGGCCGAGGCAGCAAGTTATCTTCGCGCTTCATCGGACCCTTCCAGATTCTCCGCAGGATTGGTGAGGTGGCTTATCGCCTGGCTCTACCACCTCAGTTGCACCGGGTGCACGACGTCTTCCACGTATCCCAGTTGAGGAGATACGTGCACGACCCGACACACATCATTGACCATGGGGAGCTTGACATTGACGATGGGGCGACTTTTACGGAGGTCCCGGTGGAGATAGAGGATCGACAGGAGCGGTTCCTACGTGGGCGATTGATTCCTCTTGTGCGCATCAGATGGCAGCACGGGAATCTCCAGGAGAGAACATGGGAGCGGGAGGCTCAGATGCGTGCTCAGTACCCTCTTTTGTTTCCCTAGTTTTGATGTATCTTTACGGGGACGTAAAGCCCTGAGGTGGGAGTAATGTAAAGACCCGTAAAATTCAAGGGAAATTTTTTTCTTAATTTTCTTTAGAATTTTACAAGAGCGCGGTTTCAGACGGCACCTGATTCCGAGGCCCGGAGTGCCCGGAATTAATTTCCGAAGTTTGGCTCGGGTATGTTCAGTGAACGAACGAGCGGGAATTCCTAACTTTTGATCCGGTGCTCGGAATTGAAATCCGAGGGCACCGATGAACTCGCAGCGCCGATTTTCGCTTAAAGAGACCTTTTCGGGAGTTGCGTTTGTTGCGGGTTGAAAGTTAATTTTGGGGTTTTTAGTTGAGTTAAATAAAATTTGTGTAGAACAAATTTTATTATAACTTCTTAAAACCTATCAAAGGAGGTTGGAAGTGGGACCCACACCCACTTAACCTCCCTTGGGAGGATTAAGTGTGGTGGGGCCCACACGAACCCCTAATTCTTTTCAAATTCCCTAACCCCTCTAAACCCCCTCTTAATTATGTAACTCTCCCCTACTTTAATTCTTGCCAACCTATCTCTTCACTTAATTTTGTCAACTCTAGATTTAATTAATGTATTGAATTCAACTTTTGAATTTTGAAAGGTTGGCAAAGTGAAAATAAAATAAGGTGTAGCTTATTTTATTTTGGGTTATTTTTTTGTCTTCTTGAGAGGTGGAGAGCTCTTCTTCTTCTTCAAACTCAACGAAGAACGCGAAGAACGTCGTTCTTCAACGAAGAACTTCTCCGCCGAAGAACACGGTCCATCTGCGACGTCGTATCCGCGACGCGACGTACTTCTTCCGCGTCATCTCTTCCGCGACGGTTTTCCGCGACGAACGCCATCGACAATGACTCTTCCTCCGACGTCAAAGGAATCGACACCGATATTCCACGACTACGTCAACGTGCGACTATCGAGGTAGAGGTTCTTGAGTTCGTTGTTTTCATTATTATTTGACTTTCCTCAAGACTTGACGAGGAACGCTCAATTTCCGACGAAGAACGCCGCTCCGCTCTTCTTCGTTTACCGTGTCAACGAAAAGGGGACGCCACTTCTTCCTCGGACAATCTTCGTCGGCGTACAAGTTTCGCCAACGACGTGTCTCTTCGGACGCACCCCTTCGTCATTGGATTTGACGAACGGCTACCGCGACGCCCGACCTCCGCGACGTCGTCTTCCGCGGAACGTTGACAAATCTTCGAACGTTATACCCAAGGTAGGGGTTGTTGAATATTGTTAATTTATTCCATTTCATGCTCGTGGATCGCATGTCTACGTGAGGCTTTTGAATATTTTATATAAGTGTTGTTGTTAACGCGAGGGGGGCCGGACCGCACGAACACGGCCGAACCCCCCTCCATCGTTCTTGTTTATTCTTGCGGATGGAAGCAAGTGGCGTGGTGCCGTCGCACCACGCGGATTATCATACTTTTTTTTACGAGGCGCCGTCGCGCTACGTCAAGGAAAAATCTTCAAGAACGCGACGCCGTCGCGCCGCGTTGAAAAGAATCATGGCACAGCGAAAGGGGCGCGGTGTCGTCGCACCGCGCCGGACGACGAACACCGCGGCCGGTTCCGGGCCGCGGCGGGACGAGAAGACCGCGGCCGGTTCCGGGCCGCGGCGGAAGAGAAGACCGGCGGCCGGGCCGCCGGCGTCGGAAGCCGAAGAGGGGACCGGAAATTCCGGTCCCGTTGGAGAAAACCGGCCGGCCAGCTGGCCGGCCGGATGCCGTTAAACCGGGGAATTATTTCCCCGGCCAGCATGCTAAACCCCCCTCTTAAAGAGGGGGGCGGTTTTAATTAAAGGGAGGGGGCAGCCAGCCCCCTCGGTTCCGCACCAGCAGGCCCCCCCACGTGAGGGGGGGCTTCTTTAAAAAAAAGGGGCGCGGCCCTTGTGCCGCGCCGCCCCTCAAAAACCGCGGGGCTTAGCCCCCACGTGCGCAGCCTCGCTGCGGCCCGCCGCCGCTGCGGCCCGCCGCCGCCGCGGCCCGCCGCCGACGCGGCCCGCCGCCGCCGCCGCCGCCGCGCCGCCGCTGCCCGCCGCCGCCGGCCACCGCGCCGCCCAGGGGGGGTCGGGCCGGGTCGGGCCGGACCCGGACCCCCCGTTTCGAACCAGATTTGGTTTTTGGCTCATAACTTGAGCCTCGGACCTCCGAATGACGAACCGTCTGCGGCAACGCGATCCTTGAATCGAGACGGTCGTTTCGGTATATCGCACTCAAGGTTTCGGTATACTTTGAGTTCGGCCGGGTTGGTTCGTTCACGAAACCAACCGGGCCTTCGGAGCGGAAACGCTCATATCTTGAGCTACGGACGTCCGATTGACGAGCCGTCAGTCGCGTAGTGTTCCTCTTAGTGAGACGGATCTTTTGGCATACTCCGCCCGAGGTTTGGACGCAGGTGGAGTACGGTCGGGTTGGTTTTGGCTTAAAAACCAACCGGGCCCCGGAGACGAAAACGCCAATAACTCTCAGACCGGGCGTCCGATCGACGCGCCGTCTGTTGCGTTGAGTTCCTGTTGACGATACGGAACTTTTGGATACATCAACTCTGGTCTTTGTGATAGTTGATGTATCAGCCTCTCGGCTCGTGGAGCGGACCCTCCGTACGAGCTTGCCGTGTGCGGGAACCCTAGTGCTGGCTGCGACTGTTCTTCTGCTACGACTGCTACTGTGACTGCGACGACGACAGTACAGAGATCCTGTGTGGATTCGACGACGACAGTACAGAGATCCTATGTGGATTCGACGACGACGACTACAGCACTCAGCGATCCTACGTGGATCAGTGCTACAGGTCCTGTGTGGGCCTGATCCTGTGTGGGTCCTTGCGCTCAGCGGTTCTGTGTGAGCCAGCGCCTACAGGTTCTGTGTGAGCCCGATCCTGTGTGGGTCTTCTGCGGGGGTTAGTTACCTATCGATCCTTCGTGGGTCCGACGACTTAGATGGATCAGTGATCATCTTTATCGTCCTTGAAGAAGTATACCTGTGTGAGCTGAATCCTTTTGCTTTCCTGTGTGGATTGTGTTGAGCAATCCTGTGTGGATTACGTTTTGCTTTCCTATGTGGAATACGTTTACTATCCTGTGTGGACTGAGTTGTACTTGGGCTCAGAGGTTGGAGCGTATTTGAATTGATGACTTAGGTATATGTATGGGCATATACCTAAGCAGTGTCGGTTGTTACTTCATGATTGTACTTTTCTTCGTGGTTTATACTTTGTGGATTTTGAGAGACCTTCAGGGGTCTCGGGGTCCCTACTGAGTAGCTTATACTCACCCTTGCACGGGCTTTGCCCGCACTACGTTGTGTTGGTTGCAGACGACGGACAGCGTTGACCTTAGCTGAGGCTTGCAGAGCGGGACGGTACCCGGAGGTGGACCACTGGGCGGAACGTGCACGGAGCGGACGGCGGGACCCGTGGAGCAGAGGAGCTATCTGTACCCACCCTTGAGGTGGGATTTCCAGTGGACAGCTTGGAGTAGCGGCTTTTACTTTTCAGTTGCTGTTTTTCCCTTTTCGAGTTGTACTTTACTTTCAGTTTGGGTTTGTATACTGGCCCATTTACTTTTCCGCACTTTCAGTAGTACTCTGTTTTTGTTTAGTGTTTACTTTCCGCTTGCTTACTCTGTGGTGTTTGTGTTACTATTCAAAGGCAATGCCTTCCCTTTTTACTGGGATTTACGCCTTGGTGCTAGTCGCCAGCCCCTGGTCTATGGAAGGCGGGCTTGGGGTAGTCACGGCACGGACCCCGAGGGCGGGTCGTGACATATTGGACCTCGTTAGGGTGGATTCAATCCCCCATTGTAAAATAATTATTTGCATATTCATAGGTAGGAATTTATATATGTATGTTACTTCTTTATATATATTCACCCATTATATGATGAATATATATAATGGTTATAGGTGTTCTTATATATATATATATGAATATTAATTCATGTGTAAGTGTAAAAGGGGTATCTATAAGTATAATCATATATTTAAGGATCATCGTGTACATATTTGATGATGAAAATATGTACGCATGGACTAGGTGTCCTTATATATATGTGAAGGTTCATATGCATGCAAGTGGAAAGGGAATATTCTAATTTCCATCATCAATCATTGTGCCTTGAGTTTGAGTTAGGTCCCCCTATCCTAGTCTTTTAAAAGTGAAATCTATAATTACTTGATGTTTTAAAAATATTCCATTTATATGAAATGTATGTATTATATATATAATTATTTGTGGTTCTTGGAAAGTGTCTTTTTTCTTGGTTTCAAATCGTTTTCATAATATTTTAAAATGGATTTTTATGATTTAAGGATGGTTTCTATCTTGTTTTAAAATGTGATGCACCTTGAATATTCAATTGGGATTTTAAATTATTTTGGAACTTAAAATTATTGGGAAAGTTTTTTATAAAATAAAAGTATTCCTTATAAAGTAATGAGTCTCTTTTGGAACTTTGAGAATGATTTATGCAAGTGGAAACCCCCTCTTGAGGAAAACCCCTTATTTTAGAAATGTGATGTTAGTGTTAATGTTTGATTTGTGATATGTGTAGAGTGTAGAGGCTTTTTAATTATTGTGTGACTTGGAAAAAAGGTTGGTGCACTCAAGGAGGGTGATCAGTGGTGAGAAGTTGATTGGGTTTTTGGGTAAATAAAATGATATTTTCATATATGTTAGCTTGATAAATACTCACCATTATTCGAAATAGAGAACATGGGAAACATGGGTAACTAGGTGGGAAGACTATGACGAATATGATAGGAATATCGGAAGGTTCATGTCCCAGTTTCCCCCTGGTAGGATTGACACTATAACACTAATTAAACATTTGATGATGATCAAAGACCACTATAACTTTGGATTGACTCCTCTCTAGTGGATCATGCATGAGGAAATTGGGGGTTATGGTTTCTATACCACGTCACTGAGGTATAAGGATCCTAGGTCCCCACTAACCAAGATACTTAGGGTTTTCCCATGGTGTTTTATATCATTTATCCCTGTATTTCTATGGTATTTCTTTATTAAATTCCTTTGAAAAACATATTTTAATTACCTATTTTTATAGAACCTAATGTTATGCTTTCATACAGAAATTTTTTCTATCATTTCATTCCATTTATTATAAAGGGATTATTGGAAGTGTATTATTATTTATAAATGGTTTTCAAAATAAAAATGGGGAAATGGTTTTTAAGAAATGTTATCTTGTTCCTTATTTTAAAAAGAAATGGAAAATCCTATTTTTATATAGTTTTATTTTAAAACTAGCTTGAAATTGTTTTCATTTTGAAGTTAAGGCATAGGGAATAGTTTATTTGGGAGTACCTACTGATTTTTAATACTCAAGACTATATATTTATTTCGTTTTTAGCTTCTGGTGTTGTTTCCCACTCTGGTTTTCTCATGGAGCGAGTGTGATCCTATGGTTGGAGGTGACCCATGAGGATACATGGAGGTATGTGTAGTAGTTTATTTATTTATATTGTTTTTTTTTGTATTGTATTATTCATTTTATATTGGTTATTTTTCTTTTCTTTTTTTTTTCTAAATCATTCCCAATGATTTTATCTTGATGCTTTGCACTAGTTTTCATCTTGTGGGGATTGGGAACACCTCTTAGGACTTTTTGTGGGCTGGATCGTGTGACTGGTTCAGGGTCAAACTAGGTTGATTCATGAAAAAAATGTTATCAGGGTAGGACTTGTTATTTTGGATGTAAATTAGATCAGAGATAGTATTTACAGGGCTTGGGAGGTAGTTCATGGGTTTGTTCTTGATCACCACCACTCGTGATGAGACTTGAGTCACCAGGATAGTTGGGTTTCAAATTTTTATTTTTGGTTTTGGGTTATGTTGTTAGCATTTGTTTGTTTTATAAGATTTTTTATATTGGGGGATGACGGTGGAAGTGAGTCGGTACTGCATGGTGAGCTTACATGGTGTATCAAACCATGTGGATCTTGAGTGAAAAGTTCAACATGCTTCTAGTGGTTGGTGCATGCTCAGTGCATGGTCTATTAAACCATGTGTCTAGGGTATGCATGATGACTAGTTTCCTTTTCGAGTTATTTTGGTATTGGTGATGATTTAGTTTAAATTGTGTTGGTGTGAGTGGATTTTAAAAGGAAAATTATTTCTAAAAATGGTATCTAGATTGAAAAAAATGGGTTTTTAAATATATATTGAGTTGTAATTTTGAAAATTTTGGTAAAATTTGAAGTAAAAGTGAATTGGGAATTTGGTAAGTGCTTGGTTTTGTTGATAAAATGGTATTTATGACTCTTGGTATTCCTTATGGTTGTTCACATGTTTGTGTGTGTATAAAGTTCATGTTTGTCTGTATGTATGGATGATATAAGCGGAAGTGGGATACACACATATGTGATAGTTCATATTATGTCTTGAGTGAGTATTTAAAATCAAATGTTTGACTCGTTTTTTTTTTCAAATTTGTTTTTGAAAAGGAAAATGGTTTCTATTAAAAAGGGGATTCTTTTTAATGGGATTTTTGGTTTTAAATAGAAAAGTGAGGTGGCCTTTTAAATTTTTAAGTGGATATGCTAAAATGATTTTGTAAATAAAAAAATGATTTTGATTTCAAAAGGGGTAATTAAATTTTAAAATTTTTGAATTTGGAAAATTGGGATTTTTAAAATAAGGTTATTATCTTTTTTTTAGATGTTGTTTTGGTTTTGTTTTAGTTAATATCTAATTTAGTTTTGAATTATTTTTGTGATGTGTTGGTTTATGAGATTGGTGTTTGGTTTTTTTCTTTATGTCTTTTACACTATTCTACCAAGAAAGACCCAGAAGGTTTCTAAGGAGTCTCTTCCAATTGTTGGCCTTAACCAGACTCCTAGAGGAGTGGTAGAGTTGATCTCTTTTCAATTGGTTCCTATTGTCTGTAGTTATCAAAATCCATTATAGGTTATGGAGTTTCTTTAGAAATTTGAGAGTGTCTTTGGGTTTTTAGGAAATAAACATGTCATGAGAGTTTTAGTCATCTTGGGTATGTTTTAAGGATTGGGACTAGACCATTGGAAGGTTATCATTCCATCCTTGTTGTGAGTTAGGATGTATCAGGTGATCTTCAAGACCACTTCCATCTAGTGGTTGTTCTTGAGGAAGTGAGGGAGAAGAAAGTTCCAGAGATCATGGACACTGGATAAGTCCAACTGACTATGAAGGGGTATATTGACCATTTCGATGAATATGTTTACTTTTATTCAGAGATAGTGTTGAGAGATCAATTAGAATATCCTATTTTCATGTGGGATCTCCACCCATATTTCAAGGACAAGTTTCTTTTGGTTCTCATGGAGGTTCCCCATATGATGAGGAGTGTGAACTAGAGGAACCTATCCTAGAAAAATGTTCTTTTCAGCTTCGACCATTTATTTTTTCAGTCAATTGATTGTGTGTTTCAAGTGTGTAAATTTCTGGTATTCAAATTCATCTTTTCAAAATCCTCTAGAAGCTTTATGATGATGTGTCCATATAGGTCATTTTGAGAAGTTCTGAAAGCAGTTTCATCAGAAAAAGGAGTATTATTTAGAGGATATGAGCTTATAACTACAAGGAAGTGTATGCTTCAAATATCATGGCTCTATACATAGGCCTCGGAGTGAAGCTTTCACATAGTTAATAATTGTAGGGGTATAGAGGAGCTTGGTATAGCTTTTTTCTCCATGGTTTTAGTGAAAATAGTTCAAGTTTCCTTGTTATAGATTTCTTTGTTTTTGAAAGTATCTCCTTATTGTAAAATTTTGGTCATTTCACCTAGTGTTGTAGAAGTTGTGTGGTTATCCTTATCATGATTCAATTTTTGGATTTGAGTTTTTCTTGTTTTATAGATTCTCGTGACTTGTGTAAATGATGAACTGTGGTTTGGCTCACCACATAGTTTAGAGTTCCCTCCATCAGGCCCCCCTGTGGTCAGGGTTGGTCTATGTGGGGAGTTCCCAGGTTGGTATGTGTTCAGTTTCCCATGTCAGTCTATACTGGTTGGTTCTTCAATGGTTGGGAGACCCATCATGGATCTTGTTGTGGTTTCTTATACAGTTAGTCGATGCTAGCTAGTTTCTTGTGGTGGTTAGACCATTCTCTTATCTCCATGGTTCTCCTCATTTTGGGTTGATTTAGATCTAGTTGGATATGACTTATGGATTTCAAAGGTCACACCAAGGTTCATGGTTTCATTTGGCATCATGTAGTTTTGGGTTTTGGTTTCATTTCTCATTTAGCTGGGTGACTTAATAGGTGAAGAATGAGTAAATGGTGGGAAGAATTGTCACATCCCAACCTTGAAATATTAATTATTTTAATTATTTAATTACTTTTAGCCTTTCTTTTGAGTTTTTGTAGTTGGTTTCATGAATTTTAAATTGTTGGAGGATTTTTAACTATTTCATGGTTAAACCACATGGTTAGTAGTAACTATGCGGTGACCGTGGGGTGCCTAGGTGGATCTGTGATATGGAGCACAACTTGCATATGGATTATTAACCCATATGAAAAGTGTGTAGTTTGGAACTATGTGTTGGCAGTGATGAGTGTCATAGTTTGATCATGGTTTTCACAATCGTGCGTCAACCTAAGGGTAAACGTATAATGGTGGCTAGCCAAGGCAGTGGCCAGCACATAGTTGGTGCAAGGTTTGGTAAACCGTGTGCAAACTGTGTGGGTTTCCTGGTTTTAAATTTTTTATTTATTTTACTTTTTCTTATTTTTTTCATTTCTCTTTATTTTTTCCTCTCCCTTATCCCTTATGTGTCGAGTGATAACCCACAGCCTCATCTCTATCCATATGCACCATTTCCCCCTCTCAGCACCCTTTTCTCTGGTGATTTAAGCCTAATTTCTTCTAGTTTTGTTGTAAATCCTTGTAGGTAAACACTCTGCCTCCCCCTTCCTACCTTGTTTTGGAATTTTCCCTCTCCTCATCAACCTATTCCATTTATCCGAACCCTAGGTCAAGGGTTAACCCATTTTTTGGATCTCTTCTCTGATGTAAGGTCCTGCAATGGGTCTCTCGGGTCATATTTGGTTGTGTTTCGAAATTCATCACTAAAGGAGAATTATTTTAGACCATTTCGGTCTAGCCGCCATCATTTTGAGGTAGTTTTTATTCTTCATTTTCTTTTATCTAATTTTTAATTAGGGTTTTTATAATATTTGGGTTTATAATATTTTTGTCGTGCATCTTAGACCTCGTTGGGGTGGATTTGATCCACCATTATCAAATACTTACAAGCGTATGCATAGGTAGGTATTTATATATTTACATTCCCCATTTATATATATTCACCCATGGAAGGATGAATATATATAATGGTACTAAGTGTACTTCTATATATATATCAATATGCATATGTGTTTAAGTGTAAAGGGGGTATATGAAAGTATAAGCACGTATGTAAGGATCACCATGTACATATTTAGCCATGAAAATATGTACATAGAGGCTAGGTGTCCTTATATATATGTGAAGGTGCATATGTGTGCAAGTATAAAGGGAAGGTTCTAGTTGTCATCATCAAGAAACGTACCTTGATTTTAAGGTAGGTCCCATTATGCCTTGTCCATTAAAAGTGAAATATATAAAATCTTGATGTTTTAAAATATGTTTTCCATTTATATGAAATGTATGTGTTATATATATAATTGGTTTTACTTCTTGGAAAGTATCTTATTGCATATTTTTTAAGAATTCTCTTAAGCTTTTAAAATGGATTACTTTGATTTGAGAAGGGTTTAAAGCTTGTATTTAAATATGAGTCACCTTGAAGATTTAATTGGTATTTTAAATGGATTTGGAACCTAAAAGTGTTGGGAAAGTTTGTTTTCTAAAATTAAAGTATTCCTTGTAAAGTAATTAGGCCTTTTTGGAAATTTGAGAATGATTTATGGAAGTGTAAAACCCCCTTTAGAGTTATACCCTCTTATTTCAGAAATGTGATGTGAGTGTTAATGTGTGATTTGTGATATGTTCCGAGTATAGAGGATTGTGGATTATTATGTGACTTAGAAAAAAGGGGGGAACTAAAGGATGGAGATCAGTGGTGAGAAGTTGGATGTAATTTTGGGTAAAGAAAATGATAGTTCATATATGTTATCTTGTTAAAATCTCACCACCATTTGAAATAGATCACATGAGAAACCAAATTACCTAGGTGGGAAGACTAGGACTAGTATGCCAGGTGGATCGGTAGGGTCTAATCCTAGTTTCCCCCTAGTAGGATTGACACTACAACACTAAATAACCATTTTATGATGATTGAAGACCTCTAGAACTTTATATTGGATCTTCTCTAGTGGTTTTTACATGAGGAGGTTTTCAGTTATAGTTTTTATACCATGTCACTGAGGTACGAGGATCCTAAGTCCCCACTAACCTATCTAATTAGGGTTTTACCATGGTGATTTCTATTATTATCCCTATCTTTTTATGGTATTTATTTATAAAATTCTTTTGAAAAACATTTTTTACTTACCCATTTTTGTAGCACATGATTTTATGCTTTTAAACTGAAATATTTTTGTCATTGCATTCCCTTTCATACAAATGGGTTATTGGAAGTGTATTATTCTTTATAAATGGTTTTTAAAATAAAAAGGTGGAAATGGTTTTTAATAAATTTTATCTTGTTACTTTTCTTAAAAATAAATGGAAAATCCTATTTTTATATAGTTGTATTTTAAAACTATCTTGAAATGGTTTTCATTTTTAAGGTAAGGCCTAGGGAATATTTTATTGGGGCACGCCTACTGAGTTTTAATACTCACACCTATAGCTTTATTTTTGTTTTTATTTTCTAGTGTTTCTTCCCACTCTGGTTCACTAAAGGAACGAGTGTGATCCTACAGTTAGAGGTGACCCATGAGGTCACATGGAGGTATGTGTATTAGTTTATTTCCTTCCACTATTTGTGATTATATTTTATCATTTAGTTTATATTTGGTTATTTGTCTATTTTTTCTAGGATAAATCATTTCCAATTATTTTATCTTGATGTGTGGCACTATTTTTCAGCCTAAGAGGATTGGGAAAGCCTCTCGGGCCTTGTCGTGGTCCAGCCTGGGTGACCAATTCAGAGTCGACCCAAGTTGGTTCATGACATTATTTTAATCAAATATTTATCTCATGCTCATGTTTTATCATATTCTTATATTCTAACTCATTATTAATTATTGATAAGTTTTCCCTTACTAAGAATTTATTCTCAATACTTCTTTTATTTTCTAATTCCCTAGGAAATTCTATGTAGGGTTATGTTTAGAAGAAAGTATTGAATAGATAATTTGTGTGAGTTGGGGAAAAAATAATGTGAAATAATATTTTTATATAGCTAATCTCCAAAAACGCTAAACCTTTTAGTTATAGGATTTTGTGTAAAAATTTATGATATGTAATGTTTATTTGCTAATATGATTTGTAGAATGATGTAAGTGTATTTGTGTTATATCATTTGGTATCAAAGCTGGTAATTAAAGTATGTTTTTTTTTGCACTAGATCTAGGAGTATGGGTCTGGGAAACTTTAGTTGGTATCAGAGAAACTTTTAATTCTTTTTTGGGATTAGTTTAGTTATTTTGGGTTTTAAGTTTAGAGAAAATTATATATAGGTCTAAATATAGGGAAAAATAATAAAATTTTGATAAAGTAGATAGTGTGTGAGTTACTATAAATGACATCCATTTTTGAATACAAACAAGGTTATATTGGATCTGGATCAGATGCACCGAGGGGTGATGACACTAAAAAATATTGGTTGAGTATTAACTTGGTCTTCACTTGGTGCGCAATTAATGGGCTGAAATGCACACCTTGTTTGACATTCCTGGTGGATATGATTTGGTTGATTCAGATACACTTTATGAAACATTATAAAGGCTTTGAATATATCATTATGGAATTGTATAAGTTGTTAAGATAGAAAAAATAATAGAAATATGGTCATGGATAACCTATATATTCATAAGTTAGGGTATATATATATTTTCTAAGTTACATTTTCTAATTTCATAGTTTTCATTTTATATATTTATTAATTATCTCATGCCTTAGCTTCCATTTATTAAAAGTAATGGCTAGATCCTCGACAAACCATGCTATCATTGGGTGAGATGTACAATGTGGTTAATGTACTAATGTGCAACCAAACATGATAAGAGATGGAGTAAAAAACCTTATGTCTATACCAAACCACCTATATAAATTTATTATTAATATATTAAACCTAGTTTAATTTCCAAATACACATAGTAAAAGAAATATTGAGTTTCATGGAAGTTCATGTGATAAAGACCATGTAGAGAAGAATATTAAATTTCTTTTCTGTTAATAATGTGGGAATAAGTACCTAGGGAAGTGTCTCAACGGAACTGGAAGTTATTTTATTTGTGGTAAAGGTGTTTATTGAGTAGCAAGTATCCAAGTAAAAATGAATATTTTAGTTAACATGATGGTGAAAAATAATATTCTTCCTACGGTTCTAATAAAAATTCAATGTTTTAAATGAAAGGGGTTTGGGAATTATATAAATCAATGCTCTACCTCGGTATCTTCCAAGACCAAGGGAATAAAAAAGAACCTATGTATTTATTATCACTCAAGTGGATAATGATAATTAAGGTATAATTATCCTTTACTCTAAACTTGTGGATGTATTATTGTATTCTAGTTATAGCTACTCAATTATATCTAGGATTTTTTCTAAGAGCATAAAATCACCACCTCAATGATTTGATATTGAATTATCAGATAAAACTTCTAGTTGTATTATTATTTTATCCCAAGTAGAATTTTATGGGAATGTGCTTCATGGAAATAATATTATTCTTCCTTTATATGAATTTGATGCCATTTTTGAAATGGATTGGTCATCTCCACATAGGCTCTATAATAATTACCAAAATAGATAAATCATATTTAATATTTCAAATAAACCTATGATCATCTATCAGTGCAATTATGGATATGAAACTATCTAGTAAAATTAATCCCATTATATGAGTCATAATAACCAATCATAAGGGGTATTTGGATCAAATGATTGAGAGAAATTCAATATTAGGTATATTTCTATTATGAGGGGAAAATGTTTTTCTTAGTCTTACCAACGATTATAAAGTTGTTATATCATTGGATTTTATATCTTGAGTCTTGTCTATATTATGGATACCATTAGATATTTTCAATAGTGAGTTATAATTAAAATTGTGAGGATGTGATTTATTTACGGGGTAGAATGTAACATCATATATTTAAGTATGAATTTTATTTCCCCAAGTTTCATGTTTTATTATTTATAATGAATAAAAACATAACTAAAAATAAATCTTACATAGTATGAATCAAACTAACAACATTTTATTCATTAATAATAGAACATTTTTATAAGGTTTCATGAATAAATGTATTAAATAACATGGATAATTACATCCATTAATATTGCATAAGCTAAAATGGGTCAATAAATATAAAAGAATAATATCTTTAAAATTAGGAGATATTATGGATCATATTCACCTATAAGAATCACCATTAGTAGAACTAAACCTAGAATGAGAAATAATAACATCAAAGGAGAAATCATGTTGTGAAATAAATTTTTAAAATTAAGTGAATGGAAGTGATATTTAAGAAGTAAGAATAGAATGAATTTATAGGGAGTAATGGTGGTAATATAACTATTATAAAGGTAAATATGGTTGTTGGAAATTTGGTCATTGGAAATATGGTATTTGAATATACATGTAACTGATAAGAATAATAAATTTTTTTACTTTTAGTAAAAATTTAAAATAATATAATGCACAAATAATAAAGAAAGAAACAAAAATATAATATTTAATTAAAATAGTTATTTTTAAGAATATTTTTATGCGTTATATAATATTATTATTAAAGTATGATATGATGTATTTATTAAATTAAAATAATTATTTTAATATAAATGGATTAATAAAATTAATTTTTTAAAATATAAATAATTAACTTTAATGGTATTTGGTGAAAACAATTTAATTAGAAAGTGATATTTTTCAAGGAACTATTTTTTAAGTGTTTCATACTTTTAATTAATATATACTAAAGAATTATTTTAATTAATTATATAAATAAAATACACAATAAAATAAATTAACATCCATACAATAGTTATTATAGGGAAAATAATAAGAATAAATAAATTTTATGCTTAAAATATATATTTTTTCTAAAAAATCTATGTGTTATACGCGCCTATATTAAAATTAATTTTTATACGCTCTAGAAATTGTGCCAAATAGATTTTATATTTTTCATCAAAGTATACAAATTTTTTAATAATTTATTTTCATTTTTAACATAAAAATAATCCACCAAAGTAAATATTAGTTAGCATGGTAAAATAGTTATTTTCCAAATAATTTTTTTATAAATGTTTTATATTTTTTTATAAATTGATCTATTTTTATGAATATAAAATTATTATTAAACATATAAATAATATATTAACACTAATTTAATTAGTAATTTATAGTAATAATAATAAAAATATTTAATATTTTAAAAGTTGTTTTTCTACAAAAATTGTTTTTTCTATATATATTATATTTGAATTTAAAAGCTGATTTTATCATATTTTTAAATTGAATTAGATTAAATTTAATCAAAATTCATAATAATAATGTTTAATTTTGGTAAGAGGGGTCATCTTATATTTTTAGTTAAAATATAATTACAATATTAAATATTTAATAAAGGTTAAAGGGTAAAAAGGAGGTAATATACCATGGACTGAACTTTTTCTAAATAAACTTAACACATAAACCTTATATAATAATTTTTTTATCTGTTAAATTCGTACCCACATTTCTCAACAACTTTCACCACCTAAATCACCTGAATCTCATTTGATTTCATCTTTACCCATCACCTAACTTAAGTTTCCAAAGAAATATCCCTCTTTTTTACCTATAAAAGAAGCTCACCTCCACCCACTTCAACTCACACTTATACTTAAAATTTATCTTAAAAATATTAATATTTTACCTCCCCTGTATTAATATTACACTTTTTTTAACCTTTGGTTACAATAAATTGACCCAAGTCCTTCATTTCCAAGAAGTCTTTCAAGAGAAGATTCAAGCCCTTAATGTGAGTACTATCCACTCCTAAACCTTTTCTTCTTTAATTTTCTCATTCAACCTCCTCCAAAACTATTCTAATAAATATTAATATAATTGAATTATTATCATTATTATATTTAAATTTTATTATATTAATATAAAACTATTATCTATCTCCCTCTCATCCAATGGAAAATGGAAATGACACCTATGTTATGTGTAGATTACCACCTTCAGGAATGACATATTTCATTTTCATCACCACCTTAAATGGATGGTTGTAAGGATTTGATTAATAAATAAAAAATATATTTATGGCATCATTAATGTTATAGAAATATAATTTATAGATTCTATTAATATTTAATCTATTATTAATAGACCACCTTTTGTTCATTAAAAAAATAATGAAATAAGATTGAAACAGATTTCATCATTATAAATCGTAACTAAAACACCCATGGAATGAAATTAAAACTTATAAATCATTTTGTAACATCTATTATAGTACCTTAAATAACATGGGAATTTTTAACTTGGTAATAAATAACAAGGATCGACATCAACATTATTAATTGTTTGCAAAACATTAAAAATCATTAATATTTGACGATGAAAATAAATAATAATTTACTAATAAATTTATAATGACTTGTTATAATTAAAGAGTATAAAACAAAATATATTTGAATAATGTTTTTAAATAATTAATTAATATGTTTATTTCTATCATATAGAAGTTTAGATCATGTCCGAACAAGCATGAATTAAAGGTAAGGGTTTCGTCTCAATTTCCCTTCATTGAGGCATGTTTTCATATTATGCACCTACTATTATTTTATATAGTGTACTTAATAACCAATTTGGATTATATTATTATTATTAAAGTTTATTCCATGATATTTATAAGTATTTTCATGAATACCTCCTTCATATTATTTTTATTCAATTATTACAAAATTTGTTAGGGTTTTTGTTAACCGAGTTTGCATTCATTGAGTTATGATAGTTCTTCTTGGTCTTTATTCTTATAAGTTAAGTTAATATTACATCATTATTGAAATATATTGTCTTTAATATTATTTTTATCTGTATTTTCATTTATTTATTGTAAAATACCTTTAAAATTATTCTCACTTTAAATATATGGTTTTTTTCAAGGTTTTTAATAAGTCAATTTGCTTTATTTAAGTTATAATGTTTCTTATTGAAATATATTGTTATAAGTATTATTTATTTTATCCTATGATTGTAAAAAAATTATTTTACTTTTTTTTATAATTATTTCTCATAAAATCCTTTTCAAATATATGTTACTAAAAAGATAAATACATAAGTAATGGTTTTCTAATCTCAATTTATTTGATTTGAGATAAGTATCATTCACACCACTTGTTTTATTTTGTGTGGTAACAATTTTTAGAGTTTTTATCCTAAAACCAAATATTTTTACTTTATATTAAATTTATATTAATATAGGTGAATTTTAAATTAATATCTTATTACATTTTCTTCATTGTTCTACATTACTTTGATGTAATAATGTCCTAGAGTATTTATCGCATTAAAAAGGTCATAACAGTTCTCCTTTATAATGAGAACCTTGAAATGTCATGATGATGTTATTAAACCATTTTCTGAGGTAATATAACATTATATGATGGGACATGTGGTATATTTAATGTTAGGTATGATTAATTTTAATTAAATGATACTTTATATAATGAAGTTCATAGTTGGTAATCTCCAAGACGGAAGATTATGAGAACAGACCTGCCTATAAGAAATATACATGTTTATGCATAATTTGGTATTCCTATCTAAGAGTTTGTGTAATTATACTTCGAATTTAATATTATTATTAATACATGTCATGACTCATTCAAGATGATGTAATGTCATAAACTATGACAACATGTGATCGTGGTAAAGTTGGGTACATTGGGTTTGTTGTGAATGATATGTTATTAATGAATAATTCAAGGTAGGATTTTTCTATTCTATATTTATAGAAGTTAATATCTTGAACCTTTAATTGAGATGGAACCATCACATTAAATTCCATGGCCATGGTGTATAGATGAGTTCATTTCAAATAGTTAAAGAATGATGTATAAAACAAATAATTTGATGACATGGGTGTACAACCTACTTGATGAGATATCATGGTGAAGGGATTATAATACATAGTAAGAATTTGTATGTGGTTGTTGTTTTTTTACATATCTTCTTCCTATATGGGTGATTTTACCCATTACTAGATGGTAATCTTAGTCTTTAGGAAAGACCACTTAATGAAACTGAGGAAGATTCCTAGAGGGTCACACACAAAGTGCTTCATTTGATCTCAATTAAATATTATTTATTTTTAACTATTGGAATAAATATTACTCTCCAAAAAGAGAAGTAATATTTATTCATGATTTAATAAATTATTTAAAATATTTATTAAATATTTATTAACAAGATAATTTCTTATTTATATGAATTTATAATATTTATTTCTATTTTTATTTGTACAGTAATAAATAATTCTTTATTTATTAAAAAAATAATGTATTTATATAACACCCCAATATTTTTCAGTATGAATCATCCTAAATATATTCAATTTATTCGATAGTTTACCATAACATACTATTAAATATTAAAATGATCGTTAGGAATAATAATTTATCCATTATAATAATAACCTCACCTATGAAAGTAAAAATAAAATTTCAGTATCTCATAAATGAAAATATAATATATTTATATCAAGTAACAAGTAAATAAATATTTTAAAAATGATAAATTAAGTGTTGGGATTTTTGTGAAATGTAAATGTTTATTTACAATTTTTTAATTAATATAACAATTTAAAAAATATATTTTCATAAAATAGATTCATGAATTAATGTTTTGTTGTAATATAATTATAATATAATTTTATGAGACCATAACTAATTTTTCAAAGTGTAGTAAAATCGATTATAATATTAAAATTAGTATTTTTCAAATAAATATTGATTTTAATTAAAAACTAAATTTCTCATATTTAGAAATTTATCTTCATAAAATGGATTCCATTTTTCAAATCTACATGTCAAAAAATGGTTATGGTGAATTTTTTTATTTTTCTAAAATAGTTTAATTTTTTGTGAATAGAGAAATACTGTAATTTATGGTATTTTACATTTTAAGTAAATAAATGAATTATTGACACCTGGATACTTTGTGTATGAGGTAAGAACTCATTATTTTTAACTAACATGATCTAGTTATTTTATTTAGTCATGGTAATAAATTCTATTGATACTCTTGATCCAAAATAATAAAAAAATGAATAAAATAATCAAAAGCACCCCTCTCCTCTCCCTATAAATACCACCCCTTTTCCTCACACATTCTAAGCCTTGAATATTTTCTAAATTTTGAAAAATTCACTTAAAAATAATCTTCCCCCCATCCAAGACTAATTGGTCTTACCAAAAGATGAAATCCAAGTGTCTTAAAGAGGTTCTCAAAGAGATGATATTCAAGATGTAAAATTCTCCTTCTTTCTCTTTTAATTTCTTTTCTTTTATTATCCTCTATACACCTCCACTATAAAAAGTGTCATGTTAACTTTGGTATCATATATATACTAGAATTGGATTGTTCTAATGGAATATCTATCATAAAATATCTTATATTCTTCTTTTATTTTAAAAATGAAAACATCATCTGTGATGTGTCGATTCACCGCCTTTATGGACGACGAGTTTTCATTTTCTATTATTGCCTTCAAGGCTGGTCATAAAACCATTATTATGGTCAAATAAGACTTTAATATAAAAATTATATGTTTTTTTATGTTTTTTAATTAAAAAATAATAATAATAAATAAAATGATATAAGTTAGTGATGGTCGTAAAAACTGCCAAAAAATAAACCAAACATTTATCATTAATGTTTTATCTAATGAGTCATCCTCATAACATATAAACAAATGATATATGATACCATTTAATATTATACAAGTTCATTAAAACTAAATGTTTTCACTTCTATATTTTTTCTTCCATTTGAAAAGAACTCCCATAATTATACACAAGGGAACTGACCATAAAACCATGAAAAGAACGCTCATATAACAATGAAATTAAACATTATAACTGGTCGTAATGGCCATAAATGAACATAATAAAATTATAATAAATAAAATATATGTTCAATAGGTTCTTAAATAAGTAATTAATTAATATAATTTTATTATCCATTATATTAAGTACAAGTATAGAATGCTTTTGTACATAAGGTAAGGGGTTTCTCATCTCACTTTTATTTCTATGAGGTATGCCTTATTCACCACTTATTTTTTTTGTATGCATACTTACCTTTGATATATAACATCATTAATATCTTTATATTAATTGTATTAAATTCTTCACTTGATAAACATTAATTTTATGGTAAATACAGTTTGACTAATTACAAAGTGGTAAGGTTTCTTTCATCTCACTTTAATTTTTGTGGGACATATGCCGCATTCATCACTGATTACCTTTTTTTAATACCCCTTTTATTTATGATCATAAATAATTGAATATTTAATTAAATATAATTACTTATCATATAATTTATATAATTATTTTTTAAGTTGTCAAATATTTGTTTTACATATAGTGTTACTTTGAATATTATTTTAACTGGGGATATATTTATAAATCGGTATCCTCTACTCAATACAAGTATTTTGATAAGGAATACTATTAATGAAGTAAATATATGTATGAATAATGATTTTTAATTAAAGTGATAGGTGGGGTATATCATTATATATACCCTCAATGCATCGATAGGTCTCATGAGACAAAATTGTTGCCAACAAACCCTTCGCATTTGTTTCCAAGTAGAATCAGACGGTTTTCTACCCATTGAATTAAACCATATTATGAAATTTATTGATGGTAGTGGTTCATGTACTAGATACATGATGTCTAATAATTAATAATTTTCTTTATTTAGTATTCATTTATTACTATCCATGAGATTTTCACTATGAAAAAATATATCGATGCATTTTCATTCTCAGTTTATTGATGAAATGACATGTGTTTTCCAGCTATTTACCTTTATATATTGATTATTATTAAATTATTATTGATTAGTGTTTCTTATTTATGTATACCTTACTAAGTATTTGAACGCGCCCATTTTTTCTTCCATGGGTTATGAAGATGAAATATTTGAATAAGTTTCAAGGAAATAATTTATTTTACTTTGTTATATTCTATGTTTAATTACCAATGTAATAAGGAGACCATGTATGTATATAGTTCTTAAAGACTATTAAATTGATCAATCTTTGGTGATGTGATATCTTGTATCTATTCTATTATAATAAAATAACCACCAAATTTAGGCTACTGGGGTCAGGTTTATTACAATTGGTATCAGAGCAGGTTTATTAGAAACCTTTGGAACTAGATGTTAAAAAAACATGAGAATTATAATAATTACTTATAGTGAATTATTTCTTCAATAATCATGATTATTATGAGATAACTTATTTTGTGCCATTTTTTAGTAATGGTTCCTAATGGATTAAAGGGAATCAATACCCACATACAATTTATGGATTTCCCCACTGAGGAGGTCAACACAGTTGGTGTTGGAGGTGAGAATATCATGATCATATTAATACAGCTTACTCAAGTTATGATGAATAACCATAATACACCTATTTTGGAAGGTTTCATGCTACATAATCCCCCATCTTTTATAGATACTACTAATCCATTGGTAGCTAATAAATGAATCAAGTCCCCTGAAAAGATATTTCTAAAATTGGGATATGATGAAAGGGAAAAGGTACTACTAGAAATATATTATCTCAAGGGATGTAATGATAAATTGTGGTTATTGATCTAGAATACTAGAGAGGAAGATAAAATATGACACATGGAATGGAAATTTTTTAAAGAAACATTCTTCAACAAATATTTCCCTCGTGAGCAATGAACTAAAATAAAGAGAAAATTCCTTAGCTTAAAGAAAAAATAAGAAGAGAGTGTTGTGAAGTATGAGGCAACCTTCACAAGACTGTCCAGGTATGAAACATATTATATACATGATTTATAAAACAAGATTTATCATTTCTTTTAAATTTTTAATCCAAGTCTCTGAAGGGCACTGTATTCTCAAACATTTTCATCATATGATGAAATAGTATTACGTTCCATCAAAATAGAAAAGGAATTTTATAGATCCCATATGTTTAAAGTAAATTAAGAGAATAAAATATCTTATGATAACTATAAAAAAGGTAAATCTTTAAATAAGAATAGGGGAACAAAGAAATTCCCATTAGGTGAAAATTGTGGAAATAATCATCCTGGGAAATGCTTGAAAGGAATGGGAGTTTGTTATAAGTGTATAGAAAAGGTTCATCAATATAATGAATGAAAGGGTAAGAAACAAATCAATTATGTTCATTTCTTAAACTATAAATAAATGGGGAATTATTAAAACCAATGTCCCATGAACCATTGTAAGTCTCACTGTAACAAAAATGTTTCAAGGAATCCCTATTATTACACATTAACGTGATTTATTTGTTGACCTTATCATCATACATATGGTAAAATTTTATATAAAACTCATTATTGACTAGATTTAAAAATATGATGTAAAAATTTATTACAAGAAGAAGTAAATTATGATTTTTGAGGAAGATTCATAATTCCTTATCTTTAGAGCAAAAACTTAATCATTTGATTCTTATCTAGATCCACCTACAGTAGCTCTACTGAATGAAATTCTTGGGGAGGAAGAGAAAACAACATCTACAGATGAGAAAATTAATCCTAAAATTTAGGATGTACAAATTGTACAAGAATACATTAATCTATTTCTTAAGTAATTACCTGGACACCCCCTAGAGTGTGAAGTTGAGTTTACAATTGATTTAATCCCTAATACAAGACCAATGTCAAAGACTCCCTATAGAATAGCCACTTTGGAATTAGTGGATATGAAGAAACAACTAGAGTAGTTAAGTAATAAGGGATTTATTCCCCATTTTGTTTCTCCATGGGAATCCCCTATTATATTTATTAAGAATAAAGATCTATATATAAGTTTTTTCAATGACTATAAAGAAATCTATGTTATTAAAATAAAGAACAAGTATCATCTACCACACATTGATGATTTATTTGATCAGCTTTACAAAGCTCAATATTTTTTAAATATTGACCTTAATTATGGGTATCATAAATTTTAAGTAAATAAGGAAGACATTCCAAAGATATATTTTTGGATGAGGTGTGGAAATTTCAATTTTATAATAATGTCATTTTGATTGACTAATACACCCTCTATTTTTTTGGATCTGATGAACAAAATATTCAAGTAATAACTTGATGATTTTTTTGTTGTATTCATTGATGATATTATAGTATATTCTAAAACATATTAAGACCGTGATAATCACTTTAAGATCATTCTTTATACTATCATAAGGAAAGATTTATATGGTAAATTTAGCATGTCCGAATTCTGGATTTAGGAAATTTATTTTTTTGGACACATTGTAACTAAGAATAGAATATCATTTGATCCTGTAAAGACAAAGTAAATATAAGAATGGAATATGCCAATGAACATCACTGATGTACATAGTGTTATTAGTTTAGTAGGCTACTATCAGCATTTTGTTCAGAATGTTTCCCGGTTGGCTAACCCGTTAACCAAGATCACATGTAAAGGGGTTAAGTTAGTATGGACAAAAGAATGTGTAGAATGTTTTTAAGAATTGAATAGAGTATTATTAAATGATCTGATTTTAACTCTACCATCAGGAAATTATGGGTTTGTGATATACAGTGATGCATCAAAGAAAGGACTGTGTTGTTTTTATATGAAAAATGATAAATTTATTGAAAATTATCAAGGCAGTTAAAGATTCATGAAAATAATTATCCAACACATGATCTTGAGTTAGCAGTTGTAATATTCACTCTAAAGATATAGAGAAACTATCTCTATGGTGAAATATTTGAGATATATATGAATCACAAGAGCTTTAAATACATATTTATAGAGAAAGAACTCAACATGAGGTAATGACAATGGATCAAGTTAATTAAAAATTATGATTTCTCAATACACTGCCACCTAGGAAAAGAAAATAAGGTACCAGATGCATTAACCAAGAAATATAATGGACTTATATCCCAAATTAGGATTGAGAAATATCTAATTTTCATGGATTTAGTAAAGATGAATATGGGAATTGTTAAGAACATCACCCCTTTTTCAAATGATTTTGAAACTATATTTATTAGAAAAGATAAAAAGTTATCAATATGATGATGAGAATTTTCAAAATAAAATTAAATCTATTAAGGATAGATGATTGGAAGACTCCATGTATGAGGACGGAATTATGAAGTTTGGAAAGAGATTATGTGTTCCAAAAATACATAATATAAAAAGGTAACTATTAAATGAATCTCATGGATCAAATTTATCTATACACCCTAGTAGTACTAGGATGTATAAATATCTAAAGGAACATTTTTTGATGGATAATATAAAGTAGGAAATTGTTGACTATGTGTCAAGATGTATAGTTTTTAAAAAAGTTAAGGCTGAGAGATAGAATCCTAGAGGATTCATAAAACCTCTGCCTATTCCAATATAGAAGTGGGATGACATTACTATGGACATTGTCACTAGATTATCAAAGCCCCCATAAATAATGATACGATATTGGTTATTGTTGATCACCTTAAAAAATTGGCACATTTTCTTACTATAAGGTAATATTTACCTCTTGGGAACTGGGAAAGACTCTATATTAATGAAGTTATAAGACTTTATAGGGCACCTCTATCGATTGTTTCTGATTGAGATCTCTTTTTAAATCAAAATTTTTAAAGATTGTTTAGAAGGATCTAGATACTAATATTCATTTAAGTACTGATTATCACCCTCAAATATATGGACAGTCTTAAAGGAATATTCAAACATTGTAAGACATGTTTAGATCATGTTAACTTTACTTTGAAGGTATGTGGGATCATTATTTACCTTTGGTAAATTTTTCCTACAATAATAGTTTCCATTATAGTATTAAAATGGCACCATATAAAGCATTATATGGAAAGAGATTTCATACTAAAACTTGTTGGGATGAAGTTTTGGAAATGAAATTTATAGGCCTATAAATTATTGAAGATACAATGATAAAGTTAATGACTATTTGGGTTTATATTAAAGAAGATAAAAGTAGATAAAAGAGTTATAATGTCGACCAGAGAAAGGATTTTTGAATTTTAAGTGAGATATCATGTATTTATGAAATTATCTCCATGGAAGGGTGTCATAAGGTTTGATAAGAAAGGTAAACTAAGCCTTAGGTACATTGGACCATTTGAAATTCTAGAAAAAATTGGAGCTTTAGATTACTAATTAGAAATTCCACCAAGTCTCTCAAAAGTTCATGATGTGTTCTATATATCATTGTTAAAAAAGTACATGTTAGACCCAATGCATGTACTCACATATGAATAAATAAACCTAGAACCTAATTTATCTTACTATGAAGAGCCTATCAAGATTCTAGACACTAGAGAACAAGTATTGAGAAATCAGATGACTCGAATGGTAAAATTTATTTGGAGAAAATATAAAATAGAAGAAGAAACGTGGTAACATGAGGATGTTATGAATAAGAACCACCCTTATTTTTTTATAAGGAAATATTCATGAAAACTTTTGAGGATTAAATTTTTAAAGGTGGAAAGAATATAACACCCCAATATTTCTTAGTATGTATCTTCCTTAAATAAATTCAATTTATTTGATAGCTTAAAGTGATATACTATTAAATATTAACATGACCATTAGGAATATTAATGTGTCTATTAGAATAATAAACTCACCTATAAAAGTAAAAATAAAATTTATTTATCTCATATATTAAAATATGATATATTTATATCAAGGAATAAATTAATAAATTTTTTAAAATGATAAATTAAGTGTTGGTATTTTTATGAAACATAAATATTTATTTACAATTTTATAATTAATATAATGATTTAAAAGAAAATTTATTTTTATAAAATATATTCATGAATTAATATCTTATTTTATTATAATTATAAGATAATATTATGATCCCATAATTAATTTTTCAAAGTGTCGTAAAATCGGTTATAATAATAAAATCGTTATTTTTAGAATAAATAATGATTTTAATTAGAAATTAAAGTTATCATATTTAAAAAATTATCTTCATAAAATGGATTCAATTTTTTAAATCTACATGTTTAAAAATGGTTAGGGTTAATTTTTTATATTTTTCTAAAATAGTTCATTTTTTGGTGAATAGTGAAATACTATAATTTACATTATTTAACATTATAAGTAAATAAATGAATTATTGAGTAATGTATGATGTATGGATGAGTTAATAACTAATTATTTTAAAATAAAATTCTCTATATTCTATATTTATTCATGGGAATCAAAATTATTGTTAATCTTGAACCAAAATAATAAACAAATGAATAAAATAATCAAAAACACCCCTCTCCTCTGCCTATAAATAACACCGTTCACCACCCCTTATCCATACACCTTATAATCATTTAATATTATCTAAATTATGGACAATTATCTTCCCAATCCTATTACCAATGTAAAATACATACTATTATTACCAAAATGCAAAATCCAAGTGTCTTAAGGAGGTTATCAAGGAGACGATATTCAAGAGGTAAAATCATCCTTTCTCATTTAATTTGTTTTATTTTCTTATCATATCCTAACCTAACCTATAAAAATATTCATGGTAACTCAATTATAATATATATAATATAATTTTATTTTGATAATGTAATAGTTTTCATCAAATATCTTCTGTTCTCGTTTTATTTTAAAAATGAAAACATCACCTGTGACGTGTCGATTCACCACCTTCACCGATGGAGTGTTTTCATTTTCCATTACCGCCTTCAAGGATGGTCATAAAAAAATTATTATGTTTAAATAATATTTTAATATACATATTATATTTTATATAATTTTTTTTAACCAACATATAAACATAATATTAAATAAAATGACACAAGTTCATGATGGTCATAAACCCCGCCAAAAATAAACCAAACATTTATCATTAATGTTTTATCTAATGATTCATACTCATACCATATAAAAAAATTATATATTATAACATTTAAACTTATATAATTTAATTAATAATAAATAATTTCACTTATGTGGTTTTACGTCAATTTTACAAGAACTCCCATAATTATACCCAAAGGAACCAGCCATAAAACCATGAAACGAACGCTCCTAGAACAACGAAATTAAACATTATAACTCATAATAATGGTCATAAATTAATATAATAAAATTATAATAAATAAAATATATTTTTAATAGGTTCTTAATTAATTAATCTAATTTGATTATCTTGGAGATTAAGTAAAAGTGTGGAACATTTTTTGATATAAGGTAATGGG
This sequence comes from Viscum album, assembly GCA_963277665.1. NCBI lineage: Eukaryota > Viridiplantae > Streptophyta > Magnoliopsida > Santalales > Viscaceae > Viscum > Viscum album. Next base: position 1,714,877,680 of record OY728160.1, on the reverse strand, counting down.
TTTCTCATCTCACTTTTATTTATGTGATATATACCATATTCACCACTTATTTATTTTTTGTGGTGTATGTATATTTACATTTGATATAGTATATCATGAATCTATTTATATTTATAGTAATAAATTTTTCATTTGATAATCATTATTTTTATGAGACATGAAATTCGACTGATTACAAAGTGGTAATGGTTTTTTCATCTCACTTTAATTTTTGTGGGACATATGCCAAATTATTCACTTATTTCTTTTGTGTACTGGCCTTTTATTTATGATCATAAATCATTGAAGATTTAATTAAATATAAATACTTCTTGTATCATGTATATAATTATTTTCTAAGTCGTATACGAATTTTTTTTACATACGATATTACTTTGAATGTTGTTTTAATTGGGGAAATATTAATAAATCTATATCATCTACTCGATATAGATATTTTGATATAGAATATTGTTCATGAATTAAATATATGTATTAATAATGATTTATACTTGTATTGAGGGGTAAATCTAGACATTATATATCCCCTCGATTCATGGATGGGTCTCATGAGACAAAACAATTGGCGACAAACCCTTCGCATTTGTTTCCAAGCATAATCAGATGGGATTTTACCCACAGACTTAAACTATCTTGTGAAAGTTCTTGATGGTAGTGTTTTATGTGTCAAAAAAATGACATCCAATAATTAAGTATTTACTTCATTCAGTATTAATTTATTACTATCCATGAGATTTTCACTTTGACAGAATCTATGGATGCATTTTCATTCTCAGTTTATTGATTAAATGGAATGTGTTTTTTAGCAATTTACCTTTCCATATTGATTATTCCTTATTGATTATACTTCACTTATTATTTATTAATATTTCTACTATATTTAAAACTTACTTATCATTTTATCTCACCTTATTATTTGTTTTCATTCTCCAGGTTATAAAGATCAAATCTTTGAATAATTATCAAGGAAGCAGTTTATTTTCCTTTGATTTGTTCTATGTTTAATTACCAATGACATAAGGGAACCATGTATGTATCTAGTTCTTCAAAAATACTAAACTGATAAATCTTTAGTGATGTTATATCTTGTATTTATGTTATTGTAATAAAATAACCAATAACTCTGGGATATTGGGGTCAGGGTTGTTACAATTTAGTTACACAAATATTGAATAAATTTTTATTCACCGGACTGTGGATGAAATATTTATTTATTTATTAAAAAATAATATTCATTTAAATATTTATTCAAGAATTCAACAAATTTTTAGGAGTAATAGTGAACCATATTTTATCCAATGATAAATATTTATTTACCATACTATAAAATAAATATTTATTATTGTACGGGTTTCTACATATCACAAGTAAAATATTATTGTTTTTGTTTTTGTTATTATTATTATTATTATTATTATTATTATTTTAATGATGTGGGGTTTATTGGGGATTAATTCATAGTTTAGATTCTTTGTTAAATTAATTGGAATTAAATTGTAACCCTTGGTCGATTTATAGACTTCTATGTCAATCGGATAAAGGTTAATCAATGTGCACAACATTACTCTATATTTTCCTACTCCTTATATCTTACTCTAAAAATAGAGAAAAATAAGAGAGATATTAATTTAATACCAAAATTAACATGAAGTGATCAATATGATCAATGAAATACGATCATTTGATCATATTATCATTTTTCCTTTCATTGGTGTTGTTCAGAGATCGAAGAAACATGTGTGGATCACCACTAGAGGGGATCTGCTTTGGGTTCTCATGAAACAAGGATGATTCACTGATCATGTAACAACTCAATATTTTAATATATTGTTAAATTTAAATATATATTTTTTTGATAGCTTACTCTACACACAACACTAAACTTAAATGAAACTATGATATATTTAGATAAAATATAAATATTTAAGTATAACCGTTAAAACCTAATCATTAAACTAGAAGGAATGGGTATGAGTAACCACTTTATGAAATATATTCCTAAATAAAATAAATTTTACTTTTAATATGATGAAATTCAATTAGTTTACCTAAAATGACTAATAAGATCATTTATCCTTTAGAAAATTATTTTTCTAAAAAATGCCTTTTCATGTGATATGTGTTTCTATTTCAAGAAAATTGTGATTAATGATGATAAAATATATTTTATATTAATAATTGGTTAATAATAATTTAATTATTAAATAATAGGAAATATTAATGAGAATTTTTAATATTTTAAATATTTATTTTCCTATAAAAAACACATTTTCACTATATTTTATGATTTTATTTAAAAGTTAAATTTATTAATTTTATAATTTTAATTTGAAAAAATGAAAATAATTTTTTGAATTTAAGATAAAAATATTATCCTAATGTGAATTTTTTTAATTTTTCTAAAATAATTGGTTTTTGGGTGAATAGTAAAAAAATATTTATTTTTCTAAAAATAGACACTTTTATGACATTATCATAATACAAGAATGACTTAAATGTTTTTGAAACATTATAATATATATATATAAGTAAAATAAATCATTTAAAATTTATATGTTGTTTTTGTAAAACCCATGTATGTTATTTTCGAAACATTAGTAATATTTTATTCTAAAAATAGTTTTTATTTGATTATATTAAAAATTATTTTTCACCACTTGTAGAAATTAAATATATAAAAATGTATTTAATTCACTAGATCAAAATTATCATATTAGTTAACAATTTAAATTTAAATCTTGGGAGTAAAATTATGATTACTATGATTAAATTTAATGACCATGATAATGATAAAACTGTATTTTTATTGAATTTTTTTATTAATATTTTGTGATTTTTATCGAATAAATTAAAGTAATATATTTTAAATTATGAAAATAATATTATTTTCAAACACATATATAATTATATTAACAGGAATTTAATTATTAATCAATGCTAAATAAGATCAAGAACACATAATGATTAAAACGCCATTTTTTTACAAAAAAAAACTATTTTTTATATATATAAAGTTATAATTTAAAAGATAATTTTATATTATTTATAAATTAAATTATATTAAATGAAGATTAAATTTAGTTTCATTTTACCCAAATTTTTTAATATGTTTTGTATTATATTTTTATTAAAACATAATTTACTTAGTTAAAAAACTAGTTTCTAATGTAAAAACAAAAAAAGGTAAAAGTAAAATCTAAGAACAAATGAGTTACAACATGTTTAAAACTTGTGTAAAAATAATTTTTTAGGGATTTATCAACCCAATATCACCCCAAAAACTATTATTTATAGCTTTTTTAGTCTTTTACCCTTGAATATTGTAATAATATCATTGAAAATTAAAAGGTGTTCTCAAAAGACCTTTTTCTTCACTTATAAAATAGGACACCTACACACCTTAATGCCACACCCATTCCTTTGGATTTATCCCTAAAATTTTTCTATTTTATCCTTATACAATACTATATTATTTTAATAATCCTTTTTTCCAAGTTATTTATCCTAATCACTTCATGTCCAAGGAGACATTTAAGAGAATGTTCAAAGTCCCAATGTGAGTATTCCATAATCCTTAGCATTTAATTCTTAAGTTTTCAATTCCAAGACTATAATTAAAATAGTAATATGATAACCTCAATATAATTATTATAATGAATTATTATTATATTAATTCAAAAAACTTTATTTATTCATTTACATCCACTTAGAAAAATAAAAAAAAATATTGATCATGCGTTGTGTGAACTATTGCCTCCAAAAAGTAAAATTTTTTGTTTTTCATATTGATTTAATTTATTTATCCTATATTATTAAAATATTAAATTAAAACATAAAAAATTATAAATAATATCATTATTTTTATGTTATAATGATATTATACACTTCTTAAACCATACTTACTCATTGAGATATAGCGTGTTCAGGTTTGGGTCGGTTTAACCACTAAATTGAATAATGATATAAAACTCTATCATGGATGAATATATAAAAATAAATACTAATATTATTATGAGTTAATAATAAAATATTTATTGGTTTTTATTTATTGAATGGTTATATTAAGTATTTATCATATTATTAAAACATCATCTTTCATCACTAAAATCTCCAAAATAATTCGACATTGATTCAATTTTCACGCAAACATAAGTGAAAAATATATAATAAATAAATTTCATATAATAGTGAATTTTCCATATTAAATTGAATGTATAATAATAATTTTCTTAATAAGGTATCTAATAAACTTAATTTGATTATTCATTAAGTTAATCGCATGAACATAATTAATCTGAAACAAGTTAAGGGTTTTGTATCAAAATGTCTTTCTTTGAGATGCATTTATTTTTATGAAACTAATTTAAATTAAATAGTGATTATACTACCTATGGCATATATAATATCATAAATTATATTTATTCATGGTATTTTAACTACAACTTTAAGACCTCTCTCTTTCAAGGGGTTTTTATTCGAACCTTTCTTAATTCATAAGTGTTTCTTTGTCTCATTTCCATATCCATGAGACAAGTTTGATATTGTGAATCATAAATTATTTTATATAGTGTATTCATTTCCCTATTTTCTTAAATTATAATTAATATATATCATTTAATGATACTTTAATTTCAATTTCATGTTAACACTATTATTCTTAAGTTACAATTACTGTAAGTGTTTTTGGAAACTCAATTCTCATTCATTGGGTTATGATTGTTATTCTGGAACTTATTTCATATATGTTAAGGTAAATTATTAATTTTTATTTTATTATGTGATAATTTATCTTTATTTTATAGGGATTTAAATTTTTACCACATAAACCCTTTATAAATTTCCTTTGATTTATTAATTATGACATTCATAAGGTATTTGGTTAACTCGAATTTCCTTTCTCTTAGATAAAATGTTATTCCTTTATAATAATTCTTCAATGTTTTATAAATAATTATATTTACTATTTCATAAGATATTTTATCTCTTATAACTAGTTAAAATGATTTTTTAAATTAAAATATTCTTTATCTATGAATTCCTTTCTCATAAATGTACAAATTTTTTAAGAAAAAAATATAATCTCTTTTAAAGATGGTATTTCCTCTATTTCTAGGATCATCATTCCCAAAAAAAATTACTTTATTATTTTGAAACCCCAATATGTGTTTACTCATGTGACCTCCATATTTATCTTCTACTTTTTTAAAATTTATGTTTTATTTTCTATTTTATGATGTGGGTTTTCAACAAATGCATTTCAAGATATTCAAAATGTTTTCCATTTTCTTGAAATCAAATGTTTTATCTTATACTCAAAAAAATTGATAACCATTATATATTTTTAAGGATATTTTATTTATAATTATTTATAATAATATTTCCAAAATTATTCTCTTTATATTGATAAAAATGTTTTTAAAATTAATTTTTACTTCACTTTTTTGAAAGGTTTTGTAAAAAAATTTGTATTTTCACATATATTTACCCTCCATGGTTTATATTTCATGAAGTAATGTTTTGATCACCCTATATTTGTTATTATGATATGATTTATTTTATAAAATTATTTTTTTTTGTTCTGTGATTTCTTAAGTTCATGTTATTTGTTGTTTCTGAAAGTTTTAGGAAACCCATTATTTTTCCATGGGCTCTTTATGATATGATAATTTTTTTCAAGTGGCACACATATGTATAGATGTTTGATGGGCGGGGTCCTATATCACCCTCTAATTAATTGTTTAAGGTTTCATATCACATGAGATGATGAAATGTTGTTAGAATGAGATGTGTGAATCTTTGTTTGTAAGTTTTTTGTGTGAATGGGATGTGGTAGGATTTAGTCATAAGTTTTTGTGTGAATGTGATATGTAAATATTTGTTCACAAGATTTTATATGTTTTTGTTTTTTCCATAATTTTCTTTATACTATGATTCAATGACATTCAATATTTTTATATGTATATGATTATTCTCCTTGGATCATTATTATGTCTCATTATTTCACACACTTATTCCATGGTATAATTTTGTTCATTTGGGATTGAATTTCCTTCTATCATGACTTATGGGAAAGTCATATTGTTCCATGTTCTTTTTAATAAGAAATTTCTCCCATGTCCATGTTTTCTCATATACTTGTGATCCAAATCTTGATGAAATGTTGATAAGTTTTCTCATACTAAGAATTGCATATCACCCCTTTCTTATGTTTTACTTTCCCCAATTTATAGAGATGGGTATAACCTAGGATATGTTTATAAGTAGATCTAGTATGGAATGGAATGTGGATAAATGTTCACAAGTAGCGTAAAATAATTTTCTTATGTGATTGATCCTCAAGGTCACTAAAACTTCTATTCTAAGTATTGTGATATTTTTATGAGTTTTAATTCTTATCAAATGGTAATTTTCTGAAATAAATATAGGCTCATATCACTTTTCATCAAAGCTAATGTTTAAATAAAGTTTTTTTAGCATCAAATATTGTATTGTGGGTCTAGTTCATCATAGTTGGTATCAAAGTATGTTTTAGTTATTTTTTAGGATTAGTTTAGTTATTTTGGGGGAATTGGATAATATAAATTTAGTGAAAACTCTCTATATAAGTCTAATGTATAAGTATAAGTATAGGGTAACATTATGAAGTTTTGGTAAAATATAGATTTTGTGGTGATCCTAGAAATTACATCCATATCTAGATACTACAAGTGGATTAAGGCTTTGACATATATGTACCTTAAAGGTAATAACCCTAAAAAGGGAGTGTTGGGTATTAACCTAATCATCACCTGGTGCATAATAAAGAGGCCTAAATGCACACCTGGTTTGAAACTCCAGGGGGATATTCTTTGTTTAATCAAATTCTATTTATGAACCATTGTGAATGATTTAAGTATGATTTTAACTAATTAGGTTAGAGAACCTAATAGAAAAATTACCATGGATAACCAAGTATTAAATAATGATAATTATAGGTTTAACCAAAAGTATTAAAGGATGACATGAATGTTTCATTAGAGAATACATATTATGATTGAGTCTTCATATTCATATGATCATTTACAATAATTTTATTGATAACCATTTTTGGTTTTATTATTTGGTTGAAACAGGATCACAGAAATGAAGATGAGAGAGGTATTTATCTCAAAAACACTATGTGTTATAACCAAATAAGTGGGCATACTTAAATGGTTGAAAATAATGTTATATGCCAGTCATGATGAAAAATGTGAGTTTCTTATTCTTACATAAGTTGGTGGGGTTGATATCATAATAGAAATTAATTCTTGATACTCTTAGATATTTTTATGAGTGAGTAATATTTATCGATGATATTATAGTATATTCTTAAAGTTATGAGAGATATGTGAAACTTGTAAGGAATGTTCTTCAGTAGTTATGATTTAAAGGTTTGGAAACATATATTACATGGTATTAATAACCATAAAAAGTAGTTTTATGACAAGATTATATTTTGGTGATAACTATTGGAGAACACATGATTGTGGTATGAACAACTCTTAGGTTTAATATATTATTGATGTTGAGGTAATGAAGGTTTGATTGATTTTGTGAAAAGTGAGTTAGATTGTATTGATAATCTTATAATTGATTATTTATTCAATTAAAATGTAATCCATGATATTTTTTTTGAATTTTATGTCATTTTTTTATTATGATTTATATTGGATAGTGTGCAATTTTTTTAACTAGTGGTTGAATATTGAAGTTAATTTTTGAAGGAATATTTTATTTTGTTATGGTTTAATGTCTTGAAAATTAAAATGGTTTTGGGAAAGGTATTTTTTTTAGATTATATGATTAGGGTATATAAATACTTGGGTATATGATTATATAAATGATTAATGTTATTTTTGGAAAGATAAGTAACTAGATATAGCCCAAATATGTCCTATTATAGGTTATATCCAGAATGATGAATATGTTAATAATACCCCCACCCATTTTCATCAGTGGGTAAAAATTAAAATTAAAAGGATGAAATTTATTTAGGGGGTATAATGTAAAACCACTAATATTTTAATATATTATTACCTTTAAATAAGTCAATGTGTTTGATAGCTTGCTCCACATGCAACAACAAACCTAAAAACTGTGATATATTTAGATAAAATATAAATATTTATGTATGGTCATTAAAAAATAGCCATTGAACTATCAGGAATGGATAAGATTACATGATTTATGAAATATATATATAAATAACATAAATATTTCTTAAAATATAAATGACATTCAATTAGTTTACCTAAAATTACTAATAAGATCATTTATTGTTTAGAAAAGTATTTTTCTAAAAATTTCCTTTTTATGCAATATTTCTTTCCATTTCAAGAAACTTGTGATTAATTATGATCAAATTTATATTAAATGAGTAATTATTTAATACTAATTTAATTATTAAATGATAGGAAATGTGAATGAGAATGGTTAATATTCTAAAAAACTATTTTTCCTATAAAAAACATGCTTCCACTATATTTTATGATTTTATTCAAATATTGAATTTATAAATTTAATAATTTGAATTTGAAAAAAAGACCATAATTTTTGGATTTAAAATAAAAATATTATCCTAATAGAACTTTTTAAATTTTTTTGAAATAATTGGTTTTTAGGTGAATAGTAAAAAGATACTAATTTTTTTTAAAAATGTCACTTTCATGAGATTATCATAATACATGAATGAATTAAATGTTTTTTAATAATTTTAAGATTATATATATATATATATATAATTAAAATAAATAATTTAAAATTAATACTTTTTAATAAAATCCATGTATATAGTTTTGGAAACATGAGAGATATTTTATTCTAAAAACTCTTTTCATTCGATTATATTAAAAACTACTTTTCATCACTTGTATAAATTAAATATATTAAAATGGATTTAATAAAAAAATCAAAATTATTATATTATGTAGAAAATTTAATTTAAATATTGGGCATAAAAGTATGATTACTAAGATTAAAGTTAATTCCCATGATAATGGTAAAACTGTTATTTTCATAGAACTGTTTTATTAATTTTGTGTAGTTTTTATCTAATCAATTAAATTAATATATTATAAATTATGAATATAATATTATATTTAACTTCATATATAATTATATTAATTAACATTTAATTGGTAACCAATGATAAATAATATTAAGAACACATAATGGTAAAAACACCATTTTTCTACAAAAAAACTATTTATATATATATATAATGTTTTAATTTAAAATTTAATATTATATTATTTAGAAATTTAATTATATTAAATTTAGATTAAATTTATGTTTATAACACCAAAATTTTGTAAGAGGTTTTTTTATATTTTTAGTAAAACATAAATTACATATTTTAAAAACTAGTTACTAAGGTAAAAAATGGTAAAAGCAAAAACCTAAGAACAAATGAGTTAAAAAAAATTAAAACATGTGTGGAAATAATTTTTTGAGGATTTATTGTCCAAATAAAACCCAAAAATCCATTATTTATAACTTTTTTATCCTTTCATTTGAATAGTGTAATGATATCATTGAAAATTAAAGGATGTTATCAAAAGTTCTTTTTCTTCACTTTTAAAAGGGCACACTTCCACCCCTTCATTCTACACCCATTAATTAAAATTACTCCCAAAACCTCTTCCATTTTTCTCCTAATATAATAATATATAATTTTAATAAACCTTTTATCTGAATTAGTTAGCCTAAGTCCTTAATTTCCAAGGACACTTTCAAGAGAAAGTTCAAAGTCTCAATGTGAATATTCCATAGTCCTTAACATTTTATTCTAAATATTTTGCTTCCAAAACTATCCTTAAAATAGTAACATGACAACTTAAATATAATTATTATACTTAATTGTAATTATATTAGTGGATCAACCTTTATTTATTCATTTTCATCCACTTATAAAAAAACAAAATAACTTTAATCGTGCGTTGTGTGGGTTACCGCCTCCATGAAGTAATGTTTTTCGTTTTTCATCTTGATATTATTTTCTTATCCAAATATTTAAAATATGGATCACCAATATAAAAAACTAAATAATATCTTTATTATTATTTTATAATAATATCATGCACTTCCTTAACTATACTCCCCCATCAAGATATAGTATGTTCATGTTTGGGTAGGTTTGACCACCTACATGAATAATGTTATAAAACTATATCATTGATGGATATAGGAACATAAATACTAATATTATTATAATTTAATAAAAAATTAATGATTTTTTTGTTATAGAATGGTTATATTAATTATTTAAATTATTATTAAAATGTCCTCTTTGATTGTTTCAATCACCAAAATAAACTGATACTGATTTAATTTTCATACAAACATAAGAGAAATATATATAATAAATAAATAGAATGTGATAATAAATGTTTAGTATTAAATTAAATATATAATAATAATATTCCTTATAATTTATCTAATAAACTTAATTTTGTTATTCAGAAAGTTAAGCACATGCACAGAATAAATATGGAATAAGGTAAAGGTTGCATATCAAAATTTCCTTTATTGAGACACAATTTCTTGTATACACCTAATTTAATTTAAATAGTGTGTATAATTCCTATTGGATATATAATACCATGAATTATATTTATTAATGGTATTTTAACTCCAACTTCGAGCCCTATCTCTTTCAAGGGTTTTTTATTAAAATGTTTCTTAAGACGTAAGGATTTCTTTGTCTCATTTTCAAATCCATGATAAATGTTTGATATTACACACCATAATTTATTTTATATGGTTTATTCACTACCACATTTAATTAAATTATAATTAATATCTCTCATTTCATGATACCTTAATTTTAATTTCATGTTAACCGTCTTATTCTTAAGTCACCATTATCGTAAGATTTTTTTCAAACTCAATTCTAATTCATTAAATTATGGTTGTTCTTCTTGAACTTATTTCACATAAGTTAGATATATTCTACCATTTTTATTATGTGTTAAATTATATTTTTTTAGGTATTTATATTTCAACCACATAACCACTTTCTAAATGTCCCTTGATTCATGAATTATGGCATTTTTAAGGGATTTGGTTAACTCAAATTTCCTTTCTTTGAGTTGAAATCTTATTACTTGAGCATAATTATTATATGTTTGATAAATAATTATATTTCCTATTTCATAAGATATTTAATATCTTATCTTTGGGGAAATTATTTTTTTAATTAAAATATGTTTTATCAATGAATTCCTTTATCATAAAAGTGCAACATTTTTAATAAAAAAAATATCAACTCCTTTAAAGATGGTTTTTTCTCTATTTCCATGATCATTATTCCCAAAAATGTTTTTACTTTATTATTTTGAAACCCAAATATGTTTTTACTAATGTGACCTCCATATTTCCATTCTATTATTTTGAAATTTATGTTTTGTTACCTTTTATACTATAATAGTTTTCAACAAAGGCATTTCAAGATATTCAAAATGTTTTCCATCCTTTTAAAATCAAATATTTTATCTTCCACTTCACATTTTTTGATAACCATTATTTACTTTCAAGGATATTTTATTTTTAACTATTTATAATAATTTTTTCAAAAGTCTTATCTTTCCCTTTATAATTTTATTTTAAATTAATTTTTACTTTAATTTTTTAAAAGGTTTTTTGAAAACTTTTGTATTTTCACTTATATTTACCTTCAAAGATTTATCTTTGATAAAGTGATGTTTTGACCACCATTTATTTTTTATTATGGTATGATTCCTTTTGGAAAATTATATTTTTGATATCCTATGATTTCTTAATTTCTAGTTATGTTATGTTTTTGAAAGGTTTAGGAAACCCAATCTTTTTTAATGAGTTATTTAAGATATAATGAATGTTAGTTCTCAAGTGTCACATATGTGTATGGATTATTGACAGGTGTGGTCCTATATCACCTTCTAATGATTTTTTTATGGTTCCATATCACATAATATGATGAATTTTTTTGTGAATGAGATCTGATAACTTTTTTTCACAAGTTTGTTATGTTAATGAGATGCATAAATTGTTGTTCATAAGTTGTTGTGTGAACAAGATGAGGGAAGCTTTGTTCATAATATTTTTTATGCTTATGTTTGTTCCATGATTTTTTATTATACTACGATTCAATGACATGCCATATTTCTATATGCCTATGATTATTCTCCTTGAATCATGTTTAATGTATCATGATTCCATACACTTATTCTATGATATAAGTTTGTTCATTTGAGATTACATATATATCTATCATGACTTATTCATATTGTTTCATTTTCTTTTTAATAAGAAATTTCTCCCTTATCCATGTTTTATCATATTATTATAATATGAACCTTGATAAAATGTTGATAAGTTTTCCCTAACTACTAGTTTAAGATCAAACCTTTCTTATGTTTTTCTTTCCCTGAGTTATAAATATGGGTATGAACTATGAGTTGTATAGAAGTTGATCTAGTAAGGATTATAATGTAAAGAAATTTCTAAATATATTATAAAATAAGTTTCTTATATACTTGATCCTTAAAGATGTTAAACCTTCCATTATTGGGATTGTGGAATTTTTGAGGAGTTATAATTTTTATCCTATGGTAATGTTATAAAATAAATATAGGTTCATTTAACATTGTATCAAGTCTGGTGTTTAAAGAAATTGTTTTTAGTACTAGATCTAGGAGTGTGGATCTGGGGAATCTCATATCGGGTTTGAATGATCAACACTTTCAATGAATAAAGATCTAAAGAATGAGGTAATATTTATTTTTATGATTTAAATTAATTATAAATGAATGTTAAAAGAACCTATTTTGGTTCTGGAAAAAAATTTCAATATTCTTCGAAAAAAATCATTGGTCATGGCATTCACATCATGTACATTGCAGATGATCCATTGAATCGGGAAAATTCAAGTTCATCATAGGACCAATTGGTGATTCTACTACATCTAGAACTATCAAGTGATATCAGAGTGGTCACATTAAATTTATAATTATTTATTTATTATTTATTATTAACACATTTAATGTTAGTTTTCATTTCATGCAATTTTTTCATGAATCTGATCATCGAGATTACTTCCTCCTCCCTTTATTTATTACTCATTTAATTCAGATATAATTAAATTTTAATGAAGAACAACTGATGAACTCAATAAGTGGTCCTATGAAGTTTTTCCAAAAAATATGGGATTACACGACATGTAGTCAGTGTACACATTGTGTATCCTGGTTTATTTCACCATGATGTAGTGTGAATTAATTCTCAACATCGTGTAATAAAGGACATATGGTGAATTAAATTTTTTGTTTCTTCACATTATGTACATTGAGGATGATCCGTTGAATTGGAAAAAAATTAGAGTTGTTCATAAGCCTAATAGGTGCTTCCATTACATCTAGAACCATAAAGTGGTATCATAGTGGTCACATTCAATTTATAATTATTTATTAATTATTGATTTCTAACAAATTTAAAGTCAATTTTCATTTCATGTAATTTTTTCTTGAATTTCATCGTCGAGATATCTTTATCATCCCTTAATTTCTTTATCATCTGATTAATATCCAATTAAATTTTAATTAATTACATCTAAATAACTCATCTATAGGTTCTAAGAATTTTGTTTGGACAACACAGGATTACATGACATGTGGTTGGTGTACACATTGTGTATCCCAGTTCATTACACCATGAAATAGCATGAATTAATTCCCAAAATCATGTAATGAAGGAAATATGGTGTATTAAATGTTTTGTGTGTTAACCAATCTAGGATGTAACATGATATGTTAGACTACAAATCATGTAACTAGGTTACATGCTGTGTAGTCCATATGTTTTTCTAATGGAAATCATATAGTCAAACATGCTTCAAGTATTAATTTACATGATGCTTTATGAATGAAAGTAATATAAAAATTATGTTACATAATGTGTTCCAATTTTACACACCATATACCTAGGAAATAAATATACATACATACACGTCCAGTCCCTAGGTGTTCATCGCAGACATATGATGAGTGATATGCATGAGATATAGTTGGATGTACGCACTATGTACCCAACACATTTATATAGAAAATTAAATTTTAATTTATTTCTCTTTTAAACCTCAACAACATGTGTTATGAATGTCATTTATTGAATCATATGCATTGTGTGATATGTTATATATATATATATATTAAATGATTAATTAATTTTTGTATAAATTTTGGAATGGTGTACCATATATAGTAATAATACATTGATTACTCCATGTGAATTAAGATAATTACCCACAATCTAAATTAATATGTGTTTTTTGTTTCATTTATTGACTCTTACATGCCGTATAATTACGTAACAAAAACATGTATTCTATATGCTACATGAGTAGAATATATACCATCTTAATACATGTCAGGTAGTTTGGAAAGGTACTCACTGAGTTGCTTCCAAGTAAACCTTTTTTATTTATTTTATTAAATTTTAAATAATATTAATTTGTTTAATTTTTTTGGTTTATTTAAAATCACAGTGTATGAGTATCTCCATGATATATTGAATGGATATTAAGATAAAATGAATTAATTAACTGATCAAATAATTAATCATATCAATATTCACATGTTTTATCTTAATAAAATAATTAACTAAAATTAATGCTAGCCATTTATTTTAGGTTTGTACTCATTGAATGGGTGGATGATCATGAGCTTAGACTGACATGTTTATGTGTACGGTTTCTTTTAATTTAATTATTGCATGGGTTTTTGTAATTATTTTATTAAATTAAATTGATGACTGATGAGTCATTAATCCCTCCTTATTATATACAAGAACGTGTGCCCACTATTTCTTTTATTTAAACCCTTTTTCTAGTTCCCTTCACCTATTAGTGAAGTAAATTCATTGTAAGGATAGAGCTCCTGGATGCAATGATTTGGTACAATATGGAGCTGAGGTGAATTCAAAACAAAGAGATACATAGGAAAAAGGTGGAATGCTACAACTTGATCCAAAATTGACCCAAGGATTTTATTTCCCCAAGATTCAATGATTTTTTTATTATCCACTCAATAAACAAACTGCTAGTTAAATCTCATGATCATGACATAATTTATTTATTTTATTCCATTTTAATGCATGATTTATTTTATGGATTCATGAGAATGATCACATAAATAAATGGATTAATATAAAAATATGGAATTAAAATAAAATTATTATACATAAAAATATATAATCAATCATATAGTTAATAACTTAAGTAAAATCCATTAAACATTAACAATCCATGTAAATGGATAAAATAAGAAAGTTTACACATAATAAACAAATCCCTCAAGTTAATATTAATTCACTATGTCTTCCATTATCTGAGTTAAGGAAAACCATGGTTAAAGTTTCGGTTCGAGCCATAGTTAGGGGAAATTTCAATTATCAAGGAGTTTTAACTAAGATAACAGGTCGACTTAACTGAACTTTTATTTAATTTAATTACTATAGTTTGTTAAATACAAATTTAGAGGCAAGTGTTGGGGAAATCTGAGTCAGGATTTAAGGATTAGACAATTTAATCAAGGGAGTAAGGAAATACAATCCCATAGTTAGCATGAACACCTAACTAAAATTCTTCTTATGGTTTTTATGGCCATAGTATGGAATATAATGAGGTAAATATAGATCCTTTCCACTATAATGTCTAATGTGGTGAGACATTCAAACTTCAATGATGTGGGTTGTTGAGACTTGATAAAATAGTGCGAGACTTAATAAAATTAAAATTATTATGTCCCATATAATTTTAAATCAATTAAATTAATAATAATTTTCTCACTTATTATTGTAGAATAATGAAAATTTCATCAACCAAATCATATCTATGATCAATTCTAGAGAAAACCCATATTCTAACTAAAATTAACTTCCAAAAAATGGTTTATATGCTGATAGGTTGTGTTGCACCATGAATGGAAGTCTTGCATGATATAATCCTCAATCCTTGATCCTCATACTAAGTAGGAGGATGATGATGAGTTTTTTTCTATAAAAAAATCTTAAATTATATTCTAGATATTTAGTGTTTAATTTTTTATCCATGTCTTTTCAATTCATGAAGTCTCGTGAGAAAATGGATTCCTATAGCATGCTCAAAAATCTCCTTAATATTTATCAAGAGAAGGTTAGATATGAATTTTTTTGAGATATCTAAGGTGAAATTCACTGGTAAACATAGATAAGTTTCACCATCTATGCCTCACATAGTTAAACTCATTGGATACATTGAGTGTCCATAGGTTCTAGGTTTTAATCTTCCTGAAGAACTGTGCACTGGTCTCATTCTTTCATCACTCCATTTTTTATGTTAATTTTAATATGAACACCATAGAGAAGTCTCCCTCAGATCTTCTCACTATACTTTACCAAGTTTACAAGGATATGAAACATGAAAAACCTTTTATATTTATGGTGAATAAGAGGAAAATTCAGTCAAAGATATCCAAGAATAACTCCAAGTCTAAAGATTCTTAATAAATTCCATCCAAGAAGAGGAGGGTCAAGGGGAAAATAATGGAATGAGACACTGTCTATTTTTTGTGTGGAAAGAAGGGCTTCTGGAAGAAAAACTACACCTAGACTTAAAATCAAGGGGAAACTTCAGGTATATTTTTTATCGAGTTCAAATTATCAGTTTCTACAAATTGGGTATTAGATACATCATGGGGTGATCACATATGTATTCAAATATAAGAACCAAGTAGATTCCAAAATATTAACCATGGTGAGGTGGATCTATGAGTAGTCAACTGAGCTAGAATTTCTATTGTGGATATTGGACATTATCACCTCACATTTCTAACTGGAATGATCTTGGTTTCAAAATATTTTTATTATGTTTTGTAAGTTACCAAAAACATTATTTTGTGTCTATACTTGATACAAATGGATTTATTTTCAAATTTTGAAATGATTTTTCTTCTTTTATAAATAAATAATTTTTTGTAGTAATTCATATTTAAATAATGGTCTTTATTTGTTGGATTACATAAAAAAGTAATGGAAATAGATAATAGAAATAGTTCACAAGAATCATACCAGACCCAACTATGGAATCATTGGTTTTTTCATGTAAATAAAAATCATTTGACTAGATTACACCAAGATGGATATTTGGATTCATTTGAACTAAAAACAGTTGGTGTATGTCATGCATTTTTGTAAGGAAAAATGACCAAAAACTCATTTAGTGTAAAATGTTGAAGGGCCACATATCTTCTTGAATTGGTTCATGTCTATGTGTGTGGACCATTTCTAGTTGAAGCCATAGGTGGGTAATCATACTTCATAACTTTTACTAATGGATTTAGTAGATATGGATATATCTATTTAATGATGTATAAGTCAAATTCATTTTACATATTCAATGAATATAATAATGAAGTTGAGAACCATATTGGTGATAATATTAAAAAAAATACACTCATCCTATGGCAGAGAATATCTTAATTAAGACTTCATTTGTTATTTATGAGAGTTTGGAATTTTATCCCAACTCAGTCCTCATTACTCACCATAATGAAATGGTGTAAGTAAAAAGAGAAACTGAACCCTATTATACATGGTAATATAAATGATGAGTCTTGTGAGTCTTCCATTATGGTTTTGGAGATACACATTGCAAACATTAATATACACATTAAACCAAGTACTAATTAAAGTAGTGACTAGTATTCCATATTGGTTTTGGTATGGAAATAAACTTGTGTTGTCATGTGTATAAGTGTGGGGTTTTGAAATGATTGTTAATGTTATTTTTGAAAAAAAAAACATACACCTTGAGGCACTAAGTTTATCTTTATAGGGTGTCCTAAGGAAACTAAATTATATTACCTATAAAACCCTATAGATAAGAAAGTTGGGGTTAACAAATTTCCAACCTTTATTGAAGGGGTCACATCTCCAAAAGAGATGGTGGGAGTGAGATAGACTTATATGAATTCATGGATTAAGATAAACCTAAGTTGAAACATGAATAAATTACACAATGCCCCATGGAATATGGTGTTCTAAATACATATGTATTATATAAGAGTAAAAGATAGGTTAAAGAATCTAAAATATATGTTTTTTTAGTCAACGAGGATGGTGACTCATTATTATTTGATAATAATGACCATGTAACCTACAAGGAAGTATTAAGTGTCAAAAAAATTACAAATGTAAAGTAGATATTAATTCTAAAATGGATTCCATATACCAGAACCAAGTTTTGGTTTTGATAGATCCTCCAGTGGATGTAAATATAATTGGTTGCAAATGGGTATTCAAGAAGAAACTAGACATGGTTGGACAATTTGGTACTTATAAGGAATGACTGGTTGCAAAAGGTCTTAAACAACATCAAGTCATAGACTATGAAAAAACCCTTTCACCAGTGTATATAATGAAATCCATAATAATTACACTTGTCATAGTAACTTACTATGACTATGAAATTTGGTGTATGGATATCAAAGTAGTTTTCATTAATGAGAAAATTCAGTATGATGTATATATGACACAGCCAAATGGTTTTATGACTCCAAAGTATTACAATAAGGTATGAAAGCTGTAAATATCCATTTATGTATTAAATAAATCATCTAGGTCATGGAACATTCAGTTTGATGAAGCTATAATGATATTTTGTTTCATAAATAATAAATGTGAACCTTGTGTCTATAAGAGGTTTGGTGAGAGTGTGGTCATTTTATTACTAGTTTATATTAATTAATACTACTTATTGGAAACAAAATACCAATTTTGTAGTTTGTTAAGGCCAGATTAGACAATTTATTCTCCATGAAGGACTTAGGTGAAGAAGTATAAATTCTTGGAATCAAAATTCATCATGATAGATCTAAGAGGTTGGTTATAATAAGTTAAAGTATTCACATTGAAAAAATACTAAATACATTTGGTATAAAATTATCCAAGAGAAGATTATTTCTAGTTCCACATGGAATTAATCTCTTTGAGAAAATGTGTCCTGAGACACATGAGGATAGTCGTGTATATTATTCCATGTACTATGATATATGTCACCTTTTCCTTAAGTATGGTGGGAATATATTAAGTTGACCTAGGTGACCACCATTGGATGGAAGTCAAGATTATCCTTAAGTATATGAGGCATGATAAGTATATATTCCTAGTCTATGGAGGAGATAAGGATCTAGTCATCAGGGGATATGAATATGCTAGTTTCCAAATAGATCAAGATGATTTGAAATTACAATCGGAATATATCTTCACTCTCAATGGAGGTGTTCTGAGATGGAAGAGCTCAAATCAAGTTGTGGTCATTGATTCTACAGTATAGTCTGAGTATATCATGGATTTTGAGGAAACTAAAGAAGTGGTTTGGATATGAAAATTTATCCAAGAGATTAAAATGGTTCCTACTATTAAATTCCCTATCACACTCTATAGAGATAATATTATAGTGGTGGTTCTTACAAAAGATACAAGGTCACATCAGCAGAAGAAGTATATACTTCAAAAATATCATCCCTTGGGGGATTTTTCTTAGAGAGGTGATGTCACAGTGAGAAAATTTTCTATAAAAGACAATGTAGAGGTCCCCTTAACTAAAGTCTTAACATATTAGAAACATTATTATCATGAGAGATCTAGAAGATTAAAAGTTATTGGCATTTGGATCTAGTCTAGGTGTAAATCTATTGGAGTTGGTGTCATATAACCAATTTTTTGTACTTTATATTTCATGTATATTCAAAGAGGTAAATGTTAATTAAATATATTATTACATATTGTTTTTTTTTTGTGAATTTAATATAATAATGTCCTAGAGTATTTATAACTTTAAAAGGTTCATAGTAGTTCCATTCTATGATGAGAACTTTGAAATTCTATGTCAATATTCTTAGACATTTTTCTATGGTTGGATAGCATTCTATGATGGTTCACATAGTATGTTAAATCTCAGCTGTGAGTGCTCATAGGTATATGAGATTTCATATCATGAATTTTTTACTTGGTAATCTATAAGATAAGATATTATGAGAATATATCCACCAAGGAAATCCATATGTTTATGTGTCATTGGATATTTATTTTTGTGATCATATGTAATGATCCTTATACTTGAATATTATTATTAATAAATTTTGTGACTCATACACTTTTATATATTGTTATAAATTATAAAGAAATGAGATCTCATATAATCTGGGTATATTGGGTGAATCACAAATAACATAATATTAATAAATAATTCAATGAAGGATTTTACCCTTTTATATTTATAGAATTTGATATTTTGGACCTTTTATTGAAATAGAAACGTCATGTTAACTTCCATGAACATGGTGTATAAACGAGTTAATTTCAAATATTCAAATAAATAAATATCAATTATATAAGTTTTTGACATATGTGTGAAACATGCTTGATGAGATATCATGACAGAGAGATTATATTACACAGTGATCATTCATATGTGGTTATTATCATTGTGATATATCTTCTTCGTCTATGGTCACCTTTAACTATTGCTAAACAATAATTTTGGACTTTAGGAAATCCCTCCTAATTTCACTGATAAATAGGTCTAGAGGGTTATACAAAAATTGTTTCATTTGATCTCAGTTAAATATTATTTATATTAAACAATTAGAATAAATATTATTCTTCAAACTGAGAATTAATATTTATTCATGATTTATCAAATGATCACAATTATTCAAAAAATATTTATTTATAAGTAAATTATTTGATTACATGAATATATAATATTTATTTATCACTTTTTATTCACATGGTAATAAATATTTATTTATTTTTTAGATAAATAATTTATTTATTTACATGAATATTAAATAAATATTTATTCACCAGAATGTAAATAGAATATCTATTCATTTATTGAATGAATAATATTTATTTAAATATTTATTTGAGAATTCATTAAGTTTTTAGGGGGATGAGTGGACTAGATTTTGTCTGGTGACAAATATTAATTTACCAGACTATAAAATAAATATTTATCATTGTGAGGGTTTGCACATCTCACAGGTAAAATATTATTATTATTATTATTACAATTTACATGGCATGAGGTTTATTGGATATTAATTCATAGTTTAGGGTTTTGGGAAATTTATAAGAATTAAACCCTATCCCTAGTTCTATTTATAGACCATTATGTCAATCAGAGAAAGCTTAATCATTGTGTACAACATTCCTCTCCATTTTCCTCTTAAACATCTCTTCTACTCAAGATTGAGAATAACAAGAGAGAGATTTATTTAAGCCCAAAGGAACATGAAGTGATCAAGGTGAAAAATGAAATATGATCAATCGATCACTCTATCACCCCCGATGTTTCATCTAAATTGTTCAAATATTGATGAAATGCATGTGGATCATTGTTAGAGGGGCTCTGTTTTGGGTCTGTATGATACAAAGACAATACAGTGGTTGGGTTTGAATTATCAACACCATCAATGAAAAAGATCTCAATACTGAGGTAATAATTCTTATTATACTTTAAATTAATTATAAATGAATATGAAAAGATATCCTTTTGGTTCTGGAAACAAAATTCAATATTCTTCAGAAAAAATTGTTGGCCATGGCATTCATGTCATTTGCATTGTGGATGATATGTTGAATCCAACAAAATTCAAGTTGTCCATGGTTATAAAAGAAAATTCCATTACATCTAGAACTATCATAAATATTTTTATATGGGTCTATTTTATCATAATTTTCCTAAAATTTGAGTGGTTTATATATCCATTTCATGTTCTCTCCTTCAATCTCCTTTGATTTAAAAGTTATCAAAGTTGTAAGGGTTTTATCAACTCGTCCTCCTTTTCATTGAGTCATATATTTTCTCCCTTTAATATGTTCTAATTTTCTTATATTCATCTATTTATTTACTTCATATGGAACATTATATTTCTATCTCGGAAATTTACATTTTCTAATAAAAATCTTCTTATTTGATTAACTTATGTCATTTATAAAAAAATTGTTAAGAATAATTCTCATCCACTCTAAACTTCCATTTATCTTTTATATCCATATCTTTTAGGATAATGTTCTCTTTTCTTATTTGGAAATCCAAATATGTATTATTTCATGTGATATTCATACTTATATTTTCCTCTTTTAAAAAGTATTCTTTATTAATCTTTTAAACATTGTGGGTTTTATAAATATATTTTAAAATATTGAAAAACATTTTATTTCACATTCATATCTTTTATCTTCCATTTTTTTACATCCTGAACCATTTCAAACTGAACAGTAATCGGATTGAGGGTGACTAGACCTCAATTTCACCACCCCATATGCTAGAGGCTTCTGATTAGCAATAGAGGTATAAGTTACGACCATTGGGAGACCACACCCCCATATTAGAGTGAACAGTGATAAAAGAAATCACAAAGAATCATCCAAAATATAAACATCATAGGATAAAAAATAAATAAACATGAAATAATCTATAATAGATGGAATGAAACCATAAAATCATAAAATTTATAGAACATCCCCCTTCTTCTACATTTGTTTGAGAAGTCGGTGGAATGTTACTTGGTTTTAAGTGACATCCCCAAGGTTCTAAAGGCTAGCAATAAATTTTGAAGGGCTTCATTACATATGGGGGATGATTTTACCTTTAAGAATAAAATGACAACCCAGCATTCCATAGCCAAAAAACACTGTATGATGCATGAAACAATGAAATACAACTCAAAAATTTAATTTCTTTCAAAACCAAACTAAAACCAAGTGCCGTGGTGGAATACTACAAAATTAAAATTACATAGAGAATGACCATAAAACCAACAATACTTGAAGACAAATATAACTCCAAATATTCAGAAGCTCTATGATCCAACTTTACCAAATATCTCAAGTATCAGGAGTTAGTACTGAAGATGTGTGATACTTTACCTTTTCTCATGTGTTGATAGATGACATCGGTAAAATCACAAAAGTTATAAAGAATGGGTGAGTATAAAAAAATTGTAGGTTTTTTCCCAATAACTTCCCTACTCACACCACTAGGATAGAACATGTTAGCAAAATTTATATAAAAAAATTATATAAATCAACTTAAAACTAAATATAAACAAGTTCCAATGAAACCGTTTTCTCAAAACAACCACTACAAAATAATTGATTTATACCAACAGAAATTTAGTGACATATAATATATTTTTTGGTAAAAATGAGTAATTACAACAGATATTAAGTTTCATTGGTATTATTTTTAGGTACCGACAATTGTTTTTACCATCAACTATATTTGTTGTTATTAATCATTCAATACAAACACATCGTTTAATAGTAGTTAAATCTATTGTTTTATCAAATTAATACAAACAATTGTTTTACCAAAAAATAAATCTATTATATTAATTATTTTAAGGGTGGGATTAAAAATTTGTTACCATTAGAAAATTATATTGTAATAAATTATCCAATAACAATAACCATTTAGTAATTATTTAATATATATTTATTATTTATTTACTTCTAAAATGTATTTTTTTGGTAAAAAATGTTTATAACTTGAATTATAATATTAATAATTTAATAATGTTTCATGAAATAAATTTATAGAATATAAAATTATTGATATATTATTAAAAAAACAATACCAACTCTAAATTTAAAAATTCAAATAAAATGGATGAATATGAATTATATTTATATATATATATATTTAAAAAAAAATTATATTATATGTAGTTTTTTTTATCTTTATTAATTTAATGGAATTGAAAAAACTTTCTCATCTTTTAATTATCGCCCTAAGCCTCCCTGAAACCCTAAAACAACAAACATGGAGAGGACGGCAGAAGACCAATCAGGCTTCGCGACCACCACCTGCTTGTGTTCTCATCCCCCTCAACCATGATGAAGGCATCCTTGAAGGGTGAATATGAAGCAAGGATAACCAGTATTACCTCCATGATTTCTGTAAGCAGTGGTGATGTGAAGCTTCGATATTCAATGGAAATCCACATAATAATTACATAGATAATTTACATTCCATGGTCAAAGAGGTGTGTTCACTATCTATTAAAAGGGTGTTAACCACTACTAAAAGTTTTGAATTTTACTTCTAATATGATTTTATCAAAGAGTTTGGGGTTATTTTTTATCGCTTATTCGATGATGCTCCAAGGGATAAATTTATCGATTTTGATGAATTTCATATTTCATTTTTTGTTTGTTCCGTCCGAGTTTTAAGTGAGATGTGATGGGTTGGGCTGCAGATCTGTAGGTCGCTGCATTAAAGATGTGGATCAAAGGAATTGATTGTTGTTGGTTTCATTTGCAGGTCCAGATCTAGACCAAGAATTTGGGATGGTTTTTCTTATTTATAATTAGGTATTTTATCCAAGTAGGTATATCTTGTGACTTTATTTTTGGTTTATTGGATCTGAATTCTGAGAATGGAGATTTGAGATTCATAGGGGTTAACATTCTTGTTTTATGTTATAGGTCATTGACCTCAATATTTCTCTATTCTAGGCTACTGTTCGGTAACATGGAGATTTTTATTTTTCATGTTTTCATTGATTTTGAGACAAGGTATAGTTGGTATTGGATGTTTGTGTGCTAAAATCAACAGACTTTTAGCTTAAATATGCTTTTTAAGTCTCCTATAAAGATACCATGGTTTAGTGAATGCTGACTACACTGGCTGAGGTGTGTATTTGAGATATTATTCATTACATGTTCAAGATTGAATGTTTTTATTGCAGCATGAAGTCTGGAGGCCTGATGCTGATGATGTTTTACGAGTCTTCTCATGTTGTTTATGCCAAAGTTGTATGATTTTGAATTGGGCTATTTATTTAAGAGGTAAATCATCCTTGGTCTTCTGAACCAAATTGTAATTCAAATCGAATGAAGTGAATATGAACAAGAAACATAGATAGGATGTTTCTAATCTAGTGTTAATTGGAAGCATGTGCAGGTGGATAATTTTTTCAGAGGATGAAGAAAATATGACAGTAATGGAAGCTAAAAGTCAATAGAAATTATTTCCAGGTGTACTCAAGATGCTATTTAAGGTAAATTATAGTAAATTATTACTATATTATTACATGTTGGCCAACTATTTTCTTTATTTCTCTCCATCTTTTCTAAATGCTTTATTCTATAAAATTGATTCTCTTGTGGGTTCTTTTAATGGCTATGATATTTTTGTTCTTCTCCACATGTTGTGTCAAGGTTAATCTTCCCTCACACTATAATATTGTCATGTTTTTATAATTTTTATATGGATTGACTAAGATAAAACCCTTGTAGACACATACTTAGCTATAAACATTTTAGTTTCTTGGTGCTATTATCTCTTGTGTTTTTTGTTCTAAATAATGAATATTTTTGTTGTCTAGAATTAATATAGTTTCTCACTATGCTATTATCTTCTTTCCCTCTCATATTCTTAATTCATATATAGTGGAATGATTTTAGAAAATGAGTGTAATTTTAATGAAACCTTTATTCATTATTTAAATTTCATGTTCTTGATAATAATGCTTCAGAATAGTGAGTTTAGATTGGATATTTTTCTTTAGTGATTTCTAGATTAATAGGTTAGCTCTCTTTGGAACTGAATTCACTCATTATGATTACAGTGAAATATTCATTCCATTTAGCAAAGTTATATACATAATAAAATATTTTTTATTGTGAATTCAATAGAATTACAAAGAGGAATCCATTCCAAAGCAGTGATTTTGTACTAGAATTGTGTAATTAATTTGATGATCCAAACTACTGTGATCGATCCCTAGCTACTACTATGATCTTTTTGGAATCTCTTTCCCCTTTAATTTCTATCATGGTTGCATTCCTTTATGAGAATATTATTTTTTCAATTAATTATTTTTCAATACTCTATTGTGTAGGTGATTTTAAGAAAGAAAATAGGTTGTTTCTTTCAAGGTGGATGTTTTTTTGGCTCAATGAGGAGGAAAAAGCTACACTTTTTAGGGGAGTTATTGTTCTTTTCTGTACCATTTTTTCCGCTCAATTTTTTAAATCTGTGGAATGCATTTTTTATACTTTATTATTTTTTTTGGTTTCAATTCATACATATATTTTTCTCTGATTTTTGGGTATTTTTATTGATTATGTGTGGTGTAGATCTTTTTTTATACTTTATTATTTTTTTGGTTTCAATTCATACATATATTTTTCTCTGATTTGTGAATATGCTTTTTGATTATGTGTGGTGTAGATCTTAGAGATGAAGGGTATGACATAACATCGACTTGAGGTTCCTCAATGGTATTGAAGTTGAATTTTTTTGTTTCTTCTAGTGGCCTACATGGGGGTTGATGAAAGATATTTGGAGGAAGTAACTATTATTCTACCATGATGAGTGTTAGAGTATTGAATTCAAGAGATGACAGTGATGGAGGATTGAAGTCAAGAGATGACATGGGTGGTGGGGGTGCAGCGGCAGCAACTACATAGATAGATCTTGGGTTTTTGTGTTTTTATGGTCTTATCAATCAACTTCAACAATGTATTGATTCATTTTTTATTAAATTCCATTATTAATATAATTAATTTTTTTCTAAGTTTGAACTTGTGTGAAAATAATCTTTGACTTTATAATTAAAACAGACCTATTATATATGATAAATTAATAAGTATGATATAAAATGTTAATAGAAATAAAAATTTATAATTTTTATTTAAATGAAATTTATAAACATGTAATATATGTTGGTAATATTATTACCAATAGATATATTTGTCATATGAATCTATTTATAAATACTTTGACCAACATATATATTATCTGTTGGTATTATTATAATTGTAATAGAATTATTTTATCCGTCGCAATAACATTTAGTGACAGAATTTTTACCAATAGTTTAGTGAAAGGACCATCTTTGTTGGTAAAACATTTTACCAATAGAAAATTCACTTTTACCAATAGATATAACCCTTTTTGAAAAATATAATTATTTTTTAGTGAACCTCAAGTTCTAAAGAAAACAACCAAACAATACTTTAAAACATTTCACAAGTTCTATTTTTTTCTAACCATTCCATTCCACATATCCATACCACCAACCATGCATGCATAATTATGACAATTCCATACTCATGAGAGGTTTCTCATTTATCTACTAAGTCATCGAAATTTAATTATATCCCATGTGCCATTACACCTTTGGGATCGAGCACAAGGTCATATTTCAATCAAGACTTGTAATGAAATATGAACACACACCACCAAGTATGACCAAAAACCATTCCAATAAAATCATGCCAAAACCATTTAAATAAAAAAACCTTTTTATTGAAAACCTTTTTCCTTAAATCGAGCTAAGTAACTATTTTAAAATCAACATTTTAAAAAAAATTATCAAAGAACTTGCATAACAATTTCACAATTTCACCCAAAATCCCAATTCATCACAAAAGAAGGTTTCACCCATGATTTTCACACCAATTTCATAAACAATTTCAATTAATTAAATAAATTTTAAACTAATTCAATAATTTCTATCATGATTTCTTGAGAGTGAATCCACCTACCTAGAGGATTTTGGCGAAAACAATAAACAACATGAAAAATATCACAAAATCCAGTTGAACCTCCATGAACCAGCCTTAGATCTCTTCACCTATCACAAAAAAAACTAAATATAATCATATTTGGTATCCAAAAACTTATATATACCCAAATTAGGTGATCTAAGAAACAGTGAGATAAGGAAAAGTATATCTAACAAAACTACCAAGAACAACCAACAATGGAGCCTTACCATAAGAATCCGGCTTCAAAACACCAAGAGACACCTCTAGATTGCTTCCAAATTAATGGGGAGAGGTTCCAAAACCTTTTAGGGGAAAAAATATTGAGTTAGGTACATTTTGGGGGAAAATTAATTAAAACATTAAACATACCTAGATCCACTTTTTTAGTATCTAGTTTCTTGTCACATACGATTAAGCCACACGGTTAGACAAATTGTACGCTAATCATGCACCAGCCACTTCCTTGGGTATGAACCTTGCACGGTTGACTTGCATGGTTTAAAAACCATTCATCAACCATTCTGAAGACACTATCTTAAAAATTCATAGGCACTATTTCAAAGCGCACTGTTTCTCATTGGTGGACGCACAGTTTGGGAAAATCATGAACTACCTATGTGCTTTCCCTTTTTCCCCTAACTAACTATACATGGTTTTCTATAGGAATTTCATGGTTTTCCCAAACCATGAACCAACTGTGCACCTGTAAAAAATCCCAAAAAACACTCTAAAAGTTCTCTAAAATCTCACAAACTTCACCCATATACTTTACATACTTAAAAAATCATAATTAAAGGGTTACTTACTTGAAACCAGGGGTGCCATATTATACCCACCATTGGACTTTCCATACTTGGAAATTAGAAAACCATTAGTTCCATAAAAGAGTTACACCCATTGCTCTTCCATTTCCTTCTTGCGTTCCTAATTCTCTTTTGGGATCTGACCTTGTTTCCACAAAAACTGCACCAGACCGATGCTTTTTCCATGCGAGACTTTCTCTTGCTTATCCAAAATTTACACTGGCATGTGCACCAATGAAGCATATAACTCTAGTTTACTGTGATCCCATATGATCACATGGTTAGTATTAGGCTGATACCTTTTCAACTAAGATACATGGAATGCATTATGAACTTCACTGAACCATGGTGGTAATTCCAAATAATATTCCACCTCTACAACCCATTCTAATATCTCAAAAGGTCATATGTATCGATGAGATAACTTTTCATGGTTCCAAAAATGTTGATTTTCAAGACTTGGAGAGATCCTCAAGAATACAGGATCACTCAACTCGAATGAAAACAGCCTTTGACGATGTTCTGCATACAATTTTTCGACGACTCTGAGCCATATCCATCCATTTCTTGATCAAGTGAATCTTCTCTGTTGTTTCTTGGAAAAGGTTTAGCCTAACTAATGAAGTATCTCCTTTTTCCACCCAAAAAAGTGGATGACAACAAGGAATCCCATACAATGCTTCGAAATAATCCATATTTATTGTGGCCTGATAGCTGTTGTTATATGAGAACTCCACTAAGGGTATGTGTTACTCCCATTAGCGACCAAAATATATTACAAAATCCCCTAACATGTCTTCCAACATTTGTATCATCCATTTGTATTGTTCATATAGTGACCCTAGATTTTTATATATTAACATTACATCACTATTGCGAAATAATTAATACATTATAAAAACAGACGCCCAAAAATCGTACTAGTCTAGTGCCTTTGGAAACATGGAAACATGGAAACGTAAACACTAGTGCATGATAGAGCTATATTATATCCCACTAGGTTCTCCAAAACTAGAACACCTCTTAGATATATCATACAAAAAATATATCTTCATAACCAGGGTAAGGAAACATAAAAATGGGTGAGAGCAGATGCTCAATAACGGTAAACAAGGGAGACACATATGCATAATCATAAGCATAAGGGTATGAGAATATGATCATAAAAATATAATATCATACCCTAAAAATCAAATATCATAAACATGAATCATGACATAAATATTTATAGTTCATAAGACATGAATCATAAAGAAATATGGAATATAAGCCATGAAAGCATAGAATAGTAATAAAACATGGAATTGTTTCAAACACATAAGCATATATAATGATTTCTATAGTATCCCTGTAATTGCTGTCAAGGCCATATTAATGGAAAAATTCCTTTACTGAACCAGTTTTACACCCCATTCTAGACTTGTATTACTGAACTAAGTTCATTTCTTATTACATCCCTATAATACTTAATCGAGATCATTTCCCATTCCAGGCCTCTAATATTGAACCGAGTTCATTTCTCGTTCCATCCCTATAATATTGAACCGATTTCATTTCTCATTCCAGCCCTATAATACTAAACTGAGTTCATTTCTTATTTTATCCATGTCTACCTCATGATATATAAATCTTTACCCAATACATTGGAGGGAGATATAAGTCTCACCCATCACACATACATGTTCCAAAAAAACCATAAGCTATCATATCATAACCCATGAAATTAAATGGGTATCATAATCATGTAATCACATCATAATCTATGAAATAATATATGGGTTTCATAATCATTTCATCAAAAGAATAACCTATGAAATAGAAACATATTTCATAAACATAAAACCCGTGAAAGAGAAATAGATTTCATAAAGATATAACCCATGAAAGAGAAATGTGTTTCATAAACATTTAACCCATGAAAGAGAAATGAGTTTCATAAAGACCATGACATCAAGAATAACCCATTTGAAGAAAAAATATGAAGGGAACCTTTAGATCAATTCCTTGAAAGGCCTAAGTAATATCGACAGATGTCATCTTAGATGGAAAATAATTCTGAAATCTCTGTTAAAATTTTTCTTAAGGAAAATATCCTTTCTTCTTTGAAAAACTATTTTTAATACATAAAACTATTTGAAAATCATTTTCGTAGAAAATACCTTAAAAACTTATAAATGAGACTTGAAATCATTTTTAAAACCTTTTTCCTTAGAAACTTATAAAAGCATCTAGAAAACATTTTGAAAACATTTTTCCTTGAAAACTTATAAAATAATATTCAAAACATTTTTAAAACCTTTTTCTTTGAAAACACTTTGAAAACTTATAAATAAATAGTTAAAACGTTTTGAAAACTATTTATTTGAAAATAAATTTTAAAACTTATAAAGAAATCTTGAAAATATTTTGAAACCCATTTTCCTTGAAAACTTATAAAATAAGATTGAAAACATTTTGAAAACCATTTCTTTTAAAATAATTTTAATAAAAACTTTCTTAAAAAAATTAACCTTTTAAACATGAAAATTAATCTTCATATAAATGATGGTGGGTAAATCCATACATGTCTTAAAAGGTAAAAATAACATTCCTTTTTCATGGTAAAAAGGGTAGAAAAATGCCTTGTTTGAAAATCAATAAGAATAAATTTTTTGAATACATTGGTAAAAGAAAAAAAGGGTAAAAATTTATTTTAAATATTATAGGATAATATTAAAATATTATTATAAACCCTTTTTATAAAACATGGTTTTGAAGGAACACGAATTTTTAACTGAAGATAGGGTAAAGTCAGAATTTCTTGAAAGCACATTCTTAACTATCTTATGTACCAAATAGTGAAAAATGGTACCAATACATGATTATATCATTAATAACCAGAGTATAATAAAATTCATTATTTATCTTGAGGTATGTATCATAATATTTCATCAAAGGAAGCATAAACATAAACAATCTCAAAAAATGATGAGATTGTTTCAATGAACTCTTACCACTTAGTAACTTTAAACCATACTCCCCATGTAATAAAGTGAAGTGAAATCAAGATTAAAATAACATTAAATGAATTAAATTCATTATATAACATTTCAAAGGTAGTATGTACACCTCATATGAAAATATAGGTGTATAACATGACATGTGTCTCAATGAAGGTAAACTGAAACAAAACTATCTTACTGATTTGGTAATTTTGAAACTTGAATCCTATGAAATAAATATCATGGAATGGATATGTAAATACACATAAATTTAATTATAATAATCATTTAATTCATACATGTATAGTATATACACCACACATAAGTAATGGGTGGTGAATAAATCATGTATCTCATATAAATAAAAAGTGAGATTAAATCCCCTTACCTTGTGTCTTGACACTCATCGTACTCATTCAAACCACCTGTATAATAAATATAAATTTATTATAAATATTTTAAAGAACCATATTATTATATATAATTCTATATATGGTTTTATTATGAGCTTATATTATCCTTTTGTAATCAATCCTATGTTAAGGTTTCACTTTGGGTAATATCCGTTTTATTCTTCATATGTATCTTAATTTGTTATATATTTTGTCCTTATACCTGTATCATGATTCTAGAATTTAAACCATGATATAAATATAATTTATATTCATTATATGTGTATTATAATAATCTATATAATATCAAAGTACAAAATGAAATACAACATTCATGGAGACGGTAAGTTGTACGTACACATGAACGTTGTTTCCATTTTTATTGTCATATTGAAAGAAAGAAAGAAAATGAAATATATGTATATATGTATATAATATCATCAAATTATAATTATAATTTTATATATATCATATAATTCCACTAATATCATCCTTAATACATTCCATGTAGTGTGTGAATGAATCACATCGCTTTGAGGGGGCGATAGTTCACACTTCCTCAAACGAAATTATTATATTTACACCAAATGGAAATTTGAAAAGATATGTGTTGTAAAAGGAATAAATAAGATTAAAGACATAATAAATATAATATATTAAATATATAAACATATTCTATATCATAATTTCCACTATGAAAGGTGGTAAAGTAAAAAATGAACAATCATCATTTAGTGAGGCGGTAGTTCTCCGTACACGTAAACAGTATGTTCGTTACCCATTAGATGGAGGTGTGTGTAAGTGTAGGTTTAACCCTTATCATAAAAACATCCTAGTATATTTGGGAAACTTTTTTTAAAACAATAATTTGATAAATAGAGTGGAGGGTGTGGAGAAATAAAATAAAAGAAAGGAGCTTGAGAGAAGACGTTACCTCTTAATTGGGAAACTCATTTTGGTTTGTGTCAAAAGGATTATTTGGATTGATTTATGCACAAGGAAAGGATTATAAGATGAAGTTAGAGATTTTTTTAAGTTTATTGGGAATATCTTTTCCAAACCTATGTGGTTTTATAGGTGTAAAGAATAGGGATAGGTGGTAGCATTTTATAAGGAAAGGAAAGGACACACTTGGCATTTTTGAAAACAAGTTAGGCGTACCCACATTTTTACCTAAAAAAAGTCCTACCAACCCAAAAAACTCAATAATGTAAGGTTTATGGATTAATAATGGCTATAAAATGGGTGTTTGGCCAGTTTTTAAGTCTTTTTGGGTCTTAAATTTAAGGTTTAGTCCTTAGTTAAGCTTAATTTTACCTTAATCTTTGTAATTAATTTTAATTAAATTCACTAATATTTTTGGTCAAAAACTAATTTGACCTTATTAGACATTATAAATTATACTGATTAAAAATATGGAATCAATTTTTCCAAATTATAATCACATAAGTGGCATAAATTAATTTAAAATTAATCCTGTGGTCGGGTCAACAATAAGAGTTTTTAAAGTAAAAACATTCAAAAATTTACTAAGTTTTTATATCCAATTTCAATGTGATATTGATCTAAATTACCTAAATTGTATTAATTTATAAAAATATTATCTAATTAAACTTTCAAACCAATTTAGAATAAAATTTATCCTTATAAATAAATTATATGAAAAAGCAGTTTTAAATTAAAATCTGATATTTTTCACTTCATCAAAAAAAGAAGTTTATAAGAAAAATCCATAAAATTCACCCTAAGATAATTTTGAAATTATAAATTCAAAAATGAAGTTTATTTTATAAAATTAAATTTTTAAATGTGTTTGAAATTAATTTTATTGTTTTTCACAAAAGGACATGAAAAGTAGTTTGTTTGAGAAAATAGTATTTTTAAACATATAAGGACTTTACCGAAAATTATATCTTTTGTTATCAATATGTTTTGTTTATATGAAACCATTATAAAAAAATATTTTAGAAGTATTTATTACTATTCATATTACAAAGTTTAACATCTAGGTTATAATTATCTCATTTAAATAATTATAACAATAAAATGATGTTTTGTAGAAACATCGGTGTTGTGTGTAACATATACCAAGTCTATGTTCCATGTAATGTATTACAAGTTGATGTTATATATAAAATACACCATGTTCATTTCATATTAAAGGAATTTTTTACATATTTCATTGCAAGACTGACTAAAATTTAATTTTTTATTATTTAAATGGACCCCCTTTTAAGGGGTAAGGGGAACCCAATACATCATTGACTTAGACAAAACAAACAGCCCCATAGGAGAACATAGTTTGGGAGTGAATATTGTACATAGAGGAAAAGTGTAAATATTTATAGGGAGTGATTGAGTTCATTAATCATAAACAATTTAATGATCAAATAAAAGTTGAGGGACTCAAATTCATAAATCTATGATGATTTAAAAGGCTATCGGTTCAACAAAATTAAGGTATTAGGACAACACATTTTCTTTTGATTAGTATCCTAATGTTGAGTAATTATTTTATTGAGAAATAATATAAGGAAATGTACTTACTTGATATATTTCTATAAAAAATCATTATTTGGTTGTGCTTTTAACTATTTCTAATTCATCCATTACTTTAAGAAATGGATTTCCAGAAATTAACTTTGATACCCAAAGCACTAAAATATGATTTTAGAAAATATTAAGGACCATAAAATAATTAAAAGTATAACTATTTATCTATAACTTTTCTAAAAATTAATATGGTTAATTTTAGGGTCCTGAAAATTCCCCCAAGGGAAGAAAATACCCCCACAATCACTTTACAGAAGGAAGCAAGTATTCCTACAAGTCTAGAAAGGTTAATGGACTCAAATTGAGTTGAAAATTTCAGAATAAACTTGAAGAGATTCAAGTTTTCAAAGCATCTCAAGAGGCCCACATACCATCACTGGGAAAGGTTTGCGGACTACCTGGATCATGAACCACTAGGTACGTGGAATGATTCGTGAGACACTGGCCCACATAGCAATGGCCAGCGAGCACATTGGACCACAAACCGTGTCGCTGAAGTAATTATACGTGCGAAGTCCATCCGCATACCATCCTGTGAACTCATCAGTTTTCTGATGAAGAACACAAATAGGGTTTCATAGACCATTATCAGGAACCAAAGCCTTTGCAAACCCTGAATTGATTGAGTCTTCTGTGGGTCAGGATATCTCTTCATGGGCCTCCGCAAATGGTGTTGCATGCCCAATAGATACAATTGCCCTGATACTCTATAAAATGATCACAAGAGGATGATGACGTAAAAGATAACGAAATATTTAAGGGGACTCAAAGGTTGGAAGAAATAGTTCAGAAAAGATTACAACTTCAGTCTTGATTCATTGGCGGAGCCCAAATCTCGAACCACACTCCTCGTAGGTACAGCAAGTCGTGAACTATAAAACGGGGGAATTGAATAATAACAAAGAGAACTGAAAACCTAATTGGTGAACTTTTAAGCACATAATTCTTATAGATGAACTCCCTATTAATAATAATTCCCTAGACCCTCCTTCAATATGGTTCTCTGCATAGTACACTGCTACATGAACTAAACCAGGCACTACATACTGTATCCGTACACAGATGTAACCCAAAAAGGCATTATTTTACACATACCACTATGGTATGTGGTTTTCTATACCCATGTCTACTTACTACATCGGTACGTGGATGGCCCCTCAGCCTGCATACCATTATGGTATGTGAAGCCTACCCCATCTTGCATAAGAAATTAGTACATGGAATGGGGTGTTTTGGGTATTATTTCCTCTAGTTCCAACCTCACCCTTCCATTACTATCTAGTCCTCCATAGTCCCTTCACTAACCAATCCTCCGACATTAGGCCAAATCCACCTCCAAAGTCACCAAACTCGTATGATCAGACCATCGAGTGCATCAATGCACCCCTTTGAGTCTACATACCCATGGTAAGAGGATCCACTAAGTATATCCCCACAAAGTTTCGGACTTTGGGAATTCATGTGGGTCTACATTCCCATGGTAACCTAGATTCCAACCTTGGGATGCCAACGTGAAACTCTCCATTCTAGGTATTAAGGGTGATCACTTTCTTTTCCATTCAATTAGGAATAGTGATCAGTCGAAGGAGTTATGCTTGTTTCTCTTTTGATGATGAAGAAACTTCTCCCCTTTCCCAGAACGTATTCTAGGTCCCTCCCACTGAGGTAAGTCCCCAATCTTCTAAGGTCGAGCCACATGACATTTAATTTCATTTTACATTAAAAGGTTCATCGCTTCATGCCCTTTCCCATAGTCTCCCCAGCCTCATCCTCTGTAGGCTCTCCATCTACCACCAACATGAGAGGAGGAATGTGCTTTGTTGAATCTTTCACTTCCTCTTATTTCTCACACTGATCATGACTCACATGGGCTTAGAGGTTTGTAACGATTACAACATCCAGCACATCTGAACTAAGAGAAATTTTATTCCTAACCAAACCAGGATACATAGGATGCCTACCAGAAGGCCCAATCTCAAAAGGGTTCCTATCCAAAAGGGTCCATCCAACCATGCCCCCTCAAATGGGAAGCTTCCATGAATAAGCCCCAACCAATCCAAACTATGTGGGTTATGATTCCTCTCCCAAGGATACGTAGGAAACCCATATTATGGGTCTGATCCCAACATCAAATACCTTCTATCTCCCCTGGATGATGATAAAATCCAGATCGACTTATTATATGGCTCAAGTCAGCATCACCTTCATAGCATCAAATCTGTATGCATGCCTACAACGATCCTGCAAACTAAGGGTAGCCCATGGATACACTCTTCAAGAATGAACCAAGGATTCAAAAACATATGAACACGACTTAAATCCATAAGAGAGCCCCAGAATAGATGATAATCCTCCTCTGGAAGGTTGTAGTGAGCCTAAATTCCCATCCTCTCAACCAATGGAGTCCTTAAGTGTCATTGGTTGATTCATCAATCAATGATTACCTGCCTTTGGAAAGAAGGTCCACGAATTAGGGATACTAGGTTTTTTGGGTGTTCCTAGCTCCACGAATAAACCTGTTGGAGACCATCCGAGGAAGTTATATCAATGTAAGACCGATTTCATGATTACTTGACCCCACGCAATCGCCCGTTGGGACCGATTGACTGTGGCATATCCTTCACAATATGAAAGGGGTGAATTCCCCAGTCCCCATGGGGATAATACAACCTTCTTCTAAAGGGTAATGACTCTAAATGGGTCTAAATATAAGAAATGGTGAATTTGATGAGAACCCGTCTCTATATAAAAGGGACGGGTGATGATCCTCATCGAACCATTTCTGCACCACCCGAAATGTGCCACATCAGAGGGAGAACAAAAATGGTGAACTTGACATGAATCTTTAACCAAGGTGGTGGTTATACCCCAATGATAAAATAAAAATGTACATTGCACATCAACCCATTTTTTTCAACCTGGTATGCGCGAAACGTGGCACCTTAGAGGCATAACAAAAATGGAGAACTTAATGTGAATCCTTAACCAAAGTAGCGGTTCTATCCCAATGATAAAAGAAAAAAGGATCGGCCCATTTTTTTCACCCTAGTACACTCGAAGCGCGCTACTTCGGAGGTGGAACAAAAATGGTGAACCGGATGTGAATCCTTAACCAAGGTGGCGGTTTTTCCCCAATGATAAAAGAAAAAAGGGCATTGCACGTCGGCCCATTTTTTTCCCCGTTACATGCGAAACGTGCCACCTTAGAGGAGGAAAAAAATGGTGAACCCAACATGAATCCTTAACCAAGGTGGATATTTTACCTCAATGATAAAATAAAAAAAGACATTGCACGTCATCCCATTTTGTTCACCCTGGTATGCGCGAAACGTGCCGCATCATAGGTGGAACAAAAATCGTGAACCCGACATGAATCCTTAACCAAGGTGCTGGTTCTACCCCAATAATAAAAGACAAAAGGACATTTCACCTCAACCCATTTTTTTACCCCGGTACGCATGAAATGTACCACCTCAGAGGAAGAACAAAAATGGTGAACCTGATGTGAATCCTTAACCAAGGTGGCAGTCTTACCACACTCAATCCCCTTCACCCCACAAAAAAAAGAGTGAAGGGGGACAAGTTGAATCGTCATATATGCATATGTTTAAAAGAATTTTACTTTGATGGAGTTTTGTGGTTTTTATGTCACATATGTATGTTGCAGGTTTTCTTAGAGAAACCTTTGATCTAAATTACATTCTGACGACTAATGCAGACACATGCATTAGCGATCCTGTAGGAGGTTGGGGCCCCAACAAAGAGCAGGATCCCCTCACATACCCAGTGTCTTCAACGCTGGGTATCCAACATGTTGATCAATGAGTACCACCAAAATGGTACTCTCCCCATGCTGAAGGTTGTGAGACAATCCCTCAAGTCTGAAAAGGCCCACTAGTCGCTTTCTCACCCACAACTAGCACCCCAGCACAAGGCGGCCCCAGTGGTCGTCTCGAACCGTTTCGGGAGCCTGTCCCCGAAACGTGACAATGAGTACCTCCCTTATCTTAGGGAGGTAGATGATTTTGATTCAAAAAACTTCATCTCAACTTCATAGAGGTCCTAATCATAGGCACCCACCAATGAACGTCGCCACCGACACCAGACGACCAAGCCTCCTCCCACTGAAGAGGACCTTATATCGAGGGAACCTGCTAAAGTCCAGGAGACTCGGGCCCCTCAGGCTGCCCACCAAGGGTGGTGAATATATAATCAGAAACATGCTATCACCCTAGTTCCTGAGGAGAAACTATTTTGTACTAATGTGGTGGAATTCAATAGGAATACATACGACTCTGCCCCCTCCACTCAATCCCACCACAGAATTAGGGTGGCACAATACGAGCACATGCATGTTCCTGCTAGTGCTCATCGGTCCCGCCGTGCAGACAGAGCGGAAAACTACAGGAAGATGAAAATATCTACTGATGCATGATAATTTCTTCAACTAAATAGGGTAGAAACCAGCTACATGCAGGCACAAATACCTTCTAATGTGTATCAATCCCACCATCCAAATAGGGAGGCAATAAAATATGAGCATAGTAAAATTCCTGCGGATGCATACAAATCCCGTGAGACAAATACAGTGGAAAGAAAGCTGATGAAAATCCCCACTCATGAATATAAAGACCACCAGTCAAATGCGGTGGAAACCAGAGAAGAAAATTGGTGGTAGACTCGTTCCTCTATCTCGGCACAGGAGAACTGCCAGTATCTACTAGAAACTCATGGAGGACCAAAGCAGGCACAAAATCTTGCTCTGAAATCATAATGGGCCTTAATACCCATTCTATCCAAAGATATATCTCATCACATCCTAAAAATTATGGAAGATCATACATTGATTCCATACCATATCCTCCAAACATGAAAAGATATCATTGCATTGACAGAAAAGATGAGAAATCGGGCCCACGACCTAGTTTCCTCGAATAGAATGACTCACTCGCAAAATTATTTAGTCACTCTATAGCAGTTATACATCCTTGATTTAGTCCAGGAGGGTCGATGGTAATATCCCATGATATACAAATAATCGGATCAAGAACAAACACTTGTTCCAACTAGGGGACGCCAGTCCAATGTGGCGGTCGCTCTAGGGTAGGCATATATTCCTACCAAAACTCAATATTCCCGTCGGCGTATCCCAACAACATCACGGGACCCAACAAGATAGGTACCCATACATGAAGGCCATTACCAATAGCATATGTTCCTAGTTGTTAGTAAGAGAGTGCTCAAAAATGAAATATGCCAAAGGCAACCGAAAAATAAAGAGCACATACATGATCCTTCTCTTCTAGAATATGGGGTTCTTGACTCCCTCAAACATATATCAATAAAGGATCAAGACCCTATCATTCCATTTCCAAATTATAGAAGTAGAATTAGCAGTTGCGAAGGCCCTCCCTGCAATGTCACTACCAGCAGCTCTGAATGTCCTCCACAGAGAACCTACAGGGGTTCACTACGTGGGATAGTAATGATCGATCATAAGAGCCTATCTCCTGATGCACACCAGGTTATCCATCCCCTCGACTTGAAGATCATATGGAAAGAAGGTCCCCCCTGATGCCATCCGCCCTGATGGTCCTCCCCAGGGTATACATTGCAGATATGCTTCTCCCTACAGTCGTACATCAAGTCATAATGGTAGTCTTCGCCATAATGGCAGTCATTGAGAAGGCCCTCCCTACAATGGTAGTTGTTGTGAAGGCCCTCCCCATAGTAATGCTGAGTAATGAGAAGGTCCTACCCTCATTTTATTACATCCTGAAGGCCCTACCCAGGATGTGCACTACATAAATTCTCCTCACTTCTAGGTATCAAGTCATGATGGTAGTCCTCTCCATGATGATGGTCATTACGAAGTCCCTCCCCACAATGTCAGTTATTGTGAAGGTCTTCCCCCATAATGATTTCAAGTATCAAGAAGGTCCTCCCCTCATTGTAGCCCTCCCTGAAGGTCCTCCCCAGGGTATATGCCATAATGAAATTTCCCACGTTCGTCCATCAAGTTGAAATGGTAGCCCTCACCATTACAATACCAATTGTGGAGTTCCTACCCAAAATCGAAATTTGTACTGCCAATAAGGTCATACCCTTGCCAAAATAAATATGATAAAGCCTTCCTATGTTGAGGCACTCGGAAAGATGGAGTCAGACATATCGGGCACTCCGTCTATAACGAGTGATATTCTTTCTCAATCAGTGGATGGCCCAAGTCCACAATCATCTTCTGAGCCACCCTCGCACCATTCACATATCAATGAGGCTCTCATAATCCCAGTTTCTTAGAACGAAATTATTTAGAAGCAGTTGATATGGGAATATAAAGTAGAGGATCTTCTGGAATAACAACAGCAGGATATGTTTCTTGTGAGAATAAAACTGGCTAAGGATAATATACCAGTGATGTATTGGACTACAGCCACTTATCATTTAGACATACTAGGAGAGGTGTCTCATGGATGCACGCTTCAAATTTGCCTTAATATATGGACAACCCTTCACCAGCTGAAAGAAAAATTCCTTCCCTATGAAGGGTATGTGAACCATGTCAACACGTTAGGGGATCTTCGTCGTCTAATCAACCTAGAATCCCTCCCATCTACAAGGAAGCCACAATCATAAAGGTGAAAGAAAAACCTTGAACTGGCTTGCCTCCATGCACTACATAAGTTGTTTTTCCTCATTGGAAACGCCCCAGCTAGAGTTCACATTTGGGGATGGGGAGAACATGGAGCTCTACACTTCACCCCTAGTCTCATCTAGAAAACCCCATTGGAAATTACATCCTAAAATTTCATTACCCAAAGGAAACAATCAAATGAAACCCCTTCTTAGGAAATATGGGATAATCAACAAAAATTGGCCCGGAGTAAGTCTAAAAAGAGTCAAGACCAAAGAGATCAAGACGTCAAAAAGCTTATGAGTCAGGCAATCAAAAAATTTACAACAGGATTCCCTCCTAAGGAAATCCAACCAGCAAGCAGTGATCACATCTTCAAAAGATCATAGACTCCATTCATGCCCAATTCCATACTCGGCTCAC
This sequence comes from Viscum album, assembly GCA_963277665.1. Lineage (NCBI taxonomy): Eukaryota > Viridiplantae > Streptophyta > Magnoliopsida > Santalales > Viscaceae > Viscum > Viscum album. The sequence continues at coordinate 1,714,836,288 of OY728160.1, read as the reverse complement.
ACCCGCGCAAGAGTACGTGAAATTGAAAATTTGGAAATAGTGGCAGCTGCTGCAACAATGCAGGAACAACCCCATCCCATAGAGATGGGGGAATTTTTAAATAAAAGTGCCTATATAAGACCAACAAATCCAGTTTGTGATGCACCAATGGGATAATGGGAATAACCCCAACCCGTAAGGATGGAGGAATTTCTACCTCAAATCCCCATACAGTGGATGTCTGTCTTCCAGCATATAGGATGAACAATGGACATAGGAGTTACTCGTTCCACCCCTTCTCGTGCTTTGCACCCTCTGATACAAAGACACATTATAAAGTCAAACCAAGGATCCATTCAGGTTGATCTTCTCCAAGAAACTCGAAGAATACCTCAGAATAGAAGGAGAAATCCCAACAAAGGATGTAGAAATCCTTCCTACCATTTAGCACTGGGTACACCACCCCCAATGCAGTAAGCCTTAGTGAACATGGTAAATGTCAAATCCACACATCTCATAAAAAATGATGTGGGGGAGAGGACATAAAGGAATATGGTTCCCTCCCAGAGTCAACCCACACTGAGCCTGATGGTTTACATAACCGGAACCATAGATCTATCCTAAATCTAGGAACCCCATCAGTTAACCCAATATTACCTCCTGCTAGAAACCCTGACAAGGAGAAGAATAAATCCAAGGTTGTCTATGACCTACCTTATCCCCCCTATGAAAATGAATCTCTCTCTCTCGAGGAAAGGTTCTCCAAGAATGAGGAAGAAATGAAATAGCTCAGGCGAATTAATGTCGAAATGCGTCAAGGGAGCCACCTTACCGGATGTGTTCCCCTCGTGGAACGTCAGCAGGTGCTCCCAGAAGAGGTTCCATTTCCATAGGAACTCATCCTGGTGAATGAATCCAAGCTTAGAGGTCCATTCAACCTGGCCCCAGAAGGACATCAAGACCTCCCCCCACTGGGAATCCATCCAGAATATATTCAGGTAAACCCACAAATGATACCTTCAGGTGGGTATCAACCCCAAATTCCAGTAGCACCGGATGCCCAGTCTTGGCCACTACCACACCAACCCAAGCTCAAGCTCGACAAGATATGAATCAAGGTCTCTTGAAAACCGTCAAGCAATTAACAACTCGACTAGAAGCCATGGAGGGGTGGCATGCTCCAATACAACCAGAGTGAAAACCCTGCTCTGATTGGGTGAGAAATGTTCTATCACCGCCAAACTTCGGGAACCCTATATTCTTAGTATTCAATGTCTCGAGGGGGCCTGGAACAGCATTTAATGCATTATGTCTCTTATTGTGACCCCATAATAGGCACTCTGGAGCAGAAAGAAGCAGTAAAACTCAGGTACTTAGTAAAAACTCTATAGGGATCAGCTTTTGTATGGTATACTAGTCTTCCAGCTAACTCAATCACAGGATGGGAGGACCTCTGGTGATATTTTCTCTTCCAGTTCAGTTCAACACTGCCTAAGACAATGTTCAGTGACCTCATGAACTACAAAAAGTGAGAGAATGAAGGAGTCTCAGACTTCATTACTAGATGGAAAGGCCTAACTTATTCCCTGAACCGACCACTCCCCCAAGATGATATGCTCTCCATGTGCATCAATAACCTTCAGGATGAGTTACAAACACTGCTCATCCTGGTGAAGTAAAAAACTGGGTTTAGAGACTTCTATGTCATTGCCTAAAGAATAGAATAATCCTTGCAATGGACTAATCTTAAGTCCCGAGTGTCCCCATAATCCCCTAGGAAAAGAGCAGGAAAAGATGAAGCGGCTTCTGTCACACTTAAGCCACCCTCGACACTATCTCCAGTCGCGAGGCCCCCACCGAACCATGGGAGACCCCCTGGACACCAACAACCACCCCCACCTCGACAATATGAGTGTTGAGGTGCTAAAAGAAATTAGTTCGAAGAACAAAGAAATAAATTTTACTCGTTCTGAGACGACCAGGCCCATGGCTATTTCATAGCCGCCTTGAATTTCAATATGCTTTGGCTACCAGATCCAAAGAGAGCCGATGAAGTGGGTCTCGACGACCGTCCAAATTATTTTCCCTATCACCGAATACTGGTACACACTATCCAAGAATGCTTCATTTTTAAGGATCTCCTACAAAAGATGGTGGATTCCGAGAAATTCAATTTGGGTTTGGCACCAGCACAAGTGGCGTATGTTTCCACCTTAGACTAAAGAGATAAAGAGGAATGGAAAACAGTCACCAGTAAAGAGAAAAATTTTGAAAATTGGATGACTTGGAGGACTATCAATAGAGTCCATGGAATCCTCCAGGCACAGTTGAAATAACCAATTGCGCCCCCAAAATCTCCTGATATAACACAACCATCCTCCTTGGCCATGCGGTCCTCTAAAGGCTAGAAAGGAAGAATGAAAGAGCAAGAAGATGGGTTGACACCAAATCCAAAGTAAGTGTTGACACTTTTAAACTTCATACCATCATACTTGGAATAATGGGTGTCGCCCCTTCAAATGGTACAACGGGCACCGCCCCACCAAACGACACCATCAGAAGGAGACAGTCAGAAAAAAAAATTGTAGGATCAAGAACTGATCTTCGGATCCATTAATTTCATTCACTTGATAGACCCCTTCTCGGATGGAGACTGTGGACACAAACCCGAATTCCTCATGCCCAACCAGAGAGTCGGAGGAAGAGGCCATAGATTCCATAGGTTTCCTAGAAGGCATGATCGTGGAAGGAGTCAAATTCTTGGCCACGCCTTAAATCAAAACGTTAACAATGTGGAAACTCACAGAAGGACCCTCCAGCAGACACAACAAAAATTGGAATGCTCCTTTTCCCCTGTTAGAATAAATTCAAGCCCAGTTATCTTGGAATATCCATCAGAGGAAGAACAAATATCAAACCTCCCAAGTCACGTAGGCGAACTAGTTCATTCAATCATGGAAAGGACCGCAGCACCACCGGCCCCAATCATAGAGGTCGATTCATCCACGTCCAAAGACCAAACCCCCAAAGTGTCTATGAAAGAGAAACCCTGGGCTGAGAAGCACCGAACTTTAGAGAAGAAGTATGATATTCTAAAATAGCTGACTTCATTACCAGCAAAACTATTAATCTTGGATGCTTTAATAATTTCCACAAATATTAGGGAGGCACTAATAGAGGCCTTACTAATTCCATAGAAGTTAGAGGGTGAAGTAGTATTAGCCGAAGTCTATCGGACATAGACCAATCCTAAATAATGTCACACTATCATATCCTTCACAGATAGGGATGAAGACGTCATCATGCAAGGGCACATCAAACCCTTACATGTGTCCAGCAAGATAAATGGAATTGATGTCTTGAAGATTTTCATTGACAAATGCTCTAGTTTTAACCTCCTCCCAATGAAAATTCTTCGCCGTCTAGGATATGATGAAGACATATTTATACCTTACAATAAAACTTTTCTAGGATATGAAAAAAGTGAGCAGAAACCATTGGGATGAATCAAGCTTAAAACTCATCTCAGAGACCTCATGTCAGATTTCGAGTTCCTGGTAGTATGGAAAAGTACGGACTTCAACATCCTGTTAGGGAGGTCTTGGCTGCATCAGCACGCTACAATTCCATCATCATACCATCATCAAATCAAATATTTCATTAATGACAAAAATGGGACATTTCACTATGATAAATCCCCATTTGAGTCCTATGAGTCGCGCTATATCAATGTATGGTTCTATGAATTAGAATAAAAACATATTTATTCCAATGAAATTGATTGGATTAATTCCCTTAATGGATTGGAAATGGCTCCCACCAACCCCCTATAGCAGCTTGGGGAAGAGTATGTATTACCCATCAACCAAGTTGAATGCATAAGTGGAAGTCTGGATATAGACTCAGTCGCCAGCATGATCTCTATTGCGTCCTCTAAGTCCAAAGACACAAAAAATTAGGTTGACTCCTATGATGGTAGGAAAATCCCTAACATAGTTTCTCATGGCCCATCCTCAGGACCTCAAGCTACCCCCACCTCACACACTAATAAAAAAGACAATTTCTCTCCCAACATTAGAGAGTTTGTCTTCGTCTCAAAAATCCTCTCTCTATCAGAAAAGGAAGAAGAGGAAGAAGATGATGATGATAAAGAAGAATAAGAAGAGGAATAAGACCTCAAATATGCCCCCTCCTACATTCTAAGAAGGTGTCTCCACCACAATAGATGAATTAATGAGATAAACCTGGGCACCAAAGATAACCCCTGAGGCCCACTCTGATCAGTGTGGATATGACTATCAATGAGGAGGAGTTATATACCTCCTTCCTAAAGAAAAATCAAGATGTGTTTACCAGGAACTACATATAAATGCCAAGCCTCGATCCTGAGGTTGTCACTCATCATCTGGGCTTACCAGAAGATCATCAGGGCTATAAGTAGGTAGCCAGAAGGACCCAACCGACACATGCTGAAAAAATAGAGGATGAAGTTGAAAATCTAATCAAATCCAACTTCATATGGGAGGTCCAATATTCGATTTGGATGGTGAACATAGTCCTTGTCAAAAAGAATAATGGATATATTAGAATCTTCATTGAATTTAGGGACCTTAAGTTGCATTGCCCAAAAGATGATTTCTTGGTCCTGATCACAGAATCGTTAGTTGATGAAACAGCTAGATATGAGGATCTCCCTTTCATGGATGGTTATTCTGGATACAACCAGATCTGGATGGCCTGAGGAGATGAAGAAACTACCACTTTTAGGGCCCCCCAAGGAGTGTTATGTTATAAAGTGATGCCCTTTGGTCTAAAGAATGTCGGTGCCACAAACCAGCACGCCATGCACCGCATATTCAATCCCTTATTGGGAAAATTCATCGAGTTTTATATCGATGATCTTGTGGTTAAATCAAAATAATTCTCAAACCACATGTCTGCTCTTGAAACTGTCTTCAACAAATTGTGGCAGCACAATTTAAAGATGAATCCCTTAAAGTATGACTTTGGCGTTACCTTGGGAAAATTCCCTAGCTTCATATTATTCCATCACATCATCTAAGTCGACCCCAAGAAGAATAAATCCATCCTTGGAATGTCCCCACCTCGCAACCTCACATAGTTGAGAGGTATCCAGGGGCACCTCGCCTACATTCATCACTTCATAGCCAACATGGAGGGTAAATTCTTACCTTTAACTAGGCTCGTGAAGAAAGGAGTTACGTATGAGTGGGATAATGATTTCTAAGAATATTTTGACAATATCAAAAGATATATCCTAATACCCCCAGTTCTAATGCCACCAATTTAGGGGAGACCACTAATTTTATACGTAACCACCCTAGAACAGTCATTAGGCACCTTTATCACGCATAAAAATGATGCTGGCAGTGAGAACAACCTTTATTATCTTAGTCGAATGATGATTGATGTTGAAACTCGGTACTCAAAAGTTGATAAGAACTACCTAGACCTAATCTTCATGGTTCAGAAACTCAGGCATTACCTGCAGCACCATAAGGTCCAACTGGTCTCCCACAGCAACCCACTCAAATATATCCTTAACCATCCCATGCTAATTGGGAACCTATCATGATGGGTAGTCATCCTACAATAGTTTGACATACATTGTGTACCCCAAAATTCCATCAATGGTCAAGCATTAGTAGACTTCCTAGCCAAGAATCCCTTGGAAGAAACAACATCATTGAATGTCGAACTTCCAAATGAAGAAGTGTTCTCTATCTAAAAGGACCCCCAGACATGGGAAATGTATTTTGATGGTGCTTCCCAAATCCCACCAGAGAAAAGGATAGAGGATCCCAAGATCAACAAACTGGGGCTAGGAATTATACTTGTATACCCCAAAAAGTCCATCATGTCATACTCTTTCCTACTTTCGGAAGGGTGTACAAATAATGAAGTAGAATATCAGGCCCTCATTACAGTCTTGGAACTGGCACTTCATGTGTAAGCCAAACACCTAAAAATAAAGGGTGATTTGGAGCTAGTCATCAAATAGGGAAGTGGTGACTATGCCATTAAGAAAGAAGTATTGGTCCCCTTGATGAACCATGTTCGAGAACTGATGGTATAATTCCCATCAGAACCAAAATTGACTTATGTCCCCTGGTCACAAAATTCCCAAGCCGACGCTTTGGAAAATGAAGCCATAGCCTTGGTGTATCCAAACTGGGATGAAACAGTCATTATCATTTCCCACAGCTGGATGGTCTTTCCATTTATCCAGACCAATACAAAGGAGATCAAAAAAAGTATCCCCATTTCTAAGCCTTATAGTCACACCATCAGCTGGATGAATCCCATTGAAAATTACCTTCTAAATGGGGAACTCTCACCAAATAGGGCTGGAAGGGAACAAGTTTGAATATGGGAAGTCAACTTTGTCTTATAAAATGGGAAAACCCAATAAAAGGTTCTTTATAAACAAGGCCTTTAAGGAGTCCTTCTCAGGTGCATTTATGGATAAGATACTGCTCCCATCATGAAATAAGTGTACGCTGAAGCTTTTGGAGCACACCAATCAGCAACCAAGATCTCTCACCAAATTTTAAGGCTTGGGTACTACTAGCCCACTATGATACAGGATTGTGCCATATTCACCAAGAAGTTTCATTCTTTCCAAGTTCATGCTAATTTCATACACTGAACCCCGAAGTTACTTCATATAGCTAAGTACTCCTGGCCATTCTCCACCTGGGAGATGGATGTTGTGGGACCATATCCTCCCACCACAGCCAGACAATTCAAGTTCATACTCAGAGTGACCGACTTCTTTTCCAAATGGGCCGAATCCATACCCCTTAAAGAAGTATGGGTGAAAAACATCGTTATCTTTGTAAAGTCCAACATCATTACCATATTTGGTGTCCCTCATACAATACTTATAGACACCGGCACCAACTTCTGCCCTGCTGAGTTGGACAAGTTATACCAGGAGTATGGAATCAAAGCCAACCGGTCATCTCGCTATCACACAGTGGCCAATGGGAAGATAGAGGCTTTAAACAAGAATTTCTCCAACATACTCCAAAATATGGTTGATAAGGATAAGAAATTATGGCTAGATAAGCTCCTTCATGCTTTTTGGGCTTACCGGACCATGACACGCACTGCCACACAGGCAACCCCGTACTCACTAGTATACGGGGCAGAGGCAGTTTTGCCTATCAAAATTCAAGTACCATCACTCCGTGTATCCATTTGTGATCAAATGTACATGGAAGAGCAATCCCAGAGATGGTTTGATGGGTTGGAGTAACTAGATGAAAAAAGGATTCACACTATACACCATTTGGAAATCTACCAAAACCATATTGCACGAGCCATCAACAAAAAGGTTCACCTTTGATCTTTCCTCAAAGGAGAAATAGTGTTAGTCCTCAGAACCTCGATAATACTCCAGAAGAATCCCCCAAAGCTTTAACCAAAGTGGTAAGGACCATATGTCATACATATGGTCTATTCTAATGGAGAATACACCCTAATATCAATGGATGGGTAGCTCATCACAGCTCCCACAAATATGAAGTTCTTGAAGAAGTACTTCACGTAGTAGCAGCCCCCAATGCCATGGTACAAAATCTATGACCATAAACTATGATTAGTAATACCATGAAGTAAAGGTCCAAACTCTAAGACCCTAAACTATGATTCTTTGTCCTTTCCACGTGATGGTAAACTATAAGGAAATTGTCCCTAAAACATGACATTAAATGGTGACTCATGTCCTCTCTGTAAAACGTTAAACTACTGGCACAAAGCATCCTAATCACATGATAATAAACTACATTAGCTCTCACAGAACTATGTATGTCTTGATTACTTCCCCAACAGGATACATAGTGACGCCTCAATCCTTGATTTTGGCCTATCCCCCACCAAAAAAATGCCTCCATCATGCCCCATGTCTCTCCAAATTTGAAATGGAAACCCTTATCACTCTTTGTTTCTCACATAGAGTGTAACTCGCGTGATCTTAGGATCAGTGATATGGATTATCTTACGAAAGAAATTGTTGGTTAACATGGTAGACCTGGAAACCGTGATGGATAGAATGAAAATGAACCTACCCCTATGACTGAGCCAAATCAGTATAGGTAACATTCATAACTACGTATGGATTGATTCATGCTCGTTCTAGATATGTAGTGATGCTAAGATTTGGCATCCCGGTCCAGCCATCATCAAAAAAAATTCTCTCACATGTCCTTACACATGGACCGAGCCAAATCGGTACAGGGAACATTCATAACTATGTATGGCTTGATTTCTGCTTGTGCAGGGTACATAATGATGCTCGGATTTGGAATCTCAGCCCAGTCATCATCATCAAAAAAAATCCCCTTTCCCCTTGTGTAGGTCCGACTTGTATGGGGAGTCCATAAAAGGTCCTAATCTCATGACAATAAACTGCGAAATTCTTCGAGATTCATGTGTGGCCCAGTCCTCTGTGTTATGAGATCCCCTACATACCCCTCCCCCACTCATGAGAAGTCAAATGACCCCACTTCCCCCTATACATATGAGTCAGACCCATGTGGAAGCTCCAATAGTTCACATTTAATCATGGTCTGGGTAGTCTTTATGCTCCCAGGAACATCTTTCCCATTTTTCAAACTTCATACCCCATGAAAACTTGGAATCCCCATAATCCTTCAAGGCTATCTGAAGTGGAAGGTTAGTGTCCTTCGGACACCTTTTTTTGACTATGTACATCCTTCCCTAGTGGTTCTGCATACGTTTCCCACGAAAACAGCCATCAATCAAAGGAAAATTCGTCCCTAGGATATTCCTCTCCCATCTCAGTATGCCCAATGGTTTCCAAGCCCCATGTCATTCCTCCTTATTCAAGTTTCCCCTGGGACTATGGTTTACACCTTCTATCATCACTCACATATAAGGAATGTCGGAACATCCTGATTGTGATTAACTCAAAACTATTAAAGATCTTTATGATAGAATAATTTTCTTCACTACATGACTCTAAACTGCACAACATCATGTCCTCACCACATGACATTAAACTGAAAGGCCAAAATTGTCCTTATTGCATGACATGAAACTGCATAGCAATGGTTTAAACCTAAAGTTCCCTCCTATGTTGATTTTTTTACTCCTAGGTAATGACATGGAATCCTTGTAATTCCTTGTTTCTCACACCGAGCATAGCTCACGTGAGCTTAGGGATCTTAGTGAGAGATCCACTATGATATTATGGAAAAACAGTCAAGGGATTTGGTCCTAGTAGAATGACCCTAAAAGGCATGTCATGGTTCCCATCCCCGATAGGAACCCCACACCATGGCCATGTGATGTTAAATGAACAGGTACCCCAAAGATGGGATGAATGCCTCACCCTACGTACGAGTCAGATCTATGTAAGGAAAACCTGATTCCATGGGTAAATTGCAGCCCAAATGTCCCTAATATGTCTGGATACACTCCTGTTGTACCCCAAACTCTGTGTTCTAAGTGATCTTGAAACCCCATAATCATTCATGGCCATCTGATATGGAAGTCCAATGTCCTACGGACATCGTTGTTTGACTATGAACATCATGCCCTGGAGGCTCTTCATATGTTGCCCACAAAAATGGATGTCAATCAAAGGAAAATTCATCCCTAGGAGAGTTCTCTCCTATCTCAGTATGACCAATGGATTCCAATCCTCATTCTATCCCTCCTAATTCAAGGGCCCTCAATGTCAGGGTTTGCATTTTTTCCCTACAAACATCCTAGATATATCAGAACATGCAGGCCCAATTCATCTCTAGTCCCTTTTGAGGTTTCTAAAGATACCTCATCCATATTCATGAAGTTGATCCACATACAAAAGAAGAGTGACCCCACTCATTTTTGGGAAAAGTTCAGTTAAAATTCCCCCTTTTTTGTTCAGGGGCACCCCTTGTCGAAGGTCACATATTGTATTCATAAAGTTCCCAATCTCCATAATTTTCCATAGCCATCAAAGATGGAAGGCTAGTGTCCTTCAGAAACCTTTGTTTGACTATGCACATCATTCCCTGGAGGCTCTGCATATTTCACCCACAAAATGGTCATTAATCAATGGTAAATCCATCCCGAGGAGATTTCTTTCCAACTTTCGTACGCTCAAATGACATTCATGTACTATCACACACCAGGATTTGGAAAACTCCTGGATAATAGCTTACATACCTTCTTCTTTCCAAATGCCCTTGACATAAAAAAGACTTCTAACTGAACTGACCATTAACCATCTCTCCCTCACGCAATTAAGAACTGTGCGGGAACAGTCACCCCCTCAAAGCCGACATGAATGTCCCTAATTTTTTCAGAAACCACTACTCAGGACAGCCACCCATTGTGGCTCCCAACATCAAAATAAATTCAAAACATTGCATAACCCCACTAGGCCATTGGATATGGAAGTCCAGTGTCATACAGACACCTTTGTTTGACAATGCACATCATGCCCCGGAGGCTCTGCATATGTTTCCCACAAAAATGGTTGTCAATCAAAGGAAAATTATTCCCCAGGAGAGTCCTTTACTACCTCTGTATGACTAAAACGGCTCTCAAGACTCATGCATATAGAAAATTCAAAAATTAAGGGTTAAGAAAAATCCAAAATCCATTTCTGAAGGATATTATAACATTCCCGACTGATGGTCTCGAATTGGGGCCCTTGAACCGTTAAGTTTGGTCAAAGTTGTTCGACCTAAAACATCAGTAATGAGTTTGATTAGCAGTACTATGAACTGCCAGTGAAAAAGATGTCATACTTTCTAGAGTTAAAATCCACATAAGGCACCTTTGGGTAAAATTAGAGTATTGTTTTGTTAAAAATGTTGAACCATCAAAAAAGACGTAAATCTTGTTAGGTCAAAAACCTGTAAAGGGTGGCCTAAGAAAAAGTCAAGTTATTCCCTCTATACTCGTGCCAAGTAGGCTTAGGAAAAAATTAGGGTAATAATGAAAAAGACACAAAATTTCATGAGGTTTTCCATGAAACCCCAGCAATATTCAAACTATGCTCGCTGAGTCCCACGGCTCAGGAAAAAATTAGAGCCTGGTTCGATTATCTCAGTTTACCAATCATGGTTTAAAATTAATACCTGGTTTAAATGATTCTTATGATTGATTATGATCAATTGAAATGATATTAAAAGGTTAAGAAAGAGGATTTAAAGTCAAATCAGTTTCATTAAGTTCAACAAAAATGGAGGAGCAACCCCAGTTCAGAGTCTCTCTAAACTATCAAAAAAAAAAGAGTACATATCATGATTTGGGACAAAACTATAACAATGTTCGGCTCTCCCTTTCCAGAAGGATGGAAAGTGATTTATACAGGATGTCAATATTTTTCTCCAAATAATCTCTCTCCTCTGTTTCATCCTTGACTATCTGACTCACCCTCTCCAGAACGACTTTAAGGTCTCGCCCTTTCTTCTAGATGACTTCATAGTTGGCACGTGAAGAGGCCATTTGATCCCTCAACCTTGATATGTGGGCTTTTCACTCCCACAGATCTTCATATTAGGTGTCCAAAAAATCACTATCCTTCACCTACTTAGTCTTTAGATGATCAAATTCTTCCAAAACATATCAGAATGTTTCCACCTGGTGATGGGAAGAATTGAACTTGGCCAGCTTGTCCTCGTAGGAGACAAAGTCTTCTTAGGATATGACGATTTGGTAGATGAGGAGGTGTAAGTGATGATAATAGAAGCCTCTAGAACCCATCTCAGTGAATAAACTCTAAAAATTTCAGTCTCATCAGCAAAATTGTCCATAGGTTTCTCTATGTCAAGAGCACAAAACTGGCACCATGCCTACTTTCACACTGACTGGTGCCTCCCTACGGCACCAATACATTGACCCTCCTCTACCGCCATGTTTCTATAAGTAGGAAGCTTCATCACATGAGTGGGGAGGGACCTAATACAGGTCACCCAAGATGGGATAATCTCTTTTTCCTAAGATGGTTTAGTCATTGGAGCCAGATACAGAGGACTAGTCGCGGCTTCCGGGGTGATCAGTGATATTCTGTTGGTGCCAGCATCATTAAGGTCTTGGGTGGTATCCGTGGGAGGGGGGCAGTTTTAATCACTCCCCAATGATATATTTTGTACCGATGAGGCCCCTTACACACGTTTCTGATGAATAACTAAGCATATTCTTACCACAAGGGCAGGAACAGGTGGTGTATCTATCATGGCTGCTGTAGGAAAAGAAGTAGAAGTCATAGCTATCACACTCTTCAGAGTAGAAGGAATTTGTGGCATTATCTTTGGGGCAAGGAAGTGGTGGGAAATGGTTAAAGGTTTTTGCACTCACCGAACTGGTTCTTTTAGCATCCCGTAGAGGTAACAATCTACCCAAAACCGGGCATATTCCAATGATATAAAAGTGGATTCTATAGTATTGGGTATGATAAATTCCATAGTAGCACCTTCATGCATCATCATGATCCATAATTAGCGAAGAACTACAGGGTGATACTATCCCCTTAATTGAACAGCTGGAAGTAGAGCAGTCTGTTGAAATCATCCAAATTTCCTGAAAAACTGGTAGGGGAGGTATGTCTCACAAATGACTACTCGATCTATACAAGCGGTGATCATCCCATCCTAAAGTGTGATGAGGTACGAACATTCCTCCAAATAATCATCTATGTCACCTCTTAACGACCCATGAGGGTGTTAGAGTTGGTGTCCTGAGAACCAACTATTTGTACTTTGATTACATGAATATACACTTATTATATATTGTTCATTATTCTGCATGACTATAATATAATAATGTCCAGGAATATTTGTTGCATTAATAAGGTCATGGCAGATCCCCACTATGATGAGAACCTTGAAATGATATAACAATATTCTTAAATAAATTTCTATTTTTAGATGATATACTATGATAGGACACATAGTATACAGACCGTCATGTGCGAGTACTCGTAAGAAGATGAGACTCTCTCTCATGGTGTTCGCACTTGGTAATCTCCAAGATGGGATATTATGAGAACAAACTTGCCATTAGTAATTATGCATGTCATGGTGTCATCGGATATTTCTATCTACGATCGTGTGTAATGGTCCTTAGACTGGAAGATTATCATTAACTCATTTCATGACTCGCGCACTTAGATTTGCTGACAAAAACCATCACGTAGACAATTGGTGGGAATTAGGGTATGTTGGGTGCATCATGAATGACATGTTGTTAATGGATAAGTCAAGAAAGGATTTTTCCCTTCCATATTTATGGAAGTAGATATCTCGGGCCCTTTGATTGAAATAGAACTGTCACACAAATTCCATGGCCATGGTGTCACGATGAGTTTATTTCTAGAATTCAAAGAATGATAGATCAGGCATATAGGTTTATGACACTGCCATGAAACCTGCTTGATGAGATATTGAGACAAAGGGATTAAATTACATAGTAAGCGTTCATATGAGGTGACACGTCAATGCGGCGTAAACTTCTTTCTCCTGGGTGCCTTGACCCATTTCTAGACAGTAATCTTGGACTTTAGGCAAGCCCGCCTAATGCCAACAAGAAAGAGGCCTAGAAGGTCACACACTAAGTGTATCCAAGTATCTCAAGTAGAATAAAGATTATTCCCATATGTGGTTTAATAATTATTCAAGGAATCCTAAATCATTTTAATGTTGGAGGAAGAATAAAATGAAAACAAGTACACATTGTTTATTAATGATTACATGTCGTGTAGTTTTTATTTTGAAAACAAGTACACGCCATGTATTAATGATTACACGCCGTGTAGTTTTTAATTAAAAACAAGTAAACACCATGTATTTATGATTACACGCTGTGTAGTTTTTCTAGTCGGGATTTTGAGGAAATATCGTTTTATTAAATGATATTTATTATAATCAGTGTGGGCGCATGTCAAGGAATTAATGATTCGACATGGGGTTTTCAAAAGAGTTAATGAAATAAATAAAACACATAATGCGTTTATTTATTGTCATAACTCTACAACCACAAACCTGATTATAAATATCCTCACAACCCCAACTCTTTTCCTAAGAATCGTTGTGCACAACAATTCTAGATAATTCTCTCAAGACCAAAAGAACTCCTTCCTCCAAGAACACTCTCAAGACCGAGAGAGATCCTCTTCATCAGATCAAGACGATCTAAGGCGAGCAACGCAAGCAAAGGTTTCTCCATGATAGCACCCAGAGACACCTTTGGCGACGTCCAGAGATATGTGGTGCACATGTGGATCACCGCTAGAGGAAGTTTACCCTTTTCTTCTACGACGCAACGACGAATCACATCAAAACATGATTGAGAATATCAATGAAGAAAGAACATCCAAAAGGTACTTCTTATCAATTAATTAAATTAATTATAATAAACCTATGATGATCCACTTTTGTGGTTCTTGGACCTTTCTTCTTCTTTGTCTATTTCTGTGAATTGATCCATGGAAACTGGCATTTATCATCGTATTGATCCCGGGTTGATCGTTGCTAATAATAAATAGCCAAGTGGGCACATCCACCCATGAGATTCCGCTGTGCCTGGAACCTTCAATTGGTATTAGAGGAAGGTTATAAAGTTGATTATAGTTATTTAATTTTCATTTATAATTTATGCATTTATATTTGATTCAATTCGTTATAAATCATTCTATTAAACTGAATGAACAAGATATGTTCTTCCTCCTTTGTTTCTCGATTCACATCATAGAAATGACCTTTTGATTTTAATTTTTATTAAAATAAAAATGAGGAACTCATCCGGAGGAGCCTCTATTTCTGTCTGTACAACACGGGAATACACGGCGTGTAATGAAAACTACACGCCGAGTACTTAGGTTCAACGAACCGGTACTGGTCCACCAAACCACGCTGTGTGAATTGAGTATACCTGAGTTTTATTACACCATGTTGACCAGAAATGAACAGCACGTGGAACCAGAATACACGGCATGTATGTTGAATCAACACGCCATGTAGTCCGATCTGGCCCAAGTGAAACCGTGTACAAGGAAAAGTCGTGTTCCGCGTACACGGGATTTCCAGGCTGGTAACCGCATAACAAGAAAGTACATGCCATGTTAGATTAATCTACACACCGTGTACTCCAAAATTTCCAAAGTAGAGAAAACACGCCAAAGCCCCCAACGTGTACTTTGGATAAAGGGTGAAAAGAAATAAACACTGTGTAAATATAAACTACACGTCATGTACTTTCCATAAATGGAATTTCACCAGGTTTCCTCCAAAAGTACAAAGACCTATACAAGGGATATGGATGAGAAGAATCTCAAGGAAATTTAGAAAGGAATTCAAGATAAATAATTGATTAATTATAATATAATAATTAATTAATTTCAAGCGCGACTTATCTTAAATAATAGAATGATTAAAAGAATTTGAATTTTAAATATGCGTAAATGTCGTTGCATGCTATGGATGATCATGAGCTAGACCAAAGACCCTTTGTATTTGTGTTTGGTTTCCTTTAAATTTGTTTAATTTAAATTCATTGGCCTGCGATCCTTCTTCCAATAAAATTTAGGGCCTGCGTTCCCATGGTTTCTTTAATGTAAAACTCATGTAATGGAGGATCTCCCAAGCCAGAGGAGATGGTTCAAAACCCGAAGCTGAGGAAAAACCAACCCAATAAGATACAAAGGTGGACAGGTGGGAGCTACAAAACACGAACCATCGGTTCAAGGTTTTTTTACCTAGGTCAGGGTTAGCTTATCAAACCGCTATATAAGCTAACCAATAAAAGCTCATGATCATGCCATCTTATTTTATTTCTGTCTGGTTGCATTTTTTATGTATTGTGTATGTGTTGTCGCAATCACATAGTTAATAAAATGAACAAGCATGCAAAGATGGAATAAAATAAAAACCAAACTATGCGTAAACATTATCGGAACATGGTTAATCACTTAATAAATCATCACTTAATATTAATAAGCATGTGATAATGTGAAACTATGCATAAAGGATTAAAATACATCAATACCATAGTAAGTCAGACCAAGCCTTCCGTTACTTGATTAAGGGAAAGACTCAATAAAACTATGTGTTTGACCAACCCTTGTTGGGACACTTACTTTTATAAAGGAATCCCTTATGAAAGGTTTTAGGTTGACTTAATCATATTACATCAAGAGGAGTATCTCTTGCTAGACTTGATGTAATATTTGGAAGCAAGAGTTGAGAAAATCCAAGTCAGGATTTCAGGATTGGGGAGTCCACTCAACGGATCAAGGAACTGTAAGCTCATAGTTGGAAAAGACATGCCTACCTAAATACCTTCAAATAGCTTGACCAACCCTTGTTGGGGTTATGTGAAGGGGAATATAGATCCTTTCCACTAGAATGTCAAAGAAACTAGACATTCTGGGTTCAATGGTGAGGGCCATTGGGACTTGATAAAATAGTGGGAGAATTAATAAATTCATTTATTATTTTTCATAAAATGTAATCAAAAGGTACTAATAAATCTTCTCTTTTAATTTGTAGAATCAATATGACAAACTCGTCAACCACATTTTCTCTGCGATAAATTATGGACAAAGACAATATTCTCACCGGTAGTAACTTTCAGGAATGGTTTAGGCGCCTTCGGGTTATCCTACGCCATGAATGAAAGTTTTATATGCTAGAGTCCTCACTTACTGATTCGCCTGCCCAAGGGGTGAGTGATGAAGATTTCCTGGTCTATGATCAACATTTGAATGACACACTCGATGTTCAATGTTTGATGATATCATCAATGTCTAGTGAGCTCATGAAGTATCACAAAGACATGGATGCCTATATCATGCTCGAGCACCTTCGTGGTCTATACCAAGAGAGAGTAATACATGAAAGGTTTGAGATCTCCAAGGCTCTATTTCAGAGAAATCTTGGAGAGGGTGCCCCATCCAGGCCTCATATAGTCAAGCTCATTGGCTACATTGAGCGCTTTGAGGTTCTAGGGTTTAAACTCTCCGAAGAACTGGGTACCGATCTCATTCTTTCATCACTTCCCCAGAGCTTCTCTAACTTTGTTGTAAATTTCAACATGAACAACATTGAGAAGTCTCTATCTGATCTTCTCATCCTTATTCACCAAGTGGACAATGATATGAAGCGTAAAAAGCCTTATGTCCTTATGGTGAATAAAAGAAAGGGAAGGTGAAGAGCTTTAAGCCCAAAACTTCTTCAAGGCCTTCCAAGAAAAGGAAGATAAAAGGGGAGGCAAGAGAACAGAAGGTTGTTTGTTTCGCATGTGGAAAGAAGGGCTACTAGAAGAAAAACTACACCCATCCAAGGAAGCAAGGGGAAGCTTCAGGTGAATTTGTTATCGAATGAAATCTATCTATTTCTACCAATTGGGTATTAGATACTGCTTTTGGTTCTCACATATGTATCCAAATATATGAACCAAGTAGATTCAGAAAGATTGACTGAGGTGAGGTGGATCTGCGAGCAGCCAACGGAGCCAAACTCGCTGTTGTAGCTGTTGGAGACTACCACCTCACATTGCCTACTGGGATGGTCTTGGTTTTGAAAGGATGTTATTATGTACCCTCTATAACCAAAAACATTATTTTAGTATCCAGATTAGATACTGATGGATTCATCTTCAAGTTTGGAAGTGGATGTTGCTACTTTTATAAAGATAGCATTTGTTTTGGTAGGGTACATTTATATAATGGACTTTATGTGTTAGACTACACAAACCAAGTAATGGAAATCGATGAAAAAATTAATTCACATGAATCATACCACACCCAACTTTGGAATCACCGGCTAGTTCATGTCAATGAGAAACGTTTGTCAAAATTACATCAAGATGGGTATTTAGATTCTTTCAAACTAAAACCACTTGGTGTATGTCATGCGTGTCTACAAGGAAAAATGACCAAAGCCCCATTTAGTGGGAAAGGTGAAAGGGATAAAGATCTTCTAGAATTAGTTCACACAGATGTGTGTGGACCATTTCCAGTTGAAGCAAGGGGTGGGTTCTTGTACTTCATAACTTTTACTAATGATTTTAGTAGATATGGATATATTTACTTAATGAGGTATAAGTCAGATTCTTTTGATTGGTTCAAAGAATACAAGAATGAATTTGAGAACCAACTTGGTAAGAAGATTAAGAAACTCTTCTCAAACAGAGGAGGATAATATCTTAATCAGGACTTCATTGATTTCTTACGGGAGTTTGGGATTCTATCTCAATTCACTCCTCCTTATACGCCTCAGTGGAATGGTGTGAGTGAAAGGAGTAACCGCACCCTGTTGGACATAGTGAGATCAATGATGAGTCATGCAAGTCTTCCATTATCCTTTTGGTGATATGCATTACAAATAGTAGTACACATACTAAACCAAGTACCAACTAAATTGATAAATGGTATTCGATATGAGTTATGAATTGGAAGCAAATCCATGTTATCAAATTTACATGTGTGGGGTAGAGAAACATTTGTTAAGGCCTCTTCAGGTAACAAACTTGCACCTTGAGGCACAAAGTGTATCTTTATAGGATATCCAAAGGAAAAAAAGGATATTACCTATACAACCCCTCAGATAAAAAGGTTACAGTGGAAAGACATGCCATATTACTTGAGAGGGAGCACATATCCAAAAGAGATAGTGGGAGCAAGATAGACTTCGATGAAGTAGAGGCTCAAGATACACAGGATTTGGTACAAGAACAGATTCCACAAAGCCTCATGGAAGAAAAATCTTTTCTAGAGACACAAAAACTGCATAGGAGCATGAGATAGGTGAGAGAACCAGAATTATATGGTTTTCTTTTCACTAAGGATGGTGAATCATTATTGGTTGGCAATGATGGTCCTATTTCCTACAAGGAAGTAGTTGAAGGAACAGACGTTTCCAAGTGGCAGGAAGCCATGAATTCTGAAATGGATTACATGTACCAAAACCAAGTCTAGATTTTGGTAGATCCTCCAATTGATGTAAAGCCCATTGGTAATAAATGGGTATTCAAGAAGAAACTGGACATGGAGGGGAAAGTCAGCACCTATAAGGCACGACTAGTTGCAAAAGGTTTTAGACAGCGTCAAGGAATTGACTATGATGAAACTTTTTCACCAGTTGCGATGCTGAAATCCATCATAATCCTATTGTCCATTGACACTTACCATGACTATGAAATTTGGAAAATATATGTCAAGATAGCATTCCTTAATGGGAACCTCCAGAAAGATGTCTACATGACACAACCTGAAGGGTTTGTGACTCCAAAGGATGCCAACAGGGTATGCAAGTTGCAGAAATCCATTTATGGATTAAAGAAAGCATCAAGGTCATTGAACATTCATTTTTATGAAGTCGTAATGGAATTTGGATTTGTTAAGAATGAATGTGACCCTTGTGTCTACAAAAGGTTTAGTGGAAGTGAAATCGTTTTCCTAATAGTATATGTTGATGACATATTACTAATTGGAAATAAAGTACCTGTCTTACAGTCAGTTAAGGCATGGTTAGATAAATGCTTCTCCATGAAAGACTTGGGTGAGGCAGTATATATTCTTAGGATCAAGATCCATTGTGATATATCCAAGAGAATGTTGGGCTTGAGTCAAATTACATACATTGAAAAGATACCGAAGTGATTCAATAAGAATAGTCCAAGAGGGGATTGTTGCCAGTGTCACACGGAATTCATCTTTCCAATAAAATGTGTCCTCAGACAAATGAGTAAAGAAAGAAAATGGCAAGGATCCCTTACGCATCCGTGATTAGGTCAGTCATGTATGTTATGCTATGTACAAGGCAAGATGTTGCTTACACATTAAGTGTGGTATGTAGATATCAAGCCGGTCCAGGAGACCACCATTTGATGGTAGTCAAGACTATCCTTAAGTATCTGAGGCGTACTAAGGATATGTTCCTGGTTTATGGAGGAGATGAGGAACTAGTCATTAGAGTAGATGTAGATGATAGTTTCCAGATGGATCAAGATTACATGAAGTCGCAGACTGGATACATATTCAGTTTGAATGGTGGTGCAGTGAGCTGGAAGAGCTCAAAGAAAAGTGTGGTCGCAGATTCTACAGCAGAGTCTGAGTATATTGCAGCTTCTGAGGCAGCTAAAGAAGCAGTATGGATGCAAAGATTTGTCCAAAATCTGGATGTAATACCTAGCAGTAAAGATCATATCACACTTTATTGTGATAATACTACAGCGGTGGAACTTGCAAAAAATCCAAGGTCACATCAGTGGACAAAGCACATACTTCGGAATTATCATATCTGGAGGGATTTTTCTCAGAGAGGTGAAGTTGCACTGGGAAGTATTTCCACGGAAGACAATGTGGCAGAACCCTTGACTAAATCCATGACTCAGTAGAAACATGATCATCATGTGAGGTCTAGCGGACTAAAATTCGTAGGCAGTTGGCTCTAGTCCAAGTGGGAGTTTGTTAGAGTTGGTGTCTTGAGAACCAACAGTTTTTACTTTGATTACATGAATATACACTTATTATATACTGTTCATTGTTCTGCATGACTATAATATAATAATGTCCTGGAATATTTGTTACATTAATAAGGTCATGGAAGGTCCCCGTTATGATGAGAACCTTGAAATGATATAGCAATATTCTTAAATAAAGTTCTATGGTTGGATGACATACTATGATAGGACACACAGTATACAGACCGTCATGTGCGAGTACTCGTAAGAAGACAAGACTCTCTTTCATGGTGTTCGTACTTGGTAATCTCCAAGATGGGAGATTATGAGAACAGACCCGCCAGTAGTAATTCTGCATGTCTTTCTGTCATTAGATATTGCTATCTGTGAGCGTGTGTAATGGTCCTTAGACTGGAAGATTATCATTAACTCATGTCATGACTCGCGCACTTGGATTTGCTGACGAAAACTGTCACGTAGACAGTTGGAGGGAAGTAGGGTACGTTGGGTGTGTCACGAATGACATGTTGTTAATGGATAAGTCGAGGAAGGATTTTTCCCTTCCATATTTATGGAAGTAGATATCTCGGGCCCTTTGATTGAAATAGAACTGTCGCACAAATTCTATGTCCATGGTGTCATAGTGAGTTTATTTCTAGAATTCAAAGAATGACAGATCAAGCATATAGGTTTATGACACTGCCATGAAACTTTCTTGATGAGATATTGAGACAAAGGGATTAAATTACACAGTAAGCATTCGTATGAGGTGACACGTCAATGCGGCGTCAACTTCTTTCAGTTGGGTGCCTTGACCCGTTGCTAGACAGTAATCTTGGAGTTTAGGAAAGCCTGCCTAATGCCAACGAGAAAGAGGCCTAAAGGGTCACACACTAAGTGTATCCAAGTATCTCAAGTAGAATAAATATTATTCCCATACATGGTTTAACAATTATTCAAGGAAACCTAAATATTTTTAATGTTGGAGGAAGAATAAAATGAAAACAAGTACATGTCGTGTATTAATGATTACACGTCGTGCAGTTTTTATTTTGAAAACAAGTGCATGTCGTGTATTAATGATTACATGTTGTGTAGTTTTTAATGAAAAACAAGTACACGCCATGTATTTATGATTACACTCCGTGTAGTTTTTCCAGTTAGGATTTTGAAGAAATATCATTTTATTAAATGATATTTATTATAATCATCATGGGAGAATGTAAAGGAATTAATGATTCAAAATGGGGTTTCCAAAAGAGTTAATGAAATAAATAAAACACCTAACATGTTTATTTATTGTCATAACTCTACAACCTCAAACCTGATTATAAATATTCTCACAACCCCAACTCTTTTCCTAAGAATCGTTGTGCACAACAATTCTAGATAATTCTCTCAAGACCGAAAGAACTCCTTCCTCCAAGAACACTCTCAAGACCAAGAGAGATCCTCTTCATTGGATAAAGATGATCTAAGGCAGGCAACGCAAGTAAAGGTTTCTCCATGCAAGCACCCGGAGACACCTTTGGCGACGTCCAGAGATACGTGGTGCACATATGGATCACCACTAGAGGAATTATACCCTTGGCTTCTATGACGCAACGACAAATCACATCGGAACGTGATCAAGAATATCAATGAAGAAAGAACACCCAAAAGGTACTTCTTTTCAATTAATTAAATTAATTATAATCAACCTATGACGATACACTTTTTTGGTTCTGGGGCCTTTCTTCTTCTTTGTCTATTTCTATGAATCAATCCATGAAGACTGGTGTTTATCTTCGTATTGATCCCGAGTTGATCATTTCTAATGAAAAAAATCCAAGTGGGCACATCCACCCACAAGCTTCCGTTGTGCCCGGAAACTTTAGAGGGGTAGGATGCGGTGAGAATGAGAAATGAGAAGCATTGTTCAGCAACCCAATCGCATCAATAACGCTCCGAGTCTTAGTACGAATAGTGAAAATGTTGAGAAATGTAGGTTGAAAGTCAAAATGAAAAACCATTGTAGTATGTCAGTATTCATAATAGGGAAAGTGTTCTATCATCCACCCAGAAATTGAAACAGTCCATTGAGATAGTGTGGGGTCCTACCTTCATGTATTCTTTCCAACAATTCATAAAATCGGGAAAGAGTGGGAAGGGCCAAATTAATGGGTCGAACCTCACCAGCATGGCCGCCATCATCAAAGTATAGGCCTGAATCCCAGTGTATACATCACGGGATGGGAAAATCCATCCGCTCAAAAACATGTAAAAGAAACCTTCTAGTCTAAGCGTAGGTGATACATCTGGTAAAAGATCATATCCCCATGTGGTATATCATCCCGCTTCAAGGGTAGCACAATATGACCCTCGAGTCTTGCTGGACTGACAAGATGGATGAATTAGGTTGTAGTGAGCCCTTGGCTTAGGTCCATTCTCCTGTAAGAATAACCCTATCCATGCCTCAAATGGGATAAGCGAGCGAGCCAGAAGGGGATGATCAAGTAATCCCTCTGCCATGACCAGTAGACTCCTTGTCAAAGGGGGAACATGGTCAGTTTCATTCTAGGTAGTGGATGTTGGGATAAACTCTTCATACATCTCTCCAAGGATAGGGAGTCCTCCAAGCTGGTGGATATCCCATAAGCTGATTCCCACCTCCCCATGCAATAAGTGGAAGGTGTTGGTTCTTGAACACCAACGGCTCAGCAGCTCAGGAAAAATTTCTTCTGGGGAGAAGACTTAAAATTGAGAAACCCAAGCCACCTGATACAATCCCACCACCTCCAACTGGTCGGGGAACTCCAAATAGGTCTGATGTAACCAGAATGCCCAGGCCCACTCATCGGAGAAACATCCTCCAGACTAAAGATCCCACATGGTGCTCCACCCACCATTATGATTTTCTTGGGATATGTTGATAATGGATGGGTACTCTCGGGTTCTTAGTCTCAGGATAGCATTGAATCCCCTTCGGTTGTCCTGTGTCCATGCCGAGCCTCCTAGTATGAATATGTTATCCTGAATCGGAGTGGCGATCACTTATCCTACTGGGGAAATGTTGGCGCGATCATGTCCTTCTGGTTCCTCTAATAGGATTAAAGGGTTATTGGGGTCAGCCAACGATAGAGAAATGTTGTTAGGGAGACCAAATCCATAAAGTGGAAACTATACAGATAGCGGGTAAACTAGGAGCTCATGTGTCAAGAAATCCTTTAAGAAGTTGTCATGAGTAATTATGTGGGCTCGAAGATGATCCTCACTATTCCCCTGGTCACCCTTGCCTTAGTCTATTCTACCATAGCCTATGAAGCATCCATTGTAACCTACACAGAAAGATCTGGAAGCTGATAGAAAGTAATTCCAATAAAAATTATTGGATAAAGGCTCTAGAAGAATGGATAAAGGACTCAAAATATGTCTGCATAAGGCTCCACATAATGTTTCCAAAAACAATATACGGAAGGCACATTCCATGTACTGCTTGATGCATGGAAGAAACATTGCCTATGGCCACGGTACACAGGTGCATTTCACCGCATACAACCATGGTACATGAACCATCCATGAGGAATTGGCCCACAGATCATTTTCTAGAAATTAAAAAGGTTTGAAAAAGGTGGTCCATGAACCTAGGCCTTTATTATGATCATGTTCATAAGTTTCTTATTCAATTTTAAGTTCGGATTATTAGTTCTTAAAGTTCGGTTCTCTGAACCAAGTTTGGTATGTGGACATGCAAGCCACGTAGTGTCATCCTATGCAGAATCTGGATTTTGATTTTAAAATTCTATAGCACCATTTTCAAAATCCAAAATATGGTACGCAGGCAGAGAAATGGAAAAATGATCGGTTTTTGGTACATACGAAGCAGTTCATGAATAGTATTTTCACAAGGATCATGGTACGTGAGAGCAGAGGAAGTCAGGGAAGTCGAGATCATTTTTCTCCATGAGAAATGGTAAGAGAAAAATGACATGGGTCCCTATATATAGGTGTGGTCCCCTCCTACTGGGTCCATCTTTTCTACTGAAAACCATTTCAATTCAGGACTGCTCCTACATTAGAATAGTCCCCTTTTCATTCCAAACAGACCTCATTCCAATGGGGGGCATTTGTAGGGTTCTAAAAATTCCACCAAGGGAAGAAAATACCCCCCACAACCACTTTGAAGAAGGAAGAAAGTATTCCTACAAGTCTAGCAAGGTGAATGGGCTCAAATTGAGTTCCAAATTTCAGAAGAAACTTGAAGAGATTCAATTTTTTAAAGAATTTCAAGTGGCCCATGTAACATCACTAGAAAAGGTTCACAGACTGTCTAGATCGCGAACCAAGTATGCAGAATGATCAGTGAGACACTAGCCCGTGGAATAATGGCCAGTGAGCATGCTAGACCGCGAACCGCGTAGCCGAAGGAATCGTGCATGCGAAGGCCATCTGTGTAACATCCCACTAAATCATTAGTTCACAAACAAAGAAAACCAACAAGGTTCTAAGAACCATTATCGCGAACCAAAATCTCCGCAAAACTCGGATTTACTGAGTCTTCTGTGGGTCAGGATATCTCTTCATGGGCCTCTGCAAATGGTGTTGCGTGCCTAATAGATACAATTTCGTTGATACTCTATAAAATGAGCACAAGAGTAAAATGACAGAAAATAGGATGAAAGATTTAAGGGGACTCATAGGTTGGAAGAAAGAGTTCAGGGAATATTCTGGCTTCAGTATTGATTCATCAGCGGAACCCGAATTGCGAACCACACTCCCCACAGGTACAACCAGCAGCGAACTATAAAATAGGGGAATTTAATAATAATAAAGAGAACTGTGAACCTAATTCGTGAACTGTGAACCACATAATTATCATGAATGAACTCCCTGTGAATGATAATTTCTTAAACCCTCCTTCAATATGGTGCTCTGTATAGTATACCACTACGCGGACTAAACTCGGCATCACATACTGCACCAGTATGTGGATAGAACCCAAAGTAGCATTATGGGCTACGTACCACTTTGGTATGCGGTCATCTATACCCATGCATGCATACCACATTGGTACATGAACGGCCCCTCCGTCCACATACCACTATGGTATGTGAAGCCTCCCCCATCCCACATAAGAAATCAGTACATGGAATGGGGTGTTTTTTGTTATTATTTCCTCTAGTTCCAATCTCACCCCTCCATTACCATCTAGTCCTCCATAGTCCCTCCACTAACCAGTCCTCCAGTATCAGGCCAAAGCCTCCTCCAAAGCTATTATACCCATATGATCAAACCATCAGGTGTATCAGTGCACCCCTTTGATTCTACATGCCCATGGTAAGCAGAGCCATGAAGGCTCTCCCCACAATAGTTCGGGCTTCGTGAATGCCTATGAGTCTACATTCTCATGGTAACCCAGAGTCCAAATTTGGTATTCTAATGTGAATCTCCATATTCTAGGGATTAAGGGTGATCACTTTCTTTTCCATTCAATGAGTAATAGTTATTAGTCGAAGGAGTTATGTTTTCTTCTCCTCTAATAAGGACGAAACTCCTCCCCTTTCCCAGAACATATTCTAGGGCCCTCCCACTAAGGTAAGTCCCCAATCTTCTAAGGTCAATCTGCATGACCTTTAATGTCATTTCACATTAAAAGGTTCATCACTTTGCACCCTTGCCCATGGTCACCCTGGCCTCTTCCGTAGTAGGCTCTACCTCTCCCACCAATAGGAGAGTATGCATGTGCTTTGTTGAATCTTTCACGTCCTCTTGTTTCTCACACTAAGCATGAATCACATGGGATTAGAGGTTTGTAACTATTACAACATTCAGAACATCTAAACTAATAGAAATATGATTCTTAACCAAACTAGGATATGTAGGATGCCTACCAGAAGGCTCGATCTCAAAAGGGTGCTCGTCCAAAAGGGTCCACCCAACCATGACCCCTCAAATGGGTAGCTTCCATGCATAAGCCCCATCCAATCCGAACTACATGGGTTCTGATTCCTATCCTAGGGATATGTAGGAAACCCATCTTATGGGTCTAATCCCAACATCAAATCACCTTCCATACCCCTGGATGATGATAAACTCCATAGTTCCTTATTGTATGGCACAAGTCAACATCACCTCCGTAGAATCAAATCTGTATGTATGCCTACAATGATCCTGGAAACTAAGGTTATCCCATGGACACACTATTATTGAATGAACCAAGGATTAATGAACATATGAAAATTACTTAAATCTATAATAGAGTCCCAGAACAGATGATAATCCCCCCCAGAAGGGTGCGGTGAGCCTGACTTCCCATCCTCTCAACCAATAGAGTCCTCAAGTGTCGTTGGCTGAATCATCAATAAACGAGTGCCTGAATTTGGAAAGTAGGTCCATGAATCATGGATACCATGGTTGTTGGGTGTTCTCGGATCCACGAATAAACCCATTGGAGATCATCTGAGGAATTTATATCCAAGGATGACTGATTCCACGTGTACTTGACCCCACGCAATCACCTGCTGGGACTGATTGACTATGGAATCTCCTTCGTAATGAGAAAGGTATGAATTGCCCAGTCCCCATGGGAATAATCCAACCTTATTCTAAATTATAATGATGCTAAATGGGTCAAAATAGAATAAATGGTGAATTTGACGAGAACTCGTCTCTATAGAAAAGGGATGGGTGATGATCCTCATCGGACCATTTCCGCACCACCTGAAACGTGACACCTCAGAGGCGGAACATTAATACACTAATATCTAAATATAAAAATTAACACTACTAATTCATAATAAATAATTATTCATAAAAAATAATTATACATTAACCAGGACATTGCGTAGGCTAGTGGTAGGAGTGAAACCCTTATCATCTTTTGGTCATGGGTTCAAGACCCGCGTCCTTGTCGGACTTGATTGTTTGTCACCTAACATATGTGATTTCCTTTTCTAAAACCACACTAATATAATTTCCCAAATAAATAAGATGGAAATCCTTGAAATAATTTTAATCACTAAATAGACTTTTAACCATGGTTTTCAATACAATCTCAGTGCATAAATTCTTCCTCCTAAGTTTAACTTAAAATTTTCATGAATGTTTAACCTTATAATCCTTCTGAAATATGAAAATCAAAAACTTTAGATTTAAATTCATGAAATCATCTTAATATTTATTCCCCTATATATCACAAATATCTCTTAGTTTCCACATTACAAACATGTGAATACCCTCATCATATATTCTCTTGAAAAATAGTAATAACCTGAATAACCATAAATCCTTATTGAAAACATGAATTCTTTCTTATTCCAAAGATTACTAGATATATTCTTTAAATCCAATATGTTGTAAAATTTATCCTTGATAGCATGAACTACTTGTCAACAGGCCCTTAATTAGTTACAAGGTAATCAGTACAATCCAATTTACCTATTCATATCCCACATATCTTTATCTAAACAACATTATCATGACATAAGAAACATATTAAGGGTTATATTTTCCTTAATAATGTGTTTCTCATGGATATTTGTAATGGCCTGGACCTTCCTGGTCCATTCCTTTGTGAAAATCCAGTGTTTGAGGTGTTTTGTAGGTCACGGTGGCTCTTTTTGAGAGTTTTCCAGTTTTTCCAGTTTTCCAATGGTGAGTTATGAATGGTAGGTCATTAATGGTGATTCAAGACTAGTTACTCACACTGGTGAATCATCCAATGGTAATTTTTAATGGTGATTCACTAAAGGTATCTCATTTTATGATGTTTCATCCACTGGTAGGTCGCAACAGTGATTCAGGACCAGAGAATTAGAATGGTGAGTCGCGTCGGTGACTCGCTAACAGTGAGTCGCATTATTGACTCGTTGATGGTGATTTGCGTCAGTGACTAACTGATGATGAGTCACGTAGGTGACTCGTTGATGGTGAGTCATGTCGGTGACTCGTTGATGGTGGGTCACGGCAGTGAGTCGCGACGGTAGCCCACCGAATGGTGACTCACCGAATGGTGACTCATCGAATGGTGAATCACTGAACGATGACTCACCATCAGTAGCTAATCACTGGTAGCTCTTATTAGTGACTCATCCAGTGGTGATTCATCCATCGGTGACTCACCCACTGGTGATGGTGACTCACCCAACGGTGATTCACTTCCAACAGTTTGTCAAATTTTCCAGTTTATCCCAGTTTTTCTAGATTCTCCCCTTTAACTTTTTATTTGATGTAAAATGAGTTTACAAACATGTTTAATCATTTTTTAATCCATTTAAAAGGAATTCAAATATATCTTTAAATCTATAATACTTGGTAGGATTTAATTCAGTCAAAATTTATGGTCAATATCCACTTTTAATGGGGAGTTCAAAACAGTTTCATATCCCTTGAGTCTCGGATCTAGTCTTTGAAATCTAGACACATTTCCTTTTTTATTTCTTTCTATTTTCTCTTGATACTTGGGCATCATAGAACCTTTCTTCCCTGAGGATTCACACATCTATGTTTCACCCTTGGATCGCATTTCACGGGAGCCTTTCTCTCCCCCTATTTGTCACAAGGAGGTGTTGATCCTATGTTTCTCAAGGTAGGTATCCCTTCATCTCTTTTTATTTGTGTATCATGCAAGGTGGGTGTATGAATGTTTCCCATGTGAAGGAAGTTGAATCCAAATTTAATAAATATAATTGAATCGGATTTAAAATAATAAACAAGGGATGGGGGAAATTGATGCATGTTTCTATTTCATTTTTTATTAATATTGTGATCTATATGGGCTATATGTCTACTAAAAATCATGGTCTTTGGTGGTATTTTTTTGTGCACTTGGGATGAATTTTTATGGTTTATTGTTGATCATGTGTTAAACGTCTATATATATGAAATTGATTAAATATTTATTTTCAGTTAAATAAATGGATGCCCTAGGATCAAACTTGTTCTATGATAACCCCTAAATTATCAAAGTGGAATTAATGAATGAATATTTTATAAATATGAATACACCCTACCTTGTTTGGCGTTGTTGTGTGTTGTGTGTGGTTTTGTTCTGTCTTCTGCCTTTTGTGGTTGTGTGGTTCTAGGGTTGAGAGAATGTCTGTAGGGTGGGTTGGTATGGGTGGTGTAATGGAATCTCAGGTTGAGATATTGATTTATTGTGGAATGGATGGGCAGTGTTTGAGTATTGGGGCGACAGGTTCGGGTTGTGGTATGTTTATGTTGTTGGGTGTGATGGGTGTGGTGTTTTTATATAGCAGGACTATCGGGTTTGGTTGTGATGAGATGTGTTGTTGGTTTTGGCTATGTGTTTGGAGTTTTCTTATTAATAGGAAGGATTGGGTTGAATGAATTTAAATAATGATGATATTAGTGGTTGGTAGGGGTGTTGACCAGAGTGGAAATATGAAGTTAGTTGCCTTATTTTGGTTCTTTTTCCTCTATGTGGTTTATGCTGTGTGTCTTTTTTTGTGCTGGGATTAGTAGTTTCCTAGGTAGGGATGGAATGAACAAATATATTTCTTAATAAATAAAGATTATTGGTTAAATGAGTTTGTTGGGGGTATTATTGAGTTGTGTCTTGTTGTGAATGGATTTCATTTATCAACTTCTAAAGTGATTGTTGTTGGTGTTAATAGATGTATTTAGAGGTAGCAGAAAATTCGGCAGTATTATAGGGTGGCTGGTTGTTTTATTAAGAACCCATAGGTTGGTCTTGAGTGTTTGATACTATATATACATACTTTTATTTTCCTTTTATTTTATATACACACCCCACCCTAGTTGAGAACTATGTGCCAAACACCCCCATTTTCATGGGGGAGGGTGTCTTTTCCAAACAATCAAGTGGGAGGATGGATGGTTGTCCACCCTATCTTTATAATCCCTCTTTTAGGTAGTGATATCCCAAGATTATTCGGGTAGGTAGTGGTTTGTGAGTCCCTGGTGTGTGCAGACGAGTTTTGTTTTCCCAAGTGTCTTTGGGTTGAGATGATTTTTGGTTTCCCTAGTGTCTTCGTTATGAGATGTGTTGTGATTTCCAATGTGTTTTCAGGATGTGGTGTGGTATGTGTCCCAAGAGTTTGTAGGCAAGACACAGTTCTGAGGCCTAGGTGTGTGTAGGAGAGATGCGATGAGCTTCGTTTTCCCAGGTTTTGGGACTAGATGTGGGGCCTAGGTGTGTGCGGGTGGGTTGTGATGTGGTACTTTTAGAAGGGTGGGAGCGCCATGATGTTTTCTATTAGGGTGTGAGAGTGGTTAATCGGTGTTAAAGTGGTTCGGGGTACCCTATCATCGATGTGCTTACTATATTACTTTACTTGACTTGTGTTACTTGGTGAGCATCCATTATTGAGGTGGGGATGGCTAGGATACCTTGTTAGGTGTTGTTAGTTCTTCTGTTTTCTCACGGGATCATTATTATGCTTCTCCACTTGTGCACGAGAGACTTTGGTTTTCCTACTGAGTATACTTTTATACTCACACTATGTTATAAAACTTCTTTCGGGTTTCAAGGAGGATTATGGGGACCTTTTTGGTCATTACTAGCTCAGACTTTGGGAAAGTTGTTTCTTCAATACTTATCTTTACTTTTGGGTATTTAATTTGTATATTTTCATTATATTTGTATTAGTTTTACTTTAAACATGTATGTGGGATGGATTTTGGTTTTTCTTTTATATAAGTCTTGGATTTGTTTTGAGTTTGATACATATTATCTCCCAATCTTGGTTACTATAAAAAGGGTAATACCACTAATTTTTGTGATATTTTTATACCCTTAGGGTTGGTCGCCACCCTGGGGCCTACTAGAGGTGGGACTTGGGGGTCATTATCTCTCTTCCTTCATTTCCATCTTAGGAGGGTCATCTTTGGAGGGAGGGGGTCATAATATAATGGTATCAGAGGTGATTGTTGAGATATAGGATGGATTTTGGGGTTAGGCATAGTGATGATTTCATGGGTTGGTAGGGAAACAATTCTAGGTGATCTTGGTGCATGACATAGGCTAGGGAAGACCATCTAGGACAAGGGATTTTATGTCCCCTCATGATTTGATGTAAAGAATCTAAGTATACCGAATGACCAAGAGAGGCTACACCATTTGCAGGGTAGAGACCTTAGGAAAGTTACATGCATCATAATGACTTGTGTTATTGTTTTAATTGGGTATTTCATATAATTTAAATAAATAAATGAATCTTAAATAAAATTCCATACTACTCAGGCTTAGGAGTTCCTTGTTTAACTTTTTTATCCATGGAACCCAGTCGTCATCCGCATGTATTTCAGGCAGTGGAGGCTCAGCAGGCCAACTTAGTTGATTGACATAGGGTTGACCCAGTGGAGTAGGATGACAAGTCATAGAAAACGTTATGTTCTTTATAGCGACAGACTCTGGGGAAGTATGAGGGAAGCGTTTCGGATATGTAGACAGAGATTTGGATTGAGGAGCTTGTGATCACATTCAGTTTGATTCAGAATCTGATATATTACCGGGGTCCCTTGGTGGTGATTCAGATGAGGGAATTTGCGCATCAGTGGTGGACACTTTACCTAGGGGATAGGAAGGAGGCTGATGTTCTATGTGTTGATTTTGAGGAGTTACGAGCAGAATTCCTTTCTTTGACCATGAAGGCTGAGAAGTGTTAGGAGCTAATCTCCCTCTAGCAGGGGAGTATGTCGGTGTGGGAGTTGGGGATCAAGTTCAAGGATAACCTTTTTCTGCTTTGGATCTCTTTCCAGATAAGGAGTCTTGTGCGATACATCTAGAGGAGGCACTTCATCCTTCTCTCCATTACGCGGTTACCCCCTTCACCTTGTCGATGTACTTGGAGGTCTAGAAGAAGGCTGATGTGGTTGAGATGATTAACTCATGATTAGTTCTATCATGATATGGGATTCAGCCTAGTTCTTTGAAGGTAAATGTTATCAGCAGCAGGTCTCAGGCACCAGGGCCATCGAGGTTCCGACCAGTGGGGAGGTGACCTCGGCAGTTTCCATTTTGACCTTCTGGTCCGAGTGCCTATCATGTGGGCCTGGGCCAGTGTGTTTTATATATGGATTTTGTGGTAATATTAAAATTCATTGGATAATATTCATTCAATATCAATATGGTGGATGTGGGCAGGCCCAGTTCCCGCCTCAGCAGTAGTTGCTGGTAAGGCAGTTCCAGTAGCAGGGATAGTAACCTCACGCTCCACTGAGAGGAGACAGATCAAGTAGAGGCCAACCTCAGGGTGTTCCCAAAGGACCTCATCCTAGTCATGTTCGAATATTTGGTCTTCATCATAGGTTATAAGGAGATGGTAATAGTCAGTTGCACGCCATAGAGGCAGCAGTTCCAGCAAGGCCAGAGATCATTCGAGGTATGATTAGTTTGTTTAGTACTCTTGATTGTACCTTGTTTTATTCAGAATTTTTTACTCCTTTGTTTCACCTAGTATAACCCATGATTTGGGACTAGATATATAAAGTTTTCCCATTCCACTGGTGTTGATTAAGCCAGTTGGAGGTCAAACCATCTTGTTTGATGTGTGTTAGGGATGTAGGCTGATGATGGGACTGCTTCAGTCTCGTAGGGATCTTTTCTTGTTACAGATGCAACCATATGGTTTCATCCTTGGAATTGACTAGTTGTACTCTATGGATGTTTTTATCAACTGTTTCTTAAGTAGATTCATGTTTTCATATGTGGATGTCCAATGTGTGGCTTTTGTTGTCGAGCTGATTTGTTAGATGGGTAATCGGTATATGAATCCCCTTCTTTTATTTTTGGTCGAGCTATCAATGGAATCAGTGGATGCTGAGATTGAGGAGGTTCCCAGTGTTTTTTGGGAGTTCTTGTATGTCTTCCCTAATGATTTTGTGACTCTACCCCCTCGACGTGATGTTGAGTTCAGGATAGACTTATAGCCCGGTGCTTCTCTGATTTTGATGACTCCTTATAAGATGGAACCTTCATATATGTGAGAGTTGAGGATTGAGATTGATGACCTAATGAAGAAGGGTTTTATTAGGACCAGTGTTTCATCATGGGGTGCTCTAGTCTTGTTTACAAAGAAGGCAGATGGTGGTATGAGGTTGTTCATAGACTATCAGAGATTGAATTAGGTAATGGTCAAGAACTATTACCCTCTCCTGAGGATAGACAATATTTTCAACTAGTTGAGGGGAGTAAGTTGGTTCTCAATGATCAATTTGGGGTCTGGGTATCACTAGCTAAGGGTGAAGGAAGGTGATATCCCGAAGACTACTTTCAAATGCAGTTATGGGAACTTTGAGTTCATGGTTATATTGTTCAATTTTATGAATTCATCGGTCATGTTCATGGGGCTCATGAACTCCATTTAATATGATTTCATGGACCGATTCTTCAATATATTCATCAATGACATCATGATCTACTCAAAGTCATAAGAGGAGCATGTCGAGCATCTCGGGACTTTCTTATAGGTCCTTTGATGCCACTAGATCTACAAAAAGTTTTCCAAGTGAAAGTTCTGGACACGATAGGTTAATTTTTTTGGACATGTGGTGTCACGGTAGGGTGTATCAGTGGACCCTTCGAAGGTCGAGATACTTGTTGTTTTGGGAGCACCCAAGAATGTTGTAGAGGTTCACTGTTTTCTCAGTCTAACAGGATATTATCGGAGATTATTACCTAATTTATCTCGAGTAGAATCTCTGTTGATAGCCTTGACCAGGAAATACTAGGCCTTTATGTGGAGTGAGTAGTGCCAGGAAATGTTCAGCTATCTGAAAGGGAAGTTGGTTAATGCTCCAGTTGCTAGAGAAAGGGGTGATATTCGAGGTTTTTTATAATGATTCCCTTTTGGGTTTGGGATATGTTTTGATGAAACAGCAGGGAGTGATCACTTATGGGTTTATGCAGTTATGTCCCCATGAATATAACTATGTCACCCATGATCTAGATCTAGTAGTAGTTGTGTTCTCACTGAAGTTGTGGCAACATTACTCATTGGGGAGTGCTTGTTGGTCTTCACAGATCTCAATATCTTGAGGTATATCTTTTCCCAATGAGATATGAACATACGACAGTAGAGGTGGATGGAGTTTCTCTAGGAATATGAATTTGAAATCTCTTACACATCAGAAAAGGGGAATGTCGTGGCTAATACTTTGACTAGAATGTTGTAGAAGGAGGTAGTTTGGGAATGTGTGGATGCTTGGTAGGCGATGGAGGAGTTAGTCACCTTGAACTTAGATACAACAATTTATGTAAGCAAAGGATTTCTATTTTATATGATGGTGAATTTATCTCTGATGAAGTAGGTGGAGGAGTCTTAGTGGGGTGACTCGGAGGCAGAGGTGATGAGTGATCACTTTTTCCATAGTGATACTCTAAAAGGATGGTTGAAGGATGGTCAGAATTGGATTTTTTTCATGGAAGGTTGTTTGTTCCAGTGGAAATGCATTAGGAATTCCTATGTGAGTTTCATATATCACCTTTAGTAGTGTTCCTGGGAGTTTCCAAGATGTATCGTGTCTTGATGATGTAGTTTTGGTGGCTCGGAATGAAGCGAGAAGTGGCGGAGTTTGTGGCAAGGTGCCTAGTGTGCCAACAGGTGAAGGCTGAGCACCAGGTTCCTAGTGGTTTGTTGTATCCCTTAGATATCCACGAGTGGAAGTGGGATGAAATATTAATGGGTTTATTTATAGGATTACCTAGGGATCAGGGTAAATGTGATGAAATCTGGGTATTGGTGGATCGTCTGAAGAAATCTACTCACTTCTTGGCGATCAAGGAGTTGGGCACAGTGAATGACTTGGCTAAGAGGTATGTAGATGAGGTGGTGTAGCTACATAGAGTTCAAAGATTCATTGTATTGGATTGGGATACATGTTTTACCTTGCGAGTATGTATGGGATTGTAGCATGCTTTTGGCACTCAGTTACGCCACAGCACTGCCTTCCACCCTTAGATAGATGGGCAGACAGAACAGACTATCCAGATATTGGAGGACATATTGTGAGCATGCATTTTGGACTTTGGTAGATCTTGGGTACGACACTTTCCCTTGTTAGAGTTTTTTTACAATAATATCTATCACTCTTCTATTGGTATGTATCTATTTGAATATTTGTACAGAAGACCATTTCATTATCCTTTATGCAGGACAGAGGTTGGGGAGACAGTTGTTCTTAGTCCAGAAGTAGTGAAGAGAATGATGGAGAAGGTTCATCCCATTCTTAGGAGGATTAAAGTGACATGGGATTAGAATAAGTTGTATGTAGATCATAGGAGGAGACCCTTAGAGTTTTAGGTTGGGAACCATGTGTTCTTGAAGGTTTCCCCTCGACATGGGCAGTGGAGGTTCGACAAAGGGAGCAAGATTTCTCCCAAGTTCATCAGACCCTTCGTGGTGTTAGGATGAGTTGGAAAAGTGGCGTACCAGTTGGAATTTCCACCAAATTTGTAGAGGATCCACAATGTCTTGCATGTCTCTCAGATTTTTCGATATCTTCACAATGACTCTCGTGTCATTGGCTGGGGATTGTTAGATGTCGACGACGACACGATGTTCGTGAAGCCACCAGTAGAGATCCAGTATCGTTTGGAGAAGATGTTGTGTGTACGGAACATTCCCTTAGTTCATGTGTTGTGGAGTCATGGTGGATTGTATAAGATTAATTGGGAAAGGGAGACCTGAATGCGTTCCCAATACCCAGAGTTGTTCTAAGTTTTTCCTTGTTATGTTTCCCTTCTTAATGTAATGCTTGAACCTTGTTTGTTATGAGATGATTTGTTTCCTTGTTCTGTGATGTGTGATAAAGTCCTGATATTGGAAAGGGTAAAACCAGATTCCTAATTGATACGCATTAATTGAGATGTGATTAAACCTATGTGAGTGTGTCAGTGTTTCCTAGAGAGGATAGTATCTTGACATTGAGGGAGGAATTCCCTGATTCATATGTTCGGACAGTGTGGATTTTTGTGCTTGTATGGTGCGCCTTTTGGTCGATTGGGTTAGAAGATGTCATAAGAGGTGTTCTTTGATGTTGAGTTTTCACTATAGTTTTTTAACAAAACAAGGTGGTTTATCATTTAACTTTAGTGTGGTTAATCGGTAGCGGTGTTTCAATCATAGTGGGAACCTTGATAAGTATCTCACAGGGTGGTTGTTCAGACCCCCATTTTCCTTCTGGGTTGTTTTTGAATTCTCGAGGAAGAGAATAGTTTGAGAGTTATCTAATGTAATGGAATGGACCTTCCTAATCCATTCCTTTGTAAAAATCTAGTGTTTGAGGTTTTCTGGAGGTCATAGTGTCTTTTTTGAGAGTTTGACAGTTTTTTCAGTTTTCCAACAGTGAGTCAAGAATGCTAGGTCGCTAACAGTGAGTCAGGACTGGTGACTCACACCAGTGAGTCGTCCAATGATGAGTCGCGATGGTGAGTCACTAATAGTAGCTCATCTGAAAGTGGTTCATCCACCAGTAGGTCGCAATGGTGAGTCAGGATTGGTGAGTCATGTTGGTGACTCGTTGACGGTGAGTCGCATCGGTGACTCCCTAATGGTGAGTAGCGTCGGTGACTCACTAACAATGAGTCGTGTCGGTGACTCGCTGATGGTGAGTCGCGTTGGTGACTCGCTGATGGTGAGTTGCATCAGTGACTCATTAACGGGGAGTTGTGAGTCGCTTTGGTGATTAGCTGATGGTGAGTAGCATTAGTGAATCACTGATGGTGAGTCACGATGGTTTCTCATTGAACAATGACTCACTGAATAGTGACTCATTGAACAGTGACTCACCGAACAGTGACTCGCCATCAGTAGCTCGTCACTGGTAGCTTGAACTAGTGACTCATCTAGAAATGATTCATCCACCAATGACTCACCCACCAGTGACTCACCCACCGGTGACTCGTGACGGTGACTCTCCCAACAATGATTCACTTCTAATAGTTTATCAAATTTTCCAGTTTTCCTATTTTTTACAGATTTTACCCTTTAATGTTATATTTGATGTAAAATGAGTTTAAAACCATATTTAAGAATTTTTTAATCAATTTCAAAGGAATTAAAATATATCTTTAAATCCATAATTCTTGGGAGGCTTTAAGTCAGTCAAAAAGTGTGGTCAAGATCCGCTTTAATGGGTAGTTCAAAATGGTTTCTTATCCCTTGAGTCTCAGATTTAGTGCTTCAAATCCAAACACCTTTCCTTTATTCTTTATTTTTATTTTCTCTTGATACACAGGTTTCCCAGAACCTTTCTTTCCTGAGGATCTACATGTCTTTGTTTCACCCTTGGATTGTGTTTCCTTAGATCCTTGTGCACCCCCTGTTTCTCCCAAGGAGGAGGTGATGATCGTCTGTTTCTTGAGGTAAAGATCCATTCATCTCTTTTTATTTGTGTATCATGCGAGGTGGGTGTAATAATGTTTCCCATGTGAAGGTAGTTGAATCCAAATTTAATAAAGATAATTGAATCGGGTTTAAACCAATAAACAGGGGCTAGGGGAAAGTGATGTATGCTTCTATTTCATTGTTTATTGATATTGTGATCTATATGGGCTATATATATACTAAAAATCATGGTCATTGGTGGTATTTGTTTGTGCACTAGGTATGAATTATGATGGATTTTTATTAATCATGTGTTGAAAAGATGTATATAAGAAATTGATTAACTGTGTATATTCAGTTCAATAAATGGATTCCCCATGATCGAACTTGTTCTGTGATAACCCCTG
This sequence comes from Viscum album, assembly GCA_963277665.1. NCBI lineage: Eukaryota > Viridiplantae > Streptophyta > Magnoliopsida > Santalales > Viscaceae > Viscum > Viscum album. The sequence goes on along the minus strand of OY728160.1, from coordinate 1,714,798,169 downwards.
AATTATCAAAGTGGAATTATAGAATGAGTGGTTGTGTGTTGTGTGTGTTTTTGTTCTATCTTGTGCCTTATGTGGTTATGTGGTGTTGGGGTTGATAACATGGCTATAAGGTGGGGTGGTACGAGTGGTGTAATGGAATATCAGGTTGAGAGACTGATTAATTATAGAATGTATGGGTAGTGTTTGAGCAGCGAGGCTGCATTTTTGGGTTGTGGTATTTTTTTGTTTTTAGGTGTGATGGGTGTGGTGTTGTTATAAAATGGGGATTTCGGGTTTGGTTGTGATGATATGTGTTGTTGGGTTTGGTTGTGTGTTGGTATTTTGCTTGTTGAGAGGAAGGATTGGGTGGAATGAATTTGAATAATGATGATGGAATTGGTTGTTAGGGGTGTTGAATGAAGTGGAAATATGAAGTGAGTTACCTTACTGTGGTTATTTTTCCTCTACATGGTTTATGTTGTGTGGCATGTTACATGTTGTGATTAGTAGTTTCCTGAGTAGTAATGGAATGAACAAATGTATTTCTTAATAAATAATGATAATTGGTTAACTGAGTTGGTTGTGGGTATGTTTTGAGTTGTGGATTGTTGTGAATGGATTTCATTTATTAACTTTTGAAGTGACTATTGTTGGTATAAATAAATGAATTTAGAGGAAGTAGCAAAGTTGGAAGTATCATATGGTGTTTGGTTATTTTATTAAGAACCCATAGGTTAGACTTGATTGTTTTATTCTATATATACATACCTATATTTTCCTTGTGATTTCTATACGCACCCCACTCTAGTTGAGAACTATGTGTCGAACACCCCCATTATCACAGAGGAGTGTGTCTTTTCCAAACATCCAGGTGGGAGTATGGATGGTTGGACACCCTCTCTTCCATGCCCCCTCTTACAGGTGGTGATAGCCTAAGATTCTTCAGGCAGGTAGTGATTTGTGAGGCCCAGGTGTGTGCGGGCTAGTTTTGTTTCCCCTAGTGTCTTTGGGATGAGATGAGTTTTTGTTTCCTAGGTGTCTTCAGGATGATATGTGTTGTTCTTTCCTAGTTGTTTTTAGGTTGTGTCATGGTATATGGACCAGGTTTCTATGGGCGGGACATGGTTGTGAGGCCCAGGTGTGTACGGCCAAGATGTGACGAGATTTGTTTTCCTAGGTTGCGGGACTAGCTATGGGGCCCAAGTATGTGTGGGTGAGTTGTGATGTGATACTTTCGGAAGAAGTGGGAGTGCCATTACGTTTTATGTTAGGGTGTGAGAGAGTCTAATCAGTGGTAAAGTGGTGCGGGTACCCTATCATCGATGTTATTACTATATTACTTTACTTGACTTTCATTACTTGGTGAGCGTACCTTGGTGAGGTGATTATGGCTAGGATACCTTGTTAGGTGTTTTTGTTTCTTTTGTTTTCTCATAGGAGAATTAGTATGCTTCTCTACTTGTGCACGAGAGACTTTGGTTTTCCTACTGAGTATAGTTTTATGCTCACACTAAGTTATAAAAGTGCTTTTAGGTTTCTAGGAGGATTAGGGGGACTGTAATGGGAATTACTATCTTGAACTTTGGGACAGTTGTTGCATCACTGCTTAGATTTACTTTTGGGTATTTACTTTGGAGCTTTTCATTTTATTTGTATCAATTCTACTTTAAACATTCATGTGGGATGGATTTTTGTTTTTCTTTTATATTAGTCTTAGAGTTGTTTTGAGTTTTATACATCTTATCTCTTGATCTTGGTTATTATAAAAAGGGTAATGCCTCCCATTTTGTGAGATTTTTATACCCTTGGTGTTAGTCTCCACCCTGAGGCCTACTGGAGGCAAGACTTGGGGTTCATTATCTCTTTTCCTTCATTACCATATCAATAGGGGAATCTTTAGAGGGAGGGGGGCATGAAAAACATCACCTTGCTATTATATCACTTTTCTATTCCATCAGAACCATTCGACATGTTCTTGTAAATTTATAGTGAAAAACATAAACTAAAAAATCCTTATATAACATTATTCTTGAATCCAAATACATAAAAACTTTTATTATTCTACTTCATCCTTATTGCATTAACAAGGCTACCTATTCCTATTATACAATACCTCTTTCCTTTCATATTTAATTTTTAGTCTCATCATCATCCACAATGTAACCATTACTCACACCATCTTGCTAATTCTCTCTAGTATATTTCCTCTTGGGACATTGAGTTTCATAGTGACCATTTAATAAAAACTTAAAACACTTAATCTCCAATGATGCCTTAGGGAGGCTAATATTCTCATCCATTTTGTTAATTGAACTCATCATTTTTATATTGCAATCACTTGATTTGTTTCCTTCCTTTCCATAGTCAAAAAAACTTCTTGTTCCTCTAATAAATTCACTTAGGTGATTATTTCCACATTATTGACACAAAGGAAACCAAAACTTATTTCCTCCATGGTCTCCATTACCCTAACTCTCAGTGAAATCTTTCTTTCTCTTCCTTGGTGAGTCCAAGAGTTGATTAAGGTACACATTGTTAATCATGTTTCATGAAAATTGATTAGACATGATCACAACATCTTTCACTCTAGTGATCATCCCACTTGATTTATCATTAGAAAATCATCCATCACATTCAACATTAATACAGTTCCTTCCAGTTCTCACCATTGACTAAAACTAGAAGCATAGTGTGAGAATTAATTATAATTGCAGAAAACCACATAATCATGAAAATAATTACTTATAGGATGTATGAATCATGACACATTCCTTAATCTATGACACCCTAGGCTCATCCTAGGTTATTAATATCCAACTTATATTTAAATCCTTCATGATGGTTCATGAAGAGTTTTTGGATTCCCAAATCATATCCCCCAAGAGTGTAAAACTAGGAGTATAGAAACCCCCATTATTGTGTACCAGATTACCCTGAGTCATTCCCAAAACATATTTTCATAGTTTTTACCCCTATGTAAATATATTACAAGGCCACATAAACTTGTAGTATCCAAACAGGGGTGTATTTCTAGGAAACCACTCACTCTATCCTTTACCAATATTCTAGGACATTTTCCTATACTTTTCCTTATCCTAATACTTATCCCTATATATGTTCTTAGGTTTCTCACTAAGGTTTTATCATTCTAGATTCCAAAGTTTAACTAAACCTTTTCTCTAATACCAAATATAGAGACCCTCACTTTCCATACATTAACATTAAATCACTTTTAAGGAATACTTAATACATTATAAAAATAGATTACCAAAGACCATATTAGCCTAGTGCCCTTGGAAACATGGAAACATAAACACTGGTACATGAGAAAGCTATATTATCTCCCACTAAGTTCTCCAAGACTAGAACCCCTATTAGACATATCATGCAAGAAATATATCTTCATAACCTGGGCAAGGAAACATAAAAATGGGTGTGCTCGGATGCTCAGTAAGGGTAAACAAGGGATACATGTAAGCATAATCATGAGAATAATGGTATGAGAACATGATCATGAAAATAGAATATCATACCCTATATATCAAATATCATAAACATGAATCGTGGAATAAAGCTTGGTGGTTCATAATACATGAATCATAAGGAAATAAGGAACATAATACATGAAATCATAACATAGGAATAAAACATGGAATTGTGGAAAACACATAATCATATATAATGATTTCCACAGTAGTCCTGGAATTTCTGCCAAGATCATCTCAATGGAAAAAGTCCTTTACTGAACTGGGTTCACACCTCATTCCAACCCTATATTACTAAACTGAGTTCATTCCTCATTCCAGCCCCTGTAATACATAACCGAGTTCATTTCCCTTTCCAGTCCTATAATACTAAACCTATTTAATTTCTCATTCTATTCCTATAAAAATGAACCGAATTCATTTTCCATTCTAGTCCTGTAATACTGAACCAAGTTCATTTCTCATTTCATCCATGTCTATCTCATGAGATATAAATCTTTACCCAATTAATTGTAGTAATATATATATACCACCCATATCATAATAAAATCATACATACATGTTCCAAAAAATCATAAAAATAATATCATAAGACATGAAATGAAATGGGTATCATAAACATGTAATCATATCATAACTTGTGAAAGAAGATACAGGTTTCATAATCATTTCATCAAAATCATAACCCATGAAAGAGAAAAAAAATTCATAAACATATAACTCATGAAAGAGAAATGGATTTCAAAAACATATAAACTGTGAAAGATAAATAGGTTTCATAAACAGATAACCCATGAAAGAGAAATAGGTTTCATAAAGACCGCGACATCAAGCATAACTCATTCATAGAAAGAATATGAATAGAACCTTTAGATCATTTCCTAGAAAGTCTTGAGTAATATCAATGGATGTCTTCTTAAAAGGAAAATAATTTTGAAATATATTTCTAAAACGTTTCTTGAGTAAAATATCATTTATTATTTGAAAATTTATTTTTAATACATAAAACCATTTGAAAATCGTTTTCTTAAAAAATTCCTTGAAAAATTTTAAATAAGACTTAAAATCGTTTTGAAAACCTTTTTCCTTAAAAACTTATAAAATAATATTTAAAACATTTTAAAAACATTTTTCTTTAAAAACATATAAAATAAGATTTAAAACATTTTAAAATCCTTTTTCTTTTAAAACCTATAAATAAATCTTGTAAATGTTTTGAAAACCATTTCTTTGAAAATAAATTTGAAAACTTATAAAGAAATATTGAAAACATTTAGAAAACCATTTTCCTTGAAAACTTATAAAAAAATAATGAATTTTTTTTAAAACCATTTATTTGAAAATAATTTTAAAAAAAACTTTATTAAAAACATTAACCTTTTAAACATGCAAAGTAAGCTTCACAGAAATGAAGGTGGGTAAATCTGTACATGTTATATGAGGTAAAAAGAACATTCCTTTTCATAGTAAAAAGGGTATAAAAATGCCTTGTTCGGAAAGTGACAAGAAGATTACTTTTAAAACATTGGTAAAAGAAAAAAATGGTAAAAATGTATTTTAAATATTATAGTAGAATGGTAGAATATTATTGGAAATCCTTTTTAGAAAACATGGTTTTGAAGGAACACATATTTCCGACTGAAGAGAGGGTAAAGTCGAGCTTTCTTCAAAACCACATTATAAACTATCTTATGTACCAACGATTGAAAAAATGTTACCAATACATGATAATATCATGAATAACTAAATTATAATAAAATTAATGAGTTCTCTTGAGGTATGGATCTTAATATTTCATAAAATGAAGCATAAACATAAACAATCTTGAAAAATGATGAGATTCTTTCAATGAACTCTTACCACTTGGTAACTTTGAGTCATAATCCCCATGTAAGAAAGTGAAATTAAATGAAGCTTAAAATTTCATTAAATGAATTAGATTCATGATATAACATTTCAAAGGCAATATGTACACCTCATATGAAAATATCAGTGCATAACATGGCATGTGTCTCAATTAAAGTAAACTGAGACAAAACCATCTTACTAATTTGGTAACTTTTTAAACTTAAATCCCATGAAATAAATATCATAGAATTGATACATAAATACACATAAATTTAAGTATAATAATTATTTAATATATCCATGTATATTATACACACCACAAAAAAGGAAAGAGTGGTGAACATAGCATGTATCTCACAGAAATAAAAAGTGATACAAAATCCACTTACCTTGTGTCTTGACTCTCATCGTACTCATTCAAACCACCTGTATAATAAATATAAATTTATTATAAATATTTTAAATAAACATATTATTATATCTACTACCATATATGGTTTTATTATTTCCTTATATTACCCTTTTGTTAACAATCCTATTTTAAGGTTTCACTTTGGGTAATATCTGCTTCGTTCTCCGTACGTGTCTTAATTTGTTATATCTTTGGTTCTTATAATTATATCATTATTATGTAATTTAAAAAATGATATAAATATAATTTATATTCATTATATTTTTATTATAATGATATATATAATATAAAATTATGAAATGGAATACAGCGTTCATGGAGACGGTAAGTCATACGTACGCATGAATGTTGTTTCCGTTTTTATTGTCGTATTGAAAAAAAGAAAGAAAATGACATATATTTATATATGTATATAATATCATTAAAATGTATTATAATGTTATATATATCATATAAGTTCACTAATACCATCCTTAATACATTCCATGTAGTGTGTGAACGAATCACATCGCTTTGAGGGAGCGGTAGTCCACACTTCCTAAAACAAAATTATCGTATTTATACTAAATGGAAAGTAAAAAAAGATATGTGTTTTAAAAGGAATAAATAAGGTTAAAGACATAATAAATATAATATATAATATATATAAATATATTTTCCATAATAATTCCCACCATGAGAGGCAGTAAATTAAAAATGAACAATCAGCATTTAGTGAGGCGGTAGTTCGCTGTACACATAAACAGTATGTTTGTTACCCATTAGATTGAGGTGTGTGTAAGTGTAGGTAGAAAAATTAGCATAAAAAATTCTAGTATATTGATTATACTTTTTTTTATAAAATTATGGAATAAAGAGATTTCAGGGGGTTGAGGATGAAAATAAAAGAAAGGAGCTTGAGAGAAGACGTTGTCTCTTAATCGGGGAACTCCTTTTGGTTTGTACCGAAAGACTTATCTGGATTCACTTATACCCAATGGAAGGATTATAAGATGAATTTAGGGATTTTTGAAATTTTATTGGGTATATATTTTCATAACCTATGTGTTTTTAGAGGTGTGAAGAAGATGGAGCGGTGGTGGCATTTTATAGGGAAAGGAAAGGACACACTTGGCATTTTTTAAAACAAGTTAGGTGTACCCACATTTTTACCTAACAAAATTCATAAAAAACTAACCAAACTTGCTAATGGAAGGTTTATAGACGAATAATTTCAATAAAATGTTTATTGGACAGGTGTATAAATCATTTTGGGTCTTAAATTTAAGGTTTGGTCCTTAGATAAGCTTAATTTTACCTTAATCGATGTAATTAATTTTAATTAATTTCACTAATATTTTTTGTCAAAAACTAAGTTTACCATATTATAAATTATAAATTATGATTATTAAAAATATTTAATCCATTTTTTAAAATTATAATCACATAATTGATAGAAATTAATTTAAAATTAATCCTACAGTCGGGTCAACAATGTGGGTTTTTAAAGTAAAAACATTCAAAAGTTTGCTAAGTTTTTATATCCAATTTCAATGTGAAATTGATATAAATAACCTAAATTGTATTAATTGATAAAAATATTATCTAATTAAACTTTTAAACTAATTTAAAATATAATTTAACCTTATAAATAAATTATTTGAAAATCAGTTTTGAATTAAAATCTAGTATTTTCACAATTCATCCAAAAATGAAGTTTCTCAAAAAAATACCAAAATTTCACCCTAAGATAATTTCTACATTATAAATTCAAAAATGAATCTTATTTTATAAAATTAAATTTTTAAATGTGTTTAAAATTAATTTTATTTTTTTCATGGAAGGAAATGAAAAGTAGTTTGTTTGATAAAATAGTATTTTTAAACATATAGGGACTTTACCAAAAATTATATATTTCCTTATTAATATGTTTTATTTATATAAATCCATTATAAAAAATATATGAAAAGTAGTTATTACTATTCATATTACAAATTTTAATTTCTAGGTTATAATTATCTTATTTAAATAATTATAACAATAAAATGATGTTTTGTAGAAACGTCGTTGTTTTGTGTAACATATGCCAAGTCATTGTTCCGTGTAACATACACCAAGTCAATTTTATGTGTAACATACACCAATTCCATTACATGTGAAAGGAATTTTTGACTTGGTTCATTGAATTAAATAAATGAAAATTTAATTTATTCTAAAAAAATGTCCACAAAAACTTGGGGTGTTATAGGCCATCCATCTGAGGATGATACACCGTACTCATAGTCAACTGAGTCCCAAGTGATTTCTGTAAGGATTTCCAGAAATAAGAAGTAAACCTCATATCTCTATCTGATATAATCAAAAAAATTATTCTGTGTCTCTACCATTTCTCATATATATAGTTTGGAAAGATCCTCCACCATATGAGTTTCATGAATAGGGATGAAATGGGCCAACTTTGTGAGTAAATCCACAATTAACCATATGGAATTGTGTTTCTAAACCATTATTGGGAGACCTATAACAAAATACATATCTATATGCTCCCATTTCCACACTGGAATAGGTAAATATTATAACATTCCTATTGGTCATTGATGTTATTCCTTAACATTCTGACAAGTTAAGCATCTTTAAACAAACTCAGCCACCTTCCATTTCATGTTGACCCACAAAAATTGTTCTTTCAATGCCTTATACATATTTTATATTATAGGATGGACATCCCACCTTGAGTGGTGGTAAGCATGAATAATATGTTCCTAACAAGCCATAGGTATAACCATCTGATTTCTGAACCACAAGATTGAACTCCCATCCAGCCTCCAACCCTCAATGGCCTCTCCACCATTGAGTTTTGACCTCATATCCATACATTATGCATCAAATTTTTGTGCCTATTTTACCATATTTAACAAATCAAGAACAAGAAAAAATGGAAACAAAATCTCAACATCACCTCAGTCTTCACATTCCAAACTCATGTCTTTTAGAACCAAAATCAAATTCCACTCATCTAAAGCCTCTTTTTTAAACTGAGCATATGAATTTCTACTTAATGCATTTGATAATGAATTGTATTTCCTTGGTGTATACATCAAGTCAAATTCAAAAAATTTGAGATAATTCATCCATCTTATTTGTCTCAAATTCAATTACCTTTGTGAGAAAATATATTTCAATCTATTATGATATGTAAACATGTTAAATTTATCATAAAATAGTTAATGATGCCAAATATTCAAAGCATGGACAACTGTAGATAACTCCAAATTGTTTGTTGGGTAGTTCTTATCATGAACCCTCCTTGATCCATAAGCAAAAACATGGTCTCATTTCATGATAACACACCTCAACCCAAATCCCAAAGCATCACAATACACCACGTACCATTGTCCTGATTCTAGAAATATCAAGATAGGTGATGATGTAAGGAAAACTTTCAACTCTCAAAAATACTTCTAGAATTCCTCAGTCCATTGGAATTGAAAATTATTCTTTTTAAAAGCTGTCATTGGTGAGTCTAACCATGATAATTCACGAAAAAACTGTTGTTAATAACCAACTAGATCAAGGAAGCTCTATATCTCAAAGATATTATTTGGTGGTTTCCAAGATATAATGGCCTCTATCTTTTATGGATCAACATAAACACTTTTTTTAAAGATAACATGTCCAATAAAATGTACCTCTTGTATCCAAAAATAACACTTTGATATTTTAGAATACATATGATGATACCTCAAGGTTCCAAACACTATCTCCACATGTTTCTCATGATCATCCCTTTTCCTTGAATACGCTAGTATGTCATCCACAAACACCACCACAAAAGAATCCAGATATCTCTGAAATATCTAATTCATCGATTCCATAAATACCACTGGTGAATTCATAATACTGAAAGGCATTACCATATAATCATAATGGTCATATTTACTTATAAAAGATATATTTGGAATATCCTCCTTCTGAACTCGCAATTGGTGATATCCTAACCACAAGTCAGTTTTGGAGAACCAAGATCTCCCCTCAATTTATCAAACAGATCATCAATTTATAGAATTGTATACCTGTTCTTTATTGTAACATGGTTAATCTTATGATATTCCACACATATTCAAAGATTTTCATATTCTTTTTTTACGAACAAGATCGGTGCTACCCATAGATACATTCTAGGCTGAATGAAACCATTGCTTTCCAGCTCTTCCAACTTCAATTTCAACTCCATTAATTCATTTGGTTCCATCCTATAAGATGGAATAGAAATAGGATTGGTTCCCAGAAGGAGATCAATCATAAACTCTACTTCCCTTATAGGTGTTAACCCTAATAAGTTCTTAGGAAAACATATAGAAATTCATCCATGACTGCTAGAAAACTATTACTCTCAATATATTACATTGATTCCAATATAAACGCCACCAACTGGTAAGATATCATTCTCACTGCTAGTTCCAACAAGCTAGTTACACCTGTCTTCACATTCCTTTCTCCTCTAAAGAGATGCTCGACACCATCCTTAGTCATAAAACTAACTATTCTGTTATAACAGTCGATGTGAGCCTTGAAAATTTTCAACCAATCCATATCTAGGATTACATCATAGGCATCCATGTCCAGTTCAGAGAAATTCCATTTCATCTTAAATCCATTAATAGTTATAGAACATTATCTACACAAAAAGGCTCGACATTCTCTTTTCCCAAGAGGAGTTTCTAGTTTTATCATAAAAGTAATCATCTCAACTTTTATATTTATAAAATCAGAAACATGAGAGGAAATAAAGGAATGGGATTCACCAGTATCAAACAACACTTGTATAAGGGTGGAATTCAAAAGAATTGTACCTCTCATCGTAGATGGTCCAGCCTGGTCATCCATAATCACTTTCTCAAATCCATATAATTACTTCATCGTTTCACTTTATTATCTATTTACCTACTAATATTTCCCTTACTGAGGAGTCATAATATTCCTAAAATCACTATGTCTAGATATTTTTTATTGATAATATTGATTCTGATACCCTTTCCCTGTCAAAACATACGATGCCAGTGATACCTGAGAAGTGTATCGATAACCTGACCCTAGAGAACTATAATAATAGCACTGAAGATATCCCATACTGTTAAAATTATGGCATGCTCTTAGTGGTGTTGTACACTCTTGCTTTATGTGGTGAATCAACCACATTGGAAGCATACATCTTGGCTCTTGGGACATGAAGGAAGGTTCACTGATCCTGTTGTCTGGTTTCAATTCATGCTCCCACCCTGGAAATAGGTGTCCCTCTTTTACTTTCCCCCATCATTATATTTCCAAAAAATTCCTATGGGTATCAACATAATTCCTCCTCCCATATCTCTTAAGATTCCCCTTTCATCCATTGTCTCTCTATTAACCATATCTGTATTGTCTGTAATACAAAGCACAACAATATTCGAGTGAATCTCCTACCTCATCTCTAATTCAAATATGCATGCCTTCAAGGATTCACTATCCACAACCTCAGGTGAAAATCACACTAAATTCATGAATTTATCCTCATACTCTATGAAAGAAATATTTTCTGCTTCAAGTATAAGAATTCTATTGTTCTCTAAATCTTGAACATGTGAGGATATGATTTTTTTTTTGAACAATTATTTAAAATACTCCCAACCAAGGCCTTAATCTAATTAATCTTGAACATCTAAATCCCACCACTGGTGTTCAAGATCTTATAGAATATATGTCGCTATCTTGAATTTCATATTTTTTGGTGTATTGATGAAATCGAAGATATGATTCATCCTATTTGGCCACTCCTCTGCTTTTTCTAGTTCAGAATCACCCCATAAGATGGGTAGATTCTACTTCAAGAATTTGAAAGAATGATTCACTTGTCTTGGATCATCCCTTCGGTTCCTTGGGTTTACATCCTGAAATACTTGGATGATACTCTGAACCATCTGTTGGTTCACCTACGGCTCAGGTGCAACCACATTCTATGCAGCTTCTTCTAGTTGGTTTCTACGATGCCTATCGGGTGCCATTTTCTATAACCAAAAAAATGGCATAAGCCTCACTCCCTATCAACTGAAGGCTTATCATTTCAAATTCTATCACATCAACTATCACAAAATTGCTTCCCAAAATCAACCTTCTCCAAATTCAACCATTTTTTAAAAATCTATACTTTCTTTTTAAAATCAAACTATTTTCAAAATACCACAATCATGATCCTTTTCAAAATCTTTCATTTGAAAACAGCTTTAACATTTTTACAAAAACCAACACTTGTGAACCAAATCATAAATCATTACTAAAAATAAAATATTCATTCCTAGTGGGAATTCATTTTTCAAATTCATTTCATGATCATCTCATTGGATAAAGTCATGACAATGAGATTCCAAATCCTATAAGTGTCTCTAAAACACTTGTGTACCCAACTCCTTGGTAACTTTAATTTCAGCATAAAAAGGTTATCTATGTATTTTTATGCTCTGCATTTCATGTACTGAAAATCCTACTCCTTTCTATGATCCCAACTCAAATAATATACAAGAATGAAATTCAACTTCAAGCCTGACAAAACTGATGACACTTTGTTCCAAAAGGAAAGTACCAAGATGATACCACTCATAATATCCCCCTTCTTCTATATTGGCTTGAGAAGGTGGTGGAATATTACTTGTCCTTAAGAGACAGCTGTAACACCCCAAGATTTTAAAAATAAATTTAATATTGAATGCATTAAGAAATGAGTCTCTACAAAACACCACTTTGTTATAACCTATCCAGTAAACATAATTTTTCCACCTCTATGATTTGAATTTTGAAAAACTGACATACACGATTGTGTTCAGTGATATATTTAGAGTATGATAATACAAACTTAATTTTTGGTGAATAGTAACATACCCTTCAGAATAGTAATATGAATATTAATATGAACCTTATGAATACTAAATCATATTACTATTTTATTGTCTTAAGGTTATAAGATAATGAGATCTTGATTAATTTTTCAAGGTTATATAAAAAAATTATAGTTTTAAAATTGTTATTTTTTGAATAAATTATGATTTTATTTAAAAATTAAATTAATAATATTTAGACAATTATTTTCAAAAAATGGAATCCATTTTTTAATTCTACATGTCGAAAAAAAAATTAGGGTGAATTTTTGGGATTTTTCTAAAATACTCAAATTTTTTATGAATATTAAAATATGATAATTTACTGTATATATACATTATTAGTTAAATTCACTATTACTAGAATCATGGTTGATGTAATCACACTTTATTAGAACTCACATGCACATATTACTATTATTGGTCACAAGAATCAATACTATTATTTTTCTTTGTAAAAATAATAAAATAATGAGTAAAATAATGGGAAAACCCCCCTCTCCTCTACTATAACCCCCCCCCCCCCTCCATCTTCTATTCACTCCTATAAAGCCTTGTGCCTTGTATAAATTATACTCAAATATCCTCCCAATATCCTCCCCCATTTTCATCATCCCTTGGTCTTATAAAAATACCAAAACCTCTTCCCTAAAGAGGCTCTCAAGGAAGATTACTTCAAGAGGTAAATTCCTCTTTTCAATTATTTTATTTCAAGTTCCTTTCTTTTCTTTTTATTTCCTCACATACTTTCTTCCAAATGTTTTGATGACTCCAGTACCTTAAATTTACTGGAATTTTTTTATGATAAATGAATAACTCTTCATCATGTCTCCTTTCCCCTTCTTTTATACTATAAATTAAAACACCATCCGCGATGTGTTAATTTATCACATTCAAGGATGACGGGTTTTAAATTTCTATTACCATCTTCAATTCTGGTCATGAAACCATTTTTATTGTTGAACCAGACTATAATATATTTATTATAACTTATTTAAGGTTTTTTAATCCTTTTTTACACATGATATTAATTTATAAATCAAAATGAGTTTGTTGTGATCAACAACCGCCAATTAAACCAAACAATTGTCATTAAAGTTTTATATAATGATTCATCTTCAATCCCAATAACCAAATGAATTTTTTAACCATGTAATATTATTTTTGTTCACTAATAACATACAACTTATATTCTTCACAACCATTCTCATTATACATGTTTATCCATACATGAATAAAAGTAAACTATTCATGAAAACCAAGGAAGAAAACGCTCCCAAACAATGAAATTGAATCTATTAACACATAAAAAGGCCATGAATGAACCTAAAAAGGTTATACTAAATCAATTACATGTAGATTATATTTTGTAATCATTAATTTATGAACCTAAATTTGATTATTCTTTTCATTAAGATCAAGTGAGGAACACCTTCGGACTTAAGGTAAGGGATTCCACCTGAACCTCCATTTTCATTTGGGTTACCTTTAGTATCTACTTAAATTAATTAAATTCTTATTAATTCATATTTAATACTCATAATTTATATTTTAATGTTATATATATGTGTTCCAACTAGAATCATACCTTCATTTATGGGTAGTTATATGTTTTAAAAGGATCTTTCAAAAAATCTTCCTGAAATACAATCCTGATTCAAGGGAATTTCTCAAATTCTTACCTATTTTCAAGGGAACTCTATAATCTGTTTTTAGCAACCATTATTTTTCTAAAATAAATTATTTAATTATTAAAATACCATATTACTTCACTTATAGTTTTATACAAATATTTTTCCAAAATAACTCTTCTTTTCAAAGTAAAAGAGTATTTATCTCAAGAATTACTCGATGATTTCATAAGAGTATCGTCGTCTGTTTCAACACTCCTATTGATTATTATGTATTATTGGTATTGATCTTTATGATACCATCTACCATATTTAATTTAATTTTTTATGATTAGATTGACTATTTATGTGCTATCTTAAAACCATTCACCATTTTACTCTGAATGGTTAGTGTATATGCTTAATGTTTAGGGGAAATTATTTATGTTTCATATGTTAGTTTCAATATGAATTTATATATAGTTTGTGTTTATCCCCATTTATATGAGGAATGAATTGGAATTATTATGTGATGAGTGGTTCCTGCTATATCCCCTCGATGCATCGGTAGGTCTCATGATACAAATAGATATGGACTTGGTCGAGGCCTTGCCCATTTTTAGATATAGTTTTGGATGAGGCCTTAATCATTTTTAGATTTCTTGGAAGAGGCCTTGATGGTATGTTTTAGAATTTATAGAATATGAATTTCCCTCATTATGAAGCTATAAATTCATAGTTCATTTGGTTATTATACTAGTAGAATACCCATGATTATGTTTTATTGTGGAAATATTTACTCAGCTCATATTCCTTCCATAATGTGTTCAAATTTATTATTTTTTAAAGGCATGTGTTTTCAATTATTCAACATGCCTAATGCTTATGTTTATGATATCTTCCTCTATATTTTTTTACCCTTACTGAGCATTTGATCTCACCCCTTATGTTTCATTTTCTCAGGACATGAAGAAGTTTATTATGAATGACCTGCTGGGATAAACTTATAGTGGGGATGTTCCCAATAAAACTTATATGTTGTATTTCATTTCAAGTTGTAATGTTGAACTTGTGTATGTATATAGATTTACAAATCTACTAAAATATTCATTCCTCCAGGATATGACTTTCTTGTAATCATGATAATTTAATGTATTAAGGCATTGGCTTTGGGCAACTGGGCTCAGGTATTTACAGTTGGTATCAAAGGAAGTTTAGTAGAAAACTTGGAAAATAGATTTAGAAAATGTATATTAGGGAAAAACCCCTAAGATAGTCTTTGAGGATAAACATACAATAACATTCTATAATTTTTGGTAAGGAATAGATTATGTGGATATTTCTAGAAAATACATCCATGTCTAGATACTATAAGTGGACGTGGTTCTAGAACAGATGTACCTAGGAATGAAAACTCTGACAAGGAGTTTTGGGCTTAACCTGGGGTATTCGGGTACATTATAATGGGACTTTGTACCCACTTAGTTTGACACTCCTAGGGGATATGCTTAGAATAATTCACATTTTCTTTACAATCCATTATGAAGGATTTAAATGTAAATTTTTCCTCAAAGAAACCATGTTTATGATTATGAGATTATCTATATATATAATTTCAATTTATGCTAAGTATTTTTGTACATTGAGATTATACATTATGATTCATAACCTAATATATTGTATGCCATTATTTAAAAATGGTGTGTAGAGTAAGGAATGGAAACTGCATGAATGAATGTATCCCATGTAGGGATTTCCCTCCTGTGCAAGATAATGATGTTGGCTCTGGAACTCCAACTAATGTGGAGAAAATTATAACTATACTGGGACAACTTACTTAGGTTATAAACAATAACCTTACTCGTATAGAGCATCTAGATCCACAATGTGATGGAGCTATGTTAGATCACTTTATGTGACAACAACCTCCATTATTCAATGGTATTACAAACCCATTTGTAGCAAAGAAGTGGATAAGTTCCTTATAGAATATATTTCTCACCTTGGGAAGTAACTAAAGGGAGAAGGTGGTCATGGCAGTTTATCATATGTTGGGATATGTTGATCAATGGTGGTCACTAATTCAAAACAAAAAGGAGTAGGAAGAGATATAAAACATGTAATGGAGTGAATTTAAAGAAATTTTCTTAGAGAAATACTTTCCTCATGAACAGTGAAAAGATATGGAAAGGAAGTTTTTGAATTTGAGGCAAAAGGATTATGAGAATTTTTCAATGTATTAAGATAACTTCACAAGGTTAGAAACATATATTGTAGACTATATATGTAATCCAAGGAGAAATATTGATCAATTCTTTGATGGAAAAAATCCATTCCTCTGGAAGGCACTGGTCTTCCAAAATTTCTCATCATACGAAGATATAGTCTCATGTGCTATCAAGATAGAAAAAGAGTTCTCTAAGTCTTATGACTTTAAAGGAAAACAAGAGAAGAATAGGGTTTCTGAAAACTCTAGAAAAGGAAATAAGGAAATGGGGAAGAAGGGAATAGTTTACTTTCCACCCTATGATAATTGTGAAAGGAAACATTTTGAGGCCTGCTTAAAAGTAAAAGGGGTGTGATAAAAGTGTGGATAGAAAGGCCATCATGATAGTTTTTTTAAGGGGAAAAAAGAATTTATTAATGTTCAATGCTATAATTATAGGGATATGGGACACTATGCTAATTATTTTCTAAAGAGTCAAGTAAATGTGCCTCAAAAAAGGCCAAGGGAGAAGGGACAAGCTTATGTGATCACAATTGCTGATATTAAAGTTCCTAATGATGTGGTGGTAGGTAATTTAATCATTTCCTCAAACTTATACAATGCTTTATTTGATTATAGATCATCACATTATTTCATATCTTCCCAATTTTCCAAGAAAATTAGATATTTCCAATTTTATTTAGTAAGGGTGTTGTCAGTAAAAACTCTTAAGGGAAGTATCATTGCAACAAAGTTGTGTCAGGTAGTCCCTATTATGGCATATAAACATGATTTATCTACTGATTTTATTATTATACACATGATTTAATTTGATATAATCTTTGGTATGGATTGGATTTCGAACTATTATGTGAAAATTTATTTCAAGAATAATGAGGTTACAATTTTTGGGGATGATGTGGAATCCCTTATCTTTAGAGCAGAAACATCACCATTTGATTCTCATCTAGATCTTCCCCCAGTAGCTCTACTGAATTAAATTATTTGAGTGGAAGGGAATGAAATAACTATGGTTGAGGAAATGAATGTTCAAATAGAGTATGTACCTATTATGCAAGAATATGTTGGTGTGTTTCTAGAGGATTTACCTGGATATCCTCTAGAGTAGAAAATTGAGTTTTATATTGATTTAATTCCTAGTTCAATGCCCATATTAAAGACCCCTTATAGAATTTACATTTTTAAATTAGTGTAACTAAATAAAAAACTAGAGTGATTGAGTGATAAATTATTTATTCACCCTAGTGTTTCTCCATGGGGATCCCATGTTCTTTTTGTTAAGAAAAAAGATGGATCTATGAGGTTGTGTATTGAATATAGGGAGATCAGTGCTATAACAATAAAGAACAAGTATACCCTACCTCTCATTGATGATTTATTTGATTAAATTCATGGATCCCAATATTTTTTTACTATTGATCTTTGATATGGATATCATTAGTTGCATGTGAGGAAGGAAGATATTCCAAAGACAGCATTTCAAACCAGGTATGGGCATACGAGTTTACAATAATGCCTATTGGTTTGACTAATACACCCTCTATTTTCATGGATCTAATGAATAGAGTTTTAAAGGAGTATCTTGATGACTTTTTGGTGGTATTTATTGATGATATCTTGGTATACTCCAAAAGATACATGGATCATGAAAATCACTTGTGCACTATTCTGAAGACTCTTAGAAAAAATGAATTATATGGGAAGTTTAGAAAGTGTAAATTTTGGATTCAATAGGTTTCCTTTATTGGCCACATTGTCTCTAAGGATGGAACATCTATTAATACTTTGAATACAAAGGCTATGAAATAATTTTCTACTCCAAAGAACATAACTGAGGTACGTAGTTTTATTGGTTTAGCAGTTTATTATCGGCATTTCGTTTAAAGGGGTTAAGTTCATATTGAAAAAAGAATGTGAGGTTTTTTTCAAATAATTGAAGAGGATATTAGTGAATTCTCTGATCCTAACTCTTTCATCAGGGAATGATGGGTTTTTGATCTATAGTGATGCATCAAAGAAAGGACTTGGTTGTGTCCTTATGTAGAATGATATAGTTATTGTCTATGAATCAAGGCAGTTAAAAATTCATGAACAAAATTATCCTACTAATGATTTTGAGTTATAAGTGGTAATATTTTATATAAAGATATGGACACATTATCTCTATGGAAAACAATTTGAGATATATACAGATCATAAGAGTTTAAAATATATCTTCTCACAGAAACAACGCAACATGAGGCAAAGGAGATGGATCAAACTACTCAAGGATTACAATTTTTCCATAAATTACCACTCTGTGTTTTCCTGCCTTTTAATAAAAATTCAACTTTTCAATCCATACATTACCACCCAAGAAAGGAGAACAAGGTAGTCGATGCATTGATCAGTAAGGATCATGGAGTTCTCAACAAAATGAGGATTGACAAAGATCCTTTGTGCATGGATCTAGTGAGGATGGATATGGGAATTATCAAAGAAGGTGAAACATCACTAATTTTTCAAATGGTTTCCCAACCATATTTATTGAAAATAATTAAATATTCATAGTCTGATGATTAGAATCTTCAAAATAAAATTAATGTTGTGAAATATGGGAAGTTTTTTGACTTCATGTGTGAATATGGAATTCTGAAATTTAGGAAGAGGCTATGTGTTCCTTCTCTAATTGAGCTGAAAAGGGAGTTATTGGATGATGATCATAGCTCAAATTTCTTTATACACCATGGTATCACTAAAATGTATATATATTTGAAAGAACATTTATGGTGGGAAAACATTAAGAGGTAAATTTCTGATTATGTATTAAGATGTTTAATCTGTCAACAAATAAAGGTCGAACGATAACATCCGAGAGGATTCATGCAACCTCTACCTATTTATAAATGGAAATGGGATGAAATCACCATGTATTTTGTCACTATATTACCCAAAACTCCAAGAGAGAATGATAAAATATGGATAATTGTGGGTCGATATATAAAATCTGCACATTTCCTCGCTATAAGGGAGGATTTCCCACTGGAGCGCCTAGCAAGACTCTATATCAATGAAGTTGTGAGAATTCATGGAGAACCTATCTCAATTTTTTCTGATCGTGATCCATGATTTACATCAAAATTCTGGAAAATTATTCAGAAATATTTGGATACTGAGCTTTGATTGAATATTGCTTATCACCCACAAATTGATGGGAAATCAGAAAGGATGATTCAAACCTTAGAGGACATGTTGAGATCATGTTCACATGACTTTCAAGGTATGTGGGATCAATATTTACCTTTAGTGGACTTTTCCTAAAATAATATTTTCTATTCATTTATTCAAATGGAACCATATGAAGCATTGTATAGAAAGAGATTTCATACAACAACTTGTTGGGATGAAGTTGGAGAAAGGAAGCTTGTGGGCCCAAAACTTATAGAGGAAACAACAGTGAAGGTAAATAATATTCAAGGCCATATCAAAGCATCTCAAAGCAGGAAAAATAGATATGCCGATAATTGAAGGAAGGATTTGGAATTTCAAGTGGGATATCACATTTTCTTGAAATTATCTTCATGGAATGGAATTATAAGATTTGGGAAGAAAGGGAAATTGAGCCCTAGGTACATAGTCCCTTTTGAAATTTGGGAGAGAATTGGATCTGTTGCATATTGTTTGGTTATGCCACCTATCTTTTCTAAAGTACACAATGTGTTTCATGTCTCATTGCTGAGAAAGTACATGTCATACCCAACGCATGTCCTCACTTATGAAGGTATAGAATTGGAACCTGACCTATCTTACTACGAAGAGCCTATTTGGATTCTAGACACTAAAGAAAAAGTGTTGAGGAATCATAATACTTTATTGGTAAAGATACTTTGTAAAAACCATAAAATAGAAGAGGCAATATGGGAGCCTGGGGAGTTTTTGATGAAGAACTACCCAAATCTTTTTATGATGTAAAATTCTGGTAATTTCGAGGAAAAAATTTTTGTAAGGTGGGGATAATGTAACACCCCAAGATTTTGAAAATAAATTTAATATTGATTGCATGAAACACTGAGTCTCTACAAAACACCACTTTGTTATAACCTATCTAGTAAAAATAATTTTTCCACCTCTATGATTTGAATTTCGAAAAACTAACATACACGATTGCATTCAGTAAGATACTTAGAGTTTGATAAGACAAACTTAATTTTTGGTGAATAGTAACATACCCTTATGAATAGTAATATGAATAGTAATATGAACCTTATGAATAATAAATCATATTATTATTTTATTTTCTTAAGGTTAATAATAATGAGATCTTGATTAATTTTTCAATGTGATATAAAATGAATTACAGTATTAAAATTGTTATTTTTCGAATAAATTGTGATTTTATTTAAAAATTAAATTAATAATATTTATAAAATTATTTTCAAAAAATGGAGTTCATTTTTAAATTATATGTATTGAAAAATGGTTAGGGTGAATTTTTGTGATTTTTCTGAAATACTCAAATTTTTTATGAATAGTAAAATACGATAATTTACCATATATATACATGATCATTTAAATTAAATATTCCTAGAATCATGGATGATTTAAGAACACTTGGTTGGAACTCACATGCACATATTACTATTCTTGTTCACAAGAATCAATACTATTGGTTTTCTTTGGAAAATAATAAAATGATAAGTAAAATAATGGGAAAACCCCTCTCTCCTCCACTATAAGACCCCCTCTCACTCCCTCTTCTATTCACTCATCTCAAGACTTTTTACATGTCTAAATTATACTCAAATATCCTCCCAAGATCCTCCCCCATTTCCATCATCCCTTTGTCTCATAAAAAGACCAAAACCTCTTCTCTAAAGAGGCTCTCAATGAAGATTACTTCAAGAGGTAAATTCCTCTTTTCATTTATTTTATTTCAAGTTCCTTTATTTTATTTTTATTTACTCAACTACTTTAATAAAAATGTTGTGATGACTTCAGTACCGTACATGTACTATAATTTTATTATTATTAATTAAGAATTCTTCATCATGTCTCATTTCCCCTTCTTTTATACTAGAAATGAAAACACCATCCATGATGTGTTAATTTATCACATTCAAGGATGAAAGGTTTTCAATTTCTATTACCATATTAAATTATGGTAAAGAAACTATTTTTATGGTTTAAAAATACTATAATATATGTATTATAACTTATTTAAGGTTCTTTAATCCTTTTGTTCACATGATATTAGTTTATAAATCAAAATGAGTTCGTTGTGATCAAAAACTGCCAATTAACCCAAACAATTGTCATTAAAGTTTTATATAATGATTCATATTCACTCCCAATAACCAAATGAATTTTATAACCATGTAATATTATGTTTTTTAAATAATAACATAAAACTTATATTCTATACAACCATTCTCATTCTATATGTTTATCCATACATGAATATAAGTAAACCGATCATGAAAATCAAGGAAGAAAACGCTCCCAAACAATGAAATTTAATATCTTAACCCATAAAAAGGCCATGAATGAACCTGAAAAGGTTATAATAAATCAATTAAATGTATAAGAGATTCTAGAATCAATAATTTATTAACCAAAATTTTATTATTCAGATCATTAAGATCAAGTGAGGAACACCTTCGGACTTAAGGTAAGGGTTTTCCACCCGAACCTCCATTTTCATTTGGGCTACTTTTATTATCTACTTACCTCAATTAAATTCTTATTAATTCATATTTACTCCTCATAATTTCTGTTAAAATGTTATATATATGTTTTCCAAACAAAATCATATCATCCTTTATGATTAGTTATATTTTTTAAAAGAATATTTCAAGAATTCTTCATGAAATACAATCCCGATTCGAGGGAATTTCTCAAATTCTTACCTATTTTCAAGGGAACTCTATAATCTATTTTTAGAAACCATTATTTTTATAAAATAAATTATTTTATTATGAAAATACCATATTACTTAACTTATGGTTTTATAGAAATATTTTTCCAAAATAACTCTTCTTTTCAAAGTAAAAGAGTATTTATCTCAAGAATTACTCGATGATTTCATAAGAGTATCATCATCTGGTTCAACACTCCTATTGATTGTTATCTATTATTGGGATTAATATTTATGATATCCTCTACCATATTTAATTTAATGGTTTATTATTAGTTTTACTATGGATGTTCTATCTTAAAACCATTAACTATTTTACTCTGAATGGTTAGTGTTTATGCTTAATGTTCGGGGAAAGTTATTTATGTTTCATATGTTAGTTTCAATATGAATGTATATATTGTTTATGTTTATCCCCATTCATATGAGGAATTCATTGGACTTATTATGTAATGGGTGGGGCCCTCTATATCCCCTCTATTCATTGGTAGGTCTAATGAGACAAATATATATGGACTTGGCTGAGGCCTTTTCCATTTTTAGATATGGTTTTTGACGAGACCTTAATCATTTTTAGATGTCTTGGTAGAGGACTTGATGGTATGTTTCATAATGTCTGGAATATGAATTTCACTCATTATGAAGCTATAAATTCATAGTTCATGTGGATATTCGACTAGTATAATACCCATGATTATGTTTTATTGTGGAAATATTTACTCAACTCATATTTCTGTCATAATGTGTTTAAGTTTATTATTTTTTAAAGGCATATGTTTTCAATTATTCACCATGTATAATTATTATGTTTATTATATCTTCATATGGATTTGTTTTCCCTTACTAAGCATTTGATCTCACCCATTTATTATGTTTCATTTTCTCAAGACATGAAGAAGTTTATTATGAATGACCTGCAGGGATAAAATTATAGCGGGGATGTTCCCAATAAAACTTATATGTTGTATTTCATTTAAAGTTGTAATGTTGAACTTATGCATGTATCTAGATTTCAAAATCTGATAAACTACCCATTCCTTCAAGATATAAATTTCTTGTGGTTATTCTAATGTAATTTAATAAGGCATCGGCTCTGGTCAACTGGGGTCTAGTCATTATAACAGCCCCAATGTGTTAAAGGCTAGCAATAAATGTTAAAGGGCTTCATTACATATGGAGGAAGATTTTCCCTTTAAGAATAAAACAACAACCCAACATTACATAACCAAAAAAATTCTATATGATGCATGAAACAACGAAATAAAAATAGAACATTTCATTTATTTAAAAACTAGACTAAAACCAAGTTCCATAGCGGAAGACTACAAAATTCAAAGTACACATTGAATGACCATAAAACCAACAAGAATTGAAGACAACTATAACTCCAAAGCTCCACAATATCCATGATCCAACTTCACCAAAAATCCCAATTATCATGATGTGGTGATAAATATGTTTGATAATTTACCTTTTACTATGTCCCAATAGATAACATATTCAAAATCATCAAAGTTCCAGAGCATGGGTGAGTACAAAAACTCAGTAGGTTTTCCCCAGTGACTTCCCTACTCATGCCACTGGGATAGAACATGTTAGTAACATTTATATAAAAAAAATTATATAAAACAATTTATAAAATAGTTTATAAATAAATATAAATAAGTTCTAATGAAACCATTTTCTCAAAACAATTTCAAGTTCTAAAGAAAAAAACCAAACAATACTTTAAACAATTTCACAAATTCCACTTTGGCATAACCATTCCATTACACATATCCACACCACCAACCATGAATGCATCATTATGATAGTTCCATACTCATGATCAGTTTCTCATCTATCTACCAAGTCTTCACAAGGTAATTATATCCCATATGCCATTACACCTTTGGCACCGAGCATAAGGTCATATTTCAACCAAGCCTCATAATGAAATATGAACACATACTGCCAAGTATGCCCAAAAACCGTGCCAATAAAATCATGAAAAATCCATTTCAATGCCAAAAACATTTCAATAAAACAATATTCTTATTGAAAACCTTTTTCTATAAATCGATCCAAGTAGCTATTTTAAAATCAACATTTTAAAATCATTTATCAAAGCACTTGCATAACAATTTCACAATTTCACTCAAAATCCTAATCCATCACTAAATAAGGTTTCACCCATGATTTTTACACCAATTTCACAATAAATTTAATTCAATTTGAATTTAATTCAATCATTTCTAGAAAGAGGAGTTGAAATTGAATCCACCTACCTTGAGGGTTTTGGAGAAAATGATAAACAGCACGAAAAACATCACAAAACCAGGTTGAATCTCCCGGAACCTGCCTTAGGTCTTTTACCCTATCACAAACCAAGACAAATATAATCATATTTCGCATCCAAAACCTTATATATACTCACAATTAGAATAGATATAATAAATAAAGAGAGAGGGTAAAGTAGATCTAAAAAAACTACCAAGAACAACCAAGAAAAAAAGCCTTAGTGTAAGAATCTAGCTTCAAAACACCAAGATACCCCTCCAAATTACTTCCAGATCAATGGGGATAGGTTCTCCAACATTTGATAGAGAAAAATACCAAATGGGAAAAACAAGGCATTAAAACATTAAACTGACCTAGATCCACTTTTTTAGGAACCAATACCCAACAATATACCTACTTCGCCCAATGTCAGGGTGTCTTTGAGAACATTGAGTAATCATGGAAACTAATGTAATAACCTAGGGTATGGCTTACCCTGGTATAGATAAGATAAAAAAATGGGGTCTAACTTACCTCAGTATACTAAAGATAAACACCTAGGGCCTAACTCAGTTCGGTATATAGAAGATAAACACTTGGGGTCTAACTCACCTCGATATACAGAAGATAACACAGGGTCTAACTCACCCTATTATACATGAGATAAAAACTCATGGTATAACTCACCCTATTATGTTGGATAAATGGCCTACCCTCAATCGTGGTAATCTATAGTATCCAAATCTATGTGGGGGTTTCATCCCCTACCCACAGATCTAAGTAGCATGTCCAAGGCATACCAAGCTATGTAGGGTATCATATCCCCTAACCATGAATCCAAGGTACACCCAGGGGCATCCTCCAACCCCATAACATATCCATCCAACTAGGGGTCAAATCCTCTACCCATAACTATCACATTCCTAGGAGTTCACATCCCCTACCCATAACCATCACATAATAAAATAAATAAATAAAAATAACTAGGGTTAGCCAAATACCTAGACCCATCATACGTATACATAGTCGGTATCACATGGGAATGACCTAACCCCCATTTCTATAATCATACTAGGATTACATAGTTTATTTGGGTCCTGAGGTGGTGCCCACCATCATCTATACTATCACTGCACGCACCCTCTCAAGGGTCAATATCTATCACTAGGCACCTACTAGGTTCCCTAAGTCTCATCAGGATTAAATACCACATGTGGGTCCCATTATCACATCTCAGTGGGGGGGGGATCACTCACCCCACGCTTGATATCACTAGCCTAGCATCTCTATGGGATTATAAGGTTCACACATGTCCTACTTGGGTTACTTGTTCTCATCTCATCTTACACCTCTACTTGGAGTTCACTAGGGGAACCTACACTAGGGGCCTTCTCAATCACTTATTTTATTTCAGGGCTCTCCCCTTCGAACTCGTCATTACCAAGAACATATTAATAATCAAGGACTTGGTCATATATGGTCAAGGAAACAAGCTAGTGCACATGGGCCCAACATGGTCCCTGGTCACTTTGTCCATTTCTCTCATAAGTTTTAAACTTTTAGTTAAACAAATTATATTATTTAAATGGTTCAATTAACAATTTAATTAATAATTTCATTCCATTAAAGGGCAAATTACCTTCATTGGTGAGACCACGCATCACATGGATCATAAAACTAAATCATAAACCAAAAGGGTATGCTCATGGAACCACCTGCCTCAATTCGAAGCCAATCCTTTTTAAGCAATGTCCGACAACTTGCCTGAGCTCCCCCAAGGTCAATCGGTCATTTCCCTTCATTATGAGGCCCTAAATTGATCTAAAAAATCCATAATTAATCATAAAAATTTATAATTAATTACTCTAATTATTACAATAATTTATAGTCATATAATCTATTTAAATAAAATAGGAACAATTCCTATAAACTCATAGAACGTCACCTACTCACTAAACTCCTGAGAAACCTCACCTGAAGGGTCCACGATGCACCCACAACCCTATCCCATGAAAAATAACCAACACACAATAACGATTCAGTCACTAAATAAATTTAATTTAACCCAAAAATATAAGTAAAATAACTATGAAAACATACCTCATAAAAATGATATGTGATAGCATGTAGATGTCATCTCAGGACGTCCTCTCGCTAGGCTATATGAAAGATCCATCAAACTTGAATGATTTCACCATTTTTCAGTGAAATATTCATCAAAACCCAAATGAGAGGAAACCAAATTTAAATAATATGGAGTAAAAGGGATAACATAGGTTAATAGAGGATGATACTCACCTCAAATTATCTAAGAATAGCTTAAAACCCATCCCAAATCAAAGGGGAGAAAGATGAAGGAAAGGGGGAGTCCACCAGGGTCATGCACGAGAAGGACGATATGAAAAGAGGGGGGATTCCATCTTAAAAATAAAATTAAAAAATGGTAACCGTGTATCTAAAACTATCTCAAAACACCCCCTTTCATGTTTGGGCTACACGGTTTACCAAACTATGCAAATCAGCACTCTATCGATCTACAACATTTCACACACATTTTTTGAAACTGTGCATCATGCCTTAGGGACTAAATTTTAGGGAAGAATGGAGGGGTTTTGCCTCTCAAGAGACCTTGTGAATGGTCATATTTTAAACCCTTCCTCTCTAAATCTTGGTGATGAAATAATTCTTGATTGATAGATCTGGTTATTCATAGCCTCCTTCGATCCTAAGTGGGAGATATCCTTTGAAAGGATTGCATCAAACACACTGTCAGATCAAAATCTTCCCGATGATGTCTCTCGACCTGCTAGAGGGATATCTTTTGTTGAAGTAATTAAGGGTTTGGACCTTTAAAAAGATTCCTCATCGATGAATACTTTGTTCAAAAAGCTGGATGATGGAGGCTTTGCGGTTGATTCAGGTCCCGAAGCTCTTCAACAAAGAGCTCAAATGTGTAAATTATAAGTGCTTGGGTGAATTTATTATTTAAAAGGAGACAAACCTTTTCCAATACCAGAACTAAACCTAGAATTTCACACTAATGGGGAACATCCAATTGGAAATGAGTTCCAATGGTCAAAGGCTATTTTCATATTATTCTGAACTCCCATGATGACTTAGATCACGTATGGAAATTAGGCAGTATCCATTTGAAACCTGGTGAACTCCAATTTTCAGAAAATGATTTTTCTTTCAACCCATTTACCCATATAAATTCAATGGCATAGATTTGGATGAGACTGCATGGACTTAGCTAGTATTTTTGGCACCCGAAAATCTTGAATGATATCACCTCTTGCATTGGGGTCCCCTTAAAGATAGATCAAAGAACATTTAATGGATATTTGGGTCTATATGAAAGATTTATGGTAGAAGATAATTTTTAATTGAAACTTCCTCATTCCATCACTTTTAATGCTAAAGAATACAAAACTTAGGTCAGGATAGAATATGAACATGTGACACCTTTTTGTGAATATTGCAAGCTTATTGGAAACTCTATTATGAATTGTATAGTGGTGAAAAATAAGGTCGATCAACCCACTAAAAAGGAATGTATTGAAATCAAAGAGGAAGAAGTAAAAAAGACTTTTTTTGGAGAAGACTGAGCCCCCCATAAAAAGAAATGAAAGATGGGTGAAGAAGGCTGGCGACCCATCCACCTCAAAGGATCCTCCTAGAAAAACATGGGTTGCACTGGTTTAAGAGGAGCAGATTGAAATTGATGAACATGGTATTGATAATGAAATTGAAACTCTTGTCATAGATATCATAAAGTAACCTCAACAGAAATCAAAAAATGAAGATCACAAACCCTACAAGGAGACTAAATTTGATGACATAAATGATGAGCAAGTCATGTCTATGGGAAACACTTCTCAATCTGCTGAGATTAATAATACTGCATAGGTAACTGAGAATAAGCTCTATCTATCTGCTGATTACATTACTTTACCTACCCCTTAAGACAACTTAGATGCTTCAAGTAACTCTTCTTTACAACCAGTCAAAGAATCTCCCTTCAAAGTTGCATATGAAGTCACTCTCATTAATTTTGAGGCTGAACAGAACCCATACTTTGAAGGAAATGTTGCTACTCAACCTGGAATAGTTAATGTTATTACAGTGGATATCCAAGGGTCCTACAGCAACATCTCTATGCTCTCGATGAGCCATATCACTAAAGAGTCTTCTGAAGTCCCCTTAACTAAAGTGTCTGACACAAAAATAGGTCAAAGGCCTCAAACTAGGGGCACAAAAAATCATCTCTATGATATGTTTTTTGCTCAAAATGGAAAAAAAACCTACAAGGGAGATTCAGGGGAACAAAAGCAGACCTTCTAAGCCTATGAAGACAGTTTTTTGATAGAATTTTCAGGGGTCTGCTGAAGTGGTTGGATCATATATTCAGATAATAGATGAAAAAGGCCCCCATAAAGATAATCACAGGAACACATTACCTAACCAGACTCAGGTTAATGTGGACATAAATACCCTAAAAATCAAAATATATGTCTCCAAGTAGATTTTTAGTGGTGAATAAATAAAAAATAAGACATAAGATAAGTTAGGTAAACATGATAATATTGCTTCTCCTAAATTTCCCATGGTCAAACAGGATAGTGGCTCACCAAATAGAAAGGATAAATCTATCAAACCTCCTAGTAAATCCACAAAGAAAAAGAACTCTAGAGGTAAGAAAAAAGGGGGGCCAACCCCAAACATAATTCCAAATGAATATTCTCTATTAGAACTATCAGGGTATTTCTAACTTTGACACCACCACAACTTTAAAAATACTTTTATTCACGTATAAACCAAAAAAAATTGAAATATATGAGCCTAAAATTAACTTTTATTCTATTTTTAATGGATTAGATAAACTTAGTTGCATTTTTATTAGTGCTGCTTCTAATAATAGTTCTATGGATTCTCTTTGAATCTTTTCTCACTCTTCTTTAAGAAATGTGTGTATATTTAATAGTGACACTCAATCTTTCACCTGTGAACTGACTTTGAAAACCTTGCATATCTTTTTCACCTTTATTTATGCTAATAATAGGTATCAGGATAGGAGATCTCTATATAAAACTTGTCTCTTTTAAACAACAAGATCCAAGCTCCTTGGATCATTTCTGGAGACTTCAATGTTATTCTTGAACCTAGAGAAAAAATGGGTCCTTCTCAATCTAACATTTCTTATAAAGAATTTAAATCTTATATTGAGGATAAAAACCTCTTGGAGATAAATCTCATAGGATCCAAATATAATTGGTATAGAAGACATCAAAACTGGGAAATGGCTAGTAAACTTGATAGATAATTAACAAAAATCCATGCCCTTGATAACTAGGACACGATTTATAGCATCACCCTTCCACGTCTTAACTTGGATCATTACCTTGTTCTAATCAGTCTCAATTATATAGTTTCTAATCTTATCCTTCCCTTTCGATTTAACAATGCCTAGACCTCTTTGATTGATTGAAAAAATATTTTTAAAGAAATCTAGAATTCTATGAATTATAAAAATGATGATTTTTTAGTATTATGAAATTAAAAATTTTAAAGCAAAATCTAAATTCATGGTGAAAAGGAAGAGTCAACCAAACTGATAATGAAATTTCTTCTCTGGAAAACACACTCAATTAAATTAAAATTGACTCTATGAACAATGAATTTTATAATGATCCCAAATAATAAATTGATCTTTTCACTAAACTAAACTCACTTCTCACCTTAAAAGATAATCTTCAAAAACAAACTTTTAAAATTAACTAGCTTAAAGATGCTGATAGGAACACTAAATTCTACAACACTCTACAAAGAGATAGGAAAGATTTTAGACCCATTACCTTCCTTAAAGACGGGGATAACATCATTGAAAATGACTAAGGTTTGACTAATCATATTGTATCCTACTTTTACAATATATTTAATGGTACTGGTCTTAATAAAGACATAAATCTGGATATAATTCCTATCATAGTGGGTGATAATGAAAAATTTCTCCTTACCAGTGTTTCTATAGAGCATGATATTAAAGAGGCGGTCTTTATCTTAAATAAATATAGTGTCCCTGGTCCTGATGGTTTCACAAATTCTTTTTTTCAACACTATTGAGATATCATCCAATGTGATGTTTTTAAACTGATTAAATCCCTTTTCATTAATGGATACCTTCCTTATGGGATTAATTCTCAATTCCTCTACCTTATTCCAAAAGTGGAGAATGATTTGGAAATTAATCTATTCAAACCCATTTCTCTCATTAACAATATCTATAAAATCATCTCCAAACTTTTAGCCAATAGGCTTTCTCCTATTGCTAACAAAACTGTCTCTTGGAACCAGTTTGGATTCCTTAATGGAGGAAACATCCAAGACTGCATCTGTCTTGCCTATAAAAGTAATAATTTACTAAAAATTTATAATATAGGAGGCAACATTTCTAATAAACTTGACATTATAAAATATTTTGATACTATGGACTGGATTTTTATTTTCAAGGTCCTTACCAAGTTTGTTTTTAGTGATAAATTTTTTAACATTATTAAAAAACTTTTTGGTTATGCTCACATTTCAGTTTTGATTAATGGTGCTCCAAAGGGATAATTTAATTGCACAAAAGCCATCAAATAGGGGGACCCTCTATCTGCCATCCTTTTTGTTATTACTAAGGACTACCTCAGCAGACTTATCACCAATTTGGTCAACCAAGGTAAAATTA
Organism: Viscum album; assembly: GCA_963277665.1. NCBI lineage: Eukaryota > Viridiplantae > Streptophyta > Magnoliopsida > Santalales > Viscaceae > Viscum > Viscum album. The sequence continues at coordinate 1,714,766,839 of OY728160.1, read as the reverse complement.
ATCCCATTATTACCTCTAGAAACCTGATTGTTCCCTCTCATATCTTATATGCACATGATATTATTTTATTCCTTCAAGGGGACAAACTAAACATAAAAAATCTCAAAGATACCCTCTCTCACTATGAAGAGATATCAGGGAAATCCATAAACTAGAGAAAATCCTCCATTTTCTTTAGCAAAATATTTCCTATAACCAAAAAGTATTATATAATAAATGACCTTGAAATAAAAGAATGATCTCACCCATTCATGTACCTTGGAGTTACCATCATATAGGGAAAGCCTAAAATAACTTAGTTCTCCAATATATTCGACCAAATTAATAATCAACTCTCTGCATAGAAAGAAAAATCCTTATTCATGGAAGGTTGGACTTTTCTTGTCAAATATACCATGGTTTCTAAAATGGTTTACTCCATGATGGTTTATAAATGGCCTATTTAATTAATTAAAAATATTAAAAATTATAATAAAAAACTTTGTCTTGAGTGGAAGAACTCTTGAGACGAAATTTTTCACTATCCCTTGGAATAATTGTTGTAAACCCCTTAATAATGGTGGTCTCAATATTAAGAACCATTTACTATTTAATGAATCCCTTCATGCTAAGCTCACGTGGAACCTTATAAATAATAATTCCTTATCCTTGAATTTTCTTAGAGGTAGATTTTATAACAATCTAAGAAAAGGTAGGACCTTGCACATGGACTCTTCTATTTGGCCTTCCATTAAGCACTCATTTTCTAAAATCATGTCTCACCCTATATGGATTGTTAATAAAGAATCTTCTTTGAAATTTTGGCTGGATAACTGGAATGGGTACCCTCTCTCCTCTTTAACTGATTCCATGCAATTATATAATAATATTAATATCCCCATAAATGGATATCTTTTCTCTTTGGATATGGATTTACCTAATGAGATCAATGCTATTATTACCAATTAACCTTTTTTCAACACTGATGATTTTTTGGTTTGGGAACCGGCTCATAATGGTGTTCTAAACTCTAAAATATACTACCATCATAATCTCGGTAATGTTATCCAAGATTTCTCCTAGATCAAAAATTTTAACAATCCATGGGTCAGACCCTCCAAATTCACTTTGGTCTAGAGAATATCTCATAATAGAGTCCCCACTGATTGTTTTCTTCATTTATTTGTCATTCAAATCTGTTCTAAATATTGTATATAATCAACATAGAGAGGATTCTGACCAAATGTTCTTATATTGTGCCACTACTTATGTGTTATGGAAATACATATTTAAATTTTTTTATCTCATATGGGAAGGTTTGGACTCCATTCGGTCTCATCTTCAAAGTTGCATGGCTATGGATGCTTCTCCTCAAGTTGAACAACTTTTTGTTACTGTTGTTGTAGAATTGATACATGTCATCTGGTATGATATGAATTCTATCATTCACAACAATAATACTTTAAATCTTTGTGCAACTCGGGTGAATATCTTCATTACTATTAAGGAAGTAGGAATGATGAAAATAGGTACCTTCCATAACTCTGTCAAGGATCTTATTGTTCTTCATAGGATCAGAATCAAAGGAATATTCAGTCAGATGAAAGGTATGTTGGAAGTCTTTTGGAAACCCCCTCTACATGGATAGATCAAAATAAATGTGGATGGTTCCTCAAAAGTAAACCCAGGCCCTGATAGCTATGGATTAGTTTGAAATAACCAAAATAGGCATATCTTGGGATGCGGCTACGGCACGTGTGGTTTTTCCTCTTTCTTAGAAGATGAAATGTACAACATCATTATCAGTGTCAGTATCATTAAGAAAAAAGGATGGAATAACATATGGATTGAAAGTGACTCCACTACCATAATTCAATATCTTCAACATGGGGTGGTTCACATGGTATGTCCCCTCATTGTAATATGGATGTTGTTCCTCCAACATCTGACAGACCTCAATCATATTATCACCCATGCTTATAGTGAGGTGAACAAGGTGGTGGATGGTATTGCAAAATAAGGAGTTAAAAATTATATTTCATATATGGATGACCTTCCAACAAATCTCATCCAACTCCATGAAAAATATTGTAATAAATTTCCCTCTTTCATACTTTTTTAATCTTTTTTTCCATCTTTATATATTTTCATGCTTTGGTCTTTTGACCAAGGCATCATCATTTTAAAAAAAAAGTGCATCATGCCTTAGGTCTAATACACCCCACATGGTTTCCTCTGAAGTTCACACATTTTACCCTAAATTGTGTGATAACCATGCACATCTACCATGCACTATACAAATTAAACTGAAAAACTATTCACACTCAAGGTGTTGCATGGTTTCTCCAAAACCATGCACAATAAACTGTGATCCCTGGTAAGAATCCTCTAAATACTTCCAAAAAATAACTTCAAGCTCACAATACTCACCTGAGAACATGAGGTACCACTCATCCCACAAACCATATTCAAAAACATTATATCAGGATGCTCAAACTCTCATATTTTCAATTCAAACTTCAGCTATCAAAATGGATTGTCCACTAGATTTTCAAGAAAGAAAATTTCCTTTGAAAATCACAACTCATAAAATATCAGGTTTTTACACACTCCACATTTTTTTACTTAACCATTATTTCATTTTAAAGTTCTATTATTTGGTATTTTTAAAAATAGTGTTTTTAAAAAGTCTTCTCTAAAAATAATATTTAAAGTGACTTGTAACTTCATCTTTTTATAACATGGTTAAAAATGTTTTACAAAATCTCTTTTTGTGATTTCACATCCATTTCATGAATCACCCTCTAAATTCCCTTATGAAATACCCTTTTTGGGTGATTGAATTTATATATCATCCTATCAAATTCTTAATGTAATTTTTATGTGATTCCATTTTAAATGATACAAATCTCATTTTCTTTCCACGATTCTTTCATGATATGATGTATGATTGGTTTCATGTCACACACATGTATATGGTTTATCATTTTGAGATAGTTTGGGTTTGTTAAACCCCTAAGACGGGTTTGGGTCATTAAATCCTTGATATAGTTTGGATACTTTAAATCCATAAGATGGGTGAGGTTTTATATAAACCTCCAATGCATTGGTTGAGGTTCTATATCTCATGAGATAAAAATGAGATGTAAGTTATGATACTCAATCTATAATGGGAAACGGGATCATGATTTCTAATCCACTATGTTATGGGAGGCAATATTGTGATACCTGGTCCACTATGTAATTTTTTTCTATGTTTATGTTGTGTTTCACAATCTTATGTTACATTCCCATGCAATTCCACAATTCCATGTTATGAAACATGATTCTGTTATGCTTCATGGATCATGATTATTGTCTCACATATATTCTTTCTCACTCCATGGTTTATGTTAGATCGTTTTTGGTTATATTTATATCTATCGTGCTTATAAATATCTATTATTACTCTATGTTCTTTTAATTAGATATTTCTATCATAAACGTGTTTTATCATATGTGTATGTTCTAACCCTTTATGACTCATTGATAAGTTTTACCTTACTGAGTGTTTAAGCTCACTTATATTGTTTTCCACCTCCCCATTAAATTATATGTCAGATTATGTTTGGGAGTAATTATTGTGTGGAGAATTTGTTGAGGATGTTAAAGAAATAATGTGCAATAACATTTTTAAGTAGTTGATCTCTAAATACACTAAAGCTTCGAGTTATGAGATTATGTGTGATAATTTGTGAGATATAATGTTTAATTATTGAGATGATATATAGAATGATGTAAGTGTATTTGGGTCATATCATTTGGTATCAAAGCTAGTAATTAAAGTATTTTTTCACCAGATTTGGGAGTGTGGGTTTGGGACACTTCACACTCGATATCATAATCATATCACATGCTATGATAAATGCATATCGTGCATTATATGGTATCAATATATTGTAATATGTGATATGCATCACATGAATACCGTAGGCTGTGACTCAGGGGATATCATACAATACAATATCCCTATTTTAGTGCATTTCTAACAGTCTTTACCTTAAAAAAAATAAAACAATTTTGAATATTTTTTAAACTTTAAAATCCAACAATTATGTGATTAGGGAAACTAAATACTAGTTTTAGAATGTGACCATCAACCTATTAAGACTACACCAAATAGAAAACTATATTAATCAATCAATGAAAAGTTATTATTCTAATATTTTAATGAAGACCTAAACAAACATCAACAAAAATGATAAAGAACTCAATAAATGAATCAATCAATTGAAAAATAAAAATGTGGAGATAATTATCACACTAACAAACTAATAGTATTAATATTATATTATTAAGAAACAAAATCACCACAAATGATTTAAAAAAAAGTAACATCAAAACCATAAAAATAGTGATACATTTGAGAAACCTTAAAATATTAAAACCAATGAAAAAAGAAATTAAATGTTGTTAGTAAAAAATAATTTTCTAGATAATAGAACTTAGTCAATATCAATAATTTTTAAATTTTTATTATTTATATATATATATATATATATTATTTTTCCAACTCCTCATGCCCCTATCTCCTTCTAGAAATCATCATATACTATAATTGGGGATTGAGTACTAGTTTTTAGTACAAATTACAGGGAATATTAAAGTGGAAAAAAAATTATAATCATTTTTTTCATTGTAAATTGAATAAAACTGAATCCTTTAATTAATGGAGATGATTTTGATCAACTATCTTTTTTTATGATAAACTGAACTAAAAATGAAACTGAATTGGGGATTATTTCCACTCACCCACTGAGTTTTTGGATTGTGATCCAAAGATATGCACTATGATAGATTAGAATTATCTCTAATTACACAATTTTATAAGACAATATAGTATAGTTTATATTAGACATGTGTTCATAGAAAATAAAATTCTTCTGATTATAAAATTTAAAAAAAAACGGGTTGTCAGGTTTTTTGGAAAAATCTGTTTTTACCCTTCTTTTATTATAAACATAAAGTTGTAATACATCATAAAAAAAGAAAATGTTTTTAAGATTTAAAATTAAAAAAAATTAAAAATTATTGAAATTAATTTATACATAAAAGATATATTTCTTGTGTTTAAGAAAAATAGTAAATTAATAATTTTAGAAAACTTAAAAAAATAATTATAATTCAAGAAAATAATGGTTTTTTATAAAATTATAAAAAATAATTTAATGAATAAAAAAATTAAAATAATATAAAAAATTAATAAATTTCAATGTCTATAAAATATAATTATTTGTATTTATATTTTATAATAAAATATATTTTTATTTTTGAAACTTAAAAAACCATATCAAAAATGTCGATATACATTACTAGTTAAAACATATCAATTTATAAAAAAATAATAACATTGAAAAATATAAATTTCCTATAATAAATATTTTTTAAAACATGTCAATTTTTTATTTCTTAAATAATGTAGTAAAAAATTATTATTCTCTGCAAGTTTAAAAAATATTTTTTATTAAAGTCATTAAAAATATGTACTTATAAAAATATAACAAAACATTATTACATTTAATTTTTTTAAAATGTTATTTTTAAATGATAAAATTTTCTAAAATAAAGAGAAACTCATTATTTTTAAAATGTATAAACATTTTTATGGTGTAATTTTTTAATTGCATAAAAATAATATATGTTTTAATGGAAATGAAAATTATATTATAAAATATTAAAAAATACAAATTTGAAGAAAAAATCACATTTTTATTTAAATGGGGTATTGTCAATGAATAATTCCCATTATAAAAAACAAAACAAATAAAAAATAAAAGGTGAAAATATCAAAAAATAATTTCTATGAAAAATTACACTAAAATGGTTTAATGGAAAATTCAATTTGAAAATTATATTAAATCATGGAAAATCTCAATGGAAAATTCCATTATAATTTTTTTTAGAAAAAACCCTCTAAAAATACCATTGTAAAAATCAATTTAAAAATTATATACTAGAAAAAACCATTAGAAATTTGATTGGAAAAAATCCATTAAGAAATTTTATGAGAAAATTCTAATGGAAAAAACCATTGAAAATCAATGGAAATTTTTCATTGAAAAAATCCAATGTTAAAAAGAAAATAATGTTCAATGAAGAATTTCTATGAAAAAATTCAATGTAAACTTTCATTATAAGTTTTAGTATAACTTTCACTATAAGTTCCAATTAAACTTTAAGGGTAAAAAAAAGTTGATTAAAAGTAAACTTAAGTTAATTAAGGATAAAACAAAGTTAAGTAAGGGTAAAACTAAAGTTGGGTAAGGGTGAAACAAAGTTAAGTAGCTATAAACTAAAGTTAAATAAGGGTAAACTAAAGTTAATTAAGGGTGAATTAAACTTAATAAGTAGAAAAATAAAGTTAATAAATGATAAAATAAAATTAATTAAGTTTAAAAAAAGTTAAGTAAGTGTAAAATAAAGTTAAGTAGGGGTAAAACAAAGTTACATAAGGAAAAAACCAAAGTTAAGTAGGAAAAAACAATGTTAAGTAAACATAAACTAAATTTATAAGTTCTAATGAAAGTTCCACTAGAACTTCCAGTGGAACTTTCACTAGAAATTTTCAATGAACATTTCCAACATAAATTTTACTTGAAAAAATTTAGTGGAAACATTATCGATTAATATAGAAACTTTCATTAAAAAATTAAGTTTCCATTAATAAATTTTAGTGAAAACTTTTACTAGAAGTTTTAGTGAAATATTTCATTAGGAATTTTCAATGAACATTTCTAAAATAAAGTTTGATTGGAAAATTTTAGTGGAAACATCACTAATTAAGTAACAAATTTTCATTAAAAATTTTAGTGAAAATATTCATTAGAAAATTTTAGTGGAAACTTTCATTGGAAGTTCAAGATGACCTTTCACTAAAAGCTCCAAAGGAACATTATAAGAAGATTTTTATTCCATCACCCCCTTTCTTGATTTATTTCCTTTTAAAACTGGCCTTTCTTAAAATTGTGTCAGAACTTTAATGATCAATAACTCTATCTATTGATGTATTTACGATAGTTTAATATTTTGAAAATTTACTAAAATTAGAGAAGACAATATCATAATTCACATATGTCTCACAAGAAATGGTAAAAAACTTCATTCTCATTTGTGTTAATTCTTTGTAATGTTTTCCAACAACCAATTTTCTATCATCATTTACATCAACAAGATAATTTTCAAATATTAGAGTATTTTCATCATACACTGAACTCATTTAGTCCTCCATATATAACATAGATACATTGTTCATCCTCAAGTGATTTGAACTTCATACCTACAATTATTTTAAAAAATGATGATACGACATCAGCACCATTAACATTAGAACAACCTACAACATAGAAACTTTGGTACATGGAATGTATAATAAATATAAAAATAAAATATATTTAATACATTTTTTAAAAAAAATTATAAATAAAATTTATAAATCATTTTTGTGGAAATTTTAGTTGAAGTTTCGTTAAAAGTTCTAGTGCAAGTTTCAATCAAATTTCCAAGAAATATCAAGTCAAATTTCTACCAAATATTCCTATAGTGTTCATTGGAAGTTATATCAACAGTTTTAGTGAACCACTAAAATTATAAAAAATCCACATATAAAATATATTTAATATATTTTTCACAAAATTTTTATGAATAACGATTATAAATCCATGAAGTGAAAATTTTAGTGTAAGTTACACTGGAAGTTCCAATGAAAGTTTTCGTATAGGTCCTAATCAAAGTTCCACTGAAACTTTAACCAAAACTTTCACTATAACTTCCACTGAAAGTTACACTTAAAGTTTCATAATACAACAAAAATTATATATAAAAATATATATATATTAATAAAAAATATATTTTAAAAAATATATTTATATAAATGAATTTATATATGTATTATATTTGGTACATAATTTTTATAAATATAATATAATTTATCATAAAAAAATTTATATACTATCTGATTTAAAATGTAAATAAATTTATATATATAGGAAAACAAACATTTAAAAATATAAAAAGTAGAAATGTTTTTATAAAATTATAAATAAATTTATAAGAAAATAAACTATAAAATATATTTAATACATTTTTAAAAAAAATATTTATAAATAAAAATTATAAATCCATGAAGTGAAACTTTCAATGGAAGTTACACTGGAATTTTTAGTGAAAGTTTTCATGCACTTCCTATTCAAAGTTTCACTAAAATTTCAACTAGAACTTTCACTGTAAGTTCCACTGGAACTTTCAGTGAAATTTCCACTCAAAGTTCTGATAAAAGTTTCAAAGTACAACAAAAAGTATAAATAAAACTAAAAACTATATTAATAAAAAATAAATTTTAATAAATATATCAATGAAAAATGAAATCATATATATAGTATATTTGGTTCCCCCTGAACTCAGTTGGGGTGGTGTGGGTGGGTTGGAGTTTGGAGCGTGGTCGTAGGGTTGCAGGGTCGAATCATCAAGACAACAGATTTACTTGCAATTTCTTTATAGTGTGTGTGAACTGTCATTGTCACTTGTACCTAAATATAATATATGTATTATATTTTTTACACAATTTTCATAAATATAATATAATTTACCATATAAAAATGTACATACTATGTGAATAAAAATGTAAATAAAATTTATATATATAGGAAAATAAACATTTACAAATATAAAAAATAGAAATATTTTTATGAAATTATAACTAAAACTAAACTTATAAGAAATGAAATTAAAAAATACATTTAATATATTTTTCAAAAAATATTTATAAATAAAAATTATAAATCCATGAAGTGAAACTTTCAATGGAAGTTACATTGGAAGTTTCAGTGGAAGTTCTAATGAAAGTTTTTGTGTACATCTCAGTCAAAGTTCCATTGAAATTTCAATTTGAACTTTTATTGGAAGTTCCAATTGAACTTTTAGTGGAATTTATACTAGAACTTTCACTGGAACTTCCCCTAAAGGTTTCAGAATACAACAAAAAAGTATATATAGAACTAAAAAATATATTAATAAAATATAAATTTTAATAAATATATTTATGATAAATGAAATTATATATGTATTATATTTGGTACATAATTTCTATAAATATAATATAATTTATCATATAAAAATGTATATATTATGTGAATAAAAATGTTAATAAAATTTATATATATATGAAAATAAGCATTTATAGATATAAAAAAAAGAAATATTTTTATGAAATTATAACTAAAATTGAATTTATAAGAAATGAACTTATAAAATATATTAAATATATTTTTCATGAAATTTTTATAAATAAAAATTATAAATCCATGAAGAGAAACTTTTAGTGGAAGTTACATTGTAAGTTTCGGTGAAATTTCTCGTGCATGTCCTAGTTAAGGTTCCACTGAAATTTCAACTAGAAATTTTAGTGGAAGTTCCACTATATCTTTCAATGGAACTTCCACCGAAAGTTCCACTGGAAGTTTTCGAATACAATAAAAATTATAAATAAAACTAAAAAATATAATAATAAAAAATAAATTTTAATAAATATAATTATATATACATTATATTTGGTATAAATTTTTATAAATATAATATAATATACCATATAAAATTTATATTTTATGTGAATAAAAATTTTGATAAAATTTATATATATAGGAAAATAAACATTTACATATATATAAAAACAAAAATATTTTTATGAAATCATAACTAAAACTAAATTTATAAGAAATTCACTTATAAAATATAGTTAATATATTTTCACAATATCTTTATAAATAATATTTATAAAGATGGGTATAACCTAGGATATGTCTATAAGTGGATCTAGTGTGGAATGGAATGTGGGGAAATGTCACAAGTAATGTAAAATAAGTTTCTTATGTAGTTGATCCTCAAGGGCACTAAACCTTCCATTCTTAGGATTGTGAGATATTTTATGAGTTGTAATTATTATCATATGGTAATGTTCTGAAATAAATATAGGCTTATCTCACTTTGTATCAAAGATAATGTTTAAAGAAAGTGTTTTTAGCATCAGATATGGGAGTGTGGGTCTAGAGCATCTCAGTTGGTATCAAAGCATGTTTTAGTTATTTTTGAGGATTAGTTTAGTTATTTTGGGGGAATTGGATAATATAAATTTAGTAAAAACTCTATGTATAAGTCTAAGGGATAATTATAAGAATATTATAACATTATGAAGTTTTGGTAAAATAGAGACTGTGTGGTTCTACTAGAAATTAAATCCCTATATCGATACTAAAAGTGGATGTAGGATCTCACATAGATTTACCTGAGGGTAATAACCCTAAAAAAGGGAGTGTTGGGTATTAACCCAATCATCACCTGGTGCATTGAAAAGAGGCCTAACTGCACACCTGGTTTGACACTCCTTGGGGTTATTCTTTGGTTAATCACATTATCTTTACAAACCATTATGAAGGATTCAAGTATGATGTTAACTAATTAGGTTAAATAACCTAATATAAAATGACCATGGATAACCAAGGATTAAACAATGAGATTCATAGGTTGAACCAAAAGTATAAAAGGATGGCATGAAGGTGTAATTAGAGAAGACATATTATGATTTAGTTTTCATATTCATATGATCATTTACACTGATTTTATTGATAACCATTTTTGGTTTTAGTATTTGGTTGAAATTGAATCACAAAAATGAAGCTGAGAGAGGTATGTACCTAGAAAACACTATGTCTTATAACCAAATAAGGGGGAATAATTTAATGGTTAAGAATCATGTTATATGCCAATTATGATGGAAAAATGTGAGTTTTTTATTCTTACCTAAGATGGTGAGGTTGATATCATAATATAAATTAATTCTTGATACTCTTAGCTATTTTCATGAGTGGTTGATATTTATCGATGATATTATAGTATATTATTAAATTTATGAGGGATATGTGAACCATATAAAGATTTTTATTTAGTGGTTATGCTTTAAAGGTTTGGAAACATATATTAAATGGTATTAATAACCATGAAAAGTGGTTTTATGAAAATGTTATATTTTTGGGATAACTATTGTAGAACACATGATTGAGGTATTAATAACTCTTAGGTTTAATATATTCTTAATATTGAGGTAATGAAGGGTTGATTGATTTTGTGAAAAGTGAGTCAGATTGTATTGATAGCCTTATAATTTATTATTTATTCAATGAAAAATTAATCCATGATATTTTTTGTGAAGTTTATCACATTTTTTGGATTATGATATATATTGACTAGTGTGTGATTTTATAAACTAGTGGTTAAATATATGAGTTAATTTTTGAAGGAATATTTGATTTTGTTATGGTTTAATGTCTTGGAAATTCAAATGGTTTTAGGAAAGATATGTTTTTTAAAGTATATTATTAGGGTATATACATACTTTAGTATATGATTATATAAATGATTAATGTTTTTTATGAAAGATAAGTAACATGATATATCCTAAATATTTCATATTAGTGGTTATATCCTAAATGGTGAATATGTTATTAATACCCTCACCAATTTTCATCAATGGGTGAAAATTAAAATTACAAGGATGTGATTTATTTAGGTGGGATAATTTAACACCCCTATAATTTTAATATATGATTTCCTTTAAATAATTCAATTTATTTGATATATTTCTCTACACACACCATCAAATTTAAACAAAACTGTGATATATTTAGATAAAATATAAATATTTATGTATGGTCATTAAAACTGTCAGACCCGTCTTTTTAAAATTTAAATTTTATTATTTTTATTAGGCATCGGATAGTTCGGGTAGAGGCCCGACTTAAAATTTCCGAGCTCTTATTTATAAATGAATGTTTCGCTCCGGGTTGTGTCAAGAGCACCGCAGTCGAAGCCGCGCAACCTTGCCTGGGTCGCCGCGCGACCTCGCCCAGCTCACCGCATGGCCTGCCCGATGTTTAAGGGGAGATGAAAAATATGCGGCGAATATTAAAATGATAATGCAATGAAAATTGAGAACGTGTGGCCTTGGGAGAGACACGACTCGGGTGAGACACGATTTTGAAACCACGCAGCCTCACCTGGTCCACTGGGTGACCTACCGATTTTCAATTAATTAAATGAAAGGAATTAATAATAAAGCAATAAAATCAATTGAATCGTGAAATAAAATAAAAATAAAATAATTTAAATAATTTAGTGATTAAATAAATATTAACAAGGATAATATTTTTATTATGAACAATAACAATAACAATATTAAGTTATTTCTATAATTTTTATTAGTATCAAATTTGTTATTATCTGATTATTATTATTATTGTAGTCATATTATTATAGTTAATATTAACAGTATTAATATTCATATTATTATTAATTTTTTTTGTTTTTAGATTTTTTTTAGATTTTTTTTTCTCCCATATTTTCTTTCTTTGTTTTTTTTATATCCCCCTCAATCTCGTCGGATCCCCTCCCCCTTTTCTTTCTTTTTTTTCCCGTTGAAATCCTCCCCCCTCCCTTGCTGGATCGCAGTGCAGTGCCCCTCCTCCCCATTTTCTTTTTTCTTTTTTTTTCCCGCTGAAACCCTCCCCCTCTCCTTTGCTGGATCGCGTCGTAGTACCCCCTGGAGCCCTCGGCTCCCCTGCTTCCCTCGTCTGACCTTCATCCGGCGATGCACCACACTCCACCAGCCCTCCTGCTTCCTCCGGAGACGGGCTGAACCGCCGCCCCTGCTCCATCCGGCGTCCAGCCTGCTCCGGCGCCACACACCCCTCCGTCGAACCCAAGCTGTCAGCCCCCCCTAGCGTCGTGCCCTGCTTTCCCTTTGGCCAGCCTCCCGACCGACCCTTTTCCGGTGGTCGGACCTTCCGGTCGATTTCCCTTATCCCGGCAGCATCCCCCCCCCCTCCTGTTAGGCCTCTCCCCTATTTTTTTCTTATATTTGAGTTGTTGGTTTTATAATGAGTTTTGAGTCCGGTTTTGGGGTTTAATTGTTTGTTTTGGGGTTTGAATTTTATGTTTTTGGGTTCGAATTCATGTGGTTGAGTTTGCGCTAGGTTTCTTGGGGTGCGAACATCGTGCGATTGAGGTTTTGTGCTATAATCTGAAGTTTCCACACCAATTTTCGGGGTTTGACGTCGAGGTAGGTGGTTCTATGTCTTTACATCACTTAGATAATTTAATTTGTTTGTTTAGTTTAACTTAATATGTTATATGGTTTAGTTGCATGATGTGAATTATGTTTATAATTTTTTGGTAGTGCTGTAGAGTTTTTGCGAAATGCGTTTTAAAAATGGTGTAACATGCGTACGTGATGAAAATTGCACTTGTTTTTTTTTTGAAATTGTCATGTTTTTTTCTTTTCGATCTGGTTGTGGTAAATTTTAGAAGTGTTTAATAATTGTTTATAGAGTTCCAAAAAGGTTTTGAAAGGTTTGATTTGTGAAATTGATTTTTTAATGGTTTCTTTCGCATGTAATATGATTTATAAATTTAGGAATTGTTTATTTAAGTGGTATTTTGAGTGAAAAACATGGTTGAAGGGTTTTTGAGGGTTGTTCGGCAGGTGTGAAAGGTGTTTTCAAGTCACTTTAGGTGTTTGTGTTTTTAAATAGACATTTTCAAAGTATATGAATCACTTTTTGTGTGTTTTCCTTGTTGTGTACTTCTGAAGTTGAAATGAAAAATTGTTTGAATAATGGAAAACAAGTTTTGACATGGTTACCTCATGTATCAAGTTTTAAAGTGATGCCTCTATATAAAATCAAGTTGTTTTAGGTGTAAAGTCTTCTTGGTTTTTCTTGAAATGATTTAAATAATAACTCAAATGATTTATTGGTACATTTATATGATGCTAAAATGGTGCTTTGTAGGAGTTGAATACGCGTTCATTTTTAAAGTGGTGTATTTTTATAAAATGAGACATGTCGTGTGCGTGTGTCTTTGAAATAGTGCTTTGGTATGCAAATGGTGACTTTTGTGTGCAATATCTTGTTTGGTCTGGGATATGAGAAAGAAATATACTATGTGAATGTGAAACTTGATTGAGCACATGGGAAAACCCTGGGTATCTAGGTGGGCGGACTAGAACTAGTGCGCTAGTGAACCGAATGGGTGTCGTCCCTATTTCACTTAGCTGGATTGACGATTGAAACACTAACTAAACATATGATATCTGAGGGTCGTGGCCTTCTAAGCCACGTGTTCTGAGGGTCGTGGACTTCTAAGCCACATTTTCTGAGGGTTGTGGCCTTCTAAGCCACGTTTCACCGAGACACAAGGTTCTAGGGTCCCACTCGAGCTAGATGATCCTTAGGGGATTTACCCATAGTTCTCTACCATCGATGGTGTGGTACCTTCCGTCGGCATATGGAGGACCACTTGTTTGTGTGTGTGTGTGTGTGCGCGTATCTTTGTGTGTGTGTGTGTGTATGTGTGTGTGTGTGAGTATGTGTGTGTGTGTGTGCCCATAATGAACCTTCCTCTTCCTCTTTAAAATCGTGTTTGTGAAATGAGTTCTTTTTAGTATTTTCCTTTAGCATTTTGTTTGTAAATGTTTTCTTTAAAATCATTTTGAAAGTATAACTTGAATAAGCACATTAAATTTTCCTTTTGATTTTGTGGCATGGAACCTTTTTATTGGGTGGCGTCCTACTAGGCCTTTCGCTCACACCCTGCATACACCTTCGGGTGTATGTAGACTTTGTTTCTTCTGTGTTTCAGGTTGTGACATCGTGCTCAGCAATGGTGGTTCGAGTTGTTAGTGGCCTTCTCATGCAGGTTGGTGTTGTGGCGTGCGGATGCTACACCACTCTTGTCGCTTGGAGGTTTGAGTTATAGTTTTAGTCTCTTTTGTTGTCATTTATTTTTGGACGTTGGTTCTAGTTGTAAACCATTAAATTTTGATTTCCGTTTAATGGTATCTTTGGTTGTCGATTCCTAGTTTCATTTTTATTATCTTGTTAGTGTTTGTGTATACCATTTTGGGTAAACTGTTCCCACAGGTTACTCTTGATACCCGGGCACTTGTGCCAGCCCGTGGGGATTGGGAACGCCCTTCGGGCCATGCCGCAGACCGGGTCGGGTGCCGGGGCGGATGGCGACCCGGCCTGGTTCGTGACAAAATGGTATCAGAGGTCAAGGTTTGCTCTCTTGGGTCGTGTTCTTTTGAGATAGAGTCAGAGTAGACCAAAATTAAAGTTGTTGGTACTCGACGTCCTGGCTACGAGTAAGGTGCCTGGCCAGCACACCTCATGGCGGGACTCAAGTTACCAAAGTATGTTGGGGTTTGTTTGAGTTTCTGGT
Source organism: Viscum album (assembly GCA_963277665.1). NCBI lineage: Eukaryota > Viridiplantae > Streptophyta > Magnoliopsida > Santalales > Viscaceae > Viscum > Viscum album. The sequence goes on along the minus strand of OY728160.1, from coordinate 1,714,751,554 downwards.
CCTTGCTGTTAATCGTGTCTAAGGTAAATGGAAAGGGAGTAAGGTCAGTAGTCTTAGTGAGCTCGCAGGGTCTGGAAAGCCTTGTGGAGCTGGGGACACGGTCCTAAAATACTCACCGTGGCCCGTGGCGTGATCGGCGAATGGCCGCCAACCATATGTTCCAATCACCCACGGACCCTAGTTTCCTCTTGCTTTGCTTCTCGCCTCTTTTTTTTGAATTGTGAGAATTTGGTTTTTAAGTAAAAATGATTTTCCCTTCGAAACTATTTTGAAATAAAGTTCTTTAAAAATAAAATGACGTGAAAGTTTTGGAAAGTGTGGGTTGAACGTTTTGGTTTTGAAAAAAAAATGGAAAGCCTCGGTTTTATCCTTGGTGTTCTCGTGGGAAACCACATGCATGAGTGTATATGGAAAGAGAAAGGGTTAATGGAACGAGCGGATGAGTTCCTGGATAGATATGAGGTTGGTGTCGGTGCGGCATGAGAACATGCATGTGTGAGGCCCATGGGACACCATTGGTGTTTGTGCAACCCACTGACTTTGCTTATTTTCAAAATGTTTTGTTAAAGGAAAATTTGGTGTTTTTAAATAACCGGTGTTTGTGTGGTGTGTACTTGTATTTTTGAAAGGTTGGACATGAGGCGTTTCGTGCCGAGAATCCATTTGACTGATTTTTTGTATTAAGTTTAAATTCTTATTTGTAAGTTGGTATGCAAGTGTGTGGTTAGTAAATTCTTTTGAAGAGTACGTCGGGGAGCCCTTTTAATGGTTTCCCCTGCACGTTTGGTACTTGCTTGTGGTATGTCTTGACCGTTGGACTAGTTTGGTTGGGTCCATATTTTTCTTTCTTGATTAGTGTATGCCCCCCCATAAAGCGTTTACATGTGATTGAAGTACGACTACGGATAATTCTCCGTTGGCTGGCCCTCCAGTTGATTAGAGGAATCTCTTCTTGGATTCTATAATTGAACCCACCTATCATTTTTACATCTAAGCGGATCCTCTCGTAGTGGGATGATAGAAGCGAGGGGAGTTGAAGGGAGTTTCGGCCTCTTTGAGTTGTCTGAGTCATCGGGTATGAAGTTTGATGTCGCTGCGTCTGAAGGTTCCCCCTTGAAATGGTGAAAGGAATTCCACCAGGGAAGGGTGAAAGCGGTTCAGAGTTATCAGTGTTGACCAGTGTCTTGAAGGTCCTTGTAGTATTTTCATCGGCCGCAAGGATCATGTTCAGGTGACGATTTGTGGTGTCGTGTTCTCATCCAGTGTGACAAGGGGTGATGCGCATGCACCATTTAATCTCTTGTGTTGGTGAATGTTCAGTGTATGATCAGTTGAATGTCGTAATGTGTTGTGGTTGCTGGTGTTTCCTCGGTTGTAGTGTGGTGGCATGTGACACCAAAAGGAGAAACTCCATTCTGGAGTCTTCAATTCCTGACTGCGAGGTAGGAGATGCTTCAAACATCAGGGCTCCAGCCATAGGCCTCGGAGTGAAGCTGGCGCGTGGTTAGGAACCCCGAGAGTGTATGAGAACCCGACCTTATTTCTGTCATCAGTGTTAAAAGTAGAGGCGGTTTAAATTGTTCTATGTTTGTTCCATTTCGAACGAACCTTCTGGTTGTGTAAGGTTTCAGTGACTATGCGGAGACATGTCTGCCTCGATGCCTTGATGTTTTGGGGGTAGCGTTCCACTGGATGAAATCTCTTTAGTGGTCCTGATGGGATATGTTGGGTAGGTCGGTCTCAATGTTTGAATAGTGCTCATCTAGGGAAGTGAAGATGCTAGTTTGTTTCGGGTTGTGGTTTTAACACCCCGATAGTTGGGCCCCTCCCTCCCCGCCCCTTGTGGTGGGGTGTTTGGTCACCATCGTGAAATTTTAAAAGTTATGTATCTCTTCTTAGTTTTAATGGTGGCGAGACCCATGTTGGGTCTCGCTCAAAAGTCTTTGGAGTGAATTGGATTGGACCTTCTTCATAATGGTGGGGAGTCCATTTGAACCTCCCCATGTTGGTTTTCTAGTCTCGTCCTGGGTATTAGTAGGTTCTTAATGGTGGGGATCCCCTCGGGCTTCCCCATGTTGACCTTTTGGTTCTGTTTCTAAAGATGAGTTGGTGATAGGTGATAAGGGTGCTCCTTGGTCATGGTTGGTCTCGTTGTTCGTTCCAGACAAACGACGTGTCTTGACCTTTTTTGTTCAGTCTAGCCAAATGTTGTGGTTTTATTTTAATAGTGCTTGAGGTGTTTCGGTTTTTATGGTTGGTTTCTGTGGGTTCAAGAGATCGTTTTCTAAAACAATCAACTGGAGGCATTCTAGCTCTTCGGGGTGGATGACACATATCATAAAATCTTTATATGAGTTTCTCAAAGTTTTCTTTGAGTCATTTTCTATGAGCATGATACTTTTTCCCCTCTTTGCTTGGTTTTTGGGGGATCCCCTTTGAACCTTAAGGCAGTGTGATTTTCTGCTGTGGGTTTGGTTCTGGTTGTGGATTTTCGGGGATGGAAAACTTTATGGTGGGGAGAATTGTCACACCCGTCTTTTTAAATTTTAAATTTTATTATTTTTATTAGGCATCAGATAGTTCGGGTCGAGGCCCGACTTAAAATTTCTGAGCTCTTATTTAGAAACGAATGTTTCGCTTCGGGTTGCGTCAAGCGCACCGCAGTCGAAGCCGTGCAACCTCGCCTGGGTCGCCGCGCGACCTCGCCCAGCTCGCTGCATGGCCTGCCCGATGTTTAAGGGGAGATGAAAAATATGCGGCGAATATTAAAATGAGAATGCAATGAAAATTGAGAACGTGCGGCCTTGGGCGAGACACAACTAGGGTGAGACACGATTTTGAAACCGCGCAGCCTCACCTGGTCCACTGGGTGACCTACCGATGTTCAATTAATTAAATGAAAGGAATTAATAATAAAGTAATAAAATCAATTGAATCGTGAAATAAAAGAAAAATAAAATAATTTAAATAATTTAGTGATTAAATAAATATTAACAAGGATAATATTTTTATTATGAACAATAACAATAACAATATTAAGTTATTTCTAAAATGTTTATTAGTATCAAATTTGTTATTATCTGATTATTATTATTATTGTAGTCATATTATTATAGTTAATATTAACAGTATTAATATTCATATTATTATTAATTTGTTTTGTTTTTAGATTTTTTTTTAGGTTTTTTTTTCTCCCATATTTTCTTTCTTTGTTTTTTTTATATCACCCTCAATCCCGTCGGATCCCCTCCCCCTTTTCTTTCTTTTTTTCCCGTTGAAATCCTCCCCCCTCCCTTGCTAGATCGCGCTGCAGCGCCCCCCCTCCCCGTTTTCTTTTTTCTTTTTTTCCGCTAAAACCCTCCCCCTCTCCTTTGCTGGATTGCGCCGCAGTACCCCCCTGGAACCCTCGGCTCCCCTTCTTCCCTCGGCTGACCTTCATCCGGCGACGCACCACACTCCACCGGCCCTCCTGCTTCCTCCGGCGACGGGCCGAACCGCCGCCCCTGCTCCGTCCGGCATCCAGCCTGCTCCGGCGCCACACACCCCTCCGTCGAACCCAAGCTGCCAGCCCCCCCTAGCGCCGTGCCCTGCTTTCCCTTTGGCCAACCTCCCGACCGACCCTTTTCCAGTGGTCAGACCTTCCGGCCAATTTCCCTTATCCCGGCAGCATCCTCCCCTCCGGTTAGGCCTCTCCCCTATTTTTTTTTTCTTATATTTGAGTTGTTGGTTTTATAATGAGTTTTGAGTCCGGTTTTGGGGTTTAATTGTTTGTTTTGGGGTTTGAATTTGATGTTTTTGGGTTCAAATTCATGTGGTTGAGTTTGCGCTAGGTTTCTTGGGGTGCGAACGTCGTGCGATTGAGGTTTTGTGCTATAATCTGAAGTTTCCACACCAATTTTCAGGGTTTGACGTCGAGGTAGGTGGTTCCATGTCTTTACATCACTTAGATAATTTAATTTGTTTGTTTAGTTTAACTTAATATGTACTATGGTTTAGTATCATGATGTGAATTATGTTTATAATGTTTTGGTAGTGCTGTAGAGTTTTTGCGAAATGAATTTTAAAAATGGTGTAACATGCGTGCGTGATGAAAATTGCACTTGTTTTTTTTTAAATTGTCATGTTTTTTTCTTTTCGATCCGGTTGTGGTAAATTTTAGAAGTGTTTAATAATTGTTTATAGAGTTCCAAAAAAATTTTGAAAGGGTTGATTTGTGAAATTGATTTTGTAATGGTTTCTTTCGCATGCAATATGATTTATAAATTTAGGAATTGTTTATTTAAGTGGTATTTTGAGTGCGAAACATGGTTGAAGGGTTTTTGAGGGTTGTTCGGTAGGTGCGAAAGGTGTTTTCAAGTCACTTTAGGTGTTTGTGTTTTTAAATAGACATTTTCAAAGTATATGAATCACTTTTGGTGTGTTTTCCTTGTTGTGTACTTCTGAAGTTGAAATGCAAAATTGTTTGAATAATGGAAAACAAGTTTTGACATGGTTACCTCGTGTATCAAGTTTTAAAGTGATGCCTCTATATAAAATCAAGTTTTTTTCGGTGTAAAGTCTTCTTGGTTTTTCTTGAAATGATTTCAATAATAACTCAAATGATTTATTGGTACATTTATATGATGCTAAAATGGTGCTTTGTAGGAGTTGAATACGCGTTCATTTTCAAAGTGGTGTATTTTTTATAAAATGAGACATGTCGTGTGCGTGTGTCTTTGAAATAGTGCTTTGGTATGCAAATGGTGACTTTTGTGTGCAATATCTTGTTTGGTCTACGATGTGAGAAAGAAATATACTATGTGAATGTGAAAGTTGATTGAGCACATGGGAAAACCCTGGGTATCTAGGTGGGCTGACTAGAACTAGTGCGCTAGTGAACTGGATGGGTGTTGTCCCTGTTTCACTTAGCTGGATTGATGATTGCAACACTAACTAAACATATGATATCTAAGGGTCATGGCCTTCTAAGCCACGTGTTCTGAGGTTCGTGGCCTTCTAAGCCACGTTTTCTGAGGGTCGTGGCCTTCTAAACCACGTTTCACCGAGACACGAGGTTCTAGGGTCCCACTCGAGCTAGAGGATCCTTAGGGGATTTACCCATAGTGCTCTACCATCGATGGTGTGGTGCCTTCCGTCGGCATATGGAGGACAACTTGTGTGTGTGTGTGTGTGTGTGTGTGTATCTCTTTGTGTGTGTGTGTGTGTATGTGTGTGTGTGTGAGTATGTGTGTGTGTGTGTGTGTGCCCATAATGAACCTTCCTCTTCCTCTTTAAAATCGTGTTTGTGAAATGAGTTCTTTTTAGTGTTTTCCTTTATCATTTGGTTTGTAAATGTTTTCTTTAAAAGCATTTCGAAAGTATAACTTGAATAATCACATTAAATTGTCCTTTTGATGTTGTGGCATGGAACCTTTTTATTGGGTGACGTCCTACTGGGCCTTTCGCTCACACCTTGCATACACCTTCGGGTGTATGTAGACTTTGTTTCTTGTGTGTTCCAGGTTGTGACATCGTGATCAGCAATGGTGGTTCGAGTTGTTAGTGGCCTTCTCATGCAGGTTGGTGTTGTGGCGTGCGGATGCTACACCACTCTTGTCGCTTGGAGGTTTGAGTTATAGTTTTAGTCTCTTTTGTTGTCATTTATTTTTGGACGTTGGTTCTAGTTGTAAACCATTAATTTTTTATTTCTGTTTAATGGTCTCTTTGGTTGTCGATTCCTAGTTTCATTTTTATTATCTTGTTAGTGTTTGTGTATACCATTTCGGGTAAACTGTTCCCACAGGTTACTCTTGATACCCGGGCACTTGTGCCAGCCCGTGGGGATCGGGAACGCCCTTCGGGCCATGCCGCAGACCGGGTCGGGCGCCGGGGCGGATGGCGACCCAGCCTGGTTCGTGAAAAAAACCTAGTCATTGAACTATTGGGAATGGATAGGAGTACATGATTTATGAAATATATATATAAATAAAATAAATATTACTTTTAATATTAATTCAATTCAATTAGTTTTCCTAAACTAACTAATAAAATCATTTATTTTTTAGAAAAGTATTTTTCTAAAAATTGCCTTTTTATGAAATATATATTTCTATTTATTGAAACTTGTTATTAATTATGATAAAATATATTTAACATGAGTAATTATTTAATACTAATTTAATTATTAAATGATACGAAATATTAATGAGAATGTTTAATATTCTAAAAAACTATTTTCCTATAAAAAACATGCTTCCACTGTATTTTACAATTTTATTCAAATATTAAAATTATAAATTTTATAATTTTAATTTGAAAAAATGACCATAATTTTTGGATTTAAAATAAAAATATTATCCTAAGATTAATTTTTTAATTTTTCTTAAATAAATGGTTTTTATGTGAATAGTAAAGAAATACTGATTTTGCTAAAAACTATCACTTTTATGAAATTATCATACGACAAGAATGACTTAAATGGTTTTGAAAAAAATTATATAATATATATATAATTAAAATAAATCATTTAAAGTTAATATTTTTTTATAAAACCCATGTATATAGTTTTGGAAACATAAGTAATATTTTATTCTAAAAACTATTTTTATTCAATTATATTAAAAATTACTTTTCATCACTTGTGAAAATTAAATATATCAAAATAGATTTCATAAACTAGATAAAACTTATCATATTATGTAACAAACTCAATTTAAATTTTGGTAATAAAAGTATGATTAATAATATTAAATTTAATGGACATGATAATGGTAAAACTGTTATTTTTACAGAATTATTTTATTAATATTGTGTACTTTTTATCTAATAAATTAAATTAATATATTTTAAATTATGAATATAATATTATATTAAAAAAAATTTAATTATATTAACACGCATTTAATTGGTAACCAATTCTAAATAATATTAAGAACACATAATAGTTAAAACACCGTTTTTCTACAAAAAACAATTTTTTTATATAAAAAATGTTTTAATTTAAAAGTTAATTTTATATTATTTATGAATTTAATTATATTAAATTTATATTAAATTTACCTTTATAGAACCCAAATTTTGTAAGATTTGTTGTTTTATATTTTTATTAAAATATAAATTATGAAGTTAAAAAACTAGTTACTAAGGTAAAAATAAAAAATAGTAAAAGAAAAAACATAAGAAAAAATAAGTTCCTACATGTTTAAAACATGTGTGGAAATAATTTTTTGCGATTTTATATACCCAATATCGTACTACAATCCATTATTTATAACTTTTTTAGTTTTTTACACTTTAATAGTGTAATGATATCATTGAAAATCAAAGGATGTTCTCAAAAATTCTATTTTCTTCACTTATAAAAGGGAACACTTACACCCCTTTAGGCCACACCCATTACTTAAAATTACTCCCAAAACCTCTGAAATTTTTCTCCTGATATAATAATATCTCATTTTAATAAACCTATTATCTCAATTATTTAGACTAAGTTCTTCATTTCCAAGGATACTTTCAAGAAAAAGTTCAAAGTCTCAATGTGAGTATTTCATAGTCCTTAACATTTTCTTCTTAATCTTTTGCTTCCAAAACTATCCTTAAAATAGTAATATGATAACCTAAATATCATTATTATAATTAATTGTTATTATATTAATGTAATAACCTTTATTTATTTATTTTCATCCAATTATAAAAAAACAAAATAATGTTAATCGTGTGTTGTGTGGGCTACCGCCTCCATGAAATAATATTTTTCATTTTTCATCTTGGTTTTATTTCCTTGTACAACTGTTTAAAATATGAATCACCAAAATAAAAATAAAAAATAATACCATTATTATTCTTTTATAATGATATTATATACTTCCTTAACTATACTCCCCCATAAAGATATAGTGTGTTCATGTTTGTGTAGGTTTGACCACCTACATGAATACTGTTATAAAACTCTATCATTGATGGATATGGGAACATAAATACTAATATTATTATAATTTAATAATAAAATAAGTTTTTTGGTTATATAATTTTTATATTAAGTATTTAACTTATTATTAAAATGTCATCTTCGATTACTACAATCAACAAAATAAACTCATACTGGTTAAATTTTCAAGCAAACATAATAGAAAGATATATAATAAATAAATAGCATGTGATAATAAGTGGCCCATATTAAAATAGATATGTAAGAATAATATTCCTAATAATTTATATAATAAACTTAATTTTATTATTTAGGAATTTAATCACATGTACATAATGAATCTAGAATAAGGTAAAGGTTGCGTCTCAAAATTTCCTTCATTAAGACACATTTTCTTGTATACGCTTAATTTCATTTAAATGGTGTGTATACTTCCTATTGGATATATAATACCATGAATTATATTTATTCATGGTATTTTAACTCTAACTTTAATCCCTTACTCTTTCAAGGTTTTTTTATTAAAATGCTTCTTAATTCGTAAGGATTTCTTTATCTCATTTTCAAAGACATGAGACATGTTTGATATTACAAACCATAATTTATTTTATATGGTTTATTCAATATCCCATTTAATTAAATTATAATTAATATCTTCCATTTCATGATACTTGAATTTTAATTCCATGGTAACCCTATTATTCTTAAGTTACCATTACCGTAAGTGTTTTTGGAAACACAATTCTCATTCATTGAATTATGATTGTTCTTCTTGAACTTATTTCATATAAGTTGGATATATTATACCATTTGACTGTATTATGTGGTAAATTATCTTTTTTTATGGATTTACATTTTAAACACATAACCACTTTCTAAATTTTCCTTGATTTATGAATTATGACATCCATAAGGGATTTGGTTAATTCAAATGCCCTCTATTTGAGTTAAAATATTTTTACTTGAGCATCATTATTCTATGTTTGATAAATAATTATATTTCATATTTAATAAGATATTTACTCTCTTATATTTTGGTAAAATTATGTTTTTAATTCAAATATTATTTATCGATGAATTATTTTATCATAAAAGTGCAACATATTTTAAGAAAAAAAATATCATCTACTTTAAAGATGGTTTTTTCTCCATTTTAATGATCATTATTCCAAAAAAAATTACTTTATTATTTTGAAACCCAAATATTTTTTTTAATCATGTAAACTCCATATTTCCATTATGGTATTTTAAAAATTATGTTTTATTATCTATTTTACTATATGGGTTTTCAAAAAAGGCATTTCAAGATATTCAAAAGGTTTTCAATCCTTTTAAAATAAAATATTTTATCTTCCACTTCACATTTTGTATGACCATTATTTATTTTCAAGGATATTTTATTTATAACTATTTATAATAAGGTTTTAAAAAGTATTTTATTTCCCTTCACAATTTTTTTTAATTAATTTTTACTTCAATGTTTTAAAAGGTTTTGTAAAAACTTTTGTATTTTGACTTCTATTTACCCTCAAAGGTTTATCTTTCATAAAGTGATATTTTGATTTCCCTTTATTTTTTATTATGATATGATTCCTTTTATAAAATGAATTTTTTTATATCCTATGATTTCTTAAGTTTTTTTATGGGATATTTTTTAAAGGTTTAGGAAACCCATTCTTTTTTCATGAGTTCTTTATGATATAATGAATGTTTGTTCTCAAGTGGAACATATATGTATAGATGTTTGACATGTTTGGTCCTATATCATTTTACAATGAATTGTTTAAGGTTCCATATCACATAATATGATGAAATTTAGTGTGAATGAGATGTGGGAATATTTTTTCACAAGTTTTTTGTGTGAATGAGATACAGGAATTGTTGTTCACAAGTTGTTGTGTGAACATGATGCGAGAATATTTGTTTACAAGATTTTTTATGTTTATGTTTATGCTGTGTTTTTTTGTTATACTACACAATTCAATGAAATTCCATATTTCCATATGCCTATGATTATTCTCCTTCAATCATGTTTAATTTATCATGATTCCACACGCTTCTTCCATGATATAAGTTTTTTCATTTGAGATTACATATCCATTTGTCCTGACTTATGGACAAATCATATTGTTTCATGTTCTTTTTAATAAGTAATTTCTCCCCTTACCATAATTTCTCATATTCTTATGATCTAACCCTTGATGACATGTTGATAAGTTTTCCTTTATTGATAATTTTATATCACCCCTTTATTATGTTTTCCTTTCCCCAGGTTATAAAGATGGGCATGACCTAGGATATTTCTAGAAGTGGATCTAGTGAGGATTAGAATGTGAAGAAATGTTCATGAATATTATAAAATAATTTTCTTATATAACTAATCCTCAATGACTCTAAACATTACATTATTACTATTGTGAGATTTTTTATGAGTTATAATGTTTATCATATGGTAATTTTGTAAATTAAAGATAGGTTCATCTCACTTTGAATAAAATCTATTGTTTAAAGAAAGTGTTTTTAGTACCAAATCTGGGAGTGCAGTTCTGGTTCATCTTAGATCGGGTTTGAACCATCAAGAACATAAATGAAGAAAGATCTCAATAATGAGGTAAAATTTCTTTTTATACTTTAAATTAATTATAAATTAATATTAAAAGATCCTATTTTGGTTCATGAAAAAAACTTATCAATATTCTTTGAAAAAAAATCATTGGTTGTGGAATTCACGTCATGTAAATTGCAGATGATCTATTGAATTAGGAAAAATTCAAGTTGTCAATAGGCCCAATAGGTGCTTCCACTACATTTAGAACTATCAAGTGACGTCATAGTGGTCAAATTCAATTTATAATTATTTATTGATTATTGATTATTAACACATTTAAAGTCAGTTTTCATTTAATACAATTTGTTCTTGAATCTGATCATTGAGATCTCTTCCTCCTCCCTTCATTTATTACTAATTTAATTCAAATCCAATTAAATTTTATTAAAGAACATATGAAGAACTCATCAAGAGGTCTCTAGAATCTTTTCCAAAAAACACGGGATTGCATGACATGTAGTCGGTGTACACATTGTTCATCCCAGTTCATCACACCATGAAGTAGCATGAATTAATTCTTGGCATCATGTAATGAAGGAAATATGGTGCATTAAATGTTTTATTCATTCACATCATGTAAATTGAGGATGATCCACTAAATTGGGAAAAATTTGAGTTGGTCATAGGCCCAATAGGTGCTTCCACTACATCTAGAACTATCAAGTGGTATCATAGTGGTCACATTTAATTTATAATTATTTATTGATTATTGATTCTTAACACATTTAAAGTTAGTTTTCATTTCATGTAATTTGTTCTTGAATCTAGTCATCGAGATATCTTACTCCTCCATTCATTTATTTCTTATTTAATTCATATCCAATTAAATTTTAATAATGAACATCTGAAGAACTCATTTGTAGGTTCTAATAATTCTGTTTAGATAACATAGGATTAAACGACATGTAGTTGGTGTACGCATTTTGTATCCCAGTTCATTTCACCATGACGTAGCATGAATTAATTATCGGTATCATGTAATGAAGTAAATATGGTGCATTAAATTTTTTGTGTGTTAACCAAGATAGGTTGGCACATGGTATGTTGGACTACATGTCATGTAACTAGGTTACATACTATGTAGTCCATGCATTTTCACAATGGAAAGCGTATAGTCAAACATGCATCAAGTATTAATTTACATGATGTGTTATGACTGAAAGTCATGTAACAATGAGGTTACACAACGTGTTCCAGTTAGTTGTACACACTGTGTACCTAATAAATGATTGTATAGAAATAAATTTCTAGTACCTAGGTGTGAACCATAAAAATATGATGAGTGACATACATAGCATATAGTTGGATGTACGTGTTGTGTACCCAACCCGTTTAAGTAGAAAATCAAAATTTAATTTATTTCTTCTTTAAACCTCAAAAACATGTGTTATGTGTGTCATTTATTGACTCATACATGTTGTGTGATATGTTATATATATATATTAAATTTTTAATTAATTTTTGTATAAATTTTTGAATGATGTGCCATGTATAGTCATAATACGTCGATTAATCCGTGTGTATTAAAATAATTACCCACAACGTTAATTAATATGTGTTTTTTGTTTAATTAATTGACTCTTACATGACATATAATTACATAACAAAAACATGTATGTTATATAATACATGATTATACTATATATGATCTTAATACATGCCAGGTAGTTTGGACAGGTACTCATCGAGTTGCTTCTAAGTAAAATTTTTGTACTTATTTTATTAAATTTTAAATAATATTAATTTATTTAAAATCACATTGGATGAGTATCTCAAGGATATATTGGATCTATATTAAGATAAAATTAATTAATTTATTGATTAGATAATTAATTAGATCAATCTGTGCATATTTTATATTAATAAAAGAATGAACTAAAATGAATGCTAGCCAATTATTTTAGGTGTGTACTCATTGAACAGGTGTATGATCATGATCTTAGACTGGAATATTTATGTGTATGGTTTCTTTTAATTTAATTATTTCATGGGGTTTTTTTAATTATTTTATTAAATTAAATTGATAATATGTGAGTCATTTATTCCTCCTTATTATATACAATCATGTGTGCCCACAATTTATTTTATACAAACCCATTTTATAGTTCCCTTCACCTTTGAGTGAAGTAAATTCATTGTAAGTATGGAGCTCCCGAACGCAAGGAGTTGGTACAATATGGAGTCTAGGTGAAGAAAACCCAAATAGATACACAATAAAAATGTAAAATGATATAACTCAAGCCCAAAATGACTCAAGAATTTTCTTTCCCTTATAGCCAATGGTTTGTTTATTGTCCACTCACTAAACAAAAAACTGCTAGTTAAAGCTCGTGATCATGCCATGATTTATATATTTTATTTATGTCTGATGCATGATTTATTTTATAGATGTAAGATTGTGATAACATAAATAATTGGATTAATATAAAAATATGGAATTAAAATAAAATAATTATATATAAATATATCATCAAACATATGGTTAATCACTTAAGTAAAATCCACTTAACATTAACAAGCCATGTAAATGGATAAAATAATAATGTTTACACATAATAAACAAATACCTCAAGTTAATATTAAGTCATTATGTCTTCCATTATCTGAGTTAAGACAAACTATAGTTAAAATTTTGGTTCAATCCATAGTCGGGGGCACTTTCAATTATCAAGTAGTCTTAACTAAGATAACGGGTCGACTTAACTGAACTTTTATTGAATTTAATGACCATAGTTTGTTCAATACAAATTTGGAGGCAAGTGTTGAGGAAATATGAGTCAGGATTTAAGGATTATAGAGTCCACTCAATGGAGTAAGGAACCATAAGCCCATAGTTGGAAAGACCGCATACCTAAACTTATTCTTATGGTTTTTATAGACATAGTATGGAACATAATAAGGGAAATATGGATCCTTTTTACTAGAATGTATAATGTAGTGGGACATTTTGACTTCAATGGTGTGGGTCATTGAGACTTGATAAAATAGTGGGAGACTTAATAAAATTAAATTTATTATGTCCCACATAATTTGTAATCAAGTAAATCACTAAAAAATTTCTCACTTATTATTATAGAATAATGAAAAGTTAATCAACCAAATTATATCTATGATAAATTCTAGAAAACCCCATCTTCTAACTAAAAGTAACTTCCAAAAATTATTCAGATGCTTACGGGTTGTGTTGCACCATGAATGGAAGTCTTATGTGCTGGAATCCTCGATACTTAATCCTTATACTAAAGATGTGGGTGACGAGGAGTTCGTTTTATATGAAAAAATACTAAATGATATGATATATATTCAATGTTTAATGTTTTCATCCACGTATTTTGAACCCATGAATTCTTATAAAAACAAGTATTCCTATAGCATGCTCAAGTATCTCCTTGATCATTATCAGGAGAAAGTCATATAGGAATGTTTTGAGATATCCAAGTTGCACTTAAATAGTAAAATTAGATAATGTGCACCGTCTGGGCCTCACATAGTCAAAATAATTGGATACATTGAGTGTCCAGAGGTTTTAGGTTTTAAGTTTCCTGAAAAACTGTGCATCAGTCTCATTCTTTCATCACTCCCTTGAATATTCTCTAGTTTTGTTGTTAATTTTAATATGAACAATATAAATAATTATACACCATCTATTATCACTTTACTTCACCAAGTTTATAAGGATATGAAACATTAAAATCCTTTTATCTTTATGGTGAATAATAGGAAATTTCAGGTGAAGAGATCCAATACTAACTCCAAGTCTAAATATTATTCAAAACACCCTTCCAAGAAGAGTAGGATCAAGGGGGAAATAATGGAATGATATGATATCTATTTTAATGTGGAAAGAAGGTCCACTGGAAGACAAAATAAACCTAGACTAAAAAATCAAGGGGAAACTTTAGGTACATTTATTATCAAGTTCAATATATCGGTTTCTACAAATTGGGTATTAGATACAGCATGTGGTGCTCACATATGTATTTAGATATAAGAACCAAGTAGATTCCAGAAGATTGACCATGGTGAGATGGATCTATGAGTAGTCAACTGAGACATACTTGCTATTTTGGCTATTGGAGATTACCATCTCACATTTCCAAATGGAATGATCTTGGTTTTAAAATATTTTTATTATGTGTAGTCAATTACCAAAAACATTATTTTTGTGTCCAAACTTGATACATATGGATTTATTTTAAAATTTGGAAATAATATTTTATTATTTTATAAAAAACTAATTTTTTATGGTATGTAATCTTTAAATAATTGTCTTTATTTGTTGTATTACACAAACCAAATAATGGAAATTGATAAAAAAAATAGTTCACATGACTCATACCACACCCAACTATGGAAGAAGTGGTTTTGTCATGTAAATGAAAATTATTTGACCTAATTACACCAAGATAGATATTTGGATTCATTTTAAATGAAACCACTTAGTGTATGCCATACATATTTTCAAGGAAAAATGACCAAAACCTCATTAAGTGTAAAAGGTGAAAGGGTCATAGAGATTCTTGAATTGGTTCATGTTTGTCACACCCCGACCATGAACACCAGTTATTTTATTCTTTTTTTGGTCTTGCGTCATTTGGTTGAGGTTTAGTTGGGTCCCTGTTTGAACTTTTTCGAAGTTCGATGTTTTTGGTGGGTCTAGGGCCGGTGCACGGTCACCGCACTGCTAGCAGTGATCGTGTGTTTGGTCGTAGTGAATGCGTTGTCACCCGGTCGTTCGAATAAATAATAAAATTAGATGAATAAATTAATTTGACTAAAAAACTAAGCTAAATAAAATTTTATAATGGAAAAACATGGTTAATGTTTAACCCATAATCAAAATAATATTATTGCGCAGATGATAAAAAAAATTTTGGTAATAATACTACGATCATTAAATTGTTATAAATATAATTAATATTTAAAATAAAACGTAATAAAATTATCATTTTAGTTAGCTTTTAATTTTTTTTCCTTTAGTTGTTATTAATATTATTATGATCATTTTTTCAATTAATATTATTACTATTATTATTATTGTAACATTGATAATATTTTTATTATTATCACTTAAAATAAATTGGATAAGAACCAGTTATTTTTATTGGGTTTATTAATTTTTGTTGGTTCTATTTTTATTATAATTATTATTACATTGTTGTTATTATATATATATATATATATATATTAAACCCTAATCTACCTATCCCGCACCCCCCATTATTGTGCGCCGCACGAACCGCCGCCTCCCCCTTCATCGGCATGTTCCTCCATGTGATTCCCCCCTGCCCAGGTTTCTCATTCCGGCGTGGCTCCCTCCTCCCGGTCCGGCTTCCCTCTCACCCTCCTGCAACGGCGCCCAGCCGAACCAGCAGTCGGCACCCCCTCGATGCAGCACCCCCCCCCCCTTTCTGTTCTCCCTTTTTGTACACCAGGTCCCCCGCCTCGGGTCCTCCTCCTCTGCACGGAGCCAGCCGCCCCAGATCACCCTACCCTCTTGCGGACTGCCTCTCGTCGTGCCTCCCTCATCCATCGGCTCTCCCTCACAAGAAAGCTAGCAGACCTCCCCTACTCGGCCTCCTCTCTGTCCACCAGCACCAGCCGAACCCTCCTGCTCCCCTTGACCCAGCGCCACCACCTACCTCCCACGTTGCACTCGTCACCCCCTGCCTCAACCCTCCATCAGGCCTCTGCCAGCTCCGGCTTGCCCTCAAACTCCCCCTACAGTGGTCGTTTTTCTCTTCTTTGGGGTGCGGTGATGGTGTGAAATAGGTTCTGCTCCGGGTTCTCGGATGTTTTTCCAACCTTGAGGTAGTAACCCAATTGCTTTTACTTTTAAATTAAGTTTACTTTGTTTTCTTGTTCTTTGCACCATTATTAATCGTTAATTAGACAATTAATGTATGTAAATTTAATTGTATCTTTTGAAATTGATTGGTTTCGATTCGTTGGTTTCTTCTTGGGGTAAGTTTTATGTCTATTGCTTGGTTTTGCACCTACTGAATTAGGGTCCTTTGTGTTTTAATGTTTATAGTAGTTATCTTTTAGTGTGTCGGTCTCTTCCTTGTGTTTTAGGTCCGTCTTGGCTGGTCAGTCACTTTTTGTGGTGGTTTTGGTTTTAAAGTGGTGACTTTATGTGAAACGGTGTTTGTTTTATGTGGAAAGAATTTATTCGAGTCACTGCTTATAATTTTATAAATCATGCATGTGGGTTATTAAATCATGTGTAGGATTGAGGTTGTATTTTGATATGGTTTTGGTATGCAGTTGATTTTTTTAGAGGGTTTGGGTTCTCTTTGGGTTTAAAAGCTTTTGGGGGTGTTATTGAAGTTGTTTTATAATTTATTTTAATGGTGTTTTTATTTGTGTAAAAGTTGAAAACCATGTTTGGAAAATGTTTTGAGGTGCGTTTAATTTTAAAGAGAGGAAATGAAGTATGTTTTTAGGGTAAAGTCTTGTTGTGCATTTTAGAAAAGTTTTATTATTTATTGAAAGGATTTATTTATTGGTGAGTGTTATTTGAATGATACTTTGGGAAGGTTTCGGTGTGCGCTTGGTTTTTCTTTTGGTTTACGTGAGTCCTGGATACCTTTTTGGTCATGCTTTGGTCCTTCCGCATTAATTGTTTTTGGGTGTTGTTTAATTTTTGTAGGGTGTTGCTCCAATGTGGCCGTTAATCCCCTCGTGGGGTTCGCAAAGGGTGTCTCGGGTCATGTTGGACCGCGCTCTATCTACTATCGTCGAAGGCGAAGCGATTCAGATTGCTTCGGATTGTTCGACTTTATTTGCGGGCACATCTTGTTTTACCGCATGTTTTGGGTTCGTTCCGTTTCGTTTGCACCGGTTTCAAGGTGGGTTTTACTCTGTTTATTCTTTTGGATTATTTTTAAGTTAGTGTTTCTGTGTTTTTAGATACTTTGCGTTGTTTCAGCACATTGGCAAGGTTTTTCTGTGATATTTCGGTCATCGGCTAGTGGCGCGTGCTTGCGCGCAAGTTGGGACGTACCGCATCATCGTTGTAATCAAGCTGCGAGTCGAGGTAGGTATCCCACTACACTCACCTTTAAATTTAGAATTTATTAATTCCTTGATGTTTTGTTAATTTTAATGAATGAGAAATAATATTAGATAATAAAATTTTAAATGGTTATTTAGTGTGAAAAGATCCGTTTATTTTATACCGAACACTTGGAACATTTTCTTGATGGGCGGACAACTAGTATTGAAAGAATGCTCATTTGGCCTTTAAACATAATTCATGGAATTTAAAATGTACTTATAGTTTTAAAGATAAATTATTTCTTCTGAACAAGTGTTTTGGGTTTTCTCGAGAAATGAAGTTTTGCTTTAAAATTGGTGAAGGCTCGTTTGGCACTTTAATAAATTAGGTTATTTTGGAAAACCCACTCGGGGGTGATCTTTGGTGTGTGTTGATTTCGTGAGCTGTATGTGATGTTTGTGCATCATGACTGATTAATTTACATTGTAGACGCACCCCCTTTTTATTGTATGTGTTGACATGGGAACCTGGCATATTGAGTGAATATTTTGAGAACGATCTTTGCACTAGTTTAGAATACGCACTGGCTAGTGGCCCTATAGCAAGGGAATACTGAGTTATTGCTGCTAAGGGGATTGGGCCCCTCGGTTAGGCCATGTAAGGCTATGCCGAGCATTAGGGCGTTATGACGTCATCGAGTTAGGGCATGCCTTCATGATGAGTCATATATATAGTATGTTCTGGATTGTTCATGATCACCTAGGTTCGACCCATGTTTTTGTTTTAGTGTTTATTTGTATGTGGAGGATTATTGCGAGGTCTAGTTCAGTAGGTGTCCCCAGTGTGCCACTTATTTTCCATTGGATTTAGTGTGTGTTGCGTGTTGTGTGTGGTTTTCCCTTTGACTAGCAACTAAAATTTGAATTTCTAAATTGCACGCAGAAATATTTTAAAATGATATACACCTGTTCCATTCAAACATTAAACTTGTTTTAAATAAAAAAGGGAAATGGGATGATACTTGTTTTAGAAATGAAAGTGTGTGTGTGTGTGAAAACCAATATTTTTTATATTTAGTTCAAACCTGGAATTAGTAAATTTCTTTATTTAAAGGTAGTGCATTGGGAATAGATATCGGGATAGCCTACTGAGTTTTAATACTCATGCCTATAGTTCTTTTCTGTTTTTAGTGTTTTTTCAGGCTACAACTTGGGTGCATTCACCTTGGGCGACGTTTGGTCATGAGTTGGGGAGTCACCCACGAGGTCACATGGAGATAGTGGTTGTCTCTTTCGGTTAGTTTTATTTTCTCTTGTTCTTATTTAGTTACCTTACTCTGTTTATTTATTTTGTGCTACTATGTTTAATTTCTGCTGCTTTATTTATCTATTTTTACTAGGCGAAATCGTTCCCACAACCTCTGTTGATGCCCTGGCGCTTGTCGCCAGCCCGGGAGGATCGGAAACGCCTCTCGGGCCATGTCGCGGACCGGCTCGGGTGACTGGTTTAGGTTCGATCCGGGTTGGTTCGTGAAAAAATGGTATAAGAGGAGGTCATATCTTAGAGGACCTCTCTTTTCAGAGTGCCCTTTGTTATTTGGGATGTCTGGTAGATGGAGATTAGGACTGTCGGGGCTCAGGAGGTAGGTTACGGGTCGGTTCCTGATCACCACCGCTCGTGACGATACCTAAGTTACCAGGGTTAGTCCGGGATTTGAATCTTTTTTCTTTGGTTGTTTTGGACTGAGGGATGATAATGGGGGAGAATCGGTTCACTTTGTGGCCTCACATGGGGTGGTGAGCCAGGTGAATTCCAAGTGACTGGCTCAAGACCCTCTTAGTGTTATGCTTTACTTGGGGCGTGGCTCACCACCATGTCGCTGGGTCAGACATATGCATTAGTTCCTCATTCCATTGGGTTATTACTGCTTGTGTTTTGTTTTAGTCTCAGTTGATTTGAGTGTGTGTTAAAAGTGAAATTGGTTTTTAAATGGAAAAGTGTTTCTTCCAAATTGTTTTTGAAATTACTAAAGTGGGTTTTTAAAGAGAAGGTGTATCGGTTTGGAAAAACTTGGTATGTGTTTGAATTTGATAAGGAAAATAAGTGTTTGAACCTTGACACTCCTTATGGAGGGTCACATGTGCGTGGGTATGTATGAAAAGTGCGTGGAGGCACTTGTTTTCAAATGATATGAGCGAGATTGAATGAACGCACATGTAACGGTTCATAAGGTTCCATAGGTGAGTTTTAAATGTTTTAAAGAAGTAATGGTTTTTGAAAATTGATTTATGCTGGTATTTGTGTATGTTTGGCTTATGGGCCTTTTTCCCTTGTCTTGTGTAGTTGCTTTGATTGAGTTTTGGCACGATGCCAGTTTCGATGGTGTTTTTCGTGTTGTTATGAGTATGCTGCCCAGAAAGCCTCCAAAAGTTGTTAATGAGTTATGCTCAGTTCTCAGTTCCTTTTGTGTGTTGCTTTCTTTTTGAGGTAATCCAAGTCTGTTAGAGGTAGTCGTATCTTTCTGAAAGATAGTGTGTCTTTAGGTTGTTGGGAACTTCTAGGGTAGTTAAGGTTCGTACCATTCCAGAGATTATTTGAGGGTTCAGTTCTGTATGAGTAAAGGTGGGATGTCTCATCGTCGTTGGAGTTTTGGGTGTGATTAATGATGGTCGATTTCCTCAAAGGTTCCCCACCTAGAAAGGGATGCGGGCTGGTGGAACCTGCCTCCAAGAAACCATCCTCGTCGGTACCGGCTCCTAGTTCATCGGACCGCTCTCTTGTGTGCTACCAGTATGGCTTGTCCGGACATTCTAAGTCGTCATGTTGCATTCCTTTGAAAACATATGACCATCATGATTATTTGAATCATCGAACAGAAGTAGTTAGAGATCAGAAAATGAAAATGCCTGACTGTAAGGCAGGAGATGCTTCAGCCATCAGGGCCCCAGCCATAGGTCTCGGGGTGAAGCTCGCGCACAGTTAGGAGTTGCTGAGGGTGTGTGGAACCTCGGTCCGAGTAATGCTTTCAGCTTTGGGAGGGAAATATTCAAAGGTTCCTTGTTCTGTTCTTTTCACCGTTAAGCTCATCATGGTTCTGGTGATGTGATGAACTTGTTCTACCGCAATCTATGCGGTCTTATCTCTTCTTAGTGTGTTTTCAAATCGTTCGGATTTCCTTGAAGGGTGTTGGGACCGCGAATAAACGGGTCGTTCTAATTTTGAGTTGGGTCTCAATTGTGTTTTTTAGGGGGATGTTTGGTTTCATGAAATTAATGGGCAGTGTTTCGGGGTCCTTTCTAAGTTCGGTCTAGGAATTCCATAGCCTCTGGTTATGGTGATGATTTTATTCGGTTGGTGTGAGAGGTGTTGAGTTAATTTCGTATCCTCGGGGTGTTGGGCCATTTCGTAGCAATCTTTCTATTTAAGTCTCTAAGTGTTGTTTGGTCCATGTGGAGAAATTAAATGGGTTCAGTTTGGGAGTTCCTGCGTTGGCCCCCCTTGGGGGAGGTGTGTTCGGGTTTCAAGGCTTTCATATTTGTAAATTCTCGTGGTGGGGAGAACCCTCCCGTGTTCTCCCCTCAACCTCGGGCTTCATTTTTCTCTTAAATTTGTCAGGTGTGACCTGTTGAGAGTAAGTTCATCCCGGGATTCACAGTTTTTCCTCGGTTTTGTCTCAGTATAGACTCAAGTTGTGTCAACTGTTGGGTTGGTGACTTTCTGGGGGCAGAAAGTGTCTGTGGTGGGGAGAATTGTCACACCCCGACCACGAACACCAGTTATTTTATTGTTTTTTTGGTCTCGCGTCATTTGGATGAGGTTTAGTTGGGTCCCTGTTTGAACTTTTTTGAAGTTCGATGTTTTTGGTGGGTCTCAGGCCGGTGC
The DNA here is from genome assembly GCA_963277665.1 of Viscum album. Lineage (NCBI taxonomy): Eukaryota > Viridiplantae > Streptophyta > Magnoliopsida > Santalales > Viscaceae > Viscum > Viscum album. Next base: position 1,714,730,158 of record OY728160.1, on the reverse strand, counting down.
ACGGTCACCGCACTACTAGCGGTGATCGTGCGTTTGGTCATAGTGAATGCGTTGTCACCCGGTCGTTGGAATAAATAATAAAATTAGATGAATAAATTAATTTGACTGAAAAACAAAGCTAAATAAAATTTTATAATGTAAAAACATGGTTAATGTTTAACCCATAATCAAAATAATATTATTGCACAGATGATAAATATTTTTTGGTAATAATACTACGATCATTAAATTGTTATAAATATAATAAATATTTAAAATAAAACGTAATAAAATTATCATTTTAGTTAGCTTTTAATTTTTTTTCCTTTCGTTGTTATTAATATTATTATGATCATTTTGCAATTAATATTATTACTACTATTATTATTGTAACATTGATAATATTGTTATTATTATCACTTAAAAGAAATTAGATAAGAACCAGTTATTTTTATTGGGTTTATTAATTTTTGTTGGTTCTATTTTTATTATAATTATTATTACATTATTTTTATTATATATATATATATATATATTAAACCCTAATCTAACTATCCCGCACCCCCCATTCCTGTGCGCCGCGCGAACCGCCGCCTCCCCCTTCATCGGCCTGTTCCTCCATGCGATTCCCCCTGCCCAGGTTTCCCAGTCCGGCGCGGCTCCCTCCTCCCGGTCCGGCTTCCCTCTCACCCTCCTGCAACGACACCCAGCCGAACCAGCAGCCAGCACCCCCTCGATGCAGCACCCCCCCCCCTTTGTCTATTATCCCTTTTTGCACACTAGGTCCCCCACCTCGGGTCCTCCTCCTCTACACGGAGCTAGTCGCCCCATCTCACCCTACCCTCCTGCGGACTGCCTCCCGCCGCGCCTCCCTCAGCCATCGGCTCTCCCTCCCAAGACATCCAGCAGCCCTCCCCTACTCGGCCTCCTCTTTGTCCGCCAGCACTAGCCGGTCCCTTCTGCTCCCCTTGACCCAGCGCCGCCACCTGCCTCCCACGTTTCACCCGTCACCCCCTGCCTCAGCCCTCCATCAGGCCTCCGCAAGCTCTGGCTTTCCCTCAAACTCCCCCTACAGTGGTCGTTTTTCTCTTATTTGGGGTGTGGTGATGGTGTGAAGTAGGTTCTGCTCTGGGTTCTCAGATGTTTTTCCAACCTTGAGGTAGTAACCCCATTGCTTTTACTTTTAAATTAAGTTTACTTTGTTTTCTTGTTCTTCTCACCATTGTTAATTGTTAATTAGACAATTAATTTTTGTAAATTTAATTGTATCTTGTGAAATTTATTGGTTTCGATTCGTTTGTTTCATCTCGGGGTAAGTTTTATGTCTGTTGCTTGGTTTTTCACCTACTGAATTAGGTTCCTTTGTGTTTTAATGTTTATAGTAGTTATCTTTTAGTGTGTTGGTCTCTTCCTTATGTTTTAGGTCCGTCTCGGCTGGTCAGTCACTTTTTGTGGTGGTTTTGGTTTTAAAGTGGTGACTTTATGTGAAACGGTGTTTGTTTTATGTGGAAAGAATTTAGTCGAGTCACTGCTTATAATTTTATAAATCATGCATGTGGGTTATTAAATCATGTGTAGGATTGAGGTTTTATTTTGATATGGTTTTGGTATGCAGTTGATTTTTTAGAGGGTTTGGGTTCTCTTTGGGTTTAAAAGCTTTTGGGGGTGTTATTGAAGTTGTTTTATAATTTATTTTAATGGTGTTTTTATTTGTGTAAAAGGTGCAAACCATGTTTGGAAAATGTTTTGAGGTGAGTTTGATTTTAAAGAGAGGAAATGAAGTATGTTTTTACGGTAAAGTCTTGTTGTGCATTTTAGAAAAGTTTTATTATTTATTGAAATGATTTATTTATTGGTGAGTGTGATGTGAATGATACTTTGGGAAGGTTTCGGTGTGCGCTTGGTTTTTCTTTTGGTTTACGTGAGTCCTGGATACCTTTTTGGTCGTGCTTTGGTCCTTCCGCATTAATTGTTTTTGGGTGTTGTTTAATTGTTGTAGGGTTTTGCTCAAATGTGGCCACGAATCCCCTCATGGGGTTCGCAAAGGGTGTCTTGGGTCACGTCGGACCGCGCTCTATCTGTTGCCACCGAAGGCGAAGTGATTCAGATTGCTTTGGATTGTTCTCATTTATTTGCGGGCACACCTTGTTTTACCGCATGTTTTGGGTTCGTTATGTTTCGTTTGCACCAGTTTCAAGGTGGTTTTTACTATGTTTATTCTTTTGGATTATTTTTAAGTCAGTGTTTCTGTGTTTTTAGATACTTTTCATTGTTGCAGCGCATTGGAAAGGTTTTTCTGTGATATTTCGGTCATCGGCTAGTGGCGCGTGCTTGTGCGCAAGTTGGGAAATACCGCATCATCATCGTAATCGAGCTACGAGTCGAGGTAGGTATCCCACTGCACTCACCTTTAAATTTAGAATTTATTAATTGCTTGATGTTTTTTTAATTTTAATGAATGATAAATAATATTAGATAATAAAATTTTAAATGATTATTTAGTGTGAAAAGAGTCGTTTATTTTATACCGAACACTTGGAAAATTTTCTTAACGGGCGGATAACCAGTATTGAAAGAATGCATGTTTGGACTTTAAACATAATTCACGGAATTTCAAATGTACTTATAGTTTTAAAGATAAATGATTTCTTCTGAACAAATGTTTTTGGTTTTCTTGAGAAATGAAGTTTTGCTTTAAAATTGGTGAAGGATCGTTTGGCACTTTAATAAAATAGGTTATTTTGGAAAACCCACTCGGGGGGTGATCTTTGGTATGTGTTGATTTCGTGATCTGTATGTGATGTTTGTGCATCGTGACTGATTAATTTACATTGTAGATGCACCCCCTTTTTATTGTATGTGTTGACATGGGAACCTGGCATATTGAGTGAATATTTTGAGAACTATCGCTGCACTATTTTAGAATATGCACTGGCTATGGCCCCATAGCAGGGGAATACTGAGTTATTGCTTCTATGGGGATTGGGCCCCTCGGTTAGTCCATGTAGGGTTATGCCGAGCATTAGGTCATTATGGTGTCATCGAGTTAGGGCATGCCTTCAGGATGAGTCATATGTATTGTATGTTCTGGATTGTTCATGATCTCCTAGGTTCGACCCATGTTTTTTTTAGTGTTTATTTGTATGTGGCAGACGATTGAGAGGTCTGGTTCGGTAGTTGGCCCCTATGTTCCACTTTTTTCCCATTTCCCTTAGTGTGTGTTGTGTGTTGTGTGTGGTTTTCCCTTTGACTAGCAACTAAAATTTTAATTTCTAAATTGCACGCAGAAATATTTTAAAATGCTATACACATGTTCCATTCAAACATTAAACTTGTTTTAAATAAAAAAAGGCAATGGGCTGATACTTGTTTTAGAAATGAAAGTGTGTGTGTGTGAAAACCAATATTTTTTATATTTAGTTCAAACCTGGAATTAGTAAATTTATTTATTTAAAGGTAGTGCATTGGGAATAGATATCGGGCTAGCATACTGAGTTTTAATACTCACGCCTATAGTTCTTTTCTGTTTTTAGTGTTTTTGCAGGCTAAAAATTGGGTGCATTCGCCTTGGGCGACGTTTGGTCATGAGTTGGGGAGTGACCCGCGAGGTCACATGAAGATAGTGGTTGTCTCTTTCGGTTAGTTTTATTTTCTCTTATTCTTGTTTAGTTACCTTACTCTGTTTATTTATTTTGCACTGCTCTGTTTAATTTCTGCTGCTTTATTTATCTATTTTTACTGGGCGAAATTGTTCCCACAACCTCTGTTGATGCCCTGGCGCTTGTCGCCAGCCTGGGAGGATCGGGAACGCCTCTCGGGCCATTTCGCGGACCGGCTCAAGCGACCGGTTCAGGGTCGATCTGGGTTGGTTCATGACAATGTTGATGTGTGTGGACTATTTCCAGTTGAAGACAAGGGTGGGTACTCATACTTCATAAATTTTAATGACGAATTTAGTAGATATGGATATGTCTATTTAATGAGGTATAAGTCAGATTCTATTGATAGATTCAATGAATATAAGAATTAAGTTGAGAGCTATGTTAGTGGGAAATTAAAAAACTCTACTCAGATTGTGGCATAGAATATCTTAATCAATACTTTATTGGTTATTTATGGGAGTTTGTAATTCTATCCCAATTCACTCCTCCTTACACAACATAATGTATTGGTGTAATTGAAAAGAGAAACTATACCCTGTTGGACATGGTAAGATCAATGATGAGTCAAGTGAGTCTTCCATTATCATTTTTGGGGATATGAATTATAGACATCAACATACACACTAAACCAAGTACCAATTAAAGCATTAGCTAGTATTCTATATCTATTTTGGTATGGAAATAAACCTATATTTTCATATGTATGAGTGTGGGGTTGTGAAATGTTTGTTAATGATATTTATGTAAATAAACTTACACCCTAAGGCACTAAGTGTATATTTATATGGTGTTCTAATGAAACTAAATTATATTACCTATAAAACCCTACAAATAAGAAAGTTGGGTTTAACAGATGTCCAGCCTTTCTTGAAGTGGATCGCATCTCTAAAAGAGATGGTGGGAGCGATATAGACTTCTATGAAGTTATGGATTAAGATACACCTGAGTTGACACATGAATAAATTCCACAAATCCCCATGGAATAGGATGTTTCAAATATATATGTATTGTATAAGAGTACAAGATAGGTTAAAGAAACTAAAAGATATGGTTTTCTAGTCACTGAGGATGGAAACTCACTATTAGTTGATAATAATGGCCCTGTAACCTAAAAGGAAGCAGTAAGTGGCACAAACGATGAAAAATGGAAAGTATTTATGAATTATAAAATGGATTCAATGTAACAAAACCAATTTTGGGTTTTGGTTGATCCTCCAGTGGATATAAATCTTGTTGGTTACAAATGGGTATTCAAGATGAAACTAGACATGGTTTGAAAATTCAATACTTATAAGGAATTAATGGTTACAAAAAGGTTTAAACAACATCAAGGCATATACTATAATAATACACTTTCACCAGTTTCTATACTAAAATCCATAATAATTACACTTGTCATAGTAGCTTATCATGACTATGAAATTTGGCGGATGGATATAAAAGCATTTTTCCTTAATGATAATCTTTATCGAGATGTATATATGACACAATCAAAGGGTTTTGTGACTCCAAAGGATTCCAAAAAGGTATAAAAGTTGCATAGATCCATTTATGTGTTAAATAAATCATATAGGTCATGTAACATTCATTTTGATGAATAAATAATGTTATTTTTCTTCATAAATAATAAATGTGAACCTTGTGTCTATAAGCGGTTTAGTGGGAGTGTGGATTTTTTCTTAATAGTTTATATTGATTATATACTACTTATTGGAAACAAAATGCAAATTTTTTAGTTCATTAAGTTCTAGTTTGACACTTTCTTCTCCATGAAGGACTTAGGAAAAGTAGTATATATTCTTGGAATTGAGATCTATCTTGATAGATCTAAGAGTTTGGTTAGACTAAGTCAAAGTACTCACATTGAAAAAAAAATACTAAAGACATTTGGTATGAAATTATCCAGGAGGGGATTGTTTCCATTATCACATGGAATTCATCTCTCCAAGAAAATGTGTTCTCAGACACATGATGATAGTCATTCATGTTATGCATTTTACTAGGCTAGATTTCACCCACACCTTAAGTATGGTGGGAAGATATCAAGATGGCCCAGGTGACCAACATTAGATAGTAGCCTAAATTATCCTTAAGTATATGAGGAAATATAAGGATATATTCATAGTATATGAAGGAGATAAGGATCTAGTCATCAGGGGATATGTAAATGTTAGTTTTCAAATAGATCAAGATGATCTAAAATCACAGTCGGAATATATCTTCACTCTCAATGGAGGTGTTGTGAGCTGGAAGAGCTCAAATCAAGTTGTGGTAACTAATTCTACATTAGAGTATGAGTATATCGTGGATTATCAAGAAACTAAATAAGTAGTTTGTATACAAAAATTCATCCAATATCTTGATGTGGTGCCTAATAGTTAAGTCCTTATCATAATATATTTTGATAATAATGTAGTGGTATTTCTTACAAAAGAGACAAGATCACATTAGTAGAAGAAGCATATACTTTAAAAATATCATCTCTTGATGGATTTTTCTCAGAGAGTTGATGTCACGGTGAGAAAATTTTCTATAGAAGATAATGTAGAGGAAACCTTAACTAAATTATTAATGTAGCAAAAACATTATTATCATCTGAGAGATAGCATACTAAAATTCATTAGCAGTTGGATCTAGTCTAAGTGGGAATATATTGGAGTTGGTTTCCTAGAACCAATTATTTGTACTTTATATTTCATGTATATTCAAAGAGGTAAATATTAGTTAAATATATTATTACATATATTTTTTTCATGAATTTAATGTAACGATGTTCTAGATTATTTATCCCAATGAAAGGGTCATAGTAGTTCCTTGATATGATGAGAACTTTTAAATTCCATGTTGATATTCTTAAAAATTATTCTAAAGTTGGATAGAATTATATGATGGTACACATAGTCTTTTTAATCTTAGGTGTGAGTACTCATAGGTATATGAGACTTCATCTCATAAAGTTTTCACTTGGTAATCTCCAAGATGAGAGATTATGGGAACAGATCCACTTGTAGTAAATCCACATGTTTATGTGTCATTGGATATTCATGTCTGTGAGTATATGAAATGATAATTAGACTTTAATATTATTATTAATACACATTATGACTTGTGAAATTTGATATATTATTATAAACCATGAATAAATATGGTCACGGAGAATTTGGGTATGTTGGGTGTGTCACAAATAACATAATATTAATAAATGAGTCAATGAAGGATTTGTCCCTTATGGAATTTGATATCTCAAACCTTTGATTGAAATGAGAAACTGTCATGTTAAATTCCATGAACATAGTGTATAGACGAGTTCATTTTAAATATTCAAAGAAATACATATCAAGTATATAGGTTTGTGACATGGGTGTGCAACCTGCTTGATGAGATATCGTGACAAAGAGATTATATTACATAGTGATCATTCATATGTGGTTATTTTTGTTGTGATATATCTTCTACTTTTATGGGTGCCTTGACCTATTTATAAACAATAATCTTGGACTCTAGGAAATCCCACCAAATTCCACTACTAAAGAGTTCTATAGGGTCACACAAAAAGTATTTCATTTGATCTTAATTAAATATTATTTATATTTAACAATTTGAATAAATATTATTCTTCAGACTGAGAAGTAATATTTATTAATGGTTTATCAAATGATCAAAAATATTAAATATTTATTTATTTACAAGGTAATTATTTAATTATATGAATATATTATATTTATTTATCACTTTTTATTCTCATAGTAATAAATAATTATTTATTTATAAAATAAATAATTTATTTATTAAATAAATAATTTATTTATTTACATGAATATTAAATATATATTTATTCACTAGACTTTAAATGTAATATTTATTAATTTATTGAATGGATAATATTTATTTAAATATTTATTTGAGAATTCAGTAAGTGTTGAGGAGGATGAGCGGGCTAGATTTTTTCTAGTGGTAAATATTAATTTATGAGACTAAAATAAATATTTATCATTTTGAGGGTTTGTGCAACTCAAGGGTAAAATATTATTATTATTATTATTATTATTATTTATATAGAATGAGATTTATTAGATATTAATTCATAGTTGAGGGTATTTGGGAAATTAATAGGAATTAAACCCTAACCCTGGGTCTATTTATATACCATTATGTCAATTGGAGAAATGTTAATCATTGTGCACAACATTACTCTCCATTTTTGTCCTCAACATCTCTTCCACTCAAAATTGATAATAACAAGAGAGATATTACTTCAAGACCAAAGGAACATGAAGCGATCAAGGTGATTAATGCATGATGATCAATCGATCACGCTAGCACCTAAAATTTAATCTATGTTGTCTGAAGATTGAATAAATGCACGTGGATCACCACTAGTGGGGATTTTCTTTGGTTCCTAATGACATAATGAAAATACATTGATTGGTTTCGAATGATCAATACCATTAATGAAAAATATTCCAAGACTGAGGTAATAATTCTTATTATACTTTAAATTGATTATAAATGTATGTGAACAGATATTATTTTGGTTCTAGAAAAAATTCAAAATTATTTGGAAAAAAATTATTGGTCATGGAATTCATGTCATGTGCATTGTGGATGATCTATTGAATCCAAAAAAAGTAAAGTTGTCCATAGGCCTAATAAACACTTCCATTACATCTAGAACTATCATATATATTTCTATATGGGTATCCTTTATCATAATTTTCATAAAATTAAAGTGGTTTACAAATCCATTTCATGTTATCTCCTTCAATGTCTTTTGATTCAAAAGTTATCAAAGTTGTAAGGGTTTTTTCAACTCAACCTCCTTTTCATTGAGTCACAAATTTTCTCCCTTGACTATGTTTTTATAATTTTCAAAAATTCTTCCATTTCTTTGCTTTATATAGTACTTTCTATTTATATCTGGGGAATTTACATTTTCTAATTAAAATATTCTTATTTGATGAATTTATTTATTTTATAAAAAAATGTTTTTGTTAAGAATAATTCTGATCCACTCTAAATAAACCTTTATCTTCCATGTCCATATCTTTTGTGCTAATTTTCTCCTTTATTATTTGGAAATCCAAATATTTATTATTTTATGTGATCTTTGTGCCTCTCTTTCCTCTTTTTAAAATTAAGCTTTATTACTATTTTAAACATTTTGGGTTTTGATAAATATATTTTAAAATATTAAAAATAGATTTCATTTCACATTCATATCTTTTATCTTCCATTTTGTCACATCTCGACCCAGTTCACACTGAAAATTAACTAGATTGAGGGTGACTAGATCTCAAGTTCACCTCCTCATACGTTAGAGTGTGCTGATTAGCAATGGGGGTCTAAGGAACGACCATGGGGAGACCACACCCCCCATATTAGAGTGCATAGTGATAAAAGAAATCACCAAGAATCATCCAAAATATAAATATTAGAGGATACATAATAAATAAATAGGGAATAAGATATAATATATGGAATGAAATTATACAATCATAATACTAATGTCTCATTGGTTCAACCACATATACACAAACATAAATAAAATAAACAAAATATGTGAGTCTCTACAACACCCCTGAGACCTACCTCACCCATCTCCACATCCCATCTGAGTTAACCCACTCAAACATGCAACTTTGGGCCTTTTCTAAACCTATACCTATAAAAATTGAGAGGTATACTCAGGTACCAAGGTGTCATAATCTCCTAAGAAGGCTTTGAGTACAATTAAATAGGGAACCACCAACACAGTCCCATACATAACTAGTAAATGTTGTGTATGTTCATTTGACCTTCTCAGATAAATAAATAAAATTATAAACATAAATAAATAAATCATCGCTAACCCTTGGGTTCCACAGTGACACATAAGGCTAGTAATACCTTCTTTTTACAGTGATGGAGTATCTCTAAGTACGTTATTTAACCATTCCAACCAACGTAACCACACAGGGGGCGAGTCCTACCTTAGAACTGATACCCAATAATATACCTACTTTGGCTAATGTCAGAGTGTCTTTGAGCACGTTGTGTAATCATGGAAACCAATGTAATCACCTAGGGTCTGGATCACCCTGGTATATATAATATAAAAACCTAGGGTCTAACTCACCTTGGTATACTGAATATAAACACCTAGGGTTTAACTCAATCTAGTATAAAGAAGATAAACACTTGGGGTCTAACTCGCCTTGGTATATAGAAGATAACATAAGGTCTAACTCACCCTAGTACATATGAGATAAAAACTCATAGACTAACTCACCCTAGTATGTAGGATTAATGGTCGACCCCCAATTAGGGTAATCCATATTATCCAAATCTATTTTTGGGGGTTATATCCCCTGCCCATAGATCCAAGGAGCTTGTCCAAGGCATCCCAAGATGTGCAGAGGATCATATCCCCTACTCATGAATCCAAGGTACACTTGAGGGAATCCTATATCCCCATAACATATCCATCTACCTGGGGGTCACATCCCCGATACAGAACTATCACACAACTGGGGTTCACATCCCCTACCCAAAACCATCACACGCCAAAATAAATAATTAAAAACAACTAGGGTCAGCCGAATAACCAGACCCATCATATGTACACATGGTCAGTCTCACATGGACACGACCTAACCCCCATTTATATAATAATACTAGGCTTTGATATTTAATTTTGGTCCCTAGTTGGTTCCCAACATCATCCATACTATTACTACATGCACCCTCTCAATGTTCAATATCTATCACTGGGAACCTACTAGGGTCCCTAAGTATCATCAGGATTGGACACCACATGTGGGTTCCATTATCACATCTCAATGGGGTAGGATCACTCACCCCATGCTCTATATCACTAACCCAGTATATATAAGTCTTTATAAGACTCACACAAGGCATACTTGGGTCACTCGTTATCAACTCATCTTTCACCTCTACCTGAAGGTGACTGGGGAACCTGCACTAGGGTCCTTCTCAATCACTTATTTTATTTCAGGGATCACCCCTAGGAGATCATAATTATAAAGAACATGTTAATAATCAAGGCCTCATCCATCTGTGTTTGAGGCAATAATCTAGTGCACAAGGTCCCAACATTTTCCCTAGGCGCTTTTTCCATCTCTCTCATAAACTTTAAACTTTTAGTTAAACAAATTATATTATTTAAATGATTCAATTAACAATTTAATTACACATTTCATTTAATTCAAGGGTCAATAACCTTAAATGGTGATACCGCACATCACGTGGATCATAAAAATAAATAATAAACCAAATGGTTATACTCACGGAATCACCTACATCAATTCAGAGCCAATACTTTTTAAGCAATGTCCGACAACTTACCCGAGCTCCCCCAAGGTCAACCAGCCATCACCCTTTATCATGAGGCCCTAATTTGAACCAAAAAAATCCATAATTAATCATAAAAATTTATAATTAATTACTCCAATGATTATAATAATTTATAATCATATAATCCATTTAAAGAAAATGGGAACAATGCCTATAAACACACAAAACATCACATGCTCGCTAAACTCCTGAGAAACCTCACCTAAAGGGTCCAAAATGCACCCCCAGCCCTATCCAATGAAAAATAACCAACAAAAAACAACAATTCAGTCACAAAATAAATTTAATTTAACCCAAAAAACTAATAAAAATCATTATGACAACATACCTCATCAAAACAATGCGTGATAATGTGTAAACGTCGTCTCAAGACGTCCTCTCACTAGGCTACATGAAATCTCCATAAAACTTGAATTATTTCACCATGATTTAGTGAAATATCCATGAAAACCCTAATGAGAGTAAACCAAAATTAAATAATAGGGATTAAGAGGGATAACTAAGGTCTACAGATGATGAGACTCACCTAAAATTCCCAAATAATGGCTTAAAACTCACCCCAAATCAAAGGGGAGCAAGTGGAAGGAAAGGGGGAGGCTGTCAAGGTCACACATGAGAATGAGGATAAGAAAATATGAAGGATTACCTCTTAAAAATATGGGGGGATATTAATTTTTTGTAAAACACTATCTCAAAACACCCCCTCAGATGGTTGGGCTGCACGATTTACCAAACTATACAAATCAGCACTCTCTCGATCTGCAACATTTCACACACTTTGTTTACAACCATGCATCGTGCCTTAGGTCTAAGACACCCCCCATAGTTTCCTATGAAGTTCACACATTTTACCCTAAATCAGGTGCTAACCATGCGCATCGACCTTAAACTATACAAATTAAACTAAAAAGCATTGTACACTCAAGGTGTGGCATGGTTTCTTCTAAACCATGCACACTAAACTATGCTCCCTGGAAAGAATCCTCCAAAGACTTCCAAAATCTAACTTGAAGATTTAAAAACTCAACCGATCACATGAGTCACCTCTCAGCCCTCAAAACATATTCAAAAACATCATCTTTGAATGCTTGAACTCTTAGGTTCTCAATTTTAATTTCAGATCTCAAAATGGACTATCCACCAAATTTCCAAAAAAGTAAATTTTATCTAAAAATCACAAGTCATAAAAGATCAGAGTTTTACACCCTCCAATTTTTTTACTTAACCGTTATTTGCTTTTAAAGTTCAATTATTTTGGATTTTTGAAAATAGTTTTTTTTAAAAATCCTTCTCTAAAAATAACCTTGAGAGTGACTTGTAACTTCATCTTTTTACAACATAGTTAAAAATGTTTTATGAAATCTCTATTTTTTATTTTTCTTCCATTTTTCTCTTTATATACAAAATATATATCTCTAATGGAGTTATTTTTCATGAATCACCCCCTAAATTCCCTTGTGAAATTCTATTTTTTGGTGATTGAATTTTGATATCAACCTATCAAATTCTTGATGTCATTTTTATGTGATACCATTTGAAATGATACAAAAATCATTTTATTTCCATTATTTTTCCATGATATGATGTATGATTGGTTTCATGTGGCACACATGAATATAGTTTATCATTTTGAGATGGTTTGGGTCTATTAAACCCCTAAGATAGGTTGGGTTCGTTAAATCCCTAAGACAGGTTGGATCCTTTAAATCCCTAAGATGGGTGAGGTTGTATATCACCCTCCAATGCATTGGTTGAGGTTCTATATCTCATGAGATAAAAATGAGGTGCAAGTTATGATACTTGATCCATAATTGGAAGTGGGGTCATGATTTATAATTTACTATGTTATGGGAGGTAGGATCATGATCCCCAGTCCACTATGTAATGGTTTTCTATGTTTATGTTGTGTGTCACACTCTTATGATACATTCCCATGATATTACACAATTATGTGTTATGAAACATGATTGTTTTATACTTCATGGGTCATGATTATGGTCTTGTGTCTCTACTTCCTTACACCATGGTTTATGTTTGATCATTTGAGGTTATATTTTTATCTTCCATGCTTATGAATATCTATTATTACTCCATGTTATTTTAATCAAATATTTCTTTCATGCTCATATTTTCTCATATACTTATGTTCTAATTATTTATGACTCATTGATAATTTTCTCTTACTGAGCATTTGAGATCACTTTTTTTTCACATCCCCATCAAATTATATGTCAAATTATGTTTGGGAGGAATTCTTGTGTGGAGAATTTTTTGGAGATGTTAAAGAAATAATGCATAATAATATTTTAAGTTGTTGATCTCCAAACACATTAAATATTTGAGTTTTGATATTGTGTGTGAAAATTTGCAATATGTAATGTTTAATTATTGATATGATATGTAGAAAAATGTAAGTGTATTTAGGTCATCATAGTTGGTATCAAAGATAGTAATTAAAGTATGTTTTTTTGAACTGGATTTGGGATTATGGGTCTGGGACACTTAACACTTGATATCATAATCCTATTGTATTTTAAGATAGAGGCATATCATGCTTTATAAGGTATTAAGATGTTGTAATCGATGATAAGCATCACATTCATACCATAGGTTATGACTCAGGGGATATCATACAATACGATATCCCTATTTTAGTGCATTTTTAATAGTCTTTCCCTTAAAAAATAAAATAATTTTGAATATTTTTAAAGCATTAAAATCCAACAATTATGTGATTTGGGGAAAGAAATACTAGTTTCAAAATGTGACCATCAACCTATTAAGATTTCACCAAATGGAAAACTATGTTAATAAATCAATTAATAGTTATTATTATAATATTTTAATGAAAAACTGAAGAAACATCAACAAAAATGATACAGAACATGATAAATGAATCAATAAATTAATAAATAAAAATGTTGAGATAATTACCACACTAACAAACAAATACTACTAATAAAATATGATTAAGTAACAAAATCAACACAAATGATTCAAAAATATATATAACATCAAAACCTTAAAAAATAGAGATACACGTGAGAAGCCTTGAAATATTAAAACCAATGAAAAAAGAAATTAGTTGTTATTGGTGAAAAAAATTGCTAGATGGTAGACCTTAGTTATTATAAATATTTTTTAAAAATTTTATTATATATATATCTATATATATTATTTTTCCAACTCATCATACCCCTATCTCTATATGGAAATCATCCTCTACCATAATGGGGGATCGATTAATGATTATTTAGTTCAAATTATAGTGAATATTAGACTGGAAAAAAATTACAATTAGTTTTTCACTAAAAATTGAATAAAACCGAATCCTTTAATTAATGAAGATAGTTTTGATCCACTATCTTTTTTTATGATAAACTGAACTAAAAAATAAAACTGAATAAAGGATTCTTCCCACTCACCCACTGGGTTCTTGGATTATAATCCTGGGAGAGGAGTCGGGATAGATTAGAATCGTCTCCAGTAACATGGTTTTATAAGACAATCCAGTATAGTTTAGATTAAACATGTTTTCAAAACAAATGAAAGTCATCCGACTGTAAAATTTTAAAAAAACATGTTTTCAGGTTTTTTGGAAAAACCCATTTTTACCCTTCTTTTATTACAAACATACAATTGTAACACATCATAAAAAAATAAAATGTTTTTAATATTTAAAATAAAAAAAATTAAAAAAATTAATGAAATTAATTTGTACGTAAAAGATATATTAGTTGTATTTAAGATAAATGGTAAATTAATATTTTTAGAAAAATTAAAAAAAAATCAATAATTATAGTTCAAGAAAATAAAAAAATCAGAAAATTAGAAAAAATAATTTAACACATATAAAAATTAAAATAATATAAAAATTTAATAAATTTTAATTTTTGTAAAATATAATGATTTTTATTTAAATTTTATAATAATATAAATTACTATTTTTTAAAATTTTAAAAACATATAAAAAATGTTGATATAAATTACTAATTAAAACATATCAACTTTTTATAAAAATAACAATGAAAAATATAAATTTCTTATAAATTATTATTTTTTAAAACATATCAATTTTTTATTTCTTAAATAATGTTGTAAAAAATTATTATTCTTTTTAAGTTTAAAAAATGTTTTTTATGAATGACATTAAAAATATGTACTTAGAAAAATATAACAAAACATTATTACATTTAAAAGTTTTATAAAAAATATTTTTTTGAAATAATAAAATTTTCTCAAATAAAGATAGCTTGTTATTTTTAAAATGTATGAACATTTTTATATTGTAATTTTTTAATGGAGTAAAAATAATATATTTTTTAATGGAACTAAAAATTATATTATAAAAGATAAAAAAATACAAATTTGAAGAAAAAATCACATTTTTATTTAAAGGGGTAAATGTCAATGAATAATTTCTATTATAAAAAACAAAAAAAAAGAGGAGAACATGTCAAAAAATAATTTCTATGAAAAATTACACTAAAAAATTGAATGGAAAATTATATTTGAAAATTTTTCTAAATAGTGGAGAATTTCAATGGAAAATTCCACTACAAAATCTGTTAGAAACCCCCATTAAAAATATCATTACAAAAATAAATTCAAAAATTATATACTGGAAAAACCCATTAGAAAGTTGATTGGAAAAATCCATTTAGAAATTTTACCAAAAAATATAATGGAAAAAAAGCCATTGAAATATAAAATGAAAATTTTCATTGAAAATTTACAGTGTAAAAAAATAAAATTCAGTGAATAATTTCTGTGCAAAACTTATGCGAAAAAATTCAGGGGAAACTTTCATTAGAATTTTTGTTATAAATTTCACCAGAAGTTCCAATTAAACTTTAAGGGTAAAACAAAGTTAAGTAAAGGTAAAATAAAGTTATGTAAGGATAAAACAAAGTTAATTATGGGTAAAACTAAAGTTAATTAAGGGTGAAAAAAGTTAAGTAGTTGTAAACTAAGGTTAAATAAGGGTAAACTAAAGTTAAGTAAGGGTAAAGTAAACTTAATAAATAGTAAACTAAAGTTAAGAAATGGTAAAATAAAGTTAAGTAAGTATAAATAATAGTTAAGTAAGGGTAAAATAAAGTTAATTAGGGGTCAAACAAAGTTAATTAAGGAAAAACTAAAGTTAAGTAGGATAAAAGAAAGTTAAGTAAAGGTAATCTAAAGTTAGAAGTTCTAATAAAAGTTCCATTGAAACTTCCAGTGGAACTATCACTGGCACTTCCAGTGGAATTTTCACTGGAAATTTTTAATGAATGTTTCCAAAATAAATTTTACTTGAAAATTTTCAGTTAAAAAATTATCAATTAAACAATAAAAATTCATTAAAAAATGTAGTGCCCATTAAATAATTTTGGTGAAAACTTTTACTAGAATTTTTAGTGAAATATTTTATTGGGAATATTCAATGAACATTTCCAAAATAAAGTTTCATTGGAAAATTATAGTGGAAACATAACTTATTAAGAAAGACAATTTCATTAAAAATTGTAGTGAAAATCTTAATTAGAAAATTTTAGTGAAAACTTTCATTAGAAGTTTCATAGGACTTTCACTATAAGTTCCAAAGGAACATTCTAAAAAGATTTTTATTTCATCACCCCCTTTCCTAATTTTTTTCCTTTTAAAAGTGAACTTTCTTAAAATTGTGTCAGAACTATAAAAATCAATAACTCTATCAATTTATGTATTTATGATAGTTGAATATTTTTCAAAATTACTAAAATTGTAGAAGACAGTATTATAACTCGCATTTGTCTCACAAGAAACGGTAAAAAATTTCATTCTCATTCATGCTAATTTTTTATAATGTTTTCATATAACTAAATTTCTATCATTGTTTACATCAACAAAATCTCTTTCAAGCATTATAATATTGTTGGAATACACTAAACTCATTTAGTCATCCATATGTAACATAGAAACATTGTGAATCCTCAAATTATTTGAACTTCATCCCTACAACTAATTTAATAGATGATGATGCAACATCAATATCATTATCATTGGAACAACCCGCAACAAAGAAACTCTAATTCATGGAATGTATAATAAGTGCATAAAGAAAATATATTTAATATATTTTAAAAAAAACTTTATAATTAAAATTTATAAACCATTTTTGTGGAGATTTCAATGGAAGTTCTATTAAAAGTTCTGGGGAAAGTTCTAGTCAAATTTCTCGATAATATTCTGTCAAAGTTTTATTAAATGTTCCATATAAGTTCTGTGTATATTCTAGTGGAAATTTTAGAGAACCTATAAAATTATAATAAATGCACTTATAAAATATATTTAATACATTTTTCAAAAAAAAATTATAAATGATAATTATAAATCCATGAAGTGAAACTTTCAGTGGAAGTTACACTAGAGGTTCTAGTGAAAGTTTTCATACAGATCTCAATCAAAGTTCCACTAAAACTTCAACTGGAACTTTCAGTGAAAGTTCTACTAGAAATTTCACTAGAACTTTCACTGAAATTTCCACTTAGAGTTTCAGAATACAACAAAAAGTATAAATAATACAAAAAAATAGATTAATAAAAAAATATATTCATGTAAATGCAATTATATATGTATTATATTTGGTATATAATTTTTATAAATATAATATAATTTACTGTATAAAAATTTATATACTATGTGAATAAAAATTTAAATAAAATTTATATATATAGAAACATTTACAAATATAAAAAAACAGAAATATTTTTATGAAATTATAACTAAAACTATATTTATAAGAAATGCACTTATAAAATATATTTAATATATTTTTCACAAAATATTTATAAATAACAATTATAAATCCATGAAGTGAAACTTTCAGTAGAAGTTACATTAGAAGTTTTATTGAACGTTTCTATTCACATCCCGGTCAAAGTTTCATTAAAATTTCAACTAGAACTTTCGGTGAAAGTTTCACTAGAACTTTCAGTGAAAGTTTCAATAGAACTTTCAGTAGAAGTTCTGCTCAAAGTTGTACTAAAAGTTTCAAAGTACAAAAAAAAATTATATATAAAACTAAAAAATATATTAATAAAAAATAAATTTAAATATATATATATATATATTTATTTATGAAAAATGAAATTATATATGTATTGTATTTGGTACATAATTTTTATAAATATAATATAATTTACCATATAAAAATGTATATATTATGTGAATAAAAATTTAAATAAAATTTTTATATATAGGGAAAAACATTTAAAAATATAAAAAATAGAAATATTTTTATGAAATTATAACTAAAACTAAATATATAAGAAATTCACTTATAAAATATATTTAATATATTTTTTCACAAAATATTTATAAATAACAATTATAAAACTATAAAGTAAAACTTTCAATGGAAGTTACACTAAAAGTTTTAGTGGAAGTTCCAGTGAAAGTTTTTGTGCATGTCCCAGTCAAAGTTCTATTAAAATTTCAACTTGAAATTTAAGTGGAAGTTCTACTGGAACTTTCACTCAAACTTCCCCTAAAGGTTTTAGAATCAAAAAAATTATATATATAACTAAAAAATATATTAATAAAAAATAAATTATAATAAATATATTTATGATAAATTCAATTATATACGTATTATATTTAGTACATAATTTTTATAATTATAATATAATTTACCATATAAAAATGTATATACTATGTGAATAAAAATGTAAATCAAATTTATATATATAGGAAAATAAAAATTTAAAAATATAAAAAATAGGAATATTTTTATGAAATTATAACTATAACTAAATTTATAAGAAGTGCACTTATAAAATACATTTAGCATATTTTTCACAAAATCTTTATAAATAACAATTATAAATCCATGAAGTAAAACTTTCAGTGGAAGTTGCATTGGAAGTTCCAGTGAAAGTTTTAGTGAAATTTTTCGTGCACATCCCAGTCAAAGTTCTACTGAAATTTCAACTGGAACTTTCAGTGGAAGTTCCACTGAAACTTTCAATGGAACTTCCACTGAAATTTTCACTAGAAGTTTCAGAGTACAAAGAAAGTATATATAAAACTAAAAAATATAATAATAAAATATAAATTTTAATAAATTTATTTATGATAAATGTAATTATACATGTATTATATTTGGTATAAAGTTTTTATAAATATAATATAATATTATAAAAACCCATGTTGTTTTCAATTTTCAGATTTTTTTATTATAAAAAATTTGATCGTAAAGAAATTTATTAAATATTAATAATATGATTAGTATTTTTGTTATATAAATGCATGAGTATATAGTTAGATATTGTCTAATTATTATGGAAAATGATATTAATTATGTTTAATAAATGAGAACACATGAGTAATAAATAGTTTTATTACTATTGTTGGAATTTAATGAAATATATTGATTGAATGTTTTAATGGATGTTATTTTTGGAATAATAATGGTGGAAATGATATAAGATATTTAATAATAATAAAAATATTTTTTATTATTATTAATTATGTGGGAAATAAAAGGTATATATATATATATTGGTTATATATATATATTTGTGTGTGTGTGTGTACAGTTCACTATATATATATGGGTGACATAAAAATACATATTTAATAATGGATTTTAATTAATGAGTGGTCAAATATGAAATAAATGAGTTTGATGGAAGATATAATAAATTGTGGAAAAATAAAGTTAAATAAATGAAAATAGATAATGATGAAAGAATCGAAGCTCAGGATATGCGGGCAAGGGTTGAAGTAAGGGAGGAATGCTCATTAATTGATTCTTTAAATAAAAGCAATATATATAAGAAATCGTGGTATAAAGGGGTGCTCAAAGAATTTAAGCATAGAGGATAATCCCACACGCCCCTCTCTCCTCTCCCTATCTCTATTTTCAAACTTCAATCATTAATATCTTTTCTGATATTGATCATATTGACACGCCATCAGTGGCATTGGATTTGTCTTGATAATAGGATGGTGTGTATCAAAAAAAATTCATGTAAAATTAGGTATTTTAAGAAGCTTTTTATTGAACCGAACATGCTTATTTATTTAATTTATCCTTCTATAGTCATCATAATAATGCATCATCAGCGATGTTGGATTCATATCACGTGTTCATCATATTTGAGGTAGGTGGTATAAAACTAAATCTCGTAGTATTGAATTTTTATTAAGTGTATGTAATTGTAGAATTGTCATTTGATGTTTAGAAATTGTGTTCTTGATTATATTAATTAATTTGGTGAATTAATTAATTGAAGTAATTGTAAAATTGAGAATATTTAGATTATTGAACTTGATTAATTAATTGTAAAAGTAATTAATGGGAATGGTTGGGATTATGAAATTGTGCTTTTTGAATAATTAGTTGAAAAATTAATTATTATGAGATGGAGATTTTTGAAATTGACTAATTAATTATAGAATTAATTATTATTATATTGAAGTTGATGAATTGGGATAATTAATTAGAGATTTAATTATTGTAGATTGTTATAATTATTGAATTGATTGAGATAGAATAATTATTTGAGGAATTAATTGGGGATATTGAATTTATTGAGGTGGAACATTTAATTGATGAATTAATTGGGGTTAATGAATTGTTTAAGTTGGAATAATTAATTGATTAATGTGAGTAATGAGATGATTTAATTCTTGAATTAAATAATGATATTAATTAATTGATGAATTAATTATTATGATCAATGTGATTATTTAATTGTTGAATTAAATAATGAGATTAATTAATTGATGAATTAATTAATGCGAGTAATGTGATTATTTAATTGTTGAATTAAATAATGAGATTAATTAATTTAGGAATTGATAAATGTGAGTAATGTGATTATTTAATTATTTAATTAAATAATGGTATTAATGAATTGATAATTAATTATTATGAGTAATAAGATTATTAAATTATTGAATTAAATAATGCGATTAATTAATTAACAGATTAATTAATGTGAGCAATTTGATTATTTAATTTTTGAATTAAAAAATGAGATTAATTAATTGATGAATTAATTAATGTGAGAAATGTGATTATTTAATTATTAAATTAAATAATGGTATTAATCAATTTATGAATTAAATAATGGTATTAATTAATTGATGAATTAATTAATGTGATTAATGTGATTATTTAATTTTTGAATTAAATAATCATATTAATTAATTGATGTGAGTAATGAGATTATTAAATTATTGAATTAAATAATGAGATTAATTAATTAAAGAATTAATTATTGTGAGTGATGTGATTATTTAATTGTTGAATTAAATAATGAGATTAATTAATTGATGAATTAATTAATGTGAGAAATGTGATTATTTAATTGTTGAATTAAATAATGAGATTAATTAATTGATGAATTAATTAATGTGAGTAATGTGATTATTTAATTGTTGAATTAAATAATGAGGTTAATTAATTGATGAATTAATTAATATGAGTAATGTGATTGTTTTTTTTGTTGGATTAAATGATGATATTAATTAATGTGACTAATGAGATTATTTAATTATTGAATTAAATAAGGGGATTAATTAATTGAAAAATTAATTAATGTGAGTGATGTGATTATTTAATTGTTAAATTAAATAATGGTTTTAATTAATGAATGAATTAATTAATGTGATAAATGTGATTATTTAATTGATAAATTAAATAATTAGATTAATTAATTGACAAATTAATTAATTTGAGTAATGTGATTATTTAATTATTAAATTAAATAATGGTATTAATTAATTGATTAATTAATTAATGTGAGTAATGAGATTATTGAATTGTTGAATTAAATAATGAGATTAATTAATTGACGAATTAATTAATGTGAGTAATGTATTATTTTATTATTGAATTAAATAATGAGATTAATTAATTGACAAATTAATTAATGGGAGTTATGTGATTATTTAATTGTTGAATTAAATAATGAGATTGATGAGATTAATTAATTTATGAATTAATTAATGGATGTAATGTTATGATTGGTGAGTTTTGATTAATTAATTATTGAATTAATTCATGTGGATTTTTGTGTTTATACAATCATTACTTGAATAATTAATTTTTGAATTAATTATGGGATATTGATATTACCAATTGAATAATTAATTACTGAATTAATTATGAAAGTATGGGATTGTGAATCGAGAATAATTAATTACTGAATTAATTATGTGAAATTGATTGATTATTGACTTGGACTTTTGAATTTGAATAATAATAAATTTGTGTAATTTATTATGGTAGAATCACCTTAGCGTAAGTGTATAATTAATATATCAATGAAATTTGGGTTGAATGATTAATTAAACAAGTTTTATATAATTATGATGATAATTAGGAACCTGGATTAATGAAATAAATTGGTTAGACATATGGTAATTTTTATAAATTGATTGTTGTGTCTTATGATGATAAATCTAGCATGTTTGATATTAGCCTTGTGACTTTTCTTGCTTAGCTTATGAGCTTATGTTTTGTCGATGCAATTGATACCTGGGGGCTTGATATTATTTATCATGTTGAGTTTTCTAGATATAAATCTTTTTTGATGTTGTCACCTGAGGGATTGGTGAATGTTTTCATACCGCCTGAGGGATAGGCGCACTGGTACTAGATGCCTGAGGGAAAAGTGTATGATTATGTCGGTTGCTTGAGCTCCAAATGCACAGTCACATGATGCCTAAGGGTGAGATTCTACTTATTCCTGAGGGAGAAATTTTGGTTATCCTGAGAGTATAGGCTATATGTTTATGGTATTTTATGAGTGATTCATCCTTGATAGGAGAATCAGCCACAGTTTCAGGTGATCCATCCTAATGTAGGAGGATCTACCCACAGACAGGGATACCTGGAAAGGTGTCGAAGTAGGTTTGGATGACCTCGAGTGTTAACCCATAACCTAAGTTTCATTAGGTTTATTTCTTATACGGTATTAATTTATTAAATTAATACATTGTTTATCTCTATATTGCATGCCATATATCTCTCAGATTGGATTTGTTTAGGCACGGTGGTGTCGACCTACTAAGTTTTACTCACATCCTATTCGGGTCGTTGTTTGGTACCTGAGTAGATTACATGGATGCAGGTTTGTACAAGGGAAAGGGACCTTGTAGTTGATTGATTTCTTATTATATGGGTTGGAGTTTGGAGACCGGACCGACATGGAGTTCGAGACCGGGTTTTGATGTTTTTATTTGAGTCTACTTATTCTTTTATTTGTATGACTTTCATCATGTCATTTAGATACATTTAGCTTTCCATTACATTGTTATTTTATTATTTGGATTTATTCAGTTTGTACCTTTCTTAGTTTTGGATGTCTGATTATTTATTCATATTGTTTCTATTATTTATTCTAATTTGTTATTATTTCTGCTTTCATTACAACTCTTACAATAGGATATAGTCTCTCTGCTATATTCATTGGTCCCTCACTGCTATTCAGAAACCTCTAGCGTACGGGGATGTGCATTTAAGGTCATGCAGCCAACTAGCCTAGTCACTTGAGGGAGCATCGGGTCAGGGACATTACAAAGTGGTATCATAGGGTAGGTTTCTTGTCCTCTAATACCACTTTGTAACATCCCTGACTTAGTGCTCCCTCAAGTGACCGGGCCAATTGGCTACGTAACCTCAAGCACACCTCCTTGTACTCCAGAGGTCGCCAATTAGAAATGAGGGTCTAATGAATATAGTGAGAGAGACTATACCATCTAGTAAGATTTGAAATGAGAGTATAAATAATAGAAGAGTAGCAGAAATAATGAAAACAATATGAATAAATACTCAGACATCCAAAACTAATAAAGGTAAAAACCAAATAAATCAAAATAATAAAATAATAATGTAATGACAAGATGAATGTGTATAAATGATGTGATAAAATTCATACAAATAAAAACAATAATTATACTCAAATAAAAACTCAAAACCCCAGTTTAAACCCCATGTCAACCCCGTCTTCAAGCTCCAACTCATCTATCCTACTACAAATCAACTATAGGGTCCCTTGCCCTTGTCCAAACCTGCATCTATATAATCTGTTTGGGTACCAAACAGCGGTCGAATAGTATGTGAGTAAAACTCAGTAGTTCGACACCATTGTGTCTAAACAAATCCAATCTGAGAGATATAGTGCATGAAATATAGAGATAAACAAGGTATTAATTTAATAAATTAATATTTTATAAGAAATAAACATGATGACTCTTAGGTTATGGGATAACACCTGAGGCCATCCAAACCTGCTTTGATGCCTTATCAGATATCTTTTTCTGAGGGTAGATCCTCCTGCATTAGGATGGATCACCCGAAATAGTGTCTGATTCTCCTATTAAAGATGAATCACTCAGAAAATACCATAAACATATGGCATATTCCCTCAAGCTAATCAAATTCTTGCCCTTGGGAATAATTAGAATCTCACCCTCAGGAATCATGTGACTATGCATTTATCCCTTTGGTATCCAACATAATCATATACTCTGCCCTCAGGCATCCGGTACCAGTGCACTTAGCCCTTATGCGGTATGAAAACATGCACCAAGCCCTCAGGCGTCAACATCAAACAAGAGTCATATCTAGACAACTTAACATACTAAACAGTATCAAACCCCCAGGTATAATTCACATCGATAACACATAAGCTCATAAGCTAAGCAAGAAAAAATCACAATCCTAGTATCAAACATACCAGATTTATCATCATAATATACAATGATCAATTTATAAAAATTACCATCTGTCTAAACAATTCATTTCATTAATCCAGGTTTCTAATTATCATCATAATTATATCAAATCTGATTAATTAATAGTTCGACCCTAAGGTCATTAATATATTAATTAACCACTTCAGGCAAAGTGATTTTTCCATAAGAAATCACACAAATTTATTATCATGTGAATTCAAAAGTCTAAGCCAGTAATTAATAAATTTCACATAATTAATTCAATGATTAATTATTCCAGATTCACAATCCCAAAATCACATAATTAATTCAACAATTAATTATTCAATTAGAAATATCAATATCTCATAATTAATTCAACAATTAATTATTCTATCAATGATTGTATAAACACAAAAATTTACATTAATTAATTCAACAATTAATTAATCAAAACTCACCAATCATAAAATTATACCCATTAATTAGTTCATCGGTTAATTAATCTCATCAATCTCAATATTTAATTAAACAATTAAATAATCACATAACTCTCATTAATTAATTCACCAATTAATTAATCTCATTATTTAATTTAACAATTAAATAATCACATTACTCACTTTAATTGATTTTTCAATTAATTAATATCATTATTTAATTCAATAATTAAATAATAGCATTGCTCACATTAATTAACCCATCAATTAATTAATACCATTATTCAATTCAACAATTAAATAATCACATTAACCACATTAATTAATTCATCAATTAATTAATCTCATTATTGAATTCAATAATTAAATAATCACATTACTCACATTAATTAATTCGTCATGGAAATCTCACATCGAAGGAGGAGGAGCACGAAGCACCCCTTTATAAGGTGGTGTGGATATCTCTCCCATTATGAGACCTTTTCCTAAGGTATGCCTGAGGTCCATAGCTTAAGGAAAGAAAAATCGTGTGGGCTAGGCCCAAAGCAGACAATATCATGATCATGGGTTGGACTGAGCCGTCACAAATGGTATCAGAGCCAGTATCCATTTGATGTGTTAGCGAGGACGTTGGGCCCTTCTAGGGGGTGAATTATGGTAATCCCATATCGAAGGAGGAGGATCACAAAGCAACCCTTTATAAGGTGGTGTGGATACTTCTCCCATCATGAGGACTTTTCATGGGGGATGCCTAAGGGACAGAGCCTAGAGAAAGCAAAACCATGTGGGCTAGACCCAAAGTGGGCAATATCATGATCATGAGATAAATTGGGTCGTCACAAATCTACCATATAAAAATGTATATACTATGTGAATAAAAATGTTAATAAAATTTTATATATAGGAAAATAAAATTCTATATATATAAAAAATAAAAATATTTTTATGAAATCATAACTAAAACTAAATTTATAAGAAATGCACTTATAAAATATATTTAATACATTTTCACGAAATCTTAATAAATAAAAAATATAAATCCATAAAGTAAAAGTTACACTAAAAGTTTTAGTGGAAGTTTCAGTGAAATTTTATGTACAAATAGTATTTTCTATGATGAATAATAAATTTTTTTATAAATTTAAAAAGTAATTTTTAACATTTTTTAAAGAAACAACAATGTTGTATATTTATAAAAGTATATCTTCTATATCATTTCATAAAAACATAATTTCTCATGTTTATCTACAAATAGTGTTTTTTTTAATATGATTAAAGAAATTATAATAAATTTTCAAAATTATTTTTAATGGTTTTCAAAGAAATAATAAATTTATATGTTTGAAAAAGAATTTTTTTTCTGACCTTAAAAAATAATTTCATTTTTATTTACAAAAAATGATTATTATTAAATAATTTTAAGATTAATTTCATTATAAAATGTTGCAATTTTTTAATAACTTTAAAAACATACATATGCCTTTTTAGACAAATTACAGATTATTAATTTTTGTTAAATGGTTAAAAATTTAAAAAATTATAAAATAAAATAATTTTTCATTTGTAATTTTGAAAAAATCATTAACTAATTTCTAAATTATTCATAATTTTATGGTTTGATCTATTATAAATAAATTTGTACAAATAGTATGTTATGTGATGAATAATAATTTTTTTATAAATTTAAAAATTATTTTTTAAAATTTTTTAAAGAAATAATAATGTTGCATGTTTGTAAAAAAATCTACATCCTTTCATAAAAACACAATTCTTAATTATTTTGTACAAATAATATTTTTAATATGGTTAGTAAAATTGTAATGCATTTTTAAAGTTATTTTTAATGGTTTTAAAAGAAATAATAAATTTATAGGTTTGCAAAAGAATTGTAATTTTGTATGAACTTAAAAAATAATTTTATTTGTATTTAAAAATAATAATAATAATAAAATAATTTCAATACTAATTTCATTATAAAATATATATTTTTTATAACTTTAAAAAATTCATATACCTTTCTAGACTTTTTATAAATTATTAATTTTTATGAAATGATTAAAAATTTAAAAATTTATATCATAAACTAATTTTTCATTTATAAATCCGAAAAATGTTATTTATTATAAATATTAAAAATTATGTAACACGTTTTCATTTTTTGGATGTCTAACATTTATGTTATTTTTTATAAATATAAAATATTAACATCAACGCCAAATGTTCAATTATTGTGTGTTTCCCCAAATTTTCGCTAGACCAAAATACCATTTACCCTCTCTCATAATCTGATCTTGACATGTGTGGTTCCCCTTTTTGTAGGATTCTCCTGTGATGTTTAAGGATCTTAACACGTGTTCATTTTTATAGGTGGCATCATCATGTTGCTTTATTTTTCTAGAGGGAATTTTTGTCTCGTGGAAAATGAAGCGCATGTGAAATGACGCATCGTGGGGGGACCGGAATTTTCACAGCAAAGATCTTGTGATTTCTCATTTTTTGGGTGCTCACGGTCATGCGTTGAAGGATTGTAGACAAGGTGTTTCAAATTGTGGGATTGAGATTTATAGTGGGTTTCATTGTGGTCAATTTCATTACGACATGGTTTTCGTTCGTTGGGTTTCGTCAGTCGAGGTATGAATGACTGCAGGTGGTCTGAGGGATTAGGGAATTTTCACTGGGTTCATGATTGCTGGACTGTGAGGCATTATTAATGGGTTCTATAGGCACATGAGCCTCAGCCTAGTTGGTGAGGTATCCTTAAGTGCATCCACAAGACCCAGGTTCAAAACGAGGTAGAGGCATATTTTTAGGGGACTGTAGCAGTACTGTAGTATACTGTACATTGTATAGGTACTATAGCAGACTGTACACTGTACAGGTACTGTAGTAGAACTGTACATTGTACAGGTACTGTAGCAGGTACTGTTCGGTATTGTAGTAGCTGTAACTATTCACCTTGGGCCACCGGTTTGGGCTTGGAGTCCTTAAGGCTTTCGGGCCACCCATGCCTTCAGGTTAGTGGGGATTTTGGGCCACCTTTAAGGCCTTCGGGCTACCTCAAGGCCTTCGGGACACATGCAGTTGCCCCAGACACACTACAAAAAAGGAGCAGCCCCAGAAGAGGATTCAGAGAAGGTGCACTCACCAGAGCAGAACCAAATGGATTTTTCAGAATTATAGGGTATGGCTATGCCATCGGGACCAGCATGTGCTTGCACGGGAAGCCTATCCAGACAGCCATGCGAAGGTGGAGAGCTATTACCTTGATGAAGATGCTGGGGAGGGGCAATTCCTTGTAAATATTATGGTTGAATTCCCTAAGACCTTTGGGTCATGTAATCTCCTAAGCCTACGGGCCATTTAATCTCTGAGCCTACAGGCCTTGTAAGGGTTCCCCCTCATCCCTTGAAATGGGGTTATCAAAAATCAATAAAAATGAAGGCCTTCAGGACATTCAGGAAATGGGTTCTATAGTAGTGTGATTCATCAGAGTCACGATATTGTAGTGTGTATTTTGGTTCTCCTTATAATGTATAGAGATGAAGGTATTGTAGATTATATTTTAAGTATTTTTATAATTTTTTGGTAAATATGGAATAATTTTCTATACATTATTTTATACTAAATCTTTTTAAGGTGTTGGTGATTATATTTGAAGTTTGTTTACTGTTAGTTTTCTGGTAAATCAGTCCAAAATTGTTTGATGAAGTTTGCAAAGGTTTTTTTACTGAAATAAATATACAGTTTTGTTGCATTGCACTGGAACTCCCACTGGAAGTTCCACTGGAACCTCGAGCAGTGTAAGTGGAACTTCCAAGGTCAGAACTTTCACACGGTAGTGAAAAAAAATACAATTTAAAATTGTTTATACAAATTCAAATGCTAAATTGAATCGATTTTATAATAATTATGTAAAAAATTCAATTCATATTTATTTTAATTATATTTAACAATAATATATTCCTTAGTTTTATAAATATACATGTTTTAGTGTTAAACTTCCACTAGAACACCCAAAATAAGTCCCACTAGAACTCCCATTGGAAGTCTCACTAGAACTGCCAGTGGGACCTCGAGCAGTGGAAGTGGAACTTCCAGGGTCAGAACTTCCACTAGGTAGTGGAAAATAAATAAAATTTAAAATTTTTTATACAATTTCAAATGCTAAATTGAATCATTTTTATAATAATTATGTAACAATTGAAATTCATATTTATTTTAATTATATTTAACAATAATATATTCCTTAGTTTTGTAAATATAAATTTATGTTTTAGTGTATAACTTTCACTGGGTAATGGAAATTAAATTCAATTTAAAATTGTTTATACAATTTCAAATGGAAAATTGAATCATTTTTATAATAATTATGTAAAAACTGCAATTCATATTTATTTTAATTATATTTAACAATAATATATTACTTAGTTTTAGAAATATACATTTATATTGTAGTGTGAAACTTCCACTAGGTAGTGGAAAATAAATTCAATTTAAATTTTTTTATACAATTTAAAGTGTTAAATTGAATCATTTTTATAATAATTATTTAACAATTTAAATTAATATTTATTTTAATTGTATTTAACAATTATATATTCCTTAGTTTTATAAATATACATTTATGTTGTTGTAGGTTGTTGCAATATTGTTGATGTTGATGTTGAGGTTGTAGCAGCTTCTATTAAATCAGTTGTAGGGATAATGTTTAAGTCACTTGATGAAGTGCAATGTAACGACCCAAAGTTTTTCAATGGAAAATTCCCTTCTTATATCTATGTCATAAAAACACAAAATAATGAACTACTAAGTGATAAGTGACCTTTAAACATAATTTTGTCACCCCTATGTTTGGAATTTTAAAAATCCGGCATACACGGTTGTGCTCAAGATAGTTTTTGGAGTCTAATGAAACAAAAATAATTTCTGGTGAATAGTAACCTACCCTTATGAATAGTAATCTACCCTTATGAACAGTAATATGAACCTTATGAATAGTAAATAAGAGTAACATTACCTATGAATAATAAAATAAAAGTTAGTCATCATAGAAAGTGATAATTTGACCTTAGTAAACATTTTTGGTATTTTATAAGTCATAAAAAAATTAATTATAATTAATTAATTTAAAAGAATATTTATTTTCCTGAAATATATTCATAAATTATTGAATCAATGTCAAATAGTTTTTAGATAATTTTATAAGACCCTAAGTAATTTTTGAAAGAACTGCAAAATCAGTTTTAATTTTTAAAAAAACTGTTTTTTTAAGTAAATTATGATTTTAATTAATTATTAAATTAATAATATTTAGAAATTTATTTTTTGAAAAATGGACTTCATTTTCTGTATTCTACATGTCTAAAAATTATTGGGGTAAATTTTTGGGAATTTTCTGAGATACTTGAATTTTTTATGAATAGTGGAATCCGATAATTCACAATAAAAGCTAAATAATGTATTAATTGAGTCATTGATGATGTTCTGCTGATGTAAGCCCACTTGGTTCGGGATTACATTATAAAATTACTATTATTGGTCATCCAAGACTCACTATTCCTTGTCTTTTGTGGAATTAATAAACTAATCAATTTTATATTAAGGAAACCCCTCTCCCCTCCACTATAAAAGCCACCCTTCACTCCCTCTTTTCCTCACACCTCTCAAGCTCCAAGCCTTCTCTAAATTCTGCCCAAACACCTTCCCTAGCTCATCCCCCAAGTCCAAAAGCTTCTGGTCTCATCAAAAGACCAATCCTATCTTCCTTAAAGAGGATCTCAAGAGAAGGATTCTAAAGGTAATTTCTCTCTCTCTTCTCCTTTAATTTCCTTTCAAGTTCAAGTTCCTTTCTTGATCTCTCCCTACCTATCTTCATCCAAAATGTTTTGTAACTCCAGTATTATACATATACTGTAATCTTATGATTCTAATGTTATATTATATCACCCCACACCCTTTCCCCCTTCCTTTTATTTTATTAAAGAGAACATTGTTCATGTGGTGATAATTTATCACCTTCAAAAACAACATGCTCTCTTCTTCCATTTATACCTTCAATCTAGTCATGAAACCATTTTTATGGTTGAACCAGAATGTTTTATATGTATTATGTTCTATTTTAAGTTCTGGAAATAACCTATGGCCATACTACTAAGTGAAAAGTTAAAATGAGTTGGTTGTGATCCAAAAACCGCTCAAATTAACCCAAATAATCTTCATTTAAATCTTATCTAATGATTCATCCACATGGATCTAATATAACTCATTATAAAATCTTTCAAGATTCTGTAATATCATTAATTACATGTAATATCAGTTCTGGATGTTTACACATGATCTACCCAAACATCAATTTAAGAATACAAGTGGACCGTTCAAGAAAACCATAAAAACGAACATCCCCGATCAATGTTTTTAAACTCTATAAGTCATCCAAAGGAACATAATATGAAATAATGAAACCAGAATGAACCCTATTAATGTATAAAAGGTTCTGGAATTTCTAATTAATATAATGTCATTATACAGGACATTAAAGAGAAGGAGGCATTCGAGTACAAGGTAAGGGGAAATCTCGAACCCAATTTTCTTCCTTCGGGTTCTCCCTCTTTCACTCAATTTTTGATATGGTTAATCCTCAAAGGTATTTTGATCATCTTTTCCTTTACTTTTCTGGGATATACATGTTTGTCACTGGTTTTTATGTCCATCAAAATGTTTTCCAAAAGAACTCTTCTTTCAAGATCTCACCTTTTACCTCTCATTCAAGGTTGATGGTTCTCATATCAAGTATGTTGTTCCCTCTTTCTTTTGGGAACCCAAAGCTTATGAATGTGTTATTATGAGATGAAACCCATTCCTTTCCATGGGTTATTTATGTACATGTTTGATATGTGTTCTATGTGGCAAGCATGATAATGATAATGTTATGATGTGACGAGTGCGCCCAGAATTATATAGCGCAATTTGAATGTTTAAATGTGACGGGTGCGCCCGGAATAATATAGCGCTCCAATGCATTGGGTAAAGTGATGAATCTCATGAGTAAATGTGAAATTATGCATGAACATGATGCTAGATTTGTTCCCAAGTATGTGTGGTAGTTAACCACTAAGACATGATGTTTCATTTTTATGATTTTCCACATTTCAAGTTTATTGTTTATGCTCCTCTCATGTTCAAGATCTTCTTCATATGTCATGATTATGCTCACCCCATGCTATATTGTTCTTATCTATCCTCTTACTGGGATTTTATCTCACCCCTTTTGATGTATATCCTCAGGTGGCTACATGTACTAAGGAGAGGACAAGTCCTACTAAGAAGCTATAGAAGAAGAGATTAAATGAATTTTTATGCTTGATGTTGTACTTGTTATGTGTAGTCCTAGTTTGCCCAAGACACTAAACCTATGGATCCTCCATGTGTAATACTATTATGTTTTTTATCTTTGAAATGATGTAATAGTAATGTAAGAAAAGGCCGGGTCGCTATAGTTGGTATCAAAGGAAAGGTTTAGTTAATTTGGGAATTAGGATTAGTGAACCCTAAAGAAAACCTCTAGCATGAGACTAAGTACAAATATGCACACAAGGATATTTACCTAGGGATCCCATATGTTATGTTTTTGGTATAATTGTTTAAATGAATAAGTTATTCATGACTTTTTTACTTATGTTTAGTTCTAACCTTTTCTATTTTAGAAAATGGTGGGAACCAGGAGGAATCAGGCCAACAACTCTTGCGAAGGCCAATGCAGCGATTGCCCGAACGAAATCCCCAATGATTTTGGAGGTGGAGTTCAAAACTTCATGGTGATGCTTACCCAATTATCTCGGGTTATGAATAATAACCATAATAATGGGGAACGTCCTCCTTCACCAAAGAGGGAGCAGCTAGCTATCGAATGTTTTATGCGGCAACGACCACCGACGTTTTGTGGATCTTCTGATCCACTAGTTGCGGAACAGTGGGTCAACTCCATGGAGAAGATCTTTTCTGTTCTTCACTGTTCCGAGACAGAGAAGGTGACTCTAGCCGTTTATCGTCTAGATGGAGAAGCTGATCAATGGTGGGCTTTGATTAAGAACACCAAGCCAAGGGATGAAATTGAAGAGATGGAATGGGAAGACTTTAAGATAATGTTTCTTAATAAGTACTTCCCACGAACTCTTCGCACGAAGATGGAGAGAGAATTCATAGAGCTCAAGCAAAAAGAAGGAGAATCTGTCACAACCTATGAAGCAAATTTCACAAGTCTCGCAAGGTATGCTTCGGGTTTTGTTATCAACAATGATAGCAAAATTGATAGATTCTTTAGTGGATTAAAACCACATCTTCGAAAAGCTCTTGCAATTCGAGACTTTGGGAGTTATGAAGAAGTTGTTTAGTGTGCTCTCAAAGTTGAGATGGAGTTTGGAGAATGGTCCCATGGCTATGGTGATAAGAAAAGAAAGATGGAGTTTCAAGCTGGTGGATCTAGTGATAAATATGGGAAGAAAACACAACGACCCACTTGCCAAAAATGTGGGAAGTTGCACAATGGGAACTGCCTCAAAGGGATGGGGAAATGCTTCAAGTGTGGGAAAGAAGGACACCTAGCTCACGAGTGTCGAAGAGACATGAAAAGGAAGGATAATGTAGCCGATGAAAGGAGAGAACCACTTGTGGTTCAATGCTACAACTGTAAGGAGCTAGGGAACTATTCAAACCAGTGCACTAAACCTCGAGCTTTTGAGGGTAATCAGCGCCAACAACCACCAAAGCCAAAGGAACAAGGGAAGGCTTATGCCATCACTACTGCAGAGGTGGAACATGATAATGAATTCATACAAGGTACACTTCCTATTCACTCAAGAATGGAAAAGGTCTTATTTGATTCTGGTTCTACGCATTCCTTTATATCTTGCAAGTTTGCTAGAACTATAAAATCGAAGCCCCAAAACCTTGAAGTAGAGATATCTGTAAAAACACCAAGTGGTGCAATCACTGCAACCCAAGTGTTTGATTCTTCTCCTGTTGACGTATGTGGGAAGATTCTTCCGGAAAATCTCGTAATACTTCCCTTGGTGGAATTCGACGCTATAATGGGAATGGATTGGCTCTCATTATATAGAGAACATATCAACTGTCGGGAAAAGGAAATATATTTTCATATTCCGAACCATCCCATGCTCCTCTACAAATGCAAGGAAGATCATGACTATCCTTTGAAAAATCCTTCAATGGTGTGGGTGATGATTCCCTATGAAGAAGCATACCTCTCCCAAATGTTTGAGTCAAAGTAAAGTTCCAACCTTGAGGAAATTCCCATCGTAAGGGAATACGGCGATGTATTTCCCGAAGAGTTACCCGGAATTCCCCCAGATCGTGAGGTAGAGTTCTCAATTGAACTCATATCCGGAGCTACTCCTATCTCAAAGTGCCCCTATAGGATGGCTCCTATCGAACTGGAGGAGTTAAAGAGGCAGCTGCAAGAGAATCTAGACAAAGGGTTCATACTCCCTAGTGCATCACCTTGGGGTGCGCCAGTGCTCTTTGTGAAGAAGAAGGATGGAACCATGCGGCTGTGTATCGATTTTCAGGAACTCAACAAGATCACCATAAAGAACAAGTATCCCCTCCCAAGGATTGATGACTTGTTCGACCAATTAAGAGGAGCTCAATACTTCTAAAAGGTGGATCTTCGTTCTGGATATCATCAAGTATAGGTGAAGAAGGAAGATATTCAAAAGACCGCCTTCCGTACAAGGTATGGGCACTATGAGTTTTTGGTGATGCCCTTTGGACTTACTAATGCCCCTTCAATCTTCATGGATTTGATGAATAGAGTCTTTAGACATTACCTCGACAAATTTGTGGTAGTGTTTATCGATGATATTCTCATCTACTCCAAGAGAAAGGAGGAACGTGAAGAAAATCTAAGACTTGTGTTGTAAACATTGAGAAAGGAGAAGTTGTACGCCAAGTTCAGCAAGTGTGACTTTTGGATGAATCAAGTCACGTTCTTGGGACATGTGATCACAAGCGAGGGAATTTCTGTGGACCCTTCAAAGACAAAGGTGATTGAAGAATGGCCCAGGCCCTCTAGTGTCACATAAATCCATAGTTTTCTTGGATTAGCTGGGTACTACCGACGTTTTGTGAGAAACTTCTCACGATTGTCAAGCCCACTAACTAAGTTAACAAGGAAAGGGGTAAAGTATGTATGGACGGAAGAATGTGAGGGAAGCTTCAAGGAGCTAAAGAGAAGGCTGATCACTGCACCTGTACTCACACTACCGAAAAGTGGAGAAAGTTTTGTGATATACAATGATGCTTCAAAGAAAGGCTTGGGTTGTGTACTCATGCAAAATGATAATGTGATAGCCTACGCCTCATGACAGCTGAAGATCCATGAGCAAAACTACCTGACGCATGATCTAGAGCTGGCAGCCGTGATTTTTGCCTTGAAAATCTGGCGTCACTACCTTTATGGAGAGAAGTATGACATATACACCGACCACAAGAGCCTAAAGTATATATTCACACAAAAATAGCTCAACATGCGTCAAAGGAGATGGTTAGAGCTAATCAAGGATTACGATTGCTCTATTCACTATCATCCTGGAAAGGCGAACAAGGTAGCTGATGCTCTAAGCAGGAAAGAACCTGCCACTCTATCCATGTTGAGGATTGAGAAAGACCCTATCTTCTTGGATATGCAAAGGATGGATTTGGGAATCGTAAGGGCAGGGGATACATCCTACCTTGCCCAAATGATTGCGCAACCATCCATCCAACAGAAGATTAAGGAAGCACAAAGTGATGATGTAGAGATACAAAAGAGGTTGAATGCAGTAAAGGAAGGGAAGCTGCAAGAGTTCCATATCGATGATGATGGTGTGATTCGGTTTGGAACGCAGCTTTGTGTGCCTTCATCACCCGGAATAAAGAAGGAGCTATTGGATAATTCACATAGCTCAACTTTCTCTATTCATCCTAGAAGTACCAAGATGTATCGTGATCTCCGAGAACACTTATGGTGGGATAACATGAAGAAGGAGATTGCGGAATATATATCAAGGTGCTTGGTATGTCAGCAAGTTAAAGCTGAGTGGAAAAAGTCCAAAGGTATGATGCAGCCATTGCCTATACCCATGTGGAAATGGGAAAATGTTACTATGGACTTTATCATGGGTCTCCCGAAAACATCAAGAGGAAATAATGCGATATGGGTTGTGGTTGACCGACTCACCAAGACTGCCCATTTTATCACTATTCGGGAAGACCTCTCACTTGAACAACTTGCAAGGATATATGTGAAGGAAGTAGTGAGATTGCACGGTGTTCCGCTCTCGATTGTATCTGACCG
This sequence comes from Viscum album, assembly GCA_963277665.1. NCBI lineage: Eukaryota > Viridiplantae > Streptophyta > Magnoliopsida > Santalales > Viscaceae > Viscum > Viscum album. The sequence goes on along the minus strand of OY728160.1, from coordinate 1,714,693,679 downwards.
TGATCCAAGGTTCACTTCTAAATTCTGGAGGATCCTTCAACATGCTTTGAGTACTGAATTAAATTTCAGCACGGCCTATCACCCCCAAACTGATGGCCAGTCTGAAAGAACTATTCATACACTTGAAGATATGCTAAGATCCTGCTCTCTTGAATTCAAAGGTGGTTGGGATCAACATCTCCCATTGGTTGAGTTCTCATACAACAATAGCTTTCACTCGAGTATTCAGATGGCTCCGTATGAAGCTCTTTATGGGAAGCGATGTAGAACTCCAACCTGTTGGGATGAAGTTGGAGAACGAAAGCTACTTGGTCCCGATCTTGTTCAAGAGATGACAGAGAAGGTTCAAGTCATCCAGAAACATATCAAAGCTGCTCAAAGTCGGCAAAAGAGCTATGCTGACAATCGTCGAAGGGACTTGGAGTTTGACGTTGGAGATAAAGTTTTCCTTCGAATATCTCCATGGAAGAGAGTCATGCGATTCGGGAAGAAAGGGAAGCTAAGCCCAAGGTACATTGGCTCCTTTGAGATCCTTGATCGTATAGGAGCCGTGGCCTATCGTCTGGCACTTCCACCGAATATGGCTCAAGTTCATGATGTGTTCCATGTATCACTACTGAGGAAGTACATTCCAGACCCCTCACATGTACTAAACTCAGAGGGGGTACAGTTGGAAGATGATCTCTCATACGAGGAGCAGCCGGTAAAAATTATGGACCGAATTGATAAGGTTCTACGCAACAAGACAACCCGCCTTCTCAAAGTGTTGTGGAGGAACCAAAAGTTTGAGGAAGCAACTTGGGAACCGGAAGAGGTAATGAATGAGAAGTACCCTCACCTATTTGTGTAAAGTGAAATTTCGGGGGCGAAATTTCTTAAGGGGGGAAGAATGTAACGACCCAAAGTTTTTCAATGGAAAATTCCCTTCTTATATCTATGTCATAAAAACACAAAATAATGAACTACTAAGTGATAAGTGACCTTTAAACATAATTTTGTCACCCCTATGTTTGGAATTTTAAAAATCCGGCATACACGGTTGTGCTCAAGATAGTTTTTGGAGTCTAATGAAACAAAAATAATTTCTGGTGAATAGTAACCTACCCTTATGAATAGTAACCTACCCTTATGAATAGTAATATGAACCTTATGAATATTAAATAAGATTAACATTACCTATGAATAATAAAATAAAAGTTAGTCATCATAGAAAGTGATAATTTGACCTTAGTAAACATTTTTGGTATTTTATAAGTCATAAAAAAATTAATTATAATTAATTAATTTAAAAGAATATTTATTTTCCTGAAATATATTCATAAATTATTGAATCAATGTCAAATAGTTTTTAGATAATTTTATAAGACCCTAAGTAATTTTTGAAAGAACTGCAAAATCAGTTTTAATTTTTTTAAAAAACTGTTTTTTTAAGTAAATTATGATTTTAATTAATTATTAAATTAATAATATTTAGAAATTTATTTTTGAAAAATGGACTTCATTTCTGGATTCTACACGTTGAAAAATGATTGGGGTAAATTTTTGGGAATTTTCTGAGATACTTGAATTTTTGATGAATAGTGGAATCCGATAATTCACAATAAAAGCTAAATAATGTATTAATTGAGTCATTGATGATGTTCTGCTGATGTAAGCCCACTTGGTTCGGGATTACATTATAAAATTACTATTATTGGTCATCCAAGACTCACTATTCCTTGTCTTTGGTGGAATTAATAAACTAATCAATTTTATATTAAGGAAACCCCTCTCCCCTCCACTATAAAAGCCACCCTTCACTCCCTCTTTTCCTCACACCTCTCAAGCTCCAAGACTTCTCTAAATTCTACCCAAAAACCTTCCCTAGCTCATCCCCCACGTCCAAAAGCTTCTGGTCTCATCAAAAGACCAAGCCTATCTTCCTTAAAGAGGATCTCAAGAGAAGGATTCTAAAGGTAATTTCTCTCTCTCTTCTCCTTTAATTTCCTTTCAAGTTCAAGTTCCTTTCTTGATCTCTCCCTACCTATCTTCATCCAAAATGTTTTTTAACTCCAGTATTATACATATACTGTAATCTTATGATTCTAATGTTATATTATATCACCCCACACCCTTTCCCCCTTCCTTTTATTTTATTAAAGAGAACGTTGTTCATGTGGTGATAATTTATCACCTTCAAAAACAACATGCTCTCTTCTTCCATTTATACCTTCAATCTGGTCATGAAACCATTTTTATGGTTGAACCAGAATGTTTTATATGTATTATGTTCTATTTTAAGTTCTGGAAATAACCTATGTCCATACTACTAAGTGAAAAGTTAAAATGAGTTGGTTGTGATCCAAAAACCGCTCAAATTAACCCAAATAATCTTCATTTAAATCTTATCTAATGATTCATCCACATGGATCTAATATAACTCATTATAAAATCATTCAAGCTTCTGTAATATCATTAATTACATGTAATATCAGTTCTGGATGTTTACACATGATCTACCCAAACATCAATTTAAGAATACAAGTGGACCGTTCAAGAAAACCATAAAAACGAACATCCCCGATCAATGTTTTTAAACTCTATAAGTCATCCAAAGGAACATAATATGAAATAATGAAACCAGAATGAACCCTATTAATGTATAAAAGGTTCTGGAATTTCTAATTAATATAATGTCATTATACAGGACATTAAAGAGAAGGAGGCATTCGAGTACAAGGTAAGGGGAAATCTCGAACCCAATTTTCTTCCTTCGGGTTCTCCCTCTTTCACTCAATTTTTGATATGGTTAATCCTCAAAGGTATTTTGATCATCTTTTCCTTTACTTTTCTGGGATATACATGTTTGTCACTGGTTTTTATGTCCATCAAAATGTTTTCCAAAAGAACTCTTCTTTCAAGATCTCACCTTTTACCTCTCATTCAAGGTTGATGGTTCTCATATCAAGTATGTTGTTCCCTCTTTATTTTGGGAACCCAAAGATTATGAATGTGTTATTATGAGATGAAACCCATTCCTTTCCATGGTTTATTTATGTACATGTTTGATATGTGTTCTATGTGGCAAGCATGATAATGATAATGTTATGATGTGACGGGTGCGCCCGGAATTATATAGCGCAATATGAATGTTTAAATGTGACGGGTGCGCCCGGAATTATATAGCGCTCCAATGCATTGGGTAAAGTGATGAATATCATGAGTAAATGTGAAATTATGCGTGAACATGATGCTAGCTTTTTTCACAAGTATGTGTGGTAGTTAACCACTAAGACATGATGTTTCATTTTTATGCTTTGCCACATTTCAAGTTTATTGTTTATGCTCCTCTCATGTTCAAGATCTTCTTCATATGTCATGATTATGCTCACCTCATGCTATATTGTTCTTATCTATCCTCTTACTGGGATTTTAGCTCACCCCTTTTGATGTATATCCTCAGGTGGCTACATGTACTAAGGATAGGACAAGTGCTACTAAGAAGCTATAGAAGAAGAGATTAAATGAATTTTTATGCTTGATGTTGTACTTGTTATGTGTAGTCCTAGTTTGCCCAAGAAACTAAACCTATGGATCCTCCATGTGTAATAATATTATGTTGTTTATCTTTGAAATGATGTAATAGTAATGTAAGAAAATTTCGGGTCGCTATATGCAATGTTTTTATGTCTTGTTTGGGAGAGTAAATGGATTCGGTGTATGCTTAAAATACTCTAATAAAAGGATAAATGATAAATCAATTGTCACATCGATCATTTTTTCATATAGCAAATAATTTCATAAGAAGGTTGACAAACATGATATCATGTGAAATTTCCTCAGTCTGAGACATGTACAGGTCGCCTTGCTAGAATGGGGGTTAGTTTATTGTCTTCTGAGAAATATGCATGTATTGTCTTTGTTGAAGAGAATAATCATCCCTTTCACAGCCTTGAATCAATTCATATGATGAGGTCCCAAATAAAAATAATAGAAGCACATGTAGTTGAGTTAGATGTGAATACTTCAGTAGGTATTAAACCAAATTATTTGTTCTCCTTGGAAACAGTTATTGCAGGGAGTCGAGATGTTATTGGGTACACATGTTTTTATCAGTTGAATTTTTTAAGGTTTAAATGGGAAATGGAATTACTTCATGGTGAAGCATGTTGCATGTTAAAGTACTTAGAAAAACAAAGTCAGGAAAATCCATCATTTTTCTATATTATGCAGTTTTGACATGAATTGGAAAATTAGTAATATTTTCTAGGTTGATCAAAAAATGAAGACAGATTATGAATTGTTTGGATATGTTGTTTTTTTACACCACTTTCAGTACTAATAAATAGTTCGGGACGTTATGTGTCTTTTGGGGGTTCAATCGTCATCAGGAAATTTTCGTTTTTGGGGAAGCTTTGTTATATGATGAAACTGTGAATTTGTTTTCTTGGTTGTTTCAAACAAAATATAGGTGAATCACATGAAGTAACCTCAAACATTTTTTACTGATTAGGATGTGGCAATGGGAAAATCCATTTCTGAAGTTTTGGTGGGAACTCAACATTGCCTTTGTTCATGGCATTTGATGTAAAATGGTATTAATCATTTAGGTAATTGGATGAAATATGGATCTAGTTTTTTAACTAAATTTAAGAATTGTATGTTCTAATACCATGATGAAAATCAGTTTGATCAAGAGTGTTCTTCCCTTATAGTAGAATATGGGGATGGGAAATCACAGTGTTTAGATGATGTATTTTTATTGTGATAAAAGTGGATGCATTGATTTTTGAAAGATGCTTTAACATTGGGTGTTTACATAACTCAGATAATTAAAAGTTTTAATGGATTGCTTAAATATTGTGTTCATTGAAAGTTAAGTTTTGTTGAATTATTTAAGCAATTTGAGCGATTTTTGGAAAAAAAATCGGTATCACGAAACAAAGGTAGAATTTGAGATGTGGGAGAAGTTGGCTCGTAATCTTTAACCTTATCATGCATTGATTTGTCAGGTTTTTACTAGATATACACCCAAGTTATTTGAGTCTATTGGGTATCTTTGTTGTCATATTTTAAAAATTTATGACTTGATTGATGTGATAGAAATACTTGAAAAATATATTTTGGGGAGATGGACCCAATTGGATAGAAATATTGTGATGTTTGAAGGATCTTCTGTTGAATCACTTGCTGATAGAAAATCTGTTATAGAAAAATGTTATAAAGATTTATAATGAATGGGGATGAAGTTAATTACCGTAGTTTGTGAGACAAATTCAAGTAATGACATTGCCTTATCTAATTTCAATAATTTTTCAAAATAGATGATTATCATAAATACATCATTGGATAGAGTTAATGGTCATGATAGTTCAAACACAATTTTAGGAAAGGATTCTTTTAAAAAGAAACCAAATAGTAAAGGGGAGATAGAATGAAAAGCTTTTTAGATAATGTCTACTGAAAGGGGACATAGTTGAATAAAAAAACCACTACTATGATGACAGTATGATTTCATTTTATGATGCATTTAATTTATAAGAGTATTTTATATTGTTAATGTGGTATCTGATAGTATTTTTCTTTGCATGCATGGAATTGCAGAGCAAGAAAGATCAGATTTTGGTGCTACATCTAGAAAAACAGTTTTAAATGTAATTTTTTAATCAGTATTCTTTTCTATAACTATTGTAATTATGTTTCTTTTATATTTTAGGAAGAATTATCAACCAATTTTGAACTTTAACTTTGAAGGTAGACTTTCTTAACATTGGAATAGGTTGAGAAGTGTAGAGAACATTGGATGATAGTTGTTTTTTAAATTGTAATTATTGAATTATAGAATTTATAAGTTGAAATATTTCATAGTCTAATTTTTTTGTAATGGATTGGGATTGGGATACCATTTCAAGAAATTTTAAATGTATTGTATGTATTTTTTTGTATAAAACTATGAATGTGATAGAAGTGAAGAGCATATTTTTTGTACTGAAAATGTGAATATAACAATTCATCCAAATATCCATTGTAATTATCAACACCAAATATAATAGAAAAAACCAAATAAGTCCCATAATAAGAAAATAATTCCCCTCATAAGAACATAATACTCCCACTGCAATTTCCAAAACCAAATAAGACCACATTTCAATTACCAATTACAGTTACCAAAACCAAATTTAACCCATTATAATTTCAAAAACCAAATATGAACCATTGAAATTACCAAAACCAAATATAACCTTGAAATTACCAATATCAAATATCCATTACAATTATAAACACAAAATATAACAGAAAAACCAAATAAGTCCCCTTATAAGAAAATAATTCTCATCATAAGCACATAATACTCCCACTGTAATTTCCAAAACCAAATAAAACTACATTGCAATTACCAATTGTAGTTACCAAAACCAAATTTAACCCATTTCAATTTCAAAAACCAAATATGAACCTTTTCAATTATCAAAACCAAATATAACCCATTACAATTACCAATATCAAAATATCCATTGTAATTATAAACACCAAATATAACAGCAAAACCAAATAAGTCCCCTTAGAAGCAAATAATTCCCCTCATAAGCACATAATACTCCCACTAAAATTCACAAAACCAAATAAGACCAAATTTAAATTATCAATTGTAGTTAACAAAGCCAAATTTAACCCATTGTAATTTTGAAAACCAAATATGAACCATTTTAATTACCAAAACCAAATACAACCCATTACAATTACCAATATCAAATATCCATTGCAGTTATCAATACCAAATTGTCGATACTGGAAAACGCATCCAAAAAATATTTCAAATTCTTCTATACATGATCCAGGAGCATAGCATGTTTTTCAAGCTTCAATTTGACTGGTTGTAGAGTCCAAACAGAGTTATGGATTAGGAGTTATGGTCATTCGAAGTTGGACTGGAAAACTGGTTTGCGAAGCTCCCTCCACAATCGCGGAGTAGGGGAACTTGACAGAAGCCTCTGTGAGAACCACAAAGGTCGTGATGGTAGCCTCTGCAACTACAAGAAACTTGAGGGAACTCCCTCCAGTTGTAAAGCGTGACTTCCTTTGCGGTGTCATTTTCTCTTCGAGGCGCACATTTTCTCTCTATGGCAAGCTCTGCTGACCTCCATTGCCTATAAATAGTCATCTCACCCCCCTTCAGATGAACAGTTACATCACCCCTTGGGTAACTGGTCTCCCATTTCTCGGATCTCCCGAGCACTGCGAAGTGATTCCCCTCACAAAGGGCTCCACCCTTTGCGAAGAAGGGGGCTCCTTCAGGTTGCCTGAGGCTTCACGAGACCCTCAGCTCTGCAAAGCCCTTTGCTCTGCGAGACCCTGAGCTCTGCGAAGCCCCTTTTCTCTTCAAGAACCTATGCTTTGCGAGGCCCCATGCTTCACAAGACCCCATGATCCATGATCATATTTCCTTTGTGAAGCTGATTCGCGAGACCCCATGCTCCGCGAGTACCTTTCCTCCACGAAGCTACTTCACGAAGACCTATCCTTTTTGAAGCTCCTACCTTCGCGCTCACCGTTTCATACCGTGGGGGCTGTGCCCCCGTACCCCAGCTCGAGATCAGTGATGGGCTGTAGTCCCGGCCCTCTGGTCTAGTCCCTTCACTTCCGTCATTGACCCTCATGAAAAATGGAGAGTCGCACAATGAACTTTTTGGGCCGGGACGTCGGCATTTTCTATTGCGCCCTTATGCGCACCCACCTTCCACCTATGGAATACCATGATTTGAGATACTCCTACATACTCCATGAAACAACTTGAGTCGACATATTCCTCTTGGTCCCTTTCACATGTCATGAATTGAGATTCTCATCTTTAACTCCCTGAGTACCTTGAGTCGAACCATTCCTCAACCAACTCCTCCAAACCCGATCACCTAACTCCTATGCCAGGTTGAACCAAAAAGGGATACTCTTGTGTAAGTCCCAACACCATCCATTTCTAGGTTCCTTATGACAATAGTATTATCTATATGACTATAAACTATAGTACACCCTATATGACAAACATAGGATGCCTCTTACTCCAAACAAGGGATGCCTTATACACCAAGCATAAGATTCCAACAATACTCTCTACATGATTATAAACTGTAGTACAACCTATATGACAAACATAGGATGCCTCTTGCTCTAAACAAGATATGCCTTATGTGCCTTGCATAAGATGCCAATAGTCCTCATGACATGACTTTAAACTGTAGCATTCTCTATCATTAAATAATAGGATGCCTCTTGTTACAAATAAGAGATGGATTATGTGACAAGCATAAGATACCTCATGCCATGATTACAGTGGCGTAATTTCAAGCGCGTTGTAAAAAAATCGATCATTCTATCACACCACCTCATGCTTCGTTTGTCCTTCATTCAGATCTTCATCCTATTTCATGTCTAAAGGGACCCCCTAATGGCCTGGTCCCATGTCGCCTCGGCTCACCTACCATTCTGGGCCAATGCCATAGAATACTTTGGACGACACTTTGAGTCAGGTCTTATGTTTCGAACACGGTCAACATTCAACCCTCATTTTTTTGTCCCAATTTTAGACTAAGATGATATAGATGTTGTGTTTCGAACACGGTCAATAGTTATCCTCCATCGTCATGCCACCCTCACTGTGTTCCAAATGTCGGGCATGTGATTCACACTTTTCATATCCCTTTGTTCGAACTGATTCCAACGCCCTTGGTGTTATCCCTCTTGTACACTAGCACATAGGTGTGTTGAGAAAAGTATTGTTTTCAACAATACATAATAATGTTATTTAAAGGGGGAGATTATTGAAAATAATACTCTATCTCTTTATGATAATTTTGATGCTCACAAATACCATTAATTATTTTCTAATGAATTTATTTAAGTATTTTGCAGGAATTTATTAATTTATTTTACTATTGAAATAACGAGAATTTATTACTTGTTCGGAATCTGCTTTAAGCGCGTCCTGGAATCACTGTTCATACCTTACTTGTTCGGAATCTGCTTTAAGCGCATCCTGGAATCACTGTTCATACCCTACGTGGATAAACATAGCGTAAGGATGAAAAGCGTGTATATCTTTTTGAGATAAGAGAAAAGTATGGTTAAAAACCATATGTTTTCAGCAAAGTATGGAAGAATAACCTTAAGTTAGGAAGGAACCTTATGTTTTGGTTATCAGCAAAGTATGGAAGGAGAACCATAAGTAGGTACTAAAAGTTACATTTGTTTCTCAAAAGTATGGTTCATCAACCTTACTTTTGTGAAAAACCATACGTTTTAGTGTTGAAGTAAAAGTATAGATCTTTTACCGTACGTTTGAGAGTTGAAGAAAAAGTATGGATGATCAACCCTACGTTTAAGATCAACCTTACGTTTGAAGAAAGTAACATGAATACTATGTTTATGTTCAACCTTACATTGTGAACCTTACATTTGAAGACTATTCCATCAACCTTACGTTTGGAGGCCACGTCATCAACCTTACGTTTGGCGTCGAAAAGTTTAAAAGATGATATTTTTATGCAACGGTCAGCAAGCTGATTATTGGGAGGATTTCAAGTCGGATTTAAAGTCATTTTTTAAGTACGACTTTGACCGATTCAAAGTCGTTTTATCATTGGATTAAAGATCGAATTAAAAGGAGATTTTAATGTTGAGTCTTCAGGGAAGTTACGACTACTCTGTATGTTCAAATTTTTGAATATCGCAAATCAGAAGGTGACTTTTATGGATCTAAATATGCAGGAGATATGCTCAGTTTTTTTTATATATGTTATCTCTGAAAACACCATATAAGGGAGAGTGGTGATCAATCTTTTAAAAAGAAAGGGTGAAAAACAGAGACTGCAGAAAATCACGTTGATATGCTGATTCAAAAAGGAGCATCAAAGCTCTGTTCATTTAAGAAGAAGGAACTCGATAGAAGATTCACTTGTTCTGCATCGAATATCTACTGTGGATCTACTACTGCTGAAGTTGTGAACTATATCTTTATATCTATTACAACCGAATCGACTCAAAACTTCTTTGATTTGAAAATAAATATTTCTAGAGACGACGATCCATCTGCTGTCAATTGCATTCTGTTGCAATTGTGAAGATCATCTGGAAAAGATTCTTTCTGAAATTATTTTTATCTTGAGTAATCAGATTATCGTAATAAGATGTGTAGGTTCGTGTTTGAACCAAAAGGATTTGTTTTGCCTTGGATTGTAAAGGTGCCAACTGCCTGTATTCAGTTGTGGACCGGTCTGTTGAAACGAGGACCAGATAGTGAAAATCATCAAGCTCGTGGAGTTGATCATTGGTGGAGTGGACTAGGGGCCTTCTGTTCCCAGAACCACTATACATCTGTGTGTCCCTGCTTTTATTTATTTATATTGTATGACCAAATATGATAAAGCAAAGAGGACAGAACTCGTTCATTCAAAGAGTTAATGAAAAATCTTAAAGACACAATTCACCCCCCCCCCCTCTTGTGTATAATCTGTATATTCAAGATCCAACAATTGGTATCAGAGGTGGATCTTCTGATAGATCCTTAGAAAGATAGAAGCATTTAAAGATTATAAAATAGAGCATCGTGACTGATATAAGAGAAGGGATGTCAATGGTTAGAGCACCATATTTTAATGGAGACAACTATGGCTACTGGAAATCGCGCATGATAATATATCTGAAAAACCTCAGATATAAAGTTTATTCAAAGATTCTGACTCCTTATGAAATTCCTGAAAATCCTGAGACATGGAGTGTTGCTACAGAGGCAGAGTATGATATGAATTCGAAGTCTATGAATGCAATCATATGCGGTCTAGAACCAGATGAATTTAACAGAGTATCTCAGTGCCGGACAGCATATGAGATGTGGCAGACAATAGCTGTGGCATATGAAGGAACAGACAATGTGAGACAAATGAGATATGCAACTACAAAAATGAAATTTGATACTTTCAGAATGTTTGAAGGAGAAAGCATTACCCAAATTAATGGGAGATTGATAGAAATTTTCAATAATATAACATCTCTAGGAGAACCTATCAAACAGGCTGATCAAGCATTAAAATTACTGAGGGTACTTCCTACTCGATGGAATGGTATCTCTACTGCAATCAGATAATCAACTCCTGTCAAAAATTTAACTATGAGAGAGCTGATTGGTACACTGATGATGTATGAAGCTAAAATGCAAGATGAGGCTAATGAACATAAAGTGCTTATCAAAAGAGAAGATACTGCCTTGAAAGTAACTTCACAATAGAAGAATAGAAAGTTGAAGAACAGATAAGTCAAAGCTAAATCAGAGAGCTCTGACTCATCAAACTCAGATGAAGAGCTGGCTCAACTAGCTTGGAAATTTAGAAAGTTCTACAGCAAGAAAATAGGCTTCAAAAAATCCTTTAAGAAAGATGATAAGGAAGTAAGATGCTATGAATGTAAGAAGATGGGGCATATCAGACCAGATTGCCCACAATTGAAGGATGCAAAGAATAATAAATTCTTCAAAAGAAATGACTATGAGCATAAAGACAATAAATCTATGAAATCCACTTGGAGTGTATCTGAAGACTCCAGTAGATCTCTTGAATCAAGCTCAAAGAAAGAAGAAGTCAATCTAAAATTAAACATGTGTTTCATGGAAGAAACCGATGAGGTACACTCATATTACTCCTCTGACTCAAATAATGAATCAAATTCTGAATCAAGCTACACAAATGAAAAACTTGCAGCCTACTGCAATATGCTTGAAGAAAAATATGACTCATTGTTTAAGAAACATAAGTCACTAAAGAACAAACATAAATTCGTTTCAGATGAAAGAGATACAATGCTGAAACAACATAAGGAATTAACTGATAAATACAATTCGATTAACACTAACTATATTAATTTTGAAACAAGAATAAAAACACTGCAGGATGAAGTAGAATCTTACAAACAGGCTGCATTAGTTTTTATAAAAGGAGAGAATTCATTAAATGAAATTATTGGAAAAACTTTCATTAAAAATGAGAGATTTGGAATTGGTAGTAAAGGAGAAAAACCTAAGCTATATAAAAATTATTTTGTTCCTAGCTCTAAAAAGGTTAATTATAACTTTTGTGGGACAAAGGGACATATAGCTAAAAACTGTTTCTTAAGACAGCCTCAAATTTGTGGTATTAAGAAATCCTATGTTTCAAAAGACTTATATGATTCAGCTGATTTTAAAAGAACAAAGAAAATATGGATACCCAGATCATTGCTAGCAAACACCCCTGGACCCAACAAAATATGGGTACCAAAGTAATTTGTTTGAATGTCTTTGCAGGTAGCAGGCCACCAGAGAAGAAAAGATATATGGTACATGGACAGTGGCTGCTCAAGACATATGAGTGGAAACTCATTTAATTTTTCTTCGTTCACTCAAAATGAAGGAGGACTTGTCACATTTGGTGACAATTCCAAAGGAAAAATAGTTGGCATTGGAACTATTGGAGATCCAAAAACAATCTCAATCAACAAAGTACTTTATGTACAAGGATTAAAACACAATCTAATAAGTATCTCTCAACTTTGTGATGATGGATATATTATTGACTTTACTAACAATTTTTGTACTGTTTCTAAAGATAAAATGTTTAAATTTAAATCACCAAGAATTGATAATGTCTATACTTTGGATTTAAATTCCTTGTGTAAACAACAAGTAAACTGCTTGACTGCTAAAGTAAGTGAATCTTGGATCTGGAATAGGAGACTTAGACATTGTAATATATATGTTTTAAATAAGTTATCTAAGAAACATTTAGTTTCTGATTTACCTAGTCTCAAATTTGAAATTGACCGATTTTGTGATGCATGTCAACTTGGCAAGAAACACAAATCATCCTTCAAATCTGTTAATAAAGTTGCTACATCTAAACCTCTAGAACTTATTCATACGGATTTGTTTGGACCCTCAAGAGTAGCAAGCTTAGCTGGTAAATTATATGTATATGTTTTAGTTGATGACTATTCTAGATTTATATGGATTTTCTTTTTGAAATTTAAAAATGAAGCTTTTACTTTATTTGAAAGTTTTTACAAATCTGTTAAAAATGAAAAAGGTTTTAATATAATCTCGTTGAGAAGTGATCATGGTAGAGAATTTGAGAATCATGAATTTAATTCCTTTTTCTCAAACATGGGTATTAAACATACCTTCTCTACACCAAGAACACCTCAACAGAATGGGATTGTAGAAAGAAGAAATAGAACAATTCAATAAATGGCTAGAACTATGTTAAATGAATATAGTCTACCTATATATTTTTGGGCAGAAGCTGTGAATATAGCTTGATATATAATTAATAGAGTTTTAATTAGACCTATTTTGAAAAAGACACCCTATGAACTATGGAATAATAGAAAACCTAAAGTAAATTACTTTAAAGTTTTTGGATGCAAGGTTTACATCTTGAACACCAAAGATAATCTTGGTAAGTTCGATCCAAAATCGGATGAAGGTATTTTCTTAGGATATTCTGCTACCTCCAAAGCTTATAGAGTCTATAATAAGAATTCAAGGGTTGTTGAAGAATCAGTTCATGTGAGATTTGATGAATCTGATCCCTTTGAGAAAAGGACAGATCAAATGGATGAACTTGACTCTAATGATAACATGAGACTTGAGAACTTAAAAAATGATTTTTAAAATGATATAAAAGAAATTCAGTCCAGTTCAGAGGAACATGATACTGAAGAACCTTTAAATGTTTTTCCTAGACAGTCTAGAACCCTAAAGAATCACCCTTTAGAAACTGTGATAGGTGACTTAGATATAGGAATTCAAACTAGAAGAAACTTAGGAAACCTAGTGGAATTCTCTGTCTTCCTATCTCAACAAGAACCCAAGACTATAGAAGAAGCTTTAGATGATGAAAGCTGGGTAATAGCAATGAAAGATGAATTAAACCAGTTTAAAAGAAATGAAGTTTGGGAATTAGTGGAAAGACCTAAGAATTATCTAGTAATAGGAACCAAATGGGTCTTTAGAAATAAATAGGATGACCAAGTCACAATAACTAGAAATAAAGAAAGAGTAGTAGCTAAAGGATACAATCAAGAAGAAGGAATAGATTATGATGAGACTTTTTCACTTTTAGCTAGGTTAGAAGTCATTATAATCCTTTTAGCCTATGCATCTTATATGAATTTTAAATTATTTCAGATGGATGTCAAATCTGACTTTTTAAATGGTTATTTAATGGAGGAAGTTTATGTTGATCAACCTCCTGGTTTTAAAAATTCTCAAAAACCAGATTCTGTTTTTAAACTTACTAAATCTCTTTATGGCCTTAAACAAGCACCTAGAGCTTGGTATGAAAGATTGAGTTCTTTTCTTTTAAAAAATGATTTTACTATTGGAATGGCAGACCCAACACTCTTTAAGAAAACTGTAAAAAATAATGTTTTATTGGTTCAAATTTATGTTGATGGTGTAATTTTTGAATCAACTAATAAAACCCTTTGTCATGAGTTTTCAAAGTTAATGCAAAAAGAATTTGAAATGAGTATGATGGGAGAACTAAATTTTTTCTTAGGACTTCAAATTTATCAAAAAGATTTTGGAAATGTTTTGAATCAAAGCAAATACATTACTGATTTACTTAAGAAATTTGGACTTGAAAACAGAAATACATTTACAACTCCTATGTGTAATAATATAAAACTTGATTTGGATGAAACTAGAAAATCAATTGACAACAAGTTATATAGAGGTATGATTGGTAGTTTATTATATCTTACTGCTAGCAGGCCAGATATAATGTATTCAGTATGTCATTGTGCTAGATTTCAATCAAATCCTAAAGAAACTCATCTAACTGTTGTTAAAAGAATTTTTAGATATTTAAAAGGAACTGTTTTTCAATCTCTTCTTTATCCTAAAACTTCTGATTTCAATTTGATTTCATATTCAGATGCTGACTTTGGAAGTTGTAGGTTAGATAGAAAAAGTACATCAGGAACATGTCACTTTTTAGGAAAGTCTTTAGTGACATGGTCTAGTAAGAAACAACATTCAGTTGCCTTGTCAACAGCCAAGGCAGAATATTTTTCTGCTGGAAATTTTTGTGTACAATTGTTGTGGATGAAAAACACTCTTATGGACTTTGGATTAAATTTTAATAATACACCTATTTTATGTGATAATACAAGTGAAATTAATATTTCAAAAAATCCTATTAGTCATTCTATAACTAAGCACATTGATATAAGGAATCACTTTTTAAGAGATCATGTTATTAAAAAGGATATATTTTTTAGAATTTATAAATACAGAAATTCAATTAGCAGATATTTTTACTAAACCACTTCCCTTACATTGGAAACAACAGAAGCTTTATTTTCTTATTCTTTTGTAAGAGAAGATGTTATTGATAAGACCATGGAAGTTATTAGTGAAAGAACAGCACCAGTAGAGGGATCAGGAGCTCAAGAAGAAGCTCAAAGGGAGACTCAGGAACAGGTTGTAGCTGATGTTAAATTTACACTTCAACAGGACCAAGATAAGGAGGCAGTGCCTGGTGAGGAAGTGGCCAGACCTTAGGAAACTCCTGAAAATATTGTTCTCAAAAATCCAGTGGAAAATCAAGATGCTGATGTTTGTGATGAGCATGCTTCTGAAGCTCACACAGAAGTCATTCAAGAGGATTTTTCTGTGGAGGAGTCTGCGGACTCTAAGGAAAAATCTGTGGACAAACCTACTCAGGACAAAGAGAAAGAGAAATCTGATGCTGAATCATTACCTTTGGTACTGCTGCATCATCCAGATCCTGAGAATGCGAATCAAGCATAGGGTGCCTTTGATTCAAGGAATAAATAAGTTGAAGAACTGTAAAAAAAGGTGTCTCAGCTGGAATCTGAGAATATCTCTCTGAGAAATGTCTTAACCTTTGAACAATTGAGATTTCAAAAGCTGAAAGAGAGTATAGTCTCAAGGCAAGAAGTTGAAATGTTTAAAGAGGATATTCTAAATGTAGTTGCAAATTTGAAATCTGAAATGGTTATGAAGACAGATTTATCAGATCTGAAGTTGTTTATGGAGAACCAATTTGCATCAGTTGCAAATAGTGTTGTTAGTGGATCAGGTACTTCACCTGATTTAATCCTAAGATTTCAATCTATCACATCCGCGATGAGCAACATGAATGACAGGTTGCACGATATTCAATGTAATAGTGCTCCATTATCAGTGTTACTGGACAATCAGAAATTTTTAGTGGATTAACTGGTATCTAGTGAGCCACCAATCAGGACTCTGTTAACTCAGATGTCAGAGAAGTTGTTAGTGTTTATCGAAAAATAAGAAAGGATGCATGAGTTTTTCAGAGTCAATTTAATTGAGGATATTCATATGACTCAAGAGAATAGAGATCTCATTATCAAACTTGGAGATGGGATGATAAAGAGACTCAGGGAACAGTTCACAGAAATCAAGTCTACAATCCAGAGGATATAGGACCTATTTCCTATCTTTCCCAAACCTTGATTCCTGTGTTTATCATACTTGTATCTATTTTTCATTTTTAATGAAATTTTTTTTTATCTATTTGTTTTACTGTCTTTATTTTTTATATGTCAGTACTCCAGATTTACTTATTGATAAACAGTTAATAATAGCATTTACCTACATTTCAGTGCAACATTAAATGTGTTCAAATCCATATTTTATCATTCTTTTTGATATCACAAAAAGGGGGAGAAATTTGGATCAACACAACATTTTACATTTTATTTTAACAACCCTTAGTTAAAAACCCTTATTTATTCAGAGGGAGAAATTTGGATAAAATAGAGGGAGAAATTTGGATAAAACTAGAAACTTTTATTTCTAAATAAAAATTATTCTATTTTCAGGGAGAGAAATTTTTATTTATTGAAATTTTTATTTATTTTGTTAAAATTAAAATATTGTTTTATTCTCTCAAAATTCTAAAACTTTATGTAACTAATTTTGAGAGTTAATTTCATTTAATTTTTTTTATTATCTTATGGGTTTTTTTATCATCAAAAAGGGGGAGATTGTTGAGCAAAGTATTGTTTTCAACAATACATAATAATGTTATTTAAAGGGGGAGATTATTGAAAATAATACTCTGTCTCTTTATGATAATTTTGATGCTCACAAATACCCTTAATTATTTTCTAATGAATTTATTTAAGTATTTTGCAGGAATTTATTAATTTATTTTACTATTGAAATAATGAGAATTTATTACTTGTTCGGAATCTGCTTTAAGCGCGTCCTGGAATCACTATTCATACCTTACTTGTTCGAAATCTGCTTTAAGCACGTCCTGGAATCACTGTTCATACCCTACGTGGATAAATGTAGCATAAGGATGAAAAGCGTGTATACCTTTTTGAGATAAGAGAAAAGTATGGTTAAACAACCATACGTTTTCAGCAAAGTATGGAAGAAGAACCTTAAGTTAGGAAGGAACCTTACGTTTTGGTTATCAGCAAAGTATAGAAGGAGAACCGTACATAGGTACTAAACATTATGTTTTTTTCTCAAAAGTATGGTTCATCAACCTTACTTTTGTGAACAACCATACGTTTGAGTGTTGAAGTAAAAGTATGGATCTTTTACCGTACGTTTGAGAGTTGAAGAAAAAGTATGGATGATCAACCCTACGTTTAAGATCAACCTTACATTTGAAGAAAGTAACATGAACCTTACGTTTATGTTCAACCTTACGTTGTGAACCTTAAGTTTGAAGACTATGTCATTAACCCTACGTTTGGAGGCCACGTCATCAACCTTACGTTTGGCGTCGGAAAGTTTGAAAGACGATATTTTTATGCAACGGTCAGCAAGCTGATTATTGGGTGGATTTCAAGCCGGATTTAAAGTCGTTTTTAAAGTACGACTTTGACTGATTCAAACCCGTTTTATCATTGGATTAAAGATCGAATTAAAAGGATCTTTTTATGCTGAGTCTTCAGGGAAGTTACGACTACTCTGTATGTTCAAATTTTTGAATATCGCGAATCAGAAGGCGACTTTTATGGATCTAAATGTGCAGGAGATATGCTCAGTTTTTTTTATATATGTTCTCTCTAAAAAACACCATATAAGGGAGAGTGGTGATCAATCTTTTAAAAAAAAGGTGAAAAACAGAGACTGTAGAAAATCACATTGATCTGCTGATTCAAAAAGGAGTGTCAAAGCTCTGTTCATTTAAGAAGAAGGAACTCGATAGAAGATTCACTTGTTCTGCATTGAATATCTACTGTGGATCTACTCCTGCTGAAGTTGTGAACTATATCTTTATATCTATTGCAACCGGATCGACTCAGAACTGCTTCGACTTGAAAATAAATATTTCTAGAGACAACGATCCATCTGTTGTCAATTGCATTCTATTACAATTGTAAAGATCATCTGGAAAAGATTCTTTCTGAAATTATTTTTATCTTGAGTAACCAGCTTCTTGTACTAAGTTGTGTAGGTTCGTGTTTGAACCAGAAGGCTTTTTTTCCTTGGATTGTAAAGGTGTCAACTGTCTGTATTCAGTTTGGACCGGTATGTTGAAACGATGACCAGATAGTGAAAATCATCAAGCTCGTGGAGTTGAGCGTTGGTGGAGTGGACTAGGGGTCTTCTATTACCCGAACCACTATACATCTTTGTGTCCTTGCTTTTATTTATTTCCGTTGTATGGCCAAATCTGATAAAGCAAATAGGATAGAACTCGTTCATTCAAAGAGTTAACGAAAAATCTTAAAGACGCAATTCACCCCCCTCTTGTGTATAATATGTATATTCAAGATCTAACAAGGTGTGGGCCTAAATTATATGCCTCAACCCACCAGTGAGTTGGTATGTCCTCATGTCCAGACATGAGGAAGTAATTACGGGCAGCTTCCATGCGTATGCCCCATTCACTATTGTCGCTCCTTAGCAGCACATGGAAAGCTTCCATGCGTAATCCACATTCACCATTGCCACTCATTAGTAGAACATGGGTTGCTTACGTGCGTAAGCCCCATCCACCATTGTCTCTCTATAGAGGCACCCATGAAGCTTCAATGCATAAGCCCCATCCACAATTGTCGCTCCATAACGTCACCCGGGCAGCTTCCATGTGTAATCCTCATTCACCACCCTTCATGTACACACCTTTGCGCCATGATTGCGAGGTCTGTTGATTCCTCTTATTTCTTACACCGAGCATGACTCACGTGAGCTTAGAGTAAATAATGACCATGGAATTCTCATGATTTGCCTTAGCATGTAAGCTCCAAGCCCCATTCTGAACTACGTGGACTTTGATCCTTTCCCCTTTCCGAGTAAGTTACGTAGGAATCCTCCCTAAGGTTCAATACCACCATCCATTGGTCCCAACCACTTCACGTCAGCTCACCTTCATCCCACATGACATTAAACCGTATCCCCCATACCGAACTACGTGGACTTTGATCCTTGTCCCTTTTTGAGCGAGGTACATAGGGAGACTCCCTGAGTTTCAATCTCAACACTCATCGGTCCCGACCACTTCATGTCGATTCACCCTCGTCCCGCATGACATTAAATTGTATGCCCCCTTTTCATCCCGTATGACGCTAAACTGTACTCATTCAAACTACGTGGGTTTTGATCCTTGTCTCCTGGACAAGGTACGTAGGAAGCCTCCATGAGGTTCAACCCCAATCAACGGTAAGCTGTTGTAGTCCCCGACCAACGGTAAGCCGTTGCAGTACCTAAATGGTAGTAAGCCATTGTATTACCCAATCTATGGTAAACTATTGTAGTCCCCTTTGTTGGGACCCACATCTCTGGTCTGCCCCCTGGGAATCAGACCAACTTGGGCTGGTAACCACATGTAATTCCTAGAATCATCTTCATGTCATTTTCCTCTACGTACACCCTAATTCTATGACCCCCTCCTGAACTACGTGGGCTTTGATTCCTTTATATGGTGATAATTAGGAAGCCTCCCTGAGGTTCAATCCCATCACCCATGTTTCATCTTGGTCTCTCCCTTGAGCCTATTTGTTTCGGGAAGGTCATGCCCTAACATGGATGTTATATTTCCTTTGGGCCCTATCCAAGCATCCATTCTCATGGACCGCCAACTTAGGTGTCCCATTGCCCCAACGAACTCTGCGGACTTTGATTCCCTTCCATGAGGATACGTAGGAAGCCTGTCTAAGGTTCCGGACCAAGGCTACCATCACTTTCATGATGGTTCCATCTCACTACTCATCCACTTCACTCAACTCTCCATCATTCATCCTGATTCTTATCTGGGCCGCCACATCCCGGTGAAATAATGCCATTCACCCAGGCAGATGACCATACATAAGCCCCACATAATCCATAACCATCCAACCAAGAGTGACCCTCTTGCAATGGGCTGTTATTTGTGCGTAAGCCTCAGCATGTCTTCGGGTTTTTGTCCTTTGTGTACACCTCGATTCATCACTCCTTTGAACTGCATGGGTTTTGATCCTTGTCGTATGCATAGGGTACATAGGAAACCTCTATGAGGTCTAATCCCAACCAATGGTAAACCTTGGTGTCCCCCTTTCTGGTGTGTGCTCTCCCTGATTCGCCCTCAGTGGTGTCCATATCAGCCTTCACGATGTGACATATTCCCTTTCTGGGATACACCACCCTGGGTCCACTCTCATCGAGCATTCTAATCCAGCCATTCGGTTTTCCCCTTCCTAGGGAGAACCCACCCTGATCCTCCCTCAATGGTGTCCAGATCATACTTCACGGTGTGATATCTTCCCTTTATGGGAAACATCATCTTGGGTCCGCTCTTATTGAGTGTTTTGATCCATCCACCTGGTAAACACTCCTAGTACTCCCTCCTAGGGATGTACCAATCTGATCCGACTCCATGGGGATTCTAATCACTCTCATTCTGTCTTTGCAAGACATTAAACTCGCGGCCTACCTCATATTAAACATGTGATTCCTGAGAAAAACCTTGGAAACTATGCCTTTGGAGTAACCGTCTCTGCTAGACGTTAAACTCACGACATACCTCGTGTTAAGAATGGGAAGCTGAGGAAAACCTCAGAGACATGCCTCTAGCATATTATACCCTGTGATCGATGTGGGATACCTCAGGTTCTACACCCTTGAGATTCCCTCTTATGAGGAAGAATACAGGTTTCTCAATGTTCACGCATCCAGAGATGCCCCGACATGCCTGATGTTACCATCAACTCGAACTGAAGGTTGCTTCCCCGTCAAGACCCCTTGGAATGACTGAATAGAAGCAGCGTAATTAACCGGTGTCCACAAAGATATGGCATCGGGGATGAGATTCATAAACAACGTATTAATCTTTAAGGGAGACCTAGACTAGGTGACAAATTCTGAGGAGGAATCCACAGAAGGAGGAACTGACATCGCATCATCCCGTTTCGATCAAGGATCAAACGTCCCTGAATAAGCGATAGATGTCGCCCACCTTTGTAAAGTGGGAATGCGGGGCAACAAATCAGTGCATTCCTCCATGGATGGATGTGCGCCCCGACGAAAGCATTAGAAACACAAATATAACAGCAAAACCAAATAAGTCCCATTAGAAGAAAATAATTCCCCTCATAAGCACATAATACTCCCACTATAATTTCCAAAATCAAATAAGACTACATTAAAATTACCAATTGCAGTTACCAAAACCAAATTTAACCCATTACAATTTTGAAAACCAAATATGAACCATTGTAATTACTAAAACCAAATATAACTCATTGTAATTACCAATATCAAATATACATTGTAATTATCAACACCAAATATAACAGAAAAACCAAATAAGTCCCCTCAGAAGAAAATAATTCCCCTCAATAATGAAATATTAATACCAATAAAAACAATCCACCATTAGATAAGAGTAGATTCAGGAAAATAGTCTATAAAAAACATATATCATCGCATGACATATTTCCAAAGTCATTTCCATGACCATCCAAACTAACAAACAGCCATGAAAGTGGGTTGTATGACTGTTTAAAAACATGACAACATTCAAATGCAGTTTCTAGTAACAACCATAAAAGTGGGTTGTATAAATGTTTAAAAACCTATAAACCATTTCAATTCTACTTTGATGACACAACCATTTAATTGAGTTGTTTAACTGGTTATATTGATTATGGTGGCATTGTTTCCAAAAGAAAACTCCCGGTTCTGTATGATGTTTTAGTCCAACTATATGTAGGGTCTGTAAAGAAAAAATGTTCCATATATAGGTGCAGGTCATCAACTTCATCTTGTGCTAGGTTCTTATTATATGTTTGATCAGTTGTCAGCTTCTCTATGAGATAACAAACAATTATTCTGAAGTCCAACGATGCATCCCCCTACTGAGGAGTGTCTTCCACTATGAATGGCAGCGTAGGAGCAGTCTTGTCTAAGTATTTGGGACTGCATTTTTTATGATTTCTTCAATAAATTTTTTCTACAAGTTGTAGACATTTTATTCAGTCAGTTGGTTTGTATGAAAATGGATTTGAGGTTAAAGAGGATAATATTTACCATTTGAAAAGCATCATTTTGATAGCAATCATCTATAGCAGCACACATTTGATGCTACATGGAGTTATAGTAACTAAAATATTTTTTCTCAATATCAAACACGAGTAATGTCCAATTAAGATTTGATGTGTTGATAGGAATGAATACTTTTCCATTCAACTACATTTTTTCCTTTATTAGTTTCTCTAAAAAAATCTATCAAATTTTTGTTTTTCCCAGATATTATGCCCTGTAAAAATGAATACAGTTAGAAAAAATATTAATTAATATATTTAAAACTTCAAGAATATAGAGAATATTACACTCACCATGGCAGCACTTAAAGTCATAGTTGATTTATCTAGGAAAATTCCAGTTGTTTTCTCCATTTCACATTGATTTTTTATAATATGAGCATAAGAATCTATAACTTGATATCAATAAAAAGGAATAGAGGATGTAATACTAATTGAATATTAGTTTATAGTAAGTTTGGTTAACTTAAATATTCATCCTGCTATTTGTCATGCTTTTTCTGAAAAGAGAGAAAATATCATCTACTGCAACAGAATACAAATTGTTCTCTGCTTCCCAGACATGTTCACTACATAATAATAAAAGTAATTTATAAGAAAACATGTATAGTTAAGGTGAATTTAATAGAAATATTATAATTAAGGGAGTTCATTCCCTTTGTTCCTAACAACCACTACTGGAAATCCATCCTTTCCCAACGGTTCTGAACCGTTGGGAAAGGCTGCAGAACTGTTGGTATATGTTATACCAACGGTTCTGCCAACCATGGGGAAGTAAGCCATTGGGAAAGGATTTTCCCAACGGTTTACAAGGAACCGTTGGGATAGGTTAGAAAAAATCAACCTACCCCAACGGTTGTGCCAAACCGTTGGGAAAAGCCTTTCCCAACGGTTTGGCCCGTTGGGGAATCCCATGAATATTTTCTTTCCCAGCGGTTTGAAAACCGTTGGGAAAGGTTTTTACCAATGGTTCTACCAACCGTTGGTAAAAACACCAATTCCAAAAGCTATCCCAACGGTTTGAACCGTTGGGATAGTCTGTTTTTACCAACGGTTTAATGAACTGTTGGTAAAAATAGCTCCATATGGGCTATGCCAACGGTTTGAAACCGTTGGCATAGGCTTTGCTGTGCAAATTGCACAGCAGCCTGCAATTTGCACAACAGGTCTGTTTTGGGCTCATTTTGGCACAGCAGGTCTGTTTTGGGCTCATTTTCAATTCAATTTTCATTTTCAATTCAATTTTCAATCCAATTATTGTAACTATAACACATATACAATGCATACATATAGAGAACAAACTAACACATTTAAATAATGCAAACCAACCAACCAACACATATAATGAATCCTGGAAATATACTCATCCATAATTAAATTAGAATTCATAACATAATTATAAACATACATAATTCATTCAGAATTCAATTTAAAATTTAGATGACAATCATATGTGCAATCCGGAATTCAATTCATAATTTGATTGGTTTTTTGTACACCATATATTTTTACTCGAAATCATATACATTTTAAACAAAATACATACACCTGGAATGATACCGGTCACACCATGCCTCGGATTGAGGCAAGGTTAACTCGTACACGTCACAAATGACTCATTGATCGTTGTCCTAAAGTATCAACATATTCTGAAATCGTTTGGTCGGTTTTTCGTATTTCAGTTGTTGTTTTCACTTAAAATGAAGTGTTTTTTAAATAAAAGAGAGACACTTTGAATGGTTCCAGCCACACCGCGCCTCGGATTAACGCGGGGTTGACTCGTACACATCACACATGACCCATGAATTGTTGTTCTAAAATATAAACACAATCAGAATGTGTTTGGTTGGTTTTCTGTATGTATTTAAAATGTAGTCCATTTTAAAGAAAATAGATACACTTAGAGTGGTCTCGGCCAAACCGTAACTCGGATTGAGGCGTGGTTGACTCGTACACGTAACATATGACCCATGGATCGTTGTCCTAAAATTTCAACAGATTCCGAATGCGTTTGGTCGGTTTTTCGTATGTCAGTTGTTTATTTCACTTATAATCGTGTCCCTTT
This sequence comes from Viscum album, assembly GCA_963277665.1. Lineage (NCBI taxonomy): Eukaryota > Viridiplantae > Streptophyta > Magnoliopsida > Santalales > Viscaceae > Viscum > Viscum album. Next base: position 1,714,669,072 of record OY728160.1, on the reverse strand, counting down.
TAAACAATAGAGACGCAGTTAGAGTGGGACCGGCCACATCACGTTTTGGATTTAGACGGGGTTGACTCGTACACATCTCAAACGACCCATGAATCTTTTTCCTAAAGTATCAACACAATCTGAATGCGTTTGGTCGGTTTTCCGTATGTTAGTTGATGTTTTTCACTTAAAATGATGTCCTTTTGAAACAAAAGACATACACTTTGATTTGTGCCGGCCACACTACGCCTTGAATTGAGGAGGGGTTGACTCGTACACGTCACATATGACCCATGGATAATTGTGCTAAATTATCAACACAATCAGAATCCGTTCGGTCGGTTTTCCGTATGTCATTTGTTGTTTTCACTAAAAATGAAGTCCATTTTAAACAAAATAGAGACACTTTGAGTGGTGTCGGCCACACCGCGCCTCGGATTGAGGTGGCGTTGACTCGTACACGTCACATATGACCAATGGATCGTTCTCTTAAAGTTTCAATAGAAACCAAATGTGTTTGGTTGGTTTTCTGTATGTACTTAAAATATTGTCCATTTTAAACAAAAGAAAGTCACTTAGAGTGGTCCTGACCACACCATGACTCGGATTGAGCCCGGGTTGGCTCGTACACGTCACATATGACCCATGGATTGTTGTCCTAAAATTTCAACAGATTCCGAATGCGTTTGGTCGGTTTTTCATTTGTCAGTTGTTTATTTCACTTATAATCTTTTCTGTTTTAAACAAAAGAGACACATTTAGAGTGGTACCGGCCACACCGCGTCTCGGATTTAGGCGGGGTTGACTCATACATGTCTCAAATGAACCATGGATCGTTTTCCTAAAGTATCAACACAATGCAAATGCGTTTGGCTGGTTTTTCGTATGCCAGTTGATGTTTTTCACTTAAAATGGCGTCCTTTTGAAACAAAAGACATACACTTTGAGTTGTGCTGGCCACACCGCGCCTCGGATTGAGGCGGGGTTGACTCTTACATGTCACATATGACCCATGGATCACTGTGCTAAAGTATCAACACAATCAGAATCCGTTCGGTCGGTTTTCCGTATGTCATTTTTTGTTTTCACTAAAAATGAAGTCCATTTTAAACAAAATAGAGACACTTTGAGTAGTGTCGGCCACACCGCGCCTCGGATTGAGGTGGCGTTGACTCGTACACGTCACATATAACCGATGGATCGTTCTCCTAAAGTTTCAATAGAAACCGAATACGTTTGGTCGGTTTTCCGTATGTACTTAAAATACTGTCCATTTTAAACAAAAGAAAGTCACTTAGAGTGGTCCCGAACACACCGTGACTTGGATTGAGACTGGGTTGGCTCATACACGTCACATATGACCCATGGATCGTTGTCCTAAAATTTCAACAGATTTCGAATGCGTTTGGTCGGTTTTTCGTCTGCCAGTTGTTTATTTCACTTATAATCTTGTCCGTTTGAAACAAAAGAGACACAATTAGAGTGGTACCGGCCACACCGCGTCTCGGATTTAGGCGGGGTTGACTCGTACACATCTCAAATGAACCATGGATCATTTTCCTAAAGTATCAACACAATCCGAATGCGTTTGGCCGGTTTTCCGTATGCCAGTTGATGTTTTTCACTTAAAATGACGTCCTTTTGAAACAAAAGACATACACTTTGAGTTGTGCCGGCCACACCGCGCCTCAGATTGAGGAGGGGTTGACTCTTACACGTCACATATGACCCATGGATAATTGTTCTAAAGTATAAACACAATCAGAATCCATCCGGTCGGTTTTCCGTATGTCATTTGTTGTTTTCACTAAAAATGAAGTCCATTTTAAACAAAATAGAGACACTTTGAGTGGTGTCGGCCACACCGCGCCTCGTATTGAGGTGGCGTTGACTTGTACACGTCACATATGACCCATGGATCGTTCTTCTAAAGTTTCAATAGAAACTGAATGCGTTTGGTCGGTTTTCCGTATGCCAGTTGATGTTTTTCACTTAAAATGATGTCCTTTTGAAACAAAAGACATACACTTTGAGTTGTGCCGGCCACACCGCGCCTCGGATTGAGGCGGGGTTGACTAGTACACGTCACATATGACCCATGTATCATTTTTCTAAAGTATCAACACAATCAGAATACGTTTGGTCTGTATGTCATTTGTTGTTTTCACTAAAAATGAAGTCCATTTTAAACAAAATAGAGACACTTTGAGTGGTGTCGGTCACACCGCACCTCGGATTGAGGTGGCGTTGACTCGTACACGTCACATATGACCCATGGATCATTCTCCTAAAGTTTCAACAGAAACCGAATGCGTTTGGTTGGTTTTCCGTATGTACTTAAAATACTGTCCATTTTAAACAAAAGAAAGTCACTTAGAGTGGTCCCGACCACACCGCATATCGGATTTAGGCGGGGTTGACTAGTATACGTCTCAAATGACCCATGGATCGTTGTCTTAAAGTATCAACACAATCCGAATGCGTTTGGACAATTTTCTGTATGCCAGTTGATGTTTTTCACTTAAAATGATGTCCTTTTGAAACAAAAGACATACACTTTGAGTTGTTCCAGTCACACCGTGCCTCGGATTGAGGCGGGGTTGATTTGTACATGTCACATATGACCCATGGATCGTTGTCCTAAAGCATCAACACATTTCGAATACGTTTGGTCAGTTTTTCGTATGTCACTTTTTGTTTTCACTTAAAATCTTATGGAAATTCATATAGAATATTTTTATATCATATTTAGTATGGATTAGATTTTAGTTGATCGTGCTATGAAACATTTCAGAGCTAATGAAATTAAGGAAGGTGGAGGGGCTGTCCGGGGGGCTGTCCGGGGACCAAGGAGGAGGGTGGGGGGCTGTGCGGGGTCTGTCTGGGGGGGTGTTTGGGGGTTGTTCAGGGGGCTGTCCGGGGTTGTTCAGGGGGCTGTCCGGGGGTTGTTTAGGGGGTTGTTTAGGGGTTGTTCAGGGGTTGTTCAGGGGTTGTTCAGGGAGTTGTCTGGGGTTGTTCAGGGGGCTGTCCGGGGGTCTGTCCGGGGGGTGTTTGGGGGGTTGTCCGGTGTCCAAGGGGGAGGGTGGGGGGGTTGTCCGGGGGGTTGTCCGGGGGGCTATCCGGGGTCCAGGGTGGAGGGTGGGGGGTTGTACGGGGGGTTGTCCAGGGGGCTGTCCGCGGGGCTGTCCGGGGGGTGTTTGGGGGGTGTTCGGGGTCCAAGGGGGAGGGGGGGTTGTCCAGGATCCAAGAATGAGGGGGTTTTCCAGGGAGTTCTCAAACACACAACCACTAAAATACAACAACATCCATAAAAACAGACAATATATAAAAATAACTCAACTCCAATACTATACTACGAGTCTAGATAAAACCAACAACTAGAATAGATTAAACATCAAATCTCAGTAATATAAGTCAAAAATGTAATAGATCAATATGTCCCACATCAGCATCACCATCACCATCATCATCATCATCATCACCCTCGTCATCTTCCTCCTCATCGTCCTCACCCTCCACAGCGCCCTCCTCCTCGCCTTCGCCCTCCTCCTCGCCCTCCTCATCTCCCTCCTCTTCCGCATCAGACTCCTCGCCATCATCATCTTCAAGCTGGACATCGGCCTGACCACCACTGGAACTGCCACCTGGTGCACCATATATAGAATGTATCGACGACATGTATTCATCAATCGCTGGGTTGGCCTCTGCTGGAAGTATTGGACGTAGAACTTCAATAAATTTCATAAATGCATTGTTTGCCCTAGCAGACTGTTCTGCCGTCTCTGTGGCCCTTTTCTCAGCCTGTTCTGCCTGTGCCCTAACTTGCTGCAGCTCGGTGGCACTACAACTCGTACCTGAGGCAGTCCAATACCTCGTCGGGTCTATCCTAGGTCGGCAGCGTACTCTACCAGAATGATCCTCTCCCAACACCTGATGTAAGTGATCAGATGGCCCAAAATTGTCTGCTTCTTGGGCATCGAGGGCCTCTAAAGCATCCTGTTACAAATATAAATATATTATTAAGTTACAAAATAGATATTAAAATATAAAATCAACAGATTAAAACTTACAATTTGCTGTTGAGTCGCTTCGTTGACAGCACTTCCATCCTTTTTTTGTCTACTCGAGCAAAACAGTTTTGCTCGAGGCACACGTCCTTCAATATTTTGTACTTACCTCTACAATGACATTGAAAACAAAAGTTATATAAAAACTTTAGCAAATGATTAAATAATTGAGGAAACAAAAGAAAATGTAAGTCGTAAAGAAAACTTATAAACAATTGTCATACCTACTGCCTCTCATGATCCGGCATCGTCGTGCGTCCTAGTGTATGGAGATATTTTTTTGCATCAATGTTTTTTTTATTTTTTCCAGATGATTCCTAAATAAAATTCGATAATGAAAAGGATAATATTAATGCAAAACTTGAAAGTTATTATTTAAATACCTCAAATGTAATTCATACCTTAAACTGGGTACTCGCCCAATGAGTAATCATCTGATGATACTGCTCTATAGGACAATCATCCACGACTGGTACCGCCTCTAACTCAGTGCCAACTCTAGCACGCCAGCCAATATATAGATCATGCTTGTAGGCTCTCCAAATCTCGTCTAAATCCTTTAGACGTTCCAGTCGTGCACCCTCACCATCAGGAAAATTAAATCGAAGCTGAAATCAAAATATTAATTCATATAAATACAAAAATAATTCATGGCATTAAATACAACAGATTTTTTTACCCATATCTCTGCCCAAGCTCTATCTTTGACTTCATGTGGCAAATGTCTCCACAACAGCGGGCTGACGGGAATGATGTCGGAGTATTTGGCAAGCATCGCCAGAAAACTCCGACATTGCTGCCCTGTTTTCTCAACCATCTGATTGTCTTCATTATATTCCACCATAACCTGTGTGCGACGGTTCCACACCGAACGCATGTGTGTACGGCCCCGCCCCCTCCTCCTGTCAGTAGATGTATCTATCATGAAAGAAAAACAAATATTTTATCAAAACATGTTATAATGAAAATAAATATTTCTATAAAAATTTGTTAGGGTTTTATAAATATACCTGCGCTAGTCTGATCAATGAGTGGCGCCGGATCCACAGAACCTGATGGAACACCCTCTGGTGGAACAGGAGTCGAAGACGGTGGAATATAAAAGCTCGGAGAGACAGAAGTAGAAGGAAAAGAATATGGAACAGCTGTATGACCTGATGCTGACTGGGGAGTGGGAATCATCATGGGATGTGAAAATGATGGGGCAGAAGATGCAGAAGGTAGCGAAAACATGGGAGGCTTAAATACCCCGTGTGTCCCTAACGACACACCGGGATCAGAATGTGGGAAGGCTGAAATTTTAGTGGGAGGGGCAGGGTCTCGTCGGGCACGCGCAGCTCTATGTCCACCTCTAGTACGAACCCTCCTCGTACCACCGGCCTGAGTACTAGGACCAGTACTAGGCTCCTCGTCGAATAACTGTCGACGTAACGGTGGATCCTACAAAAAATTTTACAAAAAAATTAATCACATGACATTATATATTCTGTAAATATATATATATATATATATATATATATTTGAAATAAAGTACTCACTGTAGGCACTAATGGTGGAATGCCCAGCTCCTCCATCCGACGATTGTTCTCCGCCATTTTTTTTCTTCGTCTCTCTTCAATTGGCTGCATTTCCTGCATTTGAAAACAAATATGTAATTAATTAGAAAAAGGAAATTAATGTGTAAACCAAAAAACTAAATATATGAGGGAATGAGGGGATTCATTGGTAATTTAGCTATCAATTGTTTTAGAAGAGCTTGAATGAATTTAATAAAACATACAAGTTGTAATGTTCACCAAGTTAGAAATATTGTTTGATTTGGTTTGAATACAGTTCAATTCCAAATTAGAAAATGCAATTCAAATAAAACAGCAACCAATAAACATTGAAAATTCACATAACGGTCAAGTCAGCTAAAACATATTTGTGATCAATACTAAATAAATATGAATATTACTAACCTTAACAACCCAACTCGAGGTAAACCAAAAGAATTGAGAACATGGATGAATGATTCTATATATTTCCAACCACAACTTCAGGTTCACAATCAACTCTGAAAATTGAGCTATTGGAGTCATCAAAAGAAATAAATGGATTGGTTCCAATGGCAATAGGGATAGTGTCAATTTCATCATCAGCATCATCAAAAATATGTCTTGGAATTACTTCAACTATGACACCAAATTCAGGTTGAAGTTGATCTTTGACATAAAAAACTTGTTTAGCCATTGATGCCAACACATATGGTTCTTCGGTAGCAAGAGTGCAGGTCATATTAATTACTCGAAATCCACAATCATCAATAAATGTGCCATGTCTCGTCATCGAATCAAACCAATGTCATTTCATCATTGTGACTCGTCCATGAGAGTAATAATCCAATATTATTATTTTCTCAACGACTCCATAATAACCCACATTTTCAAGTCGTGGTCTACTATCTGATGCACTGGCATAACAATCTGTTGTGGCAGTAACCATAATACCATCATGTTGTGTTCTCATGTTTTTGGCTCGTTCAGTGACAATAAATCTGTACCCATTGATAACAATTTATTTACAGTCACGAACCACGGTATTAGGACCAAAAGACAAAGCTCTTATTTCCTCAGAGACAGAGTCAGCAGACAAACTCAATACCTTCAATATAAATGACAGTTAAACTTAAGTAAATATTGAAATAATTAATTTAAACAGTAGTATTTTTACCTTCAATTTTAACCAAGCAGAAAACTCTTTGCTATGAAAAGTCTCTCTCCTTCTCAAAGATAAAGAACGATGCTTCCTATTTATCATTGTTTTATGTTCCCTGTAGATAAAAAATATGAATAGTTTAACAGATATATATGTAAGATATACATATTCAATTTTGTTACCTGATATAGTCATCGAACAAATCATAGTTGAACAAAACTGTGCGATGTGCCATCTCCCGCTCTTCATGGCTTAATGTCTTCAATGTATATGATCCAGGAATTCCTCCTGTTTGAGGAAGTGATGGAAAACTGGGTTCAATTTTCTCATATTGTTCTTCTTCATTTCTCATTGGTCTGTTCATTCTTGTAGTAAGATCAGACAAATACATCGAACAGAAATCCATACATTCTTGAGCTAAGTAACCGTTCACGATAGAACCTTCGGGATGATTCTTGTTTCGAACATAAGACTTTAATGTGAACATATTTCTTTCAGTTGGATACATCCAACAAAAAGAAACAGGTCCTCCGAGAAGTATTTCAGTTGGAATATGGACAGTCAGATGCAGCATGCATGTGAAAAATGATGGGGGAAATATTTTCTCCAACTCACACAAAATTAATGGGGCATCTGTCAACATTTTTTGCAAGAAAGACTTGGACAACTTCTTAGCACAAAGATCTCTAAACAAATGGCACAACCGAATAACACCCACCCTTACATTATTGGACAAAAGATGACGGATTTCTATTAGAAGCAACTCATGCAGTAGAACGTGATAATCATGAGTCTTCAAAGATTTTAGCTTCAACTCTCTTCTGTTGACCCGTTTAGATATGTTGCTTGAATAGCCATTAGGAACTCTAATAGTCTCTAATACTTCCAGAAATTGTTTTTTTTCAGTAGGTGTCATCACATAAGAAGCACATGGAAGTTGCCATTTATTTTCACTGATACGCACAGGATGCAATTCTGGTCTGATGCCCCAATCCACCAAGTCACGTCGAGATCGTAAATCATCTTTTGTCTTCCCCTTGACATTTAGAAGAACTGAAAGCAACATTTCACATATATTCTTTTCAATATGCATTACGTCTAAGCAATGACGTAGCAAATTGGTTGACCAATAAGGCAAATCAAAAAAGATACTCCTCTTCCTCCAATTGTAACAGGTTTCTGTGGAAACATTATTTCTCTTTCCATATTTCATTTGACCCTTCCCGAATGAAAAACTTAAATCTTTCAATTCATTAAGCACATCAGTTCCAGACATACGCTGAGGTGGATCATCGGTCTCTATAGTATTATCAAATCTTCGACGATTCATTCTATATGGATGATCCTTTGGCAAAAATTGTCGATGTCCCATAAAACTGAAACTACAACGATGTTTCAGTCTTCTGGATCGTGTATTCTTCATACAAACTGGACATGACAGTTTTCCCTTCGTGCTCCATCCAGACATCATTGCATAAGCCGGAAAATCATTGATCGTCCACATAAGCGCAGCACGCATCTGAAATATGTCTTTCGAACATGCATCGTATGTGCGCACACCCACATCCCAAAGAAGTTTCAACTCTTTTATTAAAGGTTGCATGTATACATCAATATCAATGTCGGGATCAGAAGGACCAGATATGAGTATACTCATGAAAGTGAAAGATTTTTTCATACACAACCATGGGAGAAGATTATAAATGTGTATAAAAACTGGCCATGTGTTGTGCGAAGTAAGCATCTGCCCAAACGGATTAAAACCATCGCATGAAAGACTCAGCCTCACATTACGCACGTCAGTTGCAAAATCAGGATGCCGAGCATCAAATCTCTGCCATGCAAATCCATCTGCAGGATGAACCAACTCATCATTAGTCTTCTTTCTCTCGGTATCATGCCATCTCATTTTTATTGATATGTCATCAGACATAAAAAGATTCTGGAGTCTGGGGATCAATGGAAAGTGCCACATTACTTTCTGTGGAATGCGGGATGGTGTTCCATCAGATTTTGACTTCCAGCGGGATGTGCCACATTTTATACATTCATTTCGTTCAGCGGTTTCTTCCCAGAATAAACTGCAATCTTTCGGGCAAGCATGAATTTTGTTTCTGGAAAATCCAAGTTCTTCAACTAACTTCCATGCCATATAGTGGTTTGAGGGAATATCTGCATCATCTGGAAGTAAATCCTTCAAGAGGGTAAGAATTTAATCGATTGCTGTATTAGAAATCTCATACATAGTTTTTCCATGAAACAATCGGATTAAAAATTCCAGCTTTTTCATTTTATCGCATTGTCGATATACTGGAGTCATGGCAGCATCATTCAATTTTTTCACCCTATCAATATCATCATTTTCACTAGATGCATCAGTTGTCCTCATATCGACGTCTTCTTGAGTCGAAATCCTTTCTTTTTCATGATGACGAATAAACGGAAACCGATCATCTAACAAATTCTCCATTCCAGTCCTTTCATTTCGATCATCACCAATTTGAGATTTCATTTTCTCCCCATTGTGATACCACACAAAGTAGTTTGCTTGAAAACCATTTTTGGTTATGTGGTAGCTGACTTCTTCACGACTCAACCAAGGTCTACCAACACAATTGGAACATGGGCAGTGTATGCGACCACTATCTGAAGCATTGTGAAATTCAAAATCTATAAAGCTCTCCAAATTGTTTTGAAAATCGCTTGAGATACGATCGGTTTCATACATCCAACTTCTGTCCATTCTGTAAAAAGAATTCATATAAGTCATTTTGTCATAAACAATTCAATAGGATTGAACTTTAATAGAAAATACATTTAAGTAAACGATAAAGGAAGAAAATAATCATGGTATCAACTACACATGTGAAAAAAACATACTAATGTGTTATTGAAAAAATGTAAAACCAACAAGAACTTAATGTGTTATCACATCAGAGCATGCCTCATCCCATAACCATATTAGTAGGGTATCCTCATATGCGATTTACCTTTTTGAATTAATATGCACTTCCTCACCAGGTACCTGAGTAGATTTCATAGATATAATCATCTCACATCCTGTAAGGCTTCCATTATGTATGATCTGCAGAATAATTTGAGTGATCATGAATCATGCATGGGATCTTCCCATGATCACTATAGATTATGAGAAGGAATTATGATAGGTCACGTGAAGAACATCAAACACATATTTTAGATAATTTGAGACATAATATAATAAAATAATGTATAAATCTATGGAATTTGGGATAAAAGGATGGATGAAATACTAAAATATGGGAGACAAAGGTGAAGGAAATATATGTTGACCCTAATGTTCATAACATGCATCACCTATGAAATTTTATTGCACTAGGAAATTTCATCCTGTTCACAATACATTCCATTGGAAACCTATTTTTATCATTTGATGTCCCCTTGACATGTCAAATAAAATCAGATGGCACCCATGAATATGCCACCCTTGTAATGAAAATCCTTTAATTCTCACCATACAGACTACATGTTTTCCAATAGATATGTATCTCCTTCTATATAGGGGAATCAATACATATTATCTCAGTCTCATATTAAATGTCAGAAATGTTAGATGTCTCCCTTAACACCCTCCAGGCACACCAACTAGGTCATGTGATGTCCTCAAATCATGTCACTATGGACATAAATCACCCTTCAAGACATGTCACACTGACTCTAGAGTTTCCCTCCCAGTGTGTCAAACATGTCTTTTGATGAAAATGGAGAAGATCACCAAAATCAAGAGATTCCCTATAGGCATTACATCCATTATCATGAAATTGCTTCTAGGATCAACCAGTCAGGACTTGTGATGTCCTCCAAACATTCCGTCCTTGATCATTAGAGAAACATCATACAATCCATCTAGGTTAGGAAAATTCATCAAAATGTTTACAGGATCATGTAATTTCCATTGGAAATTTCCAAAAGAAACCCTCTATCATGCTAAGTAGATAGTCAAGGCATTCCATGTGGAAAACCAACACATATCCATAAGAGAAGAAATCTAAAAATAATAGAATCTATATGCATTATAAAATTGTCCACCATTGGCATGTAAGCTTCTATAAAAATGGAACCATAGTGTTTATGTTTTAATTAATGGAAAAATCAATTCATTAAAACAACTACAACAACTTGATTGAGATCAATTTTTACCTGTTCGGATGGGGGGTGTACCTATTCGGACGGGGGTCGATGATGTTCGGACGGGGGGTTCGCGAGAGCACGGGAGCGGAGGATAATTAGGGCTCTGTCTCGAATGAGGGAGAGCAGATCGGGGTTGCTATTTGGGCAAAACCTTTGCCAACGGTTTGTAAAAACCGTTGGCAAAGGCAACCTTTCCCAACGGTTTCAATAAACCGTTGGGAAAGGGATAAGTTTAGCACCCCTTTCCCAATGGTTCTATAGAACCGTTGGGAAATGGGTCACTGGAATGCCCTTTGCCAACGGTTTCAGTAAACCGTTGGCAAAGGCTGAGTATACCAACGGTTTAATTGAACCGTTGGTATACTGTTGTTGGGAAAAACCCAAATTCCAGTAGTGAACATACCATTTTAGGTCCATCTGCATAATCTTCTCCAGCTGCTCGTAGTTTTTTTTGTAGTTTTTTACTTACCTGACCCATTTAGGTATAATTGTAACCCTGGTAACAACTTTTTTTGTTGTGTTTTTTTTGACACGCTTCCTACATCAATGTTTTTTTCTAGCTGAGGTGGATCTTCTACCATTTTTTGAGGTGTTATTGTTTTTATTCTTGTATTTTGGGATTCATATTGTGTTGAATCCAATTTATTCTGTTTTCTTGCTCTTGACTTTACATTTCTAATCATTGATCTGGTTTGGTGGGTTTATGTTTCTGGTTTTTCTGTTTGGATACTCTTAGGTAGAGGTTTGGTATTTTTAGCAACTTCTTAGACTTGATTTGCAGCCTCGAGATGGAACGACATCGTCTTTGGTTGATCCGCAGCCTCGGGATGAATCACATCTTCCTTTGTACCTTGTTTCCAATATTACTACATTAGAGAAGGGGTTATTTCTAGTTGTTCTTCGGTTTTTTCAGGGAGAGGTGTGCATTTTTCAGTAGGTTCCTCCGGTATCCTAGCATCATTTGTACCTATTGTCTAATCTTCCACCTTTACAAAATGGATCATTTCAATGCCAGAAATGATACCTTCTCTTCTACTTCCCTCTTTGTTAGCATTCTCACTTACCAGCAGCTTCAGTTTTTTAATTTTTTTTCCACCTATTTCCTAATAATTGTTTCCATTTTCTATAGTTTTCTTTTCAAGGTTGAATTTTCTTTTTCAAGAACTCTTATTTTTTCATCCTTTGATTTCAACTTTTCTTATTGGCCAACAACAGCTTCCTTACTCATTCTCAGATCCTCAACAATGTATTCTTCTTTTTGTATTTGTAATATTTTTCTTTTTAGCATACTTTTGGTTTAGAAAACCATTAAATTTATATTGTAATTGGTACACTTACCTCACTAGCTGCAACTTGATGAATCTTTAGTTTTTTTATAGCAGCATCAAAATCTAACAGGATCCACTTTGTGAATGTTGGATTGGCAACTTATTCATTTCCTTTAACTAGTCTGCTTTCCTCACAGTACCAATACTACAAAAATAACAATCCTATGAAGACTACATTATACATAAAAGTGAAACTAAATATTAATCCATACCAATAATGTGATAATATCCCCCGTAATCTTTGCACGGTGGTTGTGAAATTATTTAATAGATATCATCAACCGTTGGTGGATTGCACGAGACCACCTTAGTGTTCTCATATCTCTCACAGTATCCACAAAATTGATAAATCCCCAACTCAAGTAAGCACTGGTAGTAGGGAAAAACATAGTAGCACATGTGTATAAACATAGCAGTGATACTGTGTCAAGATGGTCGAATTCTTCATTTACCTTTAGTGCTTCCAAAAGAGATGATTTTATTTCCTTTTGTGTCAATGGCTTTACACCTATTCGAAATCTCCTCATATATAATCATGCCTTGGTTGGCTTGAATGGGTAGGAGTCCTCCATTTCGGTTTCACCTTCTGTTATTCCAAGGATCCTTTGGACATCAACTTTAGAGAAATGTCTTTCCACTCTACCGAATTGAAAATCATTTGTTGATGGAACAAAGTTATCCAATACATAACAAAAAAAGTGTTGGATTTCTTACAGTCTGATGCTGAAATATTATTAGATAGGAATGCTTGAAACATATTCCAAAAAGGAGTATTCTGCAAAGCATTAGTATGACAGTCTTTCAGTTGTGGTTTGATTTCTTGTAAAACTCTTTATAATGATGTCAAATTAGACCTAAAATGCACACCTGAAAATTGAAAGTAGGACTTTTCCTTAGAAATCACAAAAACTTATAATAGGACTAGAAAGAATAGAATAATTCCATGCTGAATCCTGTGAAAAAATCACTATAATATAGAAATTAAGGAATTATTGGGGGCATCCACAAATTACAGTATAGAAGGTAGAATAAATCTAACTTCCAATGGAAGATCCACTGGAAGTCTTGTGGGAAAGAACAGCATGCTCTGCTGAAAAGGACTGGTTGTTCCACTGGAATTTTCCCTTGAAAATAACACCACAATTTTTTATTTAAGGTAGCTTTGCACAACAATTTGGTAGAATAGATCCCAGTGGAAGTTGTAGTGAAACCTCCAGTGGAAGTTCCAATGGTATAAAATGGCACAAAATTCACTTATGAATCCTGTAATATTTTACTACAAATTTTTTGGGGGGGATTCCACAATTTACACTATAGGTTTGGAAGGTTGAATGACTGGAAGTTCAACTAGAAGTTCTAGTAGAACTTCCACTGGAAAGTCCACTGGAAGTTCCCCTTGAAAATAACACCACGATTTTTTATTTAAGGTAGTTTTGCACTGCAATTTGGTAGAATAGATCCCAGTGGAAGTTTCAGTGGTATAAAACCACAAAAAATTCACTAATGAATCCTGTAATATTTCACTCCAGTTTTTTTTTGGGAATTACACTGTAGGTTTGGAAGTTTGAATATGACTGGAAGTTCCGGTGGAAACTCGATTGGAAGTTCCACTTGAACTTCTACTGGAAGTTCCCCTTGGAAATAACACCACGTTTTTTTACTTAAGGTGGCTTTGCAATGAAATTTGGTAGAATAGATTCTGGTGGAAGTTCCAATGGAACCTCCAGTGGAATTCCAGTGGTATAAAATGACACAAAATTCACTAATGAATCCTGTAATATTTCACTGCAAATATTTTTTTAGGGTATTCCAGGTTTGGAAGGTTAATGACTAGTAGTTCTAGTGAAAGTTCCACTGGAATTTGCATTGGACATTCTACTAGAACTTCCAATGGACCTTCCACGAACCTCCAGTTAGGGGAGGTTTTAATGGAACCTCCAGTGGAGGTTCCAGTAGAACCTCCAGTGAGGAACGATAGAACGAACCTGCAAAAATTACAAAATGGGGAGGTGGACGGTTCGTAGAACTCCCAATGGAACTTTTGTGATTACAATTGAAAAATAGTTTCTTTTGCCTTTGTTCGCACGATTTACAGTGAATTCAAAATGGGGAAATTGAAGTTTTTTTAATTTGAAAATAATAGACAGACAACATTTAGAGAAAAATGCCCATAAGATAAAAGTATTAAAAAAGGAATCATAACAACATAGTAATTAGTTTTGCTGAAATGAAATAGAGATTTTCGAATACATATTTCAGTAAAAATAGTTAAGTTACGCCACCTTCTTCACCCATTAGTGTTTGTTTTGTACAAAAAGGTCTCTTGAAGACTAAGACGAAACACCGCCGGAGTCACACAGTTCTCCGAGAAGATAAATCGTGCATTTGCATTGGAGAAGACTTGGGAGAACGCGATACTAGCTTCGGTGGAGTCGTCGTCGTTGGATTCCCCGAAGTTGTTGTCGAAGTTACTTGATTCGTTGTTGTCGCTGCAGTGCCAGATTTGTGGTTTTCACCATTCTCGCCGCAACCGAAGTTGATCTGTCTCAAAGGGTAAAACCGTTTACGAATTCAACTGCGAGGTGTGCCCTGAATAAATGATTTGACAGCTGAAATTATAATAGCACGTGTGTCCTCAACTCAGGGGTGTGTTGAAATATCTGGTTAAAAAGTTAAAGGTACATGTCATCCGCTCATCTCATCTTGCCCACTCTCAGCAGTGTGAACCTTTTGTTTCCTGATTTTTGTAATTTTACATGATTCGATAAACAAGTTCCAAATGGTCTCTATAATGCAAGTTTGTTATTAAGCCTCTAACTTTCGACCATTATTGCTCCAAGGTAACGTTAGTTATTAAAAGGTCTCTTTTCACATAAGGTTTTAAAAAAAGGCTAAAACCTTGTCATCTCCAGCTATTATTGGTGTTTTAGATTTAAAATTTTGAAATTTACCTTCAGTTTGAATAATGATGATTAATGCCGTGCAAACTCATGGGCAAAATACTAGTATTAAATATATGAGTATGCCAATAAATTAATTTTTTTTTAGAAAAAAAAAAGGAATTAATAAGCACTCAGTTGATGTGACGCTGGTTTTTATTTGATTTCCTTGTCAATAACAGTGGCTGGTATAATATTCTCATATGTTTATCTAGATCTTTCGAGGCCATGAAAGCAAGCCGGTCCAACACGTACAGATTATAGAACAGCTGTGTGATCTACATACCCATCAGACCCTGTGAATCTGGTCTGGCAATGGTGGATGTTGTAATTACCTCTGAGGTGCCTTCCCCATCCGCTCCCTCAAACCTAGCTTCTCGAATCATTTGTCGTGTGTAAGTTCTTCAAATTTGGTCTAATTTGCGGCGTGCCGATAATTTCACACTTTTGCTTGATCTCAATTGGCTTATTAATCTGTAGGAATACTTGCTTCACGTGCTTTCCTGTTAAAATAGTGTGAAGGAAAAATTAGGAGCACGGAAAGAATTAAGCTCGTTCGTTAAGAAGCCCTCTTAATTGGGTTTAAGACTTGTTTGTTGTTTTTGTTGTTGTTAGGAGCCCTCTAATGTTATTAGCGTGTGTATGTTACAGTATTTTTAAATTAAAGATTTATCTTTTTTTCGATTCATTTTTATCTTCGCCTTCCATAGATGTCAAAAGCAATTTTCACAATATACATGCCCTCGGTGCAATTGTCGGTATTGCTCGCTCCAGTGCTACAAGGTAGGCTGAGATTTAAAGCTAATCCATGCATATGAATGATAATCTTCGTTTTCCTTCCGTTTTTAGGCTCCGGCAGTGGAAGCACCTGTGCAAATAAATGAATAAAAAACGCAACACAAATTTTATGTGATTTGGATCATTATTAGACCTATGTTCACAATTTCAAAAAGGATGATTCCTCTGGTACTTTCTTATGAGTGTTGGCTTCTGTGGTTCATCTGACAGAAATTCAAGGAAGCTCATCTATATGAGGAAGGTCTCCCGCTTTCCAGTGGTTCACTGATGTGGAACTCTATAAACTCTACAAAATCTCCCCCCCTTTTCAAGAGTCTTGCATTTCCAATTTTGCCAGAAAACGGCAAATTATTATCAATTTATAGAACATTCATCCTTTTGCCATATTCCTCTCACACAGCATATCCATCCAAGTGTTTTTTTTCCTTTTATTCTATTATTGTATGATCAGACCTTTGCTTTCATGTACTTTATACCAATTCTCAATGCTGACTTGTACTGATCGGAAGCAAATACACCTAATGAAATAATATTAACTCTAGCAGTAGGCACGTACTTCACGTTAGAAATTACCCTGATTCTGCTATCATGGAGTTGCAAATTCTCTTAATATTTTAAATCTTCTATTTTATCTTATTTTTTACATTTACATAATCAAAGTCACCATTGATGCAAAAAACGTGAATAATGCCTTGATCAATGCATGCCATCTCAATTTTCCACTCTGTTAGTTACCTTTCTTCCTTTTGTCTGTCTCACAATTGTTAATAGCTAATATTCAATTATCTTTAGGGTTCATTCAGCAACTTTCTTTCAATAGTCACGTCATCAAGAGCAAACAATAAGTTGATTGCTGATAATTTGATTTGTTTTTTTCTACAATTATGTTTATTCAGTTTACATATTGATTGCATCTGTCTAGTTGATTGTTTTTTAATTTTGTATTGGAAAACCAAATGAACCACCTAATTGAGCATATTAAAAGATGATTTCTTAAATTTATATTATTTTAAAATAAGCAAAAATAAAAGTTCTTAAAATACTATCTCGTTTCTTAATTGAGTAATCTTGGGAATTGAAGTTATTATTATTTTTTTGACTTACGCTTAGTTTAATTGGCTCAATTCAGTTTTCACTTTTATAATTAATATGCCGTTCAGTTAAAATAAAAACATAACTCGATTAAGTCATTTTTTTTAAATGAACCGATGAAGCCAAACCAACTATTTGTTCATCCCTACTTACTACCCCATCCAACTGAATTATGTTTTTATTTGCTAGCATTGATTGTACCAATGACATGAAATATTTGGGTCGAGAAACCAATAACAATGATGTGTGTTCTTCATCTTTATTTACCTCATTTACATTCAATAATTGAGATGTCATTTTATTTTCAATGAGTGAAGAAACCAATAACAATGACGTATGTTCATCTTTAATTACTTCATTTACATTCAATAATTGAGATGACATTTTATTTTCAATGAGTGAAATTTCATTTTCATCATTAAGAAATTGGTTAATGTCTTCGAAGCATATTTGCTCTTTACATTGTCCCATAGCTTTTTTGATAATGTGTTGTATAATGTCATATCTTCATTTGTAGAACTAAGGTCAATTGAATTGCACCAAGAACCTTTTTATGGTCAGTGTTCCCATTCTCAATGTGTCATCTCATTCGTTTTTGTCTTTTGCAGTACTGATTAAAAATCTCATTGCACCAAATAACCTTGAATTGCATGTTGCTACAACGTGACATCAATCTTACCATCAAATAAATATTTCATTGCAGTCATGATATTTGATATAATCACAAATAAAATACCAAGATACTGAGATCCAGGCTGTAAAATCCCAACAAATTTGTTAATATTTTAAATTTGAAAGTTAATCTCAAAATGAAGCCCAACATCGAAATTAGTAAGAACTAACTTATTTTTAGTGATGTTGTCATGACACTGATGTGATAATAAAACTTGCAGACCGAACTCCCTCTAATGTGGTTGTCACGACCTGACCTCCCCGGGCCATGAACAAATCTGACCCCATGGGTGTAATGCCTTGATTGCCTTCACAGCACACCGCAAACTATGACCCACTAGGGCCACTTATCATACTAATGAATGTCCTCACAGACCAACACATATTCTTTTAGTATGCTTTGTCCCCACTTACACACACCTTAGGAAACTGAGGTGACTCATCCTGACACTACTCCAAGCCAAACATGTGTAACTGTGAAAATCTAATCAAATAGGTGCTCAAAAAGAAATATGCACCTTGTTGACATGGATAGTAATATTTAATCTTTTAACCCTATGAAACTAAGGTGACTCATCCCGACACTACTCCAAGCCAAACACGTGTAACTGTGAAAATCTATTCAAATAGGCTCTCAAAAAGAAATATGCACCTTGTTGGCATGAATAGTAATATTTAATCTTTTAACCCTTTTAACTTTGTGAGATGTTACATCCCCCCTTAGAACACAACATCCCCGTATTAATGATTGTCCCCACAAGCCAACACATGTTGAGAAACTTCTTTCAGCGTGTTTGGTCCTCATCCACACATACCTTGGGAAACTTCTCAGGAGGTCACCCATCTTGACACTGCTTCAGACCAATCTTGTTTAACCATGAAGTTTTAATCAAGTAGGCTCCCAAAAAGAAATGTGTATCTTGTTGACATGGGTAGTAACATTTAGTCTTTTTAACCCTTAACTTTTTGGTGGTGTTACAATGACACCCTTGCTATTTCTCTTTTCCTTCAGCTGGAACGATTGTTTTGATACCACTTTATTAGACCCCAACAATGGAAATGACCACGCAAATGATTAAAATGAAAGAAAAATAGTGGATTTTACATCTTTTGGTCTCTCAATAAAGCTATGTCCACAGTTTCAAACGGGGTGATTCCACTAATATCCCAATCCCAATCACTCCATCATAAACATAGGCCTGTTGTGACTTATTTAAATGAAACCTAAGGTGACCCATTTATAGGAAAGCCCTAGCCTCTTTCCAGTTGCCCACTGATGCAACTCTTGAAACTCTCTACTACTGTTTCATTTCTTTGTATTTGGTTTAACTAGAGGATGTTTTTATTCGAGGCAAAGATTCGTTATTTTTTTAATTATTTTTGATAAAGAATTTCTCATCTTCTGTTCCGAGTGTCATTTTTCAATTATTATTTGGTAATTTTTGACCAAGTTTGTACATGTAAACCTTACCTTAGGGCATTCTGGGTAATTTTGTTTAATAGTTAGATTATTATTTTTTACTTTGTCATGATGTTGAATTCAAGTCCTGCATTTAATCTCTTGTTGGTTCCTTTTTCTCGTTTATTGTTTTTATTTTTATGCTTCTGCAAAGCACCAAGCCCGATACAGATGCATCAATCTCTTCTTTTTAAGTGGCTTCCCAATCATTTCAAGTTCAGTGATGCACTTGCTTTCATCTTGACAGTCCCATAGTCTTCGGTGCACTGAATCATTCATGCGGGAAAATGTAATTGACGAGTTGCCGCACATTCAACCTGATGATCAGACAAAAAGGAAAATGACAGGCACGTTCAACCTGATGATCAGACAAAAAGGAAAATGACAGACATATTGACGCAGTTCCATTTAGATGATGAGGCTGATAATAGTATGAATGAAGATGGTAAGTTATACTTTATTTTACGAGCTAAATTTGCCATTGATAATATTCTTGTAATTTCCTGCTTAATTTTTTTATAGGACTGATCAAAATAAATTTTAGGGTTTTCTTTTTGCTCTCTTTTTATGACTGCATAAAGTTTACATGAGTGCAGTGTAATGGTATTAATAGTGGAAAATGGTTTTCGTTGTTTAAGATCTGTTTTCTTTTTAAAGCAGATGAATGATCTGTCTGCCTTTTTTATGTGAAAGCAGTTTAATTTACTGTTTTTTTTCCTTTAATTTATTTTGGCAGATTCTTCTTTATCAGAAGCTACAATGGAAAAGATCTTGTCTGGTAGTGTTGCTTTGTTTCTTTGGCCAAATTTCTGTAATCTTTTGTTTATGTTTGTGAGTTCCTTTTAGGATGGAATGAACTACTTCATTAGGAAAGACTCTGTTTGGTTCACATGAACTAAATGAAAGAAAAGAAAAAAAATAGAATGATGTTTGATCCCAATAGTCAGTTATGTCGTGATCTGTCCATTCACTTTCCACAGGAGCTGAAGTCAGCCTTGGTGATTTGTCGGCTGTGGAGAGGAAACCCTTTCAAAGGGCTTTGGTTTCCGGCAAGCTCAGCAAGTTTATCCAGCCATGGGAACCATGGTGGTCTAAGCCCTCTGCCAGAGCCCTGTCACTCAGCCCGGGTGGCTGCCAACTGGTCCAACCACTCACCAAACAGAAAAATGGCATGTCCGGACAAGACGATTGTTCAACAGAAATCCCACCAGGCCCAGAAACCCCACTACCACCCACAGCAGAGCTCAGCTCCACACGACCGTCACCACTTCTAGCTGTTCACCTGGTCGATGTGCTATACAGCTACTGCTTCACACTCAGGGTGTACAATGGGGAATGCCATGCAGATCCAGCAGGGTCGGCCATGGCAGCATTGAGCATGTCATCCGTCCTGAGCCAAGCCAGGCAGCTGGAAACCGTGCCGGCTCTTTCCCATTGTCTGGAGCAGACCTGCTCCTGCTAACCGGCAGATGGGTGGTTTGCAGTTCAGCTTCGGCCTTGTTGATGATGTTATGAGCCTGCTCTCCCTCGGAGGCTCTGCCCTAATCTGTGCACTCTGGGATTTGTGGAGGTTGATACAACATGGCATGAGGGAGCTGAGGTCGGAGAAACCCAGCATGGTGGGAAGGGGGTGGGAAGGGTGGAAGCCATGACAAAGCTCCGGCATGCCAAGAGGAAGGTGTATTTCATAATGTGTTGGGTGTGTGAACAGCCTTGCCAAGCTTGGAGTTCGTTGGCAGACATGGTTGGGGCCGAGAAAGCTTCCCTTGAATGTGGATTCCATGAAAATAACTTTGGCAAGCAGGGCTTAAGATCAGAAAACAGGGGCAAACCTTTGATCAGGGAGGTTCAGTGAATTGACTTTTGCCTTGTGTAATTTTTTTTTTTTTCTTTCTAATTTGCATAATTCTGTTGGTTCTGATTCAAAGGGAAGATGTTCTTCCAATTTCACAATTATATATGACTTCAAAATGAAACTGACAAAGCTGATAGTTTGTCCCAAACCATGACCAGAAACAAATTCATGATTGTCAAGCTTGGCAGTTTGCCCCAAACCATGACCAGAAACAAATTCATGATTGTCAAGCTTGGCAGTGATTCATCCAGAGCTTGCACCGTCACGGTCTGGCATCCTTCTTTCCCTGCCAAATCATCCTGTCCCCTTCCCATGCATGGACCACTTCCACTGGCACCTTTGCCACATCAGATCGGACCCCAATGTCCGTTGCATACCTACTCATGCAGTACATCCCAGCCGTGGCCACCGCTGCTCCAGCTGGACCAGACAGCAGCCTCAAGGGAGAAGAAACAATGGCTGCCAATGGGGCACCGATGACTGTGGAAGCCTGCCCACTCCGCCCCACACCTGTTCTGTCAAGGACCAGGAGGCCCGTTTTGCAGTACATAGCGAAGTCCTCACAGTTGTTCTTGAATATGTCATAGCTCCCAAACCCGTTTTGGAGAAGGTATGTAGCCCGGTGGATCACAGTCTCTGGTTGGTCGGTCGGAGCGGTGGTGCATGTTCCGCCCCGGATCTTGGCAATGAAGATGGAAGGGGTGACCCCATACTCGAAGCGATAGAGGGATCCGTGGCGGAGAAAGCAGTCCAGACAGGAGAGGATGACTCCGCTCCCAGGCTGCTGGAATCCACAGTCAGGGAAGTTCGCGCATGGAGCGTTCGAGCTCGATGAGGGAATGCCGAGGGATGGTGCAGAACTCACGCCGGATGTGATGAGGGATGCATTCAAGATGGACTCGGATTGTTGGTCGTTGGTGAAATGGATGACTTTGCTTCCTCCAACATAGATGCCTACCAACATGCAGACCACATTTGAGATGAGTTACTGACAGGGTTAATGGTGCATAAGCAGAGAACTAAGACATAATTTAACAAATCAAAGTTCCATTAAGATGCAATTTATCAATTATGATCAGTTGTTTGAAGAAATAAGCACGGTTTGTGTTGTTTCTGTTAAGAGTTTTGCACTTGAATAAGCAGCATAAAAAAACTTGTTCAATAAACAATCTGAAAACACGTATTTATTATAAGAAATAAGTGCTGTTATAACTATCAACAAATGCTGCCAAACGCAGCCTAAACATTTCACAGATGTTAATGCTCAAACATTGAATATTCATGCATATGAGTAAGTGGAAAAGGATGGTGCCACTGTCAGATTCAATTTTTAAAAAAATTATATTAATTTTGGAAGCTGATTTTCCATTTTGTTATGCATCTAAATGTAATTACTGCACCCTCAGAATTCAAATTCAATTTTTTTTAAAAAAAGGTGAAAAAATTCTCCATGTGAGCACTAAATCTTATTGTTTTTAAGCTTTGATAAATCATCGACTTCCTGGGTTCTTGGAATAAATTTTCAGTTCATTACTTACTTTAACCGAAACATCAATACGTGCTCATATAAACGCATCCAACAAAATTAACTTAGATTTAGCAACTTGAAATAAACAAACATAGATCCAATAACACAGCTAAAAAAATAACAAGATTAGAACTGGCATGCTCAGAGAGAGAAGATTTAGAAACTCATTTCAAGTTTGAAGTAAAATTTGTATAAACAAGAACCTCATTCTTTACAGAATTTCTTTACATACATAATGATGAAGACAATGATTTGGAAATACATTTTATGCAAGGATCAATGATTCCATGATCATGAATCCATCTAACCTAGGATCTCAAATATCACGTTTGTCTATGAATAGCAGATCTCATTTGTGGTTGGATTAATGTAAACTATGCACATGGACAGAAAGATAATTTTTTTTACTATGAATTTGAATACAAGACACAAGAGTAAACCTTGAAACTGAATTTAAATACCAAAGTTTTGAAAACCTGGTCCAGCATGGACTTCCATTGAAAATCTAATTACAGGTAAAGCTATTTGTAAAAAGGTCAGCTCGCCATAATTCAAATCATTCCACAAGAACGCAAATCGCAAATGCTGGTCATGTAACAAAACATTCATAAGGTACCTAACAAAGAAAACTAAAGAACATTCAACTGCGCAAAAAAGTTGATAAATCCAACACAGCAACCCATTCATCAAATTGGATACTGCACCCGTCCAACAAATCAGCGAGCCCTTGCTTCTCTAAGACAAGATCTGATATGATAGTACAGCAGTCTCAAAAAATGCTATGAAACTAACAAGATAACCGAATCGGAGATCTACATTGCGATTACGAAGCCCACATTACATAATCGGGAAACAAGACGGACAAACCTGGTCCAGCATGGACTTTCATTGAAAATCTAATTTCAGGTCAAGCTATTT
The DNA here is from genome assembly GCA_963277665.1 of Viscum album. Classification (NCBI taxonomy): domain Eukaryota; kingdom Viridiplantae; phylum Streptophyta; class Magnoliopsida; order Santalales; family Viscaceae; genus Viscum; species Viscum album. The sequence continues at coordinate 1,714,645,570 of OY728160.1, read as the reverse complement.
GTAAAAAGGTAGGCTCTCCATAATTCAAATCATTCCACGAGAACGCAAATGGAAAATGCTGGTCATGTAACAAAACATTCACAAGGTACCTAACAAAAAAAAGTAAAGAACATTCAATTGCGCAAAAAAGTTGATAAATCCAACACATCAACCCATTCATCGAATTGGATACTGCACCCGTCCAACAAATCAGCGAGCCCTTGCTTCTCTAAGACGAGATCTGATATGATAGTACAGCAGTCTCAAAAAATGCTATGAAACTAACAAGATAACCCAATCGGAGATCTACATTGCGATTACGAAGCCCACATTACATAATCGGGAAACAAGACGGACAAAAAGGGGAGGAAGGGAGGGAGGAAGAGAGGGAGGCGGTACCGTGGTGGGAATAAGCAAAAATGGCTCTGTATGTGTAGATGTGGTCGCCTGCGACGAGCTCCTCCTTTTGCACTTTGTGGGAAAGGAAACCCATCGCGCTTTCTCCAACCGGCCCTTTCACTTTTCTGCTTCAGTCCCTCGTCTCCTCCCCGTTTTCGATGCAGCGGATGCGCAAAAAAATTCGCAGGACAAACTCGTGGGACACGTGTACAACTGTGATTGGTTCGAGGAGAGAAGCTTCCGAATAAAAGTGTTTCGGGCCTTGGATTCCGTCCTGTCTAAGTGGAATCGTTGCAGAGGAAATAAACCAGTAAATAATCAAGGATAATTTAAAAACGAAAATGGCGTCGCCCGGACTCGAACCGGAGACCTTCAGTGTGTTAGACTGACGTGATAACCAACTACACCACGACACCTAATGTTTTAGAATTGGGTAATAAAAATTATAGTTATTTTAAATTAAATCTCTTAACTGATAATCAAATAATGCATGCACTTTGACATAATTATTTTTTTAAAAAAAACTATTACTGTAGTAGCTACAACTTTAATTTTTCAAAACAACTCACCTCGTATCATAGATTCTAATGTTATTCACTATGGATAAATTAGGGAAACACAACAACATATTTTATAAATAAGTAAATTATATATAAAACATATAGGAAATAAAACTATCAAAACCTGAAAAAACATAGAAGTATGGATATCTTATTTATATCAATCAGTGGATATAATATTCAAAAACATGTTCAAAACAAGAAACATATAAACTTACATAAATTAAATAAAAAACTATGAGTGTTAACATAAATTTTTTAAATAAAACTAAAGGGTTAACTATATTATCATTTTTAAACATGCAGAATAAAAAAACGTAGTAAAAATCAAATACAAACTCCTTAAAGACCATTCAAGACAAGATCAAACATAAATAAAAGTGTTAAAAAAAATCAACAATGAGTTTTTCATAAAAAAAATCGTGCTTATTTCATGGCCAAAAGTTCCCAATAAATAACTTGAGTCTCATTCAAGAAAGGAAAAAATGATAGGGCTTGTGCATATAGTGAACATATGAGATTTTATATCTCAGCTAAAATGAGTCAATTTTAATATATAAATGGTCATGGTTATAACCAGCACTTAAAAAAAGTTATTCCACTTAATGCATTTCTACTCTCTCAAAAGATATTTAATAATGCTCAAAGAAAAATTTAAATAACACTCCACTTAAATTGATACAATAATTTTCATGATTGATTTTATTGGAAATTCATCCGGAATTATGAATATACTTTTTTTCATGTTATTAAATATTATATTAGTTAAATACCATGCAAATTTAAATGAAACATTTAAAAAATGTTCAAATAACATCGCATGGTTCAAATAAAAACTCAAAAACCAGGTTTAATTTTGAATTTTCTATGCTTAAAAATCCCACACAAGCTCTTTTTTTGAAAAAAAAATTGTTTCAAAACCGATCTCAATCATACTATCTTATATGTGACCTAAATGACCTTTCACTACTACAAAATCAGGTTGACGTGACACAACCCACCAAGGCCCCACCCGGGTCACCAATAAGTTGAGTGTGCCCCCTCAGACCCACCCCCAATAGGTCAATAACTGATAACTAGCACCAAGAATACATACTACTTATGGGAGGCTTTAGCCTATATCAACCTAAAACAATAAATGCATCTCCAACACACACACACACACATTCAAAAACCACTATCCAAATATACATATAAACAATTGAACTATAAAACAATGCATGTATGAGACAACAATTATCCAGTACAATGCCATAAAAGGCAAAACCTGAGAGGTAAAAACACAACAAATAATATCATTGTGCACAACTGACTCATGTTAGGGGAAAACACCTCCATGCTGCAACAACTCCCAGAAAGAGATCACTGGAAGCAACATCTTCGTCATGTACCACTATACACCACTATACACCACTATGCACCAGTTCAACCAGCTCTGCTAGCTCCATGTCTGTCAAAGTCACCACCAATCTATGCAATGTATTCACACACACAACACTTATGAGAATAAGACCCGTGCATGAGTGAGTATAAAGATACCCAATAAGAGGCCCTGAAAATATAAAGTAAAGAAGAAACAACAATTCAACTCAAACTAAAGACTAAGAGAAACATAATTAAAACCAAAGGTTCCAAACATGTTCTAAGGTCAATACAACCATGAATAAAGGAGAAATCACAACCTTCTCAGCTCAGCAAAACCAAGAATCTCATCCTATAAATGGCTAGATATTCCTAGAACATCAAAAAACTCACAAAATCGGAAGACAACAACCCAACTGTGGGTCGTATGTAGAAAGCATACATAGAGGATGATGTGTGATAAGACCCAAAAAATCCATATCAAACATCATCACAACCATCCAGACCTCATAACTACCATGCCACATCACTGTATCTATAGCGGTGAACCCATGCCTCGCCAAGGAGTGACCATCGATTAAGGGGGTACCAAAGACCAATGGAGGAAGGAATCACAACCTAAGTCGTAGTAAAAACATCAACCTCTACAGATGAAGTGTTGGGTTAAAACTGTGATAAATGTTTTTAGGTTAAAGTGTATGAATCTACCAGAATGAATATTTTTGAAAATTCCACACCAGAATCGAATGAAAGAATGATAAAAAAATCAGTAAAGTATGGAAGCAGAATCTAAAGTAGAAGAGGAAGATGGGGTAAGTAGTAGTGGAGGTTAAAATTGGATCCATATGATGGAAGTACAGAAGAAATAGATGGCTCATGAAAGATTAACTTTGAATTCATGTAAGAATAACTTTGTGGGTTTCAAAGGCTATGTAAGATTCTTTAAGAGGGAAACATAAGAATAAATCATTTTTCCTATAATGTTCATCGGGTGCCAGAAGTTAAAGTAGTGCATTAACCAATGAATTTTAAAAAATAGAGGGTTTTTTGTATAGATCGAAAGGCGGTGGAGACTGTCCACATAGATCAGATGGTAGTGGCATTGAATTTATCGACTATACTTGTATATAAATATATGGGTGTGTTCACTTGTTCAATGTGCTTGTAGTCTATCCTTTTATCTTCTGTTATTAATAAAAACAATAGTGTTTCTTCCGTGGAGTATGACTAAGTATGGACCACATAAATCTCTTGTTTTTCCATGTTTCATGTGATTTCTTTTTTATCCTTTCACTTGTGCGTATTCCAGAAGATCTGCTTATGTGATCATTATGATTCGACATGGGATTTTGGAGCTTAGTTCCTTCTATCTGGATGTTGAGATCAGGTGCTTTTAGTATTGTAGTAGGGGACTGAAGTACTATAGCAACAATGTGTACTGTAGTAGATGGATACTATAGCAGTGAGGTACCGTAACACTTGTACTATTAAAAAAAGGCCTTCAGGCCATGAAATCTGGCTTTCATGCCATAGGATCTTAGGGTCATCAAATTTTGGGTTTTCGAGCTATTAAAAATTGTAATGGGCTAGCTATGGAGTGGGTCAATCTTTGAAGGGGAGTGTGGTTTGTCCTTGCTAGCTCATGAGTGTGTGATTTGTTTTGTTTGCTTCTAACCTCTAAGACCTTAAAATAAATTGTTTATTGTATATCATGGTTTGAAAAATTGAATTTTAGAACCTAGGGATTTTGAAAAATATGAAGGGCTCATGCTCCATCTCGTGGGGGGGTAACAACTTTTCCTATAGTATGAGAGACCCACACCTTGTTAGGATCAAGGGGGTACTGACCCCATATCCAAATAGAGGACTCACACCTCATGAATGGAAGACTTATGCCCCAGTATCCATGAGGGAGTGCATAAATACACAATGTATATGGGGGACCCATGCCCTAGCCTCAGAATGTCTCCGAGGGGTTACCGACTTCGTGGAGACATTGTGTGTCTCACACCAATGACGTCTTCTCAAAGCTAAAGATCACCATCTACCCAAAACAACTTCGAACTGACCCCCCATTATCGATGCAACAGACAACATTGTGTTTTACATGGAAAATCAATCAGAATGGACTACTCATGTATCTGATTCCAATACATGGGAGAGAAGTTATGAGACTATAAACTGCCCAATGAATGAAATATAAATTGATAAAACTCAATATTTTAATATATAATTACCTTTAAATAAGTCAATGTGTTCAATATCTTGCTTCACATGCAACACCAAACTTAAATGAAACCGTGATATATTTAGATAAAATAAAAAATAGTAAGTATGACCATTAAAACTTAACCATTAAATTAGTAGGAATAAATAGGAGTATTTGGTTTATAAAATATTTATATAAAGTGATGTAATGGTTACTTATAATACCTATGAATTTCAATTGATATAACTAAAATAACTAATACGATCATTTTATGCTTAGAAATGTATTTTTTTAAAATATTGCATTTTTATGTGATATACATTTCTATTCCAATAAACTTGTGATTAATGGTGATAAATTATATTTGATATGAATAATTTATTAATAATAATTAAATTAGTAAATGATATGAAATATGAATGGGAATGGTTAATATTCTAAAAAAAATCCATTTTCCTACAAAACAACTTTGCATTATATCCCATCTTCCTCTTTAAAAGTTAAATTACTAATTTTTAGAATTTGAATATGATAAAATAAACTTGATTTTTAGGATTATCATGTAAATATTAACTTAATATTAATTTTTGTGTTTTTTTTATATAAAAAATTGATTTTTCTAGTGAATAGTGTAAAATGCTAATTTTACAAACAACATGACTTTTATGACATTATTAGTACATAAGTATGAATTTTAAATTAATTAAAAAAATTATAAGAACAAATATATATTTTATAAGTGAATTTAAAATTTTAAAAATGTTATTTTTAATTTACAAACCCATATTTGACCTTTTAGAACTTAAATTATATTTTTCAAAAGATTGTTTTAAATAAATTTTACATTTAGTATTTTAAAATTAATTTTTATTACTTTTAAAAATTTAATAAAAAAATGAATTTCAAATTTTGAATCATTAGGTATAATTTATATAACAAGAAACATTTTATGTTTTGGCATAAAGAATAAATTACCTAGATAAACAATCTAGTTATCACAGTGAAAACCAAAATGGTAAAAATGAGTAACCAAAGAGGTAAATGGCCTAACATGTTAAAAAAATGTTTTTAATCGAGTATTTAAGGTGTGGATAAACTTTATTTCTTTTCCACTCTATTATTTCTCAATCTTGGATCCACTTTCCTTGAAAGTGATTTTCCATTATTGAAAAGTTTTAGGTATTTACAAAAATGTCATCTCTTTTCACTTATAAAAGGGGGAACTCCTCTCCTCACTTCCTCAAACACCACAAACCAATTAGTTCATCCCAAAATCTACCAAAAACACTCATAAAAAATATTATCCACCTTAAAGAGGTTTTTTTATTTTCAAAATACCATCCCTCAAAGGTTTAACCCCCTTTGCAAAGGAGATACACTACGTCAAAATTTGTATTTAACGGCGGTTAAATCATTCTGCGGTGGTTTGGAAAAACCGTCGCTAAATCGTGTGTCGGGAAATGATTAGCGGTGGTTTTTTAACACCACCGTAGAACGATTTAGCGGTGGTTTAAATCATCGCCAAATCGTTTTTTTAATTTTTTTAATTTTTTTAATTTTTTAATTTTCCTAATTTATTTATTTATTTATTATTACCATGCTCGTGCCCATCTCCATGCACAAGTCCATGTCCATGCATATGCCCATGCAATATATAGAAATTCTGCGTTGGGTGATATTTGAACCTCTTACCTCTTGCTTATTCTACAAAGACTTTATCAGTACATTAGACTCTTTATGTGGTCAGTAAACCAGATTTAATATACTTATATATATATATATATATATATATATATATTAGAAAAATAAATAAAACATAACAAATAGATACACACTAAATAATTATTAATCAATAATGATTAATCAATAATCAATAATTAACAATTAATAATTAATAATTACTAATTATTAAATAAAATATAAATGAATAATAAATAAAGAAATATATAATATGGAAATAAATGGCAAATAATAAATAGTAAATAGTAAATAGTAAATAGTAAATAGTAAATAGTAAATAGTAATTTGTAAATATTAAATATTAAATACTAAATATTGAATACTAAATACTAAATAATATATAATATATAGTATATAATATATAATATATAATATATAGTATATAATATATAATATAAAATATAAAATATAAAATATAAAATATAAAATATAAAATATAAAATATATAATATATAATATATAATATATAATACATAATATATAATATATATAATATATAATATATAATAGATAATATATAATAGGTAATTCATAATTCATAATATATAATATATAATATACAATACATAATACATAATACATAATATATAATATATAATATATAATATATAGAATATAATATAGAATATATAATATATAACATGTAATATATAAGTAATGTATAAATAATAAATTAATTAAAAAATAATTTAATATATGATAAATAAATAAAAAATAAATAATAAATTAATAGATAATAGATAAATAAATAACTAAATAGTAAATAGTAAATAATAAATAATAAAAAATAAAAAATAAAAAATAAAAAATAAAAAATAAAAAATAAAAAATAAAAAATAAATAGTAAATAGTAAATAATAAATAATAATCATTTAATAACTAATAATTAATAATAACTCATAATTAATAATTGATCATTATGAATTAATAATTGATGATTAATAATTAATATTTAAAATTTTTATAAATAATTAATATTACTATTAAGAAATTATTAATAAATAAATAAATAATAATTAATAAATAATGAATATTGGATAAATAAATAATAAATAATAAATAATAAATAATAATGAATAATGAATAAAGAATAAAGAATAAAAGATAAAGAATAAATAAATAAATAAATAAATAAATAAATAAATAATAATTAATAAATAATAAATAATTATTAATAATAACTAATAACTAATAACTGATAATTAATAATTAATAATTAATAATTAATAATTAATAATTAATAATTAATAATTAATAATTAAAATTTAATAATTAACATTTAAAATTTAAAATTTATTAATTAATTAATAAATAATAAATAACAAATAATTAACAAATAATTAATAAATAATTAATAAATAACTAATAAATAATTAATAAATAATAAATAAATAATAAATAAATAATAAATAAATAATAAATAAATAATAAATAATAAATAATAAATAAATAAATAAACAAATAAATAATTAAATAATTAATAATGAAAAAAGAATAAATAAATAATAAATAAATAAACAAATAATAAATGAATAATAAACTAATAATTAATAATTAATTAATAATTAATTAATAAATTAAAAATAAATTAATAATTAATGTGTACATGTAATGTCTCGGAATTTCTGTATAATTTTTCGTTTAATTATATGAAATTATTTTGAGACTGCGAAATCTGACGGCGCGTGATTCTGAGGCCCGGAGTGCCCGAAATGATCCGTCGAAGTTTTGTTAAGCTTTAATTGGCACGCGTAAGCAATTTTCCTAAAAAAGTAAAATAACTCTTAAACGGTTGCCCAAACCAGAATTCTGAGGGCACCGTTGCGTTCAGGATGACGAGTTTACCCCAGGCGCGACTTAATTTTAGTCGACGTAGACCTCATGTGAGAAAACTCGAAAATGACATAACCATAAATAAAATAATTAAATAAAGTTATTTTATTTTTCAAATACTTATAACTCACGAACGGTGACTCGAATTAAAAATTCGAGACCACCGCTAAGCTCTCGAGGGTATGCTCTCTTTAGGCAGATACTAACATTGGTCGGTGCGGACCACCAGTGAAAGTTAGTTTTTGGCCGTAAATAAAATAATTAAGTGACAATTATTTTATTGTAAAATCTATAACTTCTTAACGGTAACTCGAATTGAAAATCCGAGAGTACCGTTGAGCTCGTGAGGGCGTGTTCTCCTTAGGCGGATCCTAAACTTGACCGGCGCGAGTCAATGGTGACTGTTAATAATTTTCTGAACTTTTTTTCGGTTACGTTTAGTAAACGTGCGAGCGGCGTTTCCTAACTTTTGAACCGGTGCTCGGATTAAAAATCTGAGGGCACCGTTGAATCTGTAGTGCCGGGATTCGCTTCAGGGAGACTTTATTTTGACCGCAGTAGGTTTTGAGAAAAAGTTAAGTTTTGTGACTTTTTAAAAGAAATAAAATAAAATAATTTTATTATTTTATTTTCATTCTTATCCTCCAACGAACAAGCGGAGTGTGAGGGCAATGATGTGTCAAACCATTAAATGGCTTGACCCTTCAATCTAAGTAACAATAACATTGGGGAATTAACAAGATTCCTAATTAATGAGCCACCATTAATTCCCAACGTCGTTACTTACCCTCCCCCTTTTCTATTTATATAGAGCTTGAGGAGGGGTATCAGCACTACTTCGCCAATCAACGAAGTGCTGACCAAGTGCCAAGACGTCAAACCCTTGGAGGATGGAGTCGGTTCCGGCGGGTGGTGATGAGCAACACCGAACCACAAACCGAAGATCGACGTACGAGCAGCGCCATTGGAAGCTAGTTGCGGAGGACGACGAACAATGACCCGCTTCCACAAACGCGACGCTCACCATCGTTCTTGAGGCAGGAGTTTAATTCTTGTTTTAAATTAAATTAAATTTTTATTGAATCCCTTTTTTATCCTACATCTTGTTTACGAGCTAACGCGGAGGGCGTGAGCCTAACGAACCCGGCCTAAACCCTCCACTATCTTGCTACACCCTTGTGTTCTTCGTGGAATACCGCCATCGCGGTGAAATCAACTGGCTACGAAGAAGGAGTGCGTCGATGCACGCCATAAGAGGAGGTCGCGACACAAAGCCGCGACAGTCATCGGAACGGCCGACACCGATCGGTCGCGGAGGAGGTACGACGCGCCACCAGTGAGAAAGGGGCCACGGCTCGACAGCTGCGGCGATCGGAGGAGGCGGCCGACACTTCGGCCAACCGCGGAAGGAGAGGCGGTGTGACCAGCGCGCCGCTGGCGAGCAGAAGCCGCGACCGAGGAGGAACCCACCGCGTGGGTTCCGCGGCGACCGGGCGACGCCCACGTGGCGTCGCTGTTTCACAAAACCGAATGGCCTCTGGGCCGTTCGGGATACCAGGGGGAATGTTTCCCCCCTTGCCAGCACAGGCGGACTGCGGCCGGGCCGTCCCCTTGCGGGCCACCTGCCAGCGGACCGCACTGCCAACGGGTCGTGATCTGCCTCGGACTGGGTCATGCCTCATGCATCTGGGTCTCCCCCTTGCAGGCCGGGCCGCCCCATTGCGGGACACCCTTTGCGCCCCCCCTTTTTGTGGTTCGGGCCGCCCTTGTGGGCCACCTTTGTGGGCCGCCCCCTACAGTCTGGGCCGAACCTCAGCCCAGAAGGCCGAGCCCACCGCGGCCCAGCCCAGACCAGGTCGGGCCGGGTCAGTCCGACCGGGTCAGACCGGATCCAGGCCCAATCGGGCCCAAAAACACTTAAAGAGCCATATCTTGAGAACCGAACGTCTGTTTGACGAACCGTCTGCGACGTTGGGATCCTTGGATTGTGAAGGTCCTTTTGTTATACTCCACTTGAGTTTTGGAGATAGTTGGAGTACAGTTGGGTTGGATCGAACCCGAATCCAACCGAACCCCCGAAGCTAACACACTTATAACTCATAGACCAAGCGTCCGATTGACGCACCGTCTGTTGCGTTGGAACCCTTATGACATGAGTTACTCCTTAGTGTAGCTTAGTAGCGTTAGATGTACAACTGATATCTTGAGGGAAGATACTACGAAACTCAAGCGCACCAGGTGCGAGGAATCCAATTGGCTGTCAGTGAGGTGGAGGTTGGAGACAAATCATACAGAGGTCAACGCTCAACGATCCTGTGTGGGTCAGCGCATACCGATTTTGTGTGGGTCAAATCCTATGTGGTTTAGCGCTCATCGATCCTATGTGGGTCAGCGCATACCGATCATGTGTGGGTCAGATCCCGTGTGGGTCAATGCTCAGTGATCCTATGTGGGTCAGCGCATACCGATCCTGTGTGGGTCAGATCCTATGTGGGTTAGCAGGGGTTAGTTACCTATTGAATCTGGGTGGGACAGATCCTGTGTGGATCATTTTAGGGGTTAATACCTATCAATACTGTGCGGGTCAGACTCCGTATGGTCAGAAGTAGTGCCTCTTGACAGAATAAGATGACTTAGCTTTGTGACTAATCATCTGTACTTCTATACTTCACTGAAAACCTGGTTTGAGATGAGACTCTATTTGAACTAAGTCTTTTACCTGTGTGGTACTTTTATCTTCGTGGTGATATCTTCTTGGTGATACCTATGTGGTACTTTTACCTTCGTGGTGATATCTTCGTAGTGATACCTATGTGGTACTATTACCTTCGTGGTGATATCTTTGTGGTGTTACCTGTATGGTACTTTTACCTTCGTGGTGTTATCTTCACAGTGTTACCTGTGTAGTACTTTTACCTTCGTGGTGTTACCTTTGTGATATTATTCCCTCATGTATGAGATGAGTATATCTTGATAACTTAGGTATATGTATGAGAATATAGTAGAATTGCTGACTGATTCGTGATTTGTGATTGAGCCTTACTTTGTGGTTTTTCCTTCGTGGAACTTTAGGAGACCTACGAGGTCTCAGGGTCCCTACTGAGTATTGTTATACTCACCCTTGCATGGGATTTTCCCACACCTTATTATGTCTTGAGAAAATGACATACAACATTGATCGAGGCTGAGGGAGCCAGGACTGAACGATACTCGGAGGTGGACCATTTGGTGTGACGCGACGCAGGGACTCCTGATCGTGAGCTGTACCTACCCTTCAGGTAGGATCTGTGGTAGATGATCCAGGAGTTTCTTTTCACTTTTCAGTTGTATTTGTACTTTTGAGTTGTACTCGTACTTTTAATTGGGCTTGTATTCCGGCCCCTTTACTTTCAACACTCTTTTTACTACAACAATTTACTTAGTGGTTGTTTCTTGTTGCGTTCTACTCTATATGTTTGTACAGGTTTAAAAGCAATACCTTCTCGTTTTAGGGATACACTTTTTCGGTTCTAGTTGCCAGCCCTTAGCCTATGAAAGGCGGGTTTGGGGTAGTCACAGCATGAGCCCCGAGGGATGGGTCGTGGCAAAGTGATATCAAAGGAGTCGGTTCTACCGAAGAACTAAGACTCTAATCTTTTCAATGTAGTAATAGTGTTAAGTGTTATGAGTGTGGTTTTCAGTTCTGGGTGTCCAGTGTTGGTTCGGAGGCCGACGTATCCATACACCATGACCCTGAATTCTGATTTCTGACTCAGTACATGAAAGCACTGATTGCGTGTGTTTTTGAAGAGTTTTTCTTGTGATTTCTTTGATTTAGCTCACCAAGTATAAATTAATGATCGTAGAGCACCTGTTCCTTATCAGGATGTCACCATGTAGACTGCCAGACAAAATTCCCAAGAGAGTACACAATGGCGGCCCACCGAGCGACGAGGATCCAGTGCATGGACCTCTTACTGTGTTGGCACCTTTGGGTGGTGTACCATCAGCAACACCACCTGTTGGGGAGCAGTCACCAGCAACCACACTGGAGGACGATACACGCCGACTGAGCGTGTTTCACAAGTTCTAGCAGCAGAGGCCTCCGAGGTTTTGAGGCGAGACATATTCTCAGGCAGCAGAGGACTGGTTGGAGGCTGTGGCTAGAGTTTTTTACCTATTTGATACACCAGTAGAGCAGATGGAGATCTTAAATTCTAGTCTTTACCAGTGCGTGACCATGAGGATGGTCTGCAGGGTGAAGAAGCTTCGGTACATGGACCATTTTCCAAGATGGTACCTTAGGGTAGTGTGCCAGCTATATCACTGCCCGTTGGTCAGTGGTTACAACTGGAGATACCGGTAGAGGATACATGTAAGCTTAGTTCCTTACACGTGTTTCAGCATCAGATACCCCTCAGGTTATGAGGCGAGCCCGACTCATAGGCGGCTAAGGACTGGCTTGAAGAGGTGGCCGAGTTTCCATCTAGCCAAGGCACCATTTGATCGGATGACAGTCCTGGTAGAGAGCCTTCTACATGGCTCAAAAGGATGATGACAAGGTTTAGATTACCATGATCTTGCGAAGATGTGACTCTTCTATGGACAAGCTTTAGAACCTTCCTCAGAGAAGGGGGGTCTCTTTCCATAAAGAGCTAAGGAATGAGTGTTCCCTAGAGCTTCTACAGCTTCGGCAGGATGACATATTGGTAGCTGAGTATTCATCGAGGCGTACTGACCATCCCAGGTACTCGATGAATACAGTACGATCAGTGCTTCAGGGCTCGGACCTCCAAGCGAGGTGTGTTTAGGGACATCCGAGCCAGCACTATTCCTCTATGCATTTCTACTTATGTTAAGATGATAGAGAGAACCTTTGTGGTTGAAAGTTCTTTGGCTAAGCGGATGCATCCAGTGAATGTTAACAGTGGGAAAGCAGGAAATTGATGCCAGTCTCAGAGACCTGGGCATGTAAAATGTTTCGAGAAGAGGAAGTGATAGGGACAGATGAATATTCAGGGCAACAGACGTGGAATTGGGGCTAGGAGAGCGGCATGAGGTGGTATACATTTTGACATGTTACAACCACTGCCCCAATGTGGTCCCCACCAGGCTTAGGGAGCTGGAGGACAGGGGAAGGGAGTAGCTTCATGCAGTCAAGGAGTGTGACCCAAGGGCTCCAGGAATGATTCAAGGTATGGTCTATGTCTATTACTAGCTACCGTATTAATAGACATAGGTACCAATCATTCCTTCTTACCATGAATCTTGTTAAAGACCTCGAGTTTCTAGTTAAACTGAAGACTTGACCCTTATGTCTGGAGAAACCTTTGGGAGGAGACTCGATAATCACACTTATGCCAATAGTGTGATCTGACCCTTAAGGTGAGAGTTTTGGTTGGAACCTCTTAGTGGCAGCGTCGAGGCCTTACGACGTTAGTTTGGGTATGGACTGGAAATCCACAGTTCGTACTCAGATTAGATGTATTAGAAAAAAGGTTGTGGTTTATCTACAATGTTGTAATGGGGTTTTCCTTGGTCGGTGAAAAAGTAAACCTAGGCAGGACAGGATAAACTCATGCATAGGAGGGTGTAACCGATCACTCTTGAGTCGGCCAACCTTACCCTCGTGGCAACGAGAATTTTGGGTTTTCAGTTCCCAAAAGGAGTGGCAGAGTGTGGGTACATCTTTTCAAAAGATGTTTCTGGGATTACCTCCCCGAAGGGAGAGAGACTTCTGCTTTGGATGGGTACTATCGAGAATTTTGGGTTTTCAGTTCCCAAAAGGAGCGACACCCTTGTCAGCTTTGACGAAGAAGGGGGATCCTTTCCTGTGGATGGAGAAGTTTCAGTAGAGTTTTCAGAAGCTGAGACAACGATGATGGATAGAGTTCCTACAGGACTGTGACTTTGAGATAGTCTATACTCCTAGGAAGGGGAACATGGTAGCAGATGCACTCAGCAGGAGGTCTAGTCTACAGTTGCTGAGTGAGGTGACAAAGCAACTAGCCGCATTGCATATATCCTTCTTGGATAGAGATGGAGCAGCTTACCTCCAGTCTTTGGAAGTCACTCTCCAATCCTTCAGTGAGTCAGGAAGGCGCAGCTTGGAGATGTTGACTACGAGGCTCGACGTGCTTAGATATCCTTAGGATGGTCTCCTAAAGGATTTTCTGAAAGTGGGGAGCACGTCGTTCTCTTCAGAGGACGCACCATGGTACCAGTGATGCTTCGGGAGGAGGTGTTGAGGGAGTTCCATACATCCCCATTAATGGTACATCCTAGAGTGGTGAGGATGTACCAGAACCTCCGACGTCAGTACTGGTGGCCAGGGATGAAGGAAGTAGCGGCAGAGTTTGTATCACGATGCCTCACTTGTCAGCAAGTGAAGACTTCACAGAGCCGACATAAGTCTTATACCAACAAGAGACAGATACCCTTGTAGTCTGAGGAGGGAGACCATGTCTTCCTATGGGTCTCACCCTGACGAGGGTTATGAAGGTTTGGACGGGGCGACAAAATTTATCTGAGGTTCATCGGACCTTTCTAAATTCTCAGTAGAGTGGGAGTGGTGGTGTACCATCTATCTATTTCCCCATAGATTCACCAGATGCATAATATTTTCCATGTTTCACATCTGAGGAGATGCGTGCATGATCCATTGAATGTTATCAACTAGGGTGGGTTGAACGTTGACGATGTAGTGACTTTTATGGAGTTCCCGGTGGAGATAGAGGATTGACAGGAGCGAGTCCTTCATGGATGGTCGATCCCTCTGGTGCGAGTTCGGTGATAGCACAAGGACATCCAGGAGAGCACATGAGAGCAGAAGACTTAGATTCATGCTCAGTACCCTCATTTGTTTGATTTTCCTTTGTTTTGGATTTCAAGGACGTAAAGCCCTAATGTGGGGAGAATGTAATGTCCCAGAATTTCCATATATATTTTTAATTATATGAAATTATTTTGAGACCATGAAATCTGATGGAGCGTGATTCCGAGGCCCGAAGTGCCCAGAATGATCCGTCAAAGTTTTGTTAAGCTTTAATTAGCACATATAAGAAGTTTTCCTGAATAATTGGAATAACACTTAAACGGTTGCCTGGATCAGAATTCTGAGGGCACAGTTGCGTTCAGGATGGTGGGTTTACCCTAGGCACAACTTAAGTCTAGTCGGCGTAGGCCTCCTGTGAGAAAACCCAAAAATGACATAACCATAAATAAAATAATTAAATAAAGTTATTTTATTTTTCAAATGCTGATAATTCATGAATGGTGACTCAGATTAAAAATATGAGACCACTATTGAGTTCTTGAGGGTATGCCCTCTTTAGGCAGATACTAACATTGGCCAGTGCAGATCATCAATGAAAGTTAGTTTTTGACCATAAATAAAATAATTAAGTGACAATTATTTTATTGTAAAATCTATAACTTCTAAACGACAAATCAGATTGAAAATATGAGAGTACCTTTGAGCTCGTGAGGGTGTGTTCTCCTTAGGTGGAGCCTGACCTTGATCGGTGCGAGTCGATGGTGACTGTTAATAATTTCCCAAATTTTGAACCGATGCTCAGATTAAAAATCTGAGGGCACCGTTGAATCCGCAGTGCCGAGATTTTCTTAAGGGAGACTTTACTTTGACCGCAGTAGGTCTGAAGAAAAAGTTAAGTTTTGTGACTTTTTAAAAGAAATAAAATAAAATAATTTTATTATTTTATTTTCATTCTTATCCTCCAACGGACAAGCGGAGTGTGGGGCCAACGATGTGTCAAGCCATTAAATGACTTGACCCTTCAATCTAAGTAACAACAATGTTGGGGAATTAGGAAGCTTCCTAATTAATGAGCCACCATTAATTCCCAACATCGTTACCTACTCTCCCCCTCTCCTATTTTATATGGATCTTGGGGAGGGGTATTAGCACTGCTTTTTCCAAGAAATGAAGTGATGACCAAGTGCTGAGATGCCAAACCCTTGGAGGATGGAGCTGGTTCCGGCGGGTAGTGATGAGCGACACTGAACCACGAACCAAAGATCGACGTACGAGCGTCGCCGTTGGAAGCTAGTTGCGGAGGATGACGAACACCGAACCGCTTCCACAAATGAACACTCACCATTATTCTTGAGGTAGAGGTTTAATTCTTGTTTTAAATTCAAGAGAATTTTTATTGAACCCCTTTTTATCCTCCCTCTTGTTTACGAGCTAACGCAGAGGGAACATGCCTAACGAACCCGGCCTGAAACCTCTGCTATCTTGCTACACCCTTGCATTATCCATGTAATACTGACAACACAATGACATTGACTGGCTATGAAGAAGGTGTGCACTTACGCGCACCGCAATAGGAGGCCGTGACACAAAGTTGTGATGGTCATCGGAATGGCCAGTCGCGGAGGAGGTGCAGCGCGCCGCCGCGCGCCGCCGGTGAGCAAGTTGCCGCGACTCGACAACCGCGACAATTGAAGGAGGCGACCGGCACTTCGACCGGCTGTGGAAGGAGAGGCGGTGCGACCAGTGCGCTGCCGGTGAGCAGAAGCCACAATGGAGGAGGAACCCGCCGCGTGGGTTCTGCGGCGACCGGGCGGCGCCCACGCGACGCCGCCGTTTCACAAAACCGAACAACCTTCGATACGTTCGGGATACCGGGGGGAATTTTCCCCCCCTTGCCAGCTTGGGCGGACCGCGGCCAGGCTGCCCCCTTGCGGGCCACGCCTCATGCGACCGGGTTGCCTGCCAGCGGGCCGTGCTCTGCCTCGAACTGGGTCGCGCCTTACGCAGCCAGGTTGCCCCCTTGCGGGCCGCCCCTTTATTGGATGCCCTTTTTAGGATGCCCTATATGGGCCAGGCCACCCTTTACGGGATTCCATTTTTGTTCTTCCCTATATGGGCCGGGCCAGCCCATTGCGGGCCGCCCATTGCGGGCCCCCTTTTTGTGGGCCGGGCCGCCCTTTGTGGGCCAGACCGCCCTTGCAGGCCACCCTTGCGGACCGCCCCCCCGCGGGACGGGCCAGGGCCGGTCTCACCATGGCCCAACCCAGATTGGGTCGGGCCGGGTCAGTCCGACCTGGTCGGACCAGACCCGGGCCCCACCGGACCCAGAAACACTTAGAAGGCCATATCTTGAGAACCAGACGTCCATTTGACGAACCGTCTGTGGAGTTGGGATCCTTGGATCACGAAGGTCCTTTTGTTATACTCCACTTGAGTTTTGGATATTTTTGGAGTATGGATGGGTTGGATTGAATCCAAATCCAACCGATCCCCCAGAGTTAAAACACTTATAACTCACAGACCGGGCGTCCGATTGACGCACCGTCTATCACGTTGGAACCCTTACGACATGGCGGTACTTTGAGTTTCTCCTTAGTGGATATTAGTAGCGGTTGAGGTACGAACAATATCTCAAGGGAAGATACTACAGAACTCGAGCACACCAGGTGCGAGGAATCCAGTTGGATGGCAGTGAGACGAAGGTTGGACATAGATCATACGGAGGTCAGCGCTCAGCGATCCTGTGTGGGTCAGTGCATACCGATCCTGTGTGGGTCAGCGCATACCAATATTGTGTGGGTTAGATCTTGTGTGGGTCAACGATCAATGATTTTTTGTGGGTCAGCGCATACTGATCCAGTGTGGGTCAGATCCTGTGTGGGTCAGTGGAGGTTAGTTACCTATCGACTCTCGGTGGGACTGTAACACCCCGACCCCTCTAGACTAGATCCGGTGCATTAATTGTTATATTGGTATAGTTAGAAGGAATGAAAATCCTGAAGGAATTATCATTTTAGTAGTCTTGAGGAAACTATATACATATATGTAACTCAAATTACATTGGAAAAGGTTACAAAAATACAATACATAACAAAAACTAAAAAACGCATCCACAAGAACTCAATAAATGATCTCCTCTTCATCACCTGTTGAAAGTAAAAAATAAAAGGGGTGAGATAAAACACTCAGTAAGGGTTACAAATAGTGAAAGAATGAATCAATAATAACTGAATTGTAAACAATTTGACATAATAAATATGGCATGGTGAATAAATGAAAAACTCACGCCATTAATAAACTGAGAATGAAACTGCATCCATAGATTTTGTCATAGTGAAAACGTCATGGATAGTAATAACTGATAATGAATAAATATAATGATTATTAATTGGAATTCATTTATCTAGCACATGATACCATAATACTGTAAAAACGGTTTAGTTCTGTGGGTAGAAACCCGTCTGATTTTTGGAAACAAACTCGAAGGGTTTGTTGCCAACTGATTTGTCTCATGAGACCTGTCGATGCATCGAGGGACTATAGCAGGCCCTACCCACTGCTGCATGTCCAAATCTTTATTTATACATAGATTCAACATAAGAGCAGTATGCCTTTACATTATCCGTATAGAATAGAGGATACAAATTCATCAATATTTCCACAGTCAAAACAACATTCAAAATAAATACCATATGTAAAATGGTATACGACTTAGAAAATAATCATATCCATGATATGAGAATATAGAAATTTAAATGGAATATAATTTAAATTTAAAAGTGATCTCAAATAGGAAGTAGGTACACCACATAAGAAAGAGTAGGTGCACAATACTAAGTAAGTCACAATGAAGTGAAAATAGAGACAAAGCTTGTTACCATGTTGTAATCAATTGAGTCGTATGAAAAAAAGTTAATAACCACCAAATGAATCACAAAATACCATGAATATAAATAGAATCATGATAATATATATCAAATGTCAGTACAACTATATAACATATAATAAATAATAGGCGAACAATGGAAATCCCACAGAATTGAAAGTGAGATGAGAAAACCCATACAAACATTTCGGCATGGTAACGAGTGTTTTTGTGAGGGATTAATGAGAGGTAAAGGGGTATCCCATTACTTATATATCATAAGGGAAGTATGGGGGAGGTGAGAAAACATACCCCATCATTAGGTATTAAAAATAAAAGAGCACATTATAGGGTAGATTCTTGAACAAAAGTGAGAGAGAGGATCCCTTACCTTAAATCTGTTGGTGTTATCCACTTGTTATTAAAGACCTGAATAAACAAATTAGGTTTATTAATTAATAATTAAATAAACTCTTATATATTTAATTGGTTTATTATAATAATTTTAAGTTCATTTATAAATGTTTTTATT
Source organism: Viscum album (assembly GCA_963277665.1). Lineage (NCBI taxonomy): Eukaryota > Viridiplantae > Streptophyta > Magnoliopsida > Santalales > Viscaceae > Viscum > Viscum album. The sequence goes on along the minus strand of OY728160.1, from coordinate 1,714,626,337 downwards.
GGTTATGAGGTTCAATTTCATTGTTCGAGCTCGTTTGTTTACTTGGTTTTAATGACCGGTTCGCTTATATTCATGTTTGGATAAACATGTATGATGAAAGTGGTTGTCCAGAATTGAAGTTATATTATATTAGTGCACATAAAAGAGATTACATGGTTTTAAATTTAATTTGGTTACTTGGAGTGAAGTTGAATTATTATATAAAACCACAGTGACAACTGTTTTTGTTAATCGGTGGATTTGATTACAAAGAACATGTTTTGCTGTATAACTTAATACCATTTATACAAAAGGATTACAGAACCAAAAATAGGATATATTACATATATAATAATCTATTTCAACCACAACACAAATGGTTTCATGACCAGAATTAAAGATAATAATAGAAATTGATAAACCGTTGTCCTTGAATGTGCTAAATTGACACATCTCAAACGGTGCTTTCATTTCTTTCAAATAAAAGGTGGGGAAAGGAGAGAAGATAATGAAATATCCAATTAGCATAAAAAAATTCCATTACATGTATGTTACTAGAGTTATCATACTATTTGGGTGAAGGGAGGTGAGGAAAGAAACAAAAAGACAAGAACTTAAAAGAAAAGAAGGAATTGGAAAGAGGAATTTACCTCTTGAGACTTCCTCCTTTAAGAACCTCTTAAGGGGATAGGTTTTGGTATTTTGAAGAGGATAGAGGATTTTGGATGTGGGGGAGGATCTTGGGGAGAGATTTGGGCAGAATATTGGTAAGGCACAAGGCTTGAGAGGAATGAAGAGAAGAGGGAGTGAGGGGTGGGGTGGGGTGGGGGGGGGTTATAGTGGAGGAGAGGAGGGTTTTTATAAATTTTTAATCATTAGTTTATTATTTCTTCACAAGATAAGGAATAGTAAGTATTACATGACCAATAACAGTAATAAATGCATGTGACTTTGAACCAATTGGGCTTACATCAGTAGATCATCACCAATGACTCAATAAATCCCTTATTTAGCATTTATCGTAAATTATCGCATTTTACTATTCATAAAAAAATCAAGTATTTCAAAAAAATACAAAAAAATCACCCTAACCATTTTTCTATGTGTAGAATCCAAAAATGAATTCCATTTTTCAAAAATAATTTTCTAAATATGATTATTTTAATATTTAATTAAAATTATTATTTAATCGAAAAATATAAACACTTAAATTATTCAACTTCATTTTTAAGGTGCCTAAATTTATTTATACATTCATGGGTGTGGATAACATTCATAAGATCCATATTACCATTCATAAGGGTAAGTTACTATTCATAAAGGTAGGTTACTATTCATAAGGGTATGTTACTATTCACCAAAAAATAAGTTAATTCTATTAGGTTCTAAATATCATCCTAAACACAACCGTGTATGTCTGATTTCCAAAATTCAAAACACACAAGTGGAAAATTTAAGCTCAATGGCTAGGATATGACTATCTCCTAAATAAACAAGTTTTTTTCAAAAAAACTCAGTGTTTTATGAAAAATAGGCTATGACTCGAACGTATTTAATAGAAACATACCATAAAATGTTTGGGGTGCTACAGGGATGGATCCTGTGTGGATCATTGCGGGGGTTAGTACCTATTGATCCTATGTGGGTCAGAATCCATATGGTCAGAAGCAGCACCTCTTGATAGAATAATATGATCTAGCTGCATGACTAATCATATGTACTTCTATAATTGACTGAAAACCTAGTTTGAGCTGAGACTCTGTTTGAACTAAGTCTTTTATCTGTGTGGTACTTTTATCTTCATGGTGATATCTTCGTGGTGATACCGATGTGGTACTTTTACCTTCATGGTGATATCTTTGTATTGATACCTATGTGGTACTGTTACCTTCGCGGTGTTACCTGTGTGGTACTTTTACCTTCGTGGTGTTATCTTCGCGGTGTTACCTGTGTGGTACTTTTACCTTCGTGGTGTTACCTTTATGATATTCTTCCCTCATGCATGAGATGAGTATATATTGATAACTTAGGTATATGTATGGGAATATACCTAAGTATACTTGTTGACTGCTTCGTGCTTTGTGATTGAGCCTTTCTTTGTGGTTTTTCCTTCATGGAACTTTAGGAGACCTACGAGGTCTCGGGGTTCCTACTAAGTATCGTTATACTCACTCCTGCACGGGCTTCACCCGCACCTTGTTGTGTCTTGTGAAGATGATGTACAAAATTGATCGAGGCTGAGGGAGCCAGGACTATATGGTAATCATAGGTGGACCATTTGGTGTGACGTGATGCAGGGACTACTGATCGTGAGCCGTACCTACCCTTCAGGTAGGATCCGTGGTGGACGATCCAAGAGTTACTTTTCACTTTTCAGTTGTATTTGTACTTTTGAGTTGTACTCGTACTTTCACCTGGGCTTGTATTTCTGCCCCTTTACTTTCAAAAATATTTTTACTACAACAGTTTACTTAGTGGTTGCTTCTTGTTGTGTTCTACTCTGTATGTTTGTAAATGTTTAAAGGCAATGCCTTCCTATTTTAGGGATATGCCTTTCCGATGCTAGTCGCCAGCCCCTGGCCTATGGAAGACAGACTTGGGGTAGTCATGGCACGGGCCCCAAGGGACGGGTTGTGACAGTACATAATAACTAAATAATAAATAAGTAAATAAATACATATTAAATATTAAATAAATAAATAAATTTATCAATAAATAAATTCATAAATAAATAATAAATAATAAATAATAGATAATAGATAAATAAATAATAATTAACTAATTAACTAATTAATAATTAATAACTACAAAAATAAATATTAAATAAATGAATAAATAAATAAATAACAAATAAATAAATAAATAAATAAATAAATAAATAATTTATTATATAAATCATAAAACGTTACGAACCTCTAAAACCCCTAAAAACACTAAAATGACCATAAAATATGATATGGGACTCTTTTTTTCTGCACCACAACCAATCAAATCAAAGATCATGAAATGAGATTCAAAATGATATGTGGTACATGCCTAATAGACACTTGGAGTGAATGTCATAAGTGTTTGAATTTTAAGAAATCAGGGTCTGCAACTAAAAACTCTATTTTGGAGGCTTTCTGAGCCTTTCTAGTAGAATAAAAAGGGGTACAATACTTAAAGAGTTGGTACCAGGCCTAAATGGCATAGATCTTGTCACAGGCTTCGATTTGATATGTGGTAGAGCCCAAACAAACACCCGGATTAAAAGTTATGACCGTTTGAAGTTCGAGTTTGATTTTCAACTTTTGACATTTGAATATATTTTTTTCCCTTTCATTATCACATGATTTAAATATCACTTGGTTTTAGATCATTTTATAATCTTAGATTTGACTAGTTGTGGAGCTGAAATGGACTCCCTTATCAGAAGTTACGGTCATTTGATGCCAAAGTCTGTTTTTCAACTTATTGAAGATTTGTTTTCAGTTTAAAAATATTATTAACTAATAATTATAAATATTTACTAATTGACACATTATAAATAATTTAAATTATAAATAATAAAATATATTTGATTGTAAATAATAAATAAAAAATAAATAAAAAATAGATAAATAATTTTTTTAATTTTTTTCTTCAATTTTGCGTTGGTTTTGGAAAAACCGATGTTATTTCGCGGCGGTTTTTTGAAAAAACCGCTGCTAAAAAAATTATAATTTTTTTTGGAAGAATTTAAAAAAAATTAATTTTTTTTAAAAACATTTAGCAGCGATTTTAAAAACCGCCGTGAAAAAATCGCTGCTAAAACACAGTTTTCTTGTAGTGATAATCTAACGAGTGAGGTATACATTTCTAACAGCTCCTTCTCTTTTTCTATTCCCTCATGTTCACTTCTTCCTCCTTAAATTATATTACACCATATTAAAATTATAACATAATTATCATTACTATAATTTTATTTTATTATAATGATGATTCAATCATTAACCACATTTCCCATTTTTATTAAGAAAAATAAAACCGTCATTCGTGTGTTGTGCGAACTACCGCCTCCACATCGCAACATGTTTCATTTTCCTTCACTGCCTTATAAGTATGATAATAATAGAGAATTTAATATATAAGTATAATATTTATGAAATATTTTAAACTCTAAAATGATAAACCATATTACTCATTCTCTCCATTCTATGGAAAACAAAATCATCATCCATGTATACGTGTGAACTACCACCTCTATGGAATGATGTATTATATATTTCATTAATACCTTTCATGGATGGTCCTAAGATTGAATTTAATGGATAAATATGATTTTTATGAAATTATCGAGGTTCTGGAAATAATTTTTTTCAACCTATTAACAATATGATCAATAAACAACCATGGTAAATTCAACCGTCCAAAAGAGCGTTCTAAGAGAAAAAAATGATTTCTTCATACAATGAAATAACTTCATATAGGTTATCTTATTCGTATAATTCTTTTCAATTATGATACATCACACTGAAAAATATCATTAATATTATGTTATAATGATATTACAACAAAATCTATTCATAATCATCCAATAATTATGGTATGTTCTTGTTTGGGATGGATTAACCATCTACTTGAACAATGATATCAATCTATATCATGGATGACTATGGAAATTTAATTTCTAGTAATATATTATATAAATAAGTAAATAATGAGTTGTTTTTGGGTTTTTAATGGCAATATAAAAATTTAACTCCTTATTTAAGAAAACACCCTTCATTCACTAAGAAACATCAAAACATGCCCTTACCAAAGTCATCTTTAAATATCATAACCTAATCACCCATATAATGAAATTATAACATTATAAATAATTATAAAACATAAATTATAGTATATTTTATGATATGTGAATAATTAAATTTGGAAGAATAATGAAGCACAACATATCGATTACGAAACTAGTTCAAAACGACTAAGGTTACTCACACCCAATATTGAAAATAAATAATAAACTAACTAATATACATGAAGAAAATAATTATAAATAAAGTTTATAAATGGTTATATATATGAAAAATGTTCTGAAATAGGTGATTAAAATATTTATGTTTTTTATACAGGAGCTTAGAGTGTATTCGACTAAGCAAGGAAACGAGGTAAGAGTTTCTTGTCTCAAATTTTCAACTCTTGAGACATATTTCTTATTATAAACCATGTTTTCTTTGGAATGGTGTAATAATAACCCTTTAATATTTTGTATCATGATTATATTATATTTTATTACATTCAATGTTCTATTCCAATTTCTTTATCTTATGGGGTTTTGAATAAAAAATTACAAAAGTTGTAAGGGTTTCGTTGTCTCATTTTCAACTCCATGTGACATGTTTGATATTGTGCACCATAGTTTCTTTTATACAGCGTATTCACCACACGATTTCTTTCAATTATGAAAATATCTTCCATATCATGATATATTTTAATTTCCATTTCATGATCTTACTCTCAAGCTCCTTTGATTTTTATGTTACCAATTTTGTAAGAGTTTCATTAACTCAATTTTTGATTCTTTGGGTCATAGTCTTTCTTACTTGAATATACCTTTAAAGAATTCATTGATCCTACCATTCCCATATTTTATATGTTATTTCCATTTTTTCTTTGAGGAAATTACTTCTCATTATCAATAACTACTTCTTTGATAAATTTTTTTCTGAAATAAAACTATAACGTTGGTAAGAATAACTCCCAGTCTTACCAATGATTCTTTTCTTCCATGTATGTAATTTCCTTCTTGACAATGTTATCCTCTCTATTTTGGAAATATATTATGGATTATTTACAATTATTACCATAATTCTATTTACCAATTTTCAAAAGGATAATTTAATACCCTTTTCACAACATGGGTTTTCAAACAAAGGTATTTAAAAATATATTTTTTAAAAAGGCTTTCTATCCATTAAAAATGGAATGTTTTATCTTCCAATCCACATTTTTTTGATAAGATTTCTATCTTTTCAAGGATCTATTATTATAATTTCTTTTCCAATGTTAAATGTTTTCAAAGTTTTAACTTTATCTTTTAGAAAATAATTCTTGAAAATGACCTATAACTTATTTTTAAATGTTTTATAAAGTCTATTTTTAAGTTTTTCTTCTACGCAGACACATATTTTTTCCAACTATGTCATTTTATTTGAAACTTTACCTATATGTTTTCATGGTTTCTAAAAGAAATTATTTTTCTCTAAGTTTTATAAAATATTTATTTTAAAATGATTTCAAAAGATCAAAAACATTTCTTATTTCTAAAGTGTTTTTTATAAACACTACTATAAATAAGGCCTTTAATAGTGCTAAAATAGGTCTTTGTTAGTGAAAAAATCACTAAAAATTGGTGTGTGATTAAAATACCTAGGCTTTTATCAGTTCTAGAAAAGTGCTGATAAAGGGTCCCTTTATCAGCGCTAAAAAAGAACCGATAAAAGACCCTCTTTATTAGAGCTTTTATTTAGCGCTAATAAAGGGACCATTTATTAGTGATAGAAAAAGTACGGATAAATATATCCTTTATCAGTGCTTTTTCTAAGACCGATAAAGGATCCCTTTATAAGTGCTATTACCAGTGCAAATAAAGGGGCATACTACTGCAGTTTGCTGTTAAAATCACAACACACTACAATAGAAAAAATAGTAAAAACAAAAAATATAGGAGTAAATATAAGAGAAAAAAAGTAAAAATATAGGATTTAATTGAAATAAAATTTATAGCACAAATACAAGAAAAAACCATACACTATATTATAGAAATTTCAAATATTGGTTTGTACAATTACATGAGTAGATACAAATTATCATAGACATTAAAAAACATAAATATTCCTTTCACTACCATGAAGTAGGCCTTTAAAAATATTGACCTTTATCAGCGCTAAAAAAAGCACTAATAAAGGATTCATTTTATCAGTGTTTTTTTAGCACTCATAAAAGATACCATTTATCAACACTTTTTTCCTAACACTGATAAAGGGTACCTTTTATTAGCATTTTATTTTTAACACTGATAAATAACTTGAATAAAATGAAATAATTAAACAAATAAAAATTAAAAAAGAATAAATTAAAAAAAATATTAATTTTTTATTAAATAAATAATTATTGATAAAAATGAATAAATTTAATATATATATATATATATATAAATTAGTAATAATAATAAACATAGTATATATATTAAATATATAAATATGTAAAATTAATAAAATGAAATAATTAAACAAATAAAAAAATTAAGAAAAATATTAAACATTTTATAATTTAAATAATTATTGATAAAAATGAATAAATTTAATATACACATATATTAATTATAAATATTAATATATAGTATATATTAAATACAAATATATAAAATGAAAAAATTGATATAATTAAACAAAAAAATTAAAAAATAATAAATTGTAATAATTAAACCAAAAAATTAAAAATAAATAAATTGTGATAATTAAACAAAAAAATTAAAAATTAATAAATTAAAAAATTATTAAAAAATTTATTAGTGAAACAATTATTAATAAAAATGAATAAGTTTAATATATATATATATATATATTAATTATAAATAGTAATAAATAATAAATAATAAATATAAATATAGAAAATGAATAAAATGTAATAATTAAAAATACATTAATGTCTTATTCAATTTTAACGGTTTTTATACATAATTATTCATTAATACACTTAATATAAAAATATATTCACACACACACACACATGTATATAATATGTCCTAAAATATGATTTATTTAATACAAAATATTTATGCTTTACATTAAATAAGTCATATATTTAGTGAAGAAGAATTTATAATTAAAAATTAATATTAATTAAAACTATTGACTAATTGCATCAAGTAGTGGGAATAATTGAATGCCATTTTATTTTTCAATTTAAAATATATCAAACATGTGTTACATTGATTTCACACATATATACACAATTAAAGCATTTTTATATACCGCGAACACACACAAATATTTACATAATTAATGAAATCTTATATAAAAATACATACACCTAATATTTATTAAATTTATTCAAATTTTAGTATTCATTTTAGAATTTCATTATAACATGATACATTTAATATATTATGCCTTTAATTAGTAATTTTTATTTATTTATTTTTAATATTATCATAGTTAGGTATTAATTCATTTTTAATATTTTTTATTTTTTATTTTTTTAGGAATTTAATCATTTTATATTATTATATATATATATATATTTATTTACTATGTTTTACTATTTTTAATATGTATTCATCTTTATTTCAATATATATCCATATTTTTTTAATAATTTATATTTAATAAATAAAACACATTCATTTTTTCAATATTTTTAAAGTGTACTCATTTTTAATTATTCAATTTCACTCATTTTTAACATGCATGCATTTAGACTATATATTGATTAATAATGTTAAAAATATATTTGTAAATATTTATAAATGTATATTTACTATATTTATAAATTTATAAATAAATAAATTCTATTTTTAAAAAAATTATTTATATAATTAAAAATAAATAATTATATATATTTAAATAATTATAAAATTATAACAAATTTATTTAAATAATGAATATATTTTCTATATTCATATTCATATTTATATTTATATATATTTATTATATATACATATATAATCATATAAATATATATAATGATATAAATGTATAAATATATAAATATTTTTAAAAAAAAAAGTATTTATATAATTATAAATAAATAATTATATATTAAAATAATTATAAATTATAATAAATATATTTAAATAAGGAATATATTTACTATATATTTATTAAATATATATATAATTATATAAATATATATAATGATATAAATATATTTATAATTATAAAATTATAATAAATATATTTAAATAATGAATATTTTTACTATATTTATATTTATATATGTTTATTAAATATATATACATATATAATTATATAAATATATTTATATTTTTTTATTTATAATTATAATTATAAGTCTATTATCAATACTTTTTTTGTGCTGATAATGTTCTATCTTTATCATTGCTAATAAAGCTCTATCTTTATGAGTGCTAAAAAAGCACCGATAAAGATGCCTTTTATATATCAGTGCTTATTAATTTAGTGTTGATAAAATGTATGTTTATCAATGTTTTTTTTGAAGCGCTGATAAAATTGTCCCTGATATATTTAAAAAACCCCAACCAGTCACAAACCAGTCGTGATATCTGAAGCTTTCCACAGAAGCCACCTGCTATCGATGCTCCACCTCATCGAATCCTAGCTCGAATCAAGGATCGAACAAATCCAATCCTTGAATCCAAGGCTCAAACTAATCAAGGCTTGAATGAATCCAAGCTTTGGTGATATCTCTACTTTCTCTCGGACGATTCAAAGTTTCAATCCAAGGTATGTTATTTTCTCATCCTCCTCACTGGTTGATTGCCTGTTTAGTGATATCTTTTTGCGTTTTTTGTTCATTATCTCTTTTTATTCATTACCCATCATTGCTTTCCCTTATAGAATGAATTTTTAATTGGGGTTTCTATGATTTTGGGTTTTTATTTACCCTTTAAGGGGTTTTCTTGCTTCCTTGTAGCATATTAAGACTTCCACACACCGATTTCATCCATTCTGGTTGGTGGCTCCATTCGCCTTCCTCTAAATGTGGAACCATGAATGCTTGCATCTTTTAAATCCATGTTTTTATACGAAGTAAATTATATTATAATTATCCATGATGGGGTTATGGATTTATAAGCGTTTTTCTTAAGTTTTCATTAATATCAAAGGAGTTTTTCTTAAGTTTAAATGTTTTGAACTTCCTTCCATGGAAATAATGCACACAAAGTGTTTGTTAAAATTCCACCCATGGTTTTTATTGAATAAATAAAAATGGATCACATGTAATGATTTCTTATGAATTATAATTAATTACCATTATGTTTTGATCAAAGATTTCTATGAGTTAGATCGTGTTTTGATATTTTTCAAGATGCTTTTTACATTAGAAAATAACATGGAATTATTGTTTCCTTTCATTGTTTTAAATATTTTGGATGGGTTTCAAAATGGAAATTTTTATGTCTTTTATCATATTTTCAAATGTAGTAAGCTATGTTTGATATGATTTCCCAATTAGATTAATATTTATTGTTATATACACCCTTGAAGTTAAGACCCTTATTGATTCATAAGTGAAAAGTTGTTTGTTATTGTAATATGGATTGATCATGGGTCATTGATATCATGATATTATTTATATTATTATGAAGGGGGTTTCTCATTAAAGGGTGTTTGATGGTGCTAGTAAGTTTATGTTTGTTGAAAAATTATATTGATTATTTTTATGGTATTTAGATGTGTTATATTGTATTTTTCAGCTCCACTTACTTGTCATGAGAAATATTGGGTAGCTTGGCGAAAGATCCAGAGATGAGTATTGCACTAGTGTATGATCATTCTTTGCAATAAATAGTTCATTTTAAGGGTTTTATCCCAGTTTATCTATTAGTTTGTTCAACAATATCCCTTGATATATATTTTATAAAAGGATAAACAAGGTTCTTACATGATTTTATATAAACAATTATTATGGTTCCATTTTAAGATAATTGTCTCACCTATCATGTCTAAAAGTAATTTGTTTAGAATTTACATTATACATAAAACTATTCTCTTTTGAAATTGTTGCTTCACTAACATAATTAATGTAAATAAGAGGCATTAGAATATTACATAACTTAAATTCCATTAATAAGTTTATGATTCATTTTTTTCCATTCTACAAGTTGTTAAAGTATTAAATTCTGACTCTAATGTCGAATGTGAAATGCCTGTTTATTTATTTACCACCCTATAAATTACACAATCTATAAGAGTAAATATACATTCAAATTGGTATTGATAATATCCCATGACATTATTTCAACTTGAATTAGTGCATACTTATTATAGTAAGATAATCATTATAAAATAAACTTTATTTTTAGCCTTCTTTAAGCATAAAAAGATTCTATTTATACATTTATAATGATTCAAGATAGCATTAATATAATATCAATGCATTTGAAAATACAAAATGTGATATTGGGTTTATTATATTATATCACATACATTAAAGAAAAAATTGCACTAGAATGTTCATGTTGTGATACAAATATATTTGTATTAATAAAAATTTTAACACTAGATTCAAATGGAGTATTTGAATCTTTGAAACCAATAAGATCAAATGTATTCAACATATTCACAATATAATGATACTGGAATAACTAATAACCCCCACTATGTATTCTTACTTTAATAATTAGTATAATATATATTATTTTAATTTTATTCATTTTAAATACTTATTGCAGTCACCAGTAAAAGTAATAAAGTATTTTTTTTACCACCACTAGTTAATAGACCATTTAAAATATATTAGAATGAAATAATTCAAACATTCTCAAATTCTTCCAATACTATATTTTTTTTTACTTTTTTAGATTCTATTCACACTTTATATTTATTTAATTATCCTTTAAAATCATTTAAATGTAATTTCTTTATTACTTTCAATGAATTAAAATTGGCATGTGCAAAATGGTTATATCATATATCATAACACATCCCCACCGAGACCCCTTAAATCACAGAAAAGAATATTTATGCTCCTCAAATCTCACCTTCAATAGGCCATGGGTTAATAACTAGTTCCAACGGTGTAATTCTCATAAATAGGAGACATTACCCATTTTAGTGAACACAATGGAGTACATCTGTCATCCTCATTAGCTTAATCTCATGAACATTTATTATTGCATTTTGTCTCTTGAGACTCACTCCTATATATTCTATGTTTCTTGAACTACTTTGAGCTGTATTCATCCAAAATGATCACCGGTACCCAATATGGGATAAATACTACTTAGAGTAGTTCCATAAACATAGGTGGATGTCCAAAAGAGATGGGGGATAAGTCTCAAGCAATAAAATGAAATAATAACTATTTGGGAGATGGAACTGACGATGATGAAAATTGTATATAACTTTCACCTTTGGATGAATTCAAAGGATAACACCTGCCATAGTGGAGTAATACTTTTCTTAAATTCAATTACCCATTTTATTCATAGAATACAAAAATTATTTGAAAAAAATCAAATATTGGGTTCCCCTTATTAGAATTATCTATAACTTTCACCTTTGATAATGGATATCTTATGTGTATTTATTTATTTATTATAAAAAATAAATATTTTATGAACCTAATAGGATGAATATGAATAAAAAATATATGCAGACTAATCATTTGAAAAAATAGTATGAATATGGAGTTAAATAGTTCATCAAGTTTTCAATAGATTATGCATATGACCCTTCTCAAATCCTTTGTTTATGTTTATGCTATTTTTATTCAAAACAAATTAGTTTAGAAGTGTTGGAAGAACATTTGATTTGTTATGGAATAGATCAGAGCTATAAATGTTGGACTAAACATAGAAAAAAAATTGAACATGTACACTGATTGGGATGATACTGTAGTTTATGGATCATTTGATATGAATACTAGTGTAAATGCTGATGAAAATCGCATGGAAGAAATTCAAATAGAACTTTAAGATGAACTTCGTGATTGTACTGAGTTGTTTGAGTAGTTAAATAGCTATGATAAGAGGCCATTGTATACTAGTTGTACTAAATACACAACATTTTCAACTGTATTGAAGTTATATAATTTAAAAACTAACAGCAGATGAAGCGACACCAGCTTTACAGAACTACTTGGTCTCCTGAATGATATGCTACTAGAAGAAAATGAACTTCCATGTCAAAAATATGACACTAAACGAATTCCACATTCAATGATCATTATCTCTAAAAAAATACATGCTTGTCTAAATGATTGCATATTGTTTTTCAAGGACCATGAATCACTCATAAAATGCCTTAATTGTGGTGCAAATCAATACAAGAAAAATAAATCAATTCCTTCAAAAGATATATGGTACTTTCCCATCATTCCATGGTTCAGAATATTATATGAATGTTAGGAAACCATGAGACAATTAACATGACATCTAGATACAATAATTAAAATGGGAACATATATCATCTAGAAGATTCTCCTCAGTGGAATAAAATTGATTACGAGTATCTTGGATTTGTAAATGAGCCGAGAAACCTTCATCTTACATTATCTATAGATGAAATAAATACTTTTGGTTTACAGAGTAATACTCATAGTAAATGGCCCATTATGTTGGTAAATTATAACTTTCCACCATGGTTATGCATGAAGCACAAATAAATTATGTTGTCTCTTTTTACATATGGACCAAAGTAACCCAGTAATGATATTTATGTATATTTGTATCCATTGATTTAAGACATGAAATTGATGTGGGATACATGCGTTACAATGTATGATGCTCATAGAAGTGAATAATTCACATTGAGGTCCATATTGTACGTGATGATAAATAACTTTCCTACATATGTATTTTTTTAGGATATATCATTAAAATAATGTTGGGGTGTCCCATTTGTGAATAATTCACACACTCAGTTCAGTTGAAACATTCCTTGAAGGCTGTGTTTTTAGGAAAATAGAAATTTTTACCTCGATGACATAAATACCAATCATGGAACACAATATTCAATGGAAATACTGAATAAGTTGAAATACCATCTCCATTAATGGGAGATCAAATGTTTGATAAATTAAAAGATATTGAAACTATTTTTGGTAAAACATTTTCGAAAAACCTTATGAAATCAGGTTGGAATAAGAGATCAATTTTCGTTGAATTACCACATTGGAATTGTTTGTATGTCAAAAATTTTCTTGATTTCATTCATATAGAAAAAATATATTTGATAGTGTTATTGGAAGCTTACTAAATGTTCATGTAAAAAAGAAATATGGAATCAATGTTAGGTTGGACATGATTGACATGGGGATAAGGTAAGAGTTGACAACAATGAAGGGTAAAGGACAAAATTTTCTTCCTCCAGAAGCATACACTCTATCTAAACAGGAAAAAATAAATTTTTTACTTTTACTTAATTATGTAAAAGTTCTAGAGGTATATTCATAAAATATCAATAATTTTGTTTTAATGACTAATTTGAAGTTACAGGGACTAAAATCACATGACTATCATGTTTTGATGCAAGATTTGATACTTGTTTATTTTTGTTTCATTCTACCAAAAAATGTATGGAATAAATTCAATAGACTCTACTTCTTTTTCAAATCCATATGCAATAAAGTTATAGACTCGATGAAGTTTCCAATCATGAATAAAGAGGTTATAGTCATATTATGTGAATTAGAGATGTTATTCCCACCACCATTTTTTTGATATAATGGTCCATATGATGGTTCACTTGGTTAGATAGGTTCAACTATATGTTCCTATCCATTACAAATGGATGTACTCCATTGAATGGTATATAAATATTTTTAAAGGGTATTTCAAGAATCAAAGTCATCTAAAATGTTGTATTATATAATGATATATTATTGAATAAGCTGTTGAATTATGTACCAATTACCAATTAGATGTTGAAAACATCGGTCTCCCAAAGTCTCATAACTGTGTATGCCTTATGAGTGAAAGAATTTCTAGAAGAGATGTTGTTACAATTATGATAACAGAGCCGGAGCAAGCACACCTTTAAATTTTACATAAAAGTGAAGATGTTGATCTATACATTAAAGCCCCCAAAGAAATTATTAGTGATTTGAATCCATAAAAGGATGAAGAATGAATATAAAATACACATAATCAATAATTTATAGGATGGTTCTGAGATCAAATTTATAAGGAGTTATCTGAAAATATAAATTCATTTTCTAAATGACTTCGATGGATATCCAAGGGACTATATGAAATTATTATATCTTACACTGGTTTTGTAATCAATGGTTATACGTTCTATGCAAAAGAACATGATGACTGTAGTATGATGAAAAAAAGTGGATTTGCACTTATGACAGAAGTAATGCACATATCTGGTTCCAAGGATAGAAATACAATTTATGAAAATATGTTATATTTTGGAATTGTCAAAGAGATATATGAGTTGGATTATATAACATTTAAAGTGCCGATTTTCCATTACAAATGGGTTGACACTAGGTGTGTAGTGAAAGTTGATGAAATGGGCTTCATAAAGGTGAATTTTAGTGTAGAAGGGGAAAAAGACAAGCTATTTATAATGACATCACAAGTAGTACAAGTATTTTATGTCTCAGATCTAGCAAAAAGAAAAGGTCAATTATCCTTCTGGTGACTAAAAAAAATGTAGAGTTAGATGAAAATTCAATCGAGGATGATTCTTTCATTGATAGATCACAACCAGTTCATACTGGTACCAATGTAGACAATGTCTTTTACATTATATGGGACCACAAAGAGGGGATTTGGATTCTTGATAGAGGATCCAAATCCTTAAAACCTTTTAAAAAAAGAAATATAGTTCAATGATAAGGTAAAATTATTTTTTAATATACCATGTTTTTCCTCATAATATTATCTATTCTATACTATATTGACACAATCTAAATTAAATGTTTGACTACTCATGTAGACAATGTCTTCTTAAAATGTTTATGTTACTAATCCCATGGAAGAACATAATATAATAAAGGAAACCCTTTGGGAAGATGTAAAGGTAATGTTACAATATAATTTCTCTATTTTATCAAAAAATTATATAATGAAACATTGATTTACTTTTCATTATTCCTTATATTTTTTGTTTATTTTAGAATATTTCTATCCATCTTCCATTCATTTTTGCACCAAAACTTTTATAGACTTATTCTCCCTCAAAACCTTTTCACCCCTATTGTGTTAAAATTTATCACTTTCCTTTAAGTTCCCCCCACTGCCTTTTTAGGAAGAGAAAAAATGAAACCTATGCTTAATAATAGAGGAAATATTGATGTTTTTACAGTAAAATCATTTTCCATAAAAGTAATATATTTTTTCATATTTATGATTAATTTATATTTTTTAGTATTACTCACATAAGAATTATTTTCTTATATAGGTGGATTCTTTTGTATGAGTTGAGGTGTTTTATTCAAAGCTACTCATGCTCTTGAGATATTGGACTTTGAGGATAGAACAAATATATTGATAATAAGGAAATGGATCAAGAATTTATATAATCATAATGAAAAGGTGAATTCCTACTACTTATTTAATTTATTTTGTTATCATTTTATCTAATATTTTAAAGTTAATTTCCTTATCATTTTAATCTAATAATTATTTAGTTTTTTTAATAGATATTTTTGGAAGTCATATTTTTATTTCAACTATTTACAACAAGCTAGAAAAGAGATAACATGTTCCTTTCTAATAGAAGATGAAACCCTATTCCGTCTGAAACATAAAGTGTTTTAGGGATCACAGAGCTTCTCTTCCATAAGAATGGAACATGTTCTCTCTTTATTGGATTTTTTTAGATAGTTGAAAGCAAAAAACATATTACACACTTAATTAGACACACCTCAATCCAATACACAACGTTCTTAGTATGACTTGAACTATATGTTTTTATTTTATAATTTACATTTTAGTTCAAAACACACATCACATACTCAAAACTGATAAAACAAATTAATATTATTTTAATAATTTAGTAAAACACTCCATAATTCATTTATAATGTGTAAAAATCATCCACACCTCAATCTGATTCACAGTGTGCCCATTATGACTCCAACTGTGTATTTTTATTTAAAATTGACATTACTTTTAGTAAAAAAGACAAGTGGCATATTGAAAATAAAGAAAAAGTGCTCTAATTGTCTTGATAATTTATGAAAATGATTTATAAGTCATTTTTATGTGTAGGAATTAGTATCACATCAAACCAAAACATAATATGACCGATATGACTCAAAGTGTGTGTTTCCAGTTTAAAAAGACATTTTACTAAAAAATACAAGTGAGATACTCAAAAGAGAGAAAACACGTTTTAATTGTTTTAATACTTTAAAAAAATTATCCATAAATCATTTGGGATGTGTAAGAATCATCCAATCCTCAATCTGATGCACAATGTGACTGATATGACTCAAAGTGTTTATTTTTATTTAAAATTGAAATTAATTTTAGTAAAAAAACAACCAACCTACTCAAAACCGATAAAAATCATTCATATTATTTTGATAATTTAGGAAAATAATCCATAAGTCATTTATGATTTTTAGGAATCAACATCACCTAAATTCTATACATGATGTGCCTGATATGACTCAAAGTGCCCGTTATCAGTTTAAAATTGATATTTTAGTTCAAAAAGTGTCACTCACCAAAAACTAAGAAAATTCACTTGGATTATCTTGATAATTTACTAAAATAATTCATAAGTCAATTTTTATGTGTATGAATTATCCACACATCAAACTGACACATGATGTGACCAGTATGACTCAAAGTGTGTGTTTCTAGTTTAAAATGATATTTTAGTAAAAAAGAAAAGTGACATACTCAAAATTGTGAAAACACATTCATAATTTTCTGATACTTTAGTAAAAATATCCATAAGTCATTTGGGATGTGTAGGAATTAGATTTACCTCAATTCGTTGCACGGTGTGACCGACGTGACTCCAATTACGTCTTTTTATTTAAAAGTGACATTAATTTTAGTAAAAAAGACAACTAACATACTCAAAACCAAGAAAAAACATCCATATTATTTTTATAATTTAGTAAAATAATCCATAAGTCATTTTTGACATGTAGGAATCATCCTCACCTCAATCTGATACATGATGTGTCTGGTATGACTCAAAGTGTCTGTTATCAATTTAAAATTTACATTTTTGTTCAAAAAGTTTCACTCAATAAAAACCAAGTAAACATGCTTAGATTTCTTAATAATTTAGGAAAAAAATTCATAATTCATTTTTGATGTGTTGGAATTAGTCTCACATAAAACAGACACACGATGTGACCGGTATGACTCAAAGTACTTATTTCCAATACAAAATGACATTTTAGTAAAAAAGACAATTGAAATACTCAAAACCAAGAAAAATCATTCAGA
Organism: Viscum album; assembly: GCA_963277665.1. Classification (NCBI taxonomy): domain Eukaryota; kingdom Viridiplantae; phylum Streptophyta; class Magnoliopsida; order Santalales; family Viscaceae; genus Viscum; species Viscum album. Next base: position 1,714,608,262 of record OY728160.1, on the reverse strand, counting down.
TTGTTTTGATACTCTATAAAAAAAATCCATAATTCATTTGGGATGTTTAGGAATTATCCACACCTCAATCTGATGCATGGTGTGACTAGTATGACTCTAAGTGCATCTTTTTATTTAAAATTGACATTAATTTTAGTAAAAAAGACAACTGACATACTCAAAATAGAGAAAACACATTTGTATTGTTTTTATACTTTAGGAAAACGATCTATAATTAATTTGTGACATGTGGGAATCATCCTCACCTTAATCTGATACACGATGTGTCTGGTATGACTCAAAGTGCCCGTTATCAATTTAAAATTGACATTTTAGTTCAAAAAGTGCCACTCACTGAAAACTAAGAAAACATGCTCGAATTGTCTTGATAATATAGTAAAATGATTCATAATTTATTTTTTATGTGTATGAATTATTCTCAAATAAAATCGATATACTATGCGACCGTATGAATCAAATTACGTGTTTCCATTTTAAAATGTCATTTTAGTAAAAAAGACAAGTGACGTACTCAAAATTGAGAAAACACATTTGAATTATTTTTATACTTTATAAAAATGATCCATAAGTCATTTAGTACATTTATGAATCAATCAAACATCAATCCTATGCATGGTTTGACAGGTATAACTCTAAGTGCACCTTTTTATTTAAAACTGACAATAACTTTAGTAGAAAAGAAAAACCAACATACTCAAAATCAATAAAACAAATTCATATTGTTTTGATACTTAAGGAAAATGATCCATAATTTATTTATGGAATGTAAGAATCAGACACACATCAATATGATACATGATGTGTCCGATATGACTCAAAGTGTCTGTTATTAGTTTAAAATTGAAATTTTAGTTCAAAAAGCGTCACTCACTGAAAATTAAGAAAAAATGCATGTATTGTATTTATAATTTAGGAAAATTATTCATAAGTCATTTGTGACATTTATGAATAAGTATCACATCAATCCAAGACATGATGTGACTGGTATGACTCAAAGCGCATGTTTCCAATTTAAAATGATATTTTATTAAAAAAGACAAGTATCGTACTCAAAACCAAGAAAAAAAATTCAGACTATTTCAATGATTTAGGAAAATAATCTATAAGTTATTTGGGATGTGTAGGAATAATCCACACATCAATATGACACATTATGTGACTGGTATGACTCAAAGTTCATATTTTCAATATATAAGTGTCATTTTAGTTTAAAACGTGTATCACATCGCCAAAACCGAGCCAAAAATCCTAGATTGTTTTCTTATCATTCCATATAATATTATTTAATTAAATCCATTATCATTTTTATATTATAATTATTGATTTAATTTTCATAGAGATAATGCTTGAAGACAAACAAGAAATGGCGCGACATGTAAGAATCAACCGCAACTCAATCCGATACACAATGTTCCTGGTATGACTCAAAGTTTAGTTTAAAATTAATACTTTATTTTTAATTTATTTCTTTATATTATTACTATGATAATAATTTTTTTCTTATACAGGTTTTTTCTTTTTATCGAGAAGGGGTGATTTGTTCAACAATAACATGAGTCGGGGTTAGGGGAAAAAGATAAAAGAGCATTGATGTTTTTGAATGTATGTAATAATTTGTAATTATCATGTAATTTTATAAACCAATGTTTGAAATGTCTATAATAGAGTGTTTTTTTCTTGTATTTGTGTTGTAAATTCTATTTCATTTAAATTTTTTATTTGTACTTTATTTTTCTACTTTTTGGTGCCTTTTCTGGTGCTGCAATGTGTTATTACATCACACTATAGTATGCCCCTTTATCAATGCTATTATATGCATCAATAAAGACATTATTTATCATTTCTTCTAAAAGTGCTGATAAAATATCCCTTTATTAGTTCTTTTTTAGTGTTGATAAAATCCTAGGTATTTTTATCACACTTCAGTAGTCAGTGCTTTTTCTTTCAATAATAAAGGCCAATTTTAGCACTATTAAAGTCCTGTTTTGTAGTAGTGTTTGTCTTTGACCCCCTAACCCAGTCATGCTATTAGTTTCTGAACAAACCACCATAGCTCGAGAAAAAGAATGCACTTGTATAAGAAAATAATTCTTATGTTAGTAATACTATAAAAAAATAAATTAAACACAATGTCAATTTTAAACTAAAAATATATACTTTGAGTCATACTAGGCTCACCGTGCATCGGATTGAGTTTCGGTTGATTCTTACATGCCACACCATTTATTGTTGTTCTCAAAGGCTGGTTCTCTTGAATTAGTGCCATTTGAGGTGTGTTTTAAACTAAAATGACACTTTTTTATTAAAAACACACACTTTGAACCATATCGACCACATCATGTGTTAGATTAATGTGCAGTCAATTACTATATGTGAAAAATAAATTATGGATCATTTTTTGAAAATTTGAAAACAATCCAAGATCATTTTCTCAGTTTTGGCTATTTGATGTGTGTTTTAAACTGAAATGAAACTTTTGTATTGAAAAAACACACTTTAAGTCATATCAACCACATAATGTGTCATATTTATGTGAGGTCAATTCCTATACATGAAAAATAAATTACGGATCCTTTTCCTAATTTTTGAAAATAATTCGACCTCGTTTTCTCTGTTTTGGACATTTGATGTGTGTTTTAAACTAAAATGACACTTTTGTATTGAAAACATGCACTTAGAGTTATATTAACCACATCATGTGTCGGATTGATGTTTGGTAAATTCTTAAATCTAAAAAAAGAGTTATGGGTCTTTTTCCTAAATTTCAAAAACAACCCGAGCTCGTTTTCTTGGTTTTGTATATTTGATGTGTGTTTTAAACTAAAATGACACTTTTGTTTTGAAAACATGAACTTTGAGTCATATCGACCACATCATATGTCAGATTGATGTGAGGTTAATTCCTACACATGAAAAATGAATTATGGATCATTGTCTTAAATTTTGAAAATATCCTGAGCTCATTTTCTTGGTTTTGGTATTTGATGTGTGTTTTAAACTAAAATGGAACTTTTGTATCGAAAACACACACTTAGAGACATATAGACCACATCATGTCTTTGATTGATGTGTGATCAATTCCTACATATGAAAAATAAATTATAGATAATTTTCCAAAATATTGAAAACAATATGAGCTCGTTTTCTAGGTTTTTTCTATTTGATGTATGTTTTAAACTAAAATGGAACTTTTGTATTGAACACATTCACTTTGAGTCATATAGACTACATCACATGTTAAATTGATGTGCAACTAATTCCTATACATGAAAAATGAATTATGGATCATTTTCCTAAAGTTTTAAAGCAACCCGAGCTCATTTTCTTGGTTTTGGCTATTTGATGTGTGTTTTAAACAGAAATGATACTTTTGTATTGAAAACACACACTTTGATTCATATCAACCACATTTTTTTTCATATTGATGTGAATAATTCCTATATGTGAACAAAGAATTATAGATTATTTTCCTAAAGTTTGAAAACAATCTGAGCTTATTTTCTCAATTTTGGATATTTGATGTGTGTTTTAAACTAAAATGACACTTTTATATTGAAAACACGTACTTCGATTCATATCAACCACATCATTCATAATATTGACATGTGATTAATTCATACATGTGAAAAATGATTATGGATTGTTTTACTAAATTTTGAAAATAATACGATCTCATTTTCTCGATTTTGCCTATTTGATGTTTGTTTTAAACTAAAACGACACTTTTATATTGAAAACACGCTATTGAGTCATATTGACCACATCACGTGTCGTTTTATGTGTGTTAAATTCCTAAATGTGAAAAATGAATTATGGATCATTTTCCTAAAGTTTGAAAATGATTCAATCTTGTTTGCTCATTTTTGGTCATTTGATGTGTGTTTTAAACTAAAATGACACATTTGTATTGAAAACATGCACTTCGAGTCATATTAACCACATAGTGTATAATATTTATTTCTGATAAATTATTACATGTGAAAAATGAATTATGTATCATTTTCCTAAAATTTTAAAATAATCTGAGCTTGTTTGCTTAGTTTTGGCTATTTGATGTGTGTTTTAAACTAAAATGGTACTTATGCATTGAAAACATGCATTTTAAGTCATATCAACCACATAGTGTGTCATATTTATGTGAAGTAAATTCCTATAAGTGAAAAATGAATTATGGATTGTTATCCTAAAATTTGAAAACAATCTAAGCTCATTTTCTTGGTTTTAGCAATTTGATGTGTGCTTTAAACTAAAATGAAACTTTTGTATTGAAAACACACACTTTGAGTCATATCGATCACATCGTGTGTCATATTGATGTGAGATCAATTCCTATATATGAAAAATTAATTATGGATTATTTTACTAAATTTTGAAAACAATTTGAGTCCTTTTACTCATTTTTGACTATTTGACGTGTGTTTTAAACTAAAATGACACCTTTTATTGAAAACATGTAATTAAAGTCATATCGACAACATAGTATCTCAGATTTATGTGAAGTAAATTCCTATATATGAAAAATTAATTATGGATCATTTTCATAAAGTTTTAAAACAATCCTAGCTAATTTTTTCAATTTTGGCTATTTGATGTGCATTTTAAACTAAAATAACACTTTTATATTGAAAACACGCACTTCGAGTAATAATGAACATATCATGTGTCAGATTGACATGTGATAGATTCCTAAACATGAAAAATAAATTATTTATCATTTTCATAAATTTTGAAAACAATCTAAGCTCGTTTTCTTGGTTTTGTCTATTTGATGTGTGATTTAAACTAAAATGACACTTTTGTATTGAAAACACACACTTTGAGTCATATCGATCATATCATGTGTTATATCAATGTGTGGTCAATTACTATAGATGAAAAATGAATTATGGATAATTTTTCTAATGTTTGAAAATAATCTGATCCTTTTTTTCTTAGTTTTAGCTATTTGATGTGTGTTTTAAACTAAAATGACATTTTTGTATTGTAAACATGCAGTTCGATTCATACTAACCACATCTTGTTTTAAATTGATGTACAATCAATTTGTACACATAAAAAATGAATTATAGACCATTTTACTAATATTTGAAAATAATTTGAGCTCATTTTATCAGTTTTGGCTATTTGATGTGTGTTTTTAACTAAAATAACACTTTTTCATTGAAAAAACGCACTTCGAGTCATATTGACCACATTGTGTCTCAGATTGATGTTTGGTTAATTTATACACATGAAAAATAAATTATGGATCATTTTACTAATGTTTGAAAACAATCTGATCAAATTTTCTTAGTTTTTTCTATTTTATGTGTGTTTTAAACTAAAATGACACTTTTTTATTGAAAACATGCACTTTGAGTCATATCAACCACATCATGTGTCATATTAATATGAAATCAATTAATACATGTGAAAAATGAATTATGAATCATTTTTATAAAGTTTTTTTAAAAAATATGATCTCATTTGATCGGTTTTGGATATTTGATGTGTGTTTTAAACTAAAATGCCACCTTTATATTGAAAATACACACTTCAAGTCATCTCGACCACATCATGCCTCATATTGATGTGTGTTCAATTTCTACATGTGAAAAATGAATTATGGATCATTTTACTAAAGTTTAAATACAATATGAGCTCGTTTTCTTGGTTTTTTCTATTTGATGTGTGTTTTAAACAAAAATGGCACTTTTGTATTGAAAACATGCACTTAGAGTCACATTGATCACATCATGTGTCAGATTTATGTGAAATAAATTCCTACACATTAAAAATGAATTATATTTACTTTTACTAAATTTTAAAATCAATCTAACTTCATTTTATTGGTTTTTTCTATTTGATGTGTGTTTTAAACTAAAACGACACTTTTGTATTTAAAACACGCACTTCAATCCATATCGATCACATCATGTGTCAGATTGATATAAGGTCAATTCATACACATTAAAAATGAATTATGTATCATTTTATTAAAATTTTAAAATAATTTGTGATTGTTTTCATAGTTTTGTCTATTTGATGCGTGTTTCAGACTAAAATGACACCTTTGTATTGAAAACACGCACTTCGAGTCATATTGACCATATCGTGTCTCAGATTGATGTGTGATAAATTATTACTTGTGAAAAATGAATTAGGTATTTCTATCCTAAATTTAGAAAATAATCCAATCTTGTTTTCTCAGTTTTGGCTATTTGATATGTGTTTTAAACTAAAATGACACTTTTGTATTGAAAACATGCACTTCGAGTCATATCGACCACATCATGTTCCAGATTGATGTGTGGTCAATTAACACACATAAAAAATGAATTATGGATTGTTTTCATAAATTTTAAAAATAATACAAACTTTTTTTCTTGGTTTTGGATATTTGATGTGTGTTTTAAACTAAAGTGACACTTTTGTATTGAAAACACACACTTTGAGTCATACCGACCTCATTGTGTGTTGGATTGATGTGTGGTCAATTACTTTATGTGAAAAATGAATTATGGCTTGTTTTACTAAAGTTTGAAAATAATATAATCTTGTTTTCTTGGTTTTGTCTATTTTATGTGTGTTTTAAACTAAAATGGCACTTTTGTATTGAAAACATGCACTTCGAGTCATATCGACCACATTGTGTCTCAGATTGATGTGCAACCAATTCATACACATTAAAAATAAATTATGGACCATTTTCCTAAAGTTTGAAAACAATATGAGTTTGTTCTCTTGATTTTGGATAATTTATGTATGTTTTAAACTAAAATTATACTTTTGTATTGAAAACACACACTTCAAGTCATATCAACCACATTATATCTTGGATTGATGTGTAGTCAATTCCTACATGTGAAAAATGAAAAATAAATTGTTTTCCTAAATTTTGAAAATAATAAAAGCTCATTTTCTCATTTTTGGATTTTTTAAATGTGTTTTAAGCTAAAATGACACTTTTTTATTGAAAACATGCACTTCAATTCATACCAACCACATCGTGTGTCAGAATGATGTGCGGTCAATTCCTATATGTCAAAAATGAATTATAGATCACTATCTTAAATTATCAAAACAATTTGAATTTGTTTTATTAGTTTTGAGCATGTGATGTTTGTTTTGAACTAATGTATAAATTTAACAAATAATTATCAGATATAAATGATAAGAAAATTAACTAAAAAAATTAGATAAAATGATGATAAAATTAACTAAATAAGTAGTAGGAAGTCACCTATTTATGACGTCTGTATACATTCTAACACCATGTATTCTGATCATTTATTTCTAAATAATTTGATTTCATCTATTATACTTCTCCTTGAAAAACATATCCAAATTAATATGTAAGCATTATAATATTAATTATTCACACCCCAAATATATTTCTAAGTTCATAGCACTTACTAGATCATATACATAATAGGAAATCATTTAAATTTGATGTCAGAAAACATTCCAACACCATGTATGCTTCCCACTCATCTATAAACAAATTTACCTATTCTTTTGAGTATATATATTATTAGAAATATTGGTATTAATGAGAAAATATAGACAAAAAAATAATTAAGAAATATTTTTAATGAAATTTTAATTACCTTCAGAAATTACCTGTTTAGTGATGCTTGTCTTTTGATGATATATAATATATTTAATAAATTTGTAGACATAATATCTAATATTATTGTTGTTATCTTGCTTTGGAAACTACAAAAACATTGACCGAAATCTGTAAATTTTTTTGAAATATGCTTTGATAGTTAAATATTTCTATATATACCATAATCTATTTCTATTTGAAGTAATCTATAGGTTTTTTATTTTTAGTCATTGACCTCACAATACTATAAATTTGAGAAATAACCAAACTTTATAACCATGGATTATATTAGCACGAAAATAGGGCCACAAATATAGCCACAATTGGAAACCTTGGCTATAGGTATTTTAAATAAACTCTACACCCACAGTTTGCAATTGTGGCAGTAGGAAATTCCATTGAAATAACTTTACATGGTTTAAAATTATGGATATAAGTTAATATCCATGGTTCAAACCACGAAAATAGGTATAACACCATGGTTTAAAACCATGGATATAGTCTTCACTTTCCAGAAAAAAAGGTGCTCTACTACCACAGTTGTAAACCATGGCTACATCTTAGTCTCAAGAAGAAAAAACAGGTCTACTTCACCCCGCACCCTCCACTGTATGTACTTCAGAGTACACATATAAGGCTTGAGAATAACATATTATGTAGGATAACGACTAATTCTACAAAATATATAAAAAACATTTAGGTGTGTGCTTAAGATAAATATACAAATTTAAATTAAATAAAAATAAACAGAAACATAATGGTTCTAATGAAATCATTCCCCTTATAGATGTAGAATTACATATTTTGCTAGCTAGTCTAAATTGAGGATATCTAATACACATCATAAGATATTTGGGAAACCTTATTGTATAGATAGATGAAAATTTCACCAACTATATTAGGAATAAAATAATGAACATCATTAGAAAACAAGTCCATTAACTCTTTCATAACTATTCCCCATTAATATCATGAGGTTCCCATCACACATAGATCCATAATTATTAACTAATTATCTTTTGGGTGTAACATTACATGAGAATGCCTTTTTTATCCCAATTTAATATCCCAATATCACATTAAGAACAATATTAATCCATCCACTCAGTAGGAAATCACTCTTTAATTAAAGTAGTCTACCCACAAACCAAATGATAATATGGATTATATACCTTGGATTACATCACCCATTAAGTACATGATCACATCCTAAAAAGATATTTTTGACTATGTTATTTCTTCTATATAATGTCAGTGAACACATTTTTTAGGCTAGGGGATTTATTAGAATCTCTACCACTCACTCATGGGATGAATAATGAAGGTTCAAATTCACTATTGTATATGAATATGGTTGAAACTGTAGAGTTAACTTAGACACAACATCATAGAGTGTTGATCATTATGTGGTAACCATTTTTTTCAACATTAATATGCATCCAAAATTTCTAGATCTCTAAGATTTCCATTCATGATATAGGGGTGGACGTGGTAGAACAGGATTATATCAACGTTAATATTTATCTCCAACCATTAGAGCATTGGATGGTCCTTTATCAATGATGATTTTCTAAGGACCAACATCTAGAACTCTAGGAGGTCCCTCATCATGTTACTATCTGAAACATATTTCTACTGGTATCTTAACTAAATTTTTACATATTAATGTTTAGGGTGTAATTTCCTATATAAATAAATCCTCAATAGTTATGAAAATGCATGTCCCATGGATGACTATATCCTCTATGAAACTCATGGACTACCGATCAAAGAGTTTGAAACTATGCATGTGACTACCCACCTACATCTTAACCCTAATGCCTAACATCGACCGAAAATATGTTACAATAATTATCCTATATGAAGACACCAACACCTACTTCCTATATCCCTTCTAAATAAAAACATTCCATTAAAAATGATCTCCGCAACCCTGACACAGGTTATAATATATATGGTAAAATGGTGGATTAGATGTATCTATGGAGGACAAGAATAATCATTCTTGATTAGAGGAGTCTATCATGAATCAAGTTAATTGATTACCACATGATATCAATGAATATTAACCTATCCTACTTAGACTACAATATAAAATACATCCAAATGGGACTCAATGTCTCTAGGAAGCACTCTTCATGGAAAAAGAGCTTGAAAAATTTCCATGAATGCGTGAAATTATATTTTTTCTACATGATCAATGTCCACCAGCAGTTAAACAACCCAATGATAATGCAAGATATTAGTATCACCATCCAATTAGTAGGATACTGAACATAGAAGAACACATAAAACACCAAATAAATCCAGTATTCTTCCACACGAGGGTTAGGATCTCATTTAAAAATAGTATTATTCCACATGAAGCTTAGGGAAATAATGTAAAACAGGTGAAAATACCATTTCAAAGAGACACAAACAATTTTCATAGAATATACAAATTATATAATAATGAAAACAAGTTTTTAAAATAATCAAGCAATTATGGAATTCAAATTAAAGGGTTAAGAGTAGGGAACCTAACTCAACCTCAAGGTTCACTACTTTTGATAACAAAAACTTTAATCTTCCTTTTTTTCCACTTGCACACATATGAAACTTTATATATATATATATACATATATATATATATAAGGAAACCTATCCCCTATATACATATTTTTATGGCTAAATATGCACAAGGGGGTCTTTAGATATATTTTTATACTTGTATATACCCCTTTAAACTTACACATGTATCCATTTTTCATATCTATATATAAGAACACCTAGCCCCAATATATATATTCATACCTCCATGAGTGAATATATATAAAGGGGTAACTTATATATGTATATTCCTACCTATGTATACACATGTAAGTCACCTTCGACAATGGTGGCTTGAATCCACCTCAATAAGAACCAAAAAACACTACAAAAATATATGGGACCCAAAAATCACAAATTACCTAATTAAAATTGGGCCAAAGAATAAAAACAGAAGAAATATTAATGAATCCAATGTTGAAATCACTATCTTTGATGGTGGTGGATAGAACCAACCTCATCATAAGAAACCACCTATAAGGAAATAATGGGAAAAGAAGTGAGATAAAACAAATAATTATATATATATGTGATCAATGTGTCAATTGTACATTATAAATGATAATAAATGAGGAAATAATATTCATATAGCTTGTGAATATTAAGAGGAAATGAAGAAATATAAGGAGTGGTTTGAAAATTGTTTTATTTATGTATGAAGATATTTTGAGTATTTAAAGTATACATTGAAAATTATTAGGAGAAGAGGAAGAATATTATGATCTATCAAGTTTGAATAAGATCATTATTTTTATTATTGATTTATCTTAAAATGTTTACTATTGTTTTTTTAAAAATCAAGAATTTATACAGTTGTTTTAACCATGTAATATTTTCATATCCATTTTACTTTTACTATTTCCCAATTGTTTGATTGTTTGTCTATGATTTTATTTAAATCATGTGTGTGAATTGTGACATAATGGTGGATATTAGGGTAAAGCAGAATTACTAATTATAGTGCTCTAAGATGTGAGAAATTTTGGTGGTTTTAATTACTTAGTGAAGGTCCACTGGTGTGTGAAATATTCTAGTGAACTCAAGTTTTATCACCCGTTTTTTAAAAATAGCACCCCTAAACAACACCTAAATTGAAAAACAACTAGGCATGAATTCAAGCTAATCTAGGTATGAATTAAATCTAGTTAGTTATTTATGAGATCACTCCCAAACTAGAAATATCATGCTCACTATTCCCCATATAATCCCCTGATCCCACTATACATTAATGAACTAAATAAAGGGAAATTTATTCCACTGAGGGGAAGGAAATAGATGTGAAATAAGGATGATAATAATTTCCACCAATTTATTATCTATGAAACTTTCTAAATCCCTAAAGTTTAAACTCAAAATTAAAACTTGAATGTGTAAGGAGTCTGATGGATATCAAAGCACCTCTCATTGAGAAAACCTCGAGTTAACACTCTATGATCATGGAGGTGAAGGTCACAATTACAAAATATAAAATAGATCACAAGGAAACATAAATAGAAGAATAGAATAAATTATATTAATATATTATAGAAATTGGAATATAAAAAAACTAAACCAAATAAAATCCATAGCCAAATACCATGCCTCCCTTTATAATGGAATTGGGAAATGTTTAAAAATGAATAAGAGAATATTCTTCTTTATATTCATGAATTTCAATTCCTACGGTACTCCAAGATTTATCCCTAGATCTGCTTCCATGTGGATTAGCTGAGGGGTGTGATTTCTCCATGTATAAACACTCAAAAATCCTCCATATTGTGTGAAATTCATTCATCATCATCCTTGATCTCTTACATACCTCATTCATTGGATGGATGTTGTGTGTAAGTTCGTTAGTGATTTATCGATTTGGTTAAACCTAAGTAATTTTGATTCTAGGTTAAACTATAATGTTTTTATATTAATATAGTTTAATCTCACGTGGGAATCATACCACTTGAAGTTGATATCATGAGGAAGATGAAGATCAGTTTCATAGGGTGACTTGGCATGAAAAATCCCTTGGTTTTAATCTTACATGATCAAACTCATACACAAGAAGATGGGTGGACTAGTTCATCTCACATAGTATAAGATTTAATCTAACATGATCTCCTAGTTTGTTTAATCCTATGTAAGCACTGGGAAACAAGTTTATTATTACGTGAGATTCCTCCCTCTAATTTAATCCTATAAATCTAATATTATTAAATTAAATTCCATATATTTCTTTAAATATGTTATGAACAGTTTTTAAAGAAAATAAATCAACTTTAAAGACCAGGTGAATACTATAGGGGTTCCATCCAGTCTAGAAAAATGAACTCATGAATTATACAACTCCACTATTGTATCATGATGTTCCAATAACAATATACAACCATTTATAATTAAAATATACCATAAAAATAATTAGTATGGTAAGATCTATAAAATATATATAATAAAATATGATTATAAATAACAATACTACCTAGAAATAGTCAAAATATTTCCAAAAATCTATGATAAGCCCTTTAATTTAAAAAATAAACAAAATTACAAAATTATTCTTATGAAAGGCTTGCTGATGGTCTAATATATTGTATTCTAAAATTTACTTTGAAAATAAATTAGTTTTTGTATTAAAAAATATATAGTTCATGCTAGAATTTGAACTTACAAGTCTTCTGCATGATATAGAACTGAAATTTAAAAATGAGTTGTATGTAAGTTAGTCAAATGCATATACATGAGCAATTTTTATTAATAAATATAAAAATTAAATTTCTCCTAAATTAATTAATACACATGGAATGTTTTATAAACATACACAAAAATAAGTTAAAAAAAGTAAAATGTTAAGTGTATTATGTTTTACCAAAATAAGGATCTAGAATAATTTATTTAGGATAATTACTCAATAAAGTTTTTGAAGGGTTGGTACATAAATGAATAATATTAGAGTGAGGTTTAGAAATAATTCTGGAGTAGTAACATCTGGATTTTATTGAGTTAGTAAGACAGTGGTACATCCAAACATAGGAAATGATGTAGACCATAGAACCCAGTAAAGAGTGTGATAGTCGATTTATTTTATTTCCAAGAATCTAGTTCTAAAATAATTATACTTTATGGATGGTTTAATAATTTTAGGGTACTGTGTTATGGTTTACATGAATCATGTAGTACTAGTACATAATGATTGTGCATGTTAAATTTATTTTGAATTATTTGAAGGATAAATTTGGTAGAAAATTTAAAACTTTTCATATATTTGGGATTTAGTTTTATTTTACCTGAATGTATATATCATTTTCATAACATCCTCATATAATCCAATTAGAGGAGAGGCAAAAAGGTTCTGATGCGGTTCATCGAAGGATTAGACTAGTAACATAGATACCTAGAGTGATACATTACAGAAGATCCAATAGTGGATCTTATTGAGATATGAGGGGTCTATTTGTAATTGGGAAACTAAACATTGGATTAAAGAGGTAGATATTTCCTTATAGTTGAATTGGGTAGAGGTAGAACATTGGATACCATTTTTAGATATTTTATTATGTGGAGTTTCTAAGAAATGATTAATTCTTTATCATGGAGATTGAAATATGTCTAAGGGGTCATGGGAACAATTCTGAGGAGTTTTTTTGAGAGATTTTATTTTATAAAATCTCAAGTTATAACAAAAAAATGAGTATAATATTCCTTAAAAAATTATATAAGGGAACCTTAAATAACAATTAAATTTAAAAGAATCAAAATAGGAAATATCATTTTAATGATTACCTTGATTACTAAAGAGATGATTGAGATTTATTATCTGCAACCTACTGTACTTAAATCCCTACCAAGAATACACTATATAAACTAAACCACTGCACTTAAATTGCCACCCTACTGGAATGCCCCAAACCTTACAACATACAATAGAATAAAAATAAAATGTATAAAAATAACTATGAAAACACAAGTAATATTCATAAAACCACTCCAAAACATGAGATATAATGTTTATTAAATTTCAAATAGCAGATGCATGTTATGTGTATACAAGGGTGTGAAAATAAATGTTTTTTTGGGTAATAATTAGTTTAAAAATTAGTATAAGCATTGTAAACCTAAAATATATTTTTATATCATAGTATTAGAGTAAGTATAAATAGGTTCATATGTAATTTTTAGGAATTATATTTTATAGTCTTTGTATATTTTAGTATTTTCCAATGTATATTTATTATTGGTTTTTTATATTACGATGATCGATATATTTGTTAGGATTTATATATAACCAAATGTATTACTTTTTCTTATCATTTTTATATTAACGAATGAATCTTAATAAAGGTTGAAACATTTTATATTCATGTATGTGAATGTAGAAAACTTACATAGAAAGGATTCAAAATATATGAGCAAGTATAGATTTTCTACAGGTAAGGATATAGAAAAGAGGAAATGGTATTGAAAAATACATTGCATACAATACTTTATAATGTATAAAAGTAAAAATGTTACTCATGTTTTGGATGTTAATGAATGAACTATAAAATTTAGGTGTGTAATGTAGAGGGGTGAATGCAATATGTCTACAACTATGGTGTTCCATGGAAATATAGAATCCGATGTAAATAAATCTATATATTTACTGAAGTAAGATTTTCATAGGAATATGAAAAAATATGAAAATATGAAATTGGGTAAGAAGTAAATATTTCAAAGTAAAAACATTTGAATATATCAAATGATACTTGTTCTTTTCAACTTTTTTTTTCTTTATGCATGTTTTTAGAGTAAAATATTCTTTAATCTCCTTTGATCTTAAAAACCTCACAATGAAAAGAAATGGTTTAGATTTTTTTAATTGGAAACAAATAAATTACACAAATCTAAAAAAAGAACAAGAAACGGAATAAAATCAACAATGACCATTATAGATAATTTTTTTAAGCTAAGATCACTTTTAATATCTAAAAAAATATAAATTATTAAAAATTTTAAGTATAACTTATTTTTATACAAGACATACATATTAAAAACTCAAGACATCAAAAATATTTGGAATAAATCTCAATGATTACTCAAGTTTAATAACTTCCTTTTACAGAACAAAATTCAAGAAAAAAACTCAATTTTTAAGAATTCTATTTAGGTATGGTGTAAAATGATAGAGCACTTCTATTTTATTCATGTTGGAAGGAAATAGATATCCATGGAAAAAATGACCACATTATTTCACTATGAATCCATTACTCAATATCAAGATTAAAATAAATTTCAACTAACATGTATCACACAACCCCATCAAGTATAGGAAATATTAGAAGGAAAAGAGGGAGAGAGTTAATAGTTGTGTAATATAAAAATAAATTGAATTGTTTTTTTTAAAAACTAACATAAAAATTTAATTAACTATTCAAGTGTAGAATTGAAAATTCAAATAAATTTAAACATTATAACATTATAAATCCAACAATGTTCACCGCTTTCTTATTTTCATGTGAAGAACATGAGGTATTGAATTTACTTAAAATATGATAATGAAAGTTAAATAATATATAGTTTAAATTTAAAAGAAAAAAAAATGAAAATTAACTTCAAAAAAATAATTCAAAAAATATTTAAAAACCTTCATATCAAGAATTTTTTCATTACAACATTGATAATCTCCATTGTAATATAAATTTCTTATTATTTTTCTTCCTTATAATTATAAAAATGTATTAAATATATAGTTAAATATGAATATGCAATACTCTTATCAAAATTAGTGATTATGAGGGGAAAACCAATAAATTAAATAGTTTTTCAAACTAAGCAACTATATATACATTAATTCATAGTTATGTATTAGCATAAATAACAAATGTAAAATTAGGACACTATTGACCCAAAGAACTGATGTTATAACTACTGTAGTTTCAATATCTTAGTATTCAAGTGAAATAATGTAAATAGATTAAAAAATAATATATTGGAATGAACTATATAGTTTTCCTTAAATTCATAACTAAATAAAAATATTTGAACATGTGAAAAAAAACTTTCTCAGTTAATAATACAAGAAATAATGGTATAAGAAATGGAGAACAAGTTACATGGGAATCAAAATTCATGTGTGAAATATTTGGAATAATTTAATAAGGTGAGAAATGAAATTATGATAATTAAAAATGTGAAAATATAATATTTTATAAAATATGAAAATTGGAATAATTATAATATTAATAAATAGTGATGTTAACTTTGGGGGAAAACTCTACACTTTTTCATATAAAGACTTGTAATATTAGTAAAATTTCAAACGAGTAAAATATATTTTTTATAAAAAAACATGTATTTATGTATATCTATCACCTAAATCTCATCATAAAAATTTCATTAAAGATAGAAAAAAACTACATCTTGTCTAAGATTTATCTCCATACTTCATCACTTTAGAGCAACCTGAACACTAACACTCTCAATTTGTTATCAAGAATAAATCTTTAAAATAATGTCTCTCAAAACTATGAAGTGAATTAAAGGATGTTAAATTACCAATGGTTTAATGATCACCAACTAAAAAATCAGGAAAAAATATCAATTCATCACCTATATCTAATAAATTTACTATTGAATGAATTTAGTAATGGTACTCTACCTCAATAACATGCACTACTATGATATTTATGATGTCTGGATTGTACCTATAACCAGTTGTAGTGAGGTAGAAATATTTTTTTAATTATTTGAAATAGAAATACCATGTAAATTATAGAATGAAACAGATCTTTATTAAATAATAGAAGCTAATTGAATTGTAGTGATACTTCATAGACCAGTTGGATCACACTTTCATCCACATTACAAGTTGTTTCCACCAAATCCTATTTAAGCATCAAATTTTCATGGCCCCCTTTTCTAGTTTTTTTAATGCATCTACACAATTATAATATATAGTTTAAAAAACAATTTTTCTCAAAAGGATCTAAAAAAACTTGATGGTGAGAAAAACTATACAACATTCTTGAATATCATTTTTTTAACATGTAACCAAATGGACATTTTGTTTCATCAGACTTTAATAAAGAAAATTAGAGGATATTTCATAAAAAGTCCCAAAGGAAACTAATAAAAACATATATAGGAATAAATTAGTTCAAGATTTCATACATTAGTATATCTCACTTGACAAATGAATTAAAGAAAGGAACCAGTATGAAATGGCTAGGAGTAGAGAAAAAATATTGAGATGATGCCTAGGATAACCCTCAAAATTCTTGGAAATCATTCATTAGAATAGGGAATGAAATTCATAAAAAAATCACATGATAGTGAAAAACTATTAGATCTTTGTTAAGTGACACATAAAAGAAGAATATATATTTTTTAAAAAAGGTTACATATTCTCATGGTTGTTATATGATGTACAAGGGGAGATAACCATGATCCCTACCCATTACAACTGTGCGCGGTTTTCCATTCATGAATATAACCAGCTATTAGAGAAATGGTGAAATTGGTAGTAGGCTGATGCAGATAGTAAATAGGCTATATGATGAAAATTAACCATTTATTTCTTGAAATTGGTAATCTCAATAATAATTAGGGTTAAAGATTCAGATAAATTATGATGTGAAATAGAATAGAACCAAAATACCTATAGACTACCATGTTAAGAAGGTCTATAGTCATGAATGGACATAGTGAGGGTGAAATCGAGAGTGACTCGATATGGGATGAACCGATAGTTTCATTAAGGAAGAGAATTAATGTAGGAACCATATGGTATAATTTGGGATCATGAGTGTAGGTAGATGTGGGAATGGAATGAAGAGTAGTGAGGAGACCAGGGTAGAATGATATTACCGAAACCCTAGGGTATAGGGTTAGGATTCAGAGAATAGGTAGGCATAATCAGAATGATGGGAACGGAGGAGGCGGATCAGCTGGAGGCGGCACAACCATAGGCTGAGCAACTGGAGACAAAGGCAGATAGGGGAGTAGGTGAGGTAGAGGGATGATCAACCATGGGAGAGTAAATCCACAAGGGAGAGGGATGATCATGGGTAGGAGAGTAAATCCACGAGGGAGAGAAAAAACCGAGGACCTATTTCCACAAGCAGATTTTTCCCATGGATATATTTAATCTAAATCCATAGTTTTCAAATAACCATGGATATATCTCAACCTATACCCACAAACTAAATAAACCATGTCTATAGGTCTATGTATTTAAGTCATTTTTCTAGTAGTTTCATACTATGATTTATCCCATATTTAAGGATCACCTTATCATAACAAAATTCTTGTTAAAACACATACTAACACATATAATTCAGATTTTATCTATAAAATGTTGATTTCATTGAATTAAAAATTAAAAATATGCATCCTGTGTGGTTTTTTTGATGGATATCCATGCATTGGATGCAAAAAAAAAAAATATTTGGGGTATCCAGGTTTATTACGATCAGCATCCAATGATTCCTAAAAAAACAAATAATTAATGAAAAAATAAAAATATATTTTATATGATTAGATTAAATATTTTTACCCCTACATTGTAGGCATATAAAGAGTCTATCGAATATTATTTTCTTCTCAAATACCTCGTTTAGATGACATTTTTTCTTATTAATTTCCATCAACTCTAATTAAATTTCATCTATAGAAATGATACAAGGATTAATGAATTCAAACTGTGCA
Organism: Viscum album; assembly: GCA_963277665.1. Lineage (NCBI taxonomy): Eukaryota > Viridiplantae > Streptophyta > Magnoliopsida > Santalales > Viscaceae > Viscum > Viscum album. The sequence continues at coordinate 1,714,589,427 of OY728160.1, read as the reverse complement.
TCATAGGATTTCCATTTATATAATAGTATTATAAATAGCTGTAGAAAATATAAATAGTTATTAATTTTAATAAACATATTAGATCATTTTTTAGACAGACATATTATGAAAATTTACATTATATATGTATTCACATCAAAGACTCCCAACCATTCAAACTTGAGAATCTCATTTATACTCTTGAGACCAACCACATCTGTAATGAAAATTACAAATATTTATTATTCATATGGAATTTTGGAGACATATATATCTTTTAATGTTGTGTTTTAATGAAATTGTAATGATAATATATGTTGTAGTGGAACTAGCAGGGAGAAGGTACTCCCAGAAGGTCGTTTTGTTTTCTTGGTCGATTCACTAGACTGTCTTGATCTGACCTTTTGTTTCCCTATAGTGTTATACATCAATAATACCATACCTCACTTTAGAATTTTTCTTTCATAAAATGTTATAGGTTTTTAATTTGAATTTTTTTAAGGACATAACTTATGTATCTTTATAATATTATACGACCATGCTATGAAAGTTCTAATAGCATCATTGACTATTGTAATATTCATATCATCAAGTGGAATAGGAAACTCAACACTCATCTCTTAATATTCCTAAATATCCAATATTATGTGATATTTTGGGAGTTATTTTTTATGTATCATGTCTCCCAAGATATTATACACCATACCCCTCACAGCAAGGCGATGCATGGGTGTTGATAGATAGAAATCATATACAAATTTACCCTATATAATTTTAGTAATATAAATTTATTGGAAGCTGTTTGATTCACATTTAGTAGAAAGAGTAATGAAAAAGTTTATTACCTTAGGTAAAGTATACGGTTAAGGGGAATGACTAGCCTCAAAGATAGTGGGGTCATTTGGTTGTTCATGTGCTGATCTTTGTTCCACCACCAGTTCACTTTGATCCTTTCACATATATGGATCTTCCAAACCATACCATATAATAATATCTTTTAAAGAATCTATTTGTGCCTAAAATAATTTCATAACCTAATATGTATCTTCTTATAGTTTTTATTCTTGAAATATGTTTGAGGAGAAACTCCAAAACCTACACCTCTAACATGACCATATTGTTCTGGCTGCTTCAAAGCTACTAGAATTAATTTTTCTTCCGGTACGGTCACTGCTGATTCTTGTGTCTAAAATGTATAAAAAAATTATGAAAATAAATAGATATTTTTATGTAATACTGTTATAAATCATAAAAAATTAATATTATGAAATAATTACACATATTTACCATACTAATTTTGTGTTTTCATCAACTAGTTGACCCTCCTTATTTACACAGGAATCCTTCCTAGCACATGATGTGGGATGAAAGTGGATTCAAATTTTATTAATAAATTTTTATATAAACTAAGGAATATAAGTTGTTTTATATCACATAAAACTTTTATCATTTATTTTTAATACATACAATTTTCTTTTCTAGTGAAGCATACCCCATACTTTCTTTGTGATAGGAGTACATTGGTTTTCATGTACATTGTTTGTTTTCATCATTACTTTTCTATTTAATAAATTAACAATTTTAAATCTAATTGGATAAAATAAATGATGTAAAATAATATATTATCAACTACAATTCACTTGAAATGATTTTTCAACATAATGATTGATTAAATCATTCCATGTTTCCTACTTTATAATTTGTGCATAAGTAACTAGTGAGTAGGGATTTACTTTCCCCTCAACATCCCTAAGATGAAACTTGTTAAGAAGAGTATGAAAGCATCTATGGGATTTTATAATGTCCATTAAGACATATTTCTTATGGAAATCATCTAAAATAAACAAAATCTATAAGGAATAATGAAAATAAAATCAAAATTTCATTATATAAATTTTTATTAAAATAGAGAAAGTATATCATAAAATTACTTTTATATCTCCCCAAAGGGTTTCCTTCATTACAGGTTAGACATGGTGCCAAAAATCTATATCAATTGACACATTTATCCTTATTGTGGTCCTAACATAACTGATGAACATGTTGGGTGAAATATGTTGACCAAATTGATTACAACCAACCTAAAATTTTAAACCCTTATTTATTTCCTTGATAATTTTAGTTAACACTATGATGATGCATCACTATTATTTTTTCATCAACATGGTGTTGATCTCCAAATAATTTTGCAGTTTCAGCATCAACCTCCCATTATTCCCTAATATTTGTAACATCATCATGTGAAAAATTCATTTTCTTATTAAGTAGTAAATTATTTAATTTAGATTAAATAAATATAGTATAGAATGCATAATATTTAAGGAAAATCATAGTATATTAAAAAACACTTTAACTTGACCATTTAACTCTCTTTATTTTCTTTGAAGGTTGGAGGGATCTAGATCCTCTATCGAGAATACAAATTCCCTATTTGTGGTCCCCTATAATTCAAAAGTCATTGTCTATATTGGTACCACCATGAAATGATTATTATCTCCCAATGAAAAGGTCACCCTTGATTGAATTTTCATCTGACCCTATAGTTGTTTTAGTTTACAACATGACAATTGATTAATTCTTGTTTACTAGATCTGATACATAAAATATATGTACTGCTTGTGATTCCATTATGAACAACTCATCATTTTTACCTTTCACACTTAAACTCACCTTCATTAATCCCATTTCATCAAATTTTTCTGTGATTATATTTTCAAACCATTTTCAATGGAAAATCAACACTTGAAATTCTGTATTTGATGGCGGAGAAATATGAAATATTCACATAAATTTTATTTTTATCCTTGGAACTAGATATGTGAATCACTTCTTCCACAAGTGTAACTCCACTTTTTTACATTGTACTATGGTCTTCTTATTCTTTTGTATAGAATTTATAACCATTAATTACAAAAATAGTGTAAGATATAACATTTTCATTTGGTCTCTTGGACAGACATCAGAGTCATTCAACAATTGAATTTGGATTTTCAGATAGCTCCTTATAAATATGATATTGGAACCATCCTATAAACTATTGATTATGTGTATTTGATATCCATCCTTCAACCCTTGATAGATTCAAATGTCTAATAATTTCTTCATGGGCTTCAATGTATAGATCAACACCTTCTCTATTATGTAAAATGTAAAGTTAAGATTGATATCACTCTATTATAGTAATTGTAATAAAATCTCTTTCGAAAATCCCTTCGCCTATAAAGCATCCATTATGATGAGACTTTGTAAGACTGATGCTATCAATATCCGATAGGTAATCAATAAATAATTCAATAGTATATTAAAAAATATATCATTCCAAAATACAAACTTATGGATGTATTTTATTCATAACATACCCTTTCAAAATCTTTATATACCATTCAATGGGGCACATCCATTTGTAATGGAAAAGACCACATAGTTGAACCTCTCTAACCAAGTGAACCATTAGGTGGACCATAATATAAAATAATTATGATGGTAAGAACATATCTAATTCACATAATATGACTCCAACCACCATATTAGTAATTTAAATCTTCACCAGGTCTATAAATTTATTTCACATGGCTTGGAAAAAGAAGCAGTCTGTTTAATGTATGTCATATATTTTTAGGCAGACTACAACATAAAGTGACATGCATCAAATATTGCATCAAAACACGAAATTCATGTGATTTTTTCCTTGTAAATTTAAATTAGTAATTAACATGAAATTATTGATATTTTATGAATACCCATTTGGAAATTTTACACCATTAAGGAAAATAAAAAACTGTAATTTTTATTATCTGGATAGAGTGTAAGCTGGTGGAGGAAGAAAAGTACACCTTTTACCCTTCACTGGTGCCAACTCTTCCCTTATCCCCATGTAAATCATGTCTGACCTAGCCTTGATTTAATCTTTTATTTTTAGTAACATTCTAATAACATTATCAAATACATTTTTTTTTCTACATGCATGACATCAAGAAAATGTATAATGTACAAAAAATTCCAGTAAGGTAATTCAAAGAAAATTTATCCCTTTTTCCAACCTGATTTCATATGGTTTTTTGAAAATGGTTTACCTAAAACAGTGTCAATATATTTTACTTTATCGATTATTTGATAAACCATTAGTGGATATGGTGTTTTACCTTGTTTGGTATTCCCATAAAATGGTGTCATCCAAGATTGGTATTTATGTGACCAAGGTAAAAATTTCTGATGTCCTAAAAAAAATTCTTTGAGGAATGTTTCAACCAAATCAATTATGTACATTCTTTACAAATGGGACACCCCAACATTCCTTTAATGCTATAGCTTTACAAATTTCAATAATTAGTAAAGTCATTTATTGTCCCATACAAAATGGCCCTCAATGTGAATTATTCACTTCTATGAGCATCATACATTATAACACTTGTATCATACATAAATTTTAGATTTTCGATCAATGGATCCAAATAGACATCAATATCATTACCGGGTTGTTTTGGTCTAGATATAAGCAGAGACAACATAATGTATTTTCACTTTATGCATAACCATGATGGTAAGTTATAATTTACCAACATAACTAGTCATGTACTATGAGTACTACTATATACACTAAAATGATTTATTCTATCTGTATATAATGTAAGAAGGAAGTTTCTTAGCTCATTTCCAAATCTAGAATACTCATAATCAATTTTCTTTCACTGGGGAGAGTCTTTTAGATGGCATAGTTTCCCATATTTAATTCTTGTATCTATGTGCCATTTTAATTGTCTCATGGTTTTCTAACATCCATATAGTATTTTAAACTGTGGAATGATAGGAAACTACCTTAAAACTTTCAAAGGACTTGATTCATCTTTATTATATTGATTCATGCCACACCCGGGGAATTTTATGAGTGATTCATAGTCCTTGTGAAACAATATGAAATTATTTGGTCAAACATGTATTTTTTAGAGATCATGACCATTGAAATTAGAATTTTTAGCATCATATGTTTGATAAAGAAGTTCATTTTATTCTCGAATCATATCATTTAGGAGATTAAGTAGTTTTATAAATTTGGTGTCGCTCTATATGCTACTATCTTTCAAATTATATAACTTTAATACAGCTGAAAATGTTGTGCATTTAGTACAAATGGTATACAATGGTCTCTTAGAACACCTATTTAACTTATCAAACAACTTCAGACAACCATGAAGGTCATATTAAATTTCCATTTTCATTTCTTCCATACAATCTCCATCATCATTTATACTGGTATTCATATAAAATGATCCATAAACCACAGTGTCATCCCAATCATTGTTCATTTTTAGTTTTTTCCCATGTTTAGTCCAAAATTTATAGCTTTGATCTATTCCAAGATAGATAAAATATTCTTCCAACTCTTCTGAACTAATTTTTCTTGAATAAAAACAATGAAAACATGAAAAAAGGATTTGAGAAGGTTCGTATGCTTTCTTTATTGCAAACTTGATGAAATATTTAACTCCATATTTATATTATTTTGTCATATGATTTTTGTGAATCCATTTTTTATTCATATTCATCCTATTAGGTTCATAAAATATTCATTTTTTACAAAAAATAAATAATTACACATAATATATTCATAATAAAATGAGAAAGTTATAGATAATTCTAATAAGGGGACCCCAAAATTTGAATGTTATCCGTTATGATTCCTGACAATTTATCATTTTAAAAAAGAGTGACATGAAAATAATAAAACTAGGGTAAACATGTGGCTGTTGGTCCAGGATCTCAATATGATATTGCATAGGAAAAAAAGGTGGTAATAAATATGATAGTAAACAAAATTTTGTTCTTTCTTTTCATTTTTAATTGCAACCTTTATTTCTAAATTTGTATGAAATTTATTTCCTAAAAACATACAAGGTCATGTAATCACTGAATTTCAACACAGGGTCAAGGATCTTAGAATTTCATAAAACAAATGGATGTAACATTTATTAATGACATATTATACACTAATGGTCACTAAAAATAAAATACACAAGGTAATGACATGTTTTAAAAAGACATTTTGGTTTTAATACATAAGAGTAAGAGGGATACTTGGAAGAAAATGGGAAGTATTGTTTGATTTAAATCCATGGGAGCAGGAGGGATACTTGAAACTTGGATCCAATTACCATCTGTGCACCACAAAAACAGTGGCTACTTATCATTTTTAGTCACCAACTTACATGATAAGTGGTAAATTTTTTTACGATGCACAGTTAGGAGCTCCATGTAATAAGAGTGAGAAATAATGATGAATGATTGAAAATGGATGTGAAAGTGAGGGAGAGGATGAAAAAAATGGATCTAGGTAAGAGAGATTGAGTGGATAATCAATAAGGTAGATCAAGGAAAAACATGATCACTTTCATGCACACTGTTCAAACCATTTAGTAAAGTTAAAAACATAAAAAGATATTCTAGGGGGAGAAATGAATCACAAGTGATCACATACCTTGATTTTAATATAACATTAAAATTTCAAGAAAAAAAACTAGGTAAAATTTAAACTAAGATAAATATAACAAAACTCACTTATTTCCATGAAAACCTTTAAAACCAAATAAATAAAGAAATTTTCAGCATCAAAAACCTTAGAAACTTTTTATTCTGAATAAAAATTCCCTAAAAAGAAATGTAGCCATAAATTTAATTTATAAAAACTTCACAATGTAGGATCCTAATGCAGCGGAAGCGTGGTGGTTTGGAGGGACTAACTTTTATTTTATCGTAATCGATGGCCAATCTGGGATCAATACGATGATGAATGCCAGTATCCACAGATTAAAATCAAAGATTTAGATAAAGAGAAGAAAATAACTGGATCCAAGAAAGATGATATTTCACATCATGTTTATAATTAATTTATTAATTTCTGAAGAAATTAAATACCTGGGTCTTTGGTACTTTCTTCATTGATGACCGTTGATCATCAGGAATGACCCTTACAGATTTTCTTCATTGTGCTCATGAGGATCCAAAGTAGAATCCATCTAGTGGTGATCACATGTGCTCCAATGGTCTCCAAACAACGCCACTCATTCTATGGGTGTTAGTGTGGCGAAGAGAATGTCTTCCGTTGATCGTTCTTGATCGCTCATTATTATGTCTTGAAGAACTTCTCTCGTTATTGAGAGGGAGAGATGAGAGGATTCTAGAGAGAAAATGTTTGGCTCAACAATTATCAATTCACCAGAGTTTGGCACAATAGACGTACCTACCTATTAATCAACATGGGGTTTCAGTTACAATATTTAATTAAGAAAAAACAATTAAATGCAATTAGAACTATTATAGAAAACCCATACCACATAATAATAATAACAACACCATTATTTTTGGTTCACCAACTTGCGAAAAACAGAACCATAAATGAAATCCCATGCCACATAATGATAACAATATTATTATTATTTCTTGTGCCAACTGGATAAATATTATTTACTAACTTGTAATTAATTAATTTATCAATGGACATGGTCTTGGTCTGTTCGAACTCCTATTCCATTTATTAAACACCCAAATAAAATATTTTATTCTCTTAAATAAATATTTTTATTTATAAACTAGTAAATAAATATTTATTAAATGTTCAATAAAATAAATAAATATATTTTATTCACAATCCATTGAATAAATATTTATTTAATTTATGAGATCATTTTAACTTGAATAAAATTATTCCTCGGTCTTGAGAATAATATTTATTCCATTAATTAAATTAAAATATAATTTAATCGAGACCACTATAAACACTTAGTGTGTGACCCTCTAGTATTATTTCTCATTGGAATTAGGTGGGATTTCCTAAATTCCAAGATTACTGTATATCAACAGGTCAAGGAACCCAAGAGAAAGAACTTAAAGTATCAATGATGACATCCACATATGAATTCTCACCATGTAATATAATCCCTTTATCATAATATCTAATCAAGCAGGTTTCATGATAGTGTCATCAAACTATATTCTTGATACGTTATTCTTTGACTACCTAAAATAAACTCTTCATTACACCATGGCCATGTAATTTAGGGAGATAGTTCTATTTTAATGAAAGGGATGAGATATCAACTTCCATAAATGGAATGGAAAAATTATTCCTCAACTTATCCATTTATAACATGTCATTCATGACACACCCAATGTACCCTAATTCTTGAAAACATATGGCGTGATGGTTTTCATTAGTAAATCAAAGTGTGCAAGTCCTGACACGTATTAATGATAATATTAAAGTATAAGGACCATTACGTATGCTCACATATAGGAATATCCGATGACACCAAAACATGTAGAATTACTACTGGCTAGTCTATTCTCATAATCTCCCATCTTGGAGATTACTAAGTGTGAACTTCATGAGAAGAAGTCTCATCCGCTTATGAGCATGCACACCTGAAGGTCTGTATACCATGTGTCCCATCATAGTATGTCATCCAACTGCAGAACTATATTTAAGAACATTGTCACATCACTTAAAGGTTCTCATCATAGCGGGGAACTACTATGACCTTATTAATACGAAAAATACTCTAGGAAATTATTACATTATAGTCATGTAGAACAATGAACAATATGTAATAATATTTTTAATATTTAAATACATTAAATATTCATGTAATCAGATTACAAATAGTTGGTTCTAGGATACCAACTCCAACAAACTCCCAATTGGACTAGAGCCAACCACCTACGAATTTCAGTATGCTAGACCTCACATGATGATCATGTTTTTTCCGAGTCAAGGCTTTATTCAAGGGGTCTTCCATGTTGTCTTCCGTGGAAATACGACTCACTATAACTTCACCTCTTTGAGAAAAATTCCTCAAGAGATGATACTTCTGTAGTATGTGATTCATCTACTAATGTGACCTTGTCTCTTTTGAGATAGCCACTACTACAATATTATCACAATAGAGTGTTATGGGATCTTTCTTGCTAGTAACCGCATCCAGCTCTATGAAAAATCTCCACATCCAAAATGATTCTTTATCTACCTTAGAAGCTATGATATACTCAGAATCTACTGTAGAATCTGCGAACACACCTTAATTTGAGCTCTTCCAACTCATAAAACCACTATTCAAAGTGAAGATGTATCCCATTTGCGACTTCATGTCATCTTGATCAGTCTAGAAACTAGCATATTCATATCCTCTGATGACTAGTTCCTCATCTCCTCCATAAAATAGGAACATATCCTTATAATCCTTTAGATACTTAAGGATATTCTTGACTACCATCCAATGGTTTTCACCTATATTAGCTTGATATCTTCCTACCACACTTAATGCATAGGTGGAATCTAACCTTATGACAACCCTGCTCTTTTATTACACAATTAAACATAATTTATTACATAAAATTAACTTGATACAAAATAGAAGATCGAGAGGTATAATGTCTTTTGGGATTAAGATCATTACATAACCACTTAAAACATTAAAAACAACATCTTTATTGAAAACTTCTTTTACATGACCACTACATTCCCTCGTACTTAGAATTGCATGGGATAACCTGAGGACATGCATAAAAAAGGGTGAGATATAAATCCCAGTAAGGGAATAATCATGGAATAACATGAGGAATACAATACATGTTATAAAATAGGCATATCAATAGATCACAAGAGAAGAATAAAAATAAAGGCATGATAAAGCATGATAATCAAAACATGGAAATGTGGTAACAACACTTAACATAGAATTAGCATGATCCAAGGCTCATTGCACATGGAGCATGAGTAAATCCTTATTGCACATGAAGCATGAGTAAAAAATCATTGCACTTGAATTAGAATGAGTCAAAACCCATTACACATGACGTATCATGATACTATACTTTACCCAATTCATTGGAGCACTATAAGGGCACACCCTTCTTAAACCTTTCATTTCATGCATAAGTGTGCCACATGGATCATATAACATGGATTCATAAAACATCATCATTTATTACACGATAAAGGAATGTGGAATTCATACATGAAACTTTATTATCAATAAGTAAATGTGCATAAAGGTGAATACCCTTGATAGAGAAATGGGCATGGTATTCACTACACAATGGCATTTACTTGGAAAATCGGTGCAATTTCGGCAGTGTAACGGTGTGATGTAAGAATTCATAAAAATGGTCGATGAGAGAGAAAGGAGTGTCTCATCATATTTATATGAAATTTATAGTAAGGGGGTCATATAGATACATTTCCCAACAAATGTAATGGAAATTAGATTCATGATACAAAATAATTGCTTGAATGTAAATGAGGAGAGAGAAATTCCTTTCAGAATTTCGGCATAGTAACGAGTGTACATGGGAGGAACTTAATGAGAGATAAAGGGGTATAAAATCATTCAAACATAAATAGGGAAGTATGGGGGAGGTGAGAAACCATACCCCAACATTTATAATTGAAATTAAAAGGGCATAAAAAAGTTAAGAAAATTGGACAAAAATGAGAAAGGAAGAAAAAACCCTTACTTGGAAGTATGCTTCCAAAGGCTTGAGAGAGGCTTAAGAGAGGCTTATTGGGAGCTTGGGGAACCTTGGGAGGATTCTAGAGAGAGGAGGGCAGAGTTTGGATTAAATAAAAAGGCTTTTAGTGAAGAATAAGTGGGATATTGGGTGGGTTTATATAGGAAAGTTGAGGGAATTCTTTATTATTTAGGTTTGGGACCCTCACATTAAACTAATCCAAAACACAAACCAGCCCATGGTTTTTGCCCATGGTATTTGGAAAAGGGAAGTGTAAAACAATATTTTATAATTCAAAATTCTTAACTTCTTAAAATAACGGGGTTTCTTATGTGGAGATGAGTCACACTCCCAAGGAAAACAATTTAAAAAGACAAAATGTTTAATAAGTCTTGAAGGGTCCACTAAAGATTTGTAAAATAAATAAAACAAACCCAAAATCACATTATTTTAATGGTAAAACATATATTGGATGAACATAAGGTTTATAGTGTTTTATTACATACCTATTGGGTCATTATGATGCCATAAAACACATTGTATATTTAAACGGTATTTAATTTTTACCCAAAAATTTGACTGTCTCAGAAAATTATGAAAAATTCACTATTGGATAATTTCGCCATCCTGATTCCAGAAATAATATTCATTTTATCTAAATAATTTAATAAATATGTTAATTTTCACTTTTAAAATAAAGAACAACATTTATAAAAAATTCATGGGTTTTGACAAAAATGGCTTTCAAACCTTAATAAAAATTAAAATTGAATTCATAAAATTATACGATCATTTATATTTAATAAAAATTAATTTAATAATAATAATAATAATATTTTATGAAAATATTATTTAATTCAAAAATCCATCAATTCATCAAAATAGATTTCTTAGTTGATCATTAACTAAAAATACTATTTGCGCTTTAAAAACTATTTACAAGGTAAGAATAATAAAATGAAAGTATATTCATTATTATATACAAAAATAATGTACATAAACATAGTACTAGGGTCTTGTTATATAACCCCTTATAACACCCGCATAAGATCTAAGGGTAAGGTGTGCGATGATGACAGACTCTTAGGGTGGCTCAGATAACATTGCTCGGGTGGTAATCTCTATCAAATTCCACTTCTCTCGTAGGAAGTCCCACTCAAGCTTAACATATTCAAGCTTGGCTTGGGGTTGGTCAAGAGCAAAGCCCAAAGATGCAACCTCCTTTCTGAGCTCTAACAAATGGGCTTCGTATGGGGCATGTCTACTAGATGAGGCCATCACTTCCTTTGTCTGAGTAAATTTGGATTTTTTAAAACCCTATATTTATACTAATCATGTGATCACTATTCAACAAATATATTAGCAATGGTAACAATTCTTAAAATAAAACCAAAGAATTTGACATTTTATATAAATATTTTACATAAAGATACATTTAATTATATCAAGAGGGATTTACATTAGTGAAAGTTTGGGTCGTTACAATCTTCCCCCCTTAAGAAATTTCGCCCTCAAAATTTCCTTTTCCCACACTAAAATAGATGTGGGTAACTATGATTTATCATTTCCTCTGATTCTCACGTTTCTTCTTCAAACTTGTGGTTTCACTATAACACCTTGATGAAAGGAATTGTCTTATTTTGTAGAACTTTTTCTCTATAATCTAAGATATTCACTAGTTTCTCCTCATAAGAAAGATCATCCTCTAACTATACCACCTCTTAAGAGAGTATATGTGAAGGGTCCGATATGTACTTCCTTAAGAGGGATACATGAAAGACATCATGTACTTTGGCCATAGTTTTTGGAAGTGATAGTCTATAGGCCACAACCCCAACATGATCAAGAATCTCAAAGGGGCCGATGTACCTTGGACTTAACTTCCCTTTCTTTCCAAACCATATGAACTTGTTCCACAGACATATGCATAGAAATACCATGTCTCCAACTTTAAACATAAGGTCTCATCGACGGTTATCTACATAACTCTTCTTTCGACTCTGGGTTGCCTTGATATGATACTGAATGGTTTTTACCTTCTCCACCATTTCTTCGACCATTTCTTGTCCAAGCAGCTTACGCTCATCGACCTCATCCCAACACGCCGGTGTTCTGCACCTTTTCCCATAAAGGGATTCATATGGTGCCATTTGGATGCTCGAGTGGAAACTATTATTATAAGAGAACTCAGCCAGAGGAAGATGTTGACCCCATTCCACTTTAAAGTCCATTGAGCACACTCCCGACATGTCCTCAAGTGTTTGGATAGTCTGCTTGGATTGGCCATCAGTTTGAGGATGATAGGCCGCATTGAAGTTCAGTTCAGTATTCGATCATGTTGAAGACTCTTCTAAAATTTATAGGTGAATCTTGGATATCTATCGGACACAATAGATAGTGGTACTCCATGAAGCCTTACCACTTCCCTGATATATATATATATCTGTGCCAGTTGATCCAATGAGAAATCCTCCCGAATAGCAATGAAGTGTGAAACCTTTGTAAGACGATCCACAACAACCCAAATTGCATTGTTGCCTTTATATGTCTTCAGGAGTCCAGTGAAAAAGTCCATGGTGATGTTCTCCCATTTCCATTTTGGTATGGGAAATGGTTGCATCATCCCCTTAGACTTCTTCCTCTCTTCCTTCACTTGCTGACACACCAGGCACTTTGATGTATATTCAACGATCTCCTTCTTCATATTATCCCACCAATAATGCTCTCAGAGATCTTGATACATCTTTGTATTTCCTGGGTGAATAGAGAAATTTGAACTATGTGCATCATCCAAAAGTTCCTTCTTCAGCTCCGGAATTGATGGAACACACAGTCTTTTCCCAAATCTCACAATCCCTTCTTCATTAACATTAAACTCCGAGGATTTCCCTTTTATGATAGCTTCCAATTTTTCCTGAATTCCCACATCATCCCTTTGAGCATCCTTTAACCTTTCCAAAAGTGACAGTTGAGCAATAATTTGTGAAAGGATTGATGATGTTCCTTTCTTTATGATTCCCATGTCAATATTCATCAAATCTAAGAAGATTGGATCCCTTTAAATTCTCATCAATGATAGAATTGCTGGGTCCTTTCTACTTAGGGCATCAGCCACCTTGTTCACTTTCCCAGGGTGGTAAGGGATTGAGAAGTCATTGTCTTTGATCAGCTCTAACCATCTTCGTTGGCGCATGTTCAACTCTTTCTGTGTGAATATATACTTGAGGCTTTTGTGGTCCGTATATATTTCACATTTCTCACTAAAGAGATAATGCCGCCAAATTTTCAAAGCGAAGATCACTACAGCCAACTCGAGGTCATGTGTTATATAGTTCTGTTCATGAACTTTCAATTGCTTGAATCATAGGCAATGAATTTGTCATTTTTCATCAACACACATCCCAGGACCTTCTTCGAAGCATCACTGAATACCACAAAAAGTTCTATACTTGTGCGTAAAGTGATAACGAGCATAGTGATAAGCCTCATTTTCAAATTCTTGAAGCTTTATTTTCATTCATCACTCCAAGAAAACTTTACTCCCTTACGAGTTAGCTTGGTAAGAGGGTTGGAAAATCAAGAGAAATTTCTCACAAATCGTTGATAATATCCAGCTAATCCCAAAAAGCTATGGATATCCGTTACCGATGTTGGCCTCGGCCATCCCTCAATTGCATCTGTTTTGGAGGGATACATAGATATCCCATTGCTTGTGATGATATGACCCAAGAATGAGACCTCCTTCAACTAGAACTCACACTTTCTATACTTTTCATAGAGCTTATCCTTCCGCAAGGTCTCTAGTACAGTTCTTAGATGCTCCTCATGATCCTCCTTGGTTTTAGATTATATTAGAATATCATCTATAAATACTACCACAAATTTGTCGAGGTAATCTCTAAAGACTCTATTCATCAATTCCATGAAGATTTCTGGAGCATTAGTGAGTCTGAAAGGCATTACTATGAATTCATAGTGCTCGTATCTTATATGAAAAACAGTCTTTGGGGTATCTTCCTTCTTCACCCTTACTTGATAATATCCCAACCGTAAATCTACCTTGGAGAAGTATTGTGCTCCACGCAGCTGATTAAACAAGTCATCAATTCGTGGGAGAGAATACTTGTTCTTTATCGTGATTTTGTTAAGCTCACAATAATCAATGCAAAGGCGCATTGACCCATCCTTCTTCTTAAAGAAGAGGAATGGTGCACCCCATGGTGAAGCACTTGGGCGTATAAACCCTTTATCAAGATTCTCCTGTAGTTGTTTCTTTAGCTCCTCAAGCTCCACAATAGCCATTATATATGGAGTCTTGTATATTGGCAATTCCCCAGGTATAAGATCAATTGATAATTAAACATATCTTCTAGGAGAAAGACCAGACAATTCCTCGGAAAACACTTCAGTGAATTCCCTCAAAATAGGCATGTCTTCTAGGATGGTTGCCTCCTTAGACTCAATCATATAAGCCAGATACACATGCTCATAGGGTAGTAATATCCATTCTTGAGATGATGGAGATAAAGAAGGTTCATCTTCCTCCTTTCACTTTTAAAGAATCAGGGGTCGATTATCCACATGGAGAGTGATTTCCCTCTCACGGAAATTTATGTTGGCTCTATATAAGGAAATACAATCCATGCCAAGGATTGCATAAAATTCCACCATTGGGAGTATGATGAGGTTCACTGGAAAGTTAAATCCATAGATTATAATAGGGGAGGATTTATATTCATGGGATGCAATGATTTCCCCATTTGTTGTACTCACCGACATCTTTACTTCCATGATTTGTGGTGGTGCTGGGATTGTTCTACTAAACTTTAGAGATATAAAAGAATGCATAGAACTTGAATCAAAAAGTACATTCGCTATTCTGGAATGAATAACTAGTGTACCTGTCACCACTTCATTGTTAGGGTTCACTTCGATAGTAGTGATGGAAAAAGCCCGCCCTTACTGCCTTGTAGGTTGTTGGTTGCCTCCGAAGACCCTTGGATTAGGGCACTAATTTGCAAGATGCCCTAGTTCTTTGTAGTTGTAGTAATGAACCACACGTTTAGGTTCGAACAAAGTGTTCCTATCCTCTGTCGCAACCGCGGGTCTTTCTTGCTGACAGTTAATAGCTAGGTGCCCTTCTCTTACACACCTAAATCATTTCCTCATACCCTTCAGGCAATTTCTAGGGTGCTTCTCTCCGCACCTTTGGCAAGTGGGGTGATGGATCTTCTTAGCACCGTTGGATTTATCCATCAGACCACCAAAATTGAATTCCACCTTACGCTTCTTATCCCCATGATACCCCTGAGATTATCTGATCTTCATTTCTACCTTGAGGGCACATTAGAAAATTTCCTCATAGTTTTTGAAGTCACAGATCGCCAGTGATTTCTGAAGGCTAGGTTTCAGCCCACTAAATAAGTGGTCAACCTTACATTCGGGGGTAACGACAAAGCTGGAAGTGTATCATGCAAACCTTGTGAAGTTTTCCTCATATTCTCCAACAGATTCATCATCTTTTTTTTCTTGAGGTCAAGGAAGTCCCTTTACATCTTAAGACGGAGGGTGCGCAAAAAATATTTATTGAAAAACATCTTCCAGAAATACTTCCATTATAATGCCTCGATATCCTCCTCAGGCTTTGTATTTTTGATCAAAGTCCACCATTGATCAGATTCACCCTCCATATGATAAGCATCCAGGAGAAAATTCTCTTGTTCATAACATTGAAGAATGGAGAAGATATTTTCAATGGAGTTGATCCATTGTTCAGTGATTGAGGGATCAGATGATCCATTAAAAGTAGGAGGCCTTTGTCTCATGAAGCTCTCGATAGTGACTTGTTATTTCTTAGGGGGGATTGAACATTCCTCTTGACCCATGTTTCTATTCAAAGCTTGAGTTAGATGAGAGAGAAGTGTTACAAATTTCGTGATTCCCGCTCCCATTGGATTGGGAATCTCATTAGTACAGTCATCACATTGATCTTCACATCGGTTGTTAGCCCGAGTCCTCCTATTACCAGCCATTGGCTGGAATAAAAGTAAAGTTAGGGGTAACACATAAAGGGTAATAAAATGACAAAACTGATGACTTATAAATAACTTTTATTTCCTTAACATATGAATCTATTGGCTTCAGTCTATGTTATCCATGATCTACTTTCTAACATACATTCTTAGGGCATTTTTTGTCCATTAATAATGGTTCATACTAAGCTTGTGAATTTACCAAAGCATATCCCCCAGGAGTGTCATAACCAAGAGTGCAGTAAGGCCCATTTTTGTGCACCAGTTCCCGTTCGAGTCTATCTCAAAGTGGTGTTTTCAGGTTTTACCCCTAGGATACATCTGTGCCAGAGCTGCCTCTACCTTCTCGTATCCAGACAGGGATGTATTTGCATGATAAACCACTTACTCAATTTTCACCAAAATTTAGGGATGTTTTTATTATACTTAGTCTTGTCTCTAAGGTTTTACTAGGGTTTTCTAATCCTAATCCAAAAAATAACTAAACCTCCCTCTGATACCAACTATGACAACCCAACTCTTTTATTACATAATTAAACATATTTTATTACATAAACTTCACTTGATACAACATAGAAGATCGAGAGGTCTAGTGTCTTTGGGGATTAGGATCATTACATAACCACTTAAAACATGAAAAACAACATCTTTATTGAAAATTTCCTTTACATGACCACTACATTCCCTCGTACTTAGAATTGCTTGGGATAACCTGAGGACATGCATAAAAAAAGGATGGGCTATAAAGCCCAGTAAGGGAATAATCATGGAATAAAATTAGGAATACAATACATGTTAGACAATAGGCATATCAATAAAGAACAAGATAAGCATAAACATAAAGGAATGATAAAGCATGATAATCAAAACATGGAAATGTGGCAATAACACTTAACATGGAATTAGCATGAGCCAAGGATCATTGCGCATGGAGCATGAGTAAATCCTAATTGCACATGAATCACGAGTAAAAAATCATTGCACTTGAATTAGAATGAGTCAACACCCATTGCACATGACGTATCATGATACTATACTTTACCAAATGCATTGGAGCGCTATAAGGGCACACCCTTCTCAGACCTTTCATTTCATGCATAAGTGTGCCACATGGATCATATAACATGGATTCATAAAACATCATGATTTATTCCACGATAAATGAATGTGGAATTAATACATGAAACTTTATAATCAATAAGTAAATGTGCATAAAGGTGAATACCCTTGATAGATAAATGGGCATGATATTCACTACACAATGGAATTGACTTGGAAAATCGGTGCAATTTCAGCAGCGTAACGGCGTGACGTAATAATTAATAAAAATGGTTGATGAGAGAGAAAGGGGTGTCTCATAATATTTAAATAAAATGGACAGTTAGGGGTTCATATAGATACATTTCCCAATAAATGTAATGGAAATTAGATTCATGATACAAAATAATTTCTTGAATGTAAATGAGGAGAGAGAAATTCCATTCGGAATTTCGGCATAGCAACGGGTGTACATGGGAGGCATTTAATGAGAGAGAAAGGGGTCTCCAATAATTCAAACATAAAGAGGGAAGTATGGGGGAGGTTCAAAACCATACTCCAACATTTATAATTGAAATTAAAAGGGCATAACAACATTAAGAAAATTGGACAAAAATGAGAAAGGAAGAAAAAACCCTTACTTGGAAGTATGCTTCCAAAGGTTTGAGAGAGGATTGAGAGAGGATTATTGGGAGCTTGGGTCACCTTGGGAGGATTATAGAGAGAGTAGGTAAGAGTTTGGATGAAATCCAAAGGATTTTAGTGAATAGTAAGTGAGAGCTTGGGTGGGTTTATATAGGAAAGGTGAAGAAATTCTTTATTATTTAGGTTTGGGACCCTCACGTTAAACTAATCCAAACCCCAAACCAGCCCATGGTTTTTGACCATGGTTTTTAGAAAAGGGAAGTGGAAAAAATATTTTATAAGTCCAAAGTCTAGACTTCTTAAAATAATGGGGTTTCTTATGTGGAGGTGAGTAACACTCCCAAGGAAAACAATTTAAAAAGACAAAATGTTTAATAAGTCTTGAAGGGTCCACTAAAGCTTTGTAAAATAAATAAAAAATACCCAAAATCACATTATTTTAATGTTAAAACACATATTTTCCAAAAATAAGGTTTATAGTATTTTATTACATCACTATTAGGTCATTATGATGTCATAAAACACATTATATATTTACACGATATTTAATTTTTACCCAAAAATTTGACTGTCTCAGAAAATTATGAAAAATTCACCATTGGATAATTTTGACATCCTGATTCCAGAAATAATATTCATTTTATCTAAATAATTTTCTAAATATGTTAATTTTCACTTTTAAAATAAAGACCGGCATTTATAAAAAATTCATGGGTTTTGACAAAAATGGATTTCAAACCTTAATAAAAATTACAATTTCATTCATAAAATTATACGATCATTTATATTTAATAAAAATTAATTTAATAATAATAATAATATTTTATTAAAATATTATTTAATTCAAAAATCCATTAATTCATCAAAATAGATTTCTTAGTTGATCATTAACTAAAAATACTATTTGTGCTTTAAAAACTCTTTACAAGGTAATGATAATAAAATGAAAGTATATTTATTATTATATAAAAAATAATGTACATAACCATAGTAATAGGGTCTTGTTACATAACCCCTTATAACACCCGCATAAGACCGAAGGGTAAGGTGTGCGATGGTGACAGACTCTTGGGGTGGCTCTGATAACATTGCTCGGGTGGTAATCTCTATCAAATTACACTTATCTCAGAGGCAGTCCCAACCGAGCTTAACATATTCAAGCTCAGCTTGGTCTTGGTCAAGAGTGAAGCCCAAAGACTCAACCTCCTTTCCGAGCTCTGAAAAATGGGCTTCGTATGGGGCACGTCTACTGGATGAGGCCATCGCTTCCTTTGTCTGAGTAAATTTGGATTTGTTAAAACCCTATATTTATACTAATAATATGATAACTGTTTAATAGCTATATTAGAAATGGTCACAATTCTTAAAATAAAACCAAAGAAGTTGACATTTTATATAAACATTTTACATAAAGAGACATTTAAGTATATCAAGAGGGATTTTCATTAGTGAAAGTTTGGGTCGTTACAAGCCTAATACATAGAATAACATACATGACTGACCCAATCACTGATTCATATGCAATCCTTGACATTATATTTCTTTCCTCATGCATCTGAGGATGTATTTTCTTGGAAAGATGAATGCCATGTGATGTTGGCAACAATCCTATCTTGAATTATTCCATACTGAATCTATTTAGTATCTTTTCAATTTATGTACTTTGACTTAAGCCTAGAAATATCTTGGATCTATCATGATGGATCTTGATCCCAAGAATATATGCTGCCTTGCCCAAGTACTTCATGGAGAAAAATTTATTCAACCATGCCTTAACAGACTGTAAGACTGGTATTTCATTTCTAATAAGTAATATGTCATCAACATATACTATTAGAAAAACAACTATACTCCCACTAAACCATTTGTAGACACAAGGCTCACATTCCTTCTTTATAAAACCAAATTCCATTATGGATTCATCAAAATGAATGTTCCATGGCCTGGATTCTTTCTTTAATCCATAAATGGATTTTTTTAACTTTCATATCTTATTGGAATTTTTTGGAGTCACAAACCCTTCAGGTTCTGTTATATAGAAATATTTCTAAAGGTTCCCATTAAGGAATGATATTTTGACATCCATTTGATAAATCTCATAGTCATGGTAAGCAGTAATTTCTAGTAGAATTATGATGGATTTCAATATTGAAACTGGTGAAAAGGTTTCATCGTAGTCAATGCCTTGATGCTGTTTAAACCCTTTTACAACTAGTCATGCCTTATAAGTAATGACTTTTCCTTTCATGTCATGTTTTTCTTGAATACCCATTTGAAACCAATAGGATTTACATCTACTGGAGGATCTACCAAAATACAAACTTGGTTTTGGTACATGGAATCCATTTTAGAATTCATGGCTTCTTGCCACTTGGAAACATTTATGCCACTTACTACTTCCTTGTAGGTTAGAGGATCATTATTATCAACTAATAATGAGTCTCCATCCTCAGTAACTAGAAAAATGTACCATTATAGTTCTCTAACCTTTCTTGTACTCCTAAGCAGTACTTGTGTCTCTAGAACGGATCTTTCTTCCATGGGGCTTTGTGGAATATTCTCATGTACCAACTCTTTTGTACCTTGAGCCTCGACTTCATTGAAGTCTATCTAATTCCCCCTATATCTTTTGGAGATGTGATCCCTATCAAGGAATATGGCACATCTTACCACTATAACATTTTTTCCTAAGTGGTCATATAGGTAATATCCCATTATTTCCTTAGGGTATCCTATAAAGGTACACATTGTGCCTCAGGGTGTGAGTTTGTTACCTAAAGAGGACTTAACAAATGATTCACTTCCCTACACATGTAAATTCGATAACATGGATTTTCTTCCACTCCAAATCTCATATGTAATGATATTTATCAATTTAGTTGGTACTTGGTTTAGTATGTGTTCCACTGTTTGTAATGAATATCCACAAAAGGATAATGGAAGACTTGCATGACTCATCATTGATCTCACTATGTCCAACAAGGTGCGGGTTTTCCTTTCACTTACACCATTCCACTGGGGTATGTAAGGAGGAGTGAGTTGGGATATTATCCCAAACTCCCATAAGTAATCAATTATGTCTTGATTAAGATATTCTCTACCTCAGTCTAAGAAGAGTTTCTTAATCTTCTTACCAAGATGGTTCTCAAATTCATTATTGTATTCCTTAAGCTTATCAAAAGAATCCAACTTATACCTCATTAAGTAGATATATCCATATCTACTAAAATCATCAATAAAAGTTATGAAGTATGAGTACCCACCCATTGCTTCAACTAGAAATAGTCCACACACATCGATATGAACCAATTCAATAATCTCTTTGTCCCTTTCACCTTTCCCACTAAACGGTGCTTTGGTCATTTTACCTTGTAAACATGCATGATATACACCAAGTGGTTTTAGTTCAAAAGAATCTAAATATTTATCTTGATATAACTTTTTCAAGAATTTCTCATTTAAATGAACTAGCCGGTGATGCCAAAGTTGGGTGTGGTATGATTCATGTGAATTAGATTTGTTATATATTGCCATTACATGGTTTGTGTAATCCAACACCTAATGACCATTATATAAATGTGCCTTACCAAAATAAAATATATCTTTAGAAAATAAGAAAAATTCATTTCCTAAATTGAAAAAATACATCTATATCTAGTCTGGATACAGAAATAATGTTTTTGGTTACATAAGTAATATAATAACAACCTTTTAATACCAAAATCATCCCAGTCAGCAACATGAGGTGGTAGTCCCTGACAGCTACAATAGAAAGTCTAGCTCTTTTGGATTCTCATAGATCTATCTCCCCTCGGTCAATTTTATTGAATCTAATTGTTTCCTGTATTTGGATACATATTTGAGAACCAAAAGCTGTATCTAATACCCAAATTGTAGAAATATATAAATTTCACTCGATAAAAAATGCACCTGAAGCTTCCCCTTTCTTATTTAGCTGGGTGATTTTTTTTCTAGTGGCCCTTCTTGCCACATGTGAAACAAACAACTTCATGTTACCTTCCCTCCCCCTTGATATTCCTTTTCTTGGAAGGGTGTGAAGAATATTTGGGCTTAAATCTCTTCACATTACCTTTCCTCTTATTCACCATAAGGATAGAAGGCTTTTTTCACTTCATATCTTTGTCCACTTGGAGAAGGAGGATAAGAAGATCTAGTAGAGACTTCTCAATGTTTTTCATATTGAAATTCACAAAAAAAAACTGGAGAATATCTAAGGTAGTGATGCGACAATGAGATCGGTACCCAGTTATTTGGGTAGTTTAAACCCTAGAACATTCAAGTGCTCAATGTAGCCAATGATCTTGACTACGTGAGGCCCAAATGGGAAACCTTCTCCAAGAATACTCTGAAAGAGTACCTTGGAGATCTCAAACTGTTCTTATCTTTCTCTCTCCAAGTAAAGACCACTAAGGTGCTCAAGCATGCTATAAGAATCCATGTTTTTGTGAGACTTCATGAGTTCACCAAAAATTAATGATAACATCAAACATTGAATTTCAACCATTTCATTCATATGTTTCTTGTAGTCCAGAAACTTTTCATCACTCACCTATTGGGTAGGTGGATCAGGTAATGAGGACTCCAAGACTTAATATTTCTGTTCATGGCGTAGAATGACCCGTAGTCATCTAAACCATTCCTAGAAGTTATTACTGGTGAGGATGTTGTCTTTATCCAGTATTGATCACAAAGATAGTGTGGTTGATGAGCTTTTAATTTTTTTATTTTATAATTAAAAGAGCAGATAATTAGTATTTTCTTTATTACATTTTATGAGAAATAATAAATTAATTTTATTAAGTCTCCCACTATTTTATTAAGTCCCAATATCCCTCACCATTGAACTCATAATGTCTAGTTTCTAGGACATTCTAGTGGAAATGATCCATATTCCCCTTTACATAACCACAACAAGGGTTGTTCAAGATATTTGAAGGTATTTAGGTAGGTAGGTCTTTGCAAACTATGGTCTTGCAACTCCTTGATCCGTTGAGTGGACTCCCCAATCCTGAAATACTGACTTGGATTTCCTCAACAATTTCCTCCAAATTTACACCAAGTCTAGAAAGGGATTATCTTCTTAATGTAAAATGGTTAAGTCAACCCGAAACTTTGATAAGAGCTTACTATATAAAATTAAGTGTCCCGAAAAGGGTTGGTCAATCACATAGTTTTATTGAGTCTTTATCTTAATCAAGTAATTAAAGGCTTAGTCAGAATTAATATTTTATTGAGGGATTTTTATCTCTTATGCGTAAATTTCCTTATTATCTTTATCACATGCTTGTTAATATTAAGTGGAACTTACTTAAGTGATCAAACATGTATTGATAATATTTATGCATAAGCCTAGTATATTTTAGTTCCATATTGAATGCTTGTTAATTCATTAATTATGTAGTCGCGATAATACATTCATAATGAAAAACCATGAAACTGATAGAAATAAAATAAAGGGAATGATCATGAGATATTCTAATGGTTAGTTTATCTAGGGGTTGATAAAGTAACCACTGACCTAGGGGATAAAAACCTTGAACCATTTATGGTTTGTGTCTACAGATTTCCACCTATCCACCTTTGTATCTGCTTGGATTGGTTTCACCTCGACACCTTACTTGAACTGCCTCCACAAGCTTGGGAGCTCCATCCATTACATATTATTTTTAACTCACACACAGGTGAGGGTTAAAAGGGGGTTTACATAAAATAAACCATGGGCACACATGCCCTACATATTATTGAGGAGAGATGACATGAATTCCAACAATTTAATTTAAAATAAATTAAAAGGAAACCAATCACATACAAAGGTCTGGTCTAGCTCATGATCATCCACATACATACAAAAAATTATGCATTTAATAAAACTACCATTCAATTATTTAATCATTATTATTAAGATAAATCTAACTTGAATTGATTAACTATTATCTTTAATTAATCAATCCTTTTATTTTAATCCTTTTTTAAATTTCCTTGAGATTATCATCCATAACCTTGGAGGTAAAATACTGAACACCCATTTGAATCTACATGATATGAAATTATAAACATTACACAAACATTAAAGTTTTAATTATGGGTAATTTGTTAAAGTACCCGATATGTAGTTCTGACTACATGGCTTGTACTGCCTTCACTGTCTTATCCTAAGTACACACCTAGGGACTCGGTTTGTGAGGCATATTTAGGAAATCTCAGAGTACATGGTGTGTAAAGTGGGCCACATGATGTGTTGTCTATGTTATACGGTTACTAGTCGACTTAGACATGTATGAGATATACAGTTTGGCCCTTGACCTGAAGGGACTACACACCATGTCCAGTGGGCCACACAACGTGTAATCCGGCTGACCATGCACCAGTCTGTCCTGGTCAACACACGATGTAATAATTAACTAAACCGCGTGTCATTAATGATCATGGATTGAGTAATTTCTAAATTACTCATGATGCACTGAACACAACTACATGATGTGTAATCCGGATTACATGGAGTGTATGGAAGATTACATGGCGTATAACTCCAAATACACAACGTGTACTATTGTGTTACCTGGAAAGAATAATCAGAACCTCCTGATGAGATCCTTAATTTAATTTTAATCAAAAAATTATTCATTTCTATTAGATTTGCGAGAAAGAAAAATATGAAGAAAATATATCAAAATTAAAATTACAAGAATGATTAAACATTAATTGAAAAACTAAAATATTAAATAGTAAATCATCAATGAATTATTTAAATAATTATAAATTATGATGATCTCACTCTGATACCACTTGAAGGATTTGGATGCAGTGGAAGCATGGAAGTTGGGAGGGTCCAACTTTTCTTTTACCATAATCAATGAACAATCTGGGATCAATACTATGATAAATTATAGTATCCATGAATTAAAATAAAAGATTTATACAAAGAGAAGAAAATCATAGGATCTAAGAAAGAGGATCTTAAACATCATGTTTATAATTAATTTATTAATTTCTGAAGAAATTAAATACCTGGGTCTTTGCTACTTTATTCATTAATGATCATTGATTGTCTGGAATGATCCTTCCGTATTTCCTTCATTGTTCTCATGAGTATCCAAAGTATAATCCCTCTAGAGGTGATCCACACATGATCCAATGGTATCTAAACAACACCACTCATTCTCTGGGTGCAAGCGCAGTGAAGCGAATATCTTGCGTTGATCGTTCTTGATCGCTCGTTCTTCGATCTTGAAGAAATTACCTCATTATTGAGAGGGAGAGATGAGTGGAGTTGAGAGAGAAAATGTTTAGCTCAAAAATTCTCAATTCACTGGGGTTTTACACAATAGAAGTACCTACCTATTAATCAACATGGGGTTTCAGTTATAATATTTAATTGAGAAACAACAATTAAATGCAATTATAACTGTTAGAGAAAACCCATGCCACCTAATAACAATAACAACACCATTATTTGTGGTGTTCCAACTTGCGCAAAACAAAACCATAAATGAAATCCCATGACACATAATGATAATAGTATTATTATTATTTCTTTCACCAACTAGATAAAAATTATTTACTGACTTATAAATAATTAATTTATCAATAGACAAGTCTTGGTGCATTTGAACTCCTCTTCCATTTATTAAATACCTAAATAAAATATTTTATTCTCTTAAATAAATATTTTTATTTAAAAACTAGTAAATAAATATTTATTAAATGTTCAATAAAATAAATAAATATATTTTATTCAAAATATGATGAATAAATATTTATTTAATTTATGAGATTATTTTAACCCGAATAAAATTATTCCTTGGTCTGGAGAATAATATTTATTCCATTAATTAAATTCAAATAGAATTTAATTGAGACCACTAGAAACACTTAGTGTGTGACCATCTAGGATTCTTTCTAATTGGTATTAGGCGAGCTTGCCTAAATTCCAATATTACTATCTAGCAACAGGTCAAGGTACCCAAGAGGAAGAACTTAAAGTCACAACGATGACATCCATATACGAACTATCACTGTGTAATATAATCCATTTTTCACAATATCCCATCAAGAAAGTTTCATGATAGTGTCATAAACCTATATGATTGATACTTAATTCTTTGACTACGTAAAATAAACTCATCGTTACTCCATGAACTTGAAATTTAGGGTGATGGTTATATTTCAATAAAAGGGCCAAGATATCAACTTCCATAAATGGTAGGGACAAATCCTTCCTTGACTTATCCATTAATAACATGTCAATCATGATGCACCCAACATACCCTACTTCCCACCAAAATATGGCATGACATTTTTCATCAGTAAATCAAAGTGTGTGATTCGTGACACATATTAATGATAATATTAAGGTATAAGGACCATTACACACACTCTTAGATAGAAATATTCGATGACACCAAAACATGTAGAATTCTTACTGGAGGGTATGTTCTCATAATCTCCCATCTTGGAGATTACCAAGTGAAAACTTCATGATAATAAGTCTCATCCGCTTACAAGTACTCGCACATGAAAGGCTGTATACTATGTGTCCCATAATAGTATGTCATCTAACCATAGAACTATATTTAAGAACATTATCATATCACTTCAAGGTTCTCATCATAGCGGGGAACTGCTACGACCTTATTAATGCGACAAATACTCCTAGACATTATTACATTATAGTCATACAAAACAATTAACAACATGTAATAAGATATTTAATATTTAAATATATTAAATATTCATGTAATCAAAGTACACAAATTTGGTTCTAGGACACCAACTCCAACATACAACCCATTCAAGTATCCCATTAGATATTTTTTTTATATATGAAAATAATAATCAGTTTAATATACGCAAATGAGACTTTATTTAATAATAATTACTTTGACTCACCTTAAAAATCCATTCTATAATTTAACTCAAGTAACAACCAACTTCAAATCCTTCTTTAAAAACTTAAATTGCATAATAATAATAATTTAATAAATAATTTATGTATCCTTTATACTAAAAAGTATCACTTTTTGAAATCATTATACATGGAAATCATAAAATTTATATATATACATGAAAAATATAAATATACATTAATTAAACAATTATAAAAATTTAAAATAAAAAAACATGAGAATCAATTAAATTTTCTTGAATCCCTTTTGTTGGTCGGAGTAGAGTACTCAAGAGGGGGGTGAATTGAGTATCTATAAAAATTTCTGTTAAGAATTGGTTCTTTGAAAATGTCCCCCAAATAAAAATATAATCTAATTCAGTTTGTAGTGAATTTATAAGAGTCTTGAATGTTCAATTGATTTCTCCAAATATTTATTAGTTATCAGTTATACTAATCTAAAGATTAACATACCTTTGGAAACTAACCTACTGGTTCAAAACTATTATAAACACTTCCTAAACTAACTATCAGAGTTTGAATTTGTTTGAATGCATTTTTTTATAAAACATAACAATAGACAAAACAAAAATTAAAACAAGAGGTTTAGTCTCAAGATTATACTTAGTCCTCTCCACTTAGTGATCACCTGCCACCAAGCAGTTTAAATTAATAAACAAGTTTGATCCAAACCCTGGATCTGGGTTCACAACAACACACAAGGTTGTCCAGGTCACACTTGACCTCTACCACAGTTCTTCATGGTAAAATCACAAACAAGTCACACACAACCTCTTCCACAGTTCTACATGGTATATAAAAGGATAAAAAGGGTGTGAGATTGAGAATATCAAGTATCCTCTAGTTATGCATAGGACTCAGTGTGTGTGTAACAGACAGATACACACACTGCTCAAAAATGTAAATAAATGAACATAATATATCTAAGGATGTAGAGTAAGGTTAAGAAGTCTCTGTGTGTTATGTAGTGTATCTCTGGACTCGTTTGATATAGTGGAATTGAATTTTGAGTGCTATTCTAGAAGTTGACTCCAAAACAGAGTATCGAAGTCTCAGTGTTCTAGATTCCAAGAGTGTGAAATATTAAACTTCTTGTTGGAAAGATGTTCAGGTCAGCTCAGTAGGTTTATCTTGACTTTTTGATCTCCCCATATGTTCTCCCTTTTGAGTTCTTGGGATTTAGAAGTATGTTCTATAATTGCAAGCATTCTTCTGCACTTTTGAACTTACTTTTTGATACTGTACTTTTTCCCATTTTTTGAATGATCCAGCTTGTAATTCTTTTATACTTCAAGGTTCAGCAAACACAATGATCTTCTCATGTGCATGTACCTCGCACTATCCTCTGAATATCCTACATACAACATTAAATAATGTCAAAAACATTAATTTATCATAATATGACCGTTAGATATAAATTTGAATTAATAAATTAAAAACAATTTTTATGACTATCGGTGAGTCATAAGTATCGGTATTTCAGAATCGGTGACTCTCTATATCAGAGAGTCCTTTCCATCGGTATCGGTGACTCTGGGTATCGGTGAGTCATTTTTGCTATCAGTTTGTCTGGGCATCAGTGAGTCTTCATCGGTGACTCATTTTGAACTATTGGTGTGTCGCCCATCGATGACTCATCCATTAGTAAGTCCTTTGAACTAAAGGTGCATCGATCATCAGTGAGTCATCCATTGGTAAGTTTCTTGAACTATCAGTGTGACCGATTATCAGTGAATTGTCCATCAGTGTGACATTTGTTCTATTAGCGAGTCTTGCATCGATGTCTTCTTCAATCAGTGAGTTCTCATCGGTGAGTCAGCCATCAGTGACTCCTTAAACCAATCAGTGTTAGGGATTTTGAAAAACTTACAAAGTGTATGTCTTATACAGAACAATACCAGATTGAGTGAAATTCATAATTACATGTAAATATACATTTTTAAATTTATTGAAACATAAATATCTATAATTTATTGACTTATTAAAATGTATTACACCATGTGACATAATTTATTCATTTATAAATATTCAATGACATGATTAATCATTAGTTATAACATAATGTGTAAATTAGCATAACTTTCAAAATGGCATGATTTGTGATTATTAAAACAACTATCTTACAGAGGGTCCAAAAATCTCCCCCCTTTTGATAATCACAAATCATGGCATTAATGAGTTATACATGATGTTAAGGAATAAGAATTACTTGACTTAGCATACCAACAGTGAGTGTGAATTATCAATATAACTATAAGGTCTTTCCTTTTAAGCTCCCCCTTAATAATTGTATCAGAGCTTATATAGAAGGTTCCTTTTAAGAGAGTTATATCATAGAACTTTCATGCTCCCCCTTAGTAAGTTATATTATATTTTTTGTTGATTTCATGCCATCTTTCTTATGCCATAGATAGTCTCCCCCTTAGGTTAAGAGTTTATGCCATCCATAGATTTCTCATTCCATCCATAGATTTCTCCCCCTTTTGGGATTAAAAAAATGGTGAAAATAAATATAAAGGATAAAGAAAAATAACACAAAGAAAATTTGAAACACAAAGAAGGAAAATTGATATCCATTAAGGTACAAAGAGTAAAACCAGAAAAATAAAAGTGAAAATTCCTATCAAAAAAAGATCCACATCTAAGGCTTGGGATATTAAGGGGATTTCCCTTTGTCTAAAGGGTAAATAGTGGGTTTAGGAGGTGGTGTTGTGGATATTGGAAGGGATTAAAAAAGGGTTACACTAGGTAAAGCAATGGCTATAGGAACATTGGCTGTAAGGCTTGGTCTCTACTCTGATATAACATGACTTTTATGCTCGTGGATCACTAGCTTGACCTAAGATAAGGATTGAGAAACTGTCATATGAGCAGGGGGTAGTGAACCAGGTCCAATGGAATCATCTATAGGGACCATTATAGCTTCATCTTTCACATGTAGGTAGGGCTTCAAAATCTTGATAAAATCATTTATGATTTCACCCTCATATTGCATAGCCTTTTCAAAATCCTCATTTTCCTCCATGAACTTATCCAAAGTGGGTGTAAAATATTTTAACTATCTCACTTACCTCTTGAAGGCCTTAGTCACTGGTGGTATCTTGAGGTTTTCATCCAAGTACTTAAAGTTGTTATTTAGATCATGCTTGGTGTAGATTTTAGCAAAATACTTGTCCACTTTGTCCCTGATATCCTTTTGATCAGTAGATGCCTCATTTGTACACTATCTCACCATGTTATATACAAGGTCACTGTTCCCGTGTACTTTGGAAAGGGTCTCTTTATCAGAGTCATGCTGAATGGATCTCATCTCTTCTCTTATCACAGTCCTGAGCAACTCGATATCAGTAGCAGGCCTAGTAACTCTAGAACTAGATGCACCAGAGATCATATTTACAAGATCCTCTTTCAACTTCTTAAAATATACACTCAGTATATGTGTAACAAGGTTCTTAAGAACCTCTATAGCACCATCAAGTGTGGTTTTGAAATAATTATACATGGATACCAGTTCCTGACCCATTTTATTCACTTCTTCTCCTAGAACTCTATTATTTCTAATAATGATATTGGATGTAGTGATTAGGTTGGGCTGTATCTCCTGAATGACCATTCTTGAAATCCTAGCAGCATCTTCCTCTAAAATAATCATATAATTAGAAGCTTCATTTCTAAATCCAATAGAGGATATCACAGATTCACAAATTTCAGCTTTGAATTGCTCAAGATTAGCCTTGGTGACATAATCACTAGGCACCGAAGGTACAACATGATCACCAATATTAGATAATATAGGTGAAGTAGGAGAAATCGGTTCCACATCATCTTTTTGAGTAGGAGGAGCTACCATCTACTCATATGAATCATAATCCAGCCCAAAAAGGATATATCCTGGATTTATATTCCACTCACCTGAACAGGTCCAATCTCTAGGCTCCACAATATCAATTCTTACTCTTCTTCCTTGAGGCATAGGTACAATCTAAGCTTCATCTTCTTATTCTTTATCTCTATATAAAATATCATTTTGAGGCACTGGTACATTCTGAACTTGAGCTTCTTCTTGAACTCCAACTACTCTAGCCACTCCATCCATTTGAGGATCTTCCTCATTTTGAGGCATATGTGCAATCTGAGATTAAACTTTTTCCTCTTGAACTCCATCCATAATTTCATTAAGTTCCTTATGATGCCTTGAAAATCATCAGGATGGTCATGTATGTACTCATTTCTAGCATCTCCATCATCATGTACATCATGATTAGAATCATTCTATCCAACAGGATCAACATCATCCTGTCTATCAGCCTCATCATCTTCTCTATGCACATACCCCTCATCAGAACTATTTACATATTGTATAGATTTTATTGAGTCACTCACATACTCACCATAATCCTCCTCCTCCTCCTCCTCATCATCATCCTCATCATCATCAGAATTACTCAAATAACCTTCAACTCTAGAGACTTCAGTCTCTTACTCATATTCATCATCCAACAAAGGTTCTCGAGAAGGTAATTCTAATGGTGGAATGGAAAGTCTATATTATATGTCTTTATGGATTTTAGTAATATTTGGGTCACTCCTATCATCTATAGGAGACCCCTATTCTCTTTTCTACTCAATCTCAGCTTGTTCCTCATCAGAATAAACAACCTGATCACCAGGTTTAAGACATGGATCACCTTGATCCCTTGGTCTGGTAGGATGATCAATAGGATTATAATACTCATATAATCTGTCCTCATCTTCTACCCACGTTCTTCTCTATGGGTTCCAAAATATCTTCATACTTTTTTAGATGTATTTGTGTAGGAAAAAACCATTACAAGAAGTAATCACTTCATCCCCATCCTCCACACATCCTAACTTCTCTAACATTGTAGAAACCATCCTTGGGTAGTATAAACAGGTTGAATTTTTTGAGGGTTTGATCATATCAAAAATATATACCATAATGTACCTAAAAAAGTTTACTTTTACCTCATTCTTC
This sequence comes from Viscum album, assembly GCA_963277665.1. Classification (NCBI taxonomy): domain Eukaryota; kingdom Viridiplantae; phylum Streptophyta; class Magnoliopsida; order Santalales; family Viscaceae; genus Viscum; species Viscum album. The sequence goes on along the minus strand of OY728160.1, from coordinate 1,714,557,311 downwards.
AATAAATAAATCAAGAAAACATCCTAATACTTCAAGGTAGAAAAATCTACCTTCCTTGAGAATATTTGGTGTTGGATAAATTTGAAGAGAATTCTGGCCTCTCCATCTAACTCTGAATCTATTGCTCTCCTTGACTCCTCATTTCTAGTCAACTCTTTCAATGCATTTTCATAAGAAAATAAATCTAAAGCTGGTGGTATATTACCCTGGTAATCTGCAAATATGCCCTCATGTGACATCCCCAAGCATTCAACCCACTCTTTCAAAGAAAAAGAGATCTCCTTGACCTTTACCACTAACTTCATCCGAGCTTCCTCAGATCCTTCAAAAAACACTTTCAAGTTGAGATAAAATTGGTGTACCAGCTTAGGTTAGAACAGTCTCTCATTTTCTGCAAACCAGCTGATCCACCCTTGTGATTCCACAACTTTCATCAAGAGATACTTACTCTACAACAACCACTTGGTCGACACTTCTTTCTCTGGAGTCACTATACAGATTCCCAACCCAAGATTCACATAACCCACGACACTACTTGATTCTCCTTTCTAACAATCGGCTGAAGATGATTCACTTGGTCCTTCCATCAAACGCTTTGTCCTTTCCATTCTGAAGGTTCAGGTTCGAAGGAAGTCGAAAGGTTGAAGGATCAAAGGTAGAGTGAGGGTAGTGAAGGGTAAAAGGGTATAAATAGTGTGGATTGAATTAATTTTATCATTTAGGGATTTTAATTCATAAAAAAAATATAATAACAGTAAAATAAGAAGAATGAAATTTTGTAATTTTACTTAAAAGATAAACAGATAACCATATTTACTAAAAAGTCCCTATCGGTATCAGTTTTATACTAACAGTATCAGTATCACAAGATTTGTATTACACGACTAGATTCATATGATTGGTTTCACATGATAGGTTTCACCGAATCAGTTTCACTAAATCGGTTTCACCGAATTGGTTTCTCTTGATTAGTTCCACCAAACATGTTTCACACAATTGGTGTCACTCGAACGGTTTCATCTGATCTGTTTCACCTAATCAGTTTCACATGATCGATGTCACTTGAACGGTTTCACCTGATCGGTGTCACCTGATTGGTTTCACAGTGATTAGTGTCATAGACACACAAATTTTTCTAAGGGAATAAGGTCAGATAGCCTTTATAGATTTATCATTCCTACTTCATGTTAGATGTGATCATTCTATCAAAGTTTAAGGGTTTGGTGAAAATCTCAACAAGTTGATGTTCAGTCCCAATAAACTCAAGAGTTATATCACCTTTTTGATAATGGCCTCTCAAAAAGTTATGTCTCACATCAATATGTTTTATTCTAGAATGAGAAATTTGATTCTTAGAAATATTAATAGAACTTGTATTGTCACAATTTATAGGGATATGTTTGAATTGAAATCCATAATCTAATAAAGTGTGTTTCATCCACAAAATTTGTGCACATCAACTACCAATAGTCATGTAATCTTCTTTATCAGTTGATAATGCAACCAAATTTTTCTTTTTACTACACCATGAAATTAGATACTTTCCCAAAAAGTGACATGTTCTAGATGTGCTCTTTCTATATAAATTACAACCACTAAATTCATCATTAGAATAGCTAACCATATCAAAAGGTTTTCCTCTAGTGTAGAACATCCCTAAATTAGTTGTATATTTGAGGTATTTTCAAACTCTTTTAACAAAATTTAAATGTGACTCTTTTCAGTTTGCTTGAAATCTTGCACACATACACACACTAAACATGATGTATGGCCTAATAGTAGTTAATTAATTTTTAAAACTCTATTTTATGTGTTTAAAGTGCATGGTAGGAGTTGGGAATAGGTTGGGAGAGTTTGGAATAGTTTTGAATAAGAGGCATTTCTAAGTGCGCACAGTTTGAGCATGGTTAGGGGAAACCGTGCGGGTTCTCTAGGAAACCATGCAGGGGGAGACAGTGGGATTCGCATAGCCTACACATGGTTTTCCAAACTATGTGAGGAAACCGTGCGGACCCCCCTCTCGAGTAAGTGTCTTGCACATGGTTAGCGCACGGTTTTCCAAACCGTGCAGGCTAACCGTGGGGCCACTTAAAGAAAGAGTTTTTAAATTCGATCTCCCTCAGGATTAACCTATTTCACTCCAATTCTTCTCCCACTCAATCCTCACTTAGGATTTTGGGTTCTCAAAGGTTTAAGGTGATCTCTTACTCATTTTTGAAGAAAATATAAGGGGTTTCTTGGTGGATTGAAGTCGATTATTCTTGGGTAAGTCTCTCCTCTTGGTTTCTCTTTGATTTTCTCTAGGTCTTATCTTCCCTCTCTCTCGATTTTCTAGATCTACATCCATTTCATGTAGATATAGTGTTGGGGTTGCCTTGTGTTTTGATTTTAAGGCTTTTGGATGATAGGGAAGTAGATCTAGAGTGGTTTTTAAGAAGCACTTTCCTGGATTGGGGTGCAGTGGTTTGTGGGTCGATTTTGTCGAAAACCTAAAGGTAGGTGTCTTCTCTATCGACTCCAATTTTCTAGAACTTGAAGCTTGGTTACAATTCATTTTTTTTGATTAAAATTAATTGTATTTTTTATGTGCAAAATTGGTTGGAAATCCCTTGGTGATGTTTTGGGGATTTTTGGGAAAAATGGGGGCTTTGTGGTGAAATGATCTTGTTGAGGATTTTAAAATGGAGATTTAAAATGGGTTGTTGGGATTGATTTGTGAAAATGGTTTTCAATAAAGATTTTTTTTATTGAAATATTTTTTGGCATAGAAAATTATTAAATGGTGTTTTCAATAAATGGGTGATTTATTGAGGTGAATTGGCATGTGTTGGAAATGGTTGTGTGATTATCGTGCGGACTTGGTGTTTTGTGTTTGTTGGTTGATTAAATGTTATGGATTATGTTGGTTATGTGGAATTGGGTGGGAAGTCTCACTATAAAAGGTAATGTATAGTGGTTTGAATAACCACCATTATGGATAGTGGTCGAAAAGCACCGTTAGTTGTGAATGGGGTGAACGGGATGGGCAGAACTCCCACTGTAATGGTTGCATTTTTGTGTGTTTTTTTCAAGATGAAAATTGTTGTGATAATGTTAAATGGTGAGATGGATCATTGTATAATGGTTTTTATTTCCCTCGGTTTTCTTGGTTTGGGTGATGTGGCTTAGTAAGGGTATGTTTGGATTATGTTAATGGTTGCACTTGTGATTATTTTATATAAACTACTTTATATAAATTTGCTAACAGTTTTATCCTAGTGGTCTGTGTAGGGAAGTCATTTGGGGAAAACCTACAGAGTATTAGTACTCACCCCCTTCTTTAGCACTTGGATTCTTTTTTAGATGTTGTATTTCAGGACATAGGTAAAGGTAAAGCATCTCATTGCTAGTGTATTGTGGTGATGTTTGGGATATGTGTTGGTGCTTGGAGCATGGAGCTTAGTGTGGAGCTGTGGAGTGTGTCTTGGTTTATTTAAGGGTCTCTTGTTTAGTCTTCCACATAGTACTCTGATATTGTGTTTGGTTATATTGGTTTTGGGTTGTATTTTGGGGAAACTTGGTTGTCTTTTTGGTGATACATGCCTAAATGTTTTATTGACATGAATCATATAGTTATTGCTAGTGTATGGTTTGGTTGGTTTTTTATTAAGGGAAAATCATTCCCCAATTTGTTCTCGAAGCCATCAACATTTATTTCCTTCCTTTGGCACCTTGGGAACATCGCTTAAGGCCAAGTAACATTCCTCCACCCTCTCAAGCCAATGAGATGGGGCAGGATGTTACAAGTGGTATCAGTTTTTTCAGTCCTTGACTTTCAATTGAGAACAGTTGTTCGATCCTTTGCTGTTGTTTATTGGTCTTGGTGTTTATATTTGTTCTTGGCCTATTCCTTGAGTTGGGATGGTAGAAAGATGTAGGATTGTCGGAACTTGGAATGTATAGTATAAAAGGATATAGCTAACCCTTTTATGATAAACTTCAAGTTACCATAGAGTTGGGTACATAAGTGTTTCGAGACACTTATAGGCATTGGATATCTCATTGTCATGGGTGTAGCCAATGAGATGATCATGACATGCATGGTAGAAATGAATTCCCACTAGGATGAATATTTCTTTAAGGTATAATGAATTATGGTGTGGTATGAATGTGTTGATTTTGAAAATCTGTATTGGGTTTCAAAATAGAAGGATTTGAAACATGGAAATTGGTGGTATTTTGAAAAGGGGTTGATTTTCAAAACATGGTGGATTTTTCAAAATAGTGAAATATAGGAAATTTGAACTTGTGGAAATCCTAGTTGTGATAGTTGTAGTGTAATTGAACTAGAATTTGTGAATCATGAATTTCTAAAATAGAAGGACTTATGGTTGTTTTTATATTGATAGAAATGGAACTAGGTAGGTATCATAGAGACCAACTGGAGGAGGTTGCTAAAAATGTGGTTACACCTGAGCCCCAGGTGAACCAGCAGCTAGTGCAGAGTATAGTGAAATCTTTACAAATAGTAGGAAGTGCGAATAAAGCGGATGAACCAAGGAATTTTAATCATGAAGTTCAGTTTCAAAGGTAGAATCCATCCATCTTTAGGGGTGATTTAGAGCCATAGATGGCAGAAGCATGGTTGAATAGAATGAACAAGATCTTCGAATTCTTGGGAACACCGGTAGAGTTGAAAATGAAATTATCCATGTATATGTTGGAAGATCTTTCCCTTCAGTGGTGGGATTTGGCTGTCCAATTTAGAACATACCAAGGTATGACATGGGACGGATTTGAGGAATTTTTTAACAAAAAATTCTACCCTCATACATTCATAATTCAGTGCACAACGAATTTATTCCATTTGAAACAAGTGAACCTTTCAGTAACGGAGTATGTAGCTAAGTTTATGAACTTAGTGAGGTTTTCACCCAAGGTGTTAGGCAGTACATCATTGAAAACTCATATCTTTGAAGTTGGTTTGAGGCAGTACATTTGGTCCAAGATAGCAGTGCTGTGTATAAATGATTATACAGATATGGTGAATAGAGCCTCAGTGGCCAAAAGGGATCTCTTGGGGGCTACGAGTAGAGGAAGTGTATTATTACCCATGAGGAATAGTGGGAACTCTAATGATGGGTTCAATAAGAAGAGGGACACTTATTTATAGGGCAGGAGTATGACTCAGAATCCAACTACAGGATCGATGAATCTTCCTTTGAATCCTCTGAGCAAACCTGGTTGTTTTCAGTGTGGTTCTATGAGCCACATCAAGTGGGATTGTATGAAACAACCTAAATCATGTAATAATTGTAAGCATATGGGGAACCTTCAGCGGTATTGTCAGAATGATCTAAGTTCAGGTGTCCGTGACACTCCTCAGGGGTCATAAGGGTTTTATGCCTTGATAGGACGATGGGATTGTCAGTAGATCCGAGTCTGTCATGGTGATTCTGGGAACACCACGAATCCTCAGGAAAAGTCTCAGCAGGGAAGCAAGGGACAGAGTGTTTCAAGCAATCAGTTGTTTGGAGTCGAAAAGGTTGTAATAGATGATTATCCAGGACCATCCACGATGCGAGGTACAATTCTTTTAAATTCCACATTGATGAAAGTGTTGTTTGATACAGGTGATTCCCATTCTTTTATTGCTTCTCGTATCAATGATTTGTTGGGTTTAATGGTAGAAATGATTCCTATGGTTCTCAAACTTCAAACTTATATGGGTGAAAAATAGTGTCAAGTCTTCCTATGTAGAGCATGTCATGTAGTGATGGATGAGGTTGAGTTGACGTGGGAATTATCAGTGCTTGAGATGGATGTGTATGGTATAATACTGGGAATGGATTGGTTGATAATTTTTAAGGCCCAAATTGACTGTTATGCACGAATGGTTAGTTTGTGATGTAGGATGGTGTGATAAATCTCTTTAGAGGGGAGAAGAATGAGAAGTAGGGTGAAACAGGCTTTTTGGCACCAATGGTTGGCACGATATCATACTGGTTAGTAGCTTTGTCATTGGAAGTAGTGAAAAGTATTGAGCATAGTGTTATTACATTAGTCTTGGATCAGTTTATGGATGTTTTTCCTGAAGAATTCTTAGGTTTACCACCTATAAGAGAAGTGGAGTTTATGATTGATCTCTTTTGAGGGACCAGTCCTATCTCACTTCCATATTATTGGATGACACCGAAATAATTACAGGAACTAAAAGTGTAATTGGAAGAGTTAGAGAACAAATGGTTCATCCGGCATAGTATGTCTCCATGGGTAGTGCCAGTGTTGGTTGTTAAGAGGGAGGATGGAACATTGCAGTTATACATTGACTATCGTAGACTAAATCAAGTTATGATAAAGAACTGATATCCACTTCCACACATTGATGATTTTTTGACCAGTTGAGGGGAGCTCAGTGGTTCTCCAAGATTGACTTGCGATCAAGGTATCATCAGTTGTGGGTGTTGAAGGAGGATATTCCAAAAATAGATTTTAGAAGTAGATATGGCCATTACGAGTATGTGGTTATGCCATTTGGTCTAACGATTACACCAACGGTGTTCATGGAATTGATGAATCAGATATTTCAGAGATATCTAGATCCTTTTGTGGTGGTATTTGTTGATGATATACTGGTGTATTCAAGGACAAGGGTAGAGCATGAGAAACACTTGATGACCATGTTGGGGATCTTGAGGGATCATCAGTTGTATGCCAAATTGTCAAAGTGTGACTTTTGGATACAGGAGGTTTGTTTCATTGGCCATGCTATTTTTGAGAGGGGTGTTTTAGTTGATCCGAAAAATATAGAGGCTGTTATCTCATGGCAACCACCAAAGAATTTTTTTTAGATACAAAGATTCCTTGGTCTAGCTGGGTATTATCGACATTTTTTTCATTATTTTTCATGATTGGATTCACCGATGATATATTTGAAAAGGAAGAATGTTCCATTTCAATTAGATGATTAGTGTTAGAAATGTTTTGAAGAGCTAAAGGGTCGCCTTACATCAGCACCAATTTTGGTTTTTACAGAACCATAGAAAGGGTACGTGGTGTATTGTGACACATTGGGATCAGGTTTGGGGTGTGTTCTCATGCAAGGGGATCATGTAGTTGAATATGGCTCACAGCAGTTGAGTTTTCATGAGAAGAACTACCCAACACATGATTTGGAGTTGGCAACAGTAGTTCATGATTTAAAAATGTGGAGGCATTATCTCTTTGTGAGAAATTTATAGTGTTTACCAACCATAAGAGCTTAAAGAATATCTTCTCACATAGATATTTGAACATGAGGAAAAGTTGATGGATGAAATATCTCTAGATGTTTGATTTCAACTTAATGTACACACCAGGTAAGGGAAATTTGGTGGCGGATGCATTAATTAAGAAATCATATTCTCAAGTAGTGAAACACGCATCAAATTAGTAAAAGTTGATGTCAGTCATAGCCTACATGTGGTTGGAATGTGAGGACCGGGGTGATAGAGCGGTCTTTTTTCTAGTTTCATTGGTTCCTGACATGGATGGTTTGGTTAAAGAGGCACAAACATATAATTCTGTATGTATGATGATGAGGTCGAAACTCAATGGTGGGGAGACCATTGAGAGATGAAAATTGAATGAGAATTCAGTCATGTGTTTTTAGAATCAGATGGTGGTACTAGTGGCTTGTCGGGAGGAACTTATCAAGGCATATCATCATTCCAGGTGGACTGTCTATCCTAGAATTCAGAGAATGTATAAGGCATTGAAATAATAGTTTTGGTGGGTTGGTATGAAAAGGGATGTGGTCGGGTTTGTCTTGAGATGCTTGAATTTCCAGAAAGTCAAGGTGGAGCATCAGCGACTAGCATGCATGTTGCAGTCTTTACCTATCCCAATGTGGAAATGGGAGCAGATAACAATGGATTTTGTGATGGGTCTCCCAAGAATGGTCTGGAAACCTGATGCCATATGGGTGATTATGGATCAGCTCACAAAGTCGGTCCATTTCATCCCGATTCATAAATATCATACGGTAGAGGATCTTTCCAAAATTTATATCTGGGAGGTGGTAAAGAGGCATGGTGTTCCAATTTCTTTTGTATCAGATAGAGATCCAAGGTTCAAATCTCATTTTTATAAATCCTTACAGCAAGCCCTTGGAACACAATTGGCTATGAGCACGACATATCATTCTCAGATGGATGGGCAATCCGAGAGGAAGACAAAAACCTTGGAGGATATGATAAGGGCTTATGTGATGGATTTTGGTGGTTTATGGGAGGATCAATTACCATTGTTTGAGTTCTTCTATACTAATAGTTATCAATCTTCGATACATATGGATCCTTTTGAGGCTTTTCATGGGCGTCCTTATCATTCTCCACTATGTTGGGTAGAAACGAGCGAGACTTCGATGATCAAACCAAGCCTTTTTGAAGAGACTATGGAGAAAATGAAGTTGATCAAGAAGAGGATGGATATAGATAAATGTCATCAGAAATAATATGTGGACCATCGTCAATGACCATTATCGCTTGAGGTGGGTGATCATGTGTTTTTGTGAATCTCTCCTAGGTTGGGACATCGTCGGTTTGGGAAGAAAGGTAAGTTATCTCCAAGGTATATTAGGCCTTTTGAGATAGTTGAGTAGATTGGAGAGGTGGATTATTGTTTGGATTTTCCACCATAGTTTAGTGCAGTGCACAATGTGTTTCATGTGTCACAGTTGAAAAAGTATCAGTCAGATTGTGACCATGTGATTCATTGGGGTCATGTTGAGCTAGAATCAGATGCTTCCTTGGTGCATGTGCTAGTGAAGATTGTGGATAGGTAAGAGAAAGTCTTTCATGGTAAAATCATAGGTTTATTTCATGTTTTTTGGTAGCATAGTTATATTCAAGAGGAGACTTGGGAGTGGGATAAAGAGATGGTCGAGCAATGGCCCGAGCTCTTTCGGCAAAGCAATGGTTTCCTACTTTATGAGGACATAAATTCCAATAGTGGGGAGAATATAGCACCATCTATTTGAGGTATGTAGCCTTTTTATTCATTTTTATGTGTTTAAATTTCATGGGATGAATTAGGAAGATGTTGGGATAATTTGGAATTGTTTTGAATAAGTTTGGAGGCTTTTCTAAGTGCGCACAGTTTGAGCACAGTTAGGGGAAACCATGCAGGTTCTCTAGGAAACCGTGTAGGGGAAGAAAATGGGATTGACATGGCCTGCACATGGTTTTCCAAACTTTGAGATGCAACTGTGCAGACCCCCTCTCTCAAGGTAGTGGCTTCCGCAGGGTTAGCGCACGGTTTTCCAAACCGTGCGGGCTAACCGTGCAGACACTTAAAGGAAGGGTTTTTAAATTTGGGCTCCCTCAGTCTTAACCTATTTCAATCCAATTATTCTCCCACTCGATCCTCACTCAGTATTTTGGGTTATCAAAGGTTGAAGGTTCTCTCCCACTCGTTTTTGAATCAAATCGAAGGGGTTTCTTGGTGGATTGAAGTCAGTTCTTCTCGGGTAAGTCTCTCCTCTTGGTTTCTCTTTGATTTTATCTAGGTCTTCTCTTCCCTCTCTCTCAGTTTTCTATATCTACATCCGTTTCATGTAGATATAGTGTTGGGGTTGCCTTGGGTGTTGATTTTAAGGCTTGTGGATGATAGGTAAGGATATCTAGAGCGGTTTTCATGAAGTTTTTTCCTGGATTGGGGTGCGGTGGTTTGTGGGTCGATTTCACCAGAATAAAGGTAGGTTGGTTCTCTCTCAACTCCACTTTTCTAAAACTTGAAGCTTGGTTACAATTAATTTGTTTTTTTTAAAATTAATTATGTTTTTATGTGAAAAATTTGTTGGAAATACCTTGGTGATGTTTTGTGGATTTTTGGGAAAAATGGGGGCTTTGTGGTGAAATGCTCTTGTTGTGGATTTTAAAATAGAGATTTTAAAATGGGTTTTTAGGATTGATTTGTGAAAATGGTTGATGAAAATGGTTTTCAATAAATATTTTGTTTTATTGAAATATTGTTTGGCATGAAAAACTATTAAATGATGTTTTCATTAAATGGGTGATTTATTGAGGTGAATTGGCATGTGTTGGAAATGGTTGTGTGATTATTGTGTAGCCTCAGTGTTTTGTGTTTGTTAGTTGATTAAATATTATGGATTGTGTTAGTTGTGTGGAAGTGGGAAGGAAGTATCACTATAAAAGGTGATGGATAGTGGTCGGAAGAACCATCAATATGGATAGTAGTCAGAAATCACTGCTAGTTGTGAATGGGGTGAATGGGATGGGCGGAAGTCCCACCATAATGGTTGCTTTGTTGTGTGTTGTTTGCAAGATGGAAATTTTTGTGCTAATGTTAAATGGTGAGATGGATCATGGTATGATGGTTTAGATTTCCCTCAGTTTTCTTGGTTTGGGTGAGGTGGCTTGGTAAGGGTATTTTTGGCTTATGGTAATGGTTTCACTTATGATTATTTTATATAAACCACTTTACATAAATTTTATAACGGTTTTATCCTATTGGAGTATATAGGGAAGTCATTTGGGGAAAACCTACTGAGTATTAGTACTCACCCCCTACTTTGACACTTGGGTGCTTTTGCAGATGTCATATTTCAGGACACAGGTAAAGGTATAGAATCTCATTGCTAGTGGATTGCGGTGATGTTTGAGAGATGTGTTGGTGCTTGGAGCATGGAGCTTGGCATGGAGCTGTGGAGTGTGTCTTGGTTTATTTAGGGGTCTCTTGTTTAGTCTTCCATATAGTACTCTGATATTGTGTTTGGTTGTATTGGTTTTGGGTTGTATTGTGGGGCAACTTGGTTGTCTTTCTGGTGATACATGCTTGAATGTTTTATTAACTTGCATCACATAGTTGTTGTTAGTGGATGGTTTGGTTGGTTTTTTATTAAGGGAAAATCATTCCCCAATTTTTTCTTGAAGCCCTGAGCATTTATTTCTAGCCTTTGGTGCCTTGGTAACGTCGCTTAAGGCCAAGTAGAATTCCCCCGCCCTCTCAAGACAATGAGATGGGGAAAGATGTTACAAATGTACTCTGCTTCATCATTTGATAATGAAACCAAATTTTGATTTTTATTACACCATGAAATTGTAGTCTTTCCCAAAAAGTGACATGTTCTAGAGGTTCTCTTTCTATATAACTTACATCCACCAAATTCAGCATCAGAATAGATAACCATATAAAAATGTTGTCCTCTAGGGTAGAATATTCCTAAATTAGTTGTATATTTTAGGTATTTAAAAACTCTTTTAACAACTTTTAAATGTGGCTCTTTTCAGTTTTCTTGAAATCTTGCACACATACACACACTAAACATGATGTCTGGCCTACAAGAAGTTAAGTAAATAAAACTCCCAATCATTCCTCTATAAGCAGTTTGATCAACAAATTTCCCATTTTCATCAAGATCTAACTTATAAGTGGAACTCATAGGAGTTTCAATACTCTTAATTCCATAAAATCCATATCTTTTCAAAATATATTTAGTATATTTACTCTAATTTATAATAATACCTTCTTTTTTTTAAAATATTTGAAATCCAAGAAAATATTTAAGTTCACCCATCAAACTCATTTCAAATTCACTTTGCATCATTTTTGAAAAATCATTACATAAAGAATTTTTAGAAGAACCAAAAATAATATCATCTAAATATATTTGACCTATTAAAACTTATTTAGAAATTATTTTTATAAATAAATAAGGATATGAAACTCCTTTTGTAAAACCTTTAGAAATAAGAAAGTTACTTAACCTATCATACCAAGATCTTGGAGCTTGTTTCAAACCATATAAATCTTTAGTTAATTTGGAAACATGATTTTGACAATGTGGATTTGTAAAACCTGGGGGTTGTTTAACAAAAACATCCTCAATTATATAACCATTTAAGAATGCACTTTTGATATCCATTTGATAATATTTGAAATCCAAGTGTGCTGCATAGGAAAGTAAGATTCTGATGGATTCAATCCTAGCTACTGGTGCAAAGGTCTCCTCATAATCAATTCCCTCTTCTTGATTATATCCTTGTTCAAACAATCTAGCTTTATTTCTAATTATATTTCCATCTTCATCTACTTTATTCCAAAAAACCCCTTTTAGTTCCTATGGTCAAGGTATCTTTTGGTCTATCAACAAGATTCTAGACTTTATTTCTCTCAAACTGATTAAGATAATCTTGTATAGACATCACCCAAAATTCATCATTGATTGAATCATTGATATTTTTAGGTTCAATTTGTGACAAAAATGCTTTATGTTCTACCTGATTTCTCACAGAATCTATAGTTTGAGTTCCTCTATCTAAATCTCCGACTACATCATTTAAGGGATGGTTTTTAAGGGTTCTAGTTGGTATAGTAAAAGTAGGGATTATTATTTGAGGTTCATCACTTGATTCTGGTTCATTATGGCAAGAATCTGGAGAATTTCCAGAACTAGAAGTTTTAACAGATTCCTTTATAGGATGGTCATAAGGTTTAGTATTAATGTCCTAATTGGACATATCCTCTTCAAGATTCCCTCGTGAGGTCTTAGGTTCATGTGGATCTGTTTCATCAAAATTGACATGTAAAGATTCCTCTACACATTTGGTTCTTTTGTTAAAGACTCTATAAGATTTTATCGATGTTTAATATCCAAGGAATATTCCTTCATCACTTTTTGAGTCAAATATATCTAAATTATCTTTAGTGTTAAGAATATAAACTTTGCATCTGAACACTAATTTACCTTGGGTTTACTATTATTCCACAACTCATAAGGAGTTTTCTTAAGGATAGGTCTGATTAAGACTCTATTTATTTTATAACAAGCTGTATTAACAGTTTCAGCCCAAAAATAAATCGGTAGGTCATATTCATTGATAATAGTTCAGAAAATTTCCTATAGGGTTCTGTTTCTTCTTTCCACTACACCATTATGTTGAGGTGTCATAGGAGAAGAGAATTTGTACCTATAGCCATTTTGTGAGCAAAAAGATTAAAAGTATTTATTTTCAAACTCACGACCATGGTCACTTCTTAAGGATTTAATTTTAAGTCCACTTAGATTTTCTACAGTCCTAGCATACTTGGTAAAATGAGAGAAAGATTCACTTTTGTGAGATAAGAAAAAGGTCTAAGTATACCTAGAGAAGTCATCTACAAGAACATAAACATAGTGCTTCCCATTGAGACTTGAAACTATAGATGGTCCAAACAAGTCCATGCGAACCAACTCGATAGGGTGAGAAGTTTTAACTTATCTATTTGGTTTGAAAGAGATTTTGTGTTGCTTTCCCTTTTGATAAGGATTGTACACTCTATTGTCCAGAAACTCTAGTTTGAGAAGGTCCTTAACTAAAACTTTTCTTGTTAATTTATTAAGGGAGTGTAAATTAAAATGTCCTAGTATTCTATGCTAGAGCCAAGACTATTTGTGAAATGCACTTAGGAAGGAAACATTTTGTGATGCTAGTGTGTCTAAATTTACCGCATATACATTATCATTTCTAAGAGTAGTAAATACTAAGTTATTTTTTCCATAAAAAACATAGAATGAATCATTTTTGAATTTGAAATTGAATCCATAATCATATAGTTGGGATATACTAAGAATTTATACTTTAATCCATCAATATAGAGTATTTTTAAAATTGAGATAGTGTTAGGGTTACCAATTTGTCCCAAACTGATGATTTTTTCTTTACCATTGTCACCAAATGTGATATTTAATCCATAAATCTTGATGAGATTCTTGAAGCTTGAGTAATCACCAATCATGTGTCTTAAACAACCACTATCCAAGTACCAAATATTTCTACAGGAACTCTTTAGCCAGTTTACTGACAAAACAATTCATCCAAGAAAATATTTTGGTACCCATATTTGTCTGGGTCTAGAAACATTAGTAATAAAGGCTTTAGAAACCCATAATTATCTTATGGGTTTTATATATGTAGAATATAAGGTATTTGAAAAACAAACTTTGTTTGGTCTAGAAAAACTTGATGCAGTAAAAGATTTTTTAGAACTGGAACTTGCAGTAAAATAGTGTTTTTTGGGAAAAGAAGAAGATTTTCAAGATTTAGTCTTGAAATGTGTTTTAGATAAATTTATTTGTCCTAGATGATATCCAATACTAGAAGTGTACTTAGGAGCTATCTATTTACCAATAATTTTAGTAAGATTATCTTTTCCATTGGTAAACTTTTCTAAATACTTCTTAAATTTCTCATTAGAAATTTTAAATTCATTGTTTTCTTTGAGAAGTTGTGCATTCTTTTCCTTTTCAATAGTAAGTTCAAAATTAATAGTTATAGTAAGAGCATGATGTTTCTTTAAGGATTTATATTTATCTTTTAGTTTATTACAAGTGTCTTTCAACATGTTAAAATATTCGAATAGTTCATCACTTGTCATACTTTTAGACTCAATTTCATTTTCAAAATAATAAGAATTGTGTGTAGGTGAATATAAAGTTAACTCAGATGTGTTTGTTATAAAACACATATTTTCCATGTCATATTTCTCATCATGAGATGATGCTGATTTACTATAGCTATCCTAAGAGGCACTCTAGGTGGCCTTCATAGCTTTCTTATACTTATTTTCTTTATTTTCATACTTTTTTTTTGTATTTTAACTTTGGAAAGTCATCTTTGACATGTCCTCTCCTCTTGAATTCATAGCAGACAATATCCTCTAATTTTTCATTTCTTATCTAGTCCTTTTTCTAGTTTCCCTTGTTATAATATCTTCCTTTATAATTGGGATTTCTGAAAAACTTCTTCTTCATATAGAATTTATTGAATCTTCTGGCCAGCTGAGCCATCTCTTGATCACTATATGATGTTGAGTCATCATTACTAGAGCTTTAAACAGAGTCCAACACCTTCTATTTTTCCTTATTCTTAGAGGTATTAGTCTTGAAGGCTAAAGATTTTCTCTTTGGTTCTTCCTTCTCTTCTTTTTTGACTTTTAGCTCTTCTTCATACATCATTAGTTTTCCACTGAGTTATTTGAAAGGTAATTTGATGATGTCACATAATTATCTAATTGAGACAAAAGTTCCTCTACATCTATAAGGTAAGAATATGAGAATACTCATAATTTGTTCTTTGGTAGTAACATATCTTGCTAGAGAGATCATAGTGTCCACTTTTTCATTGAACCTAAGATACATATCATAAATAGGCTCATTAGGCTTCATCTGAAAGTTATCATATTTAATAGTATATATGTTAAGTCTCATTTACTT
The DNA here is from genome assembly GCA_963277665.1 of Viscum album. Lineage (NCBI taxonomy): Eukaryota > Viridiplantae > Streptophyta > Magnoliopsida > Santalales > Viscaceae > Viscum > Viscum album. Next base: position 1,714,542,076 of record OY728160.1, on the reverse strand, counting down.
AACACGAGACATTCCTTCGTGTGAAATAGACAAAGTATCCTAAATTTCATGGCCAGTTTTACATGCAGATATTATGTTAAATTCCCAATCTTCTAAAGAATAGTATAAAAAATTCATGGATTTCCAATTATTGTAATAATTAGTCTTCATTGGGTCATCCCAAGTGGTTCTATAAGTAGCAGGAATCTTATACTCATCTACAATTAAAGACCAAATTTAAAAACCCATACTCACTAAGTGCATTTTCATTTTAATTTTCTATTGGGCATAATTTTTTCCATTAAATAATGGAGGTATGTTGGTAGCAGCACCTTCCAATCTATTATCTATAAAAAAAAATTTAGAACAAGATTTGAAAGAGATAAAAATTTAGTATTAATTGAAATTTTAAGATATTTTAAATACAACTAAAATAACAGTTGAAAAAGTTTGAAAAAGCTTTGAAAACTGAAAATTCCAAAATCCTCTGATACCAAATGTTGGTCGGAGTAGAGTACTCAAGAGGGGGGTGAATTGAGTATCTATAAAAATTTCTGTTAAGAATTGGTTATTTGAAAATGTCCCCCAAATAAAAATATAATCTAAGTCAGTTTGTAGTGAATTTATAAGATTCCTGAATGTTCAATTAATTTCTCAAAAGATTTATTAGTTCTCAGCTATACTAATCTAAAGATTAATATACCTTTTGAAACTAACCTACTGGTTCAAAACTGTTATAAACACTTACTAAAATAACTATCATAGTTTTACTTTGTTTGAATGAAATTTGTTATAAAACATAACAATAGACACATCATAAATTAAAACAAGAGGTTCAATATCAAACTGAGACTCAGTCCTCTCCACTTGGTGATCACCTTCCACCAAGCAGTTTAAATTAATAAAAAGTTTGATCTACACCCTGGATCTGGGTTCACAATAGCACACAAGGCTGTCTAAGTCGCACTTGACCTCTTACACAGTTCTACATGGGATATAAAAGGATAACAAGAGTGTAATATTGAGGATATCAAGTATCCTCCTCTTATGCACAAGAGTTAGTGTGTGTAACAGAAAGATACACACACTGCTAAAAAATGTGAATAAATGAAAACAATAGATCTAAGGATGTAGAGTAAGGTTAAAAAGTCTCTGTGTGTTATGAATTGCATCTCTGGACTCGTTTGATGTAGTGGAATTGAAGTTTGAGTCCTCTTCTGGAAGTTGAATCCAAAACAGAGTATTGTAGTCTCAGTGTTCTGGCTTCCAAGAGTACGAAATGTTCAGATTCTTGTTGGAAAGATGTTCAGGTCAGCTCAATAGGTTTAGTTTGACTTTTTTATCTCCCCGTATGTTATCCCTTTTGAGTTCTTGGGATTTTGAAGTATGTTGCAAAATTGCACGTGTTCTTATGCACTTTTTCACTTGCTTTTCACCACTGTTCTTTTTCTCGTTTTTTGAATGATCCATCTTGTAATTCTTTTATACTTCTAGGTTCAGCAGACTCAATGATCTTCCCACATTAATGTACCTTGTATTTCCCTCTAAATATCCTATAGGAAACATTAAATAATGTTAGAAACATTAATTTGTCTAAATATGACCGTTAGATATAAATTTGAATTAATAAATTAAAAACAGTTTTTATACTATCAGTGAGTTATAAGTATCGGTCTGTCAACATCGGTGACTCTATGTATCAGAGATTCCTTTCCATCAGAATCAGTGAATCTGGGCATCAGTGAGTCATTTGTTCTATCAGTCTATCTGGGCATCAGTGAGTCGTCATCGGTGACTCGTTTTGAACTATCGGGGTGTTTCCCATCAGTGACTCGTCCATCGGTAAGTCCTTTGAACTAATGGTGCATCGACCATTGGTGAGTCATCCATTGGTAAGTCGATTGAACTATTGGTGTGACCGATCATCAGTGACTTGTATATTGGTGTGCCATTTGTTCTATCGGTGAGTTCTGCATCAGTGTATTCTTCGACCGGTGAGTCCTCATCGGTGATTCAGCCATCAGTGAATCCTTAAACCAATTAGTGTCAGGGACTTTGAAAAACTTACAAAGTGTCTGTCTTATAAGGAACATTACCAGATTAAGTAAAATTAATAATTACATGTAAATATAAATTTGTAAATATATTGAAACATAAATATCCTTAATTTATTGACTTATTGAAATGTATTATACCATGTGACATAATTTATTCATTTATAAATATTCAATGACATGATTAATCATTAGTTATAACATAATGTGTAAATTATCATAACTTTCAAAATGGAATGATTTATGATTATTAAAATAACTATATCACAGAGGGTCTAACACCTTTGAACATAGAATATTCTAAAAACAAGATCCAATAAAATGGAGTTATATTTTCAATACATTAATTTAAAAAATTCACATGAAATGATTACATGATATATTTTTCCCCTTTACACATAAAATGATGAGATTTAAACATTTCAAACTCAATTTGGAAATCAAAATATCACTAAAACTAGATCCCCCTATAAGAGGGTTTTGTAAATTTATAAAGATAATTTTGAAACCATTTTCCCATTATATAAAATAAATATTTTAATATAAAAATATTATATAAATAAAATTTTAATTTTGAAATGAGACTCCAATAAACACTTATTGAAATGAATATTACTTTTTAATTTTTTTGAGGTTTTTGAAAATAAAAAAATGTAATGATCATTAAATATTACCACCGTTCTCTAGGGAAATTGAATTAAAGGCCTAATGTTTATTTATATTAACTATATAAGCTCTAAAAGTATACTCATATTTTTTGTAACTTATGGTTCTTTATCACACTCCATAAATTAATATAATGATTGAACACATTATTTTTGTTTCTATTCATATCCTTTGGTATTGTTAACATATATAATATTAATTATTCACGTATTAATATCAATGAAATTTCCTTTTTCATTAACCATAAAATTTCTAGGAAGATAAAATTTTCCATTCCATTCACATAATAGTCACCATTTTATAAATTTATAATGTTTATATTTGCATAAATATTTTTATAGTCATAACTAAACTATTAATTTTTATCTACAATGATCTACATATCCTAGTTAATTTGTTATAGATTTTCAATTGTCTTGTTCATCTATTTATTTTATTTTATTCCTTATATATATTACACTAGATTTATGTACCTTTTTCTATGCACATATGTTCCATACAATTATACAACTATTATATTACTATGTTAGAACTGACTTAGTTATATATATATATTAAAACACCATGAACTCTACTTTAGATTTTTTTTTGTAATTTTTAGACAAAACCTATAAATATTAAAAAAATTACATCTCCTCACAAGTTGTATTTCTTTATACAAATCTTTAATTTTATTGTTGTTTATTTTTTCAGATCACTTTTTAAACATCATATAGTAAATAAAAATATGTTCATACATCCCATTAAAGGGATATCATTCCTTTTAAGGTTGACTAATATCTATTTTAATTTGAATATACCTAGAAAATTTTACTATTCATGAATCTGTATCTTATTGAAAAAATAATTCATTATTAGTTGACTGTATAACACTTAATATTTTTTTATAACTAGTTAATGGATGTAATCAATAAATATTATTTCATTCACTATCATTTCTTATATATAATTTCCTATTGAAATAATTTATTTAAATATCTAAAAAAATTTAATGTCAACCTATTATTGAAAACAAGAGAGTTCTTTTATTCGATTTGTTGACAATTGACATTGAGGTTATTTTAGAGGCTTGAAGAAGATAGATGTTTTTGGGTAGATTGGTGAAGGAAACACTGCCCACACTATAGTGGATACTATATGAGATATTTGATATGTGTATAAAGATAACTAAGAAGGAATTGAATTGATTTATGATACCTTAAATCACAAAGTACATTGTACATCCACCTCCCCTTTAGTTAGTAAGTTTGAGGGATCCTCAATCGAGAGAACCATCTATACTAACTTAATGGTATGAAATCACACCCATTAAATAGTTAACCATAATTCCTCCATCATATTCCTTGATGATCAGTGGAATGAAGAGAGAATAGTTGAATAAGAAGAAAAATTTCATCACAAGATCATCATTGTGAGGAAACAATGTCACCTTTCCCCACTACTGAACATTATCATAAGAACCCTAAATATATAAAATACATTTAAACATGAATGATCAAGGCATCAGGTTAATCATTGGATTATTTCCCTAGGATATCCCTTTGGTTATTTCTTTACCATCATTAAGATAACATATCACAATGAAATAATATGAAGAAAATTATTTAAGAGGGGGGGGGGAGAGAATACACATGAATTAAATTTTAGAATGAATTAAAAAATTCTAATGAAGTGATAAAACACCCTAAACTATAATTGGAAAATCACTGAACCAATTCAATGGAATAGAATTAATTATTTTAAATAGGCATAAGGGATTTTGATGTGTGCATGGGAACAACTTCCATGTATGAAACTTAGGGAATATGATGTTTCCACATGGAATTCGACTTCCATGTTTTTCTCTAACTTTGAAGTCTTTAAAATCTTTCACAAAATAAAAATCTTTAATTCTTAATCCCTTAAAATATACCCCAGGATCATGTTTTATTCTCCTCCCTCTAATTAATTCATGTAGTAAAACAGAGATATGGAAATATATTTTCAGATGGGGATCACAAGATGTATTCCATGTCTTAAAATATTTTTCCAAATTTTTTCTAAGTATAAAACCTCACATATTCCTAATTGGATATTACATATAATATGTGTTTCATCCCCATAGAAAATGGAATAATTCATATATATCAATAAATATATTATGTATTCCAATGGATCTCTGTTGAGTACTCTCAATGAAAAAAACAAACTCTTACATATCAACTATTTCAAATGTAAGGTTTTCTCCTTAGTTATTCTAATGTAGCGCATATCCATTGTTCACTATCATGAGTATTTTGATAAATTATTCAAAATTTTTATAGAATATATTATGTATCATGACTTATTATATTATTTATTATCTTAGAGGATCTTGCATATAAATTGACCCATACATAAGGTTTTCCATTTAATCAAATACTTTATCAAATTCAACATTCTTATAGAAGTTCATCGTCTTGCTTCTAGACTGGTTAAACTTCTATGAATCACCTTCTACAACATTTATCTTCTAAAGGAATAAAAAATTCATCAAATATCATTCCACCCAATACATTTAAATATTTCATATATACGAAATATGACTTTGTCAATAATCTTTTGGACTATGATGATTTCAAACTTTTCATTGCTCCCAAAAAATCATCCGTCTATAATATAAAACTTAAAAATAAAAAATTACTTGAATTAAATTTTTACCGTAGAAATTAAAATCTGAGTTATTAAAAAAATAAATTAAAATCACGAATTTAGACCATTTTGATATTAAACCTAAAATTACACCTATAAACGAAATACATGATAATTACCCTTAAATTATAAAATCCACGAGGATTAATTCATCAAATTACAAAGTAAAAATAATGAAAATATATACTATGTCAATCCTCCCTATATAAATATTGCACTTCTGGGAAATCATCTTATAACCATATCAAATTCACAAAAAATCAATAATGAGAGAATTTTCCAAGATATTTTCCAAAATAAAATTCATCACATCTCATTCATGAAAAACAATTTATTTTCATTTTATTCTCCCATATTAATTTTTTTCAACCTCAAGAATCCATCCATGAATGAATCACAACCTACCTTATATTTAAAATTCAAATAACACTACACGTAATATAAATTAAATTTAGAGTTATGCTCATACTTGGAAAATATCTATGTCACCATAAGCTTGTAAAAATTATCATTTTTCCACACCATGAGACATAAAATTGTTTTCAATCATGAGGTATTTTTCAAGGTGATTTGATGTCACACCCTGACCTTTGTAATTACTTTATTTTTTTATTTTCCTGGATTTGTAATTTTTTTTCGAGGTTCAGGTTAAGTATCAGTTTGAATTTTTGAGATTTTAATAAATGATGAGTGTTTTGGATTTGGAGGCATCTAGAACATGGGAAGATCATAGTTTGGAGACTGTGTGGCTATGCCCTGGTCACCGTGAAACCTACCTAGTATTCAAAATAAATTGAAAATTAAATTAATAATAAAATGAAGTTAAATAAAAGTTAAGATAAAATAAGAATAAGTAAAATAAAATTAAAAGTATGGTTTTAATAATAATAATAATAATGATAATATTATTATTAGGATTATTATTATTATTATTAAGAATATTTATTATTATTATTATTATTATTTTTGGGAATTTGTGGTGGGTTTTAGGCTAGTGTGCATACACCGCACAGTTAGCGGAAACTGTGCGGTCAACCCAAGTAACCATGTGACCACTTATAGAATGGGAAGAAGCTACCACATGGTTCGCGCATGATCGCTTGAGCCGTACGGGGAAACCATGTAGTTTCCCAGTGTTCAAATAAATAAAATAAAACAAAATGAGATGAGAAAAAAAATAAATTAAAACAAAGGCAACGTTTAAACCATAATAATAATAATATTATTATTACAGATAATATTTTTATTATTTTTCAAAATTTTTTATTGTTATTATTATTATTATTGTAATTATAAATATTATAGTTATTATGAATATTAATTGTTATTATAATGAAGAGTATTTTTTATTATTATTTTTATTGTAGGTTATTATTATTATTTTAAGTTAGTTTATTTTTTAGGGTTTCCCCCTTTCTCTTACCTTCCCCCTCATGTTATGTATCCCCTTCCCCCTAACTCTCATATTCAGCACCCCCAACCCGGATGTGCCACCCTCTCCTCCGACGAACTCTCCTCTGGTGAATCCTCCTCCGGCCAGCTGCTCTCCCTCGTTGTCCCTCCTCTTTGGCGCGACTCCCTACTGGAATGACCCCCCTGCCAGCGCGACCCCCTACCAATGAACCATCCCTCATCGGTACACCACCTTCCGACGTGGCCCTTCTAGAGCGCACAATTCCTCTGTCCACCCTTTTTTCGACATGACCCTCCAGTGCCGCTCCCCTCTCCAGTGTGCACAGCTCCTTCGACCACCCTCATTTTGGTGCAACCCATTATCCCCAATCCCCTCTCTAGCACACTTCCTCACTAACATGATCCTCCTCCGATGACAGTTATCCCCTCCAGTAAGTTCTCCCTCTATTTAAGGTTTTTCTTTGAGTTTTTAGTTTCCAGCGGCTAGGGATTTTATTTTGGGGGTTCAGTTTTGATTTTGCAGGTTTGATATTCATGTTTAGGGTTCCTTCTTGACCCTCAAAGGTGTAGTTGAGGTGAAATTGATATTTTTCACTAGTTTCGGGAAGTTCTTCATAATTTCAGGTAGGTCTACCTATGCCTTAACCTTTAAATTTAAAGAATTATTGATTTCTTGATTTTCACACCTAGTTTCCATACTAATTAGTGATGTATAGTTTTTAGAATAATTGTTTGACTTGAAATGAAATGTTTTACCTCTTGTAATATGTTGTATGAAATAGTTTAACTGTGTTTTTCATGATAAGTGGATGGTGAAATTCCCATTTAGATCTTATAAATGTCTTTTGTATTTTAAGTGATGGTTTGGTTTCCTTAAATGGGTTTCCAAATTTTTTTTCAGTTTTCAAAGTGGCACACATATGGTTCTTTATGAAAAGGATTGATATGTGAAAGCATTGTGAGGAAATATTGGCACTTTTGAAATGATTTTATTTTAAAAACCTTCTTAGATGATGTCACTTGACTTGTTGGTTGATAAAGAGGTTGGAATGTCCATGTGATCGGTTTGGGACTCCACTTACGTGAAAATTAATTTAAGGCAAGGGGATACTCCTTGAGGTGAGTGGGGTGGTGCCTATTTTGTGACTATATGATGAAATGTATGTATGGATTGTTATTTGGATTATTTGATGCACCCATTTATGAACTTATAATGTGAACCTAGAATAGATAAAAGGATTACTGAGAATGATTGCTGCAGTAGTCTAGGTTATGCACTAGCTAGTGGCCCATAATATGAGGATATTTTATTATTATTGTTGCTATAGGATTGGGCCCCTTAGTTAGGTCAGGTAGGGTGATGATCGGGCATTTGGGTGTTATGAAATCATCAGGTAGGGCATGCCTTCAAGATGATTCACATGTATAGTATGTTTTATTTATCCTCTAAGTTCTTAGGTTTTCCCATGTTTCTCCGATACTAGTACCGTTAGTGTCATTGCCCTCGTTGCGTGGAATCATGATTTTTGTGATTGGTTTGGTATTATTTTGTTAAATTGTGAAAGTGTGTTTTTATTAAAAAGTTTTCAAGAAATATGCTTGAAAGAACAAGTGTTTATCTTTTTATCTTTCTTGAAAAATAAAGGTTTCCAAATTGTTCATGTTTTCTTCCTCTCTATGAACCTAACTCTCCCCCACGTGTGAAGCTTATTTCAAAATTATGAGGGCAATGGATTTTTGATTTGTGTTCTTTAAAATAAAAAGTGTGGAAAAACTATATTTTTGTATTGTATTTCAAACCTGAAAATCAATGTTTCTTTATTTAATCCATGTGCATTGGGAATAGATTTTTAGGCTGACCTATTGAGTTTTAATACTCATTCCTATAATATTTTATTATTTTTAGTTTCTGCTGTAGGTTTGGATCAGGTTTGATCACCTTGGGAGATAGTGGGTTGTGGATTGGAGAGCAACCCTCGGGGTCACATGGAGGCATCTTGGGTGTCAGGTTCAGTTTATTTATTTTGGTATTTTTTATTTTTTCTTTAATTGTGAATGTAAATATTGTAAAGTTTTGAAATCATATTTATTTTAGTTTTCCTATTTATCTATTTTGTTTACTTTGTTTATTTCATTGGGATAAACCATTACCATTGTCCCTTATGATGCTCTTGTCACTTGTATCTACCCCGATAGGATCGATAATGCCTTCGGGCCTTTCCACAGATCGGATCGGGTGACCGATCAGGGTCGACCCGGGTTGGTTCATGATAAAATGGTATCAGAGTAGGTCAAATCTTTAGTGGACCTTTATTTTTAGAGCACCCATCGTTATTTAGGGATGTCTAGGTAGAAGGATTAAGATCATTTGGGCTTGAGGTGTAGGAATGGGAAGGACTTCATAAACCCTTGCTCGTTTTGAACCTCAGGTCACAATGGGATGTCCGGGTTTGTTGGTGTCCTTTGATTCTTATGGTTTGTTTGGTGTTGGGAAATAAAATGGGAGTTGGGAAGTGGCCTACGTGAGCTTTCAAGGCCTGGAAATCCATGTGGATATAGGGAAATTACCCTATAATAATCTTCATGGTGGTGGAATTATTTTCATATGGCCGCCAACCATATGGACAAGTCACCCATCAACACTTGTTTCCCCCTTGTGAGCCGTTTTGGGTTTTCCTTAATTCTAAAAAATTATTTTGAAAAGTATTGTTTTGGAATTTTGAAAAGTTGAATTTAAAATGGTAATGTATTTGTTTTAGAAAGTGAAATATGGATCTTCATAAATTATTTTAAGAAAGGATTATAAAATTGGGTTTTCATGAAATGAAATTTTGGGGTAAAGCAGGAATGGGTTAACAGGATATGTTGAACTATAGATAAATATTTTAAAATGAAAAAAATTGTATTTGGAAATTATTTTGAATGGGATGAGATGTTTTGAAAATAAAGGTGTGGAGTTTGAAAATTGTTTTAGTTAGGTGGTTATCGTTGGGAAGCTTTCTAAATATTTCAAATGAATTAAATATCTTAGATTTGATGTTCAAATATTGGAGATGAGTTTTCAATTGAATGGTTGGAATTTTTCTGGAAATGTTTTGTGAGATTAGAATTTAGTTTTGGGATTTGTGGTTAGCGGTTTTTGAAAAGAGGATTTGTGGGGGTTTAAAAGGAGGTGTGAGTTGAATGTTTTTCCTTGAAAGGTGTTTTGACCTTTGGTGTTTCTGTGAGCAACCACATGCATGGATATGTATGAGAAAGTGGATGGGTGCCTAGTATGACATGAGGATATGTATGTGTGAAGCCCCATGGGACACCATTGGTGGTTATGCAATCTTTTATGTTTGTTTCCTTTTTAATAATGTTTTAATGAAAAATGTGATTTTTTGATATCTTTCCGTGATGCGGTGTGTCCCTTTTATTTTGGGAGTGATGTTTATTTTATGGTGTTTGAAATAGATAATCCATGTTGTTGGATTAGTCTTGATTGAGTTTCTTGTTTTCTTGTTTGATAATGTCTGCCCCCACAATGATTCGATGGATTCCCAAGGTGCAGCTTTGGGTGGTAGATATCTAGAAAACACTCCAGTTGATCAACCTATAGACCATGTTCTTGAATTACAGAAGTTGAACCCTTCTCTCTTTTATGGTCAAGTGGATCCTCTCAAAGCAGAGGAGTGGATGCGGAGGATTGAGAGGTACTTCAGTTTCCTTGCGTTTCCTGAGTCATTAAAGGTAAAGTTTACTACCTTTATGCTCAAAGGTCTAACCTGGAAATGGTGGAAGTCCACTTATCAAAGAAAGCCTTAGGAAGATCTTACCTGGGAGTTCTTCAAGTCTTTATTCATCCAATAATACTTTTTCTAATATGATGAAGGTGATAAAGAGAATGGAGTTGTGCAATATTCATCAAGGTTTTAGATTGGTGTTAAAATTATATCGTTACTTCTTGGACCTAATTCCATATTACCTAGGGTATGTCACAAATGACTCCATTAAAGCTCAACATTTTGAGTTCAGGCTTCATTTTGAACTATATTCGAAGGTGGAAAAACTCAACCTAACTACTTTTTCCGATGTGGTGAGGCAAGCCTTTTATACCAAAGTTGAGTTAGCAGGAGGACTTGAGAGGGAAAATCTTCCTCTAGGTTTTAGAAGAGGTGAATTGGATGCCTATAAGAATAATGAGAAGCGGCCTAATACTGGTGGTGCTAGTAGGGTAATTAAGAGGCCTTCAGACCAATCATAAACTTCTTCAGGGAATTATACCATGATTTTTCATTAGTGTGGTGAGCTTGGTCACAAGAGGCCATTGTTCCCAACTTCTCTAAGACCCTTCTATACCTGTGGACTCTTGGGTCACTTGCAGCATTTCTATCAGGGTTTTTCCAAGAAGTTCCCTGAAGCCAAACCTAAATCTTCAAAGATCACCTCATCTTGTCTGCAAGAGTAGGGAGATGTTTGGGATTCATTTTGGGTTTTCTATTTTTAGTGTTCCTTGGATGCAATAGTCATATCTGGTGGAATTTTTTGGTGTTTCTTTCTCATTAAATTGTAGGAATGGATGTTTTTGAACCTTAAAAAACATCTATTTTAATGGGAGATTGTTTATGAGATTTTGATTCATGTGTTATGTTTGGGAGTTTCTAATGTTTGACTGTGAGGAAGGAGATGCTTCAAACATCATAGCTCTAGACATAGGTCCTAGAGTAAAGATGACGCATAGCCAGGAGAACCCCAATGGTGTAAAAAGGACTTGGTTTAATTTCTATTCTTAGTGTGGTTGATGGAGGTAGTTCACGCCTCCGGTGTAGCTGTTCTATTTCAGTTGGTTCTGTTTGGTGGAAAGAGGAGTGGGAACCTCATTTCAACATTATGAATTGTTTGGGTGTAAGTGTTCTTACTTGGTTATTAGGAGGTGTAGTTGTCTCGTCTTATTAAAATTATAGTGGTTTTGTATCATCGGGTGTAGGCCTTTATTAAAGGGGACTTGTGTGGCCTGTTTGTGTGAATCAAGTGTGGCATGGTTTGTGTTCTTCTGGGGGTGTGAAGTTGTTGGTATGTTGTCAGATGTGGTTTTGATTCCCTATTGATTGTGCCCTTACCTCCCCTCCCCTTGTGCTGTGGGTTTTTGGTTAGTTTCGGGAAGTTCTTGAGTTCGTTTAATTTTGTTAGTTCTTATGGTGGGGAGACCCATCTTGGGTCTCTCTGAATTCAGTGTTAGCCTATTTATTATGGTGGGGAGTCTGTTAGGGCCTCCCTGTATTGGTATTTCAGTTTCATCTTAGGTTTTGGTTTGTTTATAAAGGTGGGGAGTCCGTTCGGGCCTCCCCATGTCAGTATCACAGTTTCATTCCTCGTATCAGTTTGGTGGTGAGTGGTCATGTGTGGAACCACCTAATTCTAAGTTCTTTTTTGAGTAAATGTTGGGATGGGTGTGTTCCCAGGGGTTTTATCAGAGTAAGGTTATAAAGGCTTTCTCTAGATGTGGTTTGAATTCGTTTGGTTGTTTTGGGTGAATGGTTGAGTTTTGTTTGATGATGTTTAAGGTGTACGTATTTTAAGGCTTGATTCAGCATCATGAAAGTTCTATGCATTTTGGGGTCTATCAACTAGAGGTGTCTAAGATTTTGGGGGTGGGTGGCACTTAGCAGGGAGTCCGTTTTGGTCTCCTAAGTTCATATTGTTAGCCTTTCTCTCATTGGTGGTGTTTTTGTGACCTCTTCATTTATCATTCTTCGAGAATCTCCTTAAACTATGAAGGAGTATCCATTTTTGTTTTTGGGTTAAAATTTTTTGGGTTTTTTCGAGGGTGGAAAGAGTTATTATGGGGATAATTTTCACACCCCAACCTTTGTAATTAATTTATTTTATTATTTTCCTGGATTTAGAAAATTTTGTTGGGGTTCGGGAAGAGTCCCAATTTGATTTTTTTAGCTCTTATTTAAAGATGAGTGTTTTGGGCTTGGTGGCATCTGGCGCATGAGAAGAGCATGGTTTAGAGATCATTCAGCTATGCCCTGGTCACCCTGCGGTCTGCCCAGTGTTCAAAAAAAATTAAAAATTAAATGAACAATAAAATGAAGTTAAATGAAAGTTAAGATAAAATATGAAAAAGTAAAATAAAATTAAAAGTATGGTTTTAATAATAATAATAATAATAATAATAATGATGATAATTATAATAATAATAATAATAATATTATTATTAAGAATATTATTTATTATTTATTATAATTATTATTATTAGGAATTTGTGGTGGGTTTTAGGCTAGTGCGTAGACACCACATGGTTAGTGGAAACCGTGTAGTCAGCCTAGGTAACCGTACGACAGTTTCTAGAATGGGAAGAAGCTACCACAGAGTTTGCGCATGGTCACTTAACCTGTGTGAGGAAACCGTGTAGTTACCTAGTGTTCAAATAAATAAAACAAAAAAAAAATGAGATGTGAAAAAAATTAAATTAGAAAAAAGGTAATATTTAAACCATAATAATATTATTATTGTTGTGGATAATAATAATAATATTATTAAAAAAATGTTATTGTTATTATTATTCTTATTTTAATTATAATATTACAGTTATTATGAATATTAATTGTTATTATAATCAAGTGTATTTTATTATTATTATTGTTATTGTAGGTTATTATTATTATTTTAAGTTAGTTTATTTTTTAGGCTTCCCCCCTTTCTCTTCCCTTCCCCCTCATCTCACATAGCCTCCTTCCCCCTACCTCTCCTATTTGGTGTGCCCCCACCCTTCTGTGCCACCCTTTCCTCCGAAAAACTCTCCTCCAACGAACCCTCCTCTAGCCAGCTTCTCTCCCTCGTCAGCCCTACTCTCTGGAATGACTCCCTATTGGCATGAACCCCTACCGACACACCATTCCTTGCCGGTGCACCCCCTCTCGATGTGGCCCCTCCAGCGCGCGCAACTCCTCTGGCCACCCTCCATCTGACATGACCCACCAGCGCCACTCCCCTCTCTGGCACACTGCCTCACCAGCATGCTCCTCCTCTGGTGGAAGCTTTCTACTCTGGTAAGTTCTCCCTCGATTTAAGGTTTTTCTTTGAGGTTTTGGTTTCTAGCGGCTAGGGATTTTGTTTTGGGGGTTCAATTTTGAGTTTTTGGGTTCGATCTTCATGTTTAGGGTTCCTTATTGACCCTAAAAGTTGTGGTTGAGGTGATATTGAGATTTTTCACCGGTTTCAAGAAGTTATTCATCATTTTTGGTAAGTATCCCTATGCATTAACCTTAAAATTTAAATAATTAATACCTGAATAGACCGAAGACCTTCGATTTTTTATTTTATTTTTGATAATAACCATATCAAGGGTGAGGGGGAACCCTTAAAAGGCCTGAAGGCTTAAGTGAGAATTATATTACCTGTATATTTTAGAGGAAATCATCCAAAGAAGATAACTCGGAACTACCCCTCCCCAACAAATGTCATGAAATCAGTACTCCACCTTCGCAGGGCTGGTCGGCTAGCTATTCTGTGTAGAGCTACATAGGGCTGGTACCGATGGAAATGCCATACCATCTCAAAATTCCAATTCTGGTTAGCTCTGATATGGTGGATGTGTTTTCTTTGAATCCTTATATAGAGCATTGTCCATTATAATATGATTGGTTGCATCTGTATATATCATGTGTCCCGAAGGACTTGGGGTAGCCTAAAGGCCTTAAGGTGGCCCAAAGTCCATGATAGGAAACCAGTCTAAAGGCCTTAGGTGTACCAAATGGATTGCAGGACCCAAGGACCAAACCGGTGGCCCGAAGGTCTAGATGGATGAATAGTTACGACTACTATAGTACCGAATAGTACCCACTACAGTACCCACTACAGTACCTACTACAGTACCTACTACAGTACCTACTATAGTACTTAGAAGTATGTCACTACTCGGATTTGATTTTGGGTCTCTTGAATGCACTTTCCGAGTCCTCACCAATGGGGCTGAGGCTCATGTGCTTTAAATAATTATTTATTTCTTGATTTTCACACCAAGTTTCCATGATAATTAGCAATGTATAGTTTTTAGAATAATTGTTTGACTTTAAATGAAATGTTTTCCCTCTTGTAATATGTTGTATAAAATGGGTTAACTATGTTTTTCATCCTAAGTGTATGATGAAATTCCCGATTGGATATTATAAATGTGTTTTGGATTTGAATTGATGGTTTAGTTTTCTTAAATGGGTTTCCAAGTAGGCTTTTGGTTTTCAAAGTGGCATGCATATAGTTGTTTATGAAAAGGTTTGATATGTGAAATCATTGTGAGTATCGATTGGAAATTTTCAAATAGTTTTATTGGAAAACCCTTCTTGGATGATGTCACTTTCCTTGTTGGTTGATAAAGAGGTGGGAATGTCCATGTCCTCAGTTTGGGACTCCACTTGTGTAAGGAAAGGGGCTACTCCTTGAGGTGAGTGGGGTGGTTATGGTTATGTGACTATATGATGACATGTATATATGGATTGTTTTTTGGATTGTTTAGTGAACCACTTTATGAACTTAGCATTGGAATCTAGCATAACTACGATGATTAATGAGAAATATTATTGCACTAGTCTAGGTTACGCACTAGATAGTGGCCCATAGTAGGGGGGATATTTTGTTATTATTGTTTCTCTTGGATTGGGCCCCTTGGTCAGGCTAGGAAGGGTGATGATCATGCATTTGGATGTTATTCCATCATCGAGTAGGGCATGCATTCAGGATGAGTCACATGTATAGTGTGTTCTAGTTCTTCTTTGAGTTCCTAGGTTTTTTCTATGTTTATCCGATACTATTACTGTTAGTTCCATTTCCCTTGTTGTGTGGAATCATGATTTTTGTGATTGGTTTGGTATTATTTTTCTAAATTGTGAAAGTGTGTTTTTTTAAAAAGGTTTCAAGAAATATTTTTTAAAGAACAAGTGTTTCTCTTTTTCTCTTGCTTGAAAAATAAAGGTTTCCAAATTGGATCTATTTCCTTCCTCTCTATGAACCTAACTCTCCCTCATATGTGAATCTTATTTAAATGTTGTGAGGGAAATGGATTTGTGATTTGTATTATTTAAAATGAAAAGTGTGGAAAACCTATATTTTTGTATTGTATTTCAAACCTGAAAATTAGTGTTTTCTTATTTAAAGAATGTGCATTAGGAATATATTATCGGGATGACCTACTGAGTTTTAATACTCATTCCTATAGTGTTTTCTTATTTTTAGTTCCTGATGCAGTTTTGGATCAGGTTCGACCACCTTATGCAATAGTGGGTTGTGGATTAGAGAGTGACCCTTGAGGTTACATGGAGACATCTTGTGTGTCAGGTTCAGTTTGGTTATTCTGGTATTATTTGTTGTTTATTTAATTATAAATGTAAATAATTTAATTTTTGGAATTAATATTTAGTTTTATTTTCATGTTTATTTATTTTTTCCTTTATTTATTTAATTGGGTGAAACCATTACCATTGTACCATATGATACCCTTGTCACTTGTCTCCAGCCCAGGAGGATCAGAAATGCCTCTTGGGCCTTTCCATAGATCGAATCAGGTGACTGGATCAGGGTTGAACTAGGTTGGTTCATGACATTTGATGGCTATGGGTTGGTGGATAAAATAATTTTAAAATTTAAGGCCAAAAGAGAAGGTTTTTTAATCTTTGATACAATTTCATGAATATTCAAGTGAAACTAGAGGAAATATATCTCACTCAATTACCCATTAAAAAATTTACACCACACTCCCTTTTCTTTATATAGACCACAAGTCAAATAAAAAATGCAATGAATGGATTCATCATATTCTCCACTTTATTTTTTGAAGGAGGATAAAATGAAAAATAAATATATTGAATAGATTAAAATTTATGCCCTTTTATTTTTGAGAAGGTCATGAGTTATAAAAGTAAACAAAATGAATAATCCAATCTAACAACCTTATATTTTTTCCCATTTTCTTTTATATTAAAAAAACAATAGGATGAGAATAAATGAAGTAAAAATGATGATAATGACTCTTGTGTATTTCTCTCTCCAATGCCCAGAATTGCGACTCACTCCTCACACCACCCATAATGAAATTTATTCCCAAAGAAAAATAATAATAAATAACCTCCCCCACACTCAAACGTGAAATATACATGAATATATACTAAGAGTGTAGGTAGGTAAAGATAAATTGTCTTATAATGTGGCTTAATCCTATATGAATATTCATTGATTTTAAGGGCTAAACAAAATTTGATGTAAAGAGTTGGTATCAAGTTAAAAATAAGGCTATATAAATAAGTACCTCAATAATACCAATTTTATTTATGAACTCCATATAATTTAAAGATAAATAATCAAAATATATAGTTTACACAGAAGTCCCAAGTTTCTCTCAAGAAATTGAGGGTATTATGAAGAATATGTTAAAAAGGTTTTTGAATAAATATTAGGACCAGAAAAATATTTTAGATAAGTGTTTCATGGACATGTATTTAAAAATTTATCTAAACTCATAAAAATGTTTTAAAATTAAAGTCAAAGAAAATACTCCATATCAATAATCATTTAAAAATCATTTTCTTCAAAAACTAAGTGAACTCTTTCAAGGCAAATTCAAGATTAAAAACTATGAATATTAATTTAAGATTAATGCTATTAAAAAAATTAAAATAAAAAAATAAAAACACCCAAAAACTTCTAAGAAATTTGACACTCTCCAAAAATTACATTTAATTACCCATTTGAAATTAAGGCATAAGAAATATTCTTATAAAATGTAGAGCATTGATCAAATAAGAAGGAGACATAAAAAATGGTTTTATTGAGAAAGAATAAATTTATTTAAGATTATAGTTACTTACTCTATAAAACTACAATAAAAAAATATAAAACATGAGAAATTTATTTAAATAAAAAAAATAAATTGAAAGAAATAGAAAGGGAAAGAATATTTTGTTTGAACCCCCAAGTGGGTAATTGGTATTTATTTACACTAAGTAAGAATTTACAATAAATATACCCAATTAGATGGGGTAATTGGATTATATGATAGAAAAAACCACATTTATTTGACTCAAGTGATCATTAATTTTCACTAGTTATAACACCCTAAGATTTTAAAAGAATTACTATGTTCGATAGTGTACAAGATATGCAACACCGAGCTTAAACAAACCATGAAATATTATTACTTAAATAAAACCATTATAACATAGTCATTGAATTGGAAGGTTTAAATAAAAGTAACCATATTATAAAAAATATTTAAAAATATTTTGATAAATACTTAGGAAATTAACACCCATTTTTAGTAAATTCATTTTATTTTTCAAAATAATTTTTCGTCTAAAATGGGTTTTATTTATTTTTGTGAATGGATATTATAATTAAATTCTATAAATTTTAAAAATTTTATTTGATAAAAATAATTTCATTTTTGAAATTATAATATCAAAATTATCTTTGGGTGAAATTTTAATATTTTTATGAAAAGATTAATTTTTAGTGAATAGTGAAAATACTGATTTTTATCAAAAATTGCATTTTTGTTTCAAGAATTTAAAAAGTAAAATTTTGTTTTAAAATTGTTTTAAAGTAAAATTATTTATATTATATTTTTAAAAATAAAATTAATTTCATTATAATAAATTTTATGGTTTAATTTGGTATAAAAACATTTTTATACTTAGAAAGACATTTTTTTTAAAAAACTTTTTTTCGTTGAATTTTGTGTTTTTATATTAAATTAATTTATTACAATTATATAAATTTAATATTAAAAAATTAATTACATATTTGGAATCATGAGGTCCAAATTTGGTAAATAGTTCCCTTTTATTTTTGGTGATTATGAATGGTAACCATAATAAATTTTTATTTCCATGGTAAAGGTAAAATGAGTTAATTAGGTTTAAAAATAATGTAATAAGACTTAAAATTCATTAAAAAAATTTCCTTTATTTCATTGTATGACTCTATTTAATCCATAATTATTAATAATTTGAACATATTAACTTTTTTACATTTAAATTTGATTTTGATCTTTACAATATTTAAGTAAAAGATAAAGTAAAAAATGTCACTTTATTACTTTTAATATCTATAATATTTTGTGATATGGAGAAACAAATTTTTTTGGTTATAAATTTTTATTTTAAATTTGAATTATTTTTTTATGATGTTAATTTATTTTTAAGTTTTAGTGATTAAATAATTACCTTAAATGCTTACGCAACATCGACACAGTGATTGTGCAAGGAGTAGAAAAACCAAGTAAATGATTTTAAAAACTCTAAAAGTAATATTTTTTGGGAAATTTAAAGTGTAACACAAATTTTAAAGATAAATATAACATATTATAGATATATTATAGGTTTATATTTGAATTCCATTTCTGTTATGTTATTTTCAAAGTCAAATTATGTGAATAGTTCTTAAAAGGACATTAATAGTATTTTTGGTTAAATATATTTTATTAAATTATTTAAAAATCATAAAATATTAAAATATGTAAATTAGGATTATAAATGGTCTAAAATATCCTCCCTTTGATATTAATTATCCAATTTTTACCTTATAAGTAAAATTACTACCCTTTAATATTAAAAATTTCATTACCACATTTAAGATTAAAATCGGTTAACCAAGGGGTTAAACTAAAGGAAAAGGTTTAAAATTATATCTAAACCTATAAAAATTTGATTTTATTATTATATAATGACCATATATTCTTTATATTTGAATAAATTTTATTTTGTAACCATTTTACCTGAGTTATATAGATATTATATTAAAATGTTTCGTGTATTTTCAAGAATTAAATTAATGATATTTTATAAAAAATGATATTTTATTAAATGATTTAAAATTCATAAAAGTACTCTATTTGAAAATTTTAATGTTATATGGTTTATAATATCAAAAATATTCAATTTATGGGTCTATTTTTTTTATATTAACTTTCATGAGCCCTAAAGCATAAAAAATCTTTGATATTGCAGTAATTATCAAAAAGGTTAACAGGGGGTTAAAACTAAGATATAAGGGTGAAAACATGGCCAAAACTTGTCCAAATTTTATTTCATTAAAGTATTTAATCTCATAATAATAATATATTCTAATATAATCAATTTTTATCCATTTATCTATGAATATTAATTTATATTAATTTAACACTTCATGTAATTCCAAGAGTGCCCCTCCCCTCACTTATAATAGGACACTTATTATCCTATATTCCTCACACATTTTGAGACTTATATCTCAATTTTTTGACCAATTATATTTTAAAATTCCATATTAATGAATTATAGTTTATGTTATTATTAAAAGACCATTCCAAGGGTCCTTAAGGAGGAATCTAAATGAGGCCCACCAAAAAAGAGGTAATTGTCTTACCCGACCTATTTTAATTTATTTATTATTATAACTCATCTAAATACATGGTATCCATTATAAAATAATTAATTAAGTATCTTAAATATAATTAATTATCATTATGATGATTTAATTACCATAATACACCTTCTTCTAATTCATTGAAAAACAATTACGTTGTTCATGTGTACTTGTGGACTACCACCTCGACGAAGTGATGTGTTTTGTTTTTAGTTTCCACTTTACATGGATAATAATAAAAATATATTTACTAAATATATAATATATGCATTATATAAAAACTATTCTATAAGGGTGAATAATTATTTTCTATTTTTTTCATTCGATCCGTTGAAAAATTAAAAGAGGGTTCATGCGTACGTATGACCTACCGACTTCCATGAAAAGTGTAATTCGTTTTTATATATCTACCTTTTATGGATGATTATAAATATGTATATAATGAATATATGTTATATTCATATCATAAATAATATTATTGTGATTATGGAACTATGATCAAAGTACAAGGACCAGAACTACCGAACCAAAACTCTCATGAAAAATAAAATAGTTAACACCAAAAAATGACAATTTTAATAATGAATTATTAATAAATGGGAGTTGAAATTTTATAATTGGATAATATATGATATTATAAATATTTAAATTATTATGGTATTGGATTATAATAAATTTAAATTTATTATAAAGGAGTTTAGAGAACTTTTAAAGTAAGTTTATCTTGAGGTAAGCAATTTTCATCTCACTTTTATTTTTATGACACATATCATATTCACCAGTTTTTTATTTTATGTGGTGAATATAATACTCATTAATTTATTTTATAATTATTCTCATAAAAATTATGGGTATTTATAAATCCATATAAGGTTCTCACTTTCATGGGGTTTTGATATGTATATTACCAAAGTAGCAAGAGATTTATGTTAGAATCTCATTTTTTATGAGGATTGTTTATGATTAAGTTTTAGATGATTAAATTTCATGATTTATCTCTCAATAGTCTCATGAATTTTATTATAAACTAGTTATTTATTATTAATATATGCTTTCCTTTCATTTTCCTCACTTTAATTAATCAAGAGATCGAAAGAATGTTTTTAAGGAAAAATGAATTTATTTCTCTCTTCAGTTAAAAAATATTTTTCTTCTATATCCATGTTTTATAAAAATGTTTTCAAAAATATTTTTTTAATATTATCCTATGATTTTTTAAATTCATTTTTATCCATGATTGAATTTTTAAAAAATGGTTTAAAAAGAATCTTCTTATAATTTTTTGAATGAGGTACTTTTGACTTTTTATTGAAAAATTGGAAGGAATATTTGTTTTAACATACACGACATGAATTAAATTTCCCACCATCATAACCAATAAATGATTTTAAGATTCATTTAAAATTTTCCAAGGTTATTTTCAAAGAATTTTTTTTCTTAATATCTGGGAAATTTTTAGATTTTAATATATGATTTAAAAACCAAAATGGTATTTTCTTTAAGAAATATTCTAGTGCTAATTTAAAGGAATTTTCCATCTATGATAACATACTTTGATGTTACTTAATATTTAGTAAGGATATGATCCAATGATACCATATTTATTCTTTATCTATATGGTTTATGGTTATGATGGATAAATATTGATGAAACCTATTTTATTTTCCACAGGTTAAGTAATGATGAATGTTTTATGATTTTGTGGAATACATATGAATAAATTTATTATTATGTGATGGGTGAACCCAAAATTATATATGCATATAATTAATTGGGTAAATATTTATGTTATATGAGCTCAGAGGGTACACATGAGGTTATACCATGCCCTAAACAAGAGGGTACATGTGAGGTTATCCCAAGACCGAAATAAGTGGATATATAGGAGGTTATCCCAAGATTGAAAGAGGGTATACAATAGGTTATCCCAAGTCCTACGTAGGTACATGGGTGGTTATCCCAATACTAACTTGTTATAGATGTCTTGATGTGCATCCTTTATATAATATTTCTATTATTATTATTATTATACCACACTTATTCCAAAAACTTATGACATGATCTTATGCCACTATTATGTTATTATCGCTCAGGTTTCTTGATTATTTAATGACATATGCCTTATAAAATTCCAATTATTATTCCATGACTCGTGTTTATGATCTAAGAATTACTGGGTATGATTTTTTTAAAGGTTAAGATCATGTTATCATACCCTTTATGCTCATGTTATGTTTAAATGATCATTGATATCTCTATTATTCACCCTTACTGAGCATATTAACTCACCCTTTATTATGTTTTATTTTACCTAGGATATGAAGAAAAGTTTTAAGTATTATTTTTATAATAAGTTTGATAGTTATTAATAACTAAGTGGGATACTATGTCAATATTATATGAACCAGTTGTTTATGTATCTAAGTTTCAAAATACACTAAACCTTTATAGTTCTAGTAATGATCACAATGTTATATATTGTATATTCATATAAAAATATTTAATATTTATCTGTACAATGTATGGATCACTCTAGTTGGTATAAAAGTAGGGTATAGTCAATATTTAGAGATTATTATGAGATAAATTTGGTGAAAACGCTAAGTATAAGTCCTTGCATAGGATAACATCCACAAGTTTTGGTAAGGAAGAGATTATGTGGTTTTACTAGAAATACATCCTTTCCTGGATACTACAAGTGGATTTGGTTTTGGTACAGATTCATCTAAGGGTAATAACCCCCAAAATAGCTGGTTGAGTATATCTCTACCATCATTTTGGTGAATGGTGAGTGTGCCCTTACTGGGGTTATATTTTGAAACTTCTAGAAGATATGCTTAGGTTAATTAACATTTTATTTGTAGACCATTACAGAGAATTTGAATAGATGATATCCATGAATGACCTAGTTTAAACCTAGGGTGTCATAGATTGAAAATAAGGTGTCATGATTTAAATATCCTATAAATGATTTTTCATGATTCCTCACTATGAATATTATAGCTCAGATTATGATTTTTAGTTTTAGTCAATGGATGGAATCAGGAGGATTTGTGTTAATTATGAAAGAAAATGGAATGATTGTCATCATGAATAACCAAATGAAATAAGAGCTAGAATAGGAAAACTTGTGATTATGCCTAATCATATATCCTATTATATAACTAACAACCTTAACTCATGCGATTTTCATAACACACCTAATAAGAAAAAGATGGAGTTTCATAAAGACCATGGAGGAAAAATTAGATTTATCTTCTTATATGTTGAGAATATGGGAAGAAACACTCAAGGGAATATATCAAATGAATGATAAGATGTTTTATATGTGAAAACAAAGGCAGCAGGGAAATAAATTGCTGATGAAAAAAATAAAAGTTTAATAGAGGGATATAAAGTTCATCCTAATGTATCATTTATAGTTTAATGTCTCATGTGTGGGGAAAAATAAGCTTTATCCAAGACAATGTAACACCTCAAGGATTTATAAATAAATTTAATATTTAATGCATGAAATAATGAGTCTCTACAAAACACCACTTTGTTATAACCTAGCCAGTAAACATAATATTTTCCACCTCTGTGATTTGAATTTTGAAAAACTGATATACACTGTTGCATTTAATAAGATATTTAGAGTCTGATAAGACAAACTTATTTTTTTTGAATAATAACATACCCTTATGAATAGTAATATGAATATTAATATTACCCTTATGAATATAAAATAATAATATTATTTTATTGTCTTAAGGTTATAAGATAATGAGATCTTGATTAATTTTTCAAAGTGGTATAAAATGAATTATAGTTTTAAAATTGTTATTTTCGAATAAATTATGATTTTATTTAAAAATTAAATTAATAATATTTATAAAATTATTTTCAAAAAATTGAGTTAATTTTTTAATTATACATGTCGAAATTATTAGGGTGAATTTTTGGGATTTTTTTGAAATACTCGAATTTTTGATGAATAGTAAAATAGAACAATTTTTCGAATATATACATTATTAGTTAAATTCACTATTACTAGAATCATGGATGATGTAACCACAATTTTTTCAAACTCACATACACTTAATACTATTATGAGTCACATGAATTGACACTATTGTTTGTCTTGAGGGAAATAATAAAACAATGAATAAGATATTCAAAAATCACTCCTCTCCTCCACTATAACCCCCCTCACATCCTCTTCTCTTCACTCCTATGAAGACTTGTTACTTGTATAAATTATTCTCAAATATCCTCCCAATATCCTCCCCCACGTAAAAAATCCCTTGGTCTCATAAAAACACCAAAACCTATCCCCTAAAAAGACTCTCAAGTAAGATAACTTCAAGAGGTAAATTCCTCTTTTCATTTCTTTTATTTCAAGTTCCTTTCTTTTATTTCTCTTTCCTCACCTAATTTAATCCAAATGTTGTGATTAATCCAGTACCTTACATGTAATGTAATTTTTTTTGATAAAGGAATAATTCATCATCATCTCTCCTTTACCCTTCTCTTATACTAGAAATGAAAACACCATATGAGATGTGTTAATTTATCACATTCAAGGACGATGAGTTTTCAATTTATATTACGATATTAAATTATGGTCATGAAACCATTTTTATTGTTTAAATAGACTATAATATCTGTATTATAACTTATTTAAGGTTATGGAATCCTTTTTACACTTGATCTTAATTTATAAATCAAAATGAGTTTGTTGTGATCAAGAACCACTAATTAACCCAAACAATTGTCATTAAAATTTTATATAATAATTCATCTTCAATCCCAATAACCAAAAGAATTTTATGACCATTTAATCTTATTTTTGTTCACTAATAACATAAAACTTCTATTCTGGACAACCATTATTATTATACATGTTTATCCATACATGAATATAAGTAAACTGATCATGGAAACCAAGGACGAAAACACTCCCAAACAATGAAATTGAATATCTTAACCCATAAAAAGGCCATGAATGAACATAATAAGGCTATAATAAATATATTACATGTATAGGAGGTTATGGAATCATTAATTTATGAACCTAAATTTTATTATTCAGGTCATTAAGATCAAGTGAGGACCACCTTCAGACTTAAGGTAAGGGTTTTCTACCCAAACCTCAATTTTCTTTCGGGTTATTCTTTGTCTCTCTTAACCAAAATTAAATTCTTATTTATTATTATTTACTCATCATAAATTATTATTTAATGTTCTATATAAGTGTACCAACCAGAATAATTCTTTATTTTATGGGGAGTTACATTTTTTAAAAGGATCTTTCAAAAATCCTTCCTGATAAACAAGCCCATTTCAAGGGAATTTCTAAAATTCTTACCTATTTTAAAGGGAAATATATAATATTTTTTAGAAACAATTATCTTTATAAAATCAATAATTTTATTTAGAAAATACTATATTACTTAACTTCTGGTTTTATACAAAGATTTTTCCAAAATAAATCTTCCTTTCAAAGTAAAAGAGTATTTACCTCAAGAATTACTCGATGATTTTATAAGAGCGTCTTCATCTATTTAAACAATCTTGTTGATTCTTATATATTATTGGGATAAATATTTTATGATATAATATAACATATTTAATTGAATGGTTTATGATTAGTTTTACTGTGGATGTTCTATCTTAAAACCATTCACCAATTTACTTAGAATGGTTAGTGTTTATGATTAATGTTCGAGGAAAGTTATCTACATTTCATATGTTAGTTTCAATATGAATGTATATGTTGTTTATGTTTATACCTATTAATATTAGGAATTAATTGGACTTAGTAAGTGATGTGTGGGACCCACAATAGCCCCTATATTCATTGGTGGGTCTCATGAGACAAACTACAGTGTTGGCACAAGGCCTTGACAAAATGATTATTTATGGTCTTGGAATGAGGCCTTGATGGCATGGTTTTGATATCTGAAATTATGAATTCCCTAATTATGAAACTAGTAATTAAAAGTTCATGAGGTTATTCTACTAATAGAATACCCATGATTATGATTTATTATGGAATTATTTATTCAGCTCTTATTCCTACCATAATGTGTTCAAGTTCATTTTTAAAGGTATGTGTTTTTAGTTATTCACAGTGCCTAATGTTTATGTTTATGATATCTCCCACTATATTTCTTACCCTTACTGAGCATTTGAGATCACCCCTTTCTTATGCTTCATTTTCCCCGGACATAAAGAGGTATATTATGAATGACAAGCAAAAATAACCTAGGAGTTATGGATGTTGTCAAAGGAATTTCTAAATTGTTTTTACTTTCAAGTTGTAATGTTGAGATTATGTATGTATCTAGTTTTCCAAAAATACTAAACTATTCATTACTTCGGGATACAAATTTCTTGTAATCATGCCAATGTAATCAAATAAGGCACCAACTCCGGGCAACTGGGGTCAGGTCTTTACTGTTGGTATTAGAGAAAGTTTAGTAGAAAACTTGGAAACTATATTTAGAATATGTAGATTTGGGAACAAAACCCTAAGATAGTCTCTAAAGATAAAACACAAAAGAACATCCTGAAATTTTTGGTAATGAATATATTATGTGGATCTTTATAGAAAATAAATCCCTATCTGGATAATATAAGTGGATGTGGTTCTGGCATATATGTACCTAGGAGTGAAAACTCTGACAAGGAGTTTCAGGCTTGACCCGGGGTATCCTGGTACATGACAACATGACTTATTGGGCACCTAGTTTGACACTCTCTGGGGATATGCTTAAGATAATTAACATTTTCTTTACAAGACATTATGAAGGATTTAAATGAAAAATTTTCCTCAAAGAAACCATGTTTATGAGTAAGAGATTAGCTATGGATATGAATTCAATTTATTCCAAGTATTTTTATAAGTTAAGATTATAAATTATAATTAATAACCTAATATAGTATATGCTATTATTTAGAAATGGAACCTAGTGTAAGGAATTAAAACCACATGAATGTGTGTACCCCATTTAGAGATTTCCCTCTGATGTAAAATAATGATGTTGGCTCTGGTGCTGTGACTAATGCTGAGTAGCTTATAACTATTCTGGGATAGTTGACTTAGGTTATGAATAATAACCTTACCTATATGAATCATCTAGATCCATAACATTGTGGAGCTATATTAGACCGCTTTATGCGATAACAACCTCCATAATTCAATAGAACTACAAACCCATTTGTAGCTGAGTAGTGGATAAGTTCCCTAGAGAAGATATTTCTCGCTTTACATTATAACTAAATAGAGAAGGTTTTCATGGAATTTTATCATCTATCAGAAGATACAGATCAGTGGTGGCCATTAATCCAAAACACAAAGGATGAGGAAGAAATATAGAGATGAAATGGAGGGATTTTAAGGAAATTTTCATAAAAAAATACTTCCCTTTTGAACAATGACTAGATATGGAAAGGTAGTTTCTAAATATAAATCAGAAAGAGGAAAATAATGTTTCAAATTATAAAGCTAACTTCACAAGGTTAGAAAGGCATGTTTCAGAATACATACATAATCCAAGGAGCAATATTGATCGATTTTTTTATGGTTTAAAACTATTACTATGAATGGATATTGTCTCCTAAATTTTCTCATCATTTGAAGATATAGAATCATGTGCTATCTAGATAGAAAAGAAATTCTCTAAGTTTTATGATTTTAAGGGAAAGCAAGAGAAGAAGAGGGCTGCTGAAAACTCTAGAAAAGGAAATAAGGAAATAGAGAATATGCGATGAGTTGACCTTCCACCCTATGATAATTGTAAGAAGAGATACCCTGGTAATTTCCTGAAGGGTATGGGTGTTTCTTAAAAGTGTGGAGAAAAATCCCACCTATCCTAGGATTTTAAGGGGAAGACAGAAGATACCAATGTTCAATGCTACAATTTCAAGGAGAGGGGACATTATGCAAATGATTTTCCTAGGTTTCAAAGAAACATTCCCCAAAAAAAGACAAGGGAGTAAGGCCAAGCTTATGCGATCAAAACTACTGATATTGAAGTCCCTAATTATGTAGTGGAAGGTACTTTAATTGTTTCCTCAAACTTATCCAATGCTTTATTTGATTCTAGATCATTGCATTCTTTAATATCTTCCCAGTTTTCTAAGAAAACCAGACATGTCCAATTTGATTTAATAGAGGATTTGTTAGTCAAAAATCCTAGGAGATGTATCATTGAAACAAATATGTGTCGATTAGTCCCCATCATGACACATAAAAATTCTTTAGTTTCTAAAATTATCATCATACCCATGACTAAATTTGATATAATCCTTGGTTTGAGTTGGCTTTTGCGTTATGATGCGAAGATCTATTTCAAGAAGAGGGAAGTTATGATTTTTGAGAATGACTTTGAATCCATTATCTTTAGAGAAGAAACCTCACCAGATGATTCTTATCTAGATCCACCCTCAGTATCTCTACTGAATTAAATTATTAGAGAGGAAAGGAATTAAATAACTATGGGAGAGGAAAGGAATGTTCAGATAGAGGATGTACCTATTGTGCAAGAATATTTGGATTTGTTTCCATAGGATTTTACTAGACATCCTCCAGAGTGAGAAATTGAGTTTTCCATTAACTTAATTCCTAGTTCAAGGACCATATCAACGACCCCTTATATAATTACCATTGTTGAATTATTAAAATTGAAGAAAAAACTAAAGGAATTGAGTGATAAAGGATTTATTTTACCTAGTGTTTCTTCATGGGAATCCCCTATCCTTTTCATTAATTAGAAATATGGATCTATGAGGTTGTTCATTGACTACAGGGAGATCAATGATATAACAATAAAGAAAAATTATTCCCTACCTCGTATTGATGATTTATTTGATCAACTTCATAGATCCAAATATTTTTCAAAGATTGAACTTCGATATGGATATCATTAGTTGCGAGTAAGGAATGAAGACATTCCAAAGACAACATGCATTATGAGTTTATAGTAATTCCTTTTGGACTAACTAATTCACCCTCTATTTTTATGGATCTAATGAATAGTTTTTTTAAGGAATATCTTGATAAATTTGTGGTTTTATTTATTGATGATATCTTAGTATACTCCAAAATCTATTAAGATCATGAAATTAACTTGCATACTATTTGGAAGACTATTATAAGAAATTAATTATATGAGAAGTTTAGCAAGTGTGAATTTTGGCTTCAATCAATTTCTCTTCTTGGCCACATTGTCTCTAAGGATGGAATATCTATTGATCCTGTGAAGACAAAGGCTGTGCAAGAATGACCTACTCCAACGAACATAACCGAGGTATGTAGTTTTATCGGTTTAGCATGTTATTATTAGTGTTTTGTTTAGAACTTCACCGGTTTAGCCAACCCAATGACCATGCTTACATGTAAATGGGTTTAGTTCGTATAGAAAAAATAATGTGAGGAATGTTTTGAGGAATTGAAGAGGATATTAGTGAATTCTCCGATCCTAACTCTACCATTGGGGAATGATGGGTTTGTGATCTATAGTGATGCATTAAAGAAAGGACTTGGATGTGTTCTTATTCATAATGATAGAGTTATTTCCTATGCATCAAGGCAGTTAAAAATTTATGAACAAAACTATCCTACTCATGATCTTGAGTTAGAAGCTGTAATCTTTTCCTTGAAGATATGGAGACATTATCTCTATGGAGAAAGATGTGATATATACACAGATCATAAGAGATTGAAATATATATTATCACAGAAAAAACTCAACATGATGAAAAGGAGATAGCTCAAACTACTAAAGTATTATGATTGTTCCATACACTACTACCTAGGAAAGGAAAATAAGGTAGCTGATGCATTGATCATGAAATATCATAGAGTCCTAAAAAAATGAGGATTGAAAGGAATCTTGTGTTTATAGATCTAGTAAAGATGGATATGGGAAGTATCAAATAAGGTTAAACATCCCAACCATATCTGTTGGAAAGGATTAAAAATTATTAGTGTGATGATGAGAATATTCAAAAGAAAATTGAAGATGTGAATGATGGGATGTTAGCTAACTTCGTGTGTGAAGATGAAATTCTGAAATTTGGGAAGAGGATTTGTGTTCAAGATATACCCAAGCTAGAAATGGAGTTATTGGATGATGACCATAGTTCAAATTTCTTTATACATCCTGGTAGAACTAATATTTATAAAGATTTGAAGGGACATTTCTGGTAGGACAACATAAAACGAGAAATTGATGATTACGTATCAAGATGTTTAGTTTATCAACAAGTGAAGGCTGAAAGACAACATCCTATAGGAGTCATGCAACCTCTAACTATTTCTACATGGAAATGGGATGACATAACCATGGATTTTGTCACTGGATTACCGAAAAATCCAAGAAAGAATGATGAAATATGGGTAATTGTGGATCAAATTATGAAATCTGCACATTCCCTTACTATAAGGGAGGATTTTCCACTGAAGCGCCTTGCAAGACTCTATATAAATGAAGTTTTAAGACTTCATGGAGCACCTATTTAAATATTGTATGATCTCTATCCTCAATTTACATCTAAGTTCTGGAAAAGCCTTTAGAAATCTTTGGATACCGAGCTTCTTTTGAGTACTTCTTATCACCCTCAAACTGATGGGAAATTAGAAAGGACAGTCGAAACATTAGAAGCCATGTTGAGATCATTATCACTTGATTTTCAAGGTATGTGGGATCAGTATTTACCTTTGGTGGAGTTTTCATACAATAATGGTTTCTATTCAAGCATTCAAATGGAACTATATGTAGCATTTTATGGAAAAAGATTCCGTACAACAACATGTTGGGATGAAGTCGGTGAAAGGAAGCTTGTGGATCCAGAGCTTATAGAGGAAACAAAAAAGAAGTTAAAGACTATTCAAACCTATATCAAAGTATCTCAAAGTAAATAAAAAATATCTATGATGATAATCAAAGGAAGGATTAGGAATTTCAAGTGGCCGATCATGTTTTCTTAAAATTATCTCCATGGACGGGTGTTATAAGATTTGGGAAGAAAGGGAAACTAAGCCCTAAGTATATAAGACCTTTTAAAATTATGGAGAGAATTGGAGATTTGGATTATTATTAAGAAATTACACCTAGACTTTCTAAGGTACACAATGTGTTCCATGTCTCATTGTTGAGAAAGTACATGCCAGAGCCAATGCATGTCCCCACTTTTGAAGGTACATAATTAGAATGAGACCTATCTTACTATGAAGATCATATCAAGATTCTAGAAACTAAATATTATGTGTTTAGGAATTGAATGAATTGATTGGTAAAGATACTTTGGAAAAATAATAAAATTTAAGAGGCAACGTGGGAGCCTGATGAGCTTATTATGAAGAACTGCCCAAATATTTTTGTGAGGTAACATTCTGGTAATTTTGAGGATGAAATTTTTTGTAAGGAGGGGAGAATGTAACACCCCAAGGATTTATAAGTAAATTTAATATTGAATTCATGAAACAATAAGTATCTACAAAACACCACTCTGTTATGACCTATCCAGTAAACATAATTTTTTCCACCTTTGTGATTTGAATTTTGAAAAACTGACATACACCGTTGCATTCAGTAAGATATTTAGAGTCTGATAAGACAAACTTAATTTTTGGTGAATAGTAATGATAGAGATAATATTTTCATTATTTTTCATATTTTTTTCAATGATTTAACCCCTTCCAATTAATCAATTTGAGATTATTTGTATCATTTTAGTGTTTTGGCGAATTATGAGATTAATTGTGGAAATTGGTTAATTCTGGAAATTTAACAGTATTGTGGAGCTTTTGTATTTCGGGAATATATTTTAAATTTTTGATCCAAGTTATATGATTCATTTTTTAGGATTTATATGCTCGTGGGATTCAACTTTTTCTTCTGGACCTTGATCCAATTCGGCACAGAATGTCCCATAAAAATTCAACAATTGGAAAAAGTTTTCTTGCTGACAGAATGGACCCCACAATAATTAATGAAGTATATATAGGGATACACATGTCTAAATGAGGTGATTCTAGCTAGAAAATAAATAGGACTCCTCTAATCATGTTCAAAATAAATTTCAAGAATAAATTATGTCATTTAAGCATCCATTGAATGTAGACAAAGAGAGGAAGTTGAAGAGTCACCTCGGGAAGAAAAAATGTTATTAGTAATTAGAGGATAACTTTTGTACCACTTGTCCAAATTCAGTGATATTTTTAGGACGCATGAACAAGACATAGGGGAACAACATTTATGAATAATACTTCTCTATATTCTGACATTTAATATGCCAACCGGACTCAAACCTTCAGTAGAGTAATTTCGGAGGGAAATTCTCAACTCCAAAAGCCTATAAATAAGAGTGTTTACTTCCATTTAATGGGTTTAAAGAAGGTGAAAGAAGGGATGTACTAGAGTATTGAGTTCTTTAAGTTCTTTCTATTTTATATTTTATATTTTCTTTGTTTCATAATGCTCTCTTCTTCCCCTTTCAACTCTATTACCCTTTACAAGGAGGGGTAAAACCTTTGAGTGATCGGGGAAGGGGGAGTTTCACTTTTGTAATGTTGGAGTTTTGTGCTTAAATGTAAAATACTATTTTTATTTTGAATGAATTCTATTATCACTGTTTCCCAATTATCTTAATGCAATCTTGTTTTGATTTTGGTGTATTCATTTTTAATAGCTTTGATTAAAGACTTTTAATCTCCCTCCGCCTAGTGCAATTTGTCTCGATCAAGCATATTGTGTTAGGTGGTGAGTGTCCAGTGATCATTGGAATGTGTGTGGAACTAATAAATTTTTTCTAGAGTTCTAAAGAGAAAACATTTCCGATCGGGACTTTCCTTAGTTATTTAGGAACTGTTTATGAACTTCCATGCACATAGGAGTGAGTTTCATTTCTTTCTTCAACCAAGGTGATTGATAACTTGATCAAGGAGTCTTTCATTTGTCATTCAAAAGAAAGATAGGGAATATGATATTTATGACTATGGTGACATTACAAAGGTGATCCTACCCTGACCCCATCAATCTCTTCATCCATTAGTGTTCAATATTTATTTTTATTACTTTCTTTATTTTTCAACTCAAACAATTTCAAAAACAACCTTTTCTTCTTTCTTAATTTTAAGTGACAAACATAATTGTTGTGCACTCCTCTCTAGAGACAACTTAGGTTAACCACTTAACTATATTTTAACTTAGGTTATATTTGTTTTTTGTCACACCCCATGACATGCACGTTTCAAGTAACATATCCTTATGAATAGTAATATGAATTGTAATATGACCCTTATGAATAGTAAATAATGTTATTATTTTATTGTCTTAAGGTTATAAGATAATGAGATCTTGATTATTTTTTCAAAGTGGTATAAAACGAATTATAGTTTTAAAATTGTTATTTTTCGAATAAATTATGATTTTATTAAAAATTAAAATTAATCATATTTAGAAAACTATTTTCAGAAAATGGAGTTCATTTTTGAATTCTACACGTTGAAAAATAGTTAGGGTGAATTTTTGGTGTTTTTCTGAAATACTTGAATTTTTGATGAATAGTAAAATACGACAATTTACTATATATACATTATTAGTTAAATTCACTATTACTATAATAATAGATGATTTAAGTACACTTGGTTCAAACTCACATGAACTTATTACTATTATGGGTCACATGAATCAACACTATTGGTTGTCTTGAGGGAAATAATAAAATAATGAATAAGATATTCAAAAATCACTCCTCTCCTCCACTATAAACCCCCCTCACTCACTCTTCTCTTCACTCCTCTCAAGCCTTGTGACTTGTATAAATTCTACTCAAATATCCTCCCATGCTCTTACCCCACATCTATCATCCCTTGTTCTCATAAAAAGACAAAAACCTCTCCCCTAAAGAGGCTCTCAAGGAAGATAATAATGAAAAAGAATATGAGTAAGATATAAATATCTTGATAAAAGATCATAATACCATGTATGATAATAATAAAACCTGATGGAGAAACATAATATCATAAAAATATCATTAAATAATCATAAAATAAATGAAATGGATCAAACACACATCATTAATCATAAAACATATGATTATAACATATAAGTGTGGAATAATTTAAAAATAAGGAATGTTCATGAAAAAACGTAATTACATGGAAATGAGATGAATCTTTTGAAATTGGCGTAACTTGAAAAAAACAACTTGGGAATGTGGCACAACTATTAGCATAGGAAAACCTATGTGAGAAAACCCATCATGCCCATGATTATGTGAAAAAAATCATTATGTACATGCCTGACTATCACATGAGATATAAACTTAAACTAATGCATTGGAGGGCGATATAGGACCCCACATATCATCATCCATAAATATGTTTTCCACTTAAAATCAATCGTCATTATAAATTAAATAACCCACAAAAAAGAAAGGGTTTCTTAAAATAATCACATAACATGAACTTAATATATCATAGGATATCAAAATATCATTTCCCAAAAGTATTCATAACATAATAACATATATTTTATTATCAAATCATTACTTTATGGGAGATAAATATTAGAGGAAAAATTGAAGTGAAAATACAAAAGTTTTCACAAAACCTTTTTAAAAATTATTTTAAAATATAAAGTGTAAATTAATTTTATTTTTTTTGAGAATGAAAAGAGAATAATTTTTTAAAACATTTTTACAAAGAGTTACGAATAAAGGTTACTTAAATATTACATTAGGTTTAAAAAGGATAAGTGAAAATACTTTAAAAACTTTACTTTTAAAAGAATATTTAATAATGAAGACTTGAAAAGACACATAGTTTTCAAAAAAGGAAAGCAAAACCACTTCAATAAAATTTAATTTAAAAAAAATATTTAATAATGTAAACTTGTAAAACTTCATAAATTTTATTAAAATAAAATGTGGAGTGGATGATAAAACCTTTTATTTTTAATTCATAGAAATTTTTTTTAAACATTTTGAAATAACCTTATTGAAAACTACCATAATTAGAAAGATTTTAATTTTTTTTTAAAATGAATAAAGGGGAATAAAAGGATCATTATAGATAAAAAAATTGATTTTACCCTAGGTAAATGATAAAATTTGTGGGAAGAAAAAACATAGACATGGAAGAAAAATTGATTAAAATAAATAGGAATTATTATTAGCAAAAATTCATTTTAACAAAACAATAGAATCATTTAGGAAGAATACTTTGGTGTGGATAATTATTTCCATATAAAATAATTTTTAAATACAACATTACATCTTCATAGGTTATAATTGATAAATCTTGAAATATTATAGTCAAATAAGAGTGATTTTGACCTAAGGAAAGGATTTGAGTCATAAAAACCCCTTACAAACATTGTAACATTTGATTCAAACCCCATGAGAGGTATAACTTTTAAAATGAAATTAAACATACTAAAATATAATATTATATTGATAAAAAATTTAATTAGGTAAATATTTACACCATTGAAAAGGAAACATGGTGTATAACTTAAACGTGTCTCAAGGGATTCAAATTTGAGATAGGGAAACCCTTATGAATATCACAATATTTGAAGTACTGATCCTTTAGAAAGGAATTCATGGGAAATAATTTTAAATACATATAAATTAAAGTTGAAATATGATTTTATAAAATCATAGGATAAAATAATTAAACTTTGAATAACGGGGTTCAAGAAAAACCATTATAACTCAAAGAAAAGAAAACGAGTTATGAAAAACCCTGACCTTGTTTCCTTGTTTAGTTGATGACACTCTAACCTAATTTAAAAAAATAGATAAATTAATATCCTATTTAATAACCTTACACATAAATATTAACCTTTTATAATCCTTATTATAATTCTTTATCACGAGTACATTAATTGGTTAAAGGGTATTATGCCCACCTGGTGTTAATAACTTTAATTGCTTTGTGCCTGTTTAATAATTTTGATATCATTACCCATAATTTCATACCAAGTTAATTATTGATATATAATTTAATATTCTTTAAAATATAATTTATATTTATTTAAAATGTTCTTATTTAATTATATATATGTTTTAGTTACGTTATGTGAAAACAAAATTGATAACGCCTTATTTCGATAATTTTAGAGAATGAAAATGTTACTTTAATAATAAGTTAAATACTTGTTAAAATATTTTCATAACCAAATAATAATAATTATTTTATTAAATTATTATAATAATATTAGTTTTAATGTTCTTATAGTCATCCATAATTGGATTTTAAATCATTGTTCATGTAGGCAGTTAAATTGACCCAAACTTGAATGCACTTTAACTTGATTGGAGAGTATAGTTAAAGAGGTGTTTCTTTTGAAATAATATAATTATAATAGAATAATAATTTTTTATGATGTTAAATAATATTTTAATATATTTTAATCAATAATGAAAAAATATAAGAAAAATAAAAAAAATATTATTCATGGAGGTTGTAGTCTGTGCACACACACGATTGACGTTCTATTGTTTTTATATGTGGATGGAAATGAATAAATAATGGTTAAAACATTAATAAAACAACATATATGTATAATAATTATAATTTATTAATAATATTATTATGGTGATAATATATTTTTAAGAGTAATATTAAGAAGAAAAACTTAAGAAGGAGATCATACTTACTTTGGAGACTTGATTTTTTCCTTGGAAGTTCCATTGAAATTAAAGGTCCTTGGATAACTATGAGTGAAAATGGACTTATTTTTTTGTTATAGAGTTATATTTAGAGTAAAATTTCATATTTAAAATGATTAATTAGAATGATATGTGTATCTTTGAAAGGGTGTAAGTGACCCCCTTTTATAAGAGTGGAAAATGACACTTTTGGAAACACACTTTATGTTTTAATAATGTCATGAAACTATTCCAAGTTTAGTGTCTAAAAATTGGAAAAAATTGGATTGATATGTATTTTTGGGTCTATAAAGTCTCAACCAAGTGTTTCCATACATATTTTAAACATGTTATAAGGTTTTTACCATTAAGTTTTAACATTTTACTCTTTTACTTTAAAACTAGGTAACTAGTTTTTTACTAAGTAATTTTTTGTTTTATTAAAAATATTACATAAATAATATAATTTTTTTTTGGATTTATGGAAATAAATTTAAAATCCAATTGATCCAATTAAATTTCTAAAAATTATAAAATTAACTTTTAAATTAAAATATATAATGTGAAGAAAAACTGTTTTAGTAGAAAAAAGACATTTCGATCGTTATGGATTCTTAATTTTATTTAGTTTTGATTAACAACTAAATGATCATTAATATATTTATTTATGTGTTTATAAATTATATTACATTCATTATTTAAATTATTTTAATTTAATTTATTTGATATATATCCTCTAATATTAATAATACAATAATTTTAAAATAATTGTTTCACCATTATCATGGTAATTAGTATTAATAACAATAATTTAAATTTTATACCTAAAAATAAAATTGGTCATTTTTTAATTATTATCTAAAATATAATAATAATTTTATAAAATTATCTTTCTATGTGTATGGAAAATTAATTTTAACACAAGTGCATGTAATGTGAAAAAACCCATTTTTTTAAAAAGTTTATTTTTAAGAAAAAATATTTAAGAATAGGATAGAGTTATCAATGAAATAGATTAAAATTAATTTAAAATAATTATTATCATTAAAAGAGTATTTATTTAACACTAAAATAGATCAAAAAATTTATTTCATCATGTTATAATTAATTAAACAAAAATAGTTGAAGAATTGTTTTCATTAAAACACTATATAAATTTTCAAAATACTGAGCATGAGTTTATAAATTCAAAATAGTATTTTGAAATTATTTATTAAAATTTATAATATATAATTTTATTTTAAAAAGGATTCAAAAAATTTCAATGTATTCAACTAATAAAATAATTTCTTAAAAATGACTACATTAATAAAAATAGTATTTTACACTATTCACCTAAAAATTGATTATTTTAGAAAATATCAAAAATTCATCCTATAATTTTTTTTGTGTGTCATTCAAAAATTAATTTTTCTTTACTAAATTTAAATTCTATTTTTTTTAAATATATATTTTTAAAATAAAATATACACTATAAAGAAAACAAATTTTATTGGAAATAACCTTTTCAATATTAACTCACAACGATTATTCACCTTATAAAGGCAATAAATTTTAATGGTTTACTATTTTTGGTGTTTATTATAGATTTATCAATAATTTATTCTTAATATATTTTGGTTTTTTTACATTGGGTGTATCATGTGACACAAGTTATAGAATATAGTATGTATTTTATAGGATTTAAAATCCTGGGTTGTTACATTATACCTCCTTAATAAATTACGTACTCACAATTTAATTATGATTTACTTGTTGGAATATCTAAAAGTGTTTAAAATATTGACATTCCTCAAGATATTATCTCTAATTAGATATGATTATCAATATTAAAGTTAAGATTACAAAATAATTATTTTTCCCTAACCATTTCAAGGAAACATGTCTCATGAATAAGTATTAAGGACTACAAAAGGATTTAGTTTTATTATTATATAATTCATTGTTGGAATTAAAATAATATATGGTCATATTTTATTTATAATTTTTCCCTATTCTATAAATTAATGTGGAGTCTAAGTGAATATAGCCATTATATTTCAGAAATTGAGTTAATTTTTTTAGAGGAGGATATTATGATTTACACAAAGTTTATCTCCACAATCATAATAAAAATACCACTAAATATTTTCCTTAATATATACATTACTTATGGTGGTGAATTGATGTTCTTAGAAAACACCCTAGATACAATTGGGTTGATAAAACTAGAATACATCCACAAATTATAGGTGGAGGGTAAGTGCAACATAATTTCCACTATCCTCTTCATCGATAGTCATTACATGGGTTCTTACATGCTCCCAAAGTATAAGAGGATATATATTCCTACCATCCTTAGAAATCCTTGTATTAGGTCATTGATTCTAACAATTCTTGAGTTATTATCTTATAATACATTGAATTGTTAGTGGTTACCTAGGATGAGCTATATCTTCTTTCCTCATGTTAACTGAACTATTTATTTTCCTATGATATTTTGATGTTGGATGACCTCATTTACCATAAGTAAAGAATCTTCCAACCCCCTTGAGAAAATTCCCTTAGTGATTCTTTCTAATTTTTTGACATATAATAAATTGATCATTTTTTACTTCATCATCTTCATCACTTAATCTTTCATGAGACTCCATATTTATATTATTTTGTGTGTTTTAGACTTTTACTATGTCCACATTGTTAATCATATTTTGTGATAGCTAGTTTGACATAATCACATGGTTTCTCACTTCATCTCCTATCCTGATGGGTTGTTTATTGAGGTAATATTTAAGTTCTTCTTTCCAACCATGGTTCTTTCTAGTTCCTTCCATTACTAAAACCAAAAGGTTTGACATTAGTTACAAAACATTAAAAATACTGGTAAACTATCATAATTATAAATTGAATTCAACTATAAAAATTATTGTTCTTTTACATTATCTCATTGGTGTATATTTTATTTAGTTCAACCTACATCAATCTTAGTTTGACCTAAGAATATTTAATTTGGGTTATCTTAAACTCATCAACATAATCCATAAAAGTAACTAGGAAATCGGTCCTTCATAGTGGTTTGTAAATAGAATATGATAAAATAAAGCATATCCTCTTGGAGTGTCAAACTAGATGTACAATTAGACCTCTTTATCATGAACTAGGTGATAATAGAGTTAATACCCAATCCACCCTTTTATCTGTTTTAAAGCTTACTCCACTTTTAGTATCCATAAAAGGATGTATTACTAGGGAAAACCATATACTAAATACTTTACAAATATTTTTGTATATCATCCTATACTTCAACTCATCTCTAAGATCTTTACTAATTTCCTCTAACCCTAATACCAATGGTAAATAAAATAATCTTAAAAAACAACCAATATAATATTCAAAATCACTAAACCCTACTCTAATAACAACTATGGAGACCAATGATAAAATTAACATACATAGTATAATAATCTCTTGATTTAACCAATACATCTCACAAACAGTCACATAACCCAAATACCGAAAGATTTAGTGTCTTGGATTTTAGATAAATAAACATGTTATTTTATAACACTTGAAAACTTTTATATATAATTGTGATCCAATAGAACCTTTCAAGACATATCCCATGATAAAATCATATTCATAACCTAGGGATTGGAAACATAAGAAAAGGGCGAGCTCAAATGCCCAGTAAGGGAAAAGTCATATCATATAGTGTTAAATCATAAGCATGAAGGTTAATATGAGGAAGACATAAATATATTGATAAAATATCATAAGACTATGTATGATAATCATAAAACATAATGGAGCAAGATAATATCATAAAAATATCATTAATCAATCATAAAATATATGACATGGATCAAACACACATCATTAATCATAATACTTGTGAGCATGATATAAAAGTGTGGAATACTTTAAAAACAAGTCATGATCATGAAAATAAGGAATTCCATAGAAATGAAATACATATTGTGAAATTGTGATAACTTGAAAAAAAACTTGGGAATGTGTCACAACCATAATCATAGGAAAACCTATTTGATAAAACCCATTATGACCATGCCTATGTGAACAAACTCATTATGTCCCCGCCTGAAAATGTGAGTAAACTCATAATGTCCACATCTATGTGAAAAAAATCATTATGTCCATTATTTAGTATCTCATGAGATATAAACTTAAACCAATGAATTTTAGGATGATATAGGGCCCCACACATCATCATCCATACATATTTGTTCCACTTAAAATCAATCATCATCATAACTTAAATAATAAATAGAAAAAGAATGAGTTTCTTAAACTTATCACATAAGATTAACTTAATAAATCATTAGATATAAAAATATCATTTCCCAAAAGGATTCATAATATAATAACATATATTTTATGGTCAAAACATCACTTCATGGGAGATAAATATTAGAGGAATAATTGAAGCGAAAATACAAAAGTTTTCACAAAACCTTTTTAAATTTTTTTATAAAATATAAAGTGTAAATTACTTTCAAAAACACATTTTTTAATATTGAAAATAGAATTATTTTTGAAAACATTATTAAAAATAGTTCCAAATAAAATATCCTTCAAAAGAAATAAGTTTTCAAAAAGCAGAAGTGAAAACACTTTTAAAACTTTACTTTAAAATTAATAATTAATAGTAAGGACCTAAAAAGACATAATGTTTTCAAAAAGGTGAATGAAAATAATTTGATAAAATTTAATTTTAAAAATAATCTTTAATAATTGAAACTTCGAAAAATTCATAAATTTTATCAAAATAAAATGTGAAGTAGATGATTAAACCTTTTATTTTTAAATGATAGAAAAATATTTAATTTTTTGAAATAAACTTGTTGAAAACCCACATCATTAGAAGGATGGGAAAAAATTTGTTTTAAAATGAATAAAGGGGAATAAAAGGATCATTGGAGATAAAAACAATTTTGATTTTCCAATAGGTTATAATGAAACTACTTTTATAAAAGGTATGTATAATTTATTTTCAAATTAAATTACTTTATGCGGACATACTAATGGAACTTAATGGAGTCACAAAGGTCACGGGGGTGTTCGAGGCCTGTTTGGACCCTAGATCCTCAGAATTTAGAGAAAAAAACTAGGCCACACGATTAGTGAAAACCGTGCAACCCAAATTGCATAGTTTCTCCTAACCATGTGGGGGAATTTTAGAGGGGAGTAGGAGGCCACATGGTTGTTTGAAACCATACAAGCCGAGGCACACACTCGTGCAATAATTCCAGACATCTTGACAATGGGTTTTCACATGGATTGCACATAGTTTAGAAAGTTGTGTGCCTAGATTATGTGGGGTCCCTCCTTACTAAAGTTAGACACATGGTTTGTGAACATTTCAGCCAACCATGTGACCGAAATGTGTAACCTAGGGATTTTTAGGTAAAATTCTATTTTAACTTTAATGGATTTAAACTTTTACACTCTCATTTATTTCTCCCATTTCCAGCGAAAGGAGCTCCTTCTCTTCTCTCGAAAGATCTACCTCCTCCATGGTTAGGCTTTGATACCATTCAATAATATAGACTCTCATTCAAACACCATGAGTCATATTAAATCCACATCGGTATGATATCAAATCCTATTGCTTCCTTCCATCATTTCTATTCCTGTCACTTGCGGTATTTTGGTGAAAGCTCATTCACACTATTTTTAGGGTGTTGGAACATTTCTCTAATTTATTCTATTATAATTAAAATATGAAGCCAATATTATAAAAGGATTCATCTATGAGCCTAAGTTTTTTGGTATAGTTGTTTTCCCTAAAAGTATTATTGTTTTCATAGCATCGATGTTGTGTCGCACACCGACCGTTGCCGCACGTTTCCCTTAAATGTGTTCTTCCTTCTAAATTTATTTACAAATGTTTTATACTCTTGAGTACCCTTTATAAGTGATTATTGGATTCTAAAGTCTTATATTGAAACACCTTTGGGTGCACCAAATTAAATGACATCCTTATTTCTAATTGTTTAAATGACCAAACACTGCCTATGTGTTTGGATTGTCTTGGAAATGGAATTTCCCTCTTTAATATGATTGTATCATTGAACAAAGCACATTTTAAGTGTTTGGATTGAACATGGAATATAATTTCATCATTTAATTAATTAAATATATTAATTATAATGGATGATAATTGGTGGAGAGGCCACACCAAGTGATGAATGATTTTATATATGTATATTAAATGAATTGTGATGCCCACAGTTGTATTGGGATTTATGATTACAATGAATTAGAGGTGATCCCTCATGTTACTATTATTATTAAGAGTATAACATTACTATGGGATATTGGATAATGGATAAGGTACTTTTTGAGCATGACGTTTCACACTCCCTTACATCGAGTGTTGATCATGACATCTCACACCATTATACTTTTATCTAGGCGATGGATATGAAGTTCCAAATTCCTTTATATCAAGTGTTGGGTATAAAGACTCACCCAAACATGTCAAATGATGGGCATGAAGCCTCACATTTATATGAGATTAATGGCATGTACCGTCTTTTTAGATCCCATCACTCATTATACTAGTTTTGGATGCCTGAATTACACCCTAGGTCTAGCTAGCACCTAGTATCCATGTATATAGCTCTAAACATCATCAAATATAGTGTTCATATAAATTTATATGTTATATATATGATTACTATATATATGGTTACTGATCAGACTCCCATTCCAGTCCATGTCGAAGTAGGTAGAGCCATCAAGGTTTCTTATAGGAACCTGATCTGGATGGTATTTATTATTCTGTATTATTTATTATCCAGTATACCTACACACTTTTATTACTATATACACTAGATGTATTATTTATAGACACCATTTATGGTGGTATAATGAGTTTATATAACACCCAAATCGGTTCTCCTTTGGTACCAAGTAGACCTCATGTCAGTAGGTATGGATGAGGGAAAGCACCCTACTACAGATGCTTGATCTGTTTTACTTATAAAATGGATTATGGGAGTAGAGGACTGAGTATATTCTCATGATGTTAGTAGAATATTCTTTTGGACTTTTTTTTATTTTTGTATAACTTTTTTTATATTCCTTCCCATATTCCCCCTTTTTTATATCATCATTCCATGAAATCATCATATATATGACTTGGCCTATGGGCTTTTTATTATTATTACAGTTTCTTTTTGTTCATACTTCCACAATTATTTACTATATTTTTTCCACTGTTTCATATGTTATATCAATCTTCCAATATTTATTGTTTATTTATCTTATCTATGATTTCACTCTAATATAAGGGAACAATCTCCCCACTCTCCAACCTTAAAATATCACTACTAGTCGGCAACCTATGGACTATGGAGAGGCACTCTTGAAGCCATGTGACCCA
Organism: Viscum album; assembly: GCA_963277665.1. Lineage (NCBI taxonomy): Eukaryota > Viridiplantae > Streptophyta > Magnoliopsida > Santalales > Viscaceae > Viscum > Viscum album. The sequence continues at coordinate 1,714,497,874 of OY728160.1, read as the reverse complement.
TTGGCTCGGGGAACTAGTTGAGTGGATCCCAAACCGGGATGTTACAAAGTGGTATCATAACTTTATTTTCTATTTGTATTACTATTTGGGTATTATACAAGAGACTAAGATATAATAGAATTCGGTATTGAGCCTATGTTTGGGAGTATCTAACCTATATAAAAGAGAAACCCAAATTTCCTAGGATGGGTAAATGCTATTCTAATTTATGCCTGTTAAAGTTGATGTGATTTCACCATTGGGTGATGAAAATGCTTATAGATATTAATATTGTTGATGTTATTGCTATAGAAATCATTTCCTGCCTTATTAAGTAAAGGAATTAGCATCTCATGAATTCTTATAGGAACTTTAGGACTAATATACGATGCATTTGTCCATGACACGTCTAATTTATGCATGCATTTTCTTGTTGCATATAGTTAGTTCCTGGATTATTATATATTGAAATGTTCTAATATTTCTTATAGGAAAAATATAATTGGATTAATTAAAGTTCCTACATAAATATAAATGGTGTTTTACTATATAGATTAGTGATGACACCTTAATTAGATAATTATACCATATTATTGGTTCTGGACCTATGAGTTTTATAAACCTATTACATCCTACTATCAGATGTAAAGGTCTAGTTAAAATTAAATAACATTCCAATTGAAATCTATAAGAAGTATTATTTTTATAAGTTGGAAATTGTGACACATCTAATTTAACCATGATATATATATATACACACACACATGTGAAATAGTATTAACACAATAAAATTTAAACTTTTAAATTAAAATGGATACCTCTAAAAGGGGATGGTAATTGAAAAGTAAAGGGTACTTTCCTCTGTACCTTTCAATTTAAAGTCCGTATATCAAAACCCATACTATGTTATATGAGACCTAGACCTGAACATATCCTTATTAGTGGGTAGTTGGGGTGTATCTAATGTTCTTATAGCCTGTTATGGTATTTCCTACTGACTTAGACCTAGATTTGGAGTAGATCAAAAGGTGTGATATTTTTATAGGAAGGATATATACCTATCATATTTATCTGTCTATAATATTTTCAAATTTAAAATTCTATTCTGATGCATGAATTTGTAATTATAGAATCATTCCACCATGACAACCTCGAGTCATACGCTAGGAAGGTAGTGATGACCATACAAAATAGGTGGTGGGTCCTGATCCACTAGTGATATGTCCTACAATGCAACCTATGGAACCACCTGCTATTCCTAATATGGGCACTAACACCCAGTTTCGAGAGGTCTTGTTCTGTATGATGCATTCCATACAAGGTGTTACTTGACCAGATCTGACTATAGAAGAGTTGACTTGGGAGTTCCAGCAGCAACATCCTCCCACCTTTTTGGGGGATGGTGGACCACATGCTTTAGATTCATGTCTTAAGGCTATTCTTTCTATCTTTTTGAATCTCGAGACACCTCCATAAAATATGGTCAATCTTACTACTTATATGCTATGCAGTTCTACCAAATAATAGTGGGATGTTGTTACCCAAGAAGATCACCATTGTGATATGATATGGGTGAACTTACATAAATATTTTATGATTACTTATTTCCAAAGACACTAAGGGCTAACCAGGATAGAGAGTTTATGAACCTGTAGTAATAATTCATGTTTTTCATGGAATATTATGCTCATTTTACTAAGATTCAATGTTTCAATCCTAATTTATCTAGTGATGATCTTATGACTATGAGGTGATTCAAGGATGGGATGGTATACACTATGTGATCATAGGTAAATGTATTTTGACTGATGACTATTTTTGAGATAGTCAACCAAGACCTCATTACAAATAGTAATTTAAGGTAATCCAATGGTGCAATATAGGGTGGTTTAATATAAATATCTGTTAGTGTTTCTTGTAGTGGGAGACGTCATTTCAAGGTTTATTGTAGGTGTAGAGACAATAATATTGCTTGTGCTGATAGTTTCCTCATATGTCACCAGTGTGGGAATCTAGGACACATGAAACCCTAGTGAATACAGGATCCGGTAGAATATAGAGGTTGTAGGAGGATGAGGCATATCCAGCACTTCTATATGACTTTTCCATCAGTTCCTAACAAATGGGGATCTACACATACCCCATGTTTCGAAGCGGGGTCTATAATATCTCTCCAGACAGGCAGCTAAAATACCACTGGCTTCTTAGAATAAGGTGGTGGTCAAGGTAGAGGTAATAAAAATTATGAATTATAGTTCCAATAAGAAGGGACTACTCTGGACAGTCATGTTGTGACTTAGGGCCACAATATGGGCCAATTATATGCAGTGCATCCTATGCCAGAGGAGAAGAGTGCCATACCTTCTACTATTCGAGGTGTTATTCAAGTAGCATTTAATTTACTGTCTTATTTATTTTTCATAGGAGTGTCATACTCTTTTATATTAGAAGTAATTATGGAGATTTTGGGACACACTATAGAGTTTTTTTTCATCGTCATGACACTCAACACCCAGTTGGGTATATGATCAGAGAGTATTATCCATTGTAAGTATTTTACCCTTGAGATAAGTGAATATCTCTTAATATGGATATTTTTCCATAACATGATAGGGATTGATGTAATCATCAATATGGATTATTTAGTTCCTAATCAATCCCATATTGACTATTATCACCGGAGGGTGTTGTTCACTCCACTATAGGGTGGTACTTATATTTACAAGGGTGAGTGGAATTTACAAGAGAGTAGATATGGAATAGATCATCTTGGTATAGGTGGAGTGACCCCCCATATTTATATCCTTTACTTGGATGATCAGGGGTAATATTAGGCTAAATTCCCTCATGTATTAGATCAATTCATGGATGTTTTCCCTGATAACTTTTCAGGAATACCTCCTGAGTGAGGTAGAGTTTACTATCAAGATAGTTCCAAGAACAAATCTAGTGTCAACTCCTCCTTATAGGATAACACCTATAGAGCTTAATAAATAGTTATAATATCTAGAGGCTAAGGGTTTTATACATCCCAATACTTCTCCCTGGGGTTCTCCAATCCTTTTATATAAGAAGGCAGGCATAAAACTCAGGATTTTCATGGATTACTATAAATTTAATCATCTTATAGTGAATAATAGATATTCCTTACCTCTTATAGATGATATCTTAGACCATCTTAGAGGATAAAGGGTATTCTCAAAGATCAACCTAAGATTAGGCTATCGCCAGTTATGTGTTAAATCTTTATTGATACATCCTATAACTTTAAGAAGAATGTATAGTCTTTATGAGTACCTAGTAAATCTATTAGGTCTCATGAATGCACTACCAATATTGATGGATTTGATGAACTATGTTTTCCACCCGTACCTAGATTCATTCATGGTAGTATTTTTGGATGACATCTTAGTGTATTATCATTCTCTACATGACCTTGCCAACCATATTGAGATCATACTAAATACACTGAGATAGCACCATATTTATGCTAAGCTCAATAAATTCCACTTTTGGATCGATAAAGTCCACTTACTGGGTCATATCATCTTGGATTCAAGAGTATTAGTAGACTTAGATAAGGCAAGAGTTATAGTTTACTAGGAGAATCTCAAGAACATATTTTATATATAATGTTTCTTGGGTATAATTGGGTATTATAGATTCTTTATCTAGGAATTATCATGACTAATAATGTCTCTTAATGGTATGATTAATAAGGGTGTGAAATTCATATGGTTAGAAGCTTGTAAAGCATCCTTTGAAGAGTTGAAGGGTAGATTGACTTCAACACCAATCCTGAGTCTACCAGAGCTAGGAAGGAGATACACTATTTACTATGATGCATCAGGTATTGAGATTAGAGTAGTTATAATATAAGATAAGAGAGTCGTAGTATATGGGTCTCATTAGTTGAGGCCTCAAATGAACAATTACCTGACACATGACCTTGAATTAGCAGATGTCGTTCATGCCTTATGTTGTTGGGGACATTACATACCCAAGGACCATTTTTGGGTATTCATTGATCACAAAATCCTCAAGTATATCTTTATACAATGTGATCTTAATCTCAAGAAACACATATGGGTTGAGCACCTACAATAATTTGATTTTGATCTTGCCTATATGCCTGGAAAAGGAAATGTTGTAGTCGATACTTCGAGCCTGAAGACTCAAACACAAGTAGTTTAGGAGGCCAGTGGTGAATGGAAGTTCATGGCCTTGTTTTGAGAGATGCACACTGAGGTTAAAGTGGATCATAGACATACTATACTCTCATCTTTTGCAGTGACCTATATCCTTCTGAAATGGGTGAAAATGAGGCAAATTTCAGATCCCAAGGGCTTAGCCATAATGGATATTATCTCTAATAATGATTCATATTCTGGCTGGATTATGGATGAGGATGAGACCTTACACTTTCATAGGTGTGTTTGGGTTCTAGTAGACACCATAGAGGAGATGATGTGGGAATTTCATGCCTTATTTTGGGTATAATATCTTGGTGTCACCAAGATGTATTGAGACTTATATAACAAGTATTGGTGACCTATTATGAAATAAGAGATATCCATCTTTATCACTCGATGTTTCACCTATCAACAAGTGAAGGTGGAACATCGATAACTGATTGTACTTTTACATATATTGTCTATTCTTGAGTGGAAATGGGATGATTTATCTATGGAATTTGTGATAGTTTCACCCAAATCATCTCACGGTAATGATACAGTTTGAGTAGTCATTGACCATTTGAAGAAGGCTACACACTTCTTACTCATTCAATATACCTTCTTGGAAGATGATCTAGGGAGTATACACATTAGGGAGATCTTATGTATTCATAGAGATCCTTATTCTATCATATATTATGGGGATTATCACTTCATGTCTCAATTCTAGAAGGGGTTTTAGAAGGCCTTGGGTATAGAGGTGATTCTGAGTGTGACCTATCACCTATAGACTATTGGATAGATAAAGCATATAATTTAGGTGTTAGGGGACATGGTCTGTGCATGTGTCCTTGATTTTGGGGGTTCTTGGGAGAAACACATACCCATGGTTAAGTTCATTTATAATAATATATTTTAGGATACTATTTAGATGGATCCTTATGAAGCCTTATATGGTGGTCCATACTGATCACCTCTGTGCTAGTTATAGGTAGGGGAGATAGCTTTATATGAACTGAGTCTCATCCAGGATACTTCAGAGCAGTTCTAGCTAATCAGAATACACATTTTGACAGATCAGTCCAAAAATTAGTCATATTACAATCAAAACTAATGACCTCTTGAGTTAGAGGTAGGAGATTGGGGTTTCTTGTGAGTTTCACCCAGGTTGGTCCATCATCATATTCAAAGGTAGGGTAATATTTCACCTTGATTCATTGGAACTTTTGAGGTTTTAGAGTGAATCAGACCATTGAATTACCAAATATCACTTCCTCAAAGATACTAGTATATTAATGATGTATTTCACGTATCTTATCTTCTTCGGTACTATCCAAACCCCTCACATTTTTCCAACCTGATGAGGTTGAGTTAGATATGGATGATTCTTTTGAGGAGTACCCAGTACATATCATGGATCAAAGCGTGAAGGTAGTCAAAGGTAGGCCGGTCCCTTTAGTACGAGTGTTATAGTATCATGACATAGTATATGATGATAACTAGGAGTGGGAAGCTAATATATGAGCTCAGTGGTCAAAGATTTTCTCTAATGATCCCTCTTTACCCTTATAAGTTCAACTCGGTGATGATTTGTTTTAAAGAGGGGAGGTTATAATGAAATGACTTTTCTCAAAGGTAAACATGATTGTTTTTCATCTTAAATTCCTTTATGTATCCCTTGTAATGGTACTTAATGGAATCATGGAGGTCATTAGGGTGTTTGAGTATTGTTCTAATCCATGAGACCTAAAATTTAGAGAAATAGATTTGGCCACACGATTAATGGAAACTATGCAGCCCAGCCTGCATGGTTTCTCATAACCATGCATGGTATTTCATAGGGGATCAAGGGATTGAGTAGGTTTCTAAAACCATGTGATCATAGGTGCATACCCATGTGATAATTTTGGACATCTTGATATTGGGTTTTCGAACGACGTGCACACGGTTAGTAAAATCATGTGCTTAGCCCATGCATGGTCCCTATTTAAGTAGAGCATGGCACTTGGTTGGAACATGGTTTGGATAGCTATGAAAACCAAACGTGATACCTGAGGATTTTTGGGTAAAAATAACATTTTAACCTTAATGAATTCATACCTTACCCCTATCATTTTTTTCTACCATTTCCAATGATAGGAGATCCTTCTCCTATCCTGAAGGATCTCCCTCCTCCATGGATAAGATTTTATGCCATTCACTCATCCTAAATATGATTTTAATTTCATTGATCATATTGGATCCACATGGGTAAGATATATAATCCTCTTACTTCCTTCAATTATTTATATTTACATCTATTGTGCTATTTTGGTGCAAGATCATTCACACTATTTTCAGGGCATTGGACCATTTCTTCAAGTTCTTCCATTTTAATTCAAATCTAAAGATGATATTTGAGGAGGAGTCATCTATGACCCTAAGGTAAGTGTTATAGTTATTTTCCCTAAAATTATTGATGTTTTCATAGGTTCTCTATTGTTCCTCATACCGACCATTACTGTGATTTTCCATTAAATGTGTTTTTCCCATAAAAATTTATATATGCATGTTGTTATAATCCCTTGGAACCTTTCTAAGTGGTTAGAGGATTATAACATCTTCTATTTCCACCCATTTGGGTGCTCTAAATTAAATTATCTCCTTGTGCCCAATTTTTTAAATGACCAAACACCACCTATGTGTTTGAATTGTCTTGGAAATTAATTTCCATCTTTAATATAATTGTCTCATTGAAAAATGCACCTTCTAAGTGATTGGATTGAACATAGAAGGTAATTTACTTAATTAATTAAATGGATTAATTATAATGAATTGTAATGGGTGTAAAGGACACACCATGTGATGCATGCTTTTATTTTTATAGATTAAATGAATTGTCACACCCTTAGTTGTATTGGGATTGATGATTATAATGAGTTATTGGTGATACCTCATGTTACTATTATTATTAAGAGTGTACCATTACTAATGGATGTTGGATGATGGATAATGGACTTGTTGAGCATGTTATTTCACACTCCCTTACATTGGGTTTTGGGCATGATGTCTCACACCATTATAATTTTATTTGGGCAATGGGTATGATGTTCCATGTTTTTTCTGTATCGGGTGTTGGGAATGATGACTCACCCCACCATATCGAATGACAGGAATGAAATCTCATATTCATATGAGATTCAGGGAATATATCCTCTTACTGGAGCCTATCAATCTTTATACTAGTTATGGATGACTGAGTTATGCCCCATGACTAGCTAGCACCAAGTATCCATGTATATGACTCTAAACATCCTCACATATAGCATGCATATACATGTATATATATATGATTACTATATATATGGTTACTAATCATACTCTCATTCTAGCCCATGGAAAAGCAGGTAGAGCCACCTAGGTGTCCTATAGGAACCTGGGATGGTGGTATTTATTATTTAGCATTATTTATTATTCATTACACCTACACACTTCTATTACTATGTACAATAGGAGGATTATTTCTAGACACTGTTGGTCGTGTGCTAATGAGTTTATCTCACACCTTACTTAGGACTCCTTTGGTACTCAAGTAGACCTCATGTCTTCAGGTATGGATAAGGGCAAGCACCTAACTAAAAATTCTTGATTTGTTTTACTTATAGCTTGGAGCATGGGAGAAGAGGACCAAGAATATTCTCATGATGCTAGTGGAGTAATATTTTGTCCTTTTTTGGATTTTTTATAGCTTTTGGTATACTTCTTCCCCCGTTTCCCCTTTTTTTTATATCAGCATGCCATGAAATCATCATGCATATGACTCATCCTATGGGATTTTGATTATTATTACAGTTTCTTATTATTTATAATTCCATAGTTATTAAATATATATTTTTACACTATTTCATCTATTATATTATACTTCTTATATTGTATGTTTATTTATATTATCCATTTTTTCACTTTGATATGAGGGTACAATCTCCCCAATATACCACCTTAGATCCTCACTACTAGTCGGTAGCCTCTAGCATATGGAGAGGCGTGATTTTGGCCTTGTGACCATTTAACTTGGGGAACTAGTTGAGTAGATCTTGGGTCGGGATGTTACAAGGTAAATGATAACATCAGTTAAAAGTAAAAAAAATGTAAATTGAAGAAAAATCCATTAAAATAAATTAGAATTATTTTTAACAAAAATTAATTTTAATGAAATAATAGAATCATAAAGGAAGAATAATTTTGTGTGGATCATGATTTTTTCATAAAATAATTTATAAATATAACATATAATCTTTATAGGTTGTAATATATAAATATTTAGATATTATAGTCAAATAAGAGTTATTATGACCCGAAGAAAGGATTTGATTCATGAAAACAACTTAAAAACCTTTCTACCATTTGAATAAAACCCCACAAGAGGAATAAATTTAAAAATAAAATTTATTATCATGAAATATAATATAATATTGATACAAAATGACATTAGGGAAATATTTAAACCATTTAAAAGGAAAAATGGTGTATAGCTTAAACATGTCTCAAGAGATTCAAATTTGAGATAGGGAAACCCTAACAAATATCAAAAAATTTCAAGTAATGATCCTTTGGAAATGAATTCATGGGAAAAATATTTAAATATAGATTAATTAAAGTGTAAATAAAATTTTATACAAACATAGGATAAAATAATTCAATTTATTATAATTGAGTTCATGAGTAACCATTATAACTCTAAGAAAGAAAAATGAGTTATGAAAAAATATTATCTTGTTTTATTTCTTAATTGATGACACTTAAAATTCCTATAAAAAATACCTAAATTAATATTCTATTTCATAACCTTAATGAAAAATATGAACCTTTTATAATCCTTATTATAATTCTTTATCATGAGTACATTAATTGGTTATAGCGTATTATGACTATCGAGTGTTAATAACTTTAACTGCTTTGCACCTATTGAATAATATTGTAATCATTACCCATAATTTGATACCAAGTTAATTATTGATATATAATTTAATATTATGTAATATATAACTTATTTTTTTTTAAATTTTCCTATTTCATTGCATATGTGTTTTCGTTATGTTACGTGAAAACCAAATTGATAACGAAATATTTCAATAATTTTAGCGAATATAAATGTTACTTTAATAATAAGTTAAATAATTATTAAAATTATTATAGAAATGTATAATAATCATGATTTTTATTAATATATTATAATAATATTAGTTTTCATGTTCCAATATTCATCCATAATCCAATTTTAAAGAATTGATTTCATATGCGGTTAAATTGGCCCAAACTTGAACACGCTACAACTCGATTGGTGAGTATTATTAAAGAGGTGTTTACTTTGAAATAATATCATTATAATAAAATAATAATGATATTATTTTGATTTTTTATGATATTAAACCAAATTTTATGATTTTTCGTTAAATAATTAAAAAAATAGAAGGAAAAAAATGATTCTTCATGGAGGTGGTAGTCCGTGCACACACACGATTGACATTACATTGTTTTTATAAGTGGATTGAAATGAATAAATAATGGTTGAAACATTAATATAATAACATATTAGTATATTAATGATACTTAATTATTCATATTATTATGTTGATAAGATATCTGTAATAGTAATAATAAGAAGAAAAACTTAAGATAGTGATAATACTTACATCGGGGACTTGATTTTTTCCTTAGAAGTTCCCTTGAAATTGAAGGTTTTAAGATAAATATGAGTGACCAGGGGATTATATTTATGGTATAGGGTTCCATTTTTGGTAAAATTTAATAGTTTTAAGGAGTAATTTTAATGGTAGGTGTATCTTTGAAAGGTTGTAAGTGACCCCCTTTTATAAGAGAGGAAAATGGCACTTTTGAAAACACCCTTTTTGTTTTAATAATTCTATGACACTATTTCAAGTTAAATGTATTAAAAATGGAAAACATTAGAATGTGTGGTATTTTTGGGTCTATAAAGGCTCAACCAAGTGTTTCTAAACATGTTTTAAACATTTTATAGTGTTTTTACCATTAAGTTTTTATATTTTAATCTTAATTTTAAACTAGGTAACTAGTTTTTAACTAAGTGATTTTATGTTTTATTAAAAATATGGCATAAAAAAATAACCAAATTTGGTTGTGATGGAAATAAATTTAACCTATATTTAATACAATTACATTTATATAAATTATAAAATTAACTTTTAAATTAAAATAGATAACGTGTAGAAAAACTATTTTAGTATAAAAAATACATTTTGACTACCATGGATTCTTAATATTATTTATTATTTATTACAAAATAAATGTATAAACCACTTTTTTGTATGAGTTTTATTTTCTTTTCAATTATTTTTATTGGGTTTCAAAGGTGGTCAATGAAATAGTAATATTTCATTGATGTAAATATGTTGAAGAATTTAGAAAGAAAGAAGTTGATGGAAGTAAAGTATTGAAGATATCCAATATTTATATCTAAGTGATTATATCTTGGATGAATGTATTAATAATAAAGTAATAAAGTTTTATTATCTTACATAAGTGCTTTATAAGACTTTGAGTTTCTAAGTTTGATTATTTTTTCACTATTAATAATGTCTAGAACATGTGTCATTAAGTGCTTTAACTTGACTTGATATTTACAAAAATAAATACAATGAAGAGCTCTTTGGAATTTATATTTCAAAAGGATAATAAGAGGAATTTAATAAATCTATGTAACACTTTATTATATGAAGAGATTATTTGAATAAAATTCAAATATTAATTTTCATGAAGAAGAATATAGTGAAGATTATACAAAATAATATTTTGTATAATGAAGAAGAAGTTAAAATTTAAGAGAAGGCCTTACAATATATTTTTATTTCATGTGTTTTATTTTTAAGTTAAAGAGGTGAATAAATGGATTTTTATTATTTGGTATCCTTATAATTATTCTAAGTAATATTTTTTGTGGGCCTTATAGTAAAAAATCAGGCCAACCATTATCCAGCCAACTAGGTACCACCTCAACCACACATGTGGGACCCTTAGGTCTACTGTGTGGGAGGTAGTTAACATTGTTAGCTACCCATGGGGTTATGAGGAAGGGGGAGTATAGCTCATACATGGAGAACATAGGTTTGAGTGCGCATTACACATTTAAGGGTTCCCATGGACCACACAAGAGTGCGTTGTAGCCCGTGTGGGCGTGTAGTGCTGTGTATTTGGGTGAAAAACCCAGTGATGGATTGACCAAGAAATGGGAATAATATCACTAATATAGTGCTTCCTAGTTAGTCATAGAATTAATGTGGGACAAATAGAGTTCCACACATTGTAGCTCTGTTAAAAAGATTCAAATAAAATAAATGCCTCTTGATCAAACACATATCAACCACCTGATCAATATAAGTGATCTTCTTCAACCTACCGACACTTTAGGATTATTTATGATGAGTTATTACATGTCACAACTAATGAGGATCAAACTGAGATTAATCTCATTATAATTCTATAAATTAATGATATGGATCAACATGCAATATTTTTTCTATGTGTTTGAAATTGTTTGTTAGAAGAACATGATAATGTATGAATGAAAGTAGAGTTTTAGAAGGATTATAATGAATTTGATTTACAAGGATCATTTCAAGCATTAAAATATTATAATCACCCAATAAATATTACATGCACATGAGGAGTTCATCACATAAGAAGTGATTCCCTGAAATCCAGTGTAAGATATTTGAGAAACCCACATTCGAAGAATATGAATGCTGATATCTTCAGGGATTCAAATATTTTGAATGAAAATGAATTATTTTTGGGATTCTAATATGGTGGAAATATTAGACAGATTTGGTGACCCCTGACTATAAACATCAAAGTCCCATGGAAAAGAATTTGTGCTTCCATTCACATATCTATCAGAGAACTCTTGTTTTCAAAAAATAGAGTATCTCTAAGATTATTATTACATGAAGGAGAATAAATATCCATGATCATCATAGGATATGTGAATATGGGATTTATAAACTCATATTTTGTTAGAGGAATAATAGTGTGCCATTTGGCTTTGTGAAGAGAGGATAACTGCACATTGGTTGGACAAAGAAGAAAGTCCCATGTAGACATGCACTATTTTCACCTTCGTGATTGAATGATGATAAAGATAATCCATGAACTAGGGTTGGTATAATTATATTTCACTTTTTTATTGGATATAGTGACCCTTTTATAAAACCTTACATGAATAATGAATAAGAATATATAAATCACAATTACTTTCTTGAAGCTTGATCCATTCTAGAAACCACACTAAGTATCACCAGTGCATATACTTTATAGAATAACACATGAATCTCAAATATACATGAAATGAAGAATAACTGCCACCCATTTGGGGTTTTATAAAATAAATTTCAATAAGAAGTAATAATACAATTCATGAAAATAAACTCATGCACCTGTGAAATCCAAGCATATATTTGAGTATGAAAAAAGGAAGAAAGAGTAATTTCATGAATATGTGAACCCATATTCACATGTGAAAATAAAATCATAATATATTGATCAAGGATTACTATGATATAAAGTTTACAAGTTTTAGAAGACCCTAAGGATTGTTACACATTCAAAAGATGACACGACATGTTCAGTGTAGTGTAAGAAGTGTTTACAAACAATCAATTACACTAAGAGTAAATCAATACTACACACAATTACTAATATTGTGTATCAATGAAGTAAAAGAATTAAGTCTATTATAATATTCATATCATTGATACCAAAGAAGGTAGATATTTTACCAAATATTAATTGATTATTATTCAGGACAAAATTATTTGTGATGATGCTGAGATGAACATTATCATTATGATAATCACAAAGGAAGTTTTTGATTCTATAAAGACAAGAGGGAGATCAAATTTAGTTTATTTTACACTGAATAAGAAATATAGAAGAATAGAATAAAATAATAATATACTGTGTATATTTATTTTTAAAATAAAGAAGAAAAAGAGTTGGTTACTAGGTTTATAGATGATAATTATCATTTGGGTCGAAGAATAGTTATAAGATATTTAGTCTTATATGAATTCTTATTATTGTGACTAAAGTCAGAATAAGGAAAAATAAGTAGCATATCAATTTTTTAATGTGAAGAATAAGAATATTTTCTTACCTACCGCTAAGAAAGTAACAAGTGAAGAAACTAGTGTAAGAAAAAATAAATACTATGAAATTAAATATAAGTCTTATCCGATGGAACAATTTTTTGGTATTATAAATTACCTTAACAAAGAAGGTGAAGACTACATTTATAGGTAGTATAAAGAACCATTGAGAAGCTTCATGTTAAACTATATCATCACCAAACCATAGAATATGATTTTTTCCATTCCACCTCATAAAGTTTAGGCACCCACACTTATTAATGATTTTTTTTCTAGCCACACCACTATAATTTGGTAACTCATTATAGTGGATAATCCATGTACTTCATCACCATACATGGAAAGGACTAGATACTCTTATTGAGTTGTGAACCTTGTAAAAACATCATGTTATATCCTTTACTGATTTCATATAATTTCATGTGATAAATAAAACTGAATAATATAATTGAGATCCTAATAATTCTTAGAGATAAAAGGGGTAAAAGTTATAATTGGTGAAAAAGTTTTCAAAAAATAATTCATCCCCCTCTTAGTATTGAGTATATACCAAAGTGGTCCTCTAAATTGGTATTAGAGCCAAGGTTAACTTATATTGGATTATATACTTTTAAGTTAGTCTCTTTTGAAGATTTGATTTTATTTCTTATGTTAACAATTAAGGGTAGTTTTGGTGAAGATTTAGTTATCTTTGATTATAAGTATATATCTACCAATACTATGATGAAAATTATAAAGTAATATAAAATTAAGATGAAGAAGGGATACTTCCTATCAAAAGAAGGGGAAGTATCATTTTCTCTATCCCTTACTGATAATAAATAAATATCAAAATTTGAAAGTAAAGAGTAGGTGGCTCAAGTTTCAACCAAGGAAAATAAAATCCTTCTTACCTCAAGTGATTAGGAGGTATATGTTAGTTTATTTCAAAATTATCCTAAAGATGAAGATCCTTTCCTAAGTGGTGATGATGATCGATTTATAACTTCTCAAGAAATATTAGTTGATAGATTAAGAGATATTATGCATTTAATTCCCTTAAAAATAGTATATGTTTTTTAGAGTCTTTTAATATATACAGGAAGACATTACTTAGGTGGAAGAGGAGGTTGATTATTTGTAGAAGGATTTAAAAGGATTAATTCAATAATTTTTAAATCTCTCTAGATAGGTTGGAGCCTTTGAAGTAAAAAAGTGGGATCTTGAAATAAGTGCCTCAAAATGTCTCAATAAAGTTGGTGAGAAATAGGTTCTGGAATAAAAAATATATGCACATGAAGAGAAATTGAAAAACAACATTGAAGTCAAGTATTTAAAATTAGAATAAAAATTCAAGAAGATCAAAGAACTTGACCCCTTTTTAAAAAACAATTTTAAATTTCATGAAGAGGAAGATGAAAGAATGAATAATGATTGTGAAGAGAAGATGATTATGATTGAATATTAGAAAATCATTCTCAATATGAAATGTCTTTAATTGGAAGTTCAACTGGCCTATCTTGAGAAGACACATATTGAGGCTTTACAAAATAAGGAGAAATTTTCTACTGATACTCAATACTCACTATATAATTATAAGTTTAAAAGACCTCCAACATGTGATATGAAGATCAAGGATTCATTCAATGATATATCTCAATAATATATTAAGAAATAGGTACCATCCATACCATCTTGTAATAGTATTTATAAAACTATTATCATGAATAGAACACGTTAGAAAACAAAAATATATACAATTATGGATGAATAAATGTGATAATAATTTTACCCCCATGACTAGGGTGTATAGGGAAAAAATATAGAATCTAGTTCCCCATGATGAGGAAAACAAGATACAAAGAACTCCCAAAAACTTTATATATGAGAAATAATAAGATCATGGTTTGCGTGTCAATGTTGGTGCTATAACATATTAGAGAATTATGCACTAGATTCTCGGTACAATTTAAATTATAGATGAAGAAGAAACATTCAAAGGTCTAGAAAAATATATATAATTCAAAAATATTTTGAAAACTTGAAAATATCTCTGATGCATGAAGTGGAAGTGGTCATAAAAATGGTTCCTTCTCATATTCATATGTATCCAAAGTTGATGAGAAAAAAATACAAAATAGTTGTCTAAGAAAGAATAAGAAACCTTAGGAATAAAGCAGAAGTATATTGTAAAAAAATTTATCCCAAGAATATTTCAAGTTAGGAAGGTGATAAGACCTTGGATTCCAAATCCAAGAGATTGAAGAAAAGTGTTTCATCCAAAATAACTACTAGGATGGATTAAAATTAGAATATTCTATTTAGAAAATCCAAACCGACTACCAATATTCCTAATGACATATTATTTATCTAGATATAAGATTTTGATAGAACAAGGAAAATGAAATAAGCACCAGCCATGTCCAGTGAGAAAAGAAAAGAAAATATTCCACATAAAGGTGAAGCTTTGTGTGTGAGGTACAACATGGCTAGTCATACTGTGAAAAATTATTTTACCAACATATGAAGAATTAATTAAGAAGATGAATATTTCATTGGGTGATATAAGTGATTTAAAATATATTGAATAAAGAAGGTTCACACATAAAGAAATTAAATAAGTGATAAGATCCATATAGCCTCAATAAAAATTGAATAGAAGATGTGAAAGTGTGAAGAGTGAAGGAAATGGAATAACTTGGTTGAGAAAACCATCTCAACCTTGTTGTTCACATTAATGAAGCAATGAAGAACCAAATTATTCCATTAGTATTTGTGTATTGTATTTTTACTTATAATTAAGGTAATTAAATTTGAATCAAGTTATCATGGGGAGAACCTGAAAAGTAACGAGTGATGTCAATTCTCAATAGAAAATATGAAGAATTTATCATCCTTGAACGATTCCTCAATTTTTATTCAATAAAAAATATGATATAGGATCATATTTTATGAAGAAAGAGAGTATCCTGTCATATCCTATATAGCATGGATAAATAAGATACCATCTTGGTTTGATCTTATATTTGGTATCATAAAGAACAAGTGTTGAAAAAGATCATTCCATGTGAAATTGTGGAAGTTTTCAAATATGGATATTCATTAGTTGAACATCCATTCTGGTGTATTATCCATATTATAACTTCTTGAAATCCATTATTGAAGTGGTATTCCATTATGAAGATGTTGAGGATTGTTTCCCTTGAGAGGGAGAAAAATGAAGAAATATGAAGTTGCTACCAAAATCACTATTTCAATCAGTATCAAATCTAATTATTCTAGAATGTTCTTAAAGATCATGTTATTGTAAAATGTATTGTTTTCATAATCTATCATCCTTGGTTATAAAAAATAATAAACATAATACAAATGGGTAGTAATTAAATTAATCAATGACATAATAAAAGTGGAAGAATGGAAGTTCCCTAAGGAAACTTATTATTATTTTTTCACTTTAGTGTTTTTGTTCTTTTTCTTGATGTGAGTGCAAGAGTTTTAGGTTTATTTATCTTATAAATGTTTCATATCTAAACTGAGAATCTTAAACATAGAATAAAAGTGGAAAACCCTTTAAGACAAGTATATTTTTTCTCATTTCATGAGGTATCAATATTAGTTGGTATTGGAATTTGTTTTTATCTAAATAAAATCCTCTTGTTTTTTACACTAAGTATGACTTACATTGAATTAATATGAAATGATGGATAAAACATTTATTAAGTATGGATTGATACCATTTTCCCATGAAAATTGTATTTATTTTCATTAAGGGGGATATAAGTTGAAATACAAGTTTGTAAAAGTAAAGTGGATAGATTCACATATTGAAACATTCATTTGAAATGAACATTTAAGGTATTTAAAACAAATACAGAGGGGGATATTATAGAGCCCACTTTGTGTATGAGTTGTATTTTTTTCAATGATTGTTATTTCTTGTAAAAGGTGGTCAATTAAATATAAATCTTTTATTGATGTCAATATTTTGAAAAATTAATAAAGATATAAGTTTTTGGAAGTGAAGTATCCAAGATATCCAAGGTTGATATGAAAGTGATTATAGCTTGGATAAATGGATTAAGAATAAATTACTCAAGTATTATTTTCTTATGGAAGTTATTTTGAAGACTTTGACTTTCTAAGTTTGATGATTATTGTATTGTTCCTAATTTATAGAGCATGTTTCACTATGTTCTTTGGCTTGACACAATGTTTACAATAATTAAGATGATAAAGAGTTATTTGAAATTAATATTCCAAAAGGTTAATAAGAGGATTTGAATAAATACATGCAACTCTTTATTTCAGGAGGAGATTATTTGAAGAGTAGGTAAATATTAATTTTCATAAAGAAGAATTTAGTGCAAACCATGTGAAATAATATTTTGCATGATGATGAAGAAGTTTAAATTAAATAGAAGGGATTACAATATATTTTTATTGCATATGTTTTATTTTGAAGTTTAGGAAGTGGATAAATGGATTTTTGTTATTTGTTATACTTATAATTATTCCAAATAATAATTTTTGTGGGCCATATATTAAAAAATTAGGCCAACCATTATCCAGTCAACTGGGTACCACCTCAACCACACATGTGGGACCCTTAGGTCGACCATGTGGGAGGCGGTTGACCTAGATAGATAGCTATGGTGATAGGAGGAAGGGGGAGAATAGCTCTTGCATGGAGCACACATGTGTGGGTCCACATGATGTGTGAAAGGGTCCCTGTGGACCACACAATGGTGTGGTACAACCCGTGTGGTCATGTGGTGATGTGTATCTGATTATCGAACCCGGTGCCAGTTCAAATAAGTTGTAGGAATGAGATCATTGATATATCGCTTCCTAGCTATTTGGAGAATCTATGTGAGTAAAAGAGAGTTCCACACATAGTATCTCCATTAAAAAGATACAGATAAAACAATAGTCACTCGATCAAACACATATTAGTTGTCTGATTGCTATAGGAGATCTTATTGAACCTAAAAATTCCATAGAGTTACTATATTCTAGAGTTCTTACATTCCACAACTTCTAAGGATCTAACCAAGATTGATCTCATTAGAATTCGACACAGGAATGATCTAGATCAATATGCAAGCTTGTTTCTATGTGTTTGAAACTATTTGGTTGAAGAAAATGATAATAGATGAATGTAAACATATTTACATAAGAATTATCATGAATTAGACTTATAGGGAAATTTTTTAGAATTAAATAATCAGAAGCATGTGATCAATTTATCATGCATGTGAGGAGTTCATCGTGTAAGAAGCGACACCATTAAACCCAATGTAAGATATTTGAGAAACCATCATTCAAAGAATATGAATGTTGATATATATGGGTATTCAAATATTTTTATTGAAATTAAATTATTTTTGGATTTTTAAGGAAGTAGAGAAACGAGACATGGGAACTGAACACTTCATATATATATATCAGAGTCCCAAGGTCGAGCATTTGTGATTCCATTTGCACATCTCTTTGAGAAATATTGTTTTAAATAAATAGAGCATCTCTAAGCTTCCTATTATTCAAATGAGTAGAAATATATAATAACCTCCAATAATACATGAATAAGGGAGTTCCATGATCATATTTTTCATGAGGAAGAATAACAAGCCATTTGGATTTGTGAATATAGGAGAACTGTATTCTTCTTGTGGGAGGAAGAAACTTCCATACTGTCATGCACTACTTGTGTTTTCATGATTTCATGATAATAAAGATGATATAAAAACCAGTTTGGGTATAAAACCATATCACTATATTTCACGGAGATAGTGAACCATGTATAAAACCTTACACAAAGAAGGAATATGCTTCCACAAAGAGAACTTACTTTCATGAATCTTGATCTTTGCTAGAAACTATGTGAAGTATAACTAGTGCACATACATTCTTGAAGAACACAAGAATAAAAAATATCAATTTCATGTATAAGAATAGACACCCATTCAGGTTTTCACAGATGGAATTTTAATAAGCAGCAATAATATAGTTCATGAAAATAAACTCATGCATGTGTGAAACCCAAGCATATATTTGTATGTAAATAAAAAAGGAAGAAAGAGTACTTGCATGCATATGTGAACCCATATGTAAATATGAACATAGATTCATAATCTATTGATCAAGGATTATTGTGTGGAAAGGCTTATAAGTTTTAAATTACCCTATACATTATTTCACATAAATAAGATGATGTGACATGTTTAGTGTAGTGTAAAAAGTATTTATAAAAAATCAATTTGACTAAGTGGAAGTTGGAACTACACTCAATTCCTGATGTTTTGTATCAATAAATTCATATAATTCAGTCCACATTAAAATCCATATCATTGAGATCGAATAATATAAAGAGTTTTCCTAGATATTAATTGATTATTACATAGTCTAAAATTATTTTTGATGATGATGAGCTGAAAATTACCATTATGATAATCATAAAGGAAGTTTGTGATTATAGTAAGAGAGGAGGGGGATCCATTTTTGTATATTTTTCACTGAATAAGAAAAAGAGAAGAAGATAATAAAATAATAAAGTACTATTCATATAATTTTTCACAAGAAATAAGAAGAAGAGTTGGTGACCGGGTTTTTAATAGTTAATTATCATTTGTGTTGAAGAAAAATTATGATATATTTAGTCTACTATACATTCATATTTTTTCAACTGTAGTTAGAAGAAGAAATAAGAAGTATCATATCAGTTTGCTACTGTTAAAAAGAATAAGAATTTCTTGATTTCTACTGAGTAAGTGACAAGTGAAGAATCTAGTGGAAGAACAAAGTAGAACTATGACATTCACTGAAAGTCTCATTTAGTGGAAGAATTTATTGGTGTTACAAAGTGATTTAACAAAGAAGGTGAATACTATCTTCATAGGTAGTATAAAGAACCATTGATGAGCTACAATTTGGACTAGGTTATTACCAGTCCATGGAATAGGATTGTTTCTATCACCCCTCTAAAATTTTAGGGACCCACACTGGTTAAGGATTATTTTCTAGCCACACCAATGTAACTTGGGAACTCATTATAGTAGAAAATCCGTGTATTGGTCATCACTATGCATGACAAGGACTAGATACTCTTATTTATTAGTAAAAATTTCAAAAAAAATGTGATATAATTTACTAATTTATTATACTTTCATGTAATAAATAAAATATAATAATAGAATCAAGACCCTAACAAGTCTTATAGGTAAATGGGATAAATGTTATAATTGGTGAAAAAGTTCCCAACACCAATTCACCCCCACTCTCAGCGTTGAGTATATCCTAAAGTATTCCTCTCACTAAATGATTGTTAATATATTTATTTATGTGTTTATAAAACATATTATATTCATTATTTATTTTTTTTAAATTTAATCTACTCGATGTAAATTCATTTATATCAATAAAACAATGATTTTAAAATTACTGATTCACCATTATCCTGGTAATTAGAATTAATCCCAATAATCTAAATTTTATACCTAAAAAATGAAAATTGTTATATGAAAATTATTATATAAAATATTAGAATTATTTTATCAAATTAAATTTCCATATGTATGGAAAATTAATTTTAACACAAGTGTATGTATTGTGCACAAATCCAGTTTTAAAAAATTTTATTCCTAAGAAAAAAGATTTATGATTAAGATAGAGTTATCAAATCCATCGATTCCAATGAATTTAAAATAATTATTATCGTGAAAATATTATTTATTGGAAAATAAGAGTAATAAAATACTTCATTTAATCATGTCATAATTAATTAAACAAAATAGTCAAAAAACATTTCTCATTAAAATGCTGTATAAATTTTCAAAATGTTGAGCATGAGTTTATAAATTCAACGTAGTATTTTAATTTTTTAATTTTAATTATATTATATAATTTTATAGGTAAATTTTTTCAAAAATTTTCAATGTATTCATATAATAAAATAATTTTATAAAAGTGATAACATTAATAAAAACTAAATTTTTTCACTATTCACCAAAAAATTGATTATTTTTGAAAAATATAAAAAATTCATCCTAATCTAATTTTGTTGTGAGGAATTAAAAAATAAATTTTACTCTGCCAAATTTTAATTCTAAAATTTTTAAATATATATTTTTAAAGAAAATATATAATATAAAGAAAATGAATTTTATTGGAAATAACCTTTTCAATATTAACTCATATTAATTATTTACCTTCTAAAGGTAATAACTATTAATAGTTTAATATTTTAGTGTTTTTCATAGCTTTATAAATAATTTATTCTTAATATTTTTTTGTTTTTTTACATCGGGTATAGCGTTCGACACAAGTTTTAAAACATAATATATATTTTAAAGAATAAAAAATCTCAAGTCATTACATATAACATACATGGTGGGGGTAAGAGTAGTTATGAGTCCTCTATTAATTTGGTTTCCACTAATTCTGTGGGTTCTTCCTCTTCTAATTCATGATTCTTTAATCCTGCATCAAAAGTTTTATTAAAGGGAAAATTAATAAAAATTTAAATTTGAATGATATTAATGCTAAATGAATTTAAATGAAACTTTACCCTTTAATCAATGCAGAAGATACTCCATCTCCTCAGGTAAGGACATTAGGAACTCTTCTTCATTAACTAACTAAATAAAATATTTAATGGGGTTAGGTAGATACATATGTTCATTAACCTGTGAATTTTATTATTCATCATTACTCTTTAGAGAAATTCTTGGGCTAGAAAAATCTTAAAGCTTAAAATAGCGGGTGTTAATACCCAATTTTATTTTAATGAAATTATATGAGAATGAGTTCAAGAATATATCATCTCCCTGTATTTGATTGGATATTAGTTCTTACTCTTTTCTTAGTTCCTCCTAGAGTTGTGTTGTTGGAGTTGGATACCTGTAGTCAATCTTCTCTAATCTCTCTTCAAATATCACCACCTCAGTGGTTTATTCTTTCAATACTAGAGATAATTAGAATGGTGTTGAATGTTCTTATTCATAGATGAGAGATCTATGTTTCATGTTACCTTATACAAAATTACTCTAATAAGCATCCAAAAGTTATTGATCTACCATGTGTGTATTAGAAGGTAGGTCTGATTTAGTGATATCCTATGGAATTTTTAGGGTGAGACCTGATAGTATATTTGAAAATAACTCCTTTTTGGCCTCCTTGGGTTCTTCAACTGAAAAAATTAGTGGAGAAATTTCTTCATACACTAGTTATTGTTCTTGTTCCTCTAGTTTCTATTCATAGGATTATAAGATATATCCATATATAAATTTAATTTGGTTCCATATATCCTTCATGGATTCTAAGATATTTTTCATCCAAGATTATATTTCATAACAAAAATCTTCCTTCTATATGTGGGAGTAGTTAGACAATATAGGAGAAACTTCTCCCTCACATCTCTCTCGACCTAGGGTTTCCTCATCGGCACTTCGGTGAGGGAGGCCTGTACGTTTTGGCCTTGTCTCCCCCCTTCCATCTCTTCTCCCTTTTCCCTCCCCACCCTTTATTTGGTGTTTTTGTTGATTCCAATGAAGTCGGTCCTCTATTGAATCCCCTAACCACTCTAAACCTAATCTAACCTAGAATTACACCACGTCTCTCTATGCCACACTTAGAGAGATGGTTTTATAGTGGTTTTGGGATATGAGGTTCGACGGTCGGTGACTTTCCAGGCACTCCTGAGTTGGCTCACTCTTGTCTCCGAACTGAGTCAACTTCCATATTTGATGGAATTTTGGTTATCTTCCTTCAAGGTGGCATCAACATCATCTTTGGTTTTTTTCTTATAATTTTCAGATTTCTTCCCCCTATTTTTGGTGAATGTGAGTTCTCTCTTTTGCGAATGCGGATTGATGTTTGGCATGGTGTTTGGGATTGATCATGACTCTGGGTTTTTGGATCACTGTTCTGGTGGGTCAATGTGGTTTCTAGCTTAGTCCCCTACTAAGGCATCATTATACTCAACCCTACTTTAGTGTCCTGGTCCTACGCTCCTTTCCCAGTTGGTCCGATGTGCGGGTCATCAAGGAGGTTCTGGGAGGTGCGGGTCAAGCGAATTTTGGTCTCCAGGAGGGAAAATGGCACATCGATAAAGGTTTGGATGGTTTTGATGTTCTGCTATGATGGTTTTATGGTGGTGTTGTTTGAGTACTCAATGGTGATTATATGGTATAGTCATCATCTCTGGTGATGATGGTCGATAACGATGAAGGCAGTGTTCCCGCCAGTGATGTGGTGACTCTAGAGGTGATGGATACAGTGGTGAAATTTGAAGTGGACATTAGAGATGTGATGATCAGTGGGTGATGATGACGATGATACTATGATTTTGACTTTCTATCCTCTATGCATGTTTTTTCTTGGCAGCAACGTGATTTGTGAGATCTGTCACTGACGTGACAGTTCCTATAGTGTTGACTCATTTTGAATTTTGAATCTGTGGCCCGGTGTATGTTTTTTTTGGTGATATGCCGTTCCCACTTAATCGTCAAAGTGGTTTTTATGAAATAACAAAAAAAAATTATTTGGGTAGTTATCATATATATAATAATCATAATTTGAATAAATCAGGGAAACAAGCATTATTTTTTTTAATTTTTTTATTTGAAAACAAAGAAAAGGTATTTAAAAATCATAAAAGGAATAGAAAGTGAACAATTGGATCCCCATTCATAGACACAGATTTTGAAATATCTATCATATGATGGTATAAAATAATATTTATTACTCTTTGTACAACATAGTTTTTGACCAGGGTCATCTCCCAAGAAGCCAATTTGGGATCACTTACTATTCCTAACACACTATTTTATTTTATTTTATATATTTATAAAAAAAATATATTTGGGGGTTCGGGAAATGGACACAAATAGAAAATATAAACATGAAAAATAAATATGAAAATAGAATGATATTAGAATACAGGAAATGCTCCTAAGATAATTTCATTAAGTAAGCATTTATTGTCTCTTTGTTAGTATCTTACCCACTAAATGATCATGCCGCATCGTATGTGTGTCATACTACTCTACCATGTTTGTGAATATATAATAGAACTAACAATCTCCAAGAACACTTAACATCCACCACATCCTTGGTTATCAAGTTAGATGGATCCTCAATTGAGAGAACCCTCTATCCCACCTTCTTGGTATGCAATTCAAACCATTCCAAACTTAACCATTATGGATACATCGTATGCTCTGATGATCAGGATAAGGGAGGGATAATATTTATAGAATAATAATTATATCCTAAGACCATCATAGTGATTATACAATATAACCTTTCTCTATTACTGAATATCCTTGGAATAACCCTAAGTAGAAAAATACATTTAAACATAAATGAGCAAGGG
This sequence comes from Viscum album, assembly GCA_963277665.1. NCBI lineage: Eukaryota > Viridiplantae > Streptophyta > Magnoliopsida > Santalales > Viscaceae > Viscum > Viscum album. The sequence continues at coordinate 1,714,473,209 of OY728160.1, read as the reverse complement.
CTTAAGTTTATCACAAGATTCTTCCCCTTGGAGATCCTATAGCGATCCAAGATTAACATACATGGATAATAAATCATTTTAGATGAATATTAAGAACATTAAAAAAAAATACACACATGAGGACCATAATAGTTTAGTGTCTTTTGAAACTTAAAACACAATCTTCTAACTTAGTGAAATATATTTAAAGTTTTCCACAAAGATATTCTCATATAATACTCCTACTTAAAAATTTCTTCACAACCTGGGGAAAATAAACATAATAAAGGGTTAGCTTAGATGATCATTAAGGGTAAATAAAGAAGATACATAAAAATAACATGAACATAAGGGTACGAGGACATCAAAATAACATTTTAAGATCATACCCTACATATCAAATATAATTTACAAGAGTCATGACATACATTTTGGTAGATCATAAGACATGAATCATAAGAGAATCAAGAGTATAAACCATGAAATAATAAGATAGGAATAAGAAATGTAATCATGGATGACATAAAAAAATATAAAATCATTCCATATAAGTCAAGTATCATTTCCAAAAACTTATCAGGGCACTTCATGGGGCTACACCTACTAGGTGGGACACACCACCATCCCCTGTTATAACCCTTTCCTTATAGTGGATCAGGTTACATATTATTCCCATAGTGAATCCAAAACATTGACTTGTTTCCATCATTATACCATGAGATATAAAACTTTATCAAATGCATTGTAGGGAGATATAGGTCCCACCTATCACATAATAAAATCATACATGCGTGTTCCACAAGCTAATAAAACATTCATCATTTCACGACCCATAAAAAGATATGGGTTTTATAAACATAATATCATAACCTATGAAATGAAATGGGCATCATAAAAGTTTCATCATATCATAACCAATGGAAAAGAAATAAGTTTCATAATCATTTCATAATATAATAACCTATGAAGGAAGTAGGTCTCATAAGAATTTTATCATGGTATAACCCATGGAAGAGAAACGTGTTTAATAAAAAATTTGTCATCTTAAACAAAAACCATTCAAATAAATGGTAATAAGGGTGTCCTTGGATAATATCCTCAGTAAATAATAAACTATAACAAATGATGTTATCTTATATGGGAAATAATTTTGAAAGATATTTTAAAAACATTTCTTGAAGAAAATAACCATTTCTCTTTGAAAAAATTATTTTTAGAACTTAAATTTTTTTGAAAAACTTTTTCATTGAAAATAGATTTTAAAACTTATAAAGGAATCTTTTAAATCATTGAAATAATTTTCTTTGAAAATAACCTTTGAAATAATATAAAGGAATATTTGAAAATAATTTAAAACTCATTTTAAACATAAAATATTTTTCAAAACCTTTTTCTTTGATTACCACTTTAAAAACAACAAATTTGAAAATATTATGAATTTTTTTTTTCAAAAAAAAAAAAACAAATTGTAAACTTGTAAAGGAAGCTTAAAATATATTATGGTCATAATGTTAGATAAATCCATATATGCCAAACATTCCTTTTGCACTATAAATTGTTTAGAAAAGTGTCTCGATCAAAAAAAATAGGAAGATTACCTTTTAAAAACCATTTTTTAGAAAAGATAAAAAATGGGTAAAAACATATTTTAAAGATCATAGTATATTATTAGAACATTTTTTAATACATTTTTATAAATCATGGTTTTGAAAGAAAACATATTTCCGATTTAAGAGATAAATAAAGTAGTATTTTCATAAAAACATTTCATTAATTATCTTAAGTACCAAAGAGTAGAAAAATGGTACCATTAAGTAAAGATATCATGAATAAATAGAGGCAAATAAAAGTCATGAAAATTCTTGAGAGATATACTATAATATCTCATCAATGGAATCATAATCATAACAAATCCCAATAAACGATGAGATTTTATTAATAAACACTTACAACTTTGGTAACTTTGAATAAAAATCCCAATGAGAGAATAACATTAAATGAAGCTTAAAATATCATTAAAATAAGTATATTCATGATATAACATGTCAAATGGGAATTGTATATACTTTATAAAATAATATAGGTTCATAACATAACATGTGTCTCAAAGAAGGAAAACTGAGACAAAAGTTTCTTACCGATTTAGTAACTTTTAAACTGTAAACCCCATGAAAGATTGATCCACAAGTGGATATGTAAATACCAAAAAATTTATGACAAAAATAAAAAAATTATTCATGGGAATTATATACACCACATAGAATAAATATGTGGTGAATATAGAATGTCTCTCACAAAAGATAAAAAGTGAAATGAAAATCCCTTACTACTTGAGTAACTTTTGAATCGTGATCCCCATAAAAGAATAAAAACAATTGAAAATTTCAATATCATGAAATAAATTTAATTCATGATATAAAATTTAATATGGAATTATATACACCATAAAAAATAAATAATTGGTGAATATGTCATAAGTCTCACAGAAATAAACATGAGACTAGAAATCCCCTTACCTTATGTCTTGAATTTATTCATACACATTAAAAAATCTTGTATAATAAATTTAGGTTTATTATAAATATACCACAAAAACATTTTATTATATATCATACCATATATGATTTTATTATGACTTTATATTACCCATATATTAACAATTCCACGTTAATGTTACGTTTCAGGTAATAATTACTTAGTTTTTCATATATTTTTTGACTTGTTATTTTTGGTCCTATTTCTTTGATCATGATTAAATAATTTAAAGAATGTAAACCAGAATATAAATATCATATATATTAAATTTATACGTATTTATAATAATCTATAAAATATATATGAAATCAAATACACCGTTCATGGAGACGGTATGCTGTATGTACGCATGGATGTTGTTTCCATTTTCTTGTCATATTTTGAAAGAAATAAAATTAAATGATATATATATATATATATTATTTCCAATAGAATTATTATGTCATATATATCACATATTTTTATTAAAGCCATCCTTAATACATTCCATATAAAGCGTGAATGAATCACATCTCTTTGAGGAGTCGGTAGTCCACACGTCCACAAATGATGTTATCGTATTCCCACAAAATAGAAATCATGAGGGTATGTGTTATATAATAATTAAATAATAATACATAAATCATAAATATCATAAATATCATATAAAAATAGTAATTCCATCATTATTCCCAACCTTTAGAGGTGGAAATGGAATAAAAAATGGCATTGGTTCACGAGGTGGTAGTCCACCGTACACACGAACGATGACTACTTATCCCATTTGATTGAAGTGTGTGAAGGTATAGGTCATAAACATAAAATAAAAACATTTCAGTATATTTTTTATACTTATGTTATTATATAATCTTGATATAATAATAATTTAATGGGGGTGTAGAAGGAAATTAAACAAACAATGCACATTGATGAACGTTACCTCTTCTTAGGGTAACTCCTTTTAGTTTGCACCAAAGGGATTCCTTGGTTGGATTATTCCAAAATTGAGGATTATAGTTTAAGATGATGTAATTTGGGATATTATTTTGGTAGGGTTTGGGCAATCCATATATCAGGAGAGGTTTGAATAAGTGAGGGGTGTGAGTTTCCTTTTATAGTGGAGGAGGAGTGACATTCTTAAAAACACCAAATAGATAAATACTATTAAGAGGTCTCCCTTACATAATGTGCCCCCAATAATGATAAATATTTAATTAAAGATATTATATTGTCGAAATATGTCTATAAAATTATTTTTGGACATTTTTATAGTTCATTTGGACCCTTAAGTTAAAGTTTAGTTCCTTAGTAAACTCATTTTTCTCTTAATCACTATAATTAATTTTAACTATTTTCACTAATAATTTTGGTAAAAAATTAAGTTGGAGTTATTAAAAATCATAAATTATCCTTATTAAAAATATTTAATCCACTTTTTACAAATTCAAATCACATAAATTTCAGAAATTAATTTAAAATTAATCCTGCATATGTGATGAAACAACGAGTTTTTAAAGTGAAAATGTTAAAATGTTTGAAATGTTTTTATATCCAATTTCAATATAAAATTGATTAAAATGAAATAAATTATATTTATAGATTTATATTTTATAAAAATATACTTTAAAACCAAATAAAAATATAGTTAAACTATATAAATAAATTAGACGAACAATTAGTTTTCAATTAAAATTTAGTATTTTCACTATTCATCAAAAAATAAAACCTCTCAAAAAATTACTAAATATTCATCACAATATAATTTTTAAATTAAGATATAAAAAATGGAGTTTATTTTTCAAATAAAATTTATAAAAATCTCATTTTTTTAAAAATAAGTGCGCTATTAAAAGGCAGTAAAACTACCTTCTAGAAAAATATATCTTTTTGTGCCTAAAAATGGATTTATTCTTATCTATTTTATAGAAAACACATAAGATGAATGTTAAATAGTTTATTTTTTATATAATATATAATTTTCATTAAAATAATTAATAAAAATTAGTTTGTTTAATTTTTTACGATAAAATGTGTATGTGTATAGAAAAATTGTTTTTCAGAAAAGGAATTTCTTTATTTTCAAATAGTTCTTACTGCCATTTATATTAAATTGGTAACCAAAGGATTCATTTTATATACATTTAAAAAAAATATTTTCAAAATTTATTTAATCTTATTCGTAACTTCAATTCCAAAAGTTAGGTGATAAAAATAATAATATTTTAATAATAATATTAATAGTATATTGTAGTTCGGTAAAACTTAGTCTTGTGTGTAAGGAAATATGTTGAAGGAAATTACTATTGTATGTAACACAAAACAAATTTAGGGTTGAGTGTAACACAAGATAAGATCGGTGTTTGGTATAGTGAAAGATTAGGTTGGTAATATGTATGAATTAAGCATAACTTAGTGTAGTGTGTGATGCAATCCATCAAAGAAATTTAATTTATTTGATAAAAAATTAACTAATAAAAACCCTGGGTGTTACATTCTACCCCCATTAAAATGAATTTCTCCCTGAAAATTCATTTGGGTCATCAAAGTTTTAATACTTTAAAGTTATTTTCATAGAAATACATATCATAAAAATGAATATTAAAATTTATTTTAAAAAGGGAAATTTAGAAACAATATTGGTTACCCAAAGTAACTCATAAATAGGTTTACACATAGGAGAACATAGGTGTCAAGTGAAAACATGGACATAGAAGATAAAACTAATACTAAAATACTGATGGAGAGTGATAGAGAATATTTATCAAAAGAAGTGGGTGATCCAGAGAAAGTAAACAATCACAAAACCATAAATCTATGATGATTTAAGGGACTATTTGATTTATCATAAATGAAGGTACTAGGATAAATTTTTTGGTTTCAATATCATTTTCCTAGAGTTGATGATTTTTTTACAATAATATATATTTACTTGATCTCATTTCATTTCGAATGCACAATCTCACCCTTTGGTTGTGCCTCAATCAATTTTTAATTTATATATTACTCTAGGAAACAAAGGTGAATTTTTCATTCCTAAAGCACTAAAAAATATTTAGATCCATAAATATAGTGATAAATCATTCCATATATCTTTAGTTATTATCACACCAAAATGGTTAACATAGGTTATCTAATATATATAAATCCTCGTATGGAGATATAATACTTTAATCTCTAAAACTATAAGAGTTGGTGTCCTAGAACCAATTATTTGTACTTTGATTACATTGATATTTAATGTATTTAAATACTAAACATTTTATTACATATTTTTCATTGTTCTGCATGACTATGATGTAATAATATCCTAGAGAATTTTTTTATTGATAAAGTCATGGTAGTTCCCCTCTATGATGAGAACTTTGAAATGATATAACAATATTATTAAATATAGTTCTATGGTTGGATGAAATACTATGAAGGTACACATAGCATGTATACCATCAGGTGAGAGTACTCGTAAGTAGATGAGACTTCCTCTCATGAAGTTCTCACTTGGTAGTCTCCAAGATAAGAGATTATGAGAACAGACCCGCCAGTAGGAATTCTGCATGTTTCGGTGTCATCAGATATTTCTATCTGCGAGCGTGTGTAATGATCCTTATACTTTAAGATTATCAATAATACGTGTCATGACTCCCAAACTTTTATTTAATGATGAAAACTGTCACGTAGACAGTTGGTGGGAATTAGGGTATGTTGGGTGCATCACGAGTGACAAGATATTAACGGATAAGTTGAGGAAGGATTTTTACCTTCCATTTATGGAAGTTGATATATTGTCCCTTTGATTGAAATAGAATCGTCACATGAAATTCCATGGCCATGGTGTAACGACGAGTTTATTTCAGGTATTCAAAGAACGACGTATCAAGTATAAAGGTTGATAACACTATCATGAAACCTACTTGATGAGATATTGAGACAAAGGGATTATATTACACAGTGAGTGTTCGTATATGGATGTCATTGTTGCGACTTTATGTTCTTTCTCTTGGGTACCTTAACCCATTTCTAGATAGTAATCTTGGACTTTAGGAAATACTGCTTAATTCCAATGAGAAAGAATCCTAGAGGGTCACACACTAAGTGTTTTTGGTGGTCTCAGTAAAATTCTATTTGAGTTTAATTAATGAAATAAATATTATTCTCAAGACTGTGGAATAATTTTAATCAAGTTAAGGTGATCGCATAAATTAAATTAAATATATTTATTTATTTTATTGAACATTTAATAAATATTTATTTACTAGTCTGTAAATAAAATATTTATTTAAGAGAATGAATGAATTATTTATTTATTCGGCTGTTCAATAAATGGTAGTGGAGTTCGAGCGGACAAAGTCTGGTCCAGTAGTAAAATAATTATTTGCAAGACAGTAAATAATTATTAGTTGGCAGAAGTTAAAATAATAATGGCTCTAATATTATTTTTTGACTCGGAATTTTATTGATAATTCTATTTTACGCAAGTTGGCGCACCATAAATAATGACACAATATTATTATTATGAGCATGGGTTTTTTCTAAGTTCATGAATGTATTTAATTACTATTATGCAATTAAATATTGAAACTAAAGTTTCATGTATATAAATAGACAAGTACGTCTATTGTTCCATAGAGAACACACCACATGCTTGTTGAATTGATAATTATTGAGCTAAAAAATTTCTCTCTCGAATCCTCTTCCCGCCCCTCTCAAGAACGAGAGACATTATTCAAGGTCGAAGAAAAAGTGATCAAGAATGATTAAAGAATAGAATTATAGTTTTATTTATGTGTAAATATCATTGCATGTATGGATGATCATGATCTAGACCAAGACCTTTGTATGTGGATGGTTTCTTTTAATTTATTTATTTAAATTAAATTTGTTGGCCTGCGAGCCTTATCCTCATTAATATGTAGGGCCTGCCTGCCCAAGGATTCTTTTATGTAAAACCCCCCTTTACCCCTCACCTGCACATGGATTAAAAAAAAGCATATGTAATGGATGGAACTCCCAAGATATTAGAGGCGGTTCAAGGTGGAGTTGAGACAAAATCAATCCCAAGAGATACAGAGGTGGACTGGTAGAAAGCTATAAACACGAACCTAAATGGTTCAATATGTTTCTCCCCTAGGTTAGGGTTAGTTTATCAACCACTAGATAAAATAACCATTAGAAAATCTCATGATCATTCTATTTATTTTATTTTTGTCAGTTTCATGGTTTATCATTCTGGATGTGTTGTCACAGTCACATAATTAATGAATTAAACAAGAATGCAAGATATAAATAAAATAAACCATACTTATGTATAAATATTATCAAGACATTGTTAATCACTTAAGTAAGTTCCACTTAATATTAACAATCATGTGATAATGATAATAATCAATTCATGCATAAGGGGTAAAAATCCCTCAAATAAAATATTAAGTTAGACTAAGCCTTATGTTACTTGATTAATGGAAAAACTTAATAAAAATATGTGTTTGACCAATCCTTGTTGGGACACTTAATTTTATAAAGGAATCCCTTATGAATGGTTTTAGGTTGACTTAACCATATTACATCAAGAGGAGTATCCCTTTCTAGACCTGGTGTAATATTGGAGGCAAGAGTTGATGAAATCCAAAGTCATGATTTCAGGATTGGGGAGTCCACTCAACAGATCAAGGAGCTGCAAGCCCGTAGTTGGAAAAGACCTACCTACCTATATACCTTCTAATATCTTGACCAACCCTTGTTGGGGTTATGTGGAGGGGAATATGGATCCTTTCCACTAGAATGTCATTGAAACTAGACATTCTAATTTCAATGGTGAGGGCCATTGGCACTTGACAAAATAGTGGGAGAATTAATAAAAATTTATAAATTCTCATAAAATTTAATCAAGAAAGTACTAATGATCTTCTCTTTTAATTATAGAATAAAAATAACAAGATCGTCAACCACACTATCCCTGTGATCAATTATGGATAAAGAAAACATCCTCACCGGCAGTAACTTACAGGAATGGTTTAGATGCCTTCAGGTTATCTAATGCCATGAACGGAAGTATTACGTGCTGGAGTCAGTATTACTTGATCCTCCTACCAAAGAGGTGAGTGATGAGGATTTCTTGGTCTATGAGAAACATATGAAAAATGAAGTTGATGTTCAATGTTTGATGCTATAATTAATCTCTAGTGAGTTCATGAAGTCTCAAGAAAACATGGATTCTTATATCATGCTCGAGCACCTCCGTGGTCTTTACAAGGAGAGAGAAATACAGGAAAGGTTTGAGATATCTAAGGAACTCTTATAGATTAATCTTGGAGAAGGTTCCCCAGCTAGGCCTCATGTAGTCAAGCTCATTGGCTACATTGAGCGCCTGGAGGTTCTAGGGTTTAAACTACCCAAATAACTAGGCACTGATCTCATTATCGCATCAATACCTCAGATATTATCTAACTTTTTTGTCAATTTCAATATGAAAAACATTGATAAGTCTCTATCTGATATTCTTATCCTCATTCTCCAAGTGGAAAAAGATATGAAGAGTGAAAATCTTTCTATCCTTATGGTGAATAAGAGTAAAGGGAAGGCGAAGATCTTTAAGCCGAAATCTTCTTCACAGCCTTCCAAGAAAAGAAAGATCAAAGGGGAGGCAAAGGAATAGGAGGCTGTATGTTTCGCATGTGGCAAGAAGGGCCACTGGGAGAAGAACTGCACCCAGCCTAAGAAGCAAGGGGAAGCTTCAGGTGTGTTTTTTATCGAATGCAATCTATCTATTTCTAAAAATTTGGTATTAGATATAGATTTTGGTGCTCACATATGTATCCAAATATAGGAACCAAGTATATTTAGGAATATTGACTGAGGGGAGGTAGATCTATGAGAAGACAATGAAGCTAGACTTTCTACTGCATCTGTCAGGGACTACCACCTCACGTTGCCAACTTGGATGATATTGGTGTTAAAGGGTTATTATTATGTTCCTTATATTACTAAAAACATTATTTTTTTATCCATATTAGATACTGATTGATTTGTTTTCAGGTTTGGAAATGAATTTTTCTTCTTTTACAAAGATAACATTTTTTTTGGTAGGGCGCATTTATACAATGATATTTACATGTTGGATTACACAAACCAAGTAATTGAAGTTGATAACAAAGATACTTCACATGAATCATACCACACCCAAATTTTGCATCACCGAATAGGTCATGTAAATGAGAAATGCTTGACAAAGTTACATCAAGATGGATATTTAGATTCTTTCGAACTAAAACCACTTGTCGTATGTCATGCATGTTTACAAGGAAAAATGACCAAAGACCCATTTAGTGGGAAATGTGAAAGGGATAAAGAACTTCTTGAATTGGTTCATACCGATGTGTGTGGACCATTTCCAGTTGAAGAAAGGAGAGGGTTATCATACTTCATAACTTTTACTGATGATTTTAGAAGATATGGATATATCTACTTAATGAGGTATAAGTCAGATTATTTTGATAAGTTCAAAGAATACAAGAATGAAGTTGAGAACCAGCTTGGTAAGAAGATTAAGAAACTCCGCTCAGACCAAGGTGGAGAATATCTTAATCAAGACTTCATTGATTACTTACGGGAGTTTGGGATCCTATCCCAACCCACTCCTCCAAACACGCACCAGTGGAATGGTGTGAGAGAAGGAGGGACCAAACCTTGTTGGACATGGTGAGATCAATGATGAGTCATGCAAGTATTCAATTATCCTTTTGGGGCTATGCGTTACAAATAGCGGCACACATACTAAACAAAGTACCAACTAGATTAATAAATGGTATTCCATACGAGTTTTGGAGTGAAATAAAAACCATGTTATCTAATTTACATGTGTGGGGTAGTGAAACCTTTGTTAAGGACTCTTAATGTAACAAACTTGCACCCCAAGGCACAAAGTGTGCCTTTATAGGACACCCGAAGGAAACAAGGGGATATTACCTATAAAAACCCTCAGATAAAAAGTTTATAGTGGAAAGAAATTTCATATTCCTTGAGAGGGAGCACATATCCAAAATAGATAGTGGGAGCGAGATAGACTTCGATGAAGTCGAGGCTCAAGGTACACAAGAGTTGGTATAGGAACATATTCCACAAAGCCCCATGAAAGAATAATCTATTCCAGAGACATAAGTACTATGTAGGATTAAAATAGAGGTTAGAGAACTGGAACAGTACAATTTTCTAGTTACCGAGGATGGTGACTCATTATTAGTTTATAATAATGATCCTCAAACCTACAATGAAGTAGTAAGTGGCACAGATGTTGCCAAGTGGCAAGAAGCCATGAATTCTAAAATGGATTCCATATATCAAAACCATGTATTGATTTTGGTAGATCCTCTATTGGATGTAAAACCTATTGGTTTCAAAGGGACATTCAAGAAGAAACTAGACATTGAAGGACAAGTCAGTACCTATAAGGCATGACTAGTTGAAAAATGGTTTAAACAACATCAAGGAATTGACTATAATGAAACATTTTCACCAATTGAAATGATGAAATCCATCAGAATTATACTTTCCATTGCGTCTTACCATGACTATGATATTTTGAAAATAGATGTCAAAACAACCTCCCTTAACGGGAACCTTCAGGAAGATGTCTGTATGACACAACCTGAAGGGTTTGTGACTCCAAAGGATTCCAATAAGGTATGCAAGTTATAGAAATCCATTTATGGATTAAAAAAAGCATCCATGTCATAGAAAATTCGTTTTGATGAAACCATAATAGAATTTGGGCAAGAATTAATGTGATCCTTGTGTATACAAAAGGTTTAGTGGGAGTTTAGTCATTTTTATAATAGTATATGTTGATGACATATTACTTATTGGAAATGAGATACTAGTCTTACAGTCTGTTATGTCATGGTTGAATCAATACTTCTCCATGAAGGACTTGGGCGAGGTAGCATATATCCTTGGTATCAAGATTCATCATGATAGATTCAAGAGATTGTTGGGCCTAAGTCAAAGTACATACATTGATAAGATACTGAAGAGATTCAGTATGGAACAATCCAATAGGGGATTGTTTATAGAATCACATGGCATTCATCTTTGTAAGAAAATGTGTCCTTAGACACATGAGGAAAGAATGATAACGGAAAGGACTTCATACACATCAAAGATTGGGTACATCATGTATTCCATGCTATATACTAGGCTGGATTTTTCCTATGCATTAAGTGGGGTAGACAGATATCAGGCTGACCTAGGTGACCGCCATTGGATGGCAGTCAATACTATCCTACAGTATCTGAGGCATACTAAGGATATGTTCCTGGTTTATAAAGGAGATGAGGAACTAGTTATCATAGGATATCTAGATGATAGTTTCCATACTAATCAAGATGACATGAGGTTGAAAACATGATACATCTTCACTTTTAATGGAGGTGTAGTGAGCCGGAAGAGCTCAAAGTAGAGTGTGGTCACAGATTCTAGAGCATAGTCCGAGTATATCACAGATTTTGAGGCAACTAAAGAATAAGTTTGGATGTGAAGCTTCATCCAGGATATGGATTTGATTCCTAGTAGTAAATATCCCATTACACTATACTGTGATAATATTGTAGCGGTGGCTCTAACAAAAGAGACAAGGTCACATCAGCGGATGAAACACATACTTTAGAAGTATCATATCTTTAGGGATTTTTCTCAGAGAGGTGAAGTTATAGTGAGAAATATTTCCACAAAAGACAATGTGGTATACCCCTTGACTAAAGCCTTGAATTAGTAGAAACATGATCACCATGTGAGGTCTAGCGGACTGAAAGTTGTAGGCAGCTGGCTCTAGTCCAAGTGGGATTTTGTAAGAGCTGGTGTCCTAGAACCAACTGTTTGTACTTTGATTACATGGATATTTAATTTATTTAAATATTAAACATATTATTACATATTGTTCATTATTCTTAATGACTATGATGTAATAATTTCCTAGAGTATTTTTTTTATTGATAAAGTCATGGTAGTTTTCTAATATGATGAGAACCTTGAAATGCTATAACAATATTCTTAAATATAGTTCTACGATTGGATGAAATACTATTATGGGAAACATAGCATGTATACCGTTAGGTGTGAGTACTCGTAAGAAGATGGGACTTCCTCTCATGAAGTTCTCACTTGTTAATCTTCAAGAAAACAGATTATGAGAACAGACCAGCCAGTAGGAATTCCGCATGTTTTTGTGTTATCAGATATTTCTATCTGTGAGCATGTGTATTGATCCTTAGAATTTAAGATTATCAATAATACATTTCAGGACTCGTGCACTTTGATTTACTGACGAAAATAGTTACACAGACAGTTGGCGGGAACTAGGGTGTGTCACGAGAGACATGATATTAATGGATAATTCTAGGAAGGATTTGTCCCTTCTATTTATGAAAGTTGATATCTCGACCCTCTGATTGAAATAGAACCATCACGCAAAATTCAATGGCCATAGTGTAATGATAAGTTTATTTTAGGTATTCAAATAACAATATATCAAGTATAAAGGTTGATTCCACTATCATGAAACCTACTTGATGAGATATTGATACAAAGGGATTATATTTCACAGTGATCATTCGTATGTGGATGTCTTTGTTGTGACTTTATGTTATTTCTCTTGGGTACCTTGACCCGTTTCTATATAGTACTCTTAGAATTTAGGGAAGCTCTCTTAATTCCAATGAGAAAGAATCCGAGAGGGTTACACACTAAGTGTTTTTGGTAGTCTCGGTTAAATTCTATTTGAATTTAATTAACGAAATAAATATTATTCTCAAGACTGTGGAATAATTTTATTCAAGTTAAGATGATCACATAAATTAAAAAAAATATTTATTTATTTTATTGAACATTTAATAAATATTTACTTACTAGTTTGTAAATAAAATATTTATTTAAGAGAATAAATTATTTATTTATTTATTTGGGTGTTTAATAAATGGAAGTGGATTTTGAGCGGACCAAGTCCGGTCTAGTAGTAAAATAATTTTTTTTAAGATGATAAATAATTATTAGTTGGCACAAGTTAAAATAATAATGACACTGCTATTATTTTGTGACATGAAATTTTATTCATAATTCCGTTCTTTGAAAATTGGCACACCATAAATAATGATGTGGTATTATTATTATGAGCATGAGTTTTCTCTAAGTTCATGAATGTATATAATTGATGTTATGAAATTAAATATTTTAACTGAAGTTCCATGAATATAAATAGACAAGTATGCCTATTGTGCCATAGCGAACACACCATATGCTTGGTGAATTGAGAATTATTGAGCTAAAAAATTTCTCTCTTGAATCCTCTTCCCTACCCTCTCAAGAACGAGATACGTTCTTCAAGGCCAAAGAACAAGAGAACTATAATGACCAACACAATAAACTCACTTCACCACACTAGCACCTGAAGAACGAGTGGTGTCGATCAGAGGCAATCAGAGCACGTGTGGATCACCAATAGAGGGATTCTAGTTTGGATCCTCACAAGCGCAACAAGATAATCCGGAAGGGTCATTCTGAATGATCAACATCATCAATGAAGAAAATACCAAAGATCTAGGTACTCTTTTCTTTATGAAATTAATTAAATTAATTATAAATATGATGTGCAAGATTCTCTCCAAAGGTTTTGGGCCTCTTCCCTATTTATCTAAATCTTTGACTATATTCCATGGATATTGGCATTCATTGTCGTATTGATCCAGGAATTATCATTGATCATGGTAAAAATTAAAATTGGGTGTTGTACCAACCACGCTTCGGTTGCACCGAGAACCTTCAAAAACCTCATCCAAATTATAACTTATACCATTCCATAAATGGTTAACCTTATAACCCTTTCGAAAGATTGAAGTCTACAACTTTAGAAATAAGGTGACTAAATATCTCAAAATTAACTTAGCAGTGATCCCCCATATATCATAAAGTATCACTTGGTTGTCACATATGAAACATGTGAATACCTTCATCATGTATTCTCTTGAAACATTGTAATAAACTAAATTACCATTAAACCATATTGAAAACATACATGATTCTTAATTCCTTACATAGAACATAGATTATTTGATATATTCCTTAAATCCAAAAATATCGTAAACTCCATCCATAATAGAATAAAAATACTTTTTCGACAAATCCTTTATTAGTTATGAGGCCATCGACACTATCCAATATACTTTATCCAAATCAATCATCTCTTTATCCAAGATAAGCACAATTTTTTCAACATTAGGAACACATTACGAGTTACCTACCCTTAATCAAAATATCACATTTCCATTAAATCAAATTTCTATGTCATCAGCACCATTCAACATATCCTTTCAAATCTTTAATGAAAAACTTATACAAAAATTAATTATATATTTCATGATTCTTATAACATAATATTTGAATTCCGAAACACAAATAATTTATTCATCCCACTACCTTCTCAAATAATCAACTAAGATTCATCATATTATTCCTTAACACACCTTTCCTAAAATATTAAATACTAATAATATCTTAATATTCATAAAAATAAATTTAATCATGCTTATAAAAAATACTATTAGAATAACAAATACCATTCATATGTCATTCATGGTCTCTTCATACTAGCAGTGAAACCATTAATAATACAAACTTGTTGAGTTACTTTATGAGATTTCCCCCTAAGACATTTATTATCATAATGTCCATACTTTAAACATATAAAACATTAAAATATTGATAACACTTTAGGGAAAGTAATATTCCCATCCATTACATTAACTAAACATTTCATTTTTCCTCAGAAATTACTTACTCTATGGCTTTAATACCCACACATAAGATATCTTCTCATTCCTCTAAGTCATTCCCTTGAGTGATTTTTCCTATATTCTTGACATATAGAAAACCAAATCTTATTTCTTCCATGGTATCCATTACCCAAACTCTCTTTTAACTCAATCCTTCTCTTCTTTAGGGATTCCTAGAGTTGGTTAAGGTGAACATTGTTAATAATATCATATGAAAACTAATTTAGAATAATAAAAACATCCTTTAATCCATTCACCATTCCATTTGGGTGCTCCTCAGTAAATTTTTCATCATATTCAATTTTAACCCAGTTCCTTATGGTTCCATCCATTGATTAAAACCAGAAATCACAGCATGATCAACACTTATCATAATGGGAAACCAAATAATCATGAAAATCACTTATATGATGTCTAAATAATAACTCCAAATTATTTAATCTATGCCACCTTAGGTTCATCCTAGGCCATTAATACTCATCTTCTATTTAAATCCTTCATGATGGTTCATTAAGAGTTTGTGAATTTCCAAAGAATATCCCATGGAAGTTTCAAACCAGGTGTGCAATAAGCCCCATTGTCATGAACCAATTCCTAATTGAGTCTAGATCAATATATTGTTTTCAGTGTTGTTACCCCTAGGTAAATTTTTTCCAGAGAAACATCCACTTGTATTATCCAGAGAGGGATGTGTTTCTAAGAAAACACTCACTCTATCCTTTATCAAAATTTTAGGAAATTTTTCTAAACTTTCACTCATTCTTAGACTTATCCTTAGATACATCACTAGACATATCCTTAGAAATATCCCTTGATATATCACTAAATTTGTCTCATCCTAGTTTCGAAATCTTGACCAAAAATTTAATTTGATACCAACTATAGAGTCCCAAGATTAACATACATGGATATTACATCATTATAAATGAATATTAATAAAATCAAAAAATTACATGCCTAATAATCATAATAGTTTTGTGTCTTTTAAAACTTGAAACAAAATATTCTAACTTAATGAAGGATCTTAAAATTTTCCTACAACGATCTTCTCATTTAGTAATCCTACTTAAAACATTTCTTTATAAACTAGGGAAAGGAAACATGAGAAAGGTTGATCTAAGATGCTCATTAAAGGTAAATAAAAGATATACATAGGCATACCATGAACATAAGGGTATGAGGACATGAGAATAATATTTTCATATCGTACCCTACATATAAAATATCATATATAAGAGTCATAACATAAAGTTTGATAGATCATAAGACATGAATCACAAGGTAATCAAGATCATAGGCCATGGAAGCATAACATTGGAATAAGACATGGAATTTAAGTGGGCACATAAACAAATAAATTCACAACCTATAAGTCAAGGCTCATTTCCAAAAAATATCAGGGAACTTCATGGGGGATACACTTACTGGGAAATACACACCACAATCCCCAGTCACAACCCTTTCCTTATAGTGAATTAGGTTACAACTTCTTCACATAGTGGATCAATACCATCAACCTGTTCCCATCATTATATCACGAGATATAAATCTTTACCCAATAAATTAGAGAGAGATATATGTCCCACCTATCACATAATTAAATCATACATGCGTGTGCCACAAGATAATAAAACATTCTTCATTTCATGACCCATGAAAAGAGTTGGGTTTCATAAAAATCATATCATAAACCATGAAATTAAATGGGCATCATAAAAATTTCATCATATAATAACCTATGTAAAATATACAGGTTTAATTATCATTTAATAATAGAATAATACATTAAAGGAAGTGGATTACATTATCATTATATAACCCAAGGAAGAGAAATGGGTTTCATAAAAAACTTGTCATATTAAAAATAAATCATTCAATTAAAGGTTAAGAATTGTTTCCTTGGATCATATCCCTAATAAATAATAAACTATAACAAATGATGTTGTATTATATAGAAAATAATTTTGAAAGATATTTTAAAAACATTTCTAGAGGAAAATATCCTTTTCACTTTGAAAAAAATGATTTTTAGAACATAAAATATTTTGAATTGTTTTTTCATTAAAAATAGATTTTAAAACATATAAAGAAATATTTTAATTCATTGAAATAATTTTCTTTGAATATAACCTTTTAATTATCATAGAAGAAGATTTTAAAATCATTTAAAACACTTTTTAAACCTAAAATATTTTTGAAAACATTTTTACTTGAAAACCAATTTAAAAACAATAAATTTTTCAGAATATTTGGTAAAAAAAATTTCAAAATAAAAAAATTGTAAAATTTTAAATAAATATTCAAAAAAATAATGTTCATTATGGTGGATATATCCATAGATGCTGAATATTACTTTTTCACCGTAAAAAGTTTAGAAAAGTACCTCGATCAGAAAATGAAAAGAAGATTAATTTTTAAAAACAATTTTGTTGAAAAGGTATAACATGAGTAAAAATGTATTTTATATATAATAGGATAATAGTTTAACATTTTTGAATAATTTTTTTTAAATAATTTTTTTGAAAGAAAATAGATTTCTGACTGAACAGAGAAATAAAGTTGGATTTTCATAAAAACATTTTCTTAATTATCTGAAGTACCAAAGAGTGTAAAAATGGTAACATTACTTGAATATGTCATGAATAGAAATATGATAAAAACATTTATGGTAATTATTGATATATGGACCATAATATCTTATCAGTGGAAGAAAAATCATATATAATCCTGACAAACAATGAGATTGTATCAATAAATACTTACCACTTAGGTAACTTTGAATCAAAATATCCATGAAATAATAACATTAAATGAAGATTAATATATTATGAAAATAATGAAATTCATGATATAACATGTCAATGGGTAAGTTTATATAGTTTTTAAAATAATATAGTTTTATAACATAACATGTGTCTCAAAGAAGGAAAATTGAGACAAAATTCACTTACCAATTTAGTAACTTTTGAACCGTAAATCCCATGAAAGTGAGATCCTAAAATGTATATATAAATACTAATTTTTTTATGAAAATAATAAAAAAATACATTCATGGTGATTATATACATCACATATAATAAATAGGTGGTGAATATAGCATGTGTCTCAAAAAGGATAAAAAATGAGATAAAAACCCCTTACTAATTGTGTAACTTTTGAATCATGAGCCCCATAAAGAAAAAAATTGAAACATTTAATATCATGAGATAAATGGAATTAATTATATAAAATGTAATAGGTCATTATATACACCACACAAAATAAAAAAGTGGAGAATATTGAATAAGTATCACAGAAATAAAATTGATACTAGAAATCCCCTTACCTTATGTCTTGACTTTCTTAGCACACTTTCAATTATCCTGTATAATAAATACAAGTTTATTATAAATATAAAAAAGAACCATATTCTTATATATCATACCATATCTGATTTTATTATGACTTTATATTACCCATTTATTAATAATTCCATGTTAAAGTTATGTTTTGGGTAATAACTGCTTTGTTTTTCGTATATGTTTTGACTTTTTATTTTTGGTCCTTTTTCTTTGATTATGATTTCATCATTTATAGAATTTAAACCATGATATAAATATCATATATATATATATTATTTATATATTTATTTATAATAATATATAAAATATATAAATAGGAAATCAAATACACTGTTCATGGATACGGTAGGTCGTACGTACGTATAAACGCTGTTTCCATTTTCTTGTCATATTTTGAATGGAAGAAAAGTAAATGATATATATATATATATATAATATTTAAATTAGAATTATTATTTAATATATATTAAATATTTTTATTAAACCTATTCTTAATACATTCCATGTAAAGTGTGAACGAATCACATCGCTTTGAAGAGGCAGCAGTCCACACATCCATAAACGATGTTATCTTATTCTCACAAAAATGGAAATCATAAGGGTATGTGTTATATAATAATTATATAAGTATAAATTAATAATAAATATCATATTTATCATATAAAAATAGTATTTAATTTATTATTGCCAACCTTTAGAGGTGGTAATGGAAAAACGAATGACATTGGTTCATGAGGCGGTAGTCCACCGTACACACAAACGATGATTGCATATCCCATTTGATAGAAGTGTGTAAAGGTGTAGCTCATATCATTAACATAAAAAATATCATTATATTTAGTATATTTATGTTACTATATAATATTTATATAATAATAATTTAAGGCTAGGTATAATTAAAAAAAACAAAAATGCACATTGACCAATGCTACCTCTTCATTGGGTAACTCCTTTTGGTTTTCAACAAAGTGATTCTTTGGTTGGATTTATGCTCAAAGTGAGAATTATAGGTTGATATGGGGGAATTTGGGAGATTATTTTTGTTGTTTTTGGATGATACATATATCTTTATAGGTTTGAATAAGTGAGGGGGGTGAGTTCCCTTTTATATTGGAGGAGGAGTGACATTCTTGTAAACACCAAATAGATAAATACTATTAAGAGGTCTCCCTTACATAATCTGCCCACAATAATGATAAATATTCATGTAAAGAGGTTATATTGTCAAAATATGTCTATAAAATTATATTTTTACATTTTTCTAGGTCATTTGGACCCTTTAGTTAAAGTTTATTTCCTTAGTAAACTCATTTTTCTCTTAATCACTATAATTAATTTTAACTGTTTTCACTAATAATTTTGGTAAAAAATTAAGTTGAACTTATTATAAATTATAAATTATCCTTATTTAAAATATTTATTCCAATTTTTAAAAATTCAAATCACATAAATTACATAAATTAATTTAAAATTAACCCCACTTATGTGATGAAACAACAAGATTTTAAAGTGAAAATGTTTAAAAGTTTGAAAAGTTTTCATATCCAATTTCAATATTAAATTGATTAAAATGAACTAAATTGTATTAATAGATTCATATTTTATCTAAATATACTTTAAAACCAAATAAAAATATAATTTAACTATATAAATAAATTATACAAAAAGTTAGTTTTCAATTAAAATCCAGTATTTTCACTATTCATCAAAAAATAATACTGCTCAACAAAATACAAAAAATTCACCCCAGTATAATTTTTAAATTAAGATATCAGAAATGAGGTTTATTTTTAAAATAAAATTTATAAAAATTTCAAAATTTATTTTTAAAATAAGTGCGCCATTAAAAGGCAGTAAAACTGTCTTTTAGAGAAATACATCTTTTTGTGCTTAAATGGGATTTATTATTATCTATTTTATAGAAAGAAAATAAGATGAATATTAAATAGTTTTTTTGAATATATAACATATAATTTTCATTAAAATCATTTATAAAAGTGTTTTTTTAATTCGTTACGATAAAACATGTTTGTGTATAGAAAAATAGTTTTTCAGAAAAGGAATTTCTTTATTTTCAAATAGTTTTTACTCCCATTTATAATTAATTGGTAACCAAATGATTCATTTTATATACATTTATAAAACACATTTTCACAATTTATTTAATCTTATTCATAACTTATATTCCAATGGATAAGTGATAACATTAATAATATTTTAATAATAATATTAATAGTATATTGTAGTTCGGTAAAACTTAGTCTTGCATATAACGAAAGATGTAGAAGGAACTTGTTGTTGTGTGTAACATAAAAAAAATTTAGTGTTGAGTTTAACACAATATAAGCTCTGTGTTTTGCATAGTGAAATATTAACTTGGTACTATTTATGAAATACGCATAACTTAGTATGGCGTGTGATGCAGTATATCAAAGAAATTCAATTTATTCGGTAAAAACTTAATTCATAAAAACCCGAGGTGTTAAATTCTATCCCCATTAAAATGAATTTCACCATAAAAATTCATCCGGGTCATCAAAGTTTTAATACTTTGAATTTACTTTCATATAAACCCATATAATAAAAATTAATATTAAAATTTCTTTTAAAAAGGGAAATTTGGAAACATAACACTTACCCAAAGTAACTTATAACTAGGTTTACACATAGGAGAACATATGTGGAAAGTTAAAACATGGACATATAAGATAAAAATAATACTAAAATACTGATGGAGAGTGATAGAGACCATTGATCAGCAGAAGTAGGTGATCTAGGGAAAGTTTACAAGCACAAAACCATAAATCTCTGATGATCTAAGGGACTATTTGATTTATCATAAATGAAGTTACTATGATTATATTTTTTTTCAAGATCATTTTCTTAGAGTTGAAGATTTTTTCACAAGAATATATATTTACTTGATCTCATTACATTTCATATGCAAAATCTCACCCTTTGGTTGTGCCTCGATCAATTTTCAATTCATATCTTACTCTAGGAAATGAAGGTGAATTTTTCATTCCTGAAGCACTAACAAATATTGAGATCCATAAATAGAATTATAAGTCATTCCATCTATCTTTAGTTATCATCACACCCAAATGATTAGCATAGGTTACCAAATATATATAAATCCTTATATAGGGAGATAATACTTTAATCTCTAAAACCTCATCCTAAGTATAAATTAACCCATTACATAAATGGTTAGCCTTGTAACCCTTCCAAAAGATTAAATTCTAGAATTTTGAAATAAGGTAACTAAATTTCTCAAAATTAACTTAGCATTGATCCCCCAAATATCATAAAGTATCTCTTGGTTGTCACATACCAAACATGTTAATACCTTCATCATGTATTCTCTTGAAACATTGTAATAACCTAAATTAGCATTAAAACATATTGAAAACATACATGATTTTGAATTCCTTACATAGAACATAGATTATTTAATATATTACTTAAATCCAAAAATATTGTAAACACCATGCATGATAGAATAAACCAATTTTTCAAAAAATCCTTTATTAGTTACGAGGTCATAAACACTATCCAATCTACTTTATGTAAATCAATCATCTCTTTATCCGAGATAAACACAGTTTTCTTAACATTAGGAACACATTATGGGTTACCTTCCCTTAATAAAAAATATCACCTTTCCATTAAATCACTTTTCTATGTCATCGACACCATTCAATATATCCTTTAAAATACTTAATTAAAAAATTATAATAAAAATAATTATACATTTCATGATTCTTGTAACATAATATTTGAATTCCAAAACACAAATAATTCATTCATCCCACTCCCTTCTCAAATAATTAACTAAGATTAATTGTCTTATTTTTTAATACCCATTTTCTAAAATATGAAATATTAATAATATATTAAAATTAATTAAACACAATTTAAAGATGATTATAAAAAATACTATTAGAACAACACATAACTTTTGTATTTCATTTGTGGTCTATTCATATCAGTAGTGAAACAATTAACCATACAACCTTTTTGAGTTACTTCATGAGATTCCCCCTAAGACATTTATTATCATAATTACCATACTTTACACAAACAAAACATTCAACTATTGATAATACCTTAGGGAAAATAATATTACCATTCATTAAATTAACTAAACATTTATTTTTTCCTCAGAAATTACTTACTCAGTGGACTTCATCACCGCACATAAGATATATTCTCATTCTTGTAAGACATTCCCTTAAGTTATTTTTCCTACATTATTGATATATAGGAAACCAAATATTCTTTCCTCCATGGTCTCCATTACCCAAAATCTCAGTAAACTCCATCATTCCCATATTTGGTGATTCCTAGAGTTGGTTAAGGTGCACATTATTAATAATTTTATATGAAAAATAATTTATAATAATAACAACATCCATTAGTCCATTAACCATTCAATTTGGATGCTCATCAGTAAATTTTTCATCATATTCAATGTTAACCCTGTTCCTTCTGGTTCCTTCAATTGAATAAAACCAGAAACCATATCATGATCAACAATTATCGTAATGGGAAACCAAATAATCATGAAAATCACTTACAGGATGTCTAAATCATAACTACTACTCCTTTAATCTATGATACATTAGGTTTATCCTAGTTTATTCATATTCATATTCTATTTAAAATCTTCATGATGGTTCATGAAGAGTTTGTGAATTCCCAAAGCATATACCTCAGGTATGTCAAACTGGGTATTCAACATGGCCCATTATTGTGAACCAGTTCCCAATTGAGACTAGATAAATATGGTGTTTTCAGGGGTGTTACCTATAGGTAAATTTTTTCCAGAGTCACATCCACTTGTATTATTCATAGAGGGATGCATTTCTAGGAAAAACCTCACTCTATCCTTTCTAAAAATTTTAGGAAATTTTTATAAACTTTAACTCATTCTTAAACTTATCCTTAGATACATTACTAGACATATCCTTAGAAATATCCTTTGGGATATCATTAAAGTTTTCTCATCATAGTTTCCAAAGTTTGACCAAACCTTTACTTTGATACCAATTATAGAGACCCAGGCTTAACATACAAGGATTTTACATCATTTTAGATAAATATTAATAAAATTAAAAAAGTACATGACTGATAATCATAATATTTTTGTGTCTTTTAAAACTTGAAACACAATCTTATAACTTGTTGAAAGATCTTTAAAGTTTCCTACACAGATCGTCTCATATAATACTACTACTTAAAATATTTCTTTATAAACTAGGGAAAAAAAACATAATAAAGGGCAAGATAACATGATTATTAAGGGTAAATAAAGGATATACATAGTCATAACATGAACATAAGGGTATGAGGACATGATAATAACATTTTAATATCACCCCTACATATAAAAGATCATATATAATAGTCAAGGAATAAATTTTGATAGATCATAAGACATGAATCATAAGGGAATCAAGAGCATAATCCACGAAATCATAACATAGGAATAAGACTTGGAATTTTAGTAGACACATAAAAATATAAAGTCATTACCTATAAGTCAAGGATCATTTCCAAAAACTTATCAGGACACTTCATGGGGGCTACACTTACTGGGCGGGACACACCACCATCCCCAGTCACAACCCTTTCCTTATAGTGGATTGGGTTACAACTTCTTCTCATAGTGGATCAATACCAAAAACTTGTTCCCATAATTATATCATGAGATATAAATATTTACCCAATAAATTGGAGGGAGATATATGTCCCACCCATCACATAATGAAATCATATTTTCATGTTCCACAAGATAATAAAACATTCATCATTTCATGACCTATAAAAAGATATAGGTTTCATAAAAATCATATCATAAACCATAACATGAAATGGTTATCATAAAAATTTCATCATATCATAACCTATTTAAAATATACAGGTTTAATTATCATTTCATAATAGAATAATCTATGAAAGTAAGTGGATTCTATAAGAGTTTTATCATCTTATAACCCATGGAAGAGAAACGAGTTTCATAGAAAAGTTTTCATATTAAACATAAATAATTCAATTAAATGGTAAGAATTGAGACCTTGGATAATATCCCCAATAAATCATAAACCATAACAAATGATGTCATATTTTATGAAAAATAATTTTGAAAGATATTTTAAAAACACTTCTAGAGAAAAAATAGCCTCTTCGCTTGAAAAAAATGTTTTTTAGAAGATAATTTTTTTTGACTTTTTTCTTTGAAAGTAGATTTGAAAACTTATAAAGAAATATTTTAAATTAATGAAATAATTTTATTTGAATATAACCTTTGAAATCATATAAATTAATATTTTAAAATCATTTAAAACACTTTTTAAGTAAAAAACATTTTTCAAAAAAATTTTCTTTGAAAACCAATTTAAAAACAATAAAAATTTCAGAATATTTGGAAAAAAATTCAAAATAAAAAAACCTGTAATATTTGAAATAAATTTTCAAATAAATAATGGTCATGATGATAGATAAATCCATACATTCTGAATATTTCTTTTGCGACGTAAAAAGTTTAGAAAAGTGCCTCGATCAGAAAATGAAAAGAAGATTAATTTTTTAAAAAAAATTCTTGAAAAGGTATAACATGGGTAAAAATGTATTTTAAATATCATTGGATAATAGTATAACATTTTTCACGACATTTTTATGAATAATGGTTTATAAATAAAAAAATTCTGATTGAATAGAAAAATAAAGTTAGATTTTCATAATTTTTTTTCTAAATTATATTAAGTACCAAAGTGTGAAAAAATGGAAAAATTACTTGAATATATCATGAATAAAAATAGGAGAATTACATTTATGAGAATTATTGAGATATGGACTATAATATCTTATCAATGGAATCATAATCACAAATAATCCTGATAAATGATGAGATTGTATCAATAAACACTTACGACTTAGGTAAATTTTAATCAAAATCTACAAGAAATAATAAAATTAAATGAAGCTTAAAATATCATTAAAATAATTATATTCATGATATAACATATAAATGGGTAAGTTTATAAACTTCATTAAATAATATAGGTTCATGACATAACATGTGTCTCAAGGAAGGTGAATTGAGACAAAATTAACTTACCAATTTAGTAACTTTTTAACTGTAAATCCCATGAAAAAGAGATCCTAAAATATATATGTAAATACTAATTTTTTTTTATTAAAAGCCTCAAAAAAATAAATTCAGGTGAATTATATACATAAAATATAATAAAGATGTGGTGAATATATCACGTGTCTCAAAAAGTATAAAAAATGAGATAAAAATCCCTTACTAATTGAGTAACTTTTGAATCATGAGCCCCGTAAAGAATAAAAATAATTGAAACTTTTAATATCATAAAATAAATGGAATTAATGATATAAAATTTAATTGGTAATTATATACACCAAAAAAAATAATCAAGTGGTGAATATGGAATTTGTCTCACATAAATAAAAGTGAGACTAAAAATCCCATTACCTTATGTCTTGACTTTCTTCTTACACGTTCAAACCTCCTATATAATAAATATAAGTTTATTATAAATATAAAAAGGAACCATATTCTTATATATCATACCATATCTTATTTTATTATGACATTATATAACCCATTTATTAACAATTCCATGTTAAAATTATGTTTCATGTAATAACTGCTTTTTTTTTCGTATATGTTTTGACTTTTTATTTTTGGTCCTCTTTCTTTGATTATGATTTCATCATTTCTAGAATTTAAAACATTATATAAATATCATATATATTCTTTATATATATATATATATTTATAATAACATATAAAATATAGAAATAGGAAATCAAATACACCGTTCATGGAGACGGTAGGCCATATGTACACATAAATGTTGTTTCTATTTCCTTATCATATTTTTAAAGGAAGAAAAGTAAATGATATATATATTTATAATATATTTAAAGTTTAATTATTATTTAATATATATTAAATGTTTTTATTAAACCCATCCTTAATACATTCCATGTAAACCGTGAACGAATCACATCGCTTTTAAGAGGTATTAGTCCACACATCCATAAACGATGTTATCTTATTCCCAAAAAATGGAAAGCATATGGGTATGTGTTATATAATAATTATATAAGTATAAAATAATAATAAATATCATATATATCATATAAAAATAGTATTTAAATCATTATTCCCAACCTTAATAGGTAGTAATGGAAGAACGAATGACATTGGTTCATGAGGCGGTAGTCTACCATACACACGAATGATGTTTGCATATCCCATATTATGGAAGTGTGTGAAGGTTTAGTTCATATCATTAAAATAAAAACACTAATTATATTTATGTTATTATATAATATTTATATAAAAATAATTGAAGGAGGTGGATAAGGAAACACAACTAAAATACACATTAATGAATGATACCTCTTCTTCGAATAACTCCTTTTTCTTTTCACCAAAGGGATTTCTTGGTTAGATTTATGACCAAAGTGAAGATTCTAGGTTGAGATGATAGAAGTTGAGAGATTATTTTGGTATGTTTTTTAGGATCCATAGATCTTTAGAGATTTGAATAAGTGAGGGGGATGAGTGCCTGTTTATAGTGGAGGAGGAGTGTCATTCTTGTAAACACCATATAGACAAATACTATTAAGAGGTCTCCCATATATCATGTTCCCCCAATACTGTTAAATATTAGATTAAAGAGGTTATATTTTCTATATATGAATAGAAAATTATTTTTGGACTTTTTTCTAGGTCATTTTGACACTTAAGTTAAAGTTTAGTCCCTAAGTAAACTCAATTTTCTCTTAATCGCCATAATTAATTTTAACTATCTTCATTAATTATTTTGGTAAAAAAATAGGTTGAACTTATTATAAATTAGAAATTATACTTATTAAAAATATTGAATCCACTTTTTAAAAATTCAAATCACATAAATTTCAGAAGTTAATTTAAAATTAATCTCTCATATGTGATGAAACAACGAGGTTTTAAAGTGAAAATATATAATAGGTTGAAATGTTTTTATATCCAATTTCAATAAGAAATTGATTAAAATGACCTAAATTGTATTAATATATGTATATTTTATCTTAATATACTCTAAAACCAAATAAAAATAATAATTTAACAAAATAAATAAATTAGACGAAAATTTAGTTTTCAATTAAAATTCAGTATTTTTCACTATTCATCAAAAAAAGAAACTCCTCAAAAAAATTCCAAAAATTCACCCCAATATAATTTTGAAATTAAGATATAAAAAATTGAGTTTATTTTTAAAATAAAATTTATAAAAATTTCAAAATTTATTTTTAAAATAAGCGCGCTATTAAAAGGCGGTAAAACTACCTTTTAGAAAAATACATCGTTTTGTGCCTAAAATTGGATTTATTTTCATCTATTTTATAGAAAACAAATAAGATGAATGTTAAATAGTTTATTTAATATATAATATATAATTTTCATTAAATTAATTCATAAAAATTGGTTTTTTAATTTGTTATGATAAAACATGTTTGTGTATAGAAAAATAGTTTTTCAGAAAAGGGATTTCATTATTTCAAATAGTTCTTACTCCTATTTATAATTAATTGGTAACCAAAGGATTCATTTTATATACATGTATAAAAAATATTTTTAAAATTTATTTAATCTTATTCATAACTTCCATTCTAATAGCTATTTGATAACAATAATAATATTTTAATAATAATATTAATAGTATATTATTGTTCGGTAAAACTTAGTCTTGTGTGTAATGAAAGATGTTGTAGGAACTTTCTATTGTTCGTAACATAAGAAAAATTTAGTGTTGAGTGTAACACAAGTTAATCTCTATGTTTCTTATAGTTCAAGATTAACTTGGTACTATGTATGAATTAAGCATAACTTAATGTTGCGTGGGATGAAATCCATCAATGAAATTTAATTTATTCGATAAAAAATTGATTTATAAAAACTCGGGGTGTTACATTCTACCCCCATTAAAATGAATTTCTTCCTCAAAATTCATTTGGGTCATCAATGTTTTAATATATTAAAGTTCATTTCAAAGAAACACATATCATAAAATGAATACTAAAATTTCTTTTAAAAAGGGAAATTTGGAAACATAGCAATTACCCAAAGTAACTCATAACTCGGTTTCCACATAGGAGAACATAGGTGGAAAGTGAAAACATAGAAATAGAAGATAAAACTAATACTAAAATACTGATGGAGAGTGATATAGAACATTGATCAGCTAAAGTGGGTGATCCAGGGAAAGTTAACGATCACAAAACCATAAATCTGTGATGATATAAAGAACAATTTTATTTATCATAAATGAAGGTACTAGGATAATTTTTTTTGTTTCAAGATCATTTTCCTAGAGTTGAATAATGTTTCACAAGAATATATATTTACTTGATCTCATTCCATTTTATATGCATAATCTCACCCTTTGGTTATTCCTTGATCAATTTTCAATTCATATATTACTCTAGGAAATGAAGGTGAATTTTTTATTCCTGAAGCACTAATAGATCTTGAGATCCATAAATAAAATGATAATTCATTACATATATCTTTAGTTATCATCAAACCAAAATGATTAGCATAGGTTATCTAGTATATATAATTCCTTGTATGGAGAGATAATACTTTAATCTCTAAAACCTCATCTGAAGTATAACATAAACCATTCCATAAATGATTAACCTTATAACCCTTCCGAAAGATTAAAGTCTATAATGTTAGAAATAAGGTAACTAAATTTCTAAAAATTAACTTAGTAGTGATGCACCAAATATTATAAAGTATATCTTGGTTGTCACATACCATACATGTGAATAATTTCATCATGTATTCTCTTGAAACAATGTAATAACCTAAATTATACTTAAACCATATTGAAAACATAATCGATTCTTAATTCCTAACATAGAAAATAGATTATTTGATATATTCCTTAAATCCAAAAATATTTTATACTCCATCCATGATAGAATAAACCAATTTTTCAATTTTTTATAAGTTATGAGGTCATAGACACTATCCAATCTACTTTATCCAAATCAATTATCTCTTTATCCAAGATAAACAAAATTTTCTCAACATTAGGAACACATTAAGGGTTACCTTCCCGTGATTAAAATATCACATTTCCATTAAATCACTTTTCAATGTCATTATACCCATTCAACACATCCTTTCAAATCCATAATGAAAAACTTATACTAAAATTAATTATATATTTCATGATTATTATAACAAAATATTTGAATTCCAAAACACAAATACTTCATTAGTCTCACTCCCTTCTCAAATAATAAACTAATATTCATCATATTATTCCTTAATATCCCTTTTCTAAAATATGAAATATGAATAATATATTAACATTTATCAATCTAATTTAATCTTTCTTATAAACAATACTATTATAAGAACACATACCTTTTATATGTCATTCTTGGTCTCTTCATATCAGCAATGAAACCATTAATCATACAACCTTATTGAGTTCCTTTATGAGATTTCCCCTAAAGACAAATATTATCATAATGCACATAGTTTACACACATAAAACATTCAACTATTGATAATACCTTAGAGAAACTAATATTCCCATCCATTACATTAACTTAAAATTTCATTTTTCCAAATAAATTACTTAATCTGTGGCCTTCATAACCACAAATAAGACATATTTTCATTCCTCAGAGGCATTCCAGTGAATTATTTTATTATATTCTTGACATCTAGGAAACCAAATATTCTTTCCTCCACGGTCTCCATCACCCAAACTCTCAGTGAACTCCATTCTTCTATTCTTTGGTAATTTTAAGATTTGTTTAAAGTGAACATTATTAATAATATTATATGAAAACTAATTTAGAATAATAACAACATCCTTTAATCCTTTCACCATTACATTTAGATGCTCATCAAATTTTTTTTCATCATATTCAACGTTAACCTAGTTCCTTCTAGTTCTCTCTATTGACTAAAACTATAAATCATAGAATTATCAACACTTATCATAATGGGATACCAAATAATCATGAAAATCACTTATAGGATGTATAAATTATAACTTATAATTCTTTAATCTATGACACATTTTGTTCATCCTAGGTCATTTATAATCATCTTCTATTTAAATCCTTCATGATGGTTCATGAAGAGTTTGTGAATTTCCAAAACATATTCCTCAGGAGTGTCAAACCGGGTGTGTAGTAATGACCATTATCGTGAATTAGTTCCTAATTGATTCTAGATAAATATGGAATTTTTAGGGTTTTTATCCCTAGGTAAATTTGTAATATAGTCACATCCACTTGTAGTATCCAGAGAGGGATGTGTTTTTAGAAAAACACTCACTCTATCCTTTATCGAAATTTTTGTAAATTTTTCTAAACTTTGACTCATTATTAGAATTATCCTTAGATACATCACTAGACATATCCATAAAAATATCCCTAGGGATATCACCAAATTTTTCTCATCCTAGTTTCCAAATTTTAACCAAACCTTTAATTTGATATCAACTATGGAGACCCAAGATTAACATACCTAAATATTAAATCATTTTAAATGAATATTAATAAAATTACAAAAGTACATGCCTGAGGATCATAATAGTTTTGGTGTATTTTAAAACATGAAACACAATTTTCTAACTTGGAGAAAGATATTCAAAGTTTCCTACAAATATATTCTCATATAGTACTCTAACATAAAACATTTCTTTATAACTGAGGAAAGGAAACATAAGAAAGGGTGATCTAAGATGCTCAGTAAGGGTAAATAAAGGTTATAAATAGGCATAACATGGACATAAAGGTATCATGACATGAGAATAACATTTTAATATCATCATATATATATAAAATATCATATATAAGAGTCATGGAATAAATTTTTATAGATCATAAGACATGAAACATAAGGAAATTAGGAGCATAAGACATAAAATCATAATATAGGAATAATACATGGAATTTTAGTAGACACATAAACATATAAAGTCATTACCTAGAAGTCAAGGCTAATTTCCAAAAAACGTATTAGGGAACTTCATGGGGGATACACTTACTGGGCAAAACACACCACCATCCCCAGTCACAACCCTTTCCAAATAGTGGATTATGTTGCACCTTCTTCCCATAGTGGATCAATACCATCAAATTGTTCCCATATTTATATAATGAGATATAAATCTTTACCCAATACATTTGAGGGAGATATATGTCCCACCCATCACATAAATAAATCATACATCCGTTTTCCACAAGATAATAAAACATTCATCATTTCATGACCCATAAAAAGAAATGGATTTCATAAAAATCATACCATAAACCATAAAATGAAATGGGTATCATAAAAATTTCATCATATCCTAACATATTTATAATATAAATGTTTAATTATCACTTCATAATAAATAATATATGAGTGGAAGTGGCTTCCATAATCGTTTTATCATCATATAACTCGTGGAAGAGAAATGGGTTTCATAAACAACTTGTCATATTAAACATAAATCATTCAATGAAAGGGTAATAATTGTTTCCTTGGATCATATCCCAAATAAATCATAAAATATAAAAAATTATTTCATATTATATGAAAAATAATTTTGAAATATATTTTAAAAACATTTCTAGAGGAAAATATCCTTTTCGATTGGAAAGAATGATTTTTAGAATATAATTTTTTTTTGATTTTTATTCTTTAAAAGTAGACTTGAAAACTTATAAATAAATATTTTAAATCATTAAAATAATTTTATTTGAATATATCCTTTGAAATAAAATAAAGGAATATTTTAAAGTATTTTAAAACTATTTTTAAACATAATTTTTTTTTGAAAACAAATTAAAAAAATATAAAAATTTCAGAATATTAGGGAAAAAAATTCAAAATAATTTTTTTAAACTTAAAACAAATATTCAAAGAAATAATGGTCATGATGTTGGATAATTCGTACATTTCAAATATTCCTTTTGCACCGTAAATTTTTTAGAAAAGTGCCTCGATTAGAAAATGAAAAGAAGATTAATTTTTTAAAAATTTTTTGTTGAAAAGGTATAACATGGGTAAAAATTATTTTAAATATCATAGGATAATCGTATAAATTTTTTTAAGACATTTTTATAAAGCATGTTTTAGAAAGAAAATAGATTTATGACTGAATAGAGAAATAAAGTTGGATTTTCATAAAAACATTTTCTTAATTATCTTAAGTACCAAATAGTATAAAAATGGTAAAATTACTTGAATATATCATGAATAAAAATAGTATAATAAAATTTATGAGAATTATTGAGATATGGACCATAATATCTTATCAATGGAAGCATAATCATAAATAATCCTGATAAATGATGAGATTATATCAATAAACACTTACCACTTAGGAAACTTTGAATCAGAATATCAATGAAATAATAAAATTAAATGAAGCTTAAAATATCATGAAAATAATTATATTCATGGTATAACATGTCAATGGGTAAGTTTATACACTTCGTAAAATAATATAGGTTCATAAAATAACATGTTTCTCAAGGAAGGTGAATTGAGACAAGATTCACTTACCAATTTAGTAACTTATGAACCATAAATCCCATAAAAGAGAGATACTAAAATGTATATGTAAATTATAATTTTTTTTATGAAAATAATAAAAACATACATTCATGGTAATTATATACATCACATATAAGAAAGAGGTGGTGAATATATCATGTGTCTCAAAAATGATAAAAAATGAGATAAAAATCCTATACTGATTGAGTAACTTTTGAATCATGAGCCCCATAAAGAATAAAAAAATTGAAAATTTTCATATCATGAAATAAATGTAATTAATTATATAAAATTTAATATGGAATTATATACACCAAAAAAATAAACAAGTGGTGAATATGGAATAAGTCTCACAAAAATAAAAGTGAGACTAGAAATCCCCTTACCTTATGTCTTGACTTTCTTCATACACATTCAAACCTCCTGTATAATAAATATAAGTTTATTATAAATATAAAAAAAATCATATTATTATATATAATACCATATCTGATATTATTATTAATTTATATTACCCATTTATTAACAATTCTATGTTAAAGTTATGTTTTGGGTAATAACTCATTTATTTTTCTTGTATGTTTTGAATTTTTATTTTTGGTTCTATTTATTTGATTATGATTTCATAATTTATAGAATGTAAACCATGATATAAATATAATATATATTATTTATATATTTATTTATAATAAAATATAAAATATAGAAATAGTAAATCAAATACACTGTTCATGGAGACGGTTGACCGTACGTACGCATAAACGCTGTTTCCATTTTCTTGTCATATTTTGAAAGGGATAAAAGTAAATGATATATATATATATATAATATTTAAATTATAATTTTTATGTCATGTATATTAAATGTTTTTATTAAACCCGTACTTATTAAATTTCATGTAAAGCGTGAATGAATCACATTGGTTTGAAGAGGCGGTAGTCCACACATCCACAAACAATGTTTTCTTATTCCCAAAAAATAGAAAGCATAAGGGTATGTTTTATATAATAATTATATAAGTTTAAATTAATAATAAATATCATATATATCATATAAAAATAGTATTTACATTATTATTCCCAACCTTTATATGTGGTAATGGAAGAATGAATGACATCGGTTCGTGAGGTAGTAGTCCGCCGTACACACGAATGATGATGGCATATCCCATTTGATTGAAGTGTGTGAAGGTGTAGTTAATATAATTAACATAAAAAACTCATTATATTGATTATATTTATGTTATTATATAATATTTATGTTATAATAATTGAAGGGGGTGGATAAGGAAATAGAACAAAAATGCACATTGATGAATGTTACCTCTTCTTAGGGTAACTCCTTTTGGTTTTCACCAAAGGAATTCCTTGGTTGAATTTATGACCAAAGTGGGGATTATAGGTTATATGAGGGAAGTTGGGAGATTATTTTTTTAGTTTTTTGATGATCCATATATCTTGAGAGTTTTGAATAAGTGAGGGAGGTGAGTGCCCCTTTATAGTGAAGGAGGAGTGACATTCTTGTAAACACCAAATAAATATATACTATTAAGAGGTCTCCCTTACATCATGTCCCCAAATAATGATAAATATTATATTAAAGAGGTTATATTGTTGAAATATGTCTATAAAATTAGTTTTGGACATTTTTTAGGTAATTTGGACCCTTAAGTTTAATTTTAGTCCCTTAGTAAACTCATTTTTCTCTTAACCGTTATAATTAATTTTAACTATTTTCACTAATAATTTTGGTAAAAAATAAGATTAAACTTATTATAAATTGTAAATTATCCTTATTAAAAATATTTAATCCACTTTTTACAAATTCAAATCACATAAATTTAAGAAATTAATTTAAAATTAATCCCGCATATGTGATGAAACAATAGGGTTTTAAAGTAATAATGTTTAAAAGTTTGAAATGTTTTTATATCCAATTTCAATATTAAATGGATTAAAATTACCTAAATTGTATTAATAGATGTATATTTTATCTAAATATACTTTAAATCCAAATAAAACTATAATTTAACAATATAAATAAATTAGACTAAAAGTTAGTTTTCAATTAAAATTCATTATTTTTCACTATTCATAAAAAAATGAAACACCTCAAAAAAATACCAAAAATTCACCCCAATATAATTTTAAAATTAAGATATCAAAAATAGAGTTAATTTTTAAAATAAAATATATTAAACTTTTAAAATTTATTTTTAAAATAAGTGTTCCATTAAAAGGCAGTAAAATTATCTTTTAGAAAAATACATATTTTTGTGCCTAAAATTGGATTTATTCTTATCTATTTTATAGAAAAAACATAAGATTAATGTTAAATAGTTTATTGAATATAAAATATATAATTTTCATAAAAATAATTCATAAAAATTGGTTTGTTTAATTTTTTATGATAAAACATGTTTGTGTATAGGAAAATAGTTTTTCAGAAAAGGAATTTCTTTATTTTAAAATAGTTATTACTACCATTTATAATTAATTGGTAACCAAAGGATTAATTTTATATGCATGTATAAAAAATATTTTCAAAATTTATTTAATCTTATTCGTAACTTCCATTCCAATGGATCAGTGATAACAATAATAATATTTTAATAATTGCATTAATAGTATATTGTAGTTCGGTAAAACTTAGTCTTGTATGTAACAAAAGATGTCAAAGGAACTTGAATTTGTGTGTAACACAAGAAAAATTTAGTGTTGAGTGTAACACAAGATAAGATCTGTGTTTCATATAGTGGGAAATTAACTTGTTACTATGCATGAATTAATCATAACTTTGTATAACGTGTGATGTAATCCATCAAAGAAATTTAATTTATTCGATTAAAAATTAATTCAAAAAAATAAGGGTGTTACATTATACCCTCATTAAAATGAGTTTCTCCCTAAAAATTCATCTGTTCATGAAAGTTCTAATACTTTAAAGTTACTTTCATAGAAACCCATATCATAAAAATGAATATTAAAATTAATTTTAAAAAGGGAAATTTGGAAACATAATGATTACCCAAAGTAACTCATAACTAGGTTTCCACACAGGATAACATAGGTGTCAAGTGAAAATATAGTCATAGAAGATAAAACAAATACTAAAATACCGATGGAGAGTGATATAGAGAATTGATCAATAGAAGTGGGTGATCCTGGGAAAGTTAACGATCACAAAACCATAAATCTATGATGATCTATGGGACTATTTGATTTATCATAAATGGAGGTACTAGGATAATTTTTTTGGTTTCAAGTTAATTTTACAAGAGTTGAAGAATTTTTCAAAAGAATATATATTTACTTGATCTCATTCCATTTTATATTCACAATATCACCATTTGGTTATGCCTCGAGCAATTTTCAATTCATATCTTACTCTAGGAAATGAAGATGAATTTTTCAGTCCTAAAGAACTAACAAATCTTGAGATCCATAAATAGAATGATAAGTCTTTTCATATATGTTCAATTATCATCACACCAAAATGGTTAGAATAGTTTATCCAATATATATAAATCCTTCTATGGATAGATAATAATTTAATCTCTAAAACCTCATCATAAGTATAACTTAAACCATTACATAAATGGTTAACCTTATAACCCTTCTAAAAGATTAAAGTCTACAACTTTAGAAATAAGGTGACTAAATTTCTCAAAATTAACTAAGAACTGATCCCCCATATATCATAAAGTATCTCTTAGTTGTCACATATCAAACATGTGAATACCTTCATCATGTATTCTATTGAAACATTGTAATAACCTAAATTACCATTAAACCATATTGAAAACATACATTATTCTTAATTCCTTACATAGAACATAGATTATTTGATATATTCCTTAAATAAAAAAATATTGTAAACTACATCCATGATATAATAGACCAAATTTTCAAAAAATTCTTTATTAGTTATGAGGTCATTGACAAAATGAAATCTAAATTATCCAAACCAATCATCCCTTTATCCTAGATAAACACAATTTTGTCAACATTAGGAACACATTAAGGGTTACCTTCCCTTAATCAAAATATCACCTTTCTATTAAATCATTTTCTATGTCATCAGAACCATTCAACATATCCTTTCAAATCCTTAATGAAAAACTTATACTAAAAATAATTATATATTTCATGATTCTTATAACATAATATTTTAATTCCAAAACAAAAATACTTCATTCATCCTACCCCCTCCTCAAATAACTAACTAATCTTCATCATCTTATTACTTAATACCCCTTTTCTAAAATATTAAATATAAAGAATATTTTAACATTAATCAAACTCAATTTAATCATGCTTATAAACAATACTATTAGAAAAACACATACCGTTCATATATCATTTGTGGTCTCTTCATATCAGCAGTGATACAATTAATCATACAACCATGTTGAGTTCCTTCATGAGATTTTACCTAAGAAATTTATTATCATAATTCCCATACTTTCCACACATAAAACATTCAAATATTGATAATAACATAGGGAAACAAATATTCTCATCCATTACATTAACTAAACATTTCATTTTTCCTCAGAAATTAATTACTTTGGGGCCTTCATCACCACACAAAAGATATATTCTCATTCCTATAAGACATTACCTTGAGTGATTTTTCCTACATTATTAACAAATAAGAAACCAAATCTTCTTTACTCTATGGTCTCTATTACCCAAAATCTCAGTTAACTCCATCGTTCACTTATTTAGTGATTCCTAGAGTTGGTTAAGGTGCACATTATAAATAATATTATATGAATAATAATTTAGAATAATAACAACATCCTTTAATCCATTCTCCATTCCATTTGGATTATCATCAGAAAAGTTTTCATCATATTCAATGTTAACCTAGTTCATTATTGTTCCCTTCATTGAATAAAACCAGAAATCATAGCATGATCAACACTTATCATAATAGGAAACCAAATAATCAAGAAAATGACTTATAGGATATCTAAATCCTAAATACTACTTCTTTAATCTATGACACCTTAGGTTTATCCTAGGACATTCATACTCATCTTCTATTTAAATCCTTCATGATGGTTCGTGAAGAGTTTTTGAATTTCCAAATCATATCCCTTAGGAGTGTCAAACCGGGTGTGCAGTAAAGACCATTGTTGTGAACCAGTTCCCAATTGAGTCTATATCAATATTTAATTTTTAGGATTGTTACCTCTTGGTAAATTTATGCCAGAGTCACATCCACTTGTTTTATCTAGATATGGACGTGTTTCTATGAAAACAATTACTCTATGCTTTATCAAATTTTTTGAAAACTTTTCTAAACTTTGACTCATTCTTAGACTTATCCTTAGATCCATCACTAGATATATCATTAGAAATGTCCCAAGGGATATCACTAAAGTATTATCATACTAGTATCCAAATTTTGACCAAACCTTTACTTTTATACCAACTATAGAGACCCGGGCTTAACATACATGGATATTACATCATTTTAGATGCATATTAATAAAATTAGAAAAGTACATATCCAATGATCATAATAGTTTCATGTATTTTAAAACTTTAAACACAATATTATAACTTGATGAAATATCTTAAAATTTTACTAAAAAGATATTCTCATATAGTACTCCTACTTAAAACATTTTTTTATAAACTAGGGAAAGGAAACATAAGAAAGGGTGAGCTAAGACGCTCAATAAGGGTAAATAAAGGTTATACATAGTCATAACATAGGCATAAGGGTATGAGGAAATGAGAATAACATTTTAATATCATACCCTATATATAAAAGATCATATATAAGAGTCATGGAATAAAGTTTGATAGATCATAAGATAAGAATCATATGGGAATTAGGAGCATAAGATATGAAATCATAACATAGGAATAAGACACAGAATTTTAGTAGACACATAAACATCTAAATTCATTACCTATAAGTTAAGGCTAATTTCCAAAAACTTATCAGGGCACTTCATGGGGGCCACAGTTACTGGGCATGACACACCCCCATCCCTAGTCATAACCCTTTCTTTATAGTGGATTAGGTTACACATTCTTCCCATAGTGGATCAAGACCATCAACTTGTTCCCATCATCATATCATGAGATATAAATCTTTACCCAATAAATTAGAGGGAGATATATGATCCACCCATCACATAATAAAATTATACACATGTGTGCCATAATATAATAAAACATTCATCATTTCATAACCCATAAAAAGAGATGGGTTTAATAAAATTCATATCATAAACCATGAGTTGAAATGGGTATCATAAAAATTTCATCATATAATAACCTATGTAAAAGAGACAAGTTTAATTATCATTTCATAATAGAATAATCCATGAAAGGAAGTAGCTTCCATAAGCCTTTTATCATTGTATAACCCATGGAAGAGAAATGGGTTTCATAAAAAACTTGTCATATTAAAGATAAATAGTTAAATAAAAGGGTAAGAATTTTGTCCTTGGATCATATACCTAATTAATCATAAACTATAAAAAATTATGTTATATTATATGAAAAAAAAATTTAAATAAATTTTAAAAAAATTTCTAGAGGAAAATATCCTTTTTTCTTTGGAAGAATGATTTTTAGAACATAAAACATTTTGAATTTTTTTTCTTTGAAAGTAGATTTGAAATCTTATAAATAAGTATTTTAAATCATTGAAATCGTTTTTTTAATATAACCTTTTAAAGTATATAAAGGAAGATTTGAAAATCATTTAAAACACTTTTTAAACATAAAACATTTTTGAAAACATTTTTATTTGAAAACTAATTTAAAAATAATAAAATTTTCAGAATATTAGGGAATAAAAATTTAAAAATAAAAAAACTTGAAATATTTAAAAGAAATATTCAAAGGAATAATGGTTATGATGGAGGATAAATACGTACATTCCAAATATTCCTTTTTCAATGTAAAAAGTTTAGAAAAGTTCCTCAATCCGAAAATGAAAAGAAGAATAATTTTTAAAAACAATTTTTTTGAAAAGGTATAACATGAGTAAAAATGTATTTTAAACATCATAGTATAATATTATAACATTTTTGAAGACATTTTTATAAAGCATGGTTTAGAAATAAAATATATTTCTGGCTGAAGGGAGAAATAAATTTGGATTTTTATAATTTTTTTCTTAATTATCATATGTATAAAAGAGTGAAAAAATGGTAACATTAATTTAATATTTCATGAATAATAATAAAAGAATAAAATTTATGAGAATTTTGTAGGTATGGACCATAATATCTTATCGATGGAAGCATAATCATAAATAATCTTGATAAACAACGAGATCGTATCAATAAACACTTACCACTTAGGTAACATTGAATCAAAATATACATGAAATAATAACATTAAATGAAGATTAAAATTTCATGGAAAGAATTATATTTATGATATAAAATTTCAATGGGTAAGTGTATACACTTCGTAAAATAATATAGGTTCATAACATAACATGTGTCTCAAGGAAGACGAATTGAGACAAAATTCACTTACCAATTTAACAATTTTGAACCGTAAATCCCATGAAAGAGAGATCCTAAAATGTATATTTAAATACTATTTTTTATGAAAATCATAAAAATATATATTCATGGTAATTATATACATCACATATAATAAATAGGTGGTGAATTTAGTATGTGTCTCAAAAAGGATAAAAAATGAGATAAAAATCCCTTACTAATTGAGTAACTTTTGAATCATGATCCCCATAAAGAATAACAAGAATTGAAACATTTAATATCATGAAATAAATATAATTAATTATATAAAATTTAATAGGGAATTATATACACCAAAAAAAAATAAGCGGTGAATATGGAATAAGTCTCACAGAAATAAAAGTCAGACTAGAAATCCCCTTACCTTATGTCTTGAATTTCTTTATACATGCTCAAAAATCCTGTATAATAAATATAAGTTTATTATAAATATAAAAAATAACCATATTATTATATATAAAACCATATCTGATTTATTATGACTTT
The DNA here is from genome assembly GCA_963277665.1 of Viscum album. Lineage (NCBI taxonomy): Eukaryota > Viridiplantae > Streptophyta > Magnoliopsida > Santalales > Viscaceae > Viscum > Viscum album. The sequence continues at coordinate 1,714,431,947 of OY728160.1, read as the reverse complement.
ATATTACCCATTTATTAACAATTCCATGTTAAAGTTATGTTTTGGGTAATGATTGGTTTGTTTTTCGTATATGTTTTGACTCTTTATTTTTGATCATATTTATTTGATTATGATTTCATCATTTATAGAATTTAAAAATTGATATAAATATCATATATATTATTTATATGTGTATTTATAGTTATATATAAAATATAGAAATAGGAAATCAAATACACCGTTTATGGAGACGGTAGGCCATACGTACGCATAAACGTTGTTTCCATTTTCTTATCATATTTTGAAAGGAATAAAAGTAAATGATATATATATATAATATTTAAAGTATAATTATTTTGTCATATATATTAAATTTTTTTATTAAAACCATCGTTATTACATTATTTGTAAATTGTGAACGGATCACATCGCTTTGAAGAGGTGGTAGTCCACACATCCATAAACGATGTTATCTTATTCCCAAAAAATGGAAAGTGTAAGGTTATGTGTTATATAATAATTATATAAGTATAAATTAATAATAAATATCATATATATAATATAAAAAATAGTATTTCTATCATTATTTCCAACCTTTATAGGTGGTAATAGAAGAACGAATGACATCAGTTCGTGAGGCAGTAGTCCACCGTACACACGAACGATGATTGCGTATCCCATTTGATAGAAGTGTATGAAGGTGTGGTTCATATCATTAACATAAAATAATATCATTATATTTAGTATATTTAAGTTATCATATAATATTTATATAAGATTAATTGAAGTTGGTGGAGAAGTAAACAAAACAAAAATGCACATTGATGAATGTTACCTCTTCTTTGGGTAACTCCTTTTGGTTTTCACCAAAGGGATTAAATTTTTGAATTTATTAAAAAATTTAGGATTATAATTTTAGATTAGTGAATTTTTTATCTTATTTGGTCTTATTTTTTATGATTCAAATGTCTTTAGAGGTGTGAATAAGTGAGGGGGGGGGGGGGGGGTGAGTTCCCTTTTATATTGGAGGGGGAGCGACATTCTTGTAAATACCAAAAAAGGTAAACACTATTGGAAAGTCTCCCTTACATAATGTTCCACAAATAATGAACATGATTTTATAAAATAAGGTATATTGTATAAAAATGTCCATAAAATGGGTTTTTTACATGTTTCTAGGTCATTTTTTCCCTTAAGCTAAAGTTTATTCCTTTGGTAAACTCGTTTTTCTCTTAATCATTGTAATTAATTTTAACCGTTTTCACTAATTTTTTGTAAAATATTATGTTGAACTTATTGGAAATTATAAATAATAATTATTAAAAATATGGAATCAATTTTTAGAAATTAAACTCACATAGTTGGTAGAAATTAATTTAAAATTAATCCCGTTGATGGGACGAAATAATGAGTTTTTAAAGTGAAAATGTTTAAAAGTTTGAAATATTTTTATATCAAATTTCATTGTGAAATTGATTAAAATTAACTAAATTATATTAATATATGTGTATTTTATCTAAATATACTTTAAAATAAATAAAAATATAATTTAAATATACAAATAAATTAGATGAAAAGTCAGTTTTCAATTAAAATTCAGTATTTTTCACTATTCATCAAAAAATGAATCTTCTTAGAAAAATACAAAAAATTAAACCTTAGATAATTTTTAAATTAAGATATAAAAAATATAGATTATTTTTTCAAATAAAATTTATAAAATTTTCAAAATTTAATTTTAAATAAAGTGCACTATTAATATACAGTAAAACTGTCTTTTAGAAAAAGACATTGTTTTGTGCCTAAAATTGGATTAATTCTTATCTATTATCTAGAAAAAACATAAAATGAATGTTAAATAGTTGATTGAATATATAATTTATAATTTTCATTAAAATAATTCATAAAAATTGGTTTGTTTAATTTATTGAGATAAAATGTGTTTGTTCATAGAAAAAATATTTTTTCAAAAAATGAGTTTTTTTTATTTTCAAATAGTTCTTACTCCCATTTCTAATTAATTGGTAACCAAAGTATTAATTTTATATAAAATTTTAAACAATATTTTACAATTTTTTTAATATTATTTTTAACTTCCATTCCAATGGATATTTGATAAAAATAATAATATTTTAATAATATTACTAATATTATATTATAGTTTGGTAAAACTCAGTCTTGCGTGTAATAAAATCTGTCAAAGGAACTTGGAGTTGGGTATAACATAGGACAAAATTATTATTTCATGTAATGAAAGATAATATATGTGTTTTGTATATATGAGGGTTAACTTAGTGTTGCCTATGAAGTAAGAATAACTTGGTGTAACGTGCAATGCAAGCCATCAAAGAAATTTAATTTATTAAAAAAAAATTAATTCATAAAAACTCATGGTGTTACAGATCCATCAGGTTAATTCTATGATATCATGAAGATTTTATATCATATTTAAACAACAATAAAAAATTATATATGATAGAGAGAAAAACACTTGAATTAAAATGTATAATGAATTATATAATGCTAATAAAATAGGAAAAAACCCTAAACTATAACCAACCAAGAACCAAAAGAATCCATGGATGGAATTTTTTTAAATATGAAAAAGGTAATTTTACCTATGAATGATATCATATTCTGTGAATTTAGTATGTAATATCCCAATATTTTTAAAATAACACTATGTGATAGCGTATACAACACGCAATACCGAACTTAAACGATCCATGATATATCAATATTTAAATGTTATAGTTATAAACTAGTTGTTAAATTATTGATTATTAGTACGAATAACTACATTATGAAATATATATAAAGGTCCTACTCAATTAAAATGTTTTTATTAATTCATATGAGATAATCACTTTATTTTTCAGAAAAGTCATTTTATGCTTCAAAAATGTGTTTTTTTTGAAAAATGATTTTTATTCATGTTTGAGACAAAATAATATAATTAATTTATAGAAAATTTATATGTTTTATTTTATAAAAATTATATCAATTTTAAATCATCATATCAAAATTATCTTAGGGTGAAATTTTGGGACATTTCTAAAAAGATTGATTTTTTAGTAACTAGTGAAAAATACAGATTTTGTAATATTATCATTTCTTTTAATTTAAAAGTTCCATTATGGTTTGAATATAATTTTAAATTATTATATGTATTATTTAATTATATATAATATAACTAATTACATTTGATTCATAATTATAATTGATTTTGGTATAACTTCATTTTTAGTCTTAAAAAAGCATAAAAAAAACAGTTTTTATAGCATTTTACAAATTTATATTCAAATTTATTTATGTAACTTATAGGAATTGAATATTGAAAAATATATTCTATATTTAGAATTATGAGTTCTAAATCTGGTTAATCGTTCCATTTTTTTATCATTATGAATAGTAACCATAGTAAATATTTATCACCTCGATAAGGGTAAATTGGGTAATTAAGGTTAAAAATAATATGAAAATGACATAAAATTACACTAACACATGGATTTAATATATTAGATTATTTTGGTTCAAAAATACTCATCCAATATTATAATTTATGGAATATTTTTTTTCTATTTTTATTTAAAAATGACATGTTATTTTAAGTAAATATAAAGTCAAAAAATGCCACTCTCTTGCTTTTAATATTTATAATACTTGGTGACTGGGATAAAATAAACTTATTTTAAGTTGAAAATATTTATTTTAAATAAATTTTATTTTTTTATCATGGTAATTTTTTTTTAATTTTTAGTGATGAAATAATCACCTTAAATTCTTATGTAACGCCGAATGAGTGCTTGTGCAAGAAGTAAAAAAATAATGTAAATGATTTTAAAAACTATAAAATTAATTTTTTGGGAAATTTATAGTATCTCAAAAATTTTATAGATAAATATAAAAATTTATATATGTGTGAAAGGTCTATAATTTAATTACTTTGCTGTCATGTCTTTTTTCAAAGTCAAATTAAATGAATAGTATGAGAAATGAAATTAATGATATTTTATGTTAAATAATATTTTATTAAATTTTTTAAAAATAAAAAAATATTTTTAGAGGAAAATTAGGATCATAAATGGTAATTTTTTTTATCTATTTTCCTTTTATGATACAATTGTCACATTATAAGTAAAATTATAACTCTTCAATATTGAAAAAGTCATTACCAGGATTAAGGTTAAAATTGGTTAACCAAGGGGTTAAACTAAAATATAAGGTTTAAAATATATATAAATTTGATTTTATGATTATATTAAAACTATATCATCCTTATATTATAATTAATGTCATTTTGGAACTATTTAGCATGAGTTTGACATATATTATGTTATAATATTTCATGTATTTCCAAAAATGACATTTTTTAATAATTTTTTATTAAATGATTTAAAATTCATAAAAATCATGTATTCAGAAAATTTAATAGGATATGGTTTAAAATATCAAAAATGGTCTATTTATGGGTTACTTTTCCTTTTATAGTAAATTTCTTAGCTCCTTCATTCTAAAAAATATTGATACCGTGATAATTGTAAAAAAGGTTAATGGGGGGTTAAAACAAAAATATAAGTGTAAAAACATCACCTAAACTTGTCAAAATTTTATTTTATGAGATTATTTTGATAAATAATCATCATATATTAATACTATATCTATTTAGATCCATTTTATAATGAAAATTAATTTTAATTAATTAAATATTTTAAGTAATTCCAAGAGGGACCCTCCCCTGACTAATAAAAGGGAACCTGCTCTCCTATACTATACACACTCCAAGATACATTTGGTTAGGCCAATAATTGACCAAATAACTTACTAAGATACCTAAAAACATTATATATGTATTATTTTGCACATAATACTAACCTTATATGGATTAAGGTGTAAAGTAAAGGAGGTTGTCCATAGAAGAGGTATAACTTTTAACCGAATGTTTTAGTTTTATTTCTTCTTATACCTCCTTAAAATATTATTAAAATGTGATGAAATAAAAAAAGTATCTTAGATATACTAATATGTTCTTATGTTAATTCAATAACCTATATTATACACCTATTCCATCAAATGGGAAATGAAACCATCATTCGTGTTTACGACAAACTACCACCTCGCAAACCAATGTAATTCATTTTCCTTCAAAGCCTCTCACGACAGGTTATAATGATGGATTATATATATATATATATGATATTTTTTACATAATTATAATTATATAAATATTATATATTATCTATTTTCTTACCTATACATCCATTGGAAATTGGAAACATCTTTCATGCGCATGTGTGGATTACCACCTCCACGAAGCGACATGATTCATTTTCATCACCGCATCACACATATATCATATATAAGTGTATTAAAAAATTAATATTATATTTATGATATAATTATCATTATGAAAATATAAAATTATAATTACCTTCTTTCCATCATGATCGTTGAAAAATGGAAATGCAACTCATGCATATGTACAACCTACCGTCTCCATGATTGTAACATGGTTCATTTTTCATAACCATATTTAATGGTTTGGTTTAATGGTATAATTTATATATAGAAATGATAATTATTTTATTATTATTATTATTATGGATATTATGGCATAATTATATCTTTTTCCATATTCAAATCACCAAAGTCATTTTGGACATATGATCCAAATATCGTCAAAACATCTAATGTGGACTTAATTTCTTAAGTAATTATATATAATTTGGTAATTCATAAAATAAAATGAGTAATAAAATTGAAAATTTTTATTAATAAATTAAATAATTAACATAATTTTATTATTTAGGAATATAAAAAATGAACGTGATGAGTCAGACTCAAGGTAAGAGACACTTTAACTTAAAACCCCCTTTTAAATGTTTTAAAGATTTATTTTCTAAATATTTTTATTCCACGTACATATTCTTAAAGTTTTTTTGTTAATGTATTTATAAGGAAAATAATGAATTATAAAGGACACTTTTTATATTCTTACATTTTTTTTTGAAAATGAATCTTTTTGTGGAACATTTTTTCTTTCTTTACAATAGAAGAAAGGAATTTTTTATTTTAACGTGTGTAAAAAATTATTATCTCCACCAAAACCATTATTTTATATTTTTATTACTTTAAAATATTCCATGTTTTCTTTAAATAAAAAACCTTCTTACATTTTTTCTTAGTATTTTACTTTTGAAAATGGGTTTTTAAAAGGACAAGGTATTTCGATATCTCATAGTGTTTTTCATATGGGTTAAAAATATTTTTAATGGTTTTATAATGAAAAAGTGAAAGAATAAAATGTTTTATTTATTATATAGTACTTGATAATTATGTATTATGATAGGTGATCTCAATATATCTTATACAAATGGGTGATCCAGACACAACTTATGTGAACTGTTGAGCCCGATGCAAATTATAAGAACAGGTGAAACTAATACAACTTATATGAAAAGGTGATCCTGATATATAACTTTAAGGCATTGTGTAATGTTCCTTTTATTCATAGGAAAAAAGGATAAAGTTAACTGGGGAGGTTTCTCCTATGGATTTAAGTAGTCTCCAATTATTTCCGACATGAGTTTAATAAGGCTTATGAATATAATGATCTAAGTTTCCTAAAATGGTTTCTATTTTCATTATATTGGTTTTAAAGTTTTTATTTGAGAAAAAGTGTGTATTTTTCATGAATTTATTATTTATTTCATATGATTAAAAAAATACTATTATAAAGGTGAATATTTTATGAGTTTTCATGTTTTCAATATACTAACAAATTTCTTTTTTTTCCATTACTGGGATTTTTGTACTCAGTCCATATTTTTGAATGTTTTTCATAGGATTTTGGAATGATTAAGAATAAAGTGTCAGGAACCAACCCAGTTCAACCCTGAACCGATCACCTGAGCCGGTCCAAAACATGGCCCGAGAGGTGTTCCCAATCCTCCCAGGCTGGCGACAAGTGCCAGGGCATCAACTGACGCTGTGGGAATGATTTCTCCAAATAAAAATAAATAAAGAAGCAGAAATAATACAGAGTAGCGCAAAAAAAAAACTAAATAAAACAATTAAACAGAAACAAGAGAAAATAAAGCTAACCGAACTCAATGTCCGAACTAACTCCATGTGACCCTGCGGGTCACTCTCCGACTCAACGATCAAGGGTCGCCCAAGGCGAGTGCACTCAAGGAGTGGCCTGCAAAAACACTAAAAGCAGAAAAGAACTATAGGCATGAGTATTAAAACTCAGTAGTCTAGCCCGATATCTATTCCAAATGCACTACCTTTAAAATAAAAGAAACACTATTTCAAGTTTGGACTATAATTTATAAAAGTATGTTTTCTAAATATTTTACTTAAATTCAAAGAACGAACCATTGCCCTTAACCATTTTCAAATATGGGTTCATTTCATTAGTGTCAATGGCCTTTTAGAAAGGGAAAGTGATGTTTATATTTTTAAATTTGTACAAAGAGGATTAAAGACTTTCATCTGAAAACCATTTTTATAAACCTAATAAAAACCAGTTTACCACTTTTCAAGGAAAACAATACACCAAAAATGTACAAAATAAATCACATAGCAAGGGCAATGTAGGTATACATATAAGCATCATAATCACTACTACAAGCTACAAAAGCCGAATAGACATGGGTGAACCTAGGAGATAAAGAATAAACCAGAATACACCAATACATGAGACCTCATCCCCGTTGAAATGTAACACACGATGAAATCAAAACTCCCAATACGCTCGACCATCCTTTCTCAGGTAGGCCGAGGGAAAATCCCACAGTAATAAACCCAATATATACACCTACTATGGGCCACTGGTCAGTACCATAACTGACTAGTGCAACAATCATTATTATAATATTCTCTCAATATGCCAGATTCCCATGTCTCAAGTATTTAAAAAAGGGGTGAGCCAACCGATTCCAACCGAGCATCCAATCACACACACACACACACATATAATAATGCACATCATGCATCATCCTGAGCCACTCCAAGGACTGATCTCATACCATTTATCAAAGAACATAAAGAGTCCAACATTAGACACTCTCATAATAGATCACGAGTATTCCTTAGAAAGGAAATCCCCTCCATTATACTCATGCAAGTATTGTATGAGAAACATCCACATTAGGTTTTCATAATAAATAATTTTTCACTAATTTTCACAAAGTGGCCAAATGGGCCTTAAACCATTTCTTTTTAATAAACCAAAATTTATCATTAACACAAAATCCACATTATTTAAAGAGGGAACACCTTTTTTATAAAAGTGTCAAATTATCATTAATTGACAACGCATTTTAAAACACCCTAAAACTCAAAACCCATTTATTTATAAAACCAAAACCCACTTTGAAAACCAAATACACAATTATTTTAAACATAAAACTACTTGAAATTTTTTCAAGAAACTCAAAATAACTATTTACTAAGTAAAATATTTATTAACAAGTCTAAACCAACCTTTTCATGCTAAACAATGAAACCAAGAATTATACTTCAATATTTATAAATTAAACAAGGTGCATAAAGCATGAAATAAGTGAATCTTGAATTAAAAAGGAAGTGAAAAGGGAAATAATACCTCGAGATCAAAGCACAATGACAATGCAACCTTAGAACCAAGGCGCGATAACAAGGAAACTTCAGAAACAAGGTGTGATAACGACGCTCAATCAGAAACACCCCGCGCAGGTCCTAAAATATCAAACCGACCCAAAAAAACAATTAATTAACAAAACCCCTAATCAAAACATGGTAATATATATATATATATATAAATAATATAAATGGAAAGATGGTATACTGGAGGAAGGGAGAAAACACACCAGAAAGGGTGCAGTGCACTAGCAGAGGTGACGTCCGGAAAACGCAGGATGGTCGGGGCAATGCCGACAGTGTGGATTGGTCGGGGGAAGGCTGGAGAAGCAGTGAACGCTGAAGGAGGTTGTAAAAAGGGGGTGCTGGACGGAGGAAGGACTTACTGAAGGTCTGAGGGGGGGGGGGGGGGGGGTGGAGGGGGGTCACACCAGCTAGCCAGGGCCGCACTGGAGGGTGTCACACTGGACTAGCGGAAGGGGTCCATGTGGCTGGAAGCGGGCCAACCAGGGGCTACGAGTAAGGGCTGCTGAAAAGCGGTGGTGTGAGGCAGCCATAGTAGGAGGTGGAATCGACGAGGGGGGAGGCCATAGGGAGAAAAGGGTCCACGACCGGAGGCGAGGGTGAGGGGGGGATACTGCGGACAGGCACTGTTGAGATGCTGGTAGGAGGCAGAGAGGGAGGTCGGGTCCCAAGTGGTGCTACATGGTGAAGGCATGAGGTCTAGTTTGCTCGAGCGAGAGCTGATGTCCTACGGGAGAGGAGACACATGTATGGGAGAGGTGGCGGCTCGACTTGCTGCAAGGAGAAGGATGGAGATGGCAGTGGGCGAGTGCTGTGGTAAGAAGCAGGAGGGCGAGCAGGGTGTGGGGGAGAGAAGAACAGGAGGCTGGGATGGGTCAATCTACAGGGGACACCCACATGGAAGGAGGAAAAGAAAAAATAAAAAAGAAGAAGAAATAAAAATAAAATAAAAGTAAAAGTAAATAAAAAGATAATATTAATAATAATAATAAAAACAATAATAATAATATTAATAAAAATAATGATAATAATAATAATAATAATAATAACCTTAATGATAAAATAAAAATAATAAATGAATTCATATCATTTTAAAAATAATAAAATTTACAAAAAAGGCCATGGAGTTGCATGGGTGAAGTCGCACAACATCGCGCTCCGCCCGTGCGTCCAACGATGTCAAACCCAAGATGCACACTTTTTTACCAAAACTCAAAAACTTCATCTGAGACTCACCTCAGACCCCAGAAAAAATATTTAAAGGAAAAAATAATTAAAATAAAATAATATCATGGGTTGGGGTGTGACGATTCTTCCCACCATAGTACTTTATGTCCCCAGAAAGCCACGATACCATCCAGCTGGTCGATCAACACCTAAGGATTACACACAACACAATCCAACCTCTTAAGACATGGACATTACATCAACCAACAACGGGACTTAACCCTATTTTCTGAAACACATTAGCAGAAGAGGGGGGGGGGTCTGAATAGACTCCCCAACATAAGAATTCAACTAGTTTCTAAATTTGGCCTTACTCAATCTAGAAAGAACACATCAAGAATATTTAAACCATTCACTCTCATTTGAAAGGGACAAGAGTTGAACCAAAAACTACGTACAAATGAAAAACCCTCACCCCATGGTTGGGGAGGGAGGACCCAAGGATTAGATCAATGAAACTAGGACGGAAAACTACTCACGACTCACCAATTCGGGATGGACACAAACCAAGGCTGCAAGTGATTCACATGGGTGGTCCATGCAAGGCCATTGATCGAAAACTCAAATACAAAATAAATAATTACTCATATTGCGCGAGGGATAAGTCCATCACACTCTTATAACAATAGGATAATTACAATGAACAAGGAACCACAAAAGACATGATAAAACTGCCACACCACAACGATAGAGGTACAACCTTAGCCAAGCTTCTTAAAATTCCCTGGGGTTCCTGACTACGCGGGGGATTCACTCTGAGGCTTTTTGGCTGGAGATCTGATGGATAAAGCATCTTCTATCTTTCAGTCAGGTTCTGATAATCCCAAAAATAAACATACATATTTTGATTTGACAAAATAAAGGAAAACTTTTTGAAATAAAACCACACTGGCATTGAAAACTGGAGTTCTAAAAAAGACCCACGACATTCCCATATTTTTCAAAACCAAAAAAAACTCCAGTACACTACAACAATAAGAGATCCCTTATATTGGAAGGAAACATATATAAGAAAATTTAAACAAAAACCCAACAACACATCACTTATGAGAACTTCCTCCGCAACGCTTTCTAGAAACACCCCAACAAAATTACCGCAAGTGACCCAAGTGTCCCCATGCCTACCAGGGATTCAGAGCACTTGTACACGATGGATTTTTGTGACCCATATTGCCACAATAATAACAAAAGAGTATCTCTCACTCTGAAGAGGTTGATGAAATATCTTGAGACCTTTTGATTCCACGACCTGCCCCATTGACTTTCGATCACTTACTCATCTTCTTATTAGAAGTCTCCCCACTAATCCTAAGAATTGAAGAGGGAGGAAACATCGAGCACTCCCACCATCATAGCTTCGAGATGAAAAGATTTTCTCACCACATCGGCAAATGATGTTAGGTTGGACACCAACACCTTCGACTGTAGATCGGGGCGGAGACCTTCCTCGAAGTGTCAAGCCTCCATGGATTCATCTGTGGCATACCCTGAATCATAAGAAACAAGCTCCACAAAGAACTGAAAATATTCCAACATGGATCTGTTTCTCTAATGCAAATAAAACATCTCCATCCTCTTTCTCACCCTTTCTTCTTCTTCAGAGAAGTACTGAATAATGAAAAAAGTCTTTAAAAAATAACAAGTAATCTATTGATGGGGATTGTTCTGAGACACTGAATTCCACCACATCCACGGTGAACCTTCAAGCATGAAAGTTACAAACTTGACCTTTAACGACTTGGGTAAATCAATGAGTTAAAAGTCCCTTTCAATATTCCGCATCTGATCCTCTACTACGGAAGGGTCTGCTAGACCATAAAAGAGAGGTGGATATATCTTCTGATACTCAAGCATAAATTCCTTTGGTTGATCAACCGCACTACAATCACCCATCGAGGCTTCAAAGGGGGAGACCGCTGGAAAAGAAAAGTCAAGAACTCAATCAAGGACAATTCAATAAATAATATCCTCAAAATCAGACACCACATAGGTGAAAAGCTCTAAACACAAGAAAAAAGACATTATAAAATCAAAAAATTCCTTTTGAAAACAATTTTAAATTAAAACAAAAATGGTGGGTTAAATCCTTTACATTGGTATTTTTTAGGGTCTCACTCATATGCTTGTATCTGTGCCACCCCGGGAATCCATCCTCTATACCAGACATCTGTTCATAATCCAACATACCACTATGCATGTGAGCACCCCTAGGAACACCAAGGCCAAAACAAAACAACTTCATTTTCCAAAAAACAAATCATTCATCCCATTTCCTTTAAAAAAATCCTCAAATTAAATATTTCATTTCAAAAAACCATTTTTAAAAACCAATTTTTATGATACAAACAACTTCCAGAAGTCAGAAGAGACCCAAAAAACTAAAAAATGGAACTAGTTTTGGTGGGTGACTTGACCATATGGTTGGCGGCCATATGCTAAACATGTCACCAACACATAGAGCCTTTTAAGACCATTCCCCTAGCTCCACATGGCTTTCCAGGCCATGCAGCTTAGGTATACTATTATCCCAACTCCCTTTGTCATATCCCAATAAAAAAAAGTTCCATAAAATCCCAAAGAAACTAATTATACCTTACTTCCCATGGAAACTTGAGAATCAGAACGAGAAGGAGTTCTCGAAGCTCTTCCCGCACCTACCCCTCGAGTCCCAAAAATCCTAATCCATCTACCTTGACATACCAAATAAAAAAGGGCAATCTGAAAAGCGAGGTCCGCTAAGAGCTGAACTTCTCTAATACCATTTTTTCACAAACCAACCCGGGTCGACCCTGAGCAGATCAACCGAGTTGGTCCGCGACATGGCCTGAGAGGCATTACCGATTCTCCCAGGCTGGAGACAAGCTCCAGGGCATCAACAGAGGCTGTGGGAACTATTTTTCCCAAATAAACAAATAAAGCAGCAAAAATAATACAGATCAGCTCAGAAAAAATAAACCAAATAAAATGACTAAACCAGAATAAGAGAAAATTAAGCAGACCGAACTCGATGTCCGAACTAACTCCGTGTTACCCCATGGGTCACTCTTCGACTCAACGATCAAGCATTTCCCAAGGCGAGATCACTCAATGTTTAGCCTGCACAAACACTAAAAACAAAATATTACTATAGGCATGAGTATTAAAACTCAGTAGGCTATCCTGATCACTATTCCAAATTCACTATCATTAAAATAAAAGAAACATCATTTAAAGTTTGAACTACAATTTATAAAAGTATGTTTTTCTAAATATTTTACTTAAAAGCAAAGTAAGAACCATTTCCCTTAACCATTTTCAAATCTGGGTTCATTTCATTAGTGTCAATGGCCTTTTAGAAAGTGAAAGTGATGTTTATATTTTCAAATTTTGACAAAGAGGATTAAACACTTTCATCCAAAAACCATTTTTAAAAACCTAATCAAAACCAGTTTACCACTTTCCAAGGAAAAAAATACAATAAAAATGTACAAAATAAATCACACATCAAGGGAAATGTAGGTATACATATAAGAATCATTATCACTATTGTAAGCAAAAAAATTCAAATAGACATGGGTGAACCTAGGAGATAAAGAATAAAATAGAAGACACCAATACATGAGACCTCATTCCCATTGACATGTCACACACAATGAAATCAAAATGCCTAATATGCTCGACTATCCTTTATTAGGTAGGCCAAGGGAAAATCCCATAGTAATAAACCCAATATATCTACCCGCTATGATCCACTTGTCAGTACCATAACCTACCAATGCAGCAATAATTCTTAGAATATTCTCTCAATATTCCAGATTCCCATGTCTCAAGTATTTAGAAAAGGGGTGAGTCAACCGATGCCAGCCGATCATCCAATCACACACACACACACATATATATGTATATGTATATATATATATAATAATGCACAACATGCATCACCTCGAGCCACTCCAAGGACTGATCTCATACCATTTATCAAAGAACATAAAGATTCCAACATTAGACACTCTCATAATGGATCACGAGGATTCCTTAGTAAGGACATCCCATCCATTATAAACACGCAAGTATGGTATAAGAAACATCCACATGAGGTTTTCATAAGAAACACATTTTCACTAATTTTCAAAAAGTGGCCAAACGGGCCTTAAACAATTTCTTTTTCATAAACCGACATTTATCATTAACACAAAATCCACATTATTTAAAGAGGGCACACATTTTTATAAAAGTTTCAAATGATCATTAATTGACAATGCATTTTAAAACACCCAAAAACTCAACACTCATTTATTTATAAAACCAAAACCCACTTTGAAAACCAAATACACACTTCTTTTACACATAAAACTACTTGAAACACTTTCACGAAACCCATGATCACTATTTCCTAAGTAAAATATTTATTAATAAGTCCAAACCAACCTTTTAATGCTAAATAGTGAAACCAAGAATTATACTTCAATATTTATAAATTAAAAAAGGTTCAGAAAGCATGAAATAAGTGAATATTGAATTAAAAAGGAAGTTAAAAGGAAAATAATACCTTGAGATCAAATCGCGATGACAACGCAACCTCGGAACCAAGGCGCGATGACAAGGAAACTTCAGAAACAAGGTGCCATGGCGATGCTAACTCAGAAATGCCCCGCACGGGTCCTAAAATATCAAACCGACCCAAAACAACAATTAATTAACAAAACCCCTAATCAAACCATGTTAATATATATATATATATATAAAATAGAAATGGAAAGATGGTATACTGGAGGAAGGGAAAAAACGCACCGAAAAGGGTGGAGTGCACTAGCAGAGGTGACGTCGGGAAAACACAGGTTGGTCGGGGCAACGCTGACAGTGTGGATTGGATGGGAGAAGGCCAGAGAAGCAGCGAACACTGAAGGAGGTTGGACAAAGGGGCTGCTGGCTGGAGGACGACCTCACCGGAGGTCTGGGGGGGGGTCGCGCCAGCCAGCTAGGGCCGCACTTGAGGGTGTCGCACCAGACCAGCGAAAGGGGTCTGCGTGGCTGGAAGCGGGCCGACCAGGGGCTACGAGAAAGGGTTGCCGAACAATGGTGGTGCGAGGCGGCCGAAGTAGGAGGTGGAATCAGCGAGTGGGGAGGCCATGAGGAGAAAAGGGTCTATGACCTGAGGTGAGGGCGAGGGGGGGGGGGGGGGCTACTGCGGATAGGCACTGTCGAGGTGCTGGTAGGAGGAAGAGAAGGAGGTCGGGTCCCAGGTGGCACTACAGGGTGAAGGCATGGGGGCTGGCTTGCTCGAGCGGGAGCCGATGGCCTGCAGGATAGGCACCACATGTATGGGAGAGGTGGTGGCTCGACTTGCTGCAAGGAGCAAGAGGGAGATGGCAGTGGGTGAGTGTTGTGGCAAGGAGCAGGAGGGGGAGCAGGGTGCGGGGGGGGGGGGGGGAGAAGAATAGGAGGCCGGGATGGGTCGCTATGCAGGGGACACCTGCATGGAAGAAGGAGGAAAAGAAAAAATAAAAAATAAGAAGAAATAAAAATAAAATAAAAGTAAAAGTAAATAAAAAGATAATACTAATACTAATAATAATAATAATAATATTAATAAAAATAAAAATAAAAATAATAATGATAATAATAATAACATTAATGATAAAATAAAAATAATAAATGAATTCATACCATTTTAAAAATAATAAAATTAACAAAAAGGACATGTAGTTGCATGGGTGAAGCCGCATGACATCGCGCTCTGCCCGTGCGTCCAACGACGTCGAACCCAAGACGCGCACTTTTTTACCAAAACTCAAAAACTTAATCCGGGACTCACCTCGGACCCTATAAAAAATATTTAAAGGGAAAAAATTAAAATAAAATAATATCATGGGTCAGGGTGTGACAATTCTACCCACCATAATGCTTTCTGTCCCTAGAAAGCCACGATACCATCCAACTGGTCAATCAACACCTAAGGATTCCATACAACACAATCCAACCTCTTAACACATGGAAATTACATCATCCACCAACAGGACTTAACCCTATTTCCCAAAAATTTACCAGCAGAGGGGGGGGGGGTCTGAACAGACTCCCCACCATAAGAATTCAACTAGTATCTAAACTGGGCCTTACTCAAGCTAGAAAGAACACATCAAGAAGATTTAATCCATTCAATCTTATCCAAAAGGGACAATATCTGAACCAAAAACTCCATACAAATGAAAAACCCTCGCCCCATGGTTGGGGAGGGAGTGCCTAAGGATTAGATCAATGAAACTAGGATGGAAAACTACTCATGACTCACCAATTCGGGATGAACAAAAACCAAGTCCGCAAGTGATTCACATGGGTAGTCCATGCAAGGACACTGATCGGAAACTCAAATACAAAAGAAATAATTACTCACATTGTGCGAGGGATAATTCCATTAGGCTCTTGTGACAAGAGGAAAATTACAACGACCAAGGAACCACAACAGACATGATAAAACTTCCTCACCACAACGATAGAGGCACAACCTTATCCAAGCTTCTTAAAATTCCTTGGGGTTCCTGACTACGCAGGGGCTTCACTCCGAGGCCTTTTGGATGGAGATCTGATGGATAAAGCATATCTTGCCTTGCAGTCAGGTTCTGATAATCCCAAAAATAAACATACATCTTTTGATTTGACAAAAGAAAGGAAATTTTTTTGAAATAAAACCACACTAGAATTGAAAACTAGAGTTCTTCAAAAGACCCACGACATGACCATACATGTCAAAACCCAAAAAACCATTAGTACACTACAACGATAAGAGATCCCTTATATTGGAAGGAAACATATATAAGAAAATTTAAACAAAAACCCAATAACACATCACTTATGAGAACTTCCTCCACAACGCTTTCTAGAAACGCCCCGAAAAAATCGCCGCAAGTGACCCAAGTGTCCACATGCCTAGAAGGGCTTCGGAGCACTTGTACAAGATGGATTTTTGTGACCCATATTGCCACACTAATAACACTAGAGTATCTCTCGCTCTGAAGAGGTTGATGAACTATCCTGAGGCCTTTTGATTCCACGACCTGCTCCATCAACTTTCGATCACTTACTCATCTTCTTGTTTGAAATCTCCCCACTAATCCTAATAATTGAAGAGGGAGGACCACATAGAGCACTCCCACTATCATGGATTAGAGATGAAAATCTTGTCTCTCCAAATTGGAAAATGAAGTTAGGTTGGACACCGCCACCTTCGACTGTAGATCGGGGCGGAGACCTGCCTCGAAGTGTCAAGTATTCATAGATCCATCTGTGGAATACCCTAAATCATAAGGGACTATCTACACAAAGAACTAGAAATATTACAACATGGATCTGTTTCCCTGCTAAAAATAACACATCTCCATCCTCTTTCTCACCCTTTCTTATTCTGAGAAGTACTGAGGAATGAACAAAGTCTTTAAAAAATCCCAAGTAATCTCTTTACAGGGCTTGTTCTGAGACACCAACTTCCACCACATCCACGGTGAACCTTCAAGCATGAAAGTTGAAAACATGAACTTCAACGACTTGGGTAAATCAACAAGGTAAAAGTACCTTTCAATCTTACTCATCAACTCCTCTACTACGGAAGGGTATGCTTGACCATAAAAGAGAGGTGGATCTAACTTTTGAAACTCAAGCATAAAATACTTAGGTTGATCAACCACACTATGATCACCCACCGAGGCTTCAAAGGGGGAAACCACTGGAAAAGAAAAGTCAAGAACTCAATCAAGAACAATTCAATAAATAATATCCTCAAAATCAAACACCACATAGGTGACAAGATCTAAACACAAGAAAACAAGACATCAAAACATCAAAACATCAAAACATTCCTTTTGAAAACAATTTTAATTTAAAACAAACTTGGTGGGTTAAACCCTTTCCATTGGTATTCTTTAGGGTCTCAATCATATGAATGTATCTGTGCCACCCCAGAAATCCATCCTATATACCAGACATCCATTCATAATCCAACATACCACTATGCATGTGAGCACCCCTAGAAACACCAAGGCCAAAACAAAACAACTTCATTTTCCAAAAACAAATCATTCATCCCATTTCCTTTAAAACAATCCTCAAATTAAATATGTCATTTCAAAAAAACATTTTTCAAAACCAATTTTTCTGATACAAACAACTTCCAGAAGTCATAAGAGACCCAAAAAACTAAAAAAAGGAACTAGTTTCGGTGGGTGACTTGACCATATGGTTGGATGCCATATGCTAAACACGTCACCAACATAGAGAGCCTTTTAATACCGTGCCCCTAGCTCCACATGGATTTCCAGGATGTGCAGCTTAGGAATACTATTATCCCAACTCCCTTTATCATATCCCAATAACAAAACATTCCATAAAATCCCAAAGAAACTAATTATACCAGATATCCCAAGGAAACTCGAGAATCAGAACGAGCAAGAGTTCACGAAGCTCTTCCCGCATCTACCCCTCAAGTCCTGACAATACTAATACATCTACCTTGACATCCCAAATAAAAAGGACACTCTAAAAAGCGTGGTCCGCTAAGAACCGACCTGCTCTAATACCATTTTGTCACGAACCAACCCGGGTCGACCCTGAATAGATCACCCGAGCCGGTCCACGACATGGCCCGAGAGGAATTCTCGATCCTCCCGGGCTGGAGACAAGCTCCAGGGCATCAACAGAGGCTGTGGGAACGATTTTCCCAATTAAAATAAATAAATCAACAAAAATAATACAAAGCATCACATAAAAAAAATAACCAAATAAAATGACTAAACAAGAACAAGAGAAAATTAAGCTGACCAAACTCGATGTCTGAACTAACTCTGTGTTACCCCACGGGTCACTCTTTAACTCAACGATCAAGCATCTCCCAAGGAGATATCACTAAAGTTTTATCCTGCAAAAAAACTAAAAACAAACAATTACTATAGGCATGAGTATTAAAACTCAGTAAACTGGCCTGATCTCTATTCCAAATGCACTACCTTTAAAATAAAAGAAACACCATTTCAAGTTTGAACTACAATTTATAAAAGTATGTTTTTCTAAATATTTTTCTTAAAAGAAAAGTACAAACCATTTTCCTTAACCATTTTCAAATCTGGGTTCATTTCATTAGTGTCAATGGCCTTTTAGAAAGGGAAAGTGATGTTTATATTTTCAAATTTTTACAAATAGGATTAAACACTTTCATCCAAAAACCATTTTTAAAAACCTAATCAAAACCAGTTTACCACTTTCCAAGGAAGACAATACACCAAAAATGTACAAAATAAATCCCACAACAAGGGAAATATAGGTATACATGTAAGAATCATAATCACTATTGTAAGCAACAAAATTCGAATAGACATGGGTGAACCTAGGAGATCAAGAATAAACCAAAAGACACCAATACATGAGACTTAATTCCTGTTGACATGTCACACATGATGAAATCAAAATTCCCAATACACTCGACCATCCTTTCTTAGGTATGCCGAGGGAAAATACCATAGTAATAAACTCAATATATCTACCTACTATGGGACACTAGTCAGTACCATAACCTACCAATGCATCAATCATTCTTAGAATATTCTCTCAATATGCCAGATTCCCATGTCTCAATTATTTAGAAAAGGGGTGAGACAACCAATGCCAGCCGATCATCCAATCACATACATACATACATACATATATATGTATATATATATATATATAATAATGCACAACAAGCATCACCTCAATCCACTCCAAGGACTGATCTCATAACATTTATAAAAGAACATAAAGAGTCCAAAATTAGACACTCTCATAATGGATCACGAGGATTCCTTAGTAAGGACATCCCATCCATTATACACACACAAGTATGACATGAGAAACATCCACATGAGATTTTCATAACAAAAAATTTTTCACTAATTTTCACAAAGTGGCCAAACAGGCCTTAAACCATTTCTTTTTTTATAAACTAGAATTTATCATTAACCCAAAATACATATTATTTAAAGAGGGCACACATTTTTATAAAAGTGTAAAATTATCATTAATCGACAACACATTTTAAAAAACCCTGAAACTCAACACCCATTTATTTATAAAACCAAAACCTACATTGAAAACCAAATACACACTTTTTTTACACATAAAAATACTTGAAACACTTTCACGAGACCCACGATCACTATTTCTTATGTAAAATATTTATTAACAAGTCCAAACCACCCTTTTCATGCTAAACAATGAAACCAAGAATTATACTTCAATATTTATAAATAAAAAAAGGTGTGGAAATCGTGGAATAAGTGAATCTCAAATTAAAAAGGAAGTGCAAAGAAAAATCCTACCTTGAGATCAAAGCATGGTGACACCACAACCTCAGAAGCAAGGCATAAAAAAAAAGGCAACTTTGGAAACTAGGCACGATGATGATGCTCACTCAGAAATGCCCCGTGTAGGTCTTAAAATATCAAACTGACCTAAAAAAATTAATTAACAAAACCCCTAATCAAACCATGGTAATATATATATATATATATCAAATAGAAATAGAAAGAGGGTATACTGGAGGAATGGGAAAAATGCGCTGGAAAGGGTGCGATGCACTGGCAGAGGCGACGTCAGGAAAACGTGAGCTGGTCGGGGCAACGATGACATTGTTGATTTGCCGGGGAAGGTCGGAGAAGCAACGACTGCTGAAGGAGGTCAGTTAAATGGGATTTCAGTTGAAGGAAGGCATTTCTGGAGGTCCGGGGGGGGGGGGGGGGTCGCGCCGACCAGCAAGGGCCGCATCGGAGGGTGTTGCAGTAGACCAGTGGAAGGGGTCCGCGTGGCTGGAAGTGTGTCGACCAGGGGCTGTGGGCAAGGGTTGTCGAATAGAAGCGGTGTGAGGTGGCCGAAGTAGGAGGTTGCGTCGGCAAGAGGGGAGGCCGTAGGGAGAATAAGGGTTCACGAACGGAGGCAAGGGTGAGGGGGAGCTACTGTGGACATGCACTGTCAAGGTGCCGGTAGGAGGTGGGGAGGGAGTTCAGGTCTAGGGAAATGCTACAAGGAAAAGGCACATGGCTGGTTTGCTTGAGCGGGAGCTGAGGGCCTATGGTAGTGGTGCCACATGTAGGGGAGAGGTGGCGGCTCAGCTTGCTGCAAGGATCAGGAGGGAGATGGAAGTGGGTGAGTGCTGCGGTAAGGAGCATGAGGGAGAGCATGGTGTGGGGGAGGGGGGAGGGAGAAGAACAGAAGGCCGGTATGGGTCGCTACGCAGGGGACACCCGTGTGGAAGGAGGAAAAAAAGAAAAAATAAGAATAAATAAAAATAAAATAAAAGTAAAAGTAAATATAAAGATAATACTAATAATAATAACAACAATAATATTAATAAAAATAATGATAATAATAATAATAATAATAAACTTAATGATAAAATAAAAATAATAAATGAATTAATATCATTTTAATAATAATAAAATTAATGAAAAGGACATGCAGTTTCATGGGAGATGCCGTGCGGCGTCGCGCTCCGCCCATGTGTCCAACGACGTCGAACCCAAGACACACACTTTTTTATTGAAACTCAGAAACTTCATCTGAGACTCACCCCAGACCCTAGAAAAAATATTTAAAGGAAGAAAAAAATGAAAAAAATATCATGGGTTGGGGTGTGACACAAAGAATAAATTAAGTTAAAAGTAATAAATATTAGTAATGAAAAGAAAACATGTTTGATTTTAAAAGTTTTATATTATGGGGAAAATGGATACTAATAAGAAATGTCCACTTTGTAATATATAGGTTTGTTTTTTTAGATTTATAACCTAATTATATAAAAATATAAACCTAAGTGATATTTGGGAATGAATGAAAGTGAATTCTAGTCTAAAGAAACTAGATCATGTAACTTTTAAGTTTAGTTCCTTATAGTTTGTATCGGTGTTTGGATTAAGCAACTTTGGATATTATGATGTTTTAATGTGAGGTTATCTCAATAGTTATGAATACCATAATGGGTTCATAAGTTTAATATTGATCATAATTTCAATGGTATAGACACCCCTTTTGAGGTTTTAGTTATATGATTTTAAGGCAAATAATAATATTTTCGGAGATATTTTTTTGTGTTGAGATATATGTAACCCTTATTTTTAACATAAAGTATTATTTTAAAATAACGTTATTATATTTTTGGCTATATAATTTGAAGGGTATGATATAAACTTTAATGATAAAAAATTATTTAGGATTGAGGTTATTGAGGTAATTATGGGTTATTACAATTTGGGAACATAAGTTATATCATATAGATAATCATGGGATTGAAAAGTGATTTTGTGATTAATGTTATTTTAGAATAAGTTCACTATTTGGGAACCTTATATAATTAAGGTAAATGAAAATATTTTTTAGATAAGTTTTTAATTTATTTGAGGAATAAAGGTTAAATTATATTTTTGAATAATATATGATTTTAATGTGGCTTTATGGTTATTCAATGGAAATGATTAGAATATCTTAGAGATCTTGTTATTTGGTAATATACATGTTTGGGTATATGGATTTATGAGTGATTAATTTTGTCTAGAGATAAATGTTAAATTGATCTCAAAAGAATATATGATCAAATCCTTCTGATTTTTATAGGGTTTTCACTTAGTCATGAATATTTTAAAGAATTTTAAGGATAGTTATTTATTAAATGATTGAAGTTAAACTTTTGGTATTATTATTATGGGGTTTAAGATTAATTTCTTCATATTAAGGTTTAATCATATTGGATATTATCTTATCTTGTGCTAACTATTTGGGTTTTGGTTTATGTCTAAAGATAGGAGTAATAAATTATTATACTTTTTTTGATTATGTGATTTATTAGAAGTTTATTTTAGTTCTCTAGGCATGAAAAATTCTCCTTGAATACTAATTTTTTGGTGAAAAAGATAAGATTGTGGTAGAAATTGATTAAAGGATGAAATTATACTTGTTAAGTTTGAATATTTCCTTATTCTCTTAATCTAGAAGGAAAATGGATTCTTGATTCTAGGAAAAATATCTTGAAATATAAATATTATCCTATTACTTTATTTTTGATGAATTTGTAGTCTTTTCACACCTCACTGGTTTATGGTTATGTGGACATTGAATTTCTCATGATCATTCAATTTATTGTGATCAATGTTCTCTATAACTATCAATCATTATTTAAACATTAAATTTTTTCTCCATGTCTATATTTTCAGTTACCACTAATATTCTCCTATTTGGAAACCTATTTTGTGTTATTTTAAATTACCTCCATATTTCCCATTTCCTCTTTTTAAGTGGAAGTTTTATTAACCCTTTTTATGATGTGGGTTTTCAACATAGGTATCTTTAAATTTAAAACTCTTGATTACTGAGATCAAGTTCAATATTGTAAGGAATAAATTTATTAAAGTGGGGGATAATTTAATATCCCAATATTTTTAAAATAACACTATGTTCAATAGAGTATACAACATACAACAATGAGTTTAAAGAAACCACAATATATTAATTTTTAAATATTATAGTTACAACATTTCCATTAAATTGGTGGGTATGAATAAGACTAACCAAATTATGAAATATATATAAAGGTCCTAATAAATAAAAATTTATTGATTAATTATTAGTAAATAAGAACTTTATTTTTCTTTAAAGTCATTTTATGCTTCAAAAATGTGTTTCCTTCGAAAAGGATTTTTATTTATTTTTGGGAGAAAGTAATATAATTAATTTAAGAAACTTTTAGAAATTTTATTTGATAAATATTATATCATTTTTTAAATCATAATATCAAAATTAGTGTGAAACTTTGGTATTTTTCTGAAAATATATATTTTTTAGTGAATAATGAAAAATACCAATTTTAATAAAACTATAATTTATTTTCATTTAAAAACCTCATTATTATTTGAATATGATCTTAAATTAACACATGTATTATTTAAATAGATATAATATAGTTATTTATATTTTAATCATCGTTATACTTAAGTTTGGTATATGTTCATTTTTGGGCTAAAGAACACATTTTTCTAAAAAAAAATACTTTTCACTGCGTTTTACACATTTATATTAAAATTGATCTCTTTAAATTATAGGAAATGAATATTAAAAAATGGATTCCATATTTTAAATCATGAGGTTTGAATTTGAAAAATAGTTTTTATTTTTATGTTTGATCAATATGAATAGTAAATTTTTTGTAAATATTTGTCACCTCGGTAAGGGTAAATCGAGTATTTAAGGTTAAAAATAATATGACAATGACTAAAAATTACCCTAAACATGAATTTAATCTATTTTATAAGTGAGTTTCGACCATCCTCATCTAATACTTTAATTTATATATATTTTTTCATTTTTCTTTAAAAATGACATATTTTATTTTAAGTAAATATAAAGTGAAAAATGTCACTATCTTGCTTTTAATATCAATAATAATTTTTCTCAGAGGTAAAAATAGATTATGTTCAATTACAGATGATTTTTTGAAATATAAATGATATTTTTTGTCATTTTAGTTTATTTTTAATTTTTAGTGATGAAATAATTACCTTAAATTCTTATGCAATGCTGACCGAGTGCTTGTGCAAGCAATATTAAAATTAAGTAATTGATTTAAAAAACAATTAATGTAATTTTATTTGGGTGAGTTATAGTTTCCAATAAATTTTATAGATAAATATAACGTATTATGTATGCTTTAAAGTTTTATAACCAAATTACTTTTATTTTATCTTATTTTTAAATTCAAATTAAATTAACAGTGTCAAAAATGACATTAATGATATTTTATGATAAATAATATTTTGTTAAATTATTTAAAAAACATAAAAATATTGAAAGTGTAAAATTAGGATTATAAATGGTCTAAAATATTATGAAATTTCTATTTATGAGTTCAATTTTCAACTTATAAATAAAATTATTACCCTTTAATATCGAAAAAGTCATTACCGTGATTAAGGTTAAAATTGGTAAACCGAGGGGTTAAAATAAAAGATAAGGTCTAAAATAATATCTAAACCTATATAAATTTGATTTAATTATTATATTAATACAATATAATCCTTAAATTTTAATTAATTTTATTTTTAACCATTTTGAATGTGTTATACACATATTATATTATATTATTTAAAAAATGTCATTAATGATATTTTATAATAAAAAATATTTTATTAAATGATTTAAAATTAATAAAAATAATTTATTTGAAAAATTTAATGGGATATAGTTGAAAATATCTTCCATGGTCCATTTATGGTTCCATTTTTCTTTTATATTAACTTTCTTGGCCCCTTTAGTATAAAAAACGTCGACATCATGATAATTGTCAAAAGGGTTAACAAGGAGTTGAAACAAAACGATATGGGTAAGAAAATCAACTAAATATGTCAAAATTTTATTTTATGATATTATTAAGACATATAATCATCATATATTTTAACTATATAAATTTGGATACATTTTACCATTAAAATTAATTTATATTAATTTAATATTTTAATTAATTCCAAGAGTGTTCGTCCCCTCAGTTATAAAAGGGTGCCCCTCTCATTTACTAGAAACACTTAAAGAGAAATTTGGTTAAGAAAATACCTACCCAAATACCTTAATAAAATCCATATACACATTTTGGAGGTATTATTTTACTTATAATACCAAATTTAGTGGGATTAAGATGTAAATAAAAGGATGTTGTCCGAACATGAGGTAAAACTTTTAACCGAATGTTTAAGTTTAATTTCTTTTTATACATCCTTAAAATATTCTTAAAACATTACGAAATTAAAAAATAATGATATTAAATATAATTAAATGTTTTTTACATTAATTTCATAACCTATATCCATATCCTCTTCAAATAAATGAGAAATTAAATCATCGTTCTTGTGCACGGTGAATTACCGCCTCACGTACCGATGTGTTTTTTTTCAATCACCACCTCTCCCAACTAGTTATAATGATGGATTTTATGTATATATATTATATTAATGAAAAAATTATCATTATATAAATATTATATATTATCTATTTTATTACATTTCCATCAATTGAAAAATGATAATGATTTCATGCGAACGTGTGGATTACCACCCTCACAAAGTAATGTGATTCATTTTTCATCACCACGTCACATGGATTGTATATATAATAGTATTAAAAGAAAAAAAATTATATTTATGATATAATTATAATTATATAAATATAAAATAATACTTAAATTTATTCCATCATGATCATTGAAAAATGGAAATGTTAATCATGTGTACTTACGACCTACCGTCTCTATGATTGTAACATGATTCATTTTTCATAACCATATTTCATGGTTGGTTTTAAATGTATAATTAATGTATAAAAATTATAAATATTTCATAATTATTTTTATTTATATTCTAGAATAATTACATCTTTAACTATAGTCAAGTTTCCAAATTCATTTTGGATATATGAGTTGAATAACGCCAAAACATCTGATGTGAACTTAATTTATTAAGTAATTGGATATAAAATGCTAATAAATAAAATAAAAGGGATAATAAACATGAAATTTTTTCTTAATCAAGTAAATAATTAACATAAGTTTATTATTCAGGAAGATAATGTGCGTACGTGATAAGTTAGACTCAAGGTAAGGGACACTTTAACTTAAAAACATATTTTAAATATTTAAAAGATTTATTTTATAAATATTTTTCTTCTATATACATATTATTAAAGTTATTTTATTGATTTATTTATAAATACATTAATGAATTATAAAAAAAACCTTTTAATTTATTATATTGTTTTTCAAAATGAATCTTCTGCATAATGTTTTGAATTTATTTAAAAAATATAAAAGGAATGTTCTATTTTAATGTATATGGTGTCAGTAGATTTTCTCTCTCTGAAAACAATTATTTGATGTTTTACTTACTTAAAAATCTTCTAAGTTTTCTTAAAATATCACTACTGGAAATCATGGTTTTCCCAACAGTTGTATACCAACGGTTCTTTTGAACCGTTGGTATAGGTGATCTTTACCAACGGTTTGCATTAACCGTTGGTATTGATCTATAAAAATTGATTTTTCCCAATGGTTTGATGAAACCGTTGGTAAATATTGGAAGAAAATTAGTTTTCCCAACGGTTTCATCAAACCATTGGGAAAGATGGGGAAAAAATCAGTTTTCCCAATGGTTTAATGAAATTGTTGGAAAAACTCTATATTTACCAACCGTTTTTAAAAACCTTTGGGAAAGATTTCCCCCAAATACAGCCCAGCCGAACCCCCACCCAGCCCGATTGTAGACAGAAGCTCCTGAATTCTTCTCGTCTGTGACACTCTTTCCACCCAAGATCCATCTTCAATCAAACAAAAT
Source organism: Viscum album (assembly GCA_963277665.1). NCBI lineage: Eukaryota > Viridiplantae > Streptophyta > Magnoliopsida > Santalales > Viscaceae > Viscum > Viscum album. The sequence goes on along the minus strand of OY728160.1, from coordinate 1,714,404,732 downwards.
CTTATTTCACACTTCAAATTTGTAAGTGTTACCTTAGTTTTAGCGTTATATCTCTATTTTTTTGGTGTTTGTTGTCTTGATTTAGGCTAAATTAGGGTTTATGTCTACGAAACCCTTGGATTTGTTTTATGTTTTTTTACACTTCAAACATGGTAAAGGGTTTGTTTAGTGGGGTGATATGGTACTTTTGGTGGAATTTATTTTAGTTGAAAATTGGATTTTGATTTGGATGAATTTATATTTCAATTTGAGGTGGGGGAGGGTGTGAAGATGGGGTGGGGGAGGATGTCGAGGGTTATCCAAGTGGGGTGGGGGAGGGGGCTATCTAGATAGGGTGGGGAGGGGGATGGGTTGTCCAAATGGGGTGGGGGTAGGGCTGTTTGGGGTGGGGGAGGGGCTGTCTATGTAGGGTGGGGGAGGGGGCTGTCTAGGTAGGGTGGGGGAGGGGGCTGGGTTGTCCAAATGGGGTGGGGGTAGGGCTGTTTGGGGTGGGGGAGGGGCTATCTAGGTAGGTTGGGGGAGGGGGATTTCTAGGTAGGGTGGGGGAGGGGGCTGGGTTGTCCAAATGTGGTGGGGGTAGGGTTGTTTGGGGTGGGGGAGGGGATGTCTAGGTAGGGTGGGGGAGGGGGATATCTAGGTAGGGTGGGGGAGGGGGTTGGGTTGTCCAAATGGGGTGGGGGTAGGGCTGTTTGGGGTGGGGGAGGGTGTGCAGGTTAGGTGGGGGAGGGTGTCCAAGCAGGGTTGTCCAAGTGGGGTGGGGAGGTTGTGCATGTGTGGTGGGGGAGGGGATGTCTAGGTAGGGTGGGGGGGATGGGTTGTCCAAGTGGGGTGATGGTAGGGCTGTCTAGGTGGGGTGGGGGGGGGGTGGATAGGTTTTCCAAGTGGGTTGTGGGGGGTAGGGGTGTCCAGGTATGGTGGTGGGGTGGGTTTTCCAAGTGGGGTGGGGGTAGGGATGTCCAAGTGGGGTGGGGGGGGGGGGTGCTGGGTTGTCCAAGTGGGGTGGGGGTAGGGTTGTCTAAGTGGGGTGGGGGTAGGGCTGTCCAAGTGGGATGGAAACCCTAAATTCAATGTTTTAATTGGAGATTTGGTTTTTTTTATTATGGATTAGGTGTATGAGGCATTCCCATTCCTATTATGGGTGGTTTTAATCAAAAGTTATGATGTTGGAACCATTTATGATGTTGTTGTCTCTATTTAATCTCATTTCCCCCAACTTAACATTAAATTCTATATCACATTTGGTTTCTGTTTTTTCAATTTCTAGTTAAGTTATTTGTGGTCAATGATTGTCTCATGTTAATTTTTTTTGAATGGTTTGGTGTGGAAATTGGGCATTTAATGTGACTTTTCCAAATGGGGGTGCCTTGAGAATACTCCAAATATTTGTTAAAAATTATCAAAGGGATTTTATTATTTAAAATGGATTTTGAAAGATATTTTCTATTAAAGTTCAATCCTATTGAATTTTTTATGACAAAATTACTTATATAAATTCTTTTTATAGAATGGACAGAAGTTGGATGTATGAAACTGATCGGATCTCAAGCGATTTTTAAAACAATTTGGAGAGCTTTATAGATTTTGCATTTCACAATGCTTCAGATAGTGGTCACATACACTGCCCATGTTCCAATTGTGTTGGTAGACCTTGGTTGAGCTGTGAAGAAGTCAGCTACCACATAACAAAAAATGGGTTTCAAGTAAACTACTTTGTGTGGTATCACAATGGGGAGAAAATGAAATCTCAAATTGGTGATGATCGAAATGAAAGAACTGGAATGGAGAATTTGTTAGATGATCGGTTTCCGTTTATTCGTCATCATAAAAAAGAAAGGATTTCGACTCAAGAAGACTTTGATATGAGGACAACTGATGCATCTAGTGAAAATGATGATATTGATAGGGTGAAAAAATTGAATGATGCTACCACAACTCCAGTATATCGACAATGCAATAAAATGAAAAAGCTGGAATTTTTAATCCGATTATTTCATGAGAAAACTATTTATGGGATTTCTAATACAACAATCAATTAGATTCTTACCCTATTGAAGTATTTACTTCCAGATGATGCAGATATTCCCCCAAACCACTATATGACATGAAAGTTAGTTGAGGAACTTGGATTTTCAAGAAACAAAATTCATACTTGCCCGAAATATTGCAGTTTATTCTAGGAGGAAACCGCTGAACGAAATGATTGTATAAAATGTGGCACATCCCGCTGGAAGTCAAAATCTGATGGAACACCATCCCACATTCCATAGAAAGTAATGTGGCACTTTCCATTGATCCCCAGACTCTAGAATCTTTTTATGTCTGATGACATATCAATAAAAATGAGATGGCATGATACCGAGAGAAAAAAGACTAATGATGATTTGGTTCATCCTGCAGATGGATTTGCATGGCAGAAATTGATGCTCGACATATTGATTTTTCAGCTGATGTGCGTAATGTGAGGCTGGGTCTTTCATGCGACGGTTTTAATCCGTTTGGGTAGTTGCTTACTTCACACAGCACATGGCCAGTTTTTATACACATTTATAATCTTTCCCCATGGTTGTGTATGAAAAAACCTTTCACTTTCACGAGTATACTCATATCTGGTCCTTCTGATCCCCGAATTGATATTGATGTATACATGAAACCTTTAATAAAAGAGTTGAAACTTCTTTGGGATGTGGGTTTTCGCACATACGATGCATGTTCGAAAGACATATTTCAGTTGCGTGCTGTGCTTATGTGGACGAACAATGATTTTCCGGCTTATGCAATGATGTCTGGATGGAGCACGAAGGGAAAACTATCATGTCTAGTTTTTATGAAGAATACACGATCTAGAAGACTGAAACATTGCTGTAGTTTCAGTTTTATGGGACATCGACGATTCTTGCACAAGGATCATCCTTATAGAATGAATCGTCGAAGATTTGATAATACCATAGAGACCGATGATCCACCTAAGTGTATGTCTGGAACTTATGTGCTTAATAAATTGAAAGATTTCAGTTTTTCATTTGAGAAGGGTCAAATGAAATCTGGAAAGAGAAAGAATGTTTCCACTGAAACCTATTACAATTGGAGGAAGAGGAGTATCTTTTTTGATTTACCTTATTGGTCAACCAATTTGTTACGTCATTTCTTAGACGTAATTCATATTGAAAAGAATATTTGCAAAATGTTTCTTTCGGTTATTCTAAATGTCAAGGGGAAGACAAAAGATGATTTATGATCTCGGCGTGACTTGGTGGATTAGGGCATCAGACCAGAATTGCATCATGTGCGTATCAGTGAAAATAAATGGAAACTTCCATGTGCTTATTATGTGATGACACTGATGAAAAAAAACAATTTCTAGAAGTATTAGAGACTATTAGAGTTCCTGATGGTTATTCAAGCAACATATCTAAATGGGTCAACAGATTAGATTTGAAGCTAAAATCTTTGAAGACTCATGATTATCACGTTCTACTGCATGAGTTTCTTCCAATAGCAATCCGTCATCTTTTTTCCAATAATGTAAGAGTGGCTGTTATTCATTTGTGCCATTTGTTTAGAGATCTTTGTGCTAATAAGTTGTCCAAGTATTTCTTGCAAAAAATGTTGATAGATGCCCCATTAATTATGTGTGAGTTGGAGAAAATATTTCCTCCATCATTTTTCACATGCATGTTGCATCTGACTGTCCAAATTCCCACTGAAATACTTCTCGGAGGACCTGTTTCTTTTCGTTGGATATATCCAACTGAAAGAAATATGTTCACATTAAAGTCTTATGTCTAAAACAAAAATCATCCCGAAGGTTCTATCATGAACAGTTACCTGGCTCAAGAATGTATGGATTTCTGCTCGATGTATTTGTCTGATATTACTACAAGATTGAACAGACCAATGAGAAATGAAGAAGAACAGTATGAGAAAATTGAACCCAGTTTTCCATCACTTCCTCAAAGAGGAGGAATTCCTGGATCATATACATTGAAGACATTAAGCCATGAAAAGCGGGAGATGGCACATCACATAGTTTTGTTCAACTATGATTTCTTCGATGACTATATCAGGTAACTAAATTAATTATGTATATCTTACATATATATCTGTTAAACTATTCATATTTTTTATCTACAGGGAACATAAAACAATGATAAATAAGAAGCATCGTTCTTTATCTTTGAGAAGGAGAGAGACTTTGCATAGAAATGAGTATTATGTTTGGTTAAAATTGAAGGTAAAAATATTACTGTTTAAATTAATTATTTAAATATTTAATTAAGTTTAACAGTCATTTATATTGCAGGTATTGAGTTTTTCTGCTGGCTCTGCCTCTGAGGAAATAAGAGCTTTGGCTTTTGGTCATAATATCATGGTTCGTGACTGTAAATCAATTGTTATCAATGGGTACAAATTTATTGTCACTGAACGAGCAAAGAACATGAGAACACAACATGATGGTGTTATGTTTACTGCCACAACAGATTGTTATGCCAGTGCATCAGACAGTAGACCGTGATTTGAAAATGTGGGTTATTATGGAGTCGTTGAGAAAATAATAATATTGGATTATTACTCTCATGGATGAGTCACAATGATGAAATTCCATTGGTTTGATTCGATGATGAGACATGGTACATTTATTGATGATTGTGGATTTTGAGTAATTAATATGACCCGCACTCTTGCTACTGAAGAACCATATGTGTTGGCATCAATGGCTAAACAAGTTTTTTTATGTCAAAGACCAACTTTGACCTGAATTTGGTGTCATAGTTGAAGTAATTCCAAGACATATTTTTGATGATGGTGATGATGGAATTGACACTATCCCTATTTCCATTGGAACCAATCCATTTATTTCTTTTGATGACTCTAATAGCTCAATTGTCAGAGTTGATTGTGAACCTGAAGTTGTGGTTTAAAATATATAGAATCATTCATCCATGTTCTCAATTCTTTTGGTTTACCTCGAGTTGGGTTGTTAAAGTTGGTAATATTTAAATTGATTCAGTATTTATCACAAATATTTTTTAGCTGACTTGAACGTTATGTGAATTTTCAATGTTTATTGGTTGCTGTTTTATTTGAATTGCATTTTCTAATTTGGAATTGAACTGTATTCAAAACTAGTCAAACAATATTTCTAACTTGGTGAACATTACAACTTGTATGATTTATTAAATCCATTCAAGATCTTCTAAAACAATTGATAGCTAAATTACCAATGAATCCCCCTATTTCCTCATATATTTAGTTTTTTGGTTTACACATTAGTTTCCTTTTTCTAATTAATTACATATTTGTTTTCAAAAGCAGGAAATGCAGCCAATTGAAGAGAGACAAAGGAAAAAAATGATGGAGAACAATCATCGGATGGTGTAGATGGGCATTCCACCATTAGTGCCTACAGTGAGTACTTTATTTAATATATATATATATATATTTAAAGAATATATAATGTCATGTGATTAATTTTTTTGTAAACATTTTTGTAGGATCCACCTATACGTCGACAGTTATTCGACGAGGAGCCTAGTACTGGTCCTAGGAATCAGGCCGGTGGTACGAGGAGGGTTCGTACCAGAGGTGGATGATCAGCTGCACGTGCCCGACTAGACCCTGCCCCTCCCACTGACATGTCATCCTTCCCATATTCTGATCCAAGTGTGTTGTTGGGGACACACAGGATATTTAGGCCTCCCATGTTTTCACTACCTTCTACATCTTTTGCCCCATCATTTTCACATCCCATGATTATTCCCACCCCCCAGTCAGATTCTGGTCATACTACTGTCCCATCCTCTTTTCCTTCTACTTCTGTCTCTCTGAGCTTTTATATTCCATCATCTTCGACTCCTGTTCCACCATAGGGCGTTCCATCAGTTTGTGTGGATCTAGTGGCGCTCAGTGATCTGACTGGCACAAGTATATTTATAAAACCCTAACAAAGTTTTATAGAAATATTTATTTTCATTATAACATGTTTTGATAAAATATTTGTTTTTCTTTCATGAAAGATACATCTACTGATAAGAGGCGGGGGCGGGGGCGTACACACATGCATTTAGTGTGGAACCGCTGCACACAGGTTATGGTGGATAACAATAAAGACAACCAAATGGTTGAGAAATCAGGGTAGAAATGTCGAAGGTTTTTGGAGACGCTTGCCAAATACTCCGACATCATTCCCGTCAGCCCGCTGTCATGGAGACATTTGCCACATGAGGTCAAGGATAGATCTTGGGAAGAGATATGGGTAAAATAATCTGTTGTATTTAATTCCATGAATTATTTTTGTATTTATATGAATTAATATTTTGATGTCAACTTCGATTTAATTTTCCCGATGGTGAGGGTGCTCGAGCGGAACGTCTAAAGGATTTAGGCGAGCTTTGGAGAGCCTACAAGCATGAGTTGTATATTTTTAGGCGTGCTAGAGTTAGCACTGAGTTAGAGGCGGTACCAGTCATGGATGATTGTCCTATAGAGCAGTATCGTCATATGATTACTCATTGGACGAGTACCCAGTTTAAGGTATGAATTACATTTGAGGTATTTAAATAATAACTTTCATGTTTTTCATTAATATTATCCCTTGCATTATCGAATTTTATTTAGTAATCATCTGGAAAAAATAAAAAAAACATTGATGCAAAAAATTACCTCCACACACTAGGACATATGACGATGCCGAATCATGAGAGGAAGCAGGTATGGAATTTTTTTATAAGTTTTCTTTACGACATAAATTTTCTTTTGTTTTCTCAATTATTTAATCGTTTTCTGAAGTTTTCATATAAATTTAGTTTTTAATGTCATTGTAGAGGCAAATACAGAATATTGAAGGACGTGTGCCTTGAGCAAAACTGTTTTGCTCGAGTAGATGGAAAAAGGATGAAAGTTCCATCAATGAAGAGAATTAGCAGCAGATTGTAAGTTTTAATCTATTGATTTTATATTTTAATATCTATTTTGTAACTTAATAATATATTTATATTTGTAACAGGTTGCTTTAGAGGCCCTCGATGCCCAAGAACCAGACAATTTTGGGCCAACAGATCACTTACATCAGGTGTTGGGAGAGGAGCATCCTGGCAGAGTACGCTGCCGACCTAGGATAGCCCCGAAGAGGTATTGTCCCTCCTCAGGTATGAGCTGTAGTGCCACCAAGCTACAACAAGTTAGGGCACAGGCATAACAGGCTGAGAAAAGGGCCACAGAGATGGCAGAATAGTCTGCTAGGGCAAACAGTGCGTTTATGAAATTTATTGAAGTTCTACATCCAACACTTCCAGAAGAGGCCAACCCAACTTTTGATCAGTATATTTCGTCGATACGTTCTATATATGGTGCACCAGGTGGCAGATCTAGTGGTGGTCAGGATGATGTCCAGCTTGACGATGATGATGGCGAGGAGTCTGATGCGGAAGAGGAGGGAGAGGAGGAGGGTGAGGCGGGTGGTGAGGGCGAGGAGGAGGGCGGGGGCGAGGAGGATGGCGCTGAGGAGGGCGAGGACGATGATGGGGATAAGGATGAGGGTGATGATGATGGTGATGATGGTGATGGTGATGTGGGACAAGTTGATCCATTACATTTTTGACTGATATTACTGAGATTTGATATTTAATCTATTCTAGTTGTTGGTTTTATCTAGACTCGTAGTATAGTATTGGAGTTGAGTTATTTTTATATATTATCTGTTTTTATGGATGTTGTTGTCTTTTAGTGGTTGTGTGTTTGGGAACCCCCCTCCTTCCTGGACCCTGGAAAACCCCCCACCATCCTCCTTGGACCCCGGACACCCCCCCGGATAGCCCCCAGACAGCACCCCGAACAGCCCCCCAGACAGCCCCCCCACCCTCATCCCTGGACCCTGGACAGCCCCCTGGACAGTCCCCCAGACAACCCCCCAGACAGCCCCCCACCCTCCTCCTTGGACCTCAGACAACCCCCCGAACACCCCCCCCCAGACAGCCCCCCCGTACAGCCCCCCACCCTCCTCCTTGGTCCACAGACAGCCCCCCAGACACCCACCAGACAGCCCCTCGGACAGCCCCACCGGACAGCCCCCCACCATCCTTGATTTCATTTACTACTATAAAATCTATAATATATATTTTATTTATTTTCATCATGATAATCAATGTAAATCACATTTACACATCTAATCAATATCATAGATTCTTGGTATGTTATAAAAGAGATGTATTCATTGGGCATGACATTGTTAGATCCGAAATGTTTCATAGCATGATAAACTAAAATCTAATCCATACTAAGAATGATATAAAAATATTCTATATGAATGTCCAAAAGATTTTAAGTAAATACCATTCCACTAATAGACACATGAGGATTCTCATTAAATGGACAACATTTTAAGTACATACGGAAAACTGACCAAATACATTCGGTTTCTGTTGATAATTTAGTAGAACGATCCATGGGTCATATGTGACATGTAAGAATCAACCCCGCCTCAATCTAAGATGCGGTGTGGCTGACACCACTCAAAGTGTCTGTCTTTTGTTTCAAAAGGACGTCATTTTAATTGAAAAACATTAACTGGCATACGGAAAACTGACCAAACGCATTCGGATTGTGTTGATACTTTAGCACAACGATCCATGGGTCATATGTGACGTGTACGAGTAAACCTCAACTCAATCAGAGGTGCGGTGTGGCTGACACCATTCAGAGTGTCTCTTTTTTGTTTAAAATGGACGGGATTATAAGTGAAAAGAACAACTGACATACGAAAAACCAACCAAAAGCATTCGAAATGTATTGATGCTTTAGGAAAATGATCCATGGGTCATATGTGATGTGTACGAGTCAACCCGGTCTCAATCTGATGCATGGTGTGGCCGTGATCACTCTAAGTGGCTCCCTTTTGTTTAAAATGGACAACATTTTAAGTACACAAGGAAAACCAATCAAACACATTCAGTTTCCATTTAAAATTTAGGAGAACGATCCATGGGTCATATGTGATGTGTACGAATTAACCCTGCCTCAATCTGAGATGCGGTGTGGCCGACACCACTCAAAGTGTCTGTCTTTTGTTTCAAAAGGACGTCATTTTAATTGAAAAACATGAACTAGCATACGGAAAACAAACCAAACACATTCGGATTGTGTCGATACTTTATAACAATGATCCACGGGTCATATGTGATGTGTACGAGTCAACCTTGCCTCAATCCGAGGCGCGGTGTGGCTGACACCATTCAGAGTGTCTCTCTTTTGTTTAAAATAGACGAGATTATAAGTGAAAAGAACAACTGACATACGGAAAACCGACCAAACGCATTAGAAATGTGTTGATGCTTTATGAAAACGATCCATGGGTCATATGTGATGTGTACTAGTCAATCCGGGATCAATCCGAGGCACGGTGTGGCCGGGATCACTCTAAGTTTCTCACTTTTGTTTAAAATGGACTACATTTTAAGTACATACGGAAAACCGACCAAACGCATTCGGTTTCCATTGAAACTTTAGGAGAACGATCCATGGGTCATATGTGACGTGTACGAATCAACCCCGCCTCAATCTGAGATGCGGTGTGGCCGGCACCACTCAAAGTGTCTGTCTTTTGTTTCAAAAGGACGTCATTTTAATTGAAAAACATCAATTGGCATACGGAAAACCGACCAAACGCATTCAGATTGTGTCGATACTTTAGCACAACGATCCACGGGTCATATGTGATGTGTATGAGTCAACCCCTCCTCAATCCGAGGTGCGGTGTGGCCGACACTATTCAGAGTGTCTCTCTTTTGTTTAAAATGGACGGGATTATAAGTGAACAGATAAACTGACATACGGAGAACCGACCAAATGCATTAGAAATGTGTTAATGCTTTAGGATAACGATTCATGGGCCATATGTGATGTGTACGAGTCAACCCGAGCTTAATCCGAGGCACGGTGTGTCTGGGATCACTCTAAGTGGCTTCCTTTTGTTTAAAATGGACAACATTTTAAGTACATACGAAAAACCGACCGAACGCATTAGATTTCCATTGAAACTTTAGGAGAAAAATCCATGGGTCATATGTGACGTGTACGAATCAACCCCGCCTCAATCTGAGATGCGGTGTGGGCGACACCACTCAAAGTGTCTTTCTTTTGTTTTAAAAGGAAGTCATTTTAATTGAAAAACATAAACTGGCATAGGAAAAACTGACCAAACGCTTTCGGATTGTGTCGATACTTCATCACAATTATCCACAGGTCATATGTGACGTGTACGAGTCAACATCGCCTCAATAAGAGGGGCGGTGTGGCCGACACCATTCAGAGTGTCTCTCTTTTGTTTAAAATGGACGGGATTATAAGTGAAAAGAACAACTGATATACAGAAAACTGACCAAACGCATTAGAAATGTGTTGATGCTTTAGGACAACGATCCATGGGTCATATGTGACGTTTACGAGTCAACCCGGGCTTAATCGGAGGCACGTTGTGGCCGGGATCACTCTAAGTGGCTCTCTATTGTTTAAAATGGAAAACATTTTAAGTACATATGGAAAACCAACCAAACGCATTCGGTTTCCGTTGAAACTTTAGGAGAACGATCCATGGGTCATATGTGATGTGTACGAATCAACCCCGCCTCAATATGAGATGTGTTGTGGCTGGAACCACTCAAAGTGTTTGTATTTTGTTTCAAAAGGACATCATTTTAATTGAAAAACATCAAATGGAATACGGAAAACCGACCAAACGCTTTCAGATTGTGTTGATACTTCAGCACAATGATCCACGGGTCATATGTGACATGTACGAGTCAACCCCACCTCAATCCGAGGTGTGGTGTGGCTGACACCATTCAGAGTGTCTGTCTTTTGTTTAAAATGGACGGGATTATAAGTGAAAAGAACAACTGACATACGGAAAACCGACCAAATGCATTCGAAATGTGTTTATGCTTTAGGACAACGATCCATGGGTCATATGCGACGTGTACGAGTCAACCCGGGCTCAATCTGAGGCACGTTGTGGCCAGGATCACTCTAAGTGGCTCCCTTTTGTTTAAAATGGACAACATTTTAACTACATACGGAAAACCAACCAAACGCATTCGGTTTCTGTTGAAACTTTAGGAAAACGATCCATGGGTCATATGTGACGTGTACGAATCAACCCCTCCTCAATATGAGATGCGGTGTGGGTGCCACCACTCAAAGTGTCTGTCTTTTGTTTCAAAAGAACATCATTTTAATTGAAAAACATCAACTGGCATACGGAAAACCGACCAAACGCTTTCAGATTGTGTTGATACTTCAGCACAATGATCCACGAGTCATATGTGACGTGTAAGAGTCAACCCCGCATCAATCCGAGGCGCGGTGTGGCCGAAACCATTCAGAGTGTCTCTCTTTTGTTTAAAATGGACGGGATTATAAGTGAAAAGAACAACTGACATACAGAAAACTGACCAAACGCATTAGAAATGTGTTGATGCTTTAGAACAATGATTCATGGGTCATATGTGACGTGTACGAGTCAACCTGGGCTCAATCCGAGGCACGTTGTGGCCGAGATCACTCTAAGTGGCTCCCTTTTGTTTAAAATGGACAGCATTTTAAGTACATACGGAAAACCGACCAAACGCATTCGGTTTCCATTGAAACCTTAGGAGAACGATCCATGGGTCATATGTGACATGTAAGAATCAACCCTGCCTCAATCCGAGACGCGGTGTGGGTGGCACCACTCAAAATGTATGTCTTTTGTTTCAAAAGGACGTCATTTTAATTGAAAATCATCAACTGGCATACGGAAAACCAACCAAACGCTTTCGGATTGTGTCGATACTTCAGAACAATGATCCATGGGTCATATGTGACGTGTACGAGTCAACCCCTCCTCAATCCGAGGCACGGTGTGACCGAAACCATTCATAGTGTCTCTCTTTTGTTTAAAATGGATGGGATTATAGGTGAAAAGAACAACTGACATACGGAAAACCGACCAAACACATTCGAAATGTGTTGATGCTTCAGGAAAACGATACATGGGTCATATGTGACGTGTAAGAGTCAACCCAGACTCAATCCGAGCCACGTTGTGTCCGGGATCACTCTAAGTGGCTCCCTTTTTTTTAAAATGGACAACATTTTAACTACATACGAAAAACTGACCAAATGCATTTGGTTTCCATTGAAACTTTAGGAGAACGATCCATGGGTCATATGTGACATGTAAGAATCAACCCCTCCTCAATCTGAGATGCGCTGTGGGAGGCACCACTCAAAGTGTCTGTCTTTGTTTCAAAAGGACGTCATTTTAATTGAAAAACATCAACTGGCATACGGAAAACCGACCAAATGCTTTCAGATTGTGTCGATACTTAAGAAAAACGATCCATGAGTCATATGTGACGTGTAAGAGTCAACTCCGCCTCAATCCGAGGCATGGTGTGGCCGAAACCATTCAGAGTGTCTCTCTTTTGTTTAAAATGGACGATATTATAAGTGAAAAGAACAACTGACATATGGAAAACCGACCAAAAGCATTAGAAATGTGTTGATGCTTTAGGAAAATGATCCATGAGTCATATGTGACGTGTACGAGTCAACTCAGGCTCAATCTGAGGCATGTTGTGGCGGGGATCACTCTAAGTGGCTCCCTTTTGTTTAAAATGGACAACATTTTAAGTACATACGGAAAACCGACCAAACGCATTTAGTTTACATTGAAACTTTAGGAAAACGATCCATGGGTCATATGTGATGTTTAAAAATCAGCCCCGCCTCAATATGAGATGCGGTGTGGCCGGTACCACTCAAAGTGTCTGTCTTTTGTTTCAAAAGGATGTCATTTTAATTGAAAAACATCAACTGGCATACGGAAAATCGACCAAACGCTTTCGGATTGTGTCGATACATCATCACAACGATACACAAGTCATATGTGACGTGTGCGAGTCAACCATGCCTCAATCCGAGGCGTGGTGTGGCCGACACCATTCAGTGTGTCTCTCTTTTGTTTAAAATGGATGGGATTATAAGTGAAAAGAACAACTGATATACGAAAAACTGACCAAACGCATTCGAAATGTGTTGATGCTTTAGGAAAACGATCCATGGGTCATTTGTGACATGTACGAGTCAACCAGAGCTCAATCCGAGGCACGTTGTGGCTGGGATCACTCTAAGTGGCTCCCTTTTGTTTAAAATGGACAACATTTTAAGTACATACGACAAACCGACCAAACGAATTCGATTTCCATTGAAACATTAGGAGAACAATACATGGGTCATATGTGACATGTAATAATCAACCCTGCCTCAATATGAGACACAGTGTGGCCGGAACCACTCAATGTGTCTGTCTTTTGTTTCAAAAGGACGTCATTTTAATTGAAAAACATCAACTGGCATACGGAAAACCGACCAAACGCATTCGGATTGTGTCGATACTTTAGCACAATGATACATGGGTCATATGTGACGTGTATGAGTCAACCCCGCCTCAATCCGAGGCATAGTGTGGACGAACCCATTCAGAGTGTCTCTCTTTTGTTTAAAATGGATGGGGTTATAAGTGAAAAGAACAAATGACATATGAAAAACCGACCAAACACATTAGAAATTTGTTGATGCTTTAGGACAACGATCCATGGGTCATATGTGACGTGTATGAGTCAACCCGGGCTCAATCCGAGGAATGTTGTGGCTGAGATCACTCTAAGTGGCTCCCTTTTGTTTAAAATGGACAACATTTTAAGTACATACAGAAAACTGACCAAATGCATTTGGTTTCCGTTGAAACTTTAGGAGAACGATCCATGGGTCATATGTGACGTATACGAATCAACCCCGCCTCAATCTGAGATTTGGTGTGGACGACACCACTCAAAGTGTCTGTCTTTTGTTTCAAAAGGACGTCATTTTAAATGAAAAACATCAAATGGCATACAGAAAACTGATCAAACGCTTTCGGAATATGTTGATACTTTAGCAAAATGATTGATGAGTTATTTGTGACATATACGAGTTAATATCACCTCAATATGAGGCATGGTGTGGCCGGTATCACTCCAGGTGTATGTATTTTGTTTAAAATGGACATCATTTCAGGTAAAAATATATGGTATACGAAAAACTGCTCAAATTATGAATTGAATTCCGGATTCCACATATAATTGTCATCTAAATTTTAAATTGAATTTTAAATGAATTATGTATGTTTATAATTACGTTATGAATTATAATTTAATTATGGATGTGTATAGTTCCAGGATGCATTATATGTTAAATGTGTATGAATTTGTTCTCTATATGTATGTGTTAGTTGGTTATTGCAGCTAGTTTATTGCAGGTACAATAATTGGATTGAAAATGAGAGGGAATGCACAAAATGAGACCTGGTGGGAAAATTACAGACCTGCTATGAAAATTGAAAGCTACTGTGCAATTTTCACAGCATAGGCTATGCCAATGGTTTCAAACCATTGGCATAGCATCTCTGGGGTTTTTTACCAACAGTTCTATGAACCATTGGTAAAAAAATTTTCCCAATGGATTAGAAACCGTTGGGAAAGAGGAAACCTGCCTGGACTTTCCCAACAAGCCAAACCGTTGGGAAAAACTTTCCCAACGGTTTGGCAGAACCATTGGGATAGGTGAATTTTTCCCCATCCTATCCCAACGGTTCACTGTAAACCGTTGGGAAAAGCTTTCCAAACGACTTACTTCCCTACGGTTTGCAGAACCGTTGGTATAACATATACCAACAGTTATGTAGCCTTTCCCAACGGTTTAGAAACGTTGGGAAAGACTATATTTCCAGTAGTGTATAAAACCTTATTCCCTTTTTTCCTTTGAAAATGGTGTTTTAAAAGGAAATGGTATTTTGATATTTGAAAGTATTTTTTTACATAAGGTCTAAAAAGGGGGTTTCCAAGGGTTTTATGATGAAAATGTGTAGGCATAAAATGTTTTATACATGATATAGTACTTTAGAATTATTTATGATGATGGGAGAGCTCGATACAACCTATAAAAATGGGTGAGACTGATATATCTCTCCAATTCATTGGGTAATTTTCATTTTCTTCATAGTAAAGGAGAGAGTTAACCAGGGAGGTTTATCCTATGGATTTAACTGGGCTCCAGTTATTTATGAAATGAGTTTAACACAAGTTATGAAGATAATGCTCTTAAGTTTCTTAAAAGGGTTTCTATTTGATTTCTATGGGGTTTAAAGGATTTATTTCATAAAAAATGTGTGTTTTTCATGAGGTTATGATTTATTTCATACACTATAAGAATATTGTTATAAAGATATATATTTTATGGGTTTTCATTTTTTTATTGGACTAGCATATAATTTTTTCTTTTATGTATCTTACTGATAATTTTGTTCTCATCCCAAATTTTTAATTATTTTTCATAGGGTTTAAGGATGAGTAAGAACAAATAATAATTCCATTTTAAAGTTATGAATATTAGTCATAAAAAATAAAACACTTTTTATTTTAAAAATTTATATTGTGGAAAAAATGGATAGTGAGTATAATTTTCCACTTTGTAATATATGGTTTTGTTATGTAAGAGTTATAAACTAATTATTTAAAAATATAAAATTAAAATATCCATGGGAATAAAAGAAAGTGAATTTTAGTCTAATGAAACTGGATTATGTAATGTTTAAGGATGGATCCTTATACTGTGTAAGAAACAAGATGTTTCCTAGTGGCTACAGACTTCCATGGTTTTCTCCAAATTTGAAGTAATCAAAACCTTTTATAAAATACACATATTAAATTATTAATCCATTAAAATATACCCCCATAATCATATTTCATTCTTATCTATTTAATTAATTCATGAAACAAAATTGAGATATGGAAATATCTTTTCAAATGAATATCATGGTATACATGACATGCTATAAAAGCTTTGGAGAAAATTATGTTAAGTATAAAACCTCATATACCCCTAATAGGATATTATTTATATTTTGTTATTTATAAAAAAATTAAGTTTCCTTATATATTACTAAATATATTATGTATTCCAGGGGAGACCTACTGAGTACTTTCAGTGAAAAACACAAACTCTTACATATTGACTATTTCAAATGTAAGGTTTTCTTCTTTGTTGTTCTTATGCAAAAAAAAAACTATTACATATCCCATGTGAACTCTCACGGGTACTTTTAAAAAATATTCAACATTATTTTTGAAGATATTATATAAAATTCAAAATTCTATTTTATATAGTCTTGGAGGATACAAATGTATGAAACGACCCATACATAAGGTTTTCCACTTAACCAAATAATTTATCAAATTAAAAATTTTCAGAAGTTCATACTATTGATTTAAGATTATTTCAAATTTCGAGATTAATTTTTCCAATATTCATACTATATAAGAATAAATAGTTCATCAAATAGAAGTCCACCTAATTTGTAAGAAATATTTTATATGTAAAAGAGAAATTTTTTCAAAATCATCAATAATCTTTTGGACTATGTCGCTTCTAGAAATTTTATTGATTCTATAAATTCATCCTTTTGGGATATACCACTTAAACATCATAACACACATGAATTAAAATTTATAAATGTAAATTAAAATATGAACTATTAACAAAATCAATTAAAATCGTGAATTTAATCAATTTTCAAATTAAACCTCAAATTACACCTAGAAATTGAATATGTAATAATTTCCATCAAATTATGAAATTCATGTGAATTAATTAATTAAATTAAAATTAATGAAATTATATTATTTTTTAGTCCACTCAATCCAATCATCACCATTTCCACATCAAATTTACTATCATTCATCCCTTCACTGACTATCTTTCTAGGATGACACACACCAAATTGCCTCCACCATACTCTATAATTGTTATTATAATGGACTGAACCTTATGGACCATTAAATTTGGGAAATATGGTGGTTTAGGTTTCTTGGGAAAGTCCAGAGGTGTTGGGAGAAGGAAGGGAAGAGTTTTGAGGTATTTTGGAGGAAATAAGGGAGTTTTAGGGGATCCTTCATCTTTGTTTTTTGTACATCATACAGGAGGGGTATACTTATGTTATCCTTTGGGAATATGATATTCATAAGGATTAATAAATATAACTAATTAATTAATTTGAATTTATGGCAAATGATGGAATTTCTCTAGTATTTTACATGATTTTTTATGTTGTAGATAATTTTTTCTATATAAAGTATTATCACATACATAGAGAATTAATATCCTTATAATCACATGTTTTGTTAATTTAGATAATTAAAATGTTATCCTAGAGTGATAAAGTTATAATCACATGAATTTAATTATAATTTTTTCCATAAAAAGTAAGATCTCTAATGTTTTTTCTTATGTTTTAATATTGTTAAATGTATTATACATGTTTGTTTCCTTGCTAAAAATAATTTATTTTTAAATTGATTGTCTGTGCTAATTTTATATGTGTTTTAGAGCCTTGATTGGTGTGATTGTTTTACATCACATTAAATATAATTGGTTAATCACTTAAATTCAGTTAATAAAATATTTTCCCTAGGATTTAAGGCTTTTTGTGAGAATGCCCTTAAATAAAGAAGTTGAAAGTGATGAATTCCCCATTTCCCTAAATATTAAAATGTTATTTTTGTGTGATGTGTGGTCATGATATGAAGTAAATGATATGGGAATTGATTGTTTTTGATAGATGACCATGTAATAATGAAATTAATTGATAATTATAAATTTTAACGACATGGGTTGGAGTGGATAATGAATTCTTGAAATGATAAAGGAAATTGTGGTTATTAATAAATTAAAAATGAAAAAGAGTAAAAATAATAAAATAAATTGGTTGGTTTGATTAATGATATGGAAAGTTCTAATGAATTAAAAATAAGGGAAGTGTGGTTAAGTGTGGTTGATACTTAATGTGGAATTAAATTGTAACATCCCGGTTCCGGAAGCCACCCAGAAGCGCCCCATACTCGGTTGATCACATGACCACAAGCGCATTTCCCCGAATGCCAGAGGCTACTGACTAGCAGCGAGGGCCTTGGGTGTAATAGTGGAGAAACTATGCCCTCATTTCCATAGTACACAACGGAAAAGAAAAGACAATAAACAATAGCAGAAGTAGTAAACAATCCATACACAAGTGAACAATGGAAGACTAAATATGATAAACAACATGAGCACATATATATATGATGATGATACATATGTCTAGGAAAACAGCCAAACAAGTCACAATGCTGAAAATACAAATAGTATTGGAAACAATTACAAAAGAAATATAAACATCTCCTCAACATCGCAAGCCTAAGCTTGGTCCCATGCTCTCCAGCCCCACAGCAAGTCAAGTACCTGAAGTCTAAGTGTGCTTGCCCTTGTCTATACCTGCAACAATATAGTTTGTTTGGGCCCAAAAGCATGACCCAAACAAGGTGTGAGACTAAAGCACAGTAGGCAACCACCCAAAGATCTGCGCCTAACAGTCAATGAATATATGGAAGGTAAAAGTTCAAAAAATAGTAAACAGGAACATGCTGAATAATAAACAATCCATAGTTCCAAAGTCAAGCAACAACTAACAAGCAGAAAATCACAACAGGTAACCCTCTAGGAAGTACTCACAGCCATCCCCTCTGGTCCTACCTATAAGTACCAACAACCCTATGGCAGTGCACTCGGCCTAACCCCTCTGGTTTGGTCATACATTATTATAAATACTCTATTAGGAATCACACGCAGTCAACTCCCCTTATAGTCTAGGGTAGTCAGGAACTCTCTGAGGAAGCTCGCATAGTCAAATCCCCTTATATCCCCAAGGTCAAGGACTCTATGAGGAAGCACACTCGGTCAATTCCCCTTATAGCCCAGGTCATTCATAGACACTCTAAGGAATCTCACACAGTCAATCCCTCCTATAGCCTATGGTAACAGGTGATTCAAACAAACAAAATAGTGACTCTCTGAGGAATCTCACACGATCTATCCCCGTATAGTCTAAAATAGTCAAGGACTCTCTGAGGAATCTATCATGGTCTATCCCCTTATAGTCCCAAGTAATCCTAATCTCTTTTAGGATGCTCACTTAGTCAATCCCCATATAGACTAAAGCTCAAAGACTCTATGAGGAAGCTCACTTGGTCTATCCCCTTATAGTCTTCTACACCCGATTCTCATGGCCCTGTGTAGGATAACAGCATGTAAATACAATATATACAAATTAGAACTAAAAAACTACTTGGATAAACAGTTCTACAAAATATCAAGCATGTCAAAAAAACATTTCTCCATCCTACTACAACAGGCATGGAAACAGACAAAGCAGCCAAGGCAAAACAGGACCAAACGGTCATAAATAGAACACGCATGGACAGAACCTCCAAAACATAGCAGTTCAACCAAATTCATATTCAAACATCCTCTACAAAGTCATACTAGCATGGAATGCATACAATAGGGGTAAAACGGTAAACACACAATACCCTGTTTAAGGGTATTGATGGAATTTGCAGATAATATTCAAGGAATTTCAACGGAAAGGCACAAACCACCTACCTTGATGTTAGGAGATTGGTATACTTGAACCACGTGGCTTGAATCTCCTTAGAACATTGTAGATCTACAAAAACGCATAAAAAATTCAACCCACGATAACTTGAGAAACATGGGAAATCATGGAATGAAACTCAAGAAGAAGGAAAAGCATACCACTGCAGTTTTAATGCAATCAACAACGGTCTATTCGGAGAACAGACGGAGGCTCGGGGGCTCAGAGAAGTTTCGACACCGTACGGTTTCTCTCGGCCAAAAAAAACCTAGAAGAAGACACTTCTGGGGGTTAGACGCGACCCTGGTGCTTTTAATGAAAAAAAAAACAAAGTACACGGTGTGTAATTTTAGAGTAAACGACGTGTACTTGTTGTTTTTGTACTCCGTATTAGGAAGCCCCCATGTCACCCCTACATGGCCGTTTGTGTGGTCATGACATGGCCATGAAACGGGCTCCAGCGGTATCAAAGTACACGACGTGTACTTATAAATTACTTGTCGTGTACTTTGAAAATTTCTAGATTTTCCTATTTTTCTCAAAAACGACCATAAAAGGAAAAACATACATGAAAATAAGATCTGCGTTCTTACAAACTTCCCCCCTTAAATAAATTATTCCCTGAATTTACCTACCGCGGCGTAGAATAAGAAACCCCAAACAGCTCCGACCACTGTGCTCGTACATCAGTCTCCCTCTCCCATGTCTCGGCCTGTACCCGTGCGTGCTGCCATAGCACCCGTACCAGAGGAATAGACCAGCCACAGAGAACCTTTGTACTGCAATCGACTATCCAGATAGGATGCTCCTCAAATGACGCATCCACCTCAAGCTCAACCTCCTCGGGTTGAATGACATGAGACGTGGCTGAAAAGTTACATCAGAGCTAGGAAACATGGAAAACGTCGTGCATAGCCTGATACCTCTGAGGTAACCGCAACCAATAGGCAACCGAACGAACTCTCTCCAACACCTCAAACGGCCCGACATACCTCGGTGAAAGCTTACCTTGTCTCATAATCCTCCTGTGCCCCAACCTCAGTGTGACACTCAAGAAAACATGATCCCTGACCTTGAACTCCAGAGGTCATCTCCGCTGATCAGCATATGACTTTTTCCGAGACTCTGCAGTAGCCATCCTCTTCCGAATCAACTCTATCTGCTCTGTGACCTCCTGGACAAGACGAGGACCCAGCAAAGCTGACTCTCCTACCTCCAGCCAACATAAGGGTGATCGGCATGGCCTACCATACAAAGCCTCATAAGGTTCCATATGAATAGTTTTTTGAAAACTATTATTGTAGGAAAACTCCACAAGAGGTATATACTTCTCCCAAGAACCTCCAATGTCCAGAATTCAAGCTCAGATCATATCCTCAAGTACCTAAATCGTACGCTCGGACTGCCCATCTATCTGGGGATGGTATGCTGTACTCAAAAGTACCTATGTACCCAAAGCCTTCTGAAGCCCCTTCCATACTCAAGAAGTAAAACGAACATCCCTGTCTGAAACAATGGAGTGTGGAACTCCATGTTGATGTACAATCTATCGGATGTACAACCATCCCAACTCATCCACACTAAAGGTCTCTTTGATCAGCAAGAAGTGAGAAACCTTCATAAGCCTGTCGATGAAAACCCAAACAAAATCATTACCTCGAGGTGACCTTGGAAAACTAGTCACTAAGTCCATCATGAAATCATTACACTTCCACTCCGGAATGGGTAACTACTGCAAAAGACCTGCTGGTCGCTGATGCTCCACTTTCACCCGCTGACAAGTGGAACACCTCATGAAAAAACCTGCAACATCTCTCTTCATAACTAGCCACCAATACTAGTGGTGTAGATCACAATACATCTTGGTGATGCCAGGATGAACTGCCCAAACTGAGGAATGAAAATCCCAGATCATCTCTTCACGTATGTCTGCTGGAACCCATACACATCCTTGGAAATGCAAGATCTCATCCTCACCTACTATCCATCTAGGAAGAGGGTCCTCTCCTGAAACAATCTCCTGCAGAACTAGGCCTTCTGAGTCTGATATCTACCTCATCTGTATTTGATCGAGAAGAGTATAGGTAACCGCTACAGAAGATAGAAAAGTCTGCCCCTATCTGTCGTGCACCTCCAAATGCATCTCAGAGAACAAAGCTATAAGTTTCCACTCACTGCTGGCCCCCTGAACTTCCTATATCTGAGTTCTTCTACTCAACGCGTCAGCCACTACGTTGCCTTTCCCAGGTGTATAGGCAAGCTCAAAGTCAAAGGACTGAAGATACTCGACCCACCTGCGCTGTCTCAGATTCAGATCACGCTGAGTGAAGATGTACTTGATACTTTTGTGGTCAGTGAAAATCACAAAATGCTCTCCCATAAGATAATGTATCCAACAACATAAGGCATGAACAATAGTTTCAACTCCAAATCATGCATCAGGTAATTCCTCTCATGTGGCCTCAACTGCTGAGACCCATACGCGACGAATCCATCTCCCTGCATTAGCACAACCCCCATCCCGATACCTGAAGCATCGCAGTATACAATATAGATCTTGCCTAACTCTGGAAAGACTAGTATCAGTGCTGACGTCAACCTCCCCTTCAGATCTTGAAAGGCTAACTCACAAGAATTTGACCACAATAAATTCACACCCTTCTTAGTCAGACCTGTCAGCGATGCTGCTAAGCATGAAAAGTCCTGTATGAAGCATCTTTAGTATCCATCCAGCCCTAGGAAACTCTGTACCTCAAATATGTTCTCTGGCTGCTCCTAGGAAACTACTGCCCTCACTTTATCTGGGTCTACTGATACTCCCGTATCTGAGATAACATGACCCAAAAATTGAATATAATCCATCCAAAAGTGGCATTTCAAGATATTATCATATAACTGATACTCTCTCAGTGTACTCAGAATGATCTCAAGATGGGTATCATGGTCGTGTCGAGTGTGAGAGTACACCAAGATGTCATCCATGGAAACTACCATGAAGTAATCCAAGTATGGATGGAACACTCGGTTCATCAGTGCCATGAAAACTGCAGGCACATTCGTGAGACTGAACGACATAACCGTATACTCGTATAGACCATACCTGATCCTAAAATATGTGAGAGGTATATCAAATGGTCTAACGCAAAACTGATGGTAACCGAACCTCAAGTCGATCTTCGAGAACACCCGGTCTCCTTGAAGCAGATCAAAGAGATCATCAATCCTCGGAAAGGGATATCGGTTCTTGACCGTCAAATGGTTCAACTTACGATAATCCACACAAATCCTGAGGGTTCCGTCTTCCTTATTTCTAAACAGGACAAGCGAACCCCAAGGAGAAGTACTAGGTTGGATAAAACCCTTGTCCTGCAACTCCTCCAACTTCTTCTTGAGCTCCTGAAACTCAGGTGTAGCCATCCTATAAGGAGGAATGGACACCTGTGCTTCTCCTGACATGAGCTCAACAGAAAAGTATACCTCACGCTCTAGAGGCAAACCTGAAAAGTCCTATGGAAAGAAGTCCCTGAAACGATCCACCACTGGAGGAAAGTATAACTGTGAAGTTCCATGGTCATCCAGATATAGACTGGAAATCTAGGCTGTAACTCCTCCTACCACATGATGCTTGGGTCCTGATCGACTCGCCTGGACATCCCACTCGCCCCGATGAAGAAAAGATCCACCCTCTGGTGATATAAAAATCACCCTGCGGTGATAGAAATCGACGACTGCCTGTAAGGGAACTAACCAATCCATTCTGAGAATGACATCATGGCTCATCATCTCTAGGACATTGAGGTCCCATAAGAAGTGACACTGCAAAACCTCAAGATGGCACTCTCTTCACTGACGTACATTAACCGCTCTAGTCCCCAATGGTGTATCTAGTGTCAAGATATCATCAGAAGAAAAGATACAGAGACCAAGGCTTTCAAAAATAGAAACAGAGATAAATCTATGGGAATCCCCTGTGTCGAAAAGAGCATAAGATAAAATTGAGGCTACTAAGATCGTACCTAGAACTGTAGAGGGTCCGGGATCCTGCTCCTGCTGGGTCTGGTCCATCACAAAATCTATCCTACTCCACAGCCTTGTGACCCTGCCTGATCGCTCTGAGCTGACCCGCCCTGCTGTCACTAATAGAACAGTGACTAACCACCCCATCCACAACCTCCTCCTCGGCCTGAATGCCCAGTATAACTCCTGTTCCTAGACTGGTGAGAAACTGGTGGCGCTGCTCTTGAACGAGGAGTCATGGAAGAACCCCTGTCTCTGGCTGCTGGAGGAAAAAACTAATATAAATGCTAGAGATGTCCCATCCTACCACAAGATCAGCACTCCATTGGTTCTCTAGGGAAACGTGGCCTCGTATGCCCGCTCCTCTCTCACTGGTAGCACACCACATGGCTACCAAAAGGTGCATCTCGCCTACTCTAATCCCCTTGAGAAAGCTCCCTGTGGTGCTTCCTGCTATCAGCAGGAAGAATACTAACTATATATGTCAAACTGCCCTAGATCACTGCTCTAGAATCCCTCAGATTGTGCTCTGTGATCATCACCTGGTTGACGATGCAGGATATCGAAGTCAACCTGAAGATGTTCACCTGGGAACAAATCTCCTGCATGAGATCATCCTCAAAATTCCTTGCCAGGAACAAATCATCACCTACCGGGATAGGCGTGAAATGCTGCAGCTCTGTGAAACAAGAGGAATACTCTATCACAGAAAGAGTATCCTACTCTAAGCTCATGAATTCCCGGGCTCTATCGGCCCTCAAGGACTCCGGGTAGAAGTAATCGTAGAAGATACACTGAAACGCCTCCCAAGACATATTCTGGTGGCGTCCCGCTTGAGATATGACATCCCACCACCTTTTGGCGGAGTCTCGGAGCATGTAGGTCACGGGATTCACCCTACTCTCTGGTGGAACCTCGAGATGCTCGAATATCATCAGCGTGGCTTCGATCCATGACTCTGTAGCCTAAGGTCCTCCTTCCCCTGAGAAAGTGGGAGGATGCTGCTGCTAAAAAACCCATGTCAAATCAGCAATCAACAGGGCAGGAGGCTGTGCTCCCTGGAAGGTTTGCATCATCCTCAGGAAACCCTCCCTAAACTACACATCGGCGCTTGAAACTAGTATAACCACTGGTGCCAAGGCTGTCACAACAGGATGATCTATAGGAAGTCCCTAATCAACCCTATCGGGCGTTTGATCACTGCCCTACAACTGGCGGTCAACCGGAGGACATCTCGGTGGTATGACTCTACAAGGTCAAACGCACACCTTAGATTCAATATTATAAAAAACTGAAAAATGGAAGGACAAGAAGGGAACAGAAGAAATAAAGCATTAAATATTTGAAAAACATGACTACACGACGTGTACTTGTCATACACGACATGTTCCCTTAAGTCATTCACATGGGCGCGTACTCCTGACTAAACAGGTCGTGTAACACTCCAAATACACGATGTGTTGTCGGAACACACAGAGTGTACTTGAATCATCTTCCCTGCCCGATTCCTTCTACACGGTCTAGCCACACGACTCTCTTAAGACAAAATTACATGGCGTGTTCAAGGTGGGCACGACGTGTACTTCGACAAGATTCACTGGCCCATGTTGTTAGCTACACAGTCGGCTACACAGCTGACACTACACGAAATGTTCCATTAGGACACAACCTGTATGAGAAGAAGTAACATTGACCCGTGTTGTTCATGACACGGCCGGGTACCCAAGTCATACTACACGGCGTGTAAAATTCAGACACGACGTGTATGTGAAAAGATAACATGACCCGTGTTGTTCATGACATGGATGAGGTACCTATTTCAGACTACACAACATGCTAAACTAGTACACGGCAAGTTCCTACAAGGATTTCCCCATCTCGTGCCTCTTCCTACACGGTCTAAGACACGATTTAGAGACTACACGATGTGTACATAAGTACACGACGTGTACTTAAAAAAAACTATTTCTTCCTGAATAGAAGAACACATGGTGTGTAGTCAAAACTACACGACATGTATTCTGGGTTTTTCTGGACAATAAGCCTCAAAAACTACTCCGGAGCCCAGAAAACACTGAAACGAACACAGAAGGTGCCAAATTCCGATCTGTGAGGGCCCATACTCCCCACGAATCAAAGTTTGGCATCTTACACAAATTATAACAAGCAAACAAGCAATGATCCACCAAATTCTGATCCATGAGGGCCCATAACACCTCAATAACCAAAGTTTGGCATCCATCTAAGCAAATCACTATACAAAAAAATTCCCTATCAAACAGCAGGGATCCTATCAAAGCATCTATCACAATGGCATTCATAATCTACACGACGTCTATCAAAACAACATGAAATCGCTAATGAATACTAGATGGAATGGAAATAATACATGGCATGTGATTTATAATAAGTGTCTATATGATGCATGAGATGGCATACCCCTATCTCATCGGGTTGTGACATAAATAGAACCACAATAACAACAACAGTAACAACACAAAGCATGTGAATCACCCAACGGTGAAATCAAATCAACTATAAAATTGAAAACCAATAAAATTACAATAAACGAGGTAGTATGGATTTTCCCTATACAAGGGATAACTACTCCCAGGTACAGCTTATTATCAAGTACCTATTCCATCCTATCCCTGGCTATAGGCCCCAAATAGTAAGTCAAGAGAAAAGAATCCTCTGATACCACTTTGTAACATCCCGGTTCAAGAAGCCACCCAGTAGCACCCCATACCCGGTTGGTCACATGAAATCAAGCGCATTTCCCCGAATGCCAGAGGCTGCCGACTAGCAGTGAGGGTCTTGGGTGTAATAGTGGGGAAACTATTCCCTCATTGGAAGAGTACATAGAAGAAAAGAAAAGACAATAAACAACAGTGGAAGCAGTAAATAATCCATACACAAGTGAACAACAAAAGACTAAATATGATAAACAGTAGGAGCACATATATATATGATGCATGATACATATGTCTAGGAAAACAACCAAACAAGTCACAATACTGGAAATAAAAACAGTACTGAAAAAAAGTACAAAAGAAAGATAAAAATCTCCTCAGCATCACAATCCTAAGCTTGGTCCCATGCTCTCCATCCCCACAACAAGTCAAGTACCTGAAGTCGAAGGGCACTTTACCTTGTCTATATCTGCAACAATATATTCTGTTTGGGCCCAAAAGAATGACCCAAACAGGGTGTGAGACTAAATCTCAGTATGCAACCAACCAAAGATCTATTCCTAACAGTTAGTGAATATATGGCAGGTAAAAGTACAGAAAACAGTAAACAAGAACATGCTGAATAATAAACAATCCACAGTTCCAAAGTCAAACAATAGCTAACAAGCAGAAAATCACAACAGGTAACCCTATGGGAAGTACTCACAACCATCCCCTCTGGTCTTACCTACAAGTACCAAGGTAGTGTACTCAGCCTAACCCCTATGGTTTGGTCATACAGAATTATAAAGACTTTCAGAGGAAGCACACACAGTCAACTCCCCTTATAGTCTAGGTTAGTCAGGAACTCTCTAAGGAAGTTCACATAGTCAATTCCCCTTATAGCCCCAGGGTCAAGGACTCTCTGAGGAAGCACACTCAGTCAATTCCCCTTATAGCCCAGGTCGTTCGTAGACTCTCTGAGGAAGCTCACACAGTCAATCCCTCATATAGCCTATGGTAACCGGTGATTTAAACAAACAAAACAGAGACTCTCTGAGGAAGCTCACATGATCTATCCCCATATAGTCTAAAGTAGTCAATGACTCTCTGAGGAAGATCTCATATTCTATCCCATTATAGCCCCAAGTAATCCTAATCTCTATGAGGATGCTCACTCGGTGAATACCTATATGGCCTAAAGCTCAAAGACCCTCTAAAGAAGCTCACTCGGTCTATCCCCTTATAGTCTTCTACACCTGGTTCTCACGGTCCTGTGTAGGATAACAGTATAGCAATAAAATATAGACAAATTAGACTTACAGAACTACTTGGTTAAACAGTTTTACATCATATCAAGCATGTTAGAAAAACATTTCTCTATCCTACTACAACAGGCATGGAAATAGACAAAACAGCCAAGGAAAAATAGGACCAAACAATCATAAATATAATGTTCATGGAAAGAACCTCCAAATCATATCATTTCAACAAAATTCGTATTCAAACATCCTCTACATAGGCATACTAGCATGGAGGGAATACAACAGGGGTAAAACGGTAAACACACAATACCTCGTTCAAGGGTATTGGTGGAATTTGCACATAATATTCAAGGACATTCAATGGAAAGGAACAAACCACCTAACTTTATGTTAGGAGATTGGTATACTTGAACCACGGGATTTGAATCACTTTAGAACACCGTAGATATAAAAAAACTCATAAAATGTTCAACCCACGATAACTTGAGAAATAGGGTAAATCATGGAATGAAACTCAAGAAGAATGAAGAGCTTACAGCTGCGGTTCTAACGTAATTGATAGTGGTCGATTCAGAGAATAGACCGAGGCTCGGCGGCTTGGAGAAGTTTTGGTGCAGTAAGATTTCTCTCGGCCGAACGTAACCTAGAAAAAGATGCTTCTTGGGGTTAGACGCGACCCCAATGCGTTTAATGAAAAAAAAACAAAGTACACGACATGTAATTTTAGATTACACAGCGTGTACTTGTTGTTTCCTTACTCTGCATTAGTCATCCCCCATTCACCCCTACATGGATATGTGTGTGGTCATGACACGGCCAGGACACAGGCTCCAGCGGTATCTAAGTACACAGCGTGTAATTATAAAGTACACGGTGTGTACTTTGAAAATTTCCAAAATTTTCTCTTTTTCTAAAAAATGACCAGAAAAGGAAAAACATACCTGAAAAGAAGATCTAGGTTCTTACATAAATCAGCTGAAAATAATAGAATGAATTGGGTATTTGAATTAAATTGGATTATAATGTGAAATATGGAAAATGGATTAATTAAAAAGGTGATTTGGATTGTGGATTGTGTCTTGTGGATTGTTTATTGTGTTGTGTATTTAGAAGTAGTAGAGAAAGTTTCAGAGGTTGTGATTTGATGTGGTGATGTTGTGATATGGTTAGTGCCTCGGTTGTGAACCCATAGGATTGGTCTTGTGTGTTTGATATAATATATATATATACCATTGTATATTATTTTTGATTTCTGTACGCACACCACCCACATAGAGAATAATGTACTGACACCAAATGTCTTGGGGGTGGTTTTCCCAAAATCCTGGTGGGAGGATGGATGAATGGCCACCAATCTTTCCCACTCCCTGTTCTAGTCAATGGTGATATGCACGAGCTATGATGGTTGGAAGTTAAAAGTGTCAATGTCTACATGTGATGTGTTGATATGTGATAGACCAGTTATCTTAGGAAGATGTGTGATAAGAAGGCTTATGGTGGGGGTCATTCTTTTTAGGATGAGGGAACGAGGTTGATTTCTTTCATGTTGATAATACCCTACTACACTAGCTATGAGATGTGATGTGATGATATGGACCAGGTGTCTACATGCAGGATATTATGTGATGTGATGTTATTCAGAAGAGGTGGGAGCACAAGGATATACAATGTTGGGGTGTGAGAGAGGAAAATTAGCGGGAAAGTGGTGTAGGTTACCCTTTATCTACATGCTTCATATTATATTATTATATTTGGATGTAAAATTTGGTGAGCGAGCCTTGGCGTGGGTAGGTTGTGGTTAGTTTTCCTATTTAGGTGTTTTTGGTTCTGCTATTTCCTAATGGATACATTAGTATTCTCTTTTGACATGTTCCTCAGATACATTGGTTTTACTATTGATTATACTTGTATACTCACCCTATGTATATAAAATTGTTTCCAGGTTTCCAGGAGGACTTCATGGATTGTGCTGAAAATTACTAGCTCGGTCCCTTGGAGCTGTTACTGTGTCACTAACTTGACTTTTATTTTTATGACTTTCATTTGGAGAATTTTATTTGTATAAATTTTATTTTCACATACATTGTGGGATGGATTTTGGGTTTCCTTTTATGTATATATCATGGATTTTTTATGGTTGACATATCCTATCTCCTGATCCTATTTTATTATAAAGGGTAATGCCTCTCATTTATGAGAATTTTGTACCCTATGTGCTAGTCACCAAATTAGGGCCTACTAGAGGAAGTACTCAAGGGTCATTATCTCCATCTCCCTTAATTGTGATATCTTTGGAGGGAGGGGGTCATGAAAGAGTCATATAAGAGCTAATGGTTGAGAGATAGGATGGAGTGTAGAGTTAAGCATAGTAAGAATTGCATGGGTTGGTATGAAAAAGTGTTAGTTGACCTTGGTGCATGACATGGACTAGGGAGACCAACTAGAACATGATATTTTAGGTCCCCCTATGATCTAATTCATGGAATCTATGCTTATTGAACAAACAAGTGATATGGACCTATTTGCAGGGTAGATACCTTGGAGAGGTACATGCATCATGATGAATTGCACTTGTGATTGAATGAATTAGCTTCGTGTAATTAAGAAAATTAATTTAATAAATCATGTAATTTTTATATGTGTTTATTTGAATTTGATAACACTATATTTTTTGATGAAGTATTATTGTTTGATGATTTAATCAAATAACCTACGAAGGAAAGAGTAAAATAATAGTTAACTGGCCTGAGATTTTTTTGCTTGAAACCTTTTGAGGCTTAAATGTGTTTTTTTCCTTGCCTGTTAAATCATGATTCTTAATTAATTGAATTTTTTTCCTTTTTTAAAATTTATAACATTCCATATTAATCTTATAATATTTTAAATTGTTAGAGAATCATGCATAGTGTATTTTGTTGCGAACAACTATTTAATTTTGAAAACCCTTAAGAAGCATGTTACCATGATTAGATTTCATAATAACATGATAAAATGAATTATTTTAAAACCTTTCTTATAAGTATTCCAGTTTCCATGTGTGTTAATATATCATTCATTGCTTTCCATTCATAATTTATCATGATCATATTTTATGAACATCTTGTAAAACATAGTTTTAGACATTTAAATTCTGAAATTTCTAAAAAATGATCATCTTGATTATAGATAATTTCTTTGAATTTGGAGAACCTCTACAATAATAAATTTCTACTTATTTTTAGTATAATTATATTTCTTAAATATTAATCTATCCATATGCTGTAATCATGTGTTAGGGTGGAAATTCTTATGATTTTATTTTTCTAAATTTTGGAAAATAATAAGCATTCTTTTTTGGTACCAGTTGAGACTTAAAATTATTTAAATGATTAAAATTATTATTTTATGACTAATATGAATTTTTAGTTTTCAAATAAAATTAACCCACATGTTAATTCATGAGTAGTTTTTTTGGGAAGTATGCCTAAATCTGAAAACATTTGTGTGGTAACAATGAACATTTTACTATTTGAGACTTGAGCATATAACATGTTTAATGATTGTATTTAAATATGGAAAAAGATTCATGTTACACTTATTGTAATATATAATCATATTTTCTTGATCAATGAAATGCTTAAAGAATTTTTATCTCAAGAATAATAAAACATGAACCATATTAATATAACATGTGCATTTTTAATTTTGTAATTAGAGAGAATGTTTTATTTTGAGAATTCTAAAAACATGTTGCATATGGGATTGAATATTTAAATTATGAACAAGAACCTAGCATGTAAAGATTTTCAAATGAAATTATAAGTGTTTTTCCTCGATAACAAGAAGAATATAGAATGTCTTGTTTAAGAATATTAAAACATAATGTTTGGGAAAACATGTGTGTATTTTTATTTTTAACTCGTCCTCATGTTAGATCTATTTAAATGCATGGAATGGTGTTTCATTGGAAATTACTTGGAAATTTGTATTGGTGTTTATGGTTTCATTTTTATTATTATTGAAATGTTGTTATACCTTTCTAAAAAAATAATGATTGTTGGAAACCTTGTTTATGCTATGATTATTATGCATCATGAGACCCTTGATGTGACTTATTAATTAATATCACCATTTATTAAAAGGATAATAACTTATATATCATTAATTAACCACTTTACCATAGAAAATTTGAAATTGTGTGAGAATAATCATGCTAAATAATGAGGTGAAGTAATGTAAGACCTTGAATAATTATGGAATATGGAATGTGTTTATTATATGCGTGGTTGTTCTTATTATATTACCTTATGTGATGTGTGATGAAAAAATTCAAGTATAAGAAGAGGGGGAAACTTGATCCTTAATCAAGAAGCATTATACTTTGACACGATTAAAACCATGTTGAAGAGTCAGTGATGCCCAAAGAAGATAATATCTTAACAAGGGAGAAGGAATTACTTGATTTTTGTACTTGGGTATTTGATGTGTGATGATGGTGGTGATCGTTTATTGGTCCAGTGTGGAGGATGATATGCAGAAGGTGGTTATGTGAAAAGGGTGGCTGTTTTCAGATGGTAAGGTGGTGAGGTGACGTGGTTGTGTAAAATTTATAGTGGACGTTTTTGTTGGTTGGTGAGTTTGGTATCCTGGTTGTGTTGTGTAGTGGTGGTGATGTGTGATGGATGATATGTGTGGTTTTTGTGGTGGGATTGATTGTGTTGTGTTGTGATGTGTTTGTATTAATAGAACCCCAAACCTCCCATAAAAATGTTAGTCACTTAAAATTGGTAATAAAAGAAAGAGGGTTGTTTGGAAAATCTTGAAACTATTGAATACGGGCTTTCCTCCCATGACTAAATATTTTATAAAGGAACTTATGGAAGTGTTTTACTATAACCTAGTTGGTTTTATTTTTTATTGATATTTTATTGATGAAAAGTGTTATGGAATCAAACATATGAAGAGAGGGAAACTCTTTCCTGGAATAAGATGCATTATATTGTGACACATTTTAAGAACATTGTGGGTGAGTCAATGACACCCAAATAGGAAAATATCATGGGGGTAGTGGATGGGTTATTTTGATTTGTATGCTTATGGTAGCTTTGTTTATGTTTATTTTAGTTCTTATGTTGGTTGGGAAATGTTATATGACGTTTTTTATGGGTATGCTTCTAGTAAATAATGTTTTGTTAGAAAACTTGGAATATTTTACAGATAGATAAAATATATTGTTCCAAGTTTATGTTTTTCTTTGTTTATATTGCATGTCTTGCATCAAATTTGGGACTCTTGAAAAAACAATGATTCATGAGTTTTCAAAAAAAGACTTCTAATTTTTTTTGAAATACAATGATTGGAATTTCCAAATAAAACATTAATTTAAAGGATTTGAAAATACTTGGTGAAAAATGAAGTAAAATGAAAAGTGATTTGATGAAGTGTTTTTGATACAGATTAAAAAATGGATTTAAATGAAGGGTGATTTTTAAAGGCATGAACTTGTAAAAAACTATTATTTTTTAACTTTGAGTAGGAAATTTAAATTGTGAATGATGAATTGATTATAAAAGAAATTTTTACTCATAATTGGTTAATATGTATTGCTTGATGTGTTTTTTTGAACATATTTGCGGTATTGTTCTATTTGAGAGGTATATTCCTCAGGATATTGTTTTAATATATTGTGTAGTTTTACAGTTCTTTTCCCTAGTGGTTGTTGTGATCCAAATATACCTACAAACTTGAGAGGTATCTTAAGGGATGGTTGTTCAGAACTTTTCTCACTTTTATTCATGTTATAGATAATTTTTCACTATAAAGTATTTTCACATGAATAGATAATTATTATCCTTATTATCACATGTTGTGTAAATTTAGATAATTAAAAGATTATCCTAGAGATGAAAAGTGATAATCAAAAAAAGTTAATGATTATTGTTTTCTAAAAAAAGGAATATCTCACATATTTTTTCTAGTGTTGTAATATTGTTTAAAGGATTATACATATTTGATGCCTCACTGAAAAGCATAGCTATTGAAAGACTTTGTTTGTGCTAATTTGATATTTGTTGTAGAACTTATATTGGTATGATTATGTTACATAACTTTAAATGGAATTGGTTAATCACTTATATTTGGTTAATAAAATGGATGCCCTAGGATTTTGTGGATTTTGTGAGAATTCCCTTAAATAAAGAAGTGAAAAGTGATGAAATCCCCTTTTTCCTAAATCTGAAAATGTCATGTTTGTGTGATGTGTGGTTGTGATATGAATAGGATGAGATGATAATGGATTATGTTGTGATATATTCCCGAGTAGTAATGAAATTAATCAATAATGTTAAATTATAATGGCATGGGTTGGAGTGGATAATGAAACCCTGAAATGATAAAGGAAGGTGTGGTTAATGTGATTGATGAAAAATGAAAAATGAAAAGGGTTTAAAATAATTAAATGAATGGGTTTCTTTGATTAATGATATGTAAATTAATAATGAATTAAAAATAAGGGAAGTATGGTTATGCATGGTTGACGCTTAATGTGAAATTAGATAGGTAGGAAATAATGTAATGAATTGGATGTTTGAATGAAATTGGATTATAATGTGAAATATATAAAATAGATAAATTAAAAAGGGTATTTAAATTATGGAATGCGGATTGTACTTTTTATGTGGTCTTGTTCATTTATAATTGGTAGTGTAAGTTTTAGAGGCTGTGATGTGATGTGGTGACAATGTGATATGGTTAGTTCCTTAGTTGTGAACCCATAGGATTGGGATAATGTTTTTGATATTATATATATACCATTGTATATTATTTTTGATTTATATACATTCCCCACCCATGTCAAGCACCGTGTTCCAACACCAAATGTTTGGGGGGGGGGTGTTTTTTCCAACATTCTGATGGGTGAATGGATGACTGTCCACCTGCTCTTCCCCACACCCACTTCTAGGCATTAGTGATATTCATAAACTGTGATTAATAGAAGTCAAAAGTGACAATTTTTACATGCGATGTGATGTGATGTGATATATTATGTGTCTTAAGGTGATGTGTGATGAGATGGATTATAGTGGAGGTCATTAATGGTAGGAGGAGGGCACATGGTTGATGTCCTTCAGGTTCACAACACCCTACCACATTGGTTATGAGATGTGTTGTGATGAGATGGACCGAGTGTCTGCATATGGGAAGTGAGGTGATGTGATGTTATTTGGAAGAGGTGGGAGCTTTAGGACATACAAAATTGGGGTTTGATAGTAGAAAATTAGTGTAAAGTAGTTCACTATAGTGAACCAAGCCTTTTATAGATAACATTACATGATTTTAAGCATAATTATACATCAGCGTACAAGACAAGGATCATTAAGTCTAGTGTCTTGGACGACTGGTACATAAAAAATAAAACATAGGGATAAAAAAAATTCTTTATTTAATCTCCATAATGATATCCTAACTTACTTTGAGCCCTTACATCTGTATAGGGTACCCTGGGGAACACATGAACAAAGGGATGAGCTGAAAAGTCCAGTAAGGGAAAGAACATAAGGATACGTCTTAAGCACATGAGTTAGGAGGCATGGAATAATGATATCCAAAGAATGAAACATATAAAATTTTATCAAATAAGCATGTGATCATATAAACATGAAATCATATAAATGTAAAAGAATCATAAAACATTTCTTTAGTACGTGTCAAGGTTAACCGCTAATCCCATTTCCCATTTTAGTACGAGTCAAGGCTAACCACCAATCCCGTTTCACATCGTATCTCATGAGACTTAACTTTAACCAATTCATTAGAGTGCTATCTGGGTACACCCATCTCAACATTTTGATGAGTATTCTTTCCACATAAATAATCTTTCCACATAAATAATTATACATAATCAACCATTCATAAACATAAGGATACCCATGGAAAGAATTAGGTACCATAATCATGACATAAAGCATAACTAATGAGCATATCATGAATGTGACCATGAAAGAAAGGGATTATAACATACATGGATATTCAATAGTAATATATCATGGTATGTTATGTCAAAAAGGAGTGACGACTTATAATAAATGTATTTGGGAAATTTTAGCATTAAAACATCTTGTGCGATTTTAAGGAAAATACTATAGATCTTTTAAAATAGAAAAGGGAACAATATTTTATATAAAACCAGAAGTGCACCAAGAAGGTTTTCATAATAAAAATACTGATTTTATAAAGACAATGGTGTCTTAAAATAGAGGATAGAGTGCACTTGAAATCGGGTAAGAATTCAAGAAGTTCCCTTAAAACATGATTGGTTATCGGGGGTATCGCGGTGGGAATCACTAAAAAAGATGTATATCCCAAAAAAGAGAATGAGGAATGGATCTTGGAACATGAGTTTGGAGCATATAAACAGTATGTATAAGTTGTACATAAAAATAAAAGACAACTTAATTATGGAAAAAAAAGATAGAGAAACCCGAATGAGTAAAGGAGGTTCGAGTTGAATTCATTACGGATTATTGGCATGGTATCAAGTGTACCTAAAAGGGATTTGTTGAGAGAGAATGGGGTTTATAATAAATTATAAATCATGAGGTAAGTATGAGTAAGGTGATAAATAATACCACATAAATAGGTATTACACATAAAATGTAATAACCTAGAGGGCAATTTTCAAATAAAAGTGAAATGGGGAGGATCCCTTACCTTAAATCCGTTGGTGTTCTCCACTTTTTATTAAAGACCTGAATAAAAAAATTAGGTTTATTAATTAATAATTAAATAACCTATTATATATATAATTGGTTTATTATAATCATTCTAACTTCATTTATAACCCTTTTTATTGGTTATGAGGTTCAATTTCATCGTTCGAGTTCGTTTGTTTACTTGGTTTTAAAAGATAGGTTCACTTATATTCAAGTTTGGATAAACATGAAAGATGGAAGTGGTTGTCCAGAAATGAAGTTATATGATATTAGTGAAAATCCAGGGGATTACATGGTTTCAAATTTTATTTGGTTACTTATATTGAAGTCAAACTATTATATAAAACCATAGTGACAACTGTTTTTGTTAATCGGTGGATTTGATTACAAAGAACATGTTTTGATTTATAACTTAATAACATTTGTAAAAAAGTATTAAAGAACCAAAAATATAGTATATAATTCATAATAATCTGGTTCAACCATAACAAAAATGGTTTCATGACCATAATTAATGATAATAATATAAATTGATAAACCATTGTCCTTGAATGTGCTAAATTGGCACATCCCAAATGATGCTTTCATTACTTTCAAACAAAAGGTGAGGAAATGAGAGAATATAATTAAGTATAACATTAGAATAATAGAATTACATTACATGTATTCTACTGGAGTTATCATACCTTTTGGGTGAAGGGAGGTGGGGAAAGAAACAAAAAAAATAAAAGAACTTAAAAGAAATGAAGGAATTGGAAAGAGGAATTTACCTCTTGAGACTACCTCCTTTGAGAACATCTTAAGGGGAGAGGTTTTGGTATTTTGAAGAGGATAGGAGATTTTGGACCTGTGGGAGGATCTTGGGGAGAGATTTGGGAAGAATATTGGCAAGGGAAAAGGCTTTAGAGGAGTGAAGATAAGAGGTAAGAATGGGTGGTATTTATAGTGGAGGGGAGGAGGGTTTTCATAATTTTATAATCATTACTTTATTATTTCTTCACAAGACAAAAAATAGTAAGTATTACATGACCAAGAACAGTAATAAATTCATGTGACTTCAAACCAATTGGGCTTACATCATCAGATCATCATCAATGACTCAATTAATCCATTATTTAGCATTTAATGTGAATTATCAGATTTTACTATTCATAAAAAATTCCAGTATTTCAGAAAAGTCCCAAATATTCACCCTAACAATTTTTCAATGTGTAGAGTCCAAAAACGAAGTCCATTTTCAATTTTTTTTTCTAAATATGATTAATTTAATATTTAATTAAAATCATAATTTATTATTAAAACCCAGTTTTAAAACATTCATTTACTTATACAGGTACATCATAATTTCACTTGAATATTATTTTAATACTATCATAGCCAAGGTTACTATTCATTATGGTATATCACTATTAATAAGGGTATGTTACTATTCATAATGGTAGGTTACTATTCACCAAAAATTAATTTTTTCTTATTAGACTCCAAATAACTTAATGGTCACAACTGTGTTTGTCAGATTTTCAAAATTCCAAACACAAAAGTGACAAAACTATTTTTAAAGGTCACTTAGCACTTAGTAGTTCATTATGTTGTGTTTTCATTGGATTTTATGACATACTTATGAGAAGGGAATTTCCATTGAAAAACATTGGGTCGTTACATTTTTCCCCCCTTATGAAAATTTTCCCTCGAAATTTTCATTTTACATTCTAAGAAAAAAATAGGTATGGGTACTTTTCCTTCATTGATTCCTCCATTTCTCATGTTTCCTCTTCATACTTATGGTTTCTCCACATTACCTTGACCAGATGAGTAGTCTTGTTTCATAGAAATTTGTCTCTATGATTCAAGATCTTCACTGTCTGCTCCTCGTAAGAGAGATCATCCTCCAACTGTACCACCTCTGAAGAGAGGACATGTGAAGGGTCTGGTATGTACTTCCTTAATTGGGATACATGAAAGGCATCATGTACTTAAACATGATAGGTGGAAGTTCCAGTCAATAGGCCACAGCTCCGACTCGATCAAGGATCTCAAAGGGGCCTATGTACCTGGGACTTAACTTCCATTTATTTCTAAACCTCATGAACTTATTACACAAGGATATGCATAGAAATACCATGTCTCGAACTTTGAACTCAAGGTCTCATTGACAATTATCTGCATTACTCTTTTGTCGACTTTGGGCTGCCTTGATATGATAATGAATGGTTTTCACCTTATACACTATTTCTTAAACAATTTCAGGTCCTATAATCTTACGCTCACCAACTTCATCCAAACACACCGATGTTTTGCACCTTTTCCCATAAAGGTCTTCATATGGTGCCATTTGGATGATCGATTGGAAACTGTTGTTGTAGGAGAATTATACTAGTGGAAGATATTGGTCCCATTATCCTTTGAATTACATAAAACATTCTCTCAAAATGTCTTCCAGTGTCTGAATAGTTCACTCAGACTGGCAATCAGTTTTAGGATGATATGCCGTACTGAAGTTCAGTTCAGTGCTCAGAGCACACTGGAGACTTTTCCAAAACTTCAAGGTGAATCTCAGATCACGATCAGATACAATATATAGTGGCACTCTATGTAGCCTTACCACTTATTTGATGTAAATCTGTGAAAGTTGATCTAACAAGAAGTCCTCTCAAATTTCGATAAAGTGAGCTGTTTTCATAAGACGATCCACAATGACCCATATATCATTGTTTCCTCTGGATGTCGTTGGAAGTCCAGTGACAAAGTCAATGGTAATGTTCTCCAACTTCCATGATGGTATAGGTAGTGATTGTATCATCCCCTTAGACTTTTGTCTCTTAGGCTTCACTTACTGACATACCAGGCACTTTGATGTATATTCAACAATCTCCCTTTTCATATTGTCCCATGAAAAGATTTCTCAGAGATCTCAATACATCTTTGTGCTCCCTGGGTGGATAGATAAGGTTGAGCTATGTGTATCATTCAATAGATCCGTCTTTATCTCTAGATTGGATGGTACACATAATCTTATCCCAAATCTTACAACTCCTTCCTCATCAATTTTGAAATCAGAGTATTTCCCATTTTTAACAACTTCCACCCTTTTCTGAATTTCCTCATCTTTTCTTTGAGCACCCATTATTTTATCCAAGTGGGGTGGTTGGGAAATAATTTGTGAAAGGATTGACGATTTTCCTCCCTTAATTATTCCCAAGTACATCCTTTGAAAATCTAAGAAGATCAGATCCTTTTCAATTATCATCATTGATAAAGACGCATGATCATTACTACTTAGAGCATCTGCCACCTTATTTTCCTTACCAGGATGGTAGTGGATTGAACAGTCATAATACTTGATGAGATCTATCCATCTTCAATGGATGATATTAAGCTCTTTTTGTGTGAATATATATTTGAGACTCTTGTGGTCAGTATATATCTCACAATTCTCCCCATAGAGATAATGCTGCCAGATTTTCAATGCAAAGATCACAGTCACCAACTCCAGATCATGCGTAGGATAGTTTTTATCATGAATTTTCAGCTGCCTCGAGGTGTAGGCTATCACTTTATCATTTTTCATTAGCACACAACCTAATATATTCTTATAAGCATAACTATACACCACAAAGACTTCTCCACTTATAGGGAGTGTGAGTACTGGCACATTGATAACTCTATTTTTTAACTCCTTGAAACAGTCTTGACATTCCTCTATCCAAAAAAACTTTACCCCCTTCCATATCATCTTGGTCATTGGTTTTGACAATCATGAAAATTTTTTCATGAATCTTCAATAATACCCAGCTAGACCTAAAAAGGTGTGTATCTCTATTACAAAAGTTTTCTTGGGCCACTCTTCAATTGCCTTTGTCTTGGAAGGGTCTATAGATATCCCTTTACTATTGATAACATGCCCCAAGAATGATACTTCCCATATCTAGAACTCACATTTACTATAATTTTCATACAACTTCTCCCTTTGCAAAGTATTTAACACAATATTAAAATTCTCCTCATGTCCCTCCTTTCTCTTGGAGTATATCAGAATATCATTAATAAAGACTAACATAAATTTTTCGAGGTAATCTATAAATACTCTATTCATTAAATCCATGAAAATTGATGGATCATTAGTGAGTTCGAAGGGCATCACTATGAACTCATAGTGTCCAAACGATGTTCAAAAGGAAGTCTTGGAAATATCTTCCTTCCTCACCTTTAGTTAGTGATATCCCGACCAAAGGTCCACCTTAGAGAAATAACTAGACCCACGAAGCTGATCGAACAAGTCATCTATCCATGGAAGGGCATACTTGTTCTTTATTGTGATTTTGTTGAGCTCATGATAATTAATGCATAGGCGCATTGATCCATCCTTCTTCTTGACGAAGAGGACTAGTGCACCCCACTGTGAAGCACTCAGGCATATAAAACCCTTCTCCATATTCTCATGTAACTGCTTATTTAGCTCTTACAACTCTACGGTGGCCATTCAGTAAGGTGTCTTTGAGATAGGAAGAGATCCAGGGATAATTTCAATTAAGAACTCAACCTCTCAGTCAGGAAGAAGACCAGGAAACTCTTTAGGGAATACCTTAGTGTAATCCCTCACGATGGGCATGTCTTCAAGCATGATTTTATACTTTGTCCCAATCATTTGAGCTAGATATGCTTGCTCACAAGGAAGCATTATCCAAACTTGAGATGATGATTTGAAAGTAGATCCATCTTCCTCCTTACAATTGTATAGAATTGGAGGATGCTTCAGGATGTGAAGAGTGATCTCCCTTTCCTAACAGTTGATGTTGGATTTGTATAAAGACATGAAATCCATGCCCAAGATAGCGTCGAACTCCACTAAAGGAAGTATGATGAGATTTGATGGGAGGCTTAGTCCACAAACATTAACCAAGGAGGAGTTATAAACCATGGACGCAATAATTTATCCATTTTCTATTCTCACAGATAACTTTTCCTCCAAATTTTGAGGTGGTGTTTGAATAGTTCCACTAAACTTGCAAGATATAAAAGAATGCGTAGAACCATAATCAAATAGTACGTTCACTATTCTTGAATGAATAACTAGAGTACCTATCACCACATCATTTTCCAGCTCCACCATAGTATTTGTGATAGAATAAGCCCTTACTTATTGCATTGTAGGTTATTGTTGATTGCCTCCGATAACCCTCGGCTTAGGGAAATTGTTCGCATAACGCCCATGATTCTTACAGTTGTAACACTGCACTGCTGGCTGAGTGTTGATTTGAACCTTCCTTTATTCTTCAACATTAGTGGGATTTTTCGTATCCCTTTAGCTGTTCTTGGCCAGATGACAAAAATTTCCACATTTGAAGAAATTCTTGGTTCCCTTCAGACAGTTACCAAGATGCTTCTTCCCAAAATTTTTGTAAGGGGAAAGGTCATGCTTCTTTCCATCATGAGATTTGTTTGATGAACCAACCATGTTGTTCTCCATTTTCCTCTTCTTGTCACTGGGATCACGAGACCACTAAGAGTCTCCAATCTCCATTTCAACCTTGAGATCACAACGAAAAATATCCTCATAACTTTCAAAGTCTCGAATCGCCAATGATTTTCATAGACTCGGCTTTAGTCTGCTAAAGAAGCATTCCACCTTGCTTTCAGTGTTCATGAAAAATCAAAAGGTGTGCCTTGCAAGCCTTGTAAAGTTTGATTCATACACCCCGATGGACTCATCTTCCTTATTCTTGAGTCTGAGGAACTCTCTTTCCATCTTGAGACGAAGGGTTCGAGGAAAATTTTTGTTGAAAAACATCCTCTTGAATTTCTCCCAATACAAGGAATCAATTTCCTCTTGGGAATTTGTATTCTTGATCAGTTTCCACCACTGATCAACTTCCCCATCAAAACGATAGACCGCCAGTAAAACCTTCTCTTCTTCTGAGCACTAGAGGATGGAGAATATCTTTTCACTGGAGTTAATACATTGTTCCGTGGGGAGGGGATCAAAGGATCCGCTAAACATGGGAGGCCTTTTCCACATGAATGATTCTACATCAACTTTCTCTTTCCTTGGAGGAGGAGGGTATTCCACATGATTCAAGTTATTATTCATAACTCGAGTCTGCTGAGCAAGTACTGTCATGATGTTTTGAGCACCCACTCCCATCATATCAGGCATATCATTAGGGAAATCTTCACATTTCCTATCAAATTAGTTGGTGGAGTGTGTTCTTCTATTTTCTTCCATTAACTAAGAGAAACAACGTATAATTAGAGTTCTTGAATACTTATCTATTGAGCATAAAAAGGAAACTTTGAACATAAAAGGATGAATTTATAAATAAGAAGTACATCCTAACTTGTGATTCCTTAGGTTTAAATCTTGGTTATCCTCGATCTATTTCTTAACTTATATTCTTATGGGATTTTTTGTACCTTAATAATGGTTTGTACTAAGCTCATGAATCTACCAAAGCGTATCCCCTGGGAGTGTCATAACCAAGAGTGAAGCAAGGCCCGTTGTCGTGTACTAGGATACCCCGAGTTAAGCCCGAAACTCCTTGTAAGAGTTTTCGCTCCTAGATAAATCTGGGCCAGAGCCGCCTTTGTATCTAGATAGAGATGTATTTTCATGATAAACCATTTACTCAATACACACAAAAATTTAGGACTATTTTCTTATAATTAGTCTCATCCTTAAGGTTCTCACTAAGGTTCTATATTCCTAATATCTAAAAATAACTAGACCATCCTTTGATACCAACTATAGTGAACCAAGCCTTTTATATATAACATTACATGATTTTAAGCATAATTATACATCATAGTACAAGCCAATGATCGTTAAGTCTAGTGTCTTGGAAGACTAGGTACATAAAACATAAAACATGGGGATAAAAAACATTTCTTTATTTAATCTCCATAATGAGATCCTAACTTCCTTTTATCCCTTACATATACATAGGGTACCTTGGGGAACACATAAATAAAGGGATGAGCTGAAAATCCCAGTAAGGGAAAGAACATAAGGATACGTCTTAAGCACATGAGTTAGGAAGCATGACATAATGATATCCAAAGCATGGAACATATAAAATCATATCATATAATCATTTTATCATATAAAAATAGAATCATATAAATGTGGAAGAATCATAAAACATTTCTTTAGTACGGTTCAAGGCTAACCGCCAATCCTGTTTCCCATTTTATTTTGGGTCAAGGCTAACCGCCAATCCCATTTCACATCGCAGCTCATGAGACTTAACTTTACCCAATGCATTGGAGCGCTATATAGGTGCACCCATCTCAACATTTTCATGTGTATTATTGCCACATAAATAATCTTTCCACATAAATAATCATATATAATCAACTATTCAAAAACATAAGGATACCCACAGAAAGAATTTTGTACCACAATCATGACATAAAGCATAACCAATGAGCCTATCATGAAAGTGTCCATGAAATAAAGGGATTATAACATGAATGTACGTTCAATAGGATATATCATGGTACATGATGTCAAAAATAAGTGACAACTTATAAGAAATGTATTTGGGAAATTTTAGTATTAAAACATTTTGTGCGGTTTTAAGGAAAATACTATTGAGATTTTAAAATAGAAAAGGGAACAATATTTTATATAAAACCCGAAGTGCACAAAGAATGTTTTCATAATAAAAATACCAATTTTATAAAGACAATTGTGTCTTAAAACATAGGATATAGTGCACTTGAAATAAGGTAAGAATTCAGGAAGTTCCCTTAAAACATGATTGCTTATCAGGGGGTATCAAGGTGGGAATCACTAAAAAAATGTATATCCCCAAAAGAGAATGAGGGATGGATCTTGGAACATGAGTGTGGATCATATAAAAAGTATGTTTAAGTTTTAATTAAAAATACAAGACAACTTCATTTGGGTAAAAATAAAGATAGATAAACCCGAAGGAGTAAAAGAGGTTCAGGTTGAATTCCTTACGAATTATTAGCATGGTATCTGGTGTACCTAAAAGAGATTTTTTGAGAGATAATGGGGTTTCTAATAACTTATAAATCTTGAGGTAATTATAGGTAAAGTGATAAATAATACCCCATCATTAGGGATCACACATAAAATCGAATAACATAGAGGAAAATCTTGAAATAAAAGTGAAATGGGGAGGATCCCTTACCTTATATGCATTGGTGTT
Source organism: Viscum album (assembly GCA_963277665.1). Classification (NCBI taxonomy): domain Eukaryota; kingdom Viridiplantae; phylum Streptophyta; class Magnoliopsida; order Santalales; family Viscaceae; genus Viscum; species Viscum album. Next base: position 1,714,360,374 of record OY728160.1, on the reverse strand, counting down.
CTCCACTTGTTATTAAAGACATGAATAAAAAAATTAGGTTTATCAATTAATAATTAAAAAACCTATTATATATGTAATTGGTTTTTTATAATCATTATAAGTTCATTTATAACCATTTTGATTGGTTATGATGTTCAATTTCATCATTCGGGTTCGTTTGTTTACTTGGTTTTAAAAGACCGGTTCACTTATATTCAAGTTCAGATAAACATGAAATATGGAATTGGTTGTCCAGAAATGAATTTATATGCTATTAGTGAACATATAAGAGATTAAATGGTTTTAAATTTAATTTGGTTACTTAGATTGAAGTGAAACTATTATATAAAACCATAGTGACAACCATTTTTGTTAATCGGTGGATTTGATTACAAAGAACATGTTTTTCTTTATAACTTAATACCATTTGTAAAAAAGTATTACAGAACCAAAAAAATATGATATATTTCATAATAATCTGGTTCAACCATAACAAAAATGGTTTCATGACCAGAAATAATGATAATAATATAAATTGATAAACTGTTGTCCTTGATCGTGACAAATTGGCACATCTCAAACAGTGCTTTCATTTCTTTCAAACGAAAGGTGAGGAAAGGAGAGAGGATAATGAAGCATCCCACTAGAACAATATAATTCTAGTACATTTATTCTACTAGAGTTATCATACCATTTGGGTGAAGGGAGGTGAGTAAAGAAACAATAAAATAAAAGTACTTAAAGAAATGAAAGAATTGGAAAGAGGAATTTACCACTTGAGACTTCCTCCTTTGAGAACCTCTTAAGGGGAGAGGTTTTGCTATTTTGAAGAGGCTAGGAGATTTTGGACGTGGTGTATGATCTTAGGGAGAGATTTGGGTAGAATATTGGCAGGGGACAAGGCTTTAGAGGAGTGAACAGAAGAGGTAAGAATGGGTGGTATTTATAGTGGAGGGGAGGAGGGTTTTCATAATTTTTTAATCATTAGTTTATTATTTATTCACAAGACAAGGAAGAGTAAATATTAAATTAACAAGAATAGTAATAAATGCCTGTGAATTTTAACCAATTGGGCTTAAATCATCAGATCATCATCAATGACTCAATTAATCCATTATTTAGCATTTATTGTGAATTATCGAATTTTACTATTCATAAAAAATTTCAGTATTTCAAAAAAATCCCAAAAAATCACCCTAACCATTTTTCGATGTGCAGAGTCCAAAAATCAATTCCATATTTCAAAAATAATTTTCTATATATGATTAATTTAATATTAAATTAAAATCATAGTTTATTATTAAAACCCAATTTTAAAACATTCATTTACTTATATAGGTACATCATAATTTCACTTGAATATTATTTTAATAATATCACAGGTAAGGTTAATATTCATTAGGGTATATCACTATTCATAAGGATATGTTACTATTCATAAGGGTAGGTTACTATTCACCAAAAATTAAGTTTTTCTTATCAGACTCCAAATAACTTATTGGTCACAAACGTGTATGTCATATTTTAGAAATTCCAAAACTAGAAGTGAAAAACCTATTTTTAAAGGTCACTTAGCACTTAGTAGTTCATTATATTGTGTTTTAATTAGATTTTATGACATACTTATGAGAAGGGAATTTCCATTGAAAAACATTGGGTCGTTACATGCAGGGTACCATTTGTCAATATGCTTCATATTATATTATTATACTTAGATGTGTTATTTGGTGAGAGAGACTTGGTGAGGTTAGGGTTTAGTTAGTTGACCTATTTAGGTGTTGTTGGTTCAACAATTTCCTTAAGGATTAATTAGTATTCTCTTTTCAATTATGCATGAGCGACTTTAGTTTTCATACTGAGTATATTTCTAAGCTCAACCTAGGTATATAAAACCATATTCATTTTTCTAGGAGGACTTTGTGGACCATTCTTAACATTACTAGCTCAAACCCTTAGAGCAGTTACTGTGTCACTATCTTGGCTTTTATTTTTATGACTTTAATTTTGAGACTTTTATCTGTATCTATTTTATTTTCACATTCATTGTGGGATGTATTTTGAGTTTCCTTATATATATATATATCTCATGGAGTTGATTTTGGTTGACTTATCCTATCTATTATATCCCATTTTATTATATAAGGAAATGCCTCCCATTTATGAGATTTTCATACCCTCAGTGCTAGCTACAAACCCGAGGCCTATTTAAGGTGGGACTCGAGGGTTATTATCTCTCTCTCTCTCTTCATTGTAGTATCTTTTGAGGGAGGGGTCTATGATAGTTATCTTTTAAAAAATCATTCCAACCATCATATATAAATACATTTGCATACTCTCTCCATTATTACCTCATTAGATTGGCCCTATCTCCCTATCCCAAAAACGTAGTATTGAACCACTAAAAAAGTTGATTGTAACTCCCCATCTAGGTAAACCATTTTCTACCCCAAAATTGGGGAACAACATGACCTTAGGCATTACCCCTAATACGCTAGAGTGTGTCGACTAATAGTAAGATTCTATAACAAACTTGGTGAGACTACACTCTCAGTACCATCACATATAATTATAATTATCCTGAACCAAACCACGTCGACCCTGAACCGGTCACCCGAGCCAGTCTGTGGCATGTAGAAAAGGGCATTCTCAATCCCCATAGGCTATAAACTAGTGTCAGGCATCAAAAAATACAAATGGGAATGATTTTAGCCCAAAATAAACAACCAAGACCAGATAAAAAAATATAACAAACTGAAAACGCAGGAAAACAAAAACTGAATCTCAAATAAATAAACAATTAATTCAGTCACAAAATACAACTGACCAGATTGAAGAATAAAACAAGAAAGCTAAACCAATACCACATGATCTCCATGTGACCTTTTGGTCACCTCTAGCCACAATACCAATCCTACCCCAAAACCGAGCAGCTAAACCAAGATAACTTAAGCAACACGAAACTTGCAACTGAGAATGTAGGATATGAATGAGCACCAAAATCCTTAGTAGGAAAGCCAAGACAAACCACTAAATCCAATAATCTTCTTTACCAAAACAAACCATTTACACAAGTTTTAAATATATTTACAAAAGTAGGGTTTTCACATCTTAAATAAACAACTTCATTTTACCATTTTGAAAATCCAACACATGCTACATATCATTTCCAACACCAATTTCCAATTTATAAAAGAAAACCAAGATAATTAGTACCAAGTCTGTGATAAAAAGAAACATATAAATAGAATGGGAAGGAAAAAATTATAATAGAAAATAAACAAACAATACAATAATAACCGTGGGTGATCCTAAACATCCATAGAAGAACCCTAGACGTACTCGGTTCAGAACTAGCTGCCGGCGTATGGTGAAACCCATAATTCCATATCCAACTAGCTTCCCTAACCTGGCCTTACTAGTGAAACATACCTACTAGAATTTCTACAACTCTAGGAGGGTAATAACCCATATAATCAGGGATAGAAAGAAAACGTCACTCAATCAACTATAAGACACCCATGAACCAATGGTGGTAGTAATAATATTGTGTAAGTAGGAGGCCAACACACATGTGACTAAGCTCAGCTGTTTTCACTACACTTTCCTACCCCAAATATAGACACCAATATACGATAACCCCTAAGGAAAATCCATCCTATAATGGTTCCCAATATACACACATTTTCATTTCATAAAACAAAGTTCCAACCGGGCTGCTATAATTGATAACCATTGAAAAGATTTCTAAAAATTTTAGGTTACCAACCAGGCACTCACATTTACCAAACACAATCCTTTCCAAAAAGTTTCCACAACCTTAAACTTTGATTAGGTAGAGAAAAATGGGCCTTTATATTGACATAAATTAAAATAATACCAAAAAATTACACAAACACCACTTTTACCTTTACAATTCCAAACATGCCCTTATCCTTAACAAACTCACACCAAAGAAAGTTTCAAGAAAAAACAAGGAAAAGTATGAGGATCAAATTTAAAACCATGTTTTACAAAATACTTGGAGAAATAAATTTTAAAACCTTGTTTGAAAACAACTTAAAAAAACACAAGGGAACCAACTTCCTTTGAAAACAAAAATCCATCAAACAAACTAGGGTTTAGAGAGAATACCATTTTCCAAGTACCATATTCATTTGATGGCACATACATGTGTACACCTAGTACACCCATGGATGTTCCAACATCCAATGGAACACATTAAAGTCCAAAGTAACCCTCAAAAATAATTTCCACAAAATCACCACTTTCTTTAAAACCAAAACCAACCATCCACATTCTTCAGGGAATATAAAACAATTCCCTTAAAAACATATAAACCTTTCTAAAACGTTTTAACAAACTTATCAAGACATAACATTTCCAAATTATATAAACCACACTAAGTTCACAAGAAACAAATACCATCACAACATAAAAAAATACAAAAATTTCACAAAAACCCAAAAGTCCACTTTAAAGAGACATTAACATTTTAATAAACACCCTAGGTGTAATGATCCACTCATTCTCATTGGCTTGAGAAAACAATGAGTCATTACTGGGCCTTAAGAGACATCCCCAAGACAAAAAAGGTAGGAAATAAATTCATAAGGGTTTAAAATACTAGTGGGTGATGATTTACACTTTTAAAGATAAAATATAAACAAACAAACCACAATCCATAACAACCATATGATGCATGAACACAATAATGAAAATTTAGAAAATAATTTATACCAAATTGAGCCCAAAAAATAGTAATAAAATAGAAGGAAACTAGACATCAAACTAATAGTTTAAGATAACTAAACAGGACACCAAAATAACCGAAGGACTCTAAGACCCACCAGCTCCATGCTCCACCACCACCAGACAACTCAAAAACTCAAGAAGTAGTGCTAAGAACCTGCTGCACCCTACCTTTTCCCACATCCCGAAAGACGACATCTTAAAAAGCACCAAAGTGAAAAAGTAGGGGTGAGTATAAAAGTTATTAGTCTTTACCTAATGAATTCCCTACTCACTCCACTATTATATAAGATTTATCTATATTTATATAAAATAGTTTATATAAAATAATTTCTAAAAACAGTTTATAACTAAATATAAACACATCCCAAAACAATTTATCACTAAATATAAACTAAAACCATATGAACCAATTTTCCATAAATCTATATTCCAGGTAAAAATTTAAATAAATATTTAAAAAACTTTCTAAAAAATACTTTGTAAAACCAATAAACTCCACACAAAAAGAACTACAAAAAATGCATGCATTGTTATGACAGCTCTATACTCATGAGCGGTTTCTCATCGATCTACCAAGTCGTCACAAGGTAATTATTCCCCATGTGACATTTAAACTTTGGAACAAGGATAATTATCATATTTCAACCATTCCCAATAATTCAATACGATACTCACACCAAGTTTTCCAAAAACCAATACCAATTTCAAACAATTTCAACCATTTCAATAAAAACACCCGTTTAGTGAAAACCTTCCAACCAACAAATTTTAAAACATTAAATAATTTAAAAAAATCCATATATCTAATATAAAAATTCTAAATAATTAAATTTTACAAAATTATAGAAGATCCATAATTTAAAAATCCCCATTTAAAATAAAAAACTAGGTTTTTTCACAAAACCCCAAATTTTCCACGTTTTCCACCACCCATCAATAACGAGGGGTTAAAAATTATAGAGTAGAAAAAAAACCAATTTAATTTGAATAAAAAACTAAATTTAATTAATTCTAATCAATTTCATCATATGGATATGAGAATGGAGCCACATACCTCACTCATTTAAATGAAAACCGACAACAGACGAAGAACACTCCAGAATCCGGGTCAAGATTCTAAGAAACTGCCCAAGATCACCTCCTATATCAGGAACAACACCAGATATAACCTTATTTGGCCCCAAAAATCTTATATTTACCCATATGGGGTGTATATCTAAGAAAAAGAGATGAAAGAATTAGTATATCTAAGAATCCGTGAAGAAAATGATGAAGAACATGCACTTACCGTAAGAATCTACATTTGATTCGCCAAGAAACATGTTGGGATCGCTTCCAGATCGATGGGAGAACCTACTTTGGACTTTTTGAGAAAAAAAATCATGTTTGAGTTTATTTGGATCAAAATATATTAATCATATGGCCAAAACTAATTAGAACCACAAAGATAGGGAGTTAGTTTTGGCCTTGCACAGTTTGGCCACACAGTTTGACCAAACCATGTGTGACCATGCACCCTTTTTTTTAACCAAAACCCTACAAAAGTACTCAATAGTCTCCCCCAAATTCCCAAATAACCTTTAAACATATTAAAAACATCATGTAATGGTTACATACTAGAAAAAAGGGGTGCTACATTCTCCCCACCATTGGTCTTTCCGTCCCTGGAAAGTTGAAAGCAATCACTGCCCTGAAAGAGTTCTGGACACTTCTATTTAATTTCCTTCTCGCGTTCCCAAGTATCTTCCTAAATATGACCATATTTACATAAATACCACACTAGACCAATTGTTTTTTCATGCATGACTTTCTCTTGCGTATCTATAATCCGCACCTGGATATGTACCAATGAAGCATCCGACTCTAGGTCAATGTGATCCCATCTGATTACATGGTCAGGATCAAGATGATGATTTTTAAACTAATATATGTGGAATACATTGTGAACCAAATTTAATTGTGGTGGAAATGCCAACCGATATTCTACCTCTCTAACCCGTTCTGGTATCTCTAAAGGGCCAATGTATTTAGGAGACAATTTTCCCTTCTTCCCAAAACAGTGATGTCCAATCCTTGGAGAGATCCTCAAGAACACACGATCACTCACTGCAAACACCAATGGTCTTCTATGATGATCCAAATATGATTTCTAATGACTCTAATCCATCTCCATTCTATTTCTAATCAACTAGATCTTATCCATCGTTTCTTGGACAAGTCTCGGCCCAATTAATGAGGTCTCACCTATTTCCACCCAACATAGTAGAGAACGATAAGGAAACTCATAGAACTCTTTGAAGGGGTCCATATGTATCGAATCATGATAATTGTTATTGTATAATAACTCCACCAATGGAAAGTATTCTTCCCATGAGACACCAAAATCCATTACAGAATCCCACAAAATTTCTTCCAATATTTGTATCGTCCTTTAAAATTTCACATCTGTCTGAGGATGATACATTGGACTCATAGTCAAATGAGTTCCCAGGGATTTTTGTAAGGATTTATAAAAAAAATATGTGAAACTCAGATCTCTTTCAAAGACTATCAAAACTGGTGTGCCATGTATCTTTACCACTTCTTGGATATAGATTTTGGACAGATCCTCCACCATATGAGTTTCACGAATTGGAATGAATTAGGCCGAATTAGTGAGATGATCCACTATCACCCATATGGAATTGTGTTTTCAGACCATTATTGGGAGACTTGTAACAAAATACATAGATATCTGCTCCCATTTCCACACTAGAATAGGTAAAGACTGCAACATACCCACTAAATGCTGATGTTCTACCTTAACTTCCTAACAAGTTAAGAACTTTGAAACAAACTCAAACATTTTTCACTTCATACCATTCCACAAAAACTGCACCTTCAATGCCTTATACATCTTATATATCCTCGGATGTATATCCCATCTCTAATGGTGGTAGGCATGAAGAATTTTTTCTTGAAAAGTGATAGGTATAACCATCCGATATCTGAACCAAAAAACTGAAGTCCCATCAAGTTTCCATCCCTCAATGGTCTCCCCACTATTGAGTTTTGAAATCATAAGAAACCATTCTCTATTGGATTTCTATTCCTATTTAACCATTTTTACCAAATCATGAAATATTTAAACTAATAAGAAAACCGCAACATCACCTCGGTTTTCACATTTCACATGCATATCGGCTAAGACCGACATCAACTGACACTCCTCTGAAGCTTCCTTTTCCAAATGATCATATGACTTCATGCTTAATGAATCAGCCACCAAATTTACTTTTCTTGGTGTATACATCAAGTCTAAGTCAAACATCTAGAGATACTCCATCCATCTCTTTTGCCTCAGATTCAGATCCCTTTGTATTAAAATGTGTTTCAATATCTTTTGATCAGTGAACACAGTGAATTTCTCACCAAAGAGATAGTGACGCCAAGTATTTAACACACGACCGACTATAGATAACTCCAAATCATGTGTTGTGTAATTATTCTAATGCACTATCAACTGTCTTGAACCATAAGCAACCACATGGTATCCCTGCATGAGAACGCATCCCAACCTGGATCCCGAAGTATCACATTAGACCACATATCCCTATCCTGGTTCTGGAAAAACCAAGATAGGTGATGATTTCAGACTCACTTTCAGATCTTGAAAATACTTTTGGAATTATTAAATCCACTGGAAAGGAAATTTTTTCTTTTTCAACGCTATCATTGGTGATGCTAGTCATGATAATTCATGAACACAACAACGATAATACCCAGTGAGACTAAGAAATCATCGTATCTCAATAATTTTCTTCAACAATTTCCAAGAGATAACTACTTTATTATTTTTAGGATCCACTAAAACAACTTTTTAATAAATAACATGGCCCATAAAGAATACATCTTGTATCCAAAAATCTCACCTATATAGTGTTTCATACAAACAGTGATCTCTCAATATTTTCAATACTGTTGCTAGGTATTCCTCTCAACCCTTGTCTTTGAATATATCAAGATTTCATCCAAAAACACCATAACAAAATAGTCCAGATATCCCTAAAATATCCAATTTGTCAAATCCATGAAAACTACTGGTGCATTCATTATACCTAAAGGCATGACTATATATTCATAGTGTTCATATCTTCTTTTTAAAATATGTATTTGGAATATCTTCCTTATGAACTCGTAATTGGTGATATTCTGAGCCCAATTCAATCTTTGAGAACCACTAATATCCCCTCAATTTATCGAATAGATCATAAATGTGTGTAATTGGATACCAACTCTTTATCATAACTTGGCTAAGCTTGCGATAATCAACCGATAGCCAATGAGTTCCATCTGATTTCTTCACAAACAAGACTAGTGATTCCCAGTGAGATGTACTTGGCCAAATAAAACCTTTGCTTTCTAGATCCTCCAAATATAATTTTAGCTCCCTTAATTTTGTTGGTACCATCCTATAAGGTATAAGGGTGATAGGACTAGTCTTTGTAAGGAGATCAATCATAAACTGCACTTCCCTTATAGGTGGTAACCCAGAAAAAGTTTCAGGAAGCACATCTGAAAATTGATCCACTGTTGCTGGAAAATTGCTATCCTTGATCTCTTCCATTGATGCCAAAGTCAATGCTGCCAACTGATAAGAGACCATTCCAACAACTAGTTCCAACAAGCCTGTTGAACCAGTTTTTCCAACCCTTTTTCATCTGAAGAGATGCTCGATGTCGTCCTACTATAATAATCGATGTGAGCCTTACATTATGTTAAACAATAAATTCCTAGGATTACATCGAATACATCTATATCTAGCACTGAGAAATCCCATTTTTTCTCAGATCCATCAATAATTACTGAACATACTCTATACACGAAGGCTCGACATTTTCTTTCATCAAGAGGGGTTTGCAGTTTTATCACAGAAGACATCATTTCAAGTTTCAAACTCAAAAAATCAGTAGTACGAGAAGAAAGAAAGTAATTTTATGTGACCATATCAAAAAAACTTTTATAAGGGTATAATTCAGTAGAATCATACCTCACATCATAGACGATCCATCCTGATCAGCCAAAGTCCCCTGCTCTGCTGCATATAACTGCTTCGTTGTGGAACTATGTTCTTTATTTCCCTACCAAGATTACCCCTATTGGAGAGTCATGTTGTTCCTAGAATCACTATGGATAGCTTTTCTTTACTGGTGGTCTAATTCTGCCAGCCCCGCCCTATCGAAGCATATGATGCCTGCGACACCTGAGAAGTGTCCTGAGCACCCGACCTTGGAGTACTGCGACAATATCACTGAATATGTCCCATTTTTTTTTGTAGTTATGGAATTTTATAGGTTTTTTCATACACTATCACTTGATGTGGTCTAATGAACCACACTAATAACTTCCCAACTAGACCTTTGGTTTAAGAGGAAGATTTACTGATCCAGCTATTTGACTTTGATTCCCATTACCACCTTGGAAATAGGTTTCCCTCTTCCTTTTTCTCCTAGCAGTTTAGTTCCCACAATTTCCTATCAATATTATCATGATTCCTCCTCCCATAGCTCCAGTGATATCTCACTCAGCCACTGACACCCTGTTTACCATCTCCATATAATCTATGATACAAAGTACCACAATATTTGACTGAATGTCCTGCCTAAGTCCCAAATTGAAGACACACACCTTCAATCTTGAACACTATGAAACTTATGGTGAAAAGAACACTAAATTAATGAATTTATCCTCATATTCATTAAATAATAGTCTCTCCTACTTCAGGCTAAAAAAGTCTATTATTCATTGGATTCTAAAAGTGTGAGGATAAAATTGTTTGTTAAAAAATTCTTCAAAATTCTCCCAACCCAATCCCCAATCAAATATATCTTGCACTACCAAATCCCAACACTGGTGTTAAATATACTACAACATATAAGTTTCTAGTTTTAACTTCAAGTCTACTGGTGTGCCGATGAAATCAAAGATTTGATTCATCCTGTTTAGCCAACCCTCTTCCCTCTCTAGTTCTGAATCACCCCGGAAGATGGGTGGATTCTACTTCTAAAACTGGATGGAGTGGTCCACTTTCCGAGGATCCTCCCTTTGGTTCCCCATGTACACAACTTGAAATTATTGGACTATACTTTACACCAGCTCTTGGTTCACCTGTGGCTGAGGTGAAACCACATTTTCACCAGCTTCCTCTAGTTGGTTTCTACACCACCTACTGGGTTCCATTTCTAAACAAACAACATATTATATAAGTCTCAATCTTCTAGAAATTGATTTTCTTGGAATATAAAATTCTATAACATCGATATCACAACATTTCTTTTAAAATATAACCATTTTTGAAAAAAAACCTCTCTTGCTTTTGAAAATCAAAACATTTTTAAAATACATCAACTATTTCTTTTTCAAAGCCTTTCTTTTGAAAAAAAAATTCTTCATTTTTTTCCAAAAATAAAACCATGATCCAAATCATATGTCATTACTAAAAATGATATATTAAATCCTAGTGGGAAGTCATTCATCTACAATGTATGTGATTCTGGTCTAATTGGTTAAACCCATGATAATGAGAGTACACTATCCTACTAGTGTTTCCAGAACACTTACGTACCCAACTCCTTGGTAACTTGAAGTTCAGCATAAAAAGGTTATCTAAATATTTATATGCACTACATTTCAAGTCCCGAAAATCCTACTCTTTTCTAAGAAGACCAACTAAGTAATATAAAATAAGGATTTCAAATCCAAGACTAAGAAAACTCACGACTACTTGTTCTACAGAGAAGGGACCAAGCTGATACCATTTTTAATGACCCACTAATTCTCATTGGCTTGAGAACACAATGAGTCATTATTGGGACTTAGGCGATATCCCCAAGATTCCAAAGGCTTTAAATAAATGCCAAATGGTTTAAAATACTAGTTGGGTATGATTTAACCATTTAAAGATAAACTATAAACCAAAAAACTGCAATCCATAAAAGCTATATGATGCATGAACAAAATAATGACAATTTATAAAATATTTTATACCAAAGTGAGAAAAAAAAGTGATATAGAAGAAGAAAAATAGACATAAAACTAAAAAAGGAAGATAAATAAAAACACACCAAAATAACTAAAATACTCCAAGATCCACCAGCTCTGTGCTCCACCACCATCAGAGAGATCAACAACTCAAGAAGTAGTGCTAAAAACCTACTACACCCTACCTTTTCCCACATCCCAGAAGATGACATCTGCAAAAGAACCAAATTTCCAAAGTAGGGGTGAGTATAAAACTCAGCAGTATTTCTCCAATGACTTATCTACTCACTCCACTTGGATATAAGAGTTATCCATATTTATATAAAATAGTTTATATAAAAAATTTTCTAAAAATAGTTTATATCTAAATATAAACAGTTCTCAAAATAGTTTATAACTAAATATAAATTAAAACCATGTGAACCAATTTTCCAGAAATCTATACTCCAGGTAAACATTTAAATAAATATTTAAAACACTTTCTGAAAACTACTTTGGAAAACCAATAAACTCCAAAAAAACTACAAAAAATGAATGCATCATTATGAAAGTTCCATACTCATGATTGGTTTCTCATCTATCCACCAAGTCATCACAAGGTAATTATTACCCAACAGTGTTCCAAAAACCAAAACCAATTTCAAACAATTTCACATGTTCCAATAAAAATTCCCATTTATTGAAAACCTTCCAACCATTCAATTTTAAAACATTAAATGATTTCAAAAACCCATATATATACTATAAAATTATAAACAATCAATTGTACACAATTCCAAGAGTTATAATTTTAAAACCCCCATTTAAAATAAAAAAATTGCATTTCACAAAACCCCCCATTTTTCTATGTTTTCCACCACCCATCACTAAAGAGGCTTTAAAAACTGTACAAAAGAAAAAAAATTAATTTTCATAAAAAACAAAATTTTAATGCATTTTAATCAATTCTATCAAGGGGAGATGAGAGTAAATCCACCTACCTCACTTGTTTCGATGAAAACTGACAACATATGAAGAACTCTCAAGAATTCGGGTCAAGATTCCAAGAAACTGCCCAAGATCTCCTCACTTATAATGAAAAACACCAGATATAACCTTATTTGGCCTCCAAAATCTTATATATAACCACATGGGCTGTATATCTAAGAAAAATATATAAAAGGATGGGTAGATCTAAGAAACCCTGAAGAAAACGATGAAGAACATGCACTTACCGTAATAATCATACTTCAATTCACCGAGGAACATGTTAAGATTGATTAAAGATTGATGCAAAAAACTCCTTTTTCCTTTGTGGGAGAAAAAATTCATGTTAGATTTGATTTGGGTTGAAATAGATCAATCATATGGCCAAACTGAATTAGATCCACAAAGATAGGTAATTAGTTTTATCCATGCGCGGTTTGGCCACACAGTTTGGCCAAATCGTGTGCTGACCATGCACCCCCTTTTTTACCCAAAACCATTCAAAATTACTCCAAATTCTCCCCCAACTTCCCACATAACCTTTAAACATATTAAAATCATCTGGGAAGGGTTACATACTAGAAACTGGGGGGCTGCTACACTAAGTTCCCTAAACCTTGGAATTTCGCACAAACCACTTTAAAAATATATTTCTAATATATTCAATCATCAGGAAACCACCATTCGCATCAATCCATAAATATATTATAGGTTTTAATAAATTTTAAGAAATAATTGAAAACATAAAAAAGCTCATGGATATTTCCAGAAAGGTAAAAATTGGAAACACCTAACTTAACCAAGTGCGAAGGGGATAAAACTCCAAGGGAAGGGAGCACCAAGACTTATGGATGATCCACATGACCTAGACACAAGAAAATGAAACAAAAAAAATTATCCAACCCTAACCCTAGGGTTCATCTAGGAAAAAAACCCCCAAAGGAAAACCCTAGGAACCAAGAGGGGAAGAGAAAGGGAGAATAAATTGGCCAAAAATCCAAGATATATTACCTTGGGACATTCAAGGGACTTCAATGGAGGAATTATAGAAAGGGAGAGGGGGTATGGGAGGACCCCCTAGCACACCTTGGTCATAGGAGGGAGGAGGATCCCAAAATGGGTAAAAGATAGGAGAGAAGGAAATAAGAAATTGGATTTTTAATGAACTAGAACGTCCACAAGGTTTGGCCGCACGGTTTTCCAAACTATGCAGTAACCGTGTGGACCCCTATGTCCAAGTAAAATAATCCACATTGAAACCTAGGACTTACCACATGGCTATGAATAGGCTGTTCATCCAGTTTTTTCTGGACAACACTAGTTGCACAACATCTGCACGGTCACTACTAATCGTGCAATAACCATTCTCATTTTGAAAAACTTTCCAAAAACTCTGAAAAACAAATTTTTTTTGATGGGGACTCAAAATTTAACCTTGAACCAAATATCCAAGTCTAATAAAAGTATAAAAATAAGGAGTACCAATGGTTAGGGTGTGACAATTCTCCCCACCACAGACACTTTCTTCCCCTAGAAAGTCACCAAGCTGATCATCAACCAAAACTCGAGCCCATGCCCAGACAAAACTGAGGTGAACTAGGAATCCCAGGATGAAATTACTCTCTACAGGTCACATCCAACCAATCAAGATGAAACCAAAGCCCAATATTGAGGGAGAACATGAGAGGTTTCTCCCCACCACAAGAACTCCACTAACTTGAAAACCTCAAAGTCCCAACACACCACCTTGGGGGGAGGGGGAGAACCCAAGAACTCCCAACCTGAATCCACCCAACCTTTTGACACTGACCAAAAAACAGCCTTACCACAACTAGAAACTAATTAATTCTTCATCCTGGACTAAAGAAACTCCTATAGCATGAGAAAATCCATTCTACCACCAAGACCCAAATAGAGAACATGCCACAAAGAGACCTGGCATACTGGGATGTTAGAATGGAAACACTTACAACCCTCCAAACAAGGGTGAATAAAAACATTTTCATAATTAAAAATCCTCTACACTGGATGAATCTCACAACACTAGGGAAAACCCCATGAAGAACTCAACTCAAACCAAAAACACTATCCACTTCCTCCACAAAACTCAAACACTCTCATCCCCAAACGAACACCTCCAATGCCAAAACCAACTACAAACAAGATCCAAACACACCTTCACAATTAAATGATGAAACCACCCCTACTAATAAATTAAATCAAGGGAACATTAGTTGTTTCCACCATAACACGAAAAACAAGAACCAGACCAAGGTTTAACACACCCACAACAACTCCTGACTGTGGACGAGCTTCACCCCGAGACCTATGGCTGGGGATTTTATGACCAAAGAATCTTACGACTCACATTTTGAGACTAGAATCCCCCAATCAAAACTACTTATTCAAGAAAAACCTACCACATGTCTTCTCTCAATGACCCGAATGACCCCGATGAGAGCAAGTATTTGGAGGGATGCAACAAGACGACTTGGAATTTATGAACCGACCATACAGATGACACACCAAAAAGTGGTCTAACAATCTAGATTTCAGAACCAACAAGAATAGATTCTTATAAATAGGTTCCTCTGGCATGAACTCCTCTCTAGATGAGAAACCCTCACAAAAGTCGACAATCATCAACTAAACCCCAAATTCCAACAACTATGAGATTTACAACCTCCATTGGTCCAAAACTGGACCATCAAACATAACCTAGATAGCACGAACTTTAACAACCTCAGAAGTTCCCAACAATATGAAGACACACTCTACTTAAATCAAACCAATCCTCTACCTCTAAAATACCTCTATCACCTTGAAGGACAAAAACACTCGAAAAGAACCATAAATTGGGCACAACTCATTGGAAACTTTTGGGAACTTTCTGGGTGGAATAATCCAAACAACACGAGGAACATAATACAAAATCAACATCAATACAAAATACAATAGAAAAGAACACCTAGGTCTAAGACAACCGGCCTGTAATCCAAATAAATACCAACACAACCAAAATCCTCTTTTCCAAAACCATAATTTGTCATTTAAATTCCCAAAATACCTTATCCCAAGGCCATTTTCAAAAAAGAACTCCACTTTTATGAAGTTAAAAATCCACTCCCAAATGGAAACTAATTTCCAAACCCTTTCTATTTCAAAAAATCATCCATGTAATCCTATGAATAATTACATGTGTGTCTATCCATTTATATCCACATATTCCATGAAAAAGTTCCCCCATACACTTTCCATACATACCCACACACATGTGATCCTCCATAAGGAATAACAAGGGTCACGCCCTTACTTTACTCATTAAAAACCAAGTATTTACCAAATTTTGGGTCCAAAAAACTTCCAATTTTAGAACTCACATTACTAATTTAAAACCATTTTTGAGAAAACATTTTCATTTCAAAACCGTTTGAAATAAACCCTTTTCCATTTTCAAAACCACCTTCATTTGAAAATCATACTCATACCAACCAAAACAAAAATGAAACAAAAAATAAAACTACTGGAATAAGAAACTAGTGACTAGGCCCAACTAGATGACATAGTAGTGATCCCTACCCCAAGTAAGAAATAACACTAAGAGGACCTTAAAAAGTGTACCCGGACTCCATGTGGGTCACTACTCCATGTGAAGTCACAACATAACACTTGATTGCCTCTATTGTCATCCCTCTATAAAAAAAGACAATGACTCAAAAAACTGGACTGCCCCTGGAAACTCAGGTTTCTTCATGAGTGGTGGTGATCATGAACCATCACATAACCTACCTATTGAGACCCAATAGTCCTAATCTCCATCCACCAGACACCCCAAATAAAAATAACCTCCTTTGATACCATTTTGTCACAAACCAACCCGGTTCGAACCTGAACCTCTCACCCGAGCCAGTCCACGACATGGACCAAAGGGTGTTCTCAATCCCCATGGATTGGAAACTAGTTCAAAGAATAAAAAAATACAAATGGGAATGATTTTAGCCCAAAAGAAATCACATGGACCAGATAAACAAATATAAAAAACTAAAAACTCCTAAAAACAACAACTGAATCTCAAATAAATAAACAATTTATTCAGTTACAAAATACAACTAACCATAATTAAAAATAAAACAAGAAAGATAAACCACTTCCACATGATCTCCATGTGACCTCTTGGTGACCACCAACCACAAGACTAATCCTACTCGAACACTGAGCAACTAAACCAGGATAACCTAAGAAATAAAAAACCTGCAACTAAGAAGGTAGGATATGCGTGATCACCAAAATGCTCAGTAGGAAATCCAAGATAAACCACTGAATCCAAGAATATCCTTTCCCAAAAAAACCAATTACACAATTTTTAAATACAATTACAAAAGTAGGGTTTTTACATCTTAAATAAAAAACATAATTTTTCCATTTTGAAAATCCAGTACATGCTACATATCATTTCCAACACCAATTACCAATTTATAAAAGAAAACCAAGACAAGTGTTTCCAAGTTTGTGATAAAAAAACATATAAATAGAATGGGCTGGAAAAAAATATGATAAAAAACAAACAAACAAAACAATAATAACCATGGGTGATCCTAAACATCCCTAGGAGACCCCTGGACGTACTCGATTCGGAACCAACTACCAGCATTTGGTAAAGCCCCTAAGTCTATAACCAACTAGCATCCCTAACCTAGCCTCACTAGTGGAACATCCCTAATGGGATATCTAAAACTCTAGGAGGGTACTAAACCATATAATTAGGAATAGAAAGAAAATGTCACTTGATCAAATATAAGAAGCCCAAGAACCAATTGTGGTAGTAATAATATTATGTAAGTAGGAGGCCAACACACATGTGACTCAGCTTGGCTGTTTTCACTACACTTGCCTACCCCAAACATGGACACCAATATATGATAACCCCTAAGGAAAATACCTCCTATAAAGGTTACCCATATGCACATATTTTCATTTCATAAAACAAAGCTCCAACCAAGACTCTATAACTGATAAAATTTGAATGCATTTCTTAAAACATTTAGGTTGGCAACCACACACTCCCATTTTCCAAACACAATTCTTTCCAAAAAACTTCCACAACCATCACCTTTGAGTTGGTAGATCCAAATGGGCGTTTATCTTGACATAACTGAAAATAGTACCAAAACATCACAAAAACACTAATTTTACCTTTACAACACCAAACAATACCTTTTCCTTAACAAAATCACACCAAAGTTTCAAGGCCAAACAGGCCAAATATTGAGGATCACATTCAAAAAACACGTTTTTCAAAACAATTGGAGAAATACATTTTAAAAATTCATTTGAAAACATCTTTAAAAAACCCACATAAGGAAACTAACTTGCTTTGAAAACTAAAATCCATAAAATAAACTAGGGTTTGGAGAGAATACCATTTTCCAAGTACCATATTCATTTTAGGGCACATCCATGTGTGAACCTAGTGCACCCATGGATGTTCCAACATCCAATGGCACACATAAAGTCCAAAATAACCCTAAAATAAAATTTCCACAAAATCACCACTTTCTTTATAACCAAAACCATCCATCCACATTCTTTAGAGAGCATAAAACAATTCACTTAAAACAATAAACCCTTTCTAAAACGTTTTAACACACTTATCAAGACATACAATTTAAAAATTTTACACACCACACCAAGTTCACAAGAAAACAATAAAATCACAATATAAACAAATCCAAACATTTCAAAAAAAATCCCCAAATTACATTTTAAAGAAACATTAACATTTTTAGAAACACCATAGGTGCCTTAAACCTAGGTATTTCACACAAACAACTTTAAAAATCTATTTCTAATAGTTTCAATCATCATGAAACCACCATTAACATCAATCTATAGATATATTATAGGTGTGAGTAACTTTTAAAAACTAATTTAAAACAAATAAATTCTCATAGAGAGTTATGGAAAGGGAAAAATTGGAAGCACTTACCTTAATCAACTACGAAGGGGTTAAAACTCCAAGGGAAGAGAGAACTGAGCCTTACAGATGATCCACATGCCCTATCTAGAAGAAAATTGAACAAAAAATTAGTCAACCCTAATCCTAGGGTTCATCCATGAAGAAATCCCCCAAAGGAAAACCCTAGGAACCAAGAGGGATAGAGAAAGAGAGAATAAATTGGCCAAAAATCCATGAGATCTTACCTTAGGACCTTCAAGGGACTTCCATGGTGGAAGAAGAGTAAGGGAAAGGGGTTTGGGAGGACCCTTGGTGTGCTTGGTCAGAGGAGGGAGGCAGAACCAAAAAATGGGTAAAAGAGAGGAGAGAGAGAAATGAGAAATGGGATTTTTAATGACTTGGAAAGTTTGTACAGTTTTCCAAACCCCGCGGTAACCATGTGGACCCCTCTATCCAAGGAAAAAAAACTTCATATATGTAAACCTAGGACTTACTGCACAGCCGTGAGTAGTCTGTGCAGTCGGTTTTGTCCAGCCAATACGAACTGCACGGTGTCCACACAGTTACTACTAACTATGTGGTAACCATGATCCCCTTGGAAAACTTGCCAAAAACTCCAAAAAACTAAAAATTTTGACCGTTACTAAAATATGAACATTGACCCAAAGATACAAGACTAATAAAAGGATAAAAATAAGGAGTATCTGAGGTTGGGGTGTGAAAATAATCAATAAAAAAATAATTGTAGGGAATCAGAGTAAGAATAAGGATTTACAACCCAAGTCTAACCATAAATAATAGATAAATAGAAACATGCTATAAAATAAATGATACCCATGATCAACACACATACATACAATAGGGGTTTCTCACTAGGCCAACCAACTATAAAATAAACCAAAAAAAATACAAGGGGATACTCAACTATAACTCCCGGGTCTCTCCTCAAACTAGCCTCCCAACATCCATCAGCCACACCAATTAGATATTTGAATATTTTGTTGCTTGAAATCCAAACACAAGGTCTATATGCACACCAGGGCACCCATGTAGAGTGTGATAATATAACTCAATAAGGAACCAAAAATTCATACTTTTATATACCAATATATACAGTGTATGCATGTATGAGATAATAAATCAAACGACAATTAACAACATATAAGAAACCATTTTAGGTCATCCTAGGCTAACCATGCCACAATGACACTTGATTGCACCTACTTCGACACTTACCAGTAACACATCCACTATAGTCATATAATCCGATCATGTAAAGGAAAAAACTATGCTAAAACTAGGCATATAGAGAAACTATGGATCCTCCATTGGTGATCCCCAGGAATGGAACATCTGAGGACCATCTCTTAGTGTTTCTCATGCTACCATCATCTAGCGACCCACTCTTGATTGTCCCTAGAAACATATCATCTAGAGACCCTGGAAAGAGTAAATGGGGATATGGGAGAGACATAATTATAAGAACCTCTTGATGTGGAGTGTATCCAGTAGGAGATAATTGTGTCTCATGTACCCTCCAATAAATCTATGACTGAAAGAGATGTAGTATATCATGATTGAATAATCCCTTATAGGTTGATGTTCTGACAGGTGGTTCCATTATGTATGGTTATAAGAACCTTATATAGGGTTGTTTGGCCATTCTTGATGCCATGCGAGTATAAAATGGTAATGATAAGGTATCCCATGGGTTACGGCCTATGCGATATAAGATGTGCATTCTAGGTGGGAGAACCTAGTGACCCTTAAATGCAACTCAGTTTAAGTGAGTTTATGCCTTGTGACAGGCGAGGGTAACCCTTGGTAGGGGTTAACTAGGTTTTTAAAGCGACTCAGAGGAAACAATCATGGGTAAATTCGTGAATTTAATATTTTAGAACAATAAGTATCTTGGTAAGTGTGTGTTAGGCTTGAGAAAATGCCTTGAGGATATTAATACATGTGAGGTAGGTCTGGTCGGTGTGATCAGATCAGGCATGAGGCAACCTGTGCAAGTGGAAACCCTTAAAAGGGTTGAGTAATGGCATGTGAGTTTCCCATTACATGGTAATGTAATGCAACTTGAGTGTTAGTGTTCACTTTTGGGCATCAATGTTGGGATTCTAAGGGAAAGGTCAGATGATAACCTGACCCTATTGATCTTGGGTGTGCTTTAGTGCATGGTGAAAGAATGGATATTCACTTTTGATTATTAAAGGATATTAGTTATATGGAAATCATGTGATTAACCATTGGCATGGTAAGATACCTAAAGTTAAAAAGGATTCATTGATAGTACTGTTGTCTTGATGGGACTTACATGTTGTAAGAGCATGTTGAGCTGTTTAGGTGCATGATCCTAGTCTCAATGAGATATGAACAATGGGATTGTGAGTTAGGGATTGTGTTTGGTCATAAGGGAGTGTTTACCTATGGGTTTCGATGATAATGAGAAAATAAACACTACCTATTTGTGAGTTATTTTAGTTCAAAAGTTGATCAGTTGAGTAATGCAGTGGATGTGGTGCCATAATGAGCCTAATTCAAGACTACACATAAATATTCATGGGTTTATAGTGGGTTTTTATTGATAGGTCCCTCTATGGGAAAGTTTACCTGGAAAATTAGGGAAATTCTTATGGGCAGGATGAATGAGGATCATGAGGGGAATTTAAAAATCTTTATGCTTATGAATGATATTAATGGGTGGAATGATGTGAAATTACATGGTGAAATTGTATTCCCCAGTCTATGAGTGTCAGTATTTTAGTATATGAGCATGGATTGGGAAGAGTGACATGTAGGTTTTTATAAAGTAACTTGTTCATGTTGTTCCCATCAAGTTGTTTTAGTGAAGTCATATGGGGGGTGGGGGGGGGGGGGGGAGTATACCATTAACTATGAGGGTTGTGACCCTTATTACAAAAGGAAATTATGGGATATGATAATGACTATGTCCTTGTGATCCAGGAATGAGATGTGATTGATATTTCCTTTTTGTAGGGATATAAGTAGGATAACCACATTTGACCATTGTGTTCAGTGATGGGTAGGACATGATCCATGGGGATTGGGTTTTCATTTTAATGGTACAATCGTGAGAACACTCATTTAGTGGGGAGTTACATATATGTCATAGGTATAACCCTCATATGGAAGTTCTATGAGTTTAAGAAAACCAATCGTTAATGACCATTATCTTAGGATATAGGTGAACAAGTGGATTTTACCATACTAGATTTTCTAAGAATGAATTCGATGGTCCAAGAATGGGTTGTATAGTTAGTGAGTTTGTACTCATATAGGTTATAACCCTAGTTTTGATCAAATCACACTGGGAATTTAGTATGAACATCAGTGTGGGTGTTTATAAGATCACATGATTTCCTTTAGGATTTAAGGAATTATGATTTAGTGTTTTAATAGTGTGATGGTTGTGGAAGCCGAGTGTTTTGAGATAGGTTGGATGGAAGATATCTGACCTATTTTCTTACATAGAATTTAATGTAGTTTATTTGAAACTAAATTATGAATGTGGTTTTGGAGGTAACAAATGCGGTTCGGTCTTGACTAGTTTTTTGAGGGAAATATGGTGAGTTCAGACCCCGTGCATAAATGTAATTAGCATATTTATTGGAATCCTTGAGTGTAAGTTGTGTTTGATGAGGAAGTCCTATAATGGGAAGTACACCATGGATATATTGACCATACGATGCTTATTTTATGTTGTTCTAAAATTTCTTGTAAGTGACATGATGATGAACCCAACTCATTGTTAACTATAGTTTTATAACACCATTCTGATAAAGGAAGATGGGCTAGAAAGGAACAACAAGTACCAGGTATGGTTATTAGTTTTTCACACCTCAAACTTTAAAATTATTTTATTTTATTATTTCTTGTCTTTGGTTAGCCTCGTAGAGGTGCGGGTTGAGCGCTAATCTAATTTTTTTGACATTTAATAATTTGATGGATTTAAGACCAGTGCACAGGAACTGCACAGTTGTCGGTAACCATGCGGTCGGCCCAGGTGCCCATGCGGTTCCCTAATGTTTAAAATAAATAAATTTTTATGAAGTTAAAAATTAGTAAATGTGTAAAAAATAATAGTAATAATATTATTTAAATGATAATAATAATATTATTAAAAATTATATTAATATTTTTATTATTAAATTGTTATGATGATGATGATGATGATTATTATTATTATTATTATAATTTTTTTTGAAAACCTTGGGGGGGGGGGTCTCCCCCCCTCTTCTCCTCTATGCATGCAACGAGCCCCCTAGTCCTCCCTTGTGCACACATGAACCAGAATCCCGAATCCCCCTTTCCCTCGCCGACTAGATCCCCTCTTGGTGCGCTCTATCCCTGGAGACCCCCTCTATTCTGGTTCCACACATCCCCGACGATCCGGCCCCCCGATGTGAACCCCAACTCACGACCTTCTTCTATTCGGTGACCTTCCGGTGTGGCCCGAAACCCCCCCGTACAGTTCCTCCACCCTGCTCCAGTGCGGCCACGATTTCCCTCTCTGAAAAACCTTTCCTCTTTTGGCCTGATTGTATTTCATTCATTCTTGGGTGTTGTTTATTCAATTTAGAAAAACCTTAACACCTAGATTTGTGTTTTTTATGTTTTTATCGTTGATTATGGTATGCGGTTGGTCTGTGGGGTGTTGTTCTTCCTTCCATTGAGGTTCTATCACATTTACATGTGTTGAGGTATGTGTTTCCATGCCATTTATTCCAATTTTAATCCATGTGATGCTTAGGTTTTGTTAATTAATTCATAAAACATGTTTCACACATTTATTATATTCATAGTTAATCCTTGGTGGTGTTTTCTTATTGACAGATTCAACTAAAAATATGTATTAAGATGTTTCTCTATTTACGCACATGAATATGCCTAACCAATCTGGTTTGAATAATTGTATTTATCTTCAAATGGTATTTTTGGATGTTTTGAGTGGTGTTTACTTATAGAAATATTTTATGGAACTTGTTTTCCTTTCATTGGTTGGTTTTATAGAACTTGGTGTTTTTGATGAAATGGTTCATTGTATTAGTGGAAGGTGTGTGTGGTTCCTTAAAAAATGGTTATGAAAAGGCCACTTGTGCCATGCCATTGGATATGGTAACATCCATGGATGCACAGAGTGCACCCTTGGATGGGCCTTCAAATGATGATGACATTTGCAGTGGTTCTTTTCTTGAACCTTTGTTTTATAAAATGAACTCCTATCACATCTTTCCCTCTCTTTTGATAAATGCTTCCATGGATTCCAAAATGATTTAAGCCTATTTCAAAGTTGTTTGGAAGGTTGTGACTTTTTTGTTGTTAATAAAAAGGAAATTGTTTCTTGAAATATTGTAAATCCCATTTGTCACCTTTGAGTGCATTGTGTTTGTTTTCAACATATTTTTAGTAAAGTGGATTTGAAATAAAGGCCCATTTGGAAATTTCCACATTTTTGAGTGTGGGTTTGAAACTTAAAGGTTATTTGGTGAAGGAATAGTGGAAATGGAATTTCTTATTATTGGAAATGGTTTTTAAGGTGTTTCTTTCTCATTGATAAAGGTACCCTAGATGGGTAGAACTAGAGGCCCATTTGGAATCTTGAAATGGATTTTAGAAAACCCTTATTGGGTTAGGATCCTTTCCTAGTTGTTTATTTGTGATATGGGAGGGTCCTCAATATGGGACCTCCCATGTGTAATGAATGTTTTTTGGAAAGGGAACACCCTTGAGGTGGACGGGGTGGTGCCAGTTGGGTTATGTTTATATAGTATGTATGTGACTTGTTGTTTTAATGGTATGGCACACACCCTTGTGAAATATACATGGTAACCTAGTATATCAAAGAGGTTTACATAGAAATATTACTGCACTAGTCTAGGTTATTGTACTAGCTAGTGGACCATAATCAGTGGATACTCAGGTTTATTATTATGGGATCGGGACCCTCGTGCAAAGTCTCAGATTCGGATGCCACTCAACTGGTTCCCCATACCTGGTTGGCGACATGGACTCAAGCATATTTCCCCAAATTCCAGAGGCTGCTGACTAGCAGTAAGGGCCTAGGATGTGATAGCAGGGAAACTATGCCCTCATTGGAAGAGTGTAACATAACATAATCAATAATAATACAGTAGTGGAAAAAGTAAACAATATACAACTGAAATAAAAAGTGGAAGAATGATAAGATAAATAACCAAGAATCATTCCATACAAAAGATGATGCAGCATGCTATGTTCTAAGAAAAAAACCAAACAAGTAACTGCAGAAATCTACAATATATATTCTAAAATATAAAAAGAAACAGAGAAACTAGGAAGTATCTAAAGACGTGGATTAGTCCCATGCTCTACTGCTCATAAGAAACAAATAAAGTACCGGTATAAGGGTGCTTTCCCTGATCGACACCTGCAATCATATAATGTATTTGGGCCCAAAACCATGACCCAAACAGGGCGTGAGACTAAAGCCTAGTAGGAAACCACCCAAGGTCTGTGCTAATGTGTCCGTGAAAATATATAACAGGAAGTGCACAATAGTTAAATCAGTAAAAAGCAGGTACTCAAAAGTAATAACAAAATATGTCTCAGAAGACAATGTAATCAAGTATAGGTGAAGACCGAATCCAAGATTCTTATTTGGATTTCCAGACATGTCATTAGTCATTTTATTTTGTTATTCGATTTATAACCGAGTCCGGTCTTGACATCCTAAAGTGGAATTTAAGTATCACTCCTAGTTTATTTAACCAGAACCATATAACCATGGTATAACATAACACCAATCTAGATCAAAACACAATATATAAGCATTTCAACAGTCAATCAGGGGAGAAACCTGGTATATAAGCAATTCAATATGTTTCTAGATCAAAACCTGGTATATAAGCATTTCAGCACATGTCAGGGTCAAAACCCGGTATATAAGCATTTCAACATAAAAACAACACATGTAACTTACACTATTACATGGTTAACTAAATAATAACTCATGTGGTTATCAAACATGTCACAAAACATTCAATTAATCTAACCATTACCAGGATTAACAATTATAAACTCACATGGGAAACTCATATCACAAGCCTAACATGTGAATTAAACTATCAAAAGGCATAACCATTTATTATATCACATGGGGAAATCATTAAATTAACCAATTACATTTTAAACAACCCCTAAAATGGAATCAAATGCATGCCAATACGCACCCTAGTCCAAACGACTAAACATTGATCATCCAAGGGAAAACACACCCACAGGGTGGCCCTCAATCAAGGCTAACAATCTCAAACATTTTTTATAATCATTTAATGAATTACCTAATCAATTTTAGGTAACAACATAGGTAAATATTCAATTTAGGCGACACCCAAAAATGGGCGTGTGGCACTCCAACATGTATAATAAACTTGAAAATTTGAAAATGGAACGAGACCACCTACCTCATACTTGTATGAGTCTCATTATCCACCATTAGCCTATAATTCGAGCTAGAATGAAGAAGATATAGAAAACAAGGTAAAACTCTCAAGGTTTGATAATTTCTTTGAGACAAAAAATCATGAAGAAAAACTCAATAGGAATTGAGAGATTACCAATTGGGTTCAAATACCTCCGACGACGATCAAATCAGAGTTCAGACAGAGATTTGGGAGGTGAATTTATGTCTGGCGCTGTTGGTTCGTGAGACGAGCGATCACTTCTATCCAAATGACAAAAGATGATACTACTTCCTAATTTAATGAATCAAAATAAAATTACATGGTGTGTACTAGAAACTACACACCATTTCCATACAGATCTTGGCCAGACCATGGCATGGCGTGTACTGAGAATTACATGGTGTATACCCATATTACACGGCGTGTTCTTGAAAATACACAGCATGTAAAACCTAGTTATGTC
The DNA here is from genome assembly GCA_963277665.1 of Viscum album. Classification (NCBI taxonomy): domain Eukaryota; kingdom Viridiplantae; phylum Streptophyta; class Magnoliopsida; order Santalales; family Viscaceae; genus Viscum; species Viscum album. Next base: position 1,714,333,769 of record OY728160.1, on the reverse strand, counting down.
ATGTAATATGTAACACCCTAGGTAAATAAAGAATATGAAATTTTCATATTTATCCATATTTTTGAATAAAATATTAATATGACTTTAAAGGGGACGCTATGCTCAATGGCGTACCCAACACGCAACAACGAGTTTCTTGGGAATCTTACGTTGCACTCTAATAATAAAATAATATTATTTTAAATGGTAGTTAACATGTAGCCGTTGTATTGGCGTGAATGGATAGAAATAACTAAAATATGATTATATATGTTTTTAAATGTTTTTACATTTATCCAATAAAATATAAAGGCATAAAATATGGAAAGAATTCAATTTTAGGAGTATATGCCCTAGTTTTCACTAAAGGTTTACTTATCGCATTTTGATGGACAACCCTCATTAAATATAGTTTTGTTCACTCTTATACATCCTTTTGGACCAAATAAAACTCTTCTTAAGAATTGGTACATCAAAATTTACTTTGTGTAAATTTTTGGTATCTTTTTGATAAAGTTTATTTTTTTAATGAATAGTGTAAAATGTTGAATTTTAATTCAAAACCTCTTTTTAATCTAATTTATTTATATGATTAGATTATCTTTTGAATTGGTTTTAAAGTGAAATTAGAATATATTTTTACCATTAAATCCAATAGTGGTCGTTGTAATTAATTTCACTTTGAAATCAGACTTAAACGAGTGTCAATCTTTTGATACTTATTGTTTCATAAAAACACGCTATTTGCTCTGACAGCGGGAATTAATTATTAAATTAATTAATGTGACTTATATGTTTTTAATTTTGTAAAATAGACTTCATTTTTGAATTCGGAATATCAAATATAGCTTAGGGTGAATTTTTAGGATTTTTCTGAAAAACTTCAATTTTTGATGAATAGTGAAACCACTAAGTGGTACTTATAAAAACTGATTTTTCCGTTTAAATGAAAATTTTCCATCTTTGTGTTTTGAATTTCAAAAATCTGACATAAATGGTTGTCATTAAGAAGTAAAATGTGGTTCAATGGGATAAAAATAATTTTTTGGTGAATAGTAACTTATTAAGTTTTTAATCACGATTAGAGGTAATTAGTGTAGTTTAAGGTAAAAATAATGTTTTAATAATATTAAATGAACTTGACACATGTCCTAACCTCATTGGATGTGTCATTTACGACCAAGAAAACCCATGGGTCAACTTGGGGACCCCATGAAGCCACTTTGGTTGGAAAATGACATTAATATATTTTTATTTAAAGTTAAAGTAAAAATGAGACAAACATGAAATGTTTTACTAAAACAATTTTTACATGGGGTTATAACAATCATATTTTTGACTATAAATATTCATTGTAAAGATAACAAGATTTCCTACATCATAGTATTTTTTTATAATTTTTAGACATTAAATAAATTAAATTATTTATGACATCATGATGATGCAGCGATGACATCATTATTTAACGATTTAAATAAAATGGAAAGCTAATGTAATATCTAAGACCTACACATGTCCAAAAACTATTGGATGAGTGGATTTATAACCCTTATCACCTTATCCTCGAAACAAATCAATGTGGGACCTCTTAAATCCGAATACCATTTTAAAATAAAGTGACTTTTCTTTACCTTCCAAGAGTGCCCCTCCTCTCCTCTTATAAAAGGCCCCCACCTCTACCTCCTTACCCACACTACCAAAGCCTTTGGCTCGGCCAAACTCTGCCCATTTTGTCTCTCAAATTCCCTATATTACTCCTTGAAGCCTCACTTTGGGCAGAAGTCTTCCCAAGGAAGCCTTTGAGCTCAAACCAAAGGGAGTTACCCGATTTTAAGGTAATGTCTTCAATTGAGTCCTTTTTTTTTATTTTGCTTCTCGAACCCCCTAAACTCTTTTTATTAATTTCTTTTGTAACAAATAAAGTATCATAAATATACTAGGATGTTTTTATAAGAATTATTCGAGCTAAACTTTTACACACCTACATCTAATGGTTAAAGAACATACTGTTTCTGTGGATGGCGAATTTCGGCCTCCCGAAACGATGATTGTTCAACATTATTTTAGCACCTTCAAAGGTGGAAATTAAGATGACACTATATTTATATATTATATATAATATGTTTATGTTTTCCTTAAGCTTATGTATTTTTCATTTTGGGCATACCTTTATGGTTTCCATTATGGGTAAACGCGATATCTTCATTTAAGGAAGTGCGGACTACCGCCCCCTCAAAGTGATGTGATTCGTTAATGCCATACGTGGGATGTATAAAGGATGGATTTAAAGTTATTATATATGATGTTATAATGGAATTATAATATAACTCTAAATCATTTTTATTCCATTCCATAAAAATATGAAATAGAAATGAAAGTAGCGTTCATGCGTACGTAGGGCTTACCGTCTCCATGAACGGTGCATTTCATTTCTTATCCCCAAATGTAATGTACTATTATAAGTACATGTATATAATGGATATATATGATGAATGATACATATAAATGATGAATATAATTCTGGAATTAAAATATACATACCTCTCATTTAGTTTTAATTCCATTAATATGACATAGAAAAGAAAGTAGCGTTCATGCATACGTACGACTTACCGTCTACCTGAACGGTGCATTTCATTTCTTACCTATAAATGATTATGTAATATTATAAATACATGTATATTTTGGATATATATGATATATATGATATACAAATCATGAATATAATTCTGGATATAATGAACGTTTGACCACACGAACAACATGTAATTGTAAGAAGTCCACTTTCGACTAAAGAACCAAATATCGAAAAAACAAACATTATTAACTTAAATGATTACATAATTTTTATAACATGGAAATAAGTGATCTAAAAGGAATAATGAACTAGAAAAAGTTTCTTAATAAAGTGGAAATTAAATCAAGTTTATTATTCAGGACGTTAGAGAATGATCGAGTCAAGTCGGACCCGAGGTAAGGGATCCTACTCCTCTCTTTCTTTTTAAGTACACTCTTTTATGTCATTCATTCTAAGCTCATATTTCTTATTATTGGGATGTTCTTTTATATTACTCTTACTATAATGTTTATGTTCATATGATGAGAGACCCTATTCTCTCTCATCAATCTATTTTGGAAGTTTTGAGTGGCGCCGTTAGGCTGCCGAATTTTCGTAAGAGATCTAACCTCTCTCTTTCTTTTTAAGTACTCTCCTTTATGTCACTTCTTTTAAGCTCCTCTTTGTTATGATGGGGGATGTTATTTTATATTCCCCTTTCTGTACATTTTCTTTTAATGTGATGAGATACCCTATTTGATCTCATCAATCCATTTTTGGAAGTTTTAAGTGGCACCGTTAGGCTGCCGAGTTTTCGTAAGGGATTTTTCATCTCACTTTTATTCCCATGAGATTTATGCTACATTTTACACAATTTCCTTTTAGTGGTGTATGTACTGACCATTATTTTACTCATTGTGTAATATTCTTTCATTTATGAGTATTTACATCAATGTTTTATTGTCCTTCTTTCACGGGGCATAAGTTTCGAAAGATACCCATGTCGGTAAGGGAACCTTTCACCCTCCTCTTTTTAAAAGACTTATTTTGTTGGGTCTTTTAATTTACATATTGTTATGTTGGGATATGTTCTCATATATCCTTATTGATGTAAATTTTATGTCCATGTGATGAGATACCCTTTTTTTATCTCTCATCAACTCATTTTGATGTGATGCCGTTAGGTTGTCAAGGGAACTTCTTATCCCAATTTTGATTTCTTTGGGTTCAACATATAGTTATTTAATATGTCATCTTTTGAATATGTGTGAATGACCTTTGATTATTTTACACTTAATATCCACTTATATTTGGTGTATTCGTTTGTCACACATAATTATTTAATTGATTTATCCTTAAACCAAGGATACCGTCTTTGTATGGGACTTCGTCTCAATCTCCTTTCATTGAGGCATATTTTGGTTTATACACAACCTTCTTTTATACGGTGTATAAACCCCTTTTACTTTTACATTTATCCAAAAGGAAACTTTTTTATATGAAGCGTTTTACTGAACGATAAAAGGGAATGTTTTTGTCGTACGTATGTGGCGACAACGACTTCTCTGCCGCCGTGACCGTTATTTGAGTTTCGGCTTCCTCTACAAGCCATACCTTCTTTTTAAAAGAAAAATAAATACCATATTTTAATTTTATTTTATTTTGGTATTGAAAATGGTTTTTATAATGTTTTTATATCAATTTGTTATATTGATATCTTGTTATTGAAAGGTGGAAATGTTATGTTTCCTTTATGAATGTTTTATGTGATACGATTATGTTGAGGTTCTTGGGAATTATTATGAAGACGGGTGGTTCCGTGATAAACTAAGGGCGGGTGAGCCCAATATAGCTCTCCAATGCATTGGGTAACGCGAAGGAGTGAAACGTTAAGGTTTCTCCGAAGAGATTTAGGGAATATACTGTGATGGGTATTCCAAACGTAACCAAGAGGGTTACTCTCTACGTAAAGATGTTACGAATGCCTCAAGTTACCTTTTAGGTCTTATGATTTCTATGATTTATTCATGATTTGATGAGGTATGTTAAAGTGCCTATATTTTATGGGTAAAGTATGATTTCATTCTTATGTATATATGAACTCATGTTTCCTTTCCATATTTTTATATCCCTTACTGAGATTTTTATGCTCATCCCAAGTTTTGGAAATTTTTTTCACAGGTCAAGGGAAAAGTACGTGATGTGATGATAGTGTCAAGGATGTTTCAAGAAAGAATCCAAGTTTTATTTTAAATATGTTTCCGTTGATGGGAAGAATGAATCCTGTCTTTTATGTAACCACTTTGTTTAAATGTGGAATGTAATGCAAGTTTTATGATCTAATTCTCTAAAACTCTAAACCTGAAAAGATCCTCAATGTGTAATCTTGTATTAACTCAAGATTAAGTAAGGTTTAAGGCTGGGGCCTTATAGTTGGTATCAAAGGTCGGTTTAGATAATTTTAGAGGTTAGGGTATTCTTTAAGCATAAGTGACATTACCATAATGGTTAGGATTTCAGAAAGAGTCCTGGTTTTAGATAAAGTGAATGAGTAAGTATATCTTAGTGTTTACCTTCCTCATTTGTATATGATGGTTATGTTGATATACTCACACTGAACTTTTTGGTTTTTGTAAATGGCTGGATCTAGCAGGCACCAAAGTGACAACAGGTTTGAAGGAAACTGTGGTGGTTCTCTGATTAAGATACTAGATAAAATAGAGGATTCAATGAGGAAACTCGTGGTTGTTCTAAACCAACTATCAAGGAGTCATGATCAACCACTTGAACCTTGGTATGTTCTGTAATACATCATGTACAAGATGACCAATCGATGTGGAAGTTCAGGTAATAATTATAAAGGTAACTATTAGTGTTTATATGATCCTTACTTTTGAGGAAATTATGGGTTATTGTATGTTATGATGGAAAATGAAAGGCATGAGATAAACTTGAGGTTAAAATATGTTATGTTTATTTTTGAATATTTTATCTCTTTTTGGGAAATGTTTTGAGAATTATATAGTTTTGGAAAAAGGACAACACGCAGACCGTGTGACAACTCGTCGTGTCGGACAAAGCTGTGGGAATCGAACCCACAACCAAAGTGAGACTGGTATTTATCGCCTACCACTGGACTACGTGAAGTCCCTGGTTAGTTTTACTGATGTTTTTTTAGTTATATTATTATATTAATTAAGAGAAAGTTGATTTTGGGTTATCTATGGAAATTTATTAACCTATCATGGAGGATAAGTGATTAGGATTAATTACTTTTCAATACGAGACATTAAGAGCAACTGATGTGGTTTGGAGATAAATGATACAATTTAAATTGGTAGAATATGTGACTAAATCCTTAAAAATATTTGGGTTTCAATCTTAGTTTGGTTTACTTTGAATAATTTTATGGAAAAATTGTTTATCGAATGGTACTCATTGAACTTTGGGTTTTGTTGGACAAATTTTGGAGATTAAGAATAGATTTTCTTTTTATAAAGGGTTATCCTTTTCTGGATTATCTGATTATGTACTAACCTTTTTGGTTTTGGTTTTGGTTAGAGTCTAAAGACTTGGGAAGTATATAGTTCTCTATTGTGGATTAGGTGATTCTCTAGAAATTGATTATAGTACTCTTAATGCGAAAAAGTCTTCCTAAATACTCGTCTTTTGGAAAAAAATTTGAGTTTGATTAAGGAATCTAGTAAAAGTTGAAAGTTGACATGATAAGTGATTATGTTTCCTTATGAATAAATTCCTCAATAAAAAGTAACTTAAAACAAAAATGTTCTCTATTAACTTTCCCTAATGGGGAATCGAATACCGTTTAACCCATCACAAGTTTGTGATTTTCTTATGGTTAACTTTCTCCTAGACATGTTTACTATCACTCTCCATCAGAACATGACCCTTTGTTTTTTCCTCCATGTCCATATTTTCATACTTGGAATCCTAGTATGGGTTAACTCGGGTGACCTTTTTACTTATCTTTCTTTATTTTAAAGTGATTGTTTTACCGACTCTTGTTCCGATGTGGGACTTTCAAGGATGTTTCCAAGCTCAATTTTAAAAATTGCGAGGACACAATTACCAAAAGGGGGGAAGGATGTAACACCCCAGGTAAATAAAGAATATGACATTTTCATATTTATCCATATTTGTGAATAAAATATTAATATGACTTTAAAGGGGACGCTATGCTCGATGGCGTACCCAACACGCAACAACGAGTTTCTTGGGAATCTTACGTTGCACTCTAATAATAAAATAATATTATTTTAAATGGTAGTTAACATGTAGCCGTTGTATTGGAGGGAATGGATAGAAATTACTAAAATATGATTATATATGTTTTTAAATGTTTTTACATTTATCCAATAAAAGATAAAGGCATAAAATATGGAAAGAATTCAATTTTAGGCGTATATGCCCTAGTTTTCACTAAAGGTTTACTTATCGCCTTTTGATGGAGAACCATCATTAAATATAGTTTTGTTCACTATTATACATCCTTTTGGACCAAATAAAACTCTTCTTAAGATTTGGTACATCAAAATTTACTTTGTGTAAATTTTTGGTATCTTTCTGATAAAGTTCATTTTTTTAATGAATAGTGTAAAATGTTGTATTTTAATTCAAAACCTATTTTTAATATAATTTATTTATATGATTAGATTATATTTTTAATTGGTTTTAAAGTGAAATTAGAATATATTTTTACCATTAAATCCAATAGTGGTCGTTGGAATTAATTTCACTTTGAAATCAGACTTAAACTAGTGTCAATATTTTGATACTTATTGTTTCATAAAAACACGCTATTTGCTCTGACATCAGGAATTAATTATTAAATTAATTAATGTGAATTATATGTTTTGAATTTTGTAAAATAGAATTCATTTTTTAATTCGGAATATCAAATATAGCTTAGGGTGAATTTTTGGGATTTTTCTGAAAAACTTCAATTTTTGATGAATAGTGAAACCACTAAGTGGTACTTATAAAAACTGATTTTTCCGTTTAAATGAAATTTTTCCATATTTGTGTTTTGAATTTCAAAAATCCGACATAAATGGTTGTCATTAAGAAGTAAAATGTGGTTCAATGGGATAAAAATAATTTTTTGGTGAATAGTAACTTATTAAGTTTTTAATCACGATTAGAGGTAATTAGTGTAGTTTAAGGTAAAAATAATGTTTTAATAATATAAAATGAACTTGAAACATGTCCTAACCTCAATTGATGTTTCATGGAAGACCAAGAAAACCCATGGGTCAACTTGGGGACCCCATTAAGCCACTTTGGTTGGAAAATGACATTAATATCTTTTTATTTAAAGTTAAAGTAAAAATGAGACAAACATGAAATGTTTTACTAAAACAATTTTTACATGGGGTTATAAAAATCATAGTTTTGACTATAAATATTCATTGGAAAGATAAAAATATTTCCTACATCGTAGTATTTGTTTTATAATTTTTAGACATTAAATAAATTAAATTATTTATGACATCATGATGATGCAGCGATGACATCATTATTTAACGATTTAAATAAAATGGAAAGATAATGTAATATATAAGACCTACACATGTCCAAAACCTATTGTATGAGTGGATTTCTAACCCTTATCACCTTATCGTCTAAAAAAATCAATGTGGGACCTCTTAAATCCGAATACCATTTTAAAATAAAGTGACTTTTATTTACCTTCCAGGAGTGACCCTCCTCTCCTCTTATAAAAGGCCCCCACCTCTACCTCCTTACCCAAACTCCCAAAGCCTTTGGCTCGGCCAACCTATACCCATTTTGTCTCTCCACTTCCCTATATTACTCCTTGAAGCCTCACTTTGGGCATAAGTCTTACCAAGGAAGCCTTTGAGCTCAAACCAAAGGGAGTTACCCGATTTTAAGGTAATGTCTTCACTTGAGTCCTTTTGTTTTATTTTGCTTCTCCAACCCCCTAAACTATTTTTATTCATTTCTTTTGTAAAAACTACAGTATCATCAATATACTAGGATGTTGTTACAATAATTATTTGAGTTACACTTTCACACACCTACATATAATGGTTAAAGAACATACTGTTTCTGTGGATGGCGAATTTCGGCCTCCCGAAACAATGATTGTTCAACATTATTTTAACACCTTAAAAGGTGGAAATTAAGATGACACTATATTTATATATGATATATAATATGATTATGTTTTCCTTAAGCTTCTGTATTTTTGTTTTTGGGCATACCTTTATGGTTTCCATTATGGGTAAACGCGATATCTTCATTTAAGGAAGTGCGGACTACCGCCCCCTCAAAGTGATGTGATTCGTTAATGCCATACGTGGGACGTATAAAGGATGGATTTAAAGTTATTATATATGATGTTATAATGGAATTATAATATACCTCTATATCATTATTATTCTATTCCATAAAAATATGAAATAGAAATGAAAGTAGCGTTCATGCGTACGTACGACTTACCGTCTCCATGAACGGTGCATTTCATTTCTTATCCCCAAATGTAATGTACTATTATAAGTACATGTATATAATGGATATATAAGATGAATGATACATCTAAATGATGAATATAATTCTGGAATTAAAATATACATACCTCTAATTTAGTTTTAATTCCATTAATATGACATAGAAATGAAAGTAGCGTTCATGCGTACGTACGGTTTACCGTCTCCATGAACGGTGCATTTCATTTCTTACCTCTAAATGATTATGTAATATTATAAATACATGTATATTCTGGATATATATGATATATATGATATCCAAATCATGAATATAATTCTGGATATAATGAACATTTGACCACACGAACAACATGTAATTGTAAGAAGTCCACTTTCGACTTAAGAACCAAATATCGAAAAAACAAACATTATTAACTTAAATGATTACATAATGTTTATAACATGACAATAAGTGATCTAAAAGTAATAATTAACTAGAAAAAGGTTCTTAATAAAGTGGAAATTAACTCAAGTTTATTATTCAGGACGTTAAATAATGATCGAGTCAAGTCAGACCCGAGGTAAGGGATCCTACTCCTTTCTTTCTTTTTAAGTACACTCTTTTATGTCATTACTTCTAAGCTCATCTTTCTTGTTATTGGGATGTTATTTTATATTACTATTACTATAATTTTTATGTTCATATGATGAGATACCCTATTCTCTCTCATCAATCCATTTTGGAAGTTTTGAGTGGCGCCGTTAGGCTGCCGAATTTTCGTAAGAGATCTAACCTCTCTCTTTCTTTTTAAGTACTCTCCTTTATGTCACTTCTTTTAAGCTCCTCTTTGTTATTATGGGGGATGTTATTTTATATTACTATTTCTGTAAATTTTATTGTAATGTGATGAGATACCCTATTTTATCTCATCAATCCATTTTTGGAAGTTTTAAGTGGCACCGTTAGGCTGCCGAGTTTTCGTAAGGGATTTTTCATCTCACTTTTATTCCCGTGAGATTTATGCTACATTTTCCACAATTTCCTTTGGGTGGTGTATGTACTGACCATTATTTTACTCATTGTGTAATATTCTTTCATTTATGAGTATTTACATCAATGTTGTATTGTCCTTCTTTCACGGGGCGTATGTTTCGAAAGATACCCATGTCGGTAAGGGAACCTTTCACCCTCCTCTTTTTAAAAGACTTATTTTGTTGGGTCTTTTAATTTACATATTTTTATGTTGGGATATGTTCTCATATATCCTTATTGATGTAAATTTTATGTCCATGTGATGAGATACCCTTTTTTTATCTCTCATCAAATCATTTTGATGTGATGCCGTTAGGCTGTCAAGGGAACTTATTATCCCAATTTCGATTTCTTTGGGTTCAACATGTAGTTATTGAATATGTCATCTTTTGAATATGTGTGAATGACCTTTGATTATTTTACACTTAATATCCACTTATATTTGGTGTATTCGTTTGTCACACATAATTATTTAATTGATTTATCCTTAAACCAAGGATACCGTCTTTGTATGGGACTTCGTCTCAATCTCCTTTCATTGAGGCATATTTTGTTTTATACACAACCTTATTTTATACGGTGTATAAACCTCTTTGACTTTTACGTTTATCCAAAAGGAATCTTTTTTATATGAAGCATTATACTAAATGACAAAAGGGAATGTTTTTGTCGTACGTATGCGGCGACAACCACTTCTCCGCCGCCGTGACCGTTATTTGAGTTTCGACTTCCTCTACAAGCCATACCTTCTTTTTAAATGAAAAATAAATACCATGTTTTAATTTTCTTTTATTTTGGTATTGAAAATGGTTTTCATAATGTTTTTTTATCAATGTGTTATATTGATATCTTGTGATTGAAAGGTGGAAATGTTATGTTTCCTTTATGCATGTTTTATGTGATACAATTATGTTGAGGTTCTTGGGAATTATTATGAAGACGGGTGGTTCCGTGATAAACTAAGGGCGGGTGAGCCCGATATAGTTCTCCAATGCATTGGGTAACGCGAAGGAGTGAAACGTTAAGGTTTCTATGAAGAGATTTAGGGAATATACTGTGATGGGTATTCCAAACGTAACCAAGAGGGTTACTCCCTACGTAAGGATGTTACGAATGCCTCAAGTTACCTTTTAGGTCTTATGATTTCTATGATTTATTCATGATTTGATGAGGTATGTTAAAGTGAATATATTTTATGGGTAAAGTATGATTTCATTCTTATGTATATATGAACTCATGTTTCCTTTCCATATTTTTATATCCCTTACTGAGATTTTTATGCTCATCCCAAGTTTTTGAAAATTTTTTCACAGGTCAAGGGAAAAGTACGTGATGTGATGATAGTGTCAAGGATGTGTCAAGAAAGAATCCAAGTTTTATTGTAAATATGTTTCCGTTGATGGGAAGAATGAATCCTGTATTTTATGTAACCACTTTGTTTAAATGTGGAATGTAATGCAAGTTTTATGATCTAATTCTCTAAAACTCTAAACCTGAAAAGATCCTCAATGTGTAATCTTGTATTAACTCAAGATTAAGTAAGGTTTAAGGCTGGGGCCTTATATAATATGTCTGCATACATCCCTTGACCTCTTTTCCTCCTTTATCCCAAGTATAACCTGGAAAGACAAGATCCAGACCTTAAAGGAAAAACCGGGTTCTTACAAACTTCCCCCCTTAAAGTAATTCATCCTCAAATTTCCCTTCCAAGGGTGGTGAAGGAACAAATGATAATAACTCTAGCCATTGTGATTGTATGTCATTATCACTCTCCCATGTCTCATCCTACACTCGACCATGCTACCTTAACACCCATACTAAAGGAACATATTGACCATGGAGAACCTTCATGTTACGATCCACAATATGAATATGATGCTCCTCAAAGGACACATCTTATTGAAACTCCACTTCCTCAGTCTGAAAAGTGTGAGATGGGTCCAAAAAGTAACATCGCAACTGAGAGATGTGTAAGACATTGTGAATATCGCTATACCTCTGAGGTAACTACAATCGATAGGTAATAGGCCTGACTCTCTCCAGAATCTCGAATGGCCTGACATATCTCGGCAAAAGATTACCCTGTATCCCGATCCTCTTGTGTCCAAACCTCAGTGCGACACATAGTAAAACTCAATCCCAGACCTCTAACTCCAAAGGTCATCTATGGAGATAGGTGTATGATTTATGATGAGACTGTACCATGTCCATTCTCTTGTGAATCAACTAGACCTGCTCAGAAATCTACGACATGAGACATGATCCCAATAAAGCTTCCTCACCTACCTCCAACTAGCACAGGGGGGAACGACATGGATTACCATATAATGGTTCATATGGATCCATCTAAAAAGTATTCTAAAATATATTTTTATAGGAAAACTCAACCAAGGGTATGAGTTTCTCCCAAGAACCGCTAAAATCCAAGATGTATGCCCAAAGCACGTCCTCTAGCACTTGAATCATGAAATCTAATTGGCCATATGTCTGAGGGTGGTTTTCCATGCTCAGAAGCACCTGTGTACCCAATGAACTCTATATCCCTTTATAGAAATGAGAAGTAAAATGATCATCCACATTTGATATGATAGAATGAGGAAAATTGTGTAGTTGTACAATATCACAGATGTACAACCTCCCAAGCTCATCAAAACTAAAGGTTTCCTTGATCAGTAGGAAGAGAAAAACATTCATGATCCTGTAAAGAAAAAATCACACAACATTTTTACCATGACAGCTCCACCATTGGAAAATTCCATAAATCATTCCACTGAGAATTCTAGAGATGCTACCTATGTGATTTTCCTTTAACTAGGAGAACCTGAACTAAACTGAGGTCATAACAATGGCCTCATAGCAAGGAGTGGTTGAACCCAGATCAACGTCATCAAAACTAATCATGTAAAATTATTTCAAAAGACATTGATGACCTTTATATTACACCCAACTTAAACTGGTGGAGTGTTAAAACTATCTCACTTGAACTATAAATGAGTAACAAGAAGAATAACGCGTCAAACCATCACTTGATGACTTATCACAGAAACACCCAACTTAGGAGGATGACGTATTGTAATAGATACAAAAGGCCTTATACTAAGGCACCATTCATCCACAAAAAACCAATTCATAAAATCCCATACCTGTCTCTTGGTGATACTCCTTTGTCAAACCATCCCCTGATCATTTAATAAGGTCATGCCACAACATGAGAAATATCGTAATCCAGATCCCTCCCACTGGGATCATTACCCCTTTTAAAGAATCACATTTGAGCCTGACTTTAAGTCCAAGATAACCTAAGATTCATCAACCCAGAGTCTAAGGAACTCACCAAGGTGGTACATACTCCTCGTTACAAGTGAGACTTTGGTATAAGGCCAAAAGTCCACATAAGATCACGGACTGAAACCAGAGCAGTATCTGCCTAGAGATCACATCAAAGAAATAGACAGGAATCCAGAGGCTGTTCAAGGTGTTCCTACATGGGAAACTAGGTATCACTTAGTATTAACCAAGCCTCATTTAAAAACACACATCTAGCGCACAACACCAAAAAATATTTCTAACTATCCCAATGAATTTAAACTTTAGTGAGACGTATAACCAACACCCTTTTAGTGAATCTAGGATGATTTCATGATAGGGGACATTCTCATCTATTAATAAATAGCAGACTAAGAGTATTTCAAGGATCACTAGAAAAGTATAGTCAAACTACTACTGGTCGACCTTCTGAAATAAACTCGACTTCACTTTCTAACACATCATCATTTAACTGACCACGATGCACTTATCCTAAGGCATTATGTGATATATCATTCTTAACCACCAAGGTCCATATATGATCATCTTTGCCTCAAAATGGGTTCACACACAACAAACCAAACAACGTTGTGCTTCCAAGCAAGCATCAACATGAAACAAGACTCACAAGCCTTAAAGGAATTCAAGTAGAATTTACCATTTCAAAATGGTCCTTGATTGTGATCCTTATACCTAGAATGAAACATTTACAATGAACCGATTTGAATCTCCACAAACCATGAACACCACATCAATTACTTGGTATAAAGGCCAAAATCAAACCGACCAACATGTCAAAACACCCGTATCCCCAATAGTCCTTCTGAGAAGTGGAAAAAACTTGGTTTTATAATTATCAAGTCACTCTACTCTAGAGATAACCCGAGAACATAAAAAAAATATCTATGTTCAATGATTAACCGAACTCTGCGGCTTATTTTAATATTTAACACTTGACATGTACCACGTATGTCAAAATATACTACACTGAGTTTACGAAGAGAAAACAGAACATTCTGGATACTATTAATTGGATATTAACCCTATGCATCCTAGTACCAAATGGATCATGTTGGAACTGGCTCAAAAGAACATCATCTACATGACCACTTACAAAGATGATGATGTACTAAGTCTCCTATCACTTAAAGAAAGAGAGGTTCACACAAACTCCTAAGCAGCTGACCATACATGAGGTATGCCTAACCTGCTGAACCGAGCACTCCACAATGCTCGTTCCTATATTAATGGTCAAGATACCATGATCACTCATTCCTACAAGAGTGTTCTCTTTAAAACCAAACGTCCTACCAGGAACAACATCACCTAGGATACACCAACACTATAAGGATAATAATGGAAAAAAAGAGAACATTCTCTAAGGGTGATACCTACTATGGGATATCCACTTACGAATCATAAGAGTCGACCCCCCGTCACTAGGTCACATGGAAATATATTTAATAGGCTCAAAGCTGTAAACATTTAAAATAATTTAATTCAAAACCTCAAGCACTATTCTACAAAAAAAGGAACTTGGAAAATACTTTATATAACATATCAAAGTAAAATAGGAACATCTCATCAACTTATAAAACATTTAACAACTTTGAAATTTTCACAAACAACAATTTAGAATGTAATTTCCTTTTTAAAAAAGAAGGTGACCAATGAGGGTATTATTAAACCAACCAGGGTCCTTAAAAAGGCAACCTAATAGCAGTTGTTTAACCACATAAAGCATGAAAACATTAGCAGAATAATCCTACAAGGGATCCTCAAATGATAAACATAAGAGGAATCCTCCAACAGGGATACTCTAAATGATACACAGGCTGGAGATCCTACAAAGGACTCCCTATATCAGCATATAAGCAAATGCATCCCTTAGGGGATCCTCGGTAGCAAAATTAGAGAAAAAGGCATCCTACTTAGGATCCTCTAGGTCGAAACATAAGTAGAGGAATCCTTGATAACAACCAGTATCACAGCCTCATAGTCCAGAAGGGCACATCTCACACGTAAACATCCTAAAATCATAGTTCAAGAGAGATAACTCATAGCTCATCTTAGATCATATGTCTCAACTATACTCATCTGAACACCCAACTGATCATTCACAGTCTGGTCTCACTCTCAACAGACCACTAAAAAAATAACTAGAGGAAGAACCTCTCCATTTAGATAGAAAATCCCCAAAACACCCATTAGGAGTCCTCATAATGCTCTACATGTTTCACCATCATGATCAACATGAAAAAATACTCGGAAAGGACCACTAACAGGACCTAAAATATCAAAAGGGGGATGAAAATAGGAGAATACCCTCAAGGGTACCAAAATAGAAGTATACAATGTATAGAAACCATACACGGTGTGTTCCGTCAAGGTCTCACATGGTCGTGTACTCCTACTGGCCTGGGTGTGTAAACATCCTGGGTACACAATGTGAAAGTATGGTACATGGAGTGTACACAAGTCTCCCCTCCTAACCATGTACTTTTACATGGCCAGATCCACAAGGGGTATTCCAGTGTAAAACTAAATGGTGTGAACCAAAAGTACACGACCATGTACTTTTATGAGACCATTATTCCATGTTATTTCTCACATGGACTAACAAATGGTTAGCTACCACATGAAGTATACTTAGAGTACATGATATGTATATAAAAAATATTTTCTTTCCAAATAGAAGAACGTCACGTGTTCACAGCATCACATGCCGTGTTGTCTGGGTTTGTAGGCAGTAAACTTATGAAACTTCCCCAAAACCCCCATTTTTGAAAAGTAAACCAAATATGTGCCAAATTTCTACCCTTGGGGTCCCATAATACCTATGAATAAATGTATGGAACCACATATAGTACATAATAACACAATTTCATCTCATGAGCGAAACATGATCCACCAAATTCCGATCCAAGAGGGCCTATACACGTCAGGGAACAAAGTTTGGAATCCATCCAATTTGAACCATAATACATAAAAATACACCTATTAAAATAGTATACACATCTATCACAGTACCAATTAAAACAACATTCATATCTATCACAATATCTATCACAATAATATGAAATCACTAATTCTCTCTAAATGGCATGCCAAGAATGCATGAAATGTGATTTATAATAAGTTCCTATATGATGCATGAGATGGAATAACCTCATATCATTGGGATGAAACAAAATAGAACCATAATGATATCAATAATAACAACACAATACAAGTGCATCACCCAATAGTGAAATTGAATCAACTATAAAAACTCAAAATCCCAAAATAACAATTCAATTTGAGGTAATTTGGATTTTCCCTATACACGGGGTAGATACTCTTGGGAAAAATTGATTAGTAAACTCCATTTCCTTCCTATCATTTTCCAGTGTTTCCAAATAGTATGGTGAATAGAAAAGACTCCTCTAATAACACTTTGTAATGTCCCAGATCTGGATGCCACTCAACTGGTGCCCTGTACCCGGTTGGCCACATGACCTCAAGTGCATTTCCACAAACTCCAGAGACCGCTGACTAGTAATGAAGGCCTAGGGTGTGATAGTCTAAAAAATATTCCCTCATTGGAAGAGTGTAACACAAAAGAATCAATAATAATATAATAATAAAAATAGTAAAAAAACATACAACTAAAATAAAAAGTAGAAGACTGATAAGATAATTAACCAAGCATCATTCCATACAAAAGATGATGAAACATTTTATGTTCTAAGAAAATAATTAAAAGGCACAATACATAAATACACAATATATATTCCAAAAGATAAAAATAAATAAATAAACTAAGAAGCATCATAATCCTTGGCTCAGTCTCATGCTCTTCTTCCCCTAAGTAGTAAATCAACTACCAGTAGAAGGGCTCTTTCCCTGATCAACACCTGCAATCATATAATCTGTTTGGGACCAAAAGCATGACCCAAACAAGGTGTGATACTAAATACCAATAGGTAGCCACCCAAGGTTAGTGCCAATTTTTCAGAAAAACATATAATATTTAGTGTAAAATATTGAAATCATTAAACAATAGGTCCTCAAAAGTAAACACAATAGATATCTCAGAAGACAATGTAATCAAGTATAGGTGGAGATTGAATATAAGATTGTTCTTTGGCTTGGAAGACACATCATTAGTCATTTCATTTCATTATTCAATTTATAACTGAGTCTGGTCTTAACATCCTAAAGTGAAATTCAAGTATCACTCCTGGTGTATTTAACCAAAACCATATAACCATGGTATAACATAACACCAAAATGGATCAAAACCCACTATATAATCATTTCATCTGTTAATCAAGGTCAAAACCCGATATTTAATCATTTCAGCATGTGTTAGGGTAAAAACCTGGTATATTAGAATTTTAGCATGTTTCAGGGTCAAAAACTGATATATAAGAATTTCAAAAAATAACAATAGATCTAAATTACACTATTACATGGTTTACAAAATAATAACTCACATGGGCATCAAACATTTCATAAAACTTTCAACTAATCTAAAAATTACCTAGATTGAAAATTATAAACTCACATGGGAAACTCATATCACAATCCTAACATGTGAATTAAACTATCACAAGGTATAACCATTTATTATCGCACATGGAAAAATCATTCAATTAACCAATTCCATTTTAAAAAACCCATAAAATGGAATAAAAGGAATGCCCATTGGAATCCTAGGTCAAATAGCTACACGTTGGTCATCTAGGGGAAAACGCACCCAGAATGTGGCCCTCAATCAAGGATAAAAATCTCAAAAATTCCATATAATCATTTAATCAATTACCTAATAAACATTATGTAACAACACCTGTCAATATTCAATCTATGTGACACCCAAAAATGGGTGTGCGACACTGCGACACATATAATCGACTTGAAAATTAGCAAAAGGCACAAGACCACCTACCTCGTACTTGTAAGAGTCTCATCATCCAAAATTAGCCTCTAATTAAAGATAAAATGAAGAAGATCTAAAAAACAAGGTAATACTCTAAAGGTTCTATAACTTCATTGAGATAAAAAATCATGAAAAACAACTCAAGAGGAATCAAGAGCTTACTAATTGGGTTCAAATTCCTCTGATTACAATCTAATTAGAGTTCATAAAGATATTTGGGAAGAGAATTTTGGTCCAACACTACTGGTTCTCGAGACGAGTGATACCTTCTATCCAAATTAAAAAATACAACCCTAGTACCCGATTTAATAAATAAAAAGAAAATTACATGTTGTGTACTAGAAACTAAACACAATGTCCATAAAGATCGTAGAAATACCATCACATGGAATGTACTGGCAAGTAAGTGTCATATACCCATATTACATGGTGTTTTCTTGAAAATACAGGGTGTGTAAAACCTATTTATGTCATGTTACATGCCTGCATCCATAAATTTACCTTTTTTACTCCTTTATCCCAAGTATAAACTGGACAGACAAGATCCTAACCTTAAAAGAAGAACCGGGTTCTTACACCTCGACCAGGATAGGTAGGGTGACAGTTGAAAATTAGGGATTTATGATGTCATTGAATAGAGAATTCTTTCAGGATGAGTCACATGTATAGTATGTTCTGGTTCTCCTCTGAGTTCCTAGGATTTCCTATGTTTTCTCATTACAAGTACTATTAGAGATATTTCCCTCTTTGTATAGAATCTTGTTCTTTGTACCTAGTTTTGTTTTTTGTTTGGAAAAAATTTGAACACGTGATTGGTTAAAAAACAGATTTATAAGTAGATGTTTTGAAAGAGAAATCTCACCTTTACTTTTTTACTTCTTGTGCGTTGTTTTAAATTATGAGGGAAATGGAGCATGTTGTTTGTTTTGAAATGTAAAGTGTGTATAAAAATATATTTTTATAAATTTATTTCAAACTATTGTTAATGGAATTTCTTTGGGAACTAAATGGAATGGATTATCTGGTGGTTTCTTAACGAGATATCAGCTCACACCCTACCTATACCTCTTAGTGTTGGTAGACCCGATATGTTTTGTAAGATTAGCTTTTGTTCAAGTTTCTTGGAAGGTTCTCATTATGAATTAGTTCTGGTCTCATGGTTGGAGGTGACTAAGAGGTTACATGGAGACTGTGTGGTAGCGATTCAATTTGTTCATTCAGTTTCAGTTCTATAATTTAGTTATTATCTTTTTGAGTTGTATATTTTAGCTAGTATTGTTTATATTATTTATGTTTCATTGTTAGATATTTTGGATTGTTTTGTTCTATTTATCTGGTCCTGGTTTTTTATTTGGGGCTTAAATCATTTCCACATGTTTTTTTGATGCCTGACACTAGTTTTCAGACCTTGGGAATTGAGAATGCCCTTTGGTCCATGCCATAGGCCAGCTCTGGTGACCGGTTCTGGGTCTAACTGGGATGGTTCATGACAAAATGGTATCATAGGAGACCCTTGTTGTTTTTAGTGTCTAGTAGATAGATATTAGGACTGTCGGGAATCAGGAGGTATGTGTTGGAAGGGTGTCATGAATCCTTACCCACTCTTAACCTCAAGTTTCTATGGTTAGTCTAGGTTTTGAGTCTTTTTCTTTTGCTTTGGGATTGAGGAATGACAATGGAGGTGACCCAGTGTCATGTTGTGACCTCACATGGAGTAGTAACCCATGTGGAGTCTGAGTACACAGTTTAAGTTACCCCTAGTTACTGATTCTTACTTAGGGCATGACTCACTACCATGTCATCGGGTTAATAATAACTACTAGTTCCACATTCTAGTAGTTCTTTGTAGGTTGTGTTCCATTTGGTTCTGGTTGGTGTAAGTGTTCTTTTGAAAATGAAAGTGGACTTTGAAATTAAAATGTTTTCTCTAAAATGGATTTAAATTGGTAAATTGAGTTCTAAAATTAGAAGCATTTTGGGTTGGAAAGTTGGTAAATGCTTGGGTTTTGAGGAGGAAAGGAAGGATGTAAACCTTGGTATTCTTTATATAGGATAAAATGTGTGTGGGTATGTACGAAAAGTGTGTGGGGGAACTTGTTCATGAACTTGTTTGTGGAAGATGTGGATAGAAATGTATGTACACACATGTGATGATTCATAGGATTCCATGGGTGAGTTTTGAAACATAGAGGGTTTTAAAATTGGGGTTTCCTTAAGGAGTGGATTTTTGGCTTGTGAAAAGTTGCTTTTATATTTGGAAAATGGAATTGGGATAAAGTAGTTGTGAAAATTTAACTAAAAAACAATGATTGAAAAAATGGATTTTGGTTTGGTTTATATTTATTTGGATTTTGGGATGGCTGTCTCCCTTCAGGGTTCTCTTTTCGATTTTTTTTTGTCTTGATGCCAGTTTCAGTTCTATGTTCCTCATATTGTTTAGAGTATGCCGCCCAAAAAGGTCCCTAAGGTTGCTGATGAGTCATGTCGAGCTTCTGGTTCTTTTTGGGTGTTACCTTCCCTTCATGGTGTTAGAGGTCCCTTAGAGTTAGTGATGTGGTTTGAAATAAGTAGAACGTGTCTTTGGGTTGTTGGGAACTCTCGGGGTTGTTAAAGTTTGTTCAATCTTGGTTCTATTTGAAGAAATGGATTTGTATGAATGGGAGTTGTTCATCCCACCATCATTGCAATTTGAGATGACGTGGGATGTCTTTAAATCCATTTTCATCTGGTGGTTCATACCAAAGATGGTGAGGATGAAGAAAAGGTAATAACTCATGCATATTCAACAAGGACAATGAATGGTGAAGGCGTATATTGACCATTTCAAAGAATGAGTGTCCTTTTCCCCAGAGGTTGCATTGTAGGATTTGATGAAAACTTCTCTCTTCATTGGGGGTTTTCTTCCAGAGATCAAGGAGAGGGTCCTTCTTTCTAAGGTCCATCATTTCAAAAAGGTGTTAGATGAGGTGTTCCTAGCTGAACTGGTCTCCAGAGCGCATAAAATTGGCAATTAGGTGTATCCAGTTGCTCGTGAAGGTTCTCTATCTGGTGAGTAGGGTGTTCTATAGGGACATATTTTTTGAAAAATCTCCTTCATCAATTCTGGATTCCAGTTTTTTGGATCATCCTCGTGTGTTCCACTAGTGTGGCTGGTTCGGGCACTCAGAGCCGTCATGTCACACCCCTCTGAAGATGTGTCATCATTGAGACTATCTTGTCCATTTGAAGAAGTTTTGTAGGAAGATTCACCTAAAAAAGATGTGGTGATTGGAGTATTCTAATGCCTGACTATGAGGTAGGAGATGCTTCAACCAACAGAGCCCCAACCATAGGTCTTGGGGTGAAGCTTTCACATAGTCAGAAGTCACTGAGGGTGTGAAGCCTCGGTCTGGGTTTTGTGTTCCATGTTGGGATTGTAATATTTGAAGTCTTTTGTTCTTATTTTTCTACTATCGAAGTTCCACCTTAATTGTAAGATCATATTTTCATTGTAAAAGTGTGATGGACTTGTTCAACTGAAATCCAACC
This sequence comes from Viscum album, assembly GCA_963277665.1. Lineage (NCBI taxonomy): Eukaryota > Viridiplantae > Streptophyta > Magnoliopsida > Santalales > Viscaceae > Viscum > Viscum album. The sequence goes on along the minus strand of OY728160.1, from coordinate 1,714,311,975 downwards.
AGTTGTACCTATTTAAGAGTGGCCCTTTTAAATTGTACATTTTCCTTGTGTTTTTAAGTTTTTATTATTTGGAGATAATTATATTTTGTGGAATTAATGGCTAATGTACCATTTTTTCATTTTGTTTTAGTTTCTTTTCGGGAGTTACCCTAGGTGTTGGGGGTTTTTGGCTGATGTGGAACGTTTCTAGTTCTGATAACAGTGTTGTTTTATTCATTTTAAAGAAATTGGTCTGGTTTATTTTGAGAGTTCCCTAGTTCCCAGTTGCGTAAAGGTGTTGTTTGGATAGTGTGGAGAGGTTGAGTTAGTTCCCTAGGTTTCAGTTTTATGGATTTCTTTGGTAATGGGTTTCCCGTTTAAGTCCAGGTGTTGTTGGTTTGGTTTTGAAGTTTTTGCACTAGATGAGTTTTTGTGGTGGGGAGAACCACCCTATGTTCTCCCCTTGTTTTGGGTTATGGTTTCATCTATATCGATCAGGTTTGACTTATGGAATAAATAGTCACCTCATAATTCCTTGTTTCTTCCAGTTATGTTCTGGCATGGACTCAATTTTTGACTAACATTTAGCTTGGTGACTTTATGGGGGGTATAAAGTTTTTTAGTGGGGAGAATTGTCACACCCCAACCTTTAAAATTATTTTATTTTATTATTTACTTCCTTCAGTTAGCCTCGTCAAGGTGTGGGTTGAGTTTTCATCTAAATTTCTTGATGTTTAATTATTTTTATGGATTTTGGACTAGGGCACGGGCACCAAAAGGTTGGCAGTAACCGTGCGGTCGGTCCAAGTTCCCGTGTGGTTCCCCAATGTTTAGAATAAATAATTTTTTATGAAGATAAAAATTAGTAAATGTTTAAAACATAATAATAATAATATTATTTAAATGATATTATTATTATTAAAAATATTATTAAAATTTTTATTATTAAATTGGTATTAAAAGTGTTCTTAATATTTTTATGATTAAATTATAATTAATTTTGTTATTATTATGATAATAATAATAATAATTATTATTATTATAAACAAAAAAATCAAAAACCATAGGGGCAATGTCTACCTTACCTCTTCTCCTTTATGTACACAATGCACCCCTAGTCCTCCCTTGTGCGTGAATGAACCAACAACCTGGATCCCCACCTTCCCTTAGCGACCAGATCCCCTCCCAGCATACCCTATCCTTGGATACCCCCTTTTCTCTAGTGCCACACATCCCCGATGACTTGACCACCCCAGTGCGAACCCCTGCTCATGACCCTCTCTGATATGGTGGCCTTCCGACATAGCCTGAAACCCCCCCCGCGCAGTACCTCTACCCTGCTCTATTGCGACCACGATTTCCCTCATAAAAAACCCTATCTTCTTTTGGTATGATTTTATTACATTACTTATTGGGTTTTTTTCTTCAATTCAGCCGAACCCTAATGCCTTAGGTTGTGATTTGTGTGTTTTTCTCGTTGATTAGGGTGTGTGGTTTGTCTATGGGGTGATTTTCTTCCTTTAGTTGAGGTTTTGTCACATTTGCATGTGTTGAGGTAGGTGTTTCTATGTCCTTTATTCCAATTTAAATCCATGTGATTCTTGTGTTTTGTTAATTAATTCTTAAAACATGTTTCACAACTTTATTATATTCATAGATAATCCTTGGTGGTGTTTTCTTGTTGTAAAATTTGAATAAAAATATGTTTTAAGATGTTTCTCTATTTATGCCCATGAATATTCCAAGCCAATTTGGTTTGAATAAATGTCTTTATCTTCAAATGGTATTGTTGGATGTTTTGATTGGTGTCTTATTGTAGAAAAATTCTATGGAACTTATTTTTTGTGCATTGGTTGGTTTTATGGAACATGATATTTTTGATAAAATTGTTAATTGTATAAGTGGAAGGTGTGTGTGTGGTTTCTTCAAAAAAGGTTGGGAAAAGGCCACTTGTTCCATGAAATTTTATTTAAGCACATCCATGGATGTACAGAGTGCACCCATGGATGGGCCTTCAAATGTTGATGACATTTGGAGTGGTTCTTTTCTTGAATCATGGTTTTCTATATGGTCTCTTATATCATCTTTACCTCTCTATTGGTAAATGATTCTATGGCTTCCAAAATTATTTAAGGTGGTTTCAAAGTTGTGTGGAAGGTTATGAATTGTTTGGTGTTGATAAAAAGGAAATTGTTTCTTGAAATGGTGGAAATCCCGTTTGGAACCCTTGAGTGCGTTGTTTATTTTTTCAACTTAGTTTTGGTAAAGTGGATTTGAAATAAAGGCCCATTTGGAAAGTGTGTCATGTTTGAGTGTGGGTTTGAAACTTAAAGGTCGTTTAGTGAAGGCATATTGGAAATTAAATTTCTTACTATTAGAAATGGGTTTTAAGGTGTTTTTTCTCTTTGATAAAGGTAACCTAGATGGGTAGAACTAATGCCCTGTTTGGAATTTTGAAATGGATTTTGGAAAACCCTTCTTGGGTTGGGATCCTTGCATAGTTGTTGATCCATGAGATGAGAGGGTCCTCAGTATGGGACCTCCCTTGTGTAATGAATGTTTGATGGAATGGGACTACCCTTGAGGTGTCCAGGCTGGTGCCTGTAGGGTGATGTGTATATATCATTTATGTGACTTGTTGTTTCAATGGTATGGCACACCCCCTTGTGAAATATACATGGGAACCTATCATAGCAAAGAGGCTTAATAAGAACAATTACTACACTAGTCTAGGTTATTGTACTAGCTAGTGGCCCATAATAGGTGGATACTTGGGTTTATTGCTATGGGATCAGGCCCCTAGACTAGACAATGTAGGGTGAAGGTCTGACATTAGGGTATTATGACTTCATTGAGTAGGGAATACATTCAGGATGAGTTAAATTTATAGTATGTTCTGGATGTCCTCTTAATTCCTAGGATTTACTGTATTTTCCCATTATGAGTACTATTAGATCCATTCCCCTCATTGTGTAGAATCTTGTTCATTGTACGTGGTCTTGGTTGTTGTTTGGAAAATTTTTGAACGTGTGATTGCTTAAAAAATTATTTCTAAGTAGATGTTTTGAAAGGGAAATATCAACTTTCATTTTTTCCTGTTTCTTCCTTGTTTTAAATTATAAGGGAAATAGATCTTGTTGTTTGTTTTGAAATGAAAATTGTGCATAAAAATCTATTTTTATAAATGTATTTTAAACTATTTTTAATGGTATGTCTTTGGGAATTAAATGGAATGAATTCTATAGTGGTTTCCTACTAGGATATCAGCTCACACCCTACCTATACCACTCGGTGTCGGTAGACACAAGTTGTTTTTCAGGTTTAGATTTTGTTCTAGTTTCTTGATAGGTGATCATTATGGAGCGGTTCTAGTCTTGTAGTTGGAGGTGACTAATATGTCACATGGATATCCTGTGGTGGAGATTCAGTTTTTCATTCAGTTTTAGTTCTGTATTTTAGTTTTCATCTTGTTGAGTGGTATCTTGCAGTTGGTATTGTTTATATTATTTATGTTCCATTTTTAGATTTTATGGATTGTTTGATTCTCCTTATATAGTTCTGGTTATTTTTTTGGGATTAAATAGTTCCCATGTGTTTTTTAATGCTCAACACTAGTTTCCATCCCATGGGGACTGAGAACGCCCTTTAAGCCATGCTGCAGACCGGCTTGGGTAACTAGTTTAGGGTTGACCAGGGTTGGTTCATGACATGTTTATTGTATTTGGGTGGAATCCGTATGGTTAGTGATTTATAACCTCTAGATACGAGTGACAATAAGGTGATATCACCATATGTGACTATCAGAAAATAGATGTATGATAATTGAGTTAGAGGGACTTTTAAAATTTGGAGTGGCATGTCAATGTGATTTTTTGAGGTAAGGCCTTGTGTGACAAGTATTCTCAGTAGTGAGATTCCACTTTAGGGTGAAATTTCTTGTGAGAATAAGAAATTTCAGACTAATGGAATCAACCTATAGGGAATAATGTTGGTAAATTTAGAATTCAATGATGCAACTATGAGTGGGGATATTCAATAAAGAGGATTGATAATGTTTGAGAATGTATATTAGAGATGAGATGTTATATGGTGGGGATGTTGTAAGATCCTACCCCTTTCTAGAGTCTGGGTTTTAAAATTTTAACAGGCCTCATATAACTCCCTATTCTAGAGATGTTTTTTGACCAATTGATACATGTTGAGGGTGTTTGATGGCCCAAGGCCTAGAATTTTAAAGGATAAATGAGGTCCTATAATAGGTGGGCCTACTATAGTGCCACCGACTAACTAGTATAGGGACACTAGCTAGATGGTGGTAAAAAAATAGCTTTGCATGGGCATTGGGATCAATAACTAACTAGTGAACCTAGTACCAACCAGTCAAGGGTTCCATTAACTTTATAATAGAGGATACCGAATACCCAGTGGCCTCCTCTGTGGTTTTAAATTTGGGATATCCCTATAATTTTACTCAAGGCCACCCCTTTTTGTTTAAATTCAGGATTTTCTCCCCCAAATCCCCAATATCATCTATGGATGCCTCTTCCTCCTCCATTAAAGGCCATGGGGGGTCTTCCTTATCCAAGGCCTATTTCATTCATTTTTGGGTGAGATCAATATATTAAGGTGATTCTATGAGCCCTATTTCCCCCTTTCTTAATTAATTACAATAACACATGTTCTCTCACCTTTTTACACTAACATATACTATTTCCTTTTATTTTGTTTTACTTGTTGATTTCTCCCATTTTATATGGAACCAGAAGCTAATATTGGGTGAGAAGTATTCTTTAAGGATAAGGTAGGTGGTCCTTAAATTTCACGCATAGCCACTCCATCTTTCTTCAAGTTATGTGTTGTGTGTTCATACTGAATTCTCTATGTATTGACCTAATTTTAAGTAGAAGTTTTCAATTTTCATTTTCATTAGATAAATACCCCCTTTGACATGTATTTAACACTAGAAAATGGTTATTTCTAGTGTAATGACTTGGTGAGGGAATTTAATTTGGAATTAGATAAAAAATGGAAATCTATGTTTTATAAAAAGTAAATTGATAAAAATAAAGGGATGAATCCAATTGAGACTTTGACCATTAATTGGATTGATGTTATTGAATGATTGAATATGTTTAAAGTGTTTAAAATGGAACTATGATCTATATCAATGATTTTTAAATGGGATTTCACAATCATCATTCTTTTAAATGGATTTGATTCTTAATAATTCGTTTAGAAATGAATGATGATCCCAAGGTAAAGACCTAGTAAGTTTTGGAACTTGATTTTGGATAAATTGTAAAAAAAACTAGAATGGACTTATGAAATGAAAAGTCTCACTTATAATATGATGGGAGGTAAATTAGAAAGAAATTGATTGTAAACAGTAGATGGTAATTAGGTGGTAAAATGGTCCTTATGTAATTAGTGTCCCTAACATGATTATAAAATTTGTAATGTGGTATGATGGATGAGAATTAAAGTAGACCTTGTAGAAAATAAATTATAATCCATGCGGTTTGGTTTGTGTTAATGAAGCATGAACTGGTAAATATGCATCTTTGATAAATATTAGGCAATGAAATTATAACGAATGTTATGTTATAAAATGATGATTGGGACTGATAATAGTGTTGAAAATTTATATGATGAATTGTGAAGAATTATTATATTATTTTGGTAAATGTATAATCTGTGAATATTAAAGGACTAATATTTAATGGAAAAACCATTCGATACGGTCATGTTACCATTTAAAGAAAATTTCCTAAAAGGTTGTGTTAAGTGATTAAATATAAATACCATCATAATCAATCATTATATACTAATGAAATCACACTGGTGGTTGTGATACTTATATTGAAAAAAAATTCGGGTGGTCATGAATCACAAAGAAAACCAAGTGGTCATGACACTGATATGGGAAAATCCCTATGAGGGGGTCATGAAAACACCTATAAAGGTGGTCGTGAAAACTATAATTGTGGTATCTTGTGAGAAAAACCTATAGGGTGGTCGTGATAATTATATGGAAATGAATTTAAAGGGTGGTAGTGATACTATAGTTGGCCTGGTCACCATAACATACTCAAGGATAGCCTGATACTGGTTGATGTAGGTGTGGTCAATCAGTGTCACAAAACTATAGATCAATGATGGAATAGTCTGATCTTGGATGTCACCACAAAGATCAACCATAGATGGTTATTTACTACTTTTTATTTAATTTTTTTAAATCCAAGAAAAATAAAATATAACACTTCTATATGAACTTCATTTTAGAAAATTTATTTTTGGGGATGTCGTTAGTTTTGTCTTATTGAGTTATACTCATGCTTGTGTCAGGTAGCCCTGAAACTTGGGTACTTGAGCAGATATCACTATTTTTTCATAGGTACAATTGTAGGAAAATGACCTATTGTATGATGTTTTTTATAATGCTAGGATGGAGTATGGATGATGGTACTGGGATGGACTCAGGACTAGTTTGGGATAAGCTATATATTCAGTTTTATTTTATCTTTTTTGTTTTCCTATGTATATGATTTTTTCTCATGGGATCCATTGTGACATGTATGGAATACTCCATGGTTATATCATTTTGATGATGTAGTTATTTTGGAACTTTCCTTTTCATTATTGAGGTTATTATGATTGTTTTACCTAATTTTCTATTATTTACACTATATTTTACTCTAATACTAGGGGTATAGTCTCCCTACCATACCACCATACAATCTTGCTGCTAGTCAATATCATCTGGAATATAGAAAGGTTCACTTGAGGTGATATGAAGACTCTATCTAAAACACTGATAAATGGTATTTGGATGAGGTAACATCACAAAGTGACATCATGGGTGTTTTATTATTTCTTACTATTTGTTAAGATAGTATATATAAGGATATGATGTGTTAGGGCTTCATAATAAGCTGATTATTAGGAGTGATCAACCCATGCATGGGGGGAAACCCAAGTTTCCATGGATGATATTTATTGTTCATATAATTTTCTCCTCAAATTTATAATATTTTACCTCAAGTGATTCACTTGATTTATGATGTTATGATTTAAGTTATTTTTCTTACTCTTTTCCTGGTATGGAAAGAGTGTGTGTGTGCATTCATGCATCATACCAGGAAAAAAAGATTTATATGCCATGCTCATGTTTCCAGTGATTTATATAATTCTTTTGATTTATATATTCCAATAATTTATTTCTTCCAATGGATTAAAATAATAAATAACGGGGTTAATTTTTTAAAGCGATGACAAAAATTATATGGTGTTTTCCCATATAAGTGTATAACAACATTCTACTTGACCAACTCCTAGAGTGACCACTTGTTAATTATGTAGATATAAATGAGTTATTAATATGATGGTATTTGTTAAATAGAGTGTCAGTAAGTATCTTATAAGGTTTTTTACTTTATATCTTGTAAATAAAACCTTATTTAATCAAGCCTTAGAAACATGAAATCTTATTTAATCTTATAAATATCGAAAACATCAACCTAAGAAATAAGGAAAGGAAATGTGAATCCCATTAGACTAATGATAGATGGATTGTAAGATAAAATGGGGATTGAAAGAGTATAACAACTCGATATTTTAGAAAATATTTCTCTTTACATAAATTGTAAGTGTTCACTAGCTTTCTTAATAGGAAACAATAATCTTAAAATGAACCATGATATATTATATACTAGACATTAAATTAAAGGTATGAATATGACTAAAAACATCATGAAAAATAACTAAAAAAATTTATATAATGAAAATGTATTTATCAATTCATAATAAATAAGTAAAAATATTTATTATTTTCATTTTATGATTCAAAAATATTTCTTCGTTAAAAATGGTTTTAATTTAATTTTATGTGTGTACATTATAATTAATGTTGTTATACCTCGGAACACCTTGGGAGGAGAGGGGGAATAAAGGTTTCAAATTTTTCTTTAAATAAGACGGATCTTATCCCCAGATTGTTAGAAACTTGTTAAACTTTTGTAATGGAAACTTGCAATTAATAAACACCCATATGAAAAAATAGAAACAAAACTCAACAATTTTACTTTGTTCACCAATAAGGGAAACTCCAAGAAGAATATTCCGATAATGTTTCTATCATACCTAAATCCACTAATCTTCACTATATTTTGTGAATTAAAATTTATTAGACATGGTCACTCCATTCTAGACACACTGACATTATAATAATTTTAGGGATGAAACACTACCTCCCTTGGACCACTTCTATCGAATCCCCCTTTATCTTTGCTTTGGGTGAAGTCTTTCTAAGTTTATCAACTTGAAGGTCACTTCTATGTCATAGAACCTGAAGATAATGTTTTATATAATGTATGTTTGATTATGATGCTTCAATACATTGCATAAAATTTTTCCCAAGTTTAAGTATGCTTGCGTAAGTATGTTTTGTGATACACCCCTTTTCACGAAACCCTCTTTTTTTCAAAACACAGTCAGCTTTTACAAAACCACCCACTTTAATGAAACTCACAACTTTTTTGAAATTATCAACATAAAAAAAATACTAACTTTCTTTATTCTCCCAACTTTCATGGAACTCCTTCACTGAAATTCATTAGCATCAATTAGTTCTGAACCATTCGTTTTTTGAAACCTGTGTTCATGTAATGTTCCTAATTTTCATAAGAATAACACTTGTGTAAAACCTTTATGAAATAAAATTGATCATCCCTTCTAACTTTTTCTAATTATTATTTGATGATCAAATTCTTATTTATAGGTGAGTATCACCCTTTCATGAAAGTATATAGCTTTCAAAAAACTCCATGAATTTCTTTAAAATCATCAGTTTTCATGAAACTATATCATGAAAAAAGAACATGTCACCTTTATTTCTTAATGGAAACCTATATTTTGAGAAACTCTATCACATTTGAAAAAAATTTCACCCCGATTTCACGAACATCAACCCGTCTTTCACGAAACTCTATCACACCCAAAAAACACATCACCTCAATTTTTCCAACATCAACCTATCTTTCATGATCTCACAAAACATTTTTTTCTCCAAAATCCAAGGTTTCATGAAACTACGCCTTTAAGACTTACCATTTTTTTATTTTAAAAAATTTACTTTCACAAAACTTTTCCTTTGCTCTATATTTTTAGGATTTCTTTTGGAAAACATTGGAGAACTGGGTCACATTCAACACTGAAGCCACCTACACTATAAGATAACTTGGATTGAAAACTCCTCGATCAAAATAGCGAGGATTGAAAAAAACACACAAAAAATCTTTTTTTAGCTATTAATACCCTTGTTTCCTATAATATTCTCCTTTTGGTTTGTTGGAAATCTGTAGAGAAATTTAATAAAGAACTAGCCTAAAAAAACCTGACAGTAGTGAAATAACTCATCCATCAATCTACTTATATATGATAAAATATCAATGTTAAAAACAATAATTTCCAGAGATAATTTCATGGATCTAGATACCACCTACCTACCCTATAAAAATTTCATTTAATTTCACCATTCTCCCCCTTTGTAAATAAGCCCAAAAAAATATATTTTTCCCTTAGTTCCCCAAAAAACACAAATTGGATCATATCTCTCCTTGAGACCTTAATTATATCAACAAACATATTAAAAAATTTAAAAAAAATTAGGGGAGGGTTTAAAACATAAAATCCACATGCGATGGGAGGTGGTTGAACACTAAGATTCAATCGATGTTACTCAAAAATTGGTGCTGCCAAAGTCATAGTCAAGATGTCAGCCATTGGATCATTTATTCCAACAAGATCCATTTTAATCACATGTTGTTCAACTTTTTATTTTATGAAGTGATATTTGATCTCAATATGTCTAGTATGAGAGTATTGAACCATATTTTTCATGAGATCGATTGTGATCTTGTTTTCATAGAGTAGAACCATTGATTGTTTCACCTCATCACCAATATCAATAAGTTACTGCTTCATCCACGATAGTTGTGTGCATTCCTTTTTCATAGATATATACTCTGATTCATCCATACTAAGAGAATTTATTTCCATTTTCTTTCTAAAAAATACCACACATTTTTTTCCAATAAAATTTCACTCCAACTTGTGGACTTTTAATCCACCACATCTCCATCCCAGTCAGTATCAGAAAATGACAACAATTCATTATCCCTTCTTGTTGAAAACTATAGTCCAATGTTGAGAGTACCTTGAATATACCTCATTATTTTTTTAACTACTACAAAATTATCTTCCTTTAGATTACTTTGGAATAAATCTGCGAAACATGTTGCAGTAAAATACAATATTCTTCCAATGATTTTCATATATAATGTGGGATCTATAGGTTTCCCATCCACATGCTTTCCCAGTTTTATCCAAATTGTAACTAGAGTTGAAATTGTTTTAGAGTCATGCATGTTGAATTTATTCAATATATCTCTTTTATACCTAGATTAAGAAATAAAGGTGTATTTCTTATTTTGAAGCACCTAAAACCCCAAAAATTACACAATTTCCCCAATTATAGACATTTCAAATTTTGATTTTATGTGATTAGAAAATTATTCCACTGATCTATTCCTAATTCCAAAAAATATAATATCATGAAAATAAAAAAGCACCACAAATTGATATCCTTGAGAATTATTCAAAAATATATTATAATTGAAACCACATATTTTAAATTATAGATTCTTTAGATAAGTATCTATTTGAGAATACGATGCTCGTGGTGCCCTCTTTAGACCAAAATGATCCTCCTTCAACCTATAAACCTTTTTTATCATCTAAAATAATAAATCCCATTGGTTGTTCAATGTATACTTCTTATTCAAGAACATCATTTAGGAATTCCATTTTTTCATCCATTTAATAAACTATGTACCCTCTTTGAATCACCATGGCTAGGAAGAGCCTAATAGACTCTAGTAGAGCCACTGGAGAAAAAGTTTCTTCAAAATAAATGCCTTCAATATATGCATATCCTTTACACACCAATCATGCCTTGTTTATGATAAAAGTTCCTTAATAATAAAATTTATTTTTTAAGATCCACTTTGTTCCAATAACATTAGGATTTTCTTGCCTTGAAAAAAGATCCCAGTACAATTTTTTTCAAAATGATTCTAATCTTCGTTCATGGCCTTAACCCATGATTCATCGTTTATTGATTATTCAAATTAGGATGGTTACATAATTTATATGAGAGAATAATATGCTTTATTTCTCATTCTTATTGTCTGTGTAGGTGCAGTACAATCCCTAATGATTTTGGATTGATTAACTTATACTCTTTTTTTACCCCTCTAAGGTTCTGGTAGAGTTTCTTCAATAATGGTTTCCTCTTTTGATTTTACTTCTGAATCATTATAATTTAGAGAATCCTAAATATTTAACAATCCTTCCATAATTTCTAAATTTGAATCTATCCCTTTTAAACTTTCTTCTTCATCTTAAATCATATAAATATATGATTTCCTCAAGTTATTCATAAATTTATCCTCAATAATTTTGACATCATTTCTCTCTAAAATCATTCTATTATTATTATTATAGAATTAATAGGCTTTAATATTCATTGATTATCCAAGTTATATTCCATAATCTGAAACATCGCCATACTTTCCTTGATTTCATTCTTTGTTTCAGATGAAAAATTCACTTCCAAAAATACACAAATACTTTAGTGGGGGATTGCTTCCATGGAATATATCATATGGTGTCTTGTCCTATCCTAAACTTATCCCTATTCAATTTTGAGCATACACCAGAACTTAAAAAACCTCTTTCCATTAATTATGAGAAACAAAACTCTCAATCGACATGGTTTTGACCATATTACTCACCTATCTATTTATGCGTTCAATGAACCCATTTTATTGAGGTGTTAAAGACACCTCATTATTAATCCCGTGTTTTATGAGAAAAATTTTAAATTCAATGGATATGTATTCTGTTACATTTTCAAATTGTAATATATTGATTGAATGGCTAGTTTCATTCTCAATTCTTCAGAGATATCTCTTCACGCAGTCAATCACTTCTCATTTATACTGTATAAACATAAATAATTCCATTATACTATAATCATAAATAAAAATAATTAATTATCACTCTCTATATGTTTAAACAACATTCATCATAATAATCACATCTATGTGGACTAAATCAAGAAGATTTGATTCCCTCTTGTTCCTCAACCTCTAAGAATTCCAGACCATCTTTCCTCACATGAAAGCATCAAATGCCTTTTCAAGATCATGATTCAGATTAGGAATGTCTATTATATCCTTTAGCTTGGATAAGTTTTATTTTTTTTAATGTGATCCAACCTCTTGTTACAAAAGTTTTTTTCCTTTTCAATTATTAAGAAACAAGTTTTTTATTTACTATCTACCTGGTATAAATTACTATTTGTCCTCCATCATTTAATGAGAGAATTACCTATATTTCCTTTGATGGTGAACCCTTTATGATTAAAAATCACTACCAGTCCTAAGTCATAGAGTTGAATCACACTTAGGATATTATGATGTAATCCGTCTATGTAACACCCTGAGATTTTGTTATTTTTTTTCAAATTAATTTAATCATTTTGATACTTTTCATTTCACACTACACTGAAAATAGATTATTTTATATTAATGAACTACATTTGGATTATGTTATATGAAACACCAAGTTAATCGAGAATTACATACAATATAAATTTTATATTTCTCTACACGGAACATAGATATGAGCTTGCATTACATGAAATAATTATTTTTCTCAATGGATTTCATAACATGCATGATCGAGGTTTACCTAATAATAATATAATATTAAAATATTATTATATAAAATAATAAGATATAACCTAGAAGTTAAATTATAGGTTATGAATATTAATATATAATTTATGAAAATATATGGTTTACAAAAATATAATATGAATTCATAGGTTACCAATTAATTAAAAATTAATATAAAAACCGATTGAATATAAAGGGAAATATTATTATTTTTGTTGTCACAAAGATGTTTTACCATATTAAATTAAATTATTTATAATTAGTTAGTGATACTAATTTAATATACATGTTATATATTAAATAAAATATTTTTGATATTCATCTAATATATTTGATAGACATAAGATAAGAATAAACCCAATTTTATGCTTAAAAACCTATATTTTTATAATGGTGGTTTTACCGCCTTTTAATAGTGAACCCATTTTAAATGCAATTTTAGAATTTTAATAGATTTAATTTTTCAAAATAAACTACATCCTTGAAATAATAACATAATAATTAGGTTAGGGTTAATTTTTTGTATTTTTCTATGAAGTTTCATTTTTTAATGAATAATGAAAAATACTAAATTTTAGTTCAAAACCACTTTTTCATATAATTTATTTATAAGGTTAAATTATATTTTAATTTTGTTTCAATTTTTAATTAGATAATATTTTTATCAATTAACCTAACTTAGTTCATTGTAACCAATTTCACATTGAAATTGAATACAAAAACATATTAAACTTTTGAATGTTTTAACTTTGAAAACCCTCATTGTCAACCCAACTACAAGATTAAATTTAAATTAATTTATTTCACTTATATGAATTTAATTTTGGAAAAATGGATTATATATTTTAAATTATCATAATTTTTAATTTCTAATAAGGTTAGATTAGTTTTTGACCAAAAATATTAGTGAAGGTAATTAAAATTAATTACATCGATTAAAGTAAAATTATGCTTAACTAAGGACTAAACCTTAAAATTAATGGCCTCAATGACCTAGAAACTTGTAAAAAATACATTTTATGGCCATATTTAGATCCTATAATCACCTGTATTGGCTTTTTTCCATTATTGTATCCACTTTACATGTGAATAACGTGGGTGGAATTCCCTTTCCCAAAATTTACATGAGTGCCACTCCTCCTCCTCACACATATCAAGCCGCTTTGGATCAACAAATCTCTTCCAAAATATCTCATAAACATCCCTCCCTTCCTCCTTGAATCCTAAATTTGGAAAAAAAATATTTCCAAGGAATCCCTTTGGTGCAATCCAAAAGGATTTACACAATTAAGAGGTGACACCCTTCCTCAAGATCCTTTCTTTTATTTTCTTTCTCCACCACCTCAATTCATATTATTAAATGATTTTATAACAAAACCAATATACTAAATATACTGATATGTTTTTATAATAATCTTTAGACCTAAAATTACACACAAATACATATAATGGGCAACAAACATACTATTTATGTGTACGACGAACTACCACCTCACTAAATGATGATTGTTCATTTTTCCTTTATTGCCTCTCATGGTGGACATTATAATGGATAATCTGTTTATATGTGTTATATATTATATTTAAGATGTTTTTAATATTATTTAATACTTTTCCCACACCTATCTTTATACTTTCCATTTGGTGTAAATAAGATAATTTCGTTTGAGCAAGTGTGGACTACCGCCCCCTCGAAGCGGTGTGATTCGGTCACACAATACATAGAATGTATTGAGGATATGTTTAGTGAAATTATATGATATATATGATAAAATAATTATACTATAATATATATATATACATATACATATATACACATATATTTCATTTACGTTCTTTCTTTCAATACGATAAATAATCAGAAACAACGTTCATGCGTACGTACGACCTACCATCTCTAAGAATGATGTATTCCATTTCATACTTCTATATTATTTAGATTATTATAATACACATATAATGAATATAAATTATATTTATATCATGGTTAAAATTCTAGAAATCATGATATAATACCAAATATATAACAAATTAAGACACATGCGAAAAACAAAGCAAATATTACCAGAAGTGTAACCTTAACATGGAATTGTTAACAAGAAGGTAATATAAAGTAATAATAAAACCATATATGGTATTAAATATAAGAATATGTTTCTGTGATATATTTATAATAAATTTATATTTATTATATAGGAGGTTTTAATGAGTAGGATAAGAGTCAAAACACAAGGGAATGAAATTTCATCTCACTTTTTATATATATGAGATACATACAATGTTCACCACTATTTTCTTTTGCATGGTGTATAAACTAACATTAATGTATTAAATGAATCTTATTATTAAATTTATTTTTATTTACACATCCACTCTATTATCTTTATTTCATGGGGTTTTTGTTTCAAGATTTACCAAATCGATATGATAGTTTTGTCTCAATTTTCCTTCTTTGAGACACATGTTTTGTTATACACCTACATTATTTCCGGAGGTGTATTTCACATGTTATATCATGAATATCATTATTTTCATGATATTATAAGCTTCATGAAATCCCATTTTCTTACATGGATATTATGATCCCAAGTTACCATGGGGTAAGAGTTTATTGAATCAACCTCATCACTTTTCAAGATAATTTACGTTTATGCTTCCTTAGGTAAAATATTATGATCCATCTCTCAAGAACATTCATGAATCTTATTATACTCTATTTATTCATGATTTATTCACTTATTGATATAATTTACCCACTCTTTGGTACATATGATATTTAATAAAGTGTTTTTAATAAAGCCCAACTTTACCCTCTCTTCGGTCGGAAATCTGGGTTCCTTCAAAACCATGTTTTCTAAAAAGGGTTTCCAAGAATATTATACTATTATCCTATAATATTTAAAATAAATTTTTACCATTTTTTGTCTTTTAACAATGTTTTCAAAGTAATATTCTTGTATCATTTCAAACACGACATTTTTCTATCCTTTTATCATGAAAAATGAATGTTTTTCTTACCTCGTATGACATGCACAGATTTACCCTCCGTCATTTATATGAAGATTCTTTTGCATGTTTAAAATATTAATTTTTAATAAAAAGTTTATTTAAAAAATATTTTTCAAAGAAATTGTTTTTAATTTTGTTTCAAGATTTATTCATAAATTTTCATTGTATTTTTTTAAAGAATATTGTTTTCAAAATGTTTTCAAGATTCTTTTATAAGTTTTCAAGGAAATTTTTTTTTAAATTTTTTTAAGATTATTTTATATGTTTTCAAGGAAAATGGTTTCAAAATTATTTTTAAGCCTAATTTATTTGTTTTAAAATTATTTTCAAAGATTTTTTTTTCAAAATCATTTTATAAATTTTTAAGGAAAATGGTTTTCAAAATATTTTCAAGATCTATTTATATGTTTTCATAGAAAAAGGTTTCCAAAAGGTCTTAAAACATTTCTTTATAATCTTTAAAGTTTATTTTCAATAAAATTGTTTTAAAAGGGTTTTATGTTTTAAAGATCCTTTTTCAAATATGAAAAGATATTTTCCTCAATAATGTTTTTCAAAATATCTTTCTAAGTTATCTTACATCTAAGATTACATCCATTGAAGTTACTCATTCCATTCTAGGAAATGATCTGAAGGTTACATTCATATCCTTTATTGAATGGTTTATGTTTTTATGGAATTATGGTTATGACACCAATTTCTATTCCACAATTTATATTATTTTGAAACCACTTATTTTCATGGGTTATGATTTGATTAAATGATTATGAAACTTATCTCTTTTCCATAGGTTATGATGTGATGAAATGTTAATGATACCCATTTAATTTCATGGGTTATGATAGGATGTTTATAAAACAAATATTTTGATGGGTCATGATATGAAGAAAGTTTTATTATCTTTTAGCACATGTATGAATGATTTTATGAGATGGGTTAGACCTATATCTCTCTAAAATTCATTGGGTAATGATGAATGACTCATGAGTTTAAATGTTATGTGTAAACCTGATTAAATGTTCACAATGTTAAGAATAGACCTGGTTGAACATCCATAAGTTTATACATGAACCTGATTACATGTTCAAAATGTTATGAGTGAACCTTATTATATGTTTACAATTTTATACATGAACTTGATTTCATGTTCATAATGTTATGCGTGAACCTGATTACATGTTCAGAACAATATGTGAAGACTTTGTCACATGTCTACAAGTTTATGAGAGGGTCTGATTTCATGTCCATAACATAATATTTTAACGTGTTTCTACTTATACATGTTCACTATGTTATATGTTTATCTGTATGACACCATTAAATGTATTATTCCTATGTTATGATTTTATGGATTATGCTCTTGATTTTATTATGATTCATGCCTTATGAACTAAAAATATTTATTACATTATTCATGTTTATGATCTTTGATATAGAGGGTATGATATTCTACTGATCAGGATCACGCCCTTATACCCTATGTTCATGATATGCATATTTATTTCTTTTATTTACCCTAACTAAGCATTTGGGCTCAACCATTTCTTATACTTCCTTTCCCCATGTTATGAAGAAAGGTTTTTAATTAGTATTACTAAGGGGGAAGATATTTAAGGGAAACATTGAAGATATTTCACTGAGTCAGAAGTTTTTGTTCCAGGTTTCCAAAGAAACTAACCTAATAAGGCCTTTGGGTGTCTGTTTGTATAATATTTTAAGCATTCTACAAAAGCGATGTAATATTAATGTATGAAAGGAGAGGTTTACTACAATCCACATAGATAACTTATGTTTTCATTGTCTCATAATTTTTTAATTATATATTTCCAATATATTTTATCTTTAAGGAACCATTGTTTCCAAATATCACTATTCCATCAACCATTTCCTTAATATATTTCAACAAAATTTCATTTCCTATTATGTGGGATGAGAATCCAATGTCAAGAATGTAGGTACAACTATTCTTTGTAACTTTGAGAGTGATATTTTTCTAGGTGTGATTTCTCTTTGTTTTCCTTCCAAAAGATACCTGATTGAGTGGAGGCATAATATGGCCCATCCAATCTCTTTCCAAAAATAATAGTTGAATCATACTCATATTCTTCATCTATATAAGAATTTTTTTAAGGGTAATTTTTCTTGGTTGACCGGTATTGACTTGTCTTGGAGTTTTGTAGTTATGGGTTCCACCTTTACTCTAACCAAATTGAATATATTTATGGAAAAATTTAGAATTGTGAAAATAATATTCATATAAATTATTTCTTCTATATGAGGAAGGTTATGGTATCATTCTCTTTTATTGACTACCAGGTGAATCTTTATTTAGACAGCTCCTTGACGCTTCATAGTAAGACATGGGATGGCATATAAAGCTATATAATTGACATTTCATAAGAGTATATATCTTCTCACTTCCATTACTCTACATATACCATTCTTTTGTATAGTTCTTTGTTCAGAAATAATATTTGGATAATTGAGGACTATTTTCATCTCCTTTATCTATTTGGTTCAAACTTATCTCTTTTAGGACATCTGAATCCCTTGTGATATGTCTAATATTTTTTTTCCTTTTTTTACTCATATCATTTCTATACTTTTATTTTTATTTATCACAAACAATTCCAATTTTTCTTTAAATTTTGATCTTTGATCATTCGAGGCTTTCTCAACTCCTTCAAAACCATATTTAATTCTTTCCAAAATATTTGTATCTAAAAATATTCCAAACTATAATTTCCTCTTTGTTTCCCTTGATTTTTATTTAGTTTCTAGTTTAATCCTTAAGATAAAAAATTATTATTCAATGCCCTCAACTATCTTAGCCTTTTCCTCTAATCATGATGTAAGGTAATTGATAACTTTTTCCTTCTCTTCAGTCCTTAGTTTAAACTCCAAAACCTCTTCCTAGCTATCAAGAGTTGTCAAATGTTCTTCCACCTCTCCTTGTAGTTGGTCAATCTCTACTTCAAGTTGATCTACATACTCTGATGAGTCTTTAAAAAATATCCTTTTTTATGTTTTTCTTTATTTGAATTTTAATCTTTTTAAGAGCACCTTCTAGTTACACATTGAGATTGACAACACAATTCGACTGATTTTCTACTTTTTTCAAAGGTTCTACCTTTTTTTAATTATATCCATTATGGAATCTTAAACATCAGATTTAAACTATGGTTCTATATCCTCAAAAAATTATTTATAATCTTATTCCTATTTGAAAATTAAGATCTTACTCTACAATTTATTTCTTGTTTTGAAGTCTCCATTTTTAGGAACCTCTTCTGAGCCCTATGCATGATTTCTACTTCAATTTACACATCATAAAATTTTCTGGAGCACCAATTGGTAATATTACCTACTTTACCACATGTAAAACAATCCAAAGAACTATTTCCTTCAAATATCCCTTTTTCTCTCTTGAAATTTCTAGCTACAAGAGAAAAAAGTTCCTCATCCACATCATATCCATCATTAATACCTTTGTAAATGTAATGTTTTTTCATGAATTTGAATTCCATTTCCTCTCTTACTCAAATTTTAGTATCTTTTGGTTTGACTTTTATTTCAAAAGCCACCATACTACTTAAAATATCATTAAGAGAAATCCTAAATATATACATTTCTTCAAGGGATAACACTTTTTGATTATACAGAGGTGAAAGCCTTCTCAATATTTCATTCACAATGTTAGTATACTTAAGTTTTAACTAATTCCTTGAATTTCTCTAAAAAATTTAGTAATTTGATTAAAGAGAATATCTACATTTTCATCAGGATTCATTTTAATATCATTGAACTGATTGTGAAAAACTTGAAGTTCAACCACCTTTACTTTATTATCTCCTTCGTATATATTTTATAGTTTCTCACAAATGGCCATTATAACGACCATGAATTATATCAATGGAAATTACCTTATTATAATTATGTCACATAGTATAATCAAAATAATAAAAACTTTATAAATTAAAAATTAATTAAAAAAAGTAATTCCTAGAAGTTGAGGAAAATATTCCAAATGAATAGTAACTTGACCTTTGGAATAGTAACATGAACCTTATGAATAGTAAATAGGACAATAGAATAGTAACCTAACCAATGAAAGTATAAATAAAATTTAATAATCTTATAAATGGTAATATGATATAATTATATCATAGTATAAGTAAATAAGTGTTTTAAAAATTCTTAATTAAGTGTTGGTATTTTTACAGGTCATAAATATTTAATTACAATTTTATGATTAATTTCATAATTTAAAAGAAAATTTATTTTCATAAAATTTATTCATAAATTAATATTTTTATGTCTTATGATTATAATAAAATTTTATGTGACCTTAGTTAAATTTTCAAAGTGTTATAAAATCAGTTATAATTTTAAAATATGTATTTTTTGAGTAAATTATGATTTTAATTAAAAATTAAAGTTAACATATTTATAATTTTTTTTTAAAATTGAGTTCCTTTTTTAATTATACACATAGAAAAATTTTTAGGGTAAATATTCAGGTTTTTCTAAAATACTTGAATTTTTGGTGAATAGTAAAATAAGATAATTTACAATTAAAGCTAAATACATGAATTATAGAGTCATAGATGATTTATGGATGATGTAAGACCAAAATATAAAACTATACTTCATTATTTTAATATTTGTGATTATAATTCTCAAACTATTCACAATCTTGATCCAAAATAATAAACTAATGATTAAAATAATGAGGAAACGCCCCTCTCCTCCACTATAAATACCACCTCTCACCACCTCTTCTCCTCACACCTCTCAATCCTTGATACTTTCCCAATTTTTTTTCATATATCCTTCAAATACCCTCCACCACATCCATGATAATTTTTTATTAATAAAATTCCAAAATCGATCCCCTAAGGAGGTTCTTAAGAAGAATGAATCAAAAGGTAAAACCCTCTTCCTTTTATTTTAATTTCTTTTCAAGTTCCTTTATTATCTTTTCTCTCCTCACATCCCCTCATCCAAATGGAATGATAACTCCATTAACTTAAATATAATATAACTTTGTTATTGTAATAGAATAATTCATCATCATCGCTCTTTCACACTCCTTTTATACTAAAAATGAAAACATCTTCTCTGATGTGTTAATTTATCACATTCAAGGACGACGAAGTTTTAAATTTCCATTAATATATTAAAGGATGGTCATGAAACATTTTTTTTATATTTTTTCCAGATTATAATATATTTATTATACCTTATTTATTATTCTGGAACCATCATATTTATATTATATTAAGTAATATAACAAAACTAGTTTATTATGATAAAAAAACCACTAAAAATAATCTAAATGATTAGCATTAAAATGTTATCTAATGATTAATTATAAAAAAATAACCAAATAAATTATATGATAAATTAATATTATTTATTTCCATTAATAACTTATAACTTAAATTCTGAACAAACATTATCATCTTACATGATTATTCGTACATGTATATAAGTAAACCAATCATGAAAACTAAGAAAACAAGAACTCCCAAATGATGAAATTGAACACTATAAATCATAAAAAAGGCCATAAATGAGCATAATAAAATTATAATAAATAAATTACATATATAAAAGTTTCTATAATTATTAATTAATGAATATAATTTCATTATTCCAGACATTAAGATCAAGTACAAAACCGTTTTAGATATAAGGTAAGGGATTATACTCGAACCTCCATTATTCATTGAGGTTATTATTTCTCTCGTTATAACCAAATTAAATTCTATTTTATTTTTATTTAAATATTATAAATACTATTTATATTTTAAAAAAATCATGTATCAAGATCCATTCATCCTTATTTTCAGGGATATACATGTTTTTAAAAGGTTCCCTACCCAATTCTTCCTAATAAGCAGGCCCGATTTAAGGGAACTTCTCAAAGTATTACCCATTTTCAATTGAACTATAAAATATGTTTTATTATACCATTATTTTTCTAAAATAACTAATTTTATTATGAATAATTTCTTGGTTCACCTCATATTTTATATAAAATATTATGCCTTTTTCTTCTTTAAATTCCCTTTAATATTTCCCATAAATCACATGAAAATGTTTTAATTCCAAATATTCTTAAATAATATTTTTACATGTTATAAATTAAGTTTAAAATAATTTATCATCATCTATTACTAGTTTCCTTTATTAATGTCCATGTATTATTTAATTCATTTCTTTCATGGAAACTTTTATGATACGCCTATTTATTATGCTTTATGACATGACTATGATACCCATTTATTTACATGGATAACCCTTATGTTTATTTTTTAGGTGTAAAAAATATTCATGAACATTTTATTATGGGTGTTCCTAGATAACACTTCAATGATTTGGGTAATTTTTTGTCTCATGAGACATCATGTGAAACAGTATGTGGTTATCCTTGACTCATGCACAATGTGAAATGGTCTTGGTGGTTAGCCTTGAATTATGCTCCTTTATGTGAAATGAGACTTGAATCATGCCAAATCAATGTTTTATATTGTTTAAAAAGTATTATGATTCCATTATTATAAAATCCCATGTTCTATATGTTATTATTCCATATGTTTAATCATGTTACATGCCACTTTATATCATTATGTTTTTCCTTATAACCCATGTGCTAATCTTTATTTTAATGTTTATTCCCTTACTGAGATTTTTAGATCATCCCTTTGTTCATGTTATCCCCAATTTATCCTACGAAGATGTAAGGTCTCAATGGATGTTAAGAAATATTTATGAATATTAAATAAAATATGTTCATATTTTGGAATAATGAAGTTTAATTATGTTCCTAATATCCAATACACTAGACTTTATGATCATTGACTTATAATTTGATGTTTAATTATACTGAAAATCTTGTAATGATATGTGTAAAAGGATAGGGTAACTATAGTTGGTATCAAAGGAAAAAAATATTCATTTTTGGAGATTATTAATAGATCACTTTAGTAAGAGCCCTAGGGATAAGAATAAGTATGAGGAAACATTCATGAACTTTGGTAAGTATAGAGTAAGTGGTTTATCAAGAAAATATATCCCTGTCTAGATACTACAAGTGGACGTGGTTTTTGAACAAATGTACCTAGGAGTTACAACTCCGACAAGGTGTTCCAGGTCTAACTTTGGGTAACCTGGTACACGACAATGGGCCTTACCACGCACCTGGTTTAGCACTCCTAGGGGATATTCTTTGGTAAATTCATAAGCTCATTATGAACCATTATTAAGGGGAAAAAATTCCCATAAGAAAATATATGTTATGAAATAGATCATGGATAACCTAGATTAAAACATAGGGAATCACAATATATAATTTTACTTTATAAGTTTATCCTTTTATGTTCAAAGTTTCCTTTTATTATGATTATTATATAAGTATTAAATCCCCCCAATTGCACTTTATTTTTATTATCTAATGGAATGAAATAGATTAAAACGTGACAATAATAAATGTGATAGTAAATGTGACGATTTACTTAATGATATTCCAAATATGATGGTAATGGGTGCTCAAAACATGCTGAAAATACTTTATCAATAGGATCAAGTTATAAATAATAACTTGAATTGAATGTAATGACCTCTTTCTCCTAATATATATAAAGTTGTGGTCGAATCCTCTATGTGGAAAAGGCCTCCCATGTTTAGTGGATCTTCTAATAACCTCCTTGTGGAACAGTGGATTCAATCCATTGAAAAGATATTATCTATCATATAGTGCTCAGAAGAAGATAAATCTGTGCTAGCGGTCTATCATTTTGATGAAGAAGATGATCAGTGGTGGACATTGATAAAAAATAATAATTCAAAGGAGGAAATTGATTCCATGGATTAGAAGGAATTCAAGAAAATGTTATTCAATAAGTAATTTCCAAAAACCCTCCATCTCAAGATAGAAAGAGAGTTTCTTGGACTTAAACAAAAGGAAAATGAGTCTATTGGGACTTATGAAGCAAAATTTAAAAGGTTTTCAAGATATTCCTCTAGAATTTTCATGAAAACTAGAATCAAGGTGGATAACTTCTTTAGCAGACTAAATTTGAGTATAAAAAAAGTGTTTGCGATTCAAGAATTTTACAGTTATGAGGATATTTTTCATTGTGACATCATGTATGAAATGGAGATCTGAGACACTCAATGGTATCATGGGCTCGATGACAAAAAGAAGAAAATGGAATATAATATGGGTGGATCAGTAAATAAATCCCATGATGGAAAGAAGACTGAATATACCACGTGTTATAAATGTGGGAAGAAACATCCTAGGAATTGTCTAAAGGGAATCAAGAAATGATTCAAATGTAGAAGAATATGGAATCTATCTAAGAACTGTCGAAGGGACAAGAAGAATCCCACTAATATGGAAGAATACAGGAAGGTTTGTATCAATGCTCAAATATTAGTGAATTGTTTCAACTGCAAGGAACATGGGAATTTCTCGAACCAATTCACTATATTGGGGGTTGTCAAAGGTAATTAAGAAAAACCTACATGGTAGTAAGGAAGATCATATTATTTCACTAATACTGAGGTGGAACCTGAAAATGACATGGTGACCAGTATGCTAGTTATTCATTCAAGAATAGAAAATGCACTATTTGATTTTGGTTCTATTCATTATTTTATATCCTGAAGGTTTAGTAGAACTATTAGAACACCACATCAAAATTTTGAGGATGAATTATCTGTGAGAACATAAAATGGGGAAATTATTGCATCCAAAGTACATAACTCCTCCCCGATTAATGTTTGTGGACTAAACCTCCGAGAAAATATTTCCATACTCCTTTTGGTAGAGTTTTATGATATATTGGGCATGGATTGGATATATTTATACAAAGTGAACATCGATTTTCAGAAAAGGGAGATCACTTTTCACATCTCGAAGCATCCTATAATTATATAAAAGTGTAAGGAGGAAGATGAACCTCCTTTAGAATCATCATCTTAAGTGTGGATATTACTGACATATGAGTAAGCATATTTCACTCAAATTATTGAGACAAAGAAGATGACCATTCTCAAAGACATTCCCATCGTGAGAGATTACACTGATGTATTTCCTAAATAATTTCTTGGTCTTAATCTAGATTTATAGGATGAGTTCTCAATTGAACTTATTCTGAGATCTCTTACAATATCAAATACACCTTATATAATGGCCACTGTTGAGCTGGAAGAACTAAAGAAGTAGTTATAGGAGAATATGGACATGGGTTTTATACACCCGAGTTCTTCAACATGGGGCACACTAATCCTCATTTTTAAGAATAAATATGGATCCATGATCCTTTGAGTTGGTTATATTGAACTTCATAAAATAATGATAAATAAAAATTATCCCCTTCCATGAATAGATGACTTGTTCATTTAGCTATGTGGGTCCATTCATTTCTCTAAGGTGGACCTTAAGTCGGGATATCATAAATTAAAGGTGAGGAATGATGATATTCCCAAGACTTCCATTAGAATGAGGTATAGACACTATGACATTATAGTGATGCCTTTTAGACTCACTAATGATCCATCAATTTTCATGGAATTAATGAATAGAATTTAGATATTACCTTGAGAAATTTGTGGTAGTCTTTATTGATGATATTATGATATACTCCAATAGAAAGGGGAAACATGGGGAGCATTTGAATACCATGATAAAGACTTTGCGAAGGGAGAAACTATATGGAAAGTATAGTAAATGTGAGTTATTCATGGAGTAAGTATCATTCTTGGGGCATGTTATCACTATCAAAGGAATTTATGTGGACCCTTCCAAGACAAAGGCAATCAAATAGTTTCATAGTACAACATTTGTAATGGATATCCATAGTTTCATTGGTTTATCTAGGTTTTACAGATGATTTGTGAATAACTTCTCATGATTTTCAAACCAACTAACAAAGTTGACTTGGAAGGGAGAAATATTTTTCTGGACTAGTGAATATGAAGAATGATTCAAGGAGTTGAAAGAGGCTTATCACTATGCTAGTACTCACACTCCTAAAAAGTGGAGAACTATTTTTGGGGTAAAACGATGCTTCAAAAATTAATTAGTATGTGTACTGATGAAAAATGATAAAGTGATAGACTATAACTCAATTCAGTTGAAAATCCATGAGAAAAACTATACCACACCTGATCTAGAGTTGGAAGCTGTGATATTTGCATTGAATTTTTTTTTAATTATATCTATGTGATGAATTTTGAGATATATACTGATCACAAGATTATAAAATATATATTCACACATAAGGGGATTAATATTAACCTATGAAGATGGTGGGAGATCATCAAAGATTATGACTGTTCAATCCACTTCTATCCTAGTAAAGCAAATAAGGTGGTAGATTCTTTAAGTAGAAAGGATCCTACATCTTTATCAATAATGATAATTGAGAAGGATCCAATCTTCTTATACTTAAAATGGATAGGCATGGGAATAGTTAAGGAAAAAACATCATCAATCATTTATAAAATGACTGATCAACCATTCCTTATGGAGAAAATAAAGGATTCTCAAAGAAATGGTGTGGAAATTCAGAAAAGGGTGGAAGATATCAGAAATAGAAAATCCTCAGAGTTCAATATTGGTAAGGAAAGAGTCCTAAGATTTGGGTCATGATTATGTGTACCATCTGATCTAGAGATAAATAAGGAGATTCTAAATGATGCACATTGCTCAAACTTCTATATTAACCTTGGGATCCCAAATATGTATTGATATCTATGAGAAAACTATTGGTGGGACAATACGGAAAACGAAATCAATGAATATAAATCAAAGTTCCCAGTATGCCATAAAGTGAAGGATAAAAGAAAAAAGTCCAAGGGAATGATGAAACCATTATCCATACCAATATGGAAATAGGAAAACATAATACTAGACTTTTTCACTGGACTTACAAAGGAATCCAGAGGGAACAATTCTATATGGGTTGTTGTGGATTGTCATAAAAAGACAGCTCACTTTATTGCAATTCGAGAGGACTTATCACTAGAAAACTTGCATGGATATACATCAAATAAGTGATAAGGTTTAATGAAGTACCACCATTGATTATATACTATTGAGTTTCGAGATTCAACTCCAAGTTTGGGAAAAGTTTCTAACATGATCTAAACATCGAGTTGAACTTCAGTATAGCCTATCATCCTCTAACTAATGGCCAATATGAGTGGAATATTCAGACACATGATGGTATGTTGAGGTCATGTTATATGGATTTAAAAGGAGGATGGGACTGACATATACCTATGGTTGAATTCTCTTACAATAATAGTTTTCACTCGAGCATCCAAATGGCTCTATATGAATCCCTTTATAGGAAAATGTGAAAAAATAGAATGATGGGATGAAGTTTGTGAGAATAAGCTTCCATGAACAGAAATGTTTAAAGAAATAGAGGAAAAGGTGAAAACCATTCAGCAACACACCAAGGCAGCCCAAATTCGATAGACGAGTTATGCAGATAATCATCGATGGGACCTTGAGTTTAAGGTCAGATACATGGTATTCCTCCATATATCTCAATGAAATAGGATCATGATATTTGGTAAGAAAGGAAAGTTGGTTCCTAGGTACATCGGCCCCTTAGAGATCCTTAATCGTGTCAGAATTGTGGCCTATCGACTATAACTTATACCTACCATTTTTAAAGTACACGACATATTCCACATATCCCTCTTCAGTAAATACATTCCAGATCCTTCACATTTACTGACTTCAAAAGTGGTACAGTTGGAGAATGATCTTTCTTACGAGGGGCATCCAGTGAAGATCTTGGATCATAGAGATATAATTCTATGCAATATGAATACTCACCTGGTCAAAGTACTTTGGTGGAACTATAAGTATGAAGAGGCAACATGAGAATAAGAGGAAACGATGAAGTAAAAGTACCTACACATGTTTTCAGCTTATAATGTAAAAAAAATTTTCGAGGGAGAATTTTCATAAGGGGGAAGAATGTAATGAACCTATATTATATCAATATAAATTACCTTATTATAATTACATCATATAATATAATAAACACAATAAAAACTTAATAAATGAAGAATTAATGAAATAAAAGGCATTCTTAGAAGTTAATGAACCTATAACAATGAAATAGTAAATAGACCTTCGGAATAGTAACACAACCCTATGAAAAGTAAACTAGAAAATAGAATAGTAACCTCACCAATGAAAGTATAAATAAATTTTAATCATCTTATAAATGGTAACCTGATATAATTATATCATTGTATAAGAAAATAAGTTTTTTAAAAATTATTAATTAAGTGTTGGTATTTTTATAGGTCATAAATATTTAATTTTAATTTTATGATTAATTTAATAATTCAAAAGAAAATTTATTTTCATAAAATGCACTCATAAATTAATATTTTTATGTCTTATGATCATAATAAAATTTTATAAGACCTTAGTTAATTTTTCAAAGTGTTATAAAATCAGTTATCATTTTAAAATATGCATTTTTTGAGTAAATTATGATTTTAACTAAAAATTAAATTTATCATATTTAGAATTTTTTTATAAAATGGAGTTAATTTTTGAATTCTATATGTCTATAAATTGTTAGTGTGTTTTTTTTGGATTTTTCTAAAATACATTAATTTTTGGTGAATAATAAAATATGATAATTTATGATAAAAGATAAATACAGGAATTATGGAGTCATAGATGGTGTATGGATATTTTAAGCCAAAAATATCGAACTATAATTAATTATTTTTGATGATAATTATCAAACTATTCAAATTATTGAGCCAAAATAATAAACTAATGATTAAAATAATGATAAAACACTCCTCTCCTCCACTATAAATACCACCCTCACCACCTATTCTACTCACACCTCTCAAGCCTTGAGACTTGTCCAAATTATGCTAAAATATCTTATTAAGACAATTCCCCACATCCAGGATCTGTTTTTCTTAATAAAATACCAAAACTTATCCCTTAATGAGGTTCTCAAGAAGAAGAAATCAAGTGGTAAAACCCTCTGGATTTTCATTTAATTTCTTTTCAAGTTCCTTTCTTTTCTTTTATTTCCTCACCTCCCCTCTTAAAAATTTTATGATAACTCTAGAATATTACATATAATGTAACTTTTTTATTCTAATGGAATAATTCATCATCATCTCTCTTTCCTCCTCCTTTTATACTAAAAATGAAAACATCATTCTTGATGTGTTAATTTATCACATTCAAGGATGATGATGTTTTAAATTTCCATTATCGTCTTCAAGTCTGGTAATGAAACCATTTTTATTGTTTAAAAAAATATATAATATATGTTTTATACCTTATTTAATGTTCTAGAACCATCATATTTATATGATATTAAATAATAGAACAAAACCTGTTCGTTGTGATCGAAAAACCGCTAAAATTAATTTAAACGATTACCATTAACATGTTATCAAATGATTCATCCTCACTCAAAATAACCAAATGAATTATATGATCATTTAATATTTTATATTTTAATTAATAACTTATAACTTCAATTAGGGGTAACCATTCTCATCTTATATTATTATCCGTACATGTATATTAGTAAACCGATCACGAAAACTAAGAAAACATGCACTCCCAAACGATGAAATTAAACACTATAACTCATCAAAAATGCCATAAATGAACTTAATAAAATTATAATAAATAAATTACATATATAAAAGTTTTTGTAATTTTTAATTAATGAATATATTTTTATTATTCAGGACATTAATATCATGTTTAGAACCATTTTAGTCAAAAGGTATGAAATTCTACCTAAACCTCCATTATTCCTTCAAGTTATTATTTCTCTCTATATAACCAAATAAAATTATATTTTATTTTTATTTACATAGTCTAAATTATATTTATATGTTCCAAAGTCATGTATCAATATCCATTAATCCTTATTTTTTGGGATATACTTGTTTTTAAAAGGTTCCCTACTCAATTCTTCCTGATAAGAAAACATGATTTAAGGGAACTTCCTGATTTCTTACCCATTTACAAGTGAACTATATAATATTTTTAATCCACCATTATTTTTCTAAAATTACTTATTTTATTATGAAAAATTTCTTTTTTCACTTATGGTATTATATAGAATATTATTCCATCTTCTTCTTTAAATTCTCTTTAATATTTTCCTTAAACCACAGGAAAATGTTTTAATTCCAAAGTTTCTTAAATACTCTTTTTACATGTTATTATTTCAATTTTAAATCATTTTTCATTATCTATTCATATTTTCATTAATGAATGTCTACATTTTATGTAATTCCTTTCTTTCATTGACACTTTTATGATACGCCTACTTGTACTGCTTTATGACATGATTATGATACCCATTTATTTCTATGGGTAATACTTATGTCTATTTTTCATATGGAACACATATTTATGAACCTGTTATTATGGGTTCACCTAGATATCACTCTAATTAATTTGTTAATTTTTACTCTAATGAGATATCATGTGCACCAATCTTGGTGGTTATCCTTGACTCGTGCTCTATGTGCAACGGTCTTGGTGCTTAGCCTTGACTCATGCTCCCGTATGTGCAATGAGCCTTGACTCATGATAATGTCATGTTTTATGTTACCAACACATTACTATGATTCCATTATTATATTATCCCATGTTCTATATATTATGATTACATATTTTTAATCATTTTTATTCCTTTTTATATCATTATGTTATGCCTTCTAACCTATGTGCTAATCTTTATTTTAATTTCTATTCCCTTTCTGAGATTTTTATCTCATCCATTTGTTCATGTTATCTCTAGGTTATGCTATTCAGATGTAATGGATCAAGGTATTTTAGGATAACTTTATGAATATTTAATAAAATATGATCTTATTTTGGAATCATGATGTTGAATTATGTACCTAATCTCCAAGACACTAGAATTTATGATCCTTGGATTCTAATTTGTTGTTTCATTATGATTGATGTCATATAATGATATGTGTAAAAGGATAGGGTAAATATATAATTGGATATAGTGAAACTAATCACCTTGAAATAGGTTTAATCCGACAGTTCAATAGTAAGATCAATTTGATTTTTAGAATCTACACCAAGCATTTTCCTATTTATTTTAGTCATAGAAAGATCCGTCACATCACTAATATGAATCCCCTAAACCGTGGTATAGAGAACTTCCAAAATAAGATATAATTGATGACATATAATTTTATTATTCCAAATATGGATGTTTCTTCCCTAAAAGGGGGGAATCCCCTAACGTTCACTGAATTCTCCATAAAATAATAGAATACAGATTTAACGCCTACAACCACTTGTTATAACTTGGAATACCCTGAAAGGGGAGGGGTGAATCAGGGTGTAAAATTTTTATTTGAATACTATGGATATTTTCCCCAAGTTAGTAATAACTTGTTAAATCTATCTGATGGACATGTGAAATTACCAAACACCCATAAAAAAATAAAAACACAACACAATATTTTTACTTGGTTCACCACGAAGGTCTAGTCCAAAGAGAATACAATGAAAGGGTATTTTACAAAAATAAATCCTATAGTATTCACTATATTTTGTGGAATAAAATTGATTAAAGATTTTCACTCCATTCTAGGATCACTACCTTTACAAGAATTTTAGGGATGGCACACTGGCTCCCTCAGATCACTTCCATTGGCTCCTCCTTACTCAATGCTTTGGGTGAAATCTTTCTCAGTTTACTAACTTGAAGGTAAATTCTATATTAGAGAGCATAAATATGATTCCTTGCAGTATGTAGAACCATTTATGATGCTTCAAAATATTACACAGAATTTTTCCTAAGTACATCTATTCTCACATAATAATTTTTTGTGAAATACCCTTTTGTTTCAAAGCATTTTTATATTTTTTAAAAAATACCCACTTTCATGAAACACCCAACTTTTTTGAAATTCCCAATATTAAAAAAACTCCTAAATTTTTTGAAACTAAAAAATTTATTCAAACTCATTCACTGAAATTCCTTAGAATCAATTAGTTCTCAACTATTCTTTACATGAAACTTGTGTTTGCATAAAGTTATAGATTCCCATAAGAATTACATTTGTGTAAAACATTCACAAAATTAGAGTGATCAAACTCCTCCAAAAAACTTTTCCAACTATCATATAATTAGTAGACTATATTTTATAGGTGGTGTTCACCCATTCAATAAACTCTATGGATTTCATGAAACTTCATGGATTTTATGAAAATCCTCATTTTCACACAAATATATCATGACCAAAAAATATGTCAGCTCAATTTTTCAATGCCAGACTGTCTTTTGTAAAACTCTATCACGCCTGAAAAACATGTCTCCTTGATTTAACCAATGTCAACATGTCTTTCATGAAACACTATCATTCCTGAAAAACTTGTTTTATAGATCTCTACAACATCAACCTGTATTTCGTGAGCTCATGAAGATTGATTTTTTCACAAAAATCCAAACATTTGTGAAACTATGCCTTTAAGACTTACTATTTTTATTGATTCTGAAAAATTGACTTTTGAAAAACTTTTCCTTTGATTTGGATTTTTAGGACAATTTTTTTGGAAAACACTGGATAACTGCGGGTACTTCAACATTAAAGCCACTTGCACCATAAGATCACTTGTCTTACAAAATCCTTGAACAACCTAGTGTGTATTGATGACAAAGAGAAAAAACAATCCATTTTAATTTGTTAATACCCTTTATTCCAATAAAAATTCTACAATTTTTAGAAATTTTATTTGAATAAATGAATTTCATTTTTGAAATCATAATGTGAATATTATCTTAGGGTAAATTTTTAGTATTTTTCTAAAAATATTTATTTTTAAGTGAATGGTGAAAAATACCAATTTTTGTTAAAATTTCATTTATTTTCATTAAACACAGCACCCGGGTGGATCATGGGGCCCTAAGGATGGATATATTACCACTATATTCCAGTGTCTTGAACTAAGGATGGGTATATTACCCCAGTTAAGAAGATTAATGGAATGGTCTTCATGATATGCTTCGAGTCACCCCATAACTATCTGAAGAAGGTATATACCCTTCCTAGGGTGAACCTGATGAATAAGTTTAGTGTTTTTATTATAGTTTAATATTGATTTTTTATATACCATTCTATATTCATTTATCTTGAGCACTATTCTATGCCCTAAATTTATGGACTGGTTATTTTAGGAATGTCGTTGGTGGTGGCCAACTAAGTTTTACTCACACCATTATCAGGACACAACTAGGTACATAAGAAGATGATAATTATTACATGGGAAATATCTTTACTTGATCAGGTCCCAATTATTGTACTTTTTCAAGAATGAAAGGATAGGAGTTGGGTGATGGAACCGGTATAGTAATCTAGACCAGTTCAGCTAAATTCAGGTTTTCTTTAGTTTTATTGTATATGATGTATTTATTTTATCCGCCTATTTGGGATCATCTATGGCATGTAGAATATACCATAAGTATTTATTTTTTTGTCCTTTTTATTCATTAAGTTATTTTTTTATTTTTCAAAACTTACTACTATTCTGATGCTATACCAGATAATTGTTTATGTTTTGTTTGTTTCCACTATTATTGGATCTATAACCAGAGGGTATAGTATCCCCAATGTTTCCTTTTAGACCATTCATTATTGTAGGAAACCTCTGGTATATGTGAAGGCATGCCTGAGGTCTTACAACATTATGCTAGTCTAGGCATTGTTCAATGGTATAGGGTGGAGGGACTTTATAGACCCTTGCTTAGTGGTCCTTGGGCACAAAACATCCTTGGATCCTTTCTCTGTGGTCTCTGAGCATATATTTTAAGAACCTGATTTTTCACTCAGGTATGGTTCCTTTTTAAATTTGGTATAATTCTTTATTTTGGACCTAATATTGATGCCTAATGAGTTCATGGGTGTCTAGAGGTTGTCCAGATCTTGTTCAAAGCCTAAAACCTAACATTTGGGGAAAAATATACTGGACACATGGTTAGTAGAAACCATGTGAGTCAGGCGACATGATCTCTCCTAACCATACAGGACTATAAAATGAGGTGGTATAGGGCACATAGTTTTCCCTAACTGTGTGCCTGGGGCCGCACCCCATGAAAAAACTACAGTCATGTTCCAGAGGTGTTTTTCCATAGTTATCTCATGGTTTCTCTAACCACGCAGCCTAACCTTGAGAAATTCCAATCCCTATAGTAGAAGGTGCACAATTAGCATATGTTTTGGCCAACCGTGCATCCAAACCATGCAATTCCTATTTTTGGGTGATTTTATGAAAATTAATTTAATGTTGGGTTTAAATATAATTTCCTTTTCTCCCTTGCTCATTTCATCACTAGGAGATATCCCCTATCACTTTTGAATATATCAAGCAATATATTATAGATTTTGATCCTAGATCGACATATATAGTCTGATCAAAACACCGTTCATCTCATTGGATCCATGATGGTAATGTCTTAATTAATTTTTAGTTGTTATTCATTATTCTTTATATCAATAATACTATTTATATGTAGGATCATATTCCCTATTTTCATGGCATTGATATGTTCTTAAGATCTTTTACAATCTAGGAAAAACAAGTGGATGATACTAGAAGAGGATATTTGTATGAGTATGAGGTAGGTGTTCTATAACTCATCCCACAAGTTTCATCATTTTATAATTTTCCATGTGCGCATGATGGTTTCATCGGGAATGAATTGTTTTATTCATGTGACTTGCTTATAGTAGATAGAATTTTATTCTAGGGATCTTTTCAAATATTTTAATTATCATTGGAGGTTATGACCAAAATTCCAATCACCCCAAGTAGGGTAGTTTCCTTCAATATGCCTTTAATGGTTTTTTGTGCCTATCTGTGCCACTGTTTGGGTGTGCCTTGACTTTAAATTGATAAAGGTAAGTGTTTAATTAAATTAATGAATTGTAAATTTCTATCACATGTATGCTTATCAGTTGACCTAGCTAAGGTAAGTACATTAACTTGATAAATTAATCTTAAATAGAATTGGAAAGTATATTATATTTATGAATTGAAGTAATTGAATGAAATTGAATTGATTTTTTGCATGTATTTAGCACCCATTTCCATTTCTAATGGAAGATAGTTGATTGAACCATATTAAATGATTATGTCATAAATGAATGAATTAATTGGTTTCATTCCAAATTATCCTTGTCACACTAATGATAGCAAATGGATTTGACCAAATGAATTATCAAGAGGCATGAGTTTTACATGGCCTAATTTCTTAAATTAATTGATTATAAGGTGCCTATTTTATATGTAACTTGATATTACTATAGGATTGATCATAATTTTTTCATAATTTGATTCCCAAGGGAATTACTTGATCACTCATGGACTCCATTCCTATTCAAAGATGTCGATTTCCAATGTTTAGATCCACCTTATAACCTGATATTTATCTATCAGTGGATGATTAGTATGACACCATAGGATACATCCATTATTATTAAAAGATTCCTTAGATGCACACCTTGTATCTAACATAACTTCTATAGACATGAGGTGCCTTGGATACACCCTCAGGTTTGGTTATTGATTATATTTTTTTACCTTGGATGTTTTCCTTGGACTCAGTTAGAATTTCATTATTGTGGAATGCCTTGGGTGTTTCCCCTTGGATTACACTCTTACCCCTTATCCAGGCTACAATTACTACCTGAGTTGGCTCCACCCCTGATGTAAAGGTTTCCTTGATCATTAACTTTTATCCTCTTCATTATTATATCATCATGGATGCCTTGTTATATATTGGATCCTTTATCATCATTATTATCATGTTAGGATGTTAATGATGGTTATGAATCTGAAGACCTAAATATATAAAATGGGACTTAATTAATAAATTAAGGACACTAGAGGAGGATGAATATGACGCTTGGGTATTTACATTTACGGACTACTTTACTTTTATATATGCATGATTGCACACTATTTTAGTTTATATTACATTGAATGGATGTTATAGACGCTGTTGGTGGTGGCATACTGAGATTTATCTCACACTATATCTGTGATGCCATTGGAACCTAGACAGATTACATGTATGAAAGTATTGAGAAAGGGAAGCATAATGCTTCAGACACTTGATTTCTTTCTTGCATTTGGATGAAGTGGGGGTAGAAGATGACCGAGTTGGAGATCGAGATTCTTGAATATTTTTTTAGTTTACTTTTTTTGAATTTTGTAAAAAATATATTTTATGCTTCTTTGTATCTATATTTTATAGCTTTCTAGATAAATGACATGTATCATCATCTTTTTTCTATTATTATCAGTTGCCCTGGTTATTTTTTATTCCTGTATTCTTCTACTGTGATGTATGTTTATCACACTACTTTTTCTATATACCTATTTTTATATTATTTATCTACTGTGCTACAATTTTTGTAATGAGGTAATAGTCTCCCCATGGACACACCCTGGGCCCTCTCTACTAGTCAACAACCTCTGGCATTTGGGGAGATGCGCTTGTGGCCATGTGGCCAACCAGGATCGAGGAACATTTGAGTGGCATCTAGGTTCAGGATGTCACAAAGTGGTACCAGAGTGGTTCCTTTATTAATTTACTATTTAAAGACAATATACTATAGATTATGAACTCTTTGGAACTTTGTTATGAGCCGTGCTTGGGTATAGCTAACCCATGTTTGGGGTAAATTCCAAGTTTCCTGAATTATAATTTTTGTTATATTTTTTCCTATTATACTTGATATCATTTTACTATTGGGTGATGTACATGTTGTGTGATGGTTATTATTATTCTGATTAAGAATTTCATTTCCTCCTTGGCCTTATGATATGAGGTAAATTATAATTATTGCATGCATCATCGTAGGCACCTAGAATTTACATGCCATGCATATTTCCATGCCATATAGGTACATTTCACTGCTTTCATTTATTGGTTTTCTTGTTATTATTGAGTGAAACTTGTTTATATATATAACTATGCTTCTATTTGGATTATATTTAGTGATTTCTAGTTTCAATTCCTGATGTGTATGGGCCCTCATGGGTTGTATTGGGTAATTCACCGAGTTGATCCATTATAATGAGATTAAATGTGTGTCACTTTCAATGATAAGGTGTATGGGACCTAACTCACTTGGAATGGTGATCCTTTTTAAATTAACCTTGATATATGAAATTAATTAAATGAAAAATATAAAAGTGAATCTTGACATATAAAATGAAAAGATTTCTAGTAAATGATGAGGTATAGTATAGTGGACCCTTAATCTACTGGAACCCTCATAATTTATACTTGAACACTTACCAATACCTGGCCTTATAAGTGGGTAGTTGGGTAGTATACCATGGATAGTGAGCCCTTTACTTATGTTCAACTTTCGATATTACTATATATCTTATTTAAGATTGTTCTAAGGTGTGTTCTTGTCATTTTAACACCAATGCCACCATGAATTCCTCATGTCATGTTCTTAGAGGGTGGTGATGACCATGCTCCATGCATGGTGGGCCCTAAGCAGCCGGTCTTATCACTAGGTGTTATGTTTGTAGCACTACCTATTTTACCTGATCTAGACATAAATTCTTAGATTTAAGATAGTTTCCTACATCTAATTAAGACCATGGAAGGTTCTCCATGACCTGCACCTACGATGGATGATCTAACCTTTGAGTTCCAACAGCAGCATCCTCTCACCTTCTCAAGGGATGGTGGTCTACATTCTTATGATCCTTGAATAGAGGCTACCTTATATATCTTTGAGCATATATAGATGCAATCATAGAGGAGGGTCAACCTTGATACTTACATACAAAATGATTCGTCCAAGCACTGGTGGGATGTGATTAACCAAGATGGTCTCTATCAGGGCATGGTATGGGTTGAGTTTCAGAATAGTTTCTATGATCAATTATTTCATCAGATGGTAATAGATGATTTATCTAGAGAGTTCAGGCATCTAGGGCATGGTTCTATGATAGTCATAGAGTATTCAACACATTTCACTAAGTTGTAGAGATTTTCACCACTTTTAGTCAGTGATGATATTTCATGTGCTAAACGATTTGAGGATAAGCTTCAGTATGCCATCCATACTCAGGTGAATATGTTTATCCTACGTTCTTTCTCAAATTTTTTAAAATTGGATCTTATCAGTGAGCACAGCCTGAGGGACGGTGATAGTACCGAGCAAAGAGAATTAGTAACACAACATACCAACAATTATTACGATAGTAGAAATCAATCCCTAGAGGTTTTTTCTTAAGGAAATGGTATCCATATTCACCATACTAGTAGCTCTATGGTGTGTCATCATTGTGAATAACAGGGCAATTTGAAGCCTTAGTGTGATAGAGACCCTTTGGAGTGCCATGATTGCGACTGTATGGGGAAACTTTAGAGATTCTGTGAGACATTTACATAAGATTATATTGGAAGAGGTTTTTCAAGGTTCTATTACGCCATGTAAGATAGGGAGTTAGATTAGTATCAATAGGATTGACTGAGGAGGATCTCTTGGATGCAGTATCTATAATTTAGATTTTTCGGAGGGCCAATAGAGTGGTGATGATCGGGGTTGTCCAACTGTAGCATAGGTTCGTTGATCAGGTTAGTTTCATGCATTACATATGATACCTGAGGATCAAGGTGCAAGACTATCTATAGTACAAGGTACTATTATAGTATCCTCCACTATAGTATCTTCTTTGTTTGATAAATGTGGTTCACACTTCTTCATCTTTTTATTTATCATGGAAAGTCACAATATATAAATTCAATATTACTGTGGTGTAATGATCTTGGATAAAATATTGGGAGTATGGTCAGAGGGAATACAGCGATGTAGGGACTTTCCTCTTTAGGTATGTAGTTACTATTTCTTGGGGGGCTTCTTTGTTCACATATTACTATCTTTGATTTCATTCTCTTGATGGATTGGTTGGTTTCGTATCATGCCTTTGTAGATTTCTATCATTGCAGGGTATCATTTACATCACTAGAGGGAATCAGTTATCTACATAAGGATGAGTGAGATGTCCAAGATAGTATAGATGGACCAAATCATCATGCGCTAGGTGGAGTGAATTTCCATATTGGTAATCTCTTCATAGAGGATTAGGGTTTACTCAGGCTAAATTCTCTCCGGTAGTAGATCATTTAAAGGATGTATTTACTAATGATTTTTCTAGATTACCTCTTGAGATAGGGATAGATTTTAGTATTGATATCATTCAAGGAGAATATCCAGTGTCCATTCCTTTGTATAGGATGTAACCTACTAAGATCCATGATCTCAAGATGTAGTTGGAGGATTTAAAGGCTAAAGGTTTTATTTGGACTAGCATATCCTCTTGTGGTTCACCCATGATTTTTTCCAAGAAGGTGGATGAGACCCTTTATTTATGTGTGTCTTATAGATGGTTGAACCAGATTTTGGTCAAGAACCGGTATCCACTTCCATGAATAGATGATCCCCTTGACTAGCTCTAAGGAGATAGGGTGTTTTCTAATATCGACCTATGATTAGGATTTTATCAGGTGCAAGTTAATCCATCAAACATACCTCATACAACCTTCCATAGAAGTTATGGTTTATATGAACATCTCCTTATGATATTCAGTCTTATGAACACACCTTACATTTTCCCGGCTTTGATGAATAGGGTTTTCCACCCCTATCTAGATTCTTTTTTCATGGTCTTTGTGGATAACATCTTGGTTTATTCTCACATTCATAGAGACCATGATAAGAACCTTATTACCATTCTAATTATACTGAGAGATCATCATATTTATTCCAATCTTGTTAAGTGAAACTTTTGGATTAAAAAATTTCACTTATTGGATTATATTATTTCAGAATCATAAGTTTCTATTGACCAAGAGAAGGTGAGTGTGGTGGTTTCCTAGAAGAATCCCAAGAAAGTGTTTGATATATAGAGTCTCTTGGGGTTGGATGGATATTAAAATCATTTTATACAGGACTTATCATTCCTTTCTTAACCTCTTACAAGTCTTACAAATAATGGAGTCAAGTTCTTGTGGTCAAAATAGTATGATAAATCATTTCAGGAACTTAAAGGTAAGATTATATCAACACTTATTCTAATTATTTTAGATATTGGAAGAGGTTATATAGTGTTCTGTGATTAATTAGGCATTGGAATGGGAGCAGTGATGATGTAAGAGGATAGATTCATTGCATACAGATCATGGAAGTTGAGGTATCATGAGAGAAATTATCCGATTCACAACCTTGAGCTAGTAAAAGTTGTCCATGTATTACATTATTAGAGACACTATCAGATGTGTGAGAACTTTTTGTTGAATATAGACCTAAAGAGCCTAAAATATATTTTTACAAAATGTGACTTGATTCTCAGATAAAAAATATGGGTCAAGTATCTTCAGTCCATTGACTTTGAGCTTCACTAAATGCCTGGAAAGGGAAATGCGGTAGTAGATGCACTGAGTCAGAACAATCAAGAACATGCCATATGGGAACCCAGTGAAGGATGTAAATTGATGACCCTCTTCTCTGAGCTACATATGGAGTTTCATGGAAGCCACGAGTAGTCTTATCTCTTATCCTTGATAGTTACCTCTTCTATCTTTGTGAAGGTAAAGTGTATACCATTTTTAGATCCCATAGGTTTGGTTATTTGTGAGAGTTTTTTCAAGAGATGAACCACCTTTGGATTGGTATTTTGATAGATATGATATAATATGTGTTCATGGATGTTTCTAGGTTCCTAAAAATATGAGAGAGGAATTGAGGAAATATTCCCACGCTTCTTAGTGGGCAGTTCATCCAGGAATCTATAAGATGTATCAATATATGAAACACTAGTATTGGTGTCATGGGATGAAACATTAGATAGTGAGCCTTTTTACTAGGTGTTCCACCTATCATTAGGTGAACGAGGAGAACCAACAACCTTCAGGATTGTCATAACCACTTTTAGTCCTAGAATGGAAATGGTATGATGTTTCCATGGACTTTATAGTCGGCCTATCGAGGTATCCTAGAGGCCGAAACACTGTATGGGTTGTCATTGATCAATTGGAAAAAGTATCCCAGTTACTTCCTATCCGATATACTTCCTCAATTGATGAGTTGGAAAGAATTTATGTTCTTGAGATTGTATGACTATATGTGTCCAAACGTACTATTGTTTTATATAGGGATGCTAATTTCATGTCATGGTTTTGGAAGGGGTTACAAAAATATATAGGTACATAGGAGATTCTGAGCACAACTTTTCACCCTTAGACTGATGGAAAATCATAAATAATGATACAAGTTTTAGAGGTCAGGATTTTTGTATGCTTCCTTGATTATAATGGTTCTTGAGAGAATCATATCCCTCTCATCAATTTTACCTAGAAAAATAACTTTCAAGTGAAAATTCTTATGGCTCCTTTTGAGGCCTTCTATAGTAAGACATTCCATTCACCTCCGTGCTGGTTAGAGGTAGGTGAGGTAGCGCTACTAGGTCTTCTTCTTGTGAAGAAGGATTTAAAATAGGTTTAATTGGTTAGGAATAATATGTATGCTGCTTAGTCTAGATAGAAATATTATGCTGATTACTGTCGACAACCTCTAGAGTTCAAGGCTGGGGATTTTGTTTTCTTGCAGGTATCTCCAAGGTTAGGGCATAGACGGATATTGAAGAAAGGGATGATATTGACTTATAATTCAGGTCCATTTGAGATTTTGGAGAGATTTAGGTTGATCAACTATCAGTTTCTACTAACTCAAAGGTACCGTGCCATGCATAATTCCTTCTACATTTTATAGCTTTTCCATTATCATTCCTACTTGTCTCATACTTTTTATCTTGAGTAAGTTGATATTGATTCTATTGCTTCATTTTAGTTTGCTATATGCATCGTTTATTAGAGCACAAAGGATCTTCAGGGCTGGTCCACCCCTCTAGTATGGGTTCTAGAGTAGTACGACCATGTACAAGATGAGACATGGGAGTGGGAGGCCGATGTTCATTCCCAGTTATGGATCCCTTTAAATTTTGTATAAATCTTTATTTTAGATCTAGTATTGATTCCTAATGAGTTAACATGTGTCTTGTGGGTTTATGGGGATTATTTGGAGCTTGAAACCCATATTTTTTTGGAGAAATATGTTAGATGCATGGTTAGTAGAAATCATGTGATCCAGGATG
Source organism: Viscum album (assembly GCA_963277665.1). Classification (NCBI taxonomy): domain Eukaryota; kingdom Viridiplantae; phylum Streptophyta; class Magnoliopsida; order Santalales; family Viscaceae; genus Viscum; species Viscum album. Next base: position 1,714,269,936 of record OY728160.1, on the reverse strand, counting down.
CATGTTCTATCCTAATTGCGTGGGGCTGGAAAATGGGGAGGTATATGGCACATGGTGTTTTGAAACTGTGTGATAGGGGATAAAGACCTATGAAAAAAACTACAGACATGTTTTAGAGGTGTTTTCATGGTTTACGCATGTTTTCTCTAAACATGAAGCTTAACTACACAAAATTCCCCTCCCTACAGTAGAAGGAACATAGTTTGCACATGGTTTGGCCAATAGTGCGGCCAAAGCATGCGATGCCTATTTATGTGTTGTTCTTGTTTATGGGTGATTTTATGAAAATTACCATATTGTTATTTCTAACCTAATTTAATTTTATCCCTTTCTCATTACATTTACACGAACTCTTCCCTACCCCTTTTGAAGCTCTTAAGATATCTATTATATATTTTGATCCTAGATCACCATCTAGAGTCCAATCAAAGCACCATTTGTATTGTGGGATCTGATCCTGTAAGATCTTAATTCCTTTTTAGCCATTCTCTGTTCTTCTTTTTATCGATGAAACTATTTAGATACAGGCCCATATGCCCCATTTTTAGGTAATTGGTCCATTCTTCAGATATCTTCCAATCTAGTCCAAACTAGAGGCTAATACTGTATGAGAATATTCATATGAGTATGAGGTAGGTGGTCTATAACTCATCCCTCTAGTTTCCTCATTTTATAATTTTCCATGTGTGAATGCTAATATCATGATCCATGACCCGTATAATTGGTGTTCTTTGCTTGTATTTGTTAAAAATTTATTCTAATAATTTTTTCAAATACATTAATTATCATTGGAGGTTACAAACTCAAGGCAGACGACCCCAAGTAGGATGCTTTCCTTAAATATGCCTTTAGTGGTTTGTTGTGCATATTTGTTCCACCGTTCGAGTGTGCCTTGATTTGACCTTGATAAAGTTAAGTGATTAATTAAATCAATGAATTGTAAATTGATAACACATGTATGATTATCACTTGACCTACCTAAGGTAAGTTCTTTAACTTGAAAAATCAATCTTAAATAGAATTAGAAAGTATTTTATATTTATGACTTGTTCTAATTGAATGAAATTAAATGTATTGGTTGCACATACATTACATCCCTTTCCATGTCTAATAGAAGGAAGAAAATTGAACCATATTAAATAATTATGACATAAATTAATTAATTAAATTGTTCCATGACCAATTAGCCTTGTTACACTAATGAAACGAAATGGATTGGACCAAATGAGTTATCAAGAGGTATGGGTTTTAAATGGACTAATTTATTAAATGAATTTATTATAAGTTGACTATTGTATATGGACCTCTAAATTACTATAAGAATGGTCAAAATGGAGTTATCATTGGATTTCTGATGGAATTACTTGATCCATTGTGGACTCCATTCCGATTCAGAGATACCGGTTGCCAAGGGTGAGACCCATCTTGGAACCTGATCTTTGTTTATCAGTGGATTCATGGTATGACATCATAGGATCCCTCAATTTTTAATTCAATATGCCTTGGATACACTCTTTGGATCAAGCATGACTTATAAAAATACAAGGTACCTTGAATAAACCCTCAGGCCTCATCATTACTTATCCCATTTTACCTTGTATGTTTTCCTTAGACTCAATTAGAATTACATTATTGTGTAATGCCTTGGGTGTTTCCACTTGTATTACACTCTTTCCGCTTATCCAAGGTATAGTTACTGCCTGAGTTTGATTGAACCCTGAGGTAATGGTTACCTTGGTCAGCACCTTGGAACCTCTTCATTATTAAATCAACATGGATACCTTGTTATAACTTAGACCCTTCATTATCATTATTATAATTTCTCTATGTTAGTATTGGTCATACCTAACATGAACTAAATATATAAACTATAACTTAATTAATAAATGTAAGGGTTATGTTCAGACACCAGTTGAGGCTAAAGTACGTACTTGGGTATTTATATTACTTTACCGCTTTACTTTTATATATACACGTTTTCACACTATTTCAATTTATATTACACAGATTGGATGTTATAGATTCTATTATAAGTAGACTACTGATATTTATCTCACACCCTATTTGGGATTCCATTAGAACCTGGGAAGACTACATGTATGCATATGTTGACAAAATGAATCATATTTCTTTCGACACTAGATTGTTTTCTTGCATTAGGATGGAGTAGGGTAGTAGATGACTGAGTAGGAGATTAGAATGATTGGATAGTTTTTGGATTCCTTTTTTCTACTTTTGTATATCATGTATTGTCTGATTTTTTGCATCCATGTTCTACATATCTCTAGAGACATGACATGTATCATCAAATTTATTCTATTATTATCAGTTGATCTTATTATTTATTATTCCTATATGCTTCTTCTATGTTATCTATTTATCATAATTTTCCCCCTATTTACCTGCTATTATCTTATTTATTCATTGTGATAAACTCTATTAATGAGGGCATAGTCTCCCCATGAACACACCCTAGGCCCTCATTTCTAGTTGATAACCTCTGGAATTATGGGAGATTCCCTTGAGGCCATGTGGGTAGCTAGTATCGAGGGAACCTTTGAGTGGAATGAAGGTTCATAACATCACACATATCATCTTGGTACCCTTTATATGTGGTCCCTAGAAACATATCATTTGGTGACCCCTCTCTGTGTCCCCAGGTCACATATTATATTGAGACCCTATCTTAGTGGTTGACATGTTCCTATCATGAGGTGAAACAAAACCAATTACTCCTAGATTAAAATGTAGTATAATGGTAACCCTAGGTTGTCTCTAGAGAGGAGTTATCTAAACCTATTATCACTTGTTGGTTAGAGAAAAGGGTTTTATTTTTGTGATGGTTTTGTTTTAAAAAATATATAAGTAAATAAAAAAATTATTTGAAACAAACTAATGATGATATGGTGATTAGGTCAATATTGGATTAACCTATTATAATGCTATATTAGTCTAAATAAGTACTCTTATTCTACTAACAGGTAAGATAGATAATGAAAGATCAATTCCTCTCCCCCTTGACCAAATGATGATAGTGAGAATATTCATAACTGAGATCTCATCTTGTTCAAACCTTCTTCCAATGAGTACAAGTGTTACAGTGGACCCTCCTAGTTGACTTTGGAAATTTCAAATATGGTCTTGTTTTTTTTAAATATATAAGAGTTTCCACTACCACTTCCACATGCGTTGATGATCACTAAGAACCTCACCACTTAGCCTATTATATTTCATCATATACTAACCATAATAAGGTGGAGTGATATAAAGATCATCAAAGAAAGAAATAATCAATTAACATAATCCAAAACTGAATAAAATCACACTTGATAATAAAAAATGATATTGGAATATCTAAACCAATTTAAAATTGGAAATATAATTTTATTAAATGAAGTGCATAAACTGAAGCATTACAAAAGGTGCATCCTTAATTTCCCCAATCACTCATAATTTACCCCTCCATGTGATGGGTAACATAGAAGAAATGGGAATAAAATGACATTATAACACTAATGAAGTTATAATATGAAGTGAAAATAGAAGCAACAATGCATGAATCTATCAAAAACTTCACTCCACCAAAAATTCTCTTCACTCCTTAGCCTCTTGTTCTTCTTGTAGGTACTTAATTACCGTCTCCTCAATCCATGGTCAAACTTATTATATCCCCCTTACATTAAAAATTATCATTTTACATATTCTTTTATGATTTCTATTTTTCTATATATTTTCAAATCATAATGACATATTAATATTTTTAGTTTTTGAAATTTCATGTTTCCTTAACTGTGATTTCATTAAACATTATCCACAAGGAAACTTATTATTGGTGGAATGCATGCTAACATGGCATCCCAAAGCCTCAACGCAAAGTGTAGATGATCTCCATGAATACATGACCTTAACCTATCTGATTATTATACTACGGTTTTTGAGGCCTATCATAGGATTACACATACATGCCCAAGATTGGTTTAATGCTTACATAGTAGAATAATGACAGATAATAGTTACACAAGTCTGAATCATGGTTACACAAAATTAGATTCATAATTATATATCCTATGAATGATGGTTATACAGAATTTTCTGGGACTTTTTTTTATTCTTACAAAGGTCCAGAATAATCCCTACACATCCCCAAAATAATTCTCATGTAGCAAGTGCCTTTTTCATTTCTTGAAGCTTCCTTTAAGAAGGTTGAATACCTAATAATCCTCCAAGAATCACTACTGACCTCAAAAACACCCTTATAAATAATTAAATCCAATTTCACATTCCTTAATCCCAGTCCTTCATGATATAGAGATAAATTATAATCTGTAGAAACCCATTTATATCACATCAAAATCAAGAAAGTAAATTAAATGCCCAATTTGTCCATTTTAAACAATATTCACACAATAAAATCATTTGAGATTTAATTTACAAAACTCATTTGGACTTTATGAATTAAAAAATATGTTAGAATAAAATTAATTGAATATATAAAAATATCGTTCTTTTATAGACTATTTAAATTCCCCTACACTTAATCCTTGGACTATAAATAAGTGAATTTAAAAGGATTACCAAAAAAATTAAACCACAAGCCAATGTAAATTAACCTTTTCAGAACCATAGTCCAAATTATTATCATTACTATATAAGGATATTTATTCAATGTTCTTAATTATTAATTTTCAATTAGTCATCACTTATTTTATCATCTCATTTATAATTATACCTACCTTCCTAGAAATATTTCACCCAACACTCAAGTATGATTTTAAAGTAAATATTTTCACTTACCATATTCATAGATGTTTCAAAATGGTCCTGATAAATTTTATCATATCCAACCAAAAAATCAAGTATTTATACATATAATGAGGGACTAATTATGGGTTTTATATGGCTTAAGAGTTAGTAATATTTGAATATTAAACTATTAAGGTTGAATGAGAGGCTTGGATTTAAGTTGAAGCCCAATACATGATTTTCAGTATCATCTAAGAATGGATTATCACTTAAATTCTTATTACACTAAATAAACTTACCTTATTTTAAATATCTATAGAAAAACCAAAATTTTTATAAATTTATTAGTAAAAAAAATCTATCATTGTTTTCTTTCATACATTTTTATTTTTTTCATTTTTTAATTTGGTTATTCTCTTGAAGGTAGATAAAAAATTCTAAATTTCTTTAGTTGGCGTGAGATATCAATTTTCCCAAGTTAGGAATTATTTTACCTTCGTTTTTATGTGTCTTAGGTCTAATTAAAAATTCTATATATTTGATACTTCTTTTCCAAACAGATTCTCAAAAACAAAACTCAAAAACTCCAAAAATTACAAACAGATTTTAGCTCCAACATGCCTTCAAACTCCTCTTTATCTTCACAGTTACTTTTATTTATAAATATTTAGTATAAAGTAAATATTTATTCATAATTTACCTATTTTATAATATTATTATTTCATATCTTTTAGATCTACATATTTTATAAAGAATTGAATTTTCAGAGGGTAAGAATGTCTCTTAACGAGGAGCAATACTTATGGATTGACAAGAAAGATCTAATTTTGGTGGGGGGATTCAATAAGGGGAAGATTTTAATCTAGGATTACATTTAGATATGGGATCAGCTGGCTTCGGAATTTGAAAAGCGAATGACTGAGGTCCCCGAAACCCAGGTTTCTTCCTTATCCTAGAAATTGTTTAGGGAAGTAGATCCTGGTAATCTTAATTTCATTTTTAATTTATCTGTTTAAGTTGATGTTTGGTGAGTTCTTTTGAGGGGTTTTCTTGTTAGAGTTGTCTTCTCTTGGTCCTTTCCTATATTTAGTTTTTGTGGTGGATTTTGGAGATATTCCAGATGGGGATCAGAGCATGAAGGCTTCATCGGTGCATGTCATTTGTATTGGGATGATTGAGAGGGTATGCCTTTTCCATCAGTACCAGGCCCACGCTTTTGCACGGGACAACTTGCTAGTTGACATGATTTGGTGAAGGGTTATCATCACGGTGCAATTTATAGGGAGGGAAAGTTCCGTTTTTCAGGTTTTCTCTATTTTGGTTGTTTTATGGTTGTTATGTTGGACTTTGAGGTTTCTCACTTTCCCTAAAAAGTGTTTGATAATAAAAAATTAATTTTCAACAGTATAGGGCAAGAGAGGGAATTTTATCTTTAAAATAGCGGTGGGATTCTATGCCTAGATTTGGATGATATGTAATAAATTTTTCTATTACACTCATCATGATTTCCCTAAAAAATATAAAAATAAGAATTATATCAACTTATTATTTAAATTAAAATATATTATTCCAAATATATCATTCTATCTCATTTCTCACATCCCCACACTTGAATTTAACCTAAATAATTAATGTTATTCTAAAGAATTATATATAGGGATATTTGTATTATAATGTGACTTATTAAAAAAAAATTAATGGTTACTAAGGTCTATAAGTATTAAATTTGAAGGTGTTCTTGAAAATCGGGTTCATTGAAAAAGGGTCTTAAAATCAAAAGAACACCTCAATCATTTTATCATATATTACATGAATTATCAAATGTTTTTATTTGATCAATCATCAAGTTATATTTATTAAATCATTTATATGTTATCTTAAGAAAAAATAATTATAAATAATATGTCAAAGTTGGTTTAAAAGACTCTTAGGTAAGTGATAAAAATAAAAGACAGTATGTCCTGACATGAGATTCAAAAATCAGTGGGATTTGAATGAATTTCCTTCACTCATAATTTGAAAAAAGTTCATTTTCCATTCAACTAATGTGAGTGAATAGTTTAAATAAATTTCTCATTATTGGAATGGATTCAAAGTTTACAATGGTATTCTAGTTAAGCTCATAGGTTTCAGAAAAAAATAAAACTCAAAAAAGGGAACAATTTTTTTAGAAAGATATTAAAAAATTGTAAAAGAAAAAAACATTTAAAAATCCTAAAATAAAGGTATTAAAATATAAGGTTACACCCTACACACATAAATGGTGTAATTTAATCAATGTATTTGGAAATATTTAACATGTAAAAATATTATATATAGAATCCCAACAACATCTAAGTGTTAAATAAAATTACAAACTGATGGTATTTAGTGATAAGTATATTAGAGGAGTGAAATATCTGCTCCCGGATTTTTTGGAAAGGTCCCATAGAATTTCATCAACCAAGGTCCATTAATGATAAATGGTTCCTGATCTCCTTCCTTAAAAATTAGCATAACCCCAAAATAATAGACATGAGTAAATATAAATAAACCTTCCCATTTAGAACAAAGTTTACCTAGAATAAAATTGCGTCTTAAGTTATATAAAAAACCAATATATCGAGGATGAATGTATTTTAGTTGGATCAGTTTTTCATGATCCACTACTGACCTTTATTTATAAATAATGGATTTTCAAGAGAATATCTTAAAATTTCCCCCAGTTCTTACATCTTTAATTTCCTCTCTTTTCTTGATCTATCTAGGTTTAAATTCATCCCACTGATAGAATAATATATTTTTTGTTTTAATTATACAGGATGGTAACAATTTTTCTATAGATCATCATATATAGTATAATTTCTATAAGGCTTTTATAGGCTATCCTATAAGCAGATAAGGCGTCTTCTAACCATTTTCACTAATCCTTTCCATTCTGTTTAATATTTCTCTCCAAAATTATATTGATATCCCTATTGAAAACTTAATCTTGTACATTATTATAGGGATGATGGGAATTAATTAATTTTTGATGAACTCTATACTTCCTTAGTAAATTCACTATTCTCCTATTGAAAAAAATGAGTCCCTTGATCACTAATGTATGGTTTAGACACTAAAAAACTAAAAAAATATACTAGCTCTAAAAAATATAAACAACATTATCATTATATGTTTTGGTGGATTTTACTTCCACCCATTTTGAACCATAATCCACTGTAAAAAAATATCAAAACTTCCAAGTGGAGAATAAGCCTATAAAATCTATTTATCAAACATAAAAAATTCAAAAAATTTAAGTTGTTTTAGGGGAATATATTGTCTCTTCGAAATAATTTATTAAAATCAATATTTTTTATAATGACCTAAACTTTTGTAAATGAAATTTCATTTTGATTAAATATATTCCATATTAATTAATATAGTTATAGAAAACACATGCACTAATTTGGTTATTTTGGATTGATTTAGCCTATTTGATTTAAAAGAAAATTAAGCATCATAAGCATTAAATGTATCAATTGAACATTGAACATTAAGAATATGATATATTAAGGATTTTGATAAATGTCAATTAAGAAAGATAAATTAAGTCATGACCTTGATCAGTAGAATTGTACCTTATGAAGACCATTTATTAGAGATTCTAAGGGATATGGAATCACTAGGCTTTGACATTGACTAAGCCTAATATGATATTCAATGACTCAATCTTGAATAAAACCATTTATGAGATAATTTAAAGATTATTGAGATCATGACCCAAACTATGTTTGCCAAACCACCCCAAGAAAGCACCCCCATCACACACCTTACCCTTAAGGCATATAATGGTGTAATAAGGGGTTATGAAACTAGACCATAGTAAAACAAATTTTTATATTTTCTATAAATAAAATATTTACTATATTTATCCCTTTTTATTATTACTTTTTAAATTATTATATAATGAGTTTGATAAAAATTATATTTTTGCACAAAGGAATAAAAATTGTATTTTTGGAAAATATATAGTTTCAATTAAGACACTCTTTTGATAAATTATATACTTTTTGAAATAATTGATATTTTTATAAAATATTCACATTATATAATAAATAATTAAATATAAATGTTAATATAATTTAATTAATCCCAATTTAATTTTTACAAGGGCTATAAATTAGTTAATATCATAAAAAATTGTATTTTATAGTAAATAAGGATTTTTATTTAAGACTGAAAATTATCATATTTAGAAAATTATTTTGATAAAATTAATATTATTTTTGAAATTAACACCTTGAAATTATCCAATGGTGAATGTTTCATAAATTTCTAAGACAATCGATTTTTTTGGGTAAATATTAAATATTGTATAAGTATACAGTCTATATTATGACATCACAATAGCCCAAAAGTGAACTAATAAATTATATAAAAGGAATAAAAAATATATATTTAACCTTTAAAATAATTTACATTTGAAGTTATTTTATTAATTTTATAAACCTTTAATGAATCCTCCAAAAAATATATTATATTTTAATGTTTTAAAATCAACACTTTAGGAACATGTCTCACTTCCACATAATCAATGGTATTATTTAATATATTCACTTCATGGAATTATAAAATAATAAAAATAACTTTTCTTTGGTAGAAACCATGGACAAAAACCGTGGTATCATTTTTGGTTTTATTATTTTATCATATAGAGTCCCAAACCCAGGTTTAGAAATTAACAAAGAACTACCCTCTCTTTCTCTATAAATACCCACAAAAATCCAACTCCTCTTCACTAAAAAACTATTTATCACTATGTTCCTCCCCTATACATCTTTAAATCCCTCCTAATGTGTTCCCAAGATCTTAATAATCTCCTCCCAATGTTTTAGAACTGACCTCTCAAGGTAATGGAATTATCTCCTCATATTTATTCAAGAACTTTCTTTGAGTTATGCCTTATAATTTCCATTTCTACATGTTGTAATATGTTCTTACGCAACCATTAACTATCCTTATTATTACAAAGAAATGATAAAACACCTTCTAAATTGTCCAATGATTTTACATGCTAAACATTTGTGTTATGTATACCCATACCCATTTACACTAATGACTATTCACTTATATATATATATATAAATATAAATATATCCTTAATTTATTAGGTAATAAAATTTATATAACTCACTATCCGCAATCATGGGATTAAAAGTCACTAAATATATCCTTATGTTGTATGATCTTCATGGAACACAAATTCATATACATGATATTAATGTGATGAGTGGGACTGAAATTATATAGCCTTAAAATGCATTGGGTAATGTTTTTATCTTATTATATAACATTTATGGTGCATGTGAGATTATACTAAGCACACTATATTATTATGTCTTAGTGGTTATCCTTGACTTATTCTTATGATGTTAGGTTTTATGTTGTTTCCACATTCCCATGTTTCCTTGACGTTATCATCTTATATCATGATTTAATGTTCATGTGTATGATTCTCACTCCTTTTATGTATCGTTTATATAAATATTGAATAAAATTTATTACTTTCATCATGTTATGATTTTATTATTCCCTTACCAAGCTTTATATTTCACCCCTTATTATATATGTTGCCATGTTATCCCATTTAGTTTTTGAAGATCAAAGGAATTTAAGGGAATGTTATGGGGTTTTTAATTTTTTTTTCATATCCCTATTAAAATTTATGGTTTTATGTGTATAATTACCTGATGAAACTAGTAATTTTTATCTTTTCAGATTATATTATGTGTGTATTTATGTAATATATCATAAATTAAAGTTTATAATTAATTTGGGTCATCATAGTTGTTATGAGATCATGGTCTAATTATTTTTTAGTATTACGATTAGAAAACCATAGTAAAGTATTTTTCATAAGAATAAACATAGTAAAACATCCCTAAATTATGTTAATGTATAGATTAATTGGTTTTCAGAAACTAAGTCCATGTCTGGATACTACAAGTGGATGTGGCTTTGACATAGTTGTACATAGTGGTAAAAATTCTGAAAAGGGTGCATTAGGTTTGAAATCAATCATCACCTAGTGTAAGAATAAGTTTCCTTTGTTGAAACATAGTTTTACACTCCTAAGGGATATGCTTTGTTAAATTCACAAGTTCCTTATAAACCATTATTAATGGAATAAAAAAATTTCCATGAAATTTTATGTTAGGAAACAAACCAGGGATAACTTATATTGAAATCTAAAAATTCATAGGTTAAGTAATGTATTTAATTTATGAGTTATCCCTTTAATGTTCGTAGTTTCCCTTTTATGTGTTTAATAATTTAATAATTCTCATCCTTAACTTTCCCTTTATTTTAGACAATGGTTGGAAATAAGAGGAACCAATTCAAAAACCAATGTGATGGGAAATACCAAAATGAGATTCCCAATCCAATGGGAGAAGTATTTGAGATATTCATGGAAATTATTACTCAATTAACAAAAGTTCTAAATATAAACTTGAATAAGGTGGAAAAGCCTCACCCCCTTAAGAAATTGAAAGTTTTAGTTAATACCTTTATGTGACAAAGGACTCCAAGTTTCAATGGATATTCTGATCCCTTAATCATGGAAACATGGATATAATGAATTGAAAAGATATTATTAACCCTTAAATGATTTGAGGAAGAGAAGTATGTGTTGGTTTTTTATCATATGAAGGGAGAATTTGATCAATAGTGGACATTGATAAAAAATACGATACTCAAGGAGGATATTGAAGCGATATAGTGGAAAGAATTTTAGAATAATTGTTTTAATAAACATTTTTCTCACACTTTCCATCTCAAAATAGAGAGGTATTTCCTCATACTCAAGTAAAAGGATAAATAATACACTATGGAATATGAGAAAAAACTCATAAGACTTTTGTGATACACCTCCATATTTTTCATTGACCCTAAAAGTAAATTTGATTTTTTATTTTATGGGTGAAAGATGAATATGTGAAGAGATTTTGTGATTCTAGACCTTAAAAAATATGAGGATATTTTACAATGTTCTATTAAAGGTAAAATAGAGTTTCGTGAATATCAAGGATTAGAAGATAAGAAGTTGAGAATCAATTTCAATTTTGGAAAAATGATAGATAAATCTTACAATGGAAAGAATTCCCAATATCCCACTCGTCAAAAGTATGGGAAAAAGCATCCTATAAATTTCGTAAAGGGGACAAGAAAATTCATTAGGTGTGGGAAGGATGGGTAACTTTCTAGAGAATGATGGTGGGAGAAATCCACAAAAGTGATGGAAGAAAATAACTCTCTAGTAAACCCTCATCCCACATTACAATGTTTCAAATATAAAGAATAAGGAAACTATGAATATAAATGAACTAAGTAAAGGGTTGTAAATGAAAAACTGATGACTAAAAACTCCAAGGCCTAAAGAGAAAGGGTGAGCTTATGAAATAACAACTGTTGAGGTGGATCCTAACAATGACATGGTGATAGGTACACTAGTTATTCATTAAAAGATAGAAAAATACTGTTTTATTCAAGTTATATGAATTCATTCATATGACACAAGTTTAGTAGAACTATTCAAACACCACCTCAAATCATGAAAGTGGATCTATCAGTGAAAATGGAAAATGGGACAATTATTTCATCCCATGTATATAAATTCTTCCCCATCCATATTTACTAGATAAACTTCTCACCGAACATTATGATACTACCTTTATAAGAATTTGATATTGTTATAGGTATTGATTTACTTTCCTTATATAGGTCCAAAATAAATTACTAAGAGAAGTAAATAACCCTTTATATCGTTAATGACCCTATGATTCTATAAAAGTGTAAGGAGGAGGATGAATCTACTATGAAATCATTATCTCAAGAATAGATATTATTGCCTTATGAGCAAGCATATCTTTATCAATTGATTGAGACCAAGTAAAAGACCATCCTTGATAACTTTACAATTTTAATAGAATATGATGATGTGTTTCCAAAATAATTTCTTAGTTTGCTTCAAGTTTTGAGGTGGAGTTCTCAATTGATATTATACCCATAGTTTTTCCATTATCCAAGAATCCATATATAATTCCCACTATTGAACTTGAAGAGTTAAAGAAGAAAATGTTGGAAAATATGGATAAAGTATTTATATGCCCAAGTGATTTACCATGCGGTGTGATGATTCTATTTTTTAAGAAGAAGGATGGGTAAATGTGCCTCTACATTGATTATTATGAGCTCAAAAAGATCATTATAAAGAAATTTATCCTCTACCACAGATGGATGACTTGTTCGATCATCTATATGGATCCCAATATTTCTATAATGAAGATATTTAGTTGGGATATTATCATGTAAAGGTGAAGCATAATGATATCCCCAATAATTCTTTTTTTAAAAGGTACATAAACTATGAGTTCACAGTGATACCATTTTTACTCACAGATTCTTTAGTTATATTCATGGACTTAATAAATAAAGCATTTGGGTATTATGTCAATAAATGTTTGGTAGTATTTATTGATGAAATTATAATATACTAAAAAAGTAATGATGAATACAGTGATCATTTTTATGTTGTACTTAGGACCTTAAAAAATAAACATTTATATGTGAAGAATATTAAATACAAGTTTTGGATGGAATAAGTAAAATTCATGGGTCATCGATTATCCAATAAATGTGGCTAATATTCATTGTTAATATATATAATATTCATGTGATTTATTATTCATAAACACCATTTTAGTGCATTTTACACTTTGAACATCATTTCACATTATGATTGTAATTATTTCTTAAAATGCACTATTATGTGGTACATTTTTGAACATCATTTAAAGTACCCAATGATTAATCTGATTTTAAGGAATATAATTATACATATATTAATTTTATATTTTGGGAAATTTATATAAACTTCAATATGAACATGTTTGATTCAGGTATCAATGAATAATTCATGGAAGAAGATGGATATATTTTGTGATGAAAGGAAACAATTCTGGAGAAGTCAGATTGGACACCAGCCCACTGATGAGAATGTGGGGCCCAACATACAAACCCAATGAAGACGAAATATTGTGAGATTATAGAAGACATATAGAGGAACACATAATTCTTCATGAGTCGGTACTCATTCAGCCTCCATTGTGGTCATTTAGGCGGACCAATTTAGAGATAAAATTCTGGGCCAGATTCTATGGCTCAGAAAAACATCCCACTAATCTAATTATATATCCGAATATAAAACTCCAAATGGGCCCAAATTTTACAGGAGGTTATAAGCCATCTAGGGATCCATCTTCTTCTTCTATGGCCCACTCTGATTCGACAATATAAAAGGTCTTCCAAGCTCGTCTGTTCGGTGGATGAAAGCTGGCTTCCACCTCGGGTCAAGGGTGGAAAAATCAACACTTCCTCAACTTTCCACCCACCTATATCCTACCATAATCAAGTGGGAAGCTTTTTACTATTGTAGGATCGACCCCAGGCTCCCAAAATGCCTATTTAAGGTAGTGGTGTTGGAGGATTTTTTCATCTTTGAGCTTTGTTTTCATCTTAATGTTATGCTGCTAATTTCTCTTTGTAATGTTCTTCCTTCACATGTAAGTTGTTTTATTTCATCCTAGTTTCTTAATAAAAGTTCTTCTTCTACTCTTATTCTGTTTTTATACATATCACGTTGATACTATTGGTTCAACGTGTGGATTTATTCACACCATACTTTGTGATATTTATCACACAACGGTGGAGTGATCGATTTTTGTTGCTGATTTTTTTACTTCTTCAATTCCACCCTCGTAAGTCTACTTCCTTCTTCCGTTGAAGAAATGTCATCAATGGAGGGATAAATATTTTATGGGTTGATCCTAGGGATTAGAAAGGGGATGGATTGGATGTTATTTTTCACTCCATTAATGGCTAATCACCTCTTTTAAATGAGAATTTTATTTGATGATTTTAAAACATATTCATCCTTATTGAATTTAAGGTCACACATTTCAAGTGCTAATACGAACCATTACCTTGGAGTGCTCAATGCTTTGATCCTTCCAGTGTATGGGTGATTATTATTATGGTGTGTAGGCATTAAAATAATAAGTGATGATTATTTTTGATCTTCATAAATGAACCCATCTCAATTATAAGAAATTAAAATCATTAAAAAAGGAATTCATCCAATCCACCCTTAGAGATAAACTAGGATCAACTCATTACCTTAATTTGAATTAACTTAAAACTATTATTGATACCTTAAACCCATCTAAAATCAACCCAAGTTGGATACTTCATATCCAAAAACAATCCATAGAATGTACAGGACTATAGGTACTTCTTAGGTCTCTGAGGATTTGATAACCCAAGCTAAACTACAAGGACCATTCTACCTTCATCTCTTGGGTAAATATGAGCGAGAATAAAGTTTTTGAGCCGTTTACGGGGACCTATGTATGTTATATTAGACACTATCATAATTTTTTATCATTCTACTTCTCTTTTCTCACCCCTCACTCCTATGGAAGTCAATTTTGAACAAGTCCAAACATGGGAAACCTCTCCCTACTTTGATCACCCAACCCCATGTATGATGTACAATGACCATCCTAATTCCTACTTGTGGGATCATCAATAACCTACTAAACCAAAATGTTTTTATTCGTATGATCCATAATACATTCCAACCTATTATGGGTTCCAATCCAACAAGGACCATCAGAACTTCCTCTTGTGGAATTCCAACAACTTAATTATCCTCTTGGAATATACCATATGTCCCAAAACCTTGACCATCTCGATCCACATCCATTAATAGAGAAATTGTGTCAACTAATGGATAGAATGACTTATGAAGTTTCATCCATGAGAGTATAACCACAAAGCATTGAAACAGTTATGGAACCCATTCCCAGTCAGGTTGCCCATTCCTCATCATTCATAGAGGAATATTGTTACACACAAACATCTTATGAAAATGGTAAAGAAATTTCCTTTGAACCTAGGATACCTGAAGAGCATGAAGTAATTGTTGAAGGTTCTTTAAATTAAGATGAAATTGATTTTTTGGATTCAAAAGAGGAGAACTTGACATCATGGATTGAGTCTCCTAAGTATAACCCCATTGAGGATTTTTCAGAAACACAAATCAGTGAAACATTGGGAGAAATAACAAAATTTGAGTCCATACCCATTAATAACACCGATATTTCCAATTTAGTGGTTAAATATTCTATTCAAAAGGAACCAATTTTGTTGATAAATTTTGAAAATTAAACTGAGTGTGATTCAAAGTGGAAACCTATGTCTGGATTTCCTATCCAAACCGAGCTCAAAATTAGTGTTATTCCTTCCTCTCTCAAGTATCACTTCATAGTGTATAACCGTGAAATTTCTGATGAAATTCATTATTCTCTTGAAACCAAAAAAGTTGTAATGATAATTTATGTCTTAGGAAATACTACAGAGGAAATTAGATCAACCATTTCTAATATTCCTTAGATTTTACCACTCATTTTAGAACATAGGTTTGTGCATGAAAAAATTCTAAAAATAGAATGAATCTCAACCTAGTAGAAGTGGTGAAACATGTGGTCCTTAGAATGTTGAAAGTTGGTATTGGGTAAGTTGTAGGGTTCAAGTTGAGATAACAATGTTAAATAAAGCGCTGCATGGGAGGCAACCCATGGTTTTTAAGTTTCCTATCATTTTGTTGTTTTAATCAACTTTATATTATAAATTGGATTAATTAATCATTTTGATATTTAAAAAAAATAGACTGTTGACCTTTTCTTCTATTATGAGTATGGATGGGTACGAAAGGGGAGCTCCATATTCATCCGGGTCACGTGGTGTGATCCTTGAGTAATACCTTACCCAGAAATTTAAAAAGAAGACAATGTATCATCAGTTTATTTTATTTTAATGTTTTAGTTAGTTAAAATAAAAATATATATAATAATAATAATAAAAAGGGACATGTCGTGGGTTGTGGGTCAAACCTCGTCATAATCGGTGAAGCCACGAGGATTTTAACCCAGGACTGAAGGGAGATAGGGGCACATACTTACCACTGACCTACGGATTTTTATTCATCATTATTCTATAATTTATATATATACTTATATTTTACATTATTTATTATATAAATATATATATATATATATATATGTTTTTTTGTTTTGTTTTGTTGTTTTGTTTTTCCTTTTTCTACTAGGGAACTCTGCAAGTGACATGGATATCGAAGGATTAAAAGGGAGCAACACGAATTTCAACTTCAACCACCAGGTGACTTCATTCCATGATCCTCATTTTCAATTTCCTTTTTGAACTTTCATTCTCTACCTCTACCACTTCTAAATTTTCTTTTCTTTAAACACCGGGGATAATGTTATTTTATGTTGGGGGGGGGGAAGATAAAATAAAAAATTCTTTTGTGTAAAAAAAATGAATGATTTGAAAAAAAATGTATAAATAGAAGGAAAAATTCCTTTAACTTTTAACATGATATTACACATTGCACACTTTGAAACTGAATATCAAATAATTTAGCATGCCCTGATTCTGATTTTAATCCTTGTATAATTTCATGAGCATAGATTTTGGAAAGTGTGGCTGTCCAATGTGATATTTCATCGTTTATATTTTCATCCAAATAAAAAAAGAATCACAATGCATGTCCTTTGTATAGGGGGTATTAGTTTGAGTTCATGAGGTCCCCCAAATAAATAGTATAGGTTTGGTTATCATTTTAGTTTAATGTTAGGATTCAAAAAAAAATTAAAAAAAAAAATTGCGCGTAGAGCAATGAAATGACCTACTGCGTGGCTTTCAGCACTTGGGGATCGTGACTCCATAGTTGTTTGGCCCAGAGTTAGTAATTTTATCTCTATTTTTGGTAATTTGAATTTTTTTTTACTGAGTTAACTCGAGATGATGCCCGAGTATGTGGGATTCACTTGGTTCCCTAAGGTATTTGATCCTGGGAGTCATCAGCAAAGTCTCGCTATAGGGGTTGACTCTTTTGAGTGCAATTTCAATTATCATGGATAAATTGCAAAAAAACAAAAAACAAAAAAAAATGAATACTCATTTTAATATTGAAATGTGATTCCACCTAAAGCTTCCATCATTTCCCCCTTGAATACAGATGAACCCCCATATCTATTTTGATACACAACACATCCTCATACTTAATTGATATTGGATGAAATATTGAAATTAATTTGAACAAAGGAATGAGCTTGGGATTGGGATCTTCTTATGAAACTATATTGTATTAAAATATTCTGATGGGTTTCATGATTGTTTGTTATAAGGGTTTCTGGTGATCATTGTGTATTAAAATGATTTTTGAAAAGGGAATTCGAATATCATATTGTTGAGATATATTTTTCTCAGGACTAGCAAAACTCAAGTTGGGGGGTGTGATTAGCCACTAAATGAGGATAATATTCATTGTTAATATATATAATAATTATGTAATTTATTATTCATAAACACCATTTTAGTGCATTTTACACTTTGAACATCATTTCAGATTATGATTGTAATTCTTTCTTAAAATGCACTATTATGTGGTACATTTTTGAACATCATTTAATGTACCCAATGATTCATCTGATTTTAAGGAATCTAATTATACATATCTTGATTTTATATTTTGGGAAATTTATCTAAAATTCATTATGAACATGTTTGATTCAGGGATCAATGGAGAATTCATGGAAGAAGATGGGGAAATTTTGTGATGAAAGGAAACAATTCTGGAGAAGTCAGATTGGACACCATCCCACGGATGTGAATGTGGGGCCCAACATACAAACCCAATGAAGCCCAAATTTAGTGGGATTATAGAATAAATATAGAGGAACAAATCATTTTCTAGGATTCAATACTCATTCAGCCTCCATTGTGGTCATTTAGGCGGCCCAAGTTAGAGATAAACTTCTGGGCCAGATTCTATAACTCAGAAAAATAGCCCACTAATCTAATCATATCTCCGAATATAAAACTCCAAATGGGCCCAAATTTTACATGAGGTTAGAAGCGATCCATGGATCCTTTTTCTTCTCCTATTACCCACTCTGATTCTGCCATCTAGAAGGTCTTCCAATCGTGTCTGTTCTGTGGATGAAATCTGGCTGCCACCTTGGGTCAAGGGTGAAAAAATCAACTCTTCCTCAACTTTCCACCCACCTATAGCCCACCATAATCAAGTGGGAAGCTTTTTACTATTTTAGGCTCGACCCAAGGCTCCCAAAATGCCTATTTATGTTAGTGGTGTTGGATTATTTTTTCATCTTTGAGCTTTGTTTTCATCTTAATGTTATGCTGCCAATTTCTCTTTGTAGCGTTCTTCCTTCACATGTAAGTTGTTTTAATTCATCCTAGTTTATTAATAAAAGTTATTATTATACTCTTATTATTTTATTCTACATATCATGTTGATACTGTTGGTTCAAGGTGTGAATTTATTCACACCATACTTTGTGATATTTATCACACAACGGTGGAGTGATCGATTTTTGTTGTTGTTTTTTTACTTCATCAATTCCACCCTCGTAAGTCTACTTTCCGCTTCCGTTGAAGAGATGTAATAAATGGAGGGATAAATATTTTATGGGTTAATCCAAGGGAGTACGAAGGGGCTGGATTGGATGTTATTTCTCACTCCATTAATGGCTAATCACTTCTTTTAAATGAGATTTTTATTTGATGATTTTAAAACATCTTCATCCTTATTGAATTTAGGGTCACACATTTCAAGTGCTAATACAAACTTTTACCTTGGAGTTCTCAATGATTTGATCCTTAAAGTGTATGGGTGATTAGTATTAGGGTGTGTAGTCATTGAACCAGTAAGTGATGATTATTTTTTATCTTCATAAATGAACCCATCTCAATTATAAGAAATTGAAATAATTAAAAAAGGAATTCATCCAATCCAACCCGAGGGATAACCCAGGATCAACTCATTAACTTAATTTAAATTAACTTAAAAATATTAGTGATACCTTAAACCCATATAAAATCAACCCAAGTTGGCCACTTCATAGCCAAAAATAATCCATAGAATGTACGTGTCTGTAGGTACTTCTTAGGTCTCTGAGGATTCTATAACCCAAGCTAAACTACAAGGACCGTTCTACCTTCATCTCTTGGGTAAATTTTAGAGAGAATCAAATTTTGGCACCGTTTCCGGGGACCTAAGTAAGTTATCTTAGACACTATCACCATTTTTTATTAGTATACTTCTCTTTTCTCACCCCTCACTCCTATGGAAGTCAATTTTGAACATGTCCAAAAATGGGAAACCTCTCCCTACTTTGATCACCCAACCCCATGTATGATGTACAATGACCATCCTAATTCCTACTTGTGGGATCATCAACAACCTAATGAACCAAAATTTTTCTATTCGTATGATCCACAATACATTCCAACCTATTATGGGTTCCAATCCCAACAAGTCCAATCAGAACATCCTTTTGTGGAATTCCATCAACTTAATTATCCTCTTGGAATAGACCATATGTCCCAACACCTTGACCATCTCAATCCACATCCATTAATTGAGAAATTGTGTCTACAAATGGATAGAATTACTTCTGAAGTTTCATCCATGAGATTATAACTACAAAGCATTGAAACAGTTATGGAACCCATTCCCAGTCAGGTTGTCCATTCCTCATCATTCATAGAGGAATCTTGTTACACACAAACATCTTATGAAAATTCTAAAGAAATTTACTTTGAACCTAAGATACCTGAAGATCATGAAGTAATTGTTTAAGGGTCTTTAAATCAAGATGAAATTGATTTTTTGGATTCAAAAGAGGAGAATTTGACATCATGGATTGAGTCTCCTAAGTATAACCCCATTAATGATTTTTCAAAAACACAAATCAGTGAAACATTGGGAGAAATCACAAACTTTGAGTCCATACCCCTTCCTAAAACTGATCTTTCAAATTTAGTGGTTAAATATTCTATTCAAAAGGAACCAATTTTGTTGATAAATTTTGAAAATGAAACCGAGTGTGATTCAAAGTGAAAACCTATGTCCGAATTTCCTATCCATATCGAGCTCAAAATTAGTGTTCTTCCTTACTCTCTCAAGTATCAATTCATACTATATAATCATGAACTTTATGATGGAATTCATTCTTCTCTTGAAACCAAAAAAGTTGGAATGATCATTGATGTCTTAGGAAATACTATAGAGGAAACTAGATCAACCATTTCTAATAATCTATGG
The DNA here is from genome assembly GCA_963277665.1 of Viscum album. Classification (NCBI taxonomy): domain Eukaryota; kingdom Viridiplantae; phylum Streptophyta; class Magnoliopsida; order Santalales; family Viscaceae; genus Viscum; species Viscum album. The sequence goes on along the minus strand of OY728160.1, from coordinate 1,714,248,956 downwards.
ATTTTACCACTCATTTTAGAACATAGGTTTGTGAATGAACAAAATTCTAAAAATAGAATGAATCTCAGTCTAGTAGAATTGGTGAAACATGTGGTCCTTAAAATTTTGAAAGTTGGTATTGGGTAAGTTGTAGGGTTCAAGTCGAGCTAACGACGTTAAATAAAGCGCTGCATGGGAGGCAACCCATGGTTTTTAAGTTTCCTATCATTTTGTTGTTTTAATCAACTTTATATGATAAATTGGATTAATTAATCATTTTGATATTTAAAAAAATAGACTGTTGAACTGTTCTTCTATTATGAGTATAGATGGGTACGAAAGGGGAGCGCCATATTCATCTGTGTCACATGATGAGATCCTTGAGTAATACCTTACCCAGAAATTTAAAAAGAAGACAATGTATCATCAGTTTATTTTATTTTAATGTTTTTGTAGGTTAAAATAAAAAATAATAATATAATAATAATAAAAAGGGACACGTCGTGGGTCGTGGGTCAAACCCCGTCACAACCGGCGAAGCCGTGGGGATTCGAACCCGGGACCGAAGTGAGACAGGGGCGTACGCTTACCCCTGACCTATGGCTTTTTGTGCTTCCTTATTCTATAATTTTTATATATATACTTATATTTTAATTTATTTATTATATATATATATATATTGTTTTGTTTTGTTTTTTTGTTTTGTTTTTCCTTTTTCTATTAGGGAACTCTGCAAGTGACATGGATATCAAAGGATTAAAAGGGAGAAACAAGAATTTCAACTTCAACCACCAGGTGACTTCATTCCACGATCCTCATTTTCAATTTATTTTTTGGAATTTAATTCTCTACCTCTACCCCCTTCTAAATTTTCTTTTCTTTAAACACTGGGGATAGTGTTATTTTAAGTTGGGGGGGAAGATAAAATAAAAAATGATTTTGTGTCAAAAAAAATGAATGATTTGAAAAAAAATATATAAATGGAAGGAAAAATTCCTTTAACTTTGAACATGATATTACACATTGCACACTGTGAAACTGAATATCAAATAATTTAGCATGCCCTGATTCTGATTTTAATCCTTGTATAATTTCATGAGCATAGATTTTGGAAAGTGTGGCTGTCCAATGTGATATTTCATCATTTATATTTTCATCCAAATAAAACAAAAGAATCAAAATGCACGTCCTTTGGATAGTGGGGTATTAGTTTGGGTTCATGAGGTCCCCCAAATAAATAGCATAGGTTTGGTGATCATTTTCATTTAATTTGAGTATTCAAAAAAAATAAAAAAAAAATTGCATGTAGAGCAATGAAATGACCTAATGCGTGGCTTTCGGCACTTGGGGATCGTGACTCCATAGTTGTCTAGCCCAGAGTTAGTATTTTTATCTCAATTTTTGGTAATTTGAATTTTTTATTGTCTGAGTTAACTCGAGATGATGCCCGAGTATGTGGGCTTCACTTGGCTCCCTAAGGTATTTGATCCTGGGAGTCATCGGCAAAGTCTCGCTACAGGGGTTGACTCTTTTGAGTGCAATTTCAATTACCATGGAAAAATTGCAAAAAAAAAAAAACAAAAAAACAAAAAAAACAAAAAAAAATTGAATACTCATCTTAATATTGAAATGTGATTCCACCTAGCGCTTCTATAATTTCCCCTTGAATACAGATGAACCCCCATATCTATTTTGATACACAACACATCCTCATACTTAATTGATATTGGATGAAATATGGAAATGAATTTGAACAAAGGAATGCGCTTGGGATTGAGATATTCTTATGAAAATATATTGTATTAAAATATTTTGATGGGTTTCATGATTGTTTGTTATAAGGTTTTCTGGTGATCATTGTGTATTAAAATGTTTTTGGAAAAGGGAATTCGAATTTCATATTGTTGAGATATATTTTTCTCAGGACTAGCAAAACTCAAGTTGGGGGGGGTGTGATTAGCCAATAAATGAGGATAATATTCATTGTCAATATATATAATATTCATGTGCTTTATTATTCATAAACACCATTTTAGTGCATTTTACACTTTAAACATCATTTCAGATTATGATTGTAATTCTTTCTTAAAATGCACTATTATGTGGTACATTTTTGAACATCATTTAAAGTACCCAATGATTCATCTGATTTTAAGGAATATAATTATACATATTTTAATTTTATATTTTGGGAAATTTATCTACACTTCAATATGAACATGTTTGATTCAGGGATCAATGGAGAATTCATGGAAGAAGATGGGGATATTTTGTGATGAAAGGAAACAATTCTGGAGAAGTCAGATTGGACACCAGCCCACTGATGAGAATGTGGGGCCCAAATTAAAAACCCAATGAAGCCCTAATTTATTGGGATGATATAAGACATATATTGGAACAAATAATTATTCATGAGTCAGTGATCATTCGGCCTACATTGTGGTAATTTAGGAGGCCCAATTTGGAGATAAAATTATGGTCCAGATTCTGCGGCCTAGAAAACATCCCACTAATATAATCATATCTCCTAATATAAAACTCCAAATGGGCCCCAATTTTACAGGAGGTTATAAGAAATCCGGGGATCCATTTGACTTATTTATGGTCCACTCTGATTCGGCCATCTAGAAGGTCTTACAAGCGCTTCTGTTCGGTGGATGAAAGTTGGCTGCCACCTCGGGTCAAGGGTGTAAAAATCAAATCTTCCTCAACTTTCCACTCACCTATAGCCTACCATAATCAAGTGGGAAGCTTTGTACTGTTGGAGGATCGACCCAAGGCTTCCAAAATGACTATTTAAGGTAGTGGTGTTGGAGGAGTTTTTCATCTTTGAGCTTTTTTTTCATCTTAATGTTATGCTGCCTATTTCTCTTTGTAACATTCTTCCTTCACATGTAAGTTGCTTTAATTAATCCTAGTTTCTTTATAAAAGTTCTTCTTATACTCTAATTCTATTGTTCTACATATCACTTTGATACTTTTTGTTCAAGGTGTGAATTTATTCATATCATAATTTGTGATATTTATCACCCAACAGTGGAGTGATCGATTTTTGTTGTTGTTTTTTTTACTTCTTCAATTCCACCCTCGTAAGTCTACTTCTCACTTCCATTGAAGACATGTCATCAATGGAGGGATAAATATTTTATGGGTTGATCCAAGGGAGTATAAAGGGGCTGGATTGGATGTTATTTCTTACTCCATTAATGGCTAATCAATTCTTTTAAATGAGATTTTTATTTGATGATTTTAAAACATCTTCATCCTTATTGAATTTAAGGTCACACATTTCATGTTCTAATACAAACCTTTAACTTGGAGTGCTCAATGATTTGATCCTTAAAGTGTATGGGTGATTAGTATTAGAGTGTGAAGTCATTAAACCAGTAAGTTATGATTATGTTTGATCTTCTTAAATGAACCCATCTCAATTATAAGAAATTGAAATCATTAAAAAAGGAATTCATCCAATCCACCCTGAGCGATAATCTAGGATCAACTCATTAACTTAATTTGAATTAAATTAAAACTATTAGTGATACCTTAAACCCATATAAAATCAACCCAAGTTGTCCACTTCATAGCCAAAAAAAATCCATAGAATATAAGTGTCTGTAGGTACTTCTTAGGTCTCTGAGGATTCGATAACCCAAGCTAAACTACGAGGACTGTTCTACCTTAATCTCTTGGGTAAATTTGAGCGAGAATCAGTCATGTTATCACCAAAAAAGAGATATTTTTGGATCCTTAAAAAATTGGCAATTGAATTATAGACCAGACCAACATATGTGATTTAGATCCATAGCTTCCTTGGACTCTCTAGGTACAATTATCAATTTTTGACAAACTTATCATGATTGTAAATCCCACTAATATAGCTAAATTATAAGGGATTGAAGTTTTTATGGACTAATTAATGAAAGGAGAGCATTAAATAGTTAAAGAAGATGAAAATCACTACACCTATGCTCACATTACCTTTTAGTGAGGGTGGATTTTTGATTTATGACAATACATCCAAAAAGGGATTGAGTTGTGTAATCATGAAAGATGACCAGGTGATAGCCTATGTATCATTCCAATTAAACATTCATGCATATAAGTACCCAACACATGATCTATAATTGGCTGAAATGATCTTCACATTGAATATTTGGAAACGTTATCACTGTTTTGAAAAGTGTTACATACATAAAGATCGTAAAAGCATCAAGTATTTATTCACAAAAAAGGATATCAATATGAATGAATGAAGGTGTTTAGAGTTGATCAATTGTTATTATTATTTAATCCATTACCATATTGGTAAGGAAAAAAAGTGGCAGATGATTTGAGTAGAAAGGATCCTGCTACCCAATCTATGATGAGGATTGAAAGGGATCAAATCTTCCTAAACATGTAAAGGATGGACAAGGGAATTATAAGTGGACATTAACCATACCTTACTAAAATAATTGATTAACCATCCATTTTTGAGAGTACCAAGGAGTCCAAAAAAGGTTACCAGAAACTATAGAAAAATTTAGTGAATATTCTAGAGTTCAACTTTGATAAAGATGGAGTTTTAAGGTTTGGAACCTAGATATGTGTCTCATAAAAACCAAAGATAAATAGGGAACTTCTAGATTATGTAAAAAACCCATACTTCTCTATTCATATAGGAATCACTAAGACATATATATATATATGAATAAAAACTTGTGGTGGAATTACATGAAGAAGGATATTGTAGAATTTTCATCACAATTATTAGTATACCAATAATTCAAGGATAAAATATCAAATTATAAAGGTATGATGAAATAATTTACCATACTAGAATGGAATTGGGAAACAATAACCATGTATTTCATCATGGGACTATCTAAAACACCTAAATAAAATAACACCATCTCAGTGGTAGTTGATCACCTTATAAATTCAACTCATTTCATTATAATCAAAGAGTATTTATCTATTGACCAATTTGCTAAGATAAATATAAGGTAAGTGTTAATACTACATATAGTATAAATCTCCATTTTATCTACTAAATCTTTGAGGTTTATCTTGAGGTTTTGGAGAATAATTCAATAATAGTTGTATACAAAGTTGAGTTTCAGTACTACTTATCACCCTCAAATGGATGTTAAGTATGAGAGAACCATTTAAACTATAGTGGATATGTTAAAATCATGTCAAATGTATTTCTAGGGACGTTGGGATCAACATCTTCCATTAGTAGAGTTGAAATATAATAATAGTTTCCATTATTTCATTCACATGGCACCTTATAAGGATCTTTATGCGAATAGGTGTCAAACTTCAACATTCTAGGATAAATCTGGAGAGAGTAATATTATGGAAAATAATATTATCCAAGATATGACATAAAAGGTTCAAACCATTAAATATAATTTGAAATCTATAAAAATTCAACTAAAAATATATTCATAAAATCATCTATGAGACCTCTAGTTTGAGGTTAGAGATAAGGTGTTCCTTCATATATCACCGTGAATGAAATTCACGAGTTTAGGAATAAGGGAATTATAAGTCCAAGATACATCATCCCCTTTGAGATCTTTGATCATATCAGATATGTATCATATCGACAAAAACTCCCACCTAATATATCTTAAGTACATGATGTGTTCCATGTATCCCTCTTAAGGAAGTACATACTAGATTCCTCACATGTACTAAATCTAGAGGTGTCACCCTTGGGGAATGATCATTTATATGAGACGTAGATGGTGAAGATCTTATTTCAAAGAGAAAAAGTTCTATGACCCAAGACAAATCACCTAGTTACATTACTATGATGAAACCATATGTTTGACGAGGAAATATGGGAACCAGAAAAGGTGATGAAACATAAGTACCCTCATATATTCTAGTGTACAAAATGAAATTTTGAGGGTGAAATTTATGAAGAAGGGAAGAATGTAATGACCCAAACTTTTATAAAGGAAATTCACTTTTAAGTGAATAAATGCCTTATTAAGTAATATGTTTATGAAAAACAAATGCACTAATTTGTTTATTTTTGACTGATAGAGCCTATTGGATTTAAAAGATCATTAAGCATATTAACCATTGATAATGTTTTTATTTAATAGATAATATTATGAATATTATATATTAAGTATTATGATAAAGTCCAATTGACAAAGATAGAATAATCGATGGCCTCGACCAGTAGAATCATACCCTATTAAGCCCAATTATCAGCACCTTCGAGGGAGATGGAATCACTAGGGTTTTATCTTAACCAAACCCAATCTAAAATTCAATAAATAAAGCTTGAGAAAACCATTTATGGGATAATTTTAACCTTATCTAGATCAAAACCCAAACCATGTTCATCAAACCACCTCAGGAAAACACCATCATCAAACACATTACCATTAGGGCATTCACTGGTGTTAAAAGGTGTTATATATATAGACCCTAGTAATAAAAATTTTTATATTTTATTTTAATAAAATAATTATTATATTTATACTTTTTTATTAATTATTTTTAAATGATTATATAATTATTTTGATAAAAATTATATTTTGACATGAAGAAATCAAAATTTTATTTTTGGAAAATATATAGTTTCAACTAACATACACTTTTTATAAATTCAATATTTTTTGAAATAAATGATATTTTAATAAAATATTATTTTTAGATAGTAATTTTTTAAATATAGATGATAATATAATTTAATAAAGTCTAATGTAATTTTTATAAGGGTTAGAAAGTGGTTAATATTATAAAAACTTGTATTTTTTAGTAAATAGATATTTTTATTTAAAAGTGAAAATTCTCATATTTATAAAATTATTTTGATAAAATAAATATTATTTTTTAAATAATCACATTAAAATTAGATAATGGAGATTTTGTTTCACAATTTTCAATAATGATAAATTTTTTGGGTAAAAATTAAATCTGGTATAAATATACGGTATGTATTATGACATTATAATAGACCAAGAGTGATGTAATAAATTTTATAAATGTAATCCATGAAAAAATATATATTTCCAATTTAAAATTATTTGTTTTTGATGTTATTTGATTAATTTTATAAACCTTTTAGGAATACTCCAAAACCTATATTATATTTCAAGGTTTTAAAATAACTTTTTTATGAACATGAATCACTTCCACATCACCAATGGCAATATTTTAAAATGTTTTTTTCTTGGACTTATAAAATATAGAAAAATAATCTTCTTTGGAATAAACCATGGAAAAAAATATCATGACCAGAACCTTTTACACATATTATTACATGATTTTTAATATAAACATCCATTAATTACAACCCAAATATCATGAGACATAATGACTTTGGATGAATATGTCCATAATAAATAGAAGTGTGACTATTGCTTTAATTCACCTTAATGAGCTCCTAAAAAGTTTTGATCTCCTAAAAGTACATGATATAACCTAGGGAATGCATATACAAATAGAGTGATCTAAAAATCATAGTAAGGGAATAAACATGACAAGAAAACATAACATGTGAGTCAAAGGTATAACATGATATCATAAACGAGAAGACACATGAGTGATCTCATGGGATCATAACATAAAGAACATGGTATCATAAGATCATAAAAAAATAGGAATTGTGTAGAAAAATATAACATGACATAGACATGAGTGAAATATAACTTCCTACATAATATCACAAGGTGGATGAAGTCCTATAATAGATTAGGTTCACTCACTATTCCAATATATGATGTCTCTTGAGACTATAACATTACCTAATACATTGGAGGGATATATAATTATAAAACCACACATAAAATTCATATTATGTACATGGATATTTGTGATATGTATGGAAATAAATCACAATTAATAAACATAATAATTACACATGGAAATAAAATGGTTTGCATAATCTTTCCTCATATCAAAATCAAAATAGGATTATTAATGAAGCCATTTGAGAAAAGAACATAAGGCATGTATTAACCCATAAAAGTAAAGGATAATGGTCTAGGTATATATATTTAAGATATATATACATATATATATATATAGAATTTATAAATATTACATAATATTAAAGAGAAATATAAGGTGAGTTATATGGAGAATGGTCATAACCCAAATGAAAGGGTGGTTTAGAGAGATCCCCTACTTCAAGTCCAGTATTGCTGTGTATGTACTTTATATACTATATAATAAACTTATATCAATTATTTATCTATTAATAACATTATAAAGGTTTAATCCTATATAATTTAACTATTTAATTAACTTATTTTAATGAAAATTTTAATTACTTATTCTATTTTTTCCACATCATGTGTTTTGAGGATGCTCAGTTCATAATTTCAAAATGACATTAGTGTGTTGACTATGGTCAAAGTTATGTATTTTACATCATACAAAGAATAATAATCATGAAATAATTATCAATTTAATACATTAATTATAATTTTAAAACCAATCATTAAATATAGTTATGAAAAATGAACTACGTTACAATCATAGAGACGGTATGCCGTACGTACACATAACATTCCCATTTTTAAACAATTATGGTGGAAAGAATGTAAGTGTTATTTTATATTTAAAGAATGATAATTATATAATAAATAACATTTTATTTATTTAAATACATTGAAATATACCATCCATGTGATGCGGTAATTAAAACAAATTACAGTACTTTGTGAGACGGTAGTCCACCATACACACAAATGATGTTATCATTTTTCAATGGATGGTAAGGTAAAAAGGTATATGATATGTTAATTTTAAAAATGATTAATATATAGTTAATATAATATATAAATATTATATCCATTATCTTGAACTATATTTATATGTGAGGATATAAAACAAATTACATCAGTTCGTACGATTGTAGTTCGCCATACACATAAGTGATGGTTTCGTTTCCCATTTGATGGAAGAGGAAATTGATAAATATTTTGAAAAAAATATTATAAAATCATAGAATATAGGTTATAATGGTGTTAATATATTGTAATTTTTAAGACATAATTGAATGTGTAAAAAGAAGCATTAAAAATAATGAGCATGGTGAAGATGATTACCTTAACATAGAAGAACCTCCTTTGGATCTCTTATTAAAGACCCTAAGGTTGGTATTTTGGAAAGAAAATAACACATAGAATGTGGATAAGGATGTTTGGAAGATATTTTGGTATGGTTTGGTTGATCTAAAAGGCTTTATAGGTGTAAATAAGTGAGGGGAGGGGGTGCCCTTTTATAATAGAGGAGGAGTGACATTTTTCTAAATACCCAAAACTATTTAATAATGGGAAGTCGTTCCCAAGCCGAGTGACTAAAAAATTGAAAAATAATGGACAGGAGGGATGATATGGTAAACAATAACCTAAAAAATACAAAAAATAAACATTTTTTTAACATGTTATTCCATTTACCTCTACTGTTGCTCACTTTTATCATTTTTGTATCTCACCATAGTAACTAGTTTTTTTTTACTGTTTTTACTATTCATTATGACCAAAATTAAGTTGAAATTATTACCTGATATTAATAATTATAATTAAGAAACAAATAATCCATTTTATCAAATAACAATCATAGAAGTTTCAGAATTTAGTTTAAAATTAACTTTTCAAAATACGTTGAAAAATATTTTTTTAAGAAATGCGTTTTTCAAGTAATATGTGATCTAATATTAACTACATGAATATAAATCTTCATTATATAAATATAAATTCATATGAATAGATATATAATATATAAATTTAATATAAATTCATTCTTAATATTGTTATTTTAATTAATTAAAATTGATAAACATCATGCATATTAAAAATAATGTGCTAAAAACCTCATTTTTAGGAACAAAAATAAACTTATACAAAAATAATAAAAAATAATAATTAATATAAAACTAATTATATTATTATAAGTATAATTTTTCATTTTTAAATTTAATACTAGATTAAAAATATAATGGGACATTTAAATTACTTTATTTACTTATAGTATTTGAAAAATTGGAAATTTTCAGTATTCAATGAAAAATCAAACATTTTAGAAAAATACAAACATTTAAAACTAAGTTTAATTTCGATATGAAATTTTTTTTAAAAAAAATTAATTTTATAAAATTAAATTTCTAAAATTTCCATAAATTAATTATAATATTTTATATCAAAAATAAATAAAAATCATTTTTGAAGGAAATATATTTTTTTTAAAAATAAAATATATTTATTAAAAATTGAGTGATTTTTTACATGGAATATATCAATATATTTATATCTATTTGGACCCTTATATATATTTGATAGTGTATTTAATACTATTAATACTTGAAAATTTAACGGTTAGGATATAACGGTCGTAAATAATCATTATTCGTTTAACCCTAGTGTTGTATGTAATATACGATATTGAACATGGTTTCCTTTTAAGAATATATAGGTGTTACATTATACCCATTTAATAAATTTTATCTTAACAATTTGATCATGATCTCAGAAATCAAGGGTTTGAAATTTGAAAACACCTTCTTTAAAAACCCACATCATAAAAAGGGTCAATAAAACATCCTCTTAAAAAGAGGGAAAGTGAAATATTAAGGTTATCACATAACTAGGTTTCCACTTAAGAGAACATTAATGGGAAGTGAAAACATTGATTTGTAAATAAGTTTCACTAATAAGATAACATTATACCATTTTCTAAGAGATAAAAGACCATCAATTTATAAAAAATGAATAACATTATTATTTTAATTTCCTTTTCCTAAATTTGAGGGGTCCTTTTACTATTTGGACTAAGAACATGTGGAATTATACTTATTTGAAAAGTATAACTTCGTGCATTATAAATTTTCACCACAATCTCATATAATGTTCCAAACTATGAGTATTCAAGATGAACACTTCAGGAATAGATAACTAAAATTAACTTCTAAAGGATCACATGATTCCACAAAATGATATCAAGATATTTCTATTGTCTTTAAATATTAAAAAAATCTAGAAATGGTTAACACTAGGTAAGATAATTCCCAAAATGAATACACCTTCATATTAATCTCCAAATCCATAGTTGAAAATAAATCATTCCATAACTCTACATCCCAAATAAACTCAATATTCAAAAATTTAATTGTGTTATTATAAAATTACCTTTCATGTTAAACCACATGTTAGACCGAAGGGTTACATATACCTCAAACCAGTGATAAATTTCCCAAAATATCATTAATCACTTCAAAATACGAAAAATTCAAAAAGATTTGATTATAAATTTTGTTTCCAAAAATCAAATTAATATTTATCAATAAAACTGTTTAAGTAAAAAAAATTCCATACTAACTAGTACATCTTGTAGGATAGTGGTAGGAATTTCACTCTTATCACCATTTAGTTGTGGGTTAATCCCTATGACCTTTCTAGATGTGACAAGTTATCCTTTTTAGTAAAATTATGGAAAACAAAAGTGATAATCGTATTCACAATTCAACTTAATCATATAATGTTCTCAAGAATATTATGAACATATTCAAAAATAAAATTATTTTTCAAATAACTTTTATTATTCTCTAAGGTTTTCTCTCCATCTCATTCTTTTCCACAAAATGCAATAATTTTAATTAGCTATAATTACTAAAACAACAAGCACATATCAAATAGTATCTTTTATACAATCATGTGTTTTCTATAAAATATAAACTTACCATTAAATCACATTTCTTGTTCATTGATACCATTCAAAATATTCTTGAAAATCCTTAAAGAAAAACTACTCTAGAAAAATCTTTATAAGTTTTATGATTCCAATAACTTGTATATAATTGATAAAAATGATTCAACATGATTCTCGAGTTCTAACGCCTAAAAAATTCAATAATTATACATCAATGATTATCATAACATAGGAATTAGTAATTAATCATTGGATTATGGAATTGACTCAGATAATGACTAATCCACATATATGATGTTGAACTATTAGTGGTGCCTTAGGTTAAACTTTACTGTTCTGTATCTTGTTAACAAAACTCTTTATTTTTCTTCAAAAATTAGCTTCTTTGTTCCCCAATTTTCAACACATAAAGCATCTTCTAGTTAAATTAATTCATTTTCCATGGCGCCTCTTCCCACATGTTTGAAATTTAGGAAATTGAATATTCTTTTATTTATCAAATTTAACACTTGAACTTCCATGAGATACCATCCTTTTATTGTTTTGTGTGTTTTAAAAATTCAACTATATTCCAGTTATTAATCATAATTTGTGACAACTCATTTATAATGATCACAAGATTCCTAAATTCCAGTCCCATTTGGTTAGATATTATATTAGGGGAATAATTAAATTTCCCATCACATTGGTTATTGGTATGCTTTATCCTATTTCTCATCATTAACTAAAAATAATAAAAGAAACAAGATGAAAATGAATTAACATAAAAAGGGGAAATATATAAACCTAGAAGGAATAAATAATAAATTTTAAGGTCTCAGATTTAACTAAGGTATGGACTATTTAAATTTTAATCCAATTCCTGAAAGCGACCCAGGGCACATGCCCACACGGTCTATTGCAGGTCCTGGGTAGAAAATAAATTTTTTTCATGATTGCAAAGGATTATGAAAAATAATCCACCATGCCCCAGCGTAATGTTTTAGGTTGATAGAAATTAAAACGATTAAAAGAAGTAAAATAGATTTAAATAAATCAAAATAAATGAAAAATTAATAAAAATAAATAATAAAATAAAAACCGACTAAAATAAAAGTAGAAATAATTAAAATGGGCTTAACCCATTTTATTATTATTTGTATTTATTTTCTCATTCCATGTTATTTTATTTTTTACTTTTTTTTTATTTTTACTTATTTATTTATTTTATTTTTATTTTTTTCCTATCCTTTATTTATTTCCTTTCTTTTTTTCATCCTCTCTTCTCTCTCTCTCATCCTTTGTGTCACACCCCCTGTCTAGGTGGTGAGCCTCCATCATCTTACGCTTTCAGATCACCACTTCAACTCCGATTCTCCTCCAATTTCAATGCCATAAGAAGCAAAATGAATCTCTTAGTAAGTATTATAATCCTCACCAAATAATTTTTGGTTCTATCCTCTCTCTATAATGCAATCTGCTGTGAAAAGGTTTTACCTAAAATTGGAGTTTCTGTTAAATCTTATGATTTTTTCTGTTTTAGGACAAATTAAAGGTTATATTAGGACATGTGGTATATTATGACTATGTGGTAGGTTTCCTATGTTTTTTATCATCATTTTTTACTTTTTTAACTTCTCACTATTTTTCTGCTTATTAGTGTCTACCAGTGAATCCTCACTAATACGTATTAATTTAATTAAACTGTTTTCCTTGATCTTTGTGACCTTTGTTTAAGGAGAGACCTTTCCTAGGTTGTTTCCATGCTATTGGAGACCCCTTTGGGTGGGATGAAATAATTTTCCTATTTACCTTTATAATTTAATCTTGAAATTACCATTTATGTGTGCATGTGCGAAAATTTGGGTTGAAGTTTTAAATTGACTAAATTATTTTGGATGATTCATAAACCATGAATTTGGATTTAATTTTGTTTTTTACCTCAATAATTATCGTTATAAGTCTTGTTGTTCCTTGATATTATTAAATTCATTTTTCTATAATTATATAGATAAAGTGCCAGTTTTGTCTAATAGCGTGTTATTATTATTATCTTTGACTATTGGGATTTAATAATTAGTAAGCATGTGGCATTAAATGGTTAATTAAATGGATGTAATCATGAATAATTAATTTATGATATATATACCTCTTGTTGTTTTAAATGAAATCGAGTCGGGGAGAGAATGTGGGTCCCATATTAAGAACCCACAATTGGACTCTCTGTGCTCGATATGTTACAACACAATGTGCCAGGAAAGTGATGTTTTATGATCGATAGGCAAGGGATTCCCTAGGATTTTTATTATACTATTAGGTGATACCATTTCCCTAAGGGAAAGCCGAGGATGGACCCATTGGAAACATGGATATTCCATGCCTCAGTTGATACTCATTTCCTTATGTGAGATACCCAGGATAGACTCGTGGTTAACATACCACGAGTGATATTGGACTCTAGAAAGGATTTCCTTGGATAGTCTCATGGCATTGGATATAATTGAATGGATGTACCATAGTGATGTATTAGGGATGGACTGAAACTCCACCTATGAAATTGAAAATTTTAATACAAATTTTTGAGATGATTTTATTGATACTGTATAGAGTTTACTTATGATTTGTGATACCTATCTTCTGCCTTTAGTACTTCTAGTTTTGATATATGGATTAGACCCCGAGCCAAAGAAAAATCATAGGGTTATGACCTTTTCTATGGTCTTCCATGTTACTTAGGACTTTCTATTTATATATTATACTTTACCAATTATCTGATTCAGACTTCCGGCTCAGGATGAAGCAGGTGGTATAGGATAGGTGTCCATTTGGGAACCTAACCCTAGCTGCAGTTCTTTTGTTTAATTAATTGATTACTTTTATTATACATTGGCACACTAATATATGTCTACAACATGAAATATAAAGGTATAGACACTGTGGGTGCCATTTTATTGAGATAATATCTCACACCCTTCTTGGGAACCATTTTTTACCTAGGTATATTTTATGCTTGTAGTTATGGATACAGGGAAGCATGCCTCTCCCGATGCTTGATTTATTTTCTTTTTTGGATGGATCTTTGGGGGTAGAGGACTGATTGTTGCTTGAGATGCTTTATGGTAGTTTTTGGTCTTTTTGTCAGTTTTTTAGCATGCCGTCTATGATTATACCCCATACCCCTGCAATTTTATTTATTTACTTCTGGAGTCATACATTGACATCATCATGGTATATGTTATGACTATTCAGCTTCTGTAGTTATTATTTATTCTGTTTGGTCATTTATCTGTTTCTTCTACCGTTTTCCTTTTCTCAATGATTTAGCTACTTATTCAACTATTATTTATCATTTTGTATTACCTTATCCCATGAGGTAATAGTCTCCCCATAGACTCACACAAGTCCCTCGCTACTAGTCTGCAGCCTCTGGCATTTTGGAATATGCGCTTGAGGTCTTGTGGCCCACCGTCTCGGGGCTCGGTACAAAGGCACTCAGGATGGGACACTACAAAGTGGTATTGGAGAGTTATTTTCCTTTTGACTTACTATTTGAGTTAGATAGGAGACTAGGACATAGGAATTTGGAATTTACCCTGTGACTAGATGTAGCTAACCCATGTATAGTGGAACCCCAAATTTCTTGGGATGTGGATTTAAATTATTAATTATACCATTTATTGTTGAAAAGACTTCACCATTGGGTGATGAACTTGATTTATGTTGTTAATGGTATTGGTTTTATTGAGATGATTCTTTTTACTATTGAATCCCAATGAAATGAGGGCATTGAATTTACATGCATCATATTATCCACCATAGGGGTTAAAATGACATGCATATTTTTATTCCATATACACTTTCAACATACATCTTCCTATTTTCATGTGAATTCTATTGTGTTTAGTTGTATTATCATTATGTACTTGTTTGTTATAAATATAAAGTGTGTATGTGTCTTAGTGATCCTTCAAAGAACTCTTCCATTCTATATAGACCCACCTATTGGAGTGGGATATTTTTTGTATAAAACGTAGAGGTAGGCAACGCACTTTCCCTCTTTATTTTCATTCCTTACCACTATTCCATGTTCAAGGAGGCCTTTAACTTGACCTTTTCTTACTGTTACTTTACCTTTTTACCTAAATTTCCATATAATCTCTTCTAAGGTGTGTGTTTGGAAATTGTAGAGCAATGTCGCCGTGACGTCTTCATGTTGTACGCCAAGAGAGTAGCGATGAGCACATTCTAGAGTTGGTGGGTCCGGGACCACCTGTAGTGCCTCCAAAAGTGCTTCATGTAGTGCCTCATGTGGAAGAACCTCCTAATCTTCCATCCAATTCCGATTATTAGTTCGAGGATAATATTATTAGGTTTATGCAGTCAGTTCAGAGTTTCCCCCGGCCTGACTTGATGATGGTAGAGCTTATGCAGGATATTCTATTGTAGCATCCTCCCACCTTCTTGGGGGATGGTGGTCCCAATACTGTAGAGTCAAATATAGAAGCTATGAAATCCATCTTCGACCATATTGAGATGATTCCAGAAATAAGGTTCAAACTTTCTATCCTTATGCTTCGTGATTCTTCCAAGTGTTGGTGGGATGTATTTTCTCAGGAAGACCATCCCCGAGACATGCTTTGGGAAGACTTACAAACTGATTTCTATGAGCACTTCTTTCCATAAAATCTGATAGAAGATCCCACAAGGGAGTTCTTACATCTTTGGAAGGGATCTGTGATAGTGTTAGAGTATTCAAATCATTTCACTGAGCTCCAGTGTTTTGTTCCATCTCTAACCAGTGATGCACAGATGACTGTAAGGCACATTGAGGATAGACTAGGATAAGCTATCTTCTCACAAGTGGACATGTTTCATTTGAATACCATTATTGAGATCATGAATTAAGCCATAATTATGAAATGAAATATTAGGGAAGATAATCTTGTGAGCTAGGGAAGTTTAGTTATGAGGTAGGGTGATGGTTCATCAGGAAGTAGGAAGTGCCGTTTCGAGGGTGCGTGTGGGGGAATTTACAGCCAAATTACACGTACTGAAAACACTATCATATGTCATCAGTGTGGAGGGGTTGGACATAATAAGCCTCAGTGCATCTTAAAGTCGATGGGGTTCTGAGCTTATAGCAAGATGAGTCACCTTCAGCATTTATTTTACTATTTTCCTTTAGTATCTAGTGGAAGGGGATCCATGCCAGTGCCTACATCAGGTATGGGATTTACGACTCGATGTCAGGTTTAGAGTTCATTTTCCACTATCCAGTTAGGCCGAGGTAGTAACGTTCAATAACACCAACATTAGTAGAATGGAATTTATCAGGCTTGTTAGGCGGCATCATAGGGCTAAGGATTAGGCCATATGTATACAATGCATCCAGTGCTAGTGTACAAGAGCCCATGTCCCTCTACAGTTATAGGTGCTATCCTTGCAGCCTCTGCAGAGTTTCTACCTTTTTTCAGACTAGCTCTTCACACTCTTTAATATCTACTGTGACTTTTAAGAGTTTGGGTCTTTCCATTGATTAATTATACGTCATTATGTATTTTGACACTACTTTGGGGGTTATAATAGAGGGAATATTCCATTCCCTGAGTTTCCATTTGAGATAAGAGGGTACCATTTCTTCTATAATTTCTTCATCCTCAAGATGACAAGATATGATTTTATTCTCGGTATGGATTGAATAATTATTTATCATGACCAAGTATATTTATATTTCTATTGAGTTTCCTTTACAAAACTTGAGGGAATAACATATATACATAAGGTAGAATGAGATATCCAGGCATATTAAGCTAGACCTAAGCGTTCTGGGCTGGGCAGAGTGACAACTCAGTTAGCCAGTCTATTTATGAGTGATCAGGGACTACAGTCAGTGGAATACCCTCATATTGTGGATCGTTTCAGGGAATTATTCCATGAATATTTCTTTTTATTACATCCTATGAGGTATATTGAGTTCTCTATCAAGATAGTTCTTGGTGTGACACCAGTATCCATTCCTCCTTATAGGATAGAACCTACAGAGCTCCAGAAACTTGGGAAGCAACACAGAGATCTTGAGGCAAAGGGTTTTATCAGGCCCAACACATTTCCATGGGGTTCAATAGTCCTTTTTCACTAAGAAGGCGGATGGTACCCTTTGATTGTGCGTGGATTACCATATACTCAACAAGCATACGGTAAATAATCTATATCCATTTATTTGTATAGATGACCTCTTGGACCAGATTTGAGGAGAAAATATTTTCTAAATGATCGATATGAGGTTGGGATATCATCAAGTGTGTGTAGAAATATTGGATATACCATGTACAGATTTACAAAGTAGGTACGACTTGTATGAGTTTTTGGTTCTGCTGTTCGATCTGATGAACATTCTAGTAGTTTTTTTAGATATGATGAATCAGATTTTCCACCCATACATTGATTCCTTTGTGGTAGTCTTCGTAGAAAACATATTTTTGTATTATCACTCCAGAAACGACCATCCAACTCATATTGATATTGTGATAAGTACAATGAGAGAGAACCAACTATACATAAAGCTTAGTAAATTCCACTTTTGGATTAATAAGTTTCACTTATTAGGACATATTATATCAGAGTATGGAAAATTGGTCGACCCAGAGAAGGTGAGTACCACGGTTTCTTGGAAGCAACCCAATAATGTTTTTAACATATACAAGTTCATAGGGATTGTTGGATATTACTAATATTTCATCCAAGACTTCTATTACTTTATAGTGCCTCTTATGGATTTGACTAAGAAGGGTGTGCAGTTCATCTAGTCAAAATTTTGTGAAAATATTTTCAAGAGTTAATGGTAAGGAACACATCGGATCATATCCTGATTTTTCTTGATCCAGGAAGAATTTATATTGTGTACTTTGATACTTCAAGAGTTGGAATGGGTGAAGTTATGATGCAGGGTGATTGAGTCGTGGCTTATGGATCCCGCTAGCTAAGGCATCATGAGAAGAACTATCATATGCACAAACTCAAGTTAGAAGTTATGGTTCATGCTCTATGATATTGGATACACTAATTTTTGTGTGAGAGGTTCATTGTTTTCAGGGATCATAAAATATTGAAATATTTCTCCACACAATGAGACTTAAATTTGAGCTAGCATAGGTGGGTCAAATATCTGCAGTCATTTGACTTTGAGCTTGCTTATACTCTTGGTAAGGGTAATGATGTGGCTGACACTTTGATCCAAAAAATACAGACACAAGCCGTCTAGGAAGCCAATAGTTAGTGGAAAATTTTGAATTTGTTTTCTAAAATGTAATTGGAGGTTAAAACCAGTAGAGACAACCAGTTATAGAAGATCTTGCAGTGACAACCTCTATTTTGGAGTGAGTCCACATGCGATAGTGATATAGTCTAGAGGGCATCATTTTGAGGGAATGCATTGTAGGAGAGAACCTGCCTCCTGTTTGGGTTGTTGATTATTGTGAAACTATGCTCTATCGTGGAAATGTATTGGTTCCTTCTGATATTTGAGAAGACATAATGAGGGAATATCATGCCTCTGTTTGGGTTGTTCATCATGGACTTATCAATATATATAGAGATATGAATCTTCAGTACTGGTGGCTTTGAATGTAGAAGAAAATAGTGGGTTTTATTAGCTGGTGCTCTACCTGTTAGTAGGGGAAGGCATAACATTAGAAATCTGTGGGAATCCTATAGCCTCTGTCTATTCTTGAGTGGAAATGGAATGAAGTCACCATGGATTTCATTATAGTCTTGCCTAGATATCCTCGAGGCAACGATGCAGTATGGGTGATCGTCGATAGGTTTACCAAATTCATTCACTTCTTACCTATCTAGGAGAACTTCCCTATTGATGATTTAGAGAGTATTTATATCTATAAGATAATTCAAGTTCATGGAATTCCCCATTCTATAATGTCATACCATTATTCCCATTTCACATCGCGATTCTGGAAAGGGTTGTAGAAGGCACTGGGTTCACAGGTGCTTTTGGTTACTACATATCACCCCTAGACTGACAAGCAGTCCAAGCAGACCATTAGGGTATTATAGGATATGCTGTGGCCTTTTATCCTTGATTTTGGAGGTTCTTGGGGGAAAAATATTCTTATAGTTGGGTTTTCCAATAATATAAACTCCCAAGAAACAATTAAAATTTCTCCATATGAGGGCCTCTATGGTATACCATGCCGTTCACCTCTATGAAAGATTAAAGTTGGTGAGACAACTCTTCTGGGTCCTCATCTCATTCAGGAGACTTCTGAGAATGTCCTACCGATTTAGAAGTGTATGGCTACAACTTAGTCTATAAATAAGACTTATACTTATCTTTGTCATAGAACTCTAGAGTTTGAGGAGGGACATCATGTCTTTCTGCATGTTTCATTGAGGTTGGGACATAGGTGAATTAGGAGATAAGAGAAGTTATCACTGAGATATGTTGGGTAATTTAAGAGAGTGGAGAGAGTTGTGCTGGTAGCCTATATATTGTTGTTACCTCAAAGTTACTCTTCAATGAACAAAGTATTACACGTCTCATAGCTTCGAAAGTATCATCCAGACCCATCTCATGCATTTAATCCTGACAACATCAAGCTTGAGGTAGAAGCATCATTTGAGGAGCGTATAATTCTTATCGTCGATCGTAGCACCAAGGTTCTCTGAGGCAGGTCTATTCCTCTGGTACGGGTGCTATATAATCATGGACACATTTAATAATAGACTTGGGAGTGGGAGACTGATGTGCTTGAAAAGTGGCTAGAAATTTTCTCAAATGATGTTCCCCTACCATCAGAAGGGAAACTCGAGGACGAGTTGTCTTAATGAGGGAAGGTTACAATATCCTAGATTTAACCAAGGTAAAAACCATTTAATTTTTAATCCAATTCCTTAAAGTGACCAAGGGATCACACCCACACAGTCTATTATAGGTTCAGAGTAACAAATAAATCTTTTTCATAGTTGTGTAGGATTATGAAAAATAATCCACTGTTCCCTTACACAACATTTCAGGTTAAAAGTAATTAAAAGGATTAAAAGAAATAAATTAAATTTAAAGAAATAAAAATAAATGAAAAAGTAATAAAAATAAATAATAAAATAAAAAGTGTTTAGAAGAAAAGTGAAACTAATTAAAATGGGTTTTACCCATTATTATTATTATTATTATTTCTTTTTCTCCTTCCCTTTTATTTTATTTTATTTTTACTTATTCATTTATTTATTTATTTTTTCTTCACATCCTATATTTCTTTCATTTATTTTTTTCCTCCTCTATTCTCCCCCTCTCCTCCTGTGCATTACCCCCTATCTAGGTGGTGCGCCTCCCTCCTATTCTACTTTAGATCACTACTGCACCTCCGATTCTCCTATGATTTGAAGGCCATTAGAATCATAGTGAAGCTCTTGGTAATTCTTATAATCAGTACCAATTAATTTTAGGTTTCATTCTCTCTCTATTATTAAATCTTCCACATATGGTTTTTACCTAAAATTGGGGTTTTTGTTAAATGTTTTGATTTCATCCGTTTTAGGTCAAATAAAAGGTTATTCTGGGTCATGGGGTTTACAATGACTAATAGGTATGGTTCCTATGTTCTTTCCCATCATTTCATTTCTTCGTTCACTTCTCACCATTGTTCCACTAGTTGGTGCCTACTGGTGAATCCTAAATAATGTGTGTTAATTTAATTAAACTCTTTTTTTCATGATCTTTTTGATTTTTTAAGGAGAACACCCTCATAGGTTGTTTCCATGCCATTGGATAGCCCTTTGGGTGTGTCAACATAATTTTCATATATACCTCTGCCCTTGAATCTTTAAACAATCATCTACATGTGAATTTGCGATAATTCAGATTAAAGTTTTAAATTGAATAATTTTTTTTAGGATGAATCATAAACCATGAATTTGGTTTTCATTTTTATTTTTTTGCCTAAATAATTATTGTTATAAGTCTTATCATGCCTTGATATTATTAAATGTTTTGGATATTCTTACACTGATAAAGTTCTAGTTTTGTCTAATTGTGTGTTATTATTATTAGCTATGACTGTTTGGCTTGAATAATTAATAAGAAAATCACATTAAATGGATGAAATCATTAATGATTGCTCTGTGATATAAATGCCTCTCTTGTTTATTTCAATGAAATCGGACTGAGGAGAGAATGCATGTCCCGTCTTAAGAACCCACAATTGGAATCTCTGTGCTTGATAGGTCACAACACAATGTAATGGGAAGTGATGTTTTAGGATCTCCAGGAAAGGGCTTAGTTGGGATATTTATTTTTCTGTTGGGTGATACAAATTCCCTAAGGAAAAGATATGGATGTAATCATTGGAAATATAGCTACACCAAGCCTTGTTTGATACTCAGTCCCTTACATGTGATACCTAGTACAGACTCATGTTTACCATACCACGAGTGATACTTGTTGAAATAGTGGGTGCCCTAGACCCAACTATGTAGTAATTTTGATTACTGTATCATGTGTACAGTCTGATATGCATGATGATATCTTACCATTAAAGTAAACACTTTTCTTCATCCACTATAATAATGGTAATGTACAAAAGTTAATTGTCATGTCAAGAGGCTGTAGCAGATCCCAGGCTATAATGAGAACCTCGAGATACAACGACATTGATCTTAAATATATGTTCTATAGTCTCGATACATCTTACTGACTAGACACAGTAGATGTATGACTATCAGGTGCTAGGGGCTCATAAGCATTGATACTTCTTCTCATGAAGTTCGCACTTGGTGATCTCTAGTAGTGAGATCATGAGGACAGACCCGCCAATAGGAACACCATATGTTTTGGGTGTCATTGGTTGTTCCTATCTACAGACATGTGTATTGGTCTCCTGACTTGAGACCATTACCAATTTATATCATTTAATCACATACTTTAATGCAAGGTGAAAACCATGTTAGTAATTTCATGGTGAGGTAGTTTGTGTTGGGTGTGTCGTTGGTGGTATGACATTAGTTGAATGGTCAAGAAATAATTTGTCACTTCGAAGTTTAGGAAGTTGTATATCTTAGGCCTGGTTGATCAGGATGGTGCTGCCTTTATAAGTCTTTGGCCAAAGCAGTAGAAAGGAAAATCCATCTGGATAGATCAACAAATAATAAAGCAAGATAAGGACGATGACACAAGAGTGCGTCCTGCTTTATGAGATATCAAATGACAAAGATATTATAGTACACAGTCAGTGTTCGTAGGATGGTAGTCGTTGCAATGAATATCCTTATCTCTTTAGGGGGCCATGAGGGGTTTCTAGACCCCACTCTTGGTCTGTGTATTTTATTCACTACTATTCATATAAGGGCCTAGAGGGTCACACACAATAGCGTATTCAACAATCCGCCCTATTCAGTTGAATAGGTATATGGACATAGTGGGACCCGCCATGGGGTCCGAGCATTTTCCAAGTTGTCGATCACCAAAAGAATTAAATAAATTCATTAATATTCAAGTTACGAATATTTGGGATTGAATTTATTTAATGCATTTACGAGTTTATCAAATACAAGAAAAATATTAGTCAAACGAATATTATTTAATATTCAAGGTTCGTTTAATATTAAGCAGGATAGAGAGTTGAGTTAAATGGATCAGTTTTATCATGTAATATATTATATATATATTACAAGTATGTGATAAAATAATAAATAATATTGACACAGTTTTAAGTCGTCATAGTTATTTATTTAGAGAATGTTGATATTAACGGGGGCCGGGGAACCCTACTGGGTATTTTATCAATGTCTCTATAAATAAGAGAGGAGGCTCTCTCTCTTTTGTGTGCATATCACTATTCATTCATTTATGGAATGAATAATTGAGAGCCTCTCCCTCCTCCCACTTCCTAGAGAGAGAAGCTGATGATCCAAGAGCTCAGATCAAATTCTTCCTCACGCATCGCAAGATCAACAATGTAGTGATCGTTGGGACGTCAAAGATATCGTTGAATCTCTGCTCTATCACCCGGAGTTTGAAGATCGGCGTTCCCGCGGATTTTTGGAGCGCGTGTGGATGATCTAGAGTGATCTTGCTTTGGATCTTTCAAGCGACGATCGCCATCGGCTAGCGGCAGTCGACCACACCTTCAGATTTGAAATGGGTACGTTGTCATTTTAATTTTGTGCGCTTAATAATCTACGCGAGATCCTCAGACCTCTCCGGGGCTCGTATCATCAGCGACGACAAGTACCGTCGTTCCAATGATGAAAATTTTAAAATCCCTGGCCCACCGGCTTCCGCTGCGGGCCCTGGAAATCTAAAAGTGGTGTCAGAGGGAGAGTGTAGATTTTCTAAGATAAATATAATTAATTTGCATACAATTAAGTAAAGGGTTTGAAAACAGTCAAAACGAATTGAACCGTGTTTCAATCCGATTTTGAACGACCAAGATATGGTCATTCGAAATTTCTGGAATGAATCGTGTTCGTGTTTTTACTCGAGTTTTAAATTTTGTTGATTATTTCCATTTATTGGAAATAATTCAAGTTTTTAA
This sequence comes from Viscum album, assembly GCA_963277665.1. Lineage (NCBI taxonomy): Eukaryota > Viridiplantae > Streptophyta > Magnoliopsida > Santalales > Viscaceae > Viscum > Viscum album. The sequence continues at coordinate 1,714,224,792 of OY728160.1, read as the reverse complement.
GAAATTAGAATTATTTTAATTATAATTATTATCATTATAATTATTATAATTATAATTATATATATAATAATATTTTTATTATTATTTGATAACAATAATAATAAATGATTATAATAATATAATAATTTATTATTATTATATTAAAAGGCTAATATATAGCCTTTTGAAAAAAGGGAAGAAGACCCATTTGTGGGTCTCCCAGTGTGGATGGAACAAGGAGACCCCCTTTTTGGGTCCTCCATGTGGAAGAAACAAAAAAAAATAAAGGGAAAGGGGGTGGCCCGTGGAAAGAAAAACAGCAAAAAAAAAAATAAATAAATAAATTGAACAGCAGGGGTATGGTGGACCCCTATCTCCCGCGCGGCGCATGCAACATCGTGCTACTACCTCCCTCCTCCCGTGAGGAGCCACTGCAGCACCGTGCCAGCCGGGGGAGTCCAGCGCCGCTGCTGCAGCACCGGCACATCACGCCGGCGCTGCACCCTACTCCTCACGCCGCACAGGAGGGTGCAACAACAACCGCTCCGACCGTCCCCAACCCCGTAGAGCCGCTCCCCACAAGGCTTCTCTGCCGAACCGCCTCGGCCCCCCCTCCCGACTTCTCTCCCTCAGGACGCCACACCCCTCCTCCTTCCTCCTCTCTCAGAAGATCCCTGCTACACTCCGCACCCGTGATCCGCACACTACACAGCCGGCTCGGCCAGCCTCCTCATAGGCCTTCAGCAGCCGGCCTCTCTCGGTCGACCCCTTCCTCCACTAGCCGTGACGCCGAACAGCCCTGCAGGGACCACCCCGCTCCTCCGCAGTGCCGCCTACTTCTCCTCCTCCAGCGCAGTGCATGACTGCAGCACCGGGACGCCGACCCGCATGGATGCCATGGCCCAACCATGCACGGAGGAACTCTTCTGCCTAGCGCAACCACAGACAGCACAACTGCGACTGCCCGTCCGCCTTGGTTCCTCTCTGGGAGCACCCTGGCCAAGGTTAACCGGCCGCCGCCCCGTCCTCCTAGCGGGCAGGTAACCCCTCGGGTTAAGTTAAATAAATTAATATAATTAATTAATTAAATTAACTAAATTAATTAATATATTAATTTTAGTGAAATAAATTGTAATACCCGATTAGAATTAATTTAATTTAGATATCAAATTAAATAAATAAATTAATTTAATTTTAAGTATTAAAATTAAATTAATTAAAGGACCATTAATTAATTAAATTATTTGAATTTAGTAATTCATTTAATTTAATTATGTATACCTCGTACTTATTTTTTCATTTTAATTTTTATCGCACAATATATTGTACCCGACTACTGGTCTTAAGCACTGGCTCCGTATGTATGCTTTTAAATTATTTATTTAATTAATTATTTTAAACTACGTGCGATGTGTGTAATTAATTAAATGAAGGTCTGCGCGTCGTCTTTGTTTTCGGTTAAAATGTATAAGGGCCTGTGCGCCCAATTTACCAGATGTAAATTTATACCCAAGTTCCCCTCGCCTGCGCACGAGTATCTTTGTACTTCGAGTAAAGAAAACGAGCGAACTCAAACCCGCCAAGACGAGGCGGAGCACATTGATCAAGACGACGCAAGACGGCAGGTGGACCATGCCAAGACGAGGCGATACTCCAAGACGTGACGTGGACTCCGCCAAAATGAGGCGATGCTCCAAATGAGAAGAAGACATACAGCACGGGTTGAGATGCATCTAGTGTCAAGTTTTGACACAGGTATGATGCCTCTTAGGTCGTTTAGATGCTCAAGGCTATTCGGGTAGTAGTTTTTACTTTATGAATTTATTTATTATTTTATGCATTTTAGAACAGTGGGAAAATACATAAAATAATAGATAATAAAATGCATAAAGAAGTGGCGTGTGTTTTTCTATTAAAGTTCAGTTGTGAGCGCGACAACATAGATGGAAAAGTTTAATATAAATGGATCACATTCATCGAGAGAAAACCAATAAAACCCTCCAAGAAAATATTAATTCACAAACAACCTTCCATCATTCAAGTTTGAATAAAACCGGGTGTTTGAGGTGCCGGTTCATGCCTCAGCTGAGGGTGCCTCTTACTACCGGGGAGTTCTTATTTGTGTGGTCAGTCAACTTAACTAAAATTTCAGCAAAGATATAGCCTTAGCTAGTTCATTGTAATTTTAGAGGCAAGAGTTTAGTAAATCAATAAATTATTTTTGAAGCTAGGACTTCACTCAACAGATCAAGGAATCGCGAGCTAATGAGGTTGGCTAGTCAAAAGCATACCTTGGACCCTCCGAGTAGTGGCGTAGCCCTAACTTGTAGACTATGAGGGAGGTTCACGGATCCTTTCCACTAGAATACTCAATAGTATTCTGATTCTATTACAGAGGGTTCCTAGAATTCGAAAAATTAGTGGGAGACATTTAATGATTAAATAATCAGTAATGTCAGATTAGGTAATCACGTAAAAGTACAATCTACTAAAGTATATTTGTAGATAATGACAAAAAATACCACAATAAAACTACAATAAATATTAGAAAAATTTAATGTCTAAACGAAGCACGAAATTCCAAGTGTAGTATAGGCGCTTGCACACATTACTACAATAATGGAAATTCAAGGTGCTTGTGTCCCAACCTATTAAGCCACCTCAGGAAGCGAGGGTGTAAAACTGCTTATAGGAGACTAATGAATAAAGCATATGATGGTTCTATCATAATGCTATCATCAAATTCTGATGTTATTTGTGGTCGCTACATCAAGACTTGGATGATGATCACATGTAGTCTCATCTCCAAGATCCTTTCAAGGAGAAAGTGAAGCAAGATTTGGATGTGATGGTCGCACTCGGTTTGTGTAAATTGAATGATAGTTCACAATCTTTAATTCCATCCAATTTATTATACCTTTTACACCCAATTACTCTAGTTTCGTTTAAGGATACAAACAAACCATATAGAGTAAGCGCTTCATTACCATTAAGGTAACATTATCCAAGTAATAAGAATATTGGAGATAACGTCATCTTTTATTCTTTTGGCGAATACATTGAATGAAAAGGAGAAAAGGCTTATGAAAAGTTACACCAAAGACACCTATGTCATGTCCTTCAATGAAAAGTGGTTGGTTATTTAATAGGAGGTTATTTGAATCACATAATGAAATAAATTCATTGAAGTTTAAAAACTGAAATACAAGAAGCAAGTACTCGCTTCTTGTTCAATTTATATTCATCAAATATATTAATGTTTCTAACATACTTCTGGGGTATTGAATATAATATGACAATAACATATGTGTATTTAAATACAGTAACCAATCAAGTAGAGAAAAATTACTATAAGTAAAGTGTCTTCTCCAAACAGCTAAGAAAGGGTGATTCCTAAGTCAGTGGAGAGAAACACATAACTTCTAATTGCCAAGGGATTGATTCAAATTGAACAAGTTTTGGAGTATAACCAAAAAAATTTATCTCATTTTCCCATTTGGAAAGGATGAGACATTATTCTATGTTTTGGAATGAATGTTTATTGTGGTAACATACTCAAAAAATAGTTCACTACTACTTGAATCAATGGAAAATACATGATGAATATAAAATGTAAGACTTACCCAGTTGTGGAATTGTGATTCTTTGTCAAGTAAAACTAAAAGTGGACGTCAACTATATACCCAATATGGTATTTAGGCTCGTCACAACTAAACACCTATGGTATAATTGATATCTTTAGTTTAGACAAAGAAACCTTTAGAAATAAAGGTATTCCACAAATATTTCTGAGGTTAGTTCAACAAGACAATGTGAACTATTCCAGAGAAAGAAAGTGGTAAAGATACTTCATAAGTTTCCTTTATGTCATTAAGTAATAGTGAAGTATAATTTTGGTAAGAATATATGAGTTACTTTGGATCGGCAGGAGAAAGAATATCTTGACCAAGCAATCATCGATCATGATAATGTAGCATGGAGTAATTCCTAAACGCATGTTACCTTATCTGTATCACCATATTGATGTTCATAGAGAGGATCAATGATGAGTATTACATATTAACATTGATAAAAAAACATGTAGCGTGGAGCAATTTATAAATGAATATGTTACACATCAAAGTTATGATGTAAGTTATATCAATGTTGCAACTTGCGGAAACTTCCATCATATTTCAAAATGTGATTTACAAATAACAGCGTAAACCCATAACCAATATGCCAACTAAAATGACAGATGGCTATCATACGAGTCATAGTATGATGGAAAATACATTATGTCATAGGACGTGTTTATATGCAAAGCGTTTGTTAGGATTTAAACAAAAATTTATCAAGTTAAACACATTGTGCATCTTAGTTAATTATCCTAACAGTTTCTTAAGATATTACCTAAATCCCTAAGATAGAAAAGATGTAGTCAAGTATTGGAATACATTTCTATACAAGGGTGAACATCTCTATTTTGAAATAGTTGGAGCTGAATTGACTTGGACTTAGTCAATGCCCGAGATACACAAATGGTTGGCATAGGGAACAAGTTCCACAAGTACGTGTGGAATAGGAATGTTCCAGAGACACATACTGCGTAGGAAGAATGAAACCATGGTGATGGTTTTATATTCACTGTGGTTGGTGATATATTATTCATTGAGAATAATAAATCATACAAGTAAGCAGTATATGGCAATGAGCTAAGATCGACAAGATCAACTAAAATTCAATAATGGATTCCATGTATCAAATTGCAAAGGGGATTATAAATTGAATACTGCGGTGGGTATTCAAATGAAATGATATATGGATGGTACAAGTATGGTACCATAAGGATCGATTGGTTATACCAAGTCGGTATGCCTATATCTATTAGAATTTTACTTGTCATAGCTGAACTTCTGAGATCTTTTTATTGGTCATTGGATGTCAAGATCCTTTTTCGTGGAAGGTGTCTATACGACACAACCAGAAAGAGATGATGACATCAAATGATGCCAATAAGGGTTGAAAGTTACTGAAATACAATTCTGGATTAAAGTAAGCAACAAGGTCTTAGACAATTCATTATAAATGAATCTTTTCCTTGTGTCTACCATAGGTTAGTGGGAGCACCAATGTTTTCCAAATGATATATGTTGGGGAACATATCGAAAACATATTTTGATCTTACAGTTAGATAAGATCAGTTTAAAATAAAATCTACAAATATTGACTTCAAGTAGCAACCTATGTTCTAGGGAAAAGGATCCACTTAGGTAGATCCAAAGGTTGCTTGGTCATAGTCAATCGTACATACAGTGACATTGTATTGAAAAATAAAAGATTGGAACAATTCAAGTTCAGAATTTTTTCCTATGTTACATGGCTTAATCTCTCCAGGTTAACATGTTTGGATCATGTGTATAGATTAAAGTTGTGAATTGATACCATATGCTTTAGCGATGGATCAAACACATATGCCATATTATGTACAATAATTTATACTACTAGGAGATAATTTATTATAGGAAGATATCAATTATTTCCAGGAGAACTGCAAGTTATGCAGTCATAACTATTATCTTGTACTTCGAAAAGTTCAAATGATATTTACCTGAAATATGGATGGGAAGGTATACTAGTTTTGGTGGGACACAAACTAGTAATCCTTGGATCAATTTGATCTAGTATCATAGTTAGGAAAAGGTGATGAGTGAGTCAAGATCATAAAATCTAGTGGTAGACATATCTACAAATACTGAGTACGTTTCAGCTTCTAAAGCAGCTAAGAAGCAGTTATATTTCACAATTTTTTTTCCAGTTCGTGGATTCTCACCTAGCGAGAAAAGTATTATCATAATGAGAATTATGATATTCTTACTAGACAAGTTTTCAAGTTATTAAAATGGACAAAATGATCTACTTGGGGATACCTTATCTTGAGAAGGTTTTACTCAAGCAGATGAGGTCGCATATAGTAGATATTCCACGCGACGAAAACGTGGCAGGCCCAGCAGTTAAAGCCATTGCTCAGCAGAAGCATGGTATTTATCATGTGAGTATCTAGCAAGATTAGTTAGCAAGTTGGATCTAGTGCAAGTGGGAGTGTTGAAATAGTGGGTGCCCTAGAACCAACTATGTAGTACTTTTGATTACAGTATCATGTGTACAGTTAGATATGCATGATGATATCATACCATTATAATGCAAAATTTTCTGCATCCACTATAATAATGGTAATGTCTAAATGTTAATTGTCATGTCAAGAGGTTGTAGCAGATCCCAAGCTATAATGAGAACCTCGAGATAAAATGAAATTGGTCTTAAATATATGTTCTATAGTCTAGATACATATTACTGACTGGACACAGTAGATGTATGACTATCAGGTGCTGGGAGCTCATAAGCATTGATACTTCTTCTCATGAAGTTTCCACTTGGTGATCTCTAGTAGTGAGATAATGAGGACAGACCCGCCAATAAAAACACCACATGTTTTGGGTGTCATTGGTTGTTCCTATCTACGGACATGTGTATTGGTCTCCTGACTTGATACCATTACTAATGTATATCATTTAATCACATAATTTAATGCAAGGTGAAAACCACGACAGTAATGTCTGGGCGAGGTAGATTGTGTTAGGTGCGTCGTTGGTGGTATGCCGTTAGTTGAATGGTCAAGAATGAATTTGTCGCTTCCAAGTTTAGGAAGTTGTATATCTCAGGCCTGGTTGATCAGGATGGTGCCGACTTCATAAGTCTTTGGCTAAAACAGTGGAAATGCGAATCCATCTGGATAGATCAAAAAATAATAAAGGAAGATAAGGATGATGACACAAGAGTGTGTCCTGCTTTATGAGATATCAAATGACAAAGAGATTATAGTACACAATCAGTGTTCATAGGATGGTAGTCATTTCAATGACTATCCTTATCTCTTTAGAGGGCCATGATGGGTTGCTAGACCCCACTCTTTGTCTGTGGATTTTATTCAGTACTATTGGGATAAGGGCCTAGAGGGTCACACACAATAGCGTATTCAAGAATCCACCCTCTTTAGTTGAATAGGTATATGGACATAGTGGGCCCCACCATGGGGTCCGAGCGTTGTCCAAGTTGTCGATCACCAAAATAATTAAATAAATTAATTAATATTCAAGTTACAAATATTTGGGATTGATTTTATTTAATGTATTTATGAGTTTAGTAAATACAAGAAAAATATTAATCGAACGAATATTATTTAATATTGAAGGATCATTTAATATTAAGAAGGACAACGAGTTGTGTTAAATGGCTCGGTTTTATCACATAATATATTATATATATATATGTTACAAGTATGTCATAAAATAATAAATAATATTGACACAGTTTTAAGTTGTCATAGTTATTTATTTAGAGAACGTTGATATTAATGGGGGCCGGGAAACCGTACCGGGTATTTTATCAATATCTCCATAAATAAGAGAGGAGGCTCTCTCTCATTTGTGTGCATATCACTATTCATTTATTTATGGAATGAAAAATTGAGAACCTCTCTCTCCTCCTAATTTCTAGAGAGAGAAGCTGATGATCCAAGAGCTCGGATAAAATTCTTCCTCACGCATTGCAAGATCAACGATGCAGTGATCGTCGGGATACTGAAGATATCATTGAATCACTACTCTAGCACGCTGAGTTCGACGATCGGTGTTCCCGGGGATTTTTGGAGCTCGTGTGGACGATCTAGAGGGATCCTGCTTTGGATCCTTCAAGCGACGATCACCATCAGCTAGCGGCATTTGACCGCACCTTCAGATTTGAAATAGGTACGTTTTCATTTTAATTTTGTGCTCTTAATAATATACGCGAGATCCTAGGACCTCTCTAGGTCTCAGATCGTCGGTGACGAAAAGTACCGTTATTCCGCCGATGAAAATTTTAAAATCCCCAACCCACTGGCTTCTCCTGCGGTCCCTGGAAACATAACAATACTTGGATTCTAGGAAGGATTCCCTTCGATGAGCTCATGGTATTGGATATAATTGAATGGATGTACTATAACGATGCCTTAGGGATGGGCTCAGACTACCTCTCTGAAATTGAAAATTTTAATATAAATGATAGATATTCTTTTATTGATACTTTATAGACTTTCCTTAGGATTTTTGATACCTATATTGTGCCTTTAGTGTGGCTAGTTTTTACATATGGATTAAACCAAAATCCAAAAGCACAAGCTTGGGGTAATTCTCTTTTCTTTGGTCTATCATGTTACTTATGCCTTACAATATATATCCTTCTTTACCAAGAATCTCATTTAGAATTTCAGCTTAGCCCGAAGTAGGTGGTATAGGATGGGTGCCCATTTGGGAACCCAAACCAAGTTGCAGTTATTTTATTTATTTAATTTTTTACTTTTATTATACATTGGAACACTGATAGTTTTCTTCAACATGAAATGGAAAGGTCTAGACATTGTCGATGATGACCTTCTAATATTACATCTCACACCTTTCTCGGTCACCATTTGGTACCCAAGTAGATTTTATTCTTGTAGGTATGGATACAGGGAAGAGTTCCACTCCAGATTCTTGATTTCTTTGCTATTTTGGATAAAGCTTTGGGGGTAGAGGACCGAGCCTTTCTCAAGATGCCTTGGGACAGTTTTTTCTTTTTTGGAAGTTTTTGTTAGCATGCAGTCTATGATTGTATCCCATACCCCTTAACATTTATTTATTTAATTTTTTTTATAATAAATTAGCATCATCATGGTATGTTTTATGACTATTTAGATTCCATAATTATTATTTATTATGTTGGGTCATTTATCTGTTTCTTTTACTATTTACCTTTTCTCTATTCTTGCACTACTGGTTAAAATATTATTTACCACTATGTATTACCTTATCACATGAGGGTATAGTCTTCGCACAGACTAAACGAAGGTCCTCGCTGCTAGTCAATAGCCTTTGGCATTTGGGGAGATGCGCTTGAGGTCTTTTGGCCAACCATCTTGAGGCCCGGTTCAGAGGAACTCAGGGCGGGATGATACATAAATGATAAGAGTATCGTGAATTATGTGTCTATAAATTACAATTAATATGTTCCATGGAAATGTTCCTATTATGGTTTCTAACCTATCAATTTTATCAAGTCCTTTATAATGGTTTGTAAAGAGTTTTGTTAATTTACAAAGCATATCCCCCGGAAGTGTCAAACTATGTGTGCAACAAGACCTATTCTCATGAACCAGGTGAAGATTGACTTAACGACTAATGGACCCTTTTCGGAGTTATCAACATTAGGTAAAACTATTAAAGATCTATATCCATTTATAGTATCAAGATTGGGATGAAATTTCTTGTAACAAACTCTCATTATACTTCACCAAAATTTTAGGATATTTTTCTTCACTTTGTCTTGTCTTTATCCCTAGGGATATCAATAAATTATTGAAGTCCTAGTCCCCAAAAATAACTATATCTTTCAGTGATGAAAGAAAAAATTAACCAAAATTTTTACACATTTTATTACATGAATTATAACATAAACACCCACTAATTATAACCTAATGTTAATGAGGCCTATTGTCTATGGAAGACTAGGTTCATAATACATTAAAGTGAGAGTAAAATAAAAAAATTTCTATTTTATTCTCCATAATTATATCCTAAATCATTTCAAGATCCTAAAACTAAATGGGATAACCAGAGGAATACATAGTCAAAAGGGGTGGCCTAAAAATCCTAGTAATGGATTTAACATGATAAGGAAAAATATTATGTGATTCAAAGGTATAAAATGATATAATAAAAGATAAGTCACATTAGTTCATAAAATGAAGAACATGGTATCATAAAATCATGGAAACATAGGAATTATGGAAAAAAAATATAACATGAAATAAATATGAGTCAAGGATAACTACCTAGAAAATATTACATGGTAGAGGAAGTCCCATAATGGATTAGGTTCACTCCATAATCCAATACATGACGTCTCATGATACTATAACATTACCAAATACATTGGAGGGATATATAATTCCAGAACCAACCATCACATTCATATCATGTATATGATTATGTGTACGACATTAGGAAATAAATCATAAGGAATAGACATAATAATTACCCGTGGAAAGAAAATGTGTTTCATAATCTTGCCTCATATCATAATCATAAGAGGTTTCCTGAATAAGGCATTTGAGAAAAAAACATAAGGCATGTATTACCCCATCAAAGAATGGGAGAATGGGATATGTATATATATGTAAGAGACATATATATAAAATTTATAATCATTATTTAATATTAAATAGAAATATAAGGTCAGTTAGAGAGATAATGGCCATAACATAAAGGAAAGGGTGGTTTAGAGAGACCCCTTACCTCGATTCGAGACTTATTATGTATGTTACTTATATACTATATAATAAAATTATGTAAATTATTTTTTTCTTAAAAAACTTTTCCATGTTTAATACCTTATACTTAGACTATTTAATTCAGCTATTTAAATGACCAATTTAATTACTTATTTAGTTTTGTCCACATCAGGTGTTTTAAGGACACTTAGTTCGTAATTTCAAAACAACATCGGTGTGTTAAATATGGTCAAAGGGTTAATTATTCCATCATATAAAGAATAATAATCACTAAATAATTAACATTTCTATAAATAAATTATACTTTTAAATCCAACCATGAAATATTGTTATGAAAAATGAACTACGTTACTATCATGGAGACGATAGGACATACATACTCATGAGTAACGCTTCCATTTTTCAAAGATCATAATGGAAAGAAGGTAAGCATTTTTTTATATTTAATAAATGATAATTATATCATAAGTGTCATATTATTTCTTTAAATACACTTACATATACCATCCATGTTATATGTTAATAAAACAAATTAATCACATTACTTCATTAGGCGGTATTCTGCCGTACACACAAACAGTGTTATCATTTTTTAATGGATGGTAAGGTAAGAAGGTATATGATATGTTAGTTTTGAAAAATTATTTATGTGTCATAAATTTCATACATAAAACTTAAATTAATTATCATTAACAACCATGTGGGGTGATGAGGGCAAACAAATTACATTAGTTCATGAGATGATAGTCCACCATACACATGTTTGATGGTTTCATTTCCCATTTAATGGAAGTGGAGATGGATACATATTATGAAATTACATAAAATATTAGTATATATGAGATACTGGTGTTATTATTTTAATTTTAAATATTTAATTTTAGGTGAAAAAATAATAAGTAGAAAATAAGGATCTTGGTGAAGACGATTACAATCACTTAGAAGAACCACCTTTGGATCTCTTATTAAGGACCATAATATGGGTATTTTGGGAAGACTAGAAGATATAGAATGTGTATAATTATTTTTAGTAGAGTTTGTTTTCATGGTTTGGTTGATAAATATTTCTTTATAAGTATAAATAAGTGAGGGTATGTGGTTCCTTTTTATAATTGAGGAGTATTGGAATTTTTGTAAATACCCAAAACTATTCAATAATGGGAGGTCACTCTCAAGAAAAGTGACTCAAAAACATGATAAATAATGGATTGGATGGGTGATATGGTTGAAAAAAAACCACCAAAATTCCAAAAAACTTATTTTAAACTTTTTATTCCATTTACCTATAAGGTTACACACTTATACCATTTTGGTTTTTCACCATGACAACTAGTTTTTTATGGTTTTTATTATTCATTATAAAAAAAATTAAGTTGAACTTATTATCTAATATTAATTATTATTATTATAATTATTGAAACCATTTTATCAAATTCAAAACATATAATTGGAAAAAATCAATTTAAAATTAATCCTGCAAAATGTGTCGAAAAAAGGGGTTTCAAGAAATGAAATTTTCAACCAATATGTGATATTATATTAACTCCATGGCTAAAAAACATCATTATATGAATTTAAATTAATTTGAATGATATATAATAAAAATTTCATTAAAATATTTCTTTTTTAGGGTTATTTTAATTAATTAAAATGGATAAACTTAATGCAAATAAAAAAGAGTTTGAAAAAAATTGGGTTTTTAAGTATAAAAATAAAATTATACCAAAATAATAAAAATTTATAATTCAGATGAAATTAATTATATTATTATAAATAATTTTTTTCATTTTTTTACTTTAATACCAAATAAAAAATATAATAGGTATTTTAAATTATTTTATTTAAGGACAGTTTTTGAAAAATTAGAAATTTTCACTATTCATTAAAAAATCAAACATTTTATAAAAATACCAAAATTTCACATTAAGTTAATTTTAATATACTGATTTAGAAATGGTTCTTATTTTATAAAATAATATTTATAAAATTTAGATAAATTAATTATAATATTTTTTCACAGGAAACAACACAAATAATTTTTTAAGAAACATATTTTTTAAGAATAAAATGTCTTTTTTGAAAATTGAATACTTATTTATAAATAATTTATCAATAAATTTATCTCAATTAGAACCTTTTTATACATTTCATAATGTAGTTAGTACTATTCGTACCCTCAAATTTAACAATTAGGCTATAACAGTCATAAATAATCATTGTCCATTTAGGCTCAGTGTTGCCTATCATATACACTATCAAACATAGTTTCCTTTTCAAAATATTTTGGTGTTACAGAAACCATGGATAGGTTTTGTGTTTTTATTATCTTATCATGTAGATTCCAAAACCTATGTTTATAAATTAGTAAATAATTACCCTTTCTTTTTCTATAAAAACACATCTAATCTTCCAATCCTATTCACTAAAAACCCATTAAGCATGAAGTTTCTATCCCTCCACCTCTCGAAATCCCTACCAAGGTGTTCCCAAGATCTTAAAAATATCCTTTTAAGCTTTAAAATCCCCCTATGAAGGTAACATGATTATCTCCTCCTCTTTATTCAATCAATTTCTTTTAGTTATGGATTTTTATTTTAGAAATTCTCATGTTATAATATGTTTTACACATACCTTTACTTTCCTTATGATTAATAATTAATTAGAGACAAAAATTGACTCTGACTAAACCCTTATATAAAACATTATGTTCACATATTATGCTATTGATTCTACCCTACAATTTTCTATTCCAAACATATTTTCTTATGTATACCCATCCCCATTTCAACTCAAGGTTATTCACCTAGATATACCTATCCTTGAATTATTAGGGACTCTGATTTATATGACCCAAAATCCATAATCATGGTACTAATGGTGGTTAAATAAATCCTTATAGCATATGATATATGTGACATAGAAATTCATGTACATGATACAAATGTGGCGGGTGGGCCTGAAAGTATATAGCCCTATAATGCATTGGGTAATGTTTTAATCTCATTATATACCATGTATGGTTCATGGGAGGTTATCCTAAGCACAATATGTAATTATGTATTGGTGGTTAACCTTGAATTATTCTTATGATGTCATGTTTTATGATGTTTCCACATTTATGTGTTTCCTTGATGTTATTATATTATATCATGCTTCAATGTTTGTGTTTATCATTATCAACCCTTTTATGACATATTGATATTCCAATTGACTAAAATGTATCATTTTGAACATGTTATTCTTTTATTATTCCCTTATTGATCATTATAACTCACCCATTTCTTAGGTACATCCCTAGGTTACCCCATGTAGTTTTAAAATATCAATCAAATTAAGGTTATGTTATAAGATTTTTAATTAATTGTTCCATTTACCTATTAAAAGTTATGGTGTTATTTATAAAATTAATGGAATACACTTGGACTTTTTATATTTATGGATTATATTGTGTGTGTATTTATGTAATAAATCATGAATTAATGTTTATAGAGAATTTTTGTGGTCATATTTTTCACATATTTTGAAATATTTATGTGAATATTTGAACAAATTAAGATAATAGATTCTAAATTATAAAACTTTCCTTTCTATCCTTTGAGGTCTAACTGAAGTGGCCTCCATAAGTTAAAGTATAAAAAAATTTTATAAAATAAATTTCACTTTTAGGAAGGCATTTTCCTACCACCAGATCATTGTAAATTTTCTAAATAAATTTAATCTTCCCGAATATAAAATCTTGATTCATATTTTAGTTTTTGAATTTGGTGGGAATTTAAATAAGTTAGGGATTGAGAATTAACCAAATATTTTACCACATCAACATACCATGACACTTCACCATCAAACAAGTAGAGATTTTTATTTATAACGAGGTCTGATATTGGTTTATCATCTAGAGTATCCACTTCCACTATGTTGGGTAGTCCACACAAGTGATCAACCACTTGGTTATCAACTCCCTTATTGTGTTTTATTTATATGTTGAACTTGTAAATCCCTGACCCAAGAATCTCAGAGCTGGTGCATTATTTTATTACATTGTAATGATTAAAAGGAATAAAATCCTGAAAGTCCAATCTATTTTGAAATCTTGGAAGACCAAATTACATTCATTATTCCCATAATACATTAGGAAAAGAGAATAAAACATGATACAATATAAAATGAAATAAACTGCATGCTTGAAAGCTTATCCAAAGTTTTCTTCTACATAACCTAGGGAAAGGAAACATAAGAAAAAGGTGATATCATATGCTTAGTAAGGGTATATAATACAATAGAAGAATAAATAATTATACATGGTGAATAAAAAAATAACAAATTCCATTAAAACATAATCTTAAGCATAATATGGCAAGAATAAAAGCTGAATAAATAAAACCACAATAAAACATAACCATGAATATTTTACTATTCAAATAATCACCTGGACTATCAATTAATAGTTTCATGATGAGGGAAGGCATAATTCCAGATATCATAAAAATACTATTAAGGCCTCTTCTAAGACACCATATATAATGGGTAAAAATCTAGTCTAATTTGTCTCATGAGACCTACTAATGCATCATGGGGATATAACATACCCCACCCACCACTTATTATGTCCATTACATTCATCATATGTATAATAAATATATATATTTAAACAAATTTATCCCATACCACTTTTTAATATTTTAATAATAATCATAGATGAAAATAATCTAATAAAATCATTGATAAATTCTTTACAGAAATACCATTTTTCTTTGAGAAGAAGAGTTATTTTGAAAAAATAATTTATATTTATCATGATTTTTTGTATAAAAATAGTAATGAAAAAAATACATTTTCATGAAAAAATTAGTGATTTTATAAAAATAATAGTGTCTTAAAATATATTACAGATGGTACTTAAAAATGGGTAAGAAATTTAGATGTTCTCTTTAATCAGGCTTGTGTATCGGGAAAAATTGAGAATGGATCCTTTTGAAATATGTATTTTCTCAAAAAACAAAAGTTGAAATGACCATAATACATTATTTTAGATCATATAATCAGAATTTATAATAATTATATAAAATAAATGAATAATTACATTAGTTTATAGAGGAATAAATTGCATCCGAAATGAAAATGGAGGTTCGGGAAGAAAACCCTTACCTTTTTGTAATCAATCGAATCATATGCCCCCAAAATCAATAATCATAAAATGATACATTTAATAAAATTAAAATAAATATATTAATGATATTATAAATAAATGGGAAGTATACATACACCATGTATAGGAAATAGTGGAGAATAAGGAATATCTCACAAAAATGTAAGTGTGATGAGAAAACCCTTACAAGGATCACATAATTAGAGTGAGGATAAATCAATGACATAATTATGTGTGAAAAATATAAATCCACAAAATAAAATTGGATATAAAATATAAAACAATCATATTACATTCACACATATTCTTAAAAAAACATAACCAATGCCATAGATGTTCAACTCAATGAATGGAAATTGTGTTAAGATATCCCTTACCTCGGGTTATAATTTCATTAAATTTGTTAAAAACTACCATATAATAGTTTTAATATTCTTATTAATTTAATAAAGAACAAAAATCATGTTTATCATACCTTATAGAGTCTTCTAATAACATTTTCCACCCATTTATTAACAATATTTTGTTATTTTCATTATTTCAGGTGCATTCTTTTCGTGGTTTCCAAGGTATGTTTATTATGGTATTCCTTTTAAAAAAGAAATAATAATAAAAAAGTGATAATATATATATATTTATGTCATTTTAAACAATTAAATTTTAATTTAAACTTTCCATGATTTTGGTAAAATGTAAATTAATAATCATCATCCAAGAAAGCGTTGGATTGACGCACCACAAATGGTGATTTTGTTATTTAAGAATAAAAAGAGAAGATAATAGATTTTATGATGCTTTGAAAAATCAAATAAGGTCTCATAAAATTATCTTATAATCACAAGATATCAAAATATTAACTTATGATTCTATTTTATGAAAATAAATTTTTTTGAATCGTTATATTAATTATAAAATTTTAAATAAACATTTATGTTTTATATAATTACTAATAATTAATAATTTATAAAAAAATTATTTACTTATACCATTATATCGTACTTTCATTTATAATATGTCTAAATTTTATTTATACTTTCATGGGTGATGTAACTATTCATTTTTCTGGCTTACTATTCATAAGGGTTATATTACTATTCATAAGGCTAACATTACTATTCAAAAGGGTCAAGTTACTATTCCAAAAAAAAGTTAATCCTACCAGACACTAAATATCTTACTGATTGCAAACAGTGTATGCTTATTTTTTGAAATTCAATTCACATAAGTATAAAAATTATGTTTAATGGATAGGTTATAACTATCATGTTTAAATAATAATGAAAAGAAAGTGTTGTTTCATAGAGACTCCATGTTGTGTGCATTAAATTATATATTAAATTTATTTTTTAATCATTGTGGTGTTGTATTCTCCCCACCTTCAATAAATTTCATCCTTACAATTTTAATTTTCACTTCAAAAAAGAAAAAGAAGTTGATTCTAGAAAATACCTTTGTGGAAAACCCCCATTGGAAAAGAATGTACTAGGATATTTTTTTTTGTTTCAATATTCTTTCCCTAAATTTGAGAAATTATTTATCACTATAATAATTTAAGGAAATATGATTACTAGATACATTTCTATGAACATAATCTTATCCTTAAGTTGTGCCTTTAACTATTCCTACTTCATTTCATGGCACAAGTTATATAATAGGGTAAAATAATCCCTAAAACCTTGTCCAAATATAAAATTTAACCATTTCATTAATGGTTATTTTTAAAAAAATATCATGATCCAACAATTTAGAAAAAATTTCACTTAATTTTTCATATTGAACTTATTAAACAACATGAAGTAGCTCTTAATCACAACTTACAAACATGTGTGTTCATTATCCTAGTATCATCTTGAAGCATGGTAATTAATTGAATTATGATAAGAACTTATTTAATAAATTCATGATTCCTTATTCCTTACATAAAACATAGGAATTTGGATATATTATATAATTCCAATTTTTTTGGACTCTACCACTTTGTTGACAGTCCATTGTTTAGATCCAATATAGTAAGTGTTATCCAATTTACATTATCCAAATCAATAATCTCTTTATTTAAAAATATATATCCCAATATCAAGAACATATTAAGGGTTTTATTTCCCTCAACCATATATTTTTCCAAAAGTTTAACTTGCTACTAAGTCACTTTTCCTTGGTAACATTCATCATACGACCATAAATCCTTAATGAAACAGTATTTTAGTACACTTCTTATATATTATATAATTCTTATAACAAGTACATAATTGATTAAAATACTAAAAATTCATAATTATTGAATCTAAAAATAATAACATTAGTCATTCCTCTTCATCCATGGTAGTAGCATAATATTTACCTTTCTCCATTTTATTCTTTTGGTGTATATTCCTTTTGACTCATGGGACATTGATTTTAATAGTGTCCAATCCCCTTGCATTTGAAGTATTGTACATAGGAAAACTTTTTATTACCATTGAAATCACAAAAATGTTTCCTTTATCTCTACACTTATGGAAAACTCCCATTCTTTTTAAGCATATACCATGGTGTTTCCTTCCACAATTACCACATGTTGGAAAATAATTCTTTCCCTTATTCCCATTATCTATCTTTTTCCCAATTGTCCGCTTAATTTATTTATTCCTTTATAAGCCATAATACTTATGAAACTATTTATCTTTCTTGTTAGGACATGATACTATCTCTTGATATGATTATAATGTTTGAGAGACTAGTTCCCTTCGAAATACTAGTTTAAACCCATCTAAGAAATGACCATTCTTACTCTTTGGATTATTTTCATTGATTAGGTTCCCATTCCTTCTAGTAGGTTCCACTTCTAAAAACTTTCATACACTAGGTTAGATTATAACATTATGAAACATAATGTATCATCCCAATAATAGTGAAATACCTAACATTAATTGAAAATTTTATGTGTAACTAACCTCATAATCATCAAAATGGTTTCATTGGGGAAATGTTTACATTTAAATCCTTCATAATTGTTTAAAAATAAAATGTGAATTATCCTAAGAATAACCCCTGGGAGTATCTAACTAGGTGCATAGTAAGATATTTTGTCAGGTACTAGGTTACCCTGAGTTAGTCCCGGGGAACCTTGTCATAGTTGTTACCCCTAGGTACATCTGTTCCAAAACCACATCCACTTGTAGTATCCTGACAAGGAAGTATTTCTTGGAAGACCCATATAATATACACCTTACCAAAATTCTAGGATTTTATTTTATACTTATCTTCAAATTATATCTTAGGGTTATGTTCTATAATATATGTTTTCTAAAGCTAGTTTCCAAGGTTGCTGCTAAACTTCCTTTGATACGAACTCTAAAGCCCCGAACCTAGAACCCTCGAGCAGATGCATTATTTTATTATATTGGAATTATTACAAATAATAAAATACCAAATGAACAATAAATTTATTTGTCTTGGAATAATATATTACATTGATGATACCCATAATACATTGGGAAAAAACATGATACAATATAAAATGAAATAAACTTTATGCTTGAAATATTATTCAAAGTTTTCTTCTTTATAACCTGGGTAAAGGAAACATAAGAATGGGGTGAGATCATATAATCATTATGGGTAAGTAATATAGAATAATCATAAATAATCATGCATGATTAATAACTAAAGAACACATTCCCTTAAAACATAATCTAGAGCATAATATGGTAGGAATAAAATATGAATAAATAATACCATAATAAAACATGACCATGAATATTATACTATTCGAATAATCACATGGACTATCAATTACCAGTTTCATATTGAGGGAATTCATAATATCGGACATTATAAATATATTATCAAGGCCTCTTCCAAGACACCATACATAATGGGTAAAAACATGGTCTAGTTTGTCTCATGAGACATATTGATGCATCAAGAGGCTGTAACGGGCCCCACCCATCACTTACTAAGTCCAATGTATTCCTCATATTTCTAATAAAAATAAATATTTAAATAAAATTTTCTTATACCAATTTAAAATATTTGAATCATAATCATAAATGAAAATACTCTAATCAAATCATTAATAAATTCTTGATAGAAATACCCTTTTTCTTTGAGAGGAAGAGTTATTTTGAAAAAATCCTTTATATTTATCATGATTATTTTTATAAAACTATTAATGAAAAAATATAGTTTTCTCATGAAAAAATTAGTTATTTTATAAAAATAATATTTCCTTAAAATAGATTATGTATGGTACTTGAAAATGGGTAAGACATTTAGATGTTCCCTTTAATCAGGCTTGCGTATTCGGATGAATTGAGAAGGGATCCTTGTGAAACATGTATTTTCTCACAAAAGAAAGATTAAACGATCAAAATAAATGATTTTGGACCACATAATCATAATTTATAATAATTATATAAAATAAATGAATAATTACTTTGGTTTATAGATGAATAAAGTGTATCCCGAATGAAAAAGGAGGTTCGGGAAGAAAACCCTTACATCTTTGTAATCAATAGAATCATATGACCCCCAAATTAATAATCATAAAATGAAAAATTTAATACAATCAAAATAAATAAATTCAGGATATTATATATCAATTCTAATTATACGTATACCATACACAATAAAAAGCAGTGAATAAGTAATATATCACAAAAATGGAAGCGTGATGATAAAACCCTCATAGAGATCGTATCATTAGAGTGAGGATAAATCAATGACATAATTATCCGTGATAAATATAAATAGACACAATATAAGTGGATATACATTATGAAACAATCACAAGTTATTCACACATATTCTTGAAAAAACAAAACCAATGACATAGATGATTAACTCAATGAATAGAAATTGAGTTATGATATCCCTTACACTGGGTCCAAATTCCTAAAAATTTGTTCAAAATTCTTGTATAGTGAATTTAATAGTGTTATTAATTTATTAAAAAACTAAAATAATTTTTATCACACCTTACATAATCTTCTTGTTACATTTTCCACCCATTTATTAACAATATTTTGTTATTTCCCTTATTTCATGTGCGTTATTTTCATGGTTTCCAAGGTCAGTGTATTCTGGTAATACTTGTCAAAAAGAAATAATAATACATAAGTTATAACATATATATTTATGTCATTTTAAACAATTAAATTCAAATTTAAACATTCCATGATTTTGAGAAAAGGGAAACGAATAATCATCATCCACAAAGGCATTGAATTGACACACCACATATAAAGATTTTGTTATTTAAGAATAAAAGGAGAAGATAAGATATTTTATTATAATTTAAAAAATTAACTAAGGTCACATAAAATTATCTTATAATCTTAAGGGATAAAAATATTAACTTATGATTATATTTTATGAAAAAACATTTTCTTTTGAATAATTATATTAATAATAAAATTTTAAATAAAGTTTTTTGTTTTATAAAAATACCAATACATAATTAATAATTTATAAAAAATTTATTTACATATACAATTATATCATAATTTCATTCATAAGATGCCTAAATTTTATTTATACTTTCATGGGTGACGTTTCTATTCATTTGTGTGGTTTATTATTCATAAGGTTCATATTACTATTCATAAGGGTAATATTACTATTCCAAAGGTTCAAGTTATTATTCAAAAAATAAATAAATTAGTTGATCCTATCAAACTCTAAATATCTTACTGATCAGAATCATGAATGTCTGTTTTTCTAAATTCAATTAACAAAAGTGTCAAAATTATGTTTAATGGATATGTTATAAATATATTGTTTAAATAATTTTAATAACAAATTATTGTTTCATAGAGACTTAGTGTTGTGTGAATTACATTCTATATTATTATTTGTAAATCCTTGGGAAGTTATAGAACTCATAAATTAGTAGAATCTATCTCACATGCTTGATCTTAACATCATAAATCTTCATCAAATATCTAATGGCTGCATGGTTAGAAAAAAATTAAAACTTTATCTCTAAGAAAATATGATCTAAATATATATAGAGAAAAGTAAATCGATAGAAAATATTTTTCTATGGTTACATATTTGAATTGAGAAATACACAAGGTTCTTGAGGTATAATTAATGAATTGTAGTCTACCCACAATTATTTTAGAATGGAATAACCCTTCTACTTGGTTGGAATCCTTACACAATATCTTTCATGGTTGTTCCCAATTTTTTTGGCTATATTACTGGAGGGGTTATCAATATCCTCTTAAAATAATAAATGGTTTCCCTAAAATAATCATTAAAATCAAAACTATTATATTTCAAAACAAATATATAGAGAGGGAGATAAATATGACCAAAATCCTTAATTAACCTCTTATAGAACCCTTAATGTCCTAAAAAAGATCTAACATTTTCACATAAGTTGGGTAACGAAAATAATTTATTACATCAATTTTTATTTATCCACTATAATTCCATTTTTCGATCTTAAATTCCCAAATAAATTTCCTCTTTCTACAATGAAGTTATTATTTTTTAATTAAAAAAAAGATTCTTTTCAAAATAATTTTTGATAACTTTTTCCATATTTTTTAAAAAATGGTCAAAAAATTTCCAATAATTTTTATATTATTCAAGAATACTAAAAAAAATCTCCAATGTGATTAGAAAATATACTTACCTTTCCCATATTAAATTTACTTAGAGAATTAAAAAATCCTAATGAAATAATTTTATAAGAAAACGTGCCAATGGGATATGTAATGGTGGTCTTATCTTTCCTCTACAGAGCAACGAGTACCTAAAAATATTCAGATTACCCATATAAAAATAAATAGTGAGTTATTATTACAAATATCTCGAATATTTGATCAATTAAGGGGATTTGGAAGTTATATTTTCTAGTGTCTTGATTCAACTTAATATAATTAATACATAATATCTATCTATTCTAAATTCTCATAGGTATTAATTTATTCTTTTAATTAATTATAATGGTTATGCTAGTTTTCTTGGGAACTACATGGATGTGTTTGGCCCATTGTGAATATGAAATGGAGTAGATGATCCCTTTTTCGAAGATCTTATTTATCACATTTTTCATTAACTCTATCAAAGTGGTTTTCATCCTCCTTTGGAGTTGGCTAACAGGTTTTGAATCTCCCTAAAAGATAATCCTATATGAAACTATTTTTGGATTTATTCCTGGAACATCACCTAATTTCTATCTAATTTCTTGAAAATTATTACTTAAAAGTTCAATCAGAGTTTTTAATTATTTTTTAGATAGAATTTTAGAAATTATCACTGTATCTTTTTCTCCTTCTATGAGGTAAACATTGTATAACTCAATTAGATGTGGTTTTAATTACATGTTTGGTGGTTTTTCAAGATATAAAATTAAATTGATGTTTCTCATTCCTAAATTTTAAACTTTTAATAGACAAGGAAACATGTTTTATTTTTAATTGATGAAATAAATCATTATCGTGCTAATCATTTTTTCCATTTTAAAAGCCAGTTTATGGGTCTCCAGTACCCAACATACAACCACAAACACAAAAAAGTGAAACTTACACATCATAGTAGCCGGACTCATCACCACACCCCATGTAAGATTCATCATGGTGAGTGTTATCACCAAACACTATGGTGATTTTTCCTCTATGAAATTTTTTCTTATCTTAGCTATCTATAAGAAGGATCTCTCAAAAATTATGGGTGAGTGTCTTGGTGCTCTGTCCACCTCTTTGCTAACCACATAAAAGTTAGCTGGAAATACAAGTCCTTGAACTCCAAGTAACACATATTCCAAATATCCCACTAGAAAGTAAATAGACCCATTTGAAAGATATACCACCACTATTGTGTGATTAAAATCTCCCATATTCAATGAAATAAACACTAATTGAGGTAATACATTAATATAATAACATATATCACATAAATCATAAAAAAAGTTAAACAACCAATAGTGTAGGGAATATGAAATGTCTATAGATCTTGAAACTTGGTGGATAATTGTATACAAATAAGGGAAGATAAACTTATTATTAAATTCACCCTTTCATTCCTTTGGATCAGCCTCTTAGTTTAAATATCATTGGGGGACTTAGTATACTTTTGATTTTGAGGGCTTTAAGAAGGGTTATGTTGATCTCGACTTTCTGGAAAGTTTATGTATTTTCTTTTTGAAGTAAATTTTATTGAATATTCTTTGAATGAATTATTTTTAATGGAAATGGTTGGAAAGATCTTTCTTCTCCCTCTGATATCCTTACAATGTTGTTTCTTATTTTTTCCTCCCGGGTCTATCCTTTTTTAATTCCAATTTCTTCTTCTTCTTTATGGTGTTTTTCTAATTTTTTTTTGGAAATTTAAGATTTTGTTTCTTCACTATTGGTCATTTTAGTTTAGTTTCTGATGTTGATAGTGGTTGAATCTACCTACTACTTCTTTTTATTATCATATTAACATTTTCTTTTGGGTTAGGATCTATTTTTGTTTGGTAATTTGTGTAGATTATTAGAAAATGTTTTTAGAATTTCTCTTAAATCTTTGATTTTATTCTTAAGATAATTTAGGTTTGAATATTTTTTCATTTCGTATGAGGTTTTGTATTGTTGGTGGGATGGTTATAGGTTCACTTTTTCTATACTGGTCATAGGCTCTCTTTTTCTTGAAAGGGGGTGACTGGTAGGGTGGTTGGATATAAGACCACTTTTATGATTGCTGAAAGGGTTGTGGGTGTTGGTATGGTTGGTCTTTTTTACTAAAATGGGTGATGGTTTGGGTATTTATTTTTACAGGGGGTCAAGCTTTGTTTTGGAAATTTTTAAATCTATATTTTAATTGGTTAAGATCTCTCTATCTTTTCTTTTGATGTAATTTCAAAATATTAAAGGCCACTTTAAAAATTCTTTGCCCTAAAAAATTGGTCAGTTAAATAGTTAGGTGATGAGAATAAACTACATACCTTTTTTTGTCATTTTTCATTTATTAATTTTTTAAAAAAACATCTATATCACCAATATAGTTAGCTATTTAAGTTTAGATTCTAATAAGGTTTATATATTAGAAGTTATTACCTCATATATACCTCTTATTCTAGTATATATTATATAAAACTATTAGGAATTATATGCAACCTTCTCAATTATACCCTTGGATTATATAGGTGTTTTTCTATCAGAGATCCTCCAAATGAAATATAAAAAATATTTATTTCATTTTCAAGTAGGCATTAGTAAAATAAAAAGTGATTCTCCTTTATTTCTTGATGTGGGAAGCTAGTAAAAATCTTTTTTAATCTCTCTTAGTAATCATAGTGTATTTTTCTTAAAGCTTGTCTCATAGCATAAAACTATTTTATGATTCATATTATTTTAGAGGTTGGGAAGAATATCTAAAAGAAACATATATGTTGGTTATCCTGGTCTAGGATCCATCTTAGTTGTAATATGTATAACCACTCCTTGGCTACACCTTCATGTGAGAAGGGAAACTCACTCCACTTGACTTCCTCTTAAGCTATTCCCATTGGCTTCAAAGTATAGTGGACATGGGTGAACTCCTTGATATATTTAATTGGGGCATCTCCTGCTAAGCTATGGAATCATGGAAGTATTTTAATTAGTTTAGTATTATGTTCGAAGTCATTTTTAACATCATGCATTGAAATTTATTTTTATTTATTAACAAATTGTGGTGAAAACAAGCCTCTTAGGGTTTTTTTGGGGTTATTATCCATAATAGTATACTCAAATTAAACAATTTTTGTTTCACTTGATTATATAACATTTATTTCTTCAAAATGAATTTGTAATTAATGTTTCAATGTATGTTCATTAAGGTTATATCAATTGGTTCACTATTTTTATTAGGAGTTCTGGTTATAAAAATTATGTGTTAGATTATTAGCATAACCTCCCTATGAAAATTCAAATTTTTGACATTTTCTAGTAATGGTTTTTTGAAAAGGAAATTATTCAGTGTAAAATGTAGTATAGTGGTAACAC
The DNA here is from genome assembly GCA_963277665.1 of Viscum album. Taxonomy (NCBI): domain Eukaryota; kingdom Viridiplantae; phylum Streptophyta; class Magnoliopsida; order Santalales; family Viscaceae; genus Viscum; species Viscum album. The sequence continues at coordinate 1,714,199,357 of OY728160.1, read as the reverse complement.
TGGGTTGTTTCTACAGAGGAGTGATCTAAACCTATTATTACTTGTTGTTTAGAGAAAAAGGGTTTGTTTTTCATATTTTTAAACTAAATAATAAAATGAAATAGTGATTTTAAAATAACTAAAGACGAGATAGTTATTTGGAAAATGTTTTCTAAACTTATTATAATGCTATCCTAGTCTAAAAGTTATCCACTCTTCTTTTACTAACTGGTAGGAGAGAGAATCAATGATCACTTCATGTCTCCCCTTGATCAAATGGTTATGATAATTATATTCCTAAATAAGATATTATATTAGTATAACCTTATTCAATTGTGAGAAATTGTTATAGTGGATGATCATAGTCAACTTATAAAATTATTAATCTAGTCTTATTTTCCCAAAATATCCAATAGTTTCTAGTACAAATTCCACATGTGCTGAAAATTTCCAAGAACATCACTTCTTATCCCTACCCTCTTCCATTGTATATAAAAAAATATAAGATCATTGAACAAATAAATAATAAATTAATATAATCTAAAACTAAATACAATCAAACTCGACAAAAACAATATAATGGAATATAGAAAATGGTTTAATATAAGAAAGATAATTTTATTCAATTAATTTCAAAGACTCATGTATTAAAAAATTTACTGCCTTCCTTTATATAGTGCCTAATAATTTACCCCTAAATATAAAGGGTAATTGAGAAGATGTTGGAAGAAAATGACATTATAAAACTAAATAATATAGAAAATAAAGTGAAAATTTTATTTGCAGCATGGGCCTCTAGCATGAGCTCCACTCATCTAGAAAAATATCTTCTATCCTTGTCCTCGTATTCTTCCTACTGTTCCTTAGTTCCCATATCCTTTTAACATGGTAAAACTTTAAATATCCTCACTCCTTCCAAAATATTCATCTTCATTATTAAGTGGTTTTATTTCTTCTACATGGTTTAAAATTTCCACCAGATCATTGTTTTTGTTTGAGTTTTCATGTTTCCTTAGCTATGATTTCATTAAACATTATACATGTGAAAACTTGATATTGGTGTCATGCATGATAATTGACTGCCCGAAGCCTCGACTCAAAGTGAAGATGATCATGATTAAGATACACCCTTGACCTACCTGATTCTTATACTGAGGTGTCTGAAGGTTATCCCATGCCTACACAGAATGGTGTGGGACTAGTATGATTCTTACCCTGGGGAAAAGTAATGGATGATGGTTATACATGTTTTTATTATGGTTACACAATAAAATATTTATGCTTATGCTTGATATGAATTATGGTTACATCATCTTGTCGAGGAATTTTTTGATACTTGCATAGGGGAAAAAGATCCCTATATAGCCCCTCATTGATGTTTATATACCTAGTGCCTTATTTATTTCTTAAAACTTCTTTCAAGGAGGATAAATCCATAAAAATCCTCTATAAATCACTATTTCCCTAAAAATATGCCTTATCGAAAATGACATCAAATGTCACATTCCATGATCAGAGTCGTTCACAATATCAAGATAAAGGGTAGCAGCAAGCCATTAATATTAATTAAAAAATCAAGAAAGTAAATTTAACACCAAAATTTTCAATTTTAAACAATATTCACATAATCAAATATTTTGAAACTTAAATTATAAACCTCATTATAACTCTATGAGTTGATAATTATGAGAGAATAAAATGAATTGAATATCAATAAGTTATCCTGTATTTATTGACTATGTTAGTGGTCCCTAGGCACATATCATCTAGGGACCCTCTTTTAGTGGTCCCTAGGCATATATTATATGGGGAACCACTCTGGCTTTCCTTGAGAAAATATCATCTATGAACCCTCTCTCAATAGTCCCCCAAAAAATATCATCCAAAAAACCATCACATATGGTGAGACCACAACCCTATTTCACCACATGGATAAAGTATAATAACATGAAAAAAATATGGAAGACTAAGCCCATAACCTTTCCCTCCAGTAGCCATAGACACACATCCCCACCAAGATCTTTGATAAAGGGTAACACACAAAACTCAAAATTTATTTCCCTGACTAGCCTCATCACACACAACCATAAAAAATCTCAACTATGACTACACATCCTCCGAAAAATATTCTATGCCCACAAACCATACCCAACTCAAAAATCCATCTTGTATATCATTCTTGGACACCCCAAACCTAAGTCTCACCTAGGAACTACACTAACCTATAATTAATTATGGAGCACATTCCATCACCTACTCTCATAACTAGTACTCCACTAGGATCCAACTACAACCTAAGGTGCCTAACTAAATATATAGTTTTCACTATGATGCTTACCATGTCCTAAGTCCCCACCAAGACTAGCTCAAAACCCTAATAAATTATACCCATAAGGATATCCCTTTCATCCCTAGATAATCCTCACAAGCTTCCCTACTATACATCCACACTCATCTCAAGTCACCTTCATGATACCTTGGGAGCCCCACACTCAAGGAATCCTAATACCCCACTTTATTATCACCAAGAACCATTGGGAAGACTCTAAAGAGTGGATACTTCCTCCCATTACCTAATAACAATGACATCCCAAGTCCATAACTCACCATGAATCACCAAGATCGTTCCCAACATCCCACTATTCTTACTAAATGATTTTCAAGGTTCTGAGGCTATTTCCATATATTTTCCCATATAATTCATAAGCTTCATCTCAAACTAATCCATTCCTTGAGGCTATCCACTTGGAATCCCCTAAACTAGCTCACTCAAGATCACCCATCAACTTTAATAGAATCATTGAATGAATCCTAATTTACACACATTCATACACATCCATATATGCATATAATTAAGTATTAATGGGGCTTCCCACCTTGATAACAAGCTTTCCATCCCAATACAGACTCACCCAACCTCAAAAAAGTCCTACACTAAGCCACTACAAGCTTTGATCCCATATCTCATACCAAAAATCCCAAATAATTAATTATAAAAAATTATAGTTAATTATATAATTTAATCTAATAAGGAATAATCATCGATAACACACTAAGCACTGCCATGACCTTGAAATCTAGAATGATGAAATCTAGAAGGCTTCCACCATTCTTATGATACACTTGTAACCAAAATCACTATTAATTCATTCTTAATTAATACCTAATTACAAGTAAATTTGTTGAAATACGTAGGAAAATTTACTAATTATAATATGGTGAGCAATGAGCGAAATCTATCCCATTTTAATATCCTTAGGATAGTATACAAGAAATCTAGAATGAATCTATTATATTTCACCATTCCTTGGTGAAATTGTACATAAACCCTAACCCAGATAAATGTAAATATGAGGACACCAAGGTGGGTAACAATAGAGAAAGAAGAGAGTAATTAACTTTATTTGGTGTGATAAAACAACTTCCAATCAACCATAATTACAAGGGGTAACCAAGGAGATATAAAGAGAAGGAATAGAGGGGGATAGGTTAGATAATGTTCTATATGCCCAGTCATGGATGACGAGGGGTGTTAAATGTAAAAGATATATCTACCCTTAATTTTTTAAAAACTATAAAAGGGTATATTTTGGCATAATAATAGGTTTCATGATGTAATTCCTCCTTCCCCTTCCACACCAAATTCCTATAACTACTTCTTTATGATGTTTCCCATCACTTCATGACCCAACCAACCACATGGGGTAGTTCTATGATATTTACTCAAAACATCCTTTATAGAAGAACCCTTTGGTTACTGCAATAAACAATCTCCTTGGAATCCCTTACAGTGAAACTCTTGGGATATAATGCAACACTCACCTTTAATGGATGAATTATAACATAACCCATGGTTCACGACACAATTCACTCTTCCAAATTATGCCTTGTAAATCCCAACCATGCATTTCAACATGAATGAGGATTCATAAGACAATCATATATTCTACAAAACATTCACATTGTAAATCCCATTAGTTATAGGGTAACGGGACACATAAAACAAATTTTTACCTCGCACTGAGATTAAATACTCTAAAAGTTCCACCTTATGACCCTAGGAACCACCAAAACACTTGAACATGTATATACATCTCTTAGATATGACCCAAATTTTTGAATTCAAATATTTATTTGAATTCTCAAAACACCCCTGATATGGAACACAAAATTAAATTTTCCCCAGAATCATTGACTAGTAATTACACTAGTATTTACAGTGAAGGATGATGTTGACAAAATAATGAAAAGGGGGGAGAATAATGGTATTTATTGAGTATTTACAACCTTAAAAGGACTCACCTATAATAAAACACTTCAAAGATCACAATAAAGGAGAATTTCTTTGAAGAGAACACAAAAATGTTTGAAGGGTTTCATTATAGAAGGCGACACACAAAAATTATTTGATGTTTATCATTCAAAAAAAATGAAATAACTTGTTATTTCAAATAATTAATTAAATTATAATATGATATGTCATAGATAATTACAAGCCATGTTAAATTAAACCATTAATCACAAATATTCAATTTTCTCAATAAACATACATTCTTTAATAAACAAGAATTATCAAAAATAAATTCTTCAATAATAATGAATCCACTATCAAAAGAAAATCCATTAAATCTAATTAAAAAATTTATAGTTCCCCATTTACCATGATTTTTTAGCACAATAGAAATATTCTTTATTTAAAACATAATTTAAATTTCTAATGAATATTTTGAAATGTAATTATTCAAAGGATTTTATCAATATTTCAACATGGAATTTTATGTTATTCGAACATAAAGGAGATATGATCAAATGATAATAAAATAAGGAATGAGGAAAATAAATGTGTATTACCACATGATGTAAACATTGATGCTTCAATATTTGATTGTTTTCAACACATTATTCCATGATTGTTCCATTAATTTGATGTTGAAACCACTAAGAGAATCTTCCATCTCCTCATAGGGATCATGGAAAAAATGAGGCTAGACCGAGGGAAAATTCTATAATGAGGTATTTAAAGGGAAATGACTAGGTCAACCAATTTTTCATTTAAATACTTAAGAAGATCACTCGTGTACCTGATACAACAATAGATAAATTATACCCCTCTTATGGAAAACACTTTTCTTTAGAAATGAGTGTGATATTTATAATCCAACTCAATATTTTGTTAAGAAGATACTAATATTAATGCTCATAAGACCCATATTTATCTATTTAATAAGAAATTTAATATAATGATATATATTTTGAAATATTTAATAATATATTGTAAATAATATTTATTAATTATATAAATAAATTTTTTAAATATAATTAATAATTTGTAATGTATATATATACTTAATGAAATATATTTTTATAAAATTAATAATTTATTATAAATCAATTTTTATTTAAATATAATTAATAATATTTATTTATATAATTATATAGTTATATAATTAATAATATTTAAATATAGTTATTAATTAAAAATTAATTTATATATAATTAATAATATATACATATTTTAAATATAATTAATAATATTTAAATAATTTAAATGTATATAATTTTATTTTAATGAATTTACAATAATGATTTACATATAAATATATTTTAATATACATATATAAATATTTATATCTATGAAAATAATGAAATAATAATGTATCCGTCGAAATATATATGTATGAAGAAAAAGTTTATGTCACAAACCAATCAGAGAATGCCATCCAACCTGACACCTAACATGGCCCGTGGCAAGGCCCGAAGGGCATTCCCGATCCCCATGGGCTGGAAACAATTTCCTAGGCATCCAACATCTATTTTTTTGGGAATAACTTTTCCCATATGAACCAACCATAAACAACCCACAAAAATCATACATCATGTCATAAGTAATAACTATAAACAAGAGAAGTAAAACTATCACAAGATAAACATTTTACATTTTAACCACAAAACAAAACACCAAAATGAGAATGGGAACAAACTATATAACTAAAAACCACCATGAAACAAGAGGTCCATAACCCTCATGCCACCACTACTAATACTTGAAAGAACTGGAATTACTAGCAACCAGATCCACAATCACAACTATGGATCATCTTAACTTTACTTGGGTCAAACATAACATGATCTACTTACACCCGAGGGAATATTTAGGGTGTGATAAAATTACTATTATGATATAACCCAAAATATATTCTATGATATAAAATCATAATAAAAATGAACATGAAAATTTTTATGAAAAATAGTGGAAAATAATTTAAGGAAAACATTCTTTGAAATTTAAAATGGAATGTAAAGGCCACTGTATACCAATGGTAATAATAGAATGACATATGAACCATGGTTAATACATAAAGGAACTAGAACTTTTGGGACCTTAGGAACCATGTATCCCAGTGATTTGGTATAAAAACAATGAACCATAATGTCCTCATGCACGATCCACTAGATAGGAATCCATCCAAAGTTATAGTGGTCTCTAATCATCATTATAGTTTAGTCTGTGTTGTAGTTTCAATCATGCTAGAGGGAATCATTCCTCGACCCCACCAATCTAATTATATATACTATTCCTATTACATTCTCCTAGATACTTAGAATTCCATTTCTTCTCAATTCAATTTCCTATGTCACATAGACCATATCTTTCACATACACACACTAAACAATATGAATAAACATGAAAAAACACCATTTTGTTTAATAAAAACCAGTTTCAAACCCATAAACACACTAAAACCATTTGAAAACATGTTTCTCACCACTCATAAAATCAATATAACACATTTAGAAATAACATCAAGCATACCAAAATAATACAAAAGTGATAACGTATGGAATCACCTACCTCAAGCTTGGAAACTTCTAGAAACCAATGGAAAACCACAACCGCACCACAAGGATACCCTATAAAGGTAAAATCATACCATAATCATCAATATTGAACCCAAAAAATTAAAATTGAACCCTTATTAGGTTAACCAATATAGTGAAGAAAGAAGAACCCAAAGAAGAAGGAAGGAGGAACCAAGAATAAGGAAGAAGAAGATGAATGGAGGTGTTTACCTAAATTTTCATGAAGAACCCCACCAAATACACCTATGATTTGGAGATCCAATGGAGAAAAGAGGAGAGGGAGAGTGATATAGAGATTATAATCCTAAATGGGGGATGAAATGGGTGGTTTTGCGTTAAAAACAGGTAAGGGAAAAGTGGAAATCTAACATTTTTAATGACCTAGAAAATCCATATAGTTTTCCATTCCATGAAGCAACCTTGAATTCAACTATATTAAAATAGGAACAAGGCTTCCCAGTTTTCCTAGGGAGTGCAATTTTCCATGTGGTCGACCTTGAACCTTAGATAGACCCACTGTTCTGGGTGCACAATTATCTGAATTCCCATGAAGCAGGTCGTGCAGCCTGGACAACCCCATTGTCTTAGGCACATGGTCTCTTCTGGGCTGGTGCACAGTTTACCATAACTATGAACCAACCATGCACCACCCATTATTGTGTCCACAAACTCCAATTTTCAAAAAAAAAATTAATGAAAAATTCAATAGATAAATAAAATACCAAAAATAAATAAATAATACCTCAAACAGAAACCATGATGTGAAAATTATAAAAACCATGAAAACTTTCCAACCTTGGAAAGTCATTCTAAAGTTTGATCTGAGAAAAAAAGGGTACTGATCCTCAAACCAAGAATTTTTCTCCCATGTGTCATTTTTATAATTCCGATTCTTCTAAATAACCTGCACTAGTGGTAAAAACTTCCCATGAATCACTTTCTCCTAGGAATCTACAATCTTCACTGGCCACTCCAATATCAAAAAATCAGATTACATCTCTAATTAATCTCTATTTAGAACATGAAATGGGTATTAATTATACTTCTTTAACTAAAAGACATGTAATATTTCATGGATTTATGTCAACAGATATGTGAAATATAACTAGCATTCCACTTCACTAACTCTCTCGGTAATCTGAAATGGTACGATATACCTTGGCGTAAGCTTCCCTTTCTTACCCAGATGAAGATGACCCAAGCGAGGGGCCAATTTTAGGAACACCTAATAAATAAATGATAATTACATGGCCCAACACCTCTAATTGTAATAATACTTATATTATCTCTACACAGTCAACAAATGATGCCTAATCAACTAGACTTTATCAGATATCTCCTTCACAAGGTTTGATTCCAACAATGAGGTCTCACCCACCTTTTCCCAGTTTAAAGGATACCAACATTTTTTACCATAAAGTACCTAAAGGGGTCCATTATTATTAAGGATTGGTAAATATTGTTATATGAAAACTTGAATAATCCCAAATGATTATCCATGAGCTTCTAAAATCCAACACACATGCCCGAATCATGTCTTACAAGATTTGATTCTCCTTCTCCATATGACAGCCCTTTTGAGGATGGTATGTCGTGATCAACTTGATATGTAACCCCATTCCCTTATGAGGTCCTTCCCCAAATAAATAGGTAATATGGGGGTATTGGTTTGAAATAATGGCTGAAAAGACACTATAAAGCCCAACTACCACCTACACATACAACTGTCCCAATTCAACCACTTTGGTTAAATCCCTGATCAGAATGAAATGGGATGATTTGGTTAGATGGGTAATCACTAACCAAATTGAATTCATTCCCCAGGGTGTGTCAGGTAATCCATTAATGAATTCTATGGAAAAGTAATCCCATTTCTAGGTAGGAATGGGTAGGGACTAAAGCAAGTCGGAGGGCCTCTGGTGCTTGGATTTAACCAACTGAAAATTATAGCACCTGGATACAATGTTAGCTATGTCCCACCTCATAACTAGACATCAAAATTGATGATTGAAATAATAGAACATCTTTGTGGTACCAAGATGAATGACCCAATGAGACTGGTTGCCATCCTACATCACCATCTTCTATAGTAACAAGAGAACCAAAATACAACCCTTAAAGAAAAGAAATACATTTGAAGACAAAGACCAATCACTGGGCACCTCCCCACTATTTAGGAACTACATTGAAAACTAAAAAAACTCCTAACTAGGATACTCTTTCTGAATAAACTCCAGAATGGAAGGTATCGGCTAATCCTTGGCCAAGAACACACCTTCACTATTCTCCTTGCCTTCTAGATGCATCTGATAAAAAAGGCCCATCAAAATCCACTCATCACTAGACTGTTTCAAAACATGCAGTTTCACTACAACATTAACTTTTCTGAGGGTGTAAATTATATCTAAATAGAACCATTTAATGTACTCGAACCAATGACATCACATAAAATTCATATCTTTCTAAGAGAAGATGTAGGCTAATCTATTGTGACATGAGTAGACTACAAACTTTTCCCCAAAGAGATAATGACACAACATCTTTAAGGCATGCATCAGTAACATCAACACTAGCTCATGGGTTGGGTAATTCTTTTCATGTGGTTAGAGTTTTAGAGAACCATACCCCAACACATGGTCTTCCTGTATCAACACACACCATAAAATCATACAAAAGACATCACAATAGACCACATATCCATTCCCAGGTTTTATAAAGATTAAAATAGGGGCTCTAGTAAGATACTACTTAAACTACTCAAAGGAATATTGGCACTATGAACTCCATTAAAACTTCATCCCTTTCTCTGTAAGAACCATAATGGGAGTATCATGCTAAGAGAAATCCCCGAAAACCAACTTTAATAACCTTGCAGACCCAAAAAACTTTTGAACTTGATTTTTTATTTCAGAATCTCCCATGAAATCGCTTCTTTGATCTTCTTGAGGTCCACTGGAACCCCAAGTTTCAAGATAACATGACCTAGAAACATCACCTCCCTAATCTATAAGGTACACATGGAGAAATTAGTATAGATGAAATGATCTTGAAGATTTCCATGCAAAATCTTCAATTTATTATCAAGCTCTTAATTAGTCTTGGAATATATCATAATGTCATCCAAAAATACCATAATAAAGGAGTCAAGGAACTGATGGAATACCCTATTAATAAGTTCCATGGAAACTTCTAGAGAATTCTCAACCCAAAAGGCATGAATAAGTACTCAAAGTGGATGTATGAACATAAAAAGGTTTTCTAATGAACATTTACCTCCCTAACCCTGACCTGGTGATACCCAGAACACAAGTCAATCTTGGAGGACCACCTCACCAATTAATCTAATAAAAAAAGTCATCAATATGTGGCAAGGGGTATTTATTCTTGATATCCACCTTATTCTTGTTTAAGTAATCAATACATAACAGAAGACATCTAATGACCTTTTTTGAAAAATGATCTAGGGTGTCTCAAGGTGAGATGCTCAAGCGAATGAATCCTTTGGATTTAAAATCATCCAGTTGTATCTCTAATTACCTCGACTTAGTGGGGGAAATATGGTATTAGGGAAGAGATATCATCTATTTCCTAGACACCAAATCAATGATGAACTTCAAATCCCACTCCAAAGAAAAAATTGAGAAACTCTTAGGAAATAACTTTGGAAACCAATCAACCACATGAGGTAATTCACCCTCAAAGACTATACCCTCTTACTCCAACATGAGCAATGGGATATGAAAAATAAGATTTTCCTACTATGGAATTGGTGGTCCATGATGTCTTAAATAAGGATCCCAATGACCTTGAAAAACATGGGTACTCCCATCAGGTACCGCAAAAACTCACTCACCACTGATACCAATCGATGGGAACTTAGAAACACACCATCCAGTCCATAACAAGGATCACATCAATGTGATCCATCTATACAACCAGAAAATCCCATTCTAGCTCAACCCATGATAGAGTGAGAGCAAAAGAAGGACACCTAAAATTTTAGAGACCCGAAGCTTGACGTACATGGACATTACATTAATTTTGCGGAATACTTAGTACATTACAAAAACACACACACAAGGACCATAATAGTTTAGTGTCTTTGGAAACTCAATATGTAATCATCTAATCATGGTGAAAGATCTTCAACATCTCCCATAAAGATCATCCTCTTTTTTTTTCTTACCTAAAACCATTATTTATATCCTAGGGAAAAGAAAACATAAAAGGGTGAGCTCAAATGCTCAGTAAGGGTAAACAAAAGAAATATCAATCACATCATATTCATAAGAACATATCTTTTGGAAATCTTAACCTACAAAAGAGATCATAATTTCATAACATGGGATAAATCATAGTAGTGAAATGTAATCCCAATAGTCATAACTTAAAACAGGAAACTTTTTGGAATACACACATAATCATAGAGAATAATTTCTTATTATTCAAGACTCATTTCCAAGACTATCTTAGTGGACAAAGTCCATTTCTGAACCGAGTCACCCTCGTTTCAGTCCTATTTCACTGAACCGGTATAACCTACCGTTCCAGCCATGTCTATCTCATGAGATATAAAATCTTTACCCAATGCATTGGAGGGAGATATAGGTCCCACCCATCTCATAATTATACCATTCTTATGTGTGCCACAAAATCATAAACCATACATCATAGCATAACCCATGTAATAAAAATGGGAATCCTAAACATCGTGAAATCATAAAACAATTCATATAGGATAAAGGAATTCTTAAAAATATTTCCATCACAACATAATAAAATCCATGTAATAATAGGGATATAAACAGAACCCTTTATTATCTTATATGGAAAATAATTTTGATAAAACACTTGAACTCTATTCTTGAGGAAAATATCCTTTCTACTTCAAAAATACTTTTCCTTTCTTAACATGTCATACAATTCTAAACTAAAAGAAGTTGATTAAAAATAAACTTGAAAACTTGTAAAGGAATCTTCTTGTAAATAATGTTTTAAAAATCCATTCATGCCATATAAGTTAAAAAAACATTCTTCTCGTACTTTTGTCAGAAAAGTCAAAAAAGTACCTCGTACGAAAAACGACAAAAGATTCCTTTCATATCTTTTACTAAAAACTCACCGAAGGGTAAAAAAGGATTTAAAAAATTGTAGGTGAATGGAAATAATATTACATATTGAGGAAACATGGATGTGGATGATAAAATACACCCTAGTAAATGCCAAATTATAAACAATCTCGGATAAAAATGAGATTGTGATATTTCCCTTACCTTATGTCCGATATGCTTTGTACGTATCCGAACCTCCTGTATAATGATTTAAATAATGTCATTAACTTATTACAGAATCATATTCATTGTTATGATATCATATATGCTTCACTTATGACTTTATATTACCCGTTCTTTTGTAAATTCCATGTTAAAGAAGCGTTTTGGGTAAAATCGTTTCATTTATCGTAGGTGTTTGGACTTGTTGTTCTTGATATTATTATTACTTATATCATGATTTACTTACTTCCAGAATATTAAACATGATTTATATATCATATATATTCAGGATATATATATATACATAATAGATAGATAAATGAAATGAAACACACCGTTCATGGAGACGGTAGTCCGTACGTACGCATGAACGATGTTTTCCTTTCCTTATTGTCTTGAATGGAAGTAAGTAGATGACATACATATATACATAAATTCAGTAGCTTTATAATGTCATATAATTCATTATTATTGCTTATATATACTTTATAATCATTCTTAAATAGTTAACATGGAGAATGAATCTCATCACGTCGTGGAGACGGTAGTCCGTACGTACGCACGAGCGATGATATCGTTTTCATGATCATGAACTTGTGTTGAAGTGTATGTATACTATTTAAGTATCAATATCACTTTATAATAATCATATATAGTTACTAATTACACCATTATACCCATCCAATTCAGGTGGTGGCGGAAAATAGATTACACCACGGCGTGGAGACGGTATTCCGTACGTACGCACACGCGGTGATTTCCTTTTTCCGTAGGATGGATAAAAGGTTAATTAGAGTTGTTTCATATTTATAATAACATATCAGTATATAAGAAATACTGATGTTATTACTTTATCATGAAACAACTAAATAAGAAGAAGTTGAAGAAGAAAGAAATTGAAAAAGATCGGTAATGGATATTACCTCTTTTTGACGCAACTTTTCTTAACCTCCACTTAAAGAACTAAGGATGGTCTTTGAAGAAGAACAAGACCTCTAGGATGATACTAGGGAAGTGGAGAATAGATTTTGGTAGGGGTTGGCCGAGCTTGAATTCTCAAATTGGTGTGAGGAGGAGAGGGAGGAGGTTCCCTTTTATAAGGGAGGAGAGGGGCACCTTTGGGAAAACTAAAAATATTATTTTATTATAAAGTCAAGTTCGGTTTTAAATAGCTCCAAATTGATATATTTAGAAGCTAAGGTGGGGATGGGTCGAAATCCTCTCACCAAATAGGATTTAGACAAGTTTAGGTTATTATTTTAACCTTATCAATTAGATTTAACTTTTACCGTGTCTTTTTGTTTTCTTACACTATATGGTTAATAAACTTAATATATCAACCCAAAAGAACCCCAAGTTGTTTATAATAACATTATCTAAGTCATTTGGCCGAACCTTAGATTTTTAGGAATAAAATAACAATTAATAATATAATATTTGTTATAAAAACTAATTTATGTCAATTTTGACACTATTTGGTACATGATTTTTATGAAATTTATAACAGAATGATAAGTTCGAACCAAGTTACTTAAATAAACAATAACATGTCATATTAACCTATAAAATTAGTTTAAGTCATAAAAAGTCTCAAATTACATTTATTTGGGCATTTATAACAGCAATTATGTTAATATTTTCTTAAAAAGGTAATTACTGCATCATCGTTGTGTCATAAATCAATTAAATTATTTAATGTCTAAAAATTACAAATAAAATATAATTATGTAGGAAATATTTTTAGATTTCTAATGAATATTTATAGTCGAATTTATCTTATGTATAACCCTATATTAAAAATTATTTACTTATTAAACATTGATTTTAACTATTTTAACCCTTCTTTAAATAAATTAATAATAAATGTCCTAATCTAATCGAAGCAGGCTTAAATGGTCATATTTTATTCCTAAGGTTGTTTTTGGTCGAATTACACTTATCCAATAGAATTAGGACATGTGTTAGGGAAATAATAATATCATTTTTACCCTTAATTACCCTATTTACTTTTAACCGTGGTAAAATAAAGTCAAAAGTTACTATTCACCAAAAATTATTTTCATCTCATTGAACCATATTTTAGTCCTTGATATTAACCGTGTCTCTCGGATTTTCGAAATTCCACTCACAGAAGTGGTAAATTTAAGTTTTATGAAAGATTCAGTTTTTTTAACTACCACTTAGTGGTTTCACTATTCATCAAAAAATGAACGTTTCCAGAAAAATACAAAAAATTAGGCCTAAGCTATATTTGATATTACGAATTAAAAAAATGACGTCTATTTTACCAAATTCAAAACATATCAGTTACATTAAAAATTAATTCCCGTCGTCAAAACAAATAGCGTGTTTTTGAGAGATAATAACTATCAAAAGATTGACACTTGTTTATGTCTGGTTTAAATGTGAAATTACATCCAATGACCAACATTGTATTAAATTTTAAAAATATATTCTAAATATAATTTAAAACCACTCAAATTAATAATTTATCACTATTAATTATTTCTATTAAAAAAGTTGTTTTTAATTAAAATTTAGTAATTTTCACTATTCATCAGAATATGAAAGTTATCCGAAAAGTACCAAAATTTCACCTTAAGCTAATTTTAATATTCCGAATCCAAAAATGAAGTCCATTTTGAAAAATAAAATTTACCAAATTTCAAAAAGTGTTTATTACTATTCATAACGGCTAGTTTTAATAATATTTTAATAGCATATCGTTGTTTAGTGAAACTCGGTATTGCGTAGTACACACGCTATCGAGGAAGGTCGCAATTGCGTGTAATGCAAGGCAAGTCAAGGATGCGTGTTGTGAAAGCTCCTTTTGGTGTAGCGTATAACACAAGACATGAAATTAAAAAGAATATTTTTCATAAAATCTTGGGGTGTTACATTCTACCCCCCTTAAAAATAAATTTCACCCTCGAAATTCTTCGGGGTTATAAATGGTTTACTATTCGAAAGTTTCTTTAATAGAAACCCACATCGTAAAAAGGAATACCAAAACCAATCTTTAAAAACAAAAGTATGAAACGTAACGGTTACCCAAATAAACTAATCATTGGGTTTCCACATAGGTGAAAATATGGATATGGAAGGGAAAGCTAACCATTATGTTCTGATGGAGAGTGGTAGAGAACATGGCTATGGAAAAGCCAGCAATCACAAAGCCATAAATTTGTGACGATCTAAGGTACCATATGATTCATCAGATATAAGAGCACTAGGACAACATTTTTGGTTTTCAAGATCATTTCCCTAAAGTTGATGAAATTGGAATTAGAAGAAATACTTTCATGATTCTCGTATAGTCTCACCGTTTGTCGTTCTTTGGACAATTTCCACTTTATCTCTTAAAGAAATGAAGTTGAATTTGTCATTCGTGATGTGTTAGCAGATCATGTGATAGAATAATGGGTCCTTCCATCTATCTCAAACAAAAGGTTAGAAAAGTTATCAAAAAATACATAAGTCCATCTATAGTGAGATTAATCATATATGGTTCCTAAAATGGACTTATACTTCATATATCATACTGCTTAATATAATAAAACTAGTTTCTACTAAACATGGACTTTATGTAGGCCAGTGGTAGGCGATAAAGGCCAGTCGCACTTCGGTTGTGGGTTTGATTCTCACAGCCTTGTTCGACGCGATGGGCTGTCACCCATCCTGCAGGTTGTCCTTTTTATATTACTATAACATCCCATCAACAATATCAAAAAAGTTTTATCCTTAAACAATACTAACTTATGTCCAACATAATCCATTCCAATCTTTAGGCTTATCTAAAATACTTCGGTCCAAGATCATAGTATAGAGAAAATGATCACGTGAATGCCATCATTTATCCCTCATATATCTTGTTCGTCACATTCCAGTCATGTGAATATCATAATCATGTAATCTCTTGAAAAATGAATACCCATTGAATCTTAGTGAAAACATGAGTGCTGTCAAAAGATAACTCTTTCCACATACCAAAATCCTCAAAATTCTATATACTCAAACCATGATATAACTATTTCCTTATACCAGTCATGAGCTCATGAATACTATCAAACATTTAATTTTCTCCTTATCCCTTCATTATGCGCATATCATCTACATTCCAAAAATATCTGAATAACATTTCATGTATATCAGTACCATTAATCATAAAATTTCAAAACTTAAGGAAAGACAACAGTGTAATAATCCTTAGATGTCTCTTTATTCCATAGTACCATGAGATTACTTATACAACATTACTCTTGATAAACATGTAATCATTCCACTACCTTCTTAAAACATTGACCGAGCTTCAACAATTCTTTCATCTCACATATCATTTGTAGTCTCTTCATCATCATCAACATAAATACTACCCATATGACCATACTGATTATCTTCATGAGACTTTCCCTTAGGGTATTGGTTTGCATAATTCCCGTACATTCCACATTTAAAACATTTAACCATTTTTGATGTCGTAGAAAGACCATTATCCTCATCCCTGGTGTTAACTGAACCTTTTCCTTTGCACTTACTGGCTTTGTGTCCTTATTTCCCACACCCAAAGCATCTTCCAGTTACTTTGAAACATTCTCCTTGATTCCTCTTTCCACATGATTTACATAGGGGAAATTGAACTTTCTTTCCTCTATGATCATCAAGAAACTCCATCTTTCTCTTATTAGACGAGTCAGGAAACTTACAAAATTTTACTTTATTGATCATATTATGAGATTGCTGATTCGGCATAATAATGATGTTTGGACCTCCAAATCCCATTTCATTTGGTTTCTCATGAAGAATATCATTCTATTGTCCATCATATCCTCCATTATCGTGAATCATCTTGTTTCCAACCATTTTCTAAAACCCAAAAAGAATAGTGTGAGAGGCAAAAATTATAATAAAGGGGGAGTAAATTCAATATCTAACATCTTTGGTTTAATCTAATATCATTACCATAGTTATAAGACTATATAATATACGTATACTTATCCTTAGGGACATCCCTAGACATACCATAGAAATATCTCTAGGGATCTCACTAACGTTTTCGGATCCTAGTTTCCAAAGGTTGACTAAACCTTTCCTCTGATACCAACTGTAGCGGTCTGGAATTACATCCAGTGGACTATAATTGATACCTATCAGGGCACTCCATGGGCGGCTACACCCCCTGGGCGGGACACAACACCATCCCCAGTGGCAGCCATTTCCTCATGAAGCCCTTGGGCAGAGAGCCATGCTTCGTCCAACGCTCACATGTGAGAGTTCCCAAGGATCAGATACATTCCTACCTCCTTTGCCTCTGATACCAACTGTAGAGACCCGAAGCATGACGTACATGGAAATTACATTACTTTTGCGGAATACTTAGTACATTACAAAAACATACACACAAGGACCGTAATAGTTTAGGGTCTTTGGAAACTCGGAATGTAATCATAGAATCACGGTGAAAGATCTTCAACATCTCCCATAAAGATCTTCCTCTTTTTTTTTCTTACCTAAAACATTTATTTATATCCTAGGGAAAAGAAAACATAAAAGGGTGAGCTCAAATGCTCAGTAAGGGTAAACAAAAGAAATATCAATCACATCATATTCATAAGAACATATCTTTTGGAAATCTTAACCTGCAAAAGAGATCATAATTTCATAACATGGGATAAATCATAGTAGTGAAATGTAATCCCAATAGTCATAACTTAAAACATGAAAGTTTGTGGCATACACACATAATCATAGAGAATCATTTCTTATTAGTCAAGACTCATTGCCAAGACTATCTTAGTGGACAAAGTCCATTTCTGAACCGAGTCACCCTCATTTCAGTCCTGTTTCATTGAACTGGTATAACCTACCGTTCCAGCCATGTCTATCTCATGAGATATAAAATATTTACCCAATGAATTGAAGGGAGATATAGTTCCCACCCATCTCATAATGATACCATTCTTATGTGTGCCACAAAATCATAAACCATACATCATAGCATAACCCATGTAATAAAAATGGGAATCCTAAACATCATGACATCATAAAACAATTCATATAGGATAAAGGAATTCATAAAAATATTTCCATCACAACATAATAAAATCCATGTAATAATAGGGATAGAAACAGAACCCTTTATTATCTTAGATGGAAAATAATTTTGATAAAACACTTGAACTCTATTCTTGAGGAAAATATCCTTTCTACTTCAAAAATACTTTTCCTTTCTTAACATGTCATACAATTCTAAACTAAAAGAAGTTGATTAAAAATAAACTTGAAAACTTGTAAAGGAATCTTCTTGGAAATAATGTTTTAAAAATCCATTCATGCCGTATAAGTTAAAAAAAAACATTCTTCTCGTACTTTTGTCGGAAAAGTAAAAAAAGTACCTTGTACGAAAAACGACAAAAGATTCCTTTCATATCTTTTAATAAAAACTCACCGAAGGGTAAAATAGGATTTAAACAATTGTAGGTGAATGGAAATAATATTACATATTGAGGAAACATGGATGTGGATGATAAAATACACCCCAGTAAATGCCAAAGTATAAACAATCTCGGATAAAAATGAGATTGTGATATTTCCCTTACCTTATGTCCGATATGCTTTGTACGTATCCGAACCTCCTGTATAATTATTTAAATAATGTAATTAACTTATTACAGAATCATATTCATTGTTATGATATCATATATGCTTCACTTATGACTTTATATTACCCGTTCTTTTGTAAATTCCATGTTAAAGAAGCGTTTTGGGTAACATCGTTTCATTTATCGTAGGTGTTTTGACTTGTTGTTCTTGACATTATTATTACTTATATCGTGATTTACTTACTTCCAGAATATAAAACATGATTTATATATCATATATATTCAGGATATATATATATATAATAGATAGATAAATGAAATGAAACACACCGTTCATGGAGACGGTAGTCCGTACGTACACATGAACGATGTTTTCCTTTCCTTATTGTCTTGAATGGAAGTAAGTAGATGACATACATATATACATAAATCCATTAGCTTTTTAATTTGATATATTTCATTATTATTTCTTATATATACTTTATAATCATTCTTAAATGGTTAACATGGAGAATGAATCTCATCGCGTCGTGGAGATGGTAGTCCGTACGTACGCACGAGCGATGATATCTTTCTCATGATCGTGAGCTTGTGTTGAAGTGTATGTATACTATTTAAGTATAAATATCACTTTATAATAATCATATATAGTTACTCATTACACCATTATACCCATCCAATTAAGGTGGTGGCGGAAAATAGATTACACCACGGCGTGGAGACGGTTTTCCGTACGTACGCACACGCGGTGATTTCCTATTTCCGTAGGATGGATAGAAGGTTAATTAGAGTTGTTTCATATTTATAATAACATATAAGTATATAAGAAATACTTATGTTATTACTTTATCATTAAAAAACTAAAGAAGAAGAAGTTGAAGAAGAAAGAAATTGAAAAAGATCGGTAATGGATATTACCTCTTTTTGACGCTCCTTTTCTTAACCTCCACTTATAGAACTAAGGATGGTCTTTGAAGAAGACCAGGACCTCTAGGATGATACTAGGGAAGTGGAGAAGAGATTTGTTCAGGGGTTGGCCGAGCTTGAATGCTCAAATTGGTGTGAGGAGGAGAGGGAGGAGGTGCCCTTTTATAAGGGAGGAGAGGGGAACCTTTGGGAAAACTAAAAATATTATTTTATTATAAAGTCAAGTTCAGTTTTAAATAGCTCCAAATTGATATATTTCTAAGCTAAGGTGGGTATGGGTAGAAATACTCTCACCCAATAGTATTTAGACAAGTTTAGGTTATTATTTTAACCTTATCAATTAGATTTAACTCTAAGTTAAATAATTTAACTTTTACCGTGTCTTTTTGTTTTCTTACACTATATGGTTAATAAACTTACTATATCAAGCCAGAAGAACCCCAAGTTGTTTATTATAACATTATCTAAGTCATTTGCCCGATCCTTAGATTTTTAGGAATAAAATAACAATTAATAATATAATATTTGTTTTAAAAACTAATTTATGTCAATTTTGACACTATTTGGTACATGATTTTTATGAAATTCATAACAGAATGATAAGTTCAAACCAAGTTACTTAAATCAACAATAACATGTCATATTAACCTAGAAAATTAGTTTAAGTCATAAAAAGTCTCAAATTACATTTATTTGGGAATTTATAACATCAATTATGTTAATAGTTTCTTAAAAAGGTAATTACTGCATCATCGTTGTGTCATAAATCAATTAAATTATTTAATGTCTAAAAATTACAAATAAAATATCATTATGTAGAAAATCTTTTTAGATTTCTAATGAATATTTATAGTAGAATTTATCTTATGTATAACCATATATTAAAAATTATTTACTTATTAAACATTGATTTTAACTATTTTAACCCTTCTTTAAATAAATTAATAATAAATGTCCTAATCTAATCCAAGTGGGCTTAAATTGTCATATTTTATTCCTAAGGTTGTTTTTGGTCGAATTACACTTATCCAATAGAATTAGGACATGTTTTAGGGTAATAATAATATCATTTTACCCTTAATTACCCTATTTACTTTTAACCGTGGTAAAAAAAGTCAAAAGTTACTATTCACCAAAAATTATTTTCATCTCATTGAACGACATTTTAGTCCTTGATATTAACCGTGTCTCTTGGATTTTTGAAATTACACTCACAGAAGCGGTAAAATTATGTTTTATGAAAGATTTAATTTTTTAACTACCACTTAGTGGTTTCACTATTCATCAAAAAATGAACGTTTCCAGAAAAATACAAAAAATTAGGCCTAAGCTATATTTGATATTATGAATTCAAAAAATGACGTCTATTTTACCGAATTCAAAACATATCAGTTACATTAAAAATTAATTCCCGTCGTCAAAACAAATAGCGTGTTTCTGAGAGATAATAACTATCAAAAGATTGACACTTGTTTATGTCTGGTTTAAATGTGAAATTACATCCAATGACCAACATTGAATTAAATTGTAAAAATATATTCTAAATATACTTTTAAACCACTCAAATTAATAATTTATCACTATAAATTATTTCTATTAAAAAATTTGTTTTTAATTAAAATTTAGTAATTTTCACTATTCATCAGAATATGAAAGTTATCCGAAAAGTACCAAAATTTCACCCTAATCTAATTTTAATATTACGAATCCAAAAATGAAGTCCATTTTAAAAAATAAAATTTACAAAATTTCAAAAAGGGTTTATTACTATTCATAACGGCTAGTTTTAATAATATTTTAATATCATATTGTTGTTTAGTGAAACTTGGTATTGCATACTACACACGCTATCGAGGAAGGTCGCGATTGCGTGTAATGTAAGGCAAGTCAAGGATGCGTGTTGTGCAAGCTCTTTTTGGTGTAGCGTACAACACAAGACATGAAATTAAAAAGAATATTTTTCATAAAATCTTGGGGTGTTACAAAAACTGTGCTCTTTCTTATGACCAAGTGACGTTACCAGCTCCGTCACATACATTATGAGCTCTATCATAAATTCAAAAAACTTCATAAGATTGGTAGAGAAAATAGAATTTGAAGCATCTATATCAGATAAGACAAAAAATATATATGATGCAATAAAAACATTACCTAAAATTGTCATGGGTCCTGTATCAGATTCTGTTGGTGCCTAATCCTCACCATGAAGATGCCTTGTCTGTGCCTGAAATTGGGAATGACCACTAACATGAGAAATTGACATAAGATTACTTTTCCTAGAATAAGATCTATCCCTACCACCACAACTACCAAACTGAGAACCTCTTGTCCTGGATGATTTTTATTTGGATTAAATCCATCTCGAGGCTACAAAAACACCACCTTGGTATGGACATGTAACTCTACAAAACCACTACAAGTTACCCATATATATACACTAATGGAAATGTATAGGTGGATCTGAACATGTTCACCACATATGAACCAATTTTAAACACCAATGGTTCCAAAATGATTTGGCATCTAAATCCATAGTCAACGTCACTTAGGTAGGATGGACTGAACTACCACCTCCCCAATTTTTTTAATCATCCCTCTTCCTCTTCATTTTTGATGAACAACCACTGCCTTGATCCACTGCTAAAGATACCCTATAAAAACGAGAATTTATGACATTATATATCTCTACCATCAGTGGTCGATCAAACACCATAACTTGGACCAAACCAAGAAAACTCGGTATCAATTATTTGTTTTCAATCCCATCTCAAACCATTTATCCTTTAGCTTATCATTGGAAACTACCTCGAGTGCGCACCAAACCAACTTAGTGAAATAGTTATCATACACCAACATAGTCTGATCCCCTTGGAAGAGATATAGAAACTTCTGAGTCTTAGAGAAGGCCAAGAAATCATAGGAATACTAACTGTTAAAGACAACCTTGAATTCCTTCAAACCCATCTAATCATGCTTCCCAGCCTAAACTATTGAGTCCCACTATCTTTAACTGGGACCTTCAAATAATAAAAAATCACACTTCACCTTAAAATCCTTTAGAGTATGAAGAAACCCAAACATACTTTTGATATTTCCAATCCAATCCTCTACATATTGGGGATCCATGCTACCCTAGAAGGTAAGAGGCTTGTTATTGAGTAAATCCGAATCCTTGTCCTTTTCATGATATGGTTGAACTTCTATAATAAGAGAAGGGCCAAATCACGCTTCTTGACCCAGCACTCAAACAAACCAAACCACTGATTCCACTAGTATCTAATCAACTGGAGAGGTAGAACTCTCTCTAGCCTCTTCTCGTGGTTTCACAGGAAGTCTCTGAGGATACATAATGCTACAAACATAAAAAAACAAGATGAAAATCCATCAACCCACAAATATGGAAATTTTTAGTAGAAAAATATTTTAATCATCATTATAAATCAAATGAAAACTATGAAAAGCACAATAACAAGTTTGAAAGATCAACCCCACTTGGTTTCCATGTATAGTTTTCATCCTATACGTCTCACCCGGAGGATAATTCAAACCGAATCCCAAACATCCCATGGAAACTCAAGGCCCATTATGAGGTGTGTTGTACAGAAACACCACTCACAACCAAAACCTCAATCCCTAAAAATCCATGATTCATCCTATTTAGACTCTCCCAAATAACCAAACCCAAAGAAAGGGAGAAAACTATTCTGATACCATTTTTTCACAAACCAATATGGGAATTCCATCCAACCTAACACCTAACCCAACCTTTGACAAGGACCAAAGGGAATTCCTGATCCCTATAGGATGGAAAAAAGTTCAGGGGAATCCTAAATCTCTTTTTAGGAATGATTTCACCCATATAAAATTATAATAAGTAACCCACAAAAATCATACCTCATGTCATAAGAAATAACCATAGAGAAGATACGTACAATCATTACAAGGTAAACATTTTACATTTTGAACTAAAAACCAAAACACCAAAATGGTGATGGGAACCAACTACACAACCAAGAACCACCATGATACAAGTGGTCCATCAAACTCATGAAACCTATTCTACCACCCTCAAGAAGAGGATCCACTGGCAACTGGATCTACCAACACCAATATGGAACATCTTAACATTACCTAGGTTATACATAACAAGATCTACATATACCTGAGGGAGTATGTAGGTTTTGATCAAAATCCTAGTAGGATATCAATAAAAATATAATATAGGCTACAAAATAATAAGAAAATTTAGCATATATGTTTTTATGAAAAATAAATATTTTTTAAAGAAAACATGCTTTAAATTTAAAATGGAAAGTAAATTCCACTGCATGATGACGACAAGCATAAAATCACATGAGAACCACTAGAAATATCTAAAGTAACTAGCAGTAAAGGGACCCTAGTAACACAATATTTTAATAAACCATGAACCACAACATCCTCATGTAGGATCCACTAGAGAGAAATCCATCCAAAGTTCTAGTGGTCTCCAATCATCATCGTAGTTTATTTAGTGTTATAGCATCAATCTTGGTAGAGGGAATCGAGCCTCAGCCCTACCGATCTAACGAGCACACTAGTCCCAGTTCATTCACCTAGATATCTAGGATTACATTTGTGATCTATTCTATTTCCCATGTCACATAAGCCACCTCTTTCACAAACAGAATAATGACTTGACCTTAAAAATTACATAATCTTGAGTTATGTCCAGAATTATACTTTATTTCACATTGGGGATCTTTTCAGTTTAGAGTTTAAGAGAATTAGGACTAACTCTTACAAATTACACCCATACTTTACATGTTTACACTTATACTCAGTATCCATTTTTTCCACCAAATGAAACCCTTTTAAAATAAAACATGTCTTCTTTTCAAGACACATCTTAGTTACATTCATCACAAAATCATATTTATACTTAATAATATTAAGACCTTTGAAAAACATTTTAAAACTTGGGATGAGCACAAAAATCTCAGTAATGGATACAAAAAGAATAAAAACTGTTAGTCTTGTGAAAACATGTAAACCATGAATACTTTATCATATAGTAATACTTTTCACCTTAAATAAGTAGTAAATAATTTCCTTTGATTATAAGATCATTGATTACCCTTTTTGTAATAAAACGATTACTATAAAATTTATAGAAAGAAAATATAACATATAAATGTAAGTTGGGAAATAATCATACATAAATGGAATAACCATACGATCGACTTCTATACATATCACTCATACAAATTAAATAACTATACAACAAACTTCTATACCAAATGCATTGGAGGTTATAACGTAACCACCCATACTTGGTAAATCACAAAACTAACCATATATGGATTATCATGGAACCACATGTATTTGGTTTATCACCTAACCACTCATACAATGTCCAATTACCATTGTATAATTATAACACATAAAAAATTTCAATTATCAACATTTTACTCATAAAATTTCATTTGAAATCATTGGAAATAATTTCAAGATATTGAAATAGTCAATCCATTTTGAAAACCATTTTCAATACCAAAATTCCCAAAAAATTGATAAGGGATTTATTTTCCCATTTAAAACATTAAGTATTATAGAGGAATCCAAATATCAAATAACAGTTATGGCAACAGAAAAGTCATTGTCGCCATATATGTTAAAACAAAACATTCCCTTTGTAATTTTGAAGAAAAAGTAAAATGATTCATATAGAAAGATTAATCTTCAATCCTTTTAATGAAATTAAATTCATATTTTTTTATTATACACCATATAAAACTAGGGTGGTGTATAACATCAAAATATGCCTCAATGAAATGAGATTGATACAAAGTCCCTTACCTTGAGCCTGATTCATCACGTATGTTCTTTATATTCCAGAATAATAAACTTAGGAAAATTATTTACTTACTTGATAAACTTTTTAATCTTTATTATTAATTTTATATCACTTATTACCATGTTATAACAATTACATAATTATAAAAATTACATAATTATTTAAGTTCATGTTAGAAATTTTGCCAATATTCGGTACTTGAGTTGAAAATGAACTTATTATGATGTAAATAGTAAATGTGGTCATAATTAAATCAAATAAAAAAATATTCATGACATAATAATTACTTTTATAAATTTTTAAATCCATTCCTTAAATATGGATATGAAAAATTAACAACATTACAATCATGGAGATGGTAACCGTACATACGCATCAATAACATTTTCCATTTTTCATTGATCATTATGGAAAAAAGGTAAGTATTATTTTATATTTAAATAATGATAATAAAATCATTAATATCATATTAATAATTTAAATATACTTATGTACATCATACATGTGATGTGGTGATTAAAAACTAATCACATTTCTT
Organism: Viscum album; assembly: GCA_963277665.1. NCBI lineage: Eukaryota > Viridiplantae > Streptophyta > Magnoliopsida > Santalales > Viscaceae > Viscum > Viscum album. The sequence goes on along the minus strand of OY728160.1, from coordinate 1,714,173,344 downwards.
TATGGTGGTGATAGTTCACACATATGCACGAACGACATTATCATTTATATATGCATGGAAAGTAAGAAAATAATTGATATATTATTATCTCATAATGATAAATATTCCATGAATATCACATATGAACATTAATTATATCATTATAACCAGTCATGATAGATGTTTATGGAAAAAGAGTTATATCGGTTCGTGGATGTGATAGTTCACACGTACATACAAATGATTAATTATTTTCCAATTTAATTGAAGTGGAGATAGATTTAAGCGATGATATTAACATAATAACATCTAATAATAGTGAGGATACATGATTTATTATTTCATCATGGATGAATAAGATTTTAAGGAAGTGGGAGAAGAAATAAAATAGAAACACTTAAATAAAATCACTACCTTTCCTTCTAATGATCACCTTTCTTAACACTTTAACACATTTAAGGATGGTGATTTTTATAAACTAAGGTCTAAAGAATGTGTGGAGGGATTCTAGGATGGTATTTGGATAGATATTAGAAAAAAATGTTTTTTATGTGTGATTAATAGAGAGGGATGAGTGCCTTTTTATAGTAAAGGGGGGGGGGTCACCTTTAGAAACCTTTAACATATTAAATTAATATAAATTAATTTTATATTCCAAATGGGTCCAAATTGAAATAGTTATAAATTAGGATGAGTATGGGTAAAAATATATTCATAAAATTAAAATTATACAAGTTCTGAATTTTTTTTAATCCTTATCATTTTTTAACCCTTATTTTACCCTTTTTAATATTACCATGATATCATGTTATTTACACTTTGTGGGTTAATATAATTTTTGTAACGTGCCAAACGACCCATAAAAGAGTAATATATGACACATTAGGAATTTTCCAAACAAGTTTGATGAATATTTATTTTTATAAATTTTATAACATTTAATAAAATATTTTATATTTTAAAATACCAATTGTGTCAATTTTGACACTATCCATTAGTTCATTTTTTTAGATATCATAACAGTAAAATAAGTTCAAAAAAAAAATCTTATAAATAAAAAAAAAAGTAAAATTCATCCAAAAAATTTGTGTATGGAATAAATTATGTGAAAATATATTTATTTTAATATTTATAAAATCATTTATTTGATTTTTTCATTAACTAAGAAATCACTGCATCATCACCGTGTGGCCATTTAATTTAATTATTTATTTCATAAAAATTAGAAATAATTTTCCATGTTATTGGTGATAATTTTATATTTCTAAATACTATTAATATTCAAAGATATTACTTATATAAACCTATATTAAAATTATTATAGTTATGAGAGACATGATTATGACATCTTTGTCTTTACATTAAATAAAATGTTATAAGTGTCATAATCACACCCAAGTGGCATCCAAAGGCCACCATTTCATCCTAAGGATTTTAATTGTAGAAAATAACTCTTCTAATAATATTAGGACAAGTATTAGGGTAATTTTATAATATTATAATATTAGTTTTAACCTTATTTACCTCATTTACCATTTTATCGCGGTAAATAAAATAAAAAGTTACTATTCACAAAAATTAAGTCGATCATATTAGATAAAATTTTTCATACTGTTTACAACCACGTATTTCCATTTTTTAAAATTTAATTCACAGTTGTGTAAAAATTAATTTAAAGTTAATCCCATTGACAGATCGAGAAAACATATTTTTGATCTAAAAACGTTCAAAAGTTCACAAAGTTTTTATATCCAATTTCAAAGTGAAATTGATTCTAATGACCTAAATTGGATTAAATCATAAGAACTTACTCAGATTACACTATACAACTAACTAAAAAGATAACCTAACTATATAAATAAATTAGATGAAAAATCATTTTTGAATTAAAATGCAGTATCTCACTATTCATTAAAATATTATTTTTTTTATAAAAATACCAAAACATTAACCAGAGTAAAATTGTATGTCCCAATTAAAAATAATAATTTTATTTTGTCAAATAGAATTTATAAAATTGATAAAAACTAGATTAATAATGGGTTCTCTATCAAAAGGTGATAAAAAGGCCTTTTTTGAAAAATACTCATTTTATGTGTAAAATAGAATTTTCTCTTATATAATATCTAGAAAACAAATAATATGAATTTTAAAAATTAGATTATATAAATTTCACATATATTTCGTTAATATAACCCAAAAAGAGTGATTTATTAACTTATTGGTATAAAAAACACTTTTTCAAATTTAAATATATTTCATAAAAATTTTCTTTTATTTTTAAAAGGTTTTACATTTATTTAAAATCAATTTTTCAAAAAATAATTAATTATATATACATGTGTAAACCATATTTTTATAGTTCAGATAATTTTGTTCATTCTCATTATTCTAATGACTAGGTTTTAATGGCAACATTTAAATAACAATATTTAATAGTTAGTTTAAGCTAGATGTGGCGTATCATGTACGTTATCAAACATAGTGATGTACATAGGTTACCAGACACATCACATACTGGGGTTCTATTTATGAAAAAAGGATTAATAAAACTAGCACTTATTGAGAAATAAAGGGAAATATATAGGTTACGTGAAACATCACATACTAGGGTTCCATGTATGAAAAAATGGATATTGAAGAAAAACTAACTATCATTCTCTAAAATAGAGTGATAGACTACGTGGTTAGGAGAAAATTAATAATCACAAAACCATAAATTTGTGATTGGTTAGAAAGGTCATTGATTTCTAAGTAAGAAAAATTAACAAATGACATTTTTTAAAGATATTTTTATTAGAGTTAAGGAATTAATTTACTTCCTAGACTAAGAACATAATGAAACATACTTACTTGATAAGTAGAACTTCATCAATTTATAAAATATCACCACAAACTCATCATTTTCTCTAAACGATGATTATTCAAGATGAATCAACTTCTACGGATCTATAAATCCACAAAAGGATGGTGATCTATTACTCATTTCTTTAATAGTTTACCAATACCAAAATGGTTAGGATATGATAATATAATTCCTTGAAAATATTAAACCTTATATGATGAAAAACTACTTTAATTTTTAAAATTAAACAGTAATATCAAAAGCTCAACCAAGACAATTTGATAAATAATTGTCCTTAAAATTCATCAAAACAATCTAATCTATGAATGAAACCCAAAATATAGAAGTATTTTATCACATAGTCTTACAAGAAATACTCTATCATTATTCTCAAAATTAAATCAATTACTATTAATGTCTCATACCAAAATTGTAATTTCCTAAATAACATAATCTCTAAGATATGATAATTGTTTCCATAAATAACATGAATCCTCAAAAGTCCATAATTGAATCATAGATTCTTTTCAAAACATGATTCAACCTTTAATACTCAATTAAAATTCCATAGTATTCTATTTTCCTTAATCATATAATGTTTCCAAAATAGTTAATGTCTTATAAATTAACAATTATCACATAATCCCCAAAACATTTTCCAATATTAAGGATATCTATTTGAAAAAACGTATGTTCCGAGAATCAAAATATTCTTAATCCAACAACTCTTTTAACTGAAAATAAAAATTCATACTAACTATGGATTTCACATAGGCCACTGGAATATGACAAAACCTTGTTTCCCTTCGATTTTGGGTTCAATTCACATGGCCTTGTCTGACGTGATGGGTTGTCTCTCATCCTATGGGTTTTCCTTTTTCAAAAAGTATATCATTATTATAACAATTCTGTAATAGGGTAAAGTCCTAAAAAAACAATACCATGTTTTAACCTCAATTTTTATCTTATACCTTTCATTTTTCATCAAAAAAAGTAATAACCCATAATTACCTCAATGGTGAAAGTCTCCAAAAATATCATTTGTCACCTTAAAATTCCATAAAAAAACCTTAAAAGTTATTGTAATATACTAAAATTATAATCAACCTTAAAATTATAGACACATTTTTACATCCCAAACTCGTTAAAAAAATCCTAATATCCAAATTTGTCTAAACCATCCTTTGATACCAACTATAAGGCTCTGACCTTTAACATTACATAATATTGAGTTATGTCAAGAATTATACTTTATTTGACATTAAGGATATTTTAAATTAAGAGTTTTTGAGAATTAGGATTAACTCTTACAAAGTAGACCCATACTTTACATGTGGACACTTATACTCAGTACCCATTTTCCACCAAAGAAAACCCTTGAGAAATAAAACATGAATTATTTTGAATACACACATTAGATATTTTAATCATGTTATCCTATTTTTCCTTAACAATATTAATACCTATGAAAAACATTTTAAAACATGGGATGAATACAAAAATATTATTAAGGGACAGATAAATAAGTAAAACTATTAGTCTCATGAAAACATGTAATCCATGAATACTTTATCACAAAGTAATACTTTTCACCTTAAATAAGTAATAAATACATTCCTTTGATTATAAGCTCATTGCTAACCTTTTTTTGTAATCAAAAGAATACCATAAAATATACAGAAATAACATATAACATATATAGGTAACTTGGGACATAATCATACTGAAATGGAATAACCATACGACCGACTTCAATACACATCACTCTTACAAATAGAATATCCATACATCCGACTTTCATTCCCAATTCATTTGAGGTTATAATGTAACAAACCATCCTTGGTTTATCATAGAAACACCCATATTTGGTTTATCAAAAAACCACCCATATTTGGTTTATCATATAACCACCCGTCCAATGTTCAAGTACCATTGTATAATCATAACACATAAAAGATTTAAATTATCAACATTTCACTTGTAAAATTTCATTTTTAATCACAGGAAATCATTTCAAGATATTGAAATATTCAATCCATTTAAAAAAAATTCAATAAAAAAATACCCAAAAAATTAAATAAGGTATTTCTTTTCCCTTTTAAAAACATTAATCTTTATAGAGGAAGCCAAATATAAAATAATGTTTATGGAAATAGAAAAGTCATTGTCGCCGTATATATAAAAAAACATTCCTTTTATTTTTTTTGAAAATAAAGTAAAGATATTAATTTAGAAATATTAATTTTCAAAATTTTAATGAAATTAAATTTTAAAAAAGGTATCGATTATAAACCGCATAAAACGAGGTGGTTTAAAACATCAATATATGCCTTAATGACAGAGATTGAGACAAAGTCCCTTACCTTAAGTCTAATTCATCACACATGTTCTTTTTATTCCTGAATAATAAACTTTGGTTAATTATTTAATTTCTTGAGAACCTTCTTAATATTTATTATTTATTTTATATCAGTTATTACCATGTTATAACAATTACATAATTATAAAAATTACATAATTATTTATGCTGATGTGAGATGTTTTGTCGATATTTGGTATTTGAGTCAAAACTGAATTTGGTATGATATAAATAGTCCTTGTGTTAATAAGTACATCATCTCCAGAATAATATTCATGACATAATAACAACTTTTATATAATTTTAAATCCATTAATTAAATATGGATTTGAAAAATTAATAACACTACAATCATGGAGATGGTAAGTCGTACGTACACATGAATAACATTTTCCATTTTTCATTGATCATTACCGAAAGAAGGTAACAATTATTTTATATTTATATAATGATAATAAAATAATTAATATCATAGTAATCATTTAAATATACTTATATATATCATACATGTTATGTGGTGATTAAAAACGAATCACATCACTTTGTGGAGGTGATAGTTCACACGTACGTACAGACGACACTATCAGTTATATGTGCATGGAAGGTAAGAATATAATTTATATATTATTATATTATAAATATAAATGTGTCATGAATATAACATATGAAAATTAATTCATAATTTTAACTAGTCCTGAGAGATAGTTATGGAAAATGAATTATATCAGTTCGTGGAGGTTATAGTTCACACGTACACACGAAGGACTAATTCTTTTTCAATTTAATGGAAGTGGTGATTTATTAAGATGATGATATTAATATAGTAACATATCAGTATATTGAGGATACTAGAGTTATTATTTCATCATTTAGGAATAATATTTTATGGAATTGGAAAATGAAATAGAATAGAAACACTTAAATAAATACATTACTTTTCATTCGAATGATCACCATTCTTAACACCTTAACAACTCTAAGGAGGGTGCTCTGCCTAAAATAAGGCCGAAATAATTTTGGGAGGTATTATAGGTAGGGGTTTAGTTATATCTTGGCCAAAAAGGGGTTTTAAGTGTTATTAATAAATAAGAATGAGCGCCTTTTTATAGGAGAGGGGTGGGACACCCTTGGAAACCCTTAACATATTAAATTAATATAAATTAATTTTATATTAAAAATTGGGCCAATTTGATTTATTTATAATATATAATTATTATTTTTAAAAATAAATTCATAAAATTTAAATTAGATAAGTTTTTGGTATTTTTTCAATCCTTATATTTTTGTTTTAACCCTTATTTTACCTTTTTTAATCTTACCGTGATATCAAGTTATTTTCACTTTGTGGGTTAATGTAATTACCAGAATATAAAAAAGACCAATAAAAGAGCCATTTATGAAATAATAGTCCCTTCATAAACTATTTGGTCTAATTTTATATTTTTATAAATTTTGTAATATTTAATAAAATATTTTATATTTAAAACATCAATAGTGTCAATTTGGACACTATTCATTAGTTGACTTTTTAAAAATATCATAAAAGAAAAATAAGTTCAAAAAAATGACTTTAAATCATCAAAAACATGTCAAATGTATCCATAACATTCGTGGGTTTCAAAAATTATGTCAACTTATATTTATTTTAATATTTATAATATCATTTATTTGAGTTTTCATTAATTATGAAATTATTGCATCATCACTATGTCACCATTTAATTTAATTATTTATTTACTAAAAATTATAAATACATTACCATGATATATATAATAATTTTATATTTATAAATACTATTTTTAGTAAATGATATCACTTATATAACCCCATATTAAACTTGTTATAATTAGAAGAGACATGATTATGACATCTTTGTCCTTACCTTAAATAAAATTTTATAAGTGTCATAATCACACCCAAGTGGCATAAAAAATCCAAAATTTCATAACAAGTATTTTATTTTACAAAAATAACTCATCCAATAATATTAGGACAAGTTTTAGGGTAGTTTTATCATATTATAATATTAATTTTACCCTTTTTACCACATTTACCCATTTATTTTGGTAAATAAAATACAAAAGTTACTATTCACAAAACATTAAGTTGATTATACTAGATAAAATTATTCATACTTATTAAAAACATGTATTTACATTTTTAAATATTATTTCCCAAAAGTGGAAAAAATAAATTAAAGTTAATTCTGTTGACGAATCGAGAAAACGAGTTTTTGAAGTAAAAATGTTCAAAAGTTCACAAAAGTTTTTATATCCAATTTCAATGTGAAATTGAATAAAATGACCTAAATTGAATTGATTTATAATAAAAAACTCTAATTAAACTTTAAATCCAAATAAAATGACAATCTAACTAAATAAATAAATTAGATGAAAAATCTGTTTTGAATTAAAATATAGTATTTTTCACTATTCATTAGAAAAAAAGATTATCATAAAAATAAAAAAACATTAAACAAAGTAAAATTTGATGTCACACTTCCAAATAATAAATTTATGTTTTTGAAATATAATTTATAAAATTTATAAAAACTAGATTTAAAATGGGTTCTCTATCAAAAGGTGGTAAAAATGCATTTTTTTAAAATACTCATTTTATGTGTAAAATTGAATTTGTTTTTATATAATGTATAGAAAACATATAAGATGAATGTTAAAAAATAAATTAAATATATTTCATAATTTTTTTATTAATATAATCTAGAACGAGTGATTTATCAACTAATTGGTATAAAACACATGTTTTCAAATTTAAATAGTTTTTGAAAAATAGATTTCCTTTTATTTTAAAAAAGGGTTTACATTCCTTTAAAATTAATTTTTTCATAAAATAATTAATTATATATACATGTTTAAAACATATTTTTAAAATTCAGCTAATATTGTTCATTCCGGTTATTCTGACGGCTAGGTTTTAATGGTAACACTTAAATAAAAATATTTAGCATTGAGTTTAAGCTCAATGTAGCATATCATGTATGTTATAGAACATAATGTTTCTTTATTAAAACCCAAGATGCTAAATTCTCCCACACTTTTGTAAATTGCGTCCTCAAAATTTTAATTTATGGTATGTAACTAAGGTACGACTTTTCAAAATACCTTTATTTCAATCCCACATCAGAAAAAGGATTAATAAAACTACCACTTTAAGGGAGATAAAGTGAAGTAAGAAGGTTACCTAAGACATCACATAGTAGGTTTACATGTAAGAAAACATGGATATGGAAGAAAAAATAACTATCATGTTTTGATGTATATTGATAGAAAATAGGATGAGGAGAAAGTTAAAAATCACAAAACCACAAATTAGTGATTAGTTAGAAAGGTCTGTGATTTCTATGCAAGAAAAATAAACAGATAAAGTTTTTTGTTTTAAGATATATTTCTTATATTTTAGGAATTAATTTACTTCCTAGACTAAGAATATAAAGAAACATACTTTACATGTGGAGCTTCATCCATTAATTAAATTCCACCACAAAGTCATCATTTTCTCCAAATGATGATTATTCAAGATTAATCAACTTCTACAGATCACTAAATCCCCAAAAGGAAGAAAATATATTACTCCTGCCTTTAAATGTTAACTAAAACCAAAATGGTTTGGATATTATAAGATAATTCACTAAAAATAATAAACCTTATATGATATAAAACTAATTCAATTTCCAAAATTCAACACTAATATAAATAGTTCAACAAAGAACATTTTGTAAATAATTGTCCATAAAATTCACCAAAATAATCCAGTCTATGATTAAGACCCAAAATATAGAAGGATTTGATCACTTAGTCTTCCAAGATAAATTATACCAATCATGTCCAAATTAAATCAATTTCTTTTAAAGTCTCACACCAAAAATGTAATTTCCTAAATAACCTAATCTCAAAGATATGAAAATTGTTTCCATAAATAACACGAATAACCACAAGTCTATAATTAAATCATATATTATTTAATAAATATAATTCACACTTTAATCTTCAATTAAAATCCCATAGTATTCTATTTACCTTAATTATATAAGGTTCCCATAATAGTTAATGTCTTCCAATTTTACAATTATCACTTAATCCCAAATTTTTTTTCCAATACCAAGGATATCCATTTGATAAAACATATGTTCCCAAAAAAACTTATTCTTAATCCATCAACTCGTTTAAATTAAAATAAAAAGTCTTACTAACTAAGGACTTCATATTATCTAGTGGTAGGTGATACACCTTTTTTCTCCCTTAATTTATGGGTTCGATTCCCACGGCCTTATCTGACGCGATGGGTTGTCACCCATCCTACGGGTTGTCACCCATCTTGCAGGTTATCACCCATCCTGTGGGTTGTCCTTTTTCTAAAACATTATCTTTATTATAACATTTATAACATATGGTAAACTCCTCAAAAATAACCATAACATGTTTTAACATGAATATTTATCTTATACCTTTCATTTTTTATCCAAAAAACTAATAATCCATAATTAATTCAAAGGTGAATGTCTCCAAAAATATAGCTACTCACCTTAAAATTTCATAATATAAATCCAGAAATAGGATTGTATGATATTAATGTTATAATAAACCTTAAAATTATAGACACATGATGATATCCCAAACTCATTAAAAAGCATACTAATCTCCAAAGTAGTCTAAAACATCCTCTGATACCAATTATAAGTCCCCGACCATAAGAATTACATAATATTGAGTTAAGTAAAGAATTATATGTTATTTCACATTAAGGATCCTTTTATTTTATAGTTTTATAGAATTAGGACTAACTCTTACAATGTATACCCATACTTTACATGTGGACACTTATACTTAGTGTCCATTTTTCAACTAAAGGAAACCCTTTTAAAATAAAACATGACTTCTTTTCAAGACACATCTTCAATAATTTCATCACGACATCCTCTTTATACCTAACGACATTAAGATCAATGAAAAACATTTTAAAACTTGGGATGATAAAAAAAATCTCAGTAAGGGATACACAAAGAAGAAAAATATTAGTCTTGCGAAAACATGTAAACCACGAACACTTTATCATAAAGTAATACTTTTCACCTTAAAGAAGGAGTAAATAATTTCATTTGATTATGAGATCATTACTTACCATTTTTTATAAGAAAAATATTACCATAAAATATATATAAAGAACATATCACATATAAAGGTAACATGGGGGATAATAAAACTTAAATAGAATAACGATATAGTCAGATTCCACACATATCACTCTTACAAATGGAATAGCCATATGACGGACTTCCATACCCAATGCATTATAGGTTATAACATAACAAACCATCCTTGGTTTATCATGAAACTACACACCATTGGTTTATCATGGAACCACCAATATTTGGTTTATAACATAACCAAACTTCTAATGTCCAAGTACCATTGTATAGTCATAACACAAAAAAGATTGCAACTATCAACATTTCCCTCAAAAAATTTCATTTTCAACTATAGGTAATCATTTAATGATATTGAAATATTAAATCCATTTTCAAAACCATTTTAAATACCAAAATACCCAAAAAAGGAATAAGGTATTTATTTATTCTTTAAAAACATTAAGGCTTATAGATGATGCCAAATATCAAATAAGAGTCACGGCGATAGAAAAGTTGTTGTTGCTGTATATGTTAAAAAAACACTCCTTTTGTCTTTACGTAAAGAAATTAAAATGAATCATATAGAAATATCCCTTTTAAAACATTTTAATGAAATTAAATTTCAAAAAGGGTTTGATTATACACCGTATAAAACAAAGGTGGGGTATAACATCAAAATATGCCTCAATGAAAGGATATTGACACAAAGTCCCTTACCCAGTGTCTGATTCATCACGTATGTTCTTTATCATCCTGAATAATAAAGTTAGGTTAATTTTATACTTTATTGAGAACATTTTTAATATTTAATATTCATTTTACATCACTTATTACCATGTTATAACAGTTACATACTTATAACAATTGCATAATTTTTTAAAGTTCATGTCAAATATTTGGTCAATATTCAGTACATGAGTTAAAAATAAACATGGTATAGTGTCAATATTGTCATAAATACATCATACCAAAAATAATATTCATAAAATAATAATCAATTTTATATACTTTTAAATTTATTCATTAAATATCGATATGAAAAATGAACAATGCTATAGTCACAGAGACGATAAGCTGTACATATGCATGATTAACGTTTTCTATTTTTCATTGATCATTATGGAAAGAAGGTGAGTATTATTTTATATTTAAATAATTATCATAAAATAATTAATATAATTCTAATAATTTAAATATATTTATATATATTATACAAGTTATGTGGTGATTAAAAAAATCACATCACTTCGTGGTGGTGATAGTTCAAATGTACGCATGAACAACGTTATCATTTATATGTGCATGGAAAGTAAGAACATAATTGATATATTATTGTATTATAATGATAAATATTTCAGGAATATCACATATTAATATTAATTTAATCATTATAACCAGTTCTAAGAGGCGGTTATGGAAGATGAATACTATCGGTTCGTGGAGGAGATAGTTTACATGTACGCACAAACGATTAATTATTTTCCCATTTAATGGAATTGGAGATGGATTTAGGTGAAAATATTAACATCATAATGTCTCAGTATAGTGAGGATACTGGAGTTATTATTTCAACATAAATGAACTAGATTTAATGGAAGTGGATGAAGAAATAAAATAGGTACACTTAAATAAAAACATTACATTTCCTTTAGATGATCACTTTCTTAACACCTTAAAACCTCTATGGACGGTGTTATACATAAAATAATGCCTCAAGAATGCGGGGAGATAATCTAGTAAGTTTTTTTGGTTAAATGTTGGATGAACTAAAAGATTTTTTAAGTATGATTAATATATAGGAATGAGTGCCTTTTTATAAGAGAGGGTATGGGCACCCTTGGAAATCCATTAAATATTAAATTAATATAAATTATTTTTTTATTCAAAATGGGTAAAAATTTATTTAGTTTCAAGATAGGATAATTATGGGTCTAAATACATTCATACAATTAAAATTATACATGTTTTAAATGTTTTTTAATCCTTATATTTTTGTTTTAACCATTATTTTACACTTTTTAATCTTAATAAGATATCATGTTATTTACACTTTGAAGGTTAATATAATTAATATAGCATGACAAACGACCAATAAAAGAGCCATTTACGACATATTAGGAATTTTTACAACTATTTGTATGAATCTTGTATTTTTATAAACTTTATAAAATTTAATAAAATATATCACATTCTAAAATACCAATAGTGTCACTTTTAACACTATTCGTTAGTTCACTTAATAAAAAAAATAATAACATAAAGACAATTTTGAAAAAAATAATTTGAATAAAAAAACATTTCAAATTAATCATAAAAATTCGTATATGAAATCAATTTTTTCAATTTTTATTTATTTTAATATTTATAATATTGTTTATTTGATTCTTTCATTAATTAAGAAATTACTGCATCATCATTGTGTCACCAATTTATTTAATTATTTATTTTATAAAAATTATAAATAAATTACCATGATATATATAATCAATTTATATTTCTAAATACTATTTATATTAGAATATATCACTTATATAACCCCATATTAAAATTATTATAGTTATGAAAGATATGATTATGACATCTTTGTATTTAATTTAAAAAATGATATAAGTGTCATAATCAAAACAAAGTGGCATCTGAAGGTTAAACTTTTAGCCTAAGGATTTTATTAGTCGAAAATGACTCATAAAATAATATTAGGATAAGTCTTAATGTAGTTTTAAAATATTATAATATTAATTTTACCCTAATTTACCACATTTATCCTTTTACCTGGATAAATAAAATCAAAAAGTTATTATTCATCAAAAATGATGTTGATTATATTAGATAAAATTTTCATACTGATTAAAAATATATATTTACATTTTTTAAAATTAAATTCACAGAAGTGGTGAAATGAATTTAATGTTAATCCCATTGACGGATAGAGAAAATGGAATTTTGAAGTAAAAATATTTAAAAATTCACAATGTTTTTGAATCCAATTTCAATGTGAAATTGATTAAAATGAACTTAATTAGTTTAAATGATAATAAATTACTCAGATTATACATTAAAATAAATTAAAAGGATAACCTAACTACATTAATAAATTAGATTAAAAAGTAGTTTTAAATTAAAATGTAGTATCTTTCACTATTCATTAAAATATGAATATTATCAGAAAAAAATCATAACATTAACCAAAGTAAAATTTGATGTCCTGATTGCAAATAAAAATTTTATTTTGTTAAATAGATTTTATAAAATTTATAAAATCTATATTTAAAATGGATTCTCCGTCAAAAGGCTGTAAAAAAATGCCTTTTTAAAAAAAATACTCCTTTCATGCATAAAATTGAATTTGTTCCAATATATTGTATAGAAAACATATAATATGAATGTAAAACATTAAATTAAAAATATTTCATATATATTTCATTAATATAACCCAACAAGATTGATTTATGAACTTATTAGTATAAAACATACCTTTTCAAATTTAAATAGTGTTTCAGAAAAACATTTCCTTTTTTTTAAAATGTTTTACATTAATTTAAAATTAATTTTTTAGAAAATAATTAATTTTATATACATGTGTAAACCATATTTTCATAATTCCTATAATACTGTTCATTCCTATTATTCTAATGGTTAGGTTTTAATGATGACATTTAAGTAATAATATTTAATATTTAGGTTAAGCTTGATGTGGCATATCATGTATGTTATCGAACATAGTGTTTCTTTATTAAAACTCATGATGTTACATAGACACACAAAAATATATTAACTCACAAGAAAAACCACCATTTTGGATAAGAAAAACCTCTTTAAAACCCTTACACACACCAAAAAATTTGAAAAAATGTTTCACACAACTCATAAAATTAATATAAACATTGTAAAGCACATCAAGAATACCAAAATCATACAATAATGTTAAATCCTGGAATCACCTACCTCAATCTAGGAAGCTTATGGAAACTAGTGGAAGACCACAAACGCACCACAGGGAGACCCTATAAAGTTTAGATCATACCACACTCATCAATATTCAACCTAAAAAATCAATATTGAATCCTTATTAGGTCAGCCAATACACTGTATAAAAAAGAACCCAAAGAATAAGGATGGATAAACCAAGAAGAAGAAATAATAAGAAGAATGAAGGAGATTAATTGAAGTTTCTTGAATATTCCACACAAAACCACCCAATATTTAGAGATCCAAGGGACCCAAGAGGAGAGGGATAGGTGCCTAGTAATGAGAATCATCAATGGGGGAGGAAATGTGTAAATTTTGATTAAAATAGGGGAAGGAAAGAAGTGGAAATACAAAATTTTTAATGACATGGACATGCCACATATTTTTCTAAACCATGAAGAAATAGAGTGTTCCCCTCTATACAACGAGGAATGGAGACTACTCAATTTACCTAGGGAGGGTTCACGCATGTGCAGGCAGTTGCACACCTTAGAGAGACCCACTTTTCTAGGATCATGGTTAGATTAATGCATGTGTGGAAAGCTGTGCATCGTAGACTACCCCACTGTCCATGGTGCACAATCTCGTTTGGGCTGGCTCCCAATTTCACGAAACCATGCAGCAACTGTTCGCCACCAGCTGTCCGGTCCAAAAACTCAATTTTTCAACAAAAACTTCTTGGAAATCTAAGAGATAAATACAAGAAAAAAACATAATTAATACCTAAAAAATAAATTACATATTTGATATTTTATATATGTATTTAATGTGATCATTGGGTAAATTGGTTTTTTGTTAGATCTGAAGCTTGTGAAATGGGGTTAAAAACCCTTTGGTTTCTTAGGATCCATCTTTTTCTTATATTTTATATTTATCAGTGCTAATTTTAGAATTGAAAAATCCTTTCCTTTATCAATACTAAAAAATTAGTAATAAAAGAAATCATTTTTTGGCACTTTCTAGAAAGCGTTGATAAAGGTATTTCCCCTTTTCAATGAATCCCAGTTATCGCGCCACTTCTCCTTATTCATAAAGCTCTTATGGAAGCTTCACCCTACAATTTTTTTGGGCAATTATATAGACAAATTTAATTGAAAAAAACAAAGTTATATATTTTTAAACACAGTTTAAGAATTTTTTTACCAATTATATATATATATATATATATGTTATTTTAAAACATTCATCCTTATCTATTTTTCTACACACACACATGAAATAATTATTTTATATTGATATATGTATATATATGTACATGTGAGTGTGTGTGTATAGTTAGAATATATAGTTTTACACAGAAACATGTGTTTGTATGTGTTTTTTAGTGTGTTTTCATGTATGTATGTATGTCTTTATGTGTGTGCATGAATAAAATTACGTGTGTTTAATATTTTTTATTTATATGCAAGTGTGTGTGTGTGTGTTTGAGTATGTGTATGTATACACATATATACATAATTATATATTTACACTCAATTTTTTAATTTGTTTATATATTTAGGTATATATATTAAATAAAATTATATATATATATGGTAATTTTATAGTATATATATATATTTATTAAGTATTTTAAAATGTAGAATTTATATACATTCTTTTTTATAATTTAGATATGCATGTATTTTAGTTTATAATCATATTATTTAAATTTAAAATTCATAATAATATTTCATACTATATATATATATGTATATATGTATTTATACATGCACACACACATGTATATAATTATATATTTATACAAAATGGTTAATTTTTTGATATATTTACGTATACAAAAATGATAAATTATTTTCATACCATCCATGTACGTATTTTTCTAATGAAATATGAATCCTATGAGGACAAATTAGAAGATTATGAATCCAAAATGGATTGATTTAAATCATATGAAAAATTGTATGAGTATAGGGTTAAATACTTTATCCAGTTTCTAATAGATCTTTCAAATGACCCTTCTTGAATTATTTGTATGTGTTTACATTATTGTTATTCAAGATGATTTTGTTCAGATGAGTTAGAAGAAAACTTTATCTTCTACATAATGAATATATTCTATTAATGTTGGACTAAACATGGGAAATAATATAATTTGGAAAATATATTGGATAATAATATAGTTTAGGAATCATTTGATATTAGTATAATCATTTATAATGACATAGACCCTGTTGAGAAAATGGAAACAATGGTTGAAGATGACCTTACCAATTATCTTAATCTTAATGAGAAGTTAAATATCCATGAAAAAATTCCACTATAAGATAATTTTATTAAATATATGACATAAAAAACCATAATGAAACTCTATAATTTAAAAGCTAGTAATAGATAAAGTGACACTAGATTTACAGAACTACTTTATCTCTTGAATTATATGTTACCAAAAATATAATGATATTTATTATCAAATATATGTCTCTAAAAAAATTTAATGTTCAAGGGGTATGAATTATGAAAGAATACATGATTTTACAACTGACTCTATATTGTTTTTCAAGGAATATATATCACTTAAAAATTATCAAAGTGCAGTGAAACTTGATACAAAAAATTTAAATAAATTCCTTTGAAATATGTATGGTATTTTTCAATCACCCATGTTTTAGATGGATATATGTAAGTGAGGATACTGAAATTAAATTGATATGAAATGTAGATAAAAGAATAAATTTGTCACATTGTAAATTCTCCTTAGAGTTAGAAAATAGAACATCTTAAATTTGTAAATGAGTCGTGCAATCTAAATCATATGTTATCTATATATGTAATCAATCCTTTTGGTGTAAAAAGAATCCCTCATAGTATATGGACACCTATTTTAGTTAATTAGAAGTTTCCATCATGGTTATTCATGAAGAACAAGTACCATATGTTTATTTTATTATTTCAAGACAAAAATCAAATTGGTAATGATATTGATTTTTTTTTGGTTCTATTCATTTAAAATCTAAAATTGATGGGGGATATAAGTGTTACTATATATAATGTTCATATAATTGAGGAGTTCACATTGAGATCAACATTCTTAGGATGATAAATTACTTTTTCATTGATGTAAATTTGTTAGTATAAAACTTTAAAAGAGTGTTAGGTTGTTCCATTTGTGAATAAGGTACAAATTATATTTGGTTGAAATGTTCCATGAAGAAATTTTTTTTGTACATTGTAAAATTTTACCCTGATGATATAAATACCGATTTTGGAAAATAATGTTTTATGGGAAGTCTAAAGAAGGTGATCCACAATCCCTATTAATAGAAGATAAACAATTTGAGAAAGTAAAGTATATTACAACAATTTTTAGTAATTATATTTAAAAAAATACTTATTTAAATGGGTTATAAAAATAAATTAGTTTTCATCAAATTTTCATATTGGACTTGTTTATATTTCCAAAAAATTATTGATTTCATGAATAAAGAAAAAATATACATGTGATAATGTCATTTGAATGTTACTAAATGCACTAGGTAAAACAAAATATGGAATAAATTATAGGTTATGTATTATTGAAATGGGGATAAGAGAAGATTTGGTGCCTGTGAAAGGTGTAAAATAGTATTTTATTCTTCTAGTAGATCACACTCTTTCCAAATATGAGAGACTTTAGTTTTTTAGCTTCCCAAAAGGTGTAACAGTTCCATAGGGGTATTCATAAACTATAATAAATATCATTTCAATGAATTAATAGATGTTAAATGGATTAAAATCACATGATTGTAACATTTTGATGCAAGATTTAATGCTTTTAGATATACCCTGCAATCTTACAAAATATTTCTAACACATGATAATAAAGATTTGTTTCCTTTTTAATGTTATATCTAAAAAATTTATATACCTTATAAAGTTTCCAACCATGTAAGAATATGTTACTATCATATTATGTGAATTGGATGTGTTCTTCCCAGTTCCATTCTCAGATATATTGATTAACATGATGTTTCACTTAGTGATAGAGATCCAAATGTGCAGTTTTTTATATTATAAATAGAGTTATCACATTGAATGTTATATTAGGATTTTAAAAGGGTATGTTAAAAATAGAATTTCCTATAATTTTGTTTTGTAAGGTGGTATATTTTTGAAGAATATTTTGAATTTTGATCTAAAAAACAATCATATGTGGATAATATTGGATTCCTAAAATCTCATCACAGTGTGTTCCTTAGGGGTGAAGTAATTTTTGTGGGAGATTTTGTCATAATTACCATGATATATTTTGGGAAATCTCATATATATGTTTTATGTAACATTATAGAAGTTTCTACATATTTATAAACTCATAAATATTTTTTTGGACTTTGAATCAATCAAGGGATGAAATCTATAGATCAAATATACATAATAAATAATTTATAAGGTGGTTTTGGGGATATATATTTAAGGAATTATCTATAAATAACAATTCACTTTCTATAAGACTTTGAATAATAGCCAGTAGACTAAGTGTTCATGTATTATCTTATAATGCTTATATTAACATCTAAACATTCTATACCAATGAAAAATATGAATGTTGTATGATAAAAAATAGTGTATTTAATCTTATAGAATAGGCTATGCTTATATCTTTCTATAAGAATAGAAATCAAACTTATGATAATATTTTATACTTTAGAATCATCAAAAAAATATTAGCGTTTGATTGTATGAAATTCCATGTGTTTATTTTTAAATGAAAATGGATTGATAATAGTAGTGAAGTTAAAATAAATAAATTTCGATATATGATATTGAATTTTAGTAAGTAAGGGTATAAGGATAAACCATTAAAAATGGTATCATAGGGCTTACACGTGTTTTATGCACTATATTCTGTAAACATAAACTGGTTAGATAATCTTTTGGTGAATAAAACACCTAAAAAATACAATGAAAATTATATTATTGTTGATCCTTTAATTGGGATATTACAATTATTCTATTGGGGTACCAATGTAGATTGTTTATTTTATGTTATATAATACCAAAAGGAGGGGAATTAGATAATTGATAAAGTTGAAAAATACCTTAACTTTTAATGAAATGAAAAATAATGTAATAAATAGGTTTGATGTCCTTGATTAGTTTTTATATATAATATGTTATATATGTTATGATATTAATATATATTAATATATTTTAAATTATTTTTATCGATAGAAATTTAAATAATGGATTCTATACTTACTAATGCTCTAATCTCATGTAATAATATAATAATGATTTCAAAAATAAGAAACTATTAGAAAGTAAGTAAAGAAACTAAAGGTGAGAAATAACATGAAGGCGAAGAAAATTTTTAAAGTGAGAAATATCATTTAGGTGAGAAAAAAACTGTTTAAGCTAAAAAAATAAAAGATCAACATTGCATGGTAGTGGTAGAAAATTTCATTACGGCGAGAAGTAGAGTTTAGAAATTCTAGGTTTTATGGAATGCACTTAGTTAATTGATTGATCCAAACATGTCCATTTTCATTAGTTAGTTTTGGTTTAGTGATTTATTGAAAAAACAATTAATAAATATAGATTAAAAAATATTGTTTCTACACTAAAGGAAACATTTTAGGATGAAATTGTGATAAAATTATGATATAATTTCTATATTAAACTGAAAAATCAAAAAATAAAACTTTTATTTTTTTATATTTATATATTATAGAGTGAATTTACTGTTGAAGAATTTTGGATAATATATTTATTAATGGTTTTTAGAAATATTTATATAGTATTTTAGATTCTTCTAACCAAAATACATATTAGGGATGTTGAGGGTAATGCCAAATCTGACACACTAGGTTTATACGAAATCATTATTAACCAAGAAACATAGAATTATTTCATTATCCATCGAGATGAGGAAGCATGTATTGTAAATTGTAATTAATTTTATATTATTATTCATTACATGTAAAAATTAATTTTTCTATAAATTATTTATTTAAGAAAAATATTGGAGTAAAAAAATAAACAACATGCATCGAAAACACCATGACTCTACTATAAATAAAGGATGGGGTGTGATTCACTTGAAAAATACATGGTATATAAGATCAAGAATATTTTATAGATATTTAATTAGATTTTTAGCTGTTATGTTTATTTGTTTGAGCATTATTTATTTTGGTTTTACCTTGGGTGCATTTGGGTGAAAATTATAAATTTTGGAAGGAAATGGGAAAGTGAACAGTTGGCACATAGTTTTCCCAAACCATGCACCCCAGCCCAGAAAACCGTGAAAACCCAAATAGAGGGGATTAAAATGGTTGGAACATGGTTTTTTAAACCATTAATCCTATTAGGAGAAACTGTGAACCTACCTAAAAGAGGCTCATGGTTAAGGTGCACAGTTAGGGGAAATCGTGCGCCTCTTCCCAAAAAACTACGCACACGGTTTTAATTACCCAGAAATTAGATTTTAATTTCCTAAACCCCTATTTTAACCCTTATTCGACCCCAAATCCCACCAAATAATATTCTGTTGATTTTGGAACCATGAAAATGGATTCCAAGCCCTCCCACAACTGTTCATGGTGAATCGAAGGGCACATTGAAGATCTGCACCTGCTGGGTATTTGTATTCTTTCCTTTTAGATCTATCTCTCTATTTAGTTCTTTTCTCTGGATAAAAGAGGGATGCATATCTATTTTTGGTTCTATATATAGATCTAGGTTTTTTATATCTTTATTCATTTAATCTAAGATATAGGTTTCAGATCTAGATCATGTTCTTCATCGAATTCTTGATCATTTTGTTTGAAATTGGGGATTATCTATTGGTGAGAATTCATCATCGTTACTGTGGTAGGTGGTCTATATTACAAATACCAAAGTATTGACTGAAATTATGTGTATGTAATTGTAGAATTTATATTATATGATTATTAATTTTGCTTTTCATTGAGTTAATTAATTTGTTGAATAAATTAATTGAGGAAAATATGAAATTAGGCTTATTAGAATTATAGATTATGAATATTTAATTACTGAATTAATTATGTGGGAAATAGGGTTATTAAATTGAATAATTAAATAATGATTTAATTGTAGGATGTTGATATTGAAAATTTGAATAATTAATCGATGAATTAATTAGGAATATTGAATTTATTTATTTGGAATAATTAATTAGTGAATAAATTAGGGATATTGACTAGATTATTTAGAATAATTAATTGATGAACTAATTGGGGATATGGAATTGATTATGTTGGAAAAATTAACTGATAAATTAATTGGGGATATTGAATTGGTTTAATTGGAGAAATTAATTGATGAATTATTTAGGGATATTAAATTCATTAAGTTGGGATAATTAGTTGATAAATTATTTAGGGATATTGAATTGACTAAGTTGGAAAAATTAATTGATGAATTAATTTGGGATATAAAATTGATTTAGTTAGAATAATTAATTGATGAATTAGTTGGGGATATTGATTTGGTCAATTTGGAACAATTAATTAAATAATTAATTAAGGATATTGAAATTGATGGGAATAATTAATTGATGAATTAATTAGTGTGACTAATGTGATTATTTTAATTACTGAATTAAATAGTGGAAGTTATGGGATTAATTAATTGATGAATTAATTAATGTAATCAATATGAATATTTAATTGTTAAATTAAATAACGTGTTTGATGAGATCAATTAATTGATAAATTAACTAATGTGAGTAATTTGATCATTTAAATGTTAAATTATATAATGGTATTGAAGAATTGAGTGTTATTAATTATGTGTTGAAATAATTAATCGAAACAATTTGAATTAATTTATTGGTGAATTAAATAATGGAGGTATTGTTATGATTTTTGAGTTAGATTAATTAATTAGTGAATTAATTAATGGGGATTGTTGTGGTAATGAAATTGAATGAGTTAGATTAATTAAATATAGAATTAATTAATGGGGATTGTTGTGTTAATAAAATTTAATGAGTTAGATTAATTAATTGATGAATTAATTAATGAGGATAGTTGTGCTGATGAAATTTAATGAGTTAGATTAATTAATTAGTTAATTAATTAATGTAATATTTTATGCAATTGAATGAGTTAGATTAATTAATTGGAAATTAATTAAGGTTTATTATTATGTTAATTAAATTGAATGAGTTAGATTAATTAATTGGTGAATTAATTAATGGAAATTGATGTGAATAATTAATCGGTGAAATAATTGAGATAATTTAATATGATTAATTAATAATGGAATTAATTAATAGAGTTGATGTGAAAAATTAATTGGTGAATGAATTGAAAGGATATAATGTGATTAATTGATTGTGGAATTAATTAATGGACTTGGCATGAATAATTAATTGAATAAATTGAATGTGAATAATTAATTACTGAATTAATTTTTTAGATATTGTGATTATGAATTAATGATAATTACTTATTGAATTAAATGTTAAGATATTGTGATTTTGTATTTAATAATAATTAATTACTAAATTAATTATTGGGATTTGTGAGATGATTATATATGATTAATTAATTATTAAGTTAATTAGTAGGATTGAGATGATTAATTAATGGTTGAGTTAATTAATAGGATTGAAATGATTAATTAATTGTTGTATTAATTAATGAGATTGAGAAGATTAATTAATTATTGAGTTAATTTATGATATTGAGAAGATTAATTAATTTTTGAGTAAATTAATGATATAGAAAAAATTGATTAATTATTGAGTTAATTAATAAGATTG
Source organism: Viscum album (assembly GCA_963277665.1). NCBI lineage: Eukaryota > Viridiplantae > Streptophyta > Magnoliopsida > Santalales > Viscaceae > Viscum > Viscum album. The sequence goes on along the minus strand of OY728160.1, from coordinate 1,714,150,336 downwards.
AAAAAATGAATTAATTGTTGAGTTAATTAATGGGATTTGGAAGATTAATTAGTTTTTGAGTTAATTAGTGATATTTAGAAGATTAATTAATTGTTCCAACTTAATCAATTCAATATCCCCAATTAATTCATCAATTAATTGTTTCCACTAATCATGTCAATATCTCCAATTAATTCACCAATTAATTGTTACAACTAAACCATTTCAATATCCCAATTTAATTCATCAAGTAATTATTAAACTTTTTTATCTCAACATCCTATAATTATTTCAACAATTAATTATTCAATTAAACAACCCAAATTGCCTCATAAATAATTCAACAATTAATTATTCATAATCTACAATTCCAATAACCCCATTTTCACATGTTTTCACAATTAATTAATCCAAAAAATTAATTAAATTAATGAAAAACTCAATTAATAGGCATATAATAGAAATTATGCAATCAAATACACATAATTGAAATCTAGACTTTGGAATTTGAATTATAGACCACCTACCTCAAGAACGAAAACATATGCTCACCAACAAATAATCCCCAATTTCAAATGGAACAATCAAGAACATGATGAAGAACATGATATAGATCCTAAACTAAGATCCAATATTAAATAAATCAAGATCTAAAAAATATAGATCTAGATCTAGAACCAACAGAAGATAAATATCCCACTTTTATTTTGGGAGAAGAGGAGAAGGGAGATAAATATTTAAACGGAAAGAATATACATACCTGGGAGGTGTAGATCTTCAATCCACCATTTGATTCACCAAGAGCGGTTCTTTGGAGGGCTTGGAATCCATATTAGAGCCTCTAAAATAGATTAAATTTTATTTGGGGAGATTTGGGGCCAAATAAGGTTTAAAATAGGGGGTTTAAGAAATTAAAGTCAAATTTTGGGTCAATTAAAACCAGAGACATGTTTTTTTTGGGAATATGTGCCAAATTTTCCCTAACCATGAACCTATTTTATTTTTTTTGGGGGGGGGGTCATGGTTTATCCTAATATGGAACACAATTTGAAAAACCATTCACTTGAAGTGAGAATCCCCTCTATTTGGGTTCACACGATCTGTTGGGCGGGGGTACACAGTTTGGGAAAATCATGTGCCAACCGTGCACTTTCCCATTTCCTTCGAAAATTTATAGTTTCTACTCAAACACACCCCAATGTAAAACCCAAAGAAATCATGTTCAAAAAAAGAAAAATAATACCTGAAAAGAATCTTTTGACATATCTAGAAAATATTTTGGATCTTATAATCTCCCCACCTTATAACCACTTGTCCTTGAGATTCACTCCTAAGAATATCTAAGGTTCTGAGTTAAAATATTAGGCCATTAGGCCCACTTATCCACTTATATCCCTCAAGTTTCCTTGTGAACATGGTCATGTTCCCAAAAAACTGTAACTACAAGCATGGTCTTTCCCTGCAACACTTTCTCATAGTGATCCAACACACGTATCAGATGCTCGTCAAAGGACACATCTATCTCAAGATCAACTTATACAACATACATGATGTATTCCCCTATTCACTAATCCCAACAACCACAAGAACAACATCCATCATTGGAACATAGCCTTACCAATTAATTTATGGTTTAATTGGGGATATTAAATTGGTTTAGTTTTAACAGTTAATTGATGAATTAATTGGGGACATTGAATTAGTTAAGTTGGAATAATTAATTGATGAATTAATTGGGGAAATTGAATTGATTAAGTTGGAACAATTATTTGGTGAATTAATTAGAGATTTTCAATTCATTTATTTGAAAAAATTAATTGATGAATTAATTAGGGATATTTAATTGATTAATATGGAACAATTAATTGATGGATTAATTTGGGATATTGAAATTGTTGATATTAATTAATTGATGAATTAATTAATGCGATTAATGTGATTATTTAATTATTTAATTAAATAATGGAATTGATGGGATTAATTATTTTATGAATTAAATAATGGATGTAATGTGAATATTTAATTTTTGAATTTAATAATTGGTTTGATGAGATTAATTAGTTGTTGAATTAATTAATTGTAGTAATGTGATCATTTAATTGTTGAATTAAATAATGATATTGAATGGATTAATTGTTATTAATTAATTGTGTAATTAATTAACAGAAATTATTTGAATTAATTAATGGAGGTAATGTTATGTTTTTTAAGTCAAATTAATTAATCGAGGAATTAACTAATGGGGATTATTGTGTCAACGCAATTTAATGAGTTACATTAATTAATTGGTGAATTAATTAATGGGGATTTTTTGTTAATTAAACTTAATGGGTTAGATTAACTAATTTGTGAATTAATTATTAGGTTTTATTGTGTTGATGGAATTGAATGAGTTAGAATAATTAATTGGTGAATTAATTAATGAGGATTGTTGTGTTGATGAAATTTAATGAGTTAGATTAATTAATTAGAAAATTAATTAATGGGTATTATTATGTTAATGAAATTGGATGAGTTAGATTAATCAATTAGTGAATTAATGAATCGAGATTGATGTGAACAATTAATTTGTGAATTAATTGAGATATTTAAATGTGATTTATTAATTTTATAATTTATTAGTGGAGTTGACATGAACAATTAATTGGTGAATTATTCTAATGGATAGAATATGATTAATTAATTGTGGAATTGATTAATATAATTGACATAAACAATTAATCTGTGATTTAATTGAATAAATTTAATGTAAATAATTAATTGATTAATTAATAATTGAGATATTTTTATTGGGAAATTAGGATAATTAATTATTGAATTAGTTTTTAACATATTTTGACTATGGATATATGAATAATTAAGTGCCGAATTAATTATTTGGATTTTTGATATGATTTTATATGATCAATTAATTGTTGAGTTAATGAATATGGTTGGGATGATTTACTAATTGTTGTGTTAATTACTAGGATTAAAATTATTAATTAATTTTTGAGTTAATTAATGATATTGAGAAGATTAATCAATTATTGAGTTAATTAATGAGATTTCCAAGATTATTCAATTGTTGAGTTAATTAATGATATTGGGAAGATTAATTAATTATTTAGTTAATTAATGATATTGAGAAGATTAATTAATTGTTGAGTTAATTAATTATATTGGGAAGATTAATTAATGATATTGAGAAGGTTAATTAATTATTGAGTTAATTAACGAGATTGAGATGATTAATTAATTAATTAGTTAATTAATGACATGGAGATGATTAATTAATTGTTGAGTTAATTAATGAAATTGATATGGTAAATTAATTTTTGAATTAATTAATTAAATTTAGGATATTAATTAATTTTTTAATTAATTAATGGGGTATTGTTACATGTGACAGAAATGATGAATGGTAATAATGGAATTCATGTGTGAATTGTGATCTAGAATGGTACACGTTACATTCTGAGATATCACAGGTAATCTAGAATGGTAAAAAAAGGAATTATATGATATGAAATGAAATATATAATTGTAACAGTGACATTCTAAGACATTAAATCCCTTAGGGATAGTTTAGACGTTGGTGTCGACTGAAGAAGGAATTGAGGTTCAGGTGTTCTTGGAAACATGAGAGTTTATATGGTTAAATAAATAATAATTTGATAATGTGATAAATATTTATTTATTCATTATTCTTATTTATTTATAAAACTGCATACACTATTATTTTACTGGACATTGTTTTAGACCCGTTGGTGGTGGCCTACTAGGTTATACTCACACCATACTCGGGCTTCCTGATCAGTACCAGAATTGATTTCATGATTGTAGGACATGATAAAAAAAGGCCTTGTGTTAGGTGGCTATGTTAGGATGGATCATGGATGAGGTAACTATACGTGGTTCAAGACCTACTTGGGAGTTTTCAATTTATTTAATTTTGAGTTTTCATTCGACACATGGTACACACTTTAGCATGGAATATCTATTGTTCAAGATTGATATTGTATTTCCAGTTTTGGTCTTCTTGTGATCCTGGTACTATTCATGTTATGTTATATCATTTGGTTATTTAGTTTAATAATATTATTTATTTCCACTAATGTATTAACCTGATTAAAAAATAGGATATAGTCTCCCCATGGTCAAGAATAGACCCTAACTACTAATCAGCAGCCTCTGGCGTATGAGGAGGCACACATGAGGTCACATAGTGGACCGACTCAGGGAACCGCTTCACATAACCTGGGCCAAGACATTACATGTTACATATTTTAAAAATATAATAAAAATTTTATGTTATATAAAACAATAGAATAATTATGTTTCTCTGTTTATATGAAAATTTATCAATTATAATCTCAAGCCACATTCATCCTAGATCATGTGTTATGGAAGGGAGATTGTGTATATAAAAAGGAAAAACTGTAGATGAAAACACACATAAAGTATTATAATCATGTGTAAGTATGAAATAATATAAATTAACTATACTTTTAATATATAAACTTAATAATGAGTACATATTTTTCTAAATTTTTGTTTTATTTAGACACAAGATGAGTCATCTACTATATCTAAAGAAAAAATAATTTCAATAGCCTTGAAGTTTCTAGAAAAGTATGGCCATGTTAAAGATGAAAATTTTAGTGTCTCTCCATGATAACAATTTTTTAAAGTATAGACACATGTGTATACTGAGAAGAAAATTAAAGACATACAAAACTAATATAAACTTTAAAAGAAAGAGTAAATAGATAAAATGAATTAATAAAGCATCTCCATTGAAGGGATCAATGATATTGAAAAACACAACAAAAACCAAACCCTGAAGAGCCACAAACCCTCAGTTACAAGGATATATATTCCCCTCAAAGTCATTCCTTATCAAAGTTAATCATGTTTTGACAACAATTTATATTAATTGTGAAAAACTTAATTATTAATACTTTTCTTGAATTAAAATATTATAGTGTAAAATTGACTTTGATTTATATCTATCAACAGTCACACATATCCCAGTTGTGAGAGGTATAGTTTACAATATCCAAGGTGATATACTATATAAGAAATAAATACCAATATATCACATGAGAGTAGAGAGTCACATATCTCATGAGCCGAACACTGAGCTACCTATTCCCCTTTATGATGATGATATTCACACTATAGAACTTTATATTATTACATTCATAGAATGAACAATTAATATTATAAAGAAACACGATGATAAAGAGCTATATCATTTCTATTTGATTTTATATGAAAATTATTTTACAATTAATATTGAAAATATGAACTAATGTATGTAATAACTAAAGGTGAAAGAGAAATATTAGACAAGATAATCTAAAGTATAAAATATTGGATAAAAAAGTACTTCTAAGGAAAAATTTACCCCAAAAATTGACCAACCATATTTATTAATTTTATAAGTTTGTGCATATACAATGTTTTAAAATAATGAATCCTCTGTCATTGAATTTTAAGAGAAAATATATAGAACATTCACTCACGAAATTAATAGTTTTGGGAGTACAAATGAAATTATCAATCATGATTGAGTAGGAGGAATGATTATAAATGTATTTAAGAGGTATATTTTCATAACTCATATGTATAGTAAATTATATAAATTTTTAATATATTATTTATAATTTTTATAGAAATATATATCATGATTATGTAGAGTAAAAAAAAAGAAAAATCATTTCGAGTTTCTTAGTCATAATGTCACTTTTAAACATGAAAAATAAATAGAATAGGATGAAATCAAATCAATAGGACACCTAGTAGAAACCATTTTTGAATGTAAACTAACAGGAATCAATTCATTCTCATTCTGATCAATTTGAGTTGTCCGGTGATATATTTTATGGATCCAATTAATGGATATCTAACAAATCAACCACACCTGATGACCCTTATGAATTATAAATACACTATATTAAATGTTTTATTAAAAATATTCCAACTATATGTATTATAATATTTTTTAACAAGGTTTTTTGGAATATTGTAGTCTTTATTTTTCATAAAAAACATAGTATGATAACATTAAATGTAGACAAGAAACCAATGATTTTCTAAAACTAGATAAGTATTAAGGTATATATAATAATATTTCACGGTAAAAAAATATATCCCAAAAACATAATTATATTTTTAATTGTTTTATGTGTCTAAAACATATGAATGAAATTGAATATGGTTGTTACATTTTTAAATTTATTAAATAAGTTTAATTCTAGGATAAAAATTTCATCCCCAAAGATTCATTTATGAGAGTAAATAAGGTTTCCTTACAAAATATATTTTAGAAATTTATATATCTATATTTTCTAGTACTACACGTATCATATAAAGATAACATATTTAGATGAGGAAATATTATTTTTTAGGAATTATTGGGAAACATAATTGGTGTCATAATGTTTAAAAACATCTATAAGAGGTGGTTACCTATAATGTATGTATTTTTTTATTTATCAATTTCACATATTTTTTTTCATTGTCAATATTCACCATATTTATGGTTTATTTTATTTTACTTCATGCACCAATTAAAACCCATTTTAGTTTTCTAGCTTAAATAAAGGATTTATATAAACAAAAAACATAATACAATAACTGAATTAAGTAATGAAAATAAATTTACCTTGGTTAATCAATTGTGAACCTTTAGGGGATTTTAAACCTAATGACGTTCCTAACCATAGTATTTTGTTGATAATATTGATGAAATCATTAGTGGGAACCATATTTTTTATTCATTTTTGTATAAATCCACCCTAAAAGTGCTAGGAAATTTTGAAATGTTAAAATTGAATCTTATGAAACACAAGTATGAATCCTCTAAAATGTTCAAAATATTAAAAAAATGAGGTATAAAATCAAGTTGGTAAAAGTATTAACACACCTTGATCTAATATAGGTATAGAATATCTGATTCAATAATTTCATGACCAACTCAGAGATTTTTGTATTGTATCATAACTCACTCCACCTGGAACACCATAGTTAAATTATATATATGAATGGATGAACTAAACTTTTTTAGACATCGTATGGTCAATGATGAGCCATTCAGACTTTGATTTTTTATTTTAAATGTTATTATCTAGATACAACTTCATTTACACTAAACCATATTCTATATCAGGCTTTTCAAAAGACACCATATTATATATGAACTAGTAACTATTATAATTTTTATTTTATAATTATTTTAATTTGTTAGGTGTACATATTCCATATTACCTTAAGTTAACATGATCCCAAATTTGATAAATCTATATTTCTTTGTTATCCCAAAGAGATAGTGTGTTTTTATTTCTATAGTCCACTATAGAACAAAGAATTTAGAATTTTACATGTTGTATTTCAAGAAAAGTGATTTATTTATTAAATAATTAATGGGAGAAAATTTGAAATTAATGAAGCTCAAGACCAATAAAAAATATTATTCCTAAGATGGATGAGATGAAAATGAAAGGGGATGTGGAAAATAAATTGACCTAGTATACATATAAACTACATTTTTTTGGTATATTTTGTCAAGAAATTGATAAATATGGATATCTTATTTTCAATGAATCTTATGAAACAATCATAGAAAATGATATAATATCTTAAAGTGGGGAAAATGAATTTTGAATATGATAAATCATTTAGAGAAATGGAACCTACAAAATAATCCATGTAAACTAATCAAGTTTGGAACTTTGTAGATCCAAAAGAATGTGTAAAAACTGTTTGTTTTAAATATATCTTTTATAAGAATATAGATAAGGATAATAGAGTGTTTTCCTATTAATATTTCTTAGAAGCTAACGTTTTTAAATTAATTATGGGAATTTATTAATAAGAAAAATTTTATCTAATGGTTACGACCAAATTTATATGTATACTATTTTGTGTATATATCCTGATGTATCTCATGGATTTTGTAGGATGAGTAGATGATAATCAAATCCCATTGATAGTTATTAAGTAGTCTTGAAGAATAACCTTAAATGGTTTATAACTATAGATGTATTTTTAGCCTTTGGTGTAGAGGAAGATCTAATTTTTATGGTTTATACCAATTCTGGTTTCCAAACTATTTTTTTCTTTAGAACTTAGTCAAGATTTGTGTTTTTGAATGAATAGTAGAATGGTAATCTAGAAAAGTTCCAAACAACTAAAAGTTCATGATTATACAATAGAAGATGATTTTATTACAATATTTTATATAAATAAAGAATCTATATAGATCGATAATATTAATATTTAATTAGGGTTTGTATTGGGTATCAAATATCCAATTGAACTCTATGATGATAATAGTGGAGCGGTTTCACAAGATAAAGATCCCACAACTCACTAGAGATCCTAAAAAATTCACCTTTGATTTCATATCATTCTTGATATTATTTACATTTGTGATATTCATACATGTCAAGTTCCTATAAAAGACAATATTGTATATTCCCAAATAAATACCCCAATGAAATGAAATCTTGAATTCTATATCAACTCTCTTGGTATTAGATACATTTTTGACTGGTTTTAGAATAATTGGAATATTGTTTGTGTTTTTGACCTAAATTGAGTCAAGTGTTATTTTCTTAGGGATATATTTTATTGAAAATATATAATAATAAAAACAATCTATCATTCATTTATATTTAGTGTGTAGAACATCAGAGATGATATGATAATAATCCATTGAAATATATGTATTACTAGGATATCCTTGATTTATGATCATAATATTGGGTTGTGATAATATATTAAGATCAGTATTAGTATAAACAATTTTATTGAGATACAATTGATCATTCATAGGATATAATTTGCTGAACTTTTCTCTGGATTGATCTATTTAAATCGCATCACATGTATTTTCATTTACGAGTAATTAGTGTAACCTAAGTGAACATTATCCATGAATCCTTCAAATTTAGGTTGAAAAATAGATTCCCTTTATATATGTTTTCATTATTAAATACTTATATAAATTAATTTTATAATTTTCCTTAATATAATGTAATTGGTTATGGAACTAATCATGTAGAGGGACTACATTTGTCTTAATTGAGGGATTAAATTGGGACATGTTTAACCATAATATAGGCTATGACAACATGACTCTCAATTTTGTTATAACAAAGTAAGTGAACATACATTAAAAGAAAATTACATGTGATATAAATATATAAAAATTATTTATCTCAGGAATTGGGAAATTGAGATAAGTCATATGGTGTTAACATTGTCTCTATCTTATGCCTAATCATAATTTGAGGGAAAATGATCCTTTTTAATAGACATGTGGTGGATTATATCATATAAAATCCATTTTTAATTTGGATAACTATAATGTATTTTAGATACCACCCTTATTTTATGATTATGAATAAGATTTCTAATAATTTAAAACATTATAAAGGGTTATTGGGGTTACACATAAGAAAATTATAATTGGATTGTTTGGTATTAATGTGATTATTCCTTGTGTAAAAATGTTTATATTTATTATAAATGAAAAAATAATTGTGTTTTTACATTATAAATATTTAATGAAATAATATATATTCAATTAAACAATTAATGTGTTATAATATATATACTAAGTTATTTATGTTATTAATATATAAGCATGAGTAAATAATAAATCCCAACTGGGATTTGGGTTTGGGATGGATGTAATGGGATTCTAAGGCCCGTAACATGAGGTAATCTCATTATAATTCCAAAAGAGTCCGTTTATGAACCTTTTCATCTAGTTTTAACAAATTTGGAGGATCATTAATGTACCTCCCAAGGTGGTTTATCAACTTAGCCACTTTTGGAGGATATTTAATGCCTCAAATGAAATTTAAAGGATCTTTATTTCACTTACGTAGGTGATATATTATATTATATTTTTTAGAGGCTATTGAATGCTCCACATTCTATAAAAAAGGGATGGGGTGTATTATTCATTAAATTATAAGAAAGAAAATATTATAGTTAGAGTTTAATGGTTTTCCTCACATGAGAAAGTTATCTAGTTATCCTTTGCCAAATATTTATCTAGTGTTTTTATCATTCCTTATCCCATTATTTTCCTTTTCAAGTTAGAACCATCACATAGATAAGAGGACAATCCAACAAAGGTGTTGGTGATTAGCATTTATTGATGGATACCAAAGGAGGATTCGATTTAAAAATTAAATTATGATTTAAATATTTCAAACTGTTTTAAATTTGTATTTTTATTTTATTACTATGTTATTATGATTTCAGTTTTCTCTTTATGATCATGGATAAATTTTATTATTACATCCACTATATCTTGTGTGTCACTATTATTACAAAAACCTATTAAGATCAAATAATTAAAGTTGATCATTTTTATTGATTTGGATGATGCCAACTATTGATAATATGGGGAGGTTATATCCACATGATATTATCAATATTAAAAGAGTTACTATCATAATTGTGTCTTACTCAGATAAAATATTCCCTCATAAACTTTGTTATGGTATTCAGAGGGATTTGGGTACTGATGTGAAGTTGTGTATGAAGTATCATGAACAAGCTAGAAGAACGTTCGAGTGCACTATACATGTTTTGAATGATATATTATATATATTATTTATTTTTATGGAATACAAGAGGTTCATCTAGTACGGATATATTTTTCATCTAATTATAACCATAAAGAATCAATTCATATGAGGTTTCTCAACGATTTTTATGGGAAACTACGTGGAACTCCTTTTTGTTTTATGATGGTGGATAAGGAATCGATATATGGGTTAAGAATCATATAGGATAATATTGATAGATTTATCTAATTAGGAATAGGTTATATATATTTAAAAGTAAGAAAAAAAAAATATTTGAACAATAAAGGATGACTACAAGATTTCTGTGTGGGGGATCATGTGTTCTTTTGGGTTTCACTATGGTTTGGTCATAAGAGGCTGGGTAAGATAGGGAAATTGGTGCCTCTGTTTATAGGGTAATTTATGATTCTTAAGTATATTAGGAAGGAAAAGTATCGGTTAGATTTTACACTATGGTTTTGTGGAATGTATGACCTGTTTTATGTATCATGGTTGAGGATATAAAAATGAGATCCATATCATGTAATTCATTGTGATTATTTAGAGATAGAGGTGGATGTTTCCTTCATTGAGAATATATTTTGTATTTTTGATTACAGTGTGAGGATATTATGAGGGAAAACCATGAAACTCGTTTGTTCATTGTAGAAGAATAGTTGAGTCCAAGAGGGGAACTTGGGACTGGGAAGAGAATATGAGATGTTAGTGCCTAGAAATTTTCACTATATATTATCAGTGAAAGTATCGATGATGAAAAAAATTTAGGGTTGGTATGTTTCAATGGATATTGGTTTCTTGGTGAGTTTGGATTTATTTTATAGTGATTTTGGATTTTACTTAAATTATTTATAATTAATTTTTTTAAGAATAATAGAGGGGAAACATTTCGGAGACTTTTATAGTTATATGGATTTTGAAGTCATAATTGGAGGCTGTCACAAACAAGGTTGGAAGAACTGGGATCCTAGTGGGCTAGATAGCGGGAATTTAGACTCTGAATTATAATTGAGATCCTAATAGTTATCCACTAAGAACCCAGTGACCCACCAGATGTTTTGTGGGGCCCATATAAATTAGTGTGGAGTTTACAAGGTCTATTTTAATGGTAAATTTTGATGATTTTTCTATCAATATTTGATAATAAAATATAAATTTAGGACTCAGTATAACTATTTATTTAGAGTTAAACTCTAAAAATATATATTTAATATTTATTCTATTGCCAATTAATCATTTGTTTCTTAATGAAATTTTGATTCGTTTATTGCATTATAAAAAATATGGGGAGTATATTGAAGTCCCAATGGTTTTTTATCAATTGATTTTATTTTCTTTCTACATCATCTAATTTTATAATTCTCTTCTATTTTGGATTAATTGATTGATCTTTTACATTTGCGGAGGAATTAGAAATACGATCCCTGTGTGAATTATTTATTTATCAATTAACATGTGATTTAAAACCTCTCTAGGATTTTAGTTAACTTTAACTTATGTATCATGATTATGTGATTTTTGGATTTGACTATGTCGTGCTTAGATGTCATGAATATTGTAATTAATTCAATATATGAATTAATGTAATTTAATTGAGTAATTTTTATATAAATTTCTATGGTATATTTATGTTAAAATCACTAGATTATGTGAAAGCCTTTGAGTGAAATGAGATTATTGGTGAGATAATATTCTTGGTTAAAACTGAATATTAAATTAATATAAAATATATTAAAATACTACTATAAATGTGTGTTTAATTATTATTAATTGATCATGTGTTGTGATGAAAGGAGTTTAATGATGGATTAATATTATAGAATGATGGAAAATATTAATTTATTATTTTTAATGTTGAAGATTATACTTTAAAAGATAAAAATCATTAATAATTATTTTATTAAATTATATTTTGGTTATAAATTGAACATTATTAATTTATGATGGGGTATATTAGTTTTTAATAAATTTAATGTGAAATATAAATTTTATTCTATATGACGAATTTTTTTATATGTGCTGAAAATTGTATGAAATTAATTTTGAATTAAAGTGAGTTGGTTTCATGTTATTGAAATGGAATGAGAGTGTTGGTGATAATTATTGGGGTAGTTAAAAGGGGTTTTTTAAATATTCTACTTGTGATATAAATTCATAAAAGACTTTGGGAATGTGATCTTTTGTTTTGGAATACTATTAAACGATCATTAAAAAGGTAATTAGATTGAGATTGATGATGAAATTTATGTGTATGCCTTTTATGGCGTGTTGGAAATTATTATTATGATGTTATGGCATTATGATATGTTTATATCTATTTATAAATATTGCATGTATGGTTTTATTATATGGAACGACTTGATATTGGATATGATATATATCCACCCTGAAACCGTACTCCAAAATCCATAACTAGAAACATAATATCTAAATTTATAGCATTGATACTATAACCATGACACAGTTTTAGCTATCAAAAATATATAAAATCAATATAAAATATTTGCTCACTTAGATACCCACGTACATTTTAGGTTTATATTTTTTGATAATTAGGGAAAACTGTTTCAAAGTAGACACTTCTACAGAGTATATATTTTTCCCACAAAAAAGTTCTTTATAATGACATGCTTACTTCATTAAAGGTAACTTCATTATCTAGAAAATTTAATTTTTTAACTTTTTTACTCATCCTTAATCATTGTGAAAAATCATTTGAAAACTCAGTATTAGAAGAACGAAAATCTTAGTAAGGGACATAAAATTAATAAATCCATTAGTCCCATGAAAAATATAAAAACCCATTTAAATGTATGCCATTTCCACATTTTTATTTAAGCATATAAAATAAATCACATCCATATGGAAAACACACATTTTTATCAATAAAAACCATTAAAACCCATAGTAAGAAAATAAAAACCAATTTAGAAAACTTAAAAAATTTATATTCAGAACCTATGTCAGAAAAAACATTATATCAGTTAAATCCATCAGAGAAACCTCCCCCATTGAATTCTTTCTTCTTTCATTCAAAGACAAGAAGCACTACCAAATTCATTGGAGAGCTATATCAGGATCACCTATTGTATAATATATATAAGGTTCCACCATAATCATATATATTAATAAAGTATAATATCATAAATAAAACATTTTAATCTTTCATTTTTTTCATCTTAAAACTCTATAAAAACTTGTTTGAACTTATATGAAAAATATTTATCGATATCAAAATACCATTTCATTTTAAAAACCCATTTTCAAAACTAAAATAACCAGAAAAAAGGGAAAAATGGGATTATTTGAAGAAAACATGAAATGTTGTAAAGAAAGAGAAACATTAAATAATGATTTCAACAGAATTAGAATCTCTTTACATAATATACATTAAAGTATAACATTCATTTTTTTCCTTTTTGTAAAGAAATTCAAAACATTACGTAAAAAATATGTAAAAAGATTCCTTTTGAAAATATTTGTCTTAAATTAAGAAGAATGATAAAATTTCCTTCATAATTCATTTATATACATATAAATACATCTAGAAAATAAATTTAAGAATGTATACATGGAATAAAAATATTTATAAATTAAATCTTTTAATCCTTTAAAATGAGGTTTTATGTTAAAGTGTCCTTTACCCAAAATCTAAACTAGAAAGTATGTTATTTATCATATAGAATAATGAACTTGTGTTAATAATTTAATTTATTATTAACTATTTTTAGTTTTATTATTCCATTTTTTTACCATATTATATTCAATTACTTAATTATTTATGTTCATGTCGGATGTTTTGACGATATTCAGATCATATTTCAAAAATGGATTCAATGGGTTGAAATTGGTAAAAAAGTTAATTATTAAATTATATATATTGTAATAATCATGAAATAATTATTATTTTTATATATTATTTATACTTTTAAAACCAAACATTAAATATGTTTATGAAAAATGAATTACGTTATAATCATGGAGACAGTAGGTCATATGAACACATGAGTGACGATTCTATTTTTCAACGAACATGAAAGAAATAAGGTAAGTATTTTTTTACATTATAGAATTATTATTATATATAAAATATCATATTATATCTTTCAATACTTTATATATAACATCTATTTTATGCGGTGATGAAAAAAGAATCACATGGCTTCATGGATGAATTAAGTAACACGTACGCCCGAAGGAAATTATCATTTTTGAATACATGGAAAGGAATGAAAATAGAAAATAGAAAATATTGATATAATGATAACTATTTTATTAATATCACACATATACATTAAATCTATCATTTTAGTAAGTTGTGAGTGGTGGTGATGAAAAATTAATTAAATCAGTTCAGGAGGCGATTGTCCATCATGCACATGAATGATGGTTTCATTTCCAATTTTATAGAAGTAGGAGATTGATTAAGGTTAATAAATTAACAAAATAACATATAAATATATAACATACATTTATTTTATTATATAAAAATTGTCATTAGTGTTTTTAAGGATGTATAAGAAGAAATAAAACTAAAACATTTAGTTAAAAGTTATACCTCTTCTTTGAAGAACCTACATTGGTTTATACCTTAATCCCTCTAAGGTTGGTTTTATGACCAAAATAATAACTCTAGGATGTGATAAGGGATGTTAGGAAGGGATAATTGTATATACTGGCCAAACTAGAGTGCTAAAAATTTGTTATTAAGAGAGGATAATATGTTCCCTTTTATAAGTAAGGGGAGGGACACTCTTGGAATTACTTAAAGTATCAAATTAATATAAATATATTTTCTTGTAAAGTGGAAAAATTGATATATTTTGAACATATAATAATTATTAGTATAAATAATCTCATAAAATATGATTTGGACAAGTTTAGGTGATTTTTTTACCCTTACCACTTTTTTGAAACCCCCATTAACCCTTTCGACGATTACCACAATATCAAAGTTTTTACTCTTTAGAGGTCAAGAAAGTTACTATAAAAGGAATATTGAACAATAAATGGACCATAGTTTATATTTTAAAACATATTCCATTAACATGGCCAAAAAATATTATTTTTATAAATTTTAAATACTTTAATAAAATATTGTTTATTATAAAATATCATGAATGTCTTTTCTTGAAATATTCATTTAATTTGAATTTTAAGTCATCAAGATAATAATGATATTGGTAAAATTGTTTTAATGATAAAAAATATTTTTTATTATGATATTAACGAGTTTTAGGGTTTATGGTATCATTTTATAATATAAAGAAGATTGGAATGAAATTTGGTTAAGTTTAAGAAAGACTCACCGTTAAAGATGCACTACTGGAAAACTAACATATACCAACGGTTTGGAAATGTTGGTATATGCCTCCAAACTGTTGGTATATCCTATACCAATGGTTTGGAGAACCGTGGCCAAGTAAGCCATTGGGATAGGTCTATACCAACGGTTTTCCCAAAACCGTTGGTATAGACCTATCCCAACGGTTTTTGAAACCGTTAGTATAATTAATATGAAAATCTTTACCAACAGTTGTGGAACCGTTGGTATATGTATTTCAAAAAAAAACATTCGCTGTGATTTCATCCCAGCACCCCTAGTTTATTATTGAATGACTTAACCACTAACCTAACATGACTTTTGTGTATATAATTACATAAATATATATATGTATTCTCATAATTATATTAAATTTTGATTTATATAATGTTTTGGGTAAGACGAAATGATAAAAAATCAAAGGATCTATACCAACGGTTGTCAAAACCGTTGGTATAGACCTATACCAATGGTTTTGACAACCGTTGGAATAGATTTTGAGCCTGGATTTTATTTGATTCATGGGGGACCTTTCCCAACGGTTTGCCAATACCGTTGGGAAAGGTCCCCACAATGTGGGCTTTCCCAACGGTTTTCCCAAACCGTTGGGAAAGGTGGCCTCAAAGTGGGATTTCCCAACGGTTTGGCCAAACCGTTGGGAAAGGGAACCTATACCAACGGTTTTTATGAACCGTTGGTATAGAAGCGTTGGGAAAGGTCAGTTTTCCAGTAGTGATGAGTCACTGCAATGATAACTCACAGTTGCAGCTGAGTCACCACCAGCAATAAATAACCCTTGAGGAAAACTCACTACCAACATAGAAAGTTTTCTAATTATTTGAATTACCCACCATAATCTATGTCTCACCGCCCAAGGATGACTCGTTGTTGAACTGAAAATTTGACAATGTGTTTGAAACACTTTCCACTAGAGAAATGTTAGTGCCAGAACGAAAAATTAGATATGTGTCGAAATGAACTACTATAAAAGAAGAGTAACCATTGAATTTGACCTTCCATACAGATGTAAATTTTAAAAAGTTTTGGAATGACCTACCCCCATGATGATTAACTGTTGGCCTGACTCACCGCCAGCTTCATCCACCACAAGATTATCTCACCTTTCAAAAAGACTCACCACCACTATTTTTTTACTTTTATTTAAATATTTATAACTTTTATATCATATTATTTAATGGATAAAAATATTTTAATAATTTTACTTAATTGTTTTGTAGTAATTCCTTAAAGTGTATTCCAGTCATTCGGTACGAGGAGAAAAAGATTTGGATGATTCTTCCAGCTTGCTGTTGTTAAAAGATATAGTAGACTACCTCATAACAACATCATTGAATGAAATGAGAATTGAGATTTATGCATAGAGATATAGAGATTTACATTTTAAGGTAAAAATAAGAATTATGTTCCTTACACGAAGCATCTTTACCAATGATCAATTGTAGAAGACGTGGATCACATTGAACACTCACACTGCTTACTATACCTAGAACAAAAAAAGAGTTTACAACACTCTATTCTACTAGGAGTTTTATATAATTGACTTGAGTTTCTAGTAAAGCTACAATAAATGAGTCATAAGATTTATAGAATATCATTTTGATAAAAAAAACTTCTTTACATATTTTATTTTCTCTGTCTATTTTTTTATTTACATTACAAGTAGTGTGTATTTTACTCTATATTTTAAACATAGACACAGTCTCCAGTACTCAAACTGGAAGATACTTGATATCTTCTGACTCTATTTACCTATTTTACTATATGTTATGGAATATGTTATTGTGTTTCCTTTAGTTTTTTTTATTTCCCATAGGTATCGTGGAATAAGTTTTGTGTGACCTGGATAGATTTGTTGTTGTACACTGAATCTAGGTTGTGGATCATATATTATATTATATAATATTTTTGGAAGTTGGTGATTTTCACGTTAAGAGGATTAAGTCACGTATTAAGACTAAACCTCTTGTATTTTATTTCATTATGTGTTTTTTATTTCTAATCTTCAAAACTGAATCTATTTTAAACTATAAAAAAACCATTACTTTTATAGTTAGTTTTAATGAGTGTTTATATATGGTTTTGATGGAGAATATTAATTTCAAAACATATAATAGTTTTGATAATTTATTCAAATGATACCTAATATATCTTTGAGAAATATTTTAAAAAATTTAAATATGATATTTTAACTGACTGTGCTATTTTGAATAATCTAGGTGGTTTTAATTAAACATGTTTTAACATAAATTTTATTGGGTACTCAATTCCTCCCTCTTGAGATACTCACTCAGATCAAGAAATTTAATTCTAATAAGTACTTTGAAAACATATATAATATGTTATATATATTTATAAATTTATTGGGACACTATAACTCACCCAAACCAAATTACTTTTAGTCTTTTTAAATTTGTTTACTCAATTTTTCTAGTTCACACACACACACACACACACACACACTATATCAGAGTTTCATAAACATTTAGGCTAATTATATCATCACTAAAAATTAAAGATAATTTGAAATAAAAAAATAAATTAACTAAGTTAAACATTAAATTTTATATTATTTCAATATCAATATTTACTCACATTTATGTCGAGGAATCTTTTTTAAATATGTTATTTTATCTTTTCTAGTCTTGCACAATCATTGCACAAGAATTTGGACAAATCACATGTTATATAACTTCAAAATTAGTATATATATAAATAATAAATAATAATTCATAATTTTTATCTAAGTATAAAAAAGACTTATTCCTTCTCAAATATTTTCTTTAAGACACCAAATTTTAATTTTCCTGTAATGTGCAAGCACTACGTCAAAACTGAAAATGATTTTCATAATTATTATGAAATAAATTATAAATTATATGTTTTTAATTTTTTTTGTATTATAATTATATTATATTATCTAAAACATGTATTTAAATAAGTTTTATAATTTTTTATTACATATTTATGTCTTTGAGATATCAAAAAAGATACTATATTGAATAAAAACTGGATTTTTTTACTATTCACTAAAAATTTAACTTCTTCTGAAAAATATAAAAAATTAATATTAGTATAAATTTGAATAGAAGAATAAAAATATTAATTCAATTTCATAAAATTAATTTTTTATAAGTGAAAGAAATTAATTTTAATATAAATGCCTAAAACATAATGAAAAATATCTTTTAAAAAAATGCGTTTTAAGCCCAAAAATTAACTTATACCAAAATCAAGTATAAAATTGATTACTATGAAATTAATTATATTATTTATATATAAAATATTATATTATTCATTTAAAATATTTTAAAATAGAAATGGTAATTTTAATTGAAATGAAATTATTATTTAACAAAAATTGGTATTTTTTACTATTTACTAAAAAATAAAACTTTTTAGAAAAATATCAAAATTTAACCCAAAGATAATTTTTATATGATGATTTAAAAAATGATATATTTTTTCTCAAATAAATTTTTTAAAATTTGAATAAATTAATTATAATATTCACTCCAAAAAATAAATGAAAACAGTTTTCAAAGAAAATTTATTATTGAAGAGTTAAATGAATTCACTAAATGTTGGGTGATTATTTTTTAAGAATTAATCAATAAATTTGTATCAAGTAAGACCATTATATATACATATTTTATAATTTGGTTAATCCTATTCATATACACCAATTCAATGACTAGATTATATCCGTCATATCATAATATTTCTTGTTACATTTAAGATCGGGGTTATGTGATGTATACACTATCAAACATAGTGTTATTTTAAAATATTATGATGTTACATACCCACCTATAAATTTCATCATCACAATTTGAACTTGATATCATAAATAAAGGGTTTGAAATTTAAAAATTACTTTTCTTACAACAGACATCATAAAAGGGGTTGATAAAACTTCTTCTTGAAAAGAGGGAAAGAGAAATATGAAGGTTATGTAAAATAATACATAAATATTTTTCAAAATAGGTGAACATTAGTAGGAAGAAAAAAATATGAATTTGGAGGAAAATTACTGTCCAAATAATTATGTATAGTGATATTGAATATTGTTAATAAAAAAGTGAATGATCATGAGAAAGTCAATAACCAAAAAACTATAAATCAATGTGGTGTGAAAAAGACCATCGATTCAATAGAAATGAGTATAATAGGATAACATTTTTATTTGAATATCCTTTTAATATATTTTAAAAATTTCTTTACCATATAGATTAAGAATATGAGGAAATATACTTAATTGATTTTCATAAAATCTATAAACATAATTTGATCCTTTAGTTGTGTGTTTAAATTAGTTCCAACATTTTTATCATCTTTTAGTACAAATGCCGAGTATGGATATTTAATTACTGAAGCACTATAATCCACTTATGATTTACCTAGAAGTATATAAAATGATGAAAAATATATTCTTTATATCCTTTCTAAAACCAAAATTGTTAGCACATGATAACATAATATAAAAAATGAATAAACATTCCTATAAAGAAAGTATAACTTTATCACCAAAAATTCAAAAAAAATCAAAGGATTAACTTAGATAATTCCATAATTAAATAAACCTATATACCAAATAACTTCAATAACCTCAAAATTAAATAAATTTTTATCCTAAAGGGTTATCTCATTCCTTTCATCTTACTCCCAAAATGATGTAATAATATTCTTCTAAAATAATCCATCATGTTAAAGTTAAGTGTTACATATACCTCAATCCAATGAGAAACCTCCAAAAAATATATTTAATCAAAATGATAAATAACAATATATTATTATTATTTAGTGAAATTTACCAAAATATCAATAATCAAATTTAGATACTAACCTGAAAGTTAGTCCAAAGCATGACCATAAATATATATGAAAACATCACCTTATCAATGAATCACTTTTAAACCATAAATATTTTCTATATTACACTATATTAGAGACCATAATTAACATAACATAAAATCATATACTAACCCAAAATATTATTTAAACCTCAATAGATTATTCTTATTAATCCAAATAAATATTTCAAATCACATCAAAATACCATCACATAAAACCATAAAAGGGGTGTCTATGACTTTGAAATTATGATAAAACATAAAATTATAAACACATTATAGTATCTATAACTCTTAATTTAATCTCAAAAGAAAAAAATAACAATCTCCAATGTTTTCTAAACCCTACTCTACTACCAAATATAATAGTTCGAAACCCAGACTCTTGGATCCGATGCTAAAAACATAATATTTACATTTGTATATTTGATATTGATAAACATGACCCAATTTTATCCATCCAAATAATATAACATCAAACTAAAATATTAGATCACATATATACCCAATTAATGTTTAGGTTTAGAGTTTTAGAGAATAAGGAAAAACTCTTTCAAAGTGTACATTTCCACACAATATTCATTCTTCCCACAAAAAAAGTTCTTTATAATGACTTGATCACTTAATTCAAGGTAACTTCCATATCTAGAACTCAAACATTATTAATTTTTCTAATCATCCTTAATCCCTATGAAAAATAATTTTGAAACATTAGATGAGAAAAAAAAGATCAATAATGGACATAAAAGTAAGAAATCTGTTATTTCATTGAAAAACATGAAACCCCATTAAATGAATACCTATTCCATTTTATTATTGGGGAATATAAAATAATTCATGTTGATATAAAAAAAAACTTTTTCCTAACTAAAACCAGTAAAATCAATAATAAGAAAATATAAACCCTTTTTAGAAAACATAGAGAATTATATTCCTAAACTGCATAATAAATAACTAGATCATAGATAAATCAATTGGAAAAACCTACACAATTAACACATTCCTTATTAAATTTAAAGATAATGAACATTACCCAATTAGTTACAGAACTATATCAGTATCACTGATAGTGTAATATATATTATGGACACATTTTTATAAGATATATCGGGCTCACCTTCTATATAAGTTGTATATGGATCACCCAACATATAAGTTTTATTAGGCTCACCCATCACCATCTATAATGATCAAGTAGAATATTATAAATAAATCATTTTAATCCGCTGCACATTCTTCTTAAAACTCTTGGAAAACTCTTTTAAACCCATATGAAAAATAGTTTTGGATATCATAATACCCTTTCATTTTAAAAACCCATTTTGAAAACTAAAATACACAGAATAAAGGGAAGAAGGTTTTTTCTTTGATGAAGACATGGAATCTTGTAAATATCCCATATGTGGATTTATTTTGAGGTAATTATCTTTTATTTTTGGTCTTATATTTTTTCCATTTTAATTAATAAGTGTTTTTAGATAAAATGGGGGTTTTGGGTCTAACAGTTAGTGGCACAAGGTTGGATCACGGTTAGTTGAAATCATGCGCTGGCCTAGAAGAAGTTGTTCTCCTTGGATAGTGGCACTGTCTAGGTCTCACAACATAGAATACAAACATATAGAATAACTACGAACCTAATAAAGTGGATCTATATGGGGAAAAAATCTAGGAAAACAGGAATGAAACCTCCCCTAGGAAACCATGTAGTCTATTTTACCTTTTGATAGAGGTGCCTCATGACTGCCACACAGTTTGGAAAACTATGTGGGCAGACCATGTATCCTTCCATATCATTAAAATTGTTGAAATTCCCTTTTCTCCTCTCTAAATTTCACCCCAAATCACCCCATTTCATCCCCATTTTATCCAAACTCCCTAGGTGTGACTCCATCCCTTCCTCTCTACCCTTGGGATCCATTTTTTGTGGGTGATTTAGCTTTGGATCTTCAAGAAACCATTATGTAAGTTCCTACTTTCCTCTTTTCCTTCTTCTTATTGGACCCCTCATTTTTATTTCTAATGTTATCATTTTTTCCCCAATGATAGTTTGACCCAATGTGGGTTAAATATTATTATTTTTGGGTTAAACCTTGATGTTTATGATGTGTGATTTCATTTATAGGTTCCCCTCTGGGTGTGGTTGTGGTTTTAATCCTATTTTGTGAAGTGTACATGAAAGTGGTAGGTGGTTCCACGATTTAACACTCTTAAATTATTTTAGTGTGGTTTCAATGGTTTTTTATTGTGTTCTAAAAATTGTACGGGATATGTGAAACATGTTTTCAAGGGATTTTGGTTTGTGTTAGGGTTTGAAAATGGTTTACCTATTGAAAATGGTGGTTTTCATTGTGTGTTTAAATTTTCAGAAGAGTGTTTGTGAAAGGGGTGGTTCATGAAAAATGGGAAAATAATTTGATCATAATGGAATCATAGGTATCTATGTGGGTAGACTAGGTCTAGTATTCTAGGAGCATTTGAGGGTCTGAGACATGATTCCCCCTTATAGGATTGATGCTACACCACTAACTAAACATATGATGTTGATGGTTGGATACCACTAGATGTTGGGATATGATTCACCACTAGTGGTTTGTTCATAATGATATTGTGGGTTTTGTATGTATTTATCACTGAGATAAAAGGATCCGAGGGCCTTAATAACCTTCGTTCATTAGGTATTTCCCATGATGCTCATGTGAGGCTATAATTACTGTTCATCTTGTTGTCATCTTTATTTTCTTTTTTTATTTCAAATCACGTTTTCTTTTAAAATTTTAGCTTCTTATTTTTAAAACATGCATGTTAATTTTACTTATCATGTAAATACATGGAATCTATTTTTGTGGTATCCTACTGGGCATTTGATCACACCCTACATACAACCTTATGTGTATATCGACCTTGCTATGTTTGACCTAGGTAAAGGTAGGTTTTTCCATGGTAGTGATGGTAGAACCAGTTATTAGTGTTTACTATTTTGGAAGGTGTTGGTGGTGGTTGTATGGGGTTTTTAACCCTCTTGTTTTATGAAGTTTGGTAGTATAGTTAGTTCCCATCCTGATTTTGGTATCTTGATTTTTGTTAATATGTAAAATGTTTAATCCTTGATGTAGTGTTATCTTGTGACCTATTTTGGTTTTTATTATTCTTATTGATTATAATATAATGTATGATTCTTATAGATAGTTAATCGTTGATTATTATAGGAGTCATTATTCTGACATGTCATGCATGATTCCCCGACACTAGTTTCTAGCCCTTGAGGATTAGGAATGACAATCGGGTTGTGCGACGGTCTGGGTCTGGTGTCAGATTGGATGGAAACCCAATCTAGTTATTGAAAAAAATTGTATGAGAGGCAGTTTTCTTACTTTCAATGGATCATCCTATTTGGGAGAGTTTGGATAGAACAGAGCTAGGATTTTCCAGGATTTAGGTTCTAGTTGCGAGTGGGAGTCTCTGGCCAACACACCTCATGACATGCCTTAGTTCACCATGGGATGTTCGGGACATTATATGAATTCACCTCTAGGTGTGATATATAGGTTGTAGACTATCCATGGATAGAGAGCATGGGTTTAGTGGTTTGACTCATTATTATGATTGTTCTACTTTTTCCCAATTTATGGTAATGCTTGAAAGTCATTATTGTAGAAATTTTTCTGGATATCTTACTGGTGGTTTACTTGTGTTTATTAATAGATGTTGCATCATTCCACCCCAGATACTTTTTAGAAAACCATGGTAAGAGTCCAGAGAGATTTATACCTCATAAGTTGATCTAAGACTAGTGTAAGTGGTGGTTTGGGATGTACACGCATTATATTAGGGAGTAGTTTTTGGTCTCTCTCATGCTAAGGAAGCTGAAACGAGTCTGAATAAGGATAAAGATCCATATTTTATCAAGAGAAAACATCATTCAATTCTGGGTAGCATGAACCCCCAAAAAATATAAGATACAATTGAAAATTTTGAAATGATTTTTTTGTATTTCTTGATACTAATGAAGTATTCAAAGTGAAATGTTCTCGGTTCTTTTTGGATGGTCCCAGTCAGATGTGGTGGGACTCAGTGGTTCTAGACAAGATGTATCAGTAGATGGGTTTGAAGGAATTCTAGTTCATCTTTAATGAGATGTATTTCCCTGATACCTTGTACCTTTAGAAGACATGGATGTTTCTATATCTCTACTAGGGGATCAGATAGTGTTAGATTATTCCAATCTAGTTGCAGAGTTGGTTTGATTTGCACCTGAGGCAGTTTTTTATTATAAGATAAAGGATCAATGATTTTAAATTGGGGTGCATCCAAACATTCCATCCCATGTATTTTTGTTTAATTTGAAGACTTATACTGAGGTGCTTAATCGAGAATTGATGGTATAGATTAATTGGAGTGGAAAATCATGTTTTTTTAGTAGATTTAGGAATTGTATAGGGAAACAATAGTTCATTTGGAAAGAGGAGGATACCAGATGAATATGAGAAGAGGAGAGGTTGTATCTCAATCCATCCTTCTCAACCATATTTTTCTGCGTCTTTGGATGTTGGATAAATCCTATTACCATAGTGTGGAAGGTTATGTCATGTGTAGCTAGTGTGTCTAATCCCACCAAGGAGGTCTCAGTTTGGCGGTGGTTGTGGTAGGACTGGATCTACTATTGTATAGAGTCAACTTAAGGAAGAGATAAAGGTCAATAGTCATTCTTAGGTCCAAGAATAGTTGACACACCTTCTTGTTATGGATCAAGAATTAGTGGAATCTGATGCATGATTTTCAATAGATTGTGGTACTATTTTTATTTCATCATACATATATATTTAATTATATGAAATAGGTGCATATAATTATTTTATTTATTCCCTTATGGTGGAATTGATGAAATTTACAACAGAGCTGATGCCTTCGGTGATAGAGTTTGTGATTTCACATGGTAAGAAGAGAGTGCATGGTTTCTAGTGTTCATATTTCAATATCACTCTATTAGGGGTCTAGCTATAATGGAATCTCTTGGTTTTGGAAATGGACCTCTTTAATGTAATCCTCGATATGGAATAGATGGTGCATTTTAAGGTGCACATCAATTTCTATCACTAGAGAGTGAACATATAAGAACCTAATGGGAGTAATCAGTTTTTTCATGGTGAGTGGGATCCTCCATTAGAACATGATATCCCTCCACTTACAAAGTTGATTTGGGAAGAACAACCTAGTGATTAGCTATTCTAGAGGTCCAGACAGTTTTTTAGTAGTGTTTTGGTGCCCAGTGAATGGTCATTGTCTTCCTAGGGAATTATTATATTGAAGGGTCATTTTTGGTTATATTGTCTCTATGGAAGGTGGTAATGAATGATAGACACTAGTTTTAGGGATTCATTCATGAAAATACCATAAATTCTCTATGATTTATGTCATTAGATTTGGTGGGCAGGTATGAGGTGGGATATAGATGATTTTTGTATCCCGGTGTTATACTTTTCAGCAAGTTAAAGGTGAGTACCAGAGGCCCTCAGGTTTTCTTCAACCCTTACCCATTCCTAACTATATGTGGGATTATGTATCCATGTAATTCATTATTGAAATATGTAATACACCTCGGGAAAGGAATGTGATATCGATGGTTATTAACCTTCTGACCAAATCATCACATTTATTCCTGATCAGGGATTCCAATAAGGTAGTTGAGTTAGGCTAGTTGTATGTTTAGGAGATAGTGAGACTTCAGGGTGTGACATTTGTTATTATTTATTATAAGGAAACCCTCTTTACCTCTCGGTTTTCGGATGGACTTCAAAATGAAATGGGGTAATAGTTTAGACTCAGTATTTCATACCATCCTCAAACTGATGGTTATAAAGAGTGAGCGAATCAGATTTTGGAAGACATGATATGGGGATGTGTGTTGTATTTCGAAGGATTGTAGGATTACTATTTAGGTTTGGTCAAAATTGAGTATAACAACAGTTACCAATACACAATAATAATGGCTCCCATTGAGGTAATTTATATTTTTCCATTTCAACCATCTTTGTGTTAGATATAGGTAGGTGAGGATTCTCTATTGGGACTGATCCTTGTACAGGAAATGAATGACAAGGTTCATTTGATCAAGCGATAGTTATTAATTTCATAGAGATGCCACAATCCTATGATGATCAACAGTGAAGAGCCTTGAAATTATATTTGGGTGATCAAGTGTTTTTGAAGGTGGCCAATCACTTGGGTCAACGTCATGTTGGTACACAGTGGAAGATAATATCGATGTATGTCAGATCATATAAGGTTATTGAGAGTGTTTGAAAGGTTGAATACCTGTTATATTTTCCATCTTAGTTGATGTCGATCCATGACATGTTCCATGTCATAATTGAATAAGTATAATCCTGACCGTCTCACATACTGAATTTGGAGGAATTAGAGTTGGAATCTAA
This sequence comes from Viscum album, assembly GCA_963277665.1. Taxonomy (NCBI): domain Eukaryota; kingdom Viridiplantae; phylum Streptophyta; class Magnoliopsida; order Santalales; family Viscaceae; genus Viscum; species Viscum album. Next base: position 1,714,123,140 of record OY728160.1, on the reverse strand, counting down.
TTTTTACGTGCTTGAGCGACCGATGTGGATTATTGACTCCTAAGAGACAGTGTTTTGGGGGAAGTCTATACCATTGGTTTGGGTTATTTTTCAGCACAAGACAGATGAAAACGATTCATGGGAGAGAAATTATTGGGTAGAGGTGGAGTACACATTTTTTTATCTGACTAGACTTTGGAATGATTTTTTAGGGTGAACAGTTTTCATAGTGGGTAGAATTATCACATCCATAGTTTTATTTTGAAATATTTTCATTTTTATTTTCAGTATTATCTTTCTACTTTGTCTTTATTAAGTGTTTTTGGAGAAAATGGAAGTTTTTGAGTCTAATAGAAGGTAACACACAGTTTGTGCATGGTTAGTAGAAACTGTGTACCATCCTAGAGGAAGTTGTGTGCCTTGGATAGTGCCACTTTCTAGGTCTCATGGCCGATCACACAAGCATGCAGGTTAACCATACATATAAGACAATGTCTCTTTCTGAGGTGCACTACTAGGTTTACGGGAATTATATAATGCCCCAATCCATTTACACATATTTTTAAATGATTTTAATTATAACTAGCCTTAAAATAAAAACCAAGGATCTTAAATTATAGTGTCTTTGGAAGATTAGGTACATAATAAGACATCATGAATCCAATGTGAAAATATTGTTTATTTAATCTCCATAAAGAGATCCTAAATTAATTTTATCTCTTACATATGCACATGATAACCTGGGGAATACATGGAAAAAATGGATGAGCTAAAAATCTTAATGAGGGTATAAACATAGAAACAAATCATATCACATGGGTTAGATGGAATAACATGATGACATAAAAAGGCATGGAACAATAATAAATATAAAGAAACATAACATTTATAACATGGGATAATGTAATAATAGGAATGTGGAAACAAAATTAAACATGGAATAATAATGATTCAAGGATAACTTCCAAGAACACAGTTGACCATGATTCAAGGATAACTTCCAAGACCATTACACATGGTGAACCAAGTCCCATAAAAGAATCAGGTTTACTCCCTGTCCCAACATAACGTCTCCTGAAACTAAACATTACCCAATGCATCAGAGTGCTATCATGAAACACCCATCATAACATTTTCATCCATATGTGTTCCACATGAATAATCACATATAAGGAATAAACATAAGGGTTACCCATGGAATGAAATGGGTATAATAATCATATCATAAGGGTTAAACTATGGGTGTATCATAAAGGTGTCCATGAAATAATTAATTTAAATAATAAATGGACATAAATAAGGTAAAATAGGAATATATCATTCTAAATGATTTCCAATTTAATTGAAAACATGTAAAATTAGTGTCAAATAAACTTTATAAATGACCCACTTTAGCACGGTTTAAGGAATTTTTTTAATGATTATTTAAAATGGAAAATATATAATTGTTTTTAAAAAACTAGAAATGAACCAATATATTTTTTCATTATAAAATGATTTATTTTATAAAAATAATGATGGATTAAAACATATTATGTAATGCACTGGAAAATGTGTACTAAATTAAGATGTTCCATTTAATTGGGCATGATTATCGGGAGGAATTGAGAAGCAAAAATTATAAAACATATTTTTCCCCATCAAATAAAAAATAATTAGGCTATGAAAATATATTTATAACATAAATAAATAAAATAGAAAGAGTACATAAAAATAATTAATAATTACATTATGTTAAATGGAGAGAAAGCGTAACCCAAACGAAAAATGAAGGTTCTGAGAGAATCCCTTACCTAATGTTCAAATGTGTTCTGCACTTGAACATAATGTCCAGGATAATGAAATTAGATTCATTATAAATTAATTTATAACCTCTTAAACATGTATTGATTTATTAAAATTTTATTAATTTCATTAATTTCCTTTTTTTATGATTTATAAGATTCAATTTCATTGTTTGGTAGTGTTTGTTTCCTTGGTTTTCATGATTGGTTCACTTGTATACAAGTATGAAAGATCATTTATAATAGGAATAATTAAATAGAATTGAAATTATATGTTATTAATGAAATTAAAAAATATTAAATGGTTTTTTATATCATTTTTTTTTCATATATGAGGATGATCCATTAGATAAAACATTAATTAAAATGATTTAATTTATTTTAGTGGTATTTATGAACATCGTGAACTTATATTGTTTTATTTAATATCATGTTAATATTTTTGTTACAGAACATTTTATGACTTATAATATCTATAATAAAATCTTATTTAACCATAATTATGGTTTTATGTCCATCCCTGAAGGTAATAATGGAAAATGATAATACATTATCCATGATGGCGGTAAATCGACACATCCCGGACGATGTTTTAATTTTTAGAATAAAAGGGAGAGGAGAAGAGGTTTGATGATAGATATTATATTAAAAAAAGTTATAGTAAATATAAGATAATATAGTTATAATTTCACTTGGATAAGGGGAGGTGAGTAGAGGATAATAAAAGACAATAAAATTGAAAATAAATTAAAATAAAACGAAATAAGATTTTACCTCTTGAACTTATTCTACTTGAGAACCTCCTTAGGAAAAAGGGTTTTGTATTTTGTTAAGACTAAAGTATCATAAAAGTGGGTTGAGAGTCTTGGGAGAGTATTAGATAAAATTTGGACTATATTCAAGGCTTATAATGTGTGATGAGAATAAGTGGTGAGTGGTGGTATTTATAGTAGAGAAGATGAGTGTTTTTTGATAATTATATTCATTATTTTATTATTTTGGATCTGGACTATTAAGTGTTTTAAAAATAATCACTAAATATATTAAATAAATAAGGATAATTCGATATTATAGTTCTTATATCAGAAATGAATGAATAAATAGTTCATTTAACTTATAATGTTATATACTGTAAATTACCATATTTCACTATTCACCAAAAAATCAACTATTTGAGAAAAATATAAAAAATTCACCCTAACAATTTTTAGAATATTATAATTCAAAAATGGACTCTATTTTATGAGAATGAGTTCATAAATATTATAAATTTAATTTTTATTTAAAATGATCATTTTTTTGGACAATATCGATTTTAAAATTATAACTGATTTTATGAAACTTTGAAAAACTAATTAAGGTCACATAAAATTATATTTTAATAATAAGAATAAAATATTAATTTATAAATATATTTTATGAAAATAAATTTTCTTTAAAATCTTTGTATTAATTATAAAATTATAAATAAACATTTAAGTTTCAAAAAAAACACGAACACTTAATTTACCATTTTTAAAACATTTATTTACTTTTACCTAGATATAAATATATCATATTTTTATTTATGAGATTCCTAAATTTTATTTATAATTTCATAGGTGAGTTTACAATTTTATTTTTTTGGTTTATTATTCTTAATGGTCACATTACTATTCCAAAGGCCATGTTACTATTCAATTGGTATAGGTTCCTTAATTTCTAAAAATACCTCTTATTTCATTCATTATTAATTTATAGAGTAATTATTGTGTTATCTATGTGCCTTTATGTGATTTATACCATATGAAATAATTATAATAAGGTAAATTTCATTGATAAAATTTTGGGTCATTACATTCTTCCCCCTTAGAAAATTTCTCCCTCAATTGTTTTTACATACCAAGTTATAAATAGGTAAGGGAAATTATCCTTCGATGCCTCCTCTAGTTCCCATGTTTCCTTATTGTACATATGGTTCCTCCATAGTACTTTTACATGGAGAGTGTTGTTTATTGTGCAGAAATTTATCTCTATGATCTATGATCTTTTCCGACTACTCCTCAAAAGATATATCATTTTCCAATTGTACCACCTATGAATTTAGTACATGTGAGACGTATAGTATACACATCTTCAAGAAGGACAAGTGGAATAAATCATGTACTTGAGACACAGTTTTTGTTTGTTCTAGTCGATAGTACACAACCCCAACATGATCATGAATCTTGAAGGGGCCGATGTACATGGGTCTCAACTTTACTTTCTTCCAAAATCTCATGATCATCTTCCATGGAGATATGTGGAGGAATACCATGTCTCCAAACATAAACTCCAGGTCCCATTGATGATTGTCTACGTAGCTATTCTGTCGACTTTGGGCTACCTCGACGTGTTGTAGAATGGTTTTCACCTTTTGCACAATTTCTTTGACCATCTCCGGTTCTAGTAGATTACATTCACCAAATTCATCCCAACATGCCTTTGTTCTATAATGTTTTACATAAAAGGATTCATAGAGATCCATTTGAATGATCGAGTGTAAACTATTGTTATAAGAGAACTCAACTAGAGTTAGATGTTGGTCCCATACTCCCTTGAAGTCCATAGAATACAATCTCTAAATGTATTCTTGTGTCTAAATAGTCTAATTAGATTGTCCATCAGTTTGAGGATGATTATAATTACTGAATTTCATATCAATGTTTAGAGAATGTTAGAGACTTTTCTAAAACATGGAGGCAAATATCATATCTCGATCAGATACAATTGATAGTGGTACAACATGTAGTCTCAACACTTATTTGATTTATTTATGTATAAGTTGATCAAGTTATAATTCCTCTCAAATTTTGATAAAGTGAGATGTATTTACAAGACAATCCACAACAACCCTTATATCATCATTTCCTCTGGATGTATTTTGATGTCTAGTGACAAATTCTTTGGTGATGTTTTTCCATTTGCATATTGGTATGGATAATATTTTCATGACACTATTATAATTTTGTCTTTCATCCTTCACTTGATAACATACCAGACACATTGATTTATATTTAGGGATCAATTTATTTATATTATCCCACCAAAATGTTTCTCGAAGATATTGATACATCTTGGTGCTCCCTGGGTGAATAGAGAAAGTTGATCTATGTGAATCATTCATAAGATATTTTTTATCTATGGATTGGATGGTCCACATAATATTGACCCAAATCTTATGACTCATTCCTCATAAATTTTTAACTCTGAGGATTTCCCATTTCTAATAGCTTCCACCATTTTCTGAATTTCAACATCATTTCTTTGACCAGAATTTATTTTCTCCATGAGAGATGGTTAAACAATAATTTGAGAAAGGATTTATGATGTTACTTGCATAGTGATTCCCATTTCCACCTTTTAAAATCTAAGAATATTGGATCCTTTTAATTATAAACATTGATAAAGTTGCAGGAACCTTTATTCTTAGAGAATCTTCCACTTTATTTACCTTACTAGGATGACAGTGGATTGGGCAGTTATAATCCTTGATGAGCCATAACCATATTCTCTCACTCATATTAAGATCCTTCTATGTGATTATATATTTTTGGATCTTAAAATCATTATATATCTCAAACTTCTACCCATAGAGATAATGCCACCTGATTTTCTCCAATGCAAAGATCACACCTGCAAAATCTCGGTCATGCGTGGGATAGTTTTGTTCATGAATTTTTAACTTCCTTGAGGCATAAGCTATAGATTTATCATTTTATACCAGTAAACAACCTAATCCTTTCTTTAAATCATTAGTTTGTACCAAAAATAGTTCCACACTTATCGGAAGTGTGAGTACTGGTGCAGTGATAAGCCTATTTTTCAATTATATGAAGGAGTATTCATATTCACTATTCTAGATAAACTTTAATCCCTTCCAAGTCATATTTGTTAGTGGTTTGGAAAATTATGATAATTTCTTCTAAAATAATCTATAATACCCATATAGACCAAGGAAACTAGGGATCTCCATTATAGATGTTGTATTTGGACACTCTTCGATTTCCTTTATTTTAAAAGGGGAAACAAATATTCCTTTAATGGTGATAACATGACTTAATAATAATACTTTATCTATCTTGAAATAAAATTCACTAAAATTTTCATATAGTTTCTCCCTTTGAAATAATTTATCATAGTTCTCAAATGATCCTCATGTTCCTCCTTACTCTTATAGTATATGAGAATATGATCGACAAAGACTACCAAAAATTTATCAAGGTAATATCTAAAGACTCTATTCATTAAGTCCAGGAAAATTTCTGAAGAATTAATGAGTCTGAAGGGAATCAATATGAACTCATAGTTTCCATACCTTATTCTAGTTTTAATATTTTGAATATCTTTCATCCTCACATTTTATTGGTGATATCCTGACTGAAGGTCCACCTTAGAGTAAAACTTATCCCAACGTAGTTGATTGAAGAAGTCATCTATCAGTGGCAGGGGATAATTGTTCTCTATCATGATTTTGTTAATCTCATGACAATCAATAAAGAGGTGTATTGATCCATCATTCTTCTTGAAAAATAAGTCTTGCACACACCATGATGAAGCACTCGAGAATATAGAACCCCTGTCCAGATTCTCCTGTAACTTCTTATTTAGTTCCTCAAACTCAATGGTGACCATTCTATAATGTGTCCTTGATATAGGTAGTGGTCCATGAATAACTAGACCATGCTATGATACCAAATATAGTGACCCTATCATTTTACACATAGTAAAACTTGATTTTAGTAATAAATTTAATTAAAATACAAACCAATTATCTTAAAGTCTACTGTCTTTGGAAGAATAGGTACATAATTAGAAATCATGAAACGGAAGTAAAAAAATATTTTATTTAATATCCTTAAAGATCTACTATATTCTTTTTTTCTCTTACATCAGAACATGATAAGCTAGAGAATAAATGAAAAAATCTAATGATCTAAAAATCCTAGTAAGGGTATAAACATATAAATAAAGAATCACACATGGGTTAGAATGCATGACATGATTACATAAAAAGGCATGGAACATGAAAAAACATGATGAAGCATAACATGCATAACATGGGATCATATAATCATAGAATCATAAGAATGTGGTAACAACATGAAACATGACATAATCATGATTCAAGGATTACAACCAATACCATTGAACATGGTGGATCATGAGTCATGGCTAACTTCGAAGACCTTTTCACCCGATAGACCAAGTCCTATAAAGAAATCAGGAATACTCCCTGTACCAATATGATGTAACATGAGAATAAAAATTTACCATTTCATTGGAGTGATATCTGGGCCTACCCATAATAACATATTAATGCATATGTGTTCCACATGAATAATCATACATAAGGAATAAACATAAGGATAACCCATGGAAATAAATGGGTATTGTAATAATGTCATAAGGCATCAAACCAGGGTGTATCATAATGGTGTACATGAAAGAATGAATTTAAATAATAAATATAAATTAATAAAGTAATATAGTCAGAGACCATGATTAATTATGTCCAACTAAATTGAAAACATGTAAAAAGTGTGTTTAAGAAACTTTAGAAAAGAGCCACTTTAGTGTGGTTTGATGGAAAATTTTAAAGATTCCTAAAAAAAGGAATAATTGTTTTTATAAAAAAATAAATAATTTTTTTTCATGATAAAATGAGTGATTTTAGAAATATAATGGTGGATTAAAACATAATATGTACTGCACTTGAAAATGGGTAAGAAATCCGGAAGTTCCCTTTAATTAGGCCTAGTTATCGAGAGGAATTGAGAAGTGAATCTTATAAAACATATATTTCCACATAAAATAAAGAATAATTTGGATAGGAAATTATGTTTGGAACATATATACATAAAAAAGAAAGATTAAATAATAATAATTAATAATTAAATTGGGATAAAGGTAGAGAAAGTGTAACCTGATGGAAAAAATCAAGGTTCTGAGAGAATCCATTACCTCATGTCCAAAAGTGTTCTAAACTTGAAAATAATGTCCTAGATAAAGAAATTATAATAATTAATAATTTCATTTCAAACATAATAAAAAATTATTTTATTTATTCTAATTTTATTATGTTATTTTATGGGATTTTTGATGAGTTATAAGATTCAATTTCGTCGTTCATGACTATTTGTTTCTTTGGTTTTCATGATTTCTTCACTTGTATACATGTATGAAAGATCATGTATAATGGGAATATTTATCCATAATTAAAATTATATGTTATTAATGAAATGAGATAATATTAAATGGTCTTATATATTATTTTTTATCTAGATATGAGGACGATTGATTAGATAAAACATTAATGAAAATGATTTAATTTATTTTTGTGGTTTTTACGACCATCGTGAACTTATATCATTTTATTTAATATATTTTTTATATATTGGTTAAAGAGAATTATATGAATTATAATATGTTTAGAAAAATCATATTTAACCATAATTATGGTTTTATGACAATCCATGATGGCGGTAATGGAAAATGAAAACGTATCATCCACAATGATGGTAAATCAACACATCACGAATGATGTTTTCATTTTTAGAATAAAAGGGAGAGGAGAAGAGGTTTGATGATGGATATTACATTAAAAAAATAAAATTATAGTATATATAAGATACTGGAGTTATAATTTCACTTGTATAAGGGGATTTGAGGATATGATAAGAAAATAAAATAAATTGAGAAGAAATTAAAAGAAAATGAAAGAGGATTTTATCTCTTGAACATATTCTCTTTAAGAACCTACTTAGGAAAAAAGGGATTGGTATTTTGTTAAGAAAAAAGGATCCTAGATGTGGGGGGAGAGTCTTGGGATAGTATTGGATAGAATTTAGACAAGATTTATGTCTTATAAGGCGTGAGGAGAAGAGGGGGTGGGGGGGGGGGGGTAAAATTTTCATTGAAGGAGAGGGGTGTTTTTTAATTATAATATTCATTATTTTTTTATTTTGGATCTAGTACATTAATAGTATTGAAACTTATCAATAAATATATTAAATTAATAATGATATTTAGAGATTATGTTGCTTACAATATCGATCAATCTATAAATATATTATTTAACTTATAATGTTATAAACTATAAATTACCATATTAAACTGTTAAAAAAAAATTAACTATTTTAGAAAAATACCAAAAATTCACCCTAACCATTTTTTGAAATGTATAATTAAAAAATGGAATACATTTTATTAAAATAATTTTATAAATATGAAAAATTTATTTTTTATTTAAAATAATCATTTATTTGAAAAATACTGATTTTGAAATTATAACTGATTTTCGACACTTTGAAAAATTATATATGGTCTCATAAAATTATCTTATAATAATATGAAAAAAATTAACTTATGAATATATTTTATGAAAATAAATTTTCTTTTAAATCATTTTATTAATTATAAAATTGTAAATAAACATTTAGGTTTCAGAAAAATACCAACACTTAATTTATCATCTTTGAAACATTTATTTACTTATACCAAGATATAAATATATAATATTTTCATTTATAATATACCTTAATTTTATTTATAATTTCATATGCGAGGTTACTATTTTATAGTCTAGTTTACTATTCTTAATTATCACATTAATATTATGAAGTTCATGTTAGTATTCCATTGGTATAGTTTAGTTAATTCCAAGAAATGACTCTTATTTCATTAATTATTCTTTTATAAAGTCTGTATTGTTTTATCTATATGATTTTATGTGATTTATACTATATGAAATAATTATAAGAAGTGGAACTTCATTGATAAAATTTTGTGTCATTACACATGAACCCTCCCCCATTAAACCTTGTGATTTCTCATGCCTTTTGATAGAATGATTGTCGCATGGTTTCAGAAATCATGATGCCAAACCATGAAACCTTCCCAATCATAAAAAATATGTGAAAGTACATTTTTTACCCTCCAAAACTTTAACCAAAAATCACCCAATTTCCTCCCCTATTTGATCATTTAGCCCTAGGTGCACCTCCCTCTCTTCCTATCTACCATTATGCTCTATTTTTGTGGGTGATTTGGCATTGGATTTTAAAGACACCATCATGTAAGTTCCTCCTATTATCTTTTCCTTATTCTTATTGGATTCCCCCTTTTTATTTCCCATGTTATATTTTCTAAAATGGATAGGTTGGCCTAATTTGGGTTCAATATTATTTATTTGGGTTAAATATTGATGGTTATGATGTGTTATTGCCTTTATAGGGTCCCCTATTTGTGATATTGTGGTTTTCATCTGGATTTTTGATGTGTAAAAGCATAAGGTCTATAGATCCATGGTTTTACATTGATTTATTATTTTATTATTCCTTCTATTTTATATAAATGGGTTCTATGAATTATGTGGGATATTCAGATCATGTTTTCAAAGGGTTTTGGTGTGTGTAAGTGTTTTAAAATGGTTTACCTATTAATAATGATGATTTAGATTGTGTGTTTCAATTATTAAAAGAGTTTTTGTGAAATGAGTGGTTCAAGTGACATGGGAAAAGGATTTGAGCATAATGAAATACTAGGTATATAGGTGGGAAGACTAGGTCTTGTATTTTAGGTGGATCTATAGGGATTCAGCCTGATTCCCCTATTAGGATTGACGCTTCAACACTAACTAAACATATGATGGTGATGGATAAATACTATTAATTTTTTTGAAGTGATTTTCCTATAGTTAATTATGCATAAGGACACTATGGGTTCTTATATACTTATCACTAACGTATGAGGTTCCTAGGACCCCACTAACCATAGTGCCTTAGGTATATTTTTATGGTACCAATGAGATTCTATTCTTACCATTCAACTTCTTCTCATATTGATTTTATTTTTTAATTTCAAATAATGTTTTATTTTAAAATTGTATCTTATTTTTCTAAAAAAAATTCATGTTAATTTGTCTTATGATGTTAATTAATACATGGAATCTCTTCTGGTGGTATTCTACTGGGATTTGGATCACATCCAACATACACCCTCAAGTATATGGAGACCTTTCTATGATTGACCCAAGTAATGTAAAGTAGTTTTGTGGTGGAAATGGTGGAACCGTTTGATAGTGGTTCCACTTTTGGAAGGTGTTTATGGTGGTGACATGAGGGAGTTGAACCTGTTGTTGAATGGATGTTGGTTTTATAGTTGGTTCCCCTCCTTGTTTTGGTATCTTGGATTTTGGATTAGATGTAAAATGTTTAATTATTTATGTAGTGTTATCTTGTGATATCTTATGTTTTAGATTATGGTTATTGAATATAATATGATGTATGAATCTTGTGGATTTTTTATGGTTTACTCTTATTGGAGAAATCATTATCACATGTGATTCTTGAGGACCAGAAACTAGTTTCCATCCTGTGGGGATTGGGAACTCCCTTTGGTCCATGCCATGATTAATGTCAGGAGTCATATTAGAAGAAATCCTACCCTGGTTCTTGATAGTACTCTAATAAAAGCATCAAATACCGGTTGTGGCGGTGGGAAAATCCATTGATGTCATATATTTTGAAATTGGACATTCTTTTTGAATTTTAAAAATAAAGTAAAATCATTCCATATAAAATGTATAAAATGATTACTTTAAAAAAATATTGTATGCAATTCCTGATAGTTTTACCCAGATTACTTCATGGAAATGATACAGTTTGGGTAGTCATTGAACATTTGATGAAGGTCAAACACTTATCAACCATTTGTGAGACCTTTTTGGATGATGTTCTAGGGATGATATATGTCAGGGAGGTCATATGTGTTCATGGAGATCCTCATTCAATCATATCTAACAAATAACCTCGCTTTATATCTTGGTTTTGGTAGGGGTTGTAGAAGGCCTTTGGTACACAAGTGATTCTGAGCACGAACAATCACCCATATACTGATGGACACATAGGGCATATGATTTAATTGTTATAGGACATGCTCCATGATTGTGTTTATGATTTTAGGGGTTCTTGGGAGAAACACAAACCCATGGTTTAGTTTTTTTTATAATAATTGATTTTAGGATACCATTCATATGGATCCCTATGAATCATTATATGGTAGAATATGTCGATCACCTCTATGATGGTTTGAGGTTGGGGAGGTAGCTTTTCATGGACTACGTCTCATCAAGGACACTTCACAGTAGGTCCAAAGGATCAAAATGCACAAGTTGATAGTTTAGTCTAGATAGTAGTCATATTCCAATAGACGTTGACGAACTCTTGAGTTAGAGGTTGGATATTGGGTTTTATTGTGAGTTTCACCAAGGTAGGTCCATCAATGTATTCTTAGGTAGGGTTTGATTTCACCTAAATTCAATGGACCTTTTTGTGTTTGAAGTGAATTAGACGAGTGGCTTACATGAAAAAACGTCATTAGAGATAGCACTATATTCATGATGTCTTTTATGTATCTCATCTTAAATGGTACTATCAAAAACCATCAAATGTTTTCAAACCTGATAAGTTTGATTTCGAGATAGATGCTTCTTTTGGGGAGTACCAAGTGTGTATCATGGATTGGAGTGTGAAGAAACTCAAAGGTAGGTCAGTCCGTTTATTATGGCTGTTATGTTAGAAGAAAAAAAGTACATGAAGAGACTTGGGAGTGGGAAGATGATTTCTGAGATTAGTGGCTGAATATTTTCTATGATGATCTCTCTTTACCCTAATAATTTTAACTTTGGGATGAGTTCATTTAAATATGAGAGGTTATAATGACCCAAAGTTTCTCCAGTGTAGGGATTGTTTTTTTTCCATTTTAAATTCCTTGATGTGGCCCTTGTAATGGTACTTAATGGATCCATAGAGGTCATCAGGGTGTCCAAGGATTGTTCGAAGCCCAAAGCCCCAAAATTTAGAGAATATATTAGGCCGCATGGTTAGTAGAAACCGTGCAACCCAGCCCACATGGTTTCACTTAACCATGCATGATGTTTTAGAGGGGACAAGGGGGCTATGAAGTTTTCTAAAACTGCCATGCAATAAATTCATACATCTTGATAGTGGTTTTTCGTATTGATTTCAAAAGGTTATAAAAATTGTGCATCTTGCACATGAGAGGTCCTTCTTTAAGAAAATAGTGATATACATTTGGTGCATAGTTTTTCCAACCGTGTAGCCCAACTGTGTGACCTAATTATTTTTGGGTGAACATAAAATTTTACCCTTCATGAATTTATACTTTACCCTCTAATTTCATTCTCTCATTTTCAGTGATAGGATCTTCTTCTCCAGTCCCAAAGGCTCTTCCTCCTCCATGGATAGTTTTTGATGTCATTCAATCCTCTAGACATTGATTTAAATTCATTCAATCACATTAGATCCACATCGGTAAGATATCAAATCCTCTTACCTCATACCATCATTTATCTTCCCATATCTTATGCTATTTTGTTTTGATATCATTCACCCTATTTTTAGGGTGTTGGAATATTTATTCAATTTCTTCCATTCTACTTAAAATCTAAAGTCGATATTAAATGGGGACTTTTCTATGAAACTAAGGTATGTGTCCTAGTTTTTTCCCCTAAAAGTATTTATGTTTTAATAGCTTCTCCATTTTTCCACACACTGACCATTACCGCGAGTTTCCCTTAAATACGTTCTTCCCTTGTAAATTTATATACACATGTTTTTATACTCCCATGGACCCTTTCTAAGTGATTTAAGGATGCTGGTATCTTCTAATTCTACCCATTTGGGTGCACCAAATGAAATTCACTCCTTATGCCAAATTGTTTAAAAGACTAAACAATGCCTATGTGTTTGAATTTTCATGGAAATTTAATTTCCTTATTTAATATAATTGTCTCATTGTATGAAGAACCTTTTATGTGTTTGGATTAACCATGGAAGGTAAATTTATTTCTTAATTAATTAAATTGATTAATTATAATTAATGATAATGGGCGGAAAGTCCACACCAAGTGATGCATGCTTTCATATATATTGATTAAATGAATTCTGACACCCTCAATTGTGTTGGGATTTTTTTATTACAATGCATTATATGTGATCCATAATGTTAATATTATTATTAATAGTATACCGTTACTCTAGGTTATTGGATGATTTATAAGGGACTTGTTGAGCATGAATTTTCATGCTCCCTTATATTAAGTGTTGAGCATGACATATCACACAATTATAATTTTATTTAGGTGATGGGAATGAAATTCCATGTTCCTCCATATAGAGGGTTGGAATGATGACTCACCCCACCATATTTAATGATGGTAATTACATATCAAATTCATAATAGATTCATGGAATGTACACTCTTGTTGGATCCTATTGCTCGTTAGACTAGTTATGGATGCCCGAGTTATGCCCTGAGACCGGCTAGCACCTAGTATCCATGTATATGGCTATAAATTTCCTCACATACAATGTGAATATACATGTATACAATATATATATATATATATATATATATATATGTTCACTAATCAGATTGTCATTCTGGACCAAACTGAAGCTAATAGAGCCATCCAGATGTTCTATAGAAACCTGGGCCAGCTAGTATTTATTATTCATCATTTTTTATTATTCATTATACCTACACAATTATATTACTATTTACACTAGATAGATTATTTTTATACACCGTTAGTGGTGGCAATTGAGTTTATATCACAACCTACTCAGGATGCCTTTGGTACCCGAGTAGACCTCATGTCTGTATGTATGGATTAGAAAAAACACCCTTCTATAGGTTCATGATTTATTTTACTTATAACATGGAGCATGGGAGAAGAGGATGGAGAAAATTATCAATCTTATAGTGGAGTAGTCTTTTGTATTTTTTTTTTCATTTTTTATAGTTTTTTGTATATGTCGTCCCCCATTTCCCCTTTTTTTATATTAGCATTCCATGACATCGTCATGTATATGACTCAGCCTATTGGATTTTGATAATTATTATAGTTTGTCATTTTTTATGCTTCCATAGTTATTTAATATATTTGTTTCCACTATGTCATCTATTATATTAAAAATATACTGTTGTATATTTATTTATCTTATCAACTATTCCACTTTGATATGAGGGTATAATGTCTCCACTGTACCACCTTATACCCTCGATGATAGTCAGTATCCTATTGTGCATGGGGAGGAATGGTTGAGGCAATGTGATCTATAGAATCAGGGAACCAGTTGAGTTTATATTAGTTCAGGATGTTACAAGGTAAATTAGAACATTTGTGGGAAGTAAGAAACATGTACATGGAATAAAAATACATTAAAAGAAATGATAATTATTCTTAATAAAAATGAATTTTAATGAAACAATATAATTATAAAGGAAGAATAATTTTTTGTGGATGATTATTTTTCCATAAAATAATGTGGAAATACAATGTAACACCTTAAAATGTTGTAATATATCAATATTTAGTGATTATATTCGAAGAAGAGTGATTATGACCCAAAGAAATGATTTGTGTCATGAAAACCACTTATAGCATTTGTAACATTTGAATCAAACCCAATGAGAGGTATAAATTTAAAAAGACAATTTATTATCATGAAATATAATATAATATTTATACAAAATTACATTAGGTAAAATTTTAAACAATTAAAAAGGAAACAAGGTGTATAGCTTAAATATGTCTCAAGAGATTCAAATTTGAGACAAGGAAACCCTAAAAAATATGACAATATTTGAAGTAAGGATCCTTTGGGAAAGAATTTATTGGAATTTTTTTTAAATATAGATAAATTTAAGTTTAAAAAAATTATATAAAATCATAGGATAAAATAATTTAATTTATAAGAATAGAGTGCAAGAATAACCATTATAACTCTATGAAAGAAAAATGAGTTATAAAAAACCCTTATCTTGTTTCCTTGAATAATTGATGACACTCCAAACTCCTATAAAAAATAAACAACTTAATATTTTATTTCCTAATATTAATAATAAATATTAACCTTTTATAATCATTATTATAATTCTTTATCATGATTATATTAATTTCTTTATAGAAAATTATGACTATCAGGTGTTAATAACATTAACTGCTTTGTCCCTATTTAATAATATTGATATCATTACCCATAATTTTATACCAAGTTAATTATTGATATATAATTTAATATTATGTAATATATAACTTATATTTTTTAAAATGTTCTTACTTCATTCCATATGTTTTTTGATTACATTAATGAAAACTGAATTGAAAATGACTTTTTTAAATAATTTTAGTGAAAGAAAATGTTTGTTTAATAATAACTTAAATAATTTTTAAAATACTTCCATAAATATAAAATAATAGTGATTTTAATAATATATTATAATTATATAAGTTTTCATGTTTCCAAATTTATCTATAATCTAATTTTAAAGCATTGTTCACGTAGGCGATTAAATGGACACAAATTTGCACACGCTTTAACACGATTGGTGAGTATTATTAAAGAAGTGTTTACTTTGACATAATATCATTATAACAGAATAATAATTATATTATTTTTATTTATTAATGATATTAATCCATATTTTATGATATTTATATGAATAATTAAAAAATTAGAAGAAAAATAACGATTCTTCCTGGAGGTGGTAGTCTGTGCACAGACACGACCGACGTTCTGTTGTTTCTATAAGTGGATGGAAATGAATAAATAATGGTTGAAAAATTAATATAATAACATATAAGTATACTAATATACTTAATTATTCATATTATTATGTTTATAAGATATGCATAAGAGCAATATTAAGAAGAATAACATAAAAAGGTGATTGTACTTACATTAGAGACTTGTTCTTTTCCATGGAAGTTCCCCTAAAATTGAAGGTTTTTGGATAAATATGAGTGACTAGAGGCTTATTTTTATGGTAAAGGGTAATATTTAGAGTAAAATAAAAGGTTTTAACAAAGTAATTTTAATGGGAGGTATATATTTGAAGGGTTTTAAGTGACCACCTTTTATAAGAGAGGAAAATGGAACTTTTGAAAACACCCTTTACATTTTAATAATTCCATGACACTATTCCAAGTTAAAAGTATCAAAAATGAAAAAAGTACAGTGTGGGGTATTTTTGGGACTATAAAGGCTAAACCAAGAATTTACAAGAAGTTTTTAAACATTTTATAAGGTTTTTACCATTAATTATTTACATTTTACTCATTTACTTTTAAATTATATAACTAGTTTGTAAATAAGTGATTTGATGTTTTATTAAACATATAACATAAAAAATATAACCAAATTTTAATGTGATTAAAATAAATTTTATATCTATTTAATACAATTAAATTTCTAAAATTAATAAATTAACTTTTAAATAAAAATAGATAATGTGTAGAAATGGTATTTTAGTAGAAAAAATATATTTGACCACAATGGATTCTCAATATTATTTATTATTTAATAGAAAATGAATTTAGAGACAAATTTTTGTATGAGTTTTATTTATTTTCAATTATTATTATTGGGGTTCAAATGTGGTCAAGGAAATACCAATATTTCATTGATGTCAATATGTCAATGAAGTTTGAAATAAAGAAGTTTCCCGAAGTGAAGTATCAAAGATATCCAATCTTGATATCAAAGTGATTATATCTTGGATGAATGGATTAATAAGAAAGTTATCAAGTTTTATTTCCTTATAAATGTTCTTTTTAATACTTGTAGTTTCTAATTCAGATGATTCTTTCACTATTCCTAATGTCTAGAACATTTATCACTATGTGCTTTAACTTGACATGATGTTTACAAAAAATAAATATGATGAAGAGTTATTCAGATTTGATATTCCAAAAAGAAAATAAGAGGAATTGAATAAATCCTTGAATCAATGTATTGTATGAGGATATTAGTAGAATGGAATGTAGATATTAATTTTCACAAAGAATACTTTAGTGAAGACTATACTAGATAATATTTTTCATGATGTTGAAGAAGTTATCTTCAAAAAGAAGGCCTCACAATATCTTTTTCTTGAATGTGTTTTATTTTGAAGTTGAAGAAGTGGATAAATGATCTTATATTATTTAATATACATATAATTTTTATAATTAATAATTTTTGTCAGCCTTATACCAATAAATTAGAACAAAAATTAGCAAGCCAACTATGGACCACTTCAACCACACATGTGGGACCCTTGGGTAAACTGTGTGGGAGGTAGTCGACCGAGATATCCTTAAAACCATGGAGAACATATGTGTGAGTCCACATGAAGCATGAAAGGGTTCCCATGGACAACTTAATAGTGTGTAGAAGCCTTTGTGGGTATGTGGTGGTGTGTATTTGGGTGTTAAGACCAGTGCTGGCTTAACCAAGAAATGATAATAGGATAATTCATAAAATGATTCCTAGAATTTTTGATAATCAATGTGATTCAAATAGAGGGTTTCACACTATTGGTCCATTAAAAAAATACAGATAAAACAACGACCACTTAATCAAGAAAATCTCAATCACTTGATTGCTACAGGTGATCTTCTTCAAACTCCTGATGATGAAGTGTTCTTTATGATGGAGTTCCTGCATGTCATGATTGTAGAGGATAAACAGAGATCTATCTCTTGATAATTCTATATAATAATGACATGTATTAACACAAAATATTGTTTCAATGTGTTTTTAATTCTTTGTTTTATGAACATGATAATGGCCAAATGAAAAATAGGGTTTCAGAAGGATTCACATGAATTTGATTTACATGGATGATTTCAAGAATAAAAATATGAGATGAACCCAATCAATATCACATGAATGTGGGGAGTTTATCTGGTAATAAGGTATTCCATGAAATTCATTTTAAGATATTTTTGAAACCAACATTTGAATAATATGAATGTTGATATCTTCATGGATTAAAATATTTTGGATGATAAAGAATTATTTTTTGGATTCTAAGGTGGTAAAGAAATGAGGCAGAGGTGGGGACCCGTGATTATAAATATTGAAGTCCTGAGGTGAATAATTTGTAATAGAATTCACATATCTCTCAGAGAATACTTATTTTCCAGAAAAAGTGTATCTCTAAGATTTATGTTACATGAAGGAGAATAAATATCCATGATCCTCCTTGGATATATGAACATGGAAGTTACACAATAAGATTTTGTGAGAGTAATAATAGTGAGACATTTGGATTCAAAAAGAGAGAAGAACCACACACTGGTTACACAAAGAATAAAGTCCCATGATTTCATGAAATGTTTTCACCTTCATGACTGCATGATGATAAAGATGATCCATGAACCAGTGTTGGTATAAAAATATATCCACTTTGTTGATTGAATATAGTAAGCCTTGTATAAAACCTTATGTGAATAAGGAATAATATTCCATGAATAAAACTTTCTTTCTTAAATCTTGATCCATGTCAGAAAATGGAAAAAGTATAACCAGTGAACATACATTCTAGAATAACACAAGAATATCACATATACATTGCATTCATAAGAATAGACCCCAATTTGGGTTTTCAAAAAATAAAGTTCAATATGTATAAATAATAAAGTGCATGAAAATAAACTCATGCACGTGTCAAACCCGATCATGTATTTGAGTATGAAAAAATAAGAAAGAAATAGTAATTTCATGCATATGTTAACCCATATGTACATGTGAACAAAAATTTATAGGGTCTTGATTAAGGATTATTTTGTGCTAAATTTTACACGTTTTAGAAGACACTACATATTGTTACACATGCGTAAGATGATGTGACATGTTCAATGTAATGTAAGTAGTGTTTTAAAAAATCAATTACACTAAGAAGAAATAAATACAAAACCAAATAATTGATATTCTGTATCAAGGAAGTTAGAGAATTAAGTCAAATATAATATTCATATCATTGATACTAAATAAGAGTAAGTGTTTTCCCAACTATTAATTGATTATAATTTAGGAAAAAATTATTTGTGACAATTCTGAGCTGAACATTATAATTTTGATAATCAGAAATAAGTTTATGATTATAGAAAGAGAAAAGGGAGATACACTCCAATATATTTTAAACTGAATAAGAAATAGATAATAATAGAATAAAAGAATAAAGTACTATGTATATCTATTTTCACAAGAAAGAAGAGGAAGAATTGGTTACCGAGTTGATAACTACTAATTATCATTTGGGTTGAAGAATAATTCAAAGATATTTAGTCTACTATGCATTCATTTTATTGTGATAGAGATCAGAATAAGGAATAATAAGTTGCATATCAGTTTTCTACCATGAATAATAAGAATATTTTCTTACCTAATACTGAGCGAGTAATAAGCGAAGAAGCTAGTCGAAGAACAAAGAAACACCCTAGAATTCAACAAAAGTCTCATCTGGTGGAACAATTTATTGTTATTACAAAGAAAATTAACAAAGATGGTGAAGATTTTCTTCAGAGGTAGTATAAAGAACCACTGAGGAGATGTAAGTTAGACTAAATCATAACCAATCCATTGAATTGGATTTTTCTAGTCCCCCTCTTAAATTATAGGGATCCACACTGACTAATGACTATTTTCTAGCCACACCACTCAAATTTAGTAACTCATTATAGTAAAGAATCCATATACTAGTAATCACAATACATGGAAAGGACTAGGTACTCTTATAGAGTTTTTAACCTCATAAAAACATCATGTGATATCCTTTATTAAATTAATATACTTTCATGTGATAAAAAAAAGAATCAATATCCAAATAAATCTTAGAGGGAAAATGAATAAATGTTATAATTGGTGAAAAAGTTCCCAATAATCATTAATCCCCTCTCAGTATTTTTTATATCCCAAAGCGGTCCTCTAAATTTGTATAAGATCAGAGGTTCACCTATATTAGATAATCTACTTTGTAGTTATTATCTTTTTAAGTTCTATTTTTCGTTCTTATGTTAACAATGAAGGGTATTTTTTTGTGAATATTCATTTATCTATGAATAGAAGTATATATCTAACAATAATATGATGAAAAAAATAAATTAGCAGAAAAGTAAGCTGAATAAGTGATCCTTCCTATCAAAATAGGTGTATGTGTCAATTTCTCTATGCCATTCCAATAGTGAAGACATATTGGTCTTGGAAAGTAAAGAGCAGGTAGATCAAGTTTCAACCAAGGAAATGTAAAACCTTCTTAGATCAAGTGATCATGAAGTATATGATAGTTTATTTTTAAAATTATCCTCATGAAGAATATCCTTTCATAAGTGTGGATGAAGATCAATTTATAACTTCTCATGAAATATCTGTTGATATATTAAGAGATATTATGCATTTAATTCCCACAGAAACAGTCTCTCTTGTTTTTGGAGTCTTTCAATATATGCAAGAAGACATTACCTAGATGGAAAATAGGTTGATTATTTGTAGAAGTCTTTATATAGAAAAATTAAATAATTTTTAAATATATATAGAAAGGTTGGAGCGTTTTATGTAATAAATATGGATCTTAAAAAATTACCTCAAAATGGATCAATGAAGTTGGTGATAAAGTGGTTCGGGAAGACAAAAACAATATACATAAAGAGAAATTGAAAAACAACATGAATGATAGGGATTTACAATTGGAATAAAAATACAATAAGATTAAAGAACTTGACCTTTTTTTACAAAACAAAGTTAAATTGCATGAAGAGGAAGCTAAAAGAATGAAGAATACATGTAAAGTGAAAATGATTATGATTTAATATTAGAAAATAACCATCAATATAAAATTTCTATAATTGTATGTTTAGTAATCCAATCTTGAGAAGACACATATTCAGGCTTCACAAAAGAAGGATACAATTTCTACTGCTAATAAATGGTCAATAATGGATTCTTAGGATAAATACCTACAACATTTGATAAGAAAATCATGTCTTCATTTAATGATCTATCTAAAGAATCTATAAAGAAATAGGTACCATTCACACCATATTATTATAATATTTATAAATCTATTATCATGAATAGAATATGTTAATAAAATATGTACAATTATGGATGAAGAAATGTGATAATAATATTACCACCATGAGAAGGGTGGATGAGAAAAATAATGTAGAATCTGGTTCCCAAAAAATACCCCAACAAGCTATGAAGAAGTCCCAAAAACATTATAAAAAAGAAAAAAGAAGATCAAGGTTTGTGGGTTAATGTTGGAGCTATAACATATTCATGAATTGTGAACTATATTATTGGTAGAATTTTTTAAATGATAGAATAAAAAGAAATATTCAAAGGTCAATAAAAATATATATACTTCAAATATATTTGGAAAACATGAAAATATCTGTGTTTCTTATAATGGTAGTGGTCACAAGAATGGTGCATGATCATCTTGAAATGTATCCAAAGCATATGATAAGAGTAGATAAAAAATGTTGGATATGAACGAAGAATAAACCTTGGGAATAAATTAGAATTATGTTGTAAACACAAGTTCTCCCAAGAATATTTCAAGTTAGAAAGGTAAGAAGAACGTGGATCCCAAATCCAAGACTGTAACATCTCATTACTATTTTTCGGTATTCATAAACCCATAATTTTAAATTTTCATTTTTTGGGTTTCATTTGGGTTTCTTTGGGTTAAATTTTAATGTTTTTTGATGTTTATCAGTTAGTGAATGACTATTGCACAGTTTGCCAAACTGTGCACCTTTTTACAGAAAAATGGAAAAAACTAGATAGTGGGCTTCACATGAATTACACATAATTTAACAAAACGTGCAACCACTCTAGAGAAACCATGTGGCCCCTTTATAATAGGCACATGGATTTTACATGATTTTTCTAGACTGTGCATTTTTTCTTAGGAAACTGTGCGGATGAGTTTTCCCTAATCCATTTTTTTAATTAAAATATCCCAAACCCTCTTCTTAGCTCCCAGATGGACCTCCTTTAACCCAAAATTGTTTCTACCTTCCTTAGATCTCACATGGAGGATTTTTCACACCTCAGATCCCTCTTGGAAGCGATTTGAAGCTAGTGCAACACCCTCTGATATCCTCTCAGTTAGTTTCCTCCTCTAGTTATTAATCTCCCACGATCTATCCCTTTCTCTACAGGGTTATGTGGATCCATGTGTTTATTTGTTGATAGAATAAAAACTATTTTTGTTGTTATAAACCTAGGTTTCAATCATATTTTTCCTAGAACCTATTGTTTTTGTTCTTCCTCATCAAATCCCAATTAGTGTTTGATGTTTCGAGATCTACCAACTCTGAGTAGGTCGTTCCATCATAATGTCCATTTTTTATTAAAAGTAAATTGATTTATTTAATTTCAACTATTTCAAATTACATTATTTTGTTGTTTTTGATTATGTGTCTTTCAATTATTTTTTGAAAAAACATAATTCCAGTGAATTGGGGATTTTATGAAAAATGGGTTGTTGGCATAAAGTTGGGAAACCCCAAATTCCATTGAATTGGGGTATGTTTTTTGGAATTGGAGTAATTTAAATTTGCTAATTTAATTTGTGTATTTTATTGAAATTTTTCATATACTAATTTTTTAAATTTAATTATGAAAATTGATCTGATAGAAATTGTGAAAAAATCCCAATTCTAGTGAATTGGTGTTGAAGTTCTAAGGATAAAATAAAAACTGAGAAGGGGTGTTAAATCAGTTGTTCACTTTTTATAAGTTTCAAAACATTAAGAAAATTAACCACTAAAACCTATTAAGGTTTATTTCCTTATAAATCTTTTTCAAATACTTATTCATGTAGGAATGGTAAAGAATGTAAGGCACCCATGATTTGTAAGGTCCGGCCTCAATGTGAGATCCTATGTCCCTGCCATAGCCACTCTTGCATGCCTATAAAAATCCATTTGAATGAAAAGTTAATACAACTTATGCCAAAACCAATTATAAAACTTCTATCATTGATAAGAAATATTATATTGACTACCATCAGTTTAAAATGTTTTATTATAGAATAATTGAGAAAAAAAAGAATGAAAAACTTTGTTGAATCTACTCCACAAATGCTCAGTTCCAATCCTCAGTCAGATTTTTCTAAGTCTGATTTTCTTAGTCTGTTAAAGATGGTTCCAATTTTACAATGCTCAACCACTTAATAAAAACTTCTTCAATCTGGTGGGAATATTTCACTTTGAATTCTCTAGTGCTCCACCTTTTTTGTGTGAGTAAAATTTATAAATTAACAAATGATTGGAGAACATATTTATTGAGAAACTCATAAAACAATGGTGGAAAAAATGAAAAACTTTCCCGTAGCCTCAAATCTCAAAAACTCAATAAATATATCATATTAAAACATTAACTTTGTCTTCGTAAAAACTACTTAAATTTCTCTAAAAATTATGAAAGATTTAACTTAATGTTTGACTTCTTCAACTCTTAAATCTTTCTCATTACAAAAATGCCGAATCTTGGTTCTTTGTTTTCCTGAAACATTCTCAGAAATGTTGTTCATAATTTCTCAGAAACATGCTTAGAAATGTTGTTCATATTTTCTCAGAAACATGATTAGAAATGTTGTTTTTATTTTCTTAGAAACATGCTCAGAAATGTGGTTTTGATTTCCTCATAAACATTCTCAGAAAAGAGGTTCCGACTTCTTTATAAAAGAAGTTCTGATTTTCTCAGAATAGTGGTTCTTATTAATTCAGAAATCAGGTTCTGAATTGCTTGGAATTTAGGTTTCTAACTGCTAAGAAATCAGGATCTGATTTTCTCAGAAATCGGGTTATGAATTTTCCAGAAATAAAGTTCCTAATTATTTATAAATCATGTTCTGAATTGTTTAGAAATCAGGTTCCAAATTTCTCAGAAATCTAGTTTCTATTTGCTCAGAAATCAAGATCTGAATCGGTAAAAAATCAGGTTCTGAATTTCTTAGAAATCAGGTTCTGAATTTTCCAAAATCCATGTTTCAAATTGATCAGAAATTAGGTTCCAAATTTATCAGAAATCAAGTTCTAAATTTTTCAAAATTCAGGTTATGAATTGTTTAGAAATAAGGTTCTGAATTTCTTAGAAATTAGGTTCCAAATTGTTCAGAAAAATGGTTTTATTTTTAGAATTGTGGTTTTATTTTTCAGAACGATGATGTTATATATGGTTTTTACCTTCCTTTAAGTGATGTTAATTCTTTAAAACTTCTCCATAATTTCTTCAAAATCTTATATCATGAAGGTTTTCATGATTTGTGATAACTTCTTGTTCATCAAATTATCATCTGATTTTCTTTAGAAATTTTGAGAAAATTTCAAACTTCTAACTCTTTACTCTTCAAAAAAACACTCTTTCAAAACTCTTCAACAAGAAAAGGGCTTCTTCATTATAAAACATCTTTCAAAACTAGAAACTTATTTCAAACTCAGCAACTTATTTCTTTAAATAATTATGATAAATAGAATATTCAAAAACTAATAACTTCATCTTTCTATATATCAAAAAAATTCTTACACAAAAAAATAGTTTTCAACAGATAAAAAAACATTATTAAAAATAATTTATCACAAACGCACTTTTATCTCCATATTTTTATTTGTTGACAACCCTCATTAATAACTTTTCCAACTCTTATATTTTTACACAACTCATCTTTTGTAAGCAACTCATGATTTTTTTACATTTATAAAATACACATCCTTTCTCAAAAGAGTGTGTTCTAACACCACACTACTGGATAAAGTAATGTTTTTGAAGGAATTACATCCCTCAATGGAAATAAAATTTTGTGGCCGTGTAAAGATAAATCCCCCACTTTTTTCCTATTCTCTCAATATGATCTTCGATTTTCTCATTTTTCTTTCTCTATCCCCCATTATATGATAACCACAACTCCAGATTCGAAAAAATGAAGATATGTAAAAATTCATACTAATTATAAAGTTGTTACTTTCTCTCCCCCTTTATCAACATAATCCAAAGAACAGTGGGGGTTATTCCTTATGATTTTTTAGAAGACATGGGGAGAGGATGAACATGAATTTGCAACCTCAATTAAACAAGCCTTTCCTTTGACATTTATTTTGTAAAGATAATAGTAACCTGATACTTTTTTGAAATTTATTCCAACAAAACATCTCCAGAAACAAATTTCTCTTTTATAAAGTGAAACTTTATATCAATGTGTTTTGATGTTTAATGTTGGATAAGAATCTTGTAAATTTCAACTAAACTCTAATGATCCCAAAATATGTTCAATGGTTTAGAAAATTTTACATTCAAATCATCCAACTGAACTTTTATCTACAATACTTGAGTAAATAATTTAGCTGTTGCAACATATTTGGATGCAGTTGTTCTCAATGTTACTGAACATTGTTTCTTACTAGGCCAACTTACAGAATATTCACCTTGAAGAAATGTTCCTCCTGAGGTTTAATTTCTATCATTACAATCTCCATCCCAATTAGCATTAATATATCCAAGAAAATTCATCTCACTATTTCTTTTGAATAATGACCCATGTGATGTTATTGCATTGAAATATCTCAAAATCCTCTTTACATCCAACATATGTGATTATTTCGGATTACTTTCATACCTAATACATAAAGTCACAAAAAAAAATATCAGTCCTTGAAGATATAAGGTAAAAATGACTTCTTATCAACTTCTAAAAGTCTTTTTGACTCACAATTATTCTATATTCATCTTTACTCAACTTTTTGTTCATTGAAATAGGAGCTGAAATTTATTTGGATTCATCTATCCCAAAATTATTTTATAATTTCCTAACATACTTTTCTTGAGATTAGAGGATATATTTTTCCTTTTTTAACTTGTAAGCCATGAAATAAAGTTAATTATCCCAACATTGACATTTAAAAATTCTTCTTTATTTCTTTAGAAACATATTCACAAAAATTTTCTTCAACCCCCCCAAAAAATATATCATCCACATAAACAATTAAAATTAAAGTTATAGAGTCAACTTATTTCGCAAAGAAGTTGATATCAAATTTTTATTTAGAAAAGTTCATCATTCCCAAAAAATTGTCATGCTTTGAATACCAAGCATGTGGGGATTGTTTCAGCCCATACAAAGCTTTCTTCAATTTACAAACTTTGTTTTCATCCGCATCATGTAAAAACCCAAAATGTTGCTCAATGTAAATTTCTTCCTCAATCTCAACATTTATGAAAGCCGAAATTACATCCATTTGATAAATTTTGTAATTATGATGATTAGACACTACAAGATACTTCTGAATAGTTTCTATCCTTACAACGGGGGAAAATGTTTCATCAAAATAACCACCTTCCACCTATGCATATCCATTACAAAATATTATTTCATTGTTTCTTGAAACTTCTCCATGATCATTCAATTTGTTTTTGTAAGAAACCAGTTCTTCCCTTGAGGTACAAGTCTCTTTTTTCTTTTTTTACTTTCGATTTATTTTTGAGAAAATAGGGGAAAACTGGGAAAGTACTGGAATAAAACTATCACATGGCCTAACATAGGGTTACACACCATGTAATCCCAAGTACACCCCATGTACTCTCTGGCTGTGTAAGGGGTATACATGGCGTGTTAGGATTCACTGCTACAAAATCAGGCTATAGTCACGGTTTTAAACCATGGATATAGGCCCAAAAACCGTGGCTATAGGTTATAACCACGGTTCCCACAACCGTGGATGGTATTGGCGTGGCTATAGGGTAAAACCTATAGCCACGGTTCCAACGGTGGCAACAACCCTAAAGCCACAATTTGCAACCAGTGGCATAGGCTGAAAGCACTCATCTCCTAGAGCCACAATTGCATCCGTGGCTATAGAAATATAGCCATAGTTAGGAACCATGGAAGTAAACCTATAACTATGGTTTAAAATCGTGGCTATAGGCTTACACATTCCGTAAAAAAACCAGCACCGTTCAACCGGTGGTGGCCCCTTGCATCCTCCACACCACCCCCTGTAAATCCCCCTCTCCCCCTTGTACCCCACGTGCAGCTTAAATCCCCCCATGTACCCCTTCCTCTACAGCCCCCCTTCCCACCCTAGAAAGACCCCACTCACCCCCCTGGACAGACCCCCCCCATCGGACAGCCCCCCATCCTGGACCCCCCCCGGACAGCAGCCCCCCTTGCTGGACACCCCCTAGGATAGACCCCCCTACAGACCCCTCCCTCCTCAACACTGGACACCCCCACCTTACATAAATCCCCCTCCCCTAGACATCCCCCTCCCGCTGGAAACCCCCCCCTACAAAGCCCCCCTCCTGGAAAAACCCTAGACACCCCCCAGACAGACCCTAAACACCCCCCCATAGACCCTAGACACCCCCTAGACCCTGGACACCCCCCAGACAGACCTTGGACACCCCCTAGACCCTAGACACCCCCCTGAAAGAACCTGGACACCCCCGAAAAGACCCTAGACACCCCTAGAGAGACCCTGGACACCCCCCGGACAGACCATGAACACCCCCACCACCCAGACCCTGGACACCCCCTAGACCCTGGACAGATCCCCCTGGACAGCCCAGACCTCCACTCCCCTGGACATCCACCCCCACCCTCTTGGAAATACCCTAGGAACCCCCCTAGAACCTGGACACCCCCAGACCCTAGACACCCCCAGACCCTGGACAGATCCCCCCTGGACAACCCAGACCTCCACTCCCCTATACAGCCACCCCCACCCTCCTAGACACACCCTAGACCCCCCAGACCCCCAGTCTAGACCCCTGCCCATTTCCC
This sequence comes from Viscum album, assembly GCA_963277665.1. Taxonomy (NCBI): domain Eukaryota; kingdom Viridiplantae; phylum Streptophyta; class Magnoliopsida; order Santalales; family Viscaceae; genus Viscum; species Viscum album. The sequence goes on along the minus strand of OY728160.1, from coordinate 1,714,094,713 downwards.
CTCCCCTGCCCCTTCCAGCCCCCACTTTCACCCCCGACCATCCCCCACTTGCAGCCCCTGCTAGTTTCCCCCTGCCCCCTTCCAGTCCCCTCCAAATTAAATTATACACGAAAGGTACTTACATAATAAGAATTAAACAAATCCAAATATAAAAAAAACACATAACTGCACTTACATGAGTCTCCCTATAATAAAAACTATCAAAAAAGTCTGGAACCATCTCAAAAGTACCTACAACACAAGGTATAACATAGTAGTGATAATCCTCTAAAATTATGGTAAAACAAAATATCTTAGAATATTCCCAATGAATATAACTCAATAAAAAAGAATAGTGTAGCCCCCCTGCTAGACCCCCCTAGACAGCAGCCCCCCCCCCCACTGCTGGACCCACCTGGACAGAATCTCCCCCACCACCCCGGACCCCCTGGATAGCAGACCCCCCGGACCCCTCTGGACTACAGCCCCCTCGGACAGAAACCCGCAGCCCCCTAGAAAGCCTCCCCCTGAATAGAAACCCCCCAACTGGACCCCCCTGGAAAGCATCCCCCCTGGAAAGAACCCCCCCTGAACAACTACCCCTCCCTGCTGGACCCCCCTGAACAGCTGCCCCCTTGCTGGACCCCCCTGGACAACAGCCCCCCCTACTTTGGATGCTTATTAAGGTTGAGGCTGGGAGATGTTGGGTTTATCCAATAGAGACTTACATAGATTCTCGTAGTTGGGTTATAGGTTGCTTGTGGAGGATTTATGAGGTGAGGTTGTGAGTTTTGTGTTGCTGTCTGGAATTATAGGACCTTTGAAGATTGGTTTCAGTTGGGGGTGTTGCTGTTTGGATTTTTCTACATGTTTTAGTACATGATACACTTTCATGGTGCATGGTGCTGGTTGGTTTTTGCGTGAACAAGTTGAAATTATTGTCAATAGAAATAATGGATGCGGTCCAGGCACTTCCCATGCAGCTGCATCTGACCTAGCTGGAGTTTTTGTACAGGTTCCTCCTTCCAAAGTGGCTAGGAATAAAAATGAGATAAACACTTACCCCTCCCATCTGAAAGGAAAGAACATGTTCACTCCCTTGAGTGGGAAGTTCTGGTCTGATGAAATGGAGGAGGCCGATGCTGAAAGGATGACTGGCCCTGAGGTTTCTTCTAGTGCAGATGATGTTTCCCCAAAAGGGCAGGCTGATGTGAGTGATGCTAGCGGAGATAAAGAGAGTAGTGAGGCTGAAAAAACTTACAAGGACTCCAAAAATACCTCTAAATGAGGGAAGAATGGTAAAGGTAAGAAAGGTAAAGTGAAAAGTGCTACTGAGAAAATAGAGGCCCCCCAGAAAAGGGGCAGTGCCTAGCTTTAATGAGGATATTATATTGGAATTGTCAAGGGCTAGGAAATCCCCGTACGGTCTAGGCCCTTCGACATTATATCATGACCTATAAACCGATTCTTGTTAGTATTGTAGAGCCAAATCTTATCTTTGAAAACTAGAAAGTCTTAAAATGGAGTTATCTTGTCTTTAATATGATATCCAACAATCATAATAGCTCGAGCATGGATCACTTGTGGGTCCTAAGACATGATAACATTCAAATTAACTCATTTGTTAGCAGACCCTAGGGTATTCTGATAAGTTGTAACAATGCTGGAAATAATATCTCTGTCTCTTTTTTCTATTCCTCCACTTATTATTTGAGGAGGAGGGAGCTATGGGTGGATCTTAAAGCTACATCACTAAGTGTGGATCAGAGGTGGATTCTTGTTGGTGACATCAACACTGTATTAATGCCTGAGGAAAAAACTGGGACTTATTTTAATGGGATGAAAGCTTATGAATTATCTAAGTGCATTGATTCCTATAATTTAATCCAGATCCCTCTTGCTGTTACTGACTTTACATGGTGTAGATACACATGGGAAGGAAAGCAGGCCAGCAATCTTGATAGATGCCTTGTGCAAATTGATGACCAGAATGACATCCATGGGGTATCTGGATTTACACTTCCCAAGTATCACTCTAATCGTAATCCAATTATTGTGGATGTCAATTTTCAGAGGATGAGGTCTGTCCCCACACCCTTTCGGTTTAATAATGCTTGTCTTGTGATCCCATGATGTAGGGAAATTGTCTTTGAGGCATGGAGGCTTGATCCCATTGGGATCCTACTTTATAGAATTGTTGTCAAACTGAAGCATCTTAAAGTGTTGTTAAAGTAATGGAGCATGAAATCATTCTCTAAAATTAATGAGGACATTAAAAATGCTAAGGAGGATCTTGGAAGGATTAAAATTGATCATGAGCATCAACCCATCCTATCCAGGGAAGAAATCATGGTGCAGAATAATCTTGACGAGCTTCTTATGGTGAAGGATAGGATGGTTAGGAATAATTTGAATGTGAACTGGCTTAAATATGGTGACATGAATTCTAATATCTTCAATATATTGCATAAGGAGAGAAGAGAACGTGCTGAAAACCACATGATCAGAATTGATAACCACATTTATTCTGATGAAAGTGAGATTGCATCAGTTATTGTTGACTATTTCAAAAGAATATACTCTAACCATGGGAATCCCTACTCCTATAACCTGTTGGACAACATCAACCCCTGTATTGATGAGCATATAAATCAGTTTCTCACAGCACCCCCTTCCAAGGGGGAAATCAGATATGCTTTCCTCTCTCTTAATCATGAGAGTGCCCCGGGCCCGGATGACTTCACTAATAAATTTTTTATGTTCTACTGGGATATTGTGCAGGATGATATTGACCATGCTATAAGATATTTCTTCTTTCATTCATATATTCCCCAAGGGATGAATTTATGCTTCATTTCCCTCATTCCAAAGTAGGAGAATGCTCTTGACATTAAAGACTTTAGACCTGTTTCCCTTGGGAATACAATACCTAAACTCATCAGCAAGATCATCATGTGCAGGATGGGTGGACTTTTTGGTGGCATGATCACTATGAATCAATTTGGTTTTGTCCCTGGAAGGAACATACAACAATGCCTTTTCATGGCCTCTGAGAGTGTTAAACTCATGTGAAGGAAGTCAAAGGAAGGGAACTTTGCTCTTAATATTGACATCTCTAAGGCTTTTGATACCCATAAATGGAGTTTTCTCATTGAGATACTTCATAGACATGGGTTCTCGAATAGATTTATGAACCTGGTTAACACTATTCTTGGATCCTCATGGATGTCAATTCTTGTGAATGGTTCACCGAGAGGGTTCTTATCTTGCTCATGGGGTGTATGAAAATGTGACCACTTATCAGGTATACTGTTTGCAATTTCAGAGTATTACATAAGCTGATGCATCAATGAGCTTGCTCTTCTGGGTATTTATAAGAGGATTAGAGATGGTTTTAATGATCATGCCCCACCCCATCTTCTCTATGCTGATGAAATTGTATTGCTGGGATAGGCTTCAAAGAGAACCATATCCTATATAAAGGCTCTTTTCAGTCACTATGAGGATGTGGCTAGACATGCCATAAGCTGGGACAAATCTTCAATTGTTTTGGGCGATGGAATTCTTATTGGAAAAAAGAACAAGATCACTTGATGCCTTAGGGTGAAGAGGGGGTCCTTGCCCTTTCCATATCTTGGGGTGCCTCTTTTCCGGGGAAGGGTGAAACGACCATATCTAGAAGGCATTTATGCTCGCATTACTCATCAACTTGCTAGTTGGAAAGGGAAATCTATGTCCATGGATGGAAGGGTTTGCATCATGAACTAAGTTATTACATCCAAATTTGTTTACTCATTCTATCTTTACAAATGGTTATGAGGGCTTATTAAGGAACCTCAAATCCTGTTGAGAAACTTTATATGTAAAGGATCAATATTTGAAAGGAACTTGGTCACAGTGAAGTGGAAAGAATACATAATACCTATGGAAATGGGAGGATTAGGGGTCAAGGATCTTCGTACCATTAATGATGGTCTGATTGGAAAATTCACTTGGAGGATGATCTCAAATGATGTTGTTGATGAGTTTATATCGAGAAGGTTCACAAAATGACTATATAATGGATATAAATACTACCTTGAATCCTAGGTATGGGCTTCCCTTAAGTAGGCCTATGCAATGATAATGCAGGATACTAAATGGCTGGACAGTAGAGACTCCACTCATAGTTGCTAGAACACCATCTGGCAGGATCAGCCCTTGCATTCTATGAATGTCCCATCTGAAGTTGCTTCATTGTCCATCTTTGGTTTTCTCTCATATCATATTTCACATGATTTGAATTTTTCGGACTATGTGTTGTCTCAAGTTAATAATTATTCTTTTATGGATTGTGAAAAACTGATCTGGCTTCATAGAAGGATTGAGATTTTTTACCCCAAAGAGTTTTACATGATTTCATGTGGCGGTACTAACCACACCCCAACCTGGCTTATGAAGTTCAGGGCTCCATTCATTCGGCCATCCCAGTTTCTCCTTATTTGAAGAATCTGGAAAAATAGACTTCCTACCTATGAAAATTTGAATTGAGCTGGATTTCAGATGGCTTCCAGGTGTGACTTATGTAGGACTACAAAAGACACCAAACAACATGTGTTTATGGAGTGCGGCTAGGCCCGAAAACTCTGAAGTTATCTGGGAATGTTGTTTGGGCTTGCGGTGGACTCTGGCATTCTGCTTACGGATCAGATGCCCGGTCTGCTGCATATGCGCTGCAGTGAGAAGTTGGGAAACCTCCTCACTACTGCTATTGTGGCGGTCATTGTGTCCTTGTGGGATTAGAGGATCATAGCTCTATTTGATGGCATGCATGATGCTTCCCGGAAAGGAATGATATCCATCCATAGGGATGTGTACGTTGCGTCAGTGGTCTAGGATGGTGAGACATCTAACACCATTTATGACCTGCAAACTCTTAGGTTTCTTGGAGTTTCGGGCTGACCATACAGACCTTGGATGCTTAAATATATCATATGGATACCACCGATTACACTGTGCCTCAATGTGAATGTTGATGGAGCTATGTCAGGTGCACTAGGTCCAGCTGGATGCGGAGGAGTTTTCCACACTTTTCATGGGTTCATTAAGGGATGCTTTTATCACTACTTTTTTCTTGGCACCACTTTTGAAGCTGAACTATGGGTTATGATTCATGCGATAAGGTATGCTGTCCAATTTAACTTTAAATACATTTGGATTGAATCTGAATCAAGGATTGCAGTACATGAATTAAGTACTAGAACACATAATGTTCCTTGGCGTGTGCTGCCTCAGTGGGTTGAATGCCTCATCCAAACTAATCCAATACATATGTTTGTTTCTCATGTGTATCGAAAGGCCAATCAGGTTGCTGATACATTGGAAAAAAGGACATACTTGATCTTGATATGATGTGGTCTTTTGACGACCCCAGATTATTGTGCTCCAATGGTGGATGCAGATAGATGTGGTGTGTTTCACACTCGCTTATGTAATAACCCCTTGTATGCCTGACTCCTTTTTATTTTATATATTAATTTTGAGGACCGGCTCATGTCGGATCTTGATCTTCTTGCATTATAAATTACCTAGGTTATAAAACTAGCTATTGTAGTTAAAAATCAAAATGGTAATAATAGATATACATAGAAGATAATGAATAAAATTTTTATAACATGTTTTTCATTATGTATTTGAGGTTTTCATAGACTATATAACCCTCAAAAACATAAATTATCATATTTGGTTTCACTTGAGGAAACATTTACCTCCAAATAGTAAATAATTTGGAGTATTTATAATAATTTCACCCCTCCTCAACTATAAATGGGCACTCAATCACCCCACTAATTTACACCTTTAAAACCATTTGGATTAAAGAATTTCTACCCAAATCACCTACCAACATCCCTAACCAAATCCTAGAATACGTATATTGGATTCAAATGCAACCCTGTATGGATTTAGTTAAATCCTAAGGAAGATGCCTCAAGAAGAGGTCATGTTCATCAACAATCATTTTCATTTTATTTCTTCCTCCACTACCATAAAGGACTCCCCTTGGTCGCATCGCGAGGCCGATGGCCACTGCCCCTATATCTGCACAGTAGATCCATTTTCTAAAAACCAATATCCCCCTTTTAATATTCCCCCTTCCAAACAACATCTCACAGCCACCTACTTTCCATCATCTGTTGGCTTCCATCAGTTAGACTCAATGGTATACTACTGGTACACTTTCTTTAACTATCTATAGAAGAAGTTTGTCTCATTGTCCATATTGTAGAAGGATTTTTTTTTCTTTTGGGCCATACTGAAGAGTAAAGCTCTATGCCTGATGCCAAATTTATTCCCTTCCAACTCACTATATCAAGAGGGTCCCATTTTGAAGATAATCAATTATGGGCGCCTTCCATCTAGGGGGGATATCAGTTCATCCGGAACTAGGGAATTATTGATCTGATTGATTTCCTCCATGTCACAGATGATGATATATGAGACTATCCTTTGATGCATAATGTGGTAGAAAACCTCATTCTGCTCAGGGTTATCTAAAACTACAATTTCATTAGACATTACATCAGTAAAATCATTTTTTGATAGGGTACACGATACAATGTGGGTTCAAAATGAAAATCTTCTATCAATCTTCAAACATAACCAGTGAGAGGGGCTAGTTCATCCTTTTTTATTGAATATTCATCATCATATATTTTATCACTATCTTTAAATCTCCAATGATATTAAGGTAGTCTATTTTCAGCTATAGTGCCAGTTCGAAGATAGAAATTAGGGCTTCGTATTCTATCTAATTATTTTTCCATCCATCAGATAGTGAGAAAAAGTATAGAAAAATTACATTGTCTAGAGAAAGTAATACAATCCCTGGAAATAGACATATAATCTTTGGGTTCTCCATAATTTTGTTGATAGGACACTGGGAGGCAGAAAAAAATACATATCCTGTGTTTGGGGAGTTTCATGGGAATCGAAAACCTTCTAATCTATAAGTTTTATTTCTAGTAGTATACTTTCTTGGGAAGGATGTGCCATGAGGAAATTAGATAGGGTCTTCCCTTTCACTAACTTATGTGATATGAACTGGATATCATGTTGTCTTAAAGTGAGTGATCATAGGGAAAAATTCCCAATCAACATAGGGCAGCTAAGGATGTACTTTAGCGGGTCAATACGAGTGACCAGGTGAACTTTGTAAGGATACAAGTAAAGCCTCATATTTTAATTGTGAAGATGAGTGTGAGGTAGTTTTTTTCAACATCATAATATTGTGTATTAGTACCTAATATCATTTTACTAATGTAATAGACACTTGTTTCACTCCCCGCATCATTCTTATGTGCAATGAGAACACTGAGAAATCAGTTTATGAAGGCCACAAATAAGATGAGTGGAATTCATTCCCCCCAATGGAATCAATACTGGTCAGTGCAATAAGTATTTATTTAGAATCTCAAAGGCTTCATGGAATTCCACATCCAAATGGAAGGTGACTCCCTACTTCATTAACATGGTGAAGCTTAGAGACATGTCAGCCAGATTAGCTATGAAGTTATAAATGTAAGAAAGGTTCCCCTAGAGCCCCCAAAATTCATTAAGATTCTGAGAGAGTGAAATTGATAAAACTGAACTTGTATTTTTAGATTCAAACTCAATTTCATGGTATCACACCACAAATCTATCGAATTTCCCTAGCGTTACCCTGAAAACGAATTTTACCAGTTTCATGTTTAGGTTGTGCTACTGCAACTTGTTAAATATTGATTAAAGATATTTGAAATAATCACATATATATTGAGATTTGATAACCATGTTGTTAACAAAATTATTCATCTATTCTTTCTAATAAGGTATTAATGATATAATGTGTGTAGTGTTGGTATGTAGTGTCATCATTATTTAATCCAAAGGGCATGACCTAAATGGTGCGGGCTAGACTGGAGGTGTCTTGGGGCTGGTGCATGCTCGAATGCAGGTGGAAGGGGGGGGGGGGGGCTGTTGCAGGATGGAATGCTGGTGGCAGTGGGATGAAATGAAGGTGGAAGGGGGATGGTGTGGGATGGATGTGGATGGAGTAGGTCCAAATCACGACATTACCGCGGGGTGACCATGGCCTGACCGCAGCGTGACTCCGGCGTGACCATGGCCTGACCGTGGAGTGACTGTGGCATGACCGCGGCATGTTGACCCAGTCCAACGACGTCCACGGGGCAGCATCTTCCGGCCAGGAACAAAGGGAGCAGGAGGAGGCAGGGCAACATTCCGGTTGTCACCCTGCCAACATAAATTGTGATTTGTCGGTCTTAACATTGATCACAAGAATCATGGAATACTATGACTATGAAATACTGCGGGGTGTCGTCCTGGAGCAGGGCCAAATCATGGCATTACCGTGGTGTGACCGCGACGTGACCGCAGGGTGACCGCGGGGTGACCGCGGCGTGACCGCAGTGTGACCGCCGCGTGACCATGATGTGACCACAGCGTGACCGTGGCGTGTTGGCCCGATCCAGTGACATCTGCGAGGCATCATCTTCTGGCCCAAAGCGAAGGGAGTGGGAGGAGGTGGGGCAACATTCCAGTCCTTGCCCCGCCGATAGAAATTATGATTAGTCAGTCTCAATATTGATCACAAGACTCATGGAATACTATCACAGCGAACCGTTGTGAGGTGCCATCCTGGATCAGGGCCAAATCATGGCATTACCCCGATGTGACCGCGGTGTGACCACTACTTCACCACGGCGTGACCGCGGCGTGATCATGGCGTGACCGCAACGTCACCGAGGCGTCTCCGCATCATGTTGTCCTGGTCCAACGACATCCGTATGGTAACATCTTCTAGCCAGGAGTGAATGGAGTGGGAGGAGGTGGGGTAACATTCCGGTTATCACCCTACTGACAAAAAGTGTGATTATTCAGTCTCAACATTGATCACAAGACTCATGGAATACTATCACAGTGAACTGTCATGGAGTGTTGTCCTGGAGCAGGGCCAAATCACGGTGTGACCGCGGCGTGACCGCAATGTGACCATGGCATGTTGGCCCAGTCCAGCAACATCCGTGGGGTATCATCTTTCGACTAGAAGCGAAGGGAGCGAGGGGATGTGGGGAAACATTCTGGTCATCGCCCCGCCGGCAGAAATTGTGATTAGTCAGTCTCAACATTGATCACAAGACTCATGGAATACTATCACTGTGAACCACCACGGGGTGTCGTCCTAGAGTAGGGCCAAATCACAGCATTACTGTGGTGTGACTGCGGCTTGACCACGGCGTGACCGCGGCGTGAACTCCGCGTGTTGCCCCGATCCAACGACATCTGTGAGGTAGCATCTTCCGACCAGGAGTGAAGGGAATGAGAGGAGGCAGGGAAACATTCCGATCATTGCTCCACTGGTAGAAATTGTGATTAGTCAGTCTCAACATTGATCACAAGACTCATGGAATACTATCACTACGAACCACCACGGGGTGTCGTCCTGGAGCAGGGCCACATCACGACATTACCACGGCGTGACCGTAGCACGACTTCGGTGTGACCGCGGCATGACCGTAGGGTGTTGGCCCGGTCCAGCGACATCCACGGGAGGAGGTGGGGCAACATTCTAGCCGTCTCCCCGCCGACAGATGATAGAACAGATCAACTATTTAATATGCTATAACAAGGGATCACAAGAGAAGGTTGTAGCGAGAGGCACAATGATGCAACATCTAATGGGTATCAAAATGACGGAAAAGAATCATACACCGTACACAAACCATTTACAAATTCATTCACTTTGCCTAGACATGGAAAGTTTATTTATAATATTCAAAGCGTGAAAAGAAAAGTGTCATGGTCAAGGCATATGCCTACTCGGGCAATGTCATTTGAGTTAAATGAGTATTATAAGACAATTTATATTATTCTAAGAAAACAAAAACTAACTATCCACAAAAGAAAAAACAACAAGAGACATATGAAAGACTCAAACCAAATATAAACATGATACAAATAACTATCACTACTCTTTGGTTTAGAAGACAGCGCACCTTCGTTGGAGGGGTTTTATTATAAAATCATGGCATTATTTTATCAAAAAATTGATTTAATTATATTTAAAATTTATTCTAAAACTCATTAAGCACAAATCAAATGCAATAATTTAAACAACTAGATCAACATAACTATCACTGTGAGTTTTCGCAGATAGCGCACCACCGTTGGAGGGGTTTTATTATAAAAACATGACTTTATTTATCAAATGAAACAATTATATTAAAGAACACTTATTCAAGATATTCAGTTCAATGTAATTAAGAAGAATTAAGAACGAAGCTAAATTCAATTAAAAGAATTCTTGAATTAAAGAGGCTAGAAGAGGGATCCTACCTCAAGGTGGAACCAAACTGTCCACTTCAGCTCTTGGAGATTTCAAACTAAAAATTGTTACTCCCCCACTGGGTATATGCACCTTCACACACATGCAAGGACACCTAGCCCCTATGCACACACCCGCATGGCCATGATCACATGCAAGGGGATCCTTGCCCATAGGCACTCAGAATAGCTAGATTGCATAAAAATCGACCAAGAGGGATCTCTTTAGTTCCCAATGACCTATGAATTTTAGTTACAAGAGACATATCTTTAGTTCCCAATGAACTATGAATTGTAGTAACAGAAAGTAATGTTGAAGCCCTAAAAGGTGTTATTATTTGAACTAAACATCATCTAAACATGGATAATATTTCAAATATGTATGTTCCAATGATTTTATTGTTTATTCTTTTAATGATCAATAGGTTTTTTCTAAAACGCAGGGGAACAAATTATGTATATTAGAGTTTGATATACCATATGAACTTTTATTAGTATGCTGAATAATACAAAATATATCATTATTAAGTACTGTGTAATATATTTCATGATGCATTGTTCAATTATTGATGTCAAAAAAAACCTTGATCCATTTGGGGTACCCCACAAAACACAAAAACATAATTTGATCAAAATTTGTAGTGCCCAAATGAATCTCGGTCAAGATCTAAAGCATTTCTTACCTTCCCAGGGGAGGCCCCATATCATTTCTATAATTCACCCCCTTCAACTTGGTTTTCACCTATTCTTCAATTCAATCTAGGTAACAAAATTAGTATACAATTTATTTCATAATTGAATCAGATAGATATGTCCTATTTTAAGTAGATTGATTAATTAAATTTAATATAGAATAAATTAATGAATTAAAATTAAAAAATACAGATGTAAAAAATTAAATAAATAAATGGAAAAGGAAATGAAAAAAATGGAATTGTAAATGAATCATAAAATTGGATCCAAATTATAGCTATGAAGTAAAATGTAAAATAAATATAAAATGACAATTCTGAAATTAACTAAACATTGAGACTTTTCTGTAACACCCATTGCAAAAAATATATAAAAACTGATATAGACATTAACTAAATAAGTGTTCAAGGCATGTAAAATAAAAAATAGATGAGAACTATTTAAACTAATGTATCTTAAAATTAATGAAATGATTCAGAATAACGACATTAATACATTAAAGATGAAGCAAAATATTATTGAATATTCAGAATATGAATTCATTTAGTTATTGGTGACTAGAAAAGTGAATGAAAGTTGTAATTATAATGAAATTAGAAACCTATAATTTCATTATAATGTATATGATTAAATTAATAAACAAAATTAGCACCAAAGTGATGAAGAAAATTACATAAAATAGAATGTAATTATTTTAGAAGTGACTAATTGTATAATGAATGATATATATATATATTATCATAGAATGTAATTATACATAAATAATTGAAGAATGCACACAAATCATAATAGTGAACATTTTTTTCAAAGGTGGATAAGATCACAAACATTTCCTACATCCTTAGATATATCATAAAAAATAAGGGATTTAGGTATTCTGTTGTAGTATAAAATTCATGCAGTTTGATTTTACTAAGTGGAAAAAACAATGAAAACTTTGGAAATTTTTTTCCTCTGAATTAGTTGACTCTTTCATCAAACCACAACATAGAATAGAAATACATTAAAATCTGATGGGGATCACTGGAAAGTCTTACAGCAGTTAGAGACCTCAGAGAAACAATAATTTATTGATGCAACTCTAGTGGGAGTGTGACCCATCTGTATTTAACAAAATAATAAAGATTCAAATCCAAAGGCATTGAAATGATAAATGGAAAAAAATATTACACCAAAATGATTTTTTTAATCATAATTATGATCAAAATTCTAACTACTAGAAAAAATATTTCTAAATAAACTAAACAGAACTAAACACGTGATTAATATTTTGATAAGAAAATTTGAAAGTTAGTTTAAATGAATTAATCTATATAAACCCAAAAAATATAGACGAAACATGAATTTCTGTATAGTTGGTTAGTTGCAATTATCCAGTGGTTCCCATGAATGATACATCATTTCACATTATAGCCGTGTCTACTAAAAAAGAAAACCTTTTGTCATAAAACATGTATATATAATATACGGCAACGTTAAAATGGAGACTACCTGCTTCATTAAAGTCATTTAGTCTGAGAGATAATATGGTATAGGATCTATTTTTTCATCCCCCAAATAATTCTTAGTTGGAATGAATACGCTTCATCTTATCCATCACTGCAATGAAAAATTAAACAGCCACAGACACTAATATAGGTCATAAAAGTTAGAATATAAAAATACAATTAACAATATAAGGTAGTTAGGGAAATTTTGTCTCTATAATATGTATGAAAACACATTAAAAACATTATATATTAGGAGCATGAACTGTTAGAACACATATAAATATGGAATCACACATGTAGTAGAAACACACAGTATGATCAATGAACAAACTAACAGTGAATACAATAATTACATAGTGAATAGAAACACATAGCTATTGTGGGGCGAGCAACACATTGTTCTAAACTCAATTGAGTAGTAAGAGTAGTAGTATATGTGGATGGAAATCAGGCACTTGAGGAAATTAGGGAACATGATTCAGTGAATTTAGAGGGTATGTGAGTAAAATAATTTGACATAGTAGGAGAAATAGAAAACATACGATGAGTTGAGGGGATTCGGGAGGATGAACTGTAGTAGAAGATGGAAAGACTGGCGCAGAAGACACCAGAAGTGTATTGTGGGTACTGTAGGATGATGGGAGGGAAAACGCGATCAGGAACCGTAATAACAGCAGCGAAGGTGTGATAGGATCGGGAACCATAAGAGCATCTCTAGAGGGGAAACATGAGAGTGAAGCATAGGAGAAACGTCAGAGGTGAAATGGGATGCAGAGAGAAAATCTATAGAGGGAATCAGTAACAGCAGCAGAGGAGTAGTGGGAACCCTAGGAGAAGCGGCGAAGGTGAAACGTCGGCGAGAACCATAGGATTAGTGGGAATCAAAGGAGGAGGAAACCTGGATTGGGAATCATAGGAACACTGGGATGTCTAGAGTGGAGGTGAAACATGAACGGGATTTGGAGGAGGTTGAGGAGGTGGATGGTGGGGAAAGAAAAAGGGAGGAGGGAAATCACAAGAGGGGGGAGAAGGTGAAGGTGGGGAAGCTGGAGAATGGTGGAACTGCGGAAACCCTTGATTGGGGAGGGTGAAGATGGTGAAGCCCACAGACAACGAGGAAGTATTAAGGGATGAGCAGTGGAAAATAGAAATGGGGGAGCGGGAATTTGCGATGGGGATTCCAAGTGAGAGTGGGAGAAGGATGGTACAGATAGAGAGCGGTGGAGCAACGTGGAGGGATGTAGGCTTGGCACGTATACAAAATAATATGTGGAGGATTATGAGAGTGACATGTGGCAGGAGAAAATACCTAATATTAGTATATTTAGTAGATACCTTTCCCGCAAATCGTTTAACCTGACCATCAAGAGAATAATACATGTTGGAAAAAATAAATGAACAACTCATAAGATTATTATTAACGAATATTAAATAATTTAGTTGTTCACATAGTACTAAAACATTTGTATTAATGAATAAGTATATTAAAATCCCATAGTCAAGAGTGAAGGTAATGCATACTATAATAACTAATTATACTCATAGTTCATGAAATACCCAATGATAGTCTTGCACTTCTAGAAGGAATAAGTGAAACTAAAAAAGGAGGTCATACCAGTGGAAAATGCATTCCAGGAAGCCTGTACAGGAGCAAGGCGACCATGCCAAGCCTTCACATTCTTCAAAACTGAAACCTCAAGAAAACATCCATGCACTGCCATAAAGCTATCAAATTGATATTCAGAAAATAAATGGAATTCCAGTCTAGAAAGAAACCCAGGAAAGAGAAAAAAAACCGATCATCAAACAAAACAGGGAAGTAACTCCAGGATATCATTAAGACCTCAATGCAAATCATTGAACAGGGTGAAAAAGAAAATATCTAGTGCGAGCAAGCTAAGACATCCAAAAAACCATAAAAAACAATGAAATCATGTAACAAAACATCATGGAGGTAAATAAGGTTGATTTATTCCACATAAGGTTCTGGTTTATAAAATAAAATAGAAATAACAGAAAATCCTCTAATATCAGATTAGATTTCAAAAAAATTAAGAGCTCCTTCATAAATAGTACATACTGTTTCCTTCAGAGACATTGTAAAGGAAATACATTTAAATAATAGCCATCCAGCAGTTCTTTCAATACTTGCTACACTATATCCCCTATCCTGGATGTTGGCATCATAGTTTTTCAGTAGTGAAAAATGGTGACAAACAAAACATGAAAATTCAAACTAAATTTGAACCCGTTGTATAAAAAATGTAAATGCAGAAGACAAATAATACATAGAATGTGCATATAGATACTTCTATGGTTGGCTGTCAAATTATAGTAATTTACTGTCATCAAAATATGGTAAATGGTTATGACAAATAATACTTGGGAGAATTGGAACACATACTGTGAATACAATAGACTAACAGTAAAGAAAAATAGAGGTGAAGCCAAATTAATGTGAGGAAAAATAGTGATGATCAAAAACATGATGGAAAAATTAATTAGATGCCCAAATTCCTAACTCAAAATAGATGAATTGTAATATCATATAAAAAAACTCATCTACATAGGGCGAAACAATAAATTTATCACATACCTAAAGTGAGAAGCTGTCAAAAGTCCCTCTTGTCTGTTAGAAATCGCTACAATGACCACATGTTCAACCGTTAGTAAAACATAAATTCTTCCTTGAACAAATTACAAACTTCTAAACACATGATGCAAAAATTCAACATAAAAATAGAAACATATTTTATCACATACCTGAAGTGTGAAGATGTTGTAAGAGGGGATAAGAGATGCAGGAAGTCAACAGAGATGATATAATCACAGACATAAAACTAACCACAATAGAAGTTTATTATTTTCAAACATAACATGAAAATTCAAACTAAATTTGAACCCATTGTATAGAAAATGTATATGCAGAATACAAATAATACTTAGAATGTGCATAAAGATACTTCTATGGTTGGATGTCAAATTATAGAAATTTATTGTCATCAGAAGATGGTAAATGGTGAAGACAGATAATACTTGAAGTATTGACATAGGATAAAGTATTATGAAATTATCATTACCTTATGTTAACCTGCACATAATAGAAGATGCATAGAATGGATAGGTATTTAAGGATATTAGGATAACATACCTGTTGCAGAAGGGATTGCAAGGGCTGAACCAAGGATAATCCGAGTGAATTCACTGAGTAGAAGAATGTGGATTTTAGTGAGAAATGGGGGAGTAGTTGGTGGTGAATGATTTATCATTTACCGTAGCAGAGGTACAAAATGGAATTTAAGGTATTTGGTGGTGATGGATCCCTAGTAGCTGAGCACGAAGGACTGAAAACCCTTTATTTGGGAGACTTAATATAGTAGCTTACAAAACCCTAGATTATAGATATCAGAAGAGGTGAAGATGGATTCTCAAGAAGTAGCGCTGACCGTAGATTTGGGAGGCCGATCTTGGTGAATGTGCAGGATGAGGAGAAAGGGAAAATAGTGGTGGTTTTCAAATAGGTGGTTTGGAATTGGTAACTTGCGATGGGGAGGAGATTGATAGTGGTGAACATGGAGTAGCGAAGTCACGACAGGGTGGAGGTATGAAGAGGGGAAGATGGAGTAGTGAGATGCAGTGAAAACTATAGGATTAAGATGCTGATGTCAGTGAAATTGGTGGCTGATGAGGTGGGAAGAACAGCGGAGGTCAAGAAACTGATGAATTGGAAGAGTGAAATCGCGATAGGGAGTGAGGGGAAGCTGAAGAAATAATGGAAGAGGGTTATGGGATATCAATAGTGTGGGTGGGACAACACACCGACGGAAACCTCGCGAGGAAGACAGAGGGAGCAGGAGGTGAACCTAATGGAAATCATGAGTGGGGGAAGAAAGGAGGATCACTGGATAATGGAAACGGGGGAGATGGAAATCACTATGGGGAGGCTAAGTGGGAGTGGGAGGAGGGAGAAAATGGTAGAGACGGGTAGCGTAGGAGGGTCGTCGATGTGTGTAGGATTGACATGTATGGGAATTAGGATGTTGAGGTTTAGTAGACTAACACGTGGTAGGTATAAAAACCTATTATTAGTATATATATAGATATAGATGTGTAAAATAGAAACATACAAAGGTGATTTAAAGAAACGGGTATACACATCACCAATACAATCACCTTACCCCATATTATAGAAGTAGTATGTTAAGACAAAGAAAAAGATGAAACTGACCTTCAAAATTTCTATTTTAGAAAGAGACTTAGCAACCTAGTTTACTTATCCATAGACATGAGTAACATCAGTTGAAATCTATTCAGCAAGACAAAGACAATCAGTCCTGGATGTGGGCGTCCTCTATGGTACATTCCTTGAACAATACTTAAGAATTTTCCTAGAAATAGATAAATATCATTCCAACCATAAAACATTCCAACCATAATTCCACGACAACCAGCGAACCTTAGTGCAACCGAAGCTGCCCAGATAATATTGACATTCAACCAACCTACAATCGGCGGTATCCACCGAATATATTTGAGCACTAATGGATTCATTTCCCTTCCATGAAAACCAATTGATCCTAACAAAACCATATCAAAAACATCATTAGTCATTAACCCAATTTGAATATTACATGACAACATAATTCCCTGATGAATGGCCAAAACTCCAGCCTAAAAAGAATATTTGTGATTATTAGATTTCAGATCATTTCTTGCTCTCCATGTATAAGAAAGTACACTAACAGTCACTACCACCATAATGGAATGGACTTGATCACTGCATGGTGTTCTACACATTAAGAGGAGTATCCCTTCAATGGTTTGGATATTAAAGTTTCATCTAAATAACCCATACACATAAATCCATAACTCATAACTGAACCTGCAATAGATGAATAAATATTTTTGGGTTTCTTCAACATTTAAGCACAAGAAGTAGACAGATGATAAATGCATTCATGTATGCTAAATGAGGTGTTGTATGGGTAAGTGCTATTTCCAAATTTTCCAGATCAACAACAAATCATAAGGGGAAATAAATTATTTTCTAAAACTTTCTACCCAAGGAGGAATGCAAGTAAGGTCACCACTGTGATGTAAATAGAAATCCATGTTTGTGAATTTATAATCCATTTTTGTCATCTAAACCAAAATATCACAATCATAGAAATCATACTAGGTAACATCCACATCTAGATGAGGAGGCAGTAGATCACAGATACTAGGATTAATTTATAAATCAGAAATACTAACATCCTTCAGAGTTATCGGATTGGAAACATTGTCAATAATGGCTCTAGAAAGCCATGGAGTTCTCTAGATATTTAATTGGGAATTATTACAAACCACCCATTTAGAACAACCCATAATATCAAAATAGGCCTATTTGATAGTAGACCATACTAATGAGAGAAAATACATGGGATAAAATACTTTCCCCATTTTTTAAAATACCTCCATTGATTGAAAGCCAGGAGGAGGGCGCCGTGGTGACAGGTAGTCGGAGAGGAGGGTACTGGGGTGACAGGTCATCAGAGAGGAGGGCGATGCGGTGAGAGAGGTCTCCAGGGAGGAGGGTGCCGCTGTGAGAGAGGTCATCAGGAGGAGGGTCCTGCGGTGAGAGAGTTCATCGGAGAGGAGGGTGCCACAGTGAGGAGAGGTTGGGGAGGAGAGGCTGGGAAGGAGAATTCATCGGGGAGGAGGGCACCGTAGTCAGGCAAGGTCGGGGAGGAGGGCGCTGTGGTCAAGTGAGGTTGTGGAGGAGAAAGTGTCCATAGGAGATGAAGCCGGGAGGAGAAGTAGTCGGGAGTGAGAGCAGTGAATCAGCGGACCCCGATACCAAATAGGAAAACATGAGGTATAGCCACAGTTATTAAATTAAACCGTGGCAATTAGAAAGATATATCCACTGACCAATAAACTGTGGTTATAGGTCCGTGGATATAGCTTTAATTTCTAGTAGTGATTTCATAAAGGGTAGAGATAATTAAACATGTACATTCTATGCATTTTCTTCCACACACCATGTATTCATGTCTACAAGACCTAAAAATTATGTTGGAGAAACTCAGCTATCTTTGGAATAGTAAAAGAACCTACACTACGTGTAGTCCCATGTACATGCTGTATATTTTGTAATTTTTTCATAAAACAGGAAGTAAACTTATTTTTCTAGTTCTGGATAGAGCCAGCAAAAACTAGTGCTCAAACCTTCAATCTACTACTAATTCTTCATCCAAAGTATGATTCGAACACCTTCAGATCCATTAGAACCCCATCGACAATATCTCGATTACTTTTGAGAAGTTCTTCACAATTTATTCTCGCAATCAAGTTATTGGTGTTTGAGAGTTTATGCTTGTTTTATAAATCTACCTTGTTCTAGACCAAATTAGAGTTCGATACTGGATGATGAACATCGTACTAGTTTCATGTAGGTGGTTCATACCTTTTTTTTGGTTTCTTGGACATTTGGGGGTTGCAACTTTTAGCACAACGATGGTTTTTTGAGTGGATCCCTATTATTGAATTTTAATTTTCTTGTTAAACCTTATGGGATTATGTTGGGTATTCCATTACCTATTATTATTGAGTGAGGCCTGTCTAGAGGCCATTTCTCATCAGGTTATTTTGGATGGGGTGATAAAATGGGTTTAAATTAATTTTCATGATTTATATTGATATGTATAAATTGTTCAAGATTTATTGAACTGTTTAGAGGCCTTTCAATACCTCCATGTCATATTATAATGATTTTTTAAACTATTAAATTCATTCTTATAAATTGAATTTCTTGATTATAATGTATTGTTTAAATTTTATGTATATAATGCATTATTGAATCGCATGTGCTGGAACTCTTAGGGTTCTGTTGGGCGTGGCCCAGATTTTCTTAAGTGACGTTGATTACAGGTTGGGCATAGATCAAATTTCATTGGGTGATTGGACCACGAGTTTGGGCATCATGGACATCAGTTTGAGGTAGTGTGACTATCAGGTTGGGCATGAACCATGAAACATGAATGGCATGACCATCAGATTTGAGCAACATGGTCACAAGGAGACAAGGTGTCAGAGATGGTGTGGTTTGGGTTCTTTTTGGTGATTTCCCCTCATCCATGATGGAAAAAGTGCCAATTTGAGTAGTGTGCACGTAGGTAGACTCTAGGAAGAGGTTTTTTGACTACTCGTGTGGGTAAAGGCCCCCGATAGTAGCGGTTTAGGTATTATCAGTTTGGGGGTGCTTTCCATAGGAAGCCATGTGGAAGGTGAGGAACCTTCAGGGGATAGTGGCAAAGCTATCAGGTTTGGGGATGAGGCTCTCTATGATTAAGGCCATGGGACTAGATATTTATTTTAGGATATACATCATTGTTACTCCAATTATTATTTGAGGACATACATCATTGTTCCTCCAGTTTTCGTTCCAAGGGAGTGAGCTTTCGAGCAGGGGTCCATTAGACTGGGTTACTATTACTTGGGCATGCCTTCAAGATGTCGGTACTTAGATACATGCGGCTTCAAGAGGCACATGTTTTTGGGTTATATGATTATGGTGGAACCTGAGTGTTCACTGAGACTTTGTGCCTATAAGATAACCATGGTCCAATGACTCTCTTTTCTTCAGAGATTCCGGTGATAGCCGAAGCAAGTGAAAATCCCTAGTGGCTGCTGAGCACTAGTGGAGGTTGTGTTTATTTAATAAATCTCACTACTTAAATTACATAGAGATTCATGTATTCTCAGACACATATACTAGGAATGTACCATTGGGTTGTATCCTATTGAGATTCATCTCACACCTAACAAGGGGCCTTTGAGATGCGTGTAGATTTTATGGGTTTTGATACAGGTAAAAGATCATCTTCAGGAGTTAGATCATAGTGTTGTTGGAATGGAGACTGGTATGGACCTTAAGTTCATTCCTAGTTGGTTTTTTAAATTTTTAGCTTTTATTTCTATATTAGAATGCTTACTTTATTATGTGTCTACTGTTGGTAATCCTTGGGTTCCTTTGTATTATGACATGTATGAACTCCTATGGATGCATGACTTGTTTTGTAGTAGTAGTTGAAAGTGGTTTCATCATGCTGTTCTATTTACTTTCAGTTGTAGTTGATTCTAAATTTCTTTCACTGTTTATTTATATTGTATATGCTTCCACTCCGCTGGTCTATTTTGAGTCTGCTAAGTCATTTGTTTCCACTGCATTTTATATTATTATGTTTAGACCAGTACCATTTCCAATTTCTAGAGGTTATAACCTCCCCACTATACCTTATTACACCCTTGATACTAGTCAGAAACCATTGGAGTTCAGGGAGGTGTGCCTAAGGTTAGTAACACCCTGACTGATAGCACTATTTAGGTGGCTATTTGGGGTTTGGACAATACAAATTGGTATCATATGAGTTTCTTTTTCCTCTTTTCTTGGTATTACTATTTAGGAATGTGGTAGACAGGTGATAGGTTGTTGTCGAAATTGGATTTTGAATCATCCTTGGGTTCCTGTTGCCCCATGTATGAGGGATGGATTGAGTTAACTTGGGTGGGAATTGTTGTTCTTCTCAGATTACAATTTACATGATTTGAACCTTGGTGGATTACTTGTTTTGTGATGATTATTGGTTTTGATGTGTGACCCTTGATATAGTGATGTAAGGGAGAATTGGACCTTGGATCTGTAAGGCAAGGCAAGGGTGTTTAGTTTTTGATATGCACATTTTTAGGGTATTTTAGTTTCATATATGCACGCATGACTTGTGAAGTGATAATACTATTTTAATAATATCAAATTCCATGTGAAAAACGTGAAATTATAGATATAATTTCTTATTTTATGCAATTTGATATGCCATGATTTAGCTTTATCTAAAATTGCATGTGGCATGGGATTTGGGACAAGATCTTTAGAAGAAGGAAAGTACTATGGTTGAGGTGATTTTGATCACCAGGATTGGGTGACTCAGTCATTATATTGAGGCAACATTGGTTGTTGGGATGGGCATGACATGGGGATATTGTGATACATAGATCTATTGAGGGTGAGTAAGAAGGCCATGAGGCTGGGAGACCTTGGGGCATGGTTGTAGTGGGGAAAATTGAGGGTAGTGAGGATGTGCTATATTTTACTACTTTCCATATCTGTATTATAAATATGTTTTTATATGTGTGGAATGCCTGACCATTTATAGTATTCAGCGGGTTCCTCCTATACTGCTCGATGGAGTGTCAGGTGGGTCATGATACTGTGCTGCAGGAGAACAATCAGGTTCAGAAAATTGAGGGGAACGTAGAGGATGAGTCACATGTACATGCTCAAGGGTAGGATCATGTTCAAGATCTAGTGTAGGTAGGGAAGTTGTTGAGTTTGATAGCATTTGGGCCATGACTCAATGATCAGCTCCAAACTAGCCTGGTATGTGTTTTGTAGGGGAACGACAAATGTGCTCAGGGAATAGAGCTCTCTATGGATTACCTTACGTGGGAGTTCTAGTCGCACCACCCGCCACCTTTCAGGGTGACGGTGTTCCACAGGTGGTTGAGAAGTGGATAGAGATCATCCATATGATATTTGAGCAGCTTGAGATGCCTCTAGGGTGGAGGGTCAAGCTGGTTACATACATGCTGAGAGGACTAGAAAATCGCTGGTGGGATGTGCATTTTAGGCTAAAAAACATGAGGTACTCTCCTGGAAGGACATCAAGGATATATTCTTCAAGAACTTTTTCCTAGAAATTCTAAGGATAGAGAGAGATAGCAAGTTCTTGAGCCTTCAGCAGGGTGAAATGTCTGTCATGGTCTATGAACCTAATTTCACTGAGTTGTCTCGCTTCGTACCTGGTATGGTAAGTGATGACACCTAAAGGGTTAGGAACTTCGAATATGGATTACGAAATTCCATACATGTGAAGGTAAATATCTTTAGGCTGGCCTCGTTCTTAGAGGTAGCAAATTTGGAACACACAACCAAGGGTAACCTGATGGAAAGGTCTCACATGGCATTGGATGCAACTTTAGGTGATGGTTTAGATGGTAAGAAACAATATTGGGATGATTTCCAATATGGAAGTCTAGCTGGGGACTCAACTAGACCACATTGTGGTATTTTAGTAGTGGGTTTCTTTTAGTGTGGCCGGACAGGGAATGTATGGACTCAGTACGATAGGACTCCAATGGAGTGATGGGCGTGTGGATAGGCTGGGAATCTTGAGAGGTTCTACAGGTATACTTCTCATATAGCTAACATACATGGGCCAATGTAGGTGCATGCTTCAGAGGTCATATTAGGATCAGTACCGAGTGAGGATAGCTGAGTTTCAGCTGCTCACAGAGGATTTGGTAGAGATATTGGGACCCATTCATGGGGTCAGTGGCTGGTGGTTGGTGTAACACCATAGGGAGGACATGCTTTAAGCATATATGTTTTAGGCCAGGTGCACGCTGTGGAAGTGCTAGGGATTGAGTAGGCTGGTGAGCTGATGACTTTTAGAGGTACACTACAAGTGTAGATGTGATTTTCCTTTTTATTCTATTTGGCATGGCCTGTTGAGGCATGTCCATTTTGAGTGCAAGTGGTGCACATGATTTATCTGGACTGAATAGATGTTGGTTAGTGGGTTGGCACCATCTTAGGTGTGATTATATATATATATATATATATATATATATATATATATGATATTCTTGGCATCGATATAATCATTGGATGTAGGTCACTTGAGGTGCTGAGGAATCATGGAATCCATTGGATGTTGGTTACTTGAGGTTCCTTGGGTATCGGGGTATCGAGGATACAACTTTGATTGAGGTGTAAGGCATCAGATTTTGAGCATCCATGGGATGCAGGACCTCACTGTTCTATGGGTTCCATGGTCTCAAGGTGGGCATATATGAGGTGTGGGATATAATTGGGTGTTAAAAGTGACATAGAAGCACATGATGAGGTGTAGGGGTGATGATGCATCATGGGAGGACCATGGGCCAGGAAATAGGTCGATGGACCTTTATTTGATTTGAGGTCTAGGCCAGATTTATTATGGATTATTTTTTCACCACCCTTGGAAGGGAAATTCGAGAAAAATTTCTTTAAGGGGGAAGTTTGTAAGAACCCGGTTCTTCCCTTGAGGTATGGGTCTCTTTTTTCTTTTTTTTCCTTTTGAGTTGTTTTTGATAAAATAGGGAAAATCTGGTCAAGTACTAGAATGAAACTATCACATGGCCTGACTTAGGGTTACATGTCATGTAATCCCAAGTACAGACTATGTACTCTCTGGCTGTGTAAGGGGTATATACATGGCGTGTTGGGATGTCGGTAAGGGTAGAGAGAATTAAACATGTACACACTATGTATTTCCTTCCACATGCCATGTAGTCATCTTTGAAAGACCTGTAATGTATGTTGGAAAAACATGTCCGTATTTGGAATAATAAAAGAACATACACGACATGTATTCCCAAGTACGCACTATATATTTAGTAATTTTTTCATAAATAGGGAAGTAGTCGCATTTTTATGGTTTTGGACAGAACCACTAAAAGCCAGTGCATGAACCTTCAATTTTCTCCCGATTCTTTGTTCGAAGTTAGATTCGAACATTGTCAGATCCATTGGAACCCCATCGGTAAGCTCTCGATTAGACTTGAGTCATTCTTCAAAATTTCTTCTCTCGACCATGTTACAGGATTTTCGGATTTTATGATCGTTATGTTGATATACCTTTTTCTATACTGAATTATAGGCCAATACTTGACAAGGAACATCGTACTAGTTCAAGGTAAGTGGTGCATACCTTGTTTTGTGTTTTTGTGGAAATTTGTGGGTTGCAGCTTTTAGCATAACTGTGGGTTTTTGAGAGAAAACCTATTATATAATTTTAATTTAATTATTAAACCTTGTGGGATGCCATTGGGAATTCCCTTAACTATTATGCTTGAGTGAGGCCAGTCGAGAGGGCGTTTCTCATTGGGTTATTTTGGACCGGGGTGCTAAAATGGTTTTAAATGAATTATCTTGATTTATATTGATATTTATAAATTTATTATTCTTGATTAAACTATTTAGAGGAATTCAAGACCTCCATGTCAAATTATGATGATTGTTTAAAGTGTGAAATTTAGTATTCTAAATTAAACTTCTGGATTATAGTCATTTGTTTAAATTGTATATATATATATTTAATTACTGAATTTCATGTGCTAGAACCCTTGGGGTTGTGTTGGCTGTGGCCCAGATTTTCTTGAGTGATATTGATCACAGGTTGGTTATGTACCAAATTGAATTGGGCGGTATTACCTTGGTATTAGGCGTCATAGATGTCAGTTTTAGGTAGTGTGACTATCAAGTTGGGCATGGCCCGAGAAACATAGATGACATGACCATAATATTTGAGCGGTATAGTCACAGGTACACGAGGTGTAAGATATGGTGTGCCTTGGGTTATTTCTGGTGATTATTGCTCACTCGTGGTGGAAAAAGAACCAATTTGTGTCATTTTCACACAGGTATACTCTGTGATGAGGTTTTTTGAACACTTTTGTGTTTAGAGGCCCCCGATAGTTTCATTTTAGGTATTTCTATTTGGGGGTACTTTCTCTAGGAAGCCATATGGAAGGTGAGGAGCCTTCAGGGGATAGTGGTGAGGCTATCAGGTTGGGGGATGAGGCTCACCGTGATTGAGGCCATGGGATGGAATATTTATATGATCAAACATCGTTGTTCCTCCAATTATTATTTTAGGATAATCATCTTTGTTCCTCCATTTATTGTTCCAAGGGTGTGAGATTTTGAGTAGGGGTCAATGGGACTGAGTTACTATTACTTGCCTTCAAGATGTTTGTACTTAGAGACACACAGGGTCAGGAGGCATATGGTTCTTGGTTATATAATTGAGGTGGAACCCGAGGGTTCACCGGGAATTTGAGAATATAAAAGTACCATGGACCATGGGCCAATCACTCTCTTTTCTTCATATATTCAAGAATTAGTTGAAGTAGATTACAATCCCTCGTTGCTACTGAGAACCAGTGGAAGTTGTGTTTATTTACAACATCGCACAACTTACTTTACATAGAGATGCATGAATTCATAAATAAATATACTATGTACACACCAGTGGGTGGTATATTACTGAGATTTATCTCACACCCTACATGGGACCATAGGGACACATGTATACTTTATGGTTTTACATACTAGTAAAGGATCATCTTTAGAATCTCTATCATAGTGCTGTTTGAAATGGAGATTGGAATGGACCTTGAGGTAATGCCTAGATAGAGTTTTACTTTTTTAGCTTTTATTTATGTATCAACATGCTTACTTTATTACATATCTACTGTTGGTTATCCATGGGCACCCTAGTATTATGACATGTATGACCTTCTATGGATGCATGACTCATTTGTTTTGGTAGTATTTTCAAGTAGTAATAAGCATGATATTATTTATTAATTTTTACTACAGTTGGTTCTATATAGATTTCGCTGTTTATTGATATTGGATATGTGTTCGCACTACAGGTCTGGTTTTAGTCTGCTAAGTCATTTTATTTCCACTACAAGTTAGATTATTATGCTCGGACCTGTACCATTTCCTATTCCCAAAGGCTTCAGCCTCCCCACTATATCTGATTACACTTTAACTTCTAGTCAAAATCCTTTGGCATTCAGGGAGATGCACCCAAGGTTAGTAACACCTGTACTGATAACACCGTTCTGGTGGGTTTTTAGGCCTAGGACATTAGAGTTTCTATAAAACCACTTAGTTATGATGACATTTTCATTGTTGTAATTGGAACAATTTCCCATGTTTAATTTTTCTCAATCTAATACCACACATCATTAAAATAATCTACCAATTATTTATGTGCAATAGCCTTTGAAACTAATTCTAGTTTAACTTTTGAGATAAGTGAAGTTTGATTTTCTAATCTCTACTTTATTCTGATCTGAAGTGGAGCCTTCTAATTCTCAATAATGTTTTCAGATTCGATATGTTTTCATAATGTTGGAATTTTCAATGTTTGTTTCTTAGCTATAATTTCCTCATCACATGATTCTTCTAAATCTGGAAAAGAATGTTTTTAATGACTTTCACTATTTTTGGAAATCTCTACTTTATTTTCCTAAGAACTCTCAATAGTATTTATTATGAAAATTTGATTTTAAATTACCTTCACATCATATGAGTCCACCAAGATTTGTAAACGTTTATTCCAACATTCATAACTTCCCCCTTTTAGTGAATAGCCCATGAAAGTTCCTTCTTCATCTTTCTCATCAAACTTTACCAAATCCATATTTTTGACCTCGAGAAAACGTGGAATTCCTAAAACTTTAAAGTATTTAAAAGAAGGTTTTTTGTTATACCACATTTTATAAAGAGTCATTATGGTTTTTGGTGTCAATCAGAATCTATTTTGAATATGTATAGTATTACTAACAACTTATCTCTAAAAGAATTTTGAATGTTTGTATTCTGCTAACATACTTCATCCCATTTCCACGAATCTTTTATTCTTTCTTTCTACTACTCCATTTTTTTGTGGAGTATAGGGAGCACTATACTAATGTTTTATAGCACGTTTCCATATAAAATATTAAAAATAATTATGTGTGAATTAGGTACCATTATCTATTCTCCAATTTTTTATAGAAACCCCTAATTCTTTCTCAACATCTTTTCTGAAGAATTTGAACAATTCACTAGCCTCTAACTTATGATTTATGAACATGATGTTTTTCATCCGAGTGAAATCATCACCAAAAGTGATAAAGTATAAGTCTCCTTTTGTTGATTGATGCATCCTCTGTCTACATAAACAAGAATGAATAAGTTCAAGTGGTTTGGTAGATTGAATATCAACTCTAATATAACTTTTGTAAGTCATTTTTAATTTTTGACAAGCAATAAAAACATCTTCATCTCTTCTTTTCAATTCTAGAAAATTATAGACATCATCAACTTTAGAAAGTTTATTCTTGTTTTTCTACCCAAGGTGGGTAAGTATTCAGTGAAACAACTTGTTTTTATCTTTAGCACTCAAGTAAGATGAGTTATTTAATTCTCTTATTGGAAAGAGATTTCCACAAGTTATTTCTCATTTTGCAAGGACATTTCATATTTTATACTTTTGATGATACAAAAATCCTTTATGAATATTACTTCTTTTAAACCATCAAAAAGTTGACTTACACTAAGTATGTTATGTTTTAACCCATTAACAAGTAAAACATCCTTAGATTTCAATTTCTCAACTTCAATCTCTACCATTATGATTCCTCTGATTTTTAAGAAACTATCATTGCAAAACGTTACTACTCCTCTATCATGAAATTCAACATGTTTCAAAATTTTTATATCACGTATCCTATTTTAAGAACAAACTCTATCAAGAATCCATGATTTGTTTCTCTACCTTTTCTTCAAAGCTGTCTTAAAATCAAATGCTCTTTCCTCAACCTTCTTCTTTTTATCATTGTTTTGTTTGCTATCATATGATACTTGTTATGGAAGAAGTTTCATACATCTTTCAGCATGATGACCAGACTGAACACATCATCCAAAAAATTCTTCTAGACATTAAAATTGATTATTTGTCTGATTTTTTCTAACATCTTGATAATTCACCTTTTCAACTTCCTGTAAGTTTGGAAACTTACTCATTCTTCTTTCACTATTTCTTACATTTTTTTCAAAACATCTTTCAAGGAAAAATAAGTTGTGAAAAAAATTATAATATCTATTCCCATAGATTTCACAACATCAAAAATATCCACTAAATCTGGATTTTCTATTCAATAATGGTCTTTCACTATAGATTTTTTTGAAGTTGGTAACTTCTTTTATCTCTAACATTCTCAAGATGTGGACTATCTTTTATTTTGAGTTACTTTTTTAATTTTGTATAATTTATAGTTTTATCACTTACTTTCTCCACCCATGGTTTTCCAATACGTTTTCAGAACCTGAAAAGTTAAAGGAATCAGATAAAACATTATTTTTGGTAAGAGGATATTTCAACTAATTCTTGTATTAAGACTTATAAAAAACATTATATGTCTCAACTTTTACTTTTGAATCTTTGTGGAATTTTTAATTCATATTTCTCAAGGTACTTTTAGAATCAAGAAGTTTTGATTGAAACTTGTTGACATCTTCTTCCTTAGCTTCCAACTTCATGATACGATCTTCAATAATATTTTCCTAATCATAAATTCTTAGTTAGTAACCTAGAATCACTTGAATGTATTCATATTTCTTCTAGAGGAAATATTTTCTTCCATCAGCAAATTCATCAATATCTTTATTCACTACTATAATTTCTTTTTTAGAGTTGTATTTTGCTCAAGACATACAATGAGTTCTGTTTTGAGATGAAACTATCTATAATATTCTTCAGCACCTTCTTCGCTATCTGAGGAATATTTTGTTTTATGAACTTTTTAAATAACGGTTTTGAATATTTCTGAACATCCATCTTCAGATGAATTATTTTTAGTTGAGTCTAATTAAACATTATTGTACAACAAACTTATTTTGTTTCCAGTAAAATTCATCTTGTACCTATTGGAAGACCTTTTTTCTTTATGATCATTGTTCCACTTCTTCCATTGAAGGTTTTCATCAGAATCGTCTCAATATTATATAACTTTATTCTTAGGGAAATTCATAAAAAAGTGAATGATTCCATGACACTAGAAAAATTTTAGAGTAAGTTTACCTCTATACTTTCCTCTTCCCCTTCGATAGTTCTTGGATATAAGAGACATTATTATTTCATTCATCTCATCATCCTCTTTATATTCAAACTCACAATGATCTACTTCTTCAATATATCCGATTTTCATCTTTCTTATTGATTCGAAATCCATTTCATATTTCATATTATTTTTAAACATTTGGGATTTCCTCATTTCATAAGAAACAAGAATGTTATGCATTTCATTAAGAGATAAATCATCCTTATTATCTAAAGAATAAATTTTAGAGTCAAACCTATCCCGAAAGTTTCTCAAAAGTTTCTTCACAATTTTAGAATCTTCTAGGATGTCTTTGAATCCTATGATGTTGAAAACAAATTCATTTACTTTAGTGAAGTATGAATAACTATTTTCCTTTTCCCCCATTCTGATTTTATTATAATTACTAAACCATATTTATTGCTTTACTTCCTTGAATTTAGTATTCCCTTCTAAAACACTTTCCAGCTTGTCCCATATAATTTTTGATGTTTGGAGACACATCCCCTTATTATAAAAATTTTCTAATAAGGACTAAGGATTTCATTTATTGCCTTTCCATAAACTTTTATAATTCTATTGTCAACAAACTTCTTAGGAGCGACCTTTTTAATAGGTGTAAAACCAATAGTAGTGGTATCTACAACTTCCAATCCAAGAGATAGGAGATAAAAAATCATCCTATTTTTCAATCCATAATAATTTTTACCATAGAATATAGGAATTCCTCTACTATTGAATTAATTGATATTATCCATGATATATAGTCAATATGGGAACCTCCCTCTGATACTAATTGAAGTTACAAGGATCGAATAACAACTAAGAGGGGGGAGGGGTTTAATCAGTTGTTCATTTTTATAAGTTTCAAAACACTAAGAAAATTAACCCCTGAAACCTATTAAGATTTACTTCATTATCAAACTTTAGCAAATAATTATTCATGCAAGAATGGAAAAGAAAGTAAGGCACACATGATTTACAAGTTTTGGCCTCAATGTCAAAACCTACATCCATTCCATATCTACACTTTTGGTTATATGGAAATCCACGATAATGAATAAGTGAATACAACTTGTGACAAATCCCATTAGACACCTTCTATCTCCCAGTAAGAAAGATTATACTCACTCCTATCAGTATACAATGTTTTATTATAGAACAATTGAGCCAACAAAAGTACAATTTTTTTATATGCTCCATAAATGATCAGTCCAAATCCATAGTCCAATTTGGATAAGTCTGATCTTCCCAGTATGTTAAAGATGGTTCCGATTTTCCTCTGCTCAAATACAAGAAGAAAACTTCTATAATCTAGTGGGAACATTTCACTTTTAATTCTATAGCGCTCTGCCTTTTAAACGTGTATAAAATTTACAAATGAATAAATTATCTAAGCAAGTATTTATAGAAAACTTGAAAAACAAGGGTGAGAAACTTGAAAAACTTTCCCTCTTCCTCAAATCACAAAAAAAAACATTGGAAATATCCCGCATTAAAACTTCTACATTGACTTCGTCAAACCTCCTTAAATTTTATCTAAGATTTACGCAAGATTTAACTTTATGTTTTAATTATTGAAATCTTTAAATCTTTATTTGTATGAAAATTATGAATCTTGGTTTTGGTTTTTTATGAAACAAGCTCAGAAATTCTATTAAAATTTTCTTATAAAAATATCATGAAATGTGGTTCTGCTTTATTTATAAAATAGGTTATGATTTTCTCAGAAATGAAGTTTCTATTTACTCAGAAACTGGGTTTACAATTTCTCAGAAATCATGTTTTTAATATGTTAGAAATCCGGTTTTTAATATCTCAGAAATAAAGTTATGAATTTATCACAAATCAGGTTTTGAATTATTCAAAAATCAAGCTATGAATTTTTAAAAAATTTGGCTTTGAATTACTCTGAAATCAGGTTCTGATTTTCTTAGAAATTAGGTTCATAATTGTTCATAAAATAGTTTTTGTATTTCTCATAAATCAGGTTCTGAATTTTTTAGAAATCAGGTTCCAAATTACTCATAAACAGAGTTCTAATTGCTCAAAAATAAGGTTCCATTTTTTTGAAATCTGTTTCTAAATTTTTCGAAAATCAACTTTTGAATTAATCAGTAATGAGGTTCGGAATTTTTTAGAAAAGTGGTCCTAATTTTCATAATTGTGGTTCTATTTTTCAGAAAAATGACAGTAGATTAGTTTTTTATCTTCCTTTATTTGATTTTGATTCTTTGAAACTTCTCCATATTTTCATCAAATGTTTTTATCATGAATTTTTTCATGATTTGGTAGAACTTATTTTTTCAGAAAAGAATCATCTGATTTTGTTTATAAAGTTTGAGAAACTTTTCGACTTCTGTCTTTTTATTCTTTAATAACATCCTCTTTCAAAACTCTTCAGCAGCAAATGGACATCCTCATTTAGAAAAATATTTCAAACTTAGAAAATTCTTTCAAACTCATCAACTACATTCTTTCTCTGATTACAATAGAGAAAATATTCTAGCCACAAAAAAATTCATCTACCTATATATCAAAATAATTATTATAATAAAACAATTAGTTGTCAACAAATAAAAAAACATTGTTAAAAATAATTTATCACAAAGGTACTTTAGGGGTCTTTGATAAAATTTTATGGAAGTTAAGTTGTTGGATTTAATTTTGAAATGGATTGTGAAATTTCATAAATTGGTTTCAAATACTTGTTTTGTGAAAGTGGATTTAAAATTGTTTTTATAGAAACCCAATGGTTTTATCTTTTTTAAAAGGCATGTATTTTATTAAAAAAAACCCTTTATGTGTTTTAAAATAAAAAATTACATATTGATATGGAGAATGGGATTTAATTGTATTTTAAGAAGTCTTAAAATAAAATTCCCATTTTTGATTTATAAAAGAGATGATGAAATCCTAAGGTAGTTATTTTGTTATTTTGGGAGGCACTTTACAATTTACAATGTTCAAAAACCTCATATAAGAACATCCTATTCCTTAGGAAATGGGGATAAGTCCCATTTTCCTTAGAATGAAAGGGGTGTATATACATACATGCTATTTCATAGTGTTGAGTCCCTATAGACTGAAACTATCATACATATTTTAAACATGACCATGTTACTGGATTGTTTTTACTTCAAATTAATATTCGAATGTGGTAAATAGTTTTACATTATTTTATATAAATGTGTTTATTTAAGAGATTTTGTGAAAAGTTCCATATGTGTAAAGCACCACATGGTTTAAAGTAAACTATATATTTTGAAATATATTTCTATTATTTGAAATGTGAAGCATGAATTGCAAAATGTATTTCCATATTTTAATTCATAAATAATTATTTTTTTAAATATTATTTTTTGAATTCCAAAATGGTTTGTTTTAAAATTTATAGCACATTCTTGGTTAATTTGACATTGGCATATTTTTATGGAATATTTGGTGGAATCCTAATGGGATTTGGCCCCAACCCTACTTGTGACTTTGGGTGTTTGTAGATTATCTCCTTCCTAGTTTGAGAAAAGGAAAATGATCTTTTTGAAGTGGATCTAGCTATTGATCCTTGGTCTTGGTGAGTTGCGTCCTTAGAGACTTGGGATGTTTTCTATATTATGGTACTTTGGTTATCGTACTTTGGGATTTATTTCCTTGATAACTATTGGTAAATTAGTCCTAGTGGAATCTATTTTGATATGCATTCTATCTTGTCTCTTTTACTTCTTCATTGTTGGTAGAAAAAGCATTCCCACTTTTAGTTTGTATGATATCTGGTGCTAATTGCTGACCTGTGGGGATCAAGAATGACCTTAAAGCTATATCATGGCCAACTTAGTTATTAGGATACTCAGGCACCTGGGTTGGTTTGTGGCAATGTGGTATCAGAGATCCAGGTTGATCTTCTTGTCTTGAAGTCAATATGAATTTATGAAATCTTGTCGGGACATAGGTTGTAGTTGTAATTGAGTGACTGACCATCTTTCATTATAATAAACCTTAAGCCACCAAGGGTGGTTAGGTAAAGTTGTCTTATAGATTATTTCTAGTATTTTCCTTATTTTTATTTGGATAGATTGAAATCCCAATATTATTTATTAAATCAATTGGGTTTAATTTCTTTTTTGATCTATTTGAATTTTTACATGATGTATTCATTGTTGTTTGCTGATGTTTCATAGCATCATTCCTTAGAGAAGACGTACAAATTGGACCCTGGAGGAATCTATTGCTAAACCTCATCGAGTTAATCCTCTCATAGACTCGAACCTGGTAGAGTTGATTGTATACACTGTCTAATATATAGGACATGAACCACCTCTAGTTCCTGTTCAAGCTCCAGTTGTGAACCTCAAAGGGGCGTTCTCAGGATTTTTTATCAAGAGTTCCTTTGACATAAGCCAAAACCATTCAAAGGATCAAATGATCCTTAGGAGGCTGAGTGGTTGAGAATAACAGAGAATTTATTTTCATTCTCGAACACACTCGACAAAATCAAGGTAATGTGTTTCACCTTCATGATGGAGGGACCGAGCATGAGATGGTGGGACATAATGGTAATTGTATAGAAGCATGCGGGATTAGAGTCGAAATACTTCAAAGTTATTTTCATCGAATAGTTATATCTATAATCAATTATGTTGTCCATGTCTACAATGTTTTTCAAACCTGAGAAGGCTGATAAGACTATAAAAGAGTATAAAACCCATTTCACTAAGCTCATGCATTTTTCACCTATGATAGTATCAAATAAGATGATGAAGGATCAAAGGATCGAGTTGGAAATTCTTCAGGATTTTTACTCCTAGATTTTTTACTGAAGCTTCCATCTTAGGATGGAATACTAGATATATCACTTATGGTTGAAATAGACATAGTTGGAAAGTTAGGGTTATCAAGAGTATCATTGTCTCATAGTGAGAAAATGAGTTCCTTCAAGGGAAAAATGGAAGTGGGATGATTCTTGTGGTTGTTCATGAATTAAAGTTCATGCTAGACTTCTTGTAGTACCTGGAAGAGGTCCCTTGGATCGATAATAGTGTAGAAAGGTAGGAAATTCAAAGAGGGTTTTCACTAAGGAACCCATGAACTATGAATCTTGAGGACATTCATGGAACCTTTAGTGATTCTTCCATATTTATTCCACTCTATGTAGTGGAATGAGATCATTAAATCCTATTAAAACTAAATGGAAATCATATGATTCATCTGAAAATGGTTTACATCCATAGGAATAAGAAATAAAGCTTCTTCATGTAGTGGATGATTCTATAGAGGAAGTGGACACATGTCCAAAAACTGTGAGAGGTACCATTACTATAGCTTCGTTATTAGTGACTTATCTATTTGATACTGGTGTATCTTATTAATTTATTTAAACCATCATTTCTAATATACTAAATTATCCCATGGATCTTTTATCTTGTATAATGGATATTACTACACCCCTTAGTATGAAGAGAGAGTAGGGTCTTCATAGTATTTCTTGTATCTTCTCTCTATCAGATATTGACATTTCTTGTAGAATTTTCAGTTCTCAAAAAGAAAATTCTTTACATCATATTTGAGATGGATTGGATCATTTCTAATAAAAGTGTGGATTGATTTTTATCTTCTATGAGTCTACTTTACTACAACTAGTGGTGTGTTCTGTGTCTTTCAAGGAGAATGAGACCCAAGGTCGAGCAGTGCCGGACCATCTTACCTGAAGATGGGGAAATAAATATTAGTTTTTTCCATTGATCTGTAGAGGGAATATTTGAGTGGTGATCTCCCTCCAATTTTTATATAATTTCTTGATGTCTTTCTTTTGACTTCTCTTGTTTTCCACCAGTAAGGGAGGTTTATTTTTCCATTAAATTTATGCCTGGTAATAAACAAGTTTAAATTCCCTCTTACATTATAGAATGAGATGAAATGAAAGAGATGAAGTCCTAATTAGATTTTCTTCTTGATAAAGGCTTTGTATGCAAGAGTGTTTCACCATGGGCATCACCTATTCTCTTTTCTTATAAAGTCGATGGTTCA
This sequence comes from Viscum album, assembly GCA_963277665.1. Lineage (NCBI taxonomy): Eukaryota > Viridiplantae > Streptophyta > Magnoliopsida > Santalales > Viscaceae > Viscum > Viscum album. Next base: position 1,714,059,422 of record OY728160.1, on the reverse strand, counting down.
CTCCGCATTTTCATTGATCATCAAAAGATCTATTGATTTACCATAAAAAAAATATTTTTTTCTATGGATTGATGTTCAATTTGATCAGTTGAAGGGGTAAAATTGGTTTTTAAAGATTGACCTTAGATTTTGTTGCCATCAGTTAAGGATAAAAGAGTCTAACATTCAGAAAACTGCCTTTCAGAAAAGGTATGGTCATTATGAGTACCTTGTCACGTCTTTTGGTCTAACCAATTATCCTATAGTTTTGACAAATTTTATGAACATGATTTTACATGAGTATATGGATACCTTTGTGGTAGTATTTATCGATGACATCCTCATTTACTCTAAGTTTGAGGAGGATCAGGTGCATCATATAAGAACAGTTCTGAATCTACAGAGAAATCATTGAATTTATTCAAAGATTTCGAAATGTTATTTATAGATTTAGGAAGTGAAATTCATGGCACTCATGGTGTTGGAGGAAGGAATATCAGTTTATTGTATGAAAGTTAAGGCTGTTATGACTTTGGGAAAACCATGAAATGTCTTTTAGATTCAGAGCTTCTTGGGATTAGCCAGATATTGTTTCCAATTCATGAAGGACTTCTCAAAGTTTGTTTCTTTAATGACTTCAATAACTCTAAAGGGAGTGAATTTTTCAGGAGATGAGAAATGTCAGAGTTATTTTGCTGAGTTGAAATGTCTTATGTTAACTTCACTGGTGTTGACTCTTCCAGAGTCCGGTCAAGGCTATGTGGTACTATATGATGCATTGGGTTCAGACTTGGGTTGTGTTATTATGAAGGGTAATCATGTAGTTTCTTATAAATCTCATCATCTTAGGCCAAGAAATAAAAATTATCCAACCCATGACCTAGAAATTGAAGTTGTGATTCACGTGCTTAAGAGTTTGTGTCATTACCTTCATGGAAAAAGTTTTATTACATTTTCAGACCACAATATCTTGAGTTATATATTTTGTCAAAAATATTTTAATCTCTGCTAGAGGAATTGGGTGGAATACCTATAGTATTTTGATTTTGACATCGCCTATACCCTATGCAAGGGGAACTTCATTGAAAATTCCTTGAGTAGGAAACTTCTGACCCATGCAATAAAAGAATCATTAGAAGAGTATAATTTGATGGTTCTCTTTGCAAATTTGCATATTGGAGTTTAGATGAAAGGTGATGAATTTTCTTGGCCAGTTTTTAGTTGAAATACACGCTTCTCAAATTGATTCAATAGGAAGAAAATCTTGGTAATGAGTTCTATATCATTAAAGACTCTATATGGTGGGGAGATAGTTTCTTGGTTCTCATTCTCTATAGAGGGAATTATATTCTATCCAAATCCTTTTATGGTTTCATATTTGGTGAGAAAATCTATGATGGTGGATTTCCATAGTTCCCACTGGGAAGTGAACCCAGGAACCATGAAGATGTTCTATAACATATAGTGGTAGTTCTGGTGTCCAGGTATGAGATAGGTCATTGCTGATTTTTTTCTAATTATTATACGTGCCAGTAGGTTAAGGCTGAGCACCAGAAAGCTCCAGGTTTTCTTTATTAACATCTAATCCCTACATGGAAGTGTGGTGATATCTCAATGGACATTGTGGTTGTGTTTCTACATACCTAGATGAATAAGAATGTTGTATGGTTTGTGATTGATAGGCTGAATAAATCATCTCAATTATTACCCATTCAATATACAACCAAAGTTGAGATGTTAGGAAATATATATGAAAGAGTGTGTTCATTTTCATGAAGTTCCATATTCTATAGTCTCTGATATGGATCCTTGGGTCAGTTATCATTTTTGGAGAGGCCTTTTAGGTGGCATTGGGATTTCTTGACCGTTTGAGTATGTAATACCATCCACATTCAAATGGAAAAATAGAAAGATATATATATATATATATATATATTCTTGATGATATGATTTTTTCCTATGTTCTCAACTTTGGTGGAGAATGGGATGATCATTTAGGGATGGTTGAGTTTTTTATAACAATTGTTACCAATACACAATCAGAATGGATCCTTTTGAGGACATGTATGGCTGACCTTGTAAATATTAGTTGTGTTGGTCTGATATTGGTGAAAGTTCCTTGGTTGGACCAAGTTTTGTTCATAAGACGACAAAAAAGACTTTGTTTATTAATCAGATAATGTTGATGGAATAAAGATGATATAAGTCTTTTGATGATTTTCTCCATATACGTTTGAAGTTCTCAATTGGTTATCATGTATACTAAAGGCATCATATCAGTTGGGTCATCGACAACTTGGGAGGCAAGGGAAGATTATTCTTCATTTTGTGGGACCTTTCAGGGTTGTTGAGATGGTGGGGAAAGTTTATTATTGTTTAGTTATTCCACCATAGCTAACGTTAATACATAATGTGTTCCTTGTATATCAACAATGGTAGTATTTATATGATCCATCTCTCATTATGATATTGTGTGACATTGATGTTGAGATATGTTTATCCGTGATTGAATAGTTAGTCATGATAGTTGATACTGAAACTAACATAATTAATGGGAGGATGATACCTTTGGTGCATGTGATATGGAATCACGGTTCTGAAAATCATGAGATGTGGGAGAGGTATGTACTGATTAGAGAGAAGTGGCCTTATATTTTTTGCATGGAAGCATCACCATAAAATTTTTGGGGAAAGAATGTTTTTATGGTGGGGAGGTTGTACCATTCCATTAATATTTTTATGTATTTATAAACCCTAATTTTTAACTTTCTTTTTTTTGGTTTCTTATGGGTTGGTTTAGGTTAAATTTTAATGTTTTTAAATGTTTTTGGTCTCGTGGACGGATGGAGCATGGCACAGGGCTGGTTTATTTCCAGCATACATCTTGCAAAACTATGTGCCTTGCAACAAAAAATAGAAGAAATTGGATAGTGGGCTTAGAACAACTGGTGTATAATTTACCAAGCCATATTCCCTATTTAGAGAAACCATGTGACCTATTTATAATAGGCGTATGGATTGTGCATGGTTTTTCTAAACCATGCAACAATTCCTAGGAAACCGTGCAGACGAGTTTATCAATAATATGATTTTTAATAAAAATTTATTGAACCCTATTCTTAGGTCTCGAATGACCCTCCTTTGACCCAAACTTATTTATCCCTTCCTCAGAGATATCAAGGAGGATTTTTATCCCCTACGACCCCTCCCAAAATCAATCCAAATCCATAGGATTTCCCTTTGATCTCCTCATAGTTAGTTTCCTCCTTTCATTCTAGATCTCCCGTGATTTCTCTCTTTATCCTTAGGGTTTTTTGAAGCCTTGTGTTTATTTGTGGATCTAATTCCCAATTTTTTGGGTTCATAAACCTAGGTTTTTATCCTTATGTTCTCAAATCCTATTTTTTTTCTTATTCCTCAATAAATCCCAATTAGGGTTTGACATTTTGAGATCTAGTGGCTTTGAGGTAGGTGGTTCCATTATGATGCACAATTTTTATTAAATACAAATTGCTTTATTTAATTTAATATATTTCAAATTAAATGAATGTTTTGGGTTTTAAATATGTGGAATTTAATTGTTTTTTGATAAAACACAATTCCATTGAATTATTTATTTTAAGAAAAATGGGTTGTTGGCATGAGGTTGGAAAACCCCCAACTCTATTGAATTGGGGTGTGTTTGTTAGAATTGGAGTAATTGAAAAAATTTAACTGAAATTAGTATTTAATGGATGTTTTTGGTCAGTTAAATTGTTAAATTTAATTTTGGAAAGATTTATTTGATGGAAATTGTGAACAAACACCAATTCCAGTGAATTAGGGGTTCGTGATGAAATTTATGGAATTGTATGAAAATTAAATTGTTAGACTTAATTGTTAAATGGATTGTCAAATTTAATGAATTTGTTTTAAATCCTTATTTTGTTAATGTGGATTTAAAATGTCTTTGATGGAAACCCAATGGCTTCATATTTTTGAAAACACGTGGTTTTTATTAAAATCCCATTATTCTTTTAAAGGTAAAATTTAATATTGAAATGGGGAATGAGATTTAATTATATTTTAAGTGGTCTTAATATAAATTTCCCAACATTGTTTTGTACTAGAAGACATGAAATCCTTAGGTAGTTAGTGAGTTATATTTGGAGTCACTTTACGATTTACAACATTCTAATACCTCATATCAGCACGTCCCATTCCTTTGGTGATAGTGACGAGTCCCCTTTACCTCAGGGCTAAAGGGGTGTATGTACATACTTTTCATTTCACTGTACTGGGTCTATATAGACTATAACTATCATACCTATTGGGAACACAAACATGTTTCTCCTTTTTTTTGTATTTAAAATATATATTCCATCATTGTAAACTATTTTACATTCCTTGAGAATTTATATAAACACTTTGATATAATTATGTTTATTTAGGAAACTTTTTTAAAAGTCCCATATGCATAAATCACCCTTTGATTAAATGTAAAATACATATTTTGAAATATATTTCTATCATTTGAAATGTGTTGCATTAATTTCTAAATGTATTTCCATCTTCTAAATAGTAAGGTATGATTTACTTAAATATGACTTTGTGAATTCCAAACCTATTTGTCTTAAAATTGAAAGCACATTCTCAGTTAATTTGATATTGAAATATTATTATGGAATCTTTTGTGAAATTCTAATGGGTTTGGATCACACCCTACTGGTGCCTTCGGTGGGTTTTTATATTATCTCCTTCTAGGTTCGAGCAATGGAAAATGATCTCTTGGAGGTGGATCTAAGTGTTGAACCTTGGACTCGGTGAGTTTCATCCTTAGAGACTTGGGTTGTTTTACCTAATTTGGTAATATGGTTGTAGTAATTTTGGATTTATTTCCTTGTTGGCCTCTGGTACATTACTCTTAGTGGAGCCTCTTTTGATATGCATACTGTCTTGTCTCTTTTACTTACATATTTTTAGTGAAAAAATTATTCCAAATTTCAGTTTTTATGAGGAAAAGTGCTAGTAACTAACTCATGGGGATTGGTAAAACAATTTGGGCTTGGTTAGGGCTATCTTGGTTATCATTTTACTAGGGTACCTGGGTTGGTTCATGAAAAAAAGGTGGAAGAGAAGTGTTTTATGAAAAAGAACTACTAATATTGATGACAATTAGAAGAATCCATGTGGAATATCCCTACCCACTACCAATACTCCTAATGAAATGTCTATTATCTTGATAGAATAATTGGAGATAATGTGGAAAATGGAAGAATAACATGCCATATATTGTGAAAATATAAAAGAAAATATTCCACATAAAGGTAAAGCACTGTGTGTGAGGTGTAACACAGTTCGTCATACTATGAAAAATTATTTTTCAATAATTACAACATAAGAATAATTCATTAAGAAGATGAAATTTACATTAGATGATATAGTTTCTTTAAAATATCTTGAAGAAATAAAGTTCCCACACAACTAAATTGAAGAATTGATATGATCCACATAACCTTAATTATAATTGAAGAGAAGATGTGAAAGTGTGAAGAGAGAACGAAATAAAATAATTTGGTTAAGAAAACCATCTCAACCTTTCTATTAACATTTATTAAGAAAGGAATAACATCCTTATTCCATTATTATTTTTGTATTGTGTTTTTACATATAATTTAGCGAATTAAAGTTGAAGTAAGATCTCATGGGAAAACATGAAAACAAATGAGTGCTATCAATTATTGAAAATAAAGATGAAGAAGTTATCATCCTGGAATGATTCCTTAATTGGTACTCAATTAAACATATTATAGTGGATTATATTTGATTAATATGTAGAGTGATCTATCATATCCTAGATAACAAGGATAAATATGATACCATATAGGTTTGATCTTATATTTAGTATCCCGATGAAAAAGTATTGAAAAAGACCATTCATGGTGAAATTGTGGAAGTTATCAAATTTGAATAATCAATAGTTGTAGATCCATTATACTGTATTATTCATATGGGAACATCTTGAAATCCATTATTTAAGTGTTCCACCATTATGAAGATGTCGAGGATAATTTCCCTTGAGAGGGAGAAAAATGTAGAAAGATTAAGTTACTACCAGAATAACTATTTCAATTATAACCAAATCTAATTATTATAGAATGTTATTAAAGATAATGTTATTAAAAATTGTGTTATTTTCCTAATATATCATCCTTGGTTATCATAAATAACAAAAATAATATAAAGTGGGATTAATTCAATTAATCAATGACATAATAATAGTGGAAGAACAGATGTTCCGCAAGGAAACTTATCATGGTACTTCCAATTTGATGTTTTTGATCTGTTTGTTGAAGTATGTTCTTGAGTTTTAGGTTGATTTCTCTTATAAACGTTTCACATATTATTTGAGAATCTCCAACATAGAATAAATTTGTAAAACACTTGAAAACAAGTATATTTGTTCTCATTTCATGAGATATCAAGATCATTTGGTAATGGACTACTTTGTTTTCTAAATAAAATCCTCTTATTTTTTACACCAAGAATAACTCACATTGACTTAGAGTGAAATGATAGATGAAAAATTGTTTATGTATGGCCTGATACCCTTTTCCCATGAACATTTCATTTATTCTCAATAAGAGAGAGAATATTTTAAATGAATGTTTGGAAAAGTAAAGGGTTGAGATTCACAAATTGAAACAATCATTTTCAGTGAACATTGAAGGTATTTACAACAAATACAAAGGGTGAGTTTATAGAGGCCACTTTTTGTATGAGGTGTATTTTTTCAATGATTTTTATTTGTTTTAAAACCTGTTCAATGAAATATAAAACTTTTATTGATGTCAATATGTTTATTAATTTAGAGACATTGAATTTTCTCATAGTGAAGTTTCCAAGATATCCATGCTTGATATCAAAGTTATTATAACTTTGATAATTGGATTGAGAAGAATGTATTCAAGTCTTACTATCTTAAGGAAGTTATTTTTAGGACTTTGAGTTTCTAAGTTTGATTATTATTGAATTTTTCCAAATTTCTAGAATATGGTTCACTAATTTCATTGACATGAACAAATGGTTACAAAATGAATACGATGAAGAGTTATTTGGAATTGATACAACAAAAGGATAATACACAAAATTATATAAATCTATGAAAATTATTATTACATGAATAGATTATTTGAAGAGTTTGTAAATATTAATTTTTCCAAAGAATACTTCTGAGTAGACCATGAAATATAATATTTTGTATGATGAAGAATATGTATAAATTAAAGAGAAGGACATATAATAACTTTTTATTGCACATGTTTTATTTTTAAGTTGGGGAATTATCAAAATCGTTTTATATTTTTTGGTATGCTTAGAATCATTCTAATTAATAATTTTAGTGGCCCTTATATTAAAAAATTAGTCCAAACATTAGCCATGAAACTAGGGACTAGGTCAATAACACATGTGGGACCCTTAGGTCAACCCCATGGGAGGTAGTTGACCTAGAAAGATAGTTACGGTGATATGAGGAAGGGGGATGATATCTCATACATTGACCGAACAGGTGTGGGTGTGCATGAAGTGCGCGAGGGTTCCCATGGACCATTCAATGGTGTGGTGCATCCCATGTTGGTGTGTGGTGTTGTGTATCCAGGTTCCATCCTCAGTGCGAGTTCGACCAAGTTACAAGAATGGGATCATTGATATATCATTTCCCAGGAGTTTTGAGAATCAATTTGGGTTAAAGAGAGGGCCAAATAGAGTATATAGATTAAAAATATATAGATAAAATAATGGTCACTTGATCGAACACATCTTAGCTTTATGATCCCTATGAGAGATCTTCTTTAAAAAATCAATGCCAAAGAGTTACTTTATTCTAGTTTTCTTACATGATGCAACATAAAAGGATCAACGAAATAGTGATCTCATGAGAATTCGACAAAGGAATGATCTCGATCAACATGAAAGATTTTACTGTTGGGTTTTCAATTTTTTGTTCGAAGAAAAGGATAACAAATGAATGTAAATGGATTTAAAGAAGTATTATCATGCATTATATTTATAGGGACAATTTTGGGCATTAAATGATGAGAATCATGCGATCAATACCACATGCACATGAAGAGTTATTTGCGTAAGAAGTGACACCATGAAATCTAGTGTAAGATATTTTCGAAACCCACATTTGATGAATATGAATCTTGAGATATTTAGCTATTCTAATATTTTAAATGACCCAACATTATTTTTGGGCTTATAAGAATGGAGTGAAATGAGGCATAGGAACTGAACCCTTCTTATAAATATCAGGGTCTTGAGGCCAATCATTTGTGATGCCATTTTAATATCTCTATGAGAACTCTTGTTTTCAAGAAACAAAGCATCTTCGATATTCCTATTATGAAAAAGGGAAGAAAGTTCTACGAGCCTCCTAGGCTACTTGGATAGGAGAGTTCCATGATCATCTTTTTCATGAGGAAGAATAACAATCCATTTAGATTCAGGATGTTATGAGAATCGCATGCTGCTTGTGGGAAGAAGAAACTTCCATGATATCATTCACTGATTACACCTTTATGATTATATAATGATAAATATGATCCACAAACCATTTCTGCTATAAAACCATTTCAATATATTGTGTGAAGATTATGAACCATGTATAAAACCTTATGAAAATAAGGAATAATATTACACAAAGAAAACTTACTTTTGTAGAGCTTGATCCATAATAAAACCTATGAAAAGTATAACCAGTCCACATTCCTTATTAAAGAACACAATAATAACATATATTCATTATGTGTAAAAGAAAATACAACCAATTAGGTTTTCAAAAATTAATGTTCAATAAAATGAAATAATATAGTGATTCAAAATAAACTCATGCACATGTGAAACCCCAGCATATATTTGTGTGTGAATGGAAAAGGAAAAAATAGTACTTTCATGCATATGTGAACCCATATGAACATGTGAACATAAATTTATATGATATTGATCATGGATTATTGTGTGCTAATGTTTATCATTTTTAAAAGACCTCAAAAAATATCACACATGAATAAGATTATGTGACAAGTTTAGTGTAATATAAGTAGTGTTTACAAACAATCAATTTCACTAAGTGTAAATCTACACTACACTCAATTTATGATTTCGTGTATTTAGAAAGATAGATAATTCTGTCCAAAGTAATATTCATATCATTGAGATTAAATAATATAAATTTTTCTACCAGATATTAATTGATTATTATATAGTCCAAAATTATTTTTCATGATTCTTAGATGGATATTTTTATTCTAATAATCATAAAGGAAGTTTGTGATTCTATAAAGAGAAGAGAGAGATCCAATGTAGTCTATTTTTCACTGAAGAATAAAGAGATAAAAATAGAATTAAAGATGAAATTATTCTAAATATCTATTTTCAAAATAAAGAAGAATAAGAGTTGGTGAATGGGTTGATAATAGATAATTAGAATTTGGTTTGAGGAAGAATTATGAGATATTTAGTCTACTACACAATCATTTTATTGCAAGTGAAGTTAAAAGAAGGAAGTATAAGTATCATATCAGTTTTCTATTTTAAATAAGAATACAAGTTTCTTTCTTAATAATTAGAAAGTGAAAATTGAAAATGGTAATGGAAGAAAAAATTAGCACCATGAAATTCTTTAAAAGTATCATCTGGTGGATGAATTTATTAGTGTTACACAGTAATTTAACAAAAAAGGTGAATGTTGTCTTTAGAGATAGTATAAAGAACCAAAAAATGAGCTATAAGTTGAACTAGGTCATCACCATTCCATGTAATATGATTGTTTATATCACCCCTTCTATAGTGTAGGGACCCACACTAGATAAGGATTATTTTCAAGCCACAACACTTCAATTTGGGAACTCATTATAATAGAGAATCCATGTACTGGTCATCACTATACATGACAAGGACTAGCTACTATATTTGAGTAGTAAACCTTGTAAAAAAATCCTGTTATATACTTTACTTATTTCATATAATTTCATTCAATAAATAAAATATATTAATATAATTAAGATCCTAACAAGTCTTATAGTTAAATGGCATAGAAGTTAAAATTGGAAAAACATTCCCCAACAACGATTAAACCCCACTCTCAATGTTGAGTATATCCCAATGTTTTCCTCTAACTAAATTAGTGTTAACATATATTTTTATGTGTTTATAAAAAATTTTATATTAATTAATTATTATTTTTCAATTTAATTTATTCGATGTAACCTCATTGATATTAATAAAATAATGATGTTAAAATAATTGTTTCACTATTATCCTTGTAATCAACCTTAATCCTAATGGTTTAAATATTATTCCTAAAAATAAAAAATTTTGTATGAAAATTATTATAAAAAAAATAAGAATCATTTTATCAAAAGAAAATTATAATTTATGGAATTTTTTTTAACACAAGTGTATATAACATGCAAAAACCCATTTTTTGAAAAATTTTATTCTTAAGAAAAAATATTTATGATTATGAGAGAGTTATAAATTCCATTTATTCCAATGAATTTAAAATAATTATTCTCATGAGAATAGTATTCATTTGAAAATAAAAGTAATAAAAAAATTTAATTTAATAATGTGATAATTAATTAATCAAAATAGTAAAAACCGTTTTTATTAAAACACTGTATGAAATTTCAATATGTTGAGCACGAGTTTATAAATTAAATATAATGTTTTAAAAATATTTATTTTACTTATAGCATAAAACTTTATAAGGAAAATATTTTAAAAAAATTCAATGTATTCATATAATAAAATAATTTTATAAAAGTGAGGACATTAATAAAGTTTTTCACTATTCACCTAAAAATTGATTATTTTAGAAATATTAAAAAACTTCATCCTAAGATAATTTCTCTATGAGGAATTAAAAATTTAATTTTAGTCTACCAAATATAAATTATAAAATTTTGAAACATATATTTTCAAAAGAAAATATATAATATAAACACAATGACTTTTGTTAGAAATCACCTTTTCAATATTAGGTAATATTAATTATTTACCTTCTAAAGGTAATAAATATTAATGGTTTACAATTTTAGTGTTTATCATAGATTTATCAATAATGTATTCTTAATATTTTGTGGTTTTTTACATTAGGTATAATGTGTGACACAAGTTATAGAACATAGTATATATTTAAAAGAATTCAAAATATCAGGTCATTACCTATAACTTACATAGTGGTGGTATGAGTTGTTATGAGTTTTCTAATACTTAGATTTATACTACTTTTGTGGGTTATTCGTCTTCCAGTTCCTGATCATTCAGTCCTACATTAAAAGATTCATAAATGGGAAAATCAATAAGCATTTCAAGTTTAATGATATTAATGATAAATGAATTTAAATATGAACTTTCCCCTTTAATTAATGAAGTAGATACTCCATCTCCTTAGGTAACAACTTTGGGAACTCTTCTTTATTAAATCACCATAAATTTTTTTAATGTGGTTAGGGCGATACATATTTTCATTAACATGTGAATTTTACTTTTCATCATTACTCTTTAGAGAAATTCATGGGATATAAAAATATAAAAACATATAATAGTGGGTGTTAATACTAAATTTTATTTCAATGAAATTAAATGATAATGAGTTCAATAATATATCATCTCTTTTTATTGGATTGGTTATCAGTTATTCCTCTTTTCTTATTTCATCCAAGAGTTTTATTGTTGGAGTTGGATACATGAAATTAATATTTTCCAATATCCCTTCAAATACCACAAGTTCAGTGGTATCTCTTTTTAATGATTTAGATAAGTATAATGGTTTTGAATGTTCTTGTTTATACATGAGAGAGACATGTTTCATGTTAAATTATAAAAAATAACTCTAATAAGTATCCAAATGTTTTTGATATACCACACGTGTATCAGAAGGTAGGTCTACTTCATTGATATCCTCTAGGAATTTTTGGGGGAGTCCTGATAGTATATATGAAAATAAATCCTTTTGGGCCTCCTTTGGTTCTTCAACTTGAAAAATTAGTAGTGAAATATCTCCCTCCACTTGTTATATTTCTTATTCCTATAGTTTCTATTCATTGTATTCTAAGATATATCCATCTATTAATTTCTTTTGGTTCCATATATCCCACATTACTTCCCTGATCTTTTTCATCAGGGCTTATATTTCATCACAAACCTCTCCCTTCTATACCTTGGATTAGTTAGTCTATGCATAATAATTATAATTTGAAAACATAATGGAAACCATCACTATTTTTTAAGGTTTTTTAAATAAAAATAGAATGAAAATTATTTAAAAATCATAAAAATAATAGAATGTGATTGATTGGCACTCCATTAATGGAACTAAATTTCGAAACATCTACCATAGGGTGGAATAAAATAATAATTTTTACTATTTGTGCAACACAATTTTTGACTAGGAACGTCTCTCAAGGAGCCAATATGGGATCACTTACTATTCCTAACACTATTTTTTATATATTTATAAAAAAGGGGAAGGTGGGGGGTTTTGTAAATGGATGTAAAGAGAAAATATAAGCCTGAAAAATATAGATGAAAACAAAATGATATTAAAATAAAATAAATAATCCTAAGATAATTACCTTAAGTAAACCTTTATAGTCTCTTTGTTAGTATCTTACCTACAAAATTATCACATTGCGTAGTATGGGTGGTCATCCTACTCTACCTTATTTGAGAATATACAATGGACCTAAGAATCTCCAAGAAAACTTCACATCCACCTCCTAATTTGTTATCAAGCTAAAGGGATCCTCGATTGAGATCACCCTCTACCCTATCTCCTGGGTATGAAATTCCACCCATTCCAAACATAACTATTATGGTTCCATCGTATGCCCTGATGATCAAGATAAGGGGGGAGGGATAATAGTTACATAATAATAATTCTATCATAAGACCATCATTGTGATTGAAAAATATTACCTTTCTACAATACTTAATATCCTTGGAATAACCCTAAATAGATAAAATATATTTAAACATCAACGATCAAGGGCTAAGGTTTATTAATGGATTCTTACCGTTGGAGATCCTATAGTGACCTTGGATTAACACACATGGATATTAAATCATTTTAGATGAATATTTATCACATTAAAAAGTATATTACAAATTACCATAATAGTTTAGTGTCTTTGGAACCTTGGAACACAATATTGTAACTTGGGGAAAGATATTAAAATTTTCCCAAAATGATCTTATCATATAGTACTCCTACCTAAAACCTTTATTCAAAAATTGGGTAAAGGAAACATAAGAAATGTTGAGATCAGATTCTTAGTAAGGGTAAATAAAAGAGGTATATAAGAATAACTTGAACATAAGGGTATGGGGACATGAGAATACCATTTGAAGATCATACCCATCATATTAACGATTATTTAAAAAAATGATTGTATAAATTTTGGTAGATTATAAGAAATTAAGCATAATGGAATCAAGAGAATATGACATTAAATAATAATATAAGAATAAGATATGGAATTTTAGAAGACACATAAACATATAAAATCATTACCTATAATTCAAGGATCATTTACAAAAAACTTATTAGGGAACTTCATGGGGATACACCTACTAGGTGGGACACACCACCATCCCCAGTTGAATTCCTTTCCTTATAGTAGATCAGGTTACACCTTCATACCATAGTTGATCAATCCCATCGAAATTTTCCCATCATTATCTATTGAGATATAAATTTTTATCTAATAAATTATAAGAAGATATCGGTCTCATCCATCACATAATTAAATAATACATGCATAGGCCACAATATAATAAAACATTCATCATTTCATGACTCACAAAACAAGATGGGTTTCATAAACATAATATCATAACCCCTGAAATGAAATGGGTATAATAAAAATTTTATCATATCATAACCTATAGAATAGTGATAGGTTTTATAATCATTTAATAATAGAATAACCTGTGAAATTAAGTAGGGTTGATAAGAATTTTATCATGGTATAACCCATAAAAGATAATCGTGGATCACAAACAACTTCTCATCTTAAACATAAACCATTCAAAGAAAGGGTAAGAATGGTTTCCTTGGATTATATCCCCAATAAATATTAAACTATAATAAATTATTTAATATTAGATACAAAATAATTTTGAATGATATTTTAAAAATATTTCTTAAGGAAAATATCCTTTTCACTTTGAAAAAATATTGTTTAGAACATAAATTTTTTTTGATTTTTTTTGAAAACAACTTTGAAAACTTATAAAGGATATTTTAAATAATTACACTCATTTTATTCGAAAATAACATTCGAAATAAAAGAAAGGAATATTTTAAAATCTTTTTAAACACTTTTTAAAAATAAAACATTTTTGGAAAAAAAATTATTTGAAAACCATTTAAAAAAAGAATTTCCAAAATATTAGAAAAACAAATTTCAAAACAATCTTTAAAAATTCAAAGGAAGCATCAAATAAATGATTTTCATGATGTTAGATAAATATGTACATAGAAAACATTTATTTTCCATCATAATTTTTTTAGAAAAGTTACTCGATCCGAAAAAATAAGACGATTCATTTTTAAAAACCATTTTTAAAACAATATAAAAAATGTATAGAAATCTATTTTAAATATAATATGAGAATATTAGAAAATTTTGGAATACTATTTTTTAGAAATCATGGTTTTGATATATAAATAATTTCTGAATGAAGAGAGCAATAAAGTAGGATTTTCATAAAAACCTTTTCATAATTATGATAAGTACCAAAGAGTAAAAAAATGGCACCGTTAAATGAAGATATCATGAATAAATAGAGGAAAATTAATTTCATAATAATTCTTGCAAGATGAACTATAATATCTCATCAATGGAAGCATAATAAAAAACAATCTCATTAAATGATGAGATTGTTTCAATAAACACTTACCACTTTGGTAAATTTGAATAAAAATACCCTTGAATGAATAAAATTACATGAAACATTAAATATTCTTAAAATAAGTTAATTAATGAGATAACATGTCAAAGAAGTGTATAAACATCATAAAATAGTATAGGTGCATAAAATAACATGCATATCAAAGAAGTCAAACTGTGAAAAAAATTCACTTACCGATTTAGTAACATTTTAACCATAAAACTCATGGAAGAGAGATCCTAAAACGGATATTAAATACAAAATTTTTTAATGAAAATTTTCAAAAAATAGTAATGGTATTTATATACTGCACATAAAAGAAATAGCTGGTGAATATGGCATATGAATCTCAAAAGATAAAAAGTGAGGCAGAAATCCCTTACTATAGGAGTAAATTTTTAATCTTGATCCCCATGAAAGAATAAAAAAAATTAAAAATTTAAATATCATGAAATAAATGGAATTAAGGACATAAAATTCCATATGAAACATTTTAACCTGAGGTTCCCGTAACCCAAACCCTTAGCCGACTGATCACATGGCCTCAAGCGCACCTCCCCATACGCCAGAGGCTATTGACTAGAAGTGAAGTTATAATGGTGGTATGGTGTGGAGACTGTAACACCCGAGACTTTTATGTTATATAAATCATCAAAGGAATCTTTTTCTACACAACACTTTCTTGGCTTGCTTTACATGAAATCACGACCTTCCTCGATAACTTGCGTCGTACGCAATACCGAGTTTCACTAAACAACGATATGCTATTAAAATATTATTAAAACTAGCCGTTATGAATAGTAATAACCACTTTTTGAAATTTTATAAATTTTATTTTTCAAAATGGACTTCTTTTTTGGATTCGGAATATCGAAATTTTCCTAGGGTGAAATTTTGGTATTTTTCTGAAAACTTTCAATTTTTGATGAATAGTGAAACCACTAAGTGGTAGTTAAAAAACTGAATTTTTCATAAAACTTAATTTTACCACTTCTGTGAGTGGAATTTCAAAAATCCGAGAGACACGATTGATGTCAGTAAGTAAAATGTGGTTCAATGAGATGAAAATAATTTTTTGGTGAATAGTAATTTTTTACTTTTTTTTACCACGGTTAAAAGTAAATAGGGTAATTAAGGGTAAAGATGATATTATTATTACCCTAACACATGTACTAATTCTATTGGAAAAGTGTAATTCGACCAAAAACAAACTTAGGAATAAAATATGACCATTTAGGCCCACTTGGATTAGATTAGGACATTTATTATTAATTTATTTAAAGAAGGGTTAAAATAGTTAAAATGAAAGTTTAATAAGTAAATAATTTTTAATATGGGGTTATACATAAGATAAATTCGACTATAAATATTCATTAGAAAGCTAAAACTATTTCCTACATAATGGTATTTTATTTGTAATTTTTAGACATTAAATAATTTAATTTATTTATGACACAATGATGATGCAGTAATTATCTTATTAATGAAATATTGACATAATTGATGTTATAAACACCAAAATAAATGTAATTTAGACTTTTTAGGAATCCCACTAATTTTCTAGGTTAATATGACATGTTAGTATTGATTTAATTAACTTTTTTCGAACTAATAATTCTATTATTATTTTCAAAAAAATCAATTACTAAATAGTGTCAAAATTGACATAAAATAGTTTCTAAAACAAATATTATATTGGTAATTGTTATTTTATTCCTAAAAATATAAGGTTCTGCCAAATGACTTATATAAGGTTATATATATTAATAATAAACAACTTGGGGTTCGTTGGGATGCTTATAGTAAGTTTATTAACCTTATAGTATAAGAACACAAGAAGACATGGTAAAAGTAAACTTATTTAACTTAATGGTAAATCTAAATGATAAGGTTAAAATAGGAACCTAAACTTGTCTAAATTCTATTGTATGAGAGGATTTCGACCCATCCCCACCTTAGCTTCGAAATAAATCAATTTGGATCTATTTAAAACCGAACTTGACTTTATAATAAAATAACATTTTTAGTTATTCCAAAGGTGCCCCTCTCCTCCCTTAGAAAAGGGCACCTCCTCCCTCTCTTCCTCACACCACTTTGAGCCTTCAAGCTCGGCCAACCCCTGCCACTTTCTCCTCTCCACTTCCCTAGAGACATCCTAGAGGTCCTGGTCTTCTTCAAAGACCAATTTTAGTGCCCTAAAAGAAGGTCTCAAAGAAGCACTTCAAAGAAGAGGAGGTTCAGACACTTACAAAGCAAGTCGGACCTAAGGTAAGGGAAAATATCACAATCTCATTTTATCCGAGATTGTTTATACTTTGGTATTTACTGGGGTGTATTTTATCATCCACATCCATGTTTCCTAAATATGTAATATTTATATCCTTCTACAATAGTTTATATCAAATTTTACCCTACGGTGAGTTTTTAGTAAAAGATATGAAAGGAATCTTTTGTCGTTTTTCGTACGAGGTACTTTTTAACTTTTTCGACAAAAGTATGAGAAGAATGTTTTCTTTTAACTTATATGGCATGAATGGATTTTTATGAAATTATTTCAATGAAGCTTCCCTTACAAGTTTTCAAGTTTATTTTTAATCAACTTCTTTTAGTGTAAAATTGTATGACATGTTAAGAAAGGAAAAATGTTTTTGAAGTAGAAAGGATATTTTCCTCAAGAATGGAGTTCAAGTGTTTTATCAAAATTATTTTCCATCTAATATAATAAAGGGTTCTTTTTTTTATCCCTATTATTACATTGATTTGATTTTTTTTTGATGGAATTATTTTTATGAATTCCTTTATCTTATATGAATTGTTTTATGATGTCATGATGTTTATGATTCCCATTTGTATTACATGTGTTATGCAATGATGTATGATTTATGATTTTGTGGCACAAATAGGAATGGTATCATTATGAGATGGGTGTAACCTATATCTCCCTCAAATTCATTGGGTAAAGATTTTATATCTCATGAGATAGACATGGATGGAACGGTAGATTATACCGGTTCAGTGAAACAGGACTGAAACGAGGGTGACTCGGTTCAGAAAGGGACTTTGTCCACTAAGATTGTCTTGGCAATGAGTCTTGAATAAAAAGAAATGATTCTCTATGATTATGTGTGTATACCACAAAGTTTCATGTTTTAAGTTATGATTATTGTGATTACATTTCACTGCCATGATTTATCCCATGTTATGAAATTATGATATCTTTTGCAGGTTAAGATTTCCAAATGTTATGTGCTTATGTATATGATGTGATTGATATTTATTTTGTTTACCCTTACTGAGAATTTGAGCTCACCCTTTTGTATTTTTTCTTTCCCCAGGTCAGGAAGAAGGTTATTAAGTAAGATATGCCAAAACGGACTATAGATATGATGAAATAAATGGGAGACAGTGTAGACGCTTTATGAACCAGTTGTTTATGTTTCCCAGTTTCTAAAGACACTATACCTATATGGTCCTTTCGTGGTTTTGTTATATGTTGTAATAATTATGCTTCAATTTTGAAGTATTAACAATGTATGTAAAGTATGGGTCGTTATAGTTGGTATCAGAGGAAAAGGAGGTAGGAATGTATCCGATCCTTGGGAACTCTCACATGTGAGCATTGGACGAAGTATGGATTTCCGCCCAAGGGATTCATGAGGAAATGGCTGCCACTGGGGATGGTGGTGTGTCCCACCCAGGGGGTGTATCCGCCCATGGATTGCCCTGATAGGTATCAATTATAGTCCACTGGAAGTAATTCCAGACCGCTATAGTTGGTATCAGAGGAAAGGTATAGTCGACCTTTGGAAACTAGGATGTGAAAGCCTTAGTAAGAACCCTAAGGATAAGTCTAAGCATAGAACACAATCTTAGTGTTTTAGAAATGGCCATGAATAACCTAGGATAAGACCTTAAGTGTGAAATTTTATTCTTGATTATGTGGTTTTCCTATTATAATTTGTGTTGCTCACACTATTCTTCTTGGTTTTAGTCAATGGCTGGAACCCGAAGGAATCGTGTTAATGCGGAATGTGACGGGCAATGCAATGATTGTCCCCCTGAGCAACCAAACATTATGGGAGCTGGAATGAAAAATCTTGTAGCCATGCTCACACAACTTTCTCAAGATATGAATCATGCAGGACTTCCAAACGAGCAAAGGAAGGAGCAACATTCTGTTGAATCCTTCATGAGGTAGTGTCCACCTTCTTTCAGCGGGTCTACTGATCCATTAGTTGCTGAACAATGGATTAGTACTACTGAAAAGATATTTTCAGTTCTTCAATGTTATGAACATGATAAAGTCATCCTATAAGTGTATAGTTTGGAAGGAGATGCTGATCAATGGTGGAATCTTATTAAGAATACGAGGCAAAGGGATGAAATTGAGTCAATGGAATGGGACGAGTTCAGGAACTTATTTTTCAATAAGTACTTCCCTCGTATTCTCCGAACAAATATGGAGAAAGAGTTTATTGAACTGAAGAAAAAGGATGATGAATCTCTTGATACCTATGAAGAAAATTTTATAAGACTTTCAAGGTATGCTTCTGGTATTATTATCCAACCTGAGAGTAAGATCGATCGATTCTTTAGTGGCTTAAAACCAAGTCTTCGAAGGGTGTTAGCCATAAGTGACTTCAATAGCTACGAGGAAATCATTTGATGTGCTCTCAAAGTTGAGATGGAGATTGGAGTAACCCATCAGTCATATGGGTTTGATAAGAAGAGGAAAATGGAATTCAAAGGAAAATCTAAAGAGCACACTGAAAAGAAGATGAGCTTTCCCTTATGCTCAAAGTGTGGAAAGAAACATAGAGGGAGTTGTCTTAAAGGTACAAGTAAATGTTTCAAATGTGGAAAGGACGGTCATCGGGCATTTGAATGCCGTGATGATGGGAAGAAGATGTCTAATGATGAAAACAAAGGAAGGGATACACAGAATGAACCTACTGCACTTCAATGTTTCAAGTGCAAGGAGATGGGACATTATGCTAATAAATGCCCTAATCCAAGGTTTGATGATGATGGTCGACGTCAACAAACTCTTAAGGATAAAGACAAAGGAAAGTCACATGAAATTTCTATCAGTGATGTGGAGTACGATAACGATGTGGTGAAAGGTACACTTACTATCCACTCTAAAGTAGCAAATGTTTTATTTGATTCTGGATCCACCCACTCTTTTATTTCTAAAGAATTTTCTAAGGGTATCACCGTATTACCTCAACAATTAGATGTTGAGTTCGCTGTGACAACACCTAATGGCACAACAGTCGCATCAAAAGTTTATAATTATTCTCCGATTGAAGTTTGTGGGAAAGTGCTTCCTGCAAATCTTGTGATCCTTCCTATAGTGGAATTTGATGTGATTCTTGGCATGGATTGACTTTCTTTATATGGAGCTCATATCAATTTGCAAAGAAGGAAAGTCACATTTCATATTCCAGATCAATCTATGATTGTCTATCGATGCAAGGATGAACATAACCTTCCTGTGGAAATTTCTTCCAGCTTATGGGTCTTGATTCCACTAAATGAAGGTTATTTATCTCAAATGGTTGGTGAGAAACTCACGATTAAGAATATTCCCATTGTATGGGAGTTTGATGATGTCTTTCCAAAGGAATTACTGGGACTTCCACCAAATCGTGAAGTTGAGTTCTCAATAGAACTCGTACCGGGTGCTTTTCCTATTTCAAAGACACCTTATAGAATGGCCCCAATTGAGTTGCAAGAATTGAAGAAGCAACTCCAAGAGAATCTTGATAAGGGATTCATACGCCCTAGTGCATTGCCTTGGGGAGAACCTGTTCTATTTGTTAAGAAGAAAGATGGATCAATGAGACTCTGCATTGATTATCGAGAACTTAACAAGATCACTATCAAGAACAAATATCCTCTCCCACGCATTGATGACTTATTTGACCAACTATGCGGAGCTCAATACTTTTCCAAGATTGATCTTCTTTCAGGGTATCATCAATTAAGGGTAAAAAGGGAGGATATACCAAAGACGGCTTTCCGTACGAGGTATGAACACTATGAATTTATAGTGATGCCATTTGGTCTTACTAATTCCCCTGCTATCTTCATGGATCTGATGAATAAAGTCTTTAGAGACTATCTTGATCAATTTGTGGTAGTCTTTATAGACGATATTCTTGTCTATTCAAAGAGCAAGCAAGAACACGAAGATCACTTGAGAATTATATTGAAGACCATGAGAAAGGATAAGATTTATGCCAAATTTACCAAGTGTGAATTTTGGCTTAAAAAAGTTGCATTTTTGGGTCACATAATCTCAAAAAAGGGGATATATGTGGATCCAGCAAAAACAGAGGTTATGGAAAGATGGTCGAGACCAACAATAGTAACTGAGATCCGAAGTTTTCTTGGTTTGGCTGGATATTATCGACATTTTGTGAATGATTTTTCACGATTATCTAATCCACTCACCAAGTTGACTCGGAAAGGAGTTAAGTTTGTCTGGACGGAGGAATGTGAAGAGAATTTCAAGGAGTTGAAAAGAAGGTTATCCAGTGCACCTGTGCTCACACTGCCTTATAGTGGAGAAAGGTTTGTGAACTACAGTGATGCATCCAAGAAGGGATTGGGGTGTGTTCTTATGAAAAATAATATGGTGATAGCTTATGCCTCACGACAGTTGAAAATCCATGAGCAAAATTACCCAACACATGATTTGGAGTTAGCTGCGGTAATCTTTTAATTAAAGATTTGGAGGAATTATCTTTATGGTGATAGGTGTGATATTTATACTGATCATAGAAGTTTAAAGTATATTTTCACACAAAAGGAGCTGAATATGCATCAAAGAAGATGGTTGGAGCTGATTAAGGATTACGACTGCTCAATCCATTACCACCCTGGGAAAGTAAACAAGGTGTCAGATGCATTAAGTCGACAAGACCATTCCAGTTTATCCATGATGAGGATCACAAAAGATCCAATATTTATGGATTTACAAAGGATGGATCTTGGAATTATAATGAAAGGGGAAAAATCTTATCTTTCTCAAATGAATGTTCAACCATCTATACATGTGAAGATTAAAGAGGCACATAAAGAAGATGTCGAGTTACAAAAGAAGGTGAGAAATGTTCCTGAATTCAACCTTGATTGTGATGGGATAATAAAGTTTAGGAATCGGGTTTGTGTTCCTCGCATCCCCGAATTAAAGAACAAGCTGCTGGATGAGGCTCATAGTTCTTCATTATCTATTCATCCTGGAAGCACGAAGATGTATAGGGATCTAAAAGAGTACTTCTGGTGGGATGGCATGAAAAGTGATGTTGCTGAATATGTCTCTCGATGTTTGGTTTGTCAACAAGTTAAAGCTGAGAGACAGAAGTCTAAGGGGATGTTACAACCATTACCCATACCCGAATGGAAATGGGAAAACATCACTATGGACTTTGTCACAGGACTTCCTAAAACATCCAAAGGCAATAATGCTATCTGGGTCATAGTTGATCGTCTTACTAAGTCTGCACACTTTATTTCTTTTAGAGAGGATTTATCTCTGGATCAGCTTGCCAGGATATATGTAAAGGAAGTCGTAAGATTGCATGGAGTACCACTTTCTATTATATCTGATCTGGATCCGAGATTTACCTCGAAGTTCTGGCGAAGTCTTCAGCATACTCTGGATACAGAGTTGAGTTTCAGCACTGCTTATCATCCTCAGACATACGGTCAGTCTGAGAGAACAATTCAAACCCTAGAAGATATGTTGAGAGCTTGCTCTATGGATTTCAAAGGAGGTTGGGATCAACACCTACCTTTGGTGGAATTTTCTTATAATAATAGCTTTCACTTCAGTATTCAGATGGCTCCTTATGAAGCTCTCTATGGAAAGAAATGCAGGACTCCAACTTGCTGGGATGAAGTTGGGGAAAGAAAGCTATTAGGACCTGATCTCGTTGATGAAATGGCAGAAAAGGTCAGATCTATTCAACAACACATAAGAGCAGCTCAGAGTCGACATAAAAGTTATGCCGACAACCGAAGAAAAGACCTAGAGTTTGAAGTGTGTGATAAAGTGTTCTTACGAATATCTCCCTAGAAGAGGGTTATGAGATTTGGAAAGAAGGGGAAGTTGAGCCCTAGATATATCGGTCCTTTCAAAATACTGGATCGTGTTGGGAAGGTAGCAGACCGATTGGTGCTTCCACCGAATCTCTCTCAAGTTCACGATGTGTTCCATGTATCTCTCCTGAGAAAGTACATACCTGATCCTTCACATGTACTCAGCTCAGAAGTTGTACCGCTGGAGCAAGATCTTTCTTATGAAGAACAACCGATAGAGATTCTGGATCGTAGAGAAAAAGTCCTATGAAACAAGACCACTCGATTGGTGAATGTTTTATGGAGGAACCACCAATTAGAAGAAGCTACATGGGAGCTTGAGGATATGATGAGGGAGAGGTATCATCATCTGTTTGTTACAAAGTGACGAATTTCGAGGGCGAAATTCATTTTAAGGGGGGTAGAATGTAACACCCAAGACTTTTATGTTATATAAATCATCAAAGGAATCTTTTTCTACATAACACTTGCTTGGATTGCTTTACACGAAATCGCGACCTTCCTCGATAGCTTGCGTCGTACGCAATACCGAGTTTCACTAAAGAACGATATGCTATTAATATATTATTAAAAATAGCCGTTATGAATAGTAATAACCACTTTTTGAAATTTTATAAATTTTATTTTTCAAAATGGACTTCATTTTTGGATTCGGAATATCGAAATTAGCCTAGGGTGAAATTTTGTTATTTTTCTGAAAACATTCAATTTTTGATGAAAAGTGAAACCACTAAGTGGTAGTTAAAAAACTGAATTTTTCATAAAACTTAATTTTACCACTTCTGTGAGTGGAATTTCAAAAATCCGGGAGACACGGTTGATGTCAGTAAGTAAAATGTGGTTCAATGAGATGAAAATAATTTTTTGGTGAATAGTAACTTTTTACTTTTTTTTACCACGGTTAAAAGTAAATAGGGCAATTAAGGGTAAAGATGATATTATTATTACCCTAACACATGTCCTAATTCTATTGGATAAGTGTAATTCGACCAAAAACAAACTTAGGAATAAAATATGACTATTTAGGCCCACTTGGATTAGATTAGGACAATTATTATTAATTTATTTAAAGAAGGGTTAAAATAGTTAAAATCAAACTTTAATAAGTAAATAATTTTTAATATGGGGTTATACATAAGATAAATTCGACTATAAATATTCATTAGAAAGATAAAAAGAGTTACTACATAATGGTATTTTATTTTTAATTTTTAGACATTAAATAATTTAATTTATCTATGACACAATGATGATGTAGTAATTATCTTATTAATGAAATATTGACATAATTGATGTTATAAACACCAAAATAAATTTAATTTGAGACTTTTTATGAATCCCACTAATTTTCTAGGTTAATATGACATGTTAGTATGGATTTAATTAACTTGGTTCGATCTAATAAGTCTATTATGATTTTCAAAAAAATCAATTACTAAATAGTGTCAAAATTGACATAAAATAGTTTTTAAAACAACTATTATATTGGTAATTGTTATTTTATTCCTAAAAATCTAAGGTTCAGCCAAATGACTTAGATAAGGTTATATATATTAATAATAAACAACTTGGGGTTCGTTTGGCTTCTTATAGTATGTTTATTAACCTTATAGTATAAGAACACAAGAAGAAACGTTAAAAGTAAACTTATTTAACTTAATGTTAAATCTAAATGATAAGGTTAATATAGGAACCTAAACTTGTATAAATTCTATTGGATGAGAGGATTTCGACCCATCCCCACCTTAGCTTCTAAATAAATCAATTTGGATCTATTTAAAACCGAACTTGACTTTATAATAAAATAATATTTTTAGTTATTCCAAAGGTGCCCCTCTCCTCCCTTATAAAAGGGCACCTCCTCCCTCTCTTCCTCACACCACTTTGAGCCTTCAAGCTCGGCCAAACCCTGCCAATTTCTCCTCTCCACTTCCCTAGAGACATCCTAAAGGTCCTGGTATTCTTCAAAGACCAATTTTAGTGCCCTAAAATAAGGTCTCAAAGAAGCACTTCAAAGAAGAGGAGGTTCAGACACTTACAAAGCAAGTCGGACCTAAGGCAAGGGAAAATATCACAATCTCATTTTATCCGAGATTGTTTATACTTTGGTATTTACTGGGGTGTATTTTATCATCCACATCCATGTTTCCTAAATATATAATATTTATATCCTTCTACAATAGTTTATATCAAATTTTACCCTACTGTGAGTTTTTAGTAAAAGATATGAAAGGAATCTTTTGTCGTTTTTCGTACGAGGTACTTTTTAACTTTTTCGACAAACGTACGAGAAGAATGTTTTATTTTAACTTATACGGCATGAATGGATTTTTAAAACATTATTTCAATGAAGATTTCCTTACAAGTTTTCAAGTTTATTTTTAATCAACATCTTTTAGTGTAAAATTGTATGACATGTTAAGAAAGGAAAATGTTTTTGAAGTAGAAAGGATATTTTCCTCAAGAATGGAGTTCAAGTGTTTTATCAAAATTATTTTCCATCTAAGATAATAAACGGTTCTGTTTTTATTTCTATTATTACATTTATTTGATTTTGTTGTGATGGAATTATTTTTATGAATTCCTTTATCTTATATGAATTGTTTTATGATGTCATGATGTTTAAGATTCCCATTTGTATTACATGTGTTATGCAATGATGTATGATTTATGATTTTGTGGAACAGATAGGAATGGTATCATTATGAGAAGGGTGGGACCTATATCTCCCTCCAATGCATTGGGTAAAGATTTTATATATCATGAGATAGACATGGCTGGAACGGTAGGTTATACCGGTTCAGTGAAACAGGACTGAAACGAGGGTGACTCGGTTCAGAAAGGGACTTTGTCCACTAAGATAGTCTTGAAAATGAGTCTTTAATAACAAGAAATTATTCTCTATGATTATGTGTGTATGCCAAAAAGTTTCATGTTTTAAGTTATGATTATTGTGATTACATTTCACTGCCATGATTTATCCCATGTTATGAAATTATGATCTCTTTTTCAGGTTAAGATTTCCAAAAGTTATGTGCTTATGTATATGATGTGATTGATATTTCTTTTGTTTACCCTTACTGAGCATTTGAGCTCACCCTTTTGTATGTTTTCTTTCCCCAGGTCAGGAAGAAGGTTATTAAGTAAGATATGCCAAAACAGACTATAGATATGATGAAATAAATGGGAGACAGTGTAGACGCTTTATGAACCAGTTGTTTATGTTTCCCAGTTTCTAAAGACACTATACCTATATGGTCCTTTTGTGGTTTTGTTATATGTTGTAATAAGTATGCTTCAATTTTGAAGTATTAACAATGTATGTAAATTATGGGTCGTTATAGAGACTATACCCTCATATAAGAGTGGAACATTGGATATAACCATAAAAATAAAATATAGTAATCATAATAAAACATACATAACAAATAATAATTGGAATAATAAATAATTGAGAAACTGTTTAATAATATCAAAAGCTACTAGGTAGTGTCATATACATGAATTCATGGCTTATATATGTACAAAATGGGAACATGAGATCGGGATATATAACCATACTATTAATAAATAAAATTTTAAAAAAGTGGGCTCCACTAGTATCTTGATAATATTCTTGGTCCTGTTCTCCTATTCTCAAACTGTAGGTAAGCATATCAAATATCCAAAGCAAGGTGATTTCCCTTATCCATACCTGCAGAAAAGTAATCTACCTAGGAACCAAAGGCCATTCGAGTAGGGTGTGAATTAAAATCCCAATATTCCACCATCAATGGTGTATAAATTTATTCCAAGAAGTTCTCATATAAAAATAGTGTAAAGGTATAAGTAAATAAGGGAACAACACTAAATGAATAAATAAATAACCAACCCGCTCATGTTTCTCTAGGTTACCTAGAAGCTCTAACTACTTGAGATAATGGCCATAATAAGTGTCTTATATATATATATATATTAATAATAATATATTATATATTTATATATTTTATCCACCTATATGGACTAAGTATGTGCAAACATAAGTGTCCATATACATTGAAAACTTAGTGCTGGCTGGACCGGGGCATAACTGAAACATCTCTAACCAGTATAAATGAACCGATAAGCTTAATAAATAGGGTACATTCCCTACCTATAAGAATGAGTGAGATTAATCTTTCTTAACACCTGATATGGTGATTGTTCGTTCATGTCAACACTTGAAGCACAGGACATGGTGGGTCATTCCAACCATCCATACAGTGTCAGTGGTGTGAGATGTCATGTTCAACACCAGATGTAAGGGATCCTGAATAATCATTCCCAACCAAACCCTTACCATTGTACCATATCTTGTATCAAGGCACAATCATATTTATAATCATATTCATGAGGCTTGACATCTCATTCATTGTATATAACAAGCCCATTATAATCAAGGCATCACATTCAATTAAGAATTTCATAAAGAATGAAATAATTAGTGTGTCATTTCAACTCATTATAATTCATTCCATTTAAAAAATTTAATCTAGTTAAGGAAGGAAAACAATCATGAACAATAAATTCAATTTAATACATTCCATTTAATCTTATAAAAACTTGGAAATTAATTTTATAAGGATCAGAGAGTCATTTAGAAGGTTTCATGGTGAATATGGATATTAAAAACATTGGAAATTCCAATTATAATTCAGAAAAAACACCTATGAGGTGCCCTAGTTTCATTAAAAAAATTTATGCGAGTGTGAAAATTCAATTATATCCTAGGAAAATCACATAGGAGGCTTCTCAGTCAATTGAAACATTAAAAAAAGGAAAAACAAGCTGGAATGCCCAAGGGGAGTCCATAACTGAAGTCAAAATCCTCTAACTTACTAAACAACTAACCTTGGGAGTTAAATATAGTATGAATATTGAATTAGAATCATGAAATCCATTTAATGGAGACACAAAAAAAAGGCCAGAATGTGGCACAATAACGTGACTATGAAGACACCAAAACTCTTGTGGAAAATGTTGAGACCACCCAAGTTATGCCAATTGGAGACTCCTTGTCTGATGGTGCACAAAAATATGAATTAGTTCAGAATAAAATGAATAAATTTTCCAATGACATGAAAATAGGTTAAAATATATTTCACATAAATAGTGAAATATATACAAAGATAAATTGAAATAGGAAGGGAGAGGATTTTTGATCTTATCCAGATAGATCTGATGCTTCCGAAAATTTTTGATTTTCTAATTAGACATGGAAGATAACTCAATGCCTATATTGAGGGATATGTGAGCTCATAAGAGGTGGAAGAAGGGTGATCCACTTGAATGAGAGGTGAGAAATACATGGATAAGATAATAGGATTATTAAGCAAATTTTGGGAATTTAACCCTCAAAATAAGGGGTGCATGGTTTTCCCAAATGGTTTCGCCAAACCATAAGCAAACCGTGCTCAAGAAACTTTCCAAGGAGAGATCCCTCATGGTTAAGGTTAATAGTTAAGGTGCACGGTTTCACTAACAATATGAAAATCGTGTAAAAACACTCTGTTAAAAGTTTGCAGTTTCTCACATAGGTGTGCACCTGGAGTCTCAATGTTGTCAAAAAACCAACTGACTCATAATTTTTCTATATTTCACCCTAAAATGTTAGTATATACCATTAAATCTGGGTTTCATGGTTTCTACTAACATTAAGACCAAGTCTTTTTCCAAATTCTTGGGGTTCTAGGCTTTGAACAGGCTCCATACACACTCATAACCTTCATGAATCCATTGATTAACATTATAAGGGGTTTTAAAGGGATTTAAAGAAAAAATTATCCATAATTTAATTAAAAGACAAGTTTTTACATCATAGGGAAGTGCATCCACCACAAAAAAGAAATGAGTGGTGAATATCACATAAGTCTCATTGAAATAAAAGCGAGAATAGAAATTCCATTACCTTAAGTCTTGACTTTCTTTATACACATTGAATCCTCATATATAATAGATATATGATTATTATAAATCTACCATATAACCATGTTATTATATATCGCACCATATATTATTTTATTATAAATTTATAATATCCATTTATTAAAAATTCCATGTTAATGTTACGTTTGAGGTAATAAATGGTTTGTTTTTTTGTATATGTTTTGAATTGTTATATTTGTTTCTATTTCATTGATCACAATTTACTAATTTTTAGAATATAAAAAATTATATAAATCTCATATATATTCAATGTATATGTATTTATAATAATCTATTGAAGATATAAATATCAAACAAAATACACCACTCATGGAGATGGTGGTTAGGGGTAACCACCTCTAATGTGTTTAGAGGGGTTTTAACTACTTATAAATGAAAAATACTTTTATCCACCCTATTATTTTTGTAGTGATAGATGAATAAGAAAATATAAGAAAATAAGGATAAAGTGTTTATTTTCCCAAGTGCTTCACCATGGGGTGTAGTGATCCTCTTTTTCAATAATAAGGATGGGTAAATGTTCCATTTCATTGATTATTGTTAGATAAAAATATCATTATAATCAACACGTATCCTCTACCATAGAATTATGAATTGTTAAATCAACTATATAGATCCCAATATTTCTATAATGTGGACATTCAGTCGGGAAATTATCTAGTAAAGGTGAAGAAGAATGATATCCCCAGAAATTCTTTTTTTACATTGTACATGCACTACAAGTTTACATTGATTCAATTTTTGATCACTAATTCTTTACTTATCTTCCCGAACTTATAAATAGTGTATTTAGGGATTACTTTGATAAATTTTTTATAGTATTTATAGATGACATTATTATATTTTCCAATAGTATAGAGGAAAATGGAGATAAATTTCATACTATACTGAGGACATTGAAAAATGAAAATTTATATATGAAGTATAATAAATATGAGTTTTATATGGAGAGAAAAAAAATTATTGTGGACTATTATCACTAAGAAAGGGATATTTTTGTATCCTTCAAAAATAGATGAAATTAAAGGATGTCCCAAACCAACTATTATATAGATCAATATATTCCTTGAACTAGTTGGGTACTATCATCGATTTTTGAGAAACTTCTCATTATTATAAATTCATCTAAAAAAGGTAAATAAGATGGGTGTGAAGTTTTTTAGACTTATGAATGTAAGGATATAATTAAAGAGTTAAAGAAGTGTCTAATAATTACACCAATGATCATGTTACCCAAATATGGGGGTGGATTTACAATCTATGAATATACATCCTAAAAGGGATTGTGTTGTGTATAGAGGAAGGATGACAAGGTGATATCCTAGTCCTCTTTCCAATTAAATATTCATGAGTAGAACTACCCAACACATGATATGGAATTGGATGTAGTGATCTACACATTAAAGATTTGGAAAAATTATCTTTATTAGGAAAAGTTTGAAATATATATAGATTATAAAATCCTCATGTATATATTCAAAAAAGGAGGTCAATATGAACCAAAGAGAGTGTTTATATATGACCAAGGATTATGATTATTCAATTCATTAGCATCCTGGGAAGGTGGATAATGTGGAATATTCTCTAAGTAGAAAGGATCCTACAACCCAATCTATGATGAGGATTTAATGGTATCCAATCTTCATGACCATGTAAAGGATGGTCATGGGAATGATGAAAAATGAAATTAATCATACCTTTCTCAAATTAAAGATTAATCTTTTTTTTAAGACGACCAAGGAGTCCCAAAATGGTGATAAGAAACTATAGAAAAAGTAGTGAATATTCTAGAGTTCAACTTTTTTAAAGATGGAGTTATATAGTTTGTAACCTGGATACTTGTCCAATAAAAACCAAAGATGAATATGGATCTTCTAGATGATGTACATATATCATCCTTCTCTATTAATATAGGAAGCACTATGACATATATGGATCTGAGGAAAAACATTTTGTGGGGTATCATGAAGACATAGATTTTGAAATTTTCATCCAAATTATTAGTGTACTAACAAGTCAAGGATGAACTATAGAAGTACAATGGTATTATGCAAAAATTTCCCATACTAGTATGGAAATGGGATAAAATAACCATGGATTTTAATATAGGACTCCCTAAAAACCTAATATAAATAATAATATATATGTGGTAGTTTATCACCTTATAAATTTAGATCATTTTATTACAATTAAGGAATATTTTTCTATTTACCAATTTTCTAGAATATATATAATGTAAGAAGTAATACTACATGGATTAAAACTATCCATTATATCTAATCAAGATTTTAGGTTTATCTTTAGGTTTTCGTGAATCCTTCCACAAGAATTGTATACATAGATGAGTTTTATTACTACTTATCACCCTCATATGAATGGTCTATTTTAGATAACCATATAAACTATAGATGATATACTAAAATCTTTGTAAATGGATTTATAAGAATGTTAGGATAAACTCATTCCCATATTGGAGTTATCATATAATAATATTTTTCATTATATCATTCAAATGTATCCTTATGAGGATCTGTATGGGAATAGGTGTAAGAATCCAATGTGTTAGAAAAAAGTTTGATATATAAAGCCTATGAGGCATAATCTTATCCAATAGATGACATAAAAGATTCAAACAGTTCAACATCATATGAAATCCAAAAAAAATCAACTGAAAATATTTGTAGCAATCATCGATGAGACCTAGAGTTTGGGGGTAGAGATATTGTGTTCCTTCATATATCACCGTTGAAGAAATGAATGAGTTTGAGAAAAAGGTAAAGATTAGTCTAATACAAATTGGACCCTTTGAGATCCTTGATCACATCAGAGGTATGGCCTATCGAAAAAAACTCCCACCTAACCCATATAAATTACATGACGTGTTCTATGTATCCCTCTTAAAGAAGTAAATACTGGACCCCTAACATGCACTAAATCTAGAGGTGGTACCATTTGAGAATGATCATTAATATGAGGAGCCATAGGTGAAGATCTTATATCATAGAGAAACCGTTCTATGATCCAAGACAACTCAACTCGTTAAATTAATGTGGTAGAACCACATTTTTGAGGAGGAAACATGGGAAATGGAAGAGGTGATGGAACATAAGTTCCCTCATCTATTATAGTGTATAAAATTACATTTTGAGTGTCAAATGTCTAAAGTAGGAAAGAATGTAATGACCCAATTTTTTGTAAATGAAATTTCCATTTGAGTGAATTAATTACTTATAATGTAATATGGTTATGGAAAACACATTCACTAATTTATTTATTTTATATTGATATAGATTATTATATTTATAAGATCATTAATCATATTAACCACTGATAATTTAGTTGTTTAACAGTGAATATTAGGAATAGTATATATTAGAGATTATGATAAATTCAAATTGATATAGATGAAAGAATCAATTTCCTCGACCAATAGGATCATAACCTATAAAGCCCATTTATCAGTGATTTTGAGGGATATGGTATCAATGGGATTTTCCCTTTATCCAGCCAAATACAAGATTCGACAACTGAATCTTGAGAAAAAGAATTTATTGGATAATATTAATCCTATCATTAACACAACCCAAACCATGTTCGCTAAACTACCCCAGGAAAGCACCATTATTATACACCTTTCCCTTAGGGAATACACTGGTGTAATAAGGGGTAATGTATCTAGACCCTAGTAATAAAAAATTTTATATTTTATTTGAAAAAAACAATTATTATATTTTTAAATTTTTATTGTTACTTTATAGATGATTATATAATGAGTTTGATAAAAATTATATTTTTACATGATGAATTCAAAATTTTATTTTTTGGAAAATATAGAGTTTTTATTAATATACTCTTAAAATAAATTTAATAATTTCGGTAATAATTGAAATTTTAATAAAATATTATATTTAGATATTAATTATGTAAATTTGAATGATATTATATTTTAATTATGTGTAATTTAATTTTTATAAGGTTCAGAAAGTGGTTAATATTGTAAAAACTAGTATTTTCTGGTAAATAGAAATTTTTATTTAAAAGTGAAAATTATCATATTTAAAAAAAATTATAAAATAAATAATTATTTCAAAATCATCACATTAAAATTATCTAATGGTGAATTTAATATAATTTTCTATGATGCTCAGTGTTTTGTGTAAAAATTAAATATGGTATAAATATAATGTATGTGTTATGAAATAATAATTTCCAAAAAGGGATATAATAAATTCTATAAAAGGGATCCATAAAAAATATATATTTACAATTCAAATAAATGCGTTTTTGAATTTAATTTATTAGTTTTACAAAAATTTTATGAATCCCCCAAATACTGTATAATATTTTAAGGTTTTAAAATAAATTCTATTTTACCTGACTCACTTCCACATCACCAATGGTATTATTTTAAAATTTTAGTTTCTTGGACTTATAAAATATAGAAAACCAATATTTTTTGGAAGAAACAATGGGAAAAAACAATAATGGTCCAAAAATTTTAAACATATTATTACATGATTTTTAACATAAACATCCATTAATTACAACCCAAATATTGTGTCGGATAATGTCTTTGTAAGACTAGCTTCATAATACATCAAAGTGAGACTATTGTTTTTATTCACCATAATAAGCTCCTAAATACTTTCAATCTCCAAAAACTACATTATATAACTTGATGAATACATAGAAAAAAGGGATGAGCTAAAAAACATATTAAGGTAATAAATATAATAAGAAAACATAACAAGTTAGTCAAAGTTATAACATGATATCATAAAATAGAAGACACATGAGTGATATAATGAGATCAAAAAATAAATAACATGGTATCATAAGATCGTGGAAGTATAGAAATTGTTGAAGAAACATATAACATAACATAGACATGAGTGAATTCTATCTTCCTGGACTATATCACATTGTTGATGAAGTCCCATAATGGATTAGGTTCACTCTCTAATCCCGTACGTGAAGTCTCGTGAGACTATAACATTACACAATTTATTTGGTGGATATTTAATTATAGCCCCACCCATCATGTTAATATTATGTCCATGAATATACGTGGTTATTAAGGAAATAAAAAATAAGGAATAAATATAACAATTTCCTATGGAAATAAAATGGGTTGTATAATATTTCCACATATCATAATTGGAATAGGATCATTAAAGAATCCATTTGGGAAAAGAACACAAGGAATATATTACACCATAAAATTAAGGGATAATGGTAAATATATATATGTAAGAGATATATATACATAATTTATAATTATTCCATAATATTAAAAAGAAAGATAAGGTTAGTTAGAGAGAGAATGATCATAACCCTAATGAAAGGGTGGTTCAGATAGATCCCTAACATCAAGTCCAATATTGTTGTATTTTTACATTATATCACAGGTAATAAACTTATATTACTTATTAGTTTTCCTTATAAAATTTTCTATATTTAATTCCTTATACTTTATCAATTTACATCACTTATTTTAATGATATATTTAATTACTTATTCTTTTTTTTCTATATCTGCTATTTTGAGGATGCTCCATTCATAATTTCAAAACTAAATTATTGTGTTGAAAATGGTAAAAATATCCATTGTTCCATAATATATAGAAAAAAACCATGATAAAATTACAAATTCTATACATTAATTATACTTTTAAATCCAACCATGAAATATAGTCATGAATGATTAACTTTGTTATTTTCAAGGAGATGTTTTAATGTACGTACACATGAGTAATGTTCCCATTTTTCAATGACGATGGTAGAAAGAATGTTAATGTAATTTTATATTTCCATAATTATAATTATATAAAAAATATAATATTATTCATTAAATACACTTAAATATACCCTCCATGTGATGTCGTAATTAAAAAATATATCACATTGCTTTTATGTGGCGGTAGTTTTCCATGCACACAAATTCCATTACCATTTTTCAAAGGATTGTAAGGTAAGAAGATATATGATAAGTTAATTTCCAATAAATGATTAATATCTAGTTAATATAATATATAAATATTAAATTCATCATCTTGATCAAATATGAGAGTTAGTGATGGAAAATTAATTATATCGGTTCATGAGGCGATAATCCGCCACAAAAACGATGGTTTTATTTCCCATTTGATGGAAGAGGAAATGGATAAATATATTGAAATAAATATAATAAAATATTTCTAAATAGGTTATAATGGTGTGATTATATTTTAATTTTCAATACATAGTTTAATGTGGAAAAAATGAAGTAAAAATAATGAACATGGTGAAGATGATTACCATAGCATAGAAGAACCTTCTATGGATATTTTATTAAAGACCTTATGTTTGGTATTTTGGGAAGAAAATAAAATTTAGAATGTGGATAACAATGTTTCAGAGAGATTTTGGTAGGTTTTGATCAATAAAAATTGGTTGAGATGTGTAAATAAGTGAGGGGAAGGGGTTCTATTTTATAATCTAGGAGTTCCATTTTTCTAAATACCAAAAACAATTCACTAATGGGAAATCATTCTCAAGACTAGGGGCTCCAAAAAATGACAAATAATGGATTTTATGGGTCATATGGTCAATAAAAACTCCAAAAATCACAAATATACAAGTTTTAAACTTTTTATTCCATTTACCAGTATGGTTACTCACTTTTATCATTTTAGTTTTTCACCACACTAACTAGTGTTTTTACTATTTTTACTATTATTATGACCAATATTATGTTTAACATATTAAATAATATTAATTATTATGATTAAAAATATATTATAAATTTTATCAAATTTAATAAATAGATGTGGATGAATTCATTTGAAATTAATACAACGAAACACAGTTAAAAATAATTTTTAAGTAATGCAATTTTCAAGCAATATGTGATATTATAATAACTATATGACTAGAAATTATCATTATAATAATTTAAATTAATATTAATATATATAATGTCTAAATTTCGTTTAAATATTTTCTTACTAGGTTTGTTTTAGATAATTAAAATGGATAAACATTATTTATATTAAAAATAGTATGCTAAAAAAAAATGCATTTTTAAGAATAATAATAAACTTATACCAAAATAAAAAACAATTATATTTAAAATTAAATTAATTAGGTTATTATAAATAATTTTTTTAATTATTTCAATATAATACAAAATTATAAATATAATTGCAATTTTCAATTACATGATTTACTTAGTGTATTTGAAAAATCAACAATTTACACTATTAATTGAAAAATCAAACATTTTAGTAAAATACCAAAAATTTACACCAAGTTAATTTTTAAATGATAATTTAAAAAGTCATGTTATCTTTATAAATTTTAATATATTAAATTTATAGGAATTAATTTTAATATTTTATAGAAAAAATCATTAAAATTCACTATTGATGGAAACATATTTTTTTAAAAAATATCTATTACAAATTGAGTGCTTATTTCAATGGAATTTATAAATACATTTATATAGATTAGAACCTATATATATAATAATTTATTTAGTGCAATTAATACCTATAAATTTAATGCTTAGGTTATAATGGTTAGAAAAAATCATTATTCATTTAGTCCTTTTTTTGTATGTCATATATTATATAGAACATGGGATCCTTTTAAAAATAACATGTTTTTACATTTTACCCATTTAATAAATTGCATCCTCAAAATTTTATCCCAGTCACATAAATCAAGGGTTTGAAATTTGAAAACACCTTTGTTGAAAATCTACATCGTAAAAAGGGTAAATAAAACAACCTTTTAAAATGAGGGAAAGATAAATAAAAAACCCATAACATCATTAGGTTTCAAAGTTAGATATCATTGGTGTGATGTTAAAATAATTATTTCAAAAGAATTGTCATTTTGAATATAACATTATAAATTTTCCTAAGAGATAAACGACCATAAAATTATTAAAAATAAATAAAATTTTTATTTTAAGAACCATTCAAAATTTTGATAGATCCTTTTACCATCTAGATTGAGAACATATGAAAATATACTTATTTTGAAAGTATAAATTCATCCTTTAATATTTTTTCACCACAATCACATCTATTGATCCAAACTATGAGTATTCAAGATGAAATTACAATGTTTAAAGAACTAATTTTTACTTTTAATTGATCACATGATTCCAAAAAATGATATCTAAATATTACTATTGTGTTTAAATATTAAAAAAACCCATAAATGGTTATCACTAGGTAAGATAATTACCAAATTAATACACCTTAATATTAATCTCCAAATCCAAATATAAACATAAATAATTCAAAAATACTATATCCCAAATAACATGAATATTCAAAAATTTAATTATATTATTCCCAAATAATATTTTATATTAAACCAAATGTTATAATTAAGGGTCAAATATTCATTATTAAATGAGACATTACCAAAAATATCATTAATCACTTAAAAATCCAAAAAAATCAATAAAGACTTTATTATAAAACTTATTTCCCCAAATCAGCTAAATATTTATTCATCAAATCATTTTTGTAATATAAAATTCCATACAAGCCAATACATCGCATAGTCTAGTGTTAGGAATTGCATCCTCATCTCCCTTCGGTTGTGGGTTAATCCATGTGGCCTTTCTAGATGAGACAAGTTATCTTTCTGACTAAAACTGTTGAAAATAAAAGTGATAATCATATTCATAATTCACCTTCTCCCTATTATGTCCCCAAGAATATGATGAACATATTCAAAAATAACATTAGTTTTCAAATAAATTTTTATATTATCTAATTTTTTCTATACATATCATTATTATATAAAACATTAAATAATTTTAATTATCTGTAATTACCACAACATCAAGAACATACCATATATTATCTTTTCCATCATCATGTGTTTTCTATAAAATGAACTTTTACCATTAAATCACCATTGTAGTTGATTTGTACCTTTAAAAATACTATTCAATATCCATAATGAAAAACATCTCTAGAAATATATATATAAGTTTCATGATTCTCATAACCAAAATACCATTGAAAAAAATACTTCAACATGATTCTTGTGTTACAAAATATAATAAATTCAATCATTCCACATTAATTATTTTTATATCATAGTCCTATGGGAATTAATCCTTGGACTAGCGCATTGGATAATATAAGGAAAAATTTACACACATCTATAACATTAAAATGTTAGTGGTTCCTTAATTTAAAAATAATTTCACACTATCTTGTTAACCATAATATTCATTTCTCTTCAGAAACTAGCTTCATTTTCCCTCCTTTCTATATATAAAGCATATTTCAATTCCTTTATAATTTTACATGGTTCCTCTTCCCATATTTTTGGCATGTAAGAAATGTAATATGATTTTATTTATCAAATTTAACAATTGAAAATCAAGGAGATTCCATACTTATCTTCATTGATGTGTTTTGAAATTGAACTATGTTCTAGTTGTTAAACAAAATTTTAGGTAGCTCATTTAGAATTAGAACAAGATTCCTAGCATCTATTCCCATTAGGTTAGGCATCTTATTAGGGATATAATTTCATTTCCCATTACATTGGTTGTTGGTATGATTTATACTATTTCTCATTATTATTTAAAAATAATAATCGATACAAGATGAGAATCTATTAACATAGAAAAAGAGAAACATATAAACCAAGGAAGAATAATTTATAAATTATAAGTATATCCTAGGTTATAAGTCTATAAATTTCAATAAAAGTTATCCATGATATTTTTTCTTATTTATATTTATAACATAACAAATTTTCATGTCCGTCCTAATGGTTTATAAATATTTTTGTGAATTTCCAAAGCACATCCCCTTACAGTGTCAAACTAGGTGTGCATCAAGGCTTGTTGTCATGCATCAGGTGGCGATTGAGTTAAAGACCAATAAACCTTTTTTCGAGTTAATAAACCTAGGTAAAACTATTACATATCTTTATCCAAATTTAGTATCAAGAATTGGATTTAATTTTTCATAATCCACTCACTCTATAATTCCATAAACTTTTATTAAATTTTTCTATTGTTAGTCTTGTTTTTCCCCAGGGTTCTTACTATGTTATTATAGTATTACTATCCCAAAATAACTATAAATTCATATAATACAAACTAAAATGACCCCAAACTATTACACATCTTATTAAATACATTTTAACATAAACTTCCATTAATTATAACCCATTTATTATGGGTCATAATGTCTTTGAAATACTAGGTTCATAATACAATAAAGTGAGAGTAAATTTTTTTTGTAAATTTTTATACATAATGATCTCTTAAATCATTAAATAGTCCTAAAATTACCTTGGATAACCTAAGTAATACATAAAAAGTAGTGGGTGACTTGAAAATCATAGTAAGGGGATAAACATGATGAAGAAAAAATAACCTGTGATTAAATGGGATAACATGATATCATAAAAGATAAGGCACATGAGTGATCACATGGGAGAATAAAAAAATGGACATGGTATCATAAAATCATGGAAATAGAGTAATTATGGAAGATTCATATAATATGAAATAAACACGAGTCTAGGATAAAAACCTAGAAAATATCACATGGTGGGTGAAGTCCCATAATGTATTATGTTCACTCTCAAATCCCATACATGAGGTATCATGAGACTATAACCTTACCCAATACATTGGAGGGATATATAATTATATCCCCACTAATCAGATTCATATCATGTACAATAATATGTGCTCCATATAAATAAATCAATGATAAGACCTAAACATAATTATTACACTTGGAAGAGAAATGGGTTGTATAATCTTACCTCATATCATAATCAAGAGAGGGTTCTTAAGGAAGCAATTTGAGAAAAGAACATTAGGGTGTATTACCCCATTAAAGTAAGGGAGAATGGGATAGGTCTATATATGTAAGATATATATATATATATAGAAGTTATAATCATTATGTGACATTAAATAGAAATAATGTTTAGTTAGAGAGATAATGGTCATAACCTCAAGGAAACGGTGGTTTAGAGAGATCCTTTACCTCGAGTCCAGACTTTTCATGTATGTTCATTATATACCATATAATAAACATATATAATTTTTTTCTTAAGAATAATTTCCATTTTTAATAACTCATACATAAACATTTACTTAATTTATTATAAGGAATAATTTAATTACTATGTTTTTTCCACATTGGGTGTTTTGAGGATACTCAATAAACAGTTTCAAAAAAAAACATCAGTGATTTAACTATGGAAAAAGGGTTCATTATAAAACAATATCCAGAATAATAATCATGATATAATTATTATTTTTATAAATCATTTAATCTTTTAAAACCATCCCTTAAATATAGTTATGTCAAATTAACTATGTTATAATTTTGGAGACGGTAAGCCATATATATGCATGAGTATCATTCCCATTTTTCAATGATCATGATAGAAAAAAGTTAAGTGTTATTTTATCATTGGAAAATTATAACTATATTATAAAAATAACTTTATTTCTTTAAATCCACTTTTATATACAATCCATGTGATTTGGTAATAAAAAAAATTAATCACATCGCTTCATGAGATAATAGTCCACCGTAGAGAAAAATTATGTTATCGTTTTTTAATAGATGGTAAGGTAAGAAGGTATATGATACGTGGGTTCTAAATAATTATTAATATTTAATAAATATTATACAAAAACATTATATCCATTATCTTGAACAACCATGAGATGAAATGATGAAAACCGAATTACACAGGTTCACGAGACTGTAGTCTGCTGTACACATGAATGATTGTTTTACATACCATTTAATAGAAAAGGACCTGAATAAATATTATAAAATAAAAATAATAAAATATTAAAATATAATATATAATTGTTTTATTATTTTAAATTTTACAATGTAATAGGATGTGGAAAAGATGAGTAAAAATAAGACTTGGTGAATACAATTACAAAAACATAGAAGAACCTCCTTTGGATCTCTTATTAAGGACCATAATATTACTATTTTGAGAAGAATAGAAGATATAAAATTTTTATATAAATGTTTTGGAAATGTTTTTTAGAATTTGGTTTATATAAATACATATATAGGTGTAAATAAGTGAGTAGAGGTGGTTCCCATTTATAATTGGGGAGGACTGGTATTTTTGAAAATACCCAAATGTATTAAATAAAGGGAAAAACACTCAAGAAACAGTCCACTAAAATTTGATAAATAATGTATTGGATTGGTGATATAGTTGATAAACACCACTGAAATTCAAAAATAAACTTTTTTTTAAACTTTTTATTCCATTTACCTTTAAGCTTACTCTCTTTTACCAATTTAGTTTTTCACCATGACAACCATTGTTTTTTTCAGTTTTTACTGTTAATTGTTACTAAAATAATGTTAAACTTATTACCTAATAATAAATATTACTATTATAAAAATTTAATCCATTTTATAAAATTCAAAACATAGAATTGGCATAATGCACATTAAAAATAACTAGCAAAATGTGTTCAAAAAACGGTGTTTCAAGAAATGAATTTTCAATCTATATGTGATATTATATTAAATATATGATTAAAAATCATCATTACATAAATTTAAATTCATATGAATGGTATATAATATATAAATTCCATTAATGTATTTCCTTACATGATTTATTTTAAATAATTTTAATTAATAAACATAATGCACACTAAAAATAGTATACAGAAATAGTGTTTTTTGTATAAAAATA
The DNA here is from genome assembly GCA_963277665.1 of Viscum album. Lineage (NCBI taxonomy): Eukaryota > Viridiplantae > Streptophyta > Magnoliopsida > Santalales > Viscaceae > Viscum > Viscum album. The sequence continues at coordinate 1,714,017,696 of OY728160.1, read as the reverse complement.
AACTTATCCCAAAATCATGAAAATTGATGATTAAAATGGAAGTAATTAAATTATTATAAATAAAATGGTTCCTGTATCACTTTTATAAATAAATAAAAATATAATGGGACTTTTCAATTACATTATTTAATGACTATATTGAAAAAGTTGGTAACTTTTAGTTTTTATTGGAAAATCAATTATTTCAGGGAAATCCATAAATTTTACCATAAGTTAATTTTGATACGCTGATTTCAAAAAAATCATTGTAGAAATGAAAATTTATAAAATTTACATAATTTAATTATAATATTTTTTCATAAAAAATAACAAAAATGTTTTTTGAATGAAACATATTTTTAAGAATAAAATGTCTATTAAAAATTGAGTGATTACATACAATGAATTTATAAATAAATTTATATCAATTATATATATATATTTTATAAATTAGTTAATACAATTTATATTGGAAAATTTATTGGTTAGGTTATAATGATAATAAATAATCATTTTCCATTTAGGTTGGGTGTTGCGTGTCATATACGCCATGAAACATATTTTAAATTTAAAAATATTTAGTTGTTACTAAAACCATGGGAATATTTGTGGTTTTGATTATTGTAAAATATCGAGTACAAAAGCTAAGTTTATCAATTAATAAATAGTTCCCTTCTCCTTTTCTATAAATACACTCCAATTATTCTAATACAATTCACTCAAAACCCATTGAGCATGAATTCCTTCTCCCTATACAACTCTAAATCTATCCAATGGTTTTAACTAGATCTTAATAATCTCATCCCATGATTTAAAAGTTCCCTTTGTATGTAAGGGGATTCTCTCCTCCTACTCTTTATTCTATCTCTTTTTATTGAGTTATTCCTTTTGATTTACAACTATTCATTTTAGGGGTTTTTAAACTTAAATTTACAGTCCTTATGATTTATAATTAATTAGATACAACCATTCAATCTCATTGGAGACTTTCATAAACATTTATGTAACCCTGTTATGCTATATAAATTATCCTATGATTTTACATGATAAAAATTTATGTTGTGAATACCCATCCCCATTTCTACTCAAGGGTATTCACTTATATATACATATCCTTAATTTATTGGGGACTCCCATGTATTTAACCCACACTCTATAATCATAGTATTAAAATAAATGAAATAAATCTTTATTGTGTATGATCTATGTGGCACAAAAATGCATGTACATTATATGAATTTGGCGGGTGGGCCCGAAATTATATAGCCCACCAAAGAATTGTGTAATGTTTGTATCTAATGAGACACCAAGTATGGATTATGAGAGGTTATAATATAAAAAATACGTAATGATTTCTCAACATCCATCCATGACTTATGCCCATGATGTCAAGTTTTATATTGTTTCCACATTCCAATGTTACCTTGATGTTATCATCTTATATCTTGCTTCGATGTTTGTGTTTATAATTATCACCCTTTTTATTTCATCATGATTTTCTTATTGGCTAACATATATTATTTTGATCATGTTATTCTTTTATTATTCCCTTACTATGAATTATAGTTCACCTATTTCTTCTATACATTCCCAGGTTACCCCATGCAGTTTTAGGAGATCTAAGGAATTCAAGGGAATTTTTAATGATTTTTAAATAAATTTTTTATATAACTATTACAAATTAAGGAATTAGTTATAAAATTACATGAAGACACTAGTAAACATTATCGTTTTTATTGTATTATGTCTTTTTTTATATAATAAATCACTAATTAATGATTATAGTAAATTTGGGTTGCCATTTCTTTCACATCTTTTGAAATATTTATTTTCACCTTTGAAAAAAGTGGGATAATATATTTTAAATTCTAAACCATTTATTTCTATCATTTTTGGTCTAAAGTGGACTAAATAAGCAAGTGTGTAAAAAAACAAAAAAATAAGTAAATTTCAATTTCAGGAAATCATTTTCTAATTACCCAATGATTGTAAGTTTTCCAAAGAAATGGATCTTCCCAAATATAAAATCTACATTCATATTGTATTTTTTCAATTCTGTGGGGATTTATATTATTTTGGGATTGATAAGTTACCTAATATTTTACCATATCAACATTTCATAACACTTCACCATCAAAGAAGTAGAGATTATTCTCTAGAATGAGGTCTAATAATATTTTGTAGGTAATAATTACCACATAAGTTTTGTTGGGGAGTCAACTTAAGTGATCGAACTCTAGGTTCATAACTTCATTCTTTTGTTTTACATCAATGTTGAATTACTAAATTAGTAGCCTCTATCTCACAAGCCTGATCATAGCATCTAAAATCTTCATTAAATATATATTGGTTGCATGGTTAGAAAAGAAATAAAACTTTAGATCTATGAAAATATGTTCTAAATCTATCTAGAGTAAAGTAAATTTCTTGAAATTATTTATTTATGTTTATATAGTGAAATTGTAAAACATATAATATTCTGGTGTCATTGGTAATGAATTTTAGTCTGCCCTCAATTCTATGAGAATGGAATACCCCATATACTTGGTTGGAAGCATGTTGCAATATCTTGCATGGTTCTTCCCAATTTGGTGGCTACATTACTGGTGGGGTTATCAATGTCCTCTTAAAATAATAAAAGGTTTCCCAAAAATCATCATTAAAATAAAAATTCACCTTTTTAAAAAGAAATCTATAAATAAGAAGAGAAATATTGCTGAAATCATTGATAAACCTCCTATAGAACCATTAATGTCCTAGAAAGATCAACATGTTTCACAAAAGTTGGGTACAGAAAAGAATTTATTACTTCAAATTTTTATTTATCCACATCAATTCCTTTATGTAAAATGATATGACCAAATAAAATTATTTTATAGATAATGAATTTATTTTTTATATTAAAAAAAGATTATTTTCAATGTATGTTTTCATAACTTGATAAATAGTTTTAAATCAATGGTCAAGTGAATTTCCAAAAAATTTGAATTCATTCACGAATACCTCCATACAATCCTCAATGAGATCAAAAAATATACTTACCTTATTCATTTGAAATGTACTAATAGAGTCACATAATCAAAATAGAATCCTGTTATAGATAAAGGTGCCAATGGGATATGTAATTATAGAATTATCATGGTCCTTTAGAGAAACAAGTAACTAAAAATATCATGATAACCCATTTAAAGAGAAATAGAGAGTTGTTCCTACTAATTTATCTAATATTTGATCAAATAATAGGATGTTGAAATGATATTTTCTAGTGGCCTAATTCAACATCATATAGTCTATACATACTTTCCATTTGTTCTGAATTCTCACCTATATTTATTTATTCTTTTCATTGCAGGAAATTATTATGCCAGTTTTCTTAGAAACTACATAGATGGGGATATCCCATAGTGAACATTAAATGGGATAGATGATCCCTGATTAAAAGATCATATTTATAACCTTTTTTTCACTACCTCCATCAATCTAGGATTCAACCTCTTTTGGGGTTGGATAACAGGTTTTGAATCTCCCTTAAACAGAATTATATATGATCATAATTTTGGATTTATTCCTAGAACATCACTTAATATTAATTCCATTTCATGAGAATTATTCCTTAAAATTCCAATCAGAGTCTTTTATTGGTTTGTAAATTTATTTTTAGAAATTATCACTTTCTCTCTTTCTCTATCTATGAGGTACACATACTGCATCTCAGTAAAAGGTGGGTTTAATTCCGTATTTTGTGGTTTTTCAAGAGGTAAAATTAGATTCATATTCCTTATTCCTAAATTAAAAACTTATATTGCACAAGGTGTAATGTCCAAGACCTAGTATCCACTAAAAGGTTTCTCGAGCCTGATGGGTCACATGGCCTCAAAAAAATATATCTGAATTCCAGAGGATGTTAATTTTTAGGGAGGGACTAGGGTGTGTCTATTGGGATACTATGCCTTCATTACCAGAGTGTAACACATCCAAATTTTAATAAAGATAAATAGTGTAAGAAGTTGCAAAAACCATAGAACTGATAAATCCCCTAGAAAAAAATACATAACAAATCCATAAGTCCATAACATACAATGATGATGATACATGCATCTAAAAGCATCCAAAAAAAGTAGATATTAGTGTAATACCTTACCAGTATCTGAAATAGCCGAAATACCAAAAGTACCATATACCAAATAAGTCATATGTGAGTCTAAGCAAGCCAGATCCAAGGGGTATCAAGGCCCAAGGAATCCTAGGGAATAAAGACCTAAGAAGCATACTTATTCCAATGCATCCAATACCACATTAAAGATCCATGGAAAATTTTCCAAGGAAATTATTAATTCATTCACCATTAGATACAATTTACTATTTTAAACCATATGATTCAAAAAACACATATAACCATTCATATTTATTTACATCACAAAAGCATTCCCAATCATATATCATGATTCACATTCAAGAGAAAAAAAATTCGTATAACCACTTATTTAACCCAACCATTTATAATTCAACCATTTAACAACTCAATATCAACATGATATCACATGTAATATGAGGGAACCCACATACTTAAAATCCCATTTAATTCAATTCATTTAATAATTTTCTCCCCGTAACATGGAAAGAATAAACTCTCCCCCTATGTTGTTCTACATGGAATAAAAAGGTTAAATTCATATGGCGCGCCCCATAGGTAGAATTGGTTGTGGGAAAATCCTCCAGCAAGTCTGAAGGGAACCTAAGGGATTCCCTAATATGTTCTGATTCACTTTATTCTATTAATCACTTCAATTATGAGGTTGCACTGGAATGTTTGGAGGGTGGATCAGTGGAAGATACATATATAAATCACTAAAAAAAATGACAAAAGTATAGAAAACATATTTAAGTTTGATAGTAGAGTGCCCATCTAGTATCCACTCATGATTCAACTCTGATTGAGAGAAAAATAACCTACAAACAAAGAACCTAAAATTTGGGAAAATCATCCTGTACCTAAATAGCATCGTCGTTAGGAATAAGAATGGTGAATGACTAAAAAATAATTGATTACGCACCTATGTGGATCCAATGGTATGTTATGTGCTTGATTATGAGATTGGACATAGAGTTTTTTTCAAATCTAGTAATAGTTGCTCAATGGAGCTCTCAAAAACTGTGTCTGCTATGCGTAGGATGAAATTAGAAATTTTGGATTAAAAAAATAGAATTTAATTTGAATTAAAATTATAATATCGCCCAAAATAAAGGGGTCACACAATTTGAGTGAAGGTTTTGGAAAACTATGTGACAAACATTCATGGTTAGCTATTGAATGAGGGCACCCACATAGTTACCGTGCACGGTTTGACTAACCATGCAGAAACTATTCAAAAATACACTGTAAAAATTGCATACATTCTCACACATCTATGCCCCTCATTTCATATGGTTTGGAAAAACCTTGAAGCTTCTTCATGCTCTATACACATAAAATTCATGATTTATCAGATCATGTGGCCTACCAGACATAGTTTTAACTAACCATGATCCATGCCAATTCACACCAAAAATCGGGTTTCAGGATATGAATAAGACCCAAAAGCCACAAATACCACCATGAACTCAGTGGTAATTCACATTATACCATATTCAAACTTTAAAATTGAAAAATAAAGAATCCATACCTCATTCAAAATAACCAGGTTCTTACAATCCCCCAACTCTTAAAGAAATTAGTCCCCAAATTTATTTCTATGTAGTGGTCAAGATTCATTTGAGAAAAAATACAGCCACTAAGATTGTTTATCAGCCTCCCACTCCCATGTCTCATCTTGTAATTAGCCATGATACCATATCATCCATAATATATGAACTAAATATCTTTTGAGAACTATCATGTTCCTAACAACGATTTTAATCAGATACTCCTCAAAGGACACATCAACCTATAACTCAACCTCCTTAGGTTGAAATCATAGGACAAGTCTAAGTGATAAAAGCATATTTGAGATACGTGGAAGAAATAATGCATGGATCAATACCTCTAAGGTAACTGAAAATGATTTGCTACATGCCCAAATCTTCCAAGAATATTGAACGACCTAACATATCATGGTGAAATCTCACCTTGTCTCATGATCCATATATGTCGCAGCGTCAGAAAACCATGTAGAATGATGTGATCCCAAAACTCGAAATATAGAGGTCATCTATGGTGATTGGAGTAATATTTATATCAATATTGTGCAGTATCCATCCACTTATAAATCTATTAGACCTTCTCAAAAGTCTTTTTCATGAGACGTGGTCCTAGTAAAGCTACATCACCTACCTTTAACCTGCACAAGGGTGATCAAAATTTCTTCTGATAAAATTCCTCATAAGGTTCCATATTTATTTCTTCCTGATTGATGTTATAGTTGGAAAATTCAATTAGGGGTATATTATTTTCCAAAGAGTCCCTATAATACAAGTTGCATGCTAACAACCTATCCTCAAGAACCTATATCGTAATCTATGACTAACCATAAATATGAGGGTGGTATGCTATGCTCAGAAGCACATATGTACCTAGAGTCCTCTGAAAACATTTTAGTAAACAATATGTAAAACATGAATCCCTATCTGAAATGATAGTCAGAAGAACCTCGTGAAGTCATAATATCTCACAGATATATGACCTCACAACCTTATCCACATTGATGGTCCCCTTGATAGGAAATAACTGATAAACTATCACGAGACAATCAACAATAACAGGAACATCATCACATCCTCAAGGCGTACTCAGAATAATGATTATGAAATCCATCGTGACATCATCCCATTTCCTCTTTGGAATAATTTACTATTGTAAAAGTATGGATGGTCACTGATGCTCTGCCTTCACCTGTAGACAAGTGGAACAACTCATAACAAAAATAGTTTATCTTTCATTTCATACCGAACAACCTGTACTGATGGCGTAAGTCAGGATACCTCTTAGTGACTCTGAGATGCACATCCCAATTTGAGGCACGCAACTCCTACATTTAATTATCATGTATATCCACAAAATCCAAAAAAACATCATGGATACACATGATCACATCCTCCCCTACAATCTAAATAAGCATTGGATCCTTACCTTATACACTCTCCAATAGTACGAGGCCCTTTGAATCCAGTATCTACTTAATCCTCACTATATTCAGTAGGGTAGAGGTCACAACTTAGGATTATAGATAATTCTTCCCTTGACTGTCAGGAACCTCTATTTGTATCTTAGAGAACAAGGGTATAAGCTTCCACTCACCACCATCCTATTCAATTCCAATATCCGAGTCATCCAGCTGAGTGCATAATCAACTACATTTTCATTACCAAGCATGTAGGAATGCTTAAAGTCAAAATACTATAGGAAATCAACCCACCTTCGCTGCCTCAGATTCATATCACGCTGTGTAAATATGTACTTGAGGGCTTTGTAGTTTTTGTACACCCCAAAATGATCTGATAGTAAGTAATGTCTCCAACAGCTCAATGTGTGAACAACTATAGCTGACTTGAGATTGTGTGTCTAGTTATTCTAGTTGTGTGGAACCAGCTATTGATACCGGTACTTCATGACTCTATCCCCCTGCATTAGCAATTCTCCAAGCCCAATACCTTATGCATCACAATACAGAGTGTAGATCATGCCCTCCTCTAGCAGTATCGGGACTAGTGATGAAGTCCGTCCCCCTTTTATCCCTTGAAAGGATATTTTGTATGTAAAGACCCGTAAAATTCAAGGGAATTTTTTTCTTAATTTTTTCCATGGAATTTTTACAAGAAAGCGGTTTTAGACGACACTTGATTCCGAGGCCCGGAGTGCCAGGAATTGCAATCCGAAGTTTAGCTCGGGTACGTTCAGTGAACGAAAGAGCGTGAATTTCTAACATTTGAACTGGTGCCCGGAATTGAATTCCGAGGGAATCGATGGAACCGCAGCGCTGGTAATTGCTTAGGAACACCTGTTACGGAGTTGCGTTTTCACGAGAGTTGATGATAAAAATTGTGGAATTTATTTTACAATTATTCTACAATTTTTATTATTTTTACTCTAAGTGTTTAGTTCTTGATGGAAGTTGGGTAACCACCCAACCTCCCTTGGGAGGTTATGAGGGTGGTGGGGCCCACACGAACCCCACCCCTTTATATCCTCTAACCCCTCTCAACTCCCAATAAATGTTGATAACTAAAGTTTATTAAAATTATGGAATTAATGTGGTAAGTGTATTGTGAGTTTTTGAAATTCAAACTCTTGAATTTAAAAAGGATTGTTGTTTTAATAAAATAATAAGGAGATTATTTTATTTTGTTGTTAGAGTTTTGTCGTTGAGAGGTTTTGGGAAGAACATCTTCTTCTTCAACGAAGAATGTGAAGAACACCTCAGACTCTGACGAAGGACACCGTTCTTCAAGGAAGAACATCTCCGCCAAAGAACACAGAGAACTTCTTCCACGACGTTATTCTTCTGCGACGTTTCCTCTTCGGACGCACCTGGACGACAACGGAATCGACGTTCGTTCTCCACGACATCGACCCGCGACGCGAAGTCACTTTCCGCAACAGTTCTTCCGTGACGTCGTTTACATGACGCGAATTCCTCCTTCCAAGTGGCCTCTTTCCGCGACGGTTTTACCGCAACGTTTTCTCTTCGACAAACCTCCGAACAAGCTCCTCTCTTGAAACCAAGGTAGGGGTTTTATTTTATTTAATTATTTTCCGTTCATGATTCTAGTTTGTCGATCTTCGTGGATATTCGACTAAATGTTATCGTTTAATGAGAGGGGGACGGACCGCACAACCACGGCCGACCCACCTCTTTATCCTTGATTAATACTTTGTGGTTTGGACAGAATGGCGTGGTGTCGTTGCACCACGTGGAAATCGCAGGACAAGTAATTCACGGTGTCTTCGCGCCACGCCGTAAAGATTGAACAAGGACTCGACGCCGTCATGCCACGTCGAAGAAAACCGAAGATGCCGCGGCCAGAGCGGGGCCGCGGAGGAGGGGCGCGGTGCCGTCGCACCGCGCCAGACGAATCAAGCCATGGCCGGTTCCGGGCCGCGGCGTAGCAGGCTGACCGGCGGCCGGTTCCGGGCCGCCGGTGTCGGCGATGGAGGAAGGACCGGCCGTCGCTGGTCCTTGTCGGCAGAACCGGCCGGACAAAGGAGAACCGGGGGAATTAATTCCCCCGACCGGCTGAACAAAACGGCCCCCTTAATTAGGGGGCCGCGGTTACACAAGGGGGGCAGGCGCCCCCCCCCCCCCCCCCCCCCGTCACCAACGGCTCGGCCAAAGGCCGAGCTGGCCAGCGCGTGGGCCGCGCTATGGCCAGACCGGTCCGGGCCTCGACGGGCCGGGCCGACCCGGACCCGGGGCGGTTCGACCCGGTTCGGGCCAACCGGGGGGTCTCGGGCCGGGTCGGTCCGTGCTCGAAACCCCCGTTTTCAGACCGTTTGGGTTCAATTTCCCATAACTCGGGCTACGGACCTTCGATCGATGCGCCGTCAGCGGAGACACAATCCTTGGAATGAGACAGTCGTTTCAAAATATTTCCCTCAAGGTTTCGAAATACTTTGAGTTCGTCTGGGTTGGTTCGTACACGAAACCAACCGGGCCCTTGGAGTGGAAACGCTCATATCTTGAGCTTCAGACGTCCGATTGACGTGCCATTGACTTTGTTGAATTCCTCTTAGTGAGACGGATCTTTTGAAATACTCCGTCCAAGGTTTGGACGCAGGTGGAGTATGGCCAGGTTGGTTTTGCCTTAAAAACCAACCGGGCCCCTAGGACGAAAAAGCCAATAACTCTCAGACCGGGCGTCCGATTGACGCGCCGTCTGCGACGTTGAGTTCCTGTTGGTGATACGGAACTTTTGGATACATCAACTCCAGACTATGTGTCAGTTGATGTATCAGCCTCTCGGCTCGTGGAGCGGACCCTCCCGAACGAGCTTGCTGTGTGCGGGAACCCCAGTGCTGACTTCGACTGCTACTGTGACGACGACGACTGTACAGAGATCCTCAGTGGATTCGACGGCGACGACTACAACACTCAGCGATCCTATGTGGATCAGTGCTATCGATCCTGTGTGGGTCCGATCCTGTGTGGGTCAGCGCTCAGCAGTTCTGTGTGAGCCAGCGCCTACAGATCCTGTGTGGGTCCGATCCTGTGTGGGTCTTTGCGGGGGTTAGTACCTATCGATCCTTTGTGGGTCCAACGACTTAGATGGATCAGTGATCATCTCTATCGTCTTTCGAAGAAGTATACCTGTGTGAGCTGAATCCTGTTTACTCCTATGTGGATTGTGTTGTGCTATCATGTGTGGATTACGTTTTGCTTTCCTGTGTGGAATACGTATACTTTCCTGTGTGGACTGGGTTGTACTTGGGCTCGGAGGTTAGACCGTATTGGAATTGATGACTTAGGTATATGTATGGGCATATACCTAAGCAGTGTCGGTTGTTACTTCGTGATTGTATCTTTCCTTTGTGGTTTATCCTTTGTAGATTTTGGGAGACCTTCGGGGTCTCGGGGTCCCTATTGAGTAGCTTATACTCACCCCTGCACAGGCTATGCCCGCACTACGTTGTGTTGGTTTTAGATGACGGACAACATTGATCGTGGTTGAGGCTTGCAGAGCAGGACGGTACCTGGAGGTGTACCACTGGGCGGGACATACTCGGAGCGGACGACGGGACCCGAGGAGTAGTGGATCTATCTGTACCCACCCTTTAGGTGGGATTTCCAGTGGACAGCTCGGCGTTGCGGCTTTACTTTACAGTTGCTGTTTTCCCTTTCGATTTGTACAATACTTTCAGTTTGGGTTTGTATACTGGCCCATTTACTTTTTCCGCACTTACTCTTGTACCATCTTTTACATAGTGTTTACTTCTACTGCTTTTTTACTCTGTGGAGTTTGTTTACTTTTCAAAGGCAATTCCTTCCCTTTTTTTACCGGGATTTACGCCTTGGTGCTAGTCGCCAGCCCCTGGCCTATGGATGGCGGGCTTGGGGTAGTCACAGCATGGGCCCCGAGGACGGGTCGTGACAAATTGGTATCCGAGGAGTTCGGTTCTACCGCGGACTCTGATCTTTCTTCTATGAGAAGAAATAGTTTTTAGCGTATTGGGTGTGGTTATCAGTCCAGGGAGTCCAGTGTTGGTGCGGCGGCCGACGTATCCGTACACCAGGACCTTGGCTTCTGATTTCCGACTTAATGCTCGAAAACATTGATTGAATGTGTGTTTCAAATTTTCTTTGTGATTACTTTGTATCAGCTTACCAGGTATACTGTTCTGACCGTGGAAAACCTATTTCCTTTTAAGGATGGCCCCTCGACAGCATCCAGCTAGGGTTCCGAGAGTCGAGCGTGACGATAGCCCACCGAGCGACGAGGCCTCGGTGCAGGGCACTTTGTCAGCAGTGGCACCGGTGGTAGCCCTACCCGCCGAGCCACCGATGCTTCCAGCCCCAACCGCTGACGATGCACATCGCCTTAGTGCACTGCATGAGTTCCAGCACCAGCGACCACCCAGGTTACGTGGGGAGACAGACCCCCAGGCAGCCAAGGACTGGCTGGAGGCAGTGGTATGAGTTTTTCGGTTAGTGAGGACACCAACCGACCTCATGGTGATCCTCGCAGCGAGCCTACTGCACGCAGAAGCGGGCCGATGGTGGAGCTTGATGCTCCAGGTGCACGATGAGCCATCTCTACTCTGGACATACTTTGAGAGCCTCTTCTGCTCAGAGTTTGTCCCAGCCACCCTCCGTGCGGTGCGCATTCAGGAGCTTCTTCAGTTGCGGCAGGGCAGCATGACGGTCGCCCAGTACTCAGCGAGATTTACCGATCTCTCGCGCTACTCGACAAACATGGTACGAGACCCATTATTTCGGGCCGGGACCTTTGAGCAGGGATTGAGACACGAGATTAGGGCATCGCTGATCTCCCTCATCATTCCGACTCAGACAGGAGTATTGGAGAGAGCCCTTTTGATCGAGAGCTTTCTTGGTGAGTCTACACCAGCACCGAGACCCACCGCAGGGCGGCACGTAGCAGAGTCTTCTGCAACAGGCAGTCGATGGATGACTCTTGGTCCCAGGAAGACCACACCCTTAGGTAGATGACCTCAGGACACTGGCTTAGCAGTGCGGGGCACACAACACAGAGCCAGTCTTTCGAGAGGCAGGCAGTGCTACTCATGCGGCGGGCAGGGCCACATGGCTCGTGATTTCTCGACCCGCCGTGCCGAGGAGCAGCAGATGTTTGAGGGACCACCGAGGTAGAGGCAGAGGGTCGACCGTGGCGGTCCGTAGGGAGCAGGCGGATGAGGCAGAGGAGCTGGCCGAGCAGCGGGTGGTGGGCGACGCTTTGAGGCTCTACCACCACCACCACCAGGAGGTCCACCCCGACCACAGGGAGCTGGCGGGCAGAGACAGGCACAGCTCCAGGCAGCAGAGGCCTACGACCATGGCGTGCCCGAGATGATTTGAGGTATTATCTGTGTCTATTCCACCCTTTCTGCAGTACTTATAGACACAGGAGCGAGTCACTCTTTCATAGCTGCTGCCCTTGTTCGGATCTCGGAGTTTCCGATAGAGCCGTTGGCTTGATCCTTACGGCTAGAGACTCCTACGGGAGAAGACTCGACGATTACGCACTGGTACCGGCAGTGTGAGTTTACTCTAGGAGGCGAGATCTTTGGCTGGGATCTTCTTGTAGCGGCGTCTAGGCCTTACGACGTCATCTTGGGCATGGATTGGTTGTCTACGGTCCATGCACAGATTGACTGTTTTAGGCGCAAGGTGCAATGTGTACGCACCGACGGGAGCAGGTTCACCTTCACCGGCGAGAAGGGAGCCTTTGAAGCACGGGATGGAATTCCGCAGAGGAGGGGACAACCCATCACTCATCATTTGGCTAGCCTCGTTCTAGGAGCAGTTGACGTGCAGAGTCCTAGTTTTCCTGCAGTGGTGGATCAGTATGCAGACGTTTTCCCTGATGACATTCCAGGGCTACCTCCTCGCATAGAGGTAGAATTTTCTATTGACCTGTACCCCAGGACATCCCCGATATCGACTCCAGCATATTGGATGGCCCCCACCGAGCTTCGAGAGCTACAGGTACAGTTGGAGGACATGCAGGGCAAGGGGTTCATCCGACCCAGTGTTTCACCCTGGGCTTCCCCGATTTTGTTCGCCAAGAAGGCGGACGAGAGCTTGTGACTTTGTGTTGACTATCGTCGCCTGAATCTGGTGATAGTGAGGAACAAGTATCCGCTATGGAGGATTGATGACCTCTTGATCAGCTCAAGGGAGCATGGTGGTTCTCGAAGATAGACCACAGGTTAGGCTATCATCAGTTCAGAGTTCAAGACGAGGACGTGCAGAAGACGACCTTCAGATGTCGGTATGGCCACTATGAGTTCTTGGTTATGCCATTCGGCGTAACCAATTCTCTAGTAGTGTTCATGGCCCTCATGAACAGGATCTTTCAGCCATACCTCGATTGATTTGTCATGGTCTTCATCGACGGAATTTTGATTTACTCGACGACTGAGGAGGAGCACGCCTACCACTTACGGGTTGTACTAGACACACTCCAAGAGCACCAGCTTTATGGTAAGCTCTCGAAGTGCCAGTTTTGGATACGTGAGGTCCACTTCTTGGGACACGTCATCTCTGAGGCGGGAGTGGCAGTGGATCCTGCGAAGATCGAAGTAGTGTTATCTTGGGAGCCACCCAAGAGCGTGATGGAGGTGCAGAGTTTCTTGGGACTAGCTGGATACTATAAGAGATTTGTGCCAGACTTCTCCAGAGTTGCGGCACCACTCTATGCTTTGAAGAAGAAGGGGAAACCCTTTGTGTGGTTAGACAGATGTCAGAAGATCTTCCAGGAGCTGAGACAGAGATTGACCAGCGCACCTATCTTGAGGTTGCCTGAGGAGGGAGTAGGGTACGTAGTCTACTGCGATGCATCAGGGACCAGACTCGGATGTGTCCTGATGCAAGAGCGGGTAGTGATCACCTATGGATCATGTCAGTTGAGGCCACATGAGCAGAACTACGCTACCCATGACCTGGAGTTAGCAGCAGTGGTCATCGCTCTGAAGACATGGCGACACTATCTGATGGGCGAGCGCTTTACAGTCTTTTCTGACCATCAGAGTCTCAGATACATCTTCTCTCAGAAGGATATGAATCTGAGACAGCGGCGATGGCTCGAGTTCCTCCAGGACTATGACTTTGAGATATTCTATACTCCTGGGAAGGGAAACGTAGTAGCCGATGCCCTCAGCAGGAGGATGGGTATTCAACTACTTGAGGAGGCGACAGAAAAGCTAGCCTCTTTGCAGATATCCTTCGTGGATAGAGATGGAGAAGCCTTCCTTCAGTCTCTCACAGTCACTCCTCCATTACTACAGCAGGTCAGAGAGGCATAGCGTGGGGACGTTGACTGTGAGACGCAGTGTGTACAGATATCCTCAGGACAAGAACCTGATGGTTTCTTCTTTGGAACAGAGCACGAAATCCTTTTCAGAGGAAGTACCTTGGTATCAGTTGCTTTACAGGATGAGGTGCTGAGAGAGTTTCACACTTATCCCTTGGCGGTACATCCTGGAGTGGTGAAGATGTACCAGGATCTCAGACGACAACACTGGTGGCCAGGCATGAAGAAGGCTGTGGCAGAGTTTGTTTCTCGACGACTCACCTGCCAGCAGGTGAAGGCAGAGCACCAAGTACCAGCAGGCTGGGTACAGCCTTTGGAGGTTCCGGAGTGGAAGTGGGACGGCATATCTATGGACTTCGTGACTGGACTTCCACGCACTTCCAGAAGTCACGACTCCATTTGGGTGATTGTCGACCGACTCACCAAGTCGGCGCACTTTATACCCATCAGAGAGTAGGTCTCAGTGGAGAGCTTGGGATGACTTTACGTTCAGGAGATTTTACGACTTCACGGTGTGCCATCATCTATCGTCTCCGATCGAGATGCTCGCTTTACTTCCCGGATTTGGAAGGGGTTGCAGGAGGAGTTCGGGACACAGCTACGTCTGAGCACAACCTTTCACCCTCAGACGGATGGTCAGATGGAGAGGACCATTCAGACTCTCGAGGACATGCTCCGCGCATGCGTCCTCGACTCTGGTCGCAGCTGGGAGGACCACCTACCCTTGGTGGAGTTCACGTACAACAACAGATACCACTCCACCATCGGGATGGCACCATACGAGGCATTGTACGAACGACCTTGTAGATCTCCTTTGTGCTGGACAGACTCTGGGGAGTCAGCACTTGTGGGACCGAAGATGGTCCGAGCCACGACAGAGAAGGTCCAGGTCATCCAGGAGCGGATGAGGACAGCTCAGAGCCAGCAGAAGTCTTATGCTGACAGGAGGCGGAGGCCACTAGAGTTTGAGGATGGCGACCACGTCTTTTTGCATGTCTCACCTCGACGTGGTTTATGGAGATTTGGCCGGGGAGGCAAGTTGTCTCCACGCTTCATCGGACCATTCCAGGTCCTTGACAGGATTGGCGAGGTGGCTTATCGCCTGGCTCTACCACCTCAGTTGCACCGGGTGCACGACGTCTTCCACATATCTCAGCTGAGGAGATACGTGCACGACCCGACTCACATCATTGACCATGGAGAGCTAGAAATTGATGATGGGGCGACTTTTATGGAGGTCCCAGTGGAGATCAAGGATCGATAGGAGTGGGTCCTGCGTGGACGGTCAATTCCTCTAGTGCGCATCAGATGGCAGCACGGGAACCTCCAGGAGAGCACTTGGGAGCGGGAGGCTCAGATGTGTGCTCAGTACCCTCATTTGTTTCCCTAGTTTTGATGTATCTTTACGGGGATGTAAAGCCCTGAGGTGGGAGTTATGTAAAGACCCGTAAAATTCAAAGGAATTTTTTTCTTAATTTTTTCTTTGTAATTTTTACAAGAATGAGGTTTCATATGGCACTTGATTCCGAGGCCCGGAGTGCCCAGAATTTCAATCCAAAGTTTAGCTCGGGTACGTTCAGTGAACAAACGAGCGTGAATTTCTAACATTTGAACCGGTTCCCGGAATCAAATTCTGAGGGCACCGATGGAACCGCATCGCCGGTAATTTCTTAGGAACACCTGTTCCGGAGTTGCGTTTTCACGAGAGTTGATGATAAAAATTGTGGAAGTTATTTTATAATTATTCTACAATTTTTATTATTTTTACTCTAAGTGTTTAGTTCTTGATGGAAGTTGGGTAACCACCCAACCTCCCTTGGGATGTTATGAGGGTGGTGGGGCCCACATGAACCCCACCCCTTCATATCCTCTAACCCCTCTCAACTTCCAATAAATGTTGATAACTTAAGTTTATTAAACTTATGGAATTAATGTGGTAAGTTTATTGTGAGTTTTTGAAATTCAAACTCTTGAATTTCAAAAGGTTTGTTGTGTTAATAAAATAAGAAGGAGCTTATTTTATTTTGTTGTTAGAGTTTTTTCATTGAGAGGTTTTGGGAAGAACATCTTCTTCTTCGACGAAGAACGTGAAGAACACCTCGGACTCCGACGAAGGACACCGTTCTTGAATGAAGAACATCTCCGCCGAAGAACGCAGAGAACTTCTTCCACGACGTTCTTCTTCTGCGACCTTTCCTCTTCGGATGCACCTCGACGACAACGGAATCGACGTTCGTTCTCCGCGACATCGACCCGCGACGCGACGTCTCTTTCCGCAACGGTTCTTCCGCGATGCCGTTTCCGCGACGTGACTTCCTCCTTCCAGGTCACCTCTTTCCGCGATGGTTTTACCGTGACGTTTTCTCTTAGACGAACCTCCGAACAAGATCCGCTCTTGAAACCAAGGTAGGGGTTTTATTTTATTTAATTATTTTCCGTTCATGACTATAGTTTGTCAATCTTCGTGGATATTTGACTAAATGTTATCGTTTAACGAGAGGGGGCCGGACCGCACAAACACGGCCAACCCACCTCTTTATCCTTGTTTAATACTTTGTGGTTTGGACGGAATGGCGTGGTGCCGTCGCACCATGTGGAAATTGCGCGACAAGTAATTCACGGCGTCGTCGCGCCGCGCCGTGAAGATTGAACAAGGACACGACGCCGTCGCGCCGCGACGAAGAAAACCGAAGACGCCGTGGACGGAGCGGGGCCGCGGCGGAGGGGCGCAGTGCCGTCGCACCACGCCAGACAAATCAAGCCGTGGCCGGTTCTGGGCCGCGGTAGAGCAGGGTGACCGGCCGCCGGTTCCGGGCCGCCGGTGTCGGCGATGGAGGAAGGACCGGCCGTCACCGGTCCTTGTCGGCAGAACCGGCCGGACGGTGCGGGCCAGCCGGACAAAGGGGAGCCGGGAGAATTAATTCCCCCGGCCGGCTGAACAAAACGGACCCCTTAATTGGGTGGGGGCACGGTTACACCAGGGGGGCAGGCCCCCCCCCCCCCCTTCGCCAACGGCTCGGCCAAAGGCCGAGCTGGCCAGCGCGCGGGCCGCGTTGTGCCCAGACCGGGCCGGCCGCCTGGCCGGTCCGCCAGGCCGGGCCAGGTAGGGCCAACCGGGGGGTCTCGGGCCGGGTTGGTCCGGGCCCAAAACCCCCGTTTTCGGACCGTTTGGGTTCAATTGCCCATAACTCGGGCTACGGACCTCCGATCGACGTGCCGTCAGCGGTGACACGATCCTTGGAATGAGACAGTCGTTTCGGTATATCGCACTCAAGGTTTCGTAATACTTTGAGTTCGGCCTGGTTGGTTCATACAGGAAACCAACCGGGCCCTCGGAGCGGAAACACTCATATCTTGAGCTTCGGATGTCCGATTGACGTGCCGTCGACTTTGTTGAATTCCTATTAGTGAGACGGATCTTCTGAAATACTCCGCCCGAGGTTTGGACGCAGGTGGAGTACGGCCGGGTTGGTTTTGCCTTAAAAACCAACCGGGCCCCTCAGACGAAAAAGCCAATAACTCTCAAACCGGGCGTCCGATTGACGCGTCGTCTGCGACCTTGAGTTCCTGTTGGCGATACGGAACTATTGGATACATCAACTATAGACTATGTGTCAGTTGATGTATCAGCCTCTCGACTCGTGGAGCGGACCCTCCCGAACGAGCTTGTTGTGTGCGAGAACCCTAGTGCCGGCTGCGACTGCTACTATGATGACGACGACTGTACAGAGATCCTCAGTGGACTCGACGACGACGATTACAGCACTCAGCGATCCTATGTGGATCAGTGCTACCGATCCTGTGTGGGTCCGATCCTGTGTGGGTCAGCGCTCAACGATTCTGTGTGAGCCAATGCCTATAGATCCTGTGTGGGTCTGATCCTGTGTGGGTCTTTGCGGGGGTTAGTACCTATCGATCCTTTGAGGGTCCGACGACTTAGATGGATCAGTGATCATCTCTATCGTCTTTCGAAGAAGTATACCTGTGTGAGCTGAATCCTGTTTACTCCTATGTGGATTGTGTTGTGCTATCCTGTGTGGATTATGTTTTGCTTTCCTGTGTGGAATACGTATACTTTCCTGTGTGGACTGGGATGTACTTGGGCTCGGAGGTTGGAGCATATTGGAATTGATGACTTAGGTATATGTATGGGCATATAACTAAGCAGTGTCGATTGTTACTTCGGGATTGTATCTTTCCTTTGTGGTTTATCCTTTGTGGATTTTGGGAGACCTTTGGGGGTCTCGGTGTCCCTACTGAGTAGCTTATACTCACCCCTGCATGGGCTATGCCCGCACTACGTTGTGTTGGTTGCAGACGGTGGACAACATTGATCGTGGTTGAGGCTTGCAGAGCAGGACGGTACCTGGAGGTGGACCACTGGGCGGGACATACTCGGAGCAGATTTCGAGACCCAAGGAGCAGTGGAACTATCTGTACCAACCCTTCAGGTGGGATTTCTAGTGGATAGCTCGGCGTTGCGGCTTTACTTTACAGTTTCTATTTTCCCTTTCGAGTTGTACTTTACTTTCAGTTTGGGTTTGTATACTGGCCCATTTACTTTTTCCGCACTTACTCTTGTACCAGGTTTTACTTAGTGTTTACTTCTACTGCTTGTTTACTCTGTGGTGTTTGTTTACTTTTCAAAGGCAATGCCTTCCCTTTTTTTACCTGGATTTACGTCTTGGTGCTAGTCGCCAGCCCCTGCCCTATGGAAGGCGGGCTTGGGGTAGTCACGCCACGGGCCCCGAGGATGGGTCGTGACATTGTAGGTATCTAACCATAAAAACATCACTACCTTCTTAGTCAATCCCATTAATGGAACTACTAATCATGAAAAGTCCTATATGAAATTTATGTTGTATCTAGATATACCTAAGAAAATCTATATGTCAAAGAAGTTCTTCGGATGCTCCTAGGAAACTATAAATCTCACATTATATGGGTCAACTAATACTACTATCTCTGAGATAATTTATCTGAGGAAGTGAAAATGATCCATCTAGATGTGGCACTTTGTGATCATAGAATATAACTGATGCTCTATTATTGTATTTAAAATATTCTCATGATATTTAGCATGGTCATGTTAATTGTGAGAATACACCAAGATAATTTCCATGAAACCACCACAAATGAATCCATATATGGATAAAATACTTGGTTAATCATCTCCATGAAAACAAATAGTGTGTTCATAATACTGAATTACATAACTAGATACTCATATAGAATATACCAACTACAAAAGGCTATACGATGTGTGTCTGTAGGTCTAATATGTACGTATTGATCTCTGGACATCAAATCAATTTTTGAGAACACCCAAGCTCCCCAAAGCTGATCAATCATGACATCTATTCATGGAAATGGATACCAATTTAAAACCATTATCTGGTTCAATTTCAGGTAATCAATACACAGCCTAAGGCTATAATACTAATTTTTCACAAAAGGACCAGCAAACCCCATAGATATGTACTTGGTCTAATGAACCCCATTGTATAAAAATCTGATTTCTATCTCTTGAGAACATTCAACTCCATCAAAGCCATCCTATATGGAGGAATGGATAATGTTTTAGCTCCTAGAACTCTCTCAATGAAGAACTCAACTTCCCTCTCTGGAGGTAAACTAGATATGTCATCCGAGAAAGCGTCCCTGAAAAGATCCACCACTAGAGGAGAGTACATATGACGTGCTCCATGATCATTCAAATACAATATAGTGATCTATTATGTTATCATTCCCACCCCATGATGCCCTAGTCCATCTCAGATATCCAGGACATCCCATTCCCCTTGTGAGTATAAAATGAACTCTATGGTTATTTGAAAGTCACCCTGTAGAGATATCAGTCAATTCAATGTTGATAAGTTACTATAAAGTCTATCCTACGTATGACACCAAACCCTATCATGCCAAGGACATAAAGATTCCAGACGAAGTGACACCCACCATCTTCACGGGGGTACTCCCTAAACTGGCATACATCATCCATTTTGATTCCCAATAGAGTGTATAGTTTTATAATTCTCTAAGATGATAATATAATGATCCCAAATCTTTTTCCCCAGATGTAAAGATATGTAACTCTGTGATGCACCAATATCAAAAAGGGAAGACACAAAAGTATATGCTACTAAGATTGTACCTCTCACCATAGACTGTTTAAAACCCTTCTCCTTGGGGTTAGGATGTATAGAAATATCTTTCTTAAATGACAACATTGTGGCACAACCTCACTGCCCAGAGTAAGCCCACTCTGATATATCAGTGTAATTGGTTCATGGATACCTTGACCACTACCATAACTACCTCTGCCTAATCAATCATCACAAAACTAGTTCTCTTAATCTGATATAATTGAGAAACATTCTCCATAATTTGGTGTCAGAGTTAGCCCATACAACTCACTATTAGAGTGAAGGTCCCACATAAATATTTCACATGAAACATCCTGCCACAAGTTCATCACTTACCTGGGTTATGGTCACACTGATTCTTGATGTGGCCCTACCTGTCACACTGATTATAGAATACTGAGCTACCAGTACTCACATCATGACTAGTACTCATCTCACATGAAGCCTCAAAACAGTTCTTCCTACCGATGGAAGTTGAACTACTTGGTCAAGAAACAGATGTTCCCTACTCTAGCACTCTAGATTCTCTCAGGTTCCGCATTGTAATCAGCACCTCATGAACAATTTCAGTGATAGAGGTCAATATAGACACATTCAACTAATATCTGAAATCAATTTAGAGACCTTCCTTGAATCATCTCACCCTTGATATCTCATCAGTAAGGTACATCAGCACAAAATGTTGCTACTCTGTAAAGCATGTCTATTACTCAATAACTGTCATCACTTCCTACTTCAGATGTATGAATTCACTAACACACATTACCTATAGAGTCTCAATATATAAATAGTCATAGAATATAGTTTTTAAATAAACCCAAAGAATATCTCACAGGCTATCAACCTATATCAGATCATACCACCGTTGCATTTCTCCTTCACAAATCATGTTAGTCACTAGTTTGAGTCTCTTCTCAAGAGGTGTGTCAAGGTTATTGAATATAAACACCATTGTCTCTATACATATCTCTGTATCCCTTGGATCTCAATACCATGAGAAAATTGGAGGATTCTTCTACTAGAAGACACAAATTAGATCAACCATAGAAAAGGAAGGCTATTGTGTTCCCTAAAAGGTCTACATGAAGTGATATAATACCTTGTGGAACTATACCTAAGAACCTATTTCTGAAATAATATATGGTGTCACAACTAAAACTAAAGGGTGGAAAAATAGTATTCCATGGCCATCCAACTCTAGAATGTGGTTTTTTCCACACTACTGACGCACGATTGGAGATCCTCATGGAGGCATGCCTCTACAATACCAAACACATGCATTAGAAAGAAACAATATCGAAATTCAGAGCTCAAAATCATGGGACAAGGTCCAAAACATCCTAAATATAGGTTATACAATATAGTATACTTCTAAAGATAGGGTTTTTATAAATAAATAGTTGAAAAAGTCAATGGATACACATCTTCTTACCCACTCAAATGTTGGGTCTAGGTCAATTATTCATCTCTAAGTCCATTTTCACATTTCAATTCATATTAATTTTAAATTTAATTACCATAATTCATTTATTAGTAAGGATTAACCAGTGGTTCACCAAGTTCTAATCAATGGGGGCCCATAACAACTCATGAACCAAAAATTGGTTCCTATATAGTCCATACCATAACAAATTCACTTTAAAAAATTGAATCAATTGGCGTGTCACATTCAAGTCCATAAGGGAACATACTCCTTATGAACTAAAAGATGGAACACCTTTCTCTATCCACAACACACAATTTATCACATCACCTATCACAATAGAATGAAAATAGGTAATGCATCCTATATGGCCTGGCATAATGCATGAAATGTGATTTCTAGAGAGTCCTTTAATGATGCATGAGATGGAATAACCTCATTAAAATAGTTTAAAATATACTATAACCCTTAATCATATCAATAATAACATAAAAAATCAAGTTCATCACCCAAATATGGAATCAAATCAACTGTATTAGTAAAAATTCTAAAAATAGAAACTGAATTTGAAGCAATTTTTAATTTTCATGTATATGGGTTAGTTACACCCAAGAATAAACCATTAACGAACTCCAATAACTTCCTCTCTTTTTATATTTTCACCAAATTGTATATAAAACTATAAAATACAGCTTTGATAAACATTATATTTTTCTGGACCCGGATGTCAATGAAAGGTTCCTTGAGTCCAATGGGTCACATGGCCTCAAACGCATCTCCCTAAATGCTAGAGGCTGATAACTAGTAGTGAGGGTCTATGATGTTTCCATGGGGATACTATACCATTATTACCATAATGAAACACATTTGAATATAAATCAAATTCAATAGTGGAAGTAGGTGAAACAAGCATACCACTAATAAATAACCAAGATATGAATAGATAACAAATACAAAAGTTTCTCATATACAATTATGATGATACATGTATCCAATAATAATCCAAAATAGGTAAATAGAATTATTTTACAATACCAGTATAAAAAATACCAAAAATTAATAAAAGTTAAATCTCTATAGATCATCAAAAGACTCAGCTCGATCCCATGACCACCTGCTCCTATGTATGGAAAAAAATAAAGCCTCGAACCATGGGTGCTTTCCCTTATCTCTACCTACATCCAAATAGTTTGTTCAGGTACCCAACATCAACCCAAACGTGGTGTCAGATACAATACCAGTATGTATCCACCAAAATATCTATACAATTCTAGGATGTGAAATATAATAAGCTAAGAAGTGCGAAACTAATGCAGGTATGCAGTAAATAAATTTAATATGCCCAATGAATTTCCACCACAAGTGATACCACATGCCTAAAGTGCCTCCCTAAAAAACAAGTTTCAACTTTTATACCATGGTAGCTACATGTAAAACAATGTAAACACCACAGACTCACTGTAAAACCATAGAACTATATCAACCATAGCTTTTTCATATAACCTCAAGTGTTAAAACATCCACTCCCAAGTTGTTCAACGAAGTATTTCATAGTTATCATGGTAATTCTATATAATCAAGTGTTAGACCCTGAGGGGCCAAAGCTAGGGTGTGGAAGACCAAGTCATCAGCATTGAGTCCCAAGAGAATATTGATGGAAACTCGATTATGCACTGGTTAGAGTCCTAGGAGAATGTCTACCAAACATGCCCTACGTAAGTCCAAGCACTTTAGATCTAAGGGGTAGTAAGGCCTGAGGAATACCATAGAATCAAGACCCATGATCATAATCAATCCAAGGAATCCACTACCGCATTCATGATCTATGTAACATCATCCAAAGAATCTATTAATTCATTCACAATTTCATACCATTTACCATTTCATACCATATGAGTATACCAACTCATATAAATATTCACATTGAATTACATCACATGTGTATACCCACTCATATATCATAATTCACATTAAAGATAAAACAATGAGTATAACCACTCATTTAACCCAACCATTTACAATTAAACCATTTAATAATTCAATATTAATATGATATGACATGGTTAAGGAGGGGACCCATCTTATATATATCTCATTCAATTCAATTCATTTACTAAGGGGATCCCTCTAACTAGGAATGCATAAACTCACTCCATGTGTGGTTATACAAGCAATAAACAAAGTAAATTCATAAGGAATTCCCCATGGGAGGCCTTATTTGGGGAAAAAACATACAGAAAGTCTCAAGGGTACCTAAGAGTTTCTATAATAGGTCTCGATTCACTTAATTCAATTAATAATTTCAATTTCATGGCCGCAATAGAATGTACAATGGGTGGCACAACAACAAAATGTTTTACAAAACACCAAAATGAATGTCAAAAATTAAATACCACCTAGAGTAGATTGATAGTAGTTATCTTGTAACACCCCAAGATTTCATAGTTTGTTATCTCATTAAAGTAATTCAATAGCTTGTGCTGCACGCAACACAGAGTTTGAGTGGACAATAACTTTCCAAACTAGCAGTTAAAAAAGCGGTTATGAATTGTATTAACTGAATTTTGAATCTTATATACTCTATATAATTTTAACATCCATATTATGTGTTTCTTAGACACAATATACGAAAAAATTCATTTGTTAAAAAAGAAGTATTTTTCAAAAAATGCAATTTTACCGCCTTTTAATGGAGAACCCTTTTTAAAACCAATATTTTACACTTTTATAAATTAAATTTAATGAAATTAAATTCTTCATTATAAGTGGGAAATAAATATTTAGTTTGGATAAATTTTTGGTACTTTTCTGATAACTTTCATATTTTGATGAATAGTGAAAATACTATGTTTTTATTGAATGAAACCTTTTTAATCAAAATAATTTATAGTGTCAAATTACACATTTGAATGGTTTTTAAGTATAATTAGATTTTATTTTTATCATGTAATATATTTTATGTCATTATAAGTAATTTCACATTTAAATTTGACATAAAAACATGTCAATCTTTTAATAGTTTTTACTTTTTAAAAACCGGCCCTTTTGTTTTGACAATGTGAATTAATTTTGATTTAATAAATGAAACTTATATGTTTTTAATTTTGTAAAATAGGCTTCATTTTTTAATTTGGAATATCAAAATTATCTTAGGGTTAATTTTTGGTATTTTTTGATAACTTTAAATTTTTGATGAATAGTGAAAAACACTGCTTTATTATTTTAGACTGACTTTTTATTTAAATAATTATTTATTTTATTTTAATTTATTTTAATACCAAAATAGTTCTATAATACCTATATAAGTCCAATGTAATTCATTGTAGTCATTTAATTATAAAATTATATGTATAAAATTTTATTGATCTTTTTAACTTCTTTTACCCACCTTCTAGGCACGTTAGAAAATTTGCATAAAACTTAATTTTACCACTTCTGTGAGTTGAATTTCAAAAATCCAAGAGACATGATTGGCATCAGTAAGTAAAATGTTATTCAATAAGATTAAAATAATTTTTGGTGAATAGTAACTTTTGACTTTTATTTAGCCCAGTTAAAAGTAAATGGCATAATTAAAGAGAAAAATGATATTATAATTACCCAAACACATGTCCTAATTATATTGGATGAGTTTAATTTGACCCAAAACAAGTATAGGAATAAAATATTATCCTTCAGGTAAACATGGATTAGATTAGGACATTTATTATTATTTTATTTAAAGAAGAGTTAAAAGTGTTAAATTCAATGTTTATTAACTAAACCATTTTTAATATATGATTATACATAAGATAAATCCTAATATAAATATTAATTATAAATATAAAAAGACTTTCTACATCATGATATTTTATTTATAAATTTTAGACCTTAAATAATTAAATTTATTTATGACACAATGAAGATTCATTAATTACCTTATTAATGAAAGAATCAAATAAATGGTATTATAAATATTAAAATAAATATAATTTCAAAGTTTTATGACATACAAGAATTTTCTATATGAATATGAAATGTTAGGGTTGATTATATGTATCTTTTTCTATGTAATAATGTTGTGATTCCTTTTACAAAAACAAAATACCAAATAGTGTCAAAATTGGCATAAAATAATTTTGAAAACAAATACTATATTATTGGTTGATATAATATTCAAAAAAATATTAGGTTCGACCAAATACATTAAATAATATTATATGTGTCATTAATGAACCACTTTAGGTTCTATTGGAAGTTTAGAGTATGATTATTAACCATATTGTGTAAGAATACAAGAAGACACGGTAAAAGTTAAACTATTTAACTAAGAGTTAAATCTAAAATATAAGGTTAAAATGGTAACCTAAACCTTTATAAAACCTATTGGTTGAGAGGATTTCGACCCATAACCACCTATGGCTCGAAATAAATTCATTTTAAGACATTATAAACCGAATATGTTTGTATAAAAAATTAATATTTTAATCTTTTCCTAAAGTGACCCTCACCCCACTTATAAAAGGGCACTTCCCCTTCTCTCAAAATCACACCTCCAAAGCCATTGCGCTCGGTCAAACCCTACCCAAATATCCTCCCAACTTCCCTCAAATCAACCCAGAGTCCTTAAATTGATCATAAATACAACCTAAAGACCCCTTTTGATCAACTCAAAAGGAAACACCTGAAGAAGAGGTAATAATTTCATCACCCTCTTTCATGTTCTTTTCATCTTCCACTTCATCTTTCTTTGTTTTTTCCATACCAAAATAATAAATCCATTAAATACTACATAATGTTATGTTATTATAAATATGATACAACCTTATTCGTTATTCTATCCATCCTATAAATGACAAACTCACCATACGTGTGTACGTACGGTATACCGTTTCCTAGTCGTAGTGTAGTTTGTTATTCAAACACTTCATTTTTTGGATGGGTATAATAATGAGTATAACTGATGTAAATAATAAATATAACATTTTAATGACTATTTATATATTATATACCATCCAATTACATACAATATCACCATCCATATAATTATATATTCGTCCATGCATACGTACAGATTACCGTCTCTATGACGCGATGAGATTAATTCAAACGTTCACCATTCAACGATGATTATAAATATATATATATTATTAATAAATATTTAATATATGGAAAATTATTCTATTATATATATATAAAAAATTTATATATTTTTGTACTTACATATATATTATTCACTTACTTCTGTTCAATACGATATGAAAATGAAAACAACATTTATGCGTACGTACGGCCTACTGTCTCCAAAAATGGTGACTTCCATTTCATATATCTATCTTTTATAAATATTTATATTCTGAATATATATGATATATATAAAGAGGTTTATATTCTGGAAGAATTTAAATCGGGATCTAAATGATATGATCAAGAATAACAAGTTAAAACATGTACGATAAAGAAAGCGATTATTAACCAAAATGTTAATTTAATGTGGAAATAATTATTAAATGGATAGTATAATTTCATAAATGAATCATGTATGATATAATAAATATTAATATGGTTATCATATAATTTAATAACATACTATGGTCATTATACAAAAGGTTAAATGTACCCTCGACCAAAGGAAAGTGCAAGGTAAGGGTTAATTTCACAATATATTTATTATCCGAGGTTGTTTTTACATAAGTATCTACTGTGACCTATTTTTTATCCATGTCCATGTTTCATAAAAGAGTTTTAAAAGGGATTATTTTTAATTTAATTTTTACTAAAAAACATTTAAAATGTTTTAATGATTTATTCTTCTAAACCTTTCTCATTAATGTCCATGTTTTAGAAATGGTTTTAAGGATTTATTTATAAGGACATGAATGTTTTAAAATGTGAATTCCTTTCAAAAGTTTCAAAGTAATATGGGAAAAATTAACTCAAAACTATATTTTAATTGAATTCATTTATAATACTTTTAAATTATTTCATGAAAATGGATATTTCTCTCAATTATTTTTATGGATTATTTTCAACTAGGTCAGAATCCATTACGAGATATTATTATTGATCGAGGATGATTTATTATGATACAAATCTTCCATATTATATTGAAGGTTTTGTGACATTCTTGACTATGGTTGTGTTATTTTTATACCATTAATGGTTTATAGATAAATTATTGACATTTCATATGTTAGTTTTAATACAGAATGCTTATGTTATGTTTAGACCATTTCATATGAGGAATGTATTGGACTTAATAAGTAATGGGTAGAGCCTACTATAGCTACTCGGTGCATCGGTAGGTATCTTGAGACAAACTAGTGTCTTGGAACAAGGATTAAAAAAAATCTTATTTGTCATCTTGGCACGAGGCCTTGACTATGTGGTTATGAAGTCTGGAATTATGCATTCCATAATTATGAAATGGTATATTGATATTACATGTGATTATTCGACTTGTAGAATATCCACATGAATAAGTAAATAGAATTATTTGTTTTATCTTTTCCATATTATTATGAATTTTAAGTATAAAAGTATTTTTTAGTCTTATACACTACCTTAAATGTTTATGCTTATTTATGAAAGTTTCCACTATATTGTTATCCTTACTGAGCATCTGAGCTCACCCCTTTCAATGTTTTATTTTTTCCAGGATGAGAAGAAGTATATTATGAATGACCTGTATGGACAGTCTATGGGATACAAATGTGGTCAATGGATACAATGTTGTTGTTTTTTTCATTTTATAATGTAATTTAATGTTCATATATGTAATCTATTTTCCAATACTACTAAAATGATTGGTCCTTTGGGACTTGATTCCTTGTAATCATGCCAATGTATTAAAATAATGCACCGAATCTAGGTAACTGGGTTCGGGGTGTTATAGTTGGTATCAAATGAATTTTATCAACAACCTTGGAAATAGATTTAGATAAACTCTAATTATAGAACATTACCCTAAGATAGACTTTGAGGTTTAGTATAGAATAACTTCTTAGAATTTTGGTAATATAGATATTTTGGTTATTTTACTAGCAATACATCCCTGTCTGGATACGAGTAGGTAGAGGTGGCTCTGTCACAAATGTACCTAGGAGTGGAAAATCTGTCAAGGAGTTTCCGGTTTGACCCAGGGTATCTTGGTACATGACAGTGGGAATTGCTACACTCTTGGTTATGACACTACTGAGGGATATGATTCGGAAAATTCAAATTTTCATTACAAGACATTATGAAGGATTTAGGAGTAAATACTTCCTCAATGAAAACATTTTATGATTATAGATTATATGAATAATCTTTTCAATTTACTTTAGGTATTTTACAAGTTTGTAATTATTCATTGCGATTCATAAACTAACCTAGTGGATGTCAGTGTTTAGAAATGGTGTCTAGTAAAATGAATTAGAATACAATCAATACACATGATCAAAATATTAAGAAGAATCATATCATTCATGGAATTAAGCCAACATTTAGAAGGGAAATAGTATCAAGTTTTAATAAGATAAGTAAATATTTCCTTGAGGCCTATGGATTTGAAGGGAGGCAAAAGGAGAAAAGTTTGGAAGAGAGAAAGATGTATAAAGGGAAGAGGGGAAAGACAAATTTTCCCATATGTGATAATCATGGAAAGAATAACCTTGGTAAATGCTTGAAGGGAATGAGAGTTTTTTATAAGTGTGTAGAAAAAGGACACCAAGTACGTTATTTCAAGGGTAAGAAAAAGGTTTAAAATGTATAATGATTCATTTGCAAGGAGTTGGGACACTACATGAATCAATGTATAAATCATCAGAGTATAACCCAAATGCTGCTGTTGGATAAAAATCAAGTAATGATACTACCAAAGATGAAGAGGAATTATTAGATTTCAGATGTTTCTATTAATGTTTTGTGTCATTTACGTATGGTATTAATGATGTAAATATTATAATAATTATAGAGTTTATTAAGATTGTACTGCAATACTATTTCATTAAGGACTTGAGATTGTGCGGAACTAAGAAAAGTGACTCAATAGTGGGTTAATTGTTTTGGAAAATATACGGTTGGGAGAAATATAAACCATGATATGGTATGATACAAAGGTAGTGATTTTGGAATAAGAAATTATTGGTTTGGATAAGCTATATTGGATATTCTTGACTACCTTGAAACTGATTAATGATATGTATATTCCCTCATTGTTGTAGTTTACAACATTTTTTGATATACGGATTATATCAAGTATTCTATAAGGAATAAGAGAGAGTGAATGTAATCAATAAGGTTTTATGGTCACTCAGGGTGTTACCCTGTTTTAAGAGAATACATAATGAAGGTATTCACATGTTATTTTGTGGAAAAAAGAGATCTTCATTATGTTTACCTTCCTTATAAATTTTGGACTGTGAGTTTGGACATAAGTATTTTGGATAAGTCTAATGGTTGGAATAGATTACATTGAATATTGGATACAATTGTTTATGGTTAAAAAATTTCTTAAGATTATTTTGTATTGTTATAAAAAGGACAACACGGAGGTCGGGAGAGAACCTCTCATGTCCGGTAAGGCCGCGAGACTTCAACCTGCAATAGAAGGGTGATAAGGGTGCATCACCTATCGCTAGCCCAAGTGATGTCCTGGTTCGTATAATGTATTTTTTCAAAATTTCCTGATAGATGAATTATAAATTCATATTTTGGAACCCTATAAAATTAGGATAAATAGAATATTTTTGAGTTCTATTATCTTTTGGAGTGAAAGGTGAGATTGTGGTAGAAATTAGTTAACGAATGGAACTATACTTGTCAAATATTATTATTTTTACATACTCTATGGAGAAATTAATTATTAATCTTTAGGGAATTGATATTAAAACCAAAAATTTGTTATACTAATACCTTATGTTTTGTTGAACTGTTGATATTTTAAATCATCAAAGATTGATGGATTTGAGGCCCTCAATTTTACACTTGTTTGTGATTGATGACCTCAATCACCCGAATAAATAATTATGTTTTCCTCCAATTATGTTTCTATAATTTTCACCAATGTTCTCTTAATCGAGATCATAATTTTGTGGTTAAATTTTCATTTCCCTTTCCCTCTTATTAAGACAAAATTTTATTTACCCAATTTCTAATGTGGGTTTTCCACAAATGTATTTTTCTATTTTTAGTCATCTATTTTCAAAGATAAATTTTAAATTGTGAGGATGAAATTTTTTGAAGTAGGGAAGAATGTAACATTCCAAGATTTCATAGTACGTTATATCATTAATGTAATTTAATAGCTTTTCACTACATGCAACACCAAGTTC
Organism: Viscum album; assembly: GCA_963277665.1. Taxonomy (NCBI): domain Eukaryota; kingdom Viridiplantae; phylum Streptophyta; class Magnoliopsida; order Santalales; family Viscaceae; genus Viscum; species Viscum album. The sequence goes on along the minus strand of OY728160.1, from coordinate 1,713,986,395 downwards.
AAGAGCACCACAACTTACCAAACAAACCATTCAAAAAACATTTATGAATAGTATTAATTGAATTTTTAATCATATGTTAACTATAATTTTAAGATTCATATTATGTGCTTCTTAGACATAATATAAGGAAAAAATTATTTTTTCAGATAAAAGAAGTATTTTAAAAAAATGCAATTTTGCCACCTTTTAATGGATAACCCTTTTTAAAACCAATATTTGGAAATTTTTTATATTCAATTTAATGAAATTAAATTCTTCTTTAGAAGTGGGAAATAAAATTTTAGTCTGGATAAATTTTTGGTACATTTCTGATAACCTTCATATTTTGAAGAATAGTGAAGAATACTATGTTTTAATTGAAAACAACTTTTTTAATCAAAATAATTTATAGTGTTAAATTATGCATTTGAATGTTTTTGAAGTATAATTAGATTTTATTCTTATCATTTAATACAATATTTTCCATTATAAGTAATTTCAATTTTAAATTAGACCTAAACACATGAAAATCTTTTGATAGTTTTTACTTTTTAAAAAACCGCATTCTGGTTTTGACAACATGAATTAATTTTAAATTAATAAATGAAAATACTATGATTATAATTTCTTAAAATATAAATTAGTTTTGAATTTGGAATATCAAAATTATCTTAGGGTTATTTTTTTTGTATTTTTCTGTAAACTTTCAATTTTTGATGAATAGTGAATAACACTGCGTTATTATTTAAAACCGTCTTTTTATTTAAATAATTATTTATTTTATTTTATTTTATTTTAAGCAAAAATAGAAATATAATACCTATATATGTTCAATTTAATTCATTGGAGTCATTTTATTATAAAATTAGATGTATAAAATTTTGTTGAACTTTTTAACATCTTTTACCCTCCTTCCAGGCACATTAGCAAATTTGCATAAAACATAATTTTACCTCTAATGTGAGTGGAATTTAATAACTCCAAGAGAAAAGGTTGAAATCAGTATGTAAAATATAATTCAATAAGATAAAAATAATTTTTTGGAATAGTAACTTTTTACATTTATTTACCACAATTAATAGTAAATAGGGTAATTAAATGTAAAAATGATATTATAATTACCCAAACACATGTCCTAATTCTATTGGATAAGTGCAATTCAACTAAAAAAACCTTAGTAATAAAATATGATCCTTTAGGTCCACTTAGATTGGATTAGGACATTTATTATTATTTTATTTAAAGAAGAGTTAAAAGTGTTAAATTCAAAGTTTTGTAAGTAATCCATTTTTAATATAGTGTTATAAATAAGATAAATTCGACTATAAATATTAATTAGAAATCTAAAATTATTTTATACATCATGGTATTTTATTTATAATTTTTAGACATCATATAATTTAATTTATTAATGACACAATGATGATACAATAATTATCTTATTAATGAAAGAATCAAATAAATGATATTTTAAATATTAAAATAAATATAATTTCAAAGTTTTATGACATTAAAGAACTTTCTAGGTGAATATTACATGTTAGGGTTTATTATATGTATCTTTTTATATTTAATAAAGTTGTGATTACTTTCACAAAAACAAAATACCAAATATTGACAAAATTGACATAAATTAATTTTTAAAACAAATACTATATTATTGGTTGATATAATATTACAAAAAATCTAAGGTTCTACCAAAGGTCTTAAATAATATTATATATGTCATTAATGAACTAATTTATGTTCTCTTGGAAGTTTATAGTATGTTTATTAACCATATAGTGTAAGAGTACAAGAAGACATAATAAAAGATAAACTGTTAAACAAAGAGTTAAATTTAAGATATAATGTTAAAATGGTAAACTAAACTTGTCAAAGACATATTGGTTGAGAGTATTTCGACATATAATCACCTAAGTCTCAAAATAAATTCATTTTTAGCCATTATAAACCGAATATTATTGTATAATAAATTAATATTTTAATCATTCCCTAAAGTGACCCTCACCCTCTTATAAAAGGGCACTTCACCTTCTCTCAAAATCACACCTCCCATGCCATTTGGCACGGCCAAACACTGCCCAAATATCCTCCCAAAATCCCTCAAAGCAACCTTGAGTCTTTAATTTTATCATAAAGCTAACATAAGGATCCCTTTTTATCAACTCGAAAGGAAACACCTGAAAAAGAGGTAATAATTTCACTACCCTCTTTCATGTTCTTTTCTTCTTCCACTTCCTCTTTCTTTTTTGTTTCCATACCAAAATTTTAAATCATTTACCTCCTAAATACTATGATGTTATTATAAATATGGTACAACCATCTTCGTTATTATATCCATCCTATAAATGTTAGAGTCACCATACGTGCGTACATACGTCTTACCGTCTCCCTGTCGTGTTGTAGTTTGTTATTCAAACACTTAATTATTTGGATGGGTATAATAATGAGTATAACTGATGTTAATAAAAAATATAACATTTTAATCATTCTATATATATGATATACCATCCAATTAAATAATATTTTACTATCAATATAATGATATTTTCTCTCATGCGTACATACGGATTACCATCTCCACGACACGATGAGATTCATTCCCACATTCACCATTCAACAATGATTATAAAAATATATATTATTAATAAGCATGTAATATATGAAATAATTTTTCTAATGGAGATATATATATATATATATATATGTATGTATTTATGTATGTTTTTATGTTCTTACATATATCTTATTCACTTACTTCTGTTCAATACAATATGAAAATGGAAACAACGTTTATGCGTACGTACGACCTACTATCTCCATAAACTGTGCCTTCAATTTCATATATCAATATATTATAAATATTTAAATTCTAAATATATATGATATATAAATCAAGGTTTATATTCTCTAATTATTTAAATCATGATCTAAATGATACGATCAAGAATAACAAGTTAAAACATGTGCAACAAAGAAAGCGATTATTAACCAAAATATTAATTTAGCAAGGAAATATTTATTAAATTGATAGTATAAAGTCATAAATGAATCCTGTATGATATAATAAATATTAATATTGTTATTTTATAATTTAATTACAAACTATGGTCGTTTTATAGGAGGTTAAACGTACCCTCGACCAAAGGAAAGTGTAAGGTAAGTGTTAATTTCACAATTTCTTTATTATCCAAGGTTGTTTTTTCGTAAGTATCTATAGGGAAATATTTATTATCCATGTACATGTTTCATTAAATAGTTTTAAAAGGGATTATTTTTAAAGGAATTTTTACTAAAACATCATTTTGAATGTTTTAAATATTCATTCATCTAAACCTTTCTCATTAATGTCCATGTTTTAAAAATCGTTTTAAGGATTTATTTATATGGACATGAATGTTTTAAAATGTTAATTCCTTTCAAAAGTTTCAAAGTGGTATGGGAAACATTTATTCGAAACTATATTTTAAATTACTAATTTTATATGACTTTTAAATGATTTCATGAAAAGGGATATTTCTCTCAAAGATTTTTACTGATCATTTTCAACTAGGACAACATCCTTTACAAGATATTATTTTTGATTGAGGTTGATTTATTATGATACAAGTCTTCCATATTGTATTGAAGGTTTTGTGATATTTTTGACTGTGTATGTGTTATTTTTATACCATTCAATTTTTATAGATAAAGTATTGATATTTCATATGCTAATTTTAATATGAATGTTTATGTTATGTTTAGACCTTTTCATATGCGGAATGCATTGGACAGAGTAAGTGAAGGGTGGAGCCCACTATAGATCATAAATTCATCTATAGGTCTCATTAGATAAAAAGGTGTCTTGGCACGAGGCCTTGACAAAATCATATTTGTAGTCATGGAATGAGGCTTGGACTATGTGGTTATGAAGTCTGGCATTATGCATTCCATCATTATAAAATTGTATATTGATATTTCATGTGATTATTTGACAAGTATAATATCCATGTGAATTAGTAAATGGATTTATTTGATTAATATTTGCCATATTATTCTTATGATTATGTTTAAATGGCATTTGTTTTAGTCTTATACACTACCTTAAATGTTTATGCTTATTTTGGAATGTTTCTGCTATATTATTATCCTTACTGAGCATCTGATCTCACCCCTATATATGTTTTATTTTTCCTAGGATGAGAAGAAGTATATTATCACTGACATGTAGGGATTGTCTAAGGGATATTAATGTTGTCAATGGAGACAATGTTGTTGTTTTTTTTTCATTTTATGATGTAATGTAACGTTCATGTATGTAATCTATTTTCCAAGAATGCTAAACTAATCGATCCTTTGGGAATTGATTCCTTGTAATCATTCCAATGTATTAAAATAACACACCAACTCTAGGTAACTAGGGTTGGGGAATTATAGCTCTCTTCCAGTATCAACTCTGGTTTTCACTCAGGTTGGGTGAAAAATGAATAACATAAGAAGAAAATTATATTTGGGAAAATCAGATACACCAAAATCACATCATTGATAGGAAGAAAATCAAATAATGACTAAAAAGGAATCGAGTAATCACCAATTTAGATCCAATTATATATTCCATGATTGAATCATATATTGGATGGAGATTGTGCAAGAAATATAGGAATAGTTTCCCAAGGGAAATCTAAAAAAGATCCTCTATTTTTCATAAGATGGAATGAGATATTTATGTCTATGAAAATAGAATATAATTTTATTTAAAATTATAAAATCACTCAAAATAAAGGGGTTGCATGGTTTTAGTACATGGTTTGACAAACTGTGAACCAACCATTCATTGTTATCTTTAGGATAAGGGTGTCCAAATGTTTACCTCAAATGGTTTCACTAAGAGTGTGAAAATCGTGAAAAGAACCAGTGTCAAATTTACATACATTCTCGCATATATGTGAGACTCATGGCCTATGGTTTTCCTAACCATGAGACCTCCACCTGACCTATACCCATGCCTAACATGATTTTTCATGCCATGCGTCCTAGACTGCATGGTTTGAACTAACCGTTTTCTAGACCATTTTCACACAAAAACATGGGTTCTAGGCTCTGAATATGCCCCAGACACCTCTAATACCTCAATGAACACAATGGGAATTCGCATTAATAAAAATGTTAACAGTAAAACTGAATGATATGGTATCCTTACCTCATAAAAAACCCAGGTTCTTACAAAAGTAAACATATTAGATTTTTATTGATCAAATCAACCATCAGATTCATTAGAAATCTCAAAATATGTCCCTTCTTTCAACATGAAAATAGAATTTATGGAATTATAGGAAACATAATATTTTGAAGGAGTTTAAATTAAATTTTTTCTAAAAGATATAAATTCATGTAACATACCTGAATCTTAAAATGTATCAACCTCTTCAAGGTGTTATAGTGTAAGGAGCGAGTTATCATATGAAGGGTGCCTCAAGGAGTCAAATTTTTTGAAGTGAGTAGTGTTATAGACAACCTCCATGGTGATTTTTACTATAAGAAAATTGTTATTATAATTTCTATATATAAGAAGGATATCCAAAAAATTATTATTGAGTGTCCTAGTTCTTTATTCTCCTACATATCAACTATATAAATGTTAGCTAGAAATAAAATCCCTTGAACTCCAACTAACACATCTTAAAAATATCCCCCAAGAAAAGTAATTTATCTATTTGAAAGATATAACACCCCTATTTTGGGATTCATATATCCCATATATAATGAAATAAACACTATGTGAGGCAATCAATAATAGAATCATGTAAATCAATTAAATAATCAGAAAAAGTTAATGAACCATTAGTGTATGGAATATAAAATTCCTACAGATCTTGACATTTAGGGGTTAATAGTTTTGAAAAAAGTGAAGACACACTTTTTCTTAAATTTACCCTGTAATTCACTTGGATCATTATCTTGGTGAAAATATCATTGGGGAACTTATATAATTTTTAATATGAGGTCTTCAAGAAGGGGTATATTGATCTCCAATTTTTCTAAAGTTTATAAACATTATTTTTGAAGTAACTTTTATTGAATATTATTTGACTGAATCATTGTTGATGGAAGTGGTGAGGGAATTTAATTTTTCTCTCTCTTATGTATTTTCTGTGGTGTTTTTTTCTTCTTCCTCCTTGGACTATCCTTTTTTTCTTCCTCTTTATTTTCTTCTTCTTGGGGATTTTGTTTCTGAAAAAGTTCTATAAATTATACATTCACTTATTTCAATATGGGTCTAGTTTGGTTTTAGTTCTCAGGTGGATAGTGGTTTAAAATATGTTATAATACATTTTTTTATCATATTGAAAATTTATGTTTGTTGAGGCTCTATTTGGGCTGGTAATGTTTCTGTATTCTTATATATATATTTTTATATTTTTTATTAACTATTTGATTTTATTCCTAATATAATTAAGGATTAAACATTCTTTTTGTTTCATAAGAGGTTGTGTATTGTTGGAGGTCTGGTCATAGGTTATCTTTTTCTAGAAAGAGGGTGACTGGTTGGGTGGTTGTATATAAGACTACTTATATGATTGTTTAAAGGGTGCTGAGTGTTGGTACTGTTGGTTTTCCTACTAAAATGTTGGATGGTTTTGGTATTGATTTCAGAGGAGGGTATAACTTATTTTTTGGAAATTGTTGAATCTATATTGTACTAGGTTAGGATCACTATATCATAGGTTTTGATATAATTTCCTAATATAAATGGATACTTACAAACTTATACAACCTATCACATTAGTCAGTGAAATAGTTAGGTTTTGATAATGAACTACATATATATTTTTTGTGACTTTTTTCACTAATTTGATTGAGACACATCTATCTCAACAATATGGTTATCTCTTTATGTTTAGACTATAATAAGGGTGATGGATTTGATGTTATTTCAACAAATATACCTATTGTGCTAGTTCCTCTTGTACAAAACTATTATGTGTTCTTTGAAATCATATCAATAAGGCCATTGGAATATAATGGTGTTTTTTCTATCAAATATCCTCTAAATGATACGTCCAAATTATTTATATCTTTTTAAAGTAGGACTTGGTAAATGAAAATAAATCAGTGATTCTCCTTTATTTCTTGATGTGGGATGTTTTCATAGTGCTTTTTGAATATCTCTTAGTAATAATAGATTATTTTTCTTGAAGCTTTCCTAAATTCATAAAACCCCATTATGATTTCTATTCATCTAGAGTTTCAAATGAAGATATAAAAGAAACATATATGTTGGTCATCCCAGTCAATGATCCATCATAGTTGTAAGATATAAAACCACCCTTGGCTAGACCTTGAAGTGAGATAGAAATATCCCTCCATATGATTTCTTCTTTATCTATTCCCATCAACTTCAAGGTGGAGTGAAAATTGGTTAACTCCTTGATATATTTAATTGGGTTTATCATACTAAACTTTGGAATCCTATTAGTAGTTTTAGTATTCTAATATTAAGTTAGAACTTCACTTTAACATCATGCATTGAAATTTTATTTTACTGATTAATACAATCGATGTGAAGAAAATCCTCTTAGGGGTTGGTTGGGGTTATTATCCGTAATAGCAAGCTCAAATTAATCAATTTTAGTTTAAATTGATTTTATAAGAGTTATTTCTTCAAAATTAGTGTGTAAGTTAATGTTTATATATATTTTAATTAATGTGATATCAATTGGGTAAATATTTTTATTTTGAGTACTGATCATAAAAAATATGGGTCATACTATTAGAATTGCCTCCCTAAAAACAGTTCTAATTTTTGACATATTCTGGTCATGGGGTGTGGAAAATGAAATTATTCATAAGATAAAATTTAGTATAGTGGTAACACTAGGTTGTCTATAGAGTGGAGTGATATAAACCAATAATCACTTGTTGGTTAGATAAAAGGTGTTTTTATTGATATTTTTTAAACTAAATAAGAAAATAAAATAATTATTCGAAAAAAACTAATGATTTGATGGTGATTAGGTCAAGGTTGTATTAACTTATTGAAATTCTCTCATATATTAAAAGTTATCCACTCTTATACTAAATGGTCATCAATTATTCTCTCCCCTTTTCTGAATGGAGAAGGTAAGAATATTCCTAACTAATATATTACCATAGTCTACCCTCCTTCCAATGTGTGAATGAGTTGTAGAGGAGCATCCAAGTAAAATTAAAATTCTTAATTGGGTCCTTTTTTTCTTAAATATCCATGTTTTTCTAGTACATCTTCCACATCTGATGACAATCACAACGAACTTAACTAATTATCCCTAAATTGTTCAATCGTATACATGCCATAACTATAAGATCATTTACCCAAGAAATAATAAATGAATAGAATCCAAAACTAAATACTATTAAACTTGAAAAAAAACTACTAGTGGAATATCGAATCTAGTTTAATAAAAGTATGATAATTTTATTCATTGAAGTTAAAATACTAAAGTATTTCCAAATTTATAGCCTTCCCTTCAATAGTCCCTTAAAATTCACCCTCCAAACTAAAGTTAAATGATAATATGGTAGAATAAAATGTGAATACAAAACTAAAGAAGATATAAAATAATGTGAAAATAAGAGTAACAAAAAGGGCCTTTAGAATGAACTACACTCCTCCAAAAACACTCCTCTCCCCTTAGCCTTTACTTATTTTTAATGTTCCTCAGTTCCCATCTCACTTAACCACGGTAAAATAAATCATGATCCTCACTCATTTAAAAATTTTCAGCATCATTAATATGTGGTTTTACTTCTTCTATGTGGTCTCATATTTCCATGAGATCCTTCTATTTTTATTATTCCAGTCTTCATGTTTCCCTATATATGATTTAATTAAAAAATATACATATGGAAACCTACTATTGGTGGCATGAAAGATAACTGGTAGCCCGAAGCCTCGACTCAAAGTGTCAATAATCTTCATGAAGACATGTCCTTGACCTAACTATTTCTTAAACTAAGGTGTCTAAGGGTTATCCCATGCTTATCAATATTTTAAAGGTAATTTCCTAATTCTTAATAAGGGTAAATTTAATGGTTGATGGTTATAAATACTTCCCTCATGGTTAAAAAATAAAATATTCATGATTATGATAGCCTTGAATTATAGTTACATTAGCTTGTATGGGACTTTTTTATAATTACATAGGGGAAGAATTATCCCTATGTAGCTCCTCATTAATTTTTATATAGTTAGTGGCTTATATATATCTTCAAACTTCCTTCAGGGAGTATAAATCCATAAAAATCCTCTATTAATAACAATTTCAATAAATAGATTTCTTATAAAGATTGACATCTAATGTCACCTTCAATGATAATAGTCCTTCATAATATCAAGATAAATGATAATTAGTAAAAATCCATTAATATCATTTAAAAAGTCAATAATGTATATCAATCACCTAATTTTTCAATTTTAAATAATTTTCACATAATCAAATCAATTGTAACATAATCTATAAAACATAGTATAACTCTATGAATTAAAAAATATTGGAGAATAAAATGAATTGAATATCAATAAAATATCATTCATTTATTGACTATGTTTCTGGTTCACAAGAACATATCATCTAGGGACCCTATTTCAATTTTCCTCAAGAATATAACATTAGGGGAACCACTTTGGCTATCCTTAGGAATATATCCTCTATGGACCCTCTCTCAATAGTTCCCAAACACATATCATCCAATAAACCATCACATTGGGTGCTATTTCACAACTTGTTCAGAGTATAATAACCTAAAAAATATGGAATAAAAATCCCATAACCTTTCCCTCTAATAGCTACACACACACATCCCCACCTAGAACACTGATAGAGGGTAATACATACAACTCAAAATTTATGTCCATTACTATAATAATCACACACAAACATAAAAAATGTGAACTATGACTACACATCCTCCTGGGAAAATTATTGGCCCATAATCCATACCAAACTCACACATCAATCCCTTAGGTCATTATTGGACACACATAGTCTAAGTCTCACCTAGGCCCTACTCTAACATATAGGGCCTTATGGAAACATTCCATCACCTACTATCATAACTAGTACACCACTAGGATCTAACCACACCCTAAGGTTTATAAACAAACACACAATTTTCACATGGATGCTTCCCAATCCCTATGTCCCCACATAGACCATCTAAAAAATCTAACTGGGTCAACCCATATTCATATCCATTTATTCCATTGACACACCTCAAAAGACTCCCCACTATACAACCACACTCATCTTATGTTACAGTTATTTTCCATTGGGATCTCCATACTAAAGGGAGCATAATACCCCCAATTTATTATCACCATGAGCCATTCAGAACACCCTATAGAGTGGATAAATTCCCCTATAACCTTATAACATTGGCATACCAGGTAAAAAAATCACCAAAAATTTCAAAAATCATTCCAAATATCCTACTCTTCCCACTCAAGGAGTTTCATGGTTTTTTCCATATATTTTCCTAAACAATTCCTAAGATTCATGGAAAAATAATCCATTCCTTGAGGCTATCCATATAGAATCCACTAAACTATCTCACTTAGGCTCACCCATCCCCTTTTTTATATTCGCTGAATCAATCCCATTTTAAAAAAAAACCATGAACATCGATACATGAATATGATTAAGTACGAAAGGGACCAATTACCTTGACAACAAGGTTACCATCACAAGACACAATTACCCAAACTCAAACCAATCCAATGCCCAGGCACACCAATATTTGAGCTCCTATATCATACCAAAATTCCCCAATAATTATGTATAAAAATTTATAATTAATTAAATAATTTAATCCAATAATTAATAATCATCAATAAATAACCAAGCACTACCAAAACATTGAAAACTAGACAAATGCCATGTTGAAGATTCCAAACATGCCTATGATACTCCGGTATAAAAGTACCTATGAATTGATCCTAAAAATCCCTAATTACAAGAAAATTTGGATAAATCCATAGGAAAATATACCAATTCTAATATGGGGAGGAATGAGTGAAATCGATGACATCTTAAAATCCTCAGGCCACTAAAAAATAAATCCACAATGTATCTTTCAGATTTAACCATTACTTGGTGATATTATATATGTACCATAGAATATATAAATGGAAGTAATTGGATACCCTGGTGGGGAATAATAGTGAAAGAAGAGAGTAATTACCTTAATTTGGTGAGAAAAATCAATTTCCAATAAACAATAATTACATAAGAAAAAAAGGATATATAAAGAGGAGGAATAGAGGGTTTAAGGTTTGATAATAGCCTATCCAATTAGTTAATGAAGAAGATGAGTCTAACGTATAAAATATAGATCTTCCATTGATTTTTCAAATGTAGAAAAAGGGTATATAGAGGAGTGACTATTGGTGTCAGGATGTAATACCTCCTCTCCTTGCCACACCAAATGACCACAAATAAATTTTCATGATATGGCATATAACTTCATGACACAACTTGCCACCTGGGGGTAGTTTTAGGATCTGTCCTCAAAAAATCCTTCATGGAACACCACTTTGGTTGGGGAAAGACATAATACCTTTGTGTATCCCTCATAGGGAAACTCTTGGGCTACAAAGAAACACTCACCTTCAGAGGATTCATTATAACACGACCCTAGGTTCACAAAATAATTACCTCCTCCATGTTATACCTTTTATATCCCAACCATGCATTGCAACATGATGGAGGATTAATAACATATCCATATCTTCTACACAACCTTAACCTTGTAACTCCAGTTGGTTATAGGGTTATGAGAAACCTAAAACAAGTTTCTACCTCACACAAATATCAAATCCTCCTAAACTTCTACCTGATGCCAGTAATAACCCAAAATTTTATCATTGGTATTTCCCATCTTATAATTATTTAATATATTATAAACCACCTAAAACAACATTTATAACACAATACAATATTTATAAATGAATAATGAATTAAATAAGAAGTATTTATAGAAATTAATGAACCTATCCTGATAGAATAGTAACCTGACCCTTGGAATTGTAACATGACCATTAGGAACAGTAATTCAGCTAATAGAATATTAACCATATATATGAAATTATAAATAAAATTTAGGTATTTTACAAGTGATAATATGATATAATTATATCATGGTATATGTAAATAACTATTTTGAAAATTATTAATTAAGTCTTTGTATTTTTATAAAACATAAATGTTTATTTATAAGTTTATATTTAATAAAATAAAAATAATAGTTATTTTAATTAAATATAATCATAAATAAATATTTTTTATAACAATTACATGTTAATTTTATGATTCCTTAATTAATTTTGTGTAGTGTTATAAAATCAGTTATAATTTTAAAACGAGTATTTTCCACGTAAATGATAATTTTAATTAAAAATAAAATTTATAAAATTTATAAAAAAATAATTCAAAAAATGGTGTACATTTTTTAAATCTACATGTTTAAAAATGGTTTGGGTAAATTTTTTGTATTTTCATAAAAAACATGATTTTTGGGTGAAGAGTAAAATATGATAAAATATGATAAAATACAAATACATGAATGTTTTGAGTCATTGTTGATGTAAGGATGATTTAAGCCAACAATATTTAACTCCCATTAATTATTTTAAAAACTTTATATACAATGTTCATGAAATGCATGGAATTGAGTGATTATAACAAACTAATGAATAAAATAATGAGAAAACACCCCACTCCTCCTCTATAAATACCACCCCTCGCCACCTCTTCTCCTCACACCTTCCATGTGTTAAAAATCGTCCATGTTCTTCCAAATACTCTTCACAATACCCTACCAAACATCTAAGATCCATTTTTATCATAAAAAAACAAAACCCTTTTCCATAAGGAGGTTCTTAAGGAGTAGAAAATCAAGTGGTAAAATACACTTTATTTTCCTTTTAATTTCTTTTAAATTTATTTTATTTTCATATCATATCCTCAAATAAAATTTTCCAAGTGGAATGATAACTCAAGTATCATTTATATACTATAATTTTATTATTTTAATGGAATAATTCATCTTTAAATATCTATCCTTTTCCTTTTATTCTAAAAATGAAAATATCGTTTGGGCTGTGTCGATTTACCACCACCATAGATAGTGCATTTTGAAATTTTTGTACTGCATTCATGGTTGGTCATAAAACCATTAAAATGGATGAAAAATATTTAAAATTTTATTTTTTATCTTTTTTTTATGTTATATAACTAATTTATATAAATAATATTAAATAAAAAAACAAGACGAGTTTGTTGTGATTGGAATAATTCCAAATTAATCAAAATGACTATCATTTACATCTTATCTCATGATTCATACACATTATATATAAAAAATGATATATAAGATCTATTAAACTTCATAAATTTCATTAATAACATATAATATCAATTTTGGATATTTATTCCCATTTTAAATGAATATCTATTCATGTATACAAGTGAACCGATCATGAAAACCAAGAAAATAAACAAGCTCAAATGATGAAATTGAGCACTATAACTCTTCAAAATGGCCATAATAAAATTATAATAAATTTAATACAAGAATAAGATGTTCATAATTTATTAATTAATGAATCTAATTTGATTATCTAGGATATTAATATGAATAAATAATTTGGATATAAGGTAAGGTGATTCTCAAACCAAATTTACCTTCTTTGGGGTATTTATCTTTCATTAAAAATTTATTGTAGATTCTCTTTTAGTATTACTCAAATATAATTTTTTTTATTTTTTTTTGGATTTACATGTTTTCAATCTGATTTCTTGACAAATAAAACAAATTCTCCAAAATAACTCTCCTTTTAATCCTCTAGAGATTGTTTCTTCTTCTACAAAGATTGATGAATCTTATTGTAAGTATGTTATTCCATTTTTATTTTGGGAACCCCAATTTTTATTCATGGATTTTATTACTTAAATTATCATGAAACCCATTTCCATTCCCTAGGTAATTGTATGAAAAATATTGTTAGACCTTATATGTGTCATGTATGATTATGTAAATGTTATGATGTGATGTGTGCACCCATAATTACATAGCAATCAAATGAATTGGGTTATGTGATGTATCTCATCAAATAATGTTAATGATACAAGAAAATTATGATTTCTTTGTTCAAAATGATGATGTTATGTTTATAAACATATGTTATGCATGGACATGAGGTTACCTTTCTTCAAAACTATGTGTGGTATTTGTCCAGCAAGACATGATGTGTCATTTATATGCATTGAAGCATTCCATTCCATTATCTAATGATTCATATCATAATTATTATGAGGATCCTATTATTATGTTATGATGATGAATATTATTCTCACCCCATGTAATATTGATTCATGTTCTTATCTATCCTCTTACTGGGATTTTAGCTCACTACTTTATTTGATGTATATTCTCAGGTATATACATCTACTAAAGAGAAAATTTGGACACTAAGAATCTAGAGAAGAAGGAATTAAAATAGTATTTATGTTTTATTATGTAAAATTTATGTATGGTCCTAATTTTTCCATTACACTAAACATTTAGATCATTGTTTTTTTGTTCAATTATCTAGTTTATCCTTAAAATGATGTAATAACCATGTAAAAAAATCTGGTTCTCTATAATTGGTATGAGCTCATGATTTATTTAATTTGGGGATCATAATTATATAACCTTAGTGAAAAAATTTAGTATGAGACTAAGTATATGATAGCACCCAAGCATTTTTGTTTTAGATAAATTTTAAACATAGGGATCCCAAAAGGTATTCCTTTAGAGTTATTTTCACAAAGGAATAATTTATTTATTCATTAAATGTCGACTTATGTTTTGTTCAAAAAAATTATATTTTAGAAAATAATGGGAATGAGAAGAAACCAGTCCAAAATATGTGTGAGGGACAATGCAGTGATTTCCTGAACAACATCCCGAATTCCTTGGGAGGTGGAGTTCAAAATATTAGGGAGATGCTTACCCAGATATGTCAAGCTATGAATAACAACCTAAATAATGTGGAAAGTCATCCTTCAACTAAGAGGGAGGAACTAAATATCAAGTCTTTTATGTGGTAACAACCACCGATATTTAGTGGATCTTCTGATCCACTCTTTGAGGAAGAGTGGTTCAACTCAATGGAGAAGATCTTTTTTTGTGTTTCACTATTTTGAGATAGAGATGATGACTCTAGACATTTATCGTTTGGATGGAGAGGTCGATCAATGGTGGGTTTTGATTAAAAACACCATGATGAAGGATGAAAATGAAGATATGGAGTGGAAAGACTTTAATAATATATTTCTTAATAAGTATTTCCCTTGAAATTTTTATATGAATATAGAGATAAAATTTTTAGAGATAAATAAAAAGGATGGTGCATCAGTCACAACGTACAAATAAAATTTCACAAGGATTTCAAGATGCACCTCGAGATTTTTTTATCAACAATGATAGAAAAATATATAGATTATTTAATGGGTTAAAACCACACCTTATAAGGGATCTTAAAATTATATAACTTGGAATTCATAAAAATGTTATACGGTGTGATCTTAAAGTAGAGATAGAGTTTTTAGAATGGTCTCAAGACTATGGTGATAAGAAATAAAAGATGGAATTTCAAGATCGAGGATCTAATGAAAAAGGTGTAAAGAAATAACAACCACTCACATGTCAAAAATTTGGGAAGAAGTATCATGGGAACTATCTCAAAAGGATGGGGAAAGGAAATAAGTGTGTTTGTGGGGGGGGGGGGGGAATTACACCAATCTCATGAATGTCATAGAGACAAAAATAATTTGTCTGATTTGATGAAGGAAAGGAGAGAACCACCCATGGTTCAACGCATAAACTATATTGAGCAGCATCACTAGGAAAACCAATGCACTAAACCTCAAGTCCTCAAGGGTATTCCGCATCAATATCCAAAGAAGCCAAAAGATTAGGAGAAAGAATATTCCATTACCACTGCTGAGGTGGATCCTACCTATTATTTGGTGATAGGTATGATGGTTATTCATTCAAAAATAGTGAACATACTATTTGTTTCTATTTCTATGAATTATTTCATATCATTCAAGTTTAGTATAATTATTAAAACCCTACCTCAATATATGGTGGTTGATTTATCTGTAATAACTTCAAATGGGTAAATTTTTGTATCTAAAGTATATAAATCATCCCCAGTTAATTTTTGTAGACTGAACTCGTTGCTAATTTGGTGTTACTACCTTTGGTGGAGTTTGATGTTATTTTGGGCATATATTTTTATCTTTATAAAAATCCAACATAAAATATCTAGAAATAGATATCACTATTAAAATATTGAGGGGTCCCCCAATTTCATATAAGTGAAAGGAGTAGGATTTGCCTCTTTTAAAAACATCATCTTATGTTTGGAGGTTATTTCCATACAAGAAAGCATATCGATCTCAAATGATTGAGACCAATGACTGAACCATGCTTTAATACATGCCCATTATAAAGTACTATAGTGATGTGTTCAATGAATAATATTCTATACTTCCTCATATTCGATAGATTGAGTTCTCAAATGAACTTATTCCAAGATCTCTATCTACATCAATGACACCTTATGGAATGGCCACCATTGATTTAGAGGAACTGAAGTAACAATAAAAAGACAATCTCGAAAAGGGTTTTATAATCCCGTGTGATTAACCATGGTCTGATCAAGACCTCTTCATAGAGAAGATGGATGGATCAACGTACCTATTAATTGATTATCATGAGGAAAAAAATTAATGATAAAGAACAAGTATCCCCTTCCAAAGATAGATAACTTGTTTGATCAGATTTTCAGGGAAATTTTTTTCACTAAGGTGGACCTTCGGTTAAGAAATCACCAATTAAAGGTAAGGATGTAAGATATTCCCAATAATTCCTTTTGAATTATGTATGGACACTATTAGTTCATAACGATAACTTTCAAAATCACTAATGGTCTAGATATATTCATGGAAATGATGATTAGAGTCTTTAGAGATTACCTCCACAAGTTTTTCATATTCATTATTGATGGAATTAAAA
Organism: Viscum album; assembly: GCA_963277665.1. Lineage (NCBI taxonomy): Eukaryota > Viridiplantae > Streptophyta > Magnoliopsida > Santalales > Viscaceae > Viscum > Viscum album. The sequence continues at coordinate 1,713,969,328 of OY728160.1, read as the reverse complement.
TATACTCCAAAAGAAAGGAGAAATATGAGGATCATTTGTATACTTTTCTAAATACTTAGATAAGGGTGTTTTGTAATGTATAGAAAATGTGAGTTTTGGATAGAATAAGTACCATTCTTTGGGAATATTATCACCAGTAATAGAATATCTGTATACCCTTATATGACAAAGGTAATTGAATAGTGGACCATGTGAATATCTATCATAGAGATCCATAGTTTCATTGGCTAGCTAGGTATTTACAGTTATTTTTTATGAACGTATCATGATTTACAACCCCACTAACCATGATGAATCTTAGTGGAGAAAATTTTATCTATAATAGTTAATGTGAAGAGAACTTCAAAGAGTAAATAATAAGGCTTATCACTATGCCAGTGCTCACACTTCTGATAATTGGGGTACTCTTTGTGGTATACTTTGGTATATAAATGAATGAATTAAGATATTAACTAATGAAAAATTACTATGTTATTTCCTACAACACAAATAGGTTGATAATTCAGGAGAAAAACTATCCCACACATGATTTGGAGTTGGATTTTTTTTATCTTTACATTGAAAATATGGTAAAAATATCTCTATGGGGTGAAGCGTGAAATATATATTGATCATAAGATCCTAAAACATATATTCACACAGAAGGAAGTTAATATGAACTAATGGATATAGTTATAGATTATCAAGTAATATGAATATGAAATTTATTACCAACCTGGAAAATTGAAAAAAGTGGAATATAAATCAAGTAGAAAAGTTTATGCAACATTAGAAATGATGAGAATTGAGAAGTATCCAATCTTCTTGGATTTAAAAAGGTTTTCCATGGAAAAAATTAAGGGTGGAACATCACTAATCCTTTCTTAAATGATTGCACAACCATACCTCATAAATAAAAAAAATGATGGTAAAATAAATGATGTGCAAATTCAAAATAAGGATGAATCTATGGGAAAGGGAAATACTTAGACTTTAAAATTAATGAGGAAGGAATTGTAAGATTTGCGGCATGACTATTGGTACCATCCGATCAAAAGATAATAAAGGAGATTCTTAATGATGCTCATAACTCAACCTTCTCCATTTAGATAGGGAGCACAAAGTTGTATTGAGATCTCCAAGAGAAGTATTTGTGGAACAATATGAACAATTTGATCAATGATTATACATCAAAGTTACTAGTATGCCATCAAGAAAAGGATGAAAGGAATAAAGTCTAAGGGGATGATGGAACCATTACCTATGCCAATGGGGAAATAGTAAAATGTCACCCTGGACTTAGTCATTCTTCTTCATAAGACATACAAAGGGAAAAATCATATATAGGCTATTATAGATCATCACAAAATGTTAAACCACTTTATCACAATTCAATTGGACTTCTCACTAGACCAACATGCACAGGTATACATCAAAGAAGTCATAAGGCTTCCAAGAGAACCATTATCGATTGTATCTGATAAAGATATGATATTCACCTCCATGTTCTGGAAAAGTCTCAAACATTATCTAAACACTGAGCTAATCTTCATCATAGCCAATCATCCTCAAACTAAAGTCCAATATGAGTAGAAAATTCAGATACTGGATGTAACATCCTAGGTAAATAAAGAATATGACATTTTCATATTTATCAATATTTGTGAATAAAATGTTAATATTAATTTAATGGGAATTCTATTTTCAATGGTGTACCCAATACGCAACAATGAGTTTCTTTGAAATCATATGTTTCACACTAATAATATAATAATATTATTTAAAATGGTAGTTAATGCCTAGCCATTGTAATGGCGGGAATGAACAGAACTAACTAAAAAATGATTATATATGTTTGTTAAATATTTTTACATTTATGCAATAATTGTCAGAGGCTTAAAATGCGAATGAATCCAATTTTAAGCACATATATTCTAATATTCTTTAAAAGGACGATTAACCGCCTTTTGATGGAAACCCCTTTTTAAAACTACTTTTTGTCAATTTTATATGTTATATTTGAAAAAAATAAAACCCTTATTTAAAATCGGGACATCAAAATGTACTTTGTGTAAATTTTTGTTATTTTCCCGATAAAATTCATTTTTAATGAATAGTGAAAATGTTGTATTTTAATTCAAAACCTCCTTTTAATCTAATTTTTTATATGGTTAGATTATCTTTTTAATTGGGTTTTAAGTGTAGATAAAATATTTTTTTACCATTTAATCCAATGGTGGTCATTTTAATTAATTTATCTTTGAATTTGGACATAAAAAAGATCCAATCTTTTGATAGATATTTTTTCTTAAAAACACACTATTTGTTTTGATAGTGGGAATTAATTATAAAATTAATAAATGCAACTTTTATGTTTTGAATTTGGTAAAATGGACATCATTTTTGAAGTGTAATTTCATTATGTTTTTATCACTAAATATAATTTTATTTATTGGAAGTAATTTCACTTTTCAATTGGATGTAAAAAAAGTCAATCTTTTGATAAATTTTACTTCTTAAAAACCCGTTTTGGTTTTGACAACGACAATTATTTTTAAATTAATTACTTAAATTTTTGTGTTTGGAATTTGGTAATGTGGATTCCATATTTGTAATAGGAATGTCCAAATTATTTAATTAAGACTCTTTTGTTTTGGGACATTATGAATAGTAATGACGACAATTATCTTTAATTATCATAATTAATTAGTAATCGGGTTGTTCAGGGTAATAAAATAATATCATAATAATAAAAAATTACCCATACATGTGTCTTAATGATATTTTTTGATTCATGTATGACCATGGGATTCCTTGTGACAACTTTGGGACCCCATGGAATCAATTTAGTGTGATAGTGACCTTTTATCAATTTTTAAAGAATGAAAAATATAACCAAAGTATGTATCAACTAAGTAAAAAAAATTAGTTTTGTTAATATAAATGGTCTATTTGACTATATATATTCATTGGAAAAATAAAACTATTTCCTACATCATGGTATTTTTTTATAATTTTTAGGCATTAAATAAATAAATTTATTTAAGACACCATGATGATGGAGTGATTACCTCATTATTGAACGATTTAACTAAAATGAAAAGATAAGGTAAAATATAAAACATACCCTTGTATAAAACCTATTGGATGGGTGGATTTCGAACCCTTATCACCTTATCCTCAAAATATTTCATTGTGGGACCTTTAAAATCTGAAAACTATTTTATAATAAAGTAACATTTCAAGACCTTCCAAAAGTGACCCTCCTCCCTCTTATAAAAGGCCTCCAACTATACCCCCTTACCCACACCTCTCAAGCCATTGGATCATCCAAACTCTACTCATATTATCTCTCCAAATCCCTCTCTTACTCCAAGAATCCTCACTTTTGGCCGAAGTCTTTCCAAGGAAGCCTTTGGCTCAAATCAAAAAGAGTTACCCGATTTGAAGGTAATGCCTTCTGTTATGTTCTTTTGTTTTATTTTGCTTCTCCAACCCCCTAAACTATTTTTATTACTTTATTTTGTAACTAAAACAGTATATTAAATACACTAGAATGTTTTTATGATAATTATTTGAGCTACACTTACACACACCTCCATCTAATGGGTGAAGAACATACTGTTTCTGTGGACGGCGAATTGCTGCCTCACAAAACGATGATAGTTCAATTATCTCCTACCACCTCTCATGGTAGCAATTAAGATGTCCCTATATTTATATATGATATATATTATGTTTATGTTTTCCTTATGCCTCTATATTTTTCTTTTATGGCATACCTTTATGGTTTCCGTGACAGGTAAATGCGAAAATTTCATTTTAGGAAGTACGGACTACCGCCCCCTCAAAGTGATATGACTCGTTCATGCCATACGTGGAACGTATAAAGGATAGAATTTCTGAACTTATGTAACATATATAACATATATATTAAACTTTAATTATAATATACTTATGTATCACTATTTTTTCATTCCAATAAAGTAAGAAATATAAATGAAAGTAGCATTCATGTGTACGTACGACTTACCGTCTCCATGAACGGTGCATTTCATTTCTTATCTCCAAATGTTATGTACTATAATAAGTAAATATATATAATGGATATATATGATATATATTACATATAAATGATGAATATAATTCTGTATTTAATGAACTTGGGACCACATGAACATCATGTAATTATAAGAAGTCCATTTTTTTACTAATGTACAGAACATCGACAAAAACGTCTGATATGAACTCACATAATTAAATAATTATTATAACATTATAATATGTGATATGAATTGAATAATAAACTTTAAAGGAGTTCCTTATGAAATTATAAATTGACCAAAGTTTATTATTCAGGAATATACAGAAACGAACAAGATAAGTCAGACTTGTGGTAAGGGATCCTACCTCTCTCTTTATTTTTAAGTACCCTCTTTTAAGTCATTCCTTTTAAGCTCCTATTTGTTATGTTGGAGGGATGTTATTTTTTATTCATATTACTGTAATTTTTATATTCATATGATGAGATACCCTATTTTATCTCATCAATCCATTTTTGGAAGTTTTGAGTGGCGCCATTAGGCTGCCGAATTTGCGTAAGGGATTTCTTATCTCACTTTTAATTCTGTGAGATTTCCATTGTTCGCCACTTATTTATTTCATGTGGTGTATTGTGTACTAGAATTTCATATATATTGTCATGATTATATTTATATTCAAGGTATTATGTGATTCATTTGGTTTTTATTATCTTTTTGTCGTACGACTCGATTGATTACAACGAGGTAATGGGTTTTCATCTCACTTCTTATTCCCGTGAGATTCATGCTACATTTGCCACTATTTCCTTTTGTGTGGTGTGTGTACTACCCATGATTGTATTCTTTGTGTAATATAATTTAATTTATGGGTAGTTACATCTTCATTGTATGACCCTTCTTTCATGGGGTGTACGTTTAGAAAGTTACCCAAATCTGTAAGGGAACCTTTCACACTCCTCTTTTTTAAAAGACTACCTTTTGTTATGTCTTTTAATTTACATCTTATTATGTTGGGATATGTCATTCTATATAATTATTGATGTAAATTTTATGAACAAGTGATGAGATACCATTTTCTCTCTCATTAACCCATTTTCTGAATTTTAAAGTGACGTCGTTAGGCTGTCGAATTTTTGCAAGGGAACATCTTAACTCAATTTCAATTTTTTGGGTTAATCCTATACTTCATGAATATGTAGTCCTATGAATATGTGTGAATTAACTCTAATTGTTTTTCAATTAATATCCATTTATATTGGGTGTATTATTATTCTTCAAACATAATTATGTAATTGATTTATCCTTAATCAAAGGATACCGTCTTTATAAAGGATTTTGTCTCAATTTACATTCCATTGAGACATCATTGTTGTTATGTGACAATTCACTTTGATATGGTGTATATACTGTCCTTTGGAATATTATATCATGAATACATTTATTCTCAAGATATTATAAGGTTTTGATTAAATGTTTTTCCTTTAAAAGCTTCAAAGTGGTATGAGACACTTTGATTAAAAAATATCTTTATTAAATGATTTTGAAAATAGTTTGATAAATCATTGATTTTTTCAATATCTTGAAATGATATATTTGGATTTAAAATGAAATGTTAACAGTTAAATTTTTATATTTTAAATATTTTATGTGTTATGATTTTTTTAATGGTACTTGGACATTTGATGGGTGGTTACGTGATTAACCAAATGACGGGTGGTGCTGTGATAAACCAGGACGAGTGGTTAAGTTATATCCTCCAAATCGTTAGGTATGGAAGTCAGCCGTATGGCTATTAAATTTAGTGATATGTGTGGAATTAGACTGTATGGTTATTCCATTTAAGTATGTTTATGTCCCAAGTTACCTTTATATGTTATGTGTTCTTTATATGGGTTTTATGGTGATATTTTCGTTACAAAAGGGTAAGCAATGATATTTTATTTAGTGAAGAGTATTTACTACTTCATAAAGGTGAAAAGTTTTACTCATGATAAAGTATTCATGATTTACTTATTGTTTTGAAAAAACTAATAGTTTACCTTCTTTTTGTTTCTCTTACTGAGCTTTTTATGCTCATCCAACATTTTTGAAATATTTTTCACAGGTCATAAAGTGGAATAAGGTCAAGGATGGGATCAAGGAAATGTCATGCTATCTAAAACATGGAACCAGATATGTTTCTTTTTAAGAGTTTTTATTTTGTGAAAAAAATGGAAACTGAGTAGAAGCGTCTACTTTGTAATCTATGAGATGTAATAGTTATGTCCTAATTATCTAAAACTCTAAACATGAAAAGATCCTCAATGTGAATTATTCATTTAATTGAGTATTATGTAATGTTTTAAGGCGGGGTCCTTATAGTTGGCATCAAAGGTCGGTTTAGATAACTTTAGAGGTTAGGGTATTCATTAGGCATAACTGACATTACCATAATGGTTAGGATTTCAGAAAGAGTAATAGTTTTAGATAAAGTTAACGAGTTAAAGATAACATGAATAATTATATATTATTATTTTCCCTCCTCATAAGATATTATATGATGATTCTGATGATATAATCACACTGAAGTTTTTGGTTTTAGTAAATGGATGGATCTAGAAGGCACCAAAGTAAAGATGGATGTGAAGAAAACTGTGACGATTTTCTAGAAAGAACAACTGAATGATATGGGAGCTGCAATGAGAACTCTTGTGGTTATTCTCAACTAACTATCCAGAGTCATGATTAACCACTTGAACCTTGGTGAGTTATTTAATGCATCATGTACACGATAACCAACTCTATGTGGAAGTTCAGGTAATAATTATAATGGTTACAATTAGGTTTTATATGATCCTTAATTTTGAGGTAATTATGGGTTACTATATGTTATGATGGAAAATGAAAGGAATGAGATAAACATGAGGTTAAATTATGTTATGGTTATTTTTGAATATTTTATCTCTTTTTGGGGAATGTTTTAAGAATTATATAGTTTTGGAAGAAGGACAACACACAGACCGTGTGACAACCCGTCGCGTCGGACGAAGCTGCGGGATTCGAACCCACAACCAAAGTGTGACTGGAATTTATCGCCTACCACCAGACTACGTGAAGTCCCTAGTTAGTATGACTAATATTTTTAGTTAGATGATCTTATGAATCATGAATAAGTTGATTTTGGGTTATCTATGGAAATTATTAACCTATCATGGAGGATATGTGATTAGGTTAACTACTTTTCAGTATGAGACCTTAAGAGTAACTGATGTTATTTGGAGATTAATGTTATGATTTACCTTGTAATACTATGTGATTAAATCCATTAGATATTTTGGTTTCAATCTTAGTTTGAATTACTTTGAATAATTTTATAGATAGCTGTTTATTGTGTTGTATTTGATGAACTTTGGGTTTTGTTATACAAATTTTGGAGATTAAAAGTAGTTTTTCTTTTTTTAAAATATTGTCCTTTTTGGGTATTATCTGATATTGTACTAACCATTTTGGTTTTTTTATAACTAAATGGGAAATATATTGTTCTCTTTTGTGGATTAGGCGATTCTCTAGAAGTTGATTATAGAGCTCTTAATGTGAACAAGTCATCCTAAATACTCATCTTTTGGAGAAAATATGAGTTTGTGTAAGAAATCTAGTAAGAGATGAAAGTCTACACGAAAAGTAAGTATGTTTCCATATGATTTAGACAATATGAGAAATAAATTCCTCAATGAAAATTAACTTAAAACAAAAACGTTTTCTGTTAACTTTTCCTACTGGGGAATCAAATACCGTTTAACCCATCACAAGTTTGTGATTTTCTGGTGGTTAACTTTCTCCTAAACATGTTTTCTATCACTCTCCATAAGAAATTGACCCTTTATTTTCTCTTCCATATCCATGTTTTATTACATGGAATCCTAGTATGGGTTAACTTTGGTGACCTTTTTAATTCTCTTTCTTTCTTTTAAAGTGATAGTTTAATTGACTCCTTTTCCGATGTGGGGATTTCAATGAAGTTTCTGAGCCCAATTTTAAAATTGTGAGGGAACAATTCCCAAAAAGGGGGAAGGATGTAATATCCCAGGTAAATAAATTATACTAAATTCTCATATTTGTCAATATTTGTGAATAAAATGTTAATATTACGTTAAAGGGAATTCTATGTTCGATGGCGTACCCAATACACAACAGCGAGTTTCTTTGAAATCTTAAATTGCACACTAATAATATAATAATATTATTTAAAATGGCAGTTAACTCATAGCCATTGTAATGTCCAGAATGAACATAACTGACTACAAAATGATTATATATGTTTGTTAAATATTTTTAAATTTATCCAATAAATGTCAGAGGCTTAAAATGCGAATGAATCCAATTTTAAACATAAATATTCTAATATTCTTTAAAAGGTCAATTAACCGCCTTTTGATGGATTCCCCTTTTTAATACAACTTTTTGAAAATTTTATATGTTATATTTGAAAAAATAAAATCCTTCTTTAAAATTGGGAAATCAAAATGTACTTTGTGAATTTTTTTATTTTTCCGATAAAATTCATTTTTTAATGAATAGTAAAAATGTTGTATTTTAATTCAAAGCCTCCTTTTAATCTAATTTATATATATAGTTATATTATATTTTTAATTAATTTTAAATTGTATTTAAAATATATTTTTACAATTTTATCCAATGGTGGTCATTGGAATTAATTTCACTTTGAAATTTGGCATAAACAAGTGTCAATATTTTGATAGATATTGTTTTTTAAAAACACACTATTTGTTTTGATAGCAGGAATTAATTATAAAATTAATTAATGAAGCTTATATGTATTGAATTTGGTAAAATTGACATCATTTTTGAATTTGGAATATCAAATTTACTTTGGATAAATTTTTGGTATTTTCCTAACAAATGTTCATTTTTAATGAATAGTGAAAAATACTGCATTTTACTTCAAAACTACTTTTTCATCTAATTTAATTATATAGTTATATTGTCCTTTTAATTGGTTTTAAAGTGTAATTGAATTATTTTTTATCACTCAATACAATTTTATTCATTGAAAGTAATTTCACTTTTCAATTGGATGTAAAAACAAGTAAATCTTTTGATAAATTGTACTTCTTAAATACCCGTCTTTGGTTTTGACAATGGGAATTATTTTTAAATTAATTACTGAAATTTATGTGTTTGGAATTTTGTAAAATAGATTCCATATTTGGAATCAGAAGTTCCAAATTATGTAATTAAGACTCTTTTGTTTTTGGACATTATGAATAGCAACGACGACAATTATATTTAATTATCGTGATTAATTAGTAATCGGGTAGTTAAGGGTAATAAAATAATATCATAATAATACAAAATTACCAATACATGTGTCTTAATGATATTTTTTGAGTCACGTCCGACCATGGGATACCTTGTGACAACTTTGGGACCCCATGGAATCACTTTACTGTGATAGAGACCATTTATCATTTTTTTAAAGAAAGGAAAATATAACCAAAGCATGTATCACCTAAGTAAATTTTTTTAGTTTTGTCCATATATATGATCCCTTTAAATAAAAATATTCATTTTAAAGATAAAAATATTTCATATATCATTGAATTTTTTTATAATTTTTAGACATTAAATAAATAAATTTATTTAAAACACCATGATGATGAAGTGATTACCTCATTAATGAACGATTTAAATAAAAATAAAAAATAAGGTAAAATATAAGACTTACACTTGTCTAAAACCTATTGGATGGGTGGATTGCGAACCCTTATCACCTTAACCTAGAAATATTTAATTTTGGGACCTTTAAAATCTGAAAACTATTTTATAATAATGAAACATTTCAAGACCTTCCAAAAGTGACCCTCCTCCCTCTTATAAAAAGCCCCAGCTCTACCCCCTTACCCACACCTCTCAAGCCATTGGCTCATCCAACCTCTGCTCATATTATCTCTCCACATCCCTCTATTACTCATACAAGACTCACTTTGCGTAGAAGTCTTTCCAAGTAATCCTTTTGCTCAAATCAAAAAGTGTTACCCGATTTAAATGTAATGTCTTCTCTTATGTTCTTTTGTTTTATTTTTCTTCTCCAACCCCCTAAACTATTTTTATTCCTTTATTTTGTAAAAAAACCATTATATTTAATATACTAGGATTTTTTATGAGAATTATTCTAGATACACTTAAAAGCACCTCCATCTAATGGGTGAAGAACATACTATTTCTGTGGACGAAGAACTACTGCCTCACGAAACGATGACTGTTCAATTATCTCCTACCCCCTCTCATGGTGGCCATTAAGATGTCACTGTATTTATATATGATATATAGTATGTTTATGTTTTCCTTATGATTCTATATTTTTCTTTTATGGAATGCCTTTATGGTTTCCATGATATGTAAACGTGGTAATTTCATTTGAGGAGGTGCGAACTACCACCCCCTCAAAGTGATATGACTCGTTCATGCCATACGCAGAACGTATAAAGGATAGAATTTCAGAACATATATAACATATATAAATATATATTATACTTTAATTATAATATACCTATGTATCATTATTTTTCCATTCTAATATTTTATTAAATATAAATGAAAGTAGCATTCATGCGTACTTACGGTTTACCATCTCCATGAACGGTGCATTTCATTTCTTATCTACAAATGTTATGTACTATTATAAGTACATATATATAATGGATATATATTATATATATTACATATAAATTATGAACATAATTCTAGATTTAATGAACTTTGGACCACATGAACATCATGTAATTATAAGAAGTCCAATTTTTTACTCATGTACCGAACATCGACAAAAACGTCTGATATGAACTCACATAATTAACTAATTATTATAACATTATAATATGTGATATTAATTGAATAATAAACTTTAAAGGAGGTACTTAAGCAGTTATAAATTGACCAAAGTTTATTATTCAGGAATATAAAGAAATGAAAAAGACATGTCGGACTTGAGGTAAGGGATCCTACCTCTCTCTTTCTTTTTAAGTACTCTCTTTTAAGTCATTCCTTTTAAGATCCTATTTATTATGTTGGGGGATGTTATTTTATATTACTCTTACTGTAATTTTTATGTTCATATTATGAGATAACCTATTTTATTTCATCAATCCATTTGTGGATGTTTTGAGTGGCGCCGTTAGTCTACCGAATTTTCGTAAGGGATTTCTTATCTCACTTTTAATTCGGTGAGATTTCCATTGTTCACCACTTATTTTTTTCATGTGGTGTATTTTGTACATACATTTCATATATATTATAATTACTATATTTATATTCATGGTATTATGTGATTAATTTGGTGGTTATTATATTTTGGTCATACGACTCGATTGATTACAACGAGGTAAGGGGTTTATATCTCACTTTTTATTCCTGTGAGATTCATGTGACATTTGCCACTATTTCCTTTTATGTGGTGTATGTACTAACCATGATTGTATTATTTATGTAATATAATTTAATTTATGGGTATTTACATCTTCATTGTATGACCCTTCTTTCATGGGGTGTACGTTTAGAAAGTTACCCAAATCGGTAAGGGAACCTTTCACCCTCCTCTGTTTAAAAGACTTATTTTTGTTACGTATTTTAATTTACATCTTATTATGTTGGGATATGTTCTTACATATCCTTATTGATGTAAATTTTATGCCCAAGGTATAATATACCATTTTCTATCTCATCAAATCATTTTTTGAATTTTAAAGTGACGTCGTTAGGCTGTCGAATTTTTGCAAGGGAACTTTTTAAATCAATTTCAATTCTATGGGTTAATCTTGTTCTTATTGAATATGTAGTCCTATGAATATGTGTGAATGAACTCTGATTTTGTTTCACTTAATATCCATTTATATTGGGCGTATTCTTATTTTTCACACATAATTATGTAATTGATTTATCTTTAATCAAGGGATACCATCTTTATAAGGGATTTCGTCTCAATTTACATTCCATTAAGACATCATTGTTGTTATGTGCCAATTCACTTTGATATGGTGTATATACTGTCCTTTGGCATATTATATCATGAATACATTTATTCTCATGATATTATAATGTTTTTATTAAATGTTATTCCTTTAAAATCATCAAAGTGGCATGGGACACTTTGATTAAAAAATCTATTTATTAAATGGGTTTGACAATAGTTTGATAAATCATTGATTTTGTCGATATCTTGAAATGATATATTGTGATTTCAAATGAAATGTTAATAGTGAAATTTTTATATTTTAAATATTTTTTGTGTTATGATTTTTTAATGGTACTTGGACATTTGACGGGTGGTTACGTGATTAACTAAATGACGGGTGGTGCCGTGATAAACCAAGACAGGTGGTTACATTATAACCTCTAATGCATTGGGTATGGAAGTCGGCCGTATGGCTATTACATTTAGTGATATGTGTGGAAGTCGACCGTATGGTTATTTAATTTAAGTATGTTTATGTCCCAAGTTACCTTTATATGTTATGTGTTTTTTATATGGGTTTTATGGTGATATTTTGGTTATAAAAGGGTAAGAAATGATCTTTTATTTAGTGAAGAAATTTACTACTTCATAAAGGTGAAAAGTATTACTTATGATAAATTATTCATGATTTACTTATTATTTTGAAAAAAATAATAGTTTCCCTTCTTTGTGTATCTCTTACTAAGCTTTTTATGCTCATCGCAAGTTTTTGAAATGTTTTTCACCGGACATAAAGTGGAATAGGGTAAAGGATGGGATCAAGGAAATCTTATGCTGTCTAAAACATGGAACTAGACATGTTTCTTTTTAAGAGTTTTTTATGAAAAAAATGGAAACTGAGTAGAAGTGTCTACTTTTTATTCTTTGAGATGTAATAGTTATGTCTTAATTCTCTAAAACCCTAAACCTAAAAAGATCCTCAATGTGAGTTATTAATTTAATTCATTATTATGTAATGTTTTAGGGCCGGGTCCTTATAGTTGGTATCAAAGGCCGGTTTAGATAACATTAGTGGTTAGGGTATTCATTAGGCATAAGTGACATTACCATAATGGTTAGGATTTCAGAAAGAGTTATAGTTTTAAATAAAGTGAACAAGTTTAAGATAACATGAATAATTATATCTTAGTATTTAGCCTCCTCATAAGATATTATATGATGATTCAAATGATATACTCACACTGAACATTTTGGTTTTAGTAAATCACTGGATCTAGCTGGAACCAAAATAACAGTGGATGTGTAGAAAACTGTGATGATTTTTTGAAAGAACAACTGAATGATATGAGAGTTGTAATGTGAACTCTTGTGGTTATTCTCAACCAACTATCAGGAGTCATGATTAACCACTTGAACCTTGGTGAGTTCTTTAATGAATCATGTACGAGATAATTAACTCGATGTGGATGTTCAGGTAATAATCATAAAGGTAACCATTTGGTTTTATATGATCCTTACTTTTGAGGTAATTATGGGTTACTATATGTTATGAGGGAAAATGAAAGGCATGAGATAAACATGAGGTTAACTTATGTTGTGGTTATTTTTGAAGATTTTATCTATTTCTGGGAAGTGTTTTTAGTATTATATAGTTTTGGAAAAAGGACAACACACAGACAGTGTGACAACCCGTCGCGTCAGACGAAGCTTCGAAAATAGAACCCACAACCAAAGTGTGACCGGGATTTATCCTCTACCATTGGATTACATGAAGTACTTGGTTAGTATGACTAATTATTTGTCGTTATATGATCTTATGAATCATAAATAAGTTGATTTTGGGTAATCTATGGAAATAATTTACCTATCATGGAGGATATGTGATTAGGTTAACTACTTTTCAGTATGAGAATTTAAGAGTAACTGATGTTATTTGGAGATAAATGTTAATATTTACCTAGGAAGAATATGTGATTAAATAATTTAGAGATTTGGGCTTCAATATTAGTTTGGAGTACTTTGAATAATTTTATGGATAACTGTTTGTTTAATGGTCTGTGATGAACTTTGGGTTTTGTTGGAAAAAATCTGGAGATTAAGAGTAGTTTTTATTTTTGTAAAATATTTTCCTTTTTGTGGACTATATGATCTTTTAATAACCATTTTGGTTTTGGTCTAAAGACATGGTAAATATATAGTTTTCTTTTGTGGATTAGTTGATTCTCTAGAAGTTGATTGTAGCACTCTTCATGTGAACAAGTCATCGTAAATTCTCATCTTTTTGAGAAAATATGAGTTTGTGTAAGAAATCTAGTAAAAGATGAAAGTCTACACGACAAGTAAGTATGTTTCCATATGATGTAGTTAAGCTCATAAACAAATTCTTCAATGAAAAGTAACTTAAAACAAAAACTTTGTCTGTTAACTTTTTCTGTTGGGGAATCAAATACCGTTTAACCCATCACAAGTTTTTGATTTTCTAGTGGTTAACATTCTCCTAAACATGTTTTCTATCACTCTCCATTAGAACTTGAAAATTTGTTTTCTCTTCCATATCCATGTTTTCCTACATGTAATCCTAGCATGGGTTAACTCAGGTGACCTTTTTACTTCTCTTTCATTCTTTTAAATTGACAGTTTAATTGACTCCATTTCCGATGTGGGGATTTCAATGAAGTTTTTGAGCACAGTTTTAAAATTGTGAGGATGCAATTTCCAAAAGGGGGGAAGGATGTAACATCCCAGGTAAATAAAGAATATGACATTTTCATATTTATCCATATCTGTGAATAAAATGTTAATATTAATTTAAAGGGAATGCTATGTTCGATGGCGTACCCAATATGCAACAACGAGTTTCTTTGAAATCTTACGTTGCACACTAAGAATATAATAATATAATTTAAAATGGTAGTTAACTCCAAGCCGTTGTAATGGAAGGAATGAATATAACTAACTAAAAAAATGATTATATATATTTGTTAAATATTTTTACATTTATCCAATAAATTTCAGAGGCTTAAAATGTGAATGAATCCAATTTTAAGCATATATATTCTAATATTCTTCAAACGGTCAATTAACCACCTATTGATGGAGAAACCCTTTCTAAAACTACATTTTGTCAATTTTATATGTTATATTGGAAAAAATAAAACCCTTCTTTAAAATTGGGACATCAAAATGTACTTTGTGTAAATTTTTGTTATTTTTCCGATAAAATTCATTTTTAATGAATAGTAAAAAATGATGTATTTTTATTCAAAACATCATTTAAATCTAATTTATTTATATGTTTATATTTTCTTTTTAATTGGGTTTAATGTTTAGTTAAAATATATTTTTACCATTTAATCCAATAGTGGTCATTGGAATTAATTTCACTTTGAAATTGGACATAAACAAGTGTTAATCTTTTGAGAGATATTGTTTCTTAAAAACATGCTATTTGTTTTGATAATAGGAATTAATTATAAAATTAATAAATGAAAATTCTATGTTTTTAATTTGATAAAATTTCATCATTTTTGAATTTGTAATATCAAATTTAATTTGGATAAAGTTTTGGTATTTTTCTAACAAATGTTCATTTTTAATGAATAGTGAAAAATACAACATTTTACTTCAAAACTGCTTTTTCATCTAATTTAATTATATAGTTATATTGTCCTTTTAATTGGTTTTAAAGTGTAATTGAATTATTTTTTTATCACTTAATTTAATGTTATTCATTGGAGGTAATTTCACTTTTCAATTGGATGTGAAAACAAGTCAATCTTTTGATAAATTTTACTTCTTAAAAACCCATCTTTGGTTTTGACAACGGGAATGATTTTTAAATTAATTACTGCAATTTCTGTGTTTGGAATTTAGTAAAATGGATTCCATATTTGGAATTATAAGGTCCAAATTATGTAATTAAGACTCTTGTTTTTGGACATTTTGAATAATAACGACGACAATTATCTTTAATTATTCTGATTATTTAGTAATCGGGTAGTTAAGGGTAATAAAATAATATCATAAAAATACAAACATACCCATCCATGTGTCTTAATTATATTTTTCGAGTCAAGGCCAACCATGTAATTACTTGTGCAAACTTTTTTACCCCATGGAATCACTTTAGTGTGATAATGACCTTTTATCATTTTTTTAGAGAAAGGAAAATATAACCAAACTATGTATCACCTAAGTAAAACAATTTCAGTTTTGTTTATATAAATTATCTCTTTGAATATAAATATTAATTTCAAATATAAAAAGATTTCCTACATCATGGTATTTTTTTTTAATTTTAATACATTATATAAATAAATTTATTTATGACACCATGATGATGTATTGATTACCTCATTAATGAACTATTTAAATAAAATGAAATGATATGGTAAAATATAAGACTTACACTTGTCAAAAACCAATTGGATGGGTGTATTTCGACCCCTTATCAACTTATTCTCTAAATATATCATTGTGGGACCTTTAAAATCTGAAAACTATTTTATAATAAAGTAACATATCAAGACCTTCCAAAAGTGACCCTCCTCCCTCTTATAAAAGGCCCCCAGCTCTACCCCCATACCCACACTACTCAAGCCATTGGCACATCCAAACTTTGCTAATATTATCTCTCCACATCCCTATCTTACTCCTAGAAGCCTCATTTTTGTCAGAAGTCTTTCCAATGAATCCTTTGGCTCAAATCAAAACAAGTTACCCGACTTAAAGGTGATGTCTTCTCTTATGTTTATTTGTTTTATTTTCCTTCTCCAACCCCCTAAATTATTTTTATTCCATTATTTTGTAACAAAAACTGTATATTTAATATACTAGGTTGTTTTTATGAGAAGTATTAGAGCTATACTTACACACAACTCCATCTAATGGGTGGAGAACATACTGTTTCTGTGGACGACGAACTACTACCTCACGAAATGATGATTGTTCAATTATCTCCTACCACCTCTAATGGTGTCCATTAAGATGTCACTGTATTTATATATGATATATATTATGTTTATGTTTTCCTTATGACTCTGTATTTTTCTATTATGGAATTCCTTTTTGGTTTCCATGATAGGCAAACACGATAATTTCATTTTAGGAAGTGCGGACTACCGTCTCCTCAAAGTGATATGACTCGTTCATGCCATACATGGAACGTATAAAGGATAAAATTTCTGAACTTATGTAACATATATAAAATATATATTATACTGTAATTATTATATAACTATGTATCATTATGATTTAATTCCATTAAAGTATGAAATAGAAATGAAAGTAGCGTTCATGCGTACGTAAGGCTTACCGTCTCCATGAATAGTGTATTTCATTTCTTATCTCCAAATGTTATGTAATATTATAAGTACATATATATAATGGATATATATGATATAAATTAAATATAAATGATGAATATAATTCTGTATTTAATGAACATGGGACCACATGAACATCATTTAATTTTAAGAAGTCCACTTTTTTGACTCATGTACCGAACATCGACAAAAACGTCTGATATGAACTCACATAATTAACTAATTATTATAACATTATTATATGTGATATGAATTGAATAATAAACTTTAAATGGTGTCTTTAATCAATTATAAATTTACCAATGTTTATTATTCAAGAAAATATATAAATGAACAAGACAAGTCCGACTTGAGGTAAGGGATCATACCACTCTCTTTCTTTTTAAGTACTCTCTTTTATGTCATTCATTTTAAGCTCCTAATTATTATTTTGGGGGATGTTATTTTATATTTCTATTATTGTAATTTTTATTTTCATATAATGAGAGACCCTATTTGATCTCATCAATCCATTTGTGGTAGTTTTGAGTGGCGCCGTTAGGCTGCCGAATTTTCATAAGGGATTTCTTATCTCACTTTTAATTCTGTGAGATTTATATTGTTCACCACTTATTTATTTCAAATGGTGCATTGTGTACTTCCATTTCATATATATTATCATGATTCTATTTATATTCATGGTATTTTGTGATTAATTTTGTGTTTATTATCTTTTGGTCATACGACTCGATTGATTACATCAAGGTAAGGGGTTTTTATCTCACTTTTTATTCCTGTGAGATTCATGCTACATTTTCCACTATTTACTTTTGTGTGGTGTATGTACTTCCCATGATTTTATTATTTGTGTAATATAATTTAATTTATGGTTATTTACATCTTCATTGTATAACCCTTCTTTTATAGGGTGTACGTTTAGAAAGTTACCCAAATCGGTAAGGGAACCTTACACCTCTTTTTAAAAGACTTATTTTTGTTATGTCTTTTAATTTACATCTTATTATATTGGGATTTGTTCTTATATATCATTATTGATGTAAATTTTATGCACATGTGATGATATACAATTTTTTCTTTCATTAACTCATTTTTTTAATTTTAAAGTGACATCGTTAGGCTGTCGAATTTTTTCAGGGGAACTTCTTAACTCAATTTCAATTCTTTCGGTTAATCTTCTACTTCTTGAATATGTTGTCATATGAATATGTGTGAATTACCTCTGATTTTTTTTCACTTAATATCCATTTATATTGGGTGTATTAGTATATTTCACACATAATAATGTAATTGATTTATCCTTAATCAAAGGATACCGTCTTTATAAGGGATTTCGTCTCCATTTACATTCCATTGAGACTTCATTGTTGTTATGTGACAATTCAATTTGATATGGTGTATATACTATACTTTGGCATATTATATCATGAATACATTTATTCTCATGATATTATAATGTTTTTATTAAATGTTATTCCTTTAAAAGATTCAAAGTGGAATGGGACACTTTGATTAAAAAATCTCTTTATTAAATGGTTTTGAAAATAGTTTGATAAATCATTGATTTTGTCGATATCTTGAAATGATATATTGTGATTTCAAATTAAATGTTAATAGTGAAATGTTTATATTTTAAATATTTTATGTGATATGATTTTTTTAATGGTACTTGGACATTTGACGGGTGGTTACGTGATTAGCCAAATGAGGGGTGGTGCCGTGATAAACCAGGACGGGTGGCTACATTTTAACCTCCAATGCATTGGGTATGGAAGTCAGCCGTATGGATATTCCATTTAGTGATATGTGTGGAAGTCGACCGTATGGTTATTCTATTTAAGTATGTTTTTGTCCCAAGTTACCTTTATATGTTATGTGTTATTTATATGGGTTTTATGGTGATCTTTTGGTTACAAAAGGGTAAGAAATGATCTTTTATTTAGTAAAGAGTATTTACAAATTCAAAAAGGCTAAAAGTTTACTTATGATAAAGTATTCATGATTTACTTATTGTTTTGAAAAAACTAATATTTTCCCATCTTTGTGTATCTCTTACTAAGATTTTTATGCTCATACTATGTTTTTTAAGTGTTTTTCATAGGACATAAAGTGGAATAGGGTCATGGATGGGTCAAGGAAATGTCATGATATCTAAAACATGGAAGTAAACAAGTTTATTTTTAAGAGTTTTTGTTTTATGAAAAAAATGGAAACTAAGTAGAAGTTTCTAATTTGTAATCTTTGAGATTTAATAGTTATGTACTAATTATCTAAAACTCTAAACCTGAAAAGATCTTCAATGCGAATTATTCATTTATTTCATGATTATGTAATGTTTTAAGGCCGAGTACTTATACTGGAAGACATGTTGAGAGCATGTCCTATGTATTTCAAAGTAATATGGAACCAAGATCTTATCTGGCCGATTTCTCTTTCATGAATAGATTCCACTTGAAAATATAAATGGATCCATATGAATCCCTTTATGGGAAAAGATACCCAACACTGGTGTGTGGGGATTATGTTATTGAAAATAATTTGTAGGACCTAAAATGGTAGAAAAAATGGTGGAGAAGATGAAAACCATTCTACAACACATCAAGGAAACCCAAATTCGACAGAAGATATATGCATAAAATTATCGATGAGACCTAGATTTTAATGTGGGAGACATGATATTTCTCTATATATATCCATGGAATAGGATCGTGAGATTTGGGAAGAATAGAAAGATGATTCCCAGGTACACCATCCCCATCAATATTATTGATCGTGTTGGAGTTGTGGCCTATCAACTAAAACTTCCAACTACCATGTCTCATGTAAAGAATTTATTCCATGTATCTTTATTGATGATGTACATACCAAATCCCTCATATGTTCTAAATACCTTGGTTGTACAGATGAAAAAGGATCTCTCTTATGAGTAGCATCCAGT
This sequence comes from Viscum album, assembly GCA_963277665.1. Lineage (NCBI taxonomy): Eukaryota > Viridiplantae > Streptophyta > Magnoliopsida > Santalales > Viscaceae > Viscum > Viscum album. Next base: position 1,713,949,096 of record OY728160.1, on the reverse strand, counting down.
GATGATCTTGGACCATAGAGATAATTTCCTACAAAACATGACTACATACCTTGTAAAAGTACTACTGTAGAACCATAAGTATGAAGAGGAAACATAGGAATCAAATGAAGTGGTTAAGGAGAAGTACCCTCAAATATTTTTGTAAAATGAAATTCAAGGGTGAAATTTCATTAGGAGGGAATAATGTAATGACCCAAAATTTTATTAATGAATATTACATTCTTATAATTATCTCATATGGTATAAAGCATACTAAATCACTTTGAGAACATAATTAAAACTTCATAAATGAAAAATTTATTAAATAATTGGTACTTCTAGAAATTAAGGAACCTATCCCGGTGGAATAGTAACTTCAACCACCAAATAGTAACATGAACATTAGGAATAGTAATTCATCCAATATAACTGTAACCTCATCATTGGAAGTATTAATAAAATATATGAATCATATAAGTGATAATATGATATAATTATATCATGGTATAAGTAAATAAATATTTTAAAAATTGTTTAAAAAGTGATGGTATGTTAATAAAACATAAATGTTAATTTATAATTTTATAATTAATATAATGAAATGAAAATTTATTTTCATAAAATAGAATACTAAATTACTTTTATGATGTCTTTCAATTATAAGATAATTTTATGAGACCTTAATTATTTTTTCAATGTGTTATAAAATTAGTATTTTCAATGTAAATAATGATTTTAATTAAATATTAAATCTCTCATATATGGAATTTTATTACTATAAAATGGATATTATTTACCATCTATACATGTAAAATAATGGTTAGGTTAATTTTTAGGGTTTTGTTTCTAAAATACTTGATTTTTTTAATAGTAAAATTTGATAATTTATGGTGAAAGCTAAATACACATATTTTTTAGTCATTATTGATGTAAGAAGGTTGTAATCCAAAAATCTATAACTCTACTTCATTAAATTAATATATTTAGTGATAAGGTTAAAACTATACATATTCTTGAGATAAAATAATAAAAAAATGAATAAAATAATGTGAAAACACCCCTCTCCTCCCCTATAAATACCACCACTCACCACATCTTCTCCTCACACATTTGAAGCCTTGAATTAAGTCCATTTTCTAAAAAGTAATCCTACAAAGACCATCTCCCATGTTTAAGATCCCCTAGTCTCATAAAAATACCAAACCCTTTTCCCAAAGGAGGTTCTTAAGGAGGAGTAAATGAAGAGGTAAAATCCTCTTTATTTTTCTTTTAATATATTTAATTCCTTTTAATTTCTTATTTTCTTCTCACATCCACTAATATAAGTGGCATGATAACTCAATTACCCTTTACATAATTTTATTTTATTATGTTAATGGAATAATTAATCGTCAAAGATATTTTCTTTTTCTTTTACACTAAAAATGAAAATATCGTCTGTGGTTTGGTGATTTATGGCCACTGTGGATGATGCATTTTATTTTTTCATTACCACCATCAATGATGGTAATAAAACCTTTAAAATGGTTCAAATAGAATCAAAAATGTATTTTATCGAAATTTTAGTTGTTCGGTACTAACTTATATGCATAATATTAAATAATAAAACAAACTAGTTCATTGTGATCAAAAAAATACCAAATTAATCTAAATTATTATCATTAAAATTATATCAAATTATTCATCCTAATACCATATAAAAAATGATATATAAGACCTACTAAAATTCATGATTTTAATCAGTAACATATAATATCAATTTTGGATAATTATTCCCATTTTACATGAACATCCATTCATTTATACACGTGAATCAATCACAAAAACAAAGAAAACAAACACACTCGATCGATTAAATTGAACAATATAACTCATTAAAATTTCCATGAAGGAACTTAAAAAAATTATAACAAATAAAATACATGTAGAAGAGGTTATATATTTTTATATTTATAAATATAATATGATTATCCCTGATATTGAAGTGAATAAACCATTCAGACATATGGTAAGGGGATTCTCAGACCCAATTTCCTTTATTTGTGTTATTCATATTTCATGAAATATTTCAATTTCAATTATCTTTTAAAATTCCTAAAATAATATTTCTTTGTTCTTATAGTTTATTTTCTGGTATATTCATGTTTCCTAAATAATTTTTCTACAAATGCAATGGATTTTACAAAAGAACTCTTCTATTATTCCACTTTATATTATTTCTTCTTCAATAAAGATTGATTATTCTTATACCAAGTATGTTATTACCTTTTTATTTTTATAACCACAATGTTAACAAATGTTAACAAAAGAAATTATGATTTACGAAATTCTCAAGAAACCCATTTTAATTCCCTGGGTTATTTTATAACAAATATAGTTATATGTTCTATGAGGCATGAATGATTATGTAACTAATATGATGTGATGGGTGCACGCAGAATTATATAGCACCCAAATTAATTTGGTAATGTGATGTGTATCATGATATAATGTGAAAGATGTGTTAAAATGATGATATAATTGTTAAAAATTTTATTTTATGATTATGCACATATGTTATTCATGAACATGTTTTTAACTTTGTTCACAACTATGTGCGGTATTTGACCACTAAGACACGATGCTTCATTTTTTTGAATTTCCACATTCCATGACTTTATCTAATGATTATGAGGATTATATTATGCTTATGTTTTGATGACAATGATTATTCTAATATCATGTTATATTGATTCATGTTCTTATCTATCCTCTTACTGGGATTTTACCTCACCAAATTATTTGATGTATATCCTTAGGTGAATACTTGTACAAAGGAGAAAATATGGGACACTAGGAATCTAAATAAAAAGGAATTACAATGAATTTCATATTTTATTATTTTAAAGATATGTTTTTTCATAATAGTACCAAGATACTAATCATTTGTATCCTGGTATTGTAATAATATTATGTTTTTTATATTTAAAATGATTTAATATTCATATAAGAAAAAGAAGGTTTGATATACTTCACACGTTTACCACCAAACCACCTGAACATGTATAGACATCTTGTAGATATGACCAATCTTTTTGAATTAAAATATGATTTCAAATTCTCAAAACACACCCTGATTTGGAATGCAGAAATTAAACTTTGAATTGAATCACTAACCAGTTATCACACTAGTTCTTATAATGATGTACAATGTTGATAAAAGTATGAAAAGGGGATGAATAATGAAGAATGGTATCTAGAGAGTATTTCTGGCCATCAAAGGATTCACTCCTAATAACACACATCACATATCACTACAAAGGAGAATTTCTTCCAATTGAATGGAACAATGTTTGAAGGGTTTCATTTAGAGGGTGACACACAAAAATTATTTTATGTTTATAATTCACACATAATAATAGAAATTTTTATTTTAAAATAATTAATTAAATTATAATATAAGATGTTGTAGATAATTCCAAGTCACATTAAATTAAACCATTAATCACAATTAATTTTTTTGATCAATAAATGAATATTGTTCAACAAATAATAATTATTATAAATAAATTCATTAATAATAATGATTACACTTTCAAATTAAATCCATGAAATCTAATAAAAAACATTATAGTTCCCCTTGAATGATGATTTTATTTGCAGAATTGAAATATTATTTATTTAAAACACAATTAAAATTTCAAATGAATGTTCTGAAATGTAATTATTCAAAGGATTATATTAACATTTCAAAAATGAACTTTATGTGATTTGAACGTAAATAAGAGAGGATCAAATGATACAAAAACAAGGAATGGGGAAAAGAAATTTGTATTACCTAATGACGTAAACATTGATGCCTGAATATTTCATTGTTTGAAACTCATGATTCAATGATTGTTCCATTGATTTTATGTTGACACCACCATAGACATCATCAATCTGTTCTTAGGGTTCATGGAAAAAATGAGGCTAGACCTAGGGGAAATTATATAATCTGATATTTAAAGGATTGAGAATCTCATTCTAAGACCCGATACCACAACACATAAAACACCCCTCTTATATAAAACACACTACTTTGGACATGACCCTCATATTAATAATCCCATCAAAAAATTTAGTTGAAAATATATTAATATTCATTCCCATGGGAAAAATATTTAATTTTTAATAAATATTTTAGTATAATGATTATTTTTTCTTAATATTTAATAATATCCTGTAAAAAGTATTTTATCAATTATCTAATTAGTAATTTTTCATAAATATTTTTAATAATTAGTAATGAATATATATATATATATAATAAATAAAACATACATGTATATCATTATTAATTTATTTTTAATAATTTTGTATTTAATTGTAATTGTTAATAATTATTTAAATAATAATATTGTTACAAAATTAATAATATTTAAATGCAATTAATAAATATTAATTTTTTATATAAATAATAATGCATACATATTTTAAATATAGTTACAAATATATAAATAATTTAAATGTATATAATTTCATTTAAATATATTTATTATAATTATATACATATAAATATATTTTTTTATACATATATAAATATTTATATGAAAGTAAATTAGTAAATAATAATGTATTTTTCATAATATAAATTTATAAATAAATATTTTATGTAATGAACCAAGCTGGGAATGCCATCCAACCTAACACCCGACCTGCCCTAGGGAAAGGCACAAGGGAGTTCTTGATCCCCATGGGATAGTAATAAGTTCCAAAAAATTCAACATCTCTTTTTTTTAAATTGATTTTAATCAAAGGAAGAACCCATAAAATACCGAAAAAAATCATAAATCATCTAATAAGAAAGAACTATAAATAATAGAATGCACCCATCACAAGTTATAAATTTTTCATTGTTAACCACAAAAAAAACACCAAAATAAGGAAGGGATCCAAAAACACATTAAAAAACCTCCATGTAACAAGAGGGTCATCACCCTTATGCCACCTACACCAACACTTGGAAGAAGAAGAACCACTAGAATCTAGATCCACCAACCCCACTACGGAACATGTTAGAATTACCTAGGCCAAACATAACAAGATATACATACACCCAAGGACGTATGCAGGTTGTGAGACAGTTCCCTGTAGGATATCAACAAAAAGATATTTTATGATATAACATCATAAGACAAATAAACATGCAAGTTTTTATGATAAAGAGAGGAAATATTATTAAGGAAAACATTATTTGAAATTAAAAATGGAAAGTAAATTCCACTGTATGCTGATGGTAAGTATAAAACCAAATAATCAACATGAGTACTATAGAAAGGAACTAAAACTAGTGAGACTATAGGAACGTCATATCTTAGTGATATGGTAGTGAAACTAAGACTCATAGTGTCATTTTCTGTGAGCTACTAGATAGGAATCCATCCAAATCTACAGTGGTCTCCAACCAACCTCATACTTTAGTTACTGTTGTAGCATCAATAATCATAGAGGGAATGGGGATTTGGCCCCACTGATATGATTACCATAATAGTCCTAGTAATCCCATCTAGATTGGTAAGATTCCATTTGTTCATCATTCCATTTCTCATGTCACATTGACCACCTCTTTAACACACATATTCCAGACAATATGAACACATGATAAAACCCACCAAATTCCAGAAGTTAAACATCTTTCAAACCCATACACACACCAAAAAAATTTGAAAACATGTTTCACACTACTCATAGAATTCATGAAACACATTTAGAAATAACATGAAGAATTCCAAAATCATAAAACAATGATAAATCATGGAATCATGTACTTCAAGCATGGAAACTACCGGAAACTGGTGGAAAACCACAATCGCACCACAAATAGACACTATAATGGATAGATCATAACACAATAATCAATATTCATCCCAATAAATAAACATATAGAACTTATTATGTTAATAAATCCCTTGTATAAGGAATAACCCAATGAAAAAGGAATGAAGACCCTAAAAAAGTAATAAAAATAGAAATAGAGGAGCCCACTTGAAGTTTAATGAATATTCCGCACTAAAACCATCAACGATTTGGAGATCCAAGAGAGAAAACATGATAGGGAGAGGTGAATATTTTTCAAAATATCAAATGGGGGAGGCAATGCCTGGATTTTGGATAAAATTAAGGAAGTGAAATGTGTAAATAATTTTTTTAATGACCTGGATTGGCCTCACGGTTTAGCCACACTATTTTAAAAACTATGTGGAAACCGTGAAAGCCACTCTATCCATAAAGGATTATGGTCGTGTGGTTTCTTGTGGGGGGAGGGGGACACCTGATTTGTTGATGGTGCACCTCATACAACCCAACTGGTCTATGCACATGGTTATCTGAATGCCAATCAGGAAGGCTATGCGTCTTGGACAACCCCACTCTACAGGACACATGGTCTCTTCTTGGCTGGTGCACAATTTTCCCTAACCATTCTCCAACCATGAACAACCTATTATTGGGTCCAATAACTATATTTTCACCAAAAAAGTTTGATAAATCTAAGAGATAAATACATGAAGTAAAATAAAATGAATAATACCTCAAAAATAAACCACAATGTGACAATTCTTTCAAACATGAAAACATTCCACACTTAAAGTCATTATAATGTCAAATCAGAGAATAAAAATAGGTACTACTCCTCAACCCAAAACTTTTTCTCTCATTTCTTGTGTTCATAAATTTGATGCTTAAAAATAACTTGAACAAATGGTGTAAACTTCACACAAATCACATTCTCATAAGAGTCCACAATCTACACTAGTCACCCAAATATGGACAAATTGGATTCCAGATCCAATTCCTCCAAATCTATCACATGAGATGGGTCCAAATTATACTTATGTAACTATGAGTCATGGACTATATCATGGATTGATGTCAACTGAGAAGGAAAATATAATTTTTATGACACTTAACAACTCCCTCAGTAATATGAAAAGGTCTAATATACCTCAGTGATAGCTTCCATTGATTAGAAAGATGATGGTGACCCAAGCGAGTGTCCACCTTTAGGAAAACCTGATAAGAAACTATAAATTACACCTATCAATTACAATGATTGATATAAGACTTCTGTAGGATCCATGCCATAAAAAATGATTCCTGATCAACATAATTTTATCAGACATATACTACATATGGCTTGATCCCAATAATGAGGTCTCACCAACCTATGCCCAGTATAAAGGAGACTAACATGGAATACAATAAACAAAAAATTATTAATTGATTATTATCAAGTATTATTAAATGTTTTCGTATAAAAACTTTACCAAACTAAATGACTATCCTACGAGCTTCTAAAATGAAACACACATTCCCGAATCATGTCCTCCATGTTTTGATTAGCCTGCTCCATCTGACCATCTGTTTGAGGATGGCATGTCATGCTTAACTTCATATTAAACCCTATTTCTTTCTAAAGGAATTCATAGTACCAATTGGTGAAATGGGTGTCCCAATCTGAAATTATATTTGATGATACACAATTAACCCTCACTACCTCATGAGCATACAACTATCCCAGTTCATCTACTTTGAAAAAATGGCTAATTGAAATGAAATGTGATGATTTTGTCAGATAGTCAATACCTAACCAAATTTAATTATTATCATGGGGTGTATGAGGTAATATAACAATAAAGTCCACGGAAAACACTTCCCTCCTCTTGGTAGGAATGGGTAGTGGTTGGAGCAATACAATGGGCCTCTAGTTCTCAACTTTAACTTGCTAACAAGTATAAAACCTTGATAATTACATGGATATGTCCCACCTCATACCGAGACACCATAATTGATGACGCACATCCTAGAACATATTGTAACTGCCCAGATGAATGAACCACTAATATTGGTGTCCATCCTGCATCACCATATTCTATAGTGACAACAGAACCAAAAAAGGACCTTGAATTGAAGAAGTACATTTGAAGACAATGACTAATCGACAGGTACCTCCCCACCCTTTAGGAAATGCATATAATGATAGAATTTTTCATAACTCAGCTTCTCTTTTTTAATCAACTTCATGATGGAAGCTTTCAGCTGAACCCCAAGGAAGAACACACCTTCGCTATGCCCCTTGGCTTCCAAATGCTTCTGATCAAAAGGACCATAAAAAAACTCATCACCAGACTCTTCTAATGAATTCACTGGATGTTTACAACTCAAGGAATATGGTACTACATTACCTTTTCCTAAGGCGTAGATGATATAAAAATTGAACCCCTGAAGGTACTCAACCCCACAAAACTACCTCACATTCATATTTTTGGGAGAAAATGTAGCCTAAACTCTGGTGACATGAGTGGAATACAAACATCTCCCCAAATTGATATTGACACCAAGTCTTCAAGTTATGAATCACTACCCATAATTCTAGGTCATGGGTTGGGTAATTATTTTCAGGTGGCTGGAGTTGATGAGAACCTTACACCCCCACATGTTAATCATGCATCAAAATGCACCCAATAAGCATACTTGATGAATCAAAGTAGACCACATATCCATTTATAGGTTATGGACTGATCAAAGAATGGTTCTAGGTCAAACAATACTTAAACTATCAATGTAATCTTATTACTCTAAACTCCATTCAAACATTATCCATTTCCGAGTAAGCACCATTTTTGGAGAAGTAATACGAGAGAAGTCCTTAAAAACAACATTTAATACCTCTATAGTACCAAATAGATTTAAATATTGAAAAAATTATTTAGTAGATCCCATTAAATCAGAAATTTGTTCTTGTTGGGGTTTAATAAATACCATGTTCAGAGATTACATGAAAAAAAAACATTACATCCCAGATCCAGAAGGTACACATGGAAAACATAGAATAGAGGCGAAGATCTATAAATGTTTCTAGAAAAAACCTCATGTGATAAACATACTTTTCCTTAGTCCTAAAATAAACCAGGACGTCATCCATAAACACCACAAAAAAGTAATCAATGAATTGATGGAACACACTATTCGTGAGAACCATGAAGACCACTGGAGCATTTTTCATCTTGAAATCCTTGACCATGTACTAAATATGTTTGTACCTACTTTAGAAGGATATATTAGGAACTTCCACCTCATTGAAACTGACCTCGTGATACCCATAATAGATGTCAGTATTAGAGAACCACCTCCCACATTAATCTTATTAGAAAGTTTAGAAATATGGGGAAAGAGGTATTTTTAAATATCTTCACCTTATTCAGCTTCTTGTAATCAATACATTATAGGGGGGATCCATCATCAATTTTTTAAATTAGAATTGAGGTGGACCAATTTGAGATGATTGGGCGAATTAGTACTTTGTGTTCCAAATAACCCAATAGTATATCTAATTTCCTCAACTCAGTGGGGTCCATATGGTAAGAGGGATGATATATCATCTTTGTCCTCAACACCAAATTGATGATGAACTTAAAATCTCTCTCTAGAGGAAACCTTGAGAAATCATCAAGGAATACCTCTGGAGAATCTTCCACCACAAGAGGTAATTCTCCCTCAAAGCCTCCACTATCTTCCTCTAACACGAGAGAGGAAATATGAAACCAATATTTCCCAACATTGGAAGTGGAGGTCTAACACATCCTTACTAAATAAACCACCCACCTTGAAAAACAAGGGTACTCTCATCATGTTTAATAAGACTCACTCACCATTATTATTAATCGATGTGCACCTCTAAATTAACCATCTAGTCTATAATGAGGATCACATCATTTAATTCCATATCCAAAACTAGAAAATTCCATTCCTACCTTTCCCTTTTCATAGTGAGAGCACAATAGGGACACTTAAAGCCCAATCATTTCTTCTTACCAAATGAAATTATCAACACTCTTTCATATGAAATGAGATCTTTAATCAATTTAATAAACTCCATAATATGGGTAGATATAAAATAATTTGAATAAACCCTGTCAAAAAAGTGAAAAACTATAGAATATTCACTAAAAAGAGTACCTTGAACCATTATGGGACCTGCATAAATTTCTGCTAGTGCCTGATGTAGAGCATGAAGATTCCTTGTTTCTGCCTAAACCTATGAACAATCACTGACCTGTAGCTCTGCCTTAAGTTTAATAATCCTATAAGAAGATCCAACCCTACCCTCATGACCATCAATTAGAGAACTTTCTATCCTAGATGTCTCTGACTAGGTGTAAATCCATCTAATTCATGTAGAACATACACTAGCTTGGTATGAACATGTTGATCTAATGAACCACTAAAAGTAACCCATAGGCCCAAATGGATGGCATAGTCTGGGTGGAGATGAAAAAATTGACCATGTATGAAATGCTTTGCCACTACGATGACACTGAACGGATCTATCATCTAAATACGCTGACAAAGTTAGTCAGAAAGGATGGACGAAATTACTACATCCAATATTTTCCTACACATCTATCTTTCTCTACATTTCAGATAAACTACTACTAACTTATCACACTACTGGAGATACACTAGAAAAAAAAGACATGATGGTATGGTCAATCTCCACCATCATATCTCTATCAATGACCTTAGCATAATTCTTCAACTTGAACAAGAAATCCTAGGGTTCAATATTCAGTTTCAACCCCATATCAAACCATTGATCCTTAAACTGGCCATTGGAAGCTACCATGGGTGTGAACCTAACAAAATTAGTAAAATGATTGGAATAATTCAACATAGTCCAATCCTCGTGCTAGAGATCTAGAAACACATGTGTGTTGGCTAAGGACAAGGCATCAAGGAAATGAAACCTACTAGAGATGACCATGAAGTCCCTCCAACACATTTTCACATGCTCTCACCCAAAACCATTGAGTCCCACTACCTCTTAATATAACATTTTAATAACAAAAAATCACACTTCACCTTAATTACCACATGAAAATTAAGAATAAAAAATATCATTTGGATATTTTAAAACACATTATATTCTTTATGGGGATATATGCTACCCCATAATGTAGGAGTCTTGTTCTTAAAGAAATACTTGTAATTTACCTTTTTACAAAATGGTTCAGATTCCTTAACATGATCAAGGACAGATCCTTCATTTTGACCCAACACCCAGAGAACCCGAAGCACCGATTCCACTAGTATTTGATCAATTTGTGAGGGTTAACTCTCTCCCTCCTCTTCCCACTATTGCACAAGAAATATCCATGGAAGAATAATTCCATAACCATAATCAAACATGAGGAAAACCTTCGACACACCAATATTAAAATGTTCAGAAGAAACATATTTTAAACATAATTATAAATAAGAAACCATGAAAAACACAATAACACCTTTGACCGTTCCAACCCCCCACTCAAAATCTATGAACATTCTACAACCTGTACATATAACATGAAGTAAAATTCAAAGAAAATCCATAAAATCCCAAGGTGAATCAAGGAATGTTACGAGGTGTGTTTGGTAGAAACCCCAATCCCAACCAAAAAACCTAGCCCTCACAATCCTTTCCCTTATCAATAAATACTATCCCAACTAAGAAGACCCAAATAAAGTGAAAAACCTTCTCAGATACCATTTATTCAAGAACCAATCTGGTAATTCTATCCAACTGGACACTCAACCTAGATTGTGGTAATTCCCAAATGGTGTTCCTAATCCCCATGGGATGGAAAAAAGTTCATGGGGGTCCAAAATCACATTTTAGGAATGATTTATTCCATTTAAAACAACCATAAACAACTTACAATAATTATACATCATTTCATAAGAAATATCCATAAACAAGATAAGTACATCCATCCTAATATAAACATTTTACACTTTTAACCACAATCCAAAACACCAAAATGGGGAGGGAAGCCAACTACACAAGAAGAAACAACCACGGACTAAGAGGGATATCCCCTAATCAAACCTCCACCAACTCTTGTAAGAAGAGGAAGCACTAACAAATATCAACCACCAGCACTATGGAATATCTTAACTTTACCAGGGTCAAACATAAAAACATGCACATAAACATAAGCGATTATGTGGGGTTTGATCCAATTCCCAATAAGATATCACCCAAAATATATTTTATTCTATAAAATCATAAGACAAATCATCATGATTTTTTTTATTAAAAATAAAGGGAAACATTTAAATGATAACTTGCTTTGAAATTTAAAATGTAATGTAAAGTCCATCATATGTAGATGGTAAGTATAATAGGACATGAGGACCACAGGTAATCCCTAAATGTGCTAGAACAAGTTGGACCCTATGAACCACTTATCTCGGTGATATGGTATAGAAACCATGAACCACAAAATACTCACGCATGATCCACTAGAGAAGAATCCCTCAAAATTTCTAGCGGTCTCTAATCATCATCATAGTTTAGATAGTGTTATAGTATAGATCCTTCTAGAAGGAACCAGGCCTCAGCCCCACCAATCTGACTAGAATACTAGTCTTATTCCACCCAACCAGATACCTTGGATTCCCTTCATTCTCAGTTACAATTCGAATGTCGCATAGGCCACCACTTTCACATAAAAACACCAAACAGTATAAAAACACATGGAAAAAACAATTTTCCATAAGAATAAGATCTTTAAAACCCATAAAAACACCAAAAATATTTTAAAACATGTTTTACACTAGTCATATAATAAATAGAACACGTTTAGAAATCACATCTAGAATACCAAAATCATCCAACAATGATAAACCATGGAATCACCTACCTCAATCTTGGAAACATCTGGAAACCAGTGGAAACACACAAACATAAGACAAGGAGACCCTATAAAAGAAATATCATACCATAATCATCATTATTCGACAAAAAATGATGAATGGATCCCTATTATTTCAAAAAATTTGGTGGAAAATGAATAACCCAAAGAAAAATTATGTATGAACCAAAAATAATGAATTAGAAGATGAATGGAGGATCTTTTTGATGTTTCCACACCAAAACCCAACAATATATAGAGATCCAAGGGAGCTAAGAGAATATCTAGAGGGACCTTGGGATGAGAATCATGAATGGGAGATTATATGGGTGGATTTGGGATAAAATTGGGGATGGAAAAATTGTAAATCTAACATTTTTAATGACATGGATATGCCACCCAATTTTCCAAACCATGCAGAAACCATGAATTTCCATTTTTACAAAGTGGAATGATGCCACATGATTTTCTTGGGGAGGGAACTGGACTATGAAGTTAGTCATGTGCCTCTGAAACTACTAGTGGTTTAGGTGCATGATTTTCTTCATGCATGGGTGGAAGGATGTGTGGCCTGGATATCCCCACTATCGATGGTGCATGGTCTCTTCTAGGATGGCACACAATTTCTCCTAATTTTGTTGAAACTGTGCACCACTTTATATTATGTCAAAAAACTCAAATTTACACCAATAATTAATGTTAAATCCAATAGATAAGTACAAGACAAAAATAAAAGAAACAATACATCCAAAAAAACCACAAATGTGATAGTTTATATAATTATCTGATGAGATCATTGGGTCAATTGGTTTTTTGTTCAATCCATAGATAGATAACTATGTTTTAAAACAATATTGTATCTTATGTTCCATATTTTTATTATATTTTAGATTTATTAGTTCTAATTTGAATATTGAAAAATCCATAGCTTTATCAATATTTAAAAAATCATAAATAAAAAAACATTTCTGGGAACTTTCTAAAAAGCATTGATAAAGGTATTTCCCCCTTTTAAATGAACCATATCTATCATTCCACTCATTATTCTTCAAGGTCTTTTGGAAGATTCTACAATTTTTTTAGAAATTAATAAGAAAAATTTAATTTAAAAACCAAATGTATGTAATCCTAAACATAGTTTTAATAATTTTTTTTTCCAAATATAAATATATATATAAATATAAATATAAATATTATGTATGTATGTATGTATGTATTTATGTTACTTTAAATCGTTCATCCTCATATAATTTTCTACAGACAAAAATGTGAAATAATAATTGTATATATATATATATGTATATGTGTGTGTGACTGTGTGAGTAGATAGTAAGAATATAATATTCTACACGCACACACATGTGTCAGTATGTTTGTGTTATTGTGTATTCATGTATGTATGTATCTTTCTATCTGTCTGCATAAATATAATTACGTGTGTTTAATTTCTTTGTATTTATATACAAATGTTTGTGTGTGTTTGTATGTGTGTGTATACACATCTATACATAATTATATATTTACGCACAAACATTTAATTTTCTTTATATATTTAGGTATATATATTATATAAAATTATATATATAGTAAATCTCTAGTATATATATATTTTGTAAATTATTTTTAAGTGAATAATTTATAAAAATTCTTTTGTATGCTATATATATGCATGTATTATAATATATTATCATATTATTTAAATTTATGATTTATACAAAAAACATTATTCATTATATATATATGCATGTATTTATGAATGCACACACAAATGTATATAATTATATATTTACGTAAAAAAATTTAATTTTTTGATATATTTACATATGTAAAAATGATAATTTATTTTAATACCTTCTATTCACCTATTTTCTAGTGAAATGTGAACACTATGGAGAAAAATAGGATGAATATGATTTGAAAATGGAAAAAATTAAATAATATATAAAAATAGTATGAGTATAGGGTTAAAGACTTTATCTAGTTACTAAACAAGAATGAAAATAACCCTTCTCGATTTATTTCAATGTGTTTACATTATTGTTATTCAAGATGGGGTTGTTCAGATGAGTTAGAGGAACACTTGTTCATTAATGTAATATATAAATTCTATTAATTCTGGACTAAACATGGGAAACAATATAATGTGGATAGTTTCTCGGATAATGGTATGGTTTATAAATCAGTTGATATCAGTATAATCATATATAATAACATAGATCATGCTGATGAAATATAAATAATGGTTGAATATATTACAATATTTGATATAGCTAACTAATCATTCTAAATAAATACTTTAAATATTTAATTAGGGGTGTAATTATGTATCAAACATCCAATTGAACTCTATGAAGATAATATTGGAGTGATTTCACAAGATAATGACCCCAAGATTCACCAGATATCCATTAAATATTCATAGTTTATTTCATCTCATTCATGATTTTATAAACATATGTGATATTAGTACATGTTGAGTTCCTATAGAAGATAATATTATGTATTCCCTTAGAAATACCCTTAAGAAACAAAATCATCAAATCTACATCATCTCCCTTGGTATTAGATAATTTTTTTCACTGGTTTCAGTATAATTTATGATTGTTAGTTTTTGTCACGAAAATTCATTCATGTGTTATTATCTTCGGGATATATGTTATTGTAAAATATATATTAATGAAAACAGTCTCTCATTTATTTATATATTGTGAGTATAACTCGAGAGATGATATGGTAATAATCCCCTGAAATATTTGTATAACCTAGACATCCTTGATTGATGATGATAATATTGCATTGTTATTGTGTATTAAGATCAATATGAGTATGAAAAATTGTGTTGAGATATAATTGATCACTAATAGGATATAAATTGGTGAACTTGTATCTGGATTGATCAGTTTAAAGTACATCACATGTTTTTTCATTTAGGAATAATTTTTGTAACCTAAGTGAATATTATCTATGAAAATCTATCAACTTTAGGTCATCAAACAGATTCCCTACGTATAAGTTTTCATACTTTTATACCTATCAAAATTCATATTATAATTTCTCTTATTGTATGGTAATAGGGTATGGAAATAATCATGTTGAGGGATTTAATTTGTCTTATTTGATTAATTAAATATATACATGTCCACCAATAATATGTGATATGACATCATTAACCTCAATTTAGTTTTGACTAAGTATAGGTACATTCCATGAAAATTACATTTGATATAATGATATAAAAATTAATCATCATGGGAATTAGGAAAATGAGATAATCCATATGTGGTTAAAAATTCCCAAGTCTTAAACATAATATTAATTAGAGGGAAAATGAAATATTTTTAATGGAAATGTTGTTGATTAGATCATATAAAATCCATAGGTAATTTTGATAACTATACATTATTTCAAGATACCACCATTATTTTATAATTATGAATAAGATTCCTAATCATTTCCAACTTTTTAAAGGGATATTCGGGTCACACATAAGATAATTTTAATTAGAGTTTTTGTATTTATGTGATTAATCAACGTGTTAAACTGTTTATATTTATTATAAATACAAATAATAATTCTATTTGTACATTAGAAATATTTAATTAAAAAAATATTAAATCAATTAAATAATTAATGTGTTTTTATAATATAAATACTATGTTATTTATGTTTTTAATACATAAGCATGAGAAAATAAAAAATCCCAATCGAGGTTTGAGTTTGGGCTTGATGTAACAGATTCAATGGCCAAAAACATGAGGAAATTTCATTTTAATTACAAAAGATTCCATTTTAGAACCATCTCGTCTAGTTTTAAGCTATTTTGAGTCTTATTAATTCACCTCCCAATGTTTTTTTATCAACATATCCATTTTGGAGGTTATTTAATGCCTTAAATGACATTTAGAGTCTCTTAATTATAATTCCTCAGGTGAGATAATATATTAGCTTCCATAGAGGCTATTAAATGCTCCAGATGTTATAAAAACATTGGGGAAGGTGTGTAGTATTTATTCCATTATAAGAAATAAAATATTAATCTTAGAGTTCTATAGTTTTTCTTTATATGAGAAAGTTATATAGTTACCCTCACTAAAATTTTTTTATAGTGGTTTTATCAAACATTATATCCTTATTTGCCTTTTTATGTGACAAAAATAACTTATATAGGAGGGTAATACCACCAAGGTGTTAGTGATTAGTGTTTTTTGTGGATATCAGAGGTTGATTGGATTGAAAAAAAATCAAGTTTGATATAAATATTTCAAACCTTTTTAAAAAGGTAATTTTATTTTTTTAACTTGTTATTATGTTTTATATTTACACTTTCATAAGGTTTATTATAATTTTCACTATATCTTATGTATCATTATCATTACTAAAACCTATTATGATTGGATAATGTAATTTTCTCATTTTTATTGATTTAGGTGATGCAAACAATTGATGATATGTGTTGGTTTTATTCACATGATATTATCAAGATTCATAGAGTTACTAGCATCATTGTGTCTTACTAAAACAAAATATTCTCTTATCAAATTTTGTAGGGTTTTCAGAGGGCTTTGGAAACACATGTGAAGTCATGTATGAAATATCATGAACAAAATAAATAGAAATCTAACAACACTATACATGTTTATGAATGATACAATACATGCAAACATTATTTATTTCGATTGAATATAGGAGGTTCATATAGTTCCAGTATATTTATCATCTAATTATAACCACAAACAATCAGTTCAGATGAGGTTTCTCATGGATTTGTATGGGAGACTGTGTAGTTATCCTTTTTGTTGGATGAAGGTGGATGAGGCATCACTATATGGGTCCAACATCATATAGGATAATAATGATATATTTCATCTATGTAGGAATAGGTTATTAAAGTAATAAAAAATCATATATGAATAATAAATGATTATTACAAGATTTATTTGTTGGGGTCATGTGTTCCTTTGGGTTTCACAATGGTTACGACATCCGAGGTTTGTTATGCTAAAGAAATTAGTCTCTCTATTTAAATGGTAATTTATGATTCTTAATTTGATTTGGAAGGTAACATATTGGTTATATTTTCTACTATGGTGTTGTGGAATTCATGATTTTTTTATGTGTCGTGGTTGAGGATATACAAATGAGGTCCATATAATGTGATTTATTGTGATGATATAGAGATGTAGGTGGATGTTTAATTCTTTGAGCATCGAGTGTGTATTATTTATTACATTGTGCGGATCTTATGAAGGAAGACCATGATACATGTATTTTCATTGAGAAAAAATGGTTTATTTCAAGAGGGAAACATGGGATTGGGAAGAGAACCTGAGATCTTAGTGACTAAAAATTTTCATTGTAGATTCTCAGTGATTTTTCATGGATAAAAAAAATTATGTGATTTTTTAATGTATCCAAGATTCTTTGTTGAGTTTTTATTTATTTTAAATTTTTTTATATTTTAATTAAATGAGTTTTAATTAAATTTTGGGTAATAATAAAAGAGGGGGACATTTTGGATATTTTTATGGCTATATGAAGGTTCAATTCCTAATTGAAGGTCATAATAACCAACATTGGTAGCACCAAGTTATTAGTGGGATAAATATATGAATTTCAGTATCTATGTTACCACTAAGAGTCCAATAGTGATCCAATATGAACCTAGTGATCCACTGTATCTTTTGTGGAATCTAACTAAATTAGAGTGGATTTCCCAGGTCCATTTTTAATGTGGTATTTGGGTCATTTTTCTATCATTATTTGAAGCTAAAATGTGAAATTTTGACTAAATATATTTTTTTATATAAAATTAAACACTACAAATATATCTATAATCATTATTATATTATCGACTAATCATTTGTTTCTTAATGATAATTTTATTTCATTAATGCATTATAACTAATATGAGGAGTAGACAAATGGCCCGATTGTTTTTTTTTACTCAATTGATTTTATTTTATTTCAACATAATCTAATTTTATGACTATTCGATATGAATGAATTTATTGATCTTTTCAATTTGATGAGGAATTAGGCATATGTCACTTTGTGAATTATTTATTTATCATGTCACATGTGATTTCAACCCTCTCTAAGATTTTAATTTACTTTTACTTGTGTATCCTGATAGAGTGATGTATGTATTTGACTATGTGGAGATAAAATGACATGAATATAGTAATTAATTCAATATTTTAATTATAGTAATTTAATTAAGGAAGTTGAATCTGAAATTCTATGGTAAATTGATGTTAAAATGATTAGTCTATGTGTAAGACATTGAGTGAAATGTGTTTATTGGATACATAATATTATTTTTAAAAATTAATACTAAATGAATACTTAATATATTAAAATACCATTCTAAATGTGTGTTTATTTATTAGGAATTTATCATGTGTTGTAATAGAAGGATTTTAATGATGGATTAATATTCTAGAAATACCAGAAATATTAATTGATGATCTTTAATGTCGAAAATTCACCTTTAAAAGGTAAATGTAATTGATAATAATTTTATGAAATGAAATTTTGGTTGGTAATGAACCATCAATAATTTATAATGGTATAAAGTATTTTTTATAAAATTTAATGTGACATATAAATACTATTATATATAATGAATTTTTTTAAATGTGATGAAAATTGTTTAAATTTTATTGGGAATTAGAGTGAGTTGGTTTCATGTTATTGGAATGGAATAAGAGTATTGGTGAACATTATTGGTGTAATTGAATGGGGGGTTTTAAATATTCTATTTATGATAGATGTGATTTCCCTAACCTAGATGGCACTAAAGGTGCCATGATCCCAGGGGGCCACATGACTTGAAGCATATCTCCCTAAACACCAGAGGCTTCTGGCTAGCAGTTTGGTCCTAGGGTGTCACACATGTGACTTTTTTATATATTCATATTTCATTTAATTTCCATTACTGATTTTTTTGGGGGTTTTACCACCCATTTTGGTGAAAATGGTGGGTTTTGAAAATTTGGGCCAAACAACGAGCCCAATTCCAGATTTAAAAACTAATTTTGTTTCTTCTATAACTCCTTCAATTTTTTCTATTTTAAACCCATTCTACTTCCCAATTGGCATAACCTGATATATTAAAATCACCATATCCCTTTGGACTACATATAAATCCAAAATCATGATGGATTTGAGTTTTTGATTTAGGTAATGGGCCTGCCCGTAGGCCCATTTCCTGCTTTAAATATTTTTTTTTAAATTTTCCATATCTCATTAATTTTTTACTTTTTTCCCATGATTACACCACCCTCTCAAAGCCAGTAGTCTATTTCGAAATTTTGGAGCTCAGGTGAGCTGCGAAGTAGGGAAATCTTTCATACTCTTTCTCAAATCGACCAGATTTGATGAGGTAAAATAAATCTTTCATAAATCCTTCAATTTTCATCATGTTTCCCCCATTTCAGCCCCCACATGACCTAATACGACTCCTTTGAACCTCCATACCAGTTTTGGGTACTTGGAGATTCATAGTTAGGTGGATTGGGGCCGATTTCTTCAAGATATTTCAAGTAAGGGAATTCCTTCTTGGTTCCTTCCATCATATTTTAGTTTTATTTCCTATTTATTGAAGTTCCTCATGTCCAGAAGTTAGGGTTAGATCCTAAGGTCTGATTTGGTATCTTTTGGGTCAATTTTTGGTGGTCTAGGTCTGGATTTATATTCCTTGTGGTGCGGCGGTGGTGCGCTTAAGGTTTCACACCAAGTTTTGAGGGTTTCGACTGAAAAGGTAGGTGATTCCATGTGTAACCATTTTATGATGAGTTAGATTGCTTGGTTTATTAATTTAGTATGTTTATAATCTTTTTTGTGTGGTGTGAAAACTGTTTTTGATTAAAACATTTAATTTTTAGTTGTATTTTAGCTTGAAATTGGGTACTTTTCATGTGTGACTCTTGGGGTAATGTTTGGGTTTAGTTTATAACATATGAAAGTGATTTATTAATTTTGAAAGGGGCTAGAAATTCTGTTTTGGTAATTACTTATTATTATGTGGGCCTTTAAAAGTGGTTTTTTATTGAGTTTAAGGTGTAAAACTGTGTTGTATTTCTTGAAGGTGATTTATGAAAACATGTGTTTTTTCATGTGTATCTTTGTGGTATTATTTGATGTATTTTTATAACACTTGGGGGTGGTTTAATAATTGTTTTAGGGATGAAAATTATGTTTTGGATTGTTATTGGTATGATTTTGGTTTTAAATGAGGGGTTTGAAATGGGTTTAGTGTGCAAACAATGGTTATACCTCTTGAGTTTGTTTGTTGTTTAATGTTTATAAACTTGGGTAAATCATTCCCAAAAATCATTTTATGATACTCGGGCACTTGTGCCAGCCCGTGGGGATCGAGAACACCCTTCGGGACTTCTTACGGGCTGGGTCGGGTGCCGGTTTTGATGGCGACCAGATTTGGTTCGTGACAAAATGGTATCAGAGGAGGTTCACTCTATTTGAGTCATGTTATTTGGGAAATAGTTGGGATAGTCTGGAGTTAAGATTATCAAGACATGAAATTCCGATTATGGGTAGTGTTCTTGATCACCACACCTCATGTCGGGATTCAAGTCGCTAGGGTAATTCGGGATTTATCTATGTATTTTGGTTTTCTTGGTCTGATGATGATTAGGGAAAATTAAAAGAGAGTTTGGTTAATGGTCTCAGTGAGCTCACAGGGTCTGGCAAGCCATGTGGAGCCAGGGATATTCCCAAGAACACACTCTGTGATGGTGAAGTGAATGGAATATGGCTTCCAACCATATGTATAAGTCACCCACTGAAACTAGTTTCCTCTCGCATTGTTTTGTGATTTAGTTTTGAAATCATGGAACTTTGGTTTTAAAGTAACTTGGTTTTACGAAGTGTAATGTTTTTGTGAAATGATTTTCAAATAAAGAGAGAATGGTTTGATTTATGAAATGGAGGAACTGGATTTTCCAAATTATTTTCAAATGGAAAATAGTGTTCTTACACCACTTTTGAAATCATAAACCATATTGAAGTTGGTTTTCAAAAGTGTTTCCAATATGGTTTTTAAAAAATTAAATGGTGTTTTAATGGGATGATATGGTTTCAAATTGACGTGAACAACTTGAAAGTGAGTTCTTTTCTAAATAGTTGTGTCCTTATGAATAGTTTTGTAAGAAGTTAATTGAGATTTTGATATCATTTTTAGCAGTTTTGAGAAAAAGGATGGGTTGGTTGACCGTTTTGTTTTTGAAAAGTGGAAAGAATTTTTGTTTTAACCATTGGAATTTACATGAGAGACCACATGCATTGGTTTCTATGGGATGATGGATGGTTGATGGAAGTACTGGATGAGTGTCGGGAGGAATATGAGGAGGGTTCCTGGTGTGGCACAAAAACATGCATGTGTGAGGCCCATGAGGTACCATTGGTGGATACACTAACTGCTGAACCATTGGTTTTCAAAGAAATGTTTTTAAAGAAAAAACACGATGTCTTGATGAATTGTTTGGGATGGTGTGTATTATGTGTTTTTGGAAAATGTTGATGTTGTGGGATGTTTTGAGTCCAAGAACCCCTCCCGTTGAAACTGTGTTTTGGGTTTGTGTTTGGTCGGTAATCTGGGTAGAAGGTCCGGTTAGTAGTCTCCTATGATATATGTTTTGGGACACCTTTAAGGTGGTTCCATTAATGAGTTTGGATCTGTTTTGTGGCATGTTTTTACCAATGGACCCACTTGGTTGGGTCCTTGGGTTCTCTCTTTCGATAAGGTACACCCCCATTAAGGTTTAGTGGACAACTGAAGTGCAACCCTGATTTTTTTTCATTGGAAAATCCTCCAGTTGATCCATGTAAGGAATCTTTTCTTGAGATTTGTATAATGAGTCTACACCATTTACTTTCTTGGTTTTTTGGAACCTCTTGTTGCAGAAGAGTGCCCGTGGATGGTTGAAAGAGACCTTAGTTTCTTAAGCTACCTAATTCATCGAAGGTGAAAGTTGTCTGGGGTTGTCAGTATGGATAGTGTTTAAGAGGGCCTCTACGTCCTTCGTACTATCTTCGAAGAAGGGGTTTATGTTAAACCACCAGTGTGGTAAATCTGGCCACGAGAGGCTCTTATGGCCACTTTCTGGAATGTTGTGATGTTTGGGGGTGTTGTGTAAGGCCCCCTCCTTGTATTATTTCTATTAGCCACTTTGGTCATGTTCGGTGACGCGATGTGATGTCGCATGCTCGTTTGATTGTAAAAGGTGAAGTTGTACAATATTTTGTGAGTCTATTTTTTTTCATAAGTGTTTCTCCTTTTGGTAGATCTCGACATCCTCAATTTTGGAGGAAGGTGTTTATATGTGTCCTTTACTACTATTGTTTCTCACCCGAAAAAAACAAGGTGTGATGTTTGTGCATCTTATAAGCCCTTGTTTCAGTGAAATATCGAGTTAGGGTAAAGTGAGTTCTGGAGTGTGTTATGTCCTAGTGAACCCATCTGGGATTGCATGTAGTTGTTTGTAGCATCGAAAGAAGAAATTATATTAGGGGGTTTCAAAATCCTAACTGCGAGGCCGAAGATGCTTCAATCATTCAAGCTCCAGCCATAGGTTCCGGAGAGAACCTGGCACGTAGTCAAAGGAAATCCCAGTGTAGTTTTTAACCTTCTACAAAGAACTATTCTCAGTATGAGAGATGGGAATAGTTTAAACATCTGGTGTTTTCATCTTTCTTTTTTTGTTCCCGTTTCGTGGAAAGAGGTGGAGGGCCTCATCCCCATATTATCTCCCAATGACTTTATTTCCCCTTTGGTTTCCTTTGGGTTTGGGGAAAGGTTTTGGATTTGTCTAGACATGTTGAGTGAACATTTAGTTGTAACCATTCACCAGAAAACCATGTAGGTATAAGGATCCACATGGTTATATCACAGTTTCCCAAACTGCGTCGGCTAACCATGAGGTTGTCCCAACTCTTTAAGTTTTGGGGTCTATCTGTTTCGGCCCATATTGGTCAGTTAAGATGGTTGGTTCTTATGGTGGGGAGCCCATTTGTGTATCCTTGAACCAGTAACTCACTTTTGTCCTTGGTCTTGGATTAGAATTGGGTAGTCTTGTTCGGAGCTATATAACCCCCTACATCTTCCTTGGGTAAAAATTGCGATTGGAGAGTTCTCAATGGTTTAGTTATATCACAGTAAGTGTAACCTTGTTTGATGTTCTTGTTTGTTTGGGTAAATTTATTGAGCCTTGTTCAGATAGTGTTTGAAAAATTTTCTTTTAGGATAAACCCGAATGTGCTTGATCATTTCAGTAAAAAGGTGTATGTTTTGGATGTGAAGTATTCCTTCCTTAATGGATCACTGGAGGTGTTTTGGCCTTTGGGGGAAAAGTTTAGCAAAGGAGTCCATTTTTGCCTTTCGGTTGGGTTTGGTTTTTTTTCTTTGTCCTTGATGTGGATTTCCAAGGGTGAAAAGTTTTATGGTGGGGAGAATTGTCACACACGTGACTTTTTTATATATTCATATTTCATTTAATTTCCATTACTGATTTTTTGGGGGGTTTACCACTCATTTTGGTGAAAATGGTGGGTTTTGAAAATTTGGGCCAAACCGCGAGCCCAATTCCAGATTTAAAAACTAATTTTGTTTCTTCTATAACTCCTTAAATTTTTTCTATTTTAAACCCATTACACTTCCCAATTTGAATAAACTGATATATTAAAATCACCATATCCCTTTGGACCACATATAAATCCAAAATCACAATGGATTTGGGTTTTTGATTTAGGTAATGGGCCTGCCCGTAGGCCCATTTCCTGCTTTAAATATTGTTTTTAAATTTTCCATATCTCATTCATTTGTTACTGTTTTCCCATGATTCCACCTCCCCCTCAAATCAAGTAGCCCTAGGATCACCCCCATTATCGGTTTCCAAATTTTGGAGCTCATGTGAGCCAATAAGTAGGGAAATCTTTCATACTCTTTCTCAAATCGACCAGATTTGACGTGGTAAAATGAATATTTCATAAATCCTTTAATTTTCATTATGTTTACCCCATTTCAGTCCCCACATGACCTAATATGACTCCTTCAAACCTCAATACCAGTTTTGGGTACTTGGAGATTCATAGTTAGGTGGATTGGGTCCGATTTCATCAAGATATTTCAAGTAAGGGAATTCCTTCTTGGTTCCTTCCATCCTCTTTTAGTTTTATTTCCTATTTCTTGAAGTTCCTCATGTCCAAGAGTTAGGGTTCGATCCTAAGTTCTGATTTGGTATCTTTTGGGTCAATTTTTGGTGGTCTAGGTCTGGATTTATATTCCTTGTGGTGCGACGGTGGTGCGCTTAAGGTTTCACACCAAGTTTTGAGGGTTTCGACTGAAAAGGTAGGTGATTCAATGTGTAACAATTTTATGATGAGTTAGCTTGATTGGTTTATTAATTTAGTATGTTTATAAGATGTTTTGTGTGGTGTGAAAACTGTTTTTGATGAATTTTGTTAAACATTTAATTTTGTAGTTGTATTTTAGCTTGAAATTGGGTACTTTTCATGTGTGACTATTGGGGTAATGTTTGGGTTTAGTTTATAACATATAAAAGTGATTTATTAGTCTTTAAAGGGGTTGGAAATTCTGGTTTGGTAATTCCTTATTATTATGTGGGCCTTGAAAAGTGGTTTTTGATTGAGTTTAAGGTGTAAAACTGTGTTGTACTTCTTGAAGGTGATTTATGAAAACATGTGTTTTTTCATGTGTATCTTTGTGCTATTATTTGATGTATTTTTATAACACTTGGGGGTGGTTTAATAATTGTTTTAGGGCTGAAAATTCTATTTTGGATTGTTATTGGTATGATTTTGGTTTTAAATGAGGGGTTTGAAATTGGTTTAATGTGCAAACAATGGTTATATCTCTTGAGTTTGTTTGTTTTTTAATGTTTATAAACTTGGGTAAATTGTTCCCAAACATCATTTTATGATACCCGTGCACTTGTGCTAGCCTGTGGGGATCGGGAATGCCCTTCGGGCCTTGTTACAGGCCGGGTCGGGTGCCAGTTTTGATGGCGACCAGATTTGGTTCGTGACATAGGGTGTGTCCCTAGGGAGACTATGCCCTAATTATGAGAGTGTATCACATCCTATGAAATATAAGAATAGGTAAATAAGTATTAAAATAAAAATAAGTATATAGATGGTATGATAGAAGTAGAAAAGAGTGATTAACAACAGAAACAACTAATATAAATATAAAAATGATGATG
The DNA here is from genome assembly GCA_963277665.1 of Viscum album. Lineage (NCBI taxonomy): Eukaryota > Viridiplantae > Streptophyta > Magnoliopsida > Santalales > Viscaceae > Viscum > Viscum album. The sequence goes on along the minus strand of OY728160.1, from coordinate 1,713,923,181 downwards.
ATGATATTTCATGTATCTATAAATTTGGAAATCATTGATAAATTGTAGCATACAATCATTATATACAAAAGTAGCAAAAATAAACCAAAAAATATCCCCAACATCCTAATATCCAACTTTCACATCTTCTACTAGATCCATCCTAAAGTGAGAAATAATGTTTACAAAGTGACACACTTCCCATTTTCTATAAATGAATAAACTAAATCTTCCTAGGTGCTATTGGAATTTCATATATGGTGTTAGATAAATGTCAATAGGCCACCACCAGTAACATCTATAACATCTCATCCATGTAAAATAAACTGAACTAGTGTGAAATCATGCATATATAAAATTAAAGTAGTACAATAATGTAAATACCCAAGTACCTACATCATTCCACAGTTGATGTATGAATATGTAACCATTTAATTCATTAATTTGTGATCTAGTTCATATATTTTAGTGAAGTGAGGAATATCCAACAATGAAATCACCTTGTGATAGTAATAGTGATGGTTCAATGATGTAACAAAGAAACCTATTTAATATTAATAATGAAAGGGAGATAAGGAAATAACAACGGAAACCGAGACATCAAGTGTCGCCAACTTAGTAGTAAATACATCCTAGATAAAGGGGTACAAGTGTAATCCAAAAAGCATCATCCAAGGAATTCCAAAATATTTTGATCTAGAAAAATCCAAGGAATACATCCAAGGTAAAAAGGGTTATACAATGGAAAATCCCAAGGATGTAACTAAGGCACCTAATGCCCCTAGAAGACATCATGGATCCAAGGAGTGTATCCAAGGCATCCTGATATAATAAAGGAGGGATCCTATAGTGTCATATTGGGTATCTACTAATAGACAAGAATTAGGTTCGAATATGGGTATCAACCAAAGAAACCGACATCCTTGAATCAGAATGGCATCCATGAGTGCTGAAGGAATTCCCATGGGAATCTAGAATATAACCCCAGTCGAACCACTCCTACAATAATTTCAATGTCCCCTATAAATTTGTCCCCTTAGAATTTATTATTCTATTTAATTAATCCATTTAATATATAGAAGGATCAAGAAATTTCATTTCATTAGTGTGACAAGGATAAATAGGAATGTAACCGTTTAATCAATTCATTTATGTCATAGTCATTTAATATGGTATAATCTGATACCTTTCATAAAACATAGAAAGGGGTTCTTTGGACATTAAACCAAACCATTCATTATAATTCATTAGGCCAAGTTATATATACATACAATATACTTTCAATTTCCATTTTATAGTGATTAATAAAGTGAATAACTTACCTTAGGTTGGTCATGTTAAGAGAAAACATGGTACACACCATTTATTTAATCATGATTCATCAAATTCAAGGGATTCCATTAATAGGGTTAAGACACACAACCATACAATAGAGCTATCAGGTCAAAAACTAACTATTAAGGCATAATTAGCGACAATGGGCACAAATATAGAAATAACCCTACTTGGGCTGGTTGATGTAGTATAAGTGAACACTAATGTTTGATAGAATACAATGAAGGGGTATTAGAACAAGGTTTAGAAAACTACAAGCATGGAATATTAATTTAACAAATCACTCCAAAGGAAATCGATGCACCTACATGACAATTTTTAAGAAACGAATCTTGAGGGATGAGTTATAGTCCACCTACCTCATTCTAGAACAACTCTCCTCATTGAGTTTCAACCTACGGTTTGTACTAGATTAGAAGAGATCCAAAAAATAGATCATTTCCCTGAAATTGAATAATATGAGCCCATATCTTAATAGAATCTTCAATACAAAGAAGAATAATGAAAGATTAAAAAGGAACAGAGAACTTACCAATGCAGATCTATGAGAAGAATGGGGATCGAATCAGTATCCAAGTGGATTCCTATGATCAAATCGTAGAATTGACCCTTAGAGGATCTCAACAGAGACAATAGGGAGGAAACTATCCACTAGAAATGAAAATGGGAGGATGGGTTTGATTTAAAAATACATTTAAGGAAAAAATGGTAAATTTACCCAAAAAAAGACTTCTCATGGTTTGGCTATATGGTTTTTCAAATTGTGTGCCAATCATGAACAATATAATATAGAAAAGGGACACCCATATGGTTAGGTAGAATTGTTATGGAAACCATGCCCCAACCATGTAAACTACCCCTACAATGTTGTCTACCGTTTTCGCACCCCTGTACACCCCAAATCGCATGGTTTTGGAAAATCGTGTGCCTTCATGTTGGTCACTATCTATCCCCATAGGGTATAGAATAACCATGTTTTTTCCTCACATGGTTTACTCTAACCATGAGACATTCCACTTTCAACCACCGATTGGGGTTCTGAGCTCCGAAAAAGTCCCAGACAGACCTGATACCATCACTAGCTCAAAAGAAATCCATATCAAGTCCATAAAAAAGAATTAGACAACAATTTAAACAATCCATACCTGAGTGAAAAAACTACTTCTTAAAATATTCCCCACTTAATGTAAATCCTTCCCATTTTCAGCTTCTATTGGTGGTGAAACACTATATGAGAACAACTCTATCCACTAGGCACATACATCAGCCTCTCGCTCCCAAGTATCATTCGGTAAATGGTCGTGCTACTAGAGCACTCATACTAGAGATATAGAATATACTTAAAGATCTTTCATTCTCTATTAAATTATTCATACAGTATAATACTCAAAAAATCAACAAAATCAAGCTCAACATCCTTGGGATCAAAAGTTTGAGATGGGTCGACATGATACCAGTGAAGCTGTGAAACTTGGAATATGTCATGCATGTCACAATACATCTAAGGTAGAAGAAACTGATAGGATACCATCTTGACTCTCTCCAATATATTAAATGACTATACATAATGAGGTGAAAAATTCCCTTACCTCAATATTCATATATCCTATTGCTTTGGTGATACCCAAAGGAAAACATGACCAAAAACCTCGAACTCTAGAGTTCATCGACGATTATTTTCATAAGTTTATTTCTAGACTGAGTGGTATACATACACTTCTTGATCAGTTGAACGTGACCCAAATTCTATTGCATAAGATGAGTAACTAGTACGTTTTCATCTCCTTCCTTTATCTCGAACATGGGTGAATGGAATGAACTACTATATAAGGACTCTAAAAGAGTCATCAAAATTATTTCTTGAATTCTATTATTATAGGGGAAATCGATGAGAGTGACATGATTCTACAAATAATATTTAAAATCAAGGACACATTCTTATTGAATTCCCTATAGAACCTATACTATCTATTCTGACTTCCCATTAGTCTGAGGGTGAACGACTCTACTCAGAAGAACATGTATACCCATAGCCTTCTACAACCCCTTCCAAAACCATGACATGAAGAGAGTGTCCCTATCTGAAATGATAGTAAGATGTACATCATGTGGTAGTATGATCTCATTAACATTCAATATTCCCCCACATTAACTTAGAAAGACCCCCCAGATTGTAATGAAGTGAGTTGCTATGATCAATCGGTCAATGGCTACCCATATAGTGACACTACCTCTAGGAGACCTAGGTAAACTGACTACGGTTTTTCCATGGGGAGACTATTCCCTCATGACTAGATATTATAAAATCAGATGACATGTAAAAAGATTTAAATAATTAGCAGTATAGATATAGGTAAATAGATGCAACGACAGAAGAATACACAAGTAATAATCTAATGAAATAGTAGATATAAAAATAAACAAATTGATGATGATATATAATGTATCTATAAATATTGAAAACATGGATACAAATAAGAAGACAAGAATTATATACAAAAATAAGAAAACAGAAACCAAAAAACATCCCCATTATCCCAAGATCCAACCTGGTCATTTTCTACCAGCTCAATTTTAAAGAAACCAATCAAGTGTCCAAAAAGACACACTTCCATTTTTCCACACCAGCATACATATAACATGCATGGGTACTAATGGTGGTAGGAATAATGTGTGATATAAATCTTATTAGGCCCCCACCAATGATGTATATAATATCCTATACATGTAATATAATCTTAATTGGTGTGAAAGAATGCCTATATAAATGTAAATTATTAAAATAACGCAAATATCCAAGTTCATGCTTTAGCCCTTGGATAGTGCTTGAACATGTTACCCGTTAATTAATAAATTTTAGTTCTGGTTTATATATTTATGTCATGTGAGGTATATCCATCACTGAAATCACCTCTCTATAGTAACAGTGATGTTCCATGATGTAATAAGGAAACCTATATAATATTAATAATGGAAGAGTTCCTAGGTAATAACCATAGTAGCCGAGACATCAATAGTCTCAAACTCAATAATAACTTCACACTGGAAAATGGGGTAAGAGTGTAATCCAAGGAGCATCATCCAAGGCATTCAAGAATAATGTCATTTAACTGAGTCAAATGAATACATCCTAGGTAAAATGTGATAAGAATTGTCTAGGCTCAAGGATGTGACCAAGGAACCTCATGTATGTATAAGTCACTGTGGATCCAAGGAGTGTATCCAAGGCATCCCGATATAGTAAAGGAGGTATACTACATTTTCATACCATGAATCCACTAATAGGCGATGTTCCAGTTCCAAGGTGGGTTTCAACCATGGAAACCAACATCCTCGAATCAGAATGGTGTTGACGATCACTCAAGGTGATCCCTTAGGAATACAAAATCTAACTCGAGTCTGACCACTATTATAATAATTTCATAGTTCGTGTACAATTAAGAACCATACGGTTGGTTATTTTATTTAATTATTCTATTTAATATATAAAATCATCGAGCCATTTTCTTTCATTAATGTGACAAGGCTAACTGGTCATGCAACAATATTATAAATTCATTAATGTCATAGTGATTTAATAGGGTTCATTCTAAAACCTTCCATCAATCATTGAAATGGGTGATACAAATGTGCTAATAAACCATACATTAGAATTCATTAGAAAAAATCATATATACATACGATATACCTTCCATTTCCATTTAATAGTGATTAATAAAGTGATGAAATTTTGTTAGTAAGGTCATGTTTTGTGAAAAAATTATACTATCCTTTTATCCAATCATGAGTCATATAATTCAAGGGGATTACCTTTAGATTGGTAAATCCACACACCCAAATGGTGGAGTTATCTTGTAAAAAACCAACTATTAAGGAATAACTGGCCACTAAGAGTGTAAATATGGAAATCATCCTACATGGGGTAGTAGACAATGTGGACATAACCACCAAAATTAAATAACATATATATAATGGGTCTTATAACATGGTTCTAAAGAATACATGAAAGGCATATTAATTTATGAAACACTACACGATGAAATCAGCGTTCCCACATGAAAATTTATAAAATGATGAGTCATAGGGAGTGAGTTATAGACCACCTACCTCATACTTGTATGAATCTCCTCATCCAGCATTACACTCTAGTTTGATCTATATTATAAGAGATATAATGAACAGATCAATTCCAGAAATTGGGGCATATGATCCTATATCTAAATAGAAAATTAAAGATAAATAATAATTATGAATGACAACAAAGGAATCAATATCTTACTGATGTAGATCAAATGTGATGAATGATGATCATATCGAACTCTAGAAAGTTCCTCAAGATCAAATACTTTAATATACCCTCAAAGGATCACAAAAGGGGGAATAAAGAGGTTATTTTCTTCTAGAAATGAAAATTAGAGACTGGATTTGATTCAAAACATAATTAAAGGGAATAAAGGAAAATTATACCCAAAACAACCTTTAAATTGTTTGGTCACATGGTTTTACAGACCATGCGTCAATCGTTCGTAGTCTCTTTTAGAAAAGGAGAATCCACATTGTTAGGCTTCACGATTAGGTAAACCCTATGCCAAACTTAAGAAACTTCTCTATAATTTCTTTTTTATTTTTCTCATGGTAGTGCACCCCAAATCACATGGTTCGGGAAAACCATAAACCCTCTTCCTGCTCACTATCCATCTATAGATGGTTGAAGCTAACCATGCCTCCTACGTCACACGGTTTACTCTATTCATGGTACAATCAATTTTCTCCCACTGTTCAATGTTCTGAGTTCTGAACAATCACCAAACACCCCTGATACCATAAAGAACTCAAAGGCATCCATAATAGGTCCATAATATAGAATTAGAAAAAAATTAAAAAGATCTATACCTGAGTTAAAAACTAGGTTCTTACATGGGAAATGTATAAAATACTTGGTGAATGTGATCTTGTGTTGTGAAATAATGTTAAATGATCATTTATAGGGTAATTTTATTCAGGGTGATGTTGAAATTTATGTTTTTTCATTTTATGGAATGTTGAAATGTCACATACATGACTTATTTTAAAGTTAAATTTAATTTAATTTACATTTATTCTTTGTTTTGGGGTTTCTCAAGCTTTTATGGTGGAATGGGTGAGATTTCGTGAATTGGGCCAAAACGTGATCTCAATTCCAGATTTAAAAATAAATTTTGTTTCTTTTATAACTTTTCATTTTTTAATATTTTTCACCCATTCTAATTCCTAAATGGTCTACCCTGACATATTAACACCACCATTGTAGTTTGGAGCCTTTATAAATCCATAAACAAGGTGTATATTGGTTTTTATTTAAGGTATTGGGCCTGCACGAATTCTCAATTCCAGTTTTAAAAATAAAATTTTATTAATTAATAACATATTCATTTTAAGGTTTTTTCGGTGATTCCAAGCCTCAAACATGCCAATTGAACCCAGTCGCGTGACCATGCTCTCTCTCCTCTCTTTGGAGCTCTTATTCATCGCTATTGAGTACTGAAATTATTAGGGTTTCTAAAATCAGGCATATTTGAAGAGGTAAATTCATTCATTCATATCTCCTTCAATGTTTACTCTTTTTCCCCCATTTCAGTCCCCACATGACCTCCTCCTCATCAATCGATCCTAACTATCAGGTTTTTCTTCTTTGAGTTTCAAAATTTGGTTAATTCAGGGCAATTTCTTCAATATTTTTCAAGGTGAGTGTTCCTCCCTTCCACTTCTTCCATTTCCATAGGGTTTCATCCCTCTTTCTTGATATTCCAAAGTTTCCAGAACCTAGGGTTCGTACCTAGGGTTTAACCATGGATATTTTGTGAGAAAAGTTGTTGTCTAGGGCTGGATGTATCATCCTTGTGGTGCCGGGGTGGTGCGGTTGATGTTTCACAGCATGTTTTGAGGGATTTGACAATTTCGGTAGGTGATTACGTGGGTAACCATTTAATGATGAGTTAGTATGCTTGATTAAATAATTTTTCATGTTCCTTATATGCCGTGAATTATGAGAAAACCATTTTTTGGTAACAATAGTAAAGCATTTGGTATTAAAGTTACATTTGTTCTTAAAGTGTGTATTTTTCAAATGTATTTCATGTGTTATCTCTTTTGGTAGATTTGTAAAATGTGGAAGTGATTTTTTAGTTGTTGAAAGGGGCTGCCAATTTTGGTTGGGTAATGATATAGTGCCATGTGGGCCTAAAAAGGAGGTGTCTTTGAATGGTTTTATGTGTATAACCTTGTTATACTCCTTGAAAGTGTTCTATGGATTTCTGTGTTCTCATGGGTATCTTTTGTGATATTATTCTAGGTGATTATATAACATTTGAAAGTGGATTATTACATGTTGATTGGGCTGCCAATTATGTTTTTGAAGGGTCTTGGTGTGATTTTGGCTTAAAAAGAGGTTTTTGAAATGGGTTTTATGTGAAAAGTTTCGGTATACTCCCTATAATTGTTTTATGAAAGTTTTGAATGGTTTATTTAGTTGTGTAGTAGGTGGAACTATATCAGCAAACTGTTTTGGTAGGAGTATATTTTTAAAAGGTCCATTTCATTTGTTGAAAGGATATTATGTGATATGTATCATCTTGGAAATATTTTATTAAATTTTTTGAAGGAGATATTGAGTTGTGAAAGTGATGTGAAATTGATGTGGAGTGTTTTGTGTTAGTGTGATCTGAAAAATTGAATTTTTGATTATGAAAGAAGTGTTATTTTCCATGTGTGTGGGCTGTTATATGAGTTGAAATATCTTATAATTGATTTATAAAATTGTTTAATGGTTTTGTGGAAGTGTTGAAGAAATGTGAAATGTGTTGTGGGCTATTTTGGTGTGAGTCGGACTTCAAAATCATTTTGAATGAAAAATGGATTTTTGTGACTTGTGTGGTATACATATGGGATTTTTGTTGAATTTGTGATGTGGAAATTATATTTTCATGTTCAATTTATATTTCTTGACTTGTTGAACTTGTTTGAGAACAAGGGGAAAACCTGTGTATCTAGGTGGGTGGACGTGTACTAGTATGCTAGTGAATCCATGGGGTTTGGCCTCAGTTTCACTTAGCAAGATTGACGCTTACAACTCTAACTAAACTATGATTATGTTGATTGGGGACCACTAGGTTATGGGTATGTTCCATACTAGTGGCTCGTGCACGAGAATGGATATTTGTGATGGTTACTCTCACCGAGATACGAGGTACCTGGGACCCACAGCTAGCTAGTGCATAGGGGTTATTTCCTATTGCTTGGGCTCATTAGTTACTTTATACTTACTGTCGGAATACAGTACATTTGGCTGCAAAATTAAGTAGCTTTGGTGTTTATTTTAAAAGTGTTAATCCATTAATATATCCCACTTGATAACTGTTTTTATTCAAAGTCGCATCTTTTAGCAATTGTAACTAGCTTTTTTATGTTTTTGAAAACATGCTTGATTTTCCTCATTAAATGTTTATCACATGGAATATCTTAGTGGTGGTATCCTACTGGGAATTGGCTCACACCCTACTTACACCCTTGGGTGTATGTATACTTGGTTATTTTTTTTGTCGCAGGTTGGGTACAGTTTTTAGTACCATTGGTTCGGGTTTCTAGCAGGTCCTTGGTGGTGAAGTCTTGTGGGGATGGCTTGAGGGAGGCACCTCTATCAATGTGGAGGTTCTTGGGCTATCTTTTCTTGTTTTTTTACCTTTTTAATGGTCTTCATACATTGTTTAAATTTGGGTAATTCAGTTCTGAATTTTAGAAAATGATATTTTTTTTGAAAAATCCAGTTTTGGTTCCTTGGTTTCGTTTGTTGTTTTATGTTTACAACTTTTGGTAAATCGTTCCCAAAATTCATTTTATGATACCTGGGAACTTGTGCCTACCCGTGGGGATTGGGAACGCCCTTTGGGTCTTTCCATGGACCAGGTCGGGTGCCGATTTTGAAGGCGACCGAATTCGGTTCGTGACAAAATGGTTTCAAAGGAGGTTCACTCTCTTTGGGTCATCTTATTTGGGGAACAATCGGGATAGTCTGGAGTTAGGAATGTTGGGACTTGTAATTTTGGTTATGAGTAGTGTGGGTGATCACCACACCTCATGACGTGATTTAGGTCTCCAAGGGAAGTCAGGACCTTTCAGAATCCCTTGGTTTTCTTTGTTTAATGATGATTAGGGGAAATGAAAAGAGAGTTGGGTTAATGGTATCAGTGAGATCGCATGGTCTGGAAAGCCATGTGGAGCCATGGATATTCCCTATAACACTATCTTTTACAGTGAAGTTATTGGAATATGGCCACCAAACATATTTACAACTCACCCACTCAAACTAGTTTCCTCTTGCATTGTCTTGTGTTCCTTAATTTTGAAATCTTGGAACTTTGGTTTTAAAGTGACTTGGTTTTAAGAAGTATAAAGTTTTTGTTAAATGATTTTAAAATAAAGATGGAATGGTTTGATTTATGAAATGGTGGAACAGAATTTTCAGAATTATATTCCAATGGAAAATGGTGTGCTTATACCTCATTTTAAAAGTAGAAACTATACTAAAGTTGGTTTTGAAAAAGTGTTTCCAATATAGTTTTTTTCAACAATAAAATGGTGTTTTAATGGGATAAGATGATATGAAATTGACTTGAATAACATGAAAGTGAGTTCTTGTCCAAATGGTTGTGTCTTTATGAAACGTTTAGTAAGATTTGAATTGGGATTTTGATCTCATGGTTAGTGGTTTTGAGAAAAAGGATGTGTTGGTTGACTTTTTTGGTTTTGAAATGTGGAAAGAATGTTTTGTTTTAACCTTTGGTATTTCCATGGGCAACCACATGCATGAGGTTATATGGGATGATGGATGATTGATTCCATGACTGTATGAGTGTCAGGATGGATATGAGGAGGGTGCCCAATGTGGCACAGAAACATGCATGTGTAAGGCCCATGGGTTACCATTGGTGGATACGCTAACCGCTGAACCGTTTGTTTTCAAGAAATGTTTTTAATGAAAAACAAGATGTCTTGATGAATTGTTTGTGATGGCTTATATTATGTGTTTTTGAAAAAGTTGATGTTGTGGGATGATTTGAGTCGAAGAACCCCTCCTATTTGAACTGTGTTTTGGGTTTGGGTTTGGTCTGTAAGTTGTGTTTTAGGGATGGTTAGTGGTATCTTTTGAAAAATGTTTTGAGACGCCTTTATGGTGGTTCCCTTCATGTGTTTGGATCTGGATTGTGGTATATATTGACCAATGGACCATCTTGGTTGGGTCCTTGGGTTCAATCGTTGGATAAGGTACACCCCATTAAAGGTTAGTGCACAACTGAAGTGCAACCCGGATTGTTTCTCCGTTTGAAGACCCTCCAGTTGATCAATATAATGAATCTTTTTCTTGAGATTTTTAGATTGATTCTATAACTTTTCCTTTCTTGGTTTTGTGTATCCTCTTGTAGTGGTAGAGTGATCATGTAAGGTTGAAAGAGACCTTAGCCTCTTAAGTCTCCGTATTTGTCGAAGCTATAAGTGGTCTAGGGTTGTTAGTTGGGATGAGTGTCTCGATGTCATCTAAGAGGGCCTTTGGGTTCTTCACAGTTTATTTGAAGCATGAGTTTATGTTAAACCACCAGTGTGGGAAATATGGTCACGATAGGATATTGTGGCCACTATCTAGAATTGTGTGTTGTTTGGGGATGTTGTATAAGTCCCCTCTCCATGAATTGTTTATATCAGTCGCAATGGTCATGTTCGGTGATGCCTTATGATGTCATGTGATCAATTGACCGTAAAGGTGAAAGTTGGGAAATCATATGAGAGTCTCTATTATGTTGGGAGAATGTCTCCCTTAGAAAAAAATATTCCATTTTAGAGGAAGGTGAGTATAGGTGTTCTTTACTTCAATTGTTTCTCACCCGATCAAACAAGGTGTGATGTGTGTGCATCTTATAAGCCCTTGTTTCGGTGAAATATTGGGTTATGGTAAAGTGAGTTTGGAATTTGTTATGTACTGGAAAACTTATCGGGGATTGCAGTGTAGTTGTTGGTTGCACCAAAATAAGATTTCTCATTCAGGGGGGGGGGGTTCCAAAGCCTAACTGCGAGGTCGAAGATTCTTCAATCATTTGAGCTCCAGCCATATGTCTCGGAGAGAAGCTAACTCGTAGTCAGGGGAAATCCCAGGGTCATTTAAACCCTTGTACAATTTCCTATCCTTAGTATGAAAGATAGGAAGAGTTTAAACCTATGGTCTCATTATCTTTCTTCTGTTTTTCATGTTCATTGGAAATAGGTAAAGGGCCTTGTACCCATGTTATCGCCCAATGTTATTCCATCCCCCTTTGGTTTCCATTGAGTGTTTGGAGAAAGGTTTGAAATTTGGCTAGACAGGTTGGGCACACAATTTTCTCTTGGTTAGTAGTGACCATGCCCCAAAAAACCTTGTATATAGAAGGATCCCCACTGTTAGTTCATGGTTTCCCAAACCGTGCAGACTAACCATGTGGTCGTCCCAACTCTTTAAATTTTGGGGGATTTCTGTACTGGCCCATGCTGGTCGGTTAAGATAGTTGGTTCTTATGGTGGGGAGACACACTATGAGTCTTATATAAGTTCTTTTTGTAAATTTTTGATGGAATTATACCCTTTTTACTGGAGAGTCCATTCAGGCCTCCCCCTATTAGTGTCCCGATTCATTCTCGGGAAAAAATATATAGGTTGTCTCTTATGGTGGGGAGATTATTTTTTCCCCCATACCAGTAACGCAAGCTTATCCATGGTTGTGGCTTGGCAGTAGGTAGTCTCATTCCGAGATATCAAGCTACCTATATCTTCCTTTAGTAAACTTTGTGATTGGAGAGTAACCAATGGTCTAGTTAAAGTAAGGTATGTGTAACCTTCTTCGATGTTCTTGTTCATTTGGGTGAATTTCTTGAGTCTTGTTTGCATAGTGTTTAATGATTTTTATTTTGGGATCAATTATGAATGTGATTGATCATTTCAGGAAAGTGGTGTATGCTTTTTTTTGTGAGAGTAATCCTTTACTAATTGATCACTGGAGGTGTTTTGGCCTTTGGGGGTGAAACCTGACAAGGGAGTACCTCTTGGTTTCTCAGTTGGGTTTGGTTGTTGCTTTGGGCTTGATGTGACTTTTTGGGGTGGAATGTTTTCATGGTGGGGAGAATTGTCACATACATGACTTATTTTAAAGTTAAATTTAATTTAATTTACATTTATCCTTTGTTTTTGGGGTTTCTCAAGCTTTTATGGTGGAATGGGTGAGTTTTTGTGAATTGGGCCAAACCGTGAGCCCAATTCCAGATTTAAAAATAAATATTGTTTCTTTTATAACTTTTTAATTTTTTTAATATTTTTCACCCATTCCAATTCATAAATGGCCTAACCTGACATATTAACACCACCATTGTAGTTTGGATCGTTTATAAATCCATAACCAAGGTGTATATGGGTTTTTACTTAAGGGATTGGGCATTCCCGAAAGCCCAATCCCAGTTTTAAAAATAAAATTTTATTAATTAATAACTTATTCATTTTAAGGATTTTTCGGTGATTATAGGCCTCAAACACGACCCTTGAACCCAGTCGCATGCCCAATCTCTCTCTCCTCTCTTTGGAGCTCTTCTTCATCGCGATTGAGTGCTGAACTTATTAGGGTTTCTAAAATCGGTCATATTTGAAGAGGTAAATTCATTCATTCATATCTCCTTCAATATTTACTCTTTTTCTCCCATTTCAGTCCCCACATGACCTCCCCCTCATCAGTAGAGCCTAACTATCAGGTTTTTCTGCTTTGAGTTTAAATATTTGGTTAATTCGGGGTAATTTATTCAATATTTTTCAAGGTGAGTGTTCCTCCCTTCCACTTCTTCCATTTCCTTAGGGTTTCATCCCTCTTTCTTGATGTTACAAAGCTTCCCAAACCTAGGGTTCGTACATAGGGTTTAACCATGGGTTTTTTTGGTGAAAATTTGTGGTCTAGGGTTAGATTTATCATCCTTGTGGTGCCGGGGTGGTGCGGTTGATGTTTCACAGCATGTTTTGAGGGATTCGACAATTTCAGTAGGTGATTCTGTGGGTAACCATTTAATGATGAGTTAGTTTGCTTGATTGAATAATTTTTCATGTTCTTTATATGCTTTGAATTATGATAAAACCATTTTTTGGTAGCAATAGTAAAGCATTTGGTATTAAAGTTACATTTTTTTCTTGAAGTGTGTATTTTTCAAATGTATTTCATGTGTTATCTGTTGTGGTAGTTTTGTAAAATGTGGAAGTGATTTATTAGTTGTTGAAAGGGGCTGCCAATTATGGTTGGGTAATGATATAGTGCCATGTGGGCCTAAAAAGGGGATGTCTTTGAATGGTTTTATGTGTATAACCTTGTTATACTCCTTGAAAGAGTTTTATTGATTTGTGTGTTCTCATGGGTATCTTTTGTTATATTGTTAAAGGTGATTATATAACATTTGAAAGTGGATTATTACATGTTTATTGGGCTACCAATTCTGTTTTGGTAGGGTCTTGGTGTGCTTTTTTCTGAAAAAGAGGTTTTTGAAATTGGTTTTATGTGCAAAGTTTGGGTATACTCCTTGTAATTGTTTTATGAAAGTTTTGAATGGTTTATTGAGTTGTGTTGTAACACCCCAAGCTTCCATGGTATGCTCCTCTTTGAATAATAGAGCAGCGTGTGTTGTACGCAACCTCGAGTTCTAACACACCGCGACTAATAAAAGTAGCCGTTATGAAAGTAATACCCGCTTTTTAAAATTATAGAAATTTTATATTTCAAAATGGAATTCATTTTTGTATTCCTAATATTGAAATTAGCCTATGTTGAATTTTTGGTATTTTTCTGAGAACTTCTTCTTTTTTATGAATAGTGAAAAATACTTAAAACAACTTTTTAATCAAAATAATTTATTGTGATAAATTATAATATTTAGTGGTTTTAAGGTATAATTAGAATATATTTTTACCATTTTATCCAATGGTGGTCATTATAATTAATTTAACATTGAAATTGGACATAAACAATTGCCAATCTCTTTATATAAATTGTTTCTTAAAAACACGCTATTTGTCGTAACAGCGGGAATTAACTATAAAATTAATTAATGCAACATATATGTTTGGAATTTTGTAAAATAGACATCATTTTTGAATTCGGAATATCAATTATAGCTTAGGGTGAAATTTTGGCATTGTTCTGAAAAACTTCAATTTTTGATGAATAGTGAAACCACTAAGTGGTAGTTAAATAACTGATTTTTCGTTTAAATGAAATATTACCACTTCTGTGATTTGATTTTCAAAAATCCGACATACATGGTTGTCATTAAGAAGTAAAATGTGGTCCAATAAGATTGAAATAATTTTTTGGTGAATAGTAACTTGTAAGTTCTTAATCGCGATTAGAGGCAATTAGTGTAGTTTAAGGTACAAAAAATGTTTTAATAATATGAGATGATCATGACACTTGTCCTAATAATATTTGATGAGTCATGGCCGACCAAGACAACCCATGGGTCAACTTGGGGACCCCATGGAGCCACTTTAGTTGGAAAATGACATTAATATATATTTATTTAATGTTAAAATTAAATTGACACAAACATGAGTTATTTTACTAAAACAGTTTTTAAGTGGGGTTACACAAGTCCAAATTTTGACTATAAATATTCATTAGAAATATAAGAAGATTTACTACATCATAGTAAGACATTAAATAAATTAAATTATTTATGACATCATTATGATGCAGCGATGACCTCATTATTTAATGATTTTAATAAAATGAAAAGATAATGTAAAATACAAGGCTTACACTTGTCCAAAGACTATTGGATGGGTATATTTCTAACCCTTATCACCTTATCCACTAATTATATAAGTGTGGGACCTTTATAATCCGAAAAGCATTGTGTAATAATGTAACATTTCAATCTTTCCAAAAGAGCCCCTCCTCTCCACTTATAAAAGGCCCCCACCTCTCCCACCTCATTTACACTTTCAATCCATTTGGCTCGGCCAACCTCTGCCCAAATACTCTCCCAACTTCCCCCTCTTACTCCTAGAAGCCTCACTTTGGGCAGAACTCTTTTCAAGGAAGCCTTTGTCTCAAATCAAAAAGAGTTATCCGATTTTGAGGTAATGTCTTCTCTAATGTTGTTTTGTTTTATTTTTCTTCTCAAACCCCCTAAACTCTTTTTATTAATTTCTTTTGTAACAACACCAGTATCCTCAATATACTAGGATGTTGTTATAATAAGGATTCGAGCTACACTTACACACACATACATCTAATGGTTAAAGAACATACGGTTTCTGTGGATGGTGAATTTCTGCCTCATGAAACGATGATTGTTCAACACTCATATAACACCTTTAAAGGTGGCCATTAAGATGTCACTATTTTTATATATGATATATAATATGTTTATGTTTTACTTATGCTTCTGTATTTCTCATTTATGGCATACTTTATGATTTCCATTATGGGTAAAACACGATAATTTCATTTTAGGAAGTGCAGACTACCGCCCCCTCAAAGTGATGTGAATCGTTAATGCCATATGTGGGATATATAAAGGATGGAGTAAATGACATTATATATGATATTATACTGGAACTATATTATACCTTTATATAATTATGATTTCATTACATTAAATACGAAATAGAAATGAAATTAGCGTTCATGCGTACGTACGGCTTACCGTCTCAATGAACGGTGCATTTCATTTCTTACCTCTAAATGTTACGTAATATTATGAATGAATGTATATACTGGATATATATGATATATATGATATCTACATCATGAATATAATTCTGGATATAATGGATATTTCACCACATGAACAACTTGTAATTATAAGAAGGTTATTGTTGACACAAGTACCAAAGATCGACAAAACGACCGTTATTAACTTAAATAATTACATAACGTTCATAACATTGTAATAAGTGATATAAAAAGGATAATGAAATTGAAAATGGTTCTTAATAAGGTAGATATTAACTCTAGTTTATTATTCAGGAGGTTAAAGAATGGTTGAGTCAAGTCGGACATGAGGTAGGGGAACTTCTTAACCCAACTTCCATTCTTTGGGTTAATCTCCTAATTTACAATTATTTCATGATATTATTATGTATTATTTTGTATTTTTACTTTCTTTATGTGTACCTATAGTGAATACACATAATAGATCTATTTTATTTTAAAAATGATCTCTTTAAGGACTTCGTCTCAATCTCCTTTCATTGAGTCATATTTGGTTTTATACACAACTTTCTTTTATACGGTGTATAAACCCCTTTGACTTTTACATTTATTCAAAAGGAATCTTTTTTATACGAAGCATTTTACTAAATGACAAAAAGGGAATGTTTTTTCTTTCCGTACTTATGCGGCGACAATGACTTCTCCGCCGCCGTGACCATTATTTGAGTTTCGGCTTCCTCTACAAGCCATCATTTTTTTAATGAAAAATAAATACAAAGTTTTAACTTTATTTTATTTTGGTATTGAAAATGGTTTTGAAAGCATTTTTATTATATCAATGTGTTGTATTTATATCTTGTGATTGAAATGTGGAAATGTTATGTTTACTTTATGCATGTTTTATGTGATACGATTATGTTATGGTTTATGATATGTTTAAACCTATTCATATGAGGAATGCATTGGACTTAATAAGTGACGGGTGGAGCCCGCTATAGCTCCTCGATGCATCGGAAGGTCTTATGAGACAAACTAGTGTCTTGGAACGAGGCCTTGACAAAATCTTATTTGTGGTCTTGGCACGAGGCCTTGACTACGTGGTTATGATAGTCTGGCATTATGCATTCCATCATTATGAAAGTGGTTATTGATATTGCATGTAATTATTCAACCAGTAGAATATCCATGTGAAGAAGTGAATGGCATTATCTCATTTTACTTTTGCCATATTATGTTGAAGTTCAAGTTTAAAAGGCTTTTGTTTTAGTAATACATTGCCTTAAATGTTAATGTTTATTTATGAAAGCTTCCACTATATTGTTAACCTTACTGAGCATCTGAGCTCACCCCTTTCAATGTTTTAATATTTTTCCAGGATGTGAAGGAGTAATTTATGAGTGACCTGCAGGGGTAGTCAGAAAGGGATATGATTGTGGACTATGAAGACCATGTTATTGTATTTTGTTTACTTTTTGATGTAATGAAAGACTTATGAATGTATCTAGTGTTTCCAAGGCTACTAAACTAATCGGTATTTCGAGACTTGATCTTTTGTGATCAAGCCAATGTTACGAAGTAATGCACCGGCTCTGGGTAGCTGGGGTCGGGGCGTTACAGTTGGTATCAGAGGAAGTTTAGTACAAACCTTGGAAGCTAGATTTAGACAGACTCTGATTAGAGCATGTAGACCTAAGATGAACTTTGAGGATTAGTATAGAAGAACTTCCTAAAATTTTTGGTATTGTAGATATTTTTTGAGTTTTCCGAGCAATACATCCCTATCTGGATACGAGCAGGTAGAGGCGGCTCTGGCACAGATGTACCTAGGGGTAAAACCCGAAAACACCGCTTTGAGATAGACTCGAACGGGAATTGGTGCACAACAACGGGCCTTGCTGCACTCTTGGTTACGAAACTCCCGGGGGATATGCTTAGGATAACTCTCATTTTCTTTACAAATCATTATGAAGGGTTTATGAGCATATACTTCCTCAAAGAAAACATTTTTATGATTATGGATTATATCCATAAACAGTTCAATTTATGTTAAGTGTTTTATAAGTATGGGATTATGTATTTTGATTCATAAACTGATCTAGTTTATTCCATTGTTTAGAAATGGCTCCTAGTGGAAGAAATGGAAACCGTATCAATGCACGCACTCCATGTAGGGATTGCCCTCCTGCTCAAGATAATTATAGTGGGGCTGGTGATGCAACTGGTGCCGATCAGCTAATCACCATACTGGGACAACTTACTCAGGTTATGAATAATAACCTTACTCGTATGGAGCACCCTGATCCGCAACGTGGAGGATCAATGTTAGACCGCTTCATGAGGAAACAACCACCAACCTTCAATGGGAGTACAAATCCTATAGTAGCCGAGCAATGGATAAATTCCATAGAGAAAATATTCCATGCCTTGGGGAGTAGTGAAAGGGAGAAGGTTGTAATGGCAGTTTACCGCCTCACTGGAGATGCCGATCAATGGTGGTCGCTGATTCAAAACACAAAGGAAGATGATGACGTATCGAATATGGAATGGAGGGAGTTCAAAGATATTTTCTTAGAAAAATACTTTCCTCGTGACCATCGAGCAGATATGGAAAGGCAATTTCTGAGTCTGAGGCAGAAGGAGGATGAGAATGTCGCAAAATATGAGGCTAACTTTACAAGGTTAGCGAGGCATGCTTCCGATTATATACGTAACCCAAGGAGTAAGATTGATCGTTTCTTTGATGGGTTAAAACCATTTCTCCGTAGATCTTTAGTATCACAATCCTTCTCATCATACGAAGATATTGTCTCATGTGCTATCAAGACAGAAAAGGAATTCTCTAAGTCTTATGACAACAAAGTAAAGCAAGAGAAGAAGAGAACGGTGGAACAAGAGACAGATAGAGGGAAAAAGGGAAAGAAGGATTTTCCATTATGTGATAATTGTGGGAAGAATCACCCTGGTACGTGCCTAAAAGGAATGGGAGTTTGTTATATATGTGGAGAAAAGGGTCACCAGGCTCGTGATTGCAAGGGAAAGAAAGAGGCTGTCAAAGTTGAATGCTACAATTGTAGGGAAATGGGGCATTATGCAAATGAATGTCCTAAGAGTCAGGGAAACTTACCTCAGAAAAGGCCAAGGGATCAAGGACAATCTTATGCTGTTACTACAGTTGAAGCAGAATAACTAATGTATTGGTGCTTTTGGACTCATGGATTATATTCTGGTTATTAGAATAATGTGATATATATATATGGATTGTACTGCAGTACTTTTTGATTTCAATACGGTTTTAATATGATTAAGGTAATCATATTTTTAGTATGTGACAATAAGAGAAACTTTTCTTGTTTGGGGAATATGATGTTACAATTGATTTTGGAATTTAGATACCTTTTAGAGAAAGTCTGGACGGAGGTATTTTGGATAACTATTAAGGTTGGAATGGATTAAGTTGAACCATGGATAGTATTGTTTAAGGTTAAAGCATTTCTGAAGATTATTTTTGGAATATTATAATACTATAGTTTTAGGAAAAAGGACAACCTGCAGGGTGGGGCATAACCCGTCGTGTCGGACAAAGCTGCAGGAATCGAACCCACAACCATAGTGCGACAAGCCTTTATTTCCTACCACTAGCCTACAGGAAGTCCCTGGTTATTAAAAAATAATTTTACTAATCTAAATGGTATGTGTTAACATTTGGAACCTTATACAATTAGGATAAATAGAATATTTTTGAGTTCTATTACCTTTTAGAGTGAAAGATGGGTTTGTGGTAAAAATTTATTAAAGAATGAAAGTCTATATAATAAGTATGTATATTCACTTACATTCTTAGTAAATCTCCTAAATAAATTCCTCAACTTTATAAAAGGTAACATAAAACAAAAATGTTGCCGGTTAACTTTTCCAACTGGGGATTCAATGACCGTTTAACCAATCTCAAGTTTGTGATTTTCTTATGGTTAACTTTCTCCTAATCCTGTTTTTTACAACTCTCCGTCAGACCGTGATGGTTTTTTTCTCCTCCATATCCATATTTTCATAGAATCCTAGTATGGGCTATCTCGGGTGACCTTTGTACTTATCTTTCTATCTTTTAAAGTTATATTATTATTAACCCTATTTCCGATGTGGGTTTTCCAAAAAGGTATTTTCTATTTTCAACCTTTTATTTTCAAAGAAAAATTTCAAATTGCGAGGACGTAATCTATTGAAGTAGGGGAGAATGTAACACCCCAAGCTTCCATGGTACGCTCCTCTTTGAATAATAGAGCAGCGTGTGTTGTACGCAACCTCGAGTTCTAACACACCACGACTAATCAAAGTAGCCGCTATGAATAGTAATACCCACTTTTTAAAATTATAGAACTTTTATATTTCAAAATGGAATTCATTTTTTTATTCCTAATATTGAAATTAGCCTATGTTGAATTTTTGGTATTTTTCTGAGAACTTCTAATTTTTTATGAATAGTGAAAAATACTTAAAACAACTTTTTAATCAAAATAATTTATTGTGATAAATTATACTATTTAGTGGTTTTAAGGTATAATTAGAATATATTTTTACCATTTTATCCAATGGTGGTCATTAGAATTAATTTAACATTGAAATGTGACATAAACAATTGCCAATCTTTTTATATAAATTGTTTCTTAAAAACACGCTATTTGTCGTAACAGCGGGAATTAATTATAAAATTAATTAATGCAACTTATATGTTTGTAATTTTGTAAAATAGACATCATTTTTGAATTCGGAATGTCAATTATAGCTTAGGGTGAAATTTTGGCATTGTTCTGAAAAACTTCAATTTTTGATGAATAGTGAAACCACTAAGTGGTAGTTAAATAACTGATTTTTCGTTTAAATGAAATATTACCACTTCTGTGATTTTATTTTCAAAAATCCAACATACATGGTTGTCATTAAGAAGTAAAATGTGGTCCAATAAGATTAAAATAATTTTTTCTTGAATAGTAACTTTTAAGTTCTTAATCGCGATTAGAGGTAATTAGTGTAGTTTAAGGTATAAATAATGTTTTAATAATATGAGATGAGCATGACACTTGTCCTACTCCTATTGGATGAGTCATGGCCGACCAAGACAACCCATGGGTCAACTTGGGGACCCCATAGAGCCACTTTAGTTGGAAAATGACATTAATATATATTTATTTAATGTTAAAATTAAATTGACACAAACATGAGTTATTTTACTAAAACAGTTTTTAAGTGGGGTTACACAAGTCCAAATTTTGACTATAAATATTAATTAGAAATATAAAAAGATTTCCTACATCATAGTATTTTTTTTATAATTTTTAGCCATTAAATAAATTAAATTATTTATGACATCATTATGATGCAGCGATGACCTCATTATTTAACGATTTTAATAAAATGAAAAGATAATGTAAAATACAAGGCTTACACTTTTCAAAAGACTATTGGATGGGTAGATTTAGAACCCTTATCACCTTATACACGAATTATATAAGTTTGGGACCTTTAGAATCCGAAAAGCATTGTGTAATAATGTAACATTTCAATCTTTCCAAAAGAGCCCCTCCTCTCCACTTATAAAAGGCCCCCACCTCTCCCACCTCATTTACACTTTCAAGCCATTTGGCTCGGCCAACCTCTGACCAAATACTCTCCCAACATCCCCCTCTTACTCCTAGAAGCCTCACTTTGGGCAGAACTCTTTTCAAAGAAGCCTTTGTCTCAAATCAAAAAGAGTTACCCGATTTTGAGGTAATGTCTTCTCTAATGTTGTTTTGTTTTATTTTTCTTCTCAAACCCCCTAAACTCTTTTTATTCATTTCTTTTGTGACAACACCAGTATCCTCAATATACTATGATGTTGTTATAAGAAGTATTCGAGCTACACTTACACACACATACATCTAATGGTTAAATAACATACGGTTTCTGTGGATGGCGAATTTCTGCCTCACGAAACGATGATTGTTCAACACTCATATAACACCTTCAAAGGTGGCCATTAAGATGTCACTATTTTTATATATGATATATAATATGTTTATGTTTTAATTTTGGTTCTGTATTTCTCATTTATGGCATACTTTAGGATTTCCATTATGGGTAAAATGCGATAATTTCATTTTAGGAAGTGCGGACTACCGCCCCCTCAAAGTGATGTGAATCGTTAATGCCATATGTGGGATGTATAAAGGATGGAGTAAATGATATTATATATGATATTATACTGGAACTATATTATACCTTTATATAATTATGATTTCATTACATTAAATACAAAATATAAATGAAATTAGCGTTCATGCGTACGTACGGCTTACCGTCTCCATGAACGGTGCATTTCATTTCTTACCTCTAATTGTTACGTAATATTATGAATGAATGTATATACTGGATATATATGATATATATGATATCTACATCATGAATATAATTCTGGATATAATGGATATTTCACCACATGAACAACTTGTAATTATAAGAAGGTTATTGTTGACACAAGTACCAAAGATCGACAAAACGTCCGTTATTAACTTAAATAATTACATAACGTTCATAACATTGTAATAAGTGATATAAAAAGGATAATGAAACTGAAAATCGTTCTTAATAAGGTATATATTAACTCTAGTTTATTATTCAAGAGGTTAAAGAACGGTTGAGTCAAGTCGGACATGAGGTAAGGGAACTTCTTAACCCAACTTCCATTCTTTGGGTTAATCTCCTAATTTCCAATTATGTCATGATATTATTATGTATTATTTTGTATTTTTACATTCTTTATGTGTACCTATAGTGAATACACATAATAGATCTATTTTATTTTAAAAATGATCTCTTTAAGGACTTTGTCTCAATCTCCTTTCATTGAGTCATATTTGGTTTTATACACAACTTTCTCTTATACGGTGTATAAACCCCTTTGACTTTTACGTTTATTCAAAAGGAATATTTTTTATACGAAGCGTTTTACTAAATGACAAAAAGGGAATGTTTTTTCTTTCCGTACTTATGCAGCGACAACAACTTCACCTCCGCCGTGACCATTATTTGAGTTTCGGCTTCCTCTACAAGCCATCATTTTTTTAATGAAAAATAAATACAAAGTTTTAACTTTCTTTTATTTTGGTATTGAAAATGGTTTTGAAAGCGTTTTTATTATATCAATGTGTTGTATTTATATCTTGTGATTGAAATGTGGAAATGTTATGTTTACTTTATGCATGTTTTATGTGATACGATTATGTTATGGTTTATGATATGTTTAAACCTATTCATATGAGGAATGCATTGGACTTAATAAGTGACGGGTGGAGCCCGCTATAGCTTCTCGATGCATCGGCAGGTCTCATGAGACAAACTAGTATCTTGGCACGAGGCCTTGACAAAATCTTATTTGTGGTCTTGGCACGAGGCCTTGACTACGTGGTTATGATAGTCTGGCATTATGCATTCCATCATTATGAAAGTGGTTATTGATATTGCATGTGATTATTAGACCAGTAGAATATCCATGTGAAGAAGTGAATGGCCTTCTCTCATTTTACTTTTGCCATATTATGTTGAAGTTCAAGTTTAAAAGGATTTTGTTTTAGTTATACATTTCCTTAAATGTTAATGTTTATTTATGAAAGCTTCCACTATATTGTTAACCTTACTGAGAATCTGAGCTCACCCCTTTCAATGTTTTAATATTTTTCCAGGATGTGAAGGAGTAATTTATGAGTGACCTGCAGGGGTAGTCAGAAAGGGATATGATTGTGGACTATGAAGACCATGTTATTGTAGTTTGTTTACTTTTTGATGTAATGAAAGACTTATGAATGTATCTAGTGTTTCCAAGTCTACTAAACTAATCGGTCTTTCGAGACTTGATCTTTTGTGATCATGCCAATGTTACGAAGTAATGCACTGGCTCTGGGTAGCTGAGGTCGGGGCGTTACATGTGTAGTAGGTGAAACTATATCAGAAAAATGTTTTGGTAGGAGTATATTTTTAAAAGGTCCATTTCATTTGTGAAAAGGCTATTATGTGATATGTATCATCTTGGAAATATTTTATTAAATTGTTTGAAGGAGATATTGAGGTGTGAAAGTGATGTGAAATTGATGTGTGAGTGGGATGTGAAAAATTGAATTTTTGATTATGAAAGAAGTGTTATTTTCCAGGTGTGTGGGATGTTATATGAGTTGAAATATCTTATAATTGTTTTATAAAATTGTTTAATGGTTTTGTGGAAGTGTTGAAGAAATGTGAAATGTGTTGTGGGCTATTTTGGTGTGAGTCGGACTTCAAAATCATTTTGAATGAAAAATGGATTTTTGTGAATTTTGTGGTATACATACGGGCTGTTTGGTCTATTTGTGAGGTGTAAATGATATTTAAATGTTCAATATATATTTCTTGATTTGTTGAACTTGTTTTATAACAAGGGGAAAACCTGGGTATCTTGGTGGGTGGACGTGTGCTAGTATGCTAGTGAATCCGTGGGGTTTGGCCTCAGTTTCACTTAGCAATATTGACGCTTACAACTCTAAATAAACTATGATGATTATGATTGGGGACCACTAGGTTATGGGTATGTTCCCTACTAGTGGCTCATGCACGATAATGGATATTTGTGATGGTTACTCTCACTGAGATACGAGGTACCTGGGTCCCACAGCTAGCTAGTGCCTAGGGGTTATTTCCTATTGCTTGTGATCATTAGTTACTTTATACTTACCGTCAGCATATGATAAAATTGGATTGAAAATTCAGTAGATTTGGTGTTTATTTTAAAAGTGTTAACCCCTTAAAATATCCCAATTGAGAATTGTTTTTATTCAAAGTCACATCTTTTAGAAATTGTAACTAGCTTTTTTAGGTTTTTGAAAACTTGCATGATTTTCGTCATTAAATGTTTATCACATGGAATATCTTAGTGGTGGTATCCTACTGGGAATTGTCTCAAACCCTACTTACACCCTTGGGTGTAAGTAGACTTGGTTATATTTGTTGTCACAGGTTGGGTACAGTTTTTAGTACCATTGGTTCGGGTTTCTAGCAGGTCCTTGGTGGTGAAGTCTTGTGGGGATGGATTGAGGGAGGTGCCTCTTTCCATGTGGAGGTTCTTGGGATTTTTTTCTTGTTTTTTTACCTTTGTAATGGTCTTCATGTATTGTCTAAATTTGGGTAATTCAGTTCTGAATTTTAGTAAAATATGTTTTTGTTTGAAAAATCCAGTTTTGGTTCCTTGGTTTCGTTTGTTGTTTTACGTTTACAAATTCTAGTAAATCGTTCCCAAACTTTATTTTATGATACATGGGCACTTGTTCCTGCCCGTGGGGATCGAGAAAGCCCTTAGGGTCATTCCATGGACCTGGTCAGGTGCCGATTTTGAAGGCGACCAAATTTGGTTCGCGACATGAAAATTATTATAGTTATGTTATGGAATTATGATATATTTATATTTCATTATAAATACAACATGTATCATTTTATTATATAGAATGACTTGAGTTTGGATATGATATATAACAAACCTAAACCCATACCCCCAAGTCCATATCTAAATATATAATCATTACATTTATATCTTTGATACTAATAATCATGAAAAAATGTTTTCTATACAAAAAATATAACATCAATATTAAATATTGATCACTTACATAGCCAAGTACCTTTAATTTTTATATATTTTGAGGGTTATGGAAAAAAATTTCAAACTTTAAACTACCACATAGTATCCATTTTCACCTCAAAATAATTTTTTTATAATGATATGCTTGGTTTGTTCAAGGTAAATTCTATATCTGGTTGTTTAATTTTATTAACTTTACTACTCATTCTTAATCCTTATGAAAATTAATTTGAAAACTCTGGAATAGAAAAAAAAATTGCA
Organism: Viscum album; assembly: GCA_963277665.1. Classification (NCBI taxonomy): domain Eukaryota; kingdom Viridiplantae; phylum Streptophyta; class Magnoliopsida; order Santalales; family Viscaceae; genus Viscum; species Viscum album. The sequence continues at coordinate 1,713,897,226 of OY728160.1, read as the reverse complement.
CTAAGTGAGATAAAATTAATAATTCCTCTAGTATAGTGAAAACTAATAAAACCCATAAAATGTTTTCCTCTTCCACATTTTTATTTGAGCATATATAATAAATCTTATGCACATGCGATAAAAAATTCTCAACAAAAACCATTTAAAATCATCATATAAAAATAGAAACCCTTTTAGGAATCATAAATCATTAAATTAAATTCCCATGCAATAAATAACTAGATACCCATTTAATCCATCAAAAAAACCTCCACTATTAACTCCCTCTATCTTGAATTTGATGGTAATCAGCGTTACCTAATTCATTTTAGATCTATATCAGGCTCACATATTGTATAAGTTATATTAGGTGCCCCCATAATCCCATATATTTCTCAAGTACCATATCATAATTATTTTTTATTAGTATTTCAACATTTCATCTTAATAATCTTGTAACAATTGTATGAACTTATAAGAAAAAATATATCTAGATATCAAAATACCACTTCCTTTTAAAAACCTATATTCAAAAATAAATTTTCCAAAACAAATAGAAGAAGGGATTTTCATTGAATAAAAAATAGAATATTTAAAGTATGAAAAAAATAAAATAACAATTTCAACATAAGGAGATTCTATTTACACCACAAAAATTAAATAATAACATTCTTTTTTTACTTTTATAAATAATTTCAATAAATTCTGTATAAAATAATTAAAAAATATTCCTTTTGAAAAAAAAATTAATAAATTAATATGAGCCATAAATTTTCCATAATAATTCACTTATGTACATATAATTACATCTAAGGAATAATTAAAAGAATATGTATGTTGGAGAAAAATATTTATAATATTAATAATCTATACATTTAAGATGAGGTTTTAAGTTAAACCATCCTTAACCTCGAATCCGAATCATTACGTACATTATTTATAATCCAAAATAATAATAATATGTTTATTATTTATTTTATTAATAATTTTTTTTAATTTTATTATTCAATTTATTTTATTTAGTACCACATTATATTCAATTACTTAATCATTTAAGTTCATGTGGGATGTTTTGACGATATTCAACTCATATGTCCGAAATGACCTATATAGGTTGAAAATGGTGAAAATTTAACTATTCGATCATCTTTATAATAATGAACATGATATAATTATAATTTTTATATATTATTTATAATTTTAAAACCAAATATCAATTATGTTAATGAAAAAGTAGTTATGTTACAATCACAGAGATGGTAGGCCATATGTATGCATGAGTGCCGATTATATTTTTCAACTACATGAGAGAAATAAGGTAAGTATTATTTTACCTTTATATAATTATTACTATATGAAAAGTATCATATTATATCATAAAATAATTTATAAAAACCATACATGTTATTCAGTGACGAAAAATGAATCACATCCCTTACTAGAGGAGGTAAGTAACACATCTAGATGAACACTATCATCATTTATGAGTTGATGTAAAGGTAAGAAAATAGATGATATATTATATTTCAAAAATGATAATTATTTTATTAATTTCATAAATATTCTCTAAATTTATTCTTATAATCAGTTGTGAGAGGCGGTGAGGCGAAATCAATTAAATCATTTCGTGAGGCATTAGTCCATCATACACACAAAGGATGGTTTCATTTCCAATTTTATGATAGAAGGAGATGGATTAAGGTTAATAAATTTACATAATAACATATAAATATGTATTAGATATTTATTTTATTATATAAAAATTATTATAATAATTTTTAAGGATTTTTAAGACGAAATAATAAAAAAACATTTAGTTAAAACTTATACATCTTCTTTGGACAACCCCATTTCTTTATACCATAATCCCTCTAAGGTTGGTATTTTGTGAAAAATAATACCTCTATAGTCTGGGAAGGGTTTTTATGAAGGAATGATTTCATATATTTTCCAAACTATAGTGCCAAAAATATGTGACTAATAGAGGATAATAGATTCCCTTTTATAAGTGAGCGGAGGGAAAATCTTGGAATTACTTAATGTGTTAAATTAATTTAAATAAATTTTCTTAGAAAAGAGGAAAACAGTTGATATATTTTGAATATTGTGTGATTATGAGTCCAAATAATCTCTTTAAATAAAATAAGGACCTATTTAGGTGATGTTTTCACCCTTATCACATTATTGTAACCCCCCTTTAACTATTTTGATGATTACCAAAATATAAAACATTTTTACTCTTTATGGGTCAAGAATGTTTTTATAAAAGGAAAAATGGCCAATAAATGGACCATGGTTTGTAATTTAAATAATATCACATTAAATTGGATAAATATATTATTTTTATAAAATTTAAATCATTTAATAAAATATTGATTATTATAAAATATCATTAATGTCATTTTTGGAACTATTTATTTATTTTGAATTTAATATCAGCAAGATAATAATGTAATTATAAAATATTATTTTTAAAAATCCATAATATTTTATATATATCTAAAAAATAATTTGGACACTATAAATCATTTAACAAAGTTACTTTTATAGTTTTTAAATTTATATACATGATTTTTCTACTTCTTGCACTAACATTGTCCCAGCATTTGCATAAGCATTTAAGGAAATTATATCATAACTAAAAATTTAAAATTAAAATAAATTAATTAATTTCAGTATAAACTTTTATATACATTAAATATGTATATTTAATAACATCTATGTCAGGATATTATTTTATATATTTCATTTTTTACTTTTCTAAGCATTCCCAAGAATTGAACAATCATTTGGATAAATCACATTTTATATAACTTGAAAATTAGTTTATATTAGAAAAAATAATAAACAATGCTTCATATTTATTAAATAAGTCTAGAAAATAATTCTTGTTTCTCAAATATTATCTTTAAGACACCAAATTTGACATTTCCAATAATGTGCAAGCACTACGTCGACACTAAAAATGATTTTCATATTTATCTTGAAATAAATTATATTTCTTATTTTAGACTATTTTTAATATTTTATTTAAAATATATTATCATTAATTTTTATTTAAATTTTTTAATATATTTTAATATAATATTTATTTCATTGATATATAATTAAAGATATTTAATTTAATAAAAAATGGTTTTTTAGAATTCACCAATGATTTAACTTCATCTAAAGAATATCAGAAATTATTATTAGGATAAATTTCATTTTAGGAATCAAAAAATTAATTTTATTTCATAAAATTAAATTATAATAATTTAAATATATCAGTTCTAATATAAATTCTTATAACATAATGAAAAACATCTTTTGTAGAAATAAGTTTTTTGCCATAATAAGAACTTATACGAAAATCAAGCATAAAGATTATTACTGATTAATTTATTATATTATTTATAAATAAAATATTGTTTTATTAATATAATATAAATTAAAAATATAATGTTATTTTTAAATGAAAAAATTATAGTTTTAGAACAATCGATATTTTCATGTTTTCCCTGAAAAATAAATATTTTTAATAAAATATTAAAATTTCACCCAAAGATTATTTTTTATAATGATTTCTAAAACTATATAATTTTTGTCAAATAAAATTTCTAATATTTGAGTAAATTAATTATAATATTCACATAGAAATGTAAATGGATGCCACTTATAAAGAAAATGTATTGCTGAATAGTAAAACAACTTTACTATCAATTGAGTAAATATTTTTTTAATAATTAATCAATAAATTTATATTGACTAATACCTATATATATAAATTTCATAATATGTGTTATCCAATTCATACCCACCAATTCATTGAAATGATTATATCAGTTATATAATAATATTTCATGGTTCATTTAAACTCGATGTTGCTTGTTGAATATGCTATCAAAGATAACATTCATTTAAAATATTAGGGTGTTACATACCCAACATTTAATAAGTTGCATCATCACAATTTTATCTATAGATCATAAATAAATGGATTGAAATTTGGAAATACCATTTTTGAAAACATACATCATAATAATGGTTGATAAAAATTCTTCATTATAATGGGGAAAGAGAAAAATTAAGGTTATCTAGAATAACACATAACTAGTTTTCCAAATAGGTGAACATTATTAGGAAGAAAAAATGTGAACATTTTGGGAAATTACTTTTCAAATAATGATTTAGAGTGACATAGAACATTGTTTATAAGAAAGTAATGATCTTTCCAAATTCAATGACCACAAAACCATAAATTATGGAGGTGTTAAAATAACAATCAATTAATTCGAAATGAATTTAACAAGATTAATTTTTTTGAAGATCCTTTATTATTTTTATGAATTAATTTAAAATCTTGTTTAATAAAAAGAGGAAATATACTTACTTGAATTTCCTTACACCAATACACACAATTTAATCATTTAGTTGTATGTTTCAATTTGATTTCACATTTATCTAATCACTTACTCCAATTGATGAGTATAATATTTAATTCTAGATGCAGTATAATCCACTACTAATCTAGTAAGAGGTAAGTAAAAGGATGAAAATATATTTTTCCAATATTTATAAAAATCAAAACCAAAATAATATGATAATATAATACCCATAATGAATAAACCCTCATATAAATAAATTAAACTTTTATCTCAAAAAATTAAACAACAACATAAATGTTTTAACATTGATAATTACAAAAAGAAATAAATTTATATCCCAAGTAAACTCAATAATGTCAACATTAAAAAAAATTATCCGAAATTTTTATCTCATACATTTCTTCTTACATCCATAAAAATGTAATAATAATATTTCTAAAATAACTCATTATGCTAAACATAATGGTTAAATTTACCTCAACCCAATGAAGCACCTCCAAAAATATCATTAATCACCATGATAAATAACTATATATAATATTTTTTAGTGAATTTTACCTAAATGTCATGAATTGAATTTAGATACTATCTTAAAAGGTAATCCATAGCTTCAACATAAAACTCTCTAAGAATATCACTTTATCAATGAATATTTTTTCAACCATAAATATTTTAATATTCCACTACCTAAGATACTATAATTAACATAACATAAATTCATATTCTAACCCATAGGATTATTTAAACATTGTTAGTGTATTCTTTATGACCAAATAAACATTTGAATTCACCTCAAGATTAAATCCCATAAAACAGAAAAGGGGCATTTATGTCATTGAAATTATGATAAATCATTAAATTATAACCCCATGATGGTATCCATAACTCTTATGTTAACCTCAAAATAAAACATCAAAATCTCCAAAGTGGTCTAAACGCTACATTAATACCAAATATAATAGCCTGAAACCTACAATCCTAGATCCAATGCAAAAAATAATCTTTAAATTTTTAATTTGATACTGATAAACATGGCCCAATTTTATCCATCCAAAACTTATAACATCAATATAAAAAAAGGATCACTTATATACCAAAGTAACTAATAGGTTTTGTGTTTTAGAGAATTAGGTAAAACTCTTTGAAAGTGGAAATTTCCACACAATATTTATTTTTTTCAAAAGAAATTTCATTAAAAAGACTTTATTACTTTGTTCAATGTAACTTCGATATCTGGAACTCCGACTTTGTTAATTTTTCTAATCATCCTTAATCGCTATGAAAAATAATCTGGAAATGTCAGATCAGAAAAATAGAAAGCTCAATATTGGAAATAAAATAATGAAATCTATTATTCTAGTGAAAAATTTGACAACCCATAAAATCAATAACTATTCCACCTTATTCATTGAGCATATAAAAAAAATAATATCAACATGAAAAAAAATTACCCAAATAAAACCATTAAATACCATTATAATAAAATTGAAACCATTTTTAGACAACTTAGAGAAGTATCCTTACAACTCACATAATATTTAACTAGTTCCTAGTCAAATTCGGAAGGGAAAACAACTCTGTTAACTCTCCATTTTTTGAGTTTAAATAAAATGAACATTACACAATTAATTAGAGAAAGATATCAGGATCACCAATTGTATATGATATGTTAGGCACACTGTTAATATAATATATATCAGGATCACCCTTCATATAAGTTTTATCAGGCTCACCCATATTATAGTTTATATTACACTGACCCATCATCATTTATAATTATCACGTACCAGATCATAAATAAAACATTTTAATCTTTCTCCTTTTCATCTAAAGACTCTTGAAAAACTATTTTAACCCCTTATATAAATCATTTTTCGATATCACAATACCCTTTAATTTATAAAAACCATTTTCAATAATAAAATAACCAAAATTAATTGAATAAGTATTTTTCATTGAAGAATACATGGGATGTTGTAAATGTCACATCCATGGTATTATTTTGAGATATTTTATATTTAATTTTCAGCCTTATCATTATAATTTTCTTTTATAGGGAGTTATTTTGGATAAACTGGTGTTTTTGGGTTTGGAAGCAGGTGGAACATGGTTTGAAGAAATTATGCTCCAGCTCAGAAGAAGTCATGTGCCAGGGTTAGTGCCACTATCCAGGTCAGATGACCTAGAACACAAGCATACCGACAAATTGTGTGACTAAGACAATGGATCTATCTGAGTAGCACGTCTAGGTACACGGGTGTTCACCCTCTCCTAGAACACCATGCCGCCACTTTACCCTTTTGATATAGGTTCCACATGGTTGGCACATGGTTTGAAAAAATATGCATCCAAAACAAGTGGCCCTCAACATCATTAATTTGTTTGATATTACCTTTTTTAACCTCTCAAAATATAACACCAAATTACCCAATTTACTCCCCTATTCAATCCTTTATCCCTATTCATGATTCCCTCTCTTCATCACCACCTTTAGGCTCTATTTTTTTGGTGATTTGGCCTTGGATCTTCAATAAACCCTTAAGTAAGTTCCTCCTTTCCTGCTTTCCTTCTTCTTCTTGAACTCCTCCTCCTACTTTTTTGGTTTCAATTTTATCCAACGGATAGGATAACCCAAAATTGGTTCAATAATATTTTTTGGGGTTAGACATTGATGGTTATGATGCATGATTTGCTTTATAGGTTTCAATCTTTGTGTGGTTCTATTTTAAACTGATTTGTTGATGCGTAGAAGTAATAAATAGTTGGTTCCATGATTTAACATTGTTTAATGATTTTAGTGTTCCTCCTATTGTTTCAAATGTGTTCTATATATTGTGTGGGAGATGATAATATTGTTTTAAAATGGTTTTTGAGTGTTTGAGGGTTTGAAAATGGTTTACATATTGAAAATGGTGGTTTGTCTTGTGTGATTCAATTATTGAAAGGGTGTTTGTAAAAGGGGTTGTTCATGTGAAATGGGAAAATGATTTGAGCTCTAGGTAATCCTATGTATCTAGGTGGGAAGACTAGTTATAGTATTCTTGTCTGATTGGTTGGGACAAGGCCTGATTCTCCATTGTAGAATTAATTCTAAAACAAAAAAATAAACATATGATGATGATTATTTCAGACTTCTAGACCATTGGATTTGATTTCCCTCTAGTTTATTGTGAATGAGGATACTTTCTTCTATATATGTACTTATCACTAAAGAATGGTGCTCCTGGGCCCCCGATAACCCTAGTTCCTTAGGGTTTTCCCATTGTTCTCATGTGATTACATGCTTACCATTCATCTCGTTGTCACCATTATTTTACTTTTTTAATTTCAAATCATGAATTCTATTAAAATTAAAACTTTCATTTTCCTAAAAACATTCTTGTTAATTTTTATTATATAGATAATGCATGGAATATATTTTGGTTCTACCATACTGTGCATTGGATCACACCCTACATACAAATTGAGGTGTTTGTAACTGTGTTATGTTTGACTTAGGTAAAGGTAATTTGTTCAATGGTGGTGATGGTAGAACCCGTTGATAATGGCCCATGTTTGGGCATGTGTTGGGGGTGGTGGCCCAAGCTTATTGACCATCATAATACCTGAAGGATAGTTGAATAGATGGTTCCCATCCATATTTTGGTATCATGGATATTGGATAATATATAAAATGTTTAATCATTTATGTAGTGTTATCTTGTTACATTTTGTGCCTTTGATTATGGTTATTTATTATAATATGATGTATGATACTTGTGGATTTTTTATGTTTGATTATTATGAGAGAAAGATTTACCACATGTGATTCATGATGCCCAGGAACTGGTTTCCATCATTTGGGGATCGATAATTCCCTTTGGGCCGTGCCATGGGCCGGGATGAGTGATGGAATCGATGTAAGAACATTCTGGTTCTGGAAAAAATGGTATTAGATTTAGGTTTTTTCCTTTTATCTAGTCATATTTTTTGGGAGTGTCTAGATAGAATAGATCTAAGAATATCTAGTATTGAGTTTCTGGGGGAGATTGGGGTGTATGGATAACACACCACATGAAAAGGATTGGATAAAATTGGGATGTAAATGATTTTATATGAATTATCCTCTAGGTGTGATGTAAATGCTCCATACTATGAATGGATACTGAGTGGGGTGGTGTGGTTTGAATAATTGTTATACATGTTATTATTTTTTATAATTTATGGGATTGTTTGAATGCCTTTATTGTTGAACGTTTTCTAGATATTTTATTGATGGGTTCCTTGTGTTTGTTAGTCGATGTATCATTATAACGCCTTAGATATTTTCTAGGAAACATTAGGAAGAGGTCAAAGAAATTTTTCTATCACAAAATGATATAAGACTAGGGGAAGTAGTGGTTTAGGTTTTCCAAGTGTTGGATTAGGTTGTGGAATTTGGTACCACTCATGATAAGGATGAAAAATCAGGTATTGGGGGGGATAAAGCTTAGGATTTTCCAACAACAAACATCCTTACTTCCTTGGTCGCACATTCCCCCAGGAAGAAGAGGATTGGATTAAAAATATAAAAATATATTTGGGGTTTCATGATACTCGTAAAGTAGTCAATGTGAAATGTGCTTCATTCTTGTTGGATGGTCCCAGTTAGAGGTTGTAGGACTCAATGGTTATGGATGGGAAACACAAGAAAATGGTTTTGAAGTAATTCAATGTCATCATCAAGGAGAAGTATTTCCAGGACACCATATCCATTTCCATGACCAATAAGTCTCTATATCTTCATGAGGGGAATCAAACCATGTTGGAGTATTGCAACCTCTTTGTGTATTTGGTTTAGTTTTTCCCCAAGGTAGTTTCTAATTATCAACTAAAAGGATCAATGGTTTGAATTGGGTCATGACCAAACATTTGGTCCCAGGACTTCCTATTAAAGTTGAAGACTGAGACTAAGGTGGATGATATATCCTTCTTAACCATATTCATATGCATCTTTGGATGTTGGATGAGTCCTATTACATTAGTGTGGATGGATCTTTCATGTGTGGCCAGTGTTTCCATTCTCACCTGGACCTTTCCACTTTTGTGGAATTATGAGTCATTTTTAGTGGTTCTAAAAGGTTTCATGACCATATTAAGGTGGTGTGGATTATACAACCTTCAGGGGAATAAAAAACCTGTTATAACCATCCAAGATAGTGAGTTCTCAGATTCGTAGTCAGGGAGATAGGGTTGGACCTACTACTAGATAGATTTAGCCAATGGTATATATGTGGGTAAATAATTGTTTCCAAGTATAGAAAGAGACAAGGTAACTTCATGCTATGGATCAACTATCAGTGGAACCAGATGCATGACCTACAATAGTATTGTTTATGATTTTTATTGCATTTCCAAATTTATTTGTTTGTTTAACACATGTCGCAAAAATTAATTTAAATATCCCCTTTAGGTGGAATTGATGAAATTTTCAACTGATCTAATGCCTTTTTCAAAAGAGTTTGTGATGTTCCTCAGTAATAATAGAGAGTAGGGTTCCAAATGTCCACCTTACACTCTCACCTTGTTAGGGGTCAGCTAGAATGGGGTCCCTTGGTTCTAGAAATGGAACTATCTGATGTGATCCTTGATATAGATTGGATGGTTTATTTTATGGAAAAAATTAATTACTATCACCAACGAGTGAGATTTGTGAAACTTGATGGAAGTAATTAGGTTTTTAGGGTTATTTTTATCCTTGGTCAAGACATGATGTACCTATACTTCCAAAGACAGGAAATATTATTTTATATATCTCATCACTCATGTTGGAGGGTGATGAGAATGGATTGGAGGGTGGAATACCTCCTGTGGTGGATGAGCTCCCATAGTTGTTTCCTGATGATTTATCAATGTTTCTTTCAGATGAATAAGTGGATTTCACCATCGATTTGGCACCAGGAACATAACTGATATCTCATCCTTCATATCCCATGTACCCCATTGATTTGAGGGAATTAAAATTACCTATGGGAAATTTGGAATCTAATTGATTCATTCTCTATAGATTCTCACACTGGACCTCCCTACTTCTGTTTGCAAAGAAGGCTGATGGATCTCTCTGGTTTCACATTGACTACTAGATATTGAACAATGTAACCATAAAGAACAAATAAACCTTACCTTATATTTATGGATGTATAAATCATCCTAAGGGTTCAGGTTGGTTCTCTATGATTATCATTCATTATATGTATCATTAGGTTAGAGTTAGAGAGGCTGATGCTCCCACAAAAACCTTCCAAAGTAAGTATGGCCACTTCATATATTTGGTCATCTCATTCGGGCTGATGAATTTCCCATCAGTCTTCATGGATATTATAAAATTTTGTTCCATTAGTACCTAGACTCCTTCATAATGTTTTTTGTGGATGATATCTTGGTATACTTAGGGAACATGGAATAGGATGAGAATCAGTTGAAAATTGTGTTGGTAACTCTTCAATATCATCATGTCTATGCTAATCCCTCTAAGTGTACCTTTTTTATTATAGGGGTAATGTTTCTAGGAAATGTCATCTTGAAATATTGGGTTTCAGTGGACCTTGAGGAGATCAAAGCTATGATTTCATGGGATCATCCAGATAACTTTTTCAATATCAAGACCTTTTTCTTCCTGTAAGGGTATTATATATGGGTTTTTAGAGATTTAACTCATATTCATTCACCCATGACTAGGATTTCCCAGAAATGGTAAATGTTTCATTTGACCCTAGAATTTCAGGAATACTTTGAGCATCTCAAGCGGAATTTGTCGACTGTACCTATTCTAATATTGTCGGAATTTGGAAATGGATACGTGTTCTTTTGTGATGCTTCAAGTGCGGGCCATGGGATTGTGTTGATGCAGGATGACCATGTGGTGACATATGGTTCTTTCCAACTCTAACCATGTGAAAGGTATTACCCAAAACACAACCTCTAATTAGCAGTATTGATGCACGCCTTGAAGACATGGCATCACTACCATTTTATTAAGAATTTTATAGTATATTCAGATCATAAAATCTCAGAATTAATTTTTACCTATAAGGATCTGAATATGAGGAAGCACCATTGAGTAGAGTGACTTTAAAGGTTCAATTTCGATAACATATCTACCCCAAGAGAATTGAATGTTGTTGTTGATTTATTGGCAAGGAAAATTCATGTCCAAGCTATCATGGAGGCCATTGATGAGTGTATTTTTAAGGGGATTTTTTCCTAGATGCATCAATAATCCAAGGATCAAAGTGGATGAACATTTTTGGCCATGGTTTATGAAACACCCTCCCTTATGGAGTTGATTTTGGAAGAAAAAACTAGTGATGATGTTTTCCAGTTGTCTAGGCAGTTTTTTAAAAGTAGAGAGGTTCCCAATGAATTGTAGTTTTCTTAAAAGGAAATTATTTTATTCGAGGGACGTTTTATTGTCTATTTGTCTCTACCGAAGGTGGTAATGCAAGATATCCCCCAGTATCAGTGAGAATTCCATATCAATACCACCAAATTAATCTATGATTTACATTGCTAGTTCTTATGCCAAGGTATGAAGTAGGATATAGAAGAAATAGTATCCATGTGTTATACTTGTAACTAGGTAAATGAAGAGCACCATATTCCCTTAGGTTTTCTTCATCCTCCAAGAATTCCTTACAAGAAGTGGGATGAGGTTTAAAAAAACATCATTTAATACATACCTTGTACAAATCAATGAAGGAATGATATGTGGGTGGTTATCGATTGTCTGACTAAATCATCCCATTTAATCCCAATCGGGGATTCTACTAAGGAGTTTTATTTTATATAGTTGTATGTTCAGTAGATAGTGATACATCATGGTGTACCATCAGCTATTGATTCTGATAGGGACAACCAATTTACCTATCAGTTTTGGTATGTCCTTCATAAGGAATTAAGGTCATAGGTCTGAGTTAGTATGGAATTCCATCCTCAAACAGATGGTCATATGGAGTGGGAGAATCAGTTTTTTAAAGACATTCCCTACTCATGATTGGTTCAATTTGAAGGATCATGGGATTACTATTTGGGATTGGACAAATTTTAGTATAAAAATAGTTACAAATCCTTAGTAACAATGTCTCTCTTTGATGCGCTTTATGGTCGTCCAGGTCAACCACATTTTTTAGCTGAAAGTTAGAGAGGCTTCTATACTGGGACTGAGCCTTATACAAGAAAATATATCTAGGTTTTTTTTATAAGAAGCTATTTTCAACAATGAAGGTCCACCATAATTCCTATGATTATCATCCATTCCAAGACATAGATTTCACTATGGGTGGTAAAGGTTTTCTAAATTTGAGCCCTGGATTGGTTCATCGTCGTCTTAGTAGGCCAGGGACACTAATGCTGAGTTATGTAAGACCATTTGAGGTCATCGAGAGTGTTTGAAAGGTGTAAGACTATTTAGATTTTCCCAATCAATTTATGTTGATCCATGATGAGGGCCATGAATCACAATTGAATAAGTATAATCTATACCCATATCACATAATAAATTTGGAGGAATTAGATCTAGAATCTAGTTTTTAGTGCTTGAGTGACCGATGTGGATTGTAGACTTACAATTTAAATTTCTTTGGTGGAAGCCCATATTGTTCGTTTAGGTTATTTGATTGCATGTGAATGATGAAAATAAGACATTAGAGAAAATGTCTTCGGTATAGTTTTAGTACCCATTTTTTTATTGATTAGTCATTTGAGTGACTTTCTGAGGGTGAAAAGATTTCATGGTAGGGGGAATTTTCACATTAATGGTATTGTTTTTTGGTATTTCCTATGTTATTTTTGATCTTATATTTCTTTTTGTATAATTTATGAGAGTTTTGGGAGAAAATTATGGTTATCAAGTCTGATAGTAGGTAGATAATGGTTGGAACATGGTTTGTAGAAACAATGCACCATCCCATAGGAAGTCAGACACATTGGATTGAGACACTATATAGGTTGCACGACCAAGCACCTAGGCGTGAGGGCCAACCATTCACATAAGATATCAGATATCTATGAGGTTAATGTCTAAGTGAAAGAAAATGAAACCTCCCTAAGAAACCATATGGCCTATTTTCCAATTTTAAAGAGGTTATGCATGGTTGGCACAGGGTTTGAAAATATATGCAACCAAACTTTAAAGCCTACTAGATCATTAAAAATGTTGAAATTACCTTTTTATTCTCCCAAAATTTGACAAAACAACACCCCATTTCTATATCTATTTGATCCTAAAACCCTAAAAATGCCTCCATCACTTCCTCTATACCACTAGGATCCATTATTTGGGTAATTTGGCATTGTATCCTCATGAAACCATCATGTAAGTACCTCATTTCCTCTTTTCCTTCTTCATCTTGTACTCCTCCTTATTATTTATTTTGTTCTCTTTTCTCCAGTGGATTGGTTTACCCAATGTTTGTTTAATCATGCGTATTTGCGATAAATATTGTTAGTTATGATGTGTTGTTGCCTTTTTAGGCCCCCTCATTGTTCGGTTCTAGTTTTCATCAGGTTCTGGTTTTCATCAGGTTTTGTGAAGTGTACAAGAAACCCGTAGGTGTTTTCCTTTCTTTAACATTATTTGATGATTTTAGAATTCTTTACATAGTTTCTAAATGGGTTCTATGAATTTTTTGGAATATTTCAATCTTGTTTTCAATGGTTTTTTGTGTGTATAGGCATTTGGAAATAGTTTACTTATTCATAATATTTTTTAGCTTCCGTGTTTCAATTGTAGGAAGGGTGTTTATAAATGGGGTGGTTCATGTGACATGGGAAATGATTTGAGAACAGTTTAATACTAAGTATCTAGGTGTGATGACCAGGTGTATTATTCAAGGTGGATCTGTATGGTTGAGGCTTGGTTTCATCGAGTAATATTGATGCTACAACACTAACTAAACATATTTTGATGATCGATGGATACCATTAGACCTTGGGATAAAATTCCGATCAAGTGGAATGTGAAAAAGGAAAATGTTGTTTTTTATGTACTTATCTGAAAGGTACAAGGATCCCAGGACACCTCTAACCCTAGTGACTTAGGGATTTCCCATGGTTCTCATGTGATGATATGATTACCGTTCATTATGTCTTCATCTTTATTTTCTTTTTAAATTTCAAAATCATGTGTTTCTTTTAAAATTGTATATTAATTTTTTATTAAAACATGAATTTTAATTTATCTTACAGTATTAATCTATGGTATCTTAGTTGGTGGGTTCTTTATAGTCCTTATATCACAACCTACATACAGCCTCGAGTAAATGTAGATCTTTTTATTCTTGACTTAGGTAAAAGAAAGTTTTCTAGTGGTGGGGATAGAGGAACAAATTGCTAGTGGGTCCAATTTTTGTAGGTGTTAGAGGTGGTGGAATGAGGGTGTTGAACCTCTTATTTCATGAAGGTTGGTTGTATAGTTGGTTACCCTACCGATTTTGGTTTCTTATTTTTTGTTTAAGATGTAATACTTTAAATCTATGATGTAGTGTTATCTTGTGAGCTATGTTGATTTAGATTATGGTGATTGATTATGATATGATGTATGATTCTTGGGGGTTTTTTTTGATTTATTCTAATGGGATATATCAATGCCACATGTCATTATTGATACCCAAACACTAGTTGGTAGCCCTAAGGGATCGGGAATTCCTTTCAGGCCATTCCAGGAGTTGGTTCGGGTGTCAGATTTCATGGAATCCCAACCTAGTTCTTGAATGTAAAGGAACAAAATTATCGAATACTGGTTGTGGTGGTGGGTAAATCTATTAATTTCATATACGTTAATGTATAAAATTACTTTTGACATTTATAAAGAATGTAGAAGAATTTAATATAAAATATTTAAAAATATTCCTTTTTAAAGAATTTGTATGAAATTAAAAGGGTCATAAAATATCCTTTATAATTCATTTCTTTCCATATATATAATTCCCTAAAATAAATTTAACAATATGGACATAGAATAAAATTATATATAAAATAAATCATTAAAACTTTTAAAATGAGTTTTTATGTTAATGTGTCATTTAACTTGAGTTTTAATCATCACGTACATTATTTATCTTCCTAAATAATTAAATTACATTAATTATTTACTTTCCTATGAAAATTATTCAATTATATCATTCCTTTTATTTTATTTATTACCATAATAGATTAAATTTCATAATCATTTATGTTCATGTCATATGTTTTGTTGATATTTGGATCATTTGTCCAAAATGACATTGGTAGGCTTAATATTGTCAATGAGGATATTATTCCATCATATATAGAATAATAATCATGTAATTATTATATTTTTTTTATATATTAATTATAAGTTTAATACCAACTGTGAAATATGGTTATGAAAAATTAATTAGGTTACATTAATATAGATGGTAGGCCGTATACACACATGAGTAACGTTTCCATTTTTTAATGAACATGAATGAATGAAGGTAAGTATTGTTTTATCCACCTATAATTGTGATTATTTCTTAAATATCCTATATATCTTTATATTCATTATATATACCGTCCATGATATTCGGTGATGAAAAATGGATCACATCACCTTGTGAATGTGGTAATACACAACTATGCATGAATGATGATATCATTTTTCAATAGATAGAATAGAAAGAAACTATACAATATATTTTATTTAGAGAATTATTATTATGTCATTTATATCATATATATACATTAAATTTGTCTTGATAACTATCCATGTGAGGTGGTGATGGAAAAAAATAACATCAGTTCGTGAGGTGGTAGTTTTCTATATACATGAATGACCTTTTCATTTTCCGTTGGGTTGGAAAAAGAGTTTTATTAAGGTAAATAAATAAACAAAATGACATATTATAACATTTAAAATAAATATTTTATTATATAAAAATATTTAGAATTTTTTTAAGAATTTTTCATAAGAAATAAAACTAAAACATTCTGTTAAAATCTATAACTCTATTTCAGACAACCTCATTTTCATTATAAATTAATCCCACTAAGGATGGAATCATGCCAATAAATAATACCTCAAGGAAATGGGGAGGAATTTTATTAATGTTTTTATAGGTCCTGGCCAAACTATTGTTCTCAAAATGTGTGATGAAGAGTGGAGATGTGGTTTACTTTAATAATTGAGAGGAGGGGTACACACAAAGTTACATAAAGTATTAAATTAATGTAAATTAAATTTCATGGGAAATTTGAAACAAAGTGATTTATTTTTAATATAATATTATTATTATTCTTAATAATCTCATAAAATAAATTTTTTTAAAGTTTATATGATAGTTTAACCCTCATCACATTGACATAACCTTCCATTAACCATTATGACGATGGTAGTTATATAAAAGTTGTTACACTTTAAGAGTAAAAATAATTTATATAAAATAAAGAGTTACATATAAATGTACCATGGATGATATTCAAAACCATATCAAATTTAATTGTTGAATTTTGTATTTTAATGAATTCAAAACAATTATGAAAATATTTTTTATTTTAAAATATCATTACTATCATATTTGGAACAATTAAATTAATTTGACTTTAAGGATATCATGAAAAGAATGGAATTGAAATATATACTTTTTAAACATACCTTACATTTTATATATATCTATAAATTTTTTTAGACACTATTAATCAACCATGTAAAATTATTTTAATTGTTTTTAAAGTAATTTACTCGATAGTTGTACTGCTTGAAGAAGCATTATTTCAGCAATTTATATGAATTTAATGTAATTATTCCAAAATTAGATATTAATAAAAAATTATATTCACAAAAATAAATAATTAAAGTTTATGATAAACTTTTACATACATTTAATATGTATATTTTCTCTTATATATGTCACGAAAAGTTACTTAATATGTTATTGTTAATTTTCTAGCATTGCAAAAACATTACAGATGAATTTTGATAATTCACATGTTATATAACTCCAAAAGTTGAATATATACAGAAATATAATCAATAATAGTTTAATATTTATTAAAAATGTAGATCAAATACCTTTTAATTGTGAAATATTATCTTCAGCACACCAAATTGGACTTTTTCTACACTGCAAAAGCACCATGTCAACACTAAAAATGATTTTATTGTTTATGGTGAAATAAAATATAATTTTTATGTTTTTAAATATTATTTTATTATATATTTATTATATTTTCATAAATGATTCAATATATACATTTAATAAATCTTTATATTATATTTATTTCTTGATGATATCCTATTGAATTCCATATTTCCTAAAAGAGTATTTTTTTACAATTTACAAAAAATTTCACATCTCCATATAATCCCAAAAATTAATTGAAGGAATATAATTTTAATTTAATAATATAAAATTTAATTATATTTCATAAAATTAAATTCCTATAAGTGGAATAAATTAATTTTAATATAAATTCATAAAATGCAATGAAAACTATTTTTAGAAAAATGTGTTTTTAATCCCATAAATGAATTTATACAAAAATATTTTATAATCACTATTCAAATATAATTAATTATATCATTTATAAATAATGTATTTTTTTCAATTTAATATATAATTGTTAAAATAATTATTATTTTAATGTAATGGAAATGGACGTTATAAAAATGGGTGTTTTTACTATTCACTAAAAAAATCAATATTTTCAGAAAAAATCTAAAATATTAAACCTAGGATAATTTTGATATGTTTATTTAAAATGGATATTAATTTTTCAAAATAACGATTATAAAATTTTTAGAAATTAATTATAAAATTCATTTAAAAATTAAATAAGAACCATTTGTTGAAGAAATCATATTTTTAAATAGTAAAATTACATTACTAAAAACTGAGGGCTTATTGTTTAATAATTATTCAGTAAATTTATACTTTTTCAGAATATTATTTATATTTCAAAATATTGTTAATCCTATTCTAGAAAAATAACTAAACAGGTCGATTATATCGGTCATATAATAACAATCCAGGGATTGTTTAAACATGGTGTTGTTTGTTGTATATAATATCAAGAACATTGTTATTTTAATTTCTTGAGGTGTTACGTGATATAACAATGAATTTGGTTATGATTTATTTGAAGACTTTTTAGTTAATTTAATGAATATACCATGTGTTTGGAAAAGTTTTGTCTTAGGATATGACATGAATATGTCATGTGTTTTGAAATACATTATGTTATCCCATGATGAGATTGAGTCAAGGGTTTGGTTATGTTATATGATCAGGGATATTGAGATAATCCATGTGTTTGGACTTATAGGGGATATGTCAAGTTTTTGGGAGGTCACGTGTTTGACCATTATTAAAAGATATTTCAGGAGTTTTTAGGACATGTGTTTGACCATGTTATTGGTTATTCCATGTGTTTGGCTATGACTTATTAATAGAGAAATAGTTTTTTATCAGTACAGGATGATGAAAGTATAATATAGTTTTAAGGTAGATTATTATGCACTTGATGAAGTTTTATGTATTGTTTTTCTATATTAATTTCAAAATATTATATTTCTAAATTCACATACGATGATGTTAAGATATAGAATATATATTTAATCTTTAGTGACAACTTAGTAAGATGTATCTCTAGAACCTAGAATGTTCACACCTAAAAAAACTAAAAACATTACTTTTATACGTGAAGGAAATGGATAGGTCTTGATTTATCATATTTATTGTTGATGTAACAATTAATATGGTATTTGTAGGATTTTGGATTTAATGTTGAGGGGTTGATTTTGTATATTTATTTTAGTCTTTTTTTATTATACTAAACCAAGATATTTTTACACCAGTTGTTCTTATTACTTATTTTGGTTGTATGACACATCAGGTATTATTAATGTTTATTTTAGTGTATTATTGAAAATATTTTTATTAGTTTTGGATGTTTATGTTTATTTCTCTAATTCTAACTAATTTATTATGATGATAAATTATAGGTTAAATCAGAACCTATGTAGTTCTCTATATCCATATTAAGATTTCCCATCCTACAATGAACTGGGATCACATTTTAGATTATATTTTATTTCTCCTTATGACATGGTTATATTATAGTATTATGTTAATGTAATTATCCATATCTCAATGGGATGGTAATTCCCTTAATTTTTTTTCCATTTTTAGTTCATTTATATTTTATTTTTAGTTAAAGGGGGTTATTAGAGGGTTTCAGTAGGATTTAGAAGAAAAAATTGGATGGAAGTGTGATGTTGTAAGAATTAGTTACCCAGTGGATATAGGGGGGCTCATGTGGTTCTATCATGAAACATTTGTTACCTTGTGGCTTAGTATCTGGTACATAGTAGGTTCCTAGGTGGAATATATTTAAAAATTTTATTTTTGTCTTTTTAACTCAAAAATTAAACCTAATGTTAGTGTGGCCTAAGATATCACTCTAATTTACCAAATTCTCGCTCCCTCTCAAGGTCTAGATTCCATTACATGCACTCCATGTGAATCCTATATTCTAGCTTCTTCCAAGAGGTTTTCATCTTGTTTGAAATCTAGTATTCATCAACGTAAATTCTTGTATCATCCCTAAAATCCCTTTTCATATAATCCTTTACAGCAAAGAGTGCGTAACTATCCTAATTTAATATACGGGTTTTGAGATCATCTAAATATAATATATTCCTTTCAATGTAGTATACATGGATGCTTTCATAGATGAACTAATGGTAACACAATGGTTTTGATTCCTAGATATAATATTCATAAATTACCACGATGTTGAACAAATTAAAATCCCTTAACAAGTGGTATATATTTTTTATTTCCATTTATTTATTCTTAAGACCTCCAAGGGATAGATTATAAATACAATTGGTAGGTTTACCCCTTCTTCCTTTCCTAATCATAAATTTTTATCTTGAAAATGGTTTTAGGTTCTATAATATTAATAAAAAAAATATTTAAACCAATTAATATGTTCCCTAAATCTTATTATGGATAAATAGTATCATTATACATATTGTATTTGTATTCCAATTGTTGTTATTATATGTTTTTTCATATGTATTTTAATTCCATTTTATACATTGTTTAGCATACCTATTGATTTAATTTAAATTAATGAAATATAAAAGGAATGAAAAATTATTTTTTGGTTACCAAATTTCATTTATTAAGGTGAAATCATTGGGGAATTTCCTTCCATTTTTAAAGTATTTTCACTTGTGGTTTCTATTTGATTTATTAGTCTTGTTGAACCTATAAAATTTTATATATTGTGGAATATGATCTCAAACAAGTATCATCGTTAAATCTAAAAGGTTTTACAATTCGGTTGGGAACCAATTACTAATTATTTGTACACAATGGTAGTTTAATATGGGATAAAAATACCATGACTCGTCGTACCTATTCCCCTATTACCTAAAATGGGTTGCAAGATATTCCAAGATGGTTATACTTGATTACCTCAGGGTGGGTATTTAGGACCTTGAATTATTTTTCACACATATACTAATATCTATGGGTGTATATAAGTAAGTGTGTGAGTTATTTATAGTTACTAGTGTTTCTTCTTATTGGGGTTGTCCCGAACTATCATCGAAAAAACAATGTAAAGGCTTGAAGTTGGTAAGAAGGTGTGGACCCTCCCCTCATAGGGAGTTACTTCTTGATCCCAAAAAATAATCCTAGACTCTTTGTTATTACATCAAATTTTTTTATATTTTTCGATAAATACTAATTCTTATAAGTATAAACTATTTATTTTGATAGGTTTTTAGGGGTTGGGTGTAGACTGCTTATGGAGTTACCATAATGATGTCTTGTATAGGCCCATTTTAAGATGTGTGCAGACTCTTTCATGTGTGATCCAAGTAAAGGTAAGTCACATTACAATGTATGTTAGTCACACACATAGATATTGAAGCCTAGGTGATTATTTATAGTGTTTTTGTATCATGTACTTGTCAATGGGGATTTTGATGTTCGTGGTTTCTTTTTAGTGATAATGCACATATGAATGAACCACTTTGGGTCCTTTGGATTTATATGGGCTGAAAGACTTGTGTATATATTATTTTAGAGTGTATTTTACATTATATTGGGTTGATGGATGTTTTAAACAATTATGATAGGGGAATTCGTATACATCTTATCCCACACATTCATTAACTTCCAAATACTCCAATATATTTCTTTTATTGCCCGTTACATTCGAGGTTTCACCCCAATGCTTGGATAGGTCATTTTATATTTTGGTGTAAACCCTATTTAATGAAATAACCTCAAATAACGCAAATATAGTGTCTACTATCAATTATATGGGAATTATTACAAGGAATCAAATCCCAAAGGACTGAAAATTTAGTAGTCTTGCTAAACCAGATACATAAATAAGACTTGTATGGAAAATTACTACACTACTTACAACATAATTTTTTTCATCACTTTAAATAAATAACTATTATTATAACATTATTACATCTTTTATATCCCTGAATATCATTTATAGTATGCTTCTTGGATTCCTAGGTAATAAAACATAATAGGAGAGAGTTAAAATGCTCGTTGAGGAAATAATATATCGAAAGAAATGACGAATCAAGGAGAATAGTCAACATAGAAAGGTAAATGACTGAACAAAGATGCAATATTATCAATACAATTAATGTAAGTGAATAAAAATTATTGAATGGTAATAACTAGAAACACATTCCATTCAAATATCGAGATAAAGAGAAATACAAAAAGGTAATAATCTAAAACACATTCCATTTAAAAAACATAAAATGAAATGTTTCCCAAGATATGTTGACACAAAATCTCATGGATTAATAATAACATAAACTAAATGAGGGAATTTATAATGATTGATATCAATTACACATCACTGAGGTTTAATTACAGGGATCTAATACATTCAATGTGTCATGCCAAGAATCTTACTCCTTCAAGGTATCATGCTAATAATATAATACATTTATATATTCATGACAAGAATATAATACTACCAAGGCTTCAAGTCATTAATATAATACTATCAAGGATTCATGAAAAGAATATAATACTTTTAAGGCTTCATTACAAGAATCTAACACTGCCAAGGATTCATTATATGAATCTAACACATTCAACGTGAACACCATACAAAAAATGGTATACTATTTTTGTAATAATAATATTCATGAAAAATGATATGGATATTCAGTAAAAATAAAATGTAAAATTATCATAGGAAATGGAATATTTCAAGGGGACTAAAAAAATAATAAATTAAGTGATTTTGAATTATATCTTTGGAAAAATAAATCTTTAAACATCCAGAGGAAGAATAATCATGGTATAAATGCAACATTTCCCAAGTGGATTAAAAATAAAGGTATTTTTTTTTGTAGAGGAATAAAATACTATAAAAATATCTTTGAAAAATTATTATGAGGGAAATATCATTTTACAATGAAAAAACTATTGAAAAACATTTTATTTGAAAATAACTTCAGAATTATTATATTCAAAAAGCCACATTTTAAACATAAAATGTATGGTTCAAAGAAATGATTCCAAATAAATCCATATATTTTATAAAAGGGAAAAATAACATTTCTTTTTTCATAGTTAATTGTTAGAAAAATTACTTGTTAGAAAAGATACAAGAATATTACTTTTAATAAATTTTCAAAAGAAGAAAATTGTAAAAATGTATTTACCAAATTTGTTTTAAAATAAATTGAATAAATTTTAATATAACATGGTTTTAGAAGAAAACAACCTCTCCAAATAAAGAGATAAATAATATGGGTATTTATGAATGCATTTTCTGAAACATTTTGAGAAGAAAAGGGTAAATTAATAGTAGGAATACTAGACAAAATTCGTTAATAACTAGAGTATTGAAAGATTAAATATTTTATTAAAAAATGGTTATATGATTTCCTAGAATTGAAATGAAATATCATTGAAATTATTCATGTGGAAAATAATATTTAAATATTCCAAAGTGTCATATACTAATTTGAATCATTTTAAATCCCAATCCTCATGACGGAATAACATTAAATGAAACTTATAATATCAGGAGAATAAAGATATTCATGATATAACATGTCAAAGGATAGTTATATACACCATATAAAAGTGAGTTGGTTCATAAAAACAAATAAGTCTCAATGAAATGTAAATTGAGATGAAATACAACACCTTAACCTTCCTTTTACTGTGTGGTATTTATCCTCTAGAATTGTAAGGAATTGACCCTAGTTGCCCAGAGCGGGTGCCTTATTTTATTAAATTTTCATATCAACTAGAAATATCTATATCGGGGTATCAGTTAGTCTATAAGCCTTAGAAATAAGATATATATAAATGTTCATTATTACAACATGAACCGAAAAACAACATAGAATTTTTTTTGACAACATCCATAAATACTATGTTGTTTCTACATGTCATTCAAAATAAAAGTCACACTGTCCTAGGAAAATGAAACATATGAAAGGGGAGAGATCAAACACTCAGTAATGGTAATCCATATTATGGAAGATATCACAGACATAAACATTAGGAATGTTGAATAACTAAAAACACATGACTTTAATAATAAACATGAACACATTATGATAGGAGTAAGATCTGAATAAATAATTCCCTAATAAAACATAATCATTGGTATTACACTAGTATAATAACCACATGAACCATTAATACTATTTTCATAAAGAGTGAATGCATAATGAGGGACATCAAAACCACACCATCAAGGCCTCGTGCTAAGACCATAAAAATCCATTTTGTCATGGCCTCGTTTGATGACCATAGTTCGTCTCCTGAGACCAACCGATGCACTGAGGGGATATAAAGGTCCCTAACCAAATTTTACAACGTCTAATGGATTCCTTATATGAACATGGATAATCATAAACAACATATACATTCATATTGAAACTAATATATGAAATGTAAATAACTTTCCCCGAATATAAAGCATAACCACTAACCATTTGGGTAAAATTCGTGAATGGTTTTAAGATATAACACCCACCGTAAAACTAATCATAAACCATTAAATTAAATATTTTTTATGATATAATAAAATATTATTCCCAATAATACATAAAAATCATCATGTTTGTTGTAAGAATTGAAGATACTCTTATTGAATCATCGTGTAATTTTTGAGATAAATACTCTTTCACTTTGAAAAGATGAGTTATTTTGGAAAAATTGTTATATAAGACAAGAAGTGAGATAAGAACGTATTTTCAAAATAAAATGAGTGATTTTATAAAGGTAATGGTTTCCAAAAATAGATTTTAGTGTGCCCTTGATAGTAGGTAATAATTTGAGAAATTTCCTTGAACCGTGCTTGTATTTTTGAAATATTTTTGAATGTTCATTTTTGAATGTGTAACTACCCATAAAATAAAGAATGATTCTAGTTGGAAATCATGTATAATGAACTAACATAGAATATACAAGGATTAAATAATAATATATAATAGCTTCATTTAAGAACGTAGACAATAAATTTAACCGGAATAAAAAATGGAGGTTCGAGTGGAAAACCATTACCTTAAGTCTGAAGGTGTTCTTAAATTGATCTTAATAACCCAAATAATCAAATTTAGGTTCATTAAATAATAATTAAAGAACCTCGTATATATCTATTTTATTTATTATGACCTTATTATGCTCATTCATGGCTATTTTGATATGTTAAGAGGTTCGATTTCATTGTTTGGGTCCGTTTGTTTCATGATTGGTAAACTTATATAAATGAATGGAGAATCGTATTAAATGAGGATGGTTGGACAGAAATGATGTTATATGTTATTAGTGAACATACCGAAGGTTACTTGGTTATGAATTTCATTTGTCTTCTTAGAGTGATAATGAATCATTATATAAAAAATTTAATGATAACAGTTTGTGTTAAATGGCAGTTTTTTTAACACAACTAACTCATTATTATTTATATATCAAAACCATGAGTAAAAAAATATTACAGAACATTAAATAAGTTATAATAAATACATTATAGTCTTTTTCAACTATCAAAATGGTTTCATGACCGGAATTGAAGATGGTAATAGAAATTGAAAACCCGTCATCCATGAATGTGATAAATTGACGCACACCTGTCGTGGGGCGTAACAAAACAATATTTTATTTAACTAAGTATAGTATAGCAGTTGATACTAGGTAGTATCCTGAAGAGGAGTTCACACAAAAATAGGTTGTCACTTTTTGTAGGTTTTCTAAAAAATATTGGTTTTAATTAATTTGAATGACTATGAGAGAAACAAACAACAGAAATTGAATTATTTTAACAAATGATAAAGGCGTTGATTGGATTGGGTTCGGCTAGACCTAGTGTTGTGCCATCATGGTTTACAAATTTTATCTCTTCTTATTCCTTAAACTGGTAAGAGAGAGATTCATCTACCAAGTCCTCTCTCTCCCTTAGTCAGATAGATGTGATGAGAATTTTCCTTTCTAAAACCTTAAATTGATCTGTACTCCTTCCAATGTGCTTAGGGTTGTAGAAGGTCACTTGATTAATTAGAAGAATCCCAGACATGGAATTGATGTTCCCTAATAAACCAAGATTTCGAAATAAAATCCTACACATGTGCTTGACAACCACCGAGCAATCACCACCCAACCCTAATCTTGTTCCACCGTATACAGATTAGAATTGGGTGGAGGGAGATGCGATCATCGACCAAAGCCATTTATAATTTCAGAATCAAAAACATAACACTACCACATTCGGAATTTAATAATGAATTAAGAATTGAAACCATAATAATAAAGAAGAAGAAATTTTATTCATTTCAAAAACAAAAACTCAAACACAACACATAGGTCCAACCTCCCCTCTTTCCGATCACTAAAATGAAACTACCCCTCCATAGATGGGGTAAGCGAGATAATGCGGGAGAGGAGAGACATTTTAAAGTAAAGAAAAATAAAAGAAAGAAACAGAATTATGCTGAAGAATAATTCCCCCAAGTATCCCTTGGCTTCCCCCCGTCTCTGATTGTGGTGTCCCAGAAGGAATGGGATGGAATATGGGATGCTTTGAGGAGGAGGAACTCTCCTCCTTTTATAGCCATATTTCTATCCTCCAAATTTTGTCGCGTATTGGACCCAATAAATGACCTCTTCATGCGTTGAGACCTTCTTCAATGTTGTTCATAATTATCTTGGGCGTGTCCCCTCAAAATGTCAGTGGATTTGGACATGTATTCCAAGAGTTATGGCCATTTGACTCTGAGCATTTATTCTGTCCAGTCAGACTCTCCAAAACGCCAACCCCCGTATTAGGAAGCTTTAATGGACCCTAAAACGGCCAAATACCACAGACATTCCTTCATAAAAGATTCTCTAAAACTCCTTTCGCGTCCACCAACCTAATATCACAATATTGGGGCTCAAAAATCATGAGTTATGGATCCCACACCTAAAATAGGAAAAACTGCAAACAGTTTTCTTTCTCCCAATTGTGAGCTTTTTTTGAGCTTCCATATGGCCGATTAAACTTTTAGTCCAAAAATAGTAAATCAATCCCTGGATGTTTAGAATCTGGAAAAGAACGAATTTTTCAATTTGGATTAGTGTAGATAATGTTATGTCCAAACTACAGAAATAATTTAAAACTGTTAAAAATCCAAAATGGCCCATTTTTACTATTCAGCTCAAAAAAACATCAAAATCATAAAAATGAAATAATTCATCTTAGAGGAACACTTTTGTGGGTTTAAAACAATGATATTTAATCTAAATTAATTGAAAATAATTTCTCTATAAATTCCCCCACACTTAGCACTTGGACTCTTGGACAAGTAAAAGTCAAATCAAATCAAATCCAAAACACATATCAATGAGATCTACCAAATAAATTACAAGAAACAAAAAGATATCATGCATCATCAAAAATAATTATTTCAAGTTCTCCATTTTAGATTTTCATATATTTCCACTTCATTTATTATCCCATTCACACAAAACACCTACCTCACATGAATTTTATCTTATCTCACAAATGTAAATGTTGAACAAGGCTTTTCTCATCCAAACTCACACAAGAGTCATCATAGGCTTGATAAATTCCTACTTCTCCACCCGATGTGAGTCAATGACATGTGTTTCTCAAGATTACTTCTCAGGGTTGTTCTGTGGATTCCTATTTGTAGGATTTAGATGTTAAAAATTATGAGGCCGAAAAAGGAGGGCTTGCCTCTTATTGAAGAAAAATTGCAAGATTATAATTTTCACTCAAATATGGTCTCCTTATCTTCCCCTTTGTAGAAACTCAGCTCCATCAAAATTCAATCAGCTCAGGATTTCATCAGCAAAAGTTTCAATCTTTTCAAACATTATTTTTCTTGAAATCTCCAGATAGGCACAACTTTCTTCTTTGTTTTTACATCGGAAGCTCCAGAAAGGCACAACTTCTCTTATCATGAAAGCTCCGGAAAGTCAATGCTTTTAACAAAATGAAATATTCAGTAGGAACATCAACTCTTCAACAATTTATATTCCACCAAAAGTATCACAAAATGAGGTAGTACACCACAAGACTTCTTCCCCCACACTTAAGTTGAACTAGATCACGCAATTTCACTTCAAGAGCAAGTAGGATAGGGAAAATTGGGTTGTAATGTGGCTAACCGAACAGGAAATTTATGGCTACTAGGGGCTACATTGAAGAATTAATGTAAAGGTGGGCCATAATAAAAAGGATTATTTTGAATAGGGGGATTCAAACCAAATAAATGCCTCAATCATTTAAAACACACGTACCCCAAACCCTCAAGTTTTGAAAGGAATAAATCAAATTCCGGTTAAAGAAAGCATGGTCTGGTTCTCTCAGGAAATGAGGTGAATGAAAAGAATATGAAAAAAATGGTTTAGAAGCCTCATAGGAAAGTGATTTCAAAGATATAGACAGTGAAATATGTCATGGGTTTCAAAAATCAGTGTATTTTTCATGAAATTCCAAAAGATTTGAACTTGAATCAAAAGTAATTTCAGCATTAATTTATGTTTAGTTTCATGAAATAGAGTGGTTCACTCATTGAAATGGGTTTCAAAAATGGTATTGATAATCATTTCAGCTTAAAAGTTTCAGAAACACACCAAAAATTGAAAAATAAACACACAAAAAATATGAAAACTCACAATTTTTTTTGTGAAAACAAACATCAAATGAAAATCCTATACTACAAAGGTTCCCTCTCCCACACTTAAGTGATTAAGTGTCCACGATGCATTCAAGTGGATTTAACATGTAAGACAATTTTCAAATGAATCAGAACCTCAAGCAAGTGTGAAGGAGAGGTACAACCTGACTTATTGGCAATGCAACGTTGAGTTTGGCTCCTATGTGTTGATCTTTGAAAACCTAAAAAAAAGTAAAAACATAACATAAGAAATTTATTAATAAAATTAAAATAGAAATTGAATAAGAAAAAAAGGATAAATCTTGGTTTAATCCCCCAAGTGGGCCCTGGGTTTTGACTGCCTCCAATGGGGAAGTTCTAATCAGCTATCCCCAATCTGATGGTGGGTGAGGTTTCTTGCTCATGAACCAACAAAAATTCTTCTTTCAAGCATGTAATTGTTCCTTTCTGAGGAAAATTTCGTTTATAGAGTACACCAGATCCGCCCCCTTCACAATTATATACCTCTTGCATGGTAGGGGTAGGATGAAGTATGGAACCTCCTCCTCTTCAGTGTCTACTTGTGCAATGTCTTCTTCAAAATATAGTGGTTTCTCGAGATGTGATGCATGAAAAGAAAAATCAAAGGGATATTCAAAATTTAAATTTCAAATATTACATTCAAAATATTCCCTTTTAAGGTACACATCTTTTAGATTTGGTTCTCCAGAAGTAGCCACTATTATCTCTTCAGAGACTTCTTTAAGTAGATGATCAATATCTTCAGGGTCCTCCAGGTGTTCCTCAATAGGTGCATATTATTTTTCATCTTCTTCTAAGGCAATGTAAGGATTGACCAAATCGGAAAATTCAAAATTATAAGGAGTGATGCTCAAATCGGATTGAATGAAATCAGAAAAGGTAGAGTTCATGGAAGGATCATCTCCCTGAGTTGGTTCTGGTTCAATCACTTATTCAGTTGAATGTGCCTCTTGGATTTGATTATCACTGGATGGAGGGAGGTAGTCGGGCTCCTCCATCTTGACTTCAAATTCGACCAATTGGGTGGTGTCTTCCTTCCGCGGTGCTGGCTCTTCTTGTTTGCAAGGCTTGGGAAGATCAATAAGTTCCTCACATTCATTCCAAAATTCATCAAGTTCTTGTTGATCTCCCACATGTAGCTCAGCAGGGAAGTCATCTTCTTTTTCATCTATCTCAGTTAGAATTGGTTGAGTGATGATGAATGAGTCTTCAGGTACCTCAACATTTACCTCCTCTAGTTCTTCAATGATGAGTGGTGAAATTTATTCCACCACTATCTCAGGTTCTTGCTCCAACTCAGGGTCGGTTTGCTGCATCATTGCACGAACATAGTCCAATGCCCATTCCGTTTTGCTATCCAAATCATCCAAATTATTACTAATCCTTTCAACCCGGTCATTGAGATCATGACAATCAATTTCTGGTTCTTGATATTGCACCTGTGAGTAATCTTCCCATGCATAAAAATTTGAATTTGAATACATCATGGAAAAAAGAATTTTTTTTAAAATTTATTTTAAAATTTGAAAAAGTCAAATATTTACAAATAAGTTGTGACACTTCCACCCCCGCAATGGTGCCAAGTTTGTCACACGCCTATCGTGGGGCGTGGAAAAACAATATTTTATCCTAAGTAGAGTATAGTAGTTGATCCTAGGTAGTCTCTCGAAGAGGAGTGCACACAAAAAAAGGTTGTCATTTTTTGTTGGTTTTCTAAAAAAGATTGGTTTTAATTAATTTGAAAGACTATGAGAGAAACAAACAACAGAAATTGATTAATTTTAACAAATGATAAAGATGGTGATTGGATTGGGTTTGGCTAGACCTAGTGTTGTGCCATCATGGTTTCCAAATTTTATCTCTTCTTCTTCCTTAAACTGGTAAGAGAGAGATTCATATACTGAGTCCTCTCTCTCCCTTAGTCAGATAGATGTGATGAGAATTTTCCTTTCTAAAACATTAGATTGGTCTATCCTCCTTCCAATGTGCTTAGGGTTGTAGAAGGTATTTTGATTAATTAGAGAAATTCCAGACCTGGAATTGTTGTCCCCTAATAAAATAAGATTTCGACATACAATACTACACATGTTCATGAAAACCACCGAGAAATCACCACCCAACCCTAATCTTGTTCCACCGTATACAGATTAGAATTGGGTGGAGGGAGATGTGATCATTGACCAACAAAATTTATAATTTCAGAATCAAAAACATAACACTACCGCATTGGTAATTTAATAGTAAATTAATAATTGAAACCATCATAAGAAAGAATAAGAAATTTTATTCATTTCAAGTACACAAACTCAAAAAAAACACATAGGTCCATCCTCCCCTCTTTCCGATCACTCAAATGAAACTACCCCTCCATAGATGGGGTAAGCGAGATGATGCAGGAGAGGGGAGACATTTTAAAGTAAAGAAATATAAAAGAAAGAAACAGAATGATGCTGAAGAAGAATTTCCCCAAGTGTCCCTTGGCTTCCTCCCGTCTCTGATTGTGGTGTCCGAGAAGGAATGAGATGGAATATGGGATGCCTTGAGGAGGAGGAGCTCTCCTCATTTTATTGCCAGATTTCAATCCTCTGAATGTTATCTCGTTTTGGACCTAGTAAATGACCTCTTCACACATTGAGCCTTTCCTCAATGTTGTTCATAATTGTCTTGGTCGTGTTACCTCAAAATTTAAGCAGGTTTGGACAAGTATTCAAAGAGTTATGTCCGTTTTACTCTGAGCATTTATTCTGTCCAGTCAGACTCTCCAAAACGCCAACCCCCCGTATTAGGAAGCTTTAATGGACTCTCAAACGGCCAAATACCGCGACCTTTCCTTAATAAAAGATTATATAAAACTCTTTGCGCGTCCACCCACTGAATATCCCAATATGGGGGCCCGCCATTAATGAGTTATGGATCCCACACCAAAACTAGGAAAAACATCAAACAGTTTTAATTCTCCCATGTGTGAGATTCTTTTGAGATTTAATATGGCCGATTCAACTTTTAGTCCAAAAATAGTAAATGAATACCTGAATGTTTAGAATCTGGAAAAAAAAAGAATTTTTAAATTTGGATTAGTCTAGATAATGTTATGTCCAAACTACAGAAATAATTTAAAACTGTTAAAAATCCAAAATGGCCCATTTTTACTATTCAGCTAAAAAAAACATCAAAATCATAAAAATGAAAAACTTCATCTTATAAGAACACTTTTGTGGGTTAAAAAAATAATATTTAATATAAATTAATTGAAAATATTTTCTCTATCATGAATTAACACATCTCAGATGATGTTTTTCATTTCGAGTATAAAAAGAAGGGAAAATGAGAGATGGTGAAAAATTATTCATTTATCATAAAAACATTATAGTAAATATATTTTATTTGATTCATCAAAAAATTTGGATTGAATTATTTGAGAAATTAAAAAGAAAATAAAGGAAATTAGAATAAAAGAAATGAAAATAAGAATTTACCTCTTTAATTTATCTTCCTTGAGAGCCTCTTTAGGGGAGAGGTTTTTATCTTTTTATGATTCTAAGGTATGTTATACATGGGGGAGGTGCTTGGTAGGATATTTGATCTGAATTTAGACAAGGAAAAAGGCTTTAGATGAGTGAAGTGAATAGGGAGTGAGGGTGGGGGGGTTATAGTCGAGGAGAGGAAGGTTTTATCATTAACTTATTCATTATTTTATTATTTTTCCAATGATAACCAATGGTATTGATTATTGTGACCAATAATTGTAATATGTGAATGTGAGTTCAAACCAAGTGTTATTACATCCTCCATGTTTCTAGGAATAGTGAATTTAACTGATAATGTATATATACAGTAAATTAATGTATTTTACTATTCATAAAAAAATTTGAGTGTTTCAAAAAAATCCTAAAATATCACCGTAAAATTTTTTCGACGTGTTGAATTCAAAAATGAACTCCATTTCTAGAAAATAATTTTATAAATATTATCAATTTAATTTTTAAATAAATGCACAATTTATTCAAAAAATAACAATTTTAAAACTATAATTCATTTTACATCACCTTGAATAATTAATCAATATCTCATTATCTTATTACCCAATGAAAATAAAATAAAAATATTATTTAATGTTCATTAGGTTCACATTACTATTCATAAGGGTTTTTTACTATTCACAAAAAAATATGATTGTCTTATCAGACTCTAAATATTTTACTAAACGCAACTATGTATGTCATTTTTTCAAAATTTAAATAACAGAGGTGGAAAAACTATTTTTACTAGCTAGGTAATAACAACGTTGTGTTTTGTAGAGACTCATTCTTTCATGCATTAAATATTATAATTATTTGAAAAACCTTTGGGTGTTACATTATTCCTTCCTTACAAAACTTTTGTACTTGAAATTACTAGAATGTTACCTCACAAAAATATTTTTGTGTTTCTTCATCATAAGCTCATTAGGCTCCCAGGTTACCTATTAGATTTTATGATTTTCCCAATGTATCTTTACTAGTCGAGTTGTTTGATTCCTCAACACATTTTCTTTAGTTTCTAGAATCCAGATAGGCTCTTTGTAGTAAGATATGTCAGGTTACAATTATGTACCTTTAAAAGTAAGGACATCAGTTGGGTTTGGAATTTGCTTTCTTCGAAATGAAATGTGGAATAGATTTTGTACTTTAGATAGGCTAGGTGTAATAGACAAATTATATGCAAAAACTCCAATTATCTCCAAAATTTCAAAAGGGAATTTGTACCTAGGGATCAGTTTCCCTTTTTTACAAATCTTATAACACCCTTCCACGAAGATACTTCCATTAAAACATGATCTCTATTATGCCCACTAGAATAGATACCCTAATAGGGGTGAATCATGGTACTAAAAATTTAAATAACTTCTTATTTTGATCTTGTTTTTTTGTTAGAAAAAACTCTTTTTTCCTCTCCTTCCCATTATAGAGTATGAAAAAACCTTAAAGCATGCATTAGACAGAAAAATTTTAAATAGTTCACCCTCACTAGGCTACGTCCAATTAGAATACACCGACAAGGTGTCGATGTAACAAATCCACTATATGTTCATTGTGGTTTACAAGTTTGAAGTGGACTCACTATCTCTCCTGGTTTACAACCAATCACAATTTCAAGCTCACTGCGCTCTCAAGTGACGTGTTTTCACTACATCTTAAATAGATCCAATCATAGTTTATAGACTTGAAGGTACTTTAATTATCTCTCATGAAGGCATTATTCACTATATATAGATGCTCTATTGAAGTCCAAATTTCATCCAAAAATGAATACCCCTTTTCTATTGATCATTAGGAAATAACCTTTGTAAATACATTTTCAAAGCTCCCTACTTCTTGACGATCCCAATTTCACAAATCTCATACAAGCATTAACAAACTCCCTGCTTCTTTGAAAAGCACACACCTTTACAGAGCATACTGCTTTGTAGAGGACACTGCTTCACAGATTACACTACTCCTCTGAGCACACTACTTCGTATAGATCAAGCCTTTGCCGAGCTCAAGCCTTTCTAGAGCTTAGGCCACCATAGAGCTCAAGATTTTGCAAAAATACTTCCTTCACGAATCTCACTGAGCTAATGTGGAACAATCTTCTTCCATCGAGCCAGATTAACCACTACGAAGCTCTTTCCTTTTCTAAATCACACAGCCTCAACAGACCTCTTTTTCGATTTTAGAGATGAAATATTTACTTGAAAAACTCTCCACTATTCTCAAGGTGGTTGAAGCCTATTTATATGCGATTGCACTAACTTGAGAACCTTCTATATAAAGATATCACCATGTCATCTCAAATCTAAAATCTATAATATTTCATCCAAAATTATCTCTATATCGCGAAGCACCATAAGAATTTTCGGATCTCAGAGCTCTTCATAATCAAATATCGTTCCATCAATTCCCTTGCACCGCCACAGCCATTCTCTTTCACAATACTGTTCACCTCTGCTGTTCGTGAATCTCATCATAATCACTACCTCACCATCCACATTATTTATGTCTTTTTGAAATAAAATTCATAAATAAAATATTTACAATACTCATGCATTTTATATATTTTGATGAGATCTTTATGGAAATCCCCCTTTCACGATGCTCACCAAATCCCTAATTTTTTACCCCAAAAAATTGGGAAACACAGGATAATGATCGAACCATATATATGTTCTTTTGTAACATCACCAAATATTCCATTCATTTTTCATGGTTATTTGGAAACATGGATTATCAGAAAAATCTCTCAACACATGAAAATTCTCCATGAAAACCTACTTTGTCAACAAAAACAACCAAACTAAAAATGATGTAATGTTGCCTTGAGGTATTTTTTCTAAACAATCTCCAACTTGAAACTCCAAATCATTCCTTTGATTATCAGTATTTCATTTTTTCTGCTTTGAGCTGCTTTGATATGGCCTTAAATATTCTTTACTTTACTATTGTTTACTCCCCAAGTTCAGGGTCCACAAGATTTCTTTCTCCAACTTCATCCAAACAAGTTCGTGAATGACATATCTTTCTGTATAGTGCTTCATATGGTGCCATTTGAATACTTGAATGGAAACTATTATTGTAGAAAAAATCCACTAAAGGTAAATATTGACCCAATATACCTTGAAAGTCAAGTGAACATAATATCAATATTTCCTATAAGGTTTGGATTATCATTTCTGATTTCCCATTAGTTGGAGGATGATAAGAAGTACTAAAACAAAAGTCAATATCCAAATCATTCTGAAGACTTATCCAGAATTTCCACATAAACAAAAGATTGTGATCCGAAAATATTGAAATTGGTGCTCCATGAAGTCTTAAAAATTTATTGTTATAGACTAGTTCAATCTTCTCTAGTTGAAAATCCTCCCTTATAGTGAGGAAACATGTATATTTTGTAAGTATGTCCAAAATTAAGAATATTAGGTCATTATCTTTTGGAGTTTTTGGTAATGCAGTGACAAAATACACGGTGATGTCATCCCATTTCTATGTAGAAATAGGTTGAGGCTTCATGACTCCTCTACAATATTGTCGTTCGACCTTCAATTGTTGAAAGACTAAACCTCTTGATACATAATCAGCAATTTTATGCTTCATGTTATCACACCAAAAATGTTCCTTCAAATCTGTATACATTTTAGTGCTACCAGTGAATATAGAGAAATTCAATCTATGGGAATCATCCAATAACTCCCTTTTCAGCTCAGGTATAGAGGAACACATACCCCTTCCCCAAATTTTAGAAATCCAACATCACATATGAAGTCATCCAACATTCCCTCTTTTACAGAATTATTTTTCTTTTGGAGGTTCTCATCATCAGGTTGAGAGATTTTAATGCTTTCTAATAAAGTTGGTTTGGAATATAAATGAAAATTTAGTGATGTTTCAACTTATTTGATAATTCCCATATCCATCTTTACTAGATCCATAAACACATGATCCATTTCGATCCTCATTTTGTTTTTAACTCCATGATCCTTCCTACTCAATGCATTGGCTACATTATTTTCCTTTCCTATGTGATATTGTATGGAACAATCATATTCCTTGAGTAGTTCAAGCCATCGAATTTTCCTCATGTTGAGTTGTTTCTATGAGAAGATATACTTCTAACTCTTGTGATCCATATATATCTTGCATCATTCATTATAGAGATAGTGTCTCCATATTTTTAGAGCAATGATCATAGCAGCTTACTCCAGATCATGGGTAAGATAGTTTTGTTCATGAATTTTTAATTTCCATGATGCAAAAGAAATAAATCTACCATTTTTTCATAAGGACACATCCAATTACTTTCATTGATGCATCACTATAGATCATAAAACCACCATTCCTTGATGGTAGATTTTGGAACAGATCATTCATTTTTCTTCTATTAAATTATTCAAAAAATTCCCCACATTATTTTTTTTTCATACAAACATAACCCCTTTACCTGTTAGCTTGGTCCTTGGATTGTCTAAAGGGGTGAAGTGCTGAATGAAATGTTTACAATAATATATCAAACCAATTAAAATATGTACCTCAGTTATGTTCAATGGAGTAGGAAATTACTGAAAAAACATTGTCTTTATAGGGCCAATATATATTCCATCCTTAGAGACATTGTATCTAAGAAATGAAATTAATTGAAACAAAAATTCACACATTCTAAATGTCCCTTATAATTCATTTATTCTAAGAGTCATCAGAATAGTGTTCAAGTGATTTTAATGATACTTATAGATTTTGGAGTATACCAAGATATCATCAATAAATATCACAAAATATTCATCATGATATCCCTTGAAATATCAATTCATTAGATCCGTGAAAAAATATGGTTCATTAGTCAATTATAAAGGCATTATTGTAAACTTTTAATTAAAATACAGTGTTATAAACACTATATTTGGAATGTATTTGTTCCTTACTAGCAACTGATGATATCAAGATCAAAGGTCAATATTCGAAAACTATTGGGCTGAATGAAGTTGATCAAATAAATCATCAATGAGAGGTATGTGATAATTGTTCTTTATTGTTATATCATTGATCTCCCTATAGTATATGCACAACCTTATATATCCATCTTTATTCTTAAAAAAGGATATGTCCACCCCCTGGAGAAACACTAGGGGAGATGAAACCTTTATCACTCAATTCCTCTAGTTTTTTTCATTTCTACTAATTCCATAGTGGCCATTCTATAATAAGTCTTTGATATAGTTCTTAAAAAATGAATTAAATCAATAAAGAACTCAACTTCCCATTCTAGAGATTGTCCCGGTAAATACTATGAAAATACATCACCATATTATTCCATAATAGGTATGTACACTAATTTAACATTCCTTTTCTCACCCATGGATATTGCATTAACTTCCTCCCTAATAGTTGAATTTAGTAGAGCTACTTGGGGTGGATCTAGATATAAATTAGCTGGTGAGGTTTCTTCTCTAAAGATAAGTGATTTAACATCATTATCAAAAATAATTGCTTCCCTCTTCTTGCAATATATATTCTCATCATAACGTGAATGAAAACTCATACTAAGTATTATATCAAAGTCAATCATGGGTATGATGATAATTTTAGAAACTAAAGAACATTTATGTGTCATTAGGGGGAATGATCGACACATATTTGTTGCAATGATACATCCCCTCAGAGTTTTGATTGACAAATAATTTATTAAATCAGATTGAACATTTCAATTTTTCATGGAAAAATGAGATGATATAAAAGAATGTGATGATATAGAATCAAATAATGCATTGGCTATGTTTGAGGAAATGATTAAACTACCTGCCACCACATCGTTAGAAACTTCAACCTCAGTAGTTGTGACTTCATAAGCTTGGCCTTTATCCCATGGTATACTTTTGGGAATGTTTCCCTAATTATTAGGAAATTCATGTTCATAATGTCCCATATCATTAAAGCTATAGCATTGAATTTTTTTTTCTTCCTTCACCTTTCTATCATGAGACATGTGGACTCTTTTTATGCACTTGTAACAAACTCTCATTCCCATCAGGAATGTTCTTGGGTGTTTCTTCCCATAACTAATATATGGTGGATGGTCAACTCTTCCCCTATTCCCCATTTCATTATTCCATTTTCTAGATTTTTCAGCATCCTTATTCTTCTCTTTAATAACATTATAGTAATAAGACTTAGAAAATTATTTTCTTTCTTGATAGTGCATGAGATTATATCTTTATATGATGGTAAATTATAAGAGACTAGTTCCCTTTGTATGAATTTTTTTTAAAACATCAATGAATCGATCAATATTGCTCCTTGTATTACATATGTAGTCCATAGCATGGATTTCCAACCTTGTATGTTGAATTCATACCTGGAAACATTTCTATCATCCTTCTTCTACATATTCAATAATTTTCATTCCATATCTACTTGTTGTTCGAAGGGAAAATATTTTTCTGAGAATATTTCCATAAAATCCCTCCATTCCATCTCTTATACTTATTTATACTTCTTTTTTTTGGATTAAAGACCATCATTGATCTGAATCTCCGGATAGATGATATACTACCTTGACAACCGACTCTCTTTTGTTACATCCCCAAGCAAGAAATATCATCTCTAGGGAACATATCCACTACTCAACTACAAATGGGTTTGTAGTCTCATTGAATGATTGAGGATTTTTTTACATAAATCGATCTTACTTAGCTCCTCCACATTGTGGATTAGGATGCTACATATGGGTATGGTTATTGTTCATAACCTGAGTCAGCTAACCTAGTATAGTTATATGTTGATCAACACCAGTCACAATAGGAGAGCCAACTTCATTATCATGCATCAGAGGGAAATCCTTACATAGGACAGGTGAATTCATGCAGTTTCCATTCCTTCCACTAGGATCCATTTCTAAATAATGGAATTAATTATATTAGTTTTTGAATCATAATTTATAATATCAACATAGAAAAATAATTATCATAAATTTAAATTCTACACATAGCTAATCTCATAATCATAAACATGGTTTCCTTGATAATAAATTTGCATTTAAATTCTTCATAATGACTTGTAATGAAATTGAGAATTATCCTAAGAATATCCCCTAAATGTGTCAAACCAGGTGTGCAGTAAGGACCGTTGTCAGGTAATACAACACCTGAGGTCAAGACCAAAACGCCATGTCATAGTTTTCACTCCTAGGTACATCTTGGCCAGAACCACATCCATTTGTAGTATCTAGACATCTATGAATTTTTTAGAAATATCCACACAGTAAATTCCTTAACAAATTTCAAGTTTTTATTATATGTTTATCCTCAAAGACTATCTTAGGGTTTTGTTCCCTAATCTACATTTTCTAAATCTAGTTTCCTTGTTTTCTACTAAACATCCTCTGATACAAACATTAAATACCTGAACATAGTTGCCTGGATATGGGGCCCTATTTTATTAAATTTGAATATAAACAGGGAGTACGTATCCTAAAGGATCAAGTAGTTTAGTATCTTTGGAAACAATATATATATAAAAAATTTAAACATTACAACTTGAAATGAAAAACAACATAGAAATTCCTTCAACAACATCCATAACTAATATGTTATTTCTACATGTCATTCATAATAAACAACTTCACATACTATGAAAATGAATTATAAGAAAGGGTTGATCTCAAATTCTCAGTAATGGTAAGAAATATAACATAAAATATGATAAAGATAAATATTAATCATGTTTAATAACTAAAACGACATTCCTTTAACAATAAACATTAACACATTATGGAATGAATAAGAGAAGAATAAATGATGCCATAAAAAATGTAATCATGTGTATTATACTAGTATAATAACCACATGAACCATCAATACTATTTTCATAATGATGGAATGCATAATTATGGACATCAAAACCATACCATCAAGGCCTCGTGCCAAGACCCAAAATATCCATTTTTAAAGGCCTCATGCAATGACCATTGTTCGTCTCATGAGACACACTGATTCATTATGGGGATATAGAAGGCCCCACATGCACTTACTAATTTCAGTGCATTCTTAATATTAATAGGGATTAACATAAATTATATATACATTCATATTGAAACTAATATATGAAATGTAAATAAATTTCACCAAACATTAAGCATAAACACTAACAATTCAGACCAAATTAGTATATGGTATTAAGATAGAACATCCACAATTAGACAAATAATAACCAATTAAATTAAATATGGTATATTATATCATTAAATATTAATCCCAATAATACATAAAAATCAAAAAGTGTGTTGTAATAGATGAAGATTATTTTATGAAATCATCGAGT
Source organism: Viscum album (assembly GCA_963277665.1). Classification (NCBI taxonomy): domain Eukaryota; kingdom Viridiplantae; phylum Streptophyta; class Magnoliopsida; order Santalales; family Viscaceae; genus Viscum; species Viscum album. Next base: position 1,713,856,865 of record OY728160.1, on the reverse strand, counting down.
AATTTTTGAGATAAATATTCTTTCAAATGGAAAGGAAGAGTTATTTTGTAAAAAATATTGTGTAAAACTTGAAGGGAGGTAAGATTGTATTATCATAATTAAATGAGTGATTTTATAATAGTAATGGTTTCAAAAAATATATCATATTGATTCCTTGAAAATATGTAAGAATTTTAGAAATTCTATTGAATCAGGATTGTATTTTTGAAAGAATTTTGAAAGTTCCTTTTAAAAGGTGTAACTACCCATAAAATAAAGAATTTTATGGTTAGTAAAAATATATAGTAAACTAAATCAGAACCTATCATGTGTAAAAAATAATATATAATAATTTCATTGAGGTTAGTAGGCAATAAAAGTAAACTGAATGAAAAACGGAGGTTCTGGTGAAAAACCCTTACGTTAAGTCTCAAGGTGTTCCTCAATTGATCTTAATAACCTGAATAATAAAACATAGGATCATTAATTAATAATTATATGAACTTATATTAATGTAATTTATTTATTATAACCTTATTAAATTCATTCATGGAATTTCTTATGAGTTAATAGGTTCAATTTCACTGTTCAAGTCCATTTGTTTCATAATTAACATACTTATATACATGAATAAATAATCCTGTAAAATGAGGAGGGTTTTACAGAATTGAAGTTATATGATAGTAGTGAACATCTAGAAGGTTAAATAGTAATAAATTTTAATTGTTTACTTGGAGTGAATATGAATCATTATAAAAATTATTTAATGATAATCGTTTGCGTTAATTGTCAAATTTTTAACACAGCGATCTCATTTTTATTTATATATCAAAACCATGGGAAAAAGCTTCCATAACATTAATAAAGTTATAATACATAAATTATAATCTGGTTTGACCATAAAAATGTATTTATGACCATATTTAAATATAATAATAGAAATTATAAACTCGTCGTCCTTGAATGTGATAAATTAACACATCTCGGATGCTGTTTTCATTTCTAGTATAAAAGAATGCGAAAGGAGAGATGATGAAGAATTATTCATTCATCATAAAAACATTATAGTATATGTAAGGTATTGGAAACATCAAAAAATTTGGATGAAGTGAGATGAGGAAAGAAAAAGAAATGAAAGGAATATGGAATAAAAGAAATAAAAAGAGGAATTTACCTCTTCAAGTAATCTTCCTTGAGAGCCTGTTTAGGGGAGAGTTTTTTTGGCATTTTTATGAGACCAAGGGCTAATGGATGTGGGGTATGAGATCATGTTGGTATTTGAGAATAATTTATATAATTCATAGGGCTTGTAATTAATTAAGAGATGTGTGTGTGGGGGGGGGGGTTTATAATGGAGGAGAGGAGGGGTTTCCCATTATTTTACTAATTATTTTTTTATTTCTCCAAATAAAACTATTAGTATATATTCTTATGACCAAGAACAGTAATATGTGAATTTTAGTTCGAACCAAGTGTTCTTAAATCACCCATGATTCCATAATTATTGAATTTTACTAATAATGTATATATACGTTAAATTACTGTATTTTACTATTCCTAAAAAATTTGAGTGTTTTAGAAAAATACAAAAAAATCTCCATAACTATTTTTGACATGTATAATTAAAAAATGAAATCCATTTTTTGAAAATAATTATCTAATAGATTTTAATTTTATTTTTAAATAAAATAATAATTTATTTGAAAAATAAAAAATTTAAAACTAAAATTTGTTTTATGTCACCTTGAAAAATTATTCAATATCTCTTTATCTTATAACCTTAAGATAATAAAATAATAATATGATTTACTATTCATAAGGGTCGTATTTGTATTCATGTTTGTATTCATAAGGGTATGTTACTATTCACCAAAAATTAAGTCTATCTTATTAGACTCTAAATATCATACTAAACACAACCATGTATATACGTTTTTAGAAATTCAAATCATAGAGGTGGAATAACTATGTTTACTAGCTAGGTTATAACAAAGTTGTGTTTTGTAGAGACTTAGTGTTTCATGCATTCAATATTAAATTTATTTGGAAAAATCATGGGGTGTTACAAGTATGGTGGTTTAAAATTTTATAATATCTTATACAAGAACCATACTCATGCTAATAATATCATATATTTACTTCTTACAATATTTTACAACCCAATTATCAACACTTAGTTAATTATTTTAAATAATTTGGGTGTCAATTTCCATGTTTTCTCAAGTATGTTTTGACTAGCTACTTGTTGTTCCAATTACATAGATCATGATTTAATCATCTCCCAAATTTAAAACATGATATAATTATACTATATATTCAGTACATATTTATTTATAATAGTCTATAATGTTTTAAGATAAGAAATGAAATGCACCATTCATGGAGACAGTAGGTTGTATATATGACTGAACTCTACTGTAATTTCTTTTTCGTAATTAAATATTGAAAAAAATGATACCTATGTATATAATAATTACAGTAACAAATATATGTTATATACATTACATAGGTTTATTAAAATAATCCTTAATATATTTCATGTAAATCATGAATGAATAACATCACTTTGAGAGGGTGGTAGTCCACACTTCCTGAAATGATATTATCATGTTAAAGAAAAATGGTAAGTAACAAAGGTATGTGTTATAAAAGGATTAGATAAGTATAACAACAAAACAAATTTTATATCTATCACATATAAACATATTTCCCATCATAATGGACACCATGAGATGTGGTAAAGTAAAGATGAACAATCAATGTTTCTCGAGGTAGTAGTTCGTCGTACACAGAAACAATATGTTCGTTACAGATTAGATAAAAGTGTGTGTTAGTTTAGGTAGAATCCATATAATAAAATAATAATTGTATATTTATGAAACTTTTTATGTGATAAAACCATTAAATAAAAATATTTTAGCTAGATTGGAGAATGTAATTAAATCTAAGAGGCTTAAGGATGTTTGTTACCTCTAAAACATGATAACTCATTTTAGTTTGAAAAAAGTGCTTCCTTGGACTTGTTTCTGCCCAAGTGGATTATTATAATATGAGGGGAGTCAATTTTTAGAGATATTTGGTAGATCTTGGTCGATCCAAGGCGTGTTTAGAGGTGTAAGGATGTGGTAGGAGAGGGGGCCTTTTTATAGTGGAGGGAAAGGACACACTTGTTATTTTTGAAATGAATTGTGTGTTCCCCAATTACTACTTGTTAACCAATTGTAAAATGGATTATTATGGAACCTTATAAGTTAATTATATGACATATTTCAATAATATATATTTTCTAAAACTATATAGGTCATTTTGGCCTATAATTTTAGGGTTTAGTTCTTTGTTAAGCTTAATTTTTTCCTAATAATTTTAATTATTTTTTATTATATTCACTATTATTTTTGGTAAAAATCTAATATGACTTTATTAATAATTAATAATTATTATTATTCCAAATATTTAATTCATTTTTTAAAATTAAAATCACAAAAGTGGATGAAATTAATTTAAATTTAATCTCACAGACAGGACAACGATGCGGGTTTTCAACGTAAGAACGTATGAAAGGTTGCTATGTTTTTATTGTCTAATTTGAAAGTAAATTTAATCCCAATGGACTAAAATGTATTATTTTATAAAAATATTATTTAATTAAACTTTAAAACCAATATATAACATAATTTAATCAAATAATTAAATTACATTAAAAATTAGTTATGATGTAAAATTTAGTATTTTTCATTATTCATTAAAACATGAATCATCACAGAGAAATACCAAAACATCCCCGTAAGAATTTTTTGTGTTTATATTATAAATTAGAAATTTATTTGTCACATATTAAGTTTAATAAGGGTCAAAATTTGATTTAAAATGAGTTCTCTATTAAAAGGCTGTAAAAAAGCATTAATAAAATATAGTATTTTATGAACAAAATTGGGTTTGTTTTTATCATAAACCAATCAAATATATTGGATGAATGTAAAAAATAATTTATTTAACCAATTAAATATATATTTCATTAATATCATTCACTGATTGTAATTAATTTAATTTATTATGAAAAAATGCCTCTGTAAGCATAAAAACAGTAATATTTCTTTTAAATTAAATTGGTTAATATATTAATTTCTAAATAATTGGTAACCAATTAATTAATTTTATTTTTTTTAAACCATATATTTTCATAATTTAGTTAATAATATTCATTACTGCTAATTTAATGACTAGGTTGAGTATTATTATATTAAATAATAATATTTTAATAATATATTATTCTTCTGTAAAACTCAATATTCCATGTAACACTAGACATTGAAGAAATTAATTGTTGCATAAAATGCATGATAACTCAGTTTCATATGAATTTCAAGTTATAAAACATATTTAATTTATTTAAAATAGTAAATATATTATAAATTAACAAGATATTATGTTCCCTTATGTGCTTGGTGCTTCATGTCGTACACACTATCAAATAAAATGTTCTTATTTTATAATGTTGGGGTGTTACATTCTCCACACATTAATTAAATTTCACACTTGCAATTTAAACTTTATATTGGTTATAGATTATTTCATATTTACTATGTTGAAATCCTATATCATGAAAAGGGTTGGTGAGAAATCATCTCTAAAAGAGTTAATGGGAAGTGAAAAGGTCACATGGACAAAAATATAACTAGAATTTTAAGTATTAGAAAATAAGAGGAATGTTGGGATACATACACAGAGGAAAAGATTAAATATTTATAGAAAGTGATTGAGGCCATCAATCACAAACAATTGAATGATAAATGGAGATTTGAGGGCCCTGAAGAAATAAATATATGATGATTTATATGACTATCAGTTCAATAAAAATATATTTACTAGGATAATATATTATTTATAATTAATTTTACTAACATTGAGTAATTATTTTCCATCTTGAGAGTATAAGGAAATATAATTACATGATATATTTATATAAAAAAAACTCATCCTTTGGTTATTCTTAAATGAAATCCCAATTCATCCAAAACATAATTTTAATTACTGAAGCACCTAAATAGACATTAAACAGATCGTAATGCCCAAAAAATATAGAAAAGTCTAAATATATATCTCTATCTATTTTACATATCTAACATGGTCAAGAAATTAATCTCTAACACTAAAAATTAACACTAATGGTTCATTATTAATATTTATTCATCAGATTTTTTAACTAAAAACAATGACATATTAACTAAGACATTACGTAGGTTAGTGGATGGCATGCAACCACTATCATCCTTTGGTCATGGGTTCTAGACCCGCTGCCATTACTAATGTGATTAGTGGTCACTCGACAAACATTTTTTCCTTTTGTATAACCAATTTAATTTAATTTCCAAAATAATTATGATGGACATCCATGAAATTATGTTAATCACTAAAGAATATTTTAACTAGGGTTTTTATTACATTCATAATACATAAAAACTCCATCCATTTATTGACACATAGTTCCTTCCTTGGTCCATTGTTTATCTGTACTATCAATAATCAGATTTCAAAATAATTATCGCTTATCTTCAATATAAAACACCTTAGGTTAAACCTAGGTCATTCATTTTCGTTACCTATTAAAATCCTTCATATGTTTTTGAAAAGAAAACTTGTATTATCCAATGTGTATACCGCAGGAGTGTCAAACGAGGTGCACAATATGGCCCATTGTCTTGTACCTGGTTATACTGAGACATGCCTGAAAAATCATGTAAGAGTTGTTACTCTTAAGTACATATATGCGTGAACCACATCCACATGTTTTATCCAGACAATGTTTTAATTCTAGTAAGACCAAAATAATCTCTACTTTATCAAAATTGTATTATTTTATATTATACTTATCCTTAAATTCTTCAATAGGGTTATATTCTCTAATCTTGGTTTTCCAAAATATATCTCTGATGGTTGCTATAATCATACTTTGATACCAACTCTACTAACATGACCCTAGACAGCCCAGAGAAGGTGTCTGATATAAATTACATTGGAATGATTTGATAGAGTAAAACCCCTAAGGAACAAGTGTTTAGTAGTCTTGTTAAACCAGATACATAAACAAGTCTCATATTATACATGAATATATTAATTAGAACATAATTTGTTTCTTCTCTCTAAATAAATATCTTCAAGGATACCTTAATTAAATATACCATACCTCTTAATATTTTTCATAATTTACTTCTTGGATTACTGGGGATGGAATCATAATAAAGGTGGGATAAAATTCTCAATAAGGAAAAATATAGCATAAGAAATAATGAATCAATGAGAATAGTCAACATGGAAAGGTAAAAAACATAACACACATTCCAGAAAATCAATTAATCTAAATAGAAGGTCATAAAAACATAGAAAGGTAATAACAGATACACATTCCATTTAAATAACTAGATAAAGAAAAACAAATATGGTTAGGCAAGAGACTGAAAAACATTCACTTTAAATAACTAATAATGAATTGTATCTATAAATATATTAACACAAAATTTAATGGATGGATAATAACTAAAACTAAATAATGTAATTCATAATGATGGATACCTTTATAATACCACCTAGGTATTATGCCAAAGATATAATACTTTCAAGGATTCATTCTAATAATCTAATAATTTCAAGGATTCATACCAAGAATCAAGTACTTTCTAGGTTTCCAATAAAGAATCTATTTCTATCAAGGCTTCATTTCATGAATATAATACTGTCAAGGCTTCATTACATGAAACTAATACATTGAAGGCATCATGAAAAGAATCTAATACTATCAAAGCTTCATTTATTAGATCTAATACTTTCAATGTGAACATTGTATGACAAATGGTATATGGTTTGGGAAATAATCATATTCATAAAAAATGATTAGGATATTTATGGAAAATTCCATGTAAAATGATCATAGGAAGTTGTATATTTGAAGGGGCTTTAAAAATGAATCATGGAAGGGAATGTGAATATTATACATGGCCAAATATATCATAACCCATCCATAGTAAGAATAAGGATAATATCAAAAACTAATTTTCTTACTAGATTAAAAATAAAGTGTTATTGTCATTGATTGATAGAAATACTATAAAAGGATCTTTTAAAACATTCAACAGAAAATTATCCTTTTGTTATGAAACAACTTTTAGAAAAAAATTTATTTGAAAATATTTTTGAAAATATTTTCTTTTAAATTTATCCTTTTAAACATTAAAAGTTTGTTTTGAATAAATTACGGTGGTAAATCTATATGGGTCATGCGAGGTAAAAAACATTCTTTTTACACGGTATAAGGTTAGCAAAATGGATTTTTTTCTCGAAAAAAGACAAGATGATTACTTTAAGAAAATTGGTAAAATATAAAAAGTGTAAAAATGTATTTACCAAATCAATTTAATTTTTTTTAAAAACATTTCAATAATGTAACACCCCAGGTAAATAATGAATATGACATTTTCATATTTATCCATATTTGTGAATAAAATATTAATATTTCTTTAAAGGGGACGCTATGCTCGATGGCGTACCCAACACGCAACAACGAGTTTCTTGGGAATCTTACGTTGCACTCTAATAATAAAATTATATTATTTTAAATGGTAGTTAACATGTAGCCGTTGTAATGGCAGCAATGGATAGAAATAACTAAAAATATGATTATATATGTTTTTAAATGTTTTTACATTTATCCAATAAAGGATAGAGGCTTAAAATTTGGAAAGAATTCAATTTTAGGCATATATGCCCTAGTTTTCACTAAAGGTTCACTTATCACCTTTTGATGTTGAACCAACATTAAATATAGTTTTGTTCACTCTTAAACATTATTTTGGACCAAATAAAACTCTTATTAAGAATCGAGACATCAAAATTTACTTTGTGTAAATTTTTGGTATCTTTCCGATAAAGTTCATTTTTTTAATGAATAGTGTAAAATGTTGTATTTTAATTCAAAACCTATTTTTAATCTAATTTATTTATATGATTAGATTATCTTTTGAATTGGTTTTAATGTGAAATTAGAATATATTTTTACCATTAAATCCAATACTGGTCGTTGGAATTAATTTCACTTTGAAATCAGACTTAAACTAGTATCAATCTTTTGATACTTATTGTTTCATAAAAACACGCTATTTTCTCTGACAGTGGGAATTAATTATTAAATTAATTAATGTGACTTATATGTTTTGAATTTTTTAAAATAGACTTCATTTTTGAATTCAGAATATCAAATATATCTTAGGGTGAATTTTTGGGAATTTTCTAAAAAACTTCAATTTTTGATGAATAGTGAAACCACTAAGTGGTACTTATAAAAACTGATTTTTCCATTTAAATGAAATTTTGCCATCATTGTGTTTTGAATTTCAAAAATCTGACATACAAGGTTGTCATTAAGAAGTAAAATGTGGTTTAATGGGATTAAAATAATTTTTGGTGAATAGTAACTTATTAAGTTTTTAATCGTGATTAGTGGTAATTAGGGTAGTTTAAGGTATAAATAATGCTTTAATAATATGAAATGACCTAGACACATGTCCCAAACTTATTGGTTGTGTCATGGCCGACCAAGACAATCCATGGGTCAACTTGGGGACACCATGGAGACACTTTGGTTGGGAAATGACATAAATAACTTTTTATTTAATGTAGAAGTAAAAATGACACAAACATAATATGTTTTACAAAAACAATTTTTACATGGGGTTATGAAGATCAGATTGTTTATTATAAATAGTAATTGGAAAGATAAAAATATTTCCTACATCATAGTATTTGTTTTATAATTTTTAGACTTTATATAAATGAAATTATTTATGACATAATGATGATGCATCGATGACCTCATTATTTAACGATTTAAATAAAATGGAAAGATAATGTAAAATCTAAGACCTACACATGTCCAAAACCAATTGGATGGGTGGATTTCAAAACCTTATCACCTTATCCTCGAATTATATCAAAGTTGGACCCTTTAAATCCGAAACTCTTTTTCAAATAAAGTAATATTTCTTTACTTTCCAAAAGTGCCCCTCTTCTCCTCTTATAAAAGGCCCCCACCTCTACCTCATTTCACACACTCCTCAATCCTTTGGCTCGGCCAAACCCTGCCCATTTACTCTCTCCACATCCCTCTCCTCATCCTAGAGGATTCCCTTTGGGCATAATCCTTTCAAAGGAAGCCTTTAGGCTCAAATCAAAAGGAGTTACACTTTTAAAGGTAATTCATTCTCTCATGTTCATTTGTTTTATTTTGCTTCTCCAACCCCCTAAACTCTTTTTATTTACTTCTTTTGTAACAAAAACAGTATCTTCAATATAATAGGATGTTTTTATAAGATTTATTTGAGCTACACTCTCACACAACTACATCAAATGGTTAAAGAACATACGGTTTCCGTGGATGGCGAAATTCTGCCTCCCGAAACGATGATTGTTCAATACTCATTTAACACCTTCAAAGGTGGCCATTATGATGTCACTATTTTTATATATTATATATAATATGTTTATTCTTTCCTTAAGCTTCTGTATTTTTCATTTATGGCATACCATTATTGTTTCCATTATGGGTAAACACGATATCTTCATTTTAGGAAGTGCGGACTACCGCCCCCTGAAAGTGATTTGATTCGTTAATACAATATGTGGGATGTGTAAAGGATAAAGTTAATGATATTATATATGCTATTATACTAGAATTATAATATACTCTTATATTATTATGATTCCATTCCATAAAATACGAAATAGAAATGGAAGTAGCGTTCATGCATACGTACGACTTACGGTCTCCATGAACGGTGCATTTCATTTCTTACCTCTAAATGTGATGTAATATTATAAATACATGTATATGATGAATATATATGATATATATATGTTATCCAAATCATTAATATCATTCTGGATATAACGAACCTTTGTCCAAATTAACAACATGTAAGTACAAGAAGTCTATTTTTGACTTAAGAACCAAATACCGACAAAATGAACATTATTAAATAAAATGATTACATGATGTTCATAACATGGTATAAAAGTAATAATGAACTTGAAAAAGGTTCATAATCAAGTAGGTATTAACCCAAGTTTATTATTCAAGAGATTAAAGGACGGTCGGGTCAAGTCGGATACGAGGTGTGGGACTTCGTCTCAATCTCCTTTCATTGAGGCATATTTTGTTTTATACACAACCTTCTTTTATACGGTGTATAAACCCCTTTGACTTTTACATTTATCCAAAAGGAATCTTTTTTATATGAAGCGTTTTACTAAACGACAAAAGGGAATGTTTTTGTCGTACGTATGCGGCGACAACGACTTATCCGCCGTCGTGACCGTTATTTGAGTTTCGACTTCCTCTACAAGCCATACCTTCTTTTTAAAAGAAAAATAAATACCATGTTTTACTTTTCTTTTATTTTGGTATTGAAAATGGTTTTCACAATGTTTTTTTGTGTTGTATTGATATCTTGTGATTGAAATGTGGAAATTTTATGTTTCCTTTATGCATTTTTATTTGATACGATTATGTTATGGTTCTTGGGCATTATTATGAAGACGGGTGGTTCCTTGATAATCTAAGGGCGGGTGAGCCCGATATAGCTCTCCAATGCATTGGGTAACACGAAGGAGTGAAACGTTAAGGTTTCTCCGAAGAGATTTAGGGAATATACTGTGATGGGTATTTCAAATGTAACCAAGAGGGTTACTCCCTACGTAAGAATGTTATGAATGCCTCAAGTTACCTTTATGTCTTATGATTTCTATGATTTATTCATGATTTTATGAGTTATGTTAAAGTGATTATGTTTTATGGGTAATGTATGATCTTATCCTTATGTATATATGTACCCATGTTTCCTTTCCATATTTTTATATCCCTTACTGAGCTTTTTATGCTCATCCCAAGTTTTTTTGAAATGTTTTTCACAGGTCAAGGGAATGGTACATGATATGATGATAGTGTCAAGGAAGTGTCAAGAATGAATCCATGTTTTATTTTAAATATGTTTCCATTGATGGGAATGAAGAATACTATCTTTATGTAACCACTTTGTTTATATGTGGAATGTAATGCAAGTTTTATGATCTAATTCTCTAAAACTCTAAACCTGAAAAGATCCTCAATGTGTAATCTTGTAATAACTCAAGATTAAGTAAGGTTTAAGGCTGGGGCCTTATAAATAAATCCTGGTTTTTATAAGAAAATAGGCTCTTCGACTAATGATAGAAATAAATTCAGGTTTTCTGATAACCATTTTTAAAATATTTTCAGTACCATAGAGAGGAAAATGTTAATAATACATGAAAGAGGTCATGAATAATGATAATAGAGAAACATTAAATGTTTCTTTTTGAACAACGGTCTTGTAATCTCATCAAATGGAAATGAAATATCCTTGAAATTATTCTTGATGAAAATAATACTTAAATATTCCCATGTGTCCCATACCACTTTAAAACATTTTTAATCATGATCCTCACGAAGTAATAAAATGAAATTAAAGTTATAATAAAATAAAAATTAATGGATTCATGATATAACATGTCAAAGGGATGTTATATAAACCATATAAAATTGATTTGGTATATAAAAACATATAAGTCTCAATGGAATGTTAATGAGCTGAAATCCCTTACCTTAGCATGATTTCTGTTGTATGGTATTTATCCTCATGTATAGTGTTTATAAATTTGTTAATTACTTATACCAGAACAATAATCAGGATTATAATATCCTATAGTAACTTCTTATAGTATTTTATCACCCATTTGTTAACACTCTTTCATTATTTTAACTATTTTGAGTGTTAATTTCAAAGTTTTCTCAAGTATGTTTTTACTTGTTAGATGTTATTAATATTACGTAGATCATGGTTTAATAATATCCATAATTTACACCATGACATAATTATCATATATATTCCATACATATGTATTTATAATAGTCCACAACATTTGTAGATACGAAATGAAATGTATTATTTATAGAGATGGTAAGTCGTATGTACGCATTAACACTACTTTCATTTATTTTTCATATTAAAATAGTGAAAAATTAATGATCCATTTTTATATTATAAATAAATTATGAAATATATGTTATATATGTTACATATTTTTATTAAAATCATCCTTAAAATTTTCCATGTATAGCGCGAACAAATCACATCGCTTTGAGGGGGCGATAATCAACACTTCCTCAAATGATGTTATCGTATTAACGAAAAATGGGGAGTATTAAATGTATGTATTATAATGTTGATTGAATAAGTATATATGTATAATAGATATCATATATATCATATATAATCAAATTTCCCATCATAATTTCCATCATTAGTGGTGGTAAATGAAATATGAACAACCATCGTTTTGTGAGGCAACAGTTCTCCAAACAAAAAAAAACAGCATGTTCACTATACATTAGATAAAACAGTGTGTATGTGTTGGTATAAACCATATAATAAAATAATTATAGTGTGTTGGTGATACTTTTATTTTTAAAAATTAATTAAATAATAATATTTGACGGATTTTAGAATGGAAATAAATCTAAAAAGCTTAAAAAAGTTTGTTACCTCTAAATAATGTAACCCCATTTGGTTAGTAATGAAGGGATTAAATGGACTCATTTATGACCATAATGAATACTATATGATGAGTAGAGAGATTCTTGGGATAGTTTTGTGGATATCTTGGTCGATCCAATGTGTATTGAGTGGTGTGAGGATATGGGAGGAAAGGATGCGTTTTTATAGTGGAGGGAAGTGACTCACATGGTATTTTTGAAAATAATTGTGTGTTACCCAAGTATTACTTGTTCCACAATATTAAAATGGACCACTATGTAACCATAGAGGATATGTTTTTGAAATATGTCCATCAAATTTGTTTTGATCTTGTTTAAAGGTTATTTTGTCCCTTAAGTTTATTGTTTCGTTCTTTGTTACGTTAAATTTTCCCTAATTATTGTAATTAATATTAATTAATTTCACTAATATTTTTGGACAAAAAAATAGTTAACCATAATATAAATTAAAAATTATTATTATTGAAAATATGTAATCCATTTTTTGAAATTCAAATAACATAATTGGTAGAAATTAATTTAAATTTAACCCTATAGATAGGATGATAATATGGATTTTTAAAGTAAAAACGTTCAAATGTTTGCTATGTTTTTATTTTAAATTTCAAAGTAAATTTTAATAAAATAACCTATATTGGATTAATTGAAAATATATGATCTAATTAAACATTAAAACCAATATAAAACATAATTTTACCTTATAATTAAAGTATATGACAAATCACTTTTGAACTAAAATTTAGTATTTTCACTATTCATAAAAAATGATTTTTCACAAGAAAAATACTAACAATTAAAATTAAGTTAATTTTTATGTTTATATTATTAATAAAAAGTTTATTTTAACATATTAAATTTATAAAATGGTCAAAAAAATTATTTAAAATGTGTTCTCAATTAAACCACAGTAACAATTCATTAATAAAAATATTATATATTATTCATAAAATCGGGTTTGTTTTTATCTTAAGGCATTAAATTATATAGTATAAATATGAAAAATATTTTTATTTATATAAATTATATATTTAATTAATATAATTCACTTATTTTAATTAATTTAATTTATCAAGACAGAACACTTTTGTGGTCATAAAAATGATAATATTCTATTTATATTTAATTGGATTATATTTTCAATTGAAATTAATTATTAACCATTAAATTAAATTTATATATTTGTAAAAAATATATTTTCATAAGTTAGTAAATAAAATTTGTAACCAATAATTTAATGAATATGTGAAATGATATTATATTAAATAATAATATTTTAATAGTAGATTTTTGTTCAGTAAAACTCTGTGTTGCATGTAATGCAATCCATTGTAGAAACTCGTTGTTTCATGAGTCATATGTGGACTCAAGGTCATGTGAATTTCAAGTTATAAAATAAATTTCATTAATTTAAAATTGTAAATATATTAGAAATTCTTGGGATATTATGTTCCCTTACATGCTTTTTGTTTCATGTCACACGATCTATCCAATATAATGTTCTTACATTATAATTTTGGGGTGTTACAATATCCCCCTTAATTAAATTGAATCATCTCAATGGAAACTATATCTTGGTAATATATTGTTTGATATTTCTTATTTTGAAATATCACATTGTGAGAAGGGTTCGTAAGACATCCTTTACAAAATAAAGAATGCAATGTACAAATATCACATGGAAAAACATATAACTAGGTATCTAAGTAAGAGAACATTAATAGAATACAGAGTTACATACTTAGAGGAAAAGAGTAATCATTTATTAGGAGTTATTTAGGTCATCAATAAAACATTTTAACGGTTAATAAAATATTGAAGGCCTTAAATCCATAAACTTGGGATGACTTACAAAATCATCGGTTCAAAAAAATTAGTATAAGGACAACATTGTATTTCTAAGTCACTTTACTAATTTTAGGTAATTATTTTACTTCATGATAATATAAGGAAAAATATTTACTTGATATATTTCTATAAACACAATTTCATCCATTGGTTTTTCTTTGATAAATTTCAAATTCATACAAAAATTTATTTTTATTCTTGATGCACCTAAATACACATTTAATAGAACGTAAGGCCCATAAAAGAGTGAAAATATAACTATTATCTCTAAATATTTCTTGAAACAAATATGGTCATGAAATTAATCTCTAACCCTAAAATTTTTACAACTATTTCGTTATTAATTTGTATTCAATGGATTTTTAATATAAAAAATCACATATTAACCATGAAATTGTGTAGTTTAGTGGTTAGAGTGAAACCATTTTAATCATTCGGTTAGGGGTTCTAGACCCGTGGCCTTTTTGAATTTGATTGGTTGTCACCCGACATACATGTTGTCATTTTCTCGAACCAAATTAATTTAATTTCCCAAATAAATATGATGGTCATCCATAGAATCAGGTTAATAACTTAATATCATTTACCATAAGTTTTATAATACAATCCAAATACATAAATACTTAATACAATTATTTCCACACAGGTCCTTTCCTGTTCTAAGGTTTATCCATAATATCATTATTTTATTTCAAAATTTTGACCCCTTATATTGAATCTAAAAAACCATAGTTCAAATCTAGTCCATTCACTCTCATTATATATTAAATCACATAATAATTTTTTAAAGAAATGTGGTTTATCCTATGCATATCCTCTAATAGTTTCAAACTATGTGCACAATATGGATCATTGTTGTGTACCAATTTGCACTATGTATTGGCTGAAAAAACTTTTCAAAGTTGTTACTGCTAGGTACATATGTACCAGAACCACAACAACTTGTAGTACCCAAACATGGATGTATTGTATATAATACCCATATAATCTCTACATTATGAGAAATATTGGGTTTTTTTTCAACAATTTTACTCAAATTATACCTTTGGGTTATGTTCTCTAATCTATGTTGTCCAAAATCATATTTCGTAGGATGCTACCAAGCCTCCTTTGTTATCAACTATAATGACCTGACCCCAGATAGCCCAGAGTAGGTGTCTAATATAAATTTAATTGGGTTGATTACAAGGAATCAAATATATAAGGACTAAGAGTTTATTTGTATTGGTAAACCATATTAATAAATGAATATTTTACTATAAATGACTACATTAATGAAAACATAATATTTTTCTTCTCAATAAATCTATTTCTATGAAGATAAATTTATTCCATATAGTATATCCATGTATATATATAATTTTATTCTTCTTGGATTTTTGGGGAAGGAAACATAATATGGGTGAGATCAAAAGATCAGTAAGGGTAAAATATAGTGCATAAATAATGAATCAATGAGAATAGTCAATATGTAAAGGTAAATAACTAAACAATGATGTTATATAATAAATAAACTGAATGGAATTTCATACAATATATTTAAATTTAATAACAAAAAACACATGACATTAAAATAACTAGATAAGAAAAAATAAATATGTCAAGTTATGAATATGAAAAAAATCCATTTAAATAACTAAAAATGAAATTTATATATATATATATCGACAAAAAATTTCATGGTTGAATAATTACTAAAACTATATGAGGGAATTAATAATGATGGATATTTATAACATACAAATAAGGCTTCATGGTGAGGATCTAATAATTTCAAGGCTTTATTCATAGAATCTAATACTTTCAAGGATAAATTATAAGAATCTAATACTTTCAAGGATTCTTTACAAGAATCAAATATTGTTAAGGTTTCGTGCCCATAATATAATATTATCAGGCTTCATTCCATGAATCTAATAATTTCAAGGCTTCATTCCTAAGATATAATACTTTCAATTCCTTATTCAATGAATCTAATACTTTAAAAGTGATCCCCCTAAAAAAAATTTATATGGTTTTAGAAATAATCATATCCATGAAAAATGATATGGATGTTTAGGGAAAATTAAATGTCAAATGATCATAGGGAATTGAATATTTCAAAGTGACTAACAAATGAAACAAAAAAGTGAATGTGAATAATATCCTTGTAAAAATAAATCATGAACCATCTAATGGAGTAAAAAGGTTGATATTAAGACAACATATCCCATGTTTATTAAAAATAAAGGTTTTTTGTCATTAATGAATAAAAATACTATAAATATATGTTTTAAAAATGTTTTTGAGGAAAATATCATTTCATTATGAAAACCCTTTTGGAAAAAAATTTATTTGAAAATCTCTTCAGAAAATATTTTCATGAAATATTAACATTTTAAACATGAAAAATAATCTCCAATGAAATCATGGTGGGTAAATCCATCTAGGCTATATGTGGAAAAATAGACATTCATTTTTCATGGTAAAAGGATAGAGAAAGGCCTTGATTAGAATGAAAAAAAGGATTCCATTGAAAAATTTTGTAAAAGGAAAAAAGTGTAAAAATTTATTTTAAAAATCATTAAATTTTTTTTGAATACATTTTAATAAAACATGGTTTTTTGAATAAAACAAGCTCCGCGAGTAAAGGGAGTAATAATGTATGTTTTTTTGAAAAACAATTTCTAATTCTTTTTGAGTACCAACTAGTGAAAAAATGATACCAATAGATGAAAAATTTCATGAATAACTATAGGATAGAAAATTTTAATGTTTTATTAAAAATGGTCATATAATGTTTTCTAATGGAATAAAATATAATTGAAAATATTCTTGAGGGAAATAATCTTTAAATATTCCCATGTGTCCCTTACAACATTGTAACATTTTAAATCATGATCCTGATGAATAAATAACCTTAAATTAATCTTATAATATAATTAGAATAAATATATTCATGATATAAAATTTCAAAAGGATTTAATATACACTATAAAAATATGATTTGGTGCATAACAACAAATATGTCTCAATGAAATGTAAATTGAGATGAAATACCTTTTCTTAACCATCCGTTTGTTTTATATAATGTATACTCCTGTATAGTGGTTTATAATATGATAATAACATAAACCAATAACATAAAAATGGATATAATATCTTACATTAACTTATTCTAATATTTCATTATCTGTTTGTTAACACACTTTAATTATTTTAACTATTTTGGGTGTTAATTTCCTAGTTTTCTTAAGTATGTTTTGACTTCTTACTTGGTGTTTATATTATATACATCATGATTTAATAATCTTCTTAATGTAAAACACGACTTATTTTATTATATATTCTTTACATACGTATAAATAACATTCCATAAATTTTAGAGATAAAACATGAATTGCACCGTTCATGGAGACAGTAGGCCGTACGTACACATGAATGCTACTTTCATTACTTTTCCATATTAAAACAATAAAAAATAAATGATACATATGTATATAGAAATTAAAATATAATATATATGTCATATATTTTACATATGTTTATTAAAATCATCCTTAATATGTTCCATGTATAACATGAACGAATCACATCGCTTCGAGGTGGTGGTAGTCCACACATTCTCAAACGATGTTATTTTGTCAACAAAAAATGGAATGTGTTAAAGGTATGTGTCCCAAATATAATAAATAATTATAAATAAAAATTAGATATAATATATATCATATATAAACATAGTGTTAATCATAATTTCCACCAATATAGGTGGTAAAGGAAATATGATCAATTATCATTTTGTGAGGCAATAGTTCTCCGTACATAGAAGCAGTATGTTTGTTTCAATTAGAAGGAACTGTGTGTAAGTTTAGGTCTAATTTTTTTATAAAAAATACTAGTATATTGAGAATACTAGTGTTGTTATAAAATAATTAAATACTAATAATTTATGGTTTAGATAATGGAAAAAGATCTAAAAAGATTATGGAAGTTTGTTTCCACTTAATCAGGTAATCCATTTTAGTTTACACCAAAGGCCATAATGGAATTACGTTATAACCACTAGAAGTATTATAAGATAATTTTAGGGATTTTGGGGAGATATTTGTGCTGATTTTTTTTTCTATCCAATGTGATCTGATATTAGTGAGTATGTTGGAGGAGAGGAGGCCTTGTTATAGCGGAGGGAAAAGATAGACATGGTATTTATGAAAGTAATTGGGAGTTCACCAAGTATTACTTGTAACCCAAGTATAAAATGGACCATAATATTACTTTATAGGTGTATTATACTAAATATAGAAATAAAATTGGTTTTTATAAATGTTTATAGGTTATTTTATCCCTTAAGTTTAAGGTTTTTTCCATTGCAAGATTATTTTTTCTTTAAAATGGTAATTAATTTTCATTACCTTCACTAATAATTTTGTTATAAAACAAAGATGACTATATTATACATTATTAAGTATTATGATACAAAATATTGAATATATTTTGACTAATTATCATCAAATAAGTGGAATAAACTATTTTAAATTTAATCCTGCAAACAGGATGACAATGTAGGTTTATAAAGTAAAATTGACCGAAAGTTTGTAATATTTTTATAGTAAATTTCAGAGTGAAATTTATTATAATGAACTTTATATGATTAATTGATAAAAATATGATCCAATTTAAATTTTTTAAAAATATAAAACCTAATTTGACTTTATAATTATGTAATATGAAAAATCAGTTTTGAACAAAAATTTCATATTTTTTACTATTTGTTAGAAAAAGAAACATCACAGAAAAAATACCAAAACCTAACACTAAGATAAATTTTATGTTAATATTATACTTAAAAGGTTTATTTTTATATATTAAATTTATAAAATGTTCAAAAATTTTAATTAAGATGGGTTCGCCTTTAAAAAGTGGTAATAATGCATTAATAAAAAAATAGTATTTTATGCATAAAATTGGATTTTGTTATCTTAAGCATTTAAAATATATTGTTTAGATATAAAAAATATTATATTTAATATATAAAATAGTAATTTCATTAATATCATTCAATAATTATAATTCATTTAACTTATTTATACAAAACACCTTTATGAGAATAAAAATAATATTATTACCTTTATATTCAATTTGTTTATATTTTCATTTCTAATTAATTGGTATCCTATTAATTAATTTTATATTTCTATAAAGCATATATTTTCATAATTTGGTTAATATTATTCATTACCTATAATTTAACATCTAGGTTATGTATTATTATATTAAATAATAATAGTTTAATAGCATTATTATTGTTTGGTAAAATTAGGTATTGCATGTAACACATGACCCTGATGAAACTAGTTATTTCATGTGACTTATGCTAGCTCAGTGTTGTGTGTGTTTCAAGTTATAAAATATATTTATTATATTTAATGTAGTAAATATATTATAAATTATCAATATATTATGTTCCCTTACGTGCTTACGATTGCGTGTCAAACATGTTATGAAATACAATGTTCTTATTTTATAATTTTGGTTTGTTAAAAATTTTAAATTTATCTAAATTATTAAAAGGGATAAAACTGCCTTCCATATGTGTATTACTTAACCCCCAACAATTATGAAAAACTCTAGAAATTTTTAGGGGAACAAGAGGAGTTGTGGTGACATAGATTAGGTGACAATCAAATTTTTAGTTCACATACTTTACATCGTCACATAAAAGTCCACTATAAGGGCTTAGGGTTATGAAACATGAGACTATTAAGAATATATAATTTTTTATAATTAGGGATAAATACATTCTTATTCTAGGGAAATATATTTATGGTTGAATATTTTGTTTAAAGGGTTAGTCGAGAACCTTATTTTTAATTTCTCCACTGAGATTTTTCTATAAGTGTACTCATGTCTCACGCATCATACTAGGCATCTGTATGTAAGAAAAACTATGATAAAATGACATTAAAACAATTTACTATATATTTTTATACTATTATTATAGGAATCAGTTGTCAACTAATATTAAAAGAAACATTAACAATAAATAAATGGTGTTTTAATATATATATATATTGTTATTAATTATTATGACAATACAGGTTAATAGTGTATTCCTATGATTAATAGCCTCTTTATATGTCAATGATTTCTATATTGATTTATTTTATACTAGTATAACACCTCTAGTTACTTATAATTTACTAATTAATTATGTGAAATTTTTTAAAAATTATTTATAAATGGTATTTTAATTTAATAGTGCCGGTGATTGAAAGTGAGGTAGAAAAAATGTGGGTTACATCTAACCGATATAGTATGGTTAATGAATTGTGGATATTTCCTTTAAAAATAAAATATTAATACTGTAATGTACATTATTATATATTATAATTCAATGATGAAAACATATTATTATAAAATAAATGGAAAATGGGTATTCTCTACTAGCTCGACATGCTGTAGAATTTTATGTTTTGGAGGGGTTTCATTTTTTTAAATACATTGAAAATTAAATCTATGAAAGGATCTTACCCTCTGTGATATCATGATGGATTTAAATCCTCTCTATCCAATTAAATTTTAAGGCGATGTGTCTCCTTTGGAGACCTATGATTAGGTTGATCGCCACTATCAAATCTTATAGAGTATGGAAACCCCTGAGAAAAACTGGGTTCAACTAACCACTTTCCTATTATATGGGATGAAAATTCGATGGTGGTATGAGATTCTCTATGTTAATAAAGTCTTGAGACTCACTAGGTAATAGTTTATAGAAACTTTCTTTGTAATATGTAACCAAAATACCCTATGTTGGGTGAAGGAGAAGGAGTTGATGAACCTATAATAAGGTTCAATGAAAGTTGTAAAATATACTATAACCTTTATAGATCATCCAAAAATGTTCCCATAACTATGAATATATATTGAATAAAAATAATTTTTTTTGAAATAGGGATTAGAGAACCTTTTAAAACCCTGGTTATGATATTTAATCCACTAATATTATTAGAAGTGTTTAAGAAATATATTGTTATATTGAATGGTTCAAAAGGAGGTTTAGGAATGAGTGGTCTATTAGATAGTTGAATCCTTTGTGATAACACTTTTTGATGTAAAATACAACAATAATAGGTGTGATTATAGGTGTAACTCATTAGGGAATCTAGTTTGGTCATATTCATGCACCACATATATTGGGATGTCCTCTTTTGAAGTTTCATTATTTTGAAATCCAAGGAACATCAATACTAACTACACTTATGTGGTGAATTAATGCTACTTTTTTGGTCAGTATAACCATTAATAGAGTATATGTGTAATGGGTATGTCTGAGAGTGTTGGAAAACAACCCCAATAAACTCATCCATCCCATGCATTATAATCTGTTACATTTACTGGAACAATTTGACCATCTTCTAGATGATCTAGTTGAGGAGGCCAATGTGATAGTTATGGTTGCCTATCCACCATGCATTATTTTGGTTAAGGATTCATATATCTGTGTATGTATGATGAAGAATTTAGTTTCATACCATAGATAAACTTATAAATGATATTAGAACTACGACTTTTAATTTTTTATGTTCTATCCTTATATATTCTTCTTTAGCATAATCTCTATTTGGTATAGGTCAATTCCATTCTTTTATTTTTGAGAAATTTAAATTTTTTCTCAAATTTAAAGTGGAAGCCTTAACTTTATATATTATCTTTAATACTCATATGGGGAAGAGGATATAAGAGAACAAAAAATTCCCTTGTAGAACATTGGAAGTATCATAATTCATATATCAATAAAATCTCATGATTCTTATTTTGGAATCCTCTGACATTTTTATAGGAATAGACTAGTCAACCTAGTCCCATGATTATATAAAATTCTATAATTAGATAATGTTTTTCTTAACACCTAACAGTATCAAATACACACTCTATGAAGAGTTATTGTCCTAGAATTGTTGATAAATTTATGATGAGGGATAGGTAGATGAAATAAAAACATAGATGTGTTATCTTTTTCAAAGAGAAGTTGATGAAAAATAGTTTCAAAGCTTACCTAATGTGGTGGAATTATATACTAATGTATTCTGCAGATATTTCATTGGATATTACCTATGAAAGAAGTGGAATTTTCCATTGAAATAGTTCTTGGAATAGAATTGATCTTAATTCCTCTAAATCATTTGGTTTAATAGAATTTTGTGAATTAAAGATTTATTTTTATAAGCATATATATAATGATTTTATCTATTCAAGAACATATCATGGGGTTGATCTGATACTTTTCTTTAAGAAAATTGAAAATATTTTATGCTTATGTGTGTACTATTGGAATCTTAACTTGGTCATGATCAAGAACCACTACTATTTCCCTCGAAATTATGATATCATCAAAAAATTAAATAGGAATGGTGGTTTTCAAAGAGTGAACATGATTTAGGTAACTTTCATCTTCATGTTAGGCTATAGGATATCCCTCAGAAGGATTTTAAATTTAGGTATTTTTATTTTGAATATCGGATAATTAATTTCACCATAACCGATGATTATGTGGTGTCTAAGGATTTAATGAATCATATTTATTATTTATTCATGGATACCATTTATCTAGTTTTTATAGATAATATACACATATAATCTAATATATTATATTATTATAGTCCTCATAACTGTATCATTATGGATACCTTATGGGAATATAAACTCTACGCTATGTTTTTTAAAATTCTCCTTTTGGATTTGAGGTGAAATTCCTTGGAAAAGTCATAACTGTTTTTTGTATTTTAATGGATCCACAGAAGGTGAGATTAGTAATGTCAATTTTCTTTATGAACATATTTAAGGTTACAGGTTTTTTGAAATTAAGGGATATAATCACCACTTGACATAGCATTGTTCTAATATTTCTACATTTATGACCACATTAACCAATAAAAGTGATAAATTCATTTGTTCAGACCAGTGTGAGTTATCTTTTTGGGATATTAAGAATCAATTTTCCTCAAACCAATTTACTATTATAACTACACTTGGGTATGGATTTTAGGTGTTTTGTGATCCCTATTTAGCAGGAGTAGGATATATTTTGATCAAGTATCATTGGGTAGTAACACATGGTTCCAAAAAATTATGTCCCCCGTAAAAATACCCTTCCCATGATTTGGAATTAGACTATGTTTTTTCAACATAGGATTAATGGAGATATAACCTATAAAATGAATGGTCCACGATGTTTATGAATCAAAAGAGAGTAAAATACATTTTTATACTAACCAATTTAAAGTCATTGATTTGGTTTATCGTGATTATCAGTTGGATTCATGAGGTATATTGACAGGCAGAAGGATTAATAATCTTCAAGAGAGAATATGATATCATATTGGAAAAGTAAAAGACTAATACATCTCACCATGAATGGATTGATAACATCAATCCATAATATCCGATATTCATGCCCAAATATTTCTATTAATGTCTAACAAAAATGGGACAAAGAATTGGGATTCCCAACCACCTTTAAGAATCCTAAAAGTCATCCTTGGGGTCGTGAATGTCAAGTGTATTGGGAAATGGAGTGGAATTAATAACCAATGTATGGAAATTATCTTCCTCGCTACCTTGAATTCAATAATCATCATAAATACATGTTATAATTTTCTATAAATAACTCAATAATATTTATCTTTTTCACATTATGTGGAAAATTAGGTTTATGATTAATGACTTTTGGGTATTATACCCTTAACCAATGTATCTATCTTTTTCAATAAATTGAAAATGTCATGGCTCTTGTCTGTAATTCAAGTTGGTTTTAGTGAAAGTCTATGAGTTATTTCACTCCATTGTAAGTAACTCCATCTTTTACTTCCCTTGAACTTTTGGATTCATTTCTTGTCAGTCAATAAGATAGATTGATGAACCATAATAAAAAATCCCCCAATTCTTGCCTTAACCCACGATCATCTGTTTTGTGTGTTGAATACATAATCCCCCATTCTTGACTGTTTTTATATATATTAGGCCACACTCCATATAACATTGTCTGGATACTTTCATTATATATAAATAACCATAATCTATCACTTATCCTTGAACCATACACTTCATTCATTTCCCTATGCTCTTAAAATTAGGCCACCCCATGCATCTCACATAAATTTTTATTATAACTATTATTTACAAGGTATGAAAATATAATTTTATTTCAATATATTTTTCCCATTATACTTTTTATTATTCAATACTATCCACCTATCAAAAAAAAAACAAAAAAAAAATAATTTTCTTTGAAGGCCTATAGAATTGGACTATATCATTTTGGATTTAAATATTTTACATTTATAAAATTATTCATCCAACTTATTTTCATATTTTTTTTATATAAAATGAATAAAATAAATTAAATAAATCAAATAATCAATAAATTTATGTGATCACATCATTTTTTGATATTGAAAACCAATCACATCCTTTCTTTGAGTGATTTAAATAAAAAAGTTGATACCATCACCTTTTATTATCATTCATATTTATATTGTTAACAAAAAAAAATTCATGAATATTTTTCTCTATAAATTTACTTCATCACCATATCATTTTTGGATCATATTTTTGTTAATTTTTCTTAGCTTTTACAATTGGAAAAAACGCACATACCATACCCTTATACCCTTTTCCTCCTTTACCTAAACTATCCACCATTACATTCCACTATATACCATTTTAAAATCCATTTCCACTCAAATGGTCCATGTTAATACATTTCCATACACCACCTGGTTTGCGTAAGTATTAGAGGAATGTGATATCCTCAAACAAGTTATTATATTTCATAGAATCTATATATTTCAATTGAGTTTTGAGAGTGGAGATAATAAAGAAAGAATATTCTTGAGTGTGTTACTTTGTTTGTGTGAGCATTTATTCTTATATGGGTGAATTTTAATATTTTATGTGTGTGATATCATATATCTTGTGAGCGAGAGTGTTTACATTTTGTGTGTGTTGGTAAAACTTGTTTATTATAGTGTTTATCATTGTGTGTCTATGTGTACATATTGTGTTAATGAGTTAATATATATTGTGTGTGTGTGTGTGTGTATCCTTACATATGGGTTTGTGTATTAATTTTTGTGAGTTTTTGTGTGTTAATAGCCAAATGTGTTTTTATTCATGTTATATATCATGGTTGAATATTGTGGGAAGGTAATTTCTTATGCTTGTAATTAAATAAAATAAAGTACAAATACCACACCTTAATCTACACAACTTTAAATGAATTATTTGGTGATGAATTTGGATAAAATTCTTGATCAGATGTTCGAGTTCATATAATAAAGGATTTAAAAACTATATAATCAACCAATCCTAAGGATGTTCTATGATAACTGAGAACATTCTCTGACACCACATCGACCCCACATCTTGGAGGAGGAGAGAAAAAATATTGGTGATGATTTTGATGATTTCCCATAAAGGATTTGGTTGTTGAAACATCCTAGAAGAATCCAAAGTATACCATCGAAAGATTAAATCCTTGTAGGTATCAATGGGATGGTCCCTTCATTTAAAGGGAAAATAAATCCAGAGGCATAAATATAGGGAGAGATGCTGATCGAGGAAGTGTTTTTATGTTATTCATATTCTTAAGAGAAAACGGTAAAATTTACATCCCTTTACTTTTTTATTATGATCTAATTTTGTGGGACCAAATATAAAAGGAGGGGACATATATACTGGAAATTCCATCAGCAGATCGGTTCAAATGAATCTTTCCATGATAAAGTGACTTTTTTCTCATTCTACCATAGAGATATACATAATAAACATCAATTCCTCAACCATTGGAGTTAGAGTGTTAAATATTACTACATGAAGATTAAAATTTCCATGATATGGGAAAACATTATGGAGGATCTTGAAGAAACCATGGAATAATTTTTATAAGGAATAAATCAAGATATTATCAATCAATTAGAGATGTACCACCATGTGGAGATACAATATTTAATACACCAAGCCACCATGATATACTAACAAATAAAATGGGTAACAACTTAAGAAAACCCCCTACCCCTTTAACACAATGGAGAACATCAAAAGATATTTGATGATCATGAAATCCAGAGAGGTGGTTGATCATAAAAGTTAAAAGGTAATTCCTCTATATAAGAAAAACACTTTTGTGTCTAACCAAATAATGAAATATGGTATCCATTGTTTTAAAAGTAAATGAAGATGGAACATTTCAAATGAGAATCCAAATCAAAGGAACATTACAATTAACATATTTAGTTAATGAGAAAGTGACAGAGAGATATCATAGGAGGGGGAGGAAGAGTCTATAAATTTTTGAAGGTGAATTTGTGTAATATATTAAAATTATTTTCCCTAGAATATTTTTATGTACAGAAATTATGATCCGAGAGAATTATCAATGGGATGAACTTTTAAATATATGGTGAAAGATTTCTATGATGGTATGTAGTGTTATTATTTATAGGGTAAGTTATTGGAATGTGGTGAGAAAAAATTTGGTTGAGAATTTGGGACTCCCAAATTTGAAGCACCAACATACATACCATCTTCATTAGTTAAATTATTGTAGAGAGATGAAATTCAACAACTAGGTTAAGGTATTATTCACTATTGGTAAGTAAAATGATGAGTTACTATCTCATGTAGTACCAATTAAGGCATTCCATTTTATTTCTAAGACTACCATGGAAATATGATTAATGGGTGACAGATGATGGTTTTATAAACTATCATTCTTTCTATACAATGAGGGAAACCTATAACCCTTTTCCAATGTCCCAAATAAAGACATGGATGATAAAATTATAATAGGAAAAAAATCAGTGATCAAGAAAATATTATGGAAGAATTAAAATAGATAATTATAGGAGAGGATAAAATGAGAGAAGAAAAGAAATGGATTTCAATGAAAAATCAAGAGAGAAGTTGAGTAAAATTGAAAATAAAAATTTGTTTTCATAAAAATAGATTGATGTTATGGAAGAATTGTTTTATAGAAAAACATCCTAGTAATCATGTGAAATTAGGTGCTTCTAGATGCCAATGACTTACCCACTTTTCCAAATTTTCTTGATTCATTGTTGCAGGAGTAAGACGATGTCTTTCCAGAAGAGATGAAACTGCCTTTTCGACCCATTAGTCATATTGAGAAAGAAATTCACATCATACCTAGAGAATTACAACTGGAATACATATTATATCATATAAAACCATACAAGATAGATAAATTAATATAAAAGTTCAAGAGTTTCTTGAAATTGGATATATTAGATAGAGGTTGAGCCTTTATGAAATATCAATATTACTAGAACCAAAGAAGGATTGAACATGGAGTATGTACAATTATTATAGATCCATCAATAAAATCATGTTTATTAAATTTTTAGTATACATGGGATACCAAGTATGATTATTTTAATATTTAATGCACAAATATCTTAGTTACATTTGGTAAAATTTGTTGATAAATATTGATACCAAATTATTATTCTGTACCACAGGCCACCCCCAAACCAATGGTAAAATAAAGAAGGTGAATCAACATTATCATCACTAATTTAGATTAAATTCAAGGAAAATATTAATAATTGGTTGGAGTGTCTTCCACTCATGGAATTCTCTTATGATATCTCAAAACATACTACTACTCTATTTTCATAATTTGAGATTATTTATGGAAATTTTAATATTTAACCAAATGATCTATTCAATTTAACTTTGTTCAAAATAGAACACATGGATGGTGAGAAGCATGAAAAATTCATCTAGTAAAACCATATAAAATACAATATGAATATTTAGAGAATGGACTAAATATATTTCAATCATAGAAACAAGGGTTGAAACCAAGCGTTGTTTGAACCTAATGACTTATTATATCTCACATGAAAAATGAAATATTTCCTTAAAAATAAAATATGAAACTAATTCAAAATGGATATGAACCAATATAATTTCTATGGAGGATTAGTAACAATGCTAATAGAAATGAACATCTAGTTGATTATGTTGATGGTGCTACAATCATGGTTTATAATCATTTTATGTATTTGGGTGAAAAGGATAAAAAGTCATGGATGACTACTTTTAAATAGGGGATGACGATGAGAATTATTTTAAAAAAATTTAGTAGATTTATCATGATGATGTTTTTATTTTTGAGGTATGGTGACATTTAGTTGGATTAAGAAGATACACTAGTTAATGGGAGACCATATCAGTATACTAAAATCTCAACGCATATCATCTTGTGGGTATTGAAAACTGGGGTGCATAATATTTCTTATTCAAGACCAAATGTGAATACCAAAGTACAATACACATGGGGAAATGAATTTCGAATCTCAACCACATTAGAGGACCCTTTATTCATTCATGGGGAAAATAAACATAAATACACTGGTCTATATAAATAATTCTAAGACTTATAGGTGGAAGGAATCTCCCCCCATCCATTGAAGTAAAAATCCATGGAAAAAACAATATGATACTTTTCCATAAATTCATCATTCAAATTTTTCTTATTTATTTTAAGCATAAAATTAGTTTTATGGATTATGAATTTAGGTTATTAGAACCATGACCAATATATCTATTCTACAATAAATAGACAATAACCTGGATATTTTATGGAATTAAAGATGAAATTAGTGAAAATATATGATGTTGTTTTCTATCCACTATTAAGAGCCTCTTTGTTACATTCTTTTCTCTTTAAATTTAGTTCATAGTCACTCAAAAAGTTAGATTGGTGATACAAGATCATAAAGCCCCAAATTCATACCTCAAATCAAGTGATTTATTATGTGTATTGGTTACATAATTCTTATTATTGAGTGTGTTTTCAATGTTATAGGTCATGTTCCTTATAATGTTGTATAAATACTTGCATCCTCTTTACATACTAGACATATTTCACTTAGACCCAAACCATACTCTTTACCTATCACCGTGTTCTATGAGGATAGGGCTACCCCATACGTCTCACATCACATCTTTTCCCAATAATAATTTAATTTTTGGAAACATTGTTGTTGAGAGAATATCTAATCATTTGTTTTTTATATCCATTAATATATTAATAAGGGGAACGAAGTTTTATATGCCGTTAGAAGGAAATATCACAGTCAAAAGGTGATGAATGAAAATGATGAATATTAGATGGTGTTTATTATGAATGAACACTAGTTATATGTGGTTGATTATTATAGTGGAATGAAACAATTTTATATCACCTAAAATCCTCACACTTGGATAAGGTAAAGGAATTTTAATTATCAGATCCATATTGTACCAATATTTGATAAAAACATGGTTGTAGGGAGATCATTTATGGTTAGCATCAAAGTTCTTTATCCTTTATATACATTTATAGAAGACTAGTTATCTGAACTTGTATGATAGAATGAAATAATATCAATATTTCTGTTAGATACTAATTCTATAATTAAAAATATTTGTAATGAAATTTATCACCAATTCTAGTGTCCTTGAATGAAAATAGGGATATACAGTTCATTAATAGATTCCTTATATATCATTTGTTAATGGAAGAGCACCAAAGCTATACTAATACCCTTTATATACTTCCACTACCTCTATATAAATGGGATGATATCACAATGGATTTGGTGTATGGTCTCCCAATAACATAGAGTGTCCCGTGTACAACGTGGGTAATTGTGGATTATCTAACCCAGGAATATCACTTATCAATGATTGAAGAATATTATTCACTCGATGTGATAAACAAGATATACATTAGAGGTATTATTAATCATTATGGTGTCCTTACTGTAATTAATTTAGTTAGGGATTCAAAATTTTGTCTCATTTTTTGAAAGAATTACAATAAGTTATAAGTTTATAGGTGATGTTTTATAATAATCTACTCCCATAGAGTTATGGTTAGTCCAAGGATACCATTGAAATTAAGAAGCATATGCTTCGATCATTCATCTATGACTTTAGTGGCTCTTGGAGGGATCACTTTTATTTGGTTAAATTATGCTATTAAATAGTTATAATTATTCTATTTAAATTGAACCTATTTATAATTTTTTTGGGATCGTATTGTTTTTCCTCATTTTGGAAGGACATAAGAGAGTCATCTTTAGAATAATCCAAGATAATAATAAGTAGTTTAAGATGATCCGAACATGGCTTTTAACTATTCAATGTTTTCAAAATTCATACTCCAACCATCAAAGAATACATTTTGAATTCATGGTCAGGGACCATGTGTTAGATTGGGTGTAACCAAGGTGGGGTAAAC
The DNA here is from genome assembly GCA_963277665.1 of Viscum album. Lineage (NCBI taxonomy): Eukaryota > Viridiplantae > Streptophyta > Magnoliopsida > Santalales > Viscaceae > Viscum > Viscum album. The sequence goes on along the minus strand of OY728160.1, from coordinate 1,713,826,131 downwards.
AAGGATGAGAAAATATCGAAAGATAACCCCTCGATATATCAGTCCTTTTGAAATACTAGCATGAATTGGAGAGGCAACTTATTATATTTCTCTACCCTTGATTTTTAGGACCATGTATAATATTTTTCTCAGGTCTTAGATAAATAAGTACATTCCTAATCATTTATAATTGATTTAGTACGTTTATGATAATATCACGGCTACAATATACTTCATTTAGAATCTAATATCCATTTCTAATCGATGTCACAAAATGATAAAAGGAAGTGTTGTTCCTTTTATTTAGGGAATGTGAAAGTATTGGTGCCTTTAAGTTGATACTGAAGAGTGAGAACCTAGGAAGAAGATGTACATATTTTAACGTTTCTCGGAAGAAGATAATTAATGATTACCAAGGATGAGATATCTAATTATTGAAGGTTTTATACACACTAATCTATGCAAGTAGGTAATCCCCATAATTTATGGCTATTTTGGTTTATTTTTGGTGTATTTATATATGAAGGGGTAATTATAAGGTTTCAAGAAGAGTTAGATGAAAAAGGGGAAGATGGTGAGGTGCAACAAGAACTGGGTACCTGGTTTCTTTGTAATGGGTACAGAGTGGTTCTATTGGGGTGGAGGTGGTTCTATTATGAACCACCAGGTACCCAATGACTTAGTACAATATATTTGGTTGGTTATTTGGAATAAAACCTTTAAAATGGGGGTTTTTCATTTTTGACCCTAAAATTAGAACTAAAAGGGGTGATTTTGAATAATAACACATAGAAGGATCTTCCCTCTTAATATCTCAAAGTGAATCGTCTAATATTGATTGATCTAAGTGGATTATACTAGACTTTATGAATATTATTGATCAAGGAAAGGTCATGGATCATACATGGTATCCTTATTCTTCTAATCCTTATTAGTAGTGAGTGTAAATATCTCCTTCCACAACCTATGGTGTGTGATACCCTCCAAATAGCTTGGATTACTTTTAGTATAGTATCTATAGAGGATTTATTAGGTGAACTAATGGAAACATCCAGGGTTTTCTTCCTCGTTATTATATTTCTAAAATAAAATGATGTTATACTAATTCTATTCAATTTCTAGGTGGTCTACTAAATATTTTTTCTGGAATTTATCCTCTTATGGGTACCTTATTGTTATACTATATAAATAAAATTGGTGGGTACACCACTCATTAATTTCATAATAATAGTGAGTTAGCCTATAAATAGTTTGGGGTCAAGTGAAAATTTATAAAACCAATGGATTAAAATAATAAACAATTTTCTAAATTATTATTATTGATATACATAATTATTATTCAACTTTTGGTTATATCATAACAATGTTTATTATAATTTGTGAATTAAATATATAATTTCCAATCTATACTTTTTTTTTCATTCCAGTTACAATACATTAATTTAATGCAATATAATAGGAATGAAATATTTTTTTATTATATCCTTTTTGGATTGAACTAAAATATTAGTGTTATTTAATTATATATTTTCTATGATTATAACTACTATTTATTATTTAATTTATTATACTTGTTGACCATATATAAATTTATATGATCTTGAATGGGTACCCAATTGACAATGTATATACTATATAGTTAGGAAGGAAATCAGAACCTGATTATGTGTGATTATGTTTGGATGGTCCATTAAGACGCTGAATTCTTTTTCACACATCTTATTATATGTGTAGTTGTAGATTTATATATCTATGAGCTATTTATAGTTAGTATTATTGCCTCATGTCGGGGATGGCATCAATTATTATCTCAGATTTAGATCATAGTCTCAAATAAAGAATGTTTTGTGAAGAATCCCTATCCTAGGTAGATAATGTCTTGTGAAATATTTATGAGAAACCCAATGGAATATTAAATATATATAAAGAAGAATAAATAAATCAGATTATAGGGTTTTCTAACATTGAAAAAACCTATGATAAAGAATATTAAAAAACCAAAGGTTAACATAAAAAATTAAACTATAAATAAATGTGTAAAAAATAAATGTAATGGGTAAAACCATAATTATACTGATAATATAGAAAAACAATTATGTGAAAATCACACCTCAATACACCTCTGTCGTTTTTCTATCCTAGTGTAAAACACCACCATCTTCTAACAAACATCTCTACCTCAAAGATCCACTATGTAAAAACATCTCCCTTCTCTGAGAAACATAAGTAACTCAAAGATTATATCAATGTACAATTATAATACCTATATGATGAATTATCCTTGATCTATCCATCAAGGAACCCAATCCACCTTCCAAAAACCTTCATACCCCATGGTGTTTATATCTCAAGTCCACTGTTAATTAGAAGAAATCTTTTTATCCATTGAAAATTATTGTTTCTTTACACCTATTTCATATTGACGCACAATACATACTAATGCAAACACGATATCCCATCTTATCAAAGATTCACCAATGATTATTTACTCTCCATTTCCAATGGTTCCAACAGGCTGCTAAAAACACGGTATAACCATTCCTCCTATATATAGACAAAAAATTGAGGAAATCCCTTGATATGTCCTCCACTAGCTAATTTTCCTTCTAAATCTATCATATGTTTTTTTTAGAATACTAATTATATATAAAACATTATATCATAAACACTAAAATGTTTCTATATTATGAATATTTGATCGTATCAAAAAATGAATATATAAAAATATCCCTCTTAAAATCCCACATACATAATGTGAGTTGAAATAAAAAACTCAAAATCATCTATTTTATAAAATAGATATAAAATTTTTATCTCTCCATAAACTATGTATACATCTAAAGAAAAACAAATTTGTATTAAAAAATATCTCTAAATAAAATTCAGGTGGCTTAAAACCTATTAATGTCCCCCTTAATCTCATCTAAGGAGATATCATCAAATAAACTTAGTTGAAAAGAAAACTGGTTGTCATCACAAAAACCATTATCCCCTATAGAAAATATATAGATACCCTTTTTAAATCTAACAGAAACATGAAATATCCCCTAGAGGAGAAACATAAATTGAAAATCCTTTATTACATTTAAATATACATGGTCCAGATGAACAAAACTAGAACCAAAAGTTGGTTGCCCCATAATAGTGATGTTCACCAAATTTGAAGCAATTGCTCAAATAAATTTCCCCTTATCAACATCTACATAATTGAAAAATTCAACACATAAATATGAAATTTTAAATTAACTGTTCATTGGGGTAACTCTATAAAGAAAAAATAATTAGGTTAAAGACTTAAAACACCTCTCTTAACTATCGGTAGCTTCCAAATTTTATTCTGACTCTTGCATGCATCATTGATCCTATCAAATTCTTCAATAATTCTCATGTAAAAATGAAAACTTGAACCATCATCTATGATACCAGTTTTGGGGAGAATCCAAATCTTTTGAAAAAATTTATTGTGAATAATTTTTGATAAACCTAATGAAATATATTAGAGATATAATGTATAATAAATAAATAAGTACACATGATTTTTTTAACATTAAAAAATAATGTGATGTGGAGGATTTAAAAACAATAGGGAAAATCCAAAAATTCCACCATAAACCTGATATTAAAAAATCCAATTAAATAACAAAAATTTAATTACAATGATAGGATAAAAAAAATATATCAAAAAAACACCTATATATGCCTCCATTATCTCTTTATCCTCATAAAAAACTTCACCCTCCAATAAAAAACACAACTAAATCAATGATTCATTATGAAAAAACATCACCCTTCTGAGATAAATGTCACTACCTCCAATATCATATATGAACATGAATTTTCGATAACATTCTATTGCAATACCTCTATGATTGATTCTTATAAATTTAATAATAAATTCATGAAAATCATCACACTGATGAGCTTACCACCCCTCGAAGTTAATATTTTAAGGTTTCTCACCACTTGATGTAATTGATTAAACCATATCACTTCATTACTACTTAACACCTATTCAATGTCGATGCCCTAAAAATTATACTACAAACATGGTATCCCATAACATTGTAGATATGCTATAGATTATTCTCTCGTTATCACTAGTAGTTCCCACATGCTACAGTAAATGTTGAAGAACCATTCCTCCTCTCAGTTGACTATATATTGAGGAACTCCTTTGATATGTCCGACACCAACTGTTCTCTTTTTACTACTATAAAAGATATTTTTTCATATATATATATAAGATATAAAAATATATATCTTAAAATTCAAAATCTTTTCATCATTTTCTTATAATATGTTATCAAAAATTTATATATAAAAATATATCTCATCAAATACCACATGTGTCATGAGAGATTAAATAAAAATATCTCACTTATCAATATATTCAAATAGATACAAAAGTTAATTTTCCTCAAAATCCACACATTTTTCAAAGGAAATCCATATCTACATTTCAAAAATATCTATATATATAATTCATATAGGATGAACCCTATCAATAAGAAGGTATATTACCTCTAATCACAGGGAGTAACTTTTCAATTCCAATGAATATGCTTGGGATCTATGTTATACCTTGTTCTTGTTGTTTATCTATTACTATAGATTAGTAATATTTCTGGTGTACACTCTAGTTGAAGACATGTTTTATGGATGGGGAGGTAATTTACCACTATCTTTTCAGACTCATGTCCAACTTTGGACCCTTTTGGGATATGATCAGACTCTTTCATGCATGATTCATTTAAAGTGAAAATACTCAACTATGAGAGATAGTCACACACATAGAGCATGGTTATCAAGTGATACTTTTTGCTGATTTTACATTATTTAATATTCAATGGTGTTTTTCTTGTCCCTAGTATCTTTTTTGGAAAGGATTCACATATGGTTGCACTGTTTTTTGTCCTTAGGCCCTTTCTGGCTTGCACCACTTGTGTATATTATATTTTTGGAAAGTTATTCACATTATATGAATTTTATGTTTGTTTTTGAAATGTTAATTTATATTTTTAGTTGTAAGTTTTGTATAATGAATTATTTTATTTCCTTATACTTCCATATACATCTATTGTTTCACATTACAAACTAGGATACATCCCTATTCATGGATAGGTCATTCCAAATTTTGGTGTGGACCATGTGACTATTGATATATCATTTAAAAAAGTAAAACTATATCACATCTGTGTATTACATGACCAATAAAATTCACACAATCCTATAGTGACTAAGATATGTGGCTAAGGTGTTATGGTGTTGTGGCTCAGGTGATGTCTGAGTATTTAGGTCACATAAGTTACATTTAAAGTAGGTACATGTTCAAGGAAATTGAAAAATAAATTACCCCATTTTAAAATACCAAACGAATTCAAATATTTAATTAGTGTTTTTTGGACTGGGGATTATCAATTTTTCCCATGACCTATGTGTATCAAGGAACATATATCCATGTATACCTCAAAACATCGATAGTTATATAATACCATTATGGATATTTTGTATATATTAAATGATTATGCATGTTATTACTAATGAAAATTGTAATATTTTTTAACGTTTATAATTACCAATGAAATCAGGGGGATCTATTAAATAAGATGGAGATAATAAACAAACATTATTATATACATGAATATATATATATATATTTATCTATCTTATTCAACATATTAATGAATCAATAAATCATGTGTTGGTAATATAATATTTACTTAGTCTCGATATTTTACATAAGGTAGGGGTTATTTACTTGAATGAAGAAATAATCCTAATTTAAAATAACTATTTTATAGATATTTTCCTTAAACCAGAAGGAAATAACACCATTAAACTAAGTGAGTATTTATAATCATGTTCAATTAAAAGGTGACTTGATCATAATCAAATTTAGATTAGTGTCCAATGAGTATTAACATGTTTAAGAACATGAATTTGAAGGAAAAAATTTCCCAGATAATATATTGGATACTATGAGAAACTTTTTAGTCATTGATGCTCAAATAAATTGAATGTTTTATTATATGGAAGCCAGATATGAATTAAATCTTATAGTTTTATAGTAATAAGTATTTATTAAATAATTTGAGTTTTCTATACATTATGATCTTGGAACAAAATATTTCTAGTCAAAGGGGTGTCTCTATTTAATGAAAAAAAATCATGAGGGATTTTAATTCCATGTAATATTATTTCTTAGAATATATTAATATTATGAAATGAATTTTAGATATTACTATATATCTAAAATAGATGGAAACAAGTACTATAATGTTATTTTTTATAATGATGAAATGATATTTGACATTGACAAGGAGTATGTTTATATTTATTTTTCTATTTTTTTTTATTTTTTGAAATATTAGTAATACGTGTGCTAAAACCCTTTTGGGGATTAAAATGATTCAATAGATAAATTATATTTTTTTCATCCCTATTTTAGATGATTTTTTCAGGTCACTATTGTGATCAGACCACGCTCCTGATTTAAAAATGTGGGATACCTCTCGCTACATGGGTAATATTGTGGAATCATTTAATTAGGTGATAATATAGGGGATTATATCATCCTCATAATGAGATTATTTCATATTATAGGACTCCCTTTTAGATTTAATTATATATATGAATCTGTTATTGATTCCATCCCTGTGGTCATTTGTTAATTACATATATTTCTATATTAGTTGGGTGGTGAGAATCAATTAGAGAGGAAATGAGATGCACCCATTAGATGATATTATTTATTATCCGAAATAGTATATATAAGAATTTTATGTTTATCACAAAAGGTAATAGATTTATTATTTGAATCTAGGAAGAATCATGACCAATATTTTAAATCAATAGATAGAGGCACTTATAGTTTAATGTATTATGGGGTGGATTATCTTAGTTTAAAGGCATCTGGAGATTCACATGATTTAATTTCTAATGGGGAAACTCACAAATTAAAATCAAGTGGTGATAGTGATGATTTAATTTCCATTGGGGATACACATAGTTTAAAGGCTAGTGGGGAAACTCATGGTTTAATGTCGAATGGGGTCACTCACAGATTAGAGTATTATGGAGAGACTCTATATAATTATTACTCATAGGTGGGTGATATATTGTTTTATAATTCCCATGAAATATAGAGATATTAGGATCAATTTTTTGATTGAACCACAAAGAGGCATCCTACATATCATGATGGAAACAAGAGTAGAAAAAAATGTAGTTGGAGTAGTACAATATAATATCATTTGATAGGTACTATATTTGTAGTAAATATGTTTGTGTACTGAAAGGAGTGAAAATAATTCATTTTTAGGGATTATATAAAGCCCACCTGAAGGATTAATGAGGATTATTCTTATGCCACTCAAAGGAGTAAGACTGTGTCAGACTTATATATAGTTTTCTCGACCTAATAATTACACAAAGGGTTTTATGCTAAGATGTATCCATTTAGGCTCGGTGGAGGTGGTTTGTGTGAATAACATAAAATTATATGAGTGAGGTTCTAGTAGTAAATTTATCTCATGGTAGTTTTTTACATGAAATCGTTAACAACCAGTTGCACAAAAGTAATTTTTTCCTAAACCATGGGTTGCGCAAGGTTCTACTTGCAAGAGGAAAAAGTACTTGCGAAAAAGATTTTATTCACAAAGGATGTTTTATAATCCTCTCTAATGTTTTTCCATGGTTTCATGTACTTATGTATTATAATTCATGAAACTCAACTCCCTAGTAGGAATCCATTATACCTATTCAATAAGGTTGTCTAATAAAGGGGGTCATAGATTTCATATTTGTTCTGAAATGGATTCCCTCCACCCAATTTTCCAAAAGGATCCAGAAAATGAAATATAATAATATGTTATAAGAAACAGGTTTATAGAAGTTGGTATTTCACATTGTTCATGTACAACATAGTACCACTCTCATGGAACAATTAGTTTTCATAAACCTATATCCCTTTCTCTAAATTTATGGATTTAATCACCCTATATCCTTGATCTATCCTAGACACATTTTTTATGTTTCAATATATCCCCCCTTATAATTTAATATGTTCTAGATAAGAGAGATATAATTCCAAAGAAAATTAAGTTCATTTGTCACACATCACATCATTTTTAAGCAAATAAACAAGATAAATGGTCACCCATACTCCTATATATAATGGTATCAATTCATAGTTGGTGACTACGAGAATTCACATGAATTGATTTGATATAGTATTTTCACAGAGATCAAAATTTTCATGTAAAAGTTCATATTGAATGTTCTTCATTCTTCATGCATATAAATGCTTCACACAAACCCCGTTTCCTGTGACTTAACCTTTACACAATTTGGAGGTTTTGTGATACTAAAAATTTGTATAAATTATAATCTATCAACAAAATTCGGCTCAAATATTTCCAAAAATATCGGTCATGGATTTCATCACTTATCAGATGGTATCACCAAAAGCTATTGTAAGTAAGTAGGCTATGGATTAAAATGTTTATGTTGGTCTTTACAACCAAAATGTGCTGAGACAATGAATTCTAGCCAATTTTCTAGGGTAGGACATGTGAGAATACAAAATTTTATAGTGGATTCCACTATATGTATTTATTTTTCTAGATAATATGACAATCCCACTATCGTACATTGATTTAACAAAACAATGGTTCTGAAGATTTGTTAGAAATGTGAAAGCTTACATTTCCTATAATGGCTTCATCACGTGGTAAATTGATTCTAATATACATTACATATAGTTTAATTCCATCGGTATGGTGAATGATGAAGTGTAATACACTAAACCCTCACCCCCACATCACTCAATGATCTTCCAAGACAATATCTCTAAATGGAGCAGGTATGGAGCACTAATTGGGAACTCCACCCTTGATGAAAATTCTTTAATGATTTGGCACACATCTTTTGGTTCTATAGGATCAATGTTGAGTTTTAAGACCTTTTATGAATAGTGAGATTGTTTTTAGACCATATGAGTGTCATAGTTCCACATATTCCACTATGAAAATCTCATTTAGATGAGACTTAATAGGTGGTATCAAAAAATGAATAATTTCCATTTATACATGAATATGACATGATCAATTTTTTTATAACTTTATAATATTGGAGGGATAATAATCTTTAGTGGAAGGAATAATGAGTTTCAACTAGAATAAAATGTATAGAATAATGTTGAGTAGACCCCCACAATTGTCAAAGTACTTTTGTTGGTAGGGAGGATGAAATAGGAGAGGGAACCTCATTTACATAATTATATCTCCTTCCAAATATGACCTAATATTATATTAGAAAAAACATCCAGTTATTTTGTAGGGAATCAGAAGAAATGATTGGAATGACATTACTAGGGACTTTATAGGTAATACAAGTTTATTCTAGAGGAAATTTAATACTTGGAGTGGGGACTCCATGTAAATGAGGAGTTAACTCACAACATGAGACTAAAAAGCATCCTAGAAGAATTTTTGAGTTGATTTATACCACCAATTAGGGAAATAAATATGGTGGTGGGGCCTGACACCATCATCATTGTAGTGAACGTAACACATAAGTGTAACATTAATTTATCTATTTCAATCTAGGACAAAACTATATAATATGTTGAAAAAAATGAATGGGGGGTGTTCCATTGTTCATATATAGATTATTCCAATTCATGTATTGATGGGTTGTGGCACACCTTTTGTAATATGAGTTTCAAATCCACATTAACCCTCATAAACAAATTATTTTGATCTTCCATACTCAATATCATAATTGTGTGGTTTAAATAATAGATAATGATAAATTAATTTCCATTATGGTATCACACCCATGATTCACCATTACATCAGTCAATACTACAACAAGGATTATCACAAGTAATGATGATAGTTACTATAAAGAGAGGTCCTATTTGATTTCCTTAAGAGATGAGGTTTTATCCAAACACATCGATGATGAATTCATTTGTGAGATATAATCCATGGGTCACTTCAAAAACTAATTTAACTTCTTATAGAGGTGAAACCCACTATTATTAATAATGTGTTATAATGAACAATATCTAATGATCATTCAAGAATTTTGGATTATGCTAACATGTAAGATCACCCAGGATCAGATTACATTAAAAATAATGGATTCCATGAATGCATTACATCTAGATTATCCCCAAAACTGGGTAAATGTGTAGCTAGGTTCTACATTTAGGGAGTGGGATTTATGGGAAGATGATATGACATAGACTGAGGGGAGTAAGGATGGATGACACACAACTTACAAAAAGACCCAATGTATGAAAAAGAAGAAATCATCATTCATGTGTGTGTCTACTGAAGAGGAATGTTTGAGGCCCCATACTCGACATTATGGTTAGTATTTAGGGGATTGAAAAACTATTCATGATTTTTCCATGCGAAGAACATCAAACATTAGGGCGAATCCATAAATAACTTTTTAGTTATTCATGGAGTTACCCTGAGAAATCACTTGAGGGAATGTAGGGAAATCTCATATGATGATAGATTCACGAGAGCCTCAAAAGCTTGGGAAAGGACATGGAAATCCCTTACTAAAGGATTTTGTGAAGGGAAACATAATTTTTTTGTGATAAAATAGGGGGTCATTTTCAACATAGATCTAATTTACATTTTATTTGGGGAGATTAATGAAGAATACGTTACCCTCCTCAATGATATGCAGTTTCTAATCTATTATTGGAGCCGTCATGGAGTCTTCACTGGATGAGAGTGGGACATGATTAGTGGAGAACTCATAAAAGGCCTAGAAAGATTTGAACCTGATGGAGATGCAGTGTATAGAGTGGTAGGTGACGACTCCCAAGATAGTGAGGAAATTAGGTTTTCCGAGGAATCAATGGAAGTATATCTAAGAAAGGTAAAAATAATTTCTAACACATATTATTGTATTCCATTAAAAACTATAACTTTTCACTATTATACCATTAAAGGAACCACTGGATGATTCTTCTTCAAACCAGACCCCACATAATTCTAGTGGAGGCCTCTCTTGTCACCATGACCTTCTAAGGGTTCTAGAGAGCACCACATCTCATGAAATACTGTTCATTTTCAAATGATAATGATGTAAAGATAATAGAGTATAGAGGATCCATTATATATTTTCTTATGACATCTAATGGTAAGAAATTTCAAACCCCTTATACCTCCATACACCCATATGATAAATCTATGTCCCTTTTTCTCACACATTAATTATAGATCTAGTGTGTTTGGTTGAGTATTCTCATCCAATGGACTTAGGGTTGGCCAATAGTGTAGAGGGGTCCCTAATAATATATTTTTCATTCTTTTTCTCGGGTCTCAATATATTATCTAGTTTAGTTAATAAATTTGGTTAAACAGAATACATCCCTAGGTTTATTGAAATCATCTTCACAATGAATGTACATGTCAAGATTGGTCCTTATTTAAAGTAGGGTAATAATTTGTAAAAACATAATAAAAACATCATATTCTATAAAGGATAGTGGTTCCAATATAATTATGAATTTTAAGTTCCTCTAATAACCATGGTTATGATGATGAAACTCTAGAAGAGATTATGTTTTGGTTTGGAAAGGCCAGGTCTAGAGTAAAATTCTCTTAATAGGTTAAACTGTTCGTTTATAATGCTTCATTTTCCTCTATTGATATTAACTGAACTAATTACTAAATTATTTTAATGGCCCTTAGACCCAAAACAAATATCAATAAATTTTGATTACCTCATAAAAGTGACTTACCATCACCCCAATTAAAGAGTGTGGTGATTGATATTTCGATGTTCCCATCACCATAGAGAATCTTTGCTTTGTATTAGAAGCTGAGCAAGGGGATCAAGCCAGAGAAACATCACCACCCACATTAATGGTAGGGGAAACTATTATCTTATTATATAGGATCCTTGTTATGATGATGAAGATACGTCATCGAGCATCTTTTGTTGAGCACTGATGTGACTATTTGATATATTTTTTCCACAACGACACTAGTTATATTAATTGAGCCATGATTTCTCACTACTGAAAAACCCAGTGGTGTAGGGATTGTATTAAAGAACCCATATTCATTAAAATTGTTCTTTCAACAATATAAAATATCCCATGGAGAATAATATGACATATTCTCAAACATTGATGTGGAAAATTAGGTGATCCAAAAATGGGTTTGATGGAATGTTCATTCATTGATTATTAAAATTCCTTTCGATAGGTTCGGTAATTAGATAGGTAACCTAATACAGAGGATAGTGAACCTAGAATCTAGAATGGTGGACTATCATACCCTTCACACTAAGATCTATGACCTCTATGTCAATTGGGAGTGGTTGGTGGTATGATCTACTAACTTTGGGACCCATGGCGAGAAGTCCTTAATGGAGATTCAATATAAGGTAGCCTAATAAAAAGAGGAGAGGATCAAAAAAAAGGTCCTTACACTAGTTATGTAAGGGGAGTTTGAAAAAAATAACTAATTTAGATATTTTTTATGTTGAACTAGCCTAATAAATAAACTCAGTAGAAATGTTCAATGCATGGAGGGGTAAACTTAAAGCCCAAGTGGCCTAACTAAATCTACAAGTTGAGTCCAAGGCTGAAGAGTTAGAGAGGTTATGGTAGGCTTCCAAATATTCCCAATGAATGATGAATAATCTTGAGAATTCCATATCAGATGCCTTTAAAGAAATATATTTTGTGGATAGACTATATAATTTTATGATCCTTATTATTTATTAATGAATTGATCACCCATTAAAATTATAAGTTTTTAACTTCAATTCATATCAATAACAAAAAAAATGCAACGAAATAAACCCAATAATATAATACTAAGCATTTTAAATGCTAGAAACAAATGGTAATAAAATATCATTCATATTTATGGAGTGAATATTTATTCTAGAAAATTTGTCTTCAAAATCTTACATTGTCCATCACGGTATATAAATAAATAACCAAAACATTAGTATAGATGCAGTTTAAAATGTCTACTTCCCCTAAAAACCTTCTATGAATCATTTGGTTGCAACACCAATAGTTTTAAAAACATCTTTAACATAGTAGAGGTGGAAAAGAGGTAAATTTTGCCTCCAAGGGTTTTAATTAAGGGTAAAATTGGCACTAATTGTTTTTTGAGGATTACCATGACTATATATTAAAAATGTGAAAAATATAAGATGACCATTGACCATGTTTGAATTATGTTTTTCATGACACATTCATGAGAATTCATCCTCCATGAATGTTTCCATGGATTGGTATTGATGGAACAAGACTAGGTCCAAGTTCCATCTCCATAAACTGATGAGATTCAATTTAGTAGAAGTGGATGGGGACGATTTAATCCCAAATAATTTATAGTGCATTTTTAGAGAAGGATTAAATGATCTAAATAGTTTTATCAAAATGGGGTTCGCACTATTGTGCATTAAAAAATTGACCATGTGAAACAAATATAAATAAGATAATATGAGACAACATGGGTTTCGAAAATAATTATGGAAAATCTAAATAAAAACATGTGAATGAAGACTCAATTCCGGAATTGAAAGGGATCTTATGCGACAAACAATATTGTATAGTTGAGGGTTTTATAACATTGAATGAATGGGGAACTTCTAGATTAAGGTTATAGGAATGGGAGAAAATTAGTAGTATGAATTTATTTTATGGAAATTGAACCTCTAGAAAAAAGGTATCTTCTAATTTGAGATCCTAAATATCGAATCATCTCCCCAAGAGATCATAATATCTCATTGTTAGGTATGTAGGGGTAACATGATGTGAATATAAAGACACTGACTACTAGAATAAAATGGTGTATATGATATATTTTTTTATTCTGAAAATATAATATTTTATAATTTAAACATTCCATGTAAAATAAGAATTAAGTAACATATAGTTATTTGTTGGTGGTGCAGTACGTGACTACATCTACAATAGAAGGAAAATAATAAGTGGCCAGTTCCAAAAAAGGGGATCCTTTTTGGGTGAAGACCTCATCACATTTAGATAATTTAGTAATCATATAGAATGATTTCATTATAATGGTTTAATGATAAATAATTTGGACCAAAAGATAGTACAATTTATCCCACATGACTGGAAAAAACCCATGTCATTTAATGCTAGAGGTAAGTAAATTCCCATTTAGTTTAGTATCTTATAGTGAGGATTGTTCCCAGACAGTTTAACATTTTACACTGAGGAAGATTCTTATTCAGTTTAATTTCATGCATTGAGTACAATTACAAAGTAGTTTAATATATTATTATAAAGATGATGGGATAAATATAGTCTCTTTTTGGTAAATTTTAAGGACACATTCATTGGTGGGTAGCAAGATATGATCCATGTCCATGGTTACCAATGAATATGCATCATTGGAGTAAACATGTGAATGAGTAGGGTTTCATCACATTTGGGTTACAAATTTGAAAATTTCATTATTGGTATCATTGGTTCCTTTAATAAATGTAACAAATCACATTAGACATACAATTGAAGGAAAACCTTCTAATTTAATATTTGATCTGTGGTATTTTGGTGAACATCATGGATTGTAACATCTTGGATTTGGGTGCCACCCATTGGTGCCCTGAACCCTGTTGGTCACATGACCTCAAGTTCATTTCCCCAAATTACAGAGGCTTCTGAATAGTTGCAAGGGACAAGGTGTGACATTGGGGAAACTATGCCCTCATTGGAAGAGTATACACCGTGGAAAACAATTAGTAATAATAGTGGAACCAGTAATAAAAACTAAAATAAATAGTGTAAGACTGAAATTATATCCAATAGAAGCCACAATATATATATATATATATATATATTTGTGTGTGTGTGTATTATGCAATGGATATGTATCTAAGAAAACATCCAAAAAAGTCACAATGCTGGAAAAAATACAAAAACCAATGTTTAAAAGAAATAATAAACTCCAGCTCCATCGCAAGCCTTAGCTAAGTCCCATGCTCTCCAGATCCAAGATAAATCAAGTACCTGTTGAAGAAGGGCTCATGCCCTAAACAATAACTACAGCATATAATATGTTTGGGTCCAAAATCCTGACCCAAACATGGTGTGAGACGATTCCTAGTAGGTAACCACAAAAATATCAGTGCCTTACTACCTATGAATATATATATTTATATGTAGTTTGAAATATGTAGGAATGAGGAAATTTAGTAGGATTTTTTAAAAAGAAAATAATACTAAAGTTTTCAATTACATTCATTCACATTTATTATTGAATCTGTTGAATCATGTAAAACATGTGATCTAGCCAAAGATCTTTATCCCCCTGTGTAACAGTAACAAAACTGGTGTCTAAGAAGGACATATAAACAATCAAGTAATACTGAGTCCATGGGTGTGCTTTGGCTTGGTAGGGTCATCCAAATAATTCAATTATTCAATCACGATCCTATGGGAAAGTTCTCATAGTCTATCCCCCAGTATAACATAATAATAGTCATTTAAAAAAAACCGTTTAGGAAGCTCTCAGTATCTAACCCCATTGTTTGTACTTTGTAATAATCATTATGAAATTACCACATAGGAATCTCTCACGGCTAGTACCCCTTAGTCAAAATATCATCAATAAATTAAAAATGACCACTTTTTCAGCTCTCACAGTCTAAACCCCCAAGTCGATGACCACCTGGCAGTTCCCACAGTCAATAACCCTTGGTAAACATAACGGTAAAACATACAAAAATGACCCTACCGCGGGAAGCTCTCACAGTCAAATTCCCCTTGGTCAAACACTCACATTGCATATCATAGGAATCTCATATAATCGGTAACTCTATCATAACAACAAAAGGAATTGAAAATAAGGCAAGCCTAACAATAATTCTAGATCAAATCGCCATAAATACTCAAACAAAGGAAATGCACCGACAGGTGTCCCATAAACAAGGTATCAAACCTTACACATAAGCAACAACCCTTTATTAATCAATCAAACCACAGATGGAAATAAACATGGTTAAATTATAAATCATGTAATACCCCAAACGTGGGTATGCAATAGGTTATCATATATAATCCATAGATAAACAACGTAAGACACACACCACCTACCTTGATGTCTCACAATTGATATCCTTAATCATCTTCCCAAGAATAGGCCTAAAATAGTGAAAAATTCCCATCCTTGAATAACTCATTAGGGGGCATGAATAATGAAGGATGGATCTAGGGTGTTTGAGAACATACCGGTGGGATACAAATGCACATAACAACATCTCCATCAGAACTCGTATAGAGAATGAGGAGGGATTCAGAGTTCATCCCCCCCCCCTTCGCGCTCCTGTATGAACCAATTCAAGAATAAGGTGTTTCTAAAGATGAGTCGCGACCCTGCTGTAATTATTAAATAAAAAGAAAATTAAATGGTGAGTATAATTCCCTGAAATCAGAATCCCAGAGTCAGTGCATTATTTAAATACATTGGCATGATATAAAGAATCATGTCCCGAAGGAATGATAAATTTAGCAGTCTTGTAAAATAGATTATATTCAAAAACCTAACATTACAAATCAAAACATAAACTATAACATATATAACCTGTTTATAACACCATTATTCCATTATCTTAACCCTTCATATCAATCATAAATCACTTCTTGGAATCCTAGGAAAATAAAACATAAGAATGGGGTCAGTTCAAATGCTCATTAAGAATAAAATTAATCAAAAACAAACATAAATAAGTATAAACTTTTAAGGCATGGTATAAAATTGGAACGCAATACCTTTAAACATAAACTTCATCATAATATTTAAAAGATACATTAAATAATGTGATTTACTTACAAGGATATTCTACTAGTATAATGATCACATGTAACATCAAAAACTAATCTCATAATGATGGAATACATAATGTTGTACATCATTACCTCATAGTCAAGGCCTCATTCTAGAAATACAAATAAAAATATTTTCAAGGCATTATTCCAAGACACCAATTTGTCTAATGAGACCTACCGATGCATAGAGGGGCTATAGAAGGCCTCACCCATCACATACTATGTCCAATGAATTCCTCATATGAAAAGCGTGAAACATAACATAGACATTCGTATTAAAACTAGCATAAAAAATTTTAATACTTTATCCATTAACCATGAATGGTATAAAAATGTCACATCCATAGTCAAAAATATCATAAATCATTAAAAAAATATGTAAGATTGTTTTATAATACATTATCCTCAATAATGAATAATATCCAATATAGGATGTTCTCATGGATGAAAATAATCAGTAAAACTCTTGGAGAGAAATATCCCTTTTTCTTGAAATCATTTAAAAGTCGCAGAATTTATAAATGAATTAATTTTAAAAATATTTTTGAATCAAAGTGTCCCATAGCACTTTGAAACTTTTTAAATGAATTAAAATTTTAAAATAATAATGTCTATATAAATAAATCTTTAAAATCATTTGGAAAACATGGACATTATTTAACAAATTTAGGTATATAAATCATTAAAAAATTTAAAATGATGATCTAATAAAAGAGTACTTTCCAAAAAACCATAAAATATTCCTTTTGAAGATATTTTTAAGAAACATGGACAAGGATGATAAATATTTCCTATAAAATAATTACACATAAACAATCTCAGATAATAATGAGATTGAGGAATTAACCCTTACCTTAGAACAGATACTCCCCGTACATGTCTGAAACTCCTCTTCTCTGAGGGTATCCTTTTGATTTACACCAAAGGACTTCTTAAGATGGATTTATTCCCAAATTTTTTCCTCGAAGATGAATTTAGGGAAGTTTGGAGGAGATTTGGGCAGGTTTTGGCCAAGCCAAAGGGATTTGTAGGTTTTAATTAATGATAAAGGGAGGTTCCCTTTTATAAGAGAGGTGAGGGAACTTTAAAAAATGATTGAAATATTAATTTATTATAAAATGATATTCCGTTTCTAATAATTCATAATTGATTTATTTAGAGGATAATATGAGGATGGGTCTAAATAATTCTAATGAAATGTTTTTAGACATCTTTAGATCATAAAATTAACCTTATCTTTTAGATTTAACCCTTTGTAAAATAAGTTCACTCTTACCATGTACTCTGGTATTTTTATAATAAATGGTTAATATCTTTACTACAAAAGGAAAAGAGAACCTAAAGTGGATAATTTATTAATTTTTTATCCCTATATAAGTTATTTGGGTGAACATTATATTTTTAGGATTTTTATATCATTTAATAAACTAGTATTTGGTTTTAAAAACTCATTTATGTCAATTTTGACACTGTTTAGTAATTGATTCTTGTTAAAATCATAAAAACATGATTCCTTCGAAAAAAATGAATTAACACATCTCTAATATTTAAAAGTAATCCATAAAGGTTGTGTATTTCATCAAAATGTTGTAATTACTTTTATTTTAATACTTATAAATTCATTTACTGGAATATTTCACTAATGATGAAATCACTACATCATAATTGTTTCATAAATAAATATATTTATATAATCTCTAAAAATTATAAATAAAATACTATTATAAAGTAAATATTTTTATCTTTCTAATTAATATTTATTGACATATATATTAGTTATATAACCCTATATAAAAATTGATTTAGTAAAAGATATAGGATTATGTTATAATTATCTTTACTTTAAATTAATTCTAATATCATGTCATTATCACACCCAAGTATCTTCATGGGATCCCAAAATTGACCCAAGGATTACCATGGTCAGACATATATAATCCAATAGAATTAAGACGTCTGTTAGGTACTTTTATATTTTTATAATATTATTTTTTACCCGTATTTACCAGATTTTCCCTATAACCATGGTAAATAAATATAATTACTGAAGCTACTATTCATAATGTCCAAAATTAAAAGGTAACTATTTACACAATTTGTAAATTTTTATTACAAATATAGAATCCATTTGACCAAATTAAAAAAACATAAGTTTCAATAATTAATTTTAAATTAATTCCCAATGTCAAAACCAAAAAAGAGGGTTTTTAAAAAGTAAAAACTATCAAAAGATTCACATGTGTTTATGTGAAATTTAAACAATAAATTAAATCAAATGAACAAAATTATATTAAATTATAGAAATATAATATAATTGAACTTTTAAATAATAGAAATTTATAATTTAATAATATAAATTATTTATTTTAAAAAGTGGTTTTCAATTAAAATTATGTATCTTCCACAATTCATCAAAACATGAAAGTTATTGGAAAAGTACAAAAAATATATACAAAATAAAATTTTATGTATCACTTAAAAATAAGAATTTAATTTCATCAAATTAAATATATAATATTTTCAAATTTTGTATTTAAAAAGGTTTTTCCATTAAAAGGCATAAAAAATGCATTTTTTGAAAAATACTTCTTTTATCTGAAAAATTGAATTTGTCCTTATATTATGTCACATAAGATGAATGTTAAAATTTTATGGGATATATAAAATTCAATATATGGTTAATACTATTCATAACCACTTTTTAAATGGCTAGTTTGATAGGTCATGGTGCACATGAACTCGGCATTACGTATATCTCACGCCATTGAATTATTAAGAAGGAGTGTGCTATAGAAGCTTGGGGTGTTACATTATCCCCCCATTCAAATTAATTGCATCCTCAAAATTTAAACTCAAAATTTAAAACTATGGGGTTGACATTTCAAAAAATCTTAGTTGAAATCTCATATCATAAAATGGATTAATGAGACCTATATTTTAAAATAAAGAAAAGTATGTATGAAGGTTATCCTAAATAACACTTATTAGGGTTCCATGTAGGAACACATGGATACGGAAGAGAAAAATAACCATCAACTTCTGATTGAGGGTGATAGAGAATATTATTAGGGAAAATTTAACAATAATAAAGTTACAATTCTGTGATGATTTAAGGGATCATTTGATGAATCCTAAAAGAAAGTACTAGGAAATATTTTTGGTTTTATGATGAATTCTATAGTGTTATAGAATTAATTTAATTCAAATACATAGAACTCAATGATTGAGACCTAATTTTCATGTATAGTTTCATCCTTTAACTAATTTATACCAGAAAATCATCTTTCTCTTCAAAATATAAAACTAAAAAATATTTTATTTATATCAATCGTATAAGGTTCCAAATAAAAAAATACCATTTAAATGAAGAAATACATTTTATAATAACCAGGGACTTCCTGTAGGCTTGTGGTATTTGATAAATCCTTTTCACACATTACTTGTGGTTTCACTTCCCACAGGTTTGTCTGACACAATAGGTTATCGACCGACCTATAGTTTTACTTTTTTCTAAGAATATAGTATTAAAACATTCCAAAAATAATCTTAAGAAATTTCTTAACCTTAAAAAATACTATCCAATGTTCAACTTAATCCATTCCAACCTTTAGGGTTATCCAAAATTCTACTGTCCAATCTCTATATAAAAGGTCCCTAAATTCCAAAAATCCATTGAATCATTAGATTCCCAAAAAAATGTAATGTTGATCTTATTATCACACAATGAATATATGATTACGTTCATAATATATATATAATAATGAAAATAAAAATTACATCATGAAAATAATTATATATATCACATTATTCTTATAACTAGAATATAATTCTTGAATCCAAAACACAAATACATTAATTATTCCACTTCTACTGTAGTAAAAACATAAACTTGAACTTGATCCGTTTGATTTTTTGAGCTATATTTACTTAACTCTTTGGAAACATGTTTGCACAATGTCCCATATCTTTACAATTATAACATTTCACAGATTCCTCATTTCCCTTAATATGTGTCTTTATCTACCATCCTCTTATTCTTTTCCTTTACATTAATTCCATAAGACCTATAGAATTAAATTTCTATATTGAGAGCACATGAGACTATATCTTTGTAAGATGAGAAAGATTGTGGGACCAATTCCTATTGGAGGAGAAGTTTTAACCCATCAAAGAATATATCAATCTTCTTTATTGGGTTACATATGTACTCTATATCATGCCATGATAACCATGTGATGTTAGCCTCATACTTTTCAATATTCTCATCTTTCTTTTGCCTCAGGCTTAGAAATTGTCTTTCCATATCAGATCACTATTCATGAAGAATGTATTTCTCTAGAAAAAGTTCTTTATACTCCATCCATTCCATATTTCCCACTTCTTCATCCTTCATTGTGTTTTGATTTAATGACCTCCATTGATCTGCATCTCCTGAGAGATGATAAAATTCCATGACAACTTTTTCCCTTTCATTACTTCCCAAAGAGAGAAATATTTTCTCTATGTAATGTATCCACTTCTCTACTACAAAAAAATTTGTAGTCCCATTGAATGTTAACTGTTGTTTTCTCATGAATCGGTCTAATATTGATTATCCGCATTGTGGATTATGATGCTCCAAACGGGTAGGGTTATTATTCCTAACCTAAATCAACTGTCCAAATATGGTTATAAGATTTTCTGTACTAGTTGGGTCACCAACTCCACTATCATTTTCATACAATGGAGGTTAATCCCTACATGTATTATGTTCCTAGATACAATTTACATTTCTTCCACTAGGTTCCATTTCTAAACAATTACATACACTAGATTAGGTTATGAATCTTAATTCATAATTCCAAACTAGTAAAATATATTATATAAATTGAAAAATTTATACATATCTAATCCATAATCATAAATATGGGGTTTTAAGAACATATTTACTCATAATCCATCATAATTGTTTGTAAAGAAAATATGAACTATCCTTAGAATATCCCCCGGGAGTGTCGAACCCAGTGTGCTGTAAGGACCGTTTTCATGTTCCAAGTTACCCCGAGTCAAGTGTTGGAACCAGGTTCTTCAAAGCATGATTTGGTGTATGGTTTGTGTTTGTTGTCAATCCTCAGTGGAAGTTCAGGGTGTGTACCAACAAAGTGATCATACCGTTCAAGCAGAAAACAGTAGTGAAGGTGGCGCTGTTTCCCAGTGTTTGCCAAATTTTTGGGCCTGAAAATCCGTAAATAAAGTAAAGTGTTTTTGGAAAAGATACTTGCGCGCCGAGCTCTTGGAGGATGAAAGACTTGCGCGCCATATGTTTTTGAGGATCAGAACATCACAATTTGGCTAAGGAAAGAAGGTCGCGCAAGTGTTGGTCGGGTCGCGCAAGTAACTTGCGCGACAGAGGATCTGGAGACAGGACTTGCGCGCCGTCGAGGGACTTGCGCGCCGCCGCGCAGGGGGTCCAGTTTGCCTATAAATACTGGACCACCCCTCCTCATTTCCAACGGAGTTCAAGGCCGAGAGATTTTTCGAGCTCTCGTCGCGCAGGTGGTTGAGTCGCGCAGGTGGTTGTTTTGTCGCGCAAGTAGAGTTTGCGCGCCGGTGTTTGGCTGTTCTCCCAAGGCAGTTTGGAAGAGAAAGGAAGTGGATCGCGCAAGTATTTAGGTCAAGAAGGCAGTGTCGCGCAGGTGCTTCAGTGAAACTTGCGCGCCAGTTTTGTCTTGCGCGCCTGAGACTTGCGCGCCGCCGGGAGACTTGCGCGCCGGGCTTGAAAAGGAGACCTAGACACTATTGAAGCACGCCTGCCTTGCTGGAGCTGCACGAAAGCCGAGAAACTACTCGGTTCATTCGAGGAAAAGTGATATTCTTCTTCTGGTGAGAATCAGACTTCAATAGAGCATCTACATTCAACAAAGGATGCACTCTTATGCAAATGAAGAAGAGACCTACACGTCTATAAACTGAGTGGGACTTCACCAACGGCAGTGAGCCAGGGGGAGTCAACGGGAGTGACCCGAGGGACGCAGTGAGTTATCCCTGAACTATTGTAAAGGCAGTGAGCCTGGGACAGAGTGTCTGTACCCGAACTTTTGTATCCGCAGCTAGTGAAGCATAGTGGATTTAGGTACGACCGACAACCTGTCAGCGTATGCTCCTTGGACGTAGCCCTTAGTGGTGAACGAAGTAAAAATGACTGTGTCTTCTCTGTGCATGTGAATGTTTTCTTTTTGATTGTAATCATCATACAGGTTCAACAAGTTCCTACCAACGTGGGAACAAGATCCAACAAATTAAAAGAAAAAGTGGTCACCCTGATTCACCCCTCCCCTCTCAGGGTGTCCCGGGGTCCTTCATCAAGATTGCAACACCATGTCAGAGTGTTTATCCCTAGGTACTTCTGTTCTAGAACCACGTCCACCTTTAGTGTCTATACAAGGATTTATTTTATAGTAATAACCACATAATATCTAATTTATAATGCTAGGATTAGTTTCCATACTTATCCTCAAATTCTGTCTTAGGATTATGATCCCTCATCTTAGATTTCTAAATTTATTTCCATGGTAATTTCTAAACTTCCTCGGTTACCAAATGTAACACCCTGAATCTAGAATCCCAAAGCTGGTGTATTATTTTAATACAGTGGAATGGTATAAAGAATCATGCCCTCAAGGACTGATCCATTTATTAGTTGTGGAAAATATATTATATTCACCTACCATACATTATAATTCTAGTTACAAACTATAATATATATAATCCTCTAAGGATGCAATTATTTCCCTATCATAACCTTGCATATCAAAAATAAAACACTTCTTACCATCTTAGGAAAATAAAACATGATAAAGTGGTGAGCTTAGAATCTTAGTAAGGATAGAAATACCATATAAACTATCATAAATAATCATTTTAAGGAAGGGTATATAATTTAAACACAATCCCTTTAAACATAAACTTAAGCATAATATGGAAAAGGTAAATCAAATAATTCTATTTACTTATTCACATGGATGTTCTCCTAGTTGAATAATCCCATGTAAAATCTGTAACTTATCTCATAATGATGAAAGGCATAATGTAATACATCATATCCCCATAGTCACGGCCTCATGCCAAGACTAAAAATAAAATATTAGAAAGGCCTTGTGAAAAGGAAATAGTTTGTCTCATGAGACCTACCGATGCATTGAGGGGATCTATTGGGCCCCACGCATCACTTACTATGTCAAATTCCTTCCACATATGAAAAGGGTGAAACATAATATATACATTCGTATTAAAACTAGATTAGGAAATGATAATAATTTAACCCTAAAACATGAATGGTATAAAAATAGCATATCTACAGTCAAACATATCACAACTCATTAAAAAATATGAAATACTGTTTATAATAAATAAAACATAATCAAGAATAATATCTAATAAATTATGTTGACATATTTGAAAATAATCAATAAAAATATTTGAGAGAAATATCCTTTTTTCTTGAAATCATTTAAAAGTCGCAGAATTAATAATTAAATTCATTTAAAATATATTTTTGAATCAATTTTTTCGTATAATTTTGAAACTTTTGAAATGAATTAAAATTTTAAAACAATAATTTTTATATAAATAAATCCTTAAAATCATTTTTGAACGCTTGGACATTAATTAAAAATATTTTGGTAAATAAATCATTAAAACAATTAAATTGATGAACTAGTTAACGAGTCCCTTCCATAAAACCATAAAAGATTCCTTTTGATGACATTTTTATGAAACATGTACATGGATGATAAATATTTCCAAGAAATTACTTACACATAAACAATCTCGAATAATAATGAGATTGAGCAATTTTCCCTTATCTTTGAACTGATACTCTCCGTACGTGTCCAAAACTCCTCTTTTTTAGGGTGTCTCCTTTTGATTTGACCAAAAGTACTCCTTAATATAGATTTCTACATAATTTATTGTCTATAAGATGAAGTGAGGGATGTTGGGATGAGATTTTGGTAGGGTGGTCCACGCCAAAGGGCTTTGGAGGTTTGAATTAAAAATAAAGGTAGGTTCTCTTTTATAAGATAGGTGAGGGGCACATTAAGAAAAGATTGAAATATTAATTTGTTATAAAATGATATTCGGTTTTTAATAGCTCCAAATTGATTTATTTAGAGGATATGATTATGTTGGGCCACAATACACTCAACCAATCTGTTTTAGACATGTTTAGGTGATAAAATTAACATTATCTTTTAGATTTAACCCTTTGTAAAATAAGTTAACTCTTACCATGTCTTCTTGTATTTTTATACTACATGGTAAATATCTTTACAATAAAATTCCAAGAGAACCTAATGTGTATCATTTATGACCTTTTTATCACTGTATATGTTATTTTTAAGAACATTTAATTTTTAGGATTCTTATATCATTTAATGAAATAATTTTTTTTAAAACCCATTTATATCAATTTTGACACAATTTTGTAATTGATTTTTATTAAATTAATAAAAAATTTATTCATTCTAGCCAAGGGAATTAAATCATCCCTATTATGTCAATTTCTCCCAAAAAAATTCATGTACGACATCCAAATGTTCAAATTACATTTATAATAATATTTATAAAATCATTTATCTGAATCTTTCATTAATGAGGCAATCACTGCATCAAAATTGTGTCATAAATAAATATATTTATCTAATGTCTAAAAATTATAAATAAAATACCATTATATGGGAAATATTTTTTTGATTTATAATATCTTTTTATAGACATAGATATCTGTTATATAACCCGATATTAAAATTGACTTAGTAAAAGATATATGTTGATGTTATAATTATCTTTACTGTAAATTAATTCTTATATCATGTGATTATCACACCCAAGTGGCTCCAAGGGGTCCCAAAATCGACCCAAGGAAGCACATGGTCAGACATATATCATCCAATAGGATTAGGAAAGGTGTTAGGGTACTTTTCTATTATTATAATATTATTTTTTACCCTTATTTACCTGATATACCCCGTCATCATGGTAAATAAAAATAATTAATGATGTTACTATTAATAACGTCCAAAAATAAAAGGTACCAACTTAAAATATTTAGACATTCTGATTCCAAATATGGAATCCATTTTTCCAAATTCAAAACACGTAACTTGTAATAATTAATTTAAAATCAATTCACGTTGTCAAAACCCAAAAGCGGGTTTTTAAAAAGTAAAAACAATCAAAAGATTGACCAGTGCTTATATACAGTTTAAATGTGAAATTACTTCCAATTACCGAAATTATATTAAATGATATGAATATAATATAATTATACATTAAAACCACTCAAATGTTTAATTTAACACTATAAATTGTTTTTATTAAAAAATATATTTTCAATAAAAATTAAGTATTTTTTACTATTCATAAAAATATGAAATTTATCAGAAAAGTATCAAAAATTTATCCAAAATAAAATTTTCACATCCTTATAAATAAGTATTTAATATCATAAAATTTAATATATAAATGTGTGAAATATTGTATTTAAAAAGGGTTTACCTTTAAAAGGTGTAAAAACTGTATTTTTTTAAAATATTTCTTTTATATGAAAAATTAAAATTTTCCTTATATTATGTCACATAAGATGGATATTGAAATATTATGGGATATATAAAATTCAAAATATGTTTAATAGTATTCATAAAATCTTTTTAAATGGCTATTTTGATAGGTTGTGGTTTGCTTGAAATCATTGTTGAGTTCATCACATGCTATTGAATTATTAAGAAGACGTGTGTCATGGAAGCTTGGGGTGTTACAACGTGTTCATTAATAGTACATTCCATGTATTAGCCTCAACTGGCTCCAAATTATGTAGGTTATCCAAGTCATCACATGACTATGTACTCGGCCATTACACAGCCAGTACGCGGCTATACACAGAAACCGAGTACATGATGTGTACACTAAAGTACACAACATGTGTTTTGAAAATTATAATTTCTTCCTTCTTCCTAAAAAACAAACCAAAATCGAGATCTATACCTGAAATGAAGATATATAATGATACAACCATCCCCCTTAAAGTAATTCATTCTCGTATTTCAATTCTATGGGTGGTGAAGAAGAATCTGTGAACAACTCCAGCCACTGTGATCGTATGTCGGCCTCCCTCTCCAGAGTCTCATCCTGCACTCCTCTATGCTACTATAGAACGTGTACCATATGAATAGAATGACCATGGTTAACCTTCATGACGCGATCCAAAATCTGAATAGGGTTCTCATTGAAGGATGCATCGAGCTCCAACTCAAACTCCTCAGATTGAAAAACATGAGACTGGTCTGAAAAGTAATGTCGTAGCTGAGAAAAATAAAAGACATCGTGCATATATCAGTATATCTAAGGTAAATGAAACTAAAATGAAAAAATCCCAACTCTCTTCCAAACCTCAAATAGCTCAATGTATATCGGTGAAAGCTTCCCCTGTCTCCTAGTCCTCATATGTCCCAAACTCCGTGTGACATGCGGGAAAACCTGATCTCTGACCTCGAACTCCATTGTTCATCTCCATTGATCAGCATAAGATTTATGGTGAGATTGTGTAGTAGCCATCCACTTATAAATAAACTCCACCTACTCAGTGGTCTCCTGGACAAGATGAGGTCCCAACATAGCTGCCTCTCCTACCTCCAGCCAACATTGCGGTGATCGATATGACCTTTCGTACAAATCCTTATAAGGTTTCATCTGAACCGTTTCCTAAAAATGGTTATTGTTGTAAAACTCCACTAGGGGTATGTGTTTCTCCTAAGAGACCCCAAAATCCAAGATGTATTCACGAAGCATGTCCTCCAAAACATGAAATGTATGCTTATACTGGCCATCTATCTTGGGATGGTAAGCTATAATCAGAAGTACCTGTGTACACAAAGCCCACTATAGTCCCTTCCAGACATGAGAAATAAACTCAGCATCCCTATCTAAAATGACAGAGTGCAGAACCCCCTAAAAATGTACAATCACTTGAATGTAAAACATTCAAATCCCATCAACACTGATGGTTTCCTTGAACAGCAGTAAATGTGCAACCTTAATGAGTTTGTCAAAAACAACCAATACAACATTATTTCCTCAAGGCGTCCTTGGTAAACCCATCAAAAAAAACCATCATGACATCATTCCAATTCCAATCAGTAATGGGTAACTACTATAATAGCCTTTACTATAGCTGATTCTCCACCTTCAAATACTGATAGGTGGAACATCTCATAACAAAAACATTAATGTCCCTCTTCATTCCCGACCACCAATACTGAAGATGTAGATCTTGATACATCTTGGGGCCACCAAGATGAACTGTCCATGTTGAGGCAGGAAAATCTCGCAACATCTCCTCGCGTATGTCTACTGACTCCCATATGCATCCATGAAATCACAAAACCTCATCCTCATCCATGGTCTACCCAGGAATACGGTCATCTCCTAACAAGATCTCCCGTATGACTATGCGTTTGCAATCTGATAGCATCCTCATTCACACTCAATCAAAAAGAGTAGAGGTAACAGGTATAGAGGAAAAAAACATCTACTTGTGTCTATCATGCACCTCTAAAATGCGTCTCAGAAAATAGAGCCATAAGTTTCCACTCAATGCAGTCCCCTAGAATATCCTATATTTGAGTCATCCTGCTCAACGCATCAGCCACAACGTTGCCTTTCCCAAGAATGTAGGCAAGCTCCAAGTCAAAAGACTGATGGTACTCAACCCACCATAAATGTATCAAACTCAAATCATGCTGAGTAAATAAAAACTTGAGTCTTTTATCCAAAAAGATAATGTCTCCAACAGTGAAAATCATGCACAACTATAGCCAACTCGCAGTCGTGCGTCGGGTAATTCTTCTCATGGGGCCTCAACCGCCAAGAACCATATGCAATGACTCCTGACCCATGCATATAAACTGATCTGAGCCTAATACCAAATGTGTCATAGAAAATAGTGTAACTCTTCTTTGGCTTTGGAAAAAACCATTATTAGTGGTGAAGTCATACACCCTTTCATCTTATGAAAGGCTGAATCACATAAATCTATCCACAAGTACTTCACACCCTTCTTAGTTAAGACCATCAGGGCATTTCTAAGCTTGAAAAATCATTAATAAATCCTTTGTAGTAAACTTTCATCCCTATAAAACTCCATACCTCAAAGACATTCTTTGGCTTCTCCCAGGAAATTTCTGCTCCCACTTTCTCTAGGTCTACTAATAGTCATGTCATTGAGATGACATGACCCATGAAATGAATTTGATCCATCCAAAATTGGCATTTTGAGAGAATATTATATACCTGATGATCACTCTATGTACTCAAAATGATCTCAAGATAGACGACATGGCCGTGTAGATTGTGAGAGTACACCAAGATATCATCCAAAAAGACTACCACAGAATAATCCATGTAAGGATAGAACACTTGGTTCATCAGTTCCATGAAAAATTATAGAGTGCTCATGAGAAATAACAACATAAAAAAATAGTCATATAGAACATACCGATTATGAAAGGTTGTAAGAGGTGTATCTAACGGTCTAATGTGAAACTGATGATAATCAGACCTCAAGTCAATATTTTTGAACACATGGGATCCTCAGAGCTGGTCAAATGTATCATCAATCCTTGGTAAGGGATATCATTTCTTGACTTTCAACTGGTTCAACTTCCGATAATCCACCCAAAACCTTAGGGTACCATCTACCTTATTCACAAAAGTACAGGTGAACCCCATAGAGATGTACTGGGTCAGATGAAACCCTTCTTCTTAACTCCTCTAACCACTTTTTTAAGTCCCCTAACTCTAGTGTAGACATCCTATAAGGAGGAATGGACAACAGTGTCACTCTTAGAAGAAGCTCAATAGATAAATATACCTATCACTCTGTGTAGGTAAACATTAAAAGTCCTACAGAAATAAATCATTGAAACGATCCAACCCTGGAGTAAATTCCATCTATGAAGTCCCCTTTTCATCCAGATATAAACTAGAAATATGGTCTATAATTCCTCCCAACCCATGATTCTTGGGTCCATATCTACTCGCCTGGACATCCCATTCACCCTTGTGTAGAAAAGATCCACCCTCCTATGAATTGAAACTCACCCTACGATGATAGAAATCAACAAAGAATTTAAAGGTGAATAACCAGTCCATTCCGATAATGACATTGAAACCTATCAACTTTGAGACATAGAGGTCCCACAAGAAGTAACACCCATCAACCTCAAGATGGAAATCCTTTATCTAACATACACTATAAATCCTAATACCCAATGAGTTTTTTGGGATCATAGAATCCTCAGATATAATGATACAGAGCCCAAGTCTCCCCACAATGGCAAAAAATATAAAACTATGGGAATCCCTTATGTAATAAAGAGCTGAAGATAAACTAAGGCTACCTGAATAGTGCCTCTAACCGTAGAGGGTCTGGGATCCAACTCTTCTTTGGTTTCTTCCATCGTAAAAAATCTAACATATACAGTGGCCCTGAGACCCTACCTAGCTACCCTGATACTATCCAGCTTACATTGGATCAAAACCTGTCATCTGGATGCCACATACATGACCACCTCTTCAGTCAGGATAGCCTAAAAAACTCATGTTTCCTGACTGATGAGAAACTAGTTTTGATGCTCATGAATGTGGAGTTATAACATATCCCTTCCCACTCCTTGCAGGTGAGAACTTCCTGTGGTAATGAAAAATAGGACCCATCATGCTATAAGATCAATAGTATACTAGTTCTCTCAGGTACTGCAGTATCATGTTCCCACTCCTTCTTCACTGGTAGCATACCACTTGGCTAATTGAAAAAACATCTTATGGAAGCTCCCTGCAGAGCTTCCTTCTATCAGTTGATAGAGTACCAAACGTGGATACTAAACCGCCCAAGCATGAAACTTCTAACACCATTAGATTAATTTAGGAAATTAGATCCTGGTTAACTATAGTAGTCATTGAAGTTATCATGAAGACATTCACCAATGATCGAATGTTGTACCTGAGACCATCCTCAAACTACCTAGCCAGTGATAACTCATCACATACCAAAACAGGTGCGATGAGCTGATGCTCTATCAAACATGAAGGGTCATCCATCACTAAAAGAGTGACCTGGTCCAAACTCATAAACATCGATGCTCAATCAGCCCTCAACCTCTCGGGGTAGAAGAAATCATAGAAGATCTTTTGAAACTCTTCCCATGACTTATCTTCATGACATCCCGCTGGTGAGATTACATCCCACCGTCGATTGGAAGAATTATGTAACATGTAAGTCATGAGCTTCACCCTCCTCTCATGAGGCATCTCTAGATGCTCAATGATAGAAAGTATGGACTCCAACCATGAGTATACAACTTATGGTCCCCCATCCCTTGAAAAGTGGGAGGATTATGCTGCGGGAACACCCATGTCAACTCTTCTATAATAGGGGCATGATGTGGTGCTTCATGAAAAGTAGGCCTCATCCTCATGAATCCTTCATGGAACTATGCTTCAAAACCTAAATCTGATATAATTACTGGTGAGAGTATGAGCATGATGGGAGGGTCAGCTGGTAGTCCCTGATCTACCATTTTTTGTGTATGATCAACTCCCTATACCTGGAGTATAAATGGAGGACGTCTTGGTGGAAAAAATATACAAGTTCAAGTGCACACATCAGTTCATGATTATAAAGTATAGAAACATAGAAGTGAAATAATGGAACATGAGAAGGAAATAATTAAAAATTTAAAAAATAGGTTTACATGGATTGTAGAACCACTACACAACGTGTTCCCTTTAAGAATTAACATGGGTGTGTACCCCTTATAAACTAGTTGTGTAACACACCAAACACATGAAGTGTTAGTCCTGATACATGGAGTGTACATGAATACTCCACCATCCCCAAATTCTTCTACACAACTAGAACTAGATTGTTCCATCCTGCTGTAACACTACATGACATGTTCACCCTTGACACGATGTGTACCACTAATGTTTCATCCACCGGTGTCGTTAGTCACACAGTTGGATACACAATTGATTACTACAAAACATGTATATGCTATACACTCCATGTAAAAACTATGTTTCATCCACCATTGTCGTTATTTACATAGTCAGATACACAGTTGATTACTAAAAAACATATATAATCAAGACACGATGCGTAATACCTATGTTTCATCCACCCATGTCGTTAGTCACACGACCGGATACATGGTCTTTTACAGCACAACGTGTACTCTCGGTACATGACATGTTCTATCAAACATTTACCAACCCTATGGGTATTCTAACACAGTCAGTCACACAGTAAATAACTACATGATGTGTATATATAGTACATGAAATATACATATGAAAAGTCCATTATGACATAACAAAAGAACACATGGTGTGTGTTCATGACATCCCATTCCATGTTCTATGGTTTTTCTAAATAGTTAGCCCATAGAACTACTTCGGAACCCCAAAATCATAAAATTTGGTTAGGGTATGCCATGTTCTGATTTATGAGAGCCCATACTCCCCGCAAATCAAATTTTGGCATCCTTATTCATATCATATCTTAACAGAATTCAATTAATGTTCAAACATGATCCACAAAATTCCAATCCAAGAGGGCCCATATAACCTTAGAGACCAAATATTGGAGCCCATACAAAAGGAACATTATAAACACCAATACCCTATCATAATAGCAGGTACATCTATCATGGCTTCTATCACAACATTATACATATCTAGCACACCATCTATCACAATAACTTGAAATTTGCAATGTACCCTAAATGGAATGCCAAGAATGAATGACATGTGATCTCTGGAATGTTTTTATATGATGCATGAGATGGAATACCCTCATATTATCAATTTTCAATAGAAAAAGAACCACAATAATATCAATCATAATAGCACAAAAAAGTGAATCACCCAATAGTGAAATCAAATCAACTGTAACAACTTCAAATCCAAAAAATTGCAATATTCAAGGTAACTTGGCTTTTCCCTATACATGGGTTAGCTACTCCCAAGAAAAAATTATTACTAACTACCTATTCCATCATATTCACGTATATAGGATCCATATAGTAAGTAAAAATATAAAATAAAATCTTTTTATACCACTTTGTAATGTATTGGATCTGGGTGACTACCAAAGGTCCCCCGAACTCGGTTTTTCAGATGACCTCAAGCACATTTACCCAAACTCCAAAGGCTTCCGACTAGCAACGAGGTCCAAGGTGTGATATTAGGGTAATTTTTCCCACATTCATATAGTATACACAATGGAAAACAAATAGTAACTGTAGAAAAGGAGTAATACCAACAAAAAAAATAGTATAAAAATTAAAGTAAATCCAAAAGAAGCCACAATATATATATATATAAATATATATGAATGATGCATGGAATACTTATCTATTAAAGCATAAAAAAATGTCATAGTGATGGAAAGTAATAAAAAAACCAATATAAAAAAGTAATAGTAAACTCCTACAGCATCACAAGCCTCGGCTTTGTCCCATGATCTCCAACTCCATTAGAAATCAAGTACCTAATAAAGAAGGGTGATTTCCCTTATATATACCTACAACATTATATTCTATTTGGGTCCAAAATCATGAATCAAACAGGGTGTGACATAAATCACAATAGGTAACCACCAAAAGATCTGTTTCTAACTATCAGTGAATATATATATATATATATATATATATATGCAGGAGTGATGTAATAAACTAGGAAGTAGTCAAAAGTAAAAAACCCTATAGTTTTAAATTACATTTATTCAAATTTATTATTGAATATATTGAATCATATAAACATTGGGATCTATCCTAAGCTATGTCCCATTATATTATAGTAATAAAACTGGTGTCTCAGAAGGCCATCTAAACAGTCAGGTAAGACTGAGTCCACTCGTGTGTTTTGGCTTGACAGACTCGTCACAATCATTCAATTACTCAATCATGAACCCAAGATAAAGTTATCACCATCTAATACCCCATGATCTAACATAAAAACAATCATTTAATAATGACCCTCTGGGAAGCTCTCATGGTCTAACCCCTTTGGTTTTACATAGAACTAATCATTTAGAAACTACCGCCTCGGTAGATCTCATGGTCAATACCTCTTAGTCAACATAGCATCAATAAATTATTTACGACCACCTGGGTAGATATCACGATCTAAACCCCTAAGATGATAACCACCTGGAATCTCTCATAGTCAGTACCCATTGGTCAACATAATGGTAAAACATCCATAAGTGACCCTACCTCATAAATCTCTCATAATCAAATTCCCCTTGGTCAAAATTTCACAATGCATATCACATGAATCTCATATAATCTGTAACTCCATCCTAAGAACACAAGGCATGGAAAAAATGCAAGACTAATAGGAATTCTAGACCAAATGGCCCTAAAAAATCAAACAAAGGAAACACACCCACGAGTCTCCCATAAACAATGTATCAAACCTTATGCATAAGAAACAACCCTTTATTAATCAATCAAACCATAATAGGTAATAAATAGGATTAAATTCAAAATCAATAAATACCCCAAACTTTGGTATGCATAATTTTATCATATATAATCCAAAGATAAAAAATGAAAGGAACAAACCACCTACCTTGATGTCTCAAAATCGATATCCTTGACCGTCGACCCTTGAATTGTCCTAAAATAGTAAAAAACACCCAACCTTAAATAACTCATGAGAGAAGAATAATTAGGATGAAATGATCTATGGGTTTTTATAACTCACCAGTGGGATTGTAACGCACTTGAAAACATCTCAATCAGAGCTCAAACAAAGAATCAGGATGGGTTCATAATTCATTGGCCTTTCCACCACGCTCCTGTATGAACCACCCAAAAGAAGGTGTTTCCAAAGCTGAGATGATACCCCACTCCAATTTATCAAATAAAAAGAAAAGTACATAGTGTGTTCATTAATAGTACACATTGTGTATTATCCTCAACCGACCCCTTTAATTAAGTGGGTCTTCTAGGTCATCACATGACCATGTAATTGGCCGTTACATGACCAGTACACAACTGTACGCAACAACCAAGTACAATACATATACACATAAGTACATGGAATGCATTAGAAAATTTCCATTTCTTCCTTTTTCCTAAAAAATAACCTGAAATCAATATCCATACCTAAAATGAAGATTCGGGTTGTTACATGGATATACAACATTTACAATTTATTTTCATTAATGGACTCTAAATCTATTAGAAATATTTACGACCACTCTTGTTATGATTACTGGTAATATATTTTTATCTACACTGATGGTATGTAAACCTAAATGGGAAACACCGCCCCTATCTAATAAAATATGGAGAATTGGGTTTTTTTGGGAGAAATTTTGATCTATTATTCAATATGATCATAATGTATTAGGGAGCGTGTAAGGACACATATTATTATTTTTATCAACTTTATTTTACAAAAACATATAGAATAATTTGTTTAAATCATTAATTTTCCCATTTTTAGGTGCATGATTTTATAAAGTATGATTAGATTGAATGTGTTATATAATATACACTTCCATTAGCTCAGAGGCTTAAAAACCAGTTCTATTCTCTATGAGAATTTTATGAGGAATTTAAAATTTAATAATGATGTTGGATTTCAAAAACTCATCCAGGGATTTGGTATTGAACTTATTTTGGGGAATTAATTCCACCCATTTTTAGAATAACCAAATAATTGTGAGAATAAAACTAAACTATCATGTTGTCATAGGAGGATGTTAACCTACGACACCGATTACACATATAGAAAAGTATTATACCCTTTTCCCACTATAAACCTTAATAGTGGGTATGGATTAATTGTTTTTATGAAATTGACACTTCATTTAGACTTAATTAGTTCTTATATTATCATTGGAAATGTAAAATTGGATATTATTTATATTAATATTCAATTGATGAAATAAAAATATTAATGAAAATCTTATTTTATTTCATAAATTTATAAAAGGCTACTTTGAGGTTCACATAACAATGTTGTGTAGATATAATTACTGACCTCCACCTTACAAAAATGTGATTACAACTTTATAATAAGATCAATGATCCACTAAAGTCTATGAACTCTTCCTTTATTCCTCTCACAACATTTGAGACGGACAAAATGATGCAATTTTATCATAAGATGATCTTATATGATTTAAATCAAAGATTAATAGAACCAAAAAATTGGTATTCACTATTATGTGATATAATTTAAATCTATATTTCATCTGAAATCACCATACCTTTATCTTATACATTTTATATTTAATTCACCTTTTAATTGATCAAACTTCTCAAAAAAATATTGATAATAATTTATCATGTTATACATTTTATTCATGATATTCACGACGTTCCACTAATATTTTATTAACTATGATAATATTCCTATGAAGAACAGAATTTTATATATATAGATAATTTATGAATTTAAAATTTAAAATTTAAACTCCAAATAACTTCTCATTCAAATTCAACCCTTGTATTATTTTATATATGAATATCAACCATTGAATTTTAATTTTGATGTCATTGATTTATAAAATAAGAAAAATGTGTCCTATGATTTCTTTATGAACACTACTATTCAAAAACCTCCGGAAGTAGAATTCATAATGAAATAACCCACTTAATGACAAGATTAGTCAGTTTTTTATTCAATATTTTTCAATTTTGATTTAGGTTGTAGTGTATATCCACTATTAAATATTTTTTGTGCCTCGTGGTGTCTCTGGAATTTCTTCGAACAACTTATCTTCAAAAGGGTTTTCCCGCTGGGGGATTCTGCTGCGACCATGATGTTTGGCGCCGACTCCCCAGATTGGGAATGTTCGCTTTTGTCTTTGCCTTGTTTGGTGTCATATTCGACTTGCCTCTGCTTGGTATCTCTCCTTGGAGAGGACTTTCGTCATCTCTAAGGGGTTTTGGTTTTTCGAATTCGCTGTGCGATGGACTCCAGATCCGTCTGCTGTGTCTTCGTTGTCTAGTGCAGGTTCCTATGGCCTCTGTGGCAGCATTGGTGTGCCTCCCGGCTTCACGATCTCCGCTCTTCTTTACCCGGCTTGACATCAGCATCTAGTTTGTTTCAATTGATTGAGGCCGCTTCTTTTGTCTTGGAGGGGGGAGGCCCTGGATATTTTCTGAATGATGATTGTGCTGGGATTTCGGCTGCTGGTGTGAGATTCTGGTGATGGTGATTTTGTTGCTGTTGATTTTGGTTTTTAGTGGGGGATGATGAGTTAATGGTTGTTGGTGATGAAGATTAGTATGGTGCTGCTGAAGAATGATGTTGAGGACCTGGAGCTAGAGTTATTTGATTGGCTCCAAAGTGAGATACTGGACTGAATGGTTTGTTATTTGAAGGTGGGAAGTTTGTGATCCAGACATGACTTCATGGACTGTCTTCAGAGATGGTTTAAGAGTGGGAGATCCTTCTTTGAATTGTTTTTTGGATTTGGGTGTTTTAGAGGGTATGGCGCAAGCCATCAGATCGGGCCTGTGCTTTGACACAAGACACTTGCTTTCCAATTAGCCTTTCAACGGTGGATAGCTTCTTCATGTTCAAATGCTGGGGAGGATATGTTAAGTGTTGTTATTTGGGTTCTTCATTTTCTATCCATCATGTGTGATTGTCCTATGTTAATGATATCTTTGGGTATCCACCCCCTTCATCCCTTAAAAGTGGATTTTATCTTATCATAAAAATATTTGAAGGCCTTTAGGCCGTCGGATGGATGTCATGGTCTTAATTAATCCACTTTGATCCTTCAATAGGTTGTGACATAATTTTTTTTGAAGGTCTAGATGATTAAAATGATCTGTATTCACAAAACTCTATATTCTAACATGTGTGGTAGATCTCACTATGCTGCAAAAAGTTCCTTTTAAATCACATTTATTTTATTGTATTTGTGGTGTATACCTACAGTATTTCATTGAGTCATTTATTTTTCAAGATGCACTAAAATTACTTGTAGCCACCACTGTGGTGCAATCACTTGATTTGTGGTGCAGAAGCTTAAAAAACATAAAAATATTCAATTCCCTATATTTTGATATGTGGTGACATATGCTAAAACATGTATTCTATAAGCTATTGTCCCACATTGGACATTAGTTAAATATAACTCACTCCTTTAAACTTTAGTTCCACATCCTTTGTTTATAAATTTCTACTGACCGATCCTCACAATACAGTCACTTCACTGATGCATCCATACACTGAAAATCTAATCCATTGTGCCACCCTATAATGTGGTCCTACCTACAACCTAGAATCGACCCATTATGGGATTCTGCCACCCCTATACCACCATCACAAGGGATAACATTAATATTGCGCATCTTCCTCTATGGTGGCTAACTCCATGGGTGGCCAGGACTGTAGGGTTGTCTCCATTTTTTTTTAAATTTCAATACATCACCATGTAGTAGTGATCGAAAAAAGGTATGGAATCCTCTAGAAATTTATAGAACGTTAGATCCTATTAAAAAAATTTCAAAAAAACTCTGAATTTTTTGAGATCTTTTAAAAATCTAAATTGAAAAGTAATATGAAAAAAAAATCAAATAACAAAATATCATTAGTAGTGAGTGAATAAAATTGGTTCAATTATTTCTCATGTTGGATTCTGTTAGAAATAAAAAATTTTAAAAACAATTACTCAGCCTTAGATGTTATATCTTTGGTACTATATCATGAACCATCCCCAAAACCCCGGAACACCAATACCTAATCAAACACTTACATGGCCCAAATGGAATTCCTTATCCCAACCAGATGGAAACAAGTGCTTTAGAATCAACAAAGAGTTATATAGATAGATTTTACCACCAGAACACACACATAAGATATATAAAAGAGAAAGTTAAAATGTTGAATATTTAGCATGCCAAACACTTCTATGAGGAAAAATTATAACAAAAATATAGATATAGATCAAATCATTAAATAAACAAATAAAACCAACATCCAAAAGAAAAGAAAAAAATCTATGGAATGAGTGGATCACCACTCCACTAGCCATCTCCATTGACCAAGGTCCCACAATTGAATCACACCTGCCACCTCCAAGTGGTCCTTTAACATCCCCTAGAACAACTATAACAAAATATACACATTCCCTAATGAAATGTAGGGCATGAGAAAAATATCCCAGTATGATATCAACAAATGTTCCATAAGTAGTTCCATAACAATTATATCATTTGGTATTCAATTTAAATAATAAATAGAAAATAATTTTTTTTTCAAAATTTTCAACCAAAAAAATATTTCATATCAATTATTTGGTAAGTATATCAAAAAAATTCTTAAATGAAAATTTTCATAAAATAGAAGAGAATGAATAAGTCAGTTCAATAAACTCTGGCTTGTAATAATCAGTTAAAAACATATAACTATTTCCACATGCCCTGAGGTTCTTTATTTTCTGGATTGGTGGATCCTCACACCACTCAATCAGTAAATCATGGATCAATGTGCTCACACATCCCTAAGGCCTAGTCTATTAGGATAAAATCAATAAAACCTGAATTATGGAAAATTCATTCTGAATTTGGTTAAGTTAAATTTATCATCATCAATCCATTAATAGGGGTAAGAGCCCAAGTTTTCTGGTCATAACCACTCAATAACTTCTCGAGTTCACTTGTGCTATCAATAAATCAATCAATCATGGTATAATCAATTCTATTTATCATGTATAGTTCAAATTCCCAATTGTAGCTTCCAAACTATGATTTTAATATCAAAACCAAATCTGTGGTTTTCATAAAGTTCATGCATTTTGAAATTATATTTCATTTAATTCAATTTCTCTTAAGAATCGCCAAAAAACAATTAAGGAAATAAATTTTCATTTTAATCCATATTTTCTCAAATTACAGCCAAAATTTTCAAGCCTTTAAAAAGGGTTTCTTTATTTAACAATTCCATTATGTTGTAAAAAAATAATCTAAATATTCAAAAGTCATGGTTCAATGAATAATGAAAAAGGAATTTTAAATTAATAAATCATTTATGGTTTTAAGTGTAGGGAAAAGATTTACAGAACCCCTACCCTTAGTTTCATTTTTAGTCAATCAATAGAAATGGGAAACACCAATAGAGAACCAATGGTGTGGAAGATACAGTAAGTATACCTAGAATTAAAATCCCTCAAATAGAGGATTTAATTAATCAATATTAAGTTAATTAATAACTCATCAATAATGTTGAGAGAGGATAAAGGATAATTCTGAATCTAATAGGTCACACATACTAATGAGTGATCAATCACATCTATTGACACTTATATATGAGAATATATGATGTTTGAGTATGAAAATCTACCTATAAAACTAATATGATCAAATTAGTTTCTATAAGGAGATGTTTGAAATTTAAAATAGGGGTTTTGGTATGTTAATTTAAAAATATCAGAGGATTTAAATCTCATCACATCATTTCTTGAGTTAGTCCACACAGTTGGTAAAAACCATTGGCGTAATTGAGCACCCTTATCGGGCTTTTGGAGAGAGTCTCATGGCTTAA
The DNA here is from genome assembly GCA_963277665.1 of Viscum album. Classification (NCBI taxonomy): domain Eukaryota; kingdom Viridiplantae; phylum Streptophyta; class Magnoliopsida; order Santalales; family Viscaceae; genus Viscum; species Viscum album. The sequence goes on along the minus strand of OY728160.1, from coordinate 1,713,785,684 downwards.
AAAGCATAGTTTTACAATCCATTCCCCAATAATGACCTCCTTCCCAGGATACTAGAAATAGGGTTTTTAGTTTGAAAGTTGTGCTCTAACCATCCACTAGACCATAACCTTCCAAACATTTAGTAAAGTAAGAAAAAACCTCAAAAAACTATCCCAACAAAGGATGATAAAAATAAAGGGTTATAAGTACCTACCCTCTCTCTAGTTCCTCACACTCCCATGTCTCATTTGAATTAGAAAAATGCTGATAAAGAACTCAAAATAGGGTTATAGACTTCCAGTGAAGAACTTGTGTCTTAGAATAAGTAATCTGAACTGGATACCCAGTTATAGATAAATGAGGTTACACCTCAAGGCCTTACCAACTAAAGACATGATATGGTTCATAGAGATAATTTTGAAGCTGTGACACATGAATCATTTTATGAATCAATGTCATCTAAGGTGGGAAATACAAATGGAAAGACACCATTCCAATTTGATCAACAACCTCAAAGAGTACCACATACATTATTGATAACATTCCACGATTCCCAATCCATTGTTGACCAAACCGGGGTGATACTCTTATAAATACTTGGATACCAACTAAAAAATCAAAATTTTATTTATTTTTATCATCCTAATATTTATAATATCTCTCTTCCATTTCCTTTATATGATAAATAAAATGATTCATTATCATCTTCCCATGTACCAAACTAGGTCCAACAGAGGATGCATCACCATTTTCTGACCAACGCAAAAGAAATTTATATATTTTTTCATACAATTCCTCAATGGGTCCCTTAATTATGGATTAAAGGTAACTGTTGTTACATGAAAACTAAATAGGTCCCAACCGGCTATCCAAAGTTGAACCAAAGTCGAGAATCCAAGTACAAATCATGCCTTTAAGAATATGGATGATTTTTTTTCTTAGCTATCCATCGATGAATGACATTATATACATACAATAACCTAGGGTCCCATAACCTCTTGGAGGACTCTCCAAAAATGATATGTGAGTCAGTGATTCCTATATGAATATATAGAAGAGGGAACCCAATGAAATATGATGATATCTTACACTTAAGCTCTCTTTATCCTCTTCTTTGGTCATATACTGAATGACATTAAAGTTAGTTGATTTGGTCAGCTGATCAATTTCTAGCCATATTGTGTTCTTAGGTCAAGGCGTAAACGAAAACCTAATTATGAAATCCATCAAAATATCATCCCACTTCTAAGTTGGAAAAATAAGGGGATAAAGAAAACCTTATGGTTTTTGGTAGTCAAACATAACATGCCAACAAGTATAAAAACAAGAAATGAAATTCTTGATATCTCATCTCATACCTGGGCCCTAGAACCATAAACACATATAATAGAATGATTCCATGGTTCTAGGGTGTACCACCCACTAGGATTTATGGAAAACCCCCATCACAGATTTTCACATAAATAATGGTATGTCATAAAAACTCCATAATAATAGTATAACCACAGAAGATAACAACCACCTATTGAGTGTATCCCTACCATAAAATATTCCCTAAATCTATAAAACTCATTATCAAGCTTCTCTTCCTAAGGAATCATATAATTAATGGGGAGGTCAACTGAAATCTTGTTAATATGATATTGTTATCGTGATCCCAAACTCCCTAGTACATAAAATAAAAGAGAGATATAAAATTCTACTCTTCTAATAATTCTTTTATGGGTTGGGTTTGAAGTTTCCTGCTCAAATAATTAGCAATGAGATTCTTCTTACCAAGTATCTAGGAAATGCTGAAATCAAAATATTGAAGGAATTCCACAAATCACATATGATAAAGGTTAAAATAATTTTGAAATAATATATATATCATGGTCTTATGATCAAAATAAAAGACAAACCTTTCGTATAAAAGGTAATGTTTCGAACTCTTTAGAGCATGCATCAAATTTTCAATTTTCAGATCATGAGTTGGATAATTATTCTAATGTGGCCTAAGTTTTCAAGAACCATAAGATACCACATGGTCACCCTATATTTGAACACATACCAAACCCAAACTAGATTCATAAAAAAAGACCACATTGCCTTTCACATCCTCTAGTAGAGTCAAAACTAATGTGGAATTCAAAATATGATTCAATTCATTAATTTTTTTACATTTTGTATATTATAAGAACATTAATTCATTCTGAGTGAGAGAGATCCTCAGAGAATCAAACATTGGTAAATTATTAATGAATCAGTGGTAATAGAAACTTA